>CM057452.1:551067500-553567500 GCA_016271365.2 Neoceratodus forsteri | reverse complement strand
ACAGTGCACGTTTATTGGCCTTTCATGAGCTGGTGGGTGACCGCACTGTGGCTCAACTAGATGTCTCCCATACCTTCTTGCAGGGTATCTTGTATCAGAAACCCCCAGTCCCTCCTCCTGTCCCAGCTTGGGATTTGAATTTTGTTTTGGAGAAGCTGATCCTGTCTCCTTTTGAGCCAGTTGCGACTTGCGAGTTATGCTTTCTTTCCTGGAAAGCATTGTTTTTAGTTGACATAACTTCTGCTCAAAGAGTTTTAGAGCTTCAGGCCTTCTGGTGTGAGGAGCCTTGATTTTTCACAAAGACAGGGTGTCTTTGCACACAAATCCTATGTTTCTTCTTAAGGTGGTGTCTGAGTTTACGCTGAACCAATCTGTCCACCTTCCTGTTTATTTCCGAGAGTGTGCCAATCCAGGGGAAGCACTGTTCCATATGTTAGATGTGCATAGAACTTTGAAGTATTACATGCTCCGGACCAAGGATTGCAGAAAGTTGAAGCAGTTTCTTTCATCCCGGGCAGAGAGGATGTTCAAATTTCTAAACAATGTTCATCTAAATGGCTGGCAAATTGCACTGTGTTTTGCTACAGTAAGTACGGCAAGAATTGCTGGGAGCTGTGAAAGCTCATTCCATGAGAGGGATGGCTACCTCTGTGGCTTGTTTCCGAGGGGTCTCAGCTGCTGACATTTGCATGACTGCCACCTGGAGTACTGTCCACACCTTCACCAAGCGCTACAATCTGGACATTACCTCTAGAGCTTGTGCAGGGTTTGGCAGGGCTGTAATGTAGGGCCTTCTGTCTTAAGTTTAAGGCTGGTCTTCCTCCCAAACTGTCTGTTTGCACCTGTAATTGCTTGGGACTCATTCCTACGGTGTGACCTGATGACTGAGATACCCCCAAATGAAGATAGAACAGTTATGTAAGAACTTACCATAACAGTGGCTCTTTGAGGGGATCTCAGTCATTAGGTCTGCTTTCCCTTCCACCATCGCCCTTTTTCGGGTTCCTTACTGGAACTGGCTATCTGGTGTATCCAGCCTTTCTTATAGGCCTGGGCTCCTCTCTCTCTCACTTCGGTTCCCCATGGCTAAAACTATGCTCCCTGTGTCTCTGGGGGAAAGAACAGTGGCAGGAGTGGGGCCACTCGCGCCTTTATAGGGCTGATGATGTCAGTGGCGTGGGCGGCCTCAGTTGTACTGCTAAAAATCTTCTGTGTGGGTTCTGCTTCACTGATTGTGGCGTTCCTATGGTGTGACCTGATGACTGAGATCCCCTCGAAGATCTATTGTTACGGTAAGTTCTTACATAACTGTTCTTTCCTGTTTATCTCCCACATCACTAAAATATTTTACAACAAAAATTGGTAGTAAAATTAAAAAAAAAAAAAAAGGTTTCCTGGATTTTTTATCTGTTATAGTCCCACTAACACTTCCCTGCCTCCCCCTAAGATTCATGTCATAGGTTTATCTGAACATTATTGTTAGGTATTGGTTTGCTGCCTGGACATTAATTGGAGGTCTCCAAAGTTGTTAGCAAAAAAAAAGTGTTGTAGTTTTCTAGCAAAAATGTATAAGACATCCTTGGATTCATCCTAAATGTGTTTTTGTTTAAAGAGCCCCTGACAGCATTAGGAAAACATTAAAAAAAGTAAGATTTATATTCAGCTCCATCCCATTTTGTTTATTACTTCATATATTTTCAGTAATTAATTCCCCCATTTTCTTTATTACTACATATGTTTTCACTAATGAATTTTTCATTTTCTTTATTACTGAAAACAGTTGCACGAAAACAATATCTTATGTTCCCTAGACTATACAGTATCTACTTTGGTTGCTTCTCTACACAGGACATCACAATCCCCTGTTTATGACATCATAATTATCTCCACAACAACATATTTTGATGTTATAAGCAGAATTAGTATGTCAGGTGTAGGCAGGCAGCTAGAGCTAAAAGAGCAGATATTGTATTTATGCAAATCCCCTTAGTAAAATCATGGGAGGATGGGGTGGTAAGCGAGGACTGGAGGAGGGCAGATGTGATTCCCCTTCACAAAAGTGGGAGCAAGGCAGAAGCAGGAAACTACAGACCTGTTAGTTTAACCTCAGTGGTAGGGAAAATGATGGAATCACTTCTGAAGGAAAGAATTGTTGAGTATCTAGAGGCCAGAGGGGCACAGGACCCAAGGCAGCATGGATTCACAGCGGGAAGGTCATGCCAAACAAATCTGATAGATTTCTTTGACTGGGTGACCAAAGTAGTAGATCAGGGAGGGGCTGTGGACATGGCCTAGCTAGACTTAGCAAGGCATTTGACACAGAGTCCCACACAGAAGATTAATATACAAGTTAGCTAGCCTGGGAGTGGGTCCCAAGATGACAGCCTGGGTAAAGAATTGGCTGGAGAACAGGACACAGAGAGTAATAGTAAATGGAGTCCACTCTGAAGAAAGGGGGGTTACTAGTGGGGTACCGCAGGGTTCAGTATTAGGACTGGTCCTCTTCAATGTCTTTATAAGCGACATTGCAGAGGGACTGGAAGGAAAAGTATATCTCTTTGCAGATGACACAAAGATCTGCAACAGAGTTGATGCACGAGGTGGGGTGGAAAGGTTGAGAAGGGACTTGGCGAGGTTAGAGGAATGGTCAAATGTATGGCAGCTTAGATTCAATGCTAAGAAGTGCAAGGTAATGCACCTGAGAAACAAAAACCCAGGGGAAGAGTACACAATGGGGGGTGAGATACTAACAACAACAAAAATGAAAAGGGACCTGGGGGTAGTCATATCAGATGACCTAAAGGTGGGCAAGCAATGTGAGAGGGCAGCAAGGAGGGCTGGGGGGATACTGGGATGCATACGGAGAGGCATCACCAGTAGAAAACAGGAAGTTATTATCCCTCTGTACAGACAGCTGGTGAGACCCCATCTGGAGTACTGCATGCAGTTCTGGAGACCCAATCTCCGCAAAGACATAGACAGGATGGAAGCTGTCCAGAGGAGGGCAACTAAAATGGTGCAGGGTCTGCACCAGAAGACATATGAAGAGAGACTTAAGGAGCTTAATATGTATAGCCTCGAGGAAAGGAGGGAGAGGGGGGACATGATAGAAACTTTCAAGTACCTCAAGGGAATCAACAAAGTCCAAGAGGGTAGCATCTTTCAAAAAGAGGTGTGCAAGAATAAGGGGCACAATTTGAAGATAGAGTGACGGCTCAGAGGTAATTTAAGAAGTATTTTTACAGAGAGGGTTGTGGATGCATGGAACGGCCTTCCGGAGGAGGTTGTGGAGTCAAAAACAGTGGTGGAATTCAAGCATGCATAGGACAGTCATAAGGCAATTATAGGGGGTGGGGGTAAGAAGAAGTAGGCTGCTGGTTAACTAGGATCTGCAGCTTATCCATTAGGTAGGGAAATGGGCAGACTGGGTGGGCCAAGCGGTCCTTAATCTGTCATCAAATTCTATGTTTCTATGTAATAAGGAAATAAGGGTGAGAATTATTACAGAATAACATACAAAACATAAACTACATTTATGCCTGAATGCAGTATTTTTCGAAGTTGTCTCAACTGTGTCAGAAGCTCTTTAACTCTGGTATTTTTAAAACAGTTTTTCTAGCTAATTTTGTAATTTAAGGACTCAAGTCCTTAAAGGATACGTAAACAAGTATGTCGCTGAAGCTCTTCAAAAAACAGTGCCTTGTAGGTCAGGGGTTTACCTAAATAATGATGTGCTCCGCTTAGCTCTGAAAGTACATTATCCCACAGTCGCTAGCTCCAAAACGTCCTGCCGACATGTAAACAAATCCCGAGCTCCTGTTTAAACCCCCGCTGAAGTAGCTGCCTAAGATGGCCACTACGTGCAACGCGATTACATCATCTGAGCGACAGAGCCCCGGAGCGGTAATGCAAGCTGAATGGGAGTTAACATTAAAGTATGAAACCAACCTTAATGGGCGCTCTCCAGATCCTTACGCTGTTCAGGTGTCACCATCAATTTCAAACCTGTGCACAGGTAAAGGATCTGGAGGGGAAGGATTCCATTAAGGTTATTTCATACTTTGAATGTTAACTCCCCATTCAGCTTGTATTACCGCTCCGGGGCTGTGTCGCTCAGATGATGTAATCACGTTGCACGCAGTGGCCATCTTAGGCAGCTACTTCAGCGGGGGTTTAAACAGGAGCTTGGGGTTTATTTACATGTCGGCAGGACGTTTTGGAGCTAGCGACTGTGGGATAATATATTTTCAGAGCTAAGCGGAGCACATCATTATTTAGGTAAACCCCTGCCCTACAAGGCACTGTTTTTTGAAGAGCTTCTGCAACATGCTTGTTTATGTATCCTTTAAAGATGGCTGCCACTCACAGTTTAAAAAAAAAAAAAAAAAATGTGCTTCAACTGAGGGTACCTGTTAAATGTAAATACTAGATTCATATAGTGGATTAATCAGGATAAGCTGTAGCACATGTTTCTGATGGTAAACAGACAGCACTGTACCGAGAGATTTACCTTCTTCATGGCGGGCGTGGCACAAGAGTGGGAACTTTTAAACAGCACCAGTTTCGTGCTTTCTGGTAGCCCCCACTGGTAGCATGCCTGCCTCGCAACCAAAGCTTCAACTCTGTCAAGGGAGTAAGGGTCTGGCCCTGGCAGCCCTTCCTGTGGGTGGGTGGGTGGGTGGGGGTTAACTGTGAGGGAACAAACGAGGTAGAGGTTAGTATCAGAGATAATGGGTGAGGGGCTGGGTGGGCAGCTGGACTGATGGGAGACAGATGGGGACGTAGGAGACAAAGTATAGTAAATTGGAAAAAAAAAAAAAGAACCATAGTAGCAGAAGGTGAGCAATGTTTTCATCTTCTCCTTGTTTATGACAACACATACTGCTGTGACTTCACAGTTTGCTACATTTAGAACTATTGTGATATTACAAGATAAGAATCGTGACCTTGGCTAAATGACCAAGAAGCCGGTCATTAACTGGAGATTTATGACCAGCTGAAGGGATGGCTGGCCTGAAGTTCAGCCGAGGGCTACTCCCTCCAGCTGGTCCTTAATCCTAGAAAATGATCTGCTTTGAGGTTGTTATTGTGATTATAAGGTTAAGCACAATAATAGCCTTGGGTATGGTCATTTTAAAGACTTGCTTTTGCTGTTTTCTTTTAGTAAGCAGAGGTGTGGAGAGGGTAGTACAGCACAAGTACGTCTTAAGTTGCAGATACTGGGCCTGATTCCAGAACTGGTTACCCATGTCACTAAGTGACTTGCAGCAAACACAATGGCGCAAGTAGCACTTTGCGCCATGCATTACGCTGACTGGTATTCTGCAGGCTGCCTGTGCCAAAGGTGCACTACACCACTGGGTACGCCATAAATCCCTGTGACATGGCGCAAGGGGGTTTATGACAGCAGTTACGCCCAATTCCAGGAGGCTGGCAGACGGAATAGCAATTGTGCTATTCCAAGACAGACCCCAGAAGACAGTGGTCTAAGTACAGTTAGACCAGCTATTAGCTGGTCTGTCTGTACCCTGTGTCCACCGGGGGTGCACCTCCGTGCCTGGTGCCCGAACAGCCGCCCCCCCATGGTCCCACATAAGCCCCCACCCATCCCCCTGTGGCAGCTGCTGGCACCCTACTCATCCCTCGGTATTGCCCCGCAGGGCAGCTGATCCACGGTTCACCAACATGCCGCCATATTGGCATGCATGACAAGCACTCCATGGTAGTCCTGTGGCTCCCCATCCCCCCCCACCAGCCCTGTGAGGTATTGCCGTGGTGTTGGGGAGCGGGACATTGGGAAGGGCTGTGCCATGTGGGACCTGCAACCTGTCGAAGGGCAATAATGCGGCTTGCGGCATCTTGTGTAGGTGTGCCCTTCCTGTGGCGCAGTGCTGGAGGTGCCACAAGTCGCAGGACATAGTCTCCGGGGACCTTGCCTGTTTTGGAATCTGGCGCAGGGTCCCCGGGGTAGCGGCATATGTCGCACCTCGCAAGTGCCGGCAAGTTGCGACATTCATCCTGGAATCAGGCCCACTATGTGCTGCACAACATCAGCTGGCAGCAGCAGGTGGGCTCTAAGGACAAAAGTACCATTTTCCTGTAAATGCCCCTGTAAAGAAGAATAAAGGGGCTTGAAATTATTTCAACTTATTATCACCTCCCTACACATGTAAACAAATTTCAAAAATCATGCTCTGTTCAGAGTTTTCATTTTTGTTGTTTCTTTGATGACAATGAAAAATCCTCTGATATCCTAACCAGCCTGACAGTGAAATCTCTACAGTTAACCTTGCCACAGATACACTTTATTTATTTAAAAGTTTTACCAGGAAGGCATACTGAGCGGTACAGCGCTCGATTCCAGATATGCCCTGGGGGTTGGGGAGTGGAGAACAGTAATACAAATAAAAATGCATGATATAAGAAGAGAGTCACATTGTCGAGCAATACACAGTATACAAGATACCACCTGACTCTTGTCAGGGGAAGCGAGTTAAGTACAAATGAAAGAGTTAGAGATAGCACTGAGGTTAAGTGCAGCAGCGTAGGAATTAGTTAAGAATATAAACAATCAAGCATTCATACATTTAATTGATGACTGGTAGCAAAAAGGCATTTGGCTGCCCTATGGGACTAGGTGCACAAGCAGGCAGTGACGAAATGCTGCTTGATGAGAAGGTTGAGCTGCTGAGTGGAGGTGGAATGTCTAATCAATCTGGGAGTGAGTTCCATACGTTAGGCATACGGTGCTTGAAGGCATGCTGTCCTTTGGCGGAGGACATACGTGGGAGGGAGAGAAGCCGAGAGTTGGTGTTCCGGAGGGAGTAAGCTGCGGGAGGTTGGGCTATTAGGGTAGCTCCAAGGTAAGGTAAGGGGAGAGGGGACTGGGTCCAGAATTTAGCTGTTATCCTAGCACAGTGCACCATTCTCCGATCCTGTAGTGAGGGTAGATCTAAGGACCTGTAGAGGTCACAGTGGTGGGTTGAGGGCGGGCAGTCCAGGGCAAAATGGCAGAAAGAATGAAAGAGGGGGTCAAGCCTGGCCAGGCAAGACTTGGGAGCCATGCTATATACTATGTCACCATAGTCAAAAAAGCGGAAGTATCATTTTCTGAACAATTGCTTTGTGGGTTGGCAGGGGTATGCAACCTCTGTTCCGATATAGGGCGCCCAGTTTGGGGTGAAGTTTTTTGTGGATCGCATCAATATGGACTGAGAAGTCAAGGTGCTGATCAAGCCAGACCCCGAGGTATCTGAATGAGGTGCAGGCCTCCAAAAGGGTCCCATCTATGGTGTGGAAAGTATGGGTGGTGAGTAGCCGGGAGAGCCTTTGCCTTGAGACGAAGGTGAGCGAGACCATTTTCTTTGGACTGAGAAAAAGCTGGTTTGAGCGGAACCAGAGCTGTATTGCATTAAAGTCCTGCTGGAGTCTGGATGACACTTCTTTGGGGGAGGGGCCTGTGGCATATAGTACAATGTCATCAGCATACATGTGTATGGATGTGAGAGGGCACACTGATGAGAGGTCATTCAGAAAAATAGAGAAGAGTAGCGGGCCAAGGACCAAGCCCTAGGGAACCCCGATAGTAACAGGAAGGGGGACAGAAGTGTGCGATCCAATTCTTACTGCTTGTGACCTTCCTGCCAGGTATGAGTGGAACCAGCTGGTGGCCGCTCCTGAGAGACCAGCGAGGGCGAGTTTTGATAGCAGGAGTGAGTGGGAGACAGTGTCGAAGGCCTTTGCTAGGTCGACGAAAATAGCTGAGGTGACATGCCCTTTATCCATGCCAGTGAGGATGTCGTTTGTGAGCCTTAATAGGGAGGTGATGGTGGAGTGCAGTTTCCTGAAGCCAGACTGGTAGTGTGAGAGAAAGGAGGAAGAGTCGAGGAAGGCGGATACTTGGGAGAGAACAAGTTGTTCCTGAACTTTGGCCAGAATAGGGAGCAGGGAGATAGGGCGGTAATTGCCCAGCAAGGAGGGGTCGCTTCTTTTTGGGAGAGGGATGACTGTGGCATGATTCCATTCAGCCGGGCTTGTAGCGAGAGAGAAAGAGAGATTGAAGAGGGTGGCCAGTGGGGTGGCGATGGCTGGTCAGATAGGTATAGTATCTTGGAGTCGAGGCCAGAGGGGCATTTATACTCTGTATCCTGTGTGTGTCTCTATGTGAGTTTATAAAATGGCAGGGTAAAATCATGGAATCTGATTGGCTGTTATTTATGTGTAAAATATGGTTTACACATGGCTAAAAAAAAGGACTGTGAAGAGTCTGGAAACCAGATCAATGGGCATTTGGAACACAGGCATTTCAGTTAGCCCCCTACAGCCAGAACTGATCTTCCACCACAAACATGGCTGCTACCTTTACACTGTAAAAAAAAAACTTCATCTGGGCCTAAAACTAAAACTACCTTAAATAAAAAATAAAACAAATTAATTAACTGTAGTTTCCTTGATTATCACACTCTCCTTACACACATGAACAAATTAGAAACAATAAGTATTGTTTATAGTTTTCACTACAACTGTTTCTTTGCTTACAGTGAAAAATCCCCCTTCTATCTTTACCTGCTCATCAGGGAACTCTCTTCTTCTTGTCCTGACAGAGACATAACTGAGGCTCTGGCTGTAACAAAGGCCTTTGTTGTCTATGCGTACAGAGTGTTAGCAGAAAAACATTTTGCCAATGGAACTGAGCAGAATTTTGAATCCATGTATTCCATGGTAAACATTCTATGATAAACATTCCATATCTTGAATATGGAAAAAAAAATGGGAAGAAGAAAGTAGGCAATAATACAATGACATCATCATCAATGACATCATTTGTAGTGGGTGGAAGGACTATTTTATCATAAATGTACACAAGTAAATCTATTGTTTCTACATATAAACATGCTTTTCCCAACTGTAAAACGTTTTAAAAGGAGCCAATTTATAAAGCGCAATAAGGCACTCTGGGATGTCACGTGAAACACATTTACCGCCACATTGTTAGTTTAAAGTCACTGACCTTGACCTTGTGCCTTTATTAAGCCCTGGCCGTGCGGTAAAATGTGTTCCATGCACACCCCATCATGCCTTATTGCTTACGTATACCAGTGGAATGCTACAGAATTTTGAATGAATGCATTCCGTGTGTGTGTGTGTGTGTGTGTGTGTGTGTGTGTGTGGGGAGTACTCTAACAGAGAAATACCACAGAACATTGAATTCCTATATTCTGTGGTAAATGAACACACCTTCTGTCAAATGTTTAGAAAGATGTATGACTGTTTGGTACAAGCAATCTGTGGAGGGACTATTTGACAGTTTGTAAGCAATATTTTACTGTATGAAAAGAAAAAAAGACACTAAAATAGAGTTTTTTTGTACATTTGCTCGACCCATGAGGATGTGGGGTATTGGTGGAATTCTGTAGTTTCCTGGGCTGCAAGGCTGTCCGTCTGTGATGCTGGGCCTCATCATACCCCTGGACGTACGAATATGCACCAGTACCACGTTAGATCTTACTGTTTATGAAAATGCCCGTACTAAGAAGAATAGAGGGGCTTGACATTCAGATGTTGTTGTAATGTGTAGTTCAGTTTCATTAAGTGACTGTTGCCAACTGTGAATTAAAATTTTTTTGGGGGGGGGTTGGGGGCTGCAGCTCATGTTAAATCTCAGAAATCGTTCATGTACCATCACATCTGCCAAAAGAAACAAAATCAGAACAATTTCTAAAAGCTGTGAGTTTAGTCAGACTGTCTAAAACGCTCTGTTTCTGTGCAGGACACATTTTTGGACTCAAACATACTCTGGGAGAAAGACAAGGCTATGAAAGGCTTTTTAAAAAGTTCAGAGAGTGTTTTTCCGCTCTGCCCAAAAGCTACTACCATTGGAAGACATAAAGACTCTGACATTTGTTTACAGGTAAGAAAAGTTAAGTGAGTTTTATTTTGCATATATGTAAGGGGTATTCCATAGGTCATCCAGGAATAAACTTTTTATTAATTTTGGAATCTTGCCAACAATGCTGCTTAACGAATGGTGGAGCAAAGTGGAGCCTGAGTTCTAGGGCAGTTTTATTGGTATCATTCAAAATGAATAGAAAGCTTAGGCCTGGATGCCTTATGGTGTATTTTGTTTATACCATGGGACACAGTGCATATTAATAGATGGTAGAATGACATGTGATGAGGCTACAGTGGGGAAAAAAAACATGATCTGTAGTGTAAATAACATGTCGTTTTCACTGCAGCTTAACAACAAGTTAAAATAACACTTTTTATTCTGCACTGTTATTCATCTCTTCCATGGTATAAGTAGGGGATATTCCGTAGGGTATCCAGGAGTAAGCTTTTTATTCACTCTGGAATGTTGCCAACAATGCTGTCTCAACAGGTGAGCACACTGTACTCCGAATGAGAGGTACAGTGGCTCTGTGTGCCGATTGGCAGAAATTGCATTGGCGATTTATAAAATGTTTTATTCATTAAGTGGGACAGAAAAATATAAAACTTTTATCATAAATCCAAGCAATCCTGCTCATTTCTAGGGATACTGCATGTGGGAAATTCACTGTGGAATAAGAGTATCTCAAGCATAGGGTAATGGAGCACTCCCTTTTTTTTTTTTTAATTAGTTGTTTAACCAGGAGTTAAAGGAGAACCCTTTTTTGTAGTATTGTAATAGCTCACCACCAGGAATAGGAAATATATATATATATATATATATATATATAATTTTTAATTTGAGACTGTAATACTGAGACCAAGCACAGAAGCGGGTGCCATTGACATTCCAACTCTTTTACTTGATTTCTGAACCTTCCACTCTGTTCACTTTGAATGCACATGCCCACTAGAGAGTCGGGCTAGCTTTCATAGCTCAGTTAATGATTTTTGTCCCTGCTTGAGACGGACACAGAAAATCCTGAAGACTTGCTCCTACCTTACCAAGGAACCTAGCAACAATCTCCAAGGTTTTTCCCATTAGTAAGGCAATTCTGATTACACATTGACTACCTTTGTATTGATAAGCTCTTCCTGGACGAAAAGTCTCCACCACTCATTCACACTAGTGGGACTATGCTGGAGGCACTAGGACCCCATGGGAGCCAAAAATCTTCAGGAGGTCCAGCACTGGGATAGAACCGCGCATGCATGGCACCGTGAGACTCGCTCACGCCATATAGGTTATCTTGGCATCGACCCTCCAACTGCCTCAGTTCCTTTTTTTCTGCCATTGAGTGTGCTTTGATGACGATGTCGCTCGCCTGCCGGGAGTCAAGTCTTATCCTGTATGACAGCAGCTATAGCCATTTAGTATTTGTTTAACTTACCATTTTTGGTGTTCTTTTCTTATTTAAAAAAAAAAGAAAAAAAAAATGATGAAGATGAAGGAGAAGAAGGAGAAGGAGAAGGAGAAGAAGAAATTCTCAGCCTGTCATCAACGGAGTCGACCTTAGACGGTAGCAGTGATGGTAGGGAGACTTCATTTGAAAGCTGTGATGCAGTGGGGCTGTGTCTGGTCCGCCGCCCTTTGTGGAGGGGGGGGTCTGACCACGAATAGTCCGATGCTCGGTGGGGGAGGGGGAGACAGTCTGCCCGTAGCACAAAAGTTGCGGTTCCGGGACCTGACTCTGCTTGACCTCGAGCTCTTCTTCCTCCTGTCGGTGGAAGAAGAATCGGTACTGCTCAAGGTCGCTCTCTGGTACGTCTGTGCGGGGATCATCAGTGGTGGAGAGCGGTAGGCCTGAACTGACTCTGGTGGGTTCCTCTGTGGCTTCTCTCTTAATGGCCATCATCTTCGACACCGGATCCCGTCTGTGTCCTCGATGGGGTTCCGGTGAGCAGTTTCACATCTGGGCCACTGTTTAGAGCAGGGGCTATGGCGTCTTCCCTGTTGTCCTGGCCAGTGGACCCGGTTCCAGGACCTTCGGGCCTCAGAGCCGCTGGACCACGGCCGGGTTGGTTGAGCCAGGATTTACGCAGTGCCCTCTTTGGTGCCAACGCCATCAACGCTGACTCCTTGTGCCCCCCCTCTCCTTTTTTCCTGCAGGGGCCGGCACGGGTACTGCTTTCCTTCTCCCCATTTTCTTCAGGTCTAGTAGCAGTTCCGGCGCTGTGTGTGGTGTCGGCGCTGTGTTTGATGCTGTGTGTGGTGCCGGCTCTGGATCTGGTACCACATCTGGCACCGGGTCTGGTGCCGTGTCTGGCGTTGCATCTAGCGCCAGGTGTGGCACCGAACTCTTTGCCGATACAGGTGGTGGTGTCTTCTGTGTTCCTGGTCTAGACCTGCCTTTTGGAGGTTATTCTGGGGTAGAAGTGGATCTGGATGAGTCTCTCCCTAGTCTACTTTGTTGAGGACACAGCGGATGACTCATTTTTATGGGCTGGAATGCAAGCCTTCTGTATCAGTGTGATGGAAGATCTTCTTTCCAGTTCTTTTTCCTTAGGGATATGGGGTCCACCATAACATTTCAGTCTTCATCTGTGGACCAAAGCAGATTTCTGTGTCTTGAGTTTCTACATTCTTCAGTACGAGTACACCCTGTAGGACACACTCAGTGCAATGGTCAAGAACCTCCCGGAATCTAACGCTCCATTGCTAGGGGCTTATAGCCCAATAATCAGCTGAAAGCTTTTATAGACGCCTACGACTCTGCCTCTAGGGCAGCTGCTGCTGGCAGCAGGTGGTTAACGTCTCCTTGACAGTGCTTCTCTGTTCAGCCCTCAGTTTGAGTTCTGGGGACCACTCAGAACAATACGACTGCCATTTAAACAATAGGCGGCGCCTGCTGCCTCTCAGAGGGACGGGACCTTCAACATTCTCATACAGGCAGTCCTTTCAAGGTAAAGGCCTAAGTGTCTTTTTCAGGAACCAACCCAGTAGAGGACACAGGGCCCCAAAGTGCCCTTTACCAACCTCTGTGGATCCAGCCCAGGTCCCACCTCAGCTGTCTGAAGGGGACGCCTCTTGGTGGTAGAAGGGGCATCTAATTCAGTTTTACAGCCAGTGGAATTCCATTACAGCGGACATATGGGTCATTAGGATTGTCTGAGAGGGATACTCTCCCGATTTCGCAGATTTCCCCAGACCTTCCAACCAAATGGCAGCCCAGTCTGTCCGCCTGTCAGTCACACTCTCTTGCTTCTGAGATACGGGGCCTCTGCAGGAACTGGGCAGTAGAAGTTGTTCCACAGCGGAATGGAGCACACCTTCCTATTTCCATTGCTTCTAGTTACAAGCTAACAGGCGGCATGCACCATTTGTCGACCTTGGAAGGTTAAACAAGTACCTGTTCAGGGAGGAGTTAATTAAAACCTCTGCATTTAAGTATTCACTTCCTGGACATTTGGCTCCTAGCTAGCCCATCTGGGCAAGAGACACAGGAGGCAGTTGCCATAGCTTCTCAGTTGTTTTCTTCAGGGGGTTTTCTGATTTGGGGAAGGTGCCAGTTTCATCTTCCCAGCAGCTCCTCTTCTTAGTAACCCTCCTGGATACTTCCAGGGTGTCGTTTTTCGTTTCAGAGAATGGGAGGAACGACCTCTTCAGATGGCTCATTACATCATGGAAAACGACTCTTTTGGGCCCCTTTCCGTTGAGCGGATGCTGGGACTCGGGGCGTCCCCTGCAGCAAGCAGTGGTCTCTGACCACACATCCGCAATCCTCCATTCAAAATGGGGAGCTTACTGTCAAGACCTCCACACTCGGGTGTAGAGCCAGGAGGAACCTCATCTTTTCATAAATTTCTTAAAGATGAGAGCTATCTGATAAACAAAGTCCTGCAGGATGCCCTCTGCCACGAAGTGATCCTGCTTCGAACGGATGACAGAGCTGTGATGTATTACATCAGCAAGCAGGGTGGGGTGCCTTCCCACCCACTCTGCACAGTTCAGATTTCATGCAGTTGTGTTCAGCGAGTGGGGCAGTTCGGATCTGCTCCTTTTTGCATCCCATTTCGGCACAAAACTGCCTCTGTCCTGCTTCAGAAATCCAGATCCTGATGTTTCTTGTCAGGATGTATTCACTGCAGTAGACAAGATGCTCTCTGTACGTTTTCCTCTTCTTCCCTAAATTCAGAGGGTGCTGCACAAGTTGTAGGCATGGGGGGCAGGGTGATTCTCATCGTCCTAGACTAGCCTCGGCAGATATGATTGCATTGATCAGCAGTCTGTCAGAAGTTCCCCCAAGGCGACTCTTTCTATGAGCGGACATCTGACACAGGGACTTTAATCCATCCTAACCTGCATTCCCTTCATCTCCATGCTGCAATCCTCAGGAAATGGAAGTGGGCAAGTTTTAGGTTTCCTAAACCATTGCATACATCTTCTAAGCCACACATAGGCCTTCCACCAGTAGGGCTTGCGCAGCTAAGTGGAAACCCTTCTCCTTCTGGGGTGCAAGTCCCATCTGGACCCTCCGGTTGCCCACCAAGTAAGGTGATAGGGTGCCTCTTGAACCTTTTGAATGCAGGTCTGCATTACTCAGCTGTGAAGGTACTCTTCTGCGCATTTTCGGTCAATCTTGAGCCAGTAGACAGCATGTCACTGGCTCAGTTACCGTTAGTCAAGTTTTACTTCTCCCTACTTATTCGTTAGCTCCAGAAT
The DNA here is from genome assembly GCA_016271365.2 of Neoceratodus forsteri. Classification (NCBI taxonomy): domain Eukaryota; kingdom Metazoa; phylum Chordata; order Ceratodontiformes; family Ceratodontidae; genus Neoceratodus; species Neoceratodus forsteri. The sequence continues at coordinate 553,552,907 of CM057452.1, read as the reverse complement.
GAAGGAGAGCGCTCCCTTCATTTCTCTAGAAGTTAAGAGGATTCTGCAATTCCACATCGACAGAATGAAGAGATATGCATTCGAGCAACTATTGTATCTTTCAGCATGCCTCGGCTGGGTCAGCCTGTTGCCAAGAGATGTATTTCAGCTTGGTTAGTTGCATATCTTTGACACTACTAATCCATGGCACAGGTCAAGTTGGAAGGCGGGGTTCACACCACTCTACAGGAGTGGTTGCAGCTTTCCTAGCAGGGATTCATAATGTACCCATTGCAGACTTCTTCAAGGTGGCGAGTTGGAGCTCAGTGCATATCTTTGTAAAAGCACTATTTCTGGATGTCCATGCCAGACAGTTCACTTTATTCGGCAGGACAGTCCTTATGGACTTCTGTCCTGAGTGAACTCTGTCTCTTACTACCCTACCTGGGGGTTTAATTTTTTAACTCTGTACTCTCCCATTAGTGTAAATGAATGGTGGAGACTTTCAGTCCAGGAAGATATGAAAATTACATACTTACCGTAATTCTTGCTGTTCTTGGACAAAGTCTCCATCACTCATTCACACGCCCACCCACCATCCCTCTAGCTCACTCGTTCTGTTTTGGCCTTCACTTCCTTGTTGTTCGGGCTCTGAAGACATTGTTAAATTGACCCTTCTTTCATGGCTCATCCAGGCCTTCATATGCCTGGAAGTTAGGGTTCGATTTTCTTTCGTTAGTTTACGCTGCACTTCCTCGGTTGAAAAGGTACTGAGGCGGTTGGAGGGCACATGCGTGGTCCTATACCGGCGCTGGTCCGCCTGAAGATTTTTGGATCCAACAGGGTCCTAGCACCTCCGGCGTAGTCCATTAATGTGAATGAGTGGTGGAGACTTCGTCCAAGAAGATCAAGAATTCTGGTAAGTACGTAATTTCCATGTATGGTAAGCATGACAGTTGTCACAAAAAACGTGCAGCAATTAGGGATTTAATATATAATATATGTGGACTTTTATGTAGTTTTCTTTGTTTTGTGCTTGTGTAAGGGCAAATGACAGTGTAAGCAATATGGGAGGGGAACACTTGGTTTGTTGGGCCAGCTCATATTTTATTAAAACAGATTGAGTCTGCACCTGTTCATTTAACAGTGGTTCAGTTGGTAGTACTCTTGTCTCTCAGCCAAGAAGATCAGATGGTCTTTTGTTTAAGTCCCACACCAGGCACTTGGGCTTAAACCTATAGTGACCCTCTTGTGCTGTAGTGGGGTGGGGGTTGGGGTGCTGTAATACTGAGATACCATCTTTTGGATCAGAAATTTATCCAAGGTCTCTTTTTCCCAGCTCTTGTGGCTGCTCAGGAGGAAGTTAAGATCCCATAACAGGGCCTGCTGGTGCAGTGGCAAGGCATCCATCTGCGGCACCGACATCCCTGGTTCGGGAATGGACTCAGGAGTCGGAGGACCAGCTGTGGGGAGAGGGATTGAGCATCCTATGGACTGCTTTCCCTCTCTGGGGGGGAGGGGGGAAGAGTGTCTGGTGCAATGGGCGTCCCATGACTGGCACCACCACGTGTCAGGGGCGGGGCGGACGCTGGCGTCATTTCATGTCCCCCGCCAGGAGAAAAAACACTGGAAAATATTGGCCATTAATGATGGCCTCACTCTGCCGCTGCTCCTCACACAGACCGAAGTCCACGGGGGGCTTGCTCCGTGACCCACCCTGGGGAGTAAGCCAGGGCTTCGCGAAACCCACGTCTCATGGAGGGGTCACCTACCGGCATGCCCCGCTGGGGGGAGGCCTGGAGATGAGGGGAGCGGTAGGCGGGTTGGGAACAGGAGCTACGGCAACATAAAGAGAAAATAAAAAAGATCCCATGACAGAAGATTTTGGGAAAATTTATTTATTTTTTTTTTTTAATTAGTTAACACCCATGATACATGACAATCAAAATTCAGTGGTAATCTAGAGTAGGGGAGTTATCTCATGGGTTCTACTCCTAACCAACATTCAGTGTCACATTACCAAACGAGTTAGGAAAATACTTGAATCTGACTGATTGATAGCATTGTAATATCATATATTTGTATACCAATCCTAACCACTAATAAAATATCCAGTGCCACCCTGCCCCTTTGCCACAAATATCCATGAGATGGTTTGCAAATTTTTGTTTTTCAGTTAGCTAGGAAGACTAGGTTTGCTGGCAAAGGCACCTAGCTTCACCTGAGTTCTTTTCTTCTAGGTTGCTTGTAAGGTCAGAGCAAACAACCTTACCAGAGCAAGGAAATGGATTAAGGTTTCTTTTGGCTAGGCAGATTTACTGTGTGTTGTTATTTTCTTTTGTATTCACAGGGATTGTTACTGTTTGTTGCTAACATTTTATTGCTTCATCTTTCTCTGATTCATATTGTTGTTGCTGAGTATACCTTCTGCTGCATTATTCCAGGGTGTGCCTACAGGTGTGTGCTTACAGATTACTGCTGTAATCTTCTGATTCAAATTGTCTTTTGCAAGGTATATCTTCTGTTACTGCTTTATTTTTCTCTGTAGCAAAGTGTTTCTTACAGGGTATATCTTTTGTGAAATTGTTACAGGTGGTGCTTTACAGACTTTAGTTTTAGCTATCATTAGGCTAAGCTTTCAGGGCTACTGCATTTGTTGCTGACATTTTTTCTGCTCTTACCTCAATGTTTCTTTCATCCGTGGTTCTCCCTTTTCGGCAGGGGAAGGGCCCAGCAACCCACCCCCATCCCCAACCACCCCACACTACACTCCTTTTATAGAGTAGCACAGTCGTGACAGTTCCTATAGCAAAGCAGGAAGGGGCGGATCAGAGGGATATCCACACAGTGACCTCATTTACAGGGGCACAAGTAATTTAACTAGTCATAACAAGTTATAGAAAAACAAACAAAACACAAAATCAATCTTTTGCTTTCATTTTCCTCCTTCTAATTACTCTGACCAGGTAATAAATCCAGCAACTTCTCTGGAATGGATATTATTAACTGCATGTACTGCGAGACACTTTTCAATAGGGCAGTTATATAGGATTTAGGACACTGTCCTACATGCTGGACCATTGGCGATCTAAGGGCTTAGCTCCAGGCAGCATGGGCAGAGATTGTGCACCTCAAATCACATATTCAGGAGGAAATATATTATAAGAACTGACTGCCATTTTCCCAACATCTAACAGTAGCACCTCGACCGCAGAGGGTAGTTGGTCCGGGAGGTTGGTAGGTGGTTAGGAGGGGCAAATCCGGTGACCCATCACTCAGTGCTCTCCAACATATCACCTCCATAAACCATATAAAAACTACAAATGGGCATCTGCCTCTATCTCCGAAATCAAAGTGGCAGAGGACACTGCAGAGCAGGGCACTGCAGCACAAGAGCTAGCACAACAAAACTCATCCAAAACAGGAACCAAAACAAAAAAGGAGATCCAAAAAACTTCTGATCCTAGGAGACTCCATGATTCGGGAGTTGATACCTATCTCCAGCCAGGGGTAATGGTCAGGTGTCTCCCAGGTACATCATTGTAGAAAGACACTGACCGCATTGCTAAAATTGTACAGGAAGCAGGAGAAAATATTGACGTCCTGGTACACAGAGGGGCTAACGATCTTGCCAGCTGGTCAGTTGTGGAGACCAAGGAACACCTGACCAGGTTGGGTGACAGACTATCATCCATTTCGTCCTGCCAGTCTGGGGGGGGAGATGGATGGAAGGTCCGAGAAGGGGTGATAGGGGAGCTAAACATGTGGCTCAAGGGCTGGTGCCAGGAAAATGGACACAAACTTGTAGGTAACGGGCAACAGTTCTGGGAGTGAAAGTTCTTTAAATTTGATGGACTACATCTGACTAAAGAGGGAGTCAGTGCATTGGGGCAGAAGTTTGATGTCTTTGAGAATATTGAAACTAGCAAATGGGGAGAGGGGTGCAGCACCCGATATGTCGAATGGGAAGAACACCCCTCCTCACCCCTCAGCTAGTGATCAAACAGGAGTTCAGCATGTTCATAGTTCATTTGCATCACCAGGTAAGGAAAAAGGTCTGACTCCCCATACAACGCACAGGGGAAACACCAGACCTCGCCCAACAAACAACACACCAGAATCTGGCCAGTGGAAAATCACGTACACAAATGCTTGCAGTCTGGGAACAAGATCCCAGACCTGCAGGCAATAATGACAGAGGCTAAACTGGACATAGTAGCCATTAGCGAGACATGGTTCACCAGTAACCACACTTGGGAGACTTCAGTACCTGGCTATGTACTGTTCAGAAGAGACCAAGGTGCAAAAAGGCGAGGGGGTGGAGTGGCCCTTTATGTCAATGAAAATATCAAAGCTACAGAAATTCAGAATACACAGAAGGAGCCAGAAGAACTATGGGTCACCCTGGAAACAGGAAATGGGACATCCACACAAACTGGGGTTGTCTATAGGCCTCCAGACCAGGGGGAGGACATAGACACATTACTGTTAGAAGATATACAAAACATGACAGCTAAGGGGGAGGTTCTGATAATGGGAGACTTCAACATGCCAGATACAGATGGTCAATACCAGCAGGAACATCTGCCAGAACTGGACACATAGTGGATTCCCTGCAGGGGGAGGGCCTTAAACAACTGGTACAACAACCCATAAAAGACAGGGCTATCCTAGATCTAGTACTGACTAACAGGGAAAGGATCACAGGTCTCCAGGTATAAGGTCACCTGGGGACCAGTGACCATCACATGGTATGGTTCAGTTTGGCCACTAGAAGTAAATCATCCCATTCCAAGACAAAAATATGGGACTTCAGAGGAGTTGACTTTGATAAGATGGCCAACAGAGTTAAGTTAGCCCTGGCAAGAAGAAATACAGGTAAGGGGGTATAGGTAGAGTGGGCAAGTATTAAGGATGCAATACTTGAAGCAACATCCATTGTGTTAGAGAGAAGAGGAAGTGCAAAAGAAGAAGGAAACCACTTTGGTTCTCAAAAACAGTAGCAGAAAAGGTCAGAGCCAAAAGGCTGGCCTTCAGGAAATATAAGGGAACACAGCGGGATGAAGATAGGGAGGCATGCCAAACTTCCTTAAGGGAAGCAGGGAAGGCAGTAAGGCAGGCAAAGACCCAAACCGAGGAAACACTAGCACGAACAGTAAAAGAAGGGACAAGACTTTCTATAGATACATTAGTGAAAGGAGAAAGTCCACAGAGAGTATTACTAAGATCAAGGGATAAGGTGTGTGTGTGAGGGAGGAGGACCATGTAAAAGCATCTATCCTAAATAGATACTTCTGCTCAGTATTTACTGAGGAGAAGGTACAGCAGAGCCCACAGCTGAGCACCATGGACACAGGGGAAGGAGGTGTGTACTAGTCCTTCACAAAAGAAAGGGTCCTACAAGAGCCTCGAAAGCTCAGGGTGGACAAGGCAATGGGACTTGATGGCATACATCCCAGGGTACTAAGGAACTATGGTGGAATTAGCAGAGCCATTATCAGAACTGTTTAGTGAGTCTCTGAGCACAGGAGAGGTCCCAGAAGACTGGATAAGGGCTCATGTGATCCCACTCCACAAGAGTGGTAGCAGGGAGGAGGCAGGGGACTACAGACCAGTCAGTCTTACCTCAGTAGTGGGCAAGATTATGGAGGCACTCCTTAAGGAAAGGATAGTGCAACACCTGGAATCCATAAGAGCACAGGATCCAAGACAGCATGGGTTTACAAAAGGAAGGTCCTGTCAAACTAATCTCATAGATTTCTTTGACTGGGTAACCAGAGTGTTGGACCAAGGGGGTGCAGTTGATATTGCCTACCTTGACTTCAGCAAAGCTTTCAATACTGTTCCACACAGAAGATTGATTAATAAGCTGGGTAGGCTCGGGGTGGGTCAGAAGTTGGTCAACTGGGTGGCAAACTGGTTGATGGGCAGAGGACAGAGAGTGGTGGTAAACTGTATACAGTCAGAAGAGATGCAAGTCACAAGTGGGGTACCTTAGGGATCAGTTCTGGGGCCAGTCCTCTTCGATATCTTCTTCAGTGACATTGCAGATGGACTGGAGGGTAAGGTTTGTCTGCTTGCAGATGACACCAAGATCTGCAACAGGGTAGATGATCCAGATGGGGTGGGCAGATTGAGAAGAGAACTGGATAAACTGACAAAATGGTCAGAAGAGTGGCAACTGGAGTTTAATGCAAAGAAGTGCAAGGTCATGCACATAGGGAAGAGAAACCCTGAAGCCACCTATAAGTTGGGAGGGGAGTTGCTGGCAGTCACAAGAGAAGAAAGAGACTTCGGCATCATCATCACAGATGACCTGAAATCATCCAAGCAGACCACTAAAGCAGTAGGTAAGGCTAGGGGGATGTTGGGGTGTATTAGTAGGGGTATCACAAATCATAAGGGGGAGGTAATAAGCCCTCTTTACAAGACACTGGTTAGGCCCCATCTGGAGTACTGCGTGCAGTATTAACCAAACTGAGACAGTCCAGAGAAGGGCAACCAAAATGCTTCAGGGACTGCATCAGAAAATATATGAGAACAGATTAACAGAACTCAATATGTATACCCTGGAGCAAAGGAGGGGGAGAGGTGATATGATTGAAACATTCAGACACCTTAAGGGCATTAACAAGGTGAAAGTCTAACATGTTTCAATATAAGAAAAATAGCAGGACAAGAGGACACAGCATGAGATTAGAGGAAGGCCGATTAAGGAGTAATGTGAGGAAGTTCTTTTTCACAGAAAGGGTGGTGGATGCATGGAATGGCCTACCTCAGGAAGTGATGGATATGAATACAGTGCAGGGCTTCAAACAGGCATGGGATAGACATAAGGGAGCAATACAGATAAGTATGAATAGATAGGGACGTCCGGTGATGTTACAGCCAGTGTAGCTGCTTAGTTCGGGAGCTTGGGGGGCCGCTCGACAAAATAATTTTAAAAACTAGCTGAGGTGGTGACTAACAAAACGAAGGAGAAATCTACTCATACAGGGCGAATTAAAGTTATGATGGACTGGGGGAAAAAACAAAGCCTGCTATCTGAATCCAGACTGGGATCTCCGGTCTCTAGCATCGCTGACTTGGAGGAGAATTTAGAACTGGGCAAGCAGCATACAATTATGACAAAATTGGACAGTATTATTAAAACTTTGCACAGCATAGAGTCGTTGGTGGCCGATGTGCGAGCCGACGTGAAAAAAGTACAATCTCGCACCATAGCGGCTGAAAATGCGGCCGGGAACCTAGCGGACTCCACCAGTCAGCATGACAGAGCCATCTTGTATCTCTTAGAATGGTAAAGGGAAGTGCAAAATAAAATAGATGATCAAGAGAACAGAGCCTACCGAAATAAATTTCAGGATCTATGGAGTTCCTGAAGATTTAGAAAGCTCATTTAATACTATGGAGGACTTTGTTCTGCATATTCTAAGGGACATCTTGCTGATACCAGAGGGTATCCCCCAATTGAAAGAGCGCACGCTCCCTGGCCCAGAAACTGAGAGATCAGGCACCCCGACTCGGTCTATCGTAGCTAGAATGCTGAACTATCAAGACCGCCAACATGTACTGCAAATAGCATGGAAAATGAAGGATTTACAGATTGATAATAAAAAAACATTCTTTGACCAGGACTTTTCAGATTTATTGAATGACAAAAGAAGACAAGTTTGAGAGGTTATTAAACAAGCAAGGGAAAAGAGGGTTAAAATTGAACTTTGCTATCCAGCCTGTCTTGGAATTCACAGTGAGAGAGGCCCACAGATGTTTGATTCCCTTAGAAAAGCAGCACTGACCTTGCGGCAACTAGGCCTAAACTGCCCATACTTAAGAAGAGATATTCTGGAGCATGAGATTTTGAGAGTGGTCTGGCGCAGGGCAGGAAAACCCAAACGGCTTCAATCTACGACAGTATCATGGCCGTCTCATTTGGGCCGGGACCTGCAAGAGATAATGGCGAGGGACAGAGTGCTCACACAGGAAGATATCGGAAACCATGGGTGCTCCCAAGGACAGTCAAACCTGAATAGCTCTTGTTCCCTTGCTACAGATTTCTGGAAGAGGAACGTCTCTTCTTCTTACCGCGGACTTATTGGTGGGTCCATTTATTGCATGGGGATCAACTGGATTTAAACCAATTTAACATGCAAGACTTACTTTAGAGTCATAGTGAGGTTTATTCCACTTCTGTTGGAGTGCATCTGGCTCGACCTCCACCAAAGCCTAATACATATGGTTTCAAGGTTGGACTGGGGACACCGGTAAATGGTAAAGGGCGGGGGACACTGGATTTCCTTTTTGCTGGGGTGTTGGTCTAAGTTTGTAGGGGTCAGCTGGGATGGTTAATCGAGGATCTGCTAGGTTGGTTTATCTTCTGACCCCAGAATGAATACCCAGTTATAGGAAGGAGGGTGTTGGATTAAAGGGGTTGAAACTTCCCCCTCCCACCCCCCACCCCCTTGGGCCCCACTCAGGGGTGTTTTTACCTCCTCCCGCCCTGATCTCTTTCTTAATTAGCTGGTTTACAACAGTGTATAAAGGGTTATGGAATGGGCGGCCCCACCCCCATGCTTTGGTTTCTCCTTTGAGTGCTACCGCATATAATTACACCTTTAGAGTAACGTCCAACATAAAACCTGATCCTTTTAGATCAGACCTGTAGAAAATAGAGGTAAAGTAGTGAGAGCTACACAACCCTACCTAGTGGTAGGATTCCATATACAATACCTAGGAAATACATAACGTAAAAAAGCCTATTGTTCTGTCTGTGCACTGGCACTTGTGTTATTACTGTTGTAAGTTTATAGTTGTTACTGGGGGGATTTTACTCCCTTTCTTCCTCTTTTTTATGTTTAAAATGGTTCGAATTTTAGAGTTACGTGCACCGGTTGTGCATGTACCTGTTCAAACATGGCTTATTTATGTACCAAATAAAGGAAGTTACATAATAATGAACCAGTTCAAATAGAAAGTTAGGGATTTTGAAGCGGGATGGGGTGGAATTTGGAATACAACAAAAGTCTATAGATGGGTTCTACAAAGATAGCATCCTTGAATGTTCAAGGATTTAACTCACCCATTAAGAGAACAAAGATCCTACATTATTTAAACCAACTCCAAGCTGATATTTGTTTTTTGCAGGAGACTAGACTGTCTGAAATAGAGCATGCAAAGCTTAGACGATCCTGGGTTGGTAAAGTGATATGCTCTTTGCATATCCTGGGCAAAAAAAACAGGTGCAGCAATATTAATCAGGAAAAACATTCCTCTGGAAGTTCTGAAGGTTGATACCCTAGACAATGGTAGAGGAGTATTGCTTACAGGAGAGTTATTCTCTCAGAAACTGCACTTAACATTTATGCCCTAAATAACGATGACCCATTATTCTATCGAGGCCTTTTCAACAGAATCTCAGGTTTACTGGAGGGTTTGATATTACTAGATGGGGACTTTAATTGCATTCTTAACCCCAGGTTTGATCGCTCTTCACAGAATAGCAGTACAAATAAACAAATGAGTAGAACAGTGAGGGGTGGGATGCAAGAACTTGCACTATTGGACATTTGGAGAGAATTTAATCCAACTTCAAAGGATTTTACCTTTTACTCAAATCCCAATGATTCATACTCTAGATTGGATTATTTTTTATGTAGCAGCGGGGACCTGCACAAAATTAAAGATTGTTCTATTCATCCCAGGGTGGTCTCAGACCATGCGGTGGTAACTTTGACAGTGCAACTGGGCAACTGGAATAAACAAACGTCCTGGAGACGTAATTCTTCCCTCTTAGGAAGACAGGACTTTAGAAAACAAATAGTGGGAAAAATACAAGTCTACCGAAGAAACAATACAATAGAAGAACCTGGGCCACAATGGTACTGGGATGGCCTCAAAGCGGTTATTCGAGGTGAAGTAATATCATATGCCTCTAGATTAAAAAAGCAAAGCAGGGAAAAGCAGATGGCCTTAGAGTCACTACTGAAATAACTAGAAAATGAGCATAAGCCAAATAAAACTAAAGAAAATTTAATTAAACTAAATAATGTTAGGAAAGACTTACAAAACCTTATAGATTCACAAATAGAAGGCAAGTTAAGATGTTTAAACCAAAAATACTAGGAATATGGTAATAAAGGCGGTAGGCTTCTTGCCTTTAGGTTACGAAGGGATCAGGCTGATAGGTATGTTAAAAAAAAAAAAAAAAAACAGGAAGGGGAGGGTCAGAAACAACTTATTTTACCACAAAAAAAAATAGCAGAGGCCTTTGAGCAGTACTATTCTAATTTGTATTCTAAGGACCCGGAAGGGTTGGATTTGCCACAGATGATACAATATCTGAGTGGGATTCCGCTTCCCAGATTAGAGGAGGATATTAAATTGAAGTTGGATTCCCCCATTACATTCCAGGAGGTAGTTAGCACCATCAAGGACATGAAACCAGGTAAATCACCAGGACCAGATGGCTTTAATATTGAGTTTTACCAGAAATTTAGAACTCAGTTATCCCCCCAATTTGCTCAAACTCTTTAATTCTTGTGATGACGAAGATGATTTCCCCCATTCCTTGCAGAGAGCGTTCATTTTCAGTTATTCTGAAGGATGGTAAGCCTCCTGATTCATGTACCTCTTACCGGCCCATATCCCTCCTTTAATGTGGATTCCAAAATCTTTGCTAAAATATTGGCCAATAGGATAAATACCATAGTACCGGACTTGGTTCATCTGGATCAGGCTGGGTTTGTGCCTAATAGGCACCTAAGAGATAATATTAGAAGGTGCCTCAGCATTTTGCATAGGGGTAAACAGTTTAAAGGACATCAACTAGCCATAGCAATTGATGCAGAGAAAGCGTTCGACCACCTAAGTTGGAATGTTCTGCATGGGGTTTTGGAGAAGTTAGGATTCGGGGACCGAATAAAAACCTGGATCAAAACTATATATTGAGCCCAATGGCTAGTGTTAGAGTGAATGACACAATTTCAAATAGTTTCAATATCCTTAGGGGGACCAGATAGGGTTATCCTGTCTCCCATTTTGTTTGCTCTCTGTATGGAGCACCTGGCGGCAATAATTAGAACACATCCAGACTTAGAGGGAATCAGGGTAGGGGGAGAGGAAAGTAGAATATCACTTTATGCGGATGACACTATGTTGTACCCCAGGGACCCAATCAGAACCTTTCCAGTTTTATACCAAATACTTAATACAGATGGTAATTGATCAGGTTTTAAAATCAATAATGATAAAACAGAAACCATGCTGGTGAGCAGTTCCCTTACTACAGAATTAAAACAATTGATTCCCTTTCATTGGGTCTCTCATAGTATAAGATTTATATACCACTTAACTTAAATCAGTTGTACTCAGTCAATTATGGGAGACTGATAAAAGCGGTGTTTACTGATTTAAGGAGCTGGGAGCTTCTTCCTCTCTCACTGATGGGGAGGGTTGACGCTATGCAGGATGAATATCCTGCCACACTTTTTATTCTTATTTAGCCCCCTTCCATTACATATTCCGGGTCTAGAATGGAAAAAAATAAATAGGACCCTGCATCACTTTGTATGGACCGGCAAATGGGCTAGGATAGCATGGGATACATTGATGAAGGCAAAAAAACAGGGAGAGATGGGCTTGCCAAATTTGAAAGCCTATTACACATGGCCCAGATGATCCTTTGGGTAGCCCACCTGAAAAAATATCCCGAAAATGTTTGGATGGTGCAGGAAACAGAAAGTGATCTAGGGATATCCCCCGAATTGGACTTTACGGGGTCTTCAGAGTGGATGAGGGGGTAGAAATATAAATAATCCATGGACTAAACAAATGTACAAGAATTGGGTGGTGGTAAGGAAGGTAGCTGGAATAGGAGCCCAACTGAATAATAGAACAGCTATCACAAATTGCACCTACTTCACCCCACTCAGACTGGCCCACTCCTTCGAGGGTTTGCAATGTCGCGGTTTAATTCGCTTTGCCCAGTTTCTTAGTCAGGATCAGATAAAAACCTTTCGTTCACTCCAGCAAGACTTCTCCATACCCACTTTGCACTTTTTCAGATACTTGCAAGTGGTTTCTTTTCTTTATTCTGGCTCAAACACCCTTGATGTCCAGAAGGATCTTCACCCACTGGAGCAGATAATTTGGCAGGCAGTAGATAGCCCAAAAGAATCACGTTTCATATCCCAGTTGGTATCTACATATAGGGAAACAGTAGATGTGACTCCATCAAGTGCATAGGGGCCTGGGAGAGAGAAATGGGGCTGCAATTGGACACATCAATTTGGCGGAAGATCTGGGACGGAGGGTTTCGTACTTCAGCCTCCAACACCTGGCGGGAGTACAGGTGGAAGGTCTTGGCTAGGTTTTTTAATACCCCATCCAAAGCAAAACACTACAAGGTTGAGGCCACAGAGGCCTGCTGGAGAGGTGTGTGTGTGTGTGTGTGTGTGTGTGTGTGTGTGTGTGTGTGTGTGTGTGTGTGTGGGGTGGGATCAGAACTCCTTATCATATCTTTTGAGACTGTCCAAAACTTGCCCCCTTTTGGAATGAGGTGGTAATTCACTTCCAGGAAATGTCAGGTATTCAGGCACCGACTGACTTTCCACTTATGGTATTGGGCTCCTTCCCAAAGGGTAAAATATCCAATGCTGAGGTCTCATTCCTGGAAATTCAACTAGCTGCTGCTAACAAAGCAATCAGTAGAAGATGGTTAAATCCTGATCCCCCTATTTTGAAGGCGTGGTTGGATATAATAAAAGATATAGCCAGGATGGAGAAGATAACAGCAGAACTCGGACTAAGGGGGGACAAATACAATAGCACATGGCTACCCTTTATGCACCTGGTAGAGAAGATAGAGGGGACTTCAGTCCTCTCGCAGCAGGCCTTCCCTCAATAGTTCTGGGTACACCCTGCTCATGGGATAAGTGAATTTGAAACCTAACTACATATTTCTATTTGAACTTAAGACTTAGATGTTAGACTGAAGTATAGTAAGGAACATATCACATTAGCCAAGTTTCTTTAATTGCTTTTATTCTTTTTATTACTGTTTTTAAGATCAACATTAAGTTTATAGTTAGGGGAGTTTCTTCCCCTTGTTTTTTTCCTTTATTAGAAAAATGAAATTATACTGGTAGACACTAGATGATAACCTGTCTTGAAGGGGTAATTTGATGTATTAGGAGGCATCAGATGAGACTGCACAGTACGCTGGATCTTTTGAATACAAGTTCGGAGACGGAATTTATTAGGCAGTGTGGAACATACAGTATCTGGAACAAAGAGAGACATCATATTGTTATGAACTTCCAGTGCAATTGTATGATTTGCCACTGTGATTGCCTAATTTATTGTTTAAGTGGTCATTGTAAAAGTGTCCTGCCCAAATAAACTTGAAGTTTAAAAAAAAAAAAAGTATGAATAGATAGGCAGTGACAGAGCAAATGCCGATGGCACATTCATAAGTTAGAAAAAGAAATGGGCAGACTGGATGGGCCTTGCAGTCCTTATCTGCCTTCAACTTCTATGTTTCTATGTAGCTGCCATTTTTTTCTCTCGCTTAGCTGACTTGATGTGTTTGTTCCAATGCTTGCCACCTACTCACACACAGCATTTTTAAATAAACATTTTACTCTGTGCATTGAAATAAATTCTGTATCCTGGTTAATTTAGCAAGTACCTCAGTCTGAATTAGGCTGTGACTGCTGTCACACCCACTCCAAATTTTGTGTGCATCCTCACTCTTACTTTTTCCATCTCTGCCTCATGCACCATAGCACACAAACAAGATAAAACAAAAACGCAAATACAAAACAAGGTAAAAAAGTAAGTGCCATTCACTGTATGTTAGAGACTCTCTCACTTCCTGTGTTACAATACCAGCAGCAACAGGTGCAGCAGTGGCACAGACAATGCTCCACACCAGTATGGCACCCCCTTCCCCGTGACATAATCTAGGCAGAGGAACCATTTCACACATAAAACCATTTTTAAACACATTTTAAAAACTCTTTTTTAAAAAATGGCTTTTTTTTTTTTATTCACTGTCCACTCATTTTCTAAGCACACCAAGACATTCCCGTAGCATCTGGCCTTACCATACCCCTTGCCTCTGGATGTCCTCCAGCACTGCCAACCCTGTTGTGTTTTACTGCTTACATAACACAGCCTGCCTTGCACAAGGATTTGCTCACCAATGATTTCTTGCTTTGGGATTGAGGCTTTAGAATATGTGTGTAGTTCCCATGCACTACTCTTCCCGCAGACTGCCTCTTTGATATGCTAACTCCAAGTGTACTAAATGCCCGACAGGTTCTACTGCAATACAACAGTGTATCTGGTATTAACAGACTTGTTTATGAACAGAGGACTATAAAACTAAAGTGACTACATAGCTCATCAAGACTGATCCCTGCTGCTCAGTAGGTATAACATCTTAGGTCCATCTCCCTCATGTATTTATCTAGGTTGAATTTAATTAGTAGCCGACACCTGAAGGAGAACTTTGAATACATAATGTGTGGATGGACATACAGTAGTTCAGCTTATATCTCACATCAGCTTTGTATTTCTTCTCTTTGTTATTTATTAAGCCATATGCATGAAAACAGGTTCTTTGTTCCTTGAGAGTTTTTTTCATCAATAAGATTTTACCAATATTTTCAATACATACAGTATATTATAAGACATTACTATTGTAACTTATTAGACTATACTGGTTACAATAAATACACAACCATAGAATTTCTTAAATAGAGAAAATACACCTGAAAGTTTTTATAGCATTCTCTGTCATATTAGAACTAAACATAGAAACATAGAATTTGACAGCAGATAAGGACCACTTGGCCCACCTAGTCTGCCCATTTCCCTACCTAATGCATAGGCTACAGATCCTAGTTAACCAATAGCCTACTTCCTGCTACCCCCCACTAGAATTGCCTTATGTCTGTCCCATGCATTCTTAAATTCCCCCACTGTTTTTGAGTCCACTACCTCCTCAGGAAGGCTGTTCCATGTATCCACAACCCTCTCTGTGAAAAAATACTTCCTCACATTACCTTTGAGCTGCCCCCCATCTTCAAATTGTGCCCCCTTGTTCTTGCACATCTCTTTTTCTGAAAGATGCTACCATCTTGGACTCTGTTGATTCCCTTGATGTACTTGAAAGTTTCTATCATGTCCCCACTCTCCCTCCTCTCCTCGAGTGTATACATATTAAGCTTCTTTAATCTCTCTTCAGTATGTTTTCTGGTGCAGACCCTGCACATTTTAGTTGCCCTCCTCTGAACAGCCTCCATCCTGTCTATGTCATTGTGGAGATGGGGTCTCCAGAACTGGACACAGAACTCCAGATGGGGTCTCACCAACTGTCTGTACAGAGGGATAACAACTTCCTGTTTTCTACTGGTGATGTCTCTCCCTGTGCATCCCAGTATCCCACCAGCTCTCTTTACTGCCTTCTCACATTGTTTGCCCACCTTAAGGTCATCTGATATGACTACCCCCAAGTCCCTTTCCATTTCTGTTGTTGTTATTATCTCATCCCCCCACTGTGTACTCTTCCCCTGGATTTTTGTTTCCCAGGTGCATTACTTTGCACTTCTTAGCATTGAATCTAAGCTGCCATATATTTGACCATTCCTCCAACCTTGCCAAGTCCCTTTGCATCCTCTCCATCCCACCTTCTGTATCAATCCTGTTGCAGATCTTTGTGTCGTCTGCAAAGAGACATACTTTTCCTTCCAGTGCCTCTGCTATGTCACTTATAAAGACATTAAAGAGGACTGGTCCCAGTACTGAATCCTGCGGTACCCCACTAGCAGCCCCCATTTCTTCAGAGTAAACTCTGTTTACTATTACCCTCTGTATCCTGTTGTCCAGCCAATTTTTAACCCAGGCTACCACCTTGGTACCCACTCCAAGGCTGGCTAACTTGTATATTAAACTTTTATGTGGGACTATGTCAAATGCCTTGCTAAAGTCTAGGTAGGCCAAGTCCACTGCCCCTCCCTGGTCCACCACATTGGTCACCTAGTCAAAGAAATCTATTAGATTCATCTGACATGACCTTCCTGCTGTGAATCCATGCTGCCTTGGGTTCTGTGCCCCACTGGCCACTAGGAACGCAACAGTTCTTTCCTTTAGAAGTGATTCCGTCATTTTCCCTACCACTGAGGTCAGACTAACAGGTCTGTAGTTCCTGCCTCTGTCTTACTCCACTTTGTGAAGGGAATCACGTCTGCCCTCCTCCAGTCCTCCGGTGCTACATCATCCTCCCATGATTTGTTAAAAGAGTAGTCAGTGGTGTCACTAATTCTACCCTTAGTCCTTTTAGAATTCTTGGGTGAATCCCATCAGGCCCCATTGCTTTGTCCACCTTCAGTTTTAAGGGTTCTTTCAGGACCCTTTCTTCTGTGAATGGATTGGTATCGACCTCCCTATCCAGAGTGCTTCTATTCTTTGATTTTGGTACCTCCCCCTCCTCTTCCTTTGTGAATACTGAGCAGAAGTATTCATTCAGTATTCCTGCCTTTTTACTGTCATCCTCTGCCCACCCTCTCTTCCCTTTAGTAAACACATTTTAATCTATATTGTTCAGTTAATGGAAGAAATGATTCTACAACTTGCTCACATTTTCCCCTTTTGTTTTTTGTAGTTACGGCCTATTGCCTTTTTCCCATGTGATGCCATAACACTCTGCTTGTGGTGTTACGGCTATTGCTATGGCTTCAGACTGTGATATCACAGCAGAGGATTAGGATTTCTAAATTGGGAATAAACTGTAGGGGAAGAGTAACTCAAAAGGATAAAGATCCTGTTTTTATGTAGCTTTTCTATGTAATAAGTGTGCCAAAGGCAAGGCAAAGTTTATTTACAGTATATGGCACCCAATCCCAGGGGCTCTGGGCACCTTACTTAAAAACAGGCAGGATATTAAATAAAACATACATCATAAATAAGACCAAAAACAAATAAAACAGTAAAATCTTTGGATACAGCTTTAGCATTTGGCCTGGTAGTTTCTTAGGGGTGGTCAGATACTGTAAATTCAGCAGGGAAAGCCATAGAAAACAAGTAGGCCTTCAAGCCACTCTTAAAGTGAATTTCCAACATAGTTGCTATATGGTATTGGGCTTCATGGCTCCATACTATATCATCGCAGGAGTTCACCGCTACAAAAAATTTAACTTTAATTAGTAGTTTTAGCATGGGAAGGGATCGTAGCTATGATCCCTTTCCCCTGCTAAAACTACTAAGTTTAAAATTAACAATTTTGTAGCAGTGAGCTCACGGCGAGATAATGTATTGGGCTATGAAGCCCAATACCTTATATTGGAAACTTTCTTTAAACTTCTCATTCAAGAGTGATTTGATGGAGGAGAAGGAGAAATCTATAGACTCTATAGAGAATAATGTATGGGGTAGTGTGCATTATAAGAAATTTAATGCACACGTGAGATATGGGATGCTACATAAACCCCGAGAGCGAAGCTCGAGGAGTTTATTAAAGCATCCCATACAAGGGTGTGCATTAAATCTGAGTATTCACACTGCCCCATGATTTATTTTATGTAATTGCTGGTGAGCAATTTTTTTCATGCCCGACTTCTGTGACCATGTGTGAATGTTACATGCAGCGATTGCAGTCATACCAGTTAAAATATTTGAAATATTTTATTGAAAGTAAATACCTCAAAAAATTAATTTGTGTCCTGAAGTAAATTTACTGAATTACCTGTAGATGAACTCCTTCCTGATAGCAGAGAATGGACACATTAATAAAATCACTGACCGAGTCAACGGCAGTACAAGAAACGGGCAAAAAAGGTGATTTTTAAAAATGTGATTTTGGACTTCAAAATGTGCACTGCTTGTGCCCGAGTGATGGGAATGTATATACTGTACCTTTTTTATAGAAGTCAAAGAAAGAGTCGAAAACGTTGAAAAATACCAAAGCTTTTATGACATTTTCTCCCAGCGTTTTCCATTGAAGCGCATCCATTCTCACAGCAGCAGTGGGAATTGAATCTGACAACAGCTGTGCGGCTACGAGAATGGAGATCATGCTTTGAGAGTAAGGTAGTACGTGAATGGTTATTATGGCGAATATCAACTGGCTGAGCCTATTGAAAAATTGCTCACCAGTTATTATATATAAATCTTTTACCACCTGATACCTAATATACTTGATACTGCAAGAATTGTGGTTCCTATTTTGTAGATACTTTGTTAAATCAAATACCTTTGTGTGTATGCATCATTCTTGTCTCTGAGAATCCACTACAAAGAGCAAAAACCCAGCACCAACCCCTGTGTTAACCTACTGAGAGCAGCCATGTATTTCAAATAGTGACCTTCTACCACTACTTTCTGCCTCCTACTGTGAGCCAGTTTGCCATGCCACTGCCTCTGTAGTTGATGGACTGTATATTGTGCTACCATCTCTATGAGTTTTCCATGCCATGCAGTGTTGAAGGCAATGCTGAAGTTCAGAGAGTCTGCATCTTCTGCAGAGCCCCAGCCGACCACATTGGTTACCTCCTCAAAGAAGACAATCGGATTCATTTTACAGGATCCACCTCTTGTGTAACCCTGTTGTGTTCTTGAGACTATAGCCAGTTCCCTTTAATATGCTGAACCACCATATCTTTTTATGGTTGACTCAAAACACGTTGCTAAATACTGAGGTAAAGCTCACAAGTTTCTAGTTACTTGGGTCTGACCATACCCTCTTCTTCAACAGGGACACAACACTGGCCAGTTGTCAGTCCTCTGGCACTATCCCTGTCTGTAATGAGTCGTGAATATCGGTCAGGATACTAGCCATAACCCCTTTTAACTCCAGTATTACTTTCTGGGGAATACCATCTGAACCCTGGGATGTTCCAAGATTCACACCTTCTCTTTCCATATTGCTGCATGTTGTCAGTGCAATATGGGTAGTGGTACAGCTCAAAGCTCTCAATCAGCATAGAGCCTTGGGCACATGAGAATTCTGAAATCACCAGTTACTCAGTCTTTGCTGTACCACTGAAGGGGTAGGCAGAATAGTGTAGGTAGAGTTCTCTCAAGAAAAGCATCTGTTCTACAGTTAATTTATTTTCTGGCAAGGACTGTGCAGCTGAGAGGCAGGTTGGGGCTACCTGGTGACAGGGAGCACCCTCAAATTTAGAAATCGTCCCTATTAAGCCGTGGCTTTCAAATTGACTAACTTGCCATATAATTCTCATTTCAGTGCCTTCTGTGCATTAATAGAGGGCCACATGCCTTTTTTTCACTGCCTATGATGTGCAACAGAGGTTTTATTCATTTGGGGGAAGTGAGCTCATAGTTAGTCAGGTAGATTTGGTAAAGTATTACTTTTTCCTTTTCTCTCTTCTAACCCCAGGAATCGCTCTCTTAAATATTTACAAATTATGCAGTCATCTCGGCCGAGAGTGATGCCATGGAGACAGAACCTATGCACATTTTGAATTTGGAATGTAGGTTCAGACTCTGCATCCCACGTTCCATTCTGGCCGTTGCTCTGATCTGTTTCTCTGCCTAAAGAAGGTAGTCACCGATAGTGAACTCCAGTAATGACTGGTTCTCCTGTTGGGTGTTTATTTTATAGTTATATAAAAAAGGTGTAGTTAGTTATTTTTTCTCAGCTACTTTGTGTTTTAGCTAGGTTTTTCCATAATCTAGGGTTCTCTGGTTCCATTTTGATTCCCAGGAGCCGCAGACTATCTTACTTGGCTACCATGACTATTTTGACTAGTAAACCACCATCCTTTTGCTAAATTTTTTGGTTTACTGTTTTTACTATCCAATTTACAGAGAACGGAGCATTTTTACTTTCCATTTCTGTCTGTAGCCTTTCACCTTAACCAGTTCCTGTTTCGGGAGCCACAGCTTGACCTTTGGCACAGTTTCTTCAGTACAAGAGCCATTTTTTTACTGTTGGGCTCTTATACTGGATCAGTTTTATGAGAATTCTTTGGAATATTTCAAGGTTCTGTCTAATTGGTATGTCAGAGAGACCTTGTGGACAATCAAAACAAATTGTAGCAGTTGCTTTCAGCTTCTGGCAAGGGCAGACTGTCACAAGCTTTGTTTAAAGTGTTTAAGTCCACAACACGACTTTATAAATTGCAAGTCCTGTCACATTTTTTTGCCCAGGAACCTCATTTAAAAGGCTACACATTTCATAACTAAGCATGCCTTCTTAATCTGCCTCTGTGTCACCTAAAAATAATAAAAAGGACTCTGAGGGCGATCCCAACGACGGTGGAAAGCATGCATCTGAAGGGTCCATCTCCTCATGTACAGCAGCAAATAATGTAAAAGGTGATGAGAAAAAGATAAAGCTGCACAGTCATCAGAAAGGCTTAGTAAAGATAGTAAAGATGGTTAAGATATCCGGGTGTCTGAAAGGGGAAACCCTGAATCCAGTGATGACAAAAATAAACATAAAGGAGCTTTAGAGCAGGCATTGGAAACAGTGTCTGCCTGAAGAAACTGAAAGGAAATAATGTCATTGCCACTTTTCCTGTATGGAGAAAGGAGCAGGTGGATGGCATCGAAAAAAATGCCCTCATCAGAGGACATATTGAAAATGTGGCAATTTTTCCAGGTGATCCAGAACATGGGACATTTGAATAAAATACCCCCCCCCCCAGCTCAGGCTCCAGTCTGTCTGTCTGTGGAGGAGGGGAAGAAGGCCATTATGTGCATATGGAGGAAGACAACCCCATGGAGTTAGAGGTCACACTTAAGCAAGATTTTGAACCCCCTCAAAGGTAAACTGAGGACTGCTACTCATTTTCCTCATTTGTCAGACAAATAGTTGATGCCCTCAACCTTCCCCCCACTAGAAACAGAGGAGAATGCAGAGGATGCTGAATTTATGGAGATGCTGGGAGTAGCTCCACCAAGAAGGATGTTACTTCCCATACATAAACCTTTTTAAAAGGCCATAGCAGAAGTCATGGGTGCACCCACTTCAGCTGCAGCTGTCGACCAAAAATAATTGAGAGAAAATGTAGGATGGACAGGCAGGGAGTGGAATATCTATATGCCCATCCTGATCCTCATGGGGTAATCCAGGCTGCTGGTTGGAGAGAGCAGAAATCACTCTTATCTGTGCAGACCCCTGAAACGCCTCTGAAAAATGAGACACTATGGCAAAGACGGTTTATACAACAGCTTCCCTGCTTATCAGGCAAGCAGCTTATTCAGCATACACAGCACAGTACCAGAACGCACTTTGAAACACAATCCTGGCACTGGCAGGAAGAGCAGAAGATGATTCGGCACTGGACGGGATTGCTACAGCAAGATCAGCCCTGGATGCCACAAAACATAATTTCCACAGTGTGCTGGACACCAGTGACACTGCTGCCAGAGTTCTGGCTCATGCATTGTCCTTGAGAAGATTTTCCTAGCTGAGGACTACCATTCTCTCCTAGGATACTGAAAACAAGGCCGTGAATTTCTCCTTTGAAGGAGATTCATTAACTGGTGACAAAACGGATCAAAAGTAACAATGAGAAGGAAAAAGCCTCTGCCTCCTACAGGTCATACGGAAAGGGAGGCAGGGGGCCAGGGATACTACCCTTTGAGCCTATGTCTCTTACATCCCTATGACTACCAGTCACAAAATGGTTACTGTAGGGGAAGGGGAAAAGAGCTTCCAGGTATAATGCTGCAGCTCCAGTGCCTAAGCCCCAGCCAAGACAAATCCCTGACAATTTAGCCGAGGTCATCCAGCCATTGCCAGTGGGAGGAAGACTGGCACACTGCTTCCAGAAATTGGTAAACATTACCACAGACAAGTGGATACTAGAGGTAGTGGGCCGGGGGTTATGTCTGCAGTTCAAACACTTTCTAAACTTGCAGAAACACAGATGTTTTCCAGTGCACTCCCCCATAGAAAAAAGTCTGATGGAACTGGAAGTAAAAAAAAAAAAAAAATAGGTAATATCAAAATATATAGAATAAGTCTCTGCCTTCCATTGGGCATGGGCCTATTCACGAGATATTTCCTGATCCACAAGAAAAATGAGGAGTGGTGACCCATTTTAAACCTCAGATTCCTGAACAAACACTTGAAAAAAGAAAAATTCAAGATGGTCACACTAAGAACAGTGATACTGTCTTTGCAGCAAGAACATTGGCTGGGATCACCGGATCTGAAAGATGCCTGTTTTCATATCCCAGTAAAACAGTCTCACAGAAAATACCTCAGATTCATGCTGGAGAACTGCCAATACCAGTTCACAGCTTTCCCAATTGATCTCATTTCAGCTCCAAGGGTTTTCTAAAAGTACCTGGCCGTGGTGGCAGCACATCTGAGAAAACAAGACAAGGTGATTTTCCCCTACTTGGACGACTGGCTAGTCTCAGGGAAAACAGAACAAGAGGCAAAGTGCTCAATTCAGTTGGTAAAATGCACCTTGGAGAACCAGGGAATTTTGATGAACCTGCAGAAGTGCCAGCTAGAGCCTTTTCAAGTACTGGACTTCATAGTAGCAGAGCTAAACACCCTGCAGGGGAAAGCATTCCTCCTGCAGGCCAGAGATACAGCTTTGATTGCAACAGCAGAGTCCTTCACAGCAGGTCAGCCAAAACCTGCAAGAGACTTCTTACAATTACTAGGTCACATGGCCACATCCATAGCTGTGGACCCATGGGCCAGGTTCCTAATGAGAAAGATCCAGTATCACTTAAGGGACAATTGGTCCCAAAAATGGGATCCACTTTCAAAGCTAGTTCCAATGACAAAAGCACTAGTGTGAGTCATTACAATGGTGGAAGGAAGAAAGCAACCTCAGTGAGGGCATTCCTTCCCTTCAGCAATCACCAACACTTAATTCAGTCCCAGGCTGTTTTTTCTTAATCTTTAAAAAACAGAACTCTAGTGTTAAAACATGGTCAACAGATAATTTTTCTCTTTGCATTCCAAGAATGCGTACTTCTCTAGGACAAAAGGCATTATCTTACGTGTTACCTACCTTTTTTAGTACAATACAGCCTGTTTTCGATTGTGTGAACATTTCCTTTTGCTCTTTTAGGCATAGGTTGAAAGAGTATTTCTTTTCTGAGTACAAATGTAAATGTTTTGAATGATGATGTTAAGATATATTTATATGTATTGGTATGTGTATATTTCTTTTTTGTTATTAGTATTTATTAGATGTACGTATTTATATATTGTACTTAATTGTTATTTGTACACTGATCGCCCATGAAAACGGGTCAGTTTTGGCCCATGGTCCTATCAGTATAAATAAAATAAAACAAACAAAACATATTCTTACTACAGATGCCGCACTCCTGGAGTGGGGTGCCCACCTACAGGACCTCACAGTGAGTGGCATATGGAGTGGCACATGGTGCCCACAGGAGTCACTAGAGCACATAAACCTCCTGGAACTCAGATTAGCACTGTTAGAAATGCACTCTTTCACCTCCCACCTACAGGGTTAGACTGTCCAAATCAGGATAGAGAACACCACAACAATGTACTACTTAAACAAGCAAGGAGAAACAAGATCCTCAAAACTGTATACAGAGGCAATAAAGAGCTGGAGGACTTAGAATTTTCCAGATTGGATCTCTCAGAAGAAATCCTGAAGGTGTTCAAGGTTTCAAGGAAACCCGCTACCAGTAAGGCTTATTCCTGTAAACGGAAAAGGTTTTCTTTCTGGTGTGCTCCCAGAAAACTAAACCCAATAGTTGCCCATAATTCTGTAGTAGCTAGTGCAGTACCTAGTGCACCTACAATCTTTAGAGTATCAGCATCCATATCAGCTGGTAAGGAGCAGTATTTGGCCTCTCAACCTATCTTTAAAAGGTTTTTGAAAGGCTTAAACCACTTGAACCCCCCCTCCCCCAAGAGAGGGACCCTGTCCCACCCTCGGACCTCAACATATGCCTTGCCCAGCTCATAGAGTAGAAACATAGAAACATAGAAGTTGACGGCAGATAAGGACCCCAAGGCCCATCCAGTCTGCCCATTTCTTTTCTACCTTATGAATGTGCCATCAGCCTTTGCTCTGTCAGTGGCCTATCTATTCATAGTCATTTGTATTGTTCCCTTATGCCTATCCCATGCCTGTTTGAAGCCCTGCACTGTATTCATAGCCACCACTTCTTGTGGTAAGCCATTCCATGCATCCACTACCCTTTCTGTGAAAAGAATTTCCTCACATTCCCCCTTAATCGGCCTCCCTCTAATCTCATGCTGTGTCCTCTTGTCCTGCTATTTTTCTTATATTTAAACATGTTAGACTCTTTCACCTTGTTAATGCCCTTAAGGTGTTTGAATGCCTCGATCATATCACCTCTCTCCCTCCTTTGCTCAAGGGTATACATATTGAGCTCTGTTAATCTGTCCTGATATGTCTTCTGATGCAGTCCCTGCACCATTTTGGTTGCCCTTCTCTGGACTGCCTCAATTTGGTTAATGTCCTTGTGAAGGTGTGGCCTCCAATACTGCATGCAGTACTCCAGATGGGGCCTAACCAGTGTCTTGTAAGAGGATTATTAACCTCCCTCACCCGACTTGTGATACCCTACTGATACACCTAACACCCCCTAGCCTTACCTACTGCTTTAGAGGTCTGCTTGGATGATTTCAGGTCATCAGTGATGATGATGCCCAAGTCTCTTTCTTCCTTTGTGACTGCTAGCAACTCCCCTGCCAGCCTATAGGTGGCTTCAGGGTTTCTCTTCCCTATGTGCATGATTTTGCACTTCTTTGCATTAAATCCCAGTTGCCACTCTTCTGACCATTTTGCTAGTTTATCCAGATCTCTTCTCATTCTGCCCACCCCATCTGGATCATCTACTCTGTTGCAGATCTTGGTGTCATCTGCAAACAGACAAGCCTTACCCTCTAGTCCATCTGCAAGGTCACTAATGAAGATGTTGAAGAGGACTGGCCCCAGGACTGATCCCTGAGGTACCCCACTGTGACTTGCATCTCTTCTGACTTATACCATTTACCACCACTCTCTGTTTTCTGCCCGTCAACCAGTTTGCCACCCAGTTGACCAACTTCTACCCACCCGAGCCTACCCAGCTTATTTATCAATCTTCTATGTGGAACAGTGTCAAAGCTTTGCTGAAGTCAAGGTAGGCGACATCAACTGCTCTCCTTGGTCCACCACTCTGGTTACCCAGTCAAAGAAATCTATGAGATTAGTTTGACAGGACCTTCCTTTGTAAACCCATGCTGTCTTGGATCCTGTGCCCCTATGGATTCCAGGTGTTGCTATCCTTTCCTTTGGAGTGCCTTCATAATCTTGCCCTACTGAGGTAAGACTGACTGGTCTGTAGTTCCCCACCTCCTCCCTGCTACCACTCTTGTGGAGCGGGATCACATGAGCCCTTCTCCAGTCTTCTGGGACCTCTCCTGTGCTCAGAGACTCACTAAACAGTTCTGCTAATGGCTCTGCTAGTTCCACCTTTAGCTCCTTAAGTACCCTGGGATGTATGCCATCAGGTCCCATTGCCTTATCCACCCTGAGCTTAGGGTAAAGTAAAGTAAAATTTATTTATTTCAAGTGCCCTTCCCAAGCTCAGGGCACTTTTACAATAGTTCAGACACTTTAAAACACACCATATAAAACAATAAATACAGCAATCAAAAATAACTCCTACTTATTACGTCCCGGCAAATGCTTGGGTAAAGAGGAAAGTCTTTAGCTGTTTTTTAAAACTTTCCATAGGCAATCTCGTACCTGACGAGGTAGAGAATTCCACTGGGTAGGTGCCATAAAGACAAAAGATCTAACTCCAGATGTCTTCAAACGTACCCTGGGTATCTCTAGCAGTCTCTCGTCAGAGGATCGAAGTGAACGGGCAGGACAGTAAGGCACCAAGAGCTCTTTCAGGTAGTGAGGTCCCAAATCATGTAGGGCCTTAAAGGTCAGCAATGTGACCTTGAAGGTGATCCGCCACTGTATTGGCAGCCAGTGCAGATCACGCAGCACAGGTGTCACATGGCTAGATCTTGAAACTCCCATCAACAACCTGGCCGTTGTGTTCTGCACAGGCTGCAAGTGGCAGATATCCACCCCCACCGGCCCGGCAGCCCTAGATAGAGGGCATTGCAGTAATCAAAAAGGCTGGTGACAAAGGCATGGACCAGGGTAGGAGGATCTTCGGGTGGGACCAAGTGTTTCACCAAGGCTATGTTCCTCAGATGGAAAAAGGCAGATTTGACTACAGCTGACACCTGCGTCTTCATGGTCAGGCCCTCGTGAAATATCTCACCTAGGTTACGCACTTGGCCCAAGGCCAGAAGTGGCCCCAGGATATAAACCTGAGGGTTTCCCAGTCCAGGCCCCTATTGTCCTCCCTCCAGGGTCCACAACCAATACCTCGTTTTTTTCAGAGCTCAACCTAAGCCAACTAGTACTCATCCAGTCCTGAATCTCCAGGAGGCAGTTATTAAACACTGTGATGAAATCAGACTCCCGTTCAGGCATAAAAGATAGGTAGAGCTGAGAATCATCAGCATAACGATGAAAACTCAGCCCATACCATCTTATAATGTCCCCCAATGGAAGCATATACACCGCGAATAACATAGGGTACACCACTGACCACTGAGGTACCCCACAGGGCAGCCAGTGAGGGGCCGAGGTGTAAATCCCAGACACCACTTTCTGTGATCTGCCCTCCAGGAAAGATCAAAACCAGCTGTGGACTGCCCCCCTCAGACCACAGAAAAACCGCAGGTGGTCAAGCAGCACTCCATGATCCACAGTGTCAAATGCTGCTGAGAGATCCAGGAGAACCAAGATGGAACGGGTCCTCCAATCTCTTGCCATCAGGAGATCATTCAGTACCCAAACAAAAGCCATCTCTGTGCTATGCCTTTTCCTGAAGCCGGATTGGAGAGGGTCATAGATATTGTGGCTAGATAAATGATCCTCCAGCTGCAGAGCGACCACCTTCTCAATAACTTTCCCTACAAAGGGTAAGTTAAAGACCAGTCTGTAATTTGCTGGGCAGTTGGGGTCAAGAGAGGGTTTTTTCAAAAGGGGGAGTACAACCGCCTCCTTTAAGGGATCCGGAAAGATCCCTCTCTCTAATGAAACCCCCACTATCCCAGCCAGGACTGGGCCGATAACATCTACACACCCCATCAACAGGTGAGTAGGACCTGGATCCAACTTACAGTATGTAGGTCGCAGAGTCTGGATGATCCTCACTATATCTATCACTGCTGGTAGGCTAAAGGCGGACCAGGATAGCCAGGCATTAGTACCACCCGAATGACCAGTGCAAGGCCCAATGGAAGGGCGCTGGCGGATCTCATCCCTGATGGCGGATACCTTGTCAGCAAAGAATTTCGCAAACTCCTCACACTGTACCTGTGATAACGCTCTGCCAGTTTGAAGACAGACTGGATTGCACAGTCTGTCCACAGTCTGGAAGAGCTGGGATGGTCTATTCTTTGCTGCAGCAATTTCCCTGGACAGGAACTCTGCCTTCTTATGGGAAATTGCTGATTGGTAGAGCTTATAGTGTTCTAACAATCCAAGTCTATCCACCTCCAGTTGAGTTTTCCGCCAGTGTCTTTCCAATCTTCATCCCTGCCTCTTCAACTCACGGACCTCCCCATCAAACTAGTGAGCTCCCAAGTGGAGAGTGCGGGGACGAACACGAATTGAAGCAATGACATCCAGGGCCTCTACTACAGCCCTATTATATGCTATTACCAGAGGCCCTGGATCCATGCTATCCCTTGGAAAACCCGAGAAGTCCAGCTCCGTCATTAGGCCTTCTGAGGTCACCCCTCTTAAAGGACGGAACTGTACTAACTCCCAGGGGCAGGCCCATTTTGAGGGCCTAAATCTAAACCTCAGGGTGTGATGGTCAGACCATCCGACTGGCTCCACCTCCACATCGGATATCTCCATCCCAAGATGGAACACCAAGTCCAATGTGTGCCCCCCCTCATGGGTTGCAGAGGTAATAACCCATGAAAGGCCCAATGAGTCCATCAATTGGAGGAGGTTTGGACCAAATGGCTAGAGTTTATCGTTGACCCAGGCATTGAAGTCTCCCAGAATTAACCATCTCGGAGACTCCAATACCATATTGATGATGAAGTCCGCAACCTCCTTCAGGAACTCACTCCCATCCGCTGGTGGATTATAGATGAGAAGGGTTCTGTAGCCTGCACCTGCACCCACTATGCACTCAAAGGAGTTGGTATCACCAACTGGCACCTCCCTGAGATCCAGATCTTGTCAAAACAGACAGCAACCCCCGCTCCTCGGTTCTTTGTCGGGCGGTGAATCACCAAGAACCCAGCCGGAACGGCAGAATCCAAAAAAGGACCAGCATTTCCATCTAGCCAGGTCTCGGTGATGCAAGCCAAGTCAACAGAGGAAACAAGATCCGCAATCACTGTGGTCTTGTTCCTAATCGACCTGGCATTGCTTAACACCGCCCAAAAGGGACGGGAATCCAAGGGTGACCCCACTTCCTGCCTGATAAAATCACTATCAGAGCCCTTGGGTATGGGGACTAAGCAAGGAGGACCTCGCTGCAGTACCCATTTCGCCCCAAGACGTCTCCTGGCCCTCACTGCCCGTATCCACCCACTTCTCTCCCATCCCCCCCCCAAGAGTTCCAGGATCCCCGTCTCCTACTACACTTTGATCTCACAATGCCAAGATTTCGACATCTAGCATAAGCCTCCACTGTAAGTGGAGGTAATTCAAAAGGACGGAGATCCCTAAGTCTTGATGGGGAGTACTGCCTGACCGTCTCTCTTATACCACAACACATTTCCAACCCTTTAAAAATTCAAGACCATTCACCCCCATACAAATACAACCCTCTCCAACTTAAAGAACCCTCAAAAATGATACCCTCGCCCTCAAATACAATCCCAATTAAAATAGTACTAAAACAACAAATATCAAAATAATCACTTAAAAGGAAGAAAAAAAGAAAAACTCATTCACAGAGTCTGGATTGCAGTCCAAGTTTGTAGTCCAATCAGTTATTCCACTCTCTTTGAGCCTGTGGAGACTGCTGACCTGAAGTATGTCACATAGAAGACCATACTCCTGGTCGCAATGACCTCTGCTAGGAGGATAAATGAATTGCAAGCCCTCTGCAGGGAGCCAAATTGCATATTATACAGTGGGCTCCGATAATCCCACACTCTGATTGACTGACTGGCACCTTTCTGCCATGGTAAATCCTGGCATAAACCATGCAAAAGGTGCCAGTCAGCTGCATCTCTAATCCCACCTTTTAAAATCACTATGACTGCCTAACCTCAAAATGTAAAATCACCATCTTGACTGCCTGCTAAGTCATCTGAAAGCTGACGCACGAATAGCAAAATACAGTTGCTAAAGTGATACAAAAACTGTAGTTTGAAGTGGACTGAATAATTAACCACACTGACTCCAGCAGTCACCCATCCCACTGCAAATAACAGAAAACCTGTTTTTTCTTTTAAATATTTCCACCGCGACAAGCCGCATGGTGCACCCGGCTCACCTCTTATTCCCCGGTAAACCAGCATGGAAAATGGCAGTTGCAAACAAGGAGTTCAGTTACAAAAAAAAAAAAAAAAAGAAACCCTGAATCAGTTTTCTCTCACATAAAGATGTTTTTTTTTTTTTGTCTTAGTAGTTCCTACTTTACAATGACACTGCTCCGGCACTGACACCCAGCTCACCTGTGGTTGCTCCACTACAGCCCCACTATCCTTGCATCTCTCTCCCTCCATTACAGCCATATGTCAGTCTCTTTCTCTCCATACAAACTGTACTAAAGCTTACAAGTGGAATAAAGGCAGCAGAGCCTTTTACTCACATAGCCCTCAGTACCGATCCTCGTTTTTGACTGCAAACTTTCTCTGGCAAATATTACTTAATAAGACATGGGAAGCTGATTGTCACATGCAAAATGGACCGCTACGGCAACTGGTAGCACCAGCCTTTCTCTGAGCACCACTGTCTCAATCAGAGCCCTACCCCCCGCCCGAAAAAAAAAAAAAAAAAAAAAAAGACCTAAAACATTTAAGCAATATAGGCAGCTGGGAAATGTAAAGAGCAAGCAGCAGTGATTTTGTGCCCCCTACAAGCAAGCGAGAAGGAGAGCGTGCCCAGTGTGACACTCTGCCACTGCTTCTGGTTACCTGTATGATATTATTATTATTATTATAAATAAATGGTCTGTGTATGAAATGTCAGTGTGTGAGAGATTTGGCCTTTAAATTACAAGGTCAGCAGCTGAAAATCACAGGATGTATTACACTGACCAGGAGATCCCTGTAATTTAAGACTTCCTTAAAGAAATGACATGTTATTATCTTTTATGACCTGCCTAGGCTTTTGAAGTGAAACTAAATCTAAAGTTTATGATGTCAGGAAAGAAAGGGTAATTTGGCTGTTCCTATCAAGTTTAACACCTAAATGACAAATGCTGGGATTGCTAAGATCAAAGTGAAACATTTAATTAAAGGATGTCATATTTAGGAAATGTTTTTTTTTTCTGATGTTCCATTAATTAAAGATACCTCCTGGTAGAAAGTATGTTAGAATTAATTCTGAGGGAGGGTCTAGCTGACCTCATCCAAAAGGGGGTTGGGTAAGACAGAGAAAAAACATGTAACATTGTACATGAAGTGGTATCATCTTGGGCTCTGAAGAAACAAAGTTCTCTCTAACTAAAAGAGCACTTAGAAAGGTAATAGTTAGAAAGCAATTACGTCTTTTGTGGTAGGAGTGGTGTTCTGAAACTTCCTTTTTGTTTTATAAGATTGTAAGCTGTATGGTATATTGTTCTGTGTTTAATATTACTTATTTTACCATATTTTTAGTAAATCACCAGTTTCTTAAAATACTGCCTGTGTCTTCCCAGTTTTCTTTTTGCATGTGAAGTGCCTGTTGACATGGTTTAAAAGGGTTGATGGTGTTACTGAGCTTGAAGAAGGCAAGAATATACCTAAGGTCTCTTATAGAGTTTTAAGGGTTCTTTTTGGAGACCTGGCTTGGTGCCCCTGGTGAAAGATTGTACTGCAGTCCTGAAGAGGGTACATATCTGAGCCTGTACATTGGGTATGCTAGCATAAGGTTCACAGTTTGAATCCCTCCAGTACTTGAGGCTAAAAGGTGATTCAGACCCAAAGCAGGTAGGAGGGTTACCCTGTCTGTTACCTGTTCACACTATTGCACTCTTGAGATTGGCACTGTGGGAGCAGAGGGCCTGACCTGCGGAGTGCGTTTGTGACAGATTTGGTTGGCAGCGGTGCGATAAAAAGTAATTGGTAACACAAGCTTTAACAGTTCAGTGTGTCATCCTAATGCTGTACAGCTCACTTGCAAAATAAGGCAGTGATTTATTTTTAAAAAGAGAACAGAACTATGTCATTTTGCTTACAGTCAAAGTTCTTACCTGTTTTATTTTTTTTCTAAAGTGCAAGTTAGAGTAGCTGTAGTTAGGGAAAAAGATGGCTTTCAACTACAGCGGGTAACTGCAGACTACTTGAGGCAGTTGTGCCAGGACAGAGGAGTCCAGTATGTGGGGAAAGCCAACAAGCAGAACCTTAGAGATGCTCTGATGGCAGCAGATGCCCAGAGTGTCGAGTCACAGTCTGTGAATGTAAAGGACCAAACCTTGGGTGTGGAGGGGCCAGCGGCCAGTGCAGTGTCCAGATCCGGTGAGGAGGACAGCAGGGCTAGTGCAAGCCAAGGGCCACAGCAGCAGGGGAAGGTCACCAGTATTCTGGAGCCAGAAGTGATCAAGCTGCAGATTGAGTTGCGCAAGATGGAGGTGGAGTTCCAGAGAGAAGAGAAACGAGAACGGTGAGCTGCAGAGGAGAAGGAGGAGCAAGAACAGTGAGCTGCAGAGGAGAAGAGGGATCGAGAACAGCGAGAAGCTGACCGTGAAGAGCGTACACACCAGTGAGCTGCAGAGGAGAAGAGGAAGCGAGAACAGCGAGAAGCTGACCATGAAGAGCATGAGCGCTAGAGGCAACATGAAGTGAAGAAGCTACAACTCCAGCCACCAGCACCAGAGCAGGTAAGTGGCCTGGGTTTAACTGGAACTACAGGACTGGGTTACAAATTAAATTCCAAATTGATACCTGAATTTAAAGAGAGGGAGGATATGGATGCCTTTTTAAATTCCTTTGAAAAAGTTTGTATTCAGGCAGATATTCCTAGAGGCTCTTGGAGCTTCCAGCTATCTCCTCTACTTACCGGGAAAGCTCAGGATGCATTGGGTCAAATGGACAATGAGGACAGTAATGATTACAGCAAACTTAAAGTTGCACTTTTAAAAAAGTTTGATTTAACTGCAGAAGCATACAGAGCTAAATTCCGTATGCTCGGGAGAAGCCCTGACGTGCTACGAGGACCTAGCCATGAAACAACATCAGTTTTTAAAACGTTGGTGGGAAGGAATTGAAGCAAACTCTGTAGATAGCATAGTTAGAGCATTTTTGGGGGGCATGCCCAGCAGAGCTGAAAACCTGGCTGGAGGACCAAGATCCCAAAACAGTGCAAGAGGCTGCTGAACTGTCTGACCACTATTTATTTATTTTTTTTATGTATTTAGTTTTTGTTAACTGGGTAGGTGCACTAGACAAATCCTGCCTATTTTCAGGCACGACCCGGGGGAGGGGGATACAGATGAATGCCAACTGACCCTGAACCAGATTAAGCTGTTGGTGGTATTTTTAATGAATGAGGGAAATTTGTCCAGGACACCGGGGAAATTCCCCTACTCTGTCGGTAGGGGGCTTGGCCATTTCTCTGAGATGGCCATTTGGAGTCCGGTGCAGGAGAGTGCGGATGCACTGGAGGTAGGGGAGTCGGTCTCCCTCCCTATCTCCTCTCAGCTTGGGACCACCTTAGAATATGGAAGCTCGGTTTTGGGTTCTGAATCTGTTCCTCACGCAGCTTCGAAAGTCACGGATAGTATGCCTGTTTCTGGAGGTATGGAGAGTAAAACTTATAATGTACCTGGCGTGCCGGTAAATCTGCTGGTGCAACCTACTGGAGACTCCGTAGAGACATCGCTGGCTCTGGTGGCTAGGAATCCTGCCAGTGGAGGATTGACGTTGCCTGACAGGGCTCAGCTGCGAGCGAAGAGTCTGCCTGCCGAATCAGCTGTTGGCGGCTCCCGAGGTCTTTCGGTGGAGACATTTCAGGGTGCTTTCGAGACTGGCAGTTGTGTTTCGTGGAAAAGCGAGTGCCTTGAGTCTCGTGTGTGCTTCCCCAAGGTTGGTATGGAGGATTTTCAGTTAACTGACGACATACATCTGCGGAGTACAGAACGGGAACAGTGTCCGTGTCTACCGGCTCAGCTGTTTGCGAGCTCCGCGTCTGCCTGCTTGCCTGCTTCCACATCACAAGGTACTGTTTTGAACACTTCTATAACTGAGATAGCTGACACTGCTCAACCGGAGTCTCGACAGCGGGCTGGGAAAGGGCATGATTTCCCACTGACTTCTACTGTGATTTCACCCGGGGTCGCTTTTGATGAGAATGTTTCTGCTATAGGGTTAACCATTGCAGAAGCGCTGCGAGGAGCGGGGTGGGAAAAATCTCCCCTGGATGATTCATGGGCCTCTACTATACGGCCTAGTCCTGCACCTCAGGGAGATTTGTTAGATATTTCGGATCCCCTTGAGCTGCCCTCGGGCTTGCATCTTACCCAGAACCCTGAATGGCATGTTGGTGGGGCTCAAACACAGGACCTGGAGGGGTTACTTTCTACTGAACAGTCTTCTGCTACTCTGGGGGTTCCTTTACATGATGGGCCCTTTTCCTCTTTGCCACAAACAAACTCACCAGATATATTGCAGTTGGATGATCTCCCTGAGCCTCAGACTGGGGCAGGAGATGGTAAAGTTCTTGGCTCTGTGGACAGTGGAGCCCCTAGAACTTCCTCTGGTGGTTTTTTTCATCGGACTAATATTCCTTCTTCTACAGGTCCTCAAGCCCATGCTCTTAGAGCTCCTGAACAAACTAATGGTCAACAGAAATCTAAGTCATTTGCTGGCCTTTTTCATTCTCCTCCTGAACAAACCAAATGGCGAAATGCTGTACGGCTTAGATATAAGGGTGGACTGGAAGTATTTCCAGATCGGTTATATGTTGGGAAACCTTAATCAAAGCCAGTTTACAGTTTGCACCCTCTGAAATTTATGCTGTTATTCATACTTCAGGGGATAACTATTTTGATATAAGTTTTAAAACATCAGTGGGTTTAGACACGTTTTGGCATACGTGTCAGGCAGTCAGGTATACTCCTATATGGTCACCTTTTTTTGCTGTACCCCTTACTAAACCTACTATAAAGACCATTACAGTTCTGTTTAAAAATGAAGGAGTGGCAATTGATGATATTGTGAGATGGTTGTCTTCTAAATGTACTATGTTAGGCTTGCCTGATCCTATTATTGACTCAGAGCTCTTTTGGACAGGTGGATGGAAATTGCAGGTGAAATTACCAGTAGTGAATGGGGTGATTAAGCATTTACCCAGTTGTTTTTATTTGGGTAGAGATAGGGGTTTTGTGTTTTATCCATGTCAGCCTAAATCATGTTTTAGGTGTGGGGCCCACACACATCTTAGTAATGCCTGTGATAGGCTGAAATTCTCCTCTTGTCTAGGCTCAGGACATGTTAGTATTAATTGTCCTCACCCGACTTATTGTAATCTTTGTGAAGAAGCCTCCCATTCCTATAGAGAGTGTCCTTGGGCCTCCCATAATAACCCTGAAATGCCATCGTAAAGTCAGGACGAGACTGTTTCTAAGGCCCAACGGACTGCCCAGGCTAGGCCCCATTTTCGGTCTTTTGTTCCTGAGCATTCCCCTCCCCCTTTACGTCCTATTTTGCATCCTTTAACCCCTGCTCTGTCTCAAGAGACCTCAGGTGAGGCTCCATCTTTCTCTGATGCTACTCCAGCTGAGACCAGTGTGATAAACCTATCTGAGCCGATGAACTCTGCTGTCCCTTAGTTGCAGGCTGACATTTCTGATATACCTAGTACTTCCTCCACTGTTCGTGATCCGAAAGAGGTTATTCCCCCTCCTGAGGATTCTGACTAGGTGCCGGTGAGTACCTGGAGATAGACGAGAAGCTCCACTTGTAAAGGAGTTCCTCCTTCCTCTGACCCTCAGTCCTCTGATTTTGTTTCACAGAATAGATTTGCTGTGTTACACAAACACATACAGGCCACTGAGACTGAGGAGGAGTCTGATGCTGCCTCTGTTGCCTCTTCTCAAATAGATTTATTGACAGACACTGAGGAGCTTTCTGGAGATGCTAAGACCATTAGGAAAAAAGAGGTGAAAAATGAAATCACCGGGAAAAGGGAGAGGTAAAAAAAAAGTCCCGAAATTTTTGTTAACCTAAATGGGGGGTGTTGTGTCATTTTGCAGCTTAAATGCCAATAGCCTTAAAAATCCTAAAAGGAGACGGGCCATTTTTTCTTTCCTTGCCTCTGTATTCCTACACATTATTTTTGTGCAAGATACCGGGCTTCACTCCCTTCTGGAGTGTAGTCAGGCATCTCGTGATTGGAGGGGTGGCTTATCTTTCTGGTCTTTGTCAGAAGAAGTGTGTGCCAGAGTGGGGGATTCTTATTAAAAATTTAGAAGTACAGCTCATTAGACTTCTTGACCTTATCCAGGAGCGGGTTCTTATTTTGGATGTAATTATTCAACAACAAGAGTGGAGGCTGATCAATATATATAGCCCCCAACTTAAGTCACAGAGAATAGCTACTTTTAAAACTATTCAGCCATTTCTTATTTCAACAAAATCAATAATTTTTGGGGAGACTTTAATTGTATTTTGGCTCTTTCAGATAAAACTGGGGTCACGCAAAAACTGTATTCTGATTCAAATTATCTTAACTCCTTGTATATTACAGCTAATCTTCATGATGGGGCTTTTTTTGGCCCACAACCTCCTGCACACACGTTTCATCGGGGTAGATTTACCACAAGGATTGACTATTTTTGTATTTCTAGCTGGTTGCTGGGTGTACAGTATTCAGTTCTTGCATAGAAACATAGACTTTGACGGCAGATAAGGACCACTTGGCCCAACCAGTCTGCCCATTTCCCTACCTACTGGATAAGCTGCAGATTCTAGTTAACCAACAGCCTACTTCCTGCCACCCCCCACTACAATTGCCTTGTGTCTGTCCCATGTATATTTGAATTCCCCCACTGTTTTAGCCCCAACAACCTCCCCAGGAAGGCAGTTCCACGCATCCACCACTCTCTCTCGTGAAAAGATTTCTCACATTACCCTGAGCCGTCCCCTCTATCTTTTAAATTGTGTCCCCTTGTTCTTACACATCTCTTTTCTGAAGGATGCTACCCTCCTGGACTTTGTTGATTCCCTTGAGGTACTTGAACATTTCTATCAT
Organism: Neoceratodus forsteri; assembly: GCA_016271365.2. Taxonomy (NCBI): domain Eukaryota; kingdom Metazoa; phylum Chordata; order Ceratodontiformes; family Ceratodontidae; genus Neoceratodus; species Neoceratodus forsteri. The sequence continues at coordinate 553,516,497 of CM057452.1, read as the reverse complement.
GTCCCCGTCCCTCCTTTCATCAAGGGTATACATATTAAGCTCTCTCAGTCTCTCTTCATATGATTTCTGATGCAGACTCTGCACCATTTTAGTTGCCATCCTCTGGACTGCTTCCATCCTGTCTATGTCCTTGTGTAGATGAGGTCTCCAAAACTGCACACAGTATTCCAGATGGGGTCTCACCAACTGTCTGTACAGCGGGATAACCACTTCCCTTTTTCTACTTGTGATGCCCCTTCCTATGCAACTAGAAGGGGGACAGGATCAGATCTACAGTACAGTAGCTTCTTGTTGTTTTACATTGTTTCTTGTGGATTCTACTTGGTAGAAGGTTATTTCTTTTCTTTCTTACTACTACGGGGCTAGCAGGGTATTGTTTGGGGCTGTTGGAATTTTGAAACCTGTTTTGGTAGCTATAAGTGGGCTCATTTGTTTGATTCACTGTGTGGCAGGCTGCATTTGTAGAGGCCTATTTCTTCTGTTTTAAAACATAATTGGTGTGATTTAACTGGGTCTGTTTCTTTGAATTGGAGACCTGTATCTTCTAATTCCAAGCCTATTTTGATGTGTTGTTGGTGAAGCTGTTTGAATTGGAGTACTGTTTCTTTGGGTAGCAAACCTATTTTGGAGGCTTTGAGTAGAATTGTGATTCATTGTTGCTGGCTTCACTAGCTGCAAAGTTTCAGTGCAGAGTCAGGGAAGGGTGCTAATGATCTGACCAGAGGCCTCAGCTACCTGATTGTTTCTGGAAGACTTGGGCTGGTAGCAAGGGGGAGAGGCATAGTCGCATTTGGGTGGAGGCCATGCCAGGAATGACAGCGGAAAGGGTGGGACAGTCTGTTCTGAAATATGCTAGAAGGGGTAGTGACAAGCCTCATTTAATTATACATCTTGGGACAAACGACCTGGCTGACAAGACAGTAGATATAGTCCAGAGGAGGTTTGACCAACTAGCACAATTATGTGAGGGGCAGGAAGATCAGTAACTTTTTCAGAGATACTTCGGTGCCAAAGACAAAGCACAACAAAAGCTGAGAATAGAGGATTTAACGGATAGCTAAGAACCTGGTGTTGTGCTAAAGGTATGGGCTGTTGGGGGAGGAACCTGGGAGGACAATAGCTCTATACCAAGGACAGACTACACTTGAGTGAGGAGGGAAAGAAAGTGTTGAAACAGAGGATGGAGGAGTACATAGAGGAAGTTGGGAATTTAAACTAGGAATGGGGGTGGCAGTTGGGGAAGAGGTATGCAGAGACCACAGGTTGGGAAACCATATGAGCTTACCCTATAACAGTGACAAAGGACAAATGGCAAGTACTATTGGTGATGCTAGGAAAGGAGGGCAATATGGGGGAGGGTAGAAGGTGGTTACCCTTAATGCTAGGAGCCTTGGGAGGAAAACTGCAGAGTTACAGGTTCTCATGGCAGAGGAGGGGTGGACATTGCAGCCATCACGGAGACATGGCCACCCAATACAATGACTGGGACCTGTCTGTACCAGGGTACAAGTTATTTCGTAGGGACAGGGTGGTTGGGAAAGGAGGGGGAGTGGCACTATATGTGAAGGAAGGACTGAAGTGTGTGAGGGAGGAAGGGGAGGAGGGTAATACGGAGTCACTTTGGATGCAAAACCAGGATTCCAAGAATAGGATTCTTAGAATGGGAGTGGTGTACAGGCCACCATCTCAGACGGAGGAGTTAGACAGGGAACTAGCGGGACAGATCAGGAGGACCTGCGAGAAGGGTAGTGTGGTGATTGTGGGGACTTCAACATGCCAGGAGTGGACTGGAGCACCCCAACAACCAGGAACAGAAGGGAGCAGGTACTGCTGGATGCCTTCCAGGACAGCTTCCTGCTGCAAATGGTCAGTGAACCAACCAGGTTAGGGAATACTCTTGACCTTGTGCTGGCAAATGGGGACTTTGTGAGAGAACTTACAGTGGAGGAACCGCTGTCAGGGAGTGACCACCACTCAGTATGGCTCACATTGGATATGGGCAAGGAAGGAGTGGAATCTGGCACAAGAGTGCTGGACTTCAGGAGGGCCGACTTTGGGAGGATGGGGGAAGTGGTAAAAGGGTACCTGGCCAGAATTCAATCTAGTATGGACACTAACCAGAGGTGGGAGCTCATAAAAGCTGGGGATAGTGAGGCAACCAAAACCTGCTGCAAAGCCCAGAGCAAGAAGGCTAGGGCTAAGAAACCGAGCTGGTTGAGCAAGGAGGTCATGGAAAAGGTAAGGAGGAAAAGAGCTGCCTTTAGGAAGTACAAAAATACAGGGAGGGGGGAAGACAGGGAGGAGTACTTGACAGAATTGAAGGAGGTGACAAGGGCAGTAAGGGGAGCCAAAGCATCTATGGAACTCAGGCTGGCACAAGGCATTAAGAAGGGGGAGAAGGACTTCTTTAAGTACATCAGGGAGAAAAGAAGCTGTAAGGACCACATAGTAAGGATTAGGAAGGAGGGGGGTTGGGTGGAAGCAGGGTGCGATAAGGCAGAAGCACTAAATGAGTACTTCTGCTCAGTATTTACTAAAGAGAAGAGGGGTGACACCCAAGGTGGGAGAAATGGCAGAAGCAGGGGGGATGTGGTGACAGATGGGGAAATCATGGAGGGCAGAGTTCGAGAGGGTTTGAAGGCACTGAGGGTGGACAAGGTGCCAGGCCCAGATGGCATCCACCCCAGGGTACTGAAGGAGCTGGCAGAGGTCCTTGCTGGACCTTTGGCAGACCTATTTAATGCCTCACTACATTCAGGGTGTGTACCTCAGGACTGGAGGATGGCTCATGTGGTGCCCCTCCACAAGAGTGGCCGCAAGGATGAACCGGGAAACTACAGACCAGTGAGCCTCACATCCATTGTGGGTAAGCTAATGGAGACTATCCTGAAGGAGAGGCTGGTGGCCCTTCTAGAGGCCAAAGGACTACAGGACAGCAGACAGCATGGCTTCATACATGGCAGATCCTGCCAAACCAACCTGGTGGAGTTCTATGACTGGGTAACTAGGCAACTGGACAGGGGCCATGCAGTGGATGTCTTGTATCTGGACTTCAGTAAGGCATCGATTCGATTGCCACATGGAAGGCTGGGAAGGAAGTTAGTAGGCACAGGCGGGTGCAAAACTGGTGAGATGGGTAGGAAACTGGCTGCAGGGAAGGCAACAGGGATGGTGGTGGGTGGAGCTCTCACACCCAAGGGCAGTGACAGGTGATCCACAGGGCTCGGTGTTGGGACCAGTGTTGTTTGGGATATTCATTGCAGACATATCATGGGACATCAGAGCAAGATCAGTCTGTTTGCTGATGATACCAAGGTAGGCGGTGGTGGATGACCTAGGGGATGGCAGGGTTTGCAGGATGATCTGGCAAAGCTTGAAACCTGGTCAGACACCTGGCAACTGGGGTTTAATGCCAAAAAGTGCAAGGTGCTGCATTTTGGGATGAAGAACAAGGAGGTTACCAGCTAGGGGAGTGCAGCTAGCCCAGACAGAGGAGGAGAAGGATCTGGGGGTGCTCATTACAGGGTCAATGAACAACTCGGCACAATGTAGGAAGGCGGCTGCAAAGGCCAACAAAATGCTGGGTTGTATTGCAAAGGGTATATCCTCGAGGAGGGAGGAGGTGATTCTGTCACTGTATAGGTCATTAGTTAGACCACACCTGGAGTACTGCGTGCAGTACTGGCGTCCATATCTGAAGAGGGACATTAAGTTACTGGAGGAGGTGCAGCGCAGGGCGACAAAGATGATCAAGGGGCTGGGGAACTTATCATATGAGAGGAGGTTGAAGGAGATGAACATGTACTCACTGGAGGAGAGGGAGAGACAGAGGTGACATGATTGAAACCTTTAAATACATGAAAGGAATAAACAAAGGCGGGTACAAAGGGGCTGTTCAAAGTAAGGAGGGAGGGCCACCAGAGGCCATGATATGAGACTGGAGCGAGGAAGGTTCAGGAGTGAAGAGGAGATACTTTTACAGAGAGGTGGTGGCTGGGTGGAATGCGTTACCTGCAGAAGTGGTATGCAGTAGAACAGTGGACTGCTTCAAGCGAGGATGGGACAGGACAAGGGGAGGGTTAATAAGAGGAAGGAGAAGGTGGAAGGAGGGGCAGCTGCAGGATAAGGGTGCTAGCTGCACATTCGAGCGAGACTTGATAGACCTCTAGAGCCTTTATCTGCTGGCAAATTTAGTATGTTAGTATCCCTGGCTCTCCTTACTGACTTCTCACATTGCTTACCACCTTTAGATCATCTGATATGACTACCCCAAGTCCGTTCCATTTTGTTGTTATTAGTACCTCCTGCTGTTGTGTACTAGTCTCTAGGGTTTGTTTCCCAGGTGCATACTTTGCACTTCTTTGCATTGAATCTAAGTTGCCATATGTCTGACTATTCCTCCAACCTTGCCAAGTCCTTCTCATCCTTTCTACCCCTTGTCTATCAACTCTGTTACAGATCTTTGTATCACCTGCAAAGGGCATTCCTTTCCCTCCAGACCCTCTGCAATGTCACCTATAAAGATGCAGAGGACTGGACCCAGTACTGAGCCCTGAGGTACTCCATTAGTGACCCCCTTCTCCGAGATGTGTTCCTCACTGTACCTTCTGTGTCCTGTTGTGCAGCCAGTCTGCAACCAGGTTACCACCCTGGGACCCACTCCCAAACTGGCTAACTTGATTATTAATCTTTTGTGGGGACTGTGTCAAATGCCTTGCTAAAAGTCAAGTAGGCCATATCACAGCCCTCCTGGTCTATTACATTGGTCACCCAGTCAAAGAAATCTATTAGATTTGTCTGGCATGACCTTCCTACTGTAAATCCGTGCTGCTTTGGGTCCTGTGCCCCTGTCTCTAGGTACTCAACAGTTCTTTCTTTCAGAAGTGATTCCATCATTTTCCCTACCACTGAAGTCAAACTTACAGGTCTATAGTTTCCTGCTTCTGCTTGCTCCCACTTTTGTGAAGGGGAATCACATCTGCCCTCCTCCAGTCCTCAGGTACCACCCCATCCTCCCATGATTTGTTAAAAAGTGTGGTCAGTGGCGTCACTAGGTCCTCCCTTAGTTCTTTTAGGATTCTGGGGTGAATCCCATCAGGCCCCATTGCTTTGTCCACCTTGAGTTTTAGGAGTTCTTTCAGGACTCTTTCTTTTGTAAATGGACTGGTGTTAACCCCCCTACCCAGAGTGCTTCTATTGTCTGGTTGAGGTAACTCCTCCTCATCTTCTTTTGTGACAACTGAGCAAAAGTATTCATTCAGTATCTCTGCCTTTTCACTGTCTCCCTCTGCCCACCTCCCCTCTACCTTATTAATCTTCACTATTCCTCCCTTAACCTTTCTATGCTCCCTAATGTACCTATAAAAGATTTTATCCCCCTTCTTAACGGACTTGGCTATTTTTTCCTCAGTTTGGACTTTTGCTATTCTGACTGCCTTCCCCACTTCTTTCTGCTTTAATTGATACGGTTCCCTGTCGTGCTCCTTCTGTGATGCCTTATACTTTTTGAATGCAGCCTTTTTCTCCTTAACCTTCCCTGTCAGCTCTTTTGAGAACCGTAGTGTTTTTCTACTCCGCTTTGTTTTCTTTATCTGTTTCACACAAAGGCTTGTTGCCTCTATGATGGCAGTTTTGATTTTTCTCCATTGTTCTTCCACCCCTCCTTTTTGGCCGTTTACTAGTGTATTCCTCAGGTATTCACCCATTTTGCCAAAGTAAGCCCTTCTAAAGTCCAGTATGCTTGTTTTTGTGTGGCTTGTCTCCATGGTTGTGCTTATTGTAGCACACTGTGCAGTAAGCGCTTGTTCCCAGATGTCTGTCTTCTAAATTTGTGATCCTCTCTCCATTTGAGATACCAGGTCTAGTATTGCTTCCCCTGAGTGGGTTCCAACACTAGCTGTCTAAGGCCTGCCTGCAGGGCATCGAATGACCCTAGCTCTTGGATGTGCTGGCAGTACATGTCATCCAGTTAATATCTGGCATATTCAGGTCCCCATTAACAGTATCTCCCCTTTTTCAGCCATTTTGAGAATGTCCTCTATCATATTCTTGTCCATTTCCTCCCCTTGAGATGGTGGTCTGTATACAACCCCTGTGCGGATTGTGATGCCATTCCCTGTCTCCAAGGTGACCCAGAGTGCCTCTTGTCCTCCCCCTTTACTTTTTAGTTCTGCAGCTTTGATCCCTTCCCTTATGTATAGAGCTACTCCACCTCCTCTTTTCCCCTTCCTGTCCCTTCTGTGGACTGTGTACCCCGGTATGTTGACATCCCAGTCATGGTTCCAGTGTACCATGTTTCTGTGACTGCCACAATATCCAAGTGTTCATCTTCCATCAAGGCTACTAGCTCAGGAAACTTGTTTCTCAGACTATGGGCATTGGTACTCATTGCTCCTTGTGAGTACTCTGACCATTGTTTGTTGGTGTTAACTTTAGGTCGTCCTCAGAATAAACCAGTTTCCCATAATTTTTGGAAAATGAATATCTCTGTTCTAGAGGAGGATCATGGTTGGTAGGACCTGTACAGACTTCTTCAGGACAAAATTTCAGTTTTTGAATTATATGATAATCCGGCCTTCTGGTGGCAGGATTCTAAATTAGAAATGAGAAAATTCTGCCTAAGGCTTTCTAAAACCTATTCTTCTAGTAGGTATCTTAAATACCTCAATTGCCGTCGTCAGTTGCAAAAATTACTATCCTGGCAAACTGAATTTCGGTTGGATTATTCTGCTCAGATCCACCAAGTGAAAGCAGAAATGTGTACATATCAGTATGATAGATCCACTTCTCTTTTTCTGGAACAAAAATATGGGAGGAAAGGGGCGGCCAAAGTGGTTAACCCGTTTGACAGTAGTAACCGGCAGGTTCGGTCCAAATATATGCCCTCTTTAATTTCTCATATTGGCTCCCGGATTTCCGATAATCAAAACATTGTAAAAGAGGTGTCCTACCATACCCAACATTTATATGGACAGGAATATGAGCCACAAGCTTGGAATAGTTTTTTTGATTCTCTGAATATTCCTTTCTTATCATCTGACACTGTTGGTGATTTACATTGGCCTATCACCAGTGCTGAGGTTGATTCAGTTATTTGCCATTTGAAAAATACCGTGACCCCTGGTCCTGACGGAATTCCAAATGAGTTCTATAAAAAAGCTAAAGCTGTCTTGTTACCGTACCTAACAGCTGTGTTCAATGTAATTGTCCAGGGCACTTTGCCAATACCTGCTGGGTTAGCTGATAGTAACTTAATTTTTCTATTTAAACAAAAAAATAATAAGGATTATTTGGACAATTAGCTTCCTATTAGTCTCCTAAATTCTGATTGGAAAATACTATGTAAACTTATTTCGGTTTGACTTTCTGCTATTGCCAAGAAAGTAATTTTTCATACCCAAACGTGTGCTATTCCAGACCGTTTCATGATTACTAATTTAAAAATTTTACGGGAAGTTTTTCATGGGTCTAGTACACAAGGATATGTACTTAGTTTAGACCAATCAAAGGCCTTTGATCAAGTTCCGCATAGCTATTTATTTGCAGTTTTGGAGCGATATGGGGTACCAATAGAATTTGTCTTCTGGATTAGGAATCTGTACTGGGTGCCTCCATGACTCTGATAGTTAATGGGGTGAAGGGATCCCATATTCGGATAAAAAGAGGGGTGCGGCAGGGTTGTCCCTTAAGTCCCCTTTTGTATGATTTTTTCTATAGAGCCTTTCCTTAGGAAACTGAATACTGACACTTCCATTAGACATATTACTGACAAAGAAGAAGAATTGGTATTTCCTAGTGCTTTGGCTTACGCGGATGACATGTGTGTTTTGATAGCAGATCAGGTTTCAGGTGGGCGGGCTATTGACATTGTGCAGTCGTTTTCCTTAATCTCTGGATCTGCCTTGAATACGCAAAAAAGTGTTGGTACTACTGTACATATTCCTTTACAGGATGTGTCTACAGACATTGGGGGGGATCACTGTCCAGCCTGAGAAGATGCAGATTTTGGGCCTGTCATTTGGAATACCTTTGGCGGCAGAAAGTAATTGGCTTTCCGCTATTTCTGTCGAAGAAGAGAAAATCTTAAGATGGAAATCTTTTCCTATGTCACGAAAAAAGTGGATTCATAGGTTGAAAACTTTTATCCTTCCCATCTTTTTATTAGTAAGTTATATTTTTCCTCTTTCCCTGCATCTCGAGGCCCGTCTCTATAATTTCTTTTTTCAGCTTTTATGGGGCAGCAGGTTGAACCCTGTCAAACGAGTCATTACATATTGGCATATAAAACAAGGAGGTCTTAGTATGGTGAATCCAGTATTATTTTTCTTTACTATTTTTGTTCATTCTAATGTTTTCCCTTGTATAGTGAGTCATTCAGATTTTTGGGTACAGAGTTTCAAAGCCAGATCTCAATATTTTATAGATAAGTGGCAAGCACCAAAGTGGAAACCTTTTACTAAGGTTCCACCAGGGACCTCTGGGTATCTTATTGAGCTTTTCAAAAAAATAAAACAATGGCAGGCGTCCTGTCGGGTGCTGGAGTTGCAAAATAGAAAACTTCTATATTCCTGTATTTTGGATAGGATTTTTTTGTTATCACCCTGTTTTGACTTGCCTTGTGACAGTCAGTGTTTACTTAAACAGTTGCTGGATGGTCGGATCCCAGAAAAAATGTGGGATACCTTATGGTTGTGTTGTCATAATAAATTAAACGTTAAAGGGAATCAGGCACATAAACAGATGGAGGAGCGGTATTGTGTTAGGGAGACTTGTGTTTGCCAAGTAGAAACTATGTCGCATCTATTTTTTGAGTGTCCTTTTATAACACCACTATGGGCTCAGTTGGCACAGGAGTGGTCTGTACCAATGCTGGCTGGTATAACATATTCAGACTTGGTGTATGGGAATTTTGAGCCTGCTTGGAAAATCTTTTATCCTGGTACTCTTCGGGTTCTCTTTGCTATTCTCAAATGGTGTATATGGCAGAATAGATGTATGTTTGTTCTTCAGCAAAAACATACTACATTACAGGAGTTAAAATGTTGTATTAGGAAAGAAATTGCGCTTGTCTGTGGATCTGAACAGAAATCATTACCTGCAGCATTAGTGACATTCTGGTGGAGGGCATTGCCATTAATACTGTTTGAAGGGGTTACTTAAAGTTTATAAGCAAAGGAGGGGGAGTGTATTAGTTTGCTGGTTTATTTTTTGTATGTACTTTTTGTATGATACTTTATGGCTTGGGTAGTCTTTCTGATATGTTAGTTTCTTGCTCAACTGTATGTTATTGTATTTGTTTGAATATTTTTGCTTTGTTACATTATTTTCCAATAAAAAATTCCCCTACTCTTTTCGATAAGTGCCATGGGATCTTCAACATCCACCTGAACTACCACCAATCCAGGCAGATGGGACCTCGGTTTTACGTCTCATCCGAAAGACGACACCTCAGAAGTGTAGCACCCCTCTCATGCTGCACTACAGTGTCAGTACTGGGATATTAACCCAAGTGCCAGATGTGGGAACTGAACCCACAGCCTTCTGATCTCCCGGCCTCAGAGGCGAGTGTGCTACCTACTGAGCCACAGACATGCTATGCCAAGAGCAGACCTGCTCTGAGAGCAAATGGGGCAGGGGTGGCAGCGCAGAAAGGGAAAAGCCCACCTTCAGGGCAGCTAAAACCCTCATTGCCTCCACCGAAACCAGTTAGCCCCAGGTTTCAAAGAAAAGATTTTTCTGAGAAAATAAACGAAAATTGGGTTTGTAAAGAAAATGGGCATATTGCCAGACAGTGTCCCAAAAGGATGAGCCATACGCAGAGTGGTGCTGGGAAAGAAGTGGGTTGTTTGTGTGTCCCTGAAAGCATGCTGGTAAACATCAGGGAACACATGCACCCAGTCACTGTGAATGGTGTACAGACACAAGGGTTAAGAGACACAGGGGCATCCCTGACGTTGGTAAAAGGGGATCTGGTAGAGCCTGGTCAGCTTATACCCAATAAATTTGTAACTGTACAAGGGTTCGCTGGGGAGGAGAAAACATTGCCACTCGCTAGTGTTCTCCTAGACTGGGGTGAGATGGGGGAACTGTGCAACAGGTCGCCATAGAAGAAACTTCAGCAGTCGATGTAATCCTCAGCAACAATCTCAAACAGGGGATGGTGCATGCAGATACCCGTAGCCAAGTTGCAAGGGAAAATTGTAGTTCCCTGGACCCTGTAGAAGCCACTGTGGAAACCAGTGGGAGGCTGGTTCCCCAGCCCGTGTCTCCTGCTATGGAGACTAATGAAAGGTGGGTAGAAATTTCCCCGGGAGCAGTTAACGAAACAGCTACAGAGGGTTACTCCAAGGAAGGAGAGATGACCCATTGTCAGAGGGTTAGGGATGGCAGTGATCCCGAGTGCCCTGATGCTAGAGCTAGGGACCATAGTTTAGATACTGAAGGGGATCTGCCCCATTCCCATGCCATGGGAATGTGTCAGGAGTCTGCAGCTGCTCAGAAAAGTGACCCTAGTCTAGAGACGCTGAGGGCTTGGGCAGACTCTGACGGAGCACAGGGAGGTGACAGTAAACATAAGGTTTATTGGGAAAATGGACTGATGTTTACTCAGGCTGTAAAGACAGAGGGAGGGGTGATAGGCAGGTAGCTTGTTGATCCCCAGGGGTACCGTGAGCAGTCGCTCAAGACTGCACACGATATTCTCTTGTCTGGTCATCTGGAATGTGCGCACTATGCAGCGGTTGGCCCAGAATTTCTATTGGCCCAACTTCACCCTGCAGGTGAAGGAGTATTGCAGGTCTTGTCACCGGTGCCAAGAAATAGGGAAGGCTGGTAAGAAAACCCTAGCCACCCTAATTCCATTGCCCATAGTGGAGGAGCCATTCCAGCGGGTGGGAATGGATATTGTGGGGCCTTTAAATACTCCCAGCTCCTCCAGGATGCCACTCGGTACCCAGTGGCAGTTGCCCTATCCTCTCTGAGGACAGACAAAGTGGCAGATGCCTTACTTGGGATTTTCTTCCGTGTTGGGTTTCCGCAGGAAGTTATCACCGATCGAGGGGGCTCCTTCCTGTCGGACCTGATGAAATGTTTGTGGGAGGAGTGTGGGGTTGTTCAGAGGTGCACAACACCTTATCACCCGCAAGTCACTGGGCTTGTGGAAAGATTTAACAGTACCCTGAAGTCAGTGCTCCAGGCGTTTGCTGAACAGCATGGGAGGGACTGGGAGAAATGTCTTCCACACCTGTTGTTCGCATACAGGGAGGTGCCCCAAGAGTTGACAGGGTTTTCCCCCCTCGAGCTCTTATATAGACGCTGGGTACATGAACCCCTAGACTTGATCCGGGAGGACTGGGAAGGCAAGCACGCCACCCAGGGAACTCCCATAGTGGATTATGTCCTTAGGTTAAGGGAAAGGCTGAAGGAGCTGATGGGGATAGCCCAGAGCAACCTGGCAGCTGCCCAACAAAAACCAAAAGTGTAGTACGACCGCAGAGCCAGAGCTCGCTCGTACATGGTGGGTCAGGAAGTCATGGTCCTCATTCCAGTCCGGAAGGACAAGCTGCAGGCTGAGTGGGCAAGATCGTACAAAGTAGTTGGAAAGTAGTTGGAAGGGTCCTTAAAGAACTAAGAGAGGTGGTGGCTGAACCTCTTGCTATCCTGTTTAGCCGATCACTAGAAACAGGGGAGGTACCCAAAGACTGGAGGATAGCAGATGTAGTCCCCTTATACAAAAGTGGGAACAAAGAGGAAGCGGGGAACTACAGACCAGTCAGCCTCACCTCGGTAGTGGGGAAGATCATGGAAGCACTACTGAAGGAGAGACTGGTGGAACATCTGGTTGTCAATGGACTACAGGACCCAAGGCAGCATGGTTTCACCAGGGAAGGTCATGTCAGACCAACCTCATTGAATTTTTGACTGGGTGACTAGGGAGGTGGATCAGGGAGGGCAGTGGACATGGCCTATCTGGACTTCAGCAAGGCCCTTTGACACTGTGCCACATAGAAGACTATTGCACAAACTGGGGAATATGGGTGTGGGCAGGACAGTAGTGCGGTGGGTAGGTAACTGGCTGGGCAACAGGACACAGGGGTGGTGGTAAATGGCTGTCACTCCACAGAGGGAAGAGTGACCAGTGGGGTACCACAGGGATCAGTGCTGGGACCAGTACTATTCAACATCTTCATCAGTGACATTGCAGGGACCTAGAAGGCAGAATTTCACTGTTGCTGATGACACAAAGCTCTGTAACAGAGTAGACACACCAGAGGGTGTAGACAGAATGAGAAGGGACCTGCAGAAACTTGAAGAATGGTCAGCGGTTTGGCAGTTGAAATTCAATGCAAAGAAGTGCAAGATAATGCATATGGGGCACAAAAACCCTGGCACAATATATCAGTTGGAGGGTGAGGATATAGCATGCACCAAGCAGGAAAGGGATCTTGGAGTTATCATCTCTGATGACCTCAAGGCAGGGAAACAGTGTGACAAGGCAGCAGGTAAAGCAAATAGGATGCTGGGATGCATAGGCAGGGGCATAACCAGCAAGAAAAGGGAGGTCATAATTCCACTATACAAGACACTAGTGAGGCTGCACCTGAGTACACTGTGCAGTTCTGGGAGACCTTACCTCATGAAGGACATAGACAGGGTAGAGAAGGTTCAGAGGAGGGCAACAAAGATGGTACATGGATTGCATCACAAGTCCTATGGAGGACAGGTTGAAGGCACTGAACTTGTACTCCTGGAGGAGAGGGAGGAGAGGGATATGATAGAGACATACAAGTATCTTACAGGGAGGAACAGGGTGCAGGAATGCACTATTTTAAGCGAAAAAGATGTTCCAGGACTAGAGGGCATGGGATGAAGTTGGAGGAGGACGATTCAGAGGAAACGTGAGGAAGAATTTCTTCACAGAACGGGTGGTGGACAAGTGGAACACCCTGCCAGAGGAAGTGGTGGGGCTGAAACAATCACAGGTTTTAAGAATGCATGGGATAGACATAAAGGAATTCTGGAGGTCAGGGTAAGGGCAACAGACTTCTGGAAAACATAAACTGAACTTACAAACTTAAATGGGCAGACTGGGTGGGCCACAGGCCCTTTTCTGCCGACACTGTCTATGTATCTATGTATGTATCTATGTAAATGACGTGAACTATATCATAGAGTTACTTGACAGAAGACATACAGAAAGAATGTACCATGTCAACATGATGAAGCCATGTGCTAATAGGGCTGATATGGTGTTTGCAGTATGTAGTCCTGGGGAAGGGACAGATGAAGGAGACCCCATTCTGGACTTGCTGGAAGAAAGCAAGTGGGAGTCCTCTGTGGATGCAGTTAAACTGCCACCCCAGCTGGCCCTGGACAAGATCCAGGAAGTAAGGGAGGTTTTAGCAGACGTAACCCCACTGTTGAGTGCCAAGCCTGGACTAACCCCGTTAGCAACAGACGATGTGGAGACAGGGACACAGACGCCCATATGGGGGACAGCATATCGGGTGTCAGAGGCTGTCCAAAAGGACATTAGAAGAGAGATGGAGGAAATGCTGGATTTAGGGGTAATCCAGAAATCCCACAGCCCCTGGGCCTCAGCCGTAGTCCTTGTGCCCAAGCCAGATGGCTCTACTTATTCCTGTGTGGACTATCGTGGACTGAATGCAGTCATGAAGTCAGACGCCCACCCGATGCCCCGGACAGACGAACTCCTGGATAAGTTGGGAGGGGCGACCTACCTTACGACGATTGACCTGACAAAGGGGTATTGGCAGGTAGAGTTAACTAATAGAGCTAGGGAGAGGTTGGCCTTCATCACTCCGATAGGGTTATTTGAATTTAAAGTAATGCCTTTCCGAATGAAGAACGCCCCGGCCACTTTCCAAAGTTGGTGAACCAGGTGTTAAATGGTGCTGAGGAGTACTCCATGGCATACCTGGATGTCATTGCCATCTTTAGTACCAGCTGGGAAGAACACCTGTCCCACCTTAGGGAATTGCTGGGCAGGATACAGAGGGCCGGGCTCACTGTCAAAGCTGAGAAGTGCCAGGTGGCCATGGCTGAAGTGGCATACCGTATATACTCGCGTATAAGTCGGATTTTGTGGAGTTGAAATCTACATGTTGTTTAACCTTCCGACTTATACGCGAGATATAGCGCTGACAACTTCTGGGCACTGAATCTGTGGGGGTGTCCCCGCCTGAAATGTGGATAAAAATCAGCTGACACACCTCAGGTCCCCTTCTAGCTGGAATATGCCAGTTTCAGCAGCAGTTGTTAAAAACACACAGTCCCCGCCTGGAATGTCCTCTCACTATTGCAGGCAGACAGCTTTCAGATGTTCCCAGTCCATAATACTGCTTGCAAGCGGCGTGTCAATTAAAAAGCACACAGTCCCCACCTGGAATGTGGATAATTAATCACACAGTCTTTCACCCTGACAACTTCTGGGACAACTAAACTGTGGACTACATGACAGTCACTGGAAACTGGGCATCCTTTCTCAGTACCCGACTTATATGCGGGTCAATGACAAAGTTGTAACTAGCCACGTTCAAGTCGGGATCCCGACTTATAGGCGAACCGACTTGTATGCTAGTTTTTACGGTACCTCAGGCATGTTGTAGGCTGGGGGCAGCTCCATCCTAACCGAGTAAAAATAGAGGCGATCAAGGCATGGCCCAGACCAGAAACACAGAAGCAGGTCAGGAGTTTTCTGGCGACAGCAGGGTACTATAAGAAATTTGCACCCAATTACAGTGCCCTGGCTGCTCCCCTATCTGACCTGGTAAAGAAAAGGATGCCTAAGAAAATTTCTTGGGAACCAGCCTGTGAACAAGCCTTTACCAGACTGAAGGAGGCACTGTGCAGCACTCCTGTGTTAAGTCCTGACTATAGCAGACCCGTTATAGTCCAGACTGACGCCTCAGATGTGGGTATTGGGGCAGTGCTGAGTCAGACATCCAACCAAGGGAAAGATCACCCCATCATGTACTTAAGTAAAAAATTACTTCCCAGGGAGCAGGCGTAATCTGCTGTGGAAAAATAGTGTCTTGAGTTAGAGCCATACTTATACGGGCAGCATTTTGAGGTACACACTGACCACAATCCCCTGGTTTGGCTGACATAAATGGGAAAAACTAATGGTAGACTATTAAGATGGAGTCTTGCCTTGCCTTGCAAGGGTATGACATGACGATCTTACATATGGCTGGAGCAATCAATAAGAACGCAGATGGCTTGTCGCGTTTATATGAGGAATGAACTGACTTGTGGAGCTCATCCCATGCAGGGGATAGAGTCCCCAAAATCAGTCTAGGTGGGGAGGAGTGTGACGCTCTGCCCCTGCTTCTGGTTACCTGTATGATATATAGAATAGTGTATGGACAGTCATACACAACAAGGCTGTGTTTCCATCGAGGGGTTGAGATGACATCACAGGGACCCCGAGAGCGAAGCTCGAGAGGTCCTGATGTCATCTCGACCCCAAGATGGAAACACATCATCTGTGTATGATTGTTCATATACTATTTTATATAGTATATGGTTCCAAAGTGCGGGACACAAGAGGTTTCTGTTTTTCTCTCATCAAGCCTACCGCCCACCTCTCGCCGCTCCATTGTCGCCACTTTAGCTGTTGCTGCTCGCACTAGCATCTGCTTCTCCCTGATCCCACTTCTTGGTACTCCCGCTCGCTGAGTCGCTCTGTCCTTCATTTCTTTTTTGGGTTTTGGTGGTGAGGTTTTAAAAACTAAATAAAAAAATTAACTTTTGGGGCATGAAGCAATATGAGGCTCTTTCCGTCCACTGTCTCGGGGTTGAAGGTTCTCGCTAAGCATTGCCGCCATGTTTTTGCCTGTTTTCTTGATGGAGCATCGACGTGGGAGTGCGTTTTGTGTTTGATTGACAGGAATGTTGTTGTACTATCGATGTGACATCAGATCGATAGTACAACAACTTTTCTGACCTTTGAACTGTCCTACAACATTTGAAAAGCCACTGATTTCAGTTTACAATAAGCGCTAACCATATACTATATTATTATTGTAAATAAATGGTCTGTGTATGAAATGTCAGTGTGTGAGAGATTTGGCCTTTAAATTACAAGGTCAGCAGCTGAAAATCACAGGATGTATTACACTGACCAGGAGATCCCTGTAATGTAAGACTTCCTTAAAGAAATGACATTTTATTACCTTTTTATGACCTGCCTAGGCTTTTGAAGTGAAACTAAATCTGAAGTTTATGACGTCAGGAAAGAAAGGGTAATTTGGCTGTTCCTATCAAGTTTAACACCTAAATGAAAAATGCTAGGATTGCTAAGATCAAAGTGAAACGTATAATTAAAGGATGTCATATTTAGGAAATGTTTTTTTCTTCTGATGTTCCATTAATTAAAGATACCTCCTGGTAGAAAGTATGTTAGAATTAATTCTGAGGGAGGGTCTAGCTGACCTCATCCAAAAGGGGGTTGGGTAAGACAGAGGAAAAAACATGTAACATTGTACATGAAGTGATATCATCTTGGGCTCTGAAGAAACAAAGTTCTCTCTCACTAAAAGAGCACTTAGAATGGTAATAGTTAGAAAGCAGTTACGTCTTTTGTGGTAGGAGTGTTGTTCTGAAACTTCCTTTTTGTTTTATAAGATTGTAAGCTGTATAATATATTGTTCTGTGCTTAATATTACTTATTTTATCATATTTTTAGTAAATCACCATTTTCTTAAAATACTGCCTGTGTCTTCCCAGTTTTCTTTTTGCATGTGAAGTGCCTGTATTTTTAAGTCTGACATGGTTTAAAAGGCTTGATAGTATTACTGAGTTGGGAGAAGGTAAGAATATACCTAAGGTCTCTTATAGAGTTTTAAGGGTTCATTTTAGAGACCTGGCTTGGTGCCCCTGGCGAAAGATTGTACTGCAGTCCCGAAGAGGGTACATATCTGAGCCTGTACATTGGGTATGCTAGCATAAGGTTCACAGTTTGAATCCCTCCAGAACTTGAGGCTAAAATGTGATTCGGACCCAAAGCAGACAGGAGGGTTACCCTGTCTGTTACCTGTTCACACTATTGCACTCTTGAGGTTGGCACTGTGGGAGCAGAGGGCCTGACCTGCGGAGTGCGTTTGTGACACCCGGGAAAAGACTGTTTTTCTCAGTGGTCTCTTCGTCATCGTGCTCACAGCCCTTTTTCCCTCCTACAGAAAACATTGTTGTCAGCTATCTTTCCCTCTCTCCCTCTCCCTCTCTCTCACTCACTCCTGCTTGTATTGGAAAAAAAAAAGTGCAGCTCAGTCTCTCTGTTTCCCAGCCCACTCTTGGCTGCCTGACTCCAGCTAAATGATGCTGCTTGCTGTGTATGTGACCTGAAGAAAACAGCACAAATGAATCCTTCCTATTCTTGTTCTAGCTCCTCAGTAAACTGTTTAACCTAGTGGAAGGGTATTTAAAGAAAAATCAATTAAAAAAAATAAATATATAAATGTAAGGTTTTCTTTATTTCTTGAAAAAAAAAAAAACGGGGGACATTGTATAATTGTAATAAACCACTCCAGGGTGTGGGTTATGCTGGGATTTACCCACACCTAGTGTGGATTTGGTCTCTCAGCCTGTGGCCTCATGGCCAAGCCACACCAGGCGTGGGTAAATCAAATCCCAACATAACCCACACCCTGGAGTGGTTTGTTGTTTAAACTCCCCACAGAGATAAAGTAGTTCTTAGAACCAACAGAAAATTCCTTCCTTAGGTGGTATTTGAATTCCACCTGAATCAAACAAACAATCCCAGCTGGATCATCTCTTGCATTCAGTTCAACTGTGAAAAAGTGGGGAAAATACCACCAAAAGGCTTAAGGGCACACTGTACAAGGGGTACCTCTGCGGCATCCTCAAAGGGCATCCAGTTGTTAGAAAACGGTGCACACCTTCACAAAGCACTACTGTTTGGAAATATAGTCCAGAAGGGATGCCAGCTTTGGAACTGCTGTGTTGCAGAACCTTTTTCTAACCTGGTTTTGAACCCAGCCTCCCATGGTACTGCTACAGAGTCTGCATAAAGTGAAAACATTTAAGTGAGGGGTTTCTGGGATTAGAAGAAAAAAATTACTCACCATAGTAATGTTTTTTCTTAAGGGATCCCTCAGTATGTTTATACTCCCTACCCCGCCTCCCCTTCCAGACCCTGAAATAGGTTCACACAAGAATCAGTTCTTTTTCATTTAGGTTGCTTGAACATTACTATTGCAGTTCCTACAATAGTAAGTTTGTTGTTTTGGTTTATATGACAAGTTTTTCTCAAGTCTGCTTTTAGTTTGTTTGGTGTTTTTTTAAATTGTTTTGAAAAAATTCCCAACATTTTTTGGTAGCCTTATAGCTAATTTCACTAGCTACTGCTCCACTCTGGCTTGGGAACAGATCTGAGCAATGGCCAGAGTGGAGTGTGGTTGCAGAGTTTGAACCTACATTTCATATTCTAAAATTTGCATAGGTTCTCTCTCCAGGGCTGAATGCCAGGCCCAAAAAAATGGTATGATAAACGGCTTAGGGTTTTATCTCTGCCTAAGTGTCCAGCCAGGGGAATATCGTGTGCCACCTCCAATAACTGCTGCCTATATACTTGAGGGATCATCAGTTGTTTTATTTCTTCTTCAGTTCTAGGATTCGTACAACACCTATACAACAGCCCTTGATCAAGTTTATATTTATGTCCTGAAACCATACCCTCAGTATCCTTACCCTGTGGAAAAAAAGGTTGCAAGATCACATCATTCTTTTGTTCATCTTTAAATTTCTTTTTGCAAACAAGATCTGGTACATTAGACACATCATTACTACAGTTGTTTTTAGTCCATAATAATTTCTCACTTCTTCTTTGCTTTTTGTTTTTTTTGTCTTTGCCAGTGATCTCCAGTAGTTCATCTGCAAAGGGAAACACTTGCTCTAAAGTTCCTTTAACCTGGTTACCATTGCACACACATTGGAGGACAATAATGTTTTAAAGTCAGGATAGTCATGTCCTAGTACGATAGGGACTGGTAAGTGGGGTACTACCCCTACTGGTAACTGTTGAGTTTGACCTTTCACAGTCATCATCACTTCCTGCAATGGATAATGATGTATGTCCCCATGAATGCAGGTAACCCCTGTTGTTGGTCCTCCTAGCCTGGGTAAGCAGCTCAGAACATCACTTTGTACCAATGTCTGTCTACTCCCCGAATCCAACAATCCTTGAACAGTTTTTCCCTTCAAAGTTACTGGAACTGTATATTGCCCCCAATTTGCCAATGCTAAGTGCATTATGTCACTTTTCTTTTTCGGGTAAAACCTGGCTATGTGCCCTTTTCCTTTGCAGTCATGGCAAATTATCTCTGGATTGTACCCCCTTCCTGTCTTTGGAGATTGTCTGACCCCAACATTAGGATTACTCCCCTCTGTAGCAGTAGGTCTTACCAGCATTTGATGGGTTGTAGATGACACCATTCCTTTTTGCCTATGGGGCCTTGAGGAAAGATAGTCCTCTGCTAATTGAATGGCTACATCAGATGTCTCAGGGCGATGTTCTTTTACCCTTAGTTGTACATCGGGGGGCAGTATCCGGATAAATTGTTCTAAAATAACTGCTTCCAGAATCTGATCCACTGTTCTTGTAGAGGGCTGTAACCATTTGATACACAAGTCCTTGAGTCAGGTATAAGTGTCCTGGGGGGTATCAATAGACTGAAACTTATAAAAACGAAATCTCTGTCTGTACATCTCAGTATTTATGTCGTATCTTTTTAAAATAGCAGATTTCACCCTATCATAATCATTGGCAAAGTTTATGTCCACATGGCTATAGGCTAGCTGAGCTTTTCCAGTTAGGTAAGGAGCTAGCCGTATAACCCACTGATCCCATGGCCACATGCAGGCAAGGGCCACTCTTTCGAATGTCATTGTGTAAGCTTTAATGTCATCAGTGTCTGATAGTTTAACTAATTTAATGTCATTCTGTACATTACGCGGGGACAGAGGGGGTTGACGGGTACTCATAGCTTGAACAGCCTGTTGGGTATCTGTCCATCTGGCCTCATTTTCCCTCCTGTCCCTTTTCCCTCTGTCTTTCCAGCTCCACCTGGCGTATACATAGCCATCTGAGAAGATCCTGGGGGGGTTCTTCTTCCACGATTCCTCCTCCACTTGCCTAAGCCCCTTTCTCATTTTCTTTTGGGTCATCTATCCTGGGTTGAATTGGTAAAGCTTTCCTCTCTTTAGGTCTTACCACTAGTCCAGGCAACAGTCGTATTTGGTATGCTGCTGCTACAGACCGCGTCATAGTTGCTCCTGGAGGCCACGCAACATCCGCTTTGTCCTGTGACATTGGCTGTCCATCAGGGTCTTCTCCAGATCCTTCCAGTGGGAAACACTTGCACCACCGTATCCCACTCCTAACACCATATGTCAAAGATTCAAGTGGGTACAGATGGACACATCAGCCAAAATGAAGTTTCAACAAAATAGTCTTATTTTACAGAACAAAAATTAAGTGGACTGGTTTCGTCAAATAAAAAATTAAATAACTTAAATAAGGCTTAAAGCACAAAAATAATTTTCAGATGAAGAAAACAAAAATCTTCATTATGACCAGCAAGCAGTAGTCCCACCGAGTGTTGTCCTTTCGAGACTCCAACCGAATCTGATCTGACTAGGCTTGAAATTACACATATATAGCCTGTCAGAGTTTAGGATTGGCTCAAACTACCTGTCAATCAGGATACATTACATAATAAACACTTTTAACTTTGTTTAACTGGAGGATAATTTTATAACATAAACTGTATTACATCACATTTATTGATACCATGTATAATATAAGAACAGAACCAGTTTTATTTCTGGATTAACAAAGTGAACTGGGGAAACAGTCTGTTTATCCCTCCTACAGTTAGTTTCAGCATAAATATGGGGTAACTAGGGCCGGCCAGCTCTTTAGAGTACTAGCTGCAGTGAGGGAAACACAGAGACTCCCAGAACATTTATCTGTGCAGGTACCTTGAATGTTTGTTAAAACAAAATGAGAGTTAATGCCCAGTCCTTTCATAGGACTTTCAGTCAGTCAGGATGGCTTTTAAGTGCTCCTTTATTCAATTTCCCAGCGTTTGGGGAAGAAAAGGAAAAGAGAGAGCTCCTGTTTCTAGTCTGGAGCTTGTAGCGTAAAAGACGCGGAATCCACCTGATTGTGCGCACATTCGAAAGAAGCTCCATAACGCGCACAAGCGCACATTCATGCAGGAGCGCCTAATATCGCAATCGGACAAAACGGAGCTTGTAGCTCGCAAGGGAAGGCATTTTTTTATTCTGAAAACCTGAAAACATACGGACTACTAACTGTCTGTACCATTACTGAAAGAGTATCTACATTAAAACAGCGAGTTGAAAAATGTGTTTTGTATTGAAAAGGTAAAAAGATCAGATTACCATTTATTTTCTGTTTTCATTGCAGCATTGCCACAACCCTTTTCTCATCACCTGAGATTGGTCATATACTTTTATTCGGCATCCTGATATCCTGTAAGCACAATTTCCATTCCAATGGCAACATAATATTTTATTTTACCAAGCTTCTGCTGGGGTAGACTAACAGGACAGACTGACACAAAACACAGCACATGGGTGGCCAGTCCATGTAGGACAAACATTTTTAACACGGATAAACATACATTTTGGATGGACAAAACAAGGTAACCCTTCTTTGGCAGACCTACAAGACCTAGTGAGGGAATACTCCCCCAGTCACTCACGGCCTAGATGGCTGCAAAAAGTGTAAACATAGTGAGGAATCCCTTAAGAAGAAACAAAATTACTATGATGAATTTTTTTTTCTTTTCTCCCTAGCATGCTGTTGACAACAGATGCTCTCTACTTCTCCATTTTGCAGTTTAGCCTATTCAGACATGAGACTGAGTGGCTTCTTTTAACAATCAGCAGTTCCCTACAATATTCTCCCTATTTAGTTCCTTGAGTGGCAGCCTTTTTTATTCTACAGCAGGTCCCATGGGAAGGAGGAGGAGTGACCTGCATACCTCTCAGCCTCCTGTCACTGAAATGAGGGACATGGACATTTTTGGACACTCAAAATGAGGGACACAGACCCTCAGAATGAGGGACACAAACATGGAGATACAAGCTCAGAACACTGTGAAAACCGTAGTGTTTACCTTTACAAAGTTTCTTTTTGATTTAGTATTTTAGAATATTAAGAATGCCTGCTTTAAAATCAGAATTTACAGCACATTCTCTGTGTGGGCAGCACCTTTTCCATGAGGGACGGACGAGGGACAGAACAACTTTAAAGGACAAAATGAGGGCTGTCCCTCGTATTGAGGGACAGTTGAGAGGTATGATGACCTGCAGAGCCATGGGTGTGAGAGCTCCATTGAGCTTCAGTCAGGCACTTGCTAATGCTTCAGTATTAGAGCCATTTCTGTTGTTAGGAGTTCCGCGTGCATCACCCGTACCATTGTACACTGGAAATGGCCCTGAAACCAGAACAGTAGGAACCACCGGTGAGCAGGGTGCATCAATATATAATGGTAAGCATCCTTCATGTCCAGGGAACAGAGACAGTCCCCTGCATTCAGCAAGGGGAGCAGGGTGGAGAGAGACAACATCCTGAATTTTTGGTATTTTATGTAGAGGTTGAGACCTCTGAGATCCAGAATGGGGCATAAGTCTCCTGTCCATTTGGGAACCAGGAAAAATTGTGAGTAATATCCCGAGCCCCGCTGATGAGTGGGAACAGGTTCTATGGCCTGTTTTTTTAACAGAGCATGTATTTCCTCCCTCAGTACCAAAGCGTGGTGTGGAGGGTAATGAGAGACCCGGGGTGGCAAGGGAGGAGGACTGATCAAGTCGAATGTGTGACCGTATCGGATCACCTGAAGGATCCAGAGGTCCAAAGTAGTCCCTTGCCATCCTGTGAGGTGCAGGGTAAACCTGCCCCCGACGGCTATGGAGGGGGTCTCTGCCCCCACGGGTGGAGAGAGGCCTTCAGACTGAAGGCTGGCCTGCTTAGGAGTAGCAGGGACATATCTGGAGGTCTTTGGGGCATTTCTGGGGCTCGGCAGGGCTAATGGAGCTTTTTGCTTATTAGTGGGCTGCCTCTGAATAGTAGGTCCACCCCAATTGGAGCAACCCCACAAGGATCCCTTGCAGGGAGGCTTCGCTTGAGGGTGATAAAGGGTCTGAACAGACTGGAGGGTATGACTGGAATCCTGTAAGTCCTTCAGAATGTCCTGAGCCTGTAGTCCAAAAAGTTTGTCTCTCTTAAAGAGAACATTGAGAATGGATTGCTGCACATCTTAGTAGAATCCCGAAACCCTCAACCAGGCATGGCGTCTGAGGCAAATACCCACAGATGAGGCCCTAGCCAAAGAATCCACAGTGTCATGTGTGGCATGGAGCAGGTGGCAACTAACAGCCGCAGCAGTGGAGAGTTTTACATTGAGATGCTCTTGAGGCTGATCAGCCTGAAGGGACTGGACAGATTCCTGAGTAGCTTTAAGAATTTCCTCCTGATGTTTAAGGAGGTGACCCATATAATTGAGGATACAGAGGGACATCATAGCCGAAGCATAGACCTGTTTTCCCATGACATCCAGTTTCTTGGATTCCTTCTCAGGGGGTTGAGCACTCCTGTGTTTGTCTAGCAGACTGATCATGCGCAGCATTCCGAACCACGGAATCTGCGGTGGGGAAGTAAGATAAGGGGGATCCACTGGTGCCCGGTAAAGGCAGTCCACCTGTCACCAGGCGTGGGTATTGGATAACACAATTTTAGGCAGACCACAAATCAGCGGCATAAAAAATGCAAGGTTGTGTTTATTATTTTATTTTCATCAAATAAAATA
Source organism: Neoceratodus forsteri (assembly GCA_016271365.2). NCBI lineage: Eukaryota > Metazoa > Chordata > Ceratodontiformes > Ceratodontidae > Neoceratodus > Neoceratodus forsteri. The sequence goes on along the minus strand of CM057452.1, from coordinate 553,492,615 downwards.
TACAGAAAGCAAAATGGTAAGTCAGGCAACTGCTTAGCTTCAACAGTTTCTAAGGCTTTTCTTCAGCCTAGCATGAATCAAACAGTGTGAAAGCACACACTACCAGGAGGTTTTCTACCTTTCTTGGTCAGTATTCAACTATCCACCCTATCTATCCTCTCAGCCCTGAAGCAGGGCTTTTTATAAGCTCACTAGAAGCTGGAAAAACAATTTCCTTTGCCTTTTCATTAACAGTAGACATAACATAAAACTAGCCACTAGAGGCCACTGTTGCTGCATAGACAACAGTTCAGTTGGCACCTGGAGAACATTACATAACTTGTTTACAACATTATTAAAGGTCAGACTCGAAGTCAGAACATTCTGTGTTCTCCTAAACTCTCTTGCAGGATCAAATTACTTCATGCTGTCTGCTGCAAAATATATCTTAGGAGGGGATGATAACATCTAGAAAACGCAGATGCAAACGTGTTATTCTTATATAATAACTGGGTTAGGCTTTTTCCCATAGGGAAACCATGGCATAATTGCCATTATAAAGGCGCTCGTAACAGCAAATCGCATGGTTTCCTTGCTTCGCATGCCCAACCTACAGCTCTTCCGGTTTTCACCTCCGCCACCAGATTTCTTTGTCGGTCGAAACACGCACGCTACTATCTCTAGGCAGTAAGTAACTATTTAAAATAAAACTTCCTAACAAAAATCACACCGTAAAGGGGACAACAAAACAAGAAAAGTAAACTGCTGCTAAGTGACCGAGGACTTGGCTAAACATCATCCAGACCGCAGCCGTACCAGACCATTTGTTTTATATAATTGGCTGTGGCGAAAAAGCCTAACCCAGCAATTATATAAAATAAAATAGGAGTGGTGTGTGTAAACTCAATTTACACACACCTCGGGGTTGGATGCCTGGATAAACCACCGAGCTTCGCTCTCTGGTTTATATGCCATCCAACCTCGGTGTGTGTGTGTAAAATCTCATTACACACACCACCCCCATACTTTATTCTCTATATTAAAACTGCCCTCTCATTTTGTAACTGTACTCTTAGTTTTGTTATAACCAGCCAAGCAGCAAGTTGGACATTATACAAAACATATAAACTGCTTGGGGAAGGGGTTTCAGTTTATCCCGGGGTGTCCACTATGACAGGGGTCACCCTGTCACACCACCTTACGGGGAGTAGAGGGAATCTTGAACAGTTACTGGCAAGCTGCCCAAATGGCCTCCTCAATAGCATCCACAAGAGGAGGGACGGCCAAGGTGGGGCTATCAGAAATACCAAGGTATTGGGCTAACATTTTCCTGGAGGCATCCTGCTCCATAGTTTGGAATCCAAACATTTTCTGTAGATGAATCATAATATCTGAAAAGGAAGGGTCATCTGGGGGAGAACAGTGCAAGTCAGGCGTAGGTTCCCCCTGAAGGGAAGAAGCCTCCAAGGAGGACAGCTGGGACTTATGACCCTGGTCCATATCCTCCTCATCTTCACCCAAATCTGCCAGGTACCATTCCTGCAGGCTGCATCTGAGCGGGGAAGGGAAGGAGGTACTAAAACAAAGACTGGGGAGGTATATTGAGAGAAAGGTTGATTTAAACTAGATGGGGGGTGGCAAGTGGACTGCAGGTAGGCAGGGATCCGATAGAGTGGAGTCACAGCCTACCCCCCCAGGCTAGCAGGGAAGGACTTGGGGCAGATGAAAAGGGAGGGAGTAGCAGGGAGGAGATGGAGGGTGATGAAGGGAAGTGGGTAGGATGGAGGGTGGTCTTGCTGAATGCGAGACGCTTAGGCAACAAATCAGCTTAGCTACAGGCACTCTTAGCAGTGTGGAGGGTGGATATTGCAGCTGTCATGGAAACGTGGGCAACCAAGCACCAGGACTGGGATCTGGCAATCCTAGGGTACAAATTATACAGGAAGGACCGTAAGGAGGGGGATGGGGTGAAGTGGCAGTCTATGTGAGGGATGGGATCAGATGCACAAGGGACGAAGGGGAGGAAAGGAGAACAGAGGCAATCTGGCTATAGCTCCTAGACTCAAGGGGTAGGAAACTGAGGTTTGGGGTGGTATACAGGCTGCCATCCTAGTCTGAGGAGATTGACAGGGAATTAGCTGGACAAATCAGAAAGGTATGTAGAAAAGGGAAGGTGGTCATCGTGGGGGATTTCAACTTGCTGGGGGTTGACGTGGGAGCATTCCGGTTACCTCCAGTGCTAGGGAGCAAGTGCTCCCGGATGCGATCCAGGAGGGTCTCCTGACGTGGTTGGTCAGTGTACCTACTAGGCTAAAGAACACTTTAGATCTGGTATTGTTGAATGGAAAGGCAGTAAGGGAAATAAAGGTGGAGGACCCACTAGCCGACAGCGATCACCAAACAGTGTGGTTTAATGTCACAATGTGGTGGGGAGCCAGAGAAATCGGTAACCCAGGTGGTAAACTTCAGGGAGGCAGACTTTGGGAGGATGCGGAAAGTATTGAAAGGGAAACTGAAGGGCATAAGGCAGGAGATGGACGTGGAGTAGAAATGGGATATTATTAAATGGGGGATTACGGAGACAACAGAAGCCTGTACCAAGACACAGCACAGAGTAAGAGTTGCAGAGCAAGAAAACCATGCTGGTTGAACAGCAAGGTAATGGAGGTGGTGAGGGCAAAATGAGAGGTGTACCAGAGGTTTAGGAGGACAGGGAAGGAAGGGGACAGGAAGGAGTATGCAAGATGGTCCAGGGAGTTGACCAGAAAAGTGAGAGAAGCCAAGGCCCAGAGGAGCTGAGATTAGCGAGGGAATTAATGGGGGACTTTTCAGATACATCAGGAGAAATGGAAGAGCAAGAAGACAATAGTGAGGATAAAAAGGGTGGGAGTGGATGGAAAATGGGAGAAACAGGCAGAAGCACTGAATGAATACTTTGCTCAGTGTTCACGGAAGAAAAGGGGACTGCTACCACCATGGGTTGGGAGGGTGGGGATGGGGGGAGAGGAGGCGACAGATGGAAGAATTGAGGGAGGTAGAGTCTTAGAGGGACTGAGGTCACTGAGGGTAGACAAGGCACCCGGGCCGGATAGTACCCACCCCAGGGTGCTGAGGGAGATGGCGGAGGTGTTGGTGGAGCCACTGGCGGATCTGTATAGCACCTCACTGAAGTCGGGATGTGTGCCACTGGACTGGAGGATGGCACATGTAGTGCTGTTACACAAGAACAGACCAAGGGATGAACCGGGTAATTATTGTCCTGTAAGTCTCACTTCCATAGTGTGCAAACTCATGGAAATGATACTTAAGGAAAGACAGGTGTTTTACCTGGAGGACAACAGCCTCCAGGATGTGAGACAGCATGGGTTCATTTCGGGGAAGTCTTGTCAAACCAATCTGATACAGTATTATGACTGGGTGACAGGTGAGCTGGATATGGGTCATGCGGTGGATGTTCTTTACTTGGACTTCAGCAAGGCCTTCAATTCGGTGCCTCCTGGGCGGCTTGGGGGGAAGCTAACTGGTGTAGGGGTAGGGGCCAAAATTATGAACTGGATTACAAGCTGGCTGAGTGGGAGGCTGCAGTGGGTGGTGATGGGAGGGGAGCTCTCAACTCCAAGACCAGTGACGAGCGGGGTGCCACAGGGCTCTCTGCTGGGACCAGTATTATTTGGGCTCTTCATATCGGACATTGTGCATGGGATGTGAGCAAGGTAAGTCTGTTTGCAGACAACACCAAAATGGGAGCAGTGGTGGATGGAGGGGAGGGATGGAAGCAGCTGCAGGAGGACCTAAGCAAGCTAGAGGAGTGGCCAGAGAGGTGGCAGCTGGGGTTCAATGCAAAGAAGTGTAAAGTTATGCACTTTGGAGCGAACAATCCAAGGAGAGAATACTGGCTGGGGGGGGTTAAGCTGAAGATCACTGAGGAGGACAATGACCTAGAGATACTTTTAACAGGGACCATGAACAACACTGCCCAGTGCAGGAGAGTGGCTGCGAAAGTGAACAAAATGCTGGGGTACATAGCGAGGGCTTTTTTGTCCAGGCGAAGAGAGGTGATCTTGCCCCTTTACAGGTCGCTGGTAAGGCCGCACTTGGAGTGTTTTGTGCAGTTTTGAAGGCCGTACCTGAAGCGTGATATCAGGCTACTGGAGGGGGTGCACAGGAGGGCAATGAAGATGATATGTGGAATGGAGGGGAGAGACTGTGAGAGTAGGCTGGGAGACCTGAATATGTACATCCTGGAGGATAAAAGGGACGGGGTGGGGGACATGACAGAGACTTTCAAGTATCTGAGGGGAATCAATAAGGATGGGGCAGACAGGATCTTTAAGCTAAGGAGGGGAGGGCGCCAGGAGGCACGGGCTAAGAATAGAGGGGAAGATTTAGGAGGAAATGAGGAGACACTGTTTCGAGAAGGGTGGTAGCAAAATGGAATGCACTACCAGAATGGGTGGTATGTAAATCTATGAACAACTTTAAAAGGGCATGGGACAGGGAACAGGAGAGAGTGAGGGTAGGGGGTGGCAGTGGGATGACAAAGGGGGGGTGGGGCAGCTGAAAACTGGGGGTACTAGCTGCAGCTCAAGCATACTTAGATAGACCAGGTAGTCTGTTTCTGCTGGCACATTCATATGTTCGTAATGGATTATCTAGATCATCCTCCCTTGGATGGTACCCCAGAGAGGTAGGAGAGGAGCTCTCTGTCCTGGAGGCAGAAGAAGGTCTGGACGGAAGAGAGCCAGGACTACCACCTCCCTAGATGGGTGAGGGGAGGACCTAGTAAGACCCATAATGGACTGGACCAAAGCTTGAATGTCCACCATGGCCAGCTGTCCCCCGGAGGAGGCAGGGGGCCATGGAATGAGTGGGCACCACAGAAGGGATGGCAGAAGGTACAGGGGCCAACTGTCCCATTGATGATGAGGGGTGTACATAAGACCCCAACACTGTCGATGACGGAGGAGCCATTATAGAGCACCTTAACACCTGGCCAGGTGTTGACGACGATGGCAGTGCAGAAGTACCTGTTGACAGGAACACCATCAATGAGAGAATGGTGGGTGGATAAGAAGCCACCGTCGGGAGAAATGCCTACATAACAGAAGGCATCGTCAATGTAAGAATCGTTGGGGGCACCGTGGCCATCGTTGACAGATGATGGTCCAAAAGACAAGTGGGAGGAGGCAGTGGTGGTAGCTGCAAATTAGTCCCAAAAGTCGTCATCGATGGAGGAGCCATCGACGAAGGAAGAGAGGGACCCACTAGCACCGACAGAGGAGAAGACAATAATACAGTGGGATCCCTCCTAATATTCACCTTCTTAGTGGAACTTGGGGTCTTCGATGATGAAGATGGTGGTGCGGGAGAAACATGTTTAGTCTTGGAAGAGTGTTTCTTCCTGGCCCCATGGTTCATCGAAGAGGAGGCCTCACCGAAGAGTCTCCCATGTTGGAGTGTTGCTGCTGCTCCAAAAGGACAGCCTTTTCCTCCATCAAAAACTCTGTGAGTTGCTGGAGCCTTAAACACTTTGTAGCCTTTTTGAATCACTGACAGAGGACACACACCCTAGTGTCATGTTCAGGATCAAGGCACCGAACACACACTTTGTGGAGGACCTCAGTTGCAATTCTGTGTGGCCACAGTAGCACTTTCGGAATAAGGGATCAGAAGACATCAGTAAATGAACTTTGTAGATGAAGTTTTGGTCAGTAGAACTCTTAGTCAACTAACTGAAGAAAGCTGGACTCCGGAGGAGAACGTGATGCTTACTCGGTCGTGGTTGAAAAGAACTGAGGAGTATCAGGGACCTCCCCTTTTTTTACGTCTGTAGTAAGCGGGGCCTGCAGATGTTTTGCATGTACAAAAAGAGTGATGTCAAGTTTTCTGTCCATGGAACTGACTGAAGGTGTAAATAGTCTCCTCCGCCTTATCCTCCTCCAAGAAATGTTTTCTGCCCTCAAATAAATATGCTTTCATGTGAGTCAATGGTTGCAGGGTACTATTTTCTTTCTTAAATGGGCGGTACAAGAACTGGAACCTGAGAAGTGGGAGGCAGCATTGTTTTTTGGGGGGGGGTAAGATCCACCCCCAACCCCACCGAGAAGCTCCTAAAGATCCACCCCCACCTTTTTTTTTAATTCATGTGGGAGAGGCATGAGGTGGATCTATCATGTTGAAACAAGACACACTAGTTTGGGACCTGGAACAAGGAACAGAACAAGTCTGTGGAGTGATCGAGTTGTGGAGCCCCTGCATTTTATTGAGGACTAGGAGAAAAGAAGTTACTTAATGCCTTCAGATTGACTTAAAAACCCTTGGAACAAATGATTATCAGAGCCACCTGGTGTCTCAGAAGGAAAGAGTAATTAAGGAGCGTTTGAAACTACAGCTCCCAAGGAAAACGATAGACACAGCGTTCTGATTCCAGTTGAAAGAGCCACAGGTTTTTCTTAAACATTTATATACTAAAAATATAAAGTTCAGCTTTTGGGATTAACAATATTTGTTTACCATATTCATTATATATATATATATATATATATATATATATATAGTTTGTCTTTTAGTAGTTTCAAAACTTTGAAAGCATTGGTGTTAGAAATGAATTTAGAAATACATTGTTAATTGTCTTTACAGTTAAACATGCAGTTTCATGTGAGGGCACATTTTTTGGGGAGGGGTTCAAATTGTTTTAATCATGGGCACAGTACTGGGTAAATACAGACTTGGATGATAAACTGTATTTTTTCTTTTAAGTTTGAGAAGTGGAGTTGCCTTGCACATGTTAAAAATACCAGCTGCAATTAGCAACTGCTTGTAGAAGCAAAAGGCTGGGTTTTTTTTCCTACTTTCTTTTCACTGATATTATAAACTGAGCCTAAAAGTAAGACTGAACAGATCAGAGCTGACATTAAACAAAATGATGTTTCTAAGGTCTGTTGCATGCACTATGCTTTCATTTTCGTGGGAGGGGCATGAGGTGGATCTGTCATGTTGGAACAACTATCAGAGCTGCCATCCCCCTGGACATGCCATTTATCACTCATTTAAAATAACACAAATGTAGTTTCACATTTTTACTATGAGGGAAACAAGAAGATGAACCAGCATGGTTAACAAATACATTGATTGACACCTGTGAATGAGTTGGGAGGGGTAGTTTTTTCTAACATTCCTTGTGGTTTTATACTCCCTGGAACCTGCTATTCAAGTTTTTTTTTTATTGCATCTTGTCCCAGGCAGTCTTCCCAGAGTGCAGTTTGCTCTATTGTTTAATAGCTCCGGTGGAGGCCAGTGTCTTGTTACATTGTCTTTTTTTGTTTCAAATTAACCATGGACATCAAGGCAGCCAAAGGAGACACGCTTTGAGTCTTAGGGTATGTACAGCATAATTAATGTTTTCATATGTATAGTCTTTCCATTCATGTTATTGCTAGACATACTGCAGCTAGCTTGGCTTGAGAAAGGGTGACCATGGTCAGGACCCCTTAGCAATTGAGATGCATATGCAGCAAATAAGTCCAGATGCACTAACTGCCTGCTGAATAAGGAAGGGTTACAGGAACCTAGGGAAATGATTATTGGGGGGGGGTCTTGATGGTCATTAAAATGGAAAGGTATTTTGGGGTAATCATATTGGATGACCTTAAGGTGGCTAAACAATGTACCAAAGCTGTGAGGAGAGCCTGTGGAATGCTGTAGTGCATAGGGAGAGGTATTACCAGCAGAAGGAAGGAGGTGGTGAGGCCTCATTTGGAATATGGTGTCCAGTTCAGGAAGCCGCATTTCTGTCATGCAACTTTAAATCACAAATGGGTTAAATGGTTCTATTTTAGATTTCTATCCCTTTCCCCTACTTCCCCCACTGGTTAGCCTTATGGAACGCAACCAGAACATATCTTGGCTAGCACGATGAATGCACCTACACAAGCTGCTTCTCAGTCTACAGCACTGTCTTTTTAAAATGCTAACTTCTTGTTGAAAATATGGCATAATTTTTTTCCGTCCATGTTATTGCTAGACATACTGTAGCTAGCTTGGCTTGAGGAAGGGTGAACATGGCCAGGACCCCTTAGCAATTGAGATGCAATTGCAGCAAATAAGTCCAGATGTGCTAACTTACCCTATAACTGTTAAGTGTCAGTTTGTATTTTCTTCTTGAAATGGTTACTTTTGCATTTATGTTTATTTTAAAATATTTAATATTCTGACCATGCGGTTATGTCATGGACCATAACTGATCTCCAGCCTTAACCCCCCCGCCCCCCGTGCTCCAACTTGCATAGAAGATAGTGCTTGTAGACAAATCGAATCATTTTGCCGCCGTGTTCTGGTGTGTGTTTGTGTGTGCTTTTGATTCAATTGCTTGTGTCTTGCATGGAAAACAATGCTTGTAGACAATCTCATCATTTCGCAGCTGTGTTCTGCTGTGTGTGTGTATGTGTATGTTCCTCTGAGTCTGTTCTTGCAACCTAGGAAAGGTACTTCCCCAGGCATAGCAGCATTACATTGCATAGCAGATATCAAATATCAATAAGCAGGTCATGCAACAGATGTGCTGAACAGTTACTGAAGCAAGAAATGTACAACTGTAATTTTTTACACTAAAAATACCACCAACAGCTTAATCTGGTTCAAGGTCCGTTGGCATTCATCTGTATCCCCTTCCCCAGGTCATTCCTGAAAATAGTCAGGATTTGTCTCGTGCACTTACCCGGTCAACAAAAACGAAATAAATAAAAGTAAAAAATAAACATCCTGTTCAAAATGTGTTTTTGCACCTGTGGTGCCAAATGGCACAGTCGCTGTGCAAAATCTCGTTTTGGCTAATGAACTGATGGTGTCGCTGTTCATGCGGTGGGGTCACAAAAAGCCCATGCTGAAAACTTGGAGTGAAAATACCAAGAAATGCCTAGGGCATTAGGGTTTCTGACCATAACACCCTGCACTGTAGGGACTGACAGGCATCAGGGGTGTGACTTGGGATTGACAACAGTAATGCTCATGCCATTCCACCCCCATCCTCACCCTGCAGCCAGTGACAGGTATTGAGGTGTGCCTTTGATTCTTCAGCCCCAAAGTTCACTCCATTCTCTTATACTGTACCCATTTCAGTGTATTTCCTTATGGAATGGGGTGAGTGTAAAGTTTGAAAACCCCAAGGCACACCTCGACTCTTGTCTGTGTCTGCAGGGTAGGGTGAGGTGAAATGGCATGAGCGTTATGGGCAATGACCCAAAAGCACACCCCAGTGCCTGTCCATGTCTGCAGGGTAGGGGTGGGGTTGACGTCACTTCAGTACTTCACTGCCATTCCTATTTTGCCCGTCTGTGTGTCTCTCTCTATCTATATATCTATATAATTATCTATCTTTCTATTAATTGCATGTATTGCTATTTTTATCTATTTCTAAAACAAACCTGCATATCACAGTTGCCTGCACTCTGAGCACATACTTATGAAACTGTGCATATTTATACTCCACTTGTGCATATACCTCATACTTTCCCAATATTCCCATTATCACAAGCATAACTACCTTGCCCTTATCAAAAGCGACTCCCTCTGAAAGTTAATATCACATTTTCTCTAACAGTCCATCATCATTACACCTGACTTCCTGACATCAATACATTGCTTAAATATAACTTACATCACCGCATGGACAAAAACCCTGTTTCTCTTAAAAAAAAAAAACTGTAAATAATCCCAAGGTTGAACATATGCCAGCCATTATTTTTTCATGTACTGCCACCTTCTGTACCATTATGGGGATTTGCATATGTTTCCCTTGATGCTTTGCATTACTGGGATATGTTCAATTGTGTTTTCTTTAAAATGTGGCTGTCTGGCCAATATCATGCGGGATAACACATCAGTGGCATTTGCTCTGGGGTTCTTTTGTAAGCTTCCTATTCCTTCCATTAAAATATACACCTCCATATATTTTCCTAATAATGTGTATGCCTTCCTTAGAACAGAAACTAAAACAAATCTTACTACTTACAAATCATTTTGTTGTTTCTCCATACCTCCTTAACAATTCCACACAACTTCTCTAACTTCATTATGCAGCCATGGTGGATCTGACCAGATTTTGTTATATGTGCTAAAGCACACCACGTGGTGACAGAAAGGGGAGGTCCCTGGGTTGACTGCTGAGAAGTCATCTGGAGAATGTGATGCTTGTGGCTGATATCCCATGTGTTGTGACCTGCTGCAAGAGATTGACATGGAGATCTTGTTTTTTTCCAAGTGATGTAACTGGGCTAAGAATTATAAGACATCTTATTGCTGGTAATTTCCAGTAGACAAAAACAAGACCTGCCAGAAAATAGTTTCTCATTTCTGGTAAACAACTTCTTGTAGGCTGAGTGTGCTCACTCATCTGTCTAGGTGTGATAGCTAAGACAAGAGATGCTGCAGGCAAATTAGATAAAGGGAAAACCCTACATGTACTTCGCAATAAGATGAGCTTTGGCTGACTCTGGTTACGTTGGCTTTCTATTCTCTCTGTCAGAATTACAAAATATTGGGCCTTTTGGTCTTGCTTTGGCCTGGATGAATCATACTCCATACTTACAGAAACATAGAAATATAGACTTTGACGGCAGATATGGACTGCTTGGCCCACCCAGTTTGCCCATTTCAGTACCTATTGGATAAACTGCAGATCCCAGTTAACCAACAGCCTACTTCCTCCTACCTCCCATTTTAATTGCCTTATGTCTGTCCCATGCATTCTTGAATTTCCCCACTGGTTTTGACCCCACAACCTCCTCAGGAAGGCTGTTACATGCGTCCACCACCCTCTCCGTGAAAAAATACTTCCTCACGTTGCCCCTGAGCCATCTCCCCTCTACCTTCAAATTGTGCCCCCTTGTTCTTGCACATCTCTTTTTCTGAAAGATGCTACCCTCTTGGACTTTGTGTTCATTTATCGCATCCATTCTTTGTTAACCGGGTAAGGACATTGGACCAAAGGTCCTTTTTCAGGCTCAGCTCGGACAAACAACACATAATACAATACAGCGAATACAACACAAATTACAAAAAACAATTACAGACAGAATCAAGTAATAAATATTGCTTTAGCTTCCATTTAAAATTAAGTAATGAAGTAGCCTGGCGAACAGCTATTGGAAGTTCATTCCAGTAGGTGGGGGCTGCTACTGAAAACGCACGTGATCCAGTTTTTAACCTGGAATGGGGGATACAAAATAAAATACCATTTACTGACCTTAAACTAGGCAGCACTGATCTAACTGATACTAAATTAGAGAGGGGAAAGGAAGATTTAAAGAAAGAACACTTAAAAATAAGACACCCTGGGGAGTATTTGATCCTACAAATAGGTGACATCCAACCCAAAGACGAATACAAACTACAGCGATGGAAGCGAGCAGGAGCCTCAATAACAAATCTACATATTATAAGTAATAGTTAAAGAATGTAGTTCCTTCAACCCAATATTAAAATACAAACATGACACATAATCAAAATGGGGAAGGAGTGACCCAATAGCAACTGTTTTCCTAGTCTCAAAGGAGAAATAAAATTTAAACTTATATAATAACCCCAGTTTCATATTAATGGTTTTGACCACAGACTGAATCTGCAAGAAGAAAGTAAGCACTGGGTCCAACAAGACACCCAGATATCTAAACTGGCTGACCTGTTCGATCAAAGTTCCCTTGAGGTACTTGAAAGTTTCTATCATGTGTGTCCCCCCCCCCTTTCCTCAAGGGTATACATATTAAGCTCCTTTAGTCTCTCTTCATATGGTTTCTGGTGCAGACCCTGCACCATTTTAGTTGCCCTTCTCTGGACTGCCTCCATCCTGTCTATGTCCTTGAGGAGATGGGGTCTCCAGAACTGCATGCAGTACTCCAGATGGGGTCTCACAAACTGTCTGAACCGAGGGATGACAACTTTCTGTTTTTTTTACTGGTGATGCCTTTCCATATGCATCCCGGTATCCCCCCAGCCCTCTTTACTGCCTTCTCACATTGCCTGCCCACCTTTAGGTCGTCTGATATGACTACCTCAGGTCCCTTTCCATTTTTGTTAGTACCCCCCCATTGTGTACTCTTCCCCTGGGTTTTTGTTTCCCAGGAGCATTACTTTGCATTGAATCTAAGCTGCCATACTTTTGACCATTCCTCCAACCTTGCCAAGCCCCTTCTCGTCCTTTCCACCCCAGATCTTTGTGTCACCTGCAAAGAGGTATACTTTTCCTTCCAGTTCCTCCACAATGTCACTTATAGACATTAAAGAGGACTGGCCCCTGTGGTACCTTGCTAGTAAACCCCCTTTCTTCAGAGTGGACTCTGTTTACTATTACCCTCTGCATCCTGTTGTCCAGCCAGTTTTTGACCCAGGCTACCACCCTGGGACTCACTCCCAGGCTGGCTAACTTGTGTCGAATGCCTTGTTAAAGTCTAGGTAGGCCACGTCCACAGCCCCTCCCTGGTCTACTACTTTATTCACCCAGTCAAAGAAATCTATTAGAGTCGTCTGACATGACCTTCCCACTGTGAATCCATGCTGCCTTGGGTCCTGTGCCCCGCTGGCCTCTAGGTACTCAACAATTCTTTCTTTCAGAAGTGATTCCATCATTTTCCCTATGACTAAGGTCAAACTAACAGGTTTGTAATTTCCTGCCTCTGCCTTGCTCCCACTTTTGTGAAGGGGAATCACATCTGCCCTCCTCCAGTCCTCAGGTACCACACCATCCTCCCATGATTAAAAAGGGTAGTCAATGGTGTCACTAGTTCTCCCCTTAGTTCTTTTAGAATTCTGGGGTGAATCCCGTCAGGCCCCATTGCCTTGTCCTTCTTGAGTTTTAGGAGTTCTTTCAGGACCCTTTCTTCTTTGTATGGACTGGTATCGACGCCCTATCCAGAGTGCTTGCCTCTATTGTTTGGTTTAGGTATGTCCCCCTCCTCTTCTTTTGTGAATACTGAACAAAAGTATTCATTTAGTATCTCTGTCTTTTCACTGTCACCCTCTGCCCACCCCCTTCCCTTTATTAAGCCTCACTATGCCTCCCTTGGTCTTTTTTCGCTCCATAATATACCTATAAAAGGTTTTATCCCCCTTCCCCTAAGTTGGCTATCTTTTCCTGGGTTTGGGCCTTTGCTATTTTGACAGCCTTCCCTGCTTCCTTCTGCTTTAACTGATACAGTTCTCTGTCCTGCTCCTTCTGTGATTTCTTATACTTCCTGAATGCTATATTTTTCTCCCTAACCTTTCCCGCCACCTCTTTTGAGAATCATAGTGTTTTTTTCCTTCATTTTGTTTTGTTTATATGCTTCACACAAACGCTTGTTGCCTCTGTGATTTTTCCTCATTATTCCTCCACCCCTCTTTCCTGCTCTTTTGCTACTGCATTCCTTAGGCACTCTCCCATTTTGCCAAAGTCAGCCCTCCTGAAGTCCAGTACCCTTGCTTTTGTATGGCTTGACTCTACGGCTGTGTTTATTGTGAATCATACTGTTTGGTGGTCGCTTGTTCCCCAATGGCTACCCACTTCTAAATCTGAGATCCTCTCACCGTCCTCGTTTGAGAGTAGCAGGTGTAAGATTTCTCCCTCCCAAGTGGGTTCCAACACTAGCTTCCTGAGGCATGCCACCTGTAGGGCATCGAGAATGACCCTGCTTTTGGATGTGGCTGCAGCAAATGTGCTCCAGCTAACATCTGGCATATTCAGGTCCCCCATGAACAATATTTCCCCTTTTTCTGCCATTCTAAGAAGACCTCCTATCATTTCCTTGTCAATTTCCTCCCCCTGAGACGGGGGAGGGTCTGTAAACAACCCCCGTGAGGATTGTGGTGCCATTTCCTGTCTCCAGGGTGACCCACAGTGCCTCCTATCTTCCCTGTTTACCCTTTAGTTCCGTTGCTTTGATCCCTTCCCTTCCCTTATGTAGAGCACTACTCCTCCTCGTCTTTTACCCTCCTTGTCCCTCCTGTAGATTGTGTACCCTGGTATGTTGACGTCCCAGTCATGGTTCTCTGTGTACTTTGTTTCTGTGACTGCCACGATATCCAGGCGTCCCTCTTCCATCAAGGCCACTAGTTCAGAAAGCTTGTTACCCAAACTACAGGCATTGATACTCAATGCCCTCCATTTTTTGATGACCTTACCCCTTTTGGCCCCATTCCTGTCCTTACTGCCTTTGCCTTTTTCTCCATTTACCCCTGCCCTGTCCCTATCGACCTTTCTACGTTGGTGTTTACCTCGCTAACTACCCTGTTTTGTTGGGGGGGGGGCTGGGATTTTCCTGCTCCTTTTCAGTGCCTTCCCCCTTGGCTAGTGTAAATGCTTGCCAATGAAGCATTTAAACCTATCACCTAGGATCCTGGTTCTCCTCCCAGACAGATGCGGACCATCACTCCAGTATAGGCCTGTATCCCTCCACGTGGACCCCCAGTCCCCAGTGTAGCCAGAACCCTGTGCTCTGCACCAGTTCTTCAGCCATTCATAGAATCCCATGGTGCGGAGTACCCTAGCCTCACCCATGCCATAGACAGGGAGCACCTCCGAGGTTACCATGTGTGCTACTTGTCTAAGGCCCCTACCCAACTCCACAAACTCCTCCTGCATTACTCTGATCCCATTCCCAGTTAGGTCATTTGTCCCTAGGTGGACAATGACACCCAGCTCCCTCTCCCATGCAGCTGCTCCCGCGATCCCGCAAATTTGCTTCCTGTCCCTCCAGGCCATGGCACCGGGCAGGCACCTTACCTCCCTCCCTCATCCAGTTCTACCCCCCTAACAGTTGAGTCCCCCACCAGCAGCTGTTTCTGTCCCCTGTGGGGTCCCATACCACCCTCTTGTGGGTCCCCCTTGTGGAGGTTCTCAGCATCCTCCTTGGTCTCTATTGTGGGTGCCTCCATAGAGGAAACACACTCCGCCAGAATGGCAAATGAATTGTGGAGAGGTACAGCTGTTCCACCACCCTAACCCTCCCTGAGCCCACCATAGTCCAACTGCTCATTTTTCTTGGCAACCTCTGAGGCAGTGGCAGTGGGCCTGGTGGGGGAGGAGGTTTCCCAATCTCCTGCCAGGTCCTGGGTGGGGGAGGAGGTTTCCCTACTCCTTACCAGATCGACCTGGAGATGGGCAATTTCCTCCCTTAGAGCATAGAGATGTCTGCAAATAGGGCAGCATCGCAGCCTCCAGAATGTCTCCCGGAAGACTGCTGTCCCACAGCCAGTGCATTGCACCACTCCCCACGACTCTCCCTTACTGTTAAAATTGTTTTTTGTTTTTTTTTTGTTAGTGTGTACACGAGTGTGTGCGTGAGTTTACCGCCTACACAGTGTGCTGGGGTGTTAAGGATATGGCAGGTGTATGTTCTTTGCCCTTTTGGGGAAGTGATGTCAGAACACCTGGTATAAAGGAAATGATGCCCTGGGAGGTGGGACCAAATCGGCTACAGCTCTGACCCATCACCCCCGTGAGTGCTTTTCTTCCTTTTAGCAAGACAACCCTGCACATAAGTTTAACAGAAAAACAGACACCTTAGGCTAGAATTTGCTAGAAGCCTTGGAATGCTGGTTTCAAACAAAGCAAGCCCCTGAACAGCCTGAACAGCTTGGGACAAGAAATTCAGCCAAATGAAGCAATCTTAGTAAGCACAAAACAATTTAAAATCCCACACCTGTAATCTGATGCTAGTTGAAGGGAGACACCTCAGGCTGGAACTTGCTAGAATCCTTGGAATGCTGATTTCAAACAAAGCAAGCCCCTGAACAGCCTGGGGCAAGAAATTCAGCCAAATGAAGCAATCTTAGTAAGCACAAAACAATTTAAATTCCCACACCTGTAATCTGATGCTAGCTGAAGGGAGACACCTCAGGCTGGAATTTACCAGAAGCCTTGGAATGCTGGTTTTAAACAAAGCAAGCCCTGAACAGCCTGAACTGCTTGGGACGAGAAATTCAGCCAAATAGAAGGCTAATTAACAAGATGGGTAGTCTGGGCATGGGAGACAAGGTGGTGAACTGGGTTAGGAACTGGTTAACAGTCTGGAGACAGAGGGTGGTGGTAAATGGGGTACAATCTGGGGAGAGGGGTTGATCAGTGGGGTACCACAGGGATCCGTACTAGCACCAGTCCTGTTCAATGTCTTCATTAGTGACATTGCAGAGTGGCTGGAAGGAAAGGTCTGCTTGTTTACAGATGACACCAAGATCAGCAACAGGGTGGATACTCCAGAAGGGGTGCAGAAAATGAAGAGGGACCTGGAGAAGCTTGAAAGATGGCCGTAGATGTGACAACTGAGGTTCAATGCAAAGAAGTGCAAAATAATGCACCTGGGTAGAGGGAACCCTGGGGAGAGCTACAGGTTGTGGGGGAGCTGACTGTCACCAAAGAGGAAAGAGACCTAAGGGTTATCACCTCTGATGACCTTAAGGTATCAAAGCAGTGCACAAATGCGGTAGGGAGGGCCAGTGGTATGCTGGGGTGCATAGGCTGGGGTATCACTAGCAGGAGGTGGGAGGTGGTGATGCCATTGTGTAAAATATTGGTAAGGTCTCACCTGGAGTACTGTGTGCAGTTCTGGAGGCCACACCTGCTCAAGGGCATAGATAAGGTGGAGACTGTCCAGAGAAGGGCAACAAAGATGGTGTAGGGCTTGCACCACAAAACATATGGGGAGAGACTAAGGGACCTCAATATGTACTCACTGGAGGAGAGGAGAGGAGACAGTGGGGGGACATGATTGAAACTTTCAAGTACCCCAAGAGCATAAACAAGGTGCAGGTGGGGGACCTTTTCCAATGTAGAAAAAGTACTAGAACAAGGGGGCACAATATCAAATTGGAAGGGGGTAGATTAAGAGGCAATGTGAGGAAGTTTTTGTACACAGAAAGGGTAGTCGACGCTTGGAATAGTCTGCCACAGGAGGTAGTGGGGGCAAGCACAGTGGAGGTGTTTAAGCATGCCTGGGACAGGCACAAGGGAAGCTTCAGAGGGGAGGGAGTGATGAAAAGCCACTGATCACATAGGGTCAGTGTCCACATACAATGTATAGGGCCTACGGGCAGACTGGATAGGCGTAGCAGTCCTTATCTGCCGACAATTTCTATGTTTCTATGTGGGTGCTAGAAGTGGTAGGCAGAAAATTGCCTCTGGACTTCTAGGCTGTCCCACATTACTGACCCCATGCTCCTTAGGAGTCCTGTGTGTCGCAGGACATGCTGTCCACCCTTTGTGAGGACATTGTTTGGCTCTTCACAAAAGGAGCTATAGCCGATGTCCTGGATGCCCTGGCCGGTCAGGGTTACATGTCCAGGTATGCCTTGGTTCCAAAATGGACAGAGGGCTAGTGCTCCATACTGGATTTGCACGATCTGAACCAGTTCATGTGGAAATGCAAGTTCTGGATGGACACCCTGAATCAGATTGTTCTGTCTCTGGAGCAGAAGAGAACATGTGGTTCTGCTCTCTGGACCTCCAGGATGCATTCTTCCACATCCCAGTGGGATCCAGTACCAGTTCCAGGTCATGCCCTTCGATCTCTCCTTGGTGCCCAAGGTCTTTATCAAGTGGATTACAGAGGTGGCAGCCTTCCTGCAGCACCAAGGCATCAGGATGTATTCCTGCCTGGATGACTGGCTGCTGGCCAGACGATCCAAAGAGACTGTTGAGAGGCTCATAGATCTGGCTTTCCAAAGCTGCCGACTTGAGCCTCCTGGTCAATCTGGACAAATCTGAGCTGGTACCCCCACAGGTGATCAAGTTCATCGGAGCTGAACTTGTCTCCCTGCAGGCCAAGGCCCATCTCCCTGTGGACCTGGCACTGCATCTTACCTCATTTGCCTGATCATTTCAGGTTGGGCTCTTGCACTATGCATGGGATTTCCTGCAGCTGCTGGGGTACCTGACGTCCTGCATCAGCATGGTCCATTGGGCATGCTCGTAGATCACCACTTGCAGTGGGATTTGGGCGATCAGTGATCCCAGCACCTAGGCCACTTGGAACAGTCTATCATAATGACCCAGCCAATGTGGGACACCATCCAGTGGTGGCTGATCCCAGAACATCTGGAGGAAGGAATTCCATTTGCCCGCACAGAGTTGACCATCACGTTCATGATGGAGGCATCTCTGGTGGGGAGCACACCTGGGAGACCACAGAGCCTACAGGTTCCGGTCGCCTCGAGAGTTCTTGCATCACATAAACCTGCTGGAACTCCATACAGCGTGGCTTGCTGTGCCGGAATTTGCTTCACTAGTCAGGGGTGAGGCCATTCAGGTCCAGATGGACATCATGACCATGGTCTACCTGAACAGGCAGAGTGGAACATACTCCCTTCCCTTGTGTCAGGAGGCCCTCTGCACCTGGATCCTAGTGTGCAGCCTGGGTGCAGATCTCCTGGTAACTATGTCATAGGAGTAAACAATCAGCTGGCAGATGCTCTCAGGTGAGCAGGAGAGAGATTGCACGAATGGTCCCAGAATCAGGAGGTGGTGAACCACCTGTTCTCCCTGGGGCACTCCTCTGGTTGATCTGTTTGCCTCCTGGGAGACCGCCAAACTTGGGCTGTTCTATGCCCACTCCCCAGAGTCTAGGACACTGTTGGGGGGTGACTTCACGAAGCTATGAACCCCAGGTCTCGTGTGCACCTTCCCTCTCTTCCCCCTTGATCCACAAGATGGTGGTTAAGGCCCAGAAAGACATGGTGCAGATGATATTGATAGCATCAGATTGGCCAAGGCAGTTCTAGTACTCAGATCTCCTCAACCTCAGCAGCAGACCTCCGTGGCAGTTGCAGTCTGGTTCCTGAGTGGCTAGAGTTCCAGGCCTTGGGTCTGTTAGAAGCCATGCTCCACACTGTGGAGGTCTCCCAAAAAAAGTTGACTCACAAATGCTATGCATTTAAATGGAAGAGGTTCTTTATTTGGTGCCAGGGCAAGGAACTTGATCCCCTTGTCTGTCCTGTGGTGAGCATCTTGGAATACCTCTGGTCCCTCTTTCTGCTGGGACTGTAGGCGATGACCCTTGAGATGCAACTATCTCTGCTTACCAAGTGTGGGCTGGTAAACCAGCAGTGGCCCAGGAGAAGGTGGATAGATGCTTTTTCACAGGCCTAGATCACTTTCCCCCACTGGTGTGTGAATCCCCTCCACCATGGACCTACTGCAGGTGCTGGCTATGTTCATGGGCAAGCCATTTGAGCCTATGCACAGGTGTCAGATGTCTCACGTGTCCTGGAAGACGGACTTCTTGGTGGCCACCACATCAGCTAGAAGGATCAGTGAGCTCCAGGCACTCTTGGTGGAGTCTCTGTATCTGGTCTTCTGCAAGGACAGGGTTGTCCTTCACCTTCACCCAAAGTTCCTTCCAAAGGTAGTGTCAGAGTTTCACCTTAACCAGTTGATTAACTTACTGGTATACTTTATTAACTCATTTAGGATAGATATAGGTCCTCCATACATATGTATGAATATTTATGCTTTATGATATGTAGGTGTTTCTCTTAATTGTAGATTGGGGAAGCAGTATAGCATAGTGTTTTAGAGCACTAAGCTGCACAACTAGAGAAATGGTCTTGAATCCCAGTGACAGCACTTGCATACTGTGTGACCATGAGCTAGTCACTTAACTTTCCCATGGTCCTAGGATGCACTTAGAAACATGTTGTGGCTTAGTGTGTCTTTCCTGGCCAAAAACTGAAAAATAATAAAACATTGTATGTGAAGTTCATATAGTTTGTTATAGTGGTTTAGTTAAAAAAAACTTTTTTTCAAAAATGTTTGGTTTGAAATTTTGTTATACTATATAGAAAACATAGAATTTGACGACAGATAAGGACCACTTGGCCCGATAAGCTGTAGATTCTAGTTAATCAACAGCTTACTTCCTCCTAGAATTTCCTTATGTCTGTCCCATAGATTCTTGATAATTCTCCCACTGTTCCTGACTCCACAACCTCCTCAGGAAGGCTGTTCCATGTATGCTCAACCCCCTCTGTGAAAAAATACTTTCTAGCATTACCTCTGAGCTGTTCCCCCTCTATCTTCAAATTGTGCCCCTTTGTTCTTGCACATCTCTTCTTCTGAAAGATGCTACCCTCTTGTACTTTGTTAATTCCCTTGAGATACTTGAAACTTTCTGTCATGTCCCCTCTCTCTCCTTTCCTCAAGAGTTTACATATTAAGCTGCTTTAGTCTCTCCTCGTACGTGTTCTGGTGCAGACCCTGCACCATTTTGGTTGCCCTCCTCTGAACAGCCTCCACTCTATCTGTGTCTTTGCAGAAATGGGGTCTCCAGATGTGGTCTTACCAACTGTCTGTACGGAGGGATAACAGCTTCCAGTTTTCTACTGTATATATGGTGACGCTTTGTTGAGTATGGAATTCTATACTCTGTAAAAAGTCGTTCTGCTTCAGTAGTGAAGTTCGTACTACAGCAGAACAACTTTCTGTTCTGCAGCATGGACATCATTCAACAGTAGTGCTGGTCTGCTGAATGACACACGCACTACAGTTGGTAGTGATATAGCGAAGCATTCGCTCGCATCATTTTGAAAAAGTAAATTGTAAAGGGAGCCTTATCCAGCAGTAAAAAGAATTACCATGACCTGGATTTGTTGAAGGGTGGGGCAAGGGGAGGTGCAGTTCAGAGGGTAGAGGGCGGTTGCAGTGTTGCCTGGAAACAAGCAGCAAGTGAGCGGGTGGGTGGATGGAGGTGTAGTACAGACGGCTGATGGAGGAGGCTGACTGCTGCAATCGTAAACTGAGTAATTGGGATTTTTATGTGTGCTTGCGTGCATGTGCAAGAAACATCCTGCGACAGTACCACATTTCAGAGGTGTGTCAGTGCTATGGCCAATGCAGTGGATGCTTTACTGGGCACGTCCCTCAGCCACTAATCAAGGGGGAAGCTGCCAATGACAGCAGCTTCAAAGAGACCCAAGGAGTTGAAATGAATCTGCCGCTGCAATCATGAACAGTTTCGTAACTGCAGCGGCACCTCCCCCCTCCCTCGCAACCTTGTCGGCTCCTGCCGCCCAGCACTCTGTCCCTAGCCCTTGCTGCACCAACAACTTGTTTGTTCTGTGTGCCTTTCCTGGTGAAACAAGTAATGAGCCGCAGCTCCTGCCACCCGCCACACACTCCAAGGAACGCAGACATCGGGGTGCCCAATCACTGTGTCGGCATGTGTCCCCTCTCCCTCCATTAATCTGGCACACTGTGAGCCCACGCAAGTGTGCCAAAATGTTTCCGGCACCGGGATGCCCACTCCCAGTGTTGGATGCACCCCCCCCCAAAACCTGTCTGTAATCTGCTGACATCGGGGTGCCCAATCCACGTGTCGGCATGCCTCCTACCACCACTGTTGCGGCACACTGGGAGCCCACCCCAGTGTGCCGAAATGTTTTTTTGTTTTTTTTTATAAACCTGTAAAAGAAAGAAAACCGTGCCCCCGGCTTCTTTTTCTTTTTCTTTTTTTTTTTAACCTGTAAAAAAGAAAATGGTCCACAGTTGTCTCCCCAGTCCCCCTCCCCACCACTGAGCACCCACCTCCCTGCAACCCCCATACTTACCCTCCGGAGGTCAGGAGCAGCGATCTTCTCTGGACCGGGACATGTCTGCACTCTTCAAAGCCGAACTGTGAACTCAGGAATCGAGTAAGCACTGTATAATGGGAGTCAATGGGGTGTTTCAACTTGGGTTGATATTGCAGCCATTTTTAGGAATTGTAGCCCCAAATTTATGGGGTTCTTGGGACCCCACCTCGTGAACTTGTCACTGTCATTTCGTTACTCTGTTCCGGAAGGTGATTTTGCTGTCATTGCGCAGAATCACCTTTTGGTACTGATTAATGAAACGACAGTGCCACTGTTCATGAGGTGGGGTCCCCAAAAACCCATGTTACAAATTTGGTGAAAAAATTCCATAGAAACTGCGTCGAGCAGTTTCTACGCATGCCTGTGAACTCGCCAATTTTTAATATTTTCACTCCAGATTTTCAACATTGCCATTTTTTCACACCACCTCGTGGTTACCATGATGACAGATGGACCTCTTGAGCTTTGCTCTCGAGGGCCTTCTCGTCATGTTAACCGCTTGGTGAAAAAAAATAGCTTTGCTGTGTATGGACTCACATACACTATTTTATATATATGTATATATACATTTATATTCTTTACTAAATATATTTATGTTAGGGTTTTATTTCAGGGCTTCTGGTTTTTATTGCTAAATGATCTGGCAGTTGAGGCTTAAGGGTTTTATGATCAGTGTTTGGATTGGTTCAAACTACTTGGCATTCTTGGGCAGAGAGTATCTGTGTGTTAATCAGGTAAATACATTGATTAAAAGAAGTATAGTTAGAAGGTAGGTAATTTTTCTTCTTCTATATTCCAATCACTGACCTTATCACTCACATTTTTCTAAATACCTGTAGGAGTATGATGTGTAAGGTAGAGCGTTGAAGATTTGTACGTGAAGCAAACGCATCTCAGTCAGTGGTACAGTCCTGTGAGGTCACACACTGCACCTCAGCAGTAGTAATGGCTAAAGTCTGCAGGGTAAAAACTTCCCCAAACAAGCTAAAACAGACAAGCAAAGTAGGTGTTATAATACCTTTTATTGGGCCAAGTAACTGTTAGTACACAGGCTTTTAGGCTTACACCGGTTATTATTATTGTCATCATCATTATTATTATCATTGTCATTATCAGCATTATTAAGCGGTTCATCTCAACGCTTTTATGAGTAAACTTTTGGAAACAAGAGTCAAATGAAGTACAGGACAACAATCAAAATGGCTTTGTGATGGCAGATCCTGTCAGATAAATTTGTGTTTTTTGACTGCGTACCAAAGACAATGGACAAGGTGCAGTAGATTCGTTATAACTGGATTTTAGCAAGGCCTTTGATTCTATGCCACGCAAGAGACTTCCAAAGAAGTTAGGGGACCTGGGTGTAGAGAAGAGGCTCATCAGGTGTATTGGGAGCTGGCTAAAGGATAAAAGTCATAGGGTAGTAGTAAATGGGGTCAGACAGGTAGACAGAGCTGTTACAAGTGGGATGCCACAGGGTTCGATATTTGACCCGGTCCTGTTCAACATTTATATTAGTTACATTGGGGAAGGAATGCATAGAAAAATGTGTCCTTTTGCAGATGATGTGAAAATCTGTGGAACAGTAGAAAGCGGAGAAAAGATTAGGGAAATGAAAGAGGACATACTGAAGCTGGAGAGCTGGTCAAAAATCTGGCAACTTAAATTTAATGCAAATAACTGTAATGTATATTGGGAAACAAAATCCATGTATAAATTACTAGATGGGAAGGGTGCACACTGCAGAGTCCACAGAGGATACAGACTTGGGTGTTCTAATAAGCATTAACCTTAAAATGTCTAATCAGTGCAACAAGGCATACAGTAACGCTGCAAAGATGCTGGGTGTATAGGTAGGGGATTTGAAAGTAGGAACAGAGATGTGATATTGCCCTTATATCAGTCCCTGCTTAGACCCCCGCCTAGAGTACTGTTCACAGTTTTGGAATCCTCGTTTAAAGAAGAACAGGGCTAAACTGGAAGTAGTACAATGTAGAGTAACTAAAATGATTCATGGACAGCAAGGAAAATCATATGGGGTAGGGCTGACGGTCCTGAACATGTGCACCTTGGAAGACAGATGGAAAGGGGAGACACAATTAAAAGGTACCAATTCCTAAGGGGAAGAAACAAAGTTTGATAGTGGGAGTCTGTTCACCAGACATGACAACACGGTGACAGGGGCTCATGAGTGGAGACTGGTATGGGGAATATTTAAAAGGGATCTCAGAAAGTACTACTTCACAGAAAGAGTTGTGGATAAATAGAATAGGTTGTTGAAGCTGGATCTATTGATACAGTAGTTTTATTTATTTACTTTATTTATTTATGACTGATAACCGAGTAGATGCACTGGTCCAATGCACCATTTACAGACATGACCTGGGCAACAAGGCGCGAGGAAGAACATTACAGAGTAAACTATTTACAAGGCTTCATTAGATATAATACATAACAAGGTATAAGAAAGGATGGAATAGTATGGGGGCGTACGGGGGGGTAGTTGTCTGTAGTTCAGGGAATAGGATATGGGAGAGGGGGCTGTGAGAGAGAGCTGAAAATGGGAAAGAAGAGAATCAAAGTGTAAACAGTCTATGAATTCAATAGTACTAAAAGTAGTAAACAGAGTATAGCTAGGAATCTTGGGTAGTCTGGATGGACCTGGTTCCTTATCTGCCATCCTATGTTCTATGTTTCTACACAGAGAGCTTCTTCAGGTGATGGTAGTTTCGATGACAGTTTCTTGGTAGGTGACAGTTTTGATGACAGTTTCTTGGTAGAAACTGCCATCACCTGTAGAAGAGCTCTGTGTAAGCTTGAAAACTTGTGTTATGAAAATTTTTTGTTGATCCACTAAATGGTATTAGTTCACCCTTATTGTTCACCTGTTTGCCCAAGGACCATTACGGTTTCCTTGCAGAAGATGTAAAGTAACCATTGACTATCACTGTGCACTAATTTCTTAGTTTTACCTTTGTTTTCATTTCAGTCAGGCAGTATTGAAGACCATCATGCCGTGATTGAGTTCAGTGACTCGGAAAACTGTTTTGTTCTCCACGACCTAAATTCCGCCCATGGCACCTTTGTTAATGACTGCCGAATTCAGAACGCGCAGCTGTCAGGCTGGCAGCAGGGGACCTGCTTCGTTTTGGGAATGGAGGGGCCTTCTATGAACTCTTGGTGGAACACACACCTCAGGTAGCTGTCCTGCTGTAGAATTAAATGTTGTGATAATAAATATTCACACCTAGACACACACACAGGTAGGTGTGTATGGCCAGACTTTTATACATACCCGAGGTGTGGAATGCTGCATAAACCCTGAAAACGAAGCACACTGAGGGTTTGTATGGAATTTTGTGTTAAACACACCTACCCCTATTTTGCCTTTTTATAATTACTGTACAGCATTTTTTTGGGGGGCTTTAGAAAATTGCATAGTACTACTACTGCACTCATTGAATTCACTAACCACCTACATGAAGCCCTTGACAAAGGACATCTAGTGGGTGCCACATATGTAGATCTTACCAAGGTATTCGATCTTGTGATCACCCTCTGGTGCTGCTAAAAACTTCACTGCCTTGGTCTCTCACCTGAGATAGTATCTTGGTTTAGCTACCACCTCTCAGGGTGTACCCATAGGGTTAAGATTGATGGCGTGCTCTCAGAAGCACAACATGTCTCTGTTGGAGTTCCACAGGGATAAATACTTGGACTTCTTCTTTTCAGTCCCTTTATTAATGGCCTCCTTGGAGCATGCCCACAAACACAGATGCTGCTTTATGCCGATGATGTGGTCATCTTCAATAGCAGTCCTCAGCACGGGGTCATAGCTAGTGGGCTTCAAAGCAGCTTTGAGTCCATTGAACAGTGGTTCAAGCAGAATAAGCTTGTCTTTCATTACAAACAAAACTAAAACTGTGCTCTTTGCTGGTACGCACCTAAGAAGCAGCATTCCTCCCTGCCCATTTTGAACGCACAAGGTGACCCACTTGAACAGGTGTCCACCTTCAGATACCTGGGGGTTACACTGGATGACTCCCTTACCTTCACAGAGCGAGTTCCAAACTCCAACACCGTGTGCTCAGTGTTTGCAGAGCTGGGTGCAAGAACGAAGGGTTGCTAATCCCAAAATCACCAGAAAGTCCAAGAAAGTTCTGCACTCCACGTGCAAATGAACCATGAATCTGTATTTCAAATTTAAACAAGTTTTATTCCAGCGTTGGTTCACAATTATAGTGCATGCCACTCCTTACAAATTGGGTGTGCCCACCATCAAACTCACTCCCCAGCGCTTCGACTAGGGGTGTGGTCTTTCTCAGGGGGTGAAGTATGTTGGAATTACCCTCCCTTAAGTAGTCCTTCTGTCTGTACTTTCAGTAGTAGTTCCCCTAGAGTTGAAGTGACAGATTGACATTTCTTACACTTTTCAGTGGTTCTGAAAGGGTTTGAACCTTAATATCATCCAAGTTAAATTTTTTGAACATTTTTTCTCTTTGTACATATTTTCTACTAAACTTTAAACAAACTGATAAAAAAAAATCTAATAAACTATAGCGTTAGTAAAGAAGAACTAGAGGTAATACAGTATGAATTGATGGTTCTACATCTAGTGTTAAATTATAATCACAGTTTCATACCATAGTTCACTATATATCAACCATTATATCAGACCACCAAAGTCAGTTCTTCAGCTGGTCCTGATGGTATTCTAGCCAAATTTATTAAAGAACTGCCAACTGAATTACTAGGTGTACTCACTTTATTATTTAATGCATCACTCCATGAAGGCACTGGAGTAGAAATTGGCAACTGTGGTACCAATTAACAAAGGCGGTAACAAACACCAAGTAAAAAATTACACACCTATTAGCCTTACCTCCTGTCTGGGTAAATTAATGGAAAGGATCCTACAGCAGAAAATGGTAGCGCACCTTAAAAACATGAACATTATAGATATATCCCAATATGGTTTTATACAGGGAAGATCACGTCAGCTTAACTTAATAAATTTTTTTGAACCAGTAAGCTTGGCATTAGACCAGGGACTCCCAGTTGATGTCATCTTCCTGGATTTTGAGAAGGGTTTTGACTCTGTTCCTCATGCAGTATTGACTGAGGACTTGAAAAGGTATGGATTCCATGCCAACATTATCAAATAGATAAATTCTTGGCTTAGTGACAGGAAGCAACGGGTGACCATTAAGGGGCAAATGTCTGAATGGGGTGTAGTTAGTAGTGGAGTCCCTCAAGGCTCTGTCCTGGGCCCCTTGTTGTTTAATATTCTAATTACTAGTTTGCAAACTTATAATGGTGTCTGGACACATAAATTCGCAGAAGACAGCAAACGTGGTTGCATCGTTAATGATTCAGAATCAGTTAATTCCCTACAGTCAAATCTGGATAATTTAGCTAGATGGTCAGTTACAAATAAAATGACCTTTAATACCGCCAAATGCAAGGTGATGCATCTAGAAACATAGAATTGGATGGCAGATAAGGACCGCTTGGTCCACCTAGTCTGCCCATTTCCCTACCTAACGGATAAGCTGCAGATCCTAGTTAACCAACAGCTTACTTCCTCCTACCCTCCACTAGAATTGCCTTATGTCTGTTCCATGCAGTCTTGAATTCCCCCACTGTTTTGACTCTACGACCTCCTCAGGAAGGCTGTTCCATGTATCCACAACCCTCTCTGTGAAGAAATACTTCCTCACATTACCTCTGAGCCATCCCCCCTCTATCTTCAAATTGTGCCCCCTTGTTTTTGCACATCTCTTTTTCTGAAAGATGCTACCCTCTTGGACTTTGTTGATTCCCTTGAGGTATTTGAAACTTTCTATCATGACCCCCTCTCCTTCTTTCCTCGAGGTATACATCTTTAGTTCCTTTAGTCTTTCTTCATATGTCTTCTGATGCAGACCCTGCATCATTTTGGTTGCCCTCCTCTGGACAGCCTCCACCCTGTCTGTCTTTGCGGAGATGGGTCTCCAGAACTGTACACAGTACTCCAGATGTGGTCTTACCAACTGTCTGTACAGAGGGCCAACAACTTCCTGTTTTCTACTGGTGATGCCTCTTCCTATGCATCCCAGTATCCCCCAGCCCTCCTTACTGCCTTCTCACATTGCTGGTCCACCTTTAGGTCGTCTGATATGACTACCCCCAGGTTCCTTTCCATTTTTGTCGTTGTCAGTATCTCACCCCCCATTGTGTACTCTTCCCATGGGTTTTTGTTTCTCAGGTTCATTATTTTGCACTTCTTTGCATTGAATCTAAGCTGCCATACATCTGACCATTCCTCCAACCTTGCCAAGTCCCTTTTCATTCTCTCCACCCCACCTGGTGTATCAACCCTGTTGCAGATCTTTGTGTCATCTGCAAAGAGACATTCTTTCCCTTCCAGTCCCTCTGCAGTGTCACTTATAAAGACATTAAAAAGGACCAACCCCATTACTGAACCCTGCGGTACCCCACTAGAAACCCTCCTTTCTTCCCTGTGGACTCCATTTACTATTAAGCGCTGTGTCCTGTTGTCCAACCAGTGTTTTACCCAGGCTACCACCCTAGGACTCACTCCCAGGCTGGCTAATTTGTTTATTAATCTTTTGTGTGGGACTGTGTCAAACGCCTTGCTAAAGTTTAGGTAGGCCATGTCCACAGCCCCTCCAGGGTCTACTGCTTTGGTCTCCCAGTCGGAGAAATCAGTTAGATTTGTCTGACATGACCTTCCCGCTGTGAATCCATGCTGCCTTGGGTCTTGTGCCCCACTGACCTCTAGGTACTCAACAGTTCTTTCCTTCAGAAGTGATTCCATCATTTTCCCTACCACTGAGGTCAAACTGACAGGTCTGTAGTTTCCTGCCTCTGTCTTGCTTCCACTTTTGTGAAGGGGAATCACATCCGCCCTCCTCCAGTCCTCAGGTACCACTCCATCCTCCCATGATTTATTAAAAGGGTAGTCAGTGGTTTTACTAGTTCTTCCCTTAGTTCTTTTAAAATTCTGGGGTGAATCCCATCAGGCCCCATTGCTTTATCCACCTTCAGTTTTAAGAGTTCTTTCAGAACCCTTTGTTCTGTGAAAGGACTAATATCAGCCCCCCTATCCAGAGTGCTTCTATTGACCGGATTAGGTATTTCCCCCTGCTTTTCCATTGTGAATACTGAGCAGAAGTATTCGTTCAGTATCCCTGCTTTTTCACTGTCACACTCTGCCCAACCACCTTCCTCTCTGTTCAGCCTCAGTATCCCTGCCTTAGTCTTTCTTTGCTCCCTAATGTACCTATTAAAGGTTTTATCTCCCTTCTTAACCGAGTTGGCTATCTTTTCCTCGGTTTGGGCCTTTGCTATTCTGACTGCTTTACCCACTTACTTCTGCTTTAACTGGTACAGTTCTCTGTCCTGCTTCTTCTGTGTTTCCTTATACTTCCTGAATGCTATCTTTTTTCTCCTACCTTCCCCGCCACTTCTTTTGAGAACCATAGTGATTTTTTCTTTCATTTTGATTTGTTTATTTGCTTCACACAAAGACTTGTTGCCTCTGTGATGGCGGTTTTGATGTTTCCCCATTGTTGCTCCACCCCACCTTCTTGCCTGTTTGCTAGTGCTTTTCTGAGGCACTCTCCCATTTTGTCAAAATCAGCCCTCCGAGTCCAGTACCTTCACTTTGTGTGGCTTGACTCTACAGCTAAGTTTATCATGAACCATACTGTTTGGTGGTTGCTTGTTCCCAGATGGCTACCCACTTCAAGATCAGAGATCCTCTCTCCATCCGCATTTGAAAGTACCAGGTGTAAGATTGCTCTCTCCCGAGTGGGTTCCAAAACTAGCTGTCTGAGGCATGCCCCCTGTAGGGCGTCGAGAATGGCCCTGCTCTTGGATGTGGCTGCAGCAAAGGTGCTCCAGTCAACATTTGGCATATTCAGGTCCCCATTCAGCAGTATCTCCCCTTTCAAACACCATGAAGTCTTGCTATATTATAACAATAGCAGTCAGCCACTGCAGCTGAACTGCCCCGGAGAGGAAGGAGTTAACTCCAGAGGATCTGGAGTTCTACAGCGTGAGGGCGCTGTGCCCAAAGCTCTATCTGGCAGTTTCAAATGAAACTGTCAGATTCTTTACTCGCTTCACTGAACAGTCGCTCCGGAGATCAGCTCCTTCAGCTCGGTTCATTCTCGGTTCAGCGGTATTTTGGTTCATTTGAACTGGCAAAGTCATTATTTTACGCATTTGGTTTTAAAGCTCTATCTGGTAACCGTAAGTACTAAAATTTAAGTCTGTGTGGAAAATTAATTATAGGTTCGGTTTTGAACCGATCGGTTATTTTTCTGCATTTGAAAAGTGTACAGTTGGGTTTTAGAGTGCGGTTCCGGTTCTTATCGGTTCTAAAAAAGCGGAATTATAATGGTTTTCAAATACCAGTGACTACGGTTAGGAACCGATAAGGGTGTCTTACCTAGCACTGCCATCAAAGGGCAAGATTTTGGTTAGGCTGGCATTATGTCTGAAAACCCAAAGAAAAGCAGACCCACTGGGTTTCAACACTGTGATGTCTGTGGGGACGCCTTTGCCAGGCTGACCCACACGCTTGTGTTTATTGTCTGAGGGCTGACCACCTCCTGTCAGACTGCCAGGTGTGTAAAAATTTCCCTGCAGCCACCCTGGAGAAGAGATTGGGCCGGCTCAGGAGAGAGGAAACAAAAGTCCGCTGACCGGATGGCCAGCCTGGTCCAGTACCCACTGGACCAGAGGGAGTCCCTCTGACCAGGCGAGACTTCCTCGGGCAAAGGAAGGCTGGTTCAGAGGAACCAGTCCCAAGTAAAAGACAAGGAAATCAGTAGGTCTGGAGTCCAAAATTGTGTCTCCAACTGCTGCAGAGATAGCTAAAGCCATTCAGATTGTCCAGTCACTGTCTCAGGGATCTGTAGAACCACCAACAGCTGGTAAAGGTTGGTTCGTTCAGTCCCAGTGGTTCAGGATTTTGAAGTTGAGATTTTTATGAACCACAGGAGGAGGAGGAATTTGATCAATATATGTGTGGCTGGGGGGTCTGGGCGTGCCCATTAGAACGGACATTTCTCCAGACAGACCTTTAGAATCTCCTCCTGTTCTGTCTGAGGTCCCCTTCTTTCTTTATTTTTACAAAAGGTTGCAGAAACCCTCCAGCTTCCTTTAGAGGAGGCTGTGGATGAGCAAGAGGAGCCTGATTATGTGGAAATGATGGATATTCCAGAGTCTAGGAGGTTGTCTATTCCTTTGCATAAGTCATTTAGGAAGCAAACAACAAAAATTTTAAAAAAATCCTCATTCTGTCCCTCCTGTAGATAAAAAAATGGACAGAAGGTATACTTTATCAGGCCCTGATACAGACTTCCTAACTGAGCAGTGTAGTCATGTAGGTGTGGTACAAGCTGCAGCCTGTGACAAGGCTAATATCCCCCTGGCCTCACATCCTCCTGACAAGGATTCCAGGAAGATTGATGCCATGGCGAAAAAACAGTATATGGCAGCTTCTTTGGGACTCAGGCAGGCAAATTATATGGCTTATGTGGCTAGATATCAGAAATCTAGATGGGATACAGTGTTGCAGTTGGCCAAGCAGGCCCATGGCCAGCTGGCTAGTGAATGGAACAAGTGGCTGCTGATGGCATTGAAGCCTCTAAAGTTCAATTTCATACTGCTGTAGATGTTAATGATGTTTCCTCTAGGGTCATGGCCACTTCTGTAGCTTTCCGTAGGTTGGCATGGCTCAGGTGCACTAATCTGTCACAGGATACTCAGTCCAAGGCTATGGATTTTCCTGTGGTGGGAAATTCTCTGTTTGGAGAGCAAACAGAAAATTATATGAAAAAGATGGATGAATACAGAACTACCTACAAAAGTGCCCAGGCCAAGGAGCGGCATGCCACTCCACAGAGGCACACTCCCAGAGGTAGGGGCAGGCCTTTCCACAGGCCTTTTTATCAATCCCAAGCCTCCTCTGCTTTTGCACAGAGGGTTTTTTTCAGAGGCAGAGGTAGACGAGGCGCAGGTAAACCGTCCCCCACCCCTCAGCCTAAGGCTACTGCCAAGCAGGCACCCTGATGGGATGCCCAGGGCCGAGTCTCCTGTACCAGTTGGAGGCAGGTTGGCTTATTTCAGCCAGAACTGGGTGTCCCTAACTTCGGACAAATGGGTTCTGGAGGTAGTAAGCCAGGGTCTGGTTCTCAGCTTCAAACAGTTTCCAAGATGAGAACCAGACATTTTCCCTGCAAGCCTTTAGAGCTCTTGCTTTGGAAGCAGAGGTCTCTTCACTCCTGAGACTGCAAAGCAGTGGAAGGGGTTCCTCCTTGTCACCAGGGCAGGGGCTGTACTCCAGATACTTCCTTACCCCAAAAGACAGGAGAATGGCGGCCCATTCTAGACTTAAGGTACCTGAACAAGCATCTTTTGAACCAAAGTTCAAAATGTTAACTCTGGCAATGATTTTGCCCTCCCTCAGGCCAGGGGACTGGCTAGCATCCCTGGACCTCAAGGATGCCCTATTTTCATGTCCTGATCAGGCCTTCTCACGAAAATACCTCAGGTTGAACTGCCTTCAGGTCACTACCAGTTCAGAGCAATGCCCTTCGGTCTTACCTCTGCTCCAAGGGTATTCACAAAATGTCTAGCTGTGGTAGTGGCTCACTTAAGAAGGCAAGGGGTTGCTGTGTTCCCTACCTGGACGACTGGCTCATTGTGGGTCAGTCCCTAGATCAGGTAAAATCCCACTTGCAAGTAACCCATGACTTCTCACTTCCCTGAGTTCCTGCTGAATTTACCAAAGTCAGTTCTAGAACCAGTTCAGGTACTAACTTTCATAGGTGCGGAATTGGACACAAAGTTGGCCAGGGCATTTCTCCCCTCGGAAAGGGTAGAGAAGCTGATTGCCCTGGCATCCTCTTTCACCCTGCGGGTCTCTCGACCAGCAAGGCACTTTCTGCAACTTCTAGGGCACATGGCTGCCTCCACAGCTGTAGTGCAAGGAGCAAGATTCCAGATGAGAGACATTCAGTTTCACTTGAGGGCCTATTGGTCCCAAAGGAGGGACCTGACAAATTGGTCCCAGTGACCCAAACTCTGATTCTAGCTCTTCAGTGGTGGCAGGATCAGAGCAATCTAAGACTAGGGGTCCCCTTCATTCCCATTTCTCATTCCCTCACCCTCACCACGGATGCCTCCTTGCTGGGGTGGGGAGCGCACTTGGGCGACTTTTCCACTCAGGGAGTGTGGTCCCCCCAGGAATCTCTGCTCCACATCAACCTGTTGGAACTCAGAGCTGTCTTTTTAGCTCTTCAGGTTTTCTCAGCATCTGTCCAGAACAAAGTAGTTCAGGTCAGGACAGACAATACCACAACAATGTGGTACATCAACAAGCAGGGGGGCACTCGGTCTTCAGCCTTGTGCACTGAAGCAATGAAGTTGTGGTCTCTGGCTTACTCCCTGAACACCTCCCTAGTAGCAGTTCACCTTCCAGGGAAGGACAATGTCCTAGCAGATGCCCTCAGCAGGATTTCTCAGGGTCATCACGAATGGTCTTTGAATCCCCTAGTGCTGGGGTCAGTTTTTGCCAGATGGGGCACTCCTCAGATAGATCTTTTCAGCCCCAGACAGCCACCAACTTCCTCTGTTCTGTTGCAGGCCTCCAGTAATGGGCTCAGTCCCCTGGGCCTTTTTGTTGGATTGGGAAGGGAAGTTCCTGTATGCCTTTCCCCTTTCCCCTTCTCTTCAGGGTGTTAGTAAAAATCAGATCCCAGTCCTGCAAAGTGATTCTGATTGCACCAGACTGGGCCAGGCAACCCTGGTACCCACTGCTTCTGTCCCTGTCAGTCCACCCTCCCCTGGGCCTTCCCAGGGTCCACAACCTGCTGACTTGTGCCCAGGGAGAGTTTGGTATCGGACCTCAAATCCCTCCACCTCAAGGCTTGGTTCTTGAGGAGTTAGAATTTGCTGAATTACACCTTTCTCAAGGTGTCCTTGATATTTTAAAGGCCTCTAGAAGCCTTCCACTAGGGCCACTTATAATTCCAAATGGAAGAGGTTCTCCATCTGGTGTTCTGGGAAGCAAATTGTCCCAGAATCTGCTGATTTGCCCATTTTGCTGGACTACTTGGTCATCTTAATTCCTTAGGCCTCAGGCCAGCTACCTTAAAGGTTCATCTGGCAGCTGTCTCTGCTTTTATATCAGCAGGAAAGCCTGCCTCCCTTTTCTCACCTTGTGTTTTCCAAGTTTTTGAGGGGTTACTTCACACTAACCCTCCTTTTCGGGACCCAGCCCCTGCCTGGGACCTTAATGTTTGCATTGCTCAGTTAATGCAACCCCCCTTTGAACCTCTGTCTTCAGCAGACCTTAAGTTCCTAACTTGGAAAACTGTTTTCCTAGTGGCTATCACTTCTGCCAGACGCATAAGTGAGTTACAAGCCCTGTCAGTGGAAAAGGATTTTATTTCTTTTCACAGAGATAAGGTAGTCCTCAGGACTAACAGAAAGTTTTTACCTAAAGTGGTTTCAGATTTCCATCTTAACCAATCCATCTCCCTTCAGTATTTTTCACTGAGCATTCTTCCTCGGGTGAGAGGAGATTGCACAGTTTGGACGTTAAAAGAGCTTTAAGCTACTATTTGGAACGCACCAAGGGTCACAGGTTCGAATCCCTCCAACTCTTCCTTACCTATGGCGAGGTTGGCAAAGGGAAACCTGCCACTAGAGGACAATTGCCAGGTGGATTGTCTCTTGTATCCAATTTTGCTACCAAAAACTAGGTAGAGAACCCCCCTCAGGACTGAGGGCCCATTCCACCAGGGGTACAGCTGCATCTCTAGCGGCTGCTGGAGATATTCCCATTCTGGAAATCTGTCAATGCTACCTGGAAAACAGTTCACACCTTTACCAAGCATTACTCCCTGGATGTCAGTCCAGGAGATCTGCCGGTTTAGCACAACCGTGCTTCAGAGCCTATTTCCTAAGTAGGTTCTGGCCCTCCTCCATGGAGGTACTGCTGTGTAATCTGCTATATGTCGTAATATAGCAAGACTTCATGGTGTTTGAAGAAAAAATTACTCACCTTAGTAATTGCTTTTCTTCTCATGGAGTCTTGCTATATTATGACCACCCCCCCAACCTGCCCCTCTCAGAACTTCTACTTGGGTAAGGGGTTGGCAAATTGGTGCAAGCACTGTGTCATGCCATTATAGCTTGTTTTCCTTTTTTTCCCTTTTCTTTAGGATTAGGAAAACTAGGTATTTCTATTTTACTTGTAGGTTTGGCCCCCCTCCTGGACTTGAGTCTTTTGGGGAGGGGGGGGCCTAATAGTGCTTGTCAGGGTGATATTGTTATTGTTATTTCTACTAGTAGGTAGCCATTTGGCTAGTGTAGAGTTTTTTCCACACAGACTTTTGCTTAGTGTTGGCTCCGTAAAGATCTGACAGTTTCAATTTGAAACTAGCCAGATAGAGCTTTCAGCAAGGCGCTCGCGCTTGGAACTCCAGTCAGCCTGGAGTTGACTCCTTCCTCTCCGGGGCAGTTCAAGTGCTGTGGCTAACTGCTATATGTCATAATATAGCAAGACTCCATGAGAAGAAAAGCAATTACTAAGGTGAGTAATTTTTTCTTCTCTGTCCTGCTTCTTCTGTGATTCCTTGTACTTCCTGAATGCTTTCTTTTTCTCTTGAACCTTCACTGCCACTTCCTTTGAGAACCATAGTGGTTTCTTACATCGTTCGTTTTGTTTATTTGCTTCACACAAAGGCTTGTTACCTCTGTGATGGCAGTTTTATTATTCCCATTGTTCTTCCACCCTCCTTCCTGCCCATTTGCTAGTGCATTCCTTAGGCACTCACCCATTTTGGCAAAGTCAGCCCTCCTAAAGTCCAGTACTTATGCCTTTGTATGGCTTGACTCTATTGCTGTGTTTATTGTGAACCATACTGTTCGATGGTCGCTAGTTCCCAGATAGCTTCCCACTTCTACATCTGTGATCCTTTCTTCATCTCCATTTGAGAGAACCAGGTCTAAGATTGCTCCCTCTCTAGTGTTCTCCAATACTAGTTGTCTAAGGCATGCCCCCTGTAGGGCATCTAGAGTAACCCCACTCTTCGGAGTGGCTGCTGCAACTGCACTCTAGTTAACATCTGGCATATTCAGATCACCCATCAGCAATATTTCCCCTTTTTCTGCCATTCTAAGTATTCTTTCTGTCATTTCCTTGTCCATTTCCTCCCCCTAAGAAGGGGGTCTGTATACAACCCCTGTGCGGATTGTGGTGCCATTGCCGGTCTCCAAATTTACCCACAGTGCTTCTTCTCCTCCCTGCTTTCCCTTTTGTTCTGTTGCTTTGATTCCTTCCCTTATGTAAAGAGCTCCTCCTCCTCCTCTTTTACCCTCCCTGTCTCTCCTGTAGATAGTGTATCCTGGTATGTTTATGTCCCAGTCATGGTTTTGTGTGTACCATGTTTCTGTGACTGCCACGATATCCAGATGTTCCTCCTCCATCAAGGCCACTAATTCAGGAAGCTTGTTACTCAGACTACAGGCATTGGTACTCATTGCTCTCCATTTTTTTGATGGCTTTACCTTCTGTTGCAGCATCCCCCACTGACCTTTCTACCTCGGTCTTTTTCTCATTTAGTACCCTGTTTTGTAGGAGGGCTGGGATTTTCCTGCTGCTTATCAGTGTCTCCCACTTGACTAGTTTAAAAGCTTGCCAATGAAGCATTTAAACCAGTGCTCAAAAGACTTGTTCCTTCCTGGACAGATGCAGAACATTGGTGCTCATTGGTACCATTACTCCTCCATTTTTATGGCTTTATTTCTTTTGCCCCATCCCTGTTCCTTCTGCCTTTGGCTTTTCTCCATTTACCCCTGCCCTTCTCCCTATCGACTGTTCTGTTTTGGTGTTTACCTCACTAATTACCCTGATTTTTTTGGGGGCTAGGATTTCCCTTCTCCTCTTCAGTGCCTGCCCCCTTGGCTAATTTAAATGCTTGCCACTGAAGCATTTAAACCTATCACCTAGGATCCTCGTTCCCCTTCAGGATTGATGCAGACCATCGCATCTGTATAGGCCTGCATCCCTCCAGGTGGAGCCCCAGTCCCCAGTGAAGCCAAATCCCTGAGCTCTGCACCAGCTTTTCAACCAGTCAATGAATCCCATGGTGCAGAGTGCTCTAGCCTCATCCATGCCACAGACAGGTAGCACTTCTGAGAAAGTTACCGAGTTTGCTACTTGTCTAAGTCCCCTTCCCAACTCCACAAACTCCTGTTGCACTGCTCTGATCCTATTCTCAGCCAGGTCATTCGTCCCTAGGTGGATTATGACATCCAGCTCCCTCCCCCTTGCCGCTGCTCCCACAATCCTGAGGATTCATTTCCTGTCCTCAGGCTTGGCGCGGGAGGCATCTTACCTCCTCCTCCCTCCTCCCCAGTTCTACCCCCGTAACAACTGAGTCCCCCACCAGGAGTTGTTTCCTTCCCCTGTGGGGTCCTGGGCCACCCTTCTGTGGGTCTCCATTGTGGAGGTTCCCAGCATCCTCCTTGGTCTCCACTGCAGGTGCCTCCATAGAGGAACCATGTTTCGCCAGAATGGCAAATGAATTGTGGAGAGGCATAACTGGAGGGATGCGCCTCTGTTCCACCACACTCATCCTCCCTGAGCCCACCGTGGTCCAACCGCTCCTCTTTCTTGGCAACCTCTGAGGTAGTGGTGGTGGCCTGGGTGGTCCCTGGGTGGGGGAGCAGGTTTCCCAAATCCTTGCCAGGTCAGCATGGAGACGAACAACCCCCTCCCTCAGGAATAACATGCTAGTCACTTATAAATTAAATAACAACATATTACAAACTGTTGTATCCGAAAGGGATTTGAGTATTACTATTACAAATGATTTAAAGTTTACATCTCATACCAATAATATAATTAAGAAATGTCAAGGAATACTTTTCTTGTATTTTGAAACTTATTAAGAGTAGGGAACCAGGGCCGGCCCGGTGGTGCTGAGGGCTGAGGCGCTGGATGCCTTACCTCATCCTGAGCCGGCGACCTGTGTTTGGGAATGAGCATGGGTCGCCGGGGGTTGGTGGGGAGGAGAAGGATAGTGTGTCCGTCGGACTGCTCTCCTCTGGGGAGGGGGGGGTTTCACTTACCAATGCCCAGTTGCCCCTTGGCGAAGGCTGAGAGGTCAGGGCATGGGGTGACAGCATTGGGAGGAGTCTGGGCAGATGCCTGGGGGAGAGACATGTGGACGCACGTGCCTCTACCCCCACCGGCGTCATTGCATGCCCATGGCTCCAGCAAGGGGGAGCGAACAAGGGAAAATGTGGCACCTCCTCAAGGCAGCTTGATGGCTGCTCACAGTGTTTGTCGGGATCTGGCACCCAACTGGATCCATGAGGGTGGGGAGTTAGGGGGCTCCCTGCCACCCCACTGTGGGGGTTAGCTGCAGGGATTTCAGGGTGCCAGCGGTCCCGGTCGAGATGGACGGTGGCTGGATCCCCGGCAATGGATGTGAAGTCTAATGGGGGCAAAGAGGTGGCCCAGGAGGATAAATAATCTCAAAAAAAAAAAAAAGAGTAGGGAACCAGATGTTCTAGTCCCCCTATATACAAGTTTGGTTAGGTCACACAGAGACTTCTGTGCCTGTTTTGCACTCCCACCTCTTTGGGAGGCAAGGCATCTATTGAAAAGGTGCAAAGAAAAATTACTAAGAAGGTCAAAGATTTGACAAACATTGAGCATAATAGCAGACTGCAAACTCTAGGCTTATTCTCATTAGAATACAGATCTTTAAGTGGTGACCTATGCCTGGCATACAGGGCAATTCAAGATCCTGCCCTGTGTGAGGCTATTTGTCTCGAAAAAAACTATATTTGGCTGTAATACCAGATCACATAATTTAAGGCTACAAACTACAGTAAACAAAACTTCTAAAAGGAATAATTTTTATACCCAGCGACTGCCTCCTGTTTGGAATTCATTACCAGCTGTTTTTGTCACAAGTAATAGCTTGACAGAATTTAAACACAAATTGGATAACTATATGGGAGAAAAGAAATGTCACTATCGCCACTAGACGACTAGTTCAATTTGGGCATGTCCCTTGAACTCGTACAACGCCTGTGAACCTATAAAAGGATGGTTCGTCTTACTTATAGATGGTCTAACAAGATACATTACTGTAGTGCACAAGTCCTTATTATGGATTAATTCCAGGTAGTGATCACTCCCTTTTTACTTTCAATCCCATTTTGGAGGGGGAGCCACCATCCACAGCATTAATTTATCCATGTTAGGACTCAAAAAAGAAGAAAAACAGCGAGGGTTATCACTAACAGCATGCTATCTCTGACCTTTACATTTTGAACAAGTTTACTTTCTTTTTTCAAAAAAGGTTTTAGATTCCATTCTTTGTTTAAACCTCTGGGCTGTATACTGTTTAGGCTAAAAATCCAGTAAATTTCATGCCGCAAAAGTCTACTAAGTCTGTCACCCCCTCTAGGATTGCTCTTAATTTGTTCTAAGGCCATACCTTTTGTTCCCTCGGTTTTACTCTCATGTTTCTCTAAGTAATGTCTTGCAAGTGGTATGAGCAAGAGGCCAGCATGTATGTTGTGTACATGTTAATGTATGCGTTGTTTGACAGCACGTATGGGGTTTACAGGGTGGTCCGGCTGTAATGGCCACCTCCACCAGTTGGTATGTACAAATGTAGTAGGTGCCATGTCTGGGAATATTGTTATCAGGGAAAAGCATTTGACTTAGAAGGGTACAGTGGAAAGGTAGAAATAAGAACATTTTGAAACTGTGATAGTACCTGTGTAGTCTATTGTATATGGTGCCAATGTAAACTCCCATATGTTGGCAGAACCATATGTCCTGTCAAACAATGCATACAGGAACGTGTACGCAACATACACGTTGGCCTCTTAAACCACTTGCAAGACACTACTTAGAGAAACATGAGAGTAAAACTGAGGGAACAAAATATATGGCCTTAGAACAAATTAAGAGCAATCCTAGAGGGGGATGACAGACTTAATAGACTTTTGCAGTGTGAAAATTACTGGATTTTTAGCCCAAACAGTATACAGCCCAGAGGTTTAAACACAGAATGGGATCTAAAACCTTTTTTGAAAAGAAGAAAGTAAACTTGTTCAAAATGTAAAGGTCAGAGATACCATGCTGTTAGTGATAGCCCTCATTGTTTTTCCTTCTTGTTTAGGTCCTAACATGGATAAATTAATGCTGTGGATGGTGGATCCCCCTCCAAAATGGGATTGAAAGTAAAAAGGGAGTGATCACTACCTGGAATTACAGTAATCCATAATAAGGATTTGTGAACTACAGTAATATTTCTTGTTAGACCTTCTATAAGTAAGACAAGCCATCTTTTTACTCAATATAGTATGATGTAATGGTTGATATATAG
Organism: Neoceratodus forsteri; assembly: GCA_016271365.2. Classification (NCBI taxonomy): domain Eukaryota; kingdom Metazoa; phylum Chordata; order Ceratodontiformes; family Ceratodontidae; genus Neoceratodus; species Neoceratodus forsteri. The sequence goes on along the minus strand of CM057452.1, from coordinate 553,452,608 downwards.
TGAACTATAGTATGAAACTGTGATTATAATTTAGCAATAGGTTTAGAACCTGCAGTTCATATTATTACGTCGTTTTTCTTTACTAACGCTATAGTTTTATTTGATTTTTTCATCAGTTTGTTTAAAGTTTAGTAGAAAATATGTAAAAAGAGAAAAACATTTTCAAAAATTTAACTTTGATGATATTAAGGTTCAGACCTTTCCAGAGCCACTGAAAACTGTAAAAAATGTCAGTCTGTCACTTGAACTCTAGGGGCACTACTACTGAAAGTACAGACTAAATAACTACTTAAGGGAGGGTAATTCCAACATACTTCACCCCCTGAGGAAGACCACATCCCTGATCGAAGCACTGGGGAGTGAGTTTGATGGGGGTACACCTAATTCGTAAGGAGCAGCATGCACTGTAATTGTGAACCATCGCTGGAATAAAACTTGTTTGAATTTGAAATACAGATTAGTGGTTCATTTGCACTTGGAATGCAGAACTTTCTTGGGCTTCCTTACCTTCACAGACCACGTGGACAACATTGTTAGCCTTGTAAACAGAAAACTAGAGGCCCTTTTCAAGCAGCACCTGAACCTAGCTCATGAGGTCAGCTGCCTAACCGTAACCAGCTCTGTCCTCCAACTCATTGATTACGGACTCTCTGTATACAGGGCTGCCTCTGATACTGTCCTAGATAGGGTGAGGGTACTGCTCAGTAAGGCCTGTCGATTCATCACGGGCTTTGACAGACTCACACATTCCTGTACTCTATATTCCCTCACTGGCTGGCTTCCCCTGCGTGAACGTCTAAAGTACCAGTATAGCTTACTGGCTAAAAAAGCACTTGCAGGCCATGTCCCCCTGCTGGTGCCTTGTTCAACCACCCTGTCCATAACCAGTATTCTACCAGGAGCATGGCAAGACATGCGCTGTTAGTCCTCAAACATAGAAGTAGCCAGGGTTAATGATCACTTGCCTGTTGTGCATCACATTGGCTAAACAACCTTCCTACTGTACCACCATCTCAGAGTTACCAAAAGTATCACTGTTCAAGAATGCCCTCAAAAAGGAACTCACCTGTGAATCCTCATGCAGATGCCTCTCCTAACCCTTAACACTCAAGCACAGTCCCACCCTGTCTACCCTTTCCCTCTCCTCTCCCCCCAGGCCCACCCATGTCTGCTTATGACCTTGTCTGCTGGCCTTCCCCATCCTTCCCTTCCTCTTCAACTAGTTTTAGGAGTTCTGACATTTATAATATCAACTGATTTATTAAAAAACAACATGCATTAGACATTGGTTTCTGGTTGTACTGACAAATGCTCACCTGAGCTGCCTGTATCCAAATCTGTATGTTACAATACTTGATGTGGAACTTTTGCAAATGCGCACTTAGCGCACAGGTTTGTCAATGTACAAATACATTTAAAAAAAATAAATTAAAAAAATTAGAAAGGCAAAAAGACAGTTCATAGTTTAGTTATATAAACTTTAAGTAGCTTGTTTTTAAACTTGAAAAATCTAGCTGCTTTTCTGTGAGGAACAATCATTATTTGAAATAAGAGGCAGTTGTGCTACTGGGGCAGGCAGCTTCAGAAGTGCAAGCTTGTGGTTACATATGACCAGTTGTAACCAAAAACTACAACATGGGTATTTAGCCATTAAGGATGCGGTCAGTAATTATATAATATTTTGCAAAGTTTGGAGTGTCACAATCCATACTGAACTAATCCAGGAGCAACTTTCACAATGTATTTTTTCCCTCAGTTGTAGCTCAAAAATGGCTGAGAGTTGAAAGCTGAAATTTGCCGGTGTGCAATAGTTGGACTCCTGGAAGTGGTTTTGCTAGTTTTTCACTCAAAAAGGTTTAGAATGTTTTCTAAATGTTCTAGTCATAAGGCATTTTTGTGACAACAGTGTTTAAAGGAAACTAATAACATGCTGATAAAAACAACAGGGCTTAAAATGTTTAAACCATGTTACGTTTTTCTGTTTGCCACGCGCGTGTGCGCACATCGAACATCTTGCTACGATAGTGCCTTTTGAGGAGCATGACAATGTCCATCCAGTGCATAGCAGTGTTTAAGGGCGAGTCAGTGCCATTCTGATCATCAGCCAGGCTGACCATGACAGAGTTTTGGCCTGCTGGGCGGAGACGTCCTATACTTGAACAGAAAAAGCCAACCCATGAGGCTCTTCCCTTTGATGTAAACTGCCCAGAAAGATGATCTGTCATGACAGCCTGCTGAGGAACTTGAAACACCCAGGAGTAGCCCCACTGTTGCAGATGCCAGCTGTAACTAGGAAAACCGTAAATCGATGTCTGTTGCTGGCACCCCTGTAACTGCCCCCCAGTCAGACCCTCCCTCTCAGCACCCCCCACACACAAACATAAAACTGACATGAAGGTGCCCAGTCTCCACTTCTAAGTGAAACCCCCATGGTCTGCTACAATGCTGCTCCCAGTGTGTGGTCACATCTCTAAATAGCGCTGGAGCACCAGAAGGCTTGTTCACGGCTCAGCTCACATGAGTTCAGCTAAACAGATTTTTTTTAATTTATATTAAAAAAGCTAAACTTGAAAAAGTGCAAGCTGACATGAAACGAGAAACATAGACTTGACGGCAGATAAGGACCGCTTGGCCCACCTAGTCTGCCCATTTCCCTACCTAGAGAATAAGCTGCATTAACCAATAGTCTATTTCTTCCGAGGGCTTAAAGTTATATAAATCAGGGTATTAAACTCAAGACGCGATACCAGGCATGCGCAAATGCTATGCATATTCTGGGAGAATGCATATGCATTTAGATGCCTGGTATCGCTGCTGGCGTTAAAATACCCCAACTTCTATCTCCTGGTTTCATTAGCCATCCATCGATCTCTGTTGGCTGCTGCCCTTGTAACTCACCCATTCAACCCTCCCCTCTCAGCACCCCGCCCCACTCCCCTGAAACATAACACTGACACTGGGGTGCCTAATCCCCAGTGTCACTGTTGCTTTCAGTTGCTGCTACCCCTGTAACTGTCCCACCACCTGACCCTCCTCTGCACCCCCACAAACATATACTGACACTAGGTTTAACTTCAGTGTCGCAACCTGAAATAAAGAAAACCTTCCTCATAGTTTTTTTTTTTTTTTTTTTAAAATAAACCCTGTAAAAGAAAACTGTCCATCAATGTCTGTTATGTGCTTATTACTGTCATCCCATCTGGACCCTCCCACTCAGCAACCACCACCCCAACCCACCCCCAAGCTCTTGCTTACCCACTGGGGTCCAACGCCGTAATTGTCTGTGGACTGTAGACATGTCTTCACTCTTCAAAGCCAGACCACGAACTGAAGAAATCAGGTATGCGGTTCAATGTATTTCAGTGGGGTTCTGAACTTAGTGGCATAACGTGACCATTTTTGCATATTTTTGGCCCAGATTTTCAACATGCCTTTTGTGAGACCCCACCTCATAAATAATTACAATGAAATTAGGCAAATCTGTGCCAAAAAATAATTTTGTGGTCCCTGTGCAAAATCACCTTTCAGACAGGAGTTGAAAATTTTCTCTGCTCTTGTTCATGATGTGGGATCATAAGAAGGCTATGTTGACAATTTGGGGCAAAAATATTAAAAAATAACATTATGAGGCTGCATTGAAATTTACAAATGTAGGCTCCTAACTTTGGTAATACATAACCCACAGCATGCACCACAATGCATCTAGTACCCCAGGGCTTTTACTGTATACCAGTGGCAAACATTCAGCATTGACAAATGCTTGTTATATATTGGAGGTACTGCTGTGTATGGACTACGGAAGGCTATAAGGTGAGGCAGGGGGAAACTGAGGCATTTAATGCCTGGTTGAGGGAATGGTGTAGAGTGGAGGGATATGGATTTGTGGGGGACTGGGGAGGAATCTGGAATAGAAGGCTTATTAAGGGGGATGGCCTTTATCTTATGAGGGAGGGAGCTAGTGCATTGGAGCAGAAATTAAACATCTGCATGGACAGTCTTTGAAGCTGAAGAGCTGATGCAGGGAATTCTCATGTAGGTAGTACTGTAGGTTCAGGGTGAACCAAACAGATGCTCCCAGACACGGAATTGGGGTCGGGGAAGCCAATAGTGGTGGCAGCAAGGGACATGTGAAGTTAGCAGGTGAGGGACTGAGTAGCAAGTGTACCCTTATCAGAGAGGATATTGAAAGGGATAGAGAGGGAGTAGATGCCATGAGGAGGAGTTTAGGTAGGAGGGGAGGAAGTAAGATGGAGGTATAGGGGCTGGTTTGCTTAAAGTCGGATGTTTAAACAATAAGATCAGTGAACTACAGGCTTTGGTGGCAACGGCTAGGTTTGACCTAGTGGCCATCAATAAAACTTGGGCCAGTTGCAACACTGACTGGGATCTACAGTTCTGGAGTATACGTGACTTAAGTGAGACAGGGGCAAGGGGAGGGGGAGTAGCTCTTGGTGGGGAGTAGCTGTTGGTAAGAGGTTAGATTGGTAAAAGGATTAGATTAGGGATGGTCTATAGACCACTGGAGTAGAAATGAGAAGGAGACAGAGATTTGGGGGAGGAAATCAGAAAGGAGGCTAACAAAGGGGATATGGTGTTAGTAGGTAGCCTGAACCTGATGGATATAGACTAGGATATCTGACATCTGGGAGCACCAGGAGTCAGACACTGCTAGGAATGCTTCAGGACTGTCTGTTGGTGCATATGGTCAAGGATCCTACATGGCAGGACACATACCTGACTTGGTACTCACTAACTCTGAGATGGTGGGGAAAGGGAAGGTGACCATCAGGGAGCTACCGGGATCCACTGACCACAGCACTGTGTGGGTTGAACTCACTCCCCAGCCCTGACACGGGTGGAGGGGGGGAGATGCATGGGGGATTCTGCAGCTGAAAGTTCCTGAGGGGGTTGGTAGTCGGCATGGGAGGTGAGTTGGGGCTGAAGAGCCCACCTTTGACATGGGCAGAAAAAGCTTAATACCTAAAAAGAAGTCTGGATGGATACTGAGGTGCATCTAGATGGGAGGACCAGGGGAAGTAATGCTGCCACTTTACAAGGCCGTGGCCAGGCCCCACCTGGAATACTACATGCAGTTTGGGGTCTCCCCAGTACAAAATGGACATTGAAACAGTTGTGAGGTTGCAGGGCAGGGTCACCAAAATGATCATGGGTGTGGAGGACAAAACCTTTAAGTAGAGACTGGAGGTTCTTAACTTATTCATCTTGGAGAAAAGAAAGCTGGGTGGGGGGGGAGAGACATGATCTCAGTCTTTCATATACTGAGGGGTGCTAACAAGGTGGAACTACCTGAGATGTTTGATGTGGTGTGCTCCAACAGGATGCGGGAACACACCCTGAAGCTCAGACGTGGTAAATTCACAGGTAACTGCATGAGGCACTTGTACTTTTAGAGGGTGTGAGCCTGTGGTGTAGCCTACAAACATAGACCATTGACATGAAGATAATACTGGCCTTCAATACATGTTTGGACAAATTTCTGCTTACCAAGGAACTCACAGGGCACCTTGGGTGGTAGGTATAGTGTGGCAATTCCTATAAATTAGTGTATTTTTGCACTGTGTACTTATTATTCCCTGCTTATGAATTAGGGAGTTTGGGGGGGGGGGCAACTTGATGGACCTAGAGCCCCTTCCTACCTTAAATTACAGTTTTACTATCAAGTCCATTGGGGCCTTTAAATGCAGACATTTTGCTTAGGCTACCAAGATTGGCTACCATAGAAACACAGAAGATGATGATGATAGAAAAAGGCAGTTGGTCCATCTAGTCTACCTGTAATACTCCACCTACCACCGAGACTCAGGAGGGTATTTTTAAAAGTGTGCACGCAGCACTCCCGTCCCTATTTCAGGCTCATGCTGCATCCCAGCAAATGTGTTGAGATGCTTGCGGCTTATGTTCTAACGAAAAAAGTAAAGTAAAGCTTTATTTATATTTGGCGACCAATCCCGGAGGCTCTGGGTGCCATTACAGATAAAAGCAGGATTTAAGGCATCATGAAATCATACAAATATAATCACTAAAGCATTGACATGTAAAATCAGCTTAAAAACTATATGAATGTGCCTTATTAAAGGGATAGGTCTTCAAGCCCCCTTTGAATGCCTCCACTGTTGGGGCCTCCCTCAAAGATTTTGGCAGCGCGTTCCGGAGGACCAAGCCAGCCATCTCGAAGGAGCGATCCCCCAAGGTTTGTAGCCTGGCCCTCAGAACTGCCAGGAAGCCCTCAGTGGAGGAGCAGAGGGAACGTACCAGGCTGGCTAGAGCAAGGAGGTCAGACAGGTAACCAGAGCCCAGGCCATATAGGGCCTTGTAGGTGAGCAAGCTCACCTTGATGATGATCCTCCACCTGACAGGCAGCCAGTGCAGATCTCGCAGGACCAAGGTCACATGGCAGGACCTTGGCAGGCCCATCAGTAACCTGGGTGCTACGTTCTGCACTAGCTGCAGTTGGTGGAGTATCCCTCCATTGACCCAGAAGTACAGAGTGTTACCGTAGTTCAGCCTGGAAGTCACAAAGGCATGTACTAGTGATGGCAAGTCTTCTGGTGGAATCAGGGGTTTTATTCGGGTGACATTTCTTAGATGGTAAAACCCACTTTTGACGACAGATGACACCTGAGCTTCAAGAATCAGTCTGTTGTCAAGGATGACACCCACATTTTTCACTCTGGGAGAAGCCATCAATAGGGTGGATCCCAGGACCAAACCTGTTACCACCCCGGAGGCATCCCCATCACTCCATTGACCAAGCTCAATAACTAGCACCTCCGTCTTGACAAGGTTCAGTCTCAGCCAGTTTGAGGACATCCAGTCCCGAATCTCTGCCAGGCATTTATTTAACATTTCCAACTGCACCTTCAGCTCCAGGGGCAAATGACATATACAGCTGGGTACCGTCTGCGTAACAGTGGAAACCCAGGCTGTACTGTCTAATGAGCTCCCCCAGGGACAGCATGTACACCGCAAACAGCATCAGCAAAAGGATCGAAACATGATGCACTCCGCACAACAGGGGCTTCGAGGAGGAGAAATTCCCTATCACCACTCATTGCCTCCTGTCCGGGGAGATAGGACTCAAACCATTTGATGATTGTTCCGGTGAGTCCACCATACACTCTAAGGCGATCCAAAAGCACGATGAGGTCCACATGGTCAAATGCTGATGAGAGATCGAGAAGGACGAGAATTGATTATTCTCCTCTATCCCTTGCCCTGAGGAGGTCATTTTGCACCCAAACTAGTTATTTGTTTATTTAGCTTTTGTTAACCAGGTAAGCACACTAGACAATCTTATGCCTATTTTCAGGTGCGACATGGGAGGTTATAGGAAGATTACAAGCAGGAGCAGGTATTACAGAAATTCAGAGAAAAACAGCCAGGTGCAACATAAGGGAAGGAGGTAAAAAACATAACATGACAAAGGTAAACATTTGACAGTCAGGTATAGAATATCACACAACCCGGGTAACATTTGACAGCCATGGTTGTAAACTCATAAATGCACTGATCACAAAGGAGATAACTGGGCAGAACAATAAAGTGCAGCACAGTGCAAAAAGGGGCATAATACCATAGGTAGAGTGACAGTTCAATGCATGTTTCAGGAGGTACCAGAAGGAGCTTTTGAAGCAGGTATGGGAGGAAGAGGTACGAACATGGGCAGGGAGGGAGTTCCATAGTCTGGGTGCAATGACATTGAATGCCCACTCACCCATTAGGATGCAGGTTTTTGGAAATCGGAATACTTGGGAGCTACTAGACCTTAATAGATAAATAGGGTTTGCAGGCTTGAAAAGCCCAGCTAGTGCTGGGGGAGTGGCTGTTCTGACAACATTGTCAATGAAGTTAGCCATTGGAAAAGTTCAGTGGTTGTCAGGGGAGAGCCATTCAAGTTTATTGCATAGCTCACAGTGGTGAGTGAGATGGAGGGGGCAGAGAGAGAGAGAGAGCAAAGCAACATATGTTAATATATGTAACATCCCATTTTGTTAGACTGGATTTTGAGGCATGAACTTGAGGCATGAACAAAGGACACAAGCCCATAGCACAGCATGGGGAGAAGAACCCCCTTAGCCAAGGTAAGACACACTGCTGGAGTAAGGCTGTTTCTCACTCTATGTGCCAGGCCCAGCTTACTGCTTGCAGCCTTGTATATATTACGTACATCCAGGGAGAGGTCAAGCTGAGGGTCAAGGGTAACACCTAAGTGTTTTAGGGAGTTGGCAACCTTCACAAGGGGAATCATCCGCTCCAGTGACTCTTAGGACAACCTTTGGATTTGTCCACATCTGCCTTCCTCCAGTCCTTGGGTACCATACCATCCTCCCATAATTTGTTAAAAAGGGTAGTCAGTGGTGTCACTAGTTCTCCCCTTAGTTCTTTCAGAATTCTGGGGTGAATCCCGTCAGGCCCCATTGCCTTGTCCACCTTGAGTTTTAGGAGTTCTTTCAGGACCCTTTCTTCTGTAAATGGACTAGTATCGACCCCCTATCCAGAGTGCTTCTGTTGCTTGTTTTTGATACGTCCCCCTCCTCTTCTTTTGTGAATACTGAATAAAAGTATTCATTCAGTATCTCTGCCTTTTCACTGTCACACTCTGCCCACCCCCTCCTCCCCTTTATTAAGCCTCTCTCTCCTTTGGTCTTTCTTTGATCGCTAATGTACCTATAAAAGGTTTTATCCCCCTTCTTAACTGAGTTGACTATCTTTTACTCTATTTGGGCCTTTGCTATTCTGACTGCCTTTACTGCTTCCTTCTGCTTTAACTGATAGGTTTTCTTTCCTGCTCCTTCTGTTATTCCTTATACTTTCTGAATGCTGTCTTTTTCTCCCTAATCTTCTCTGCCACCTCTTTTGAGAACCATAGTGTTTTTTTTTTCCTTTGTTTTATTTGCTTCACACAAAGGCGTGTTGCCTCTGTGATGGCAGTTTTGATTTTGCCCCATTGTTCCTCCACCCTTCCTTCCTGCCCTTTTGCTAGTGCATTCCTTAGGCACTCTCCCATTCTACCAAAGTCAGCCCTCCAAAAGTCCAGTACCCTTGCTTTTGTATGGCTTGTCTCTATGGCTGTGTTTATTGTGAATTTGTGAACCACACTGTCTGGTGGTCGCTTGTTCCTAGATGGCTACCCACTTCTAATTCCGAGATCCACTCATCATCCCCATTTGAGGGTACCAGGTCTAAGGCTGCTCCCTCCTGAGTGGGTTCCAACACTAGCACTAGCCCCCCATTAGCTCAGTGAATTTGACAAGGGTTGTGTGGTTTTCAGCAGATGTTTGTATGAAGTCCGCAGGAAATGGAGTTTTAAGGTGGTCAGTTTCAGTTTGTCTGATGTACTGGATGACTGATAATGGAGCTGCTGCTGGCAGAGGGAACTTCTTAGATGCTGGTACGGTGCACGAGGGAAGATATTAACAAAAAAAAAGCTATCAGCACTAGTGATCATGATACTGCTTGGCTCAGTGAAGACGAAACTGAAATTATGTAAAAAGCAAGAGGCAGCATGTATTTAACTGCTTACATGCCCAAATGGGTATGTACTTTTTTTTTTTTAATATGAATTTCATACCCTGGACATCGGCATATGTGAGCAATGCAGAATTACCTATTTGCGGATGATACCAAGCAAGGCAGAAGGGTGGACTGCAAAGAGGTGGTTAGGGACCTTCAAAAAGACCTACAAAGGGTGGAAAATTGGTCCAAAATCTGGCAGCTAGGGTTCAACGCAAAAAAGTGCAAAGTGATGCACCAAGTAAGAGGAATCCGAGAACAACATACTGACGCAATGAGGTTCAGCTCAGTATCTCACAGGTAGAAAGGGACCTAGGAGTCGACATATCTAATACTGTACCCTCAAACAGGCCAGCCAGTGCAACACAGCTTACAGCAAGGCAAACAGAATGATAGGGTGCATAGGGAGAGGTTTTGACAGCAGGAGCAAGGAGGTGATTCTACCACTATACAGGTCCTTGGTAAGGCCTCATCTGGAGTACTGTGTCCAGTTCTGGAGTCTTCATCTTAAGAAGGATAGGAGCAGGCTGGAAGCTGTCCAGAGAAGGGCAACTAAGATGATCCAGGGCCTCTTCTATGAAGGGCATTTAGAAGCTTTGAATATGTTCTTGCTGGAGACTAGGAGGGAGTGAGGGGACATGATAGAGACATTCAAGTTTCTGAGAGGAATAAACTAGGTGCCCTCCTCGGATCTGTTCATCAGGGTAGACAACTTCAGTACCAGAAGACATAAGTGGAAGTTGAGGGGAGGGAGCTTCAGGAGGGAGCTCAGGAAACACTATTTTATGGAAATGGTAGTGGAACCATGGAATTGGCTGCCTGACGAAGTGGTGGAAGCAAAGACAGTGACATCATTCAAGCTGGGGTGGGGTAGGGAAAGAGCTCGAATACAAACAGTGGAAGCAATAGGGTGCATTAGATGGTAGAAAAGTTAGGCCCTGAGGTCTGAAAAGATCTCAGGAATTCATGGGCAGACTAGATGGACCCTTGGTCTCCTTCTGCCGTCACTTTCTATGTTTCTATATTAACAAGCATTTGTCAGTGCCGAATGTTGTCTTGCTGGCGTTGGCATTGGTGGTGTAGGAGTTAGATGCATAATAGGAATGGCAGTGAAGTATGGAACTGACGTCAACCCCAACCCACCCTGCAGAGAGTGACAGACATTGAGGTGTGCCTTTGGGTCGTCAGCCATAATACTAATGCCATTTTACCTCACCCTACTCTGCAGACTCTGATAAGTGTCGCGTTGTGCCTTGGGGTCTTCAGGCCATTCCATAAGGAAGTACATTGAGATGGGTGCAGTATAGGAGAATGGGGTGAACCTTGGGGCCGAAGAGTCCAAGGCATACCTTGGTGCCTGTCAGTGGCTGCAGGGTGATGGTTGGGGTACAATGGCATGAACATTACAGCTGACAATCCAAAGGCACTCCCCTGATGCCTGTTAATCTGTACAGGGTGGGACGTTACGGTTAGAAACCCTAACGCCCTGGGCGTTTGTTGGTATTTGCACTCCAAATTTTCAACATGGCCTTTTTGTGATACCACCTCATGAAAGCATTTAGGACCTCTGTTCATGAACAGTGGTGCTTTGATTTTGTTAATCTGTCCGGAATGTTGATTTCCCATAGCGACCACACCATTCTGCACCACGTGTGAAAACACAGTTCAGGCAGGATGTGAAAAATGACAGCCGCACCATTCATAAGGAGGTGTGAAGAGATGGCAATTTTGAAAATCTGGAGTGTAAATATTAAAAATTCTTGAAGTTGTGAGCGTGCGTGAAAACTGCGCAATGCATGCTCGTAACACAGTCATTTTTTTGAATTCTTTCACCAAATTTTTAACTTGGGCATTTTGAGACCTCTGCTCATGAACAGTGCCACTATGATTTTCTTAATCTGTCCCGGATGTTTATTTCCCACTGCGACTGCGCCATTGTGTGCCAGATGTGTGAAACCACATTACGGGCAGGATGTGAAAAATGACAGCTGTACTGTTCATAAGGAGGTGTGCAAAAATGGCAATGTTGAAAGTCTGAAGTAAAAATATAAAAAATTCTCGAAGTTACAACTGTGCATGGAAACTCGCAGTGCACACTCGTTGCATAGTCATTTTGTCACCAAATGTTCAACATAGGCATTTTGGGACCTCCGCTCATGAACAGTGTTACTGCGATTTTCTTACTCTGTCCCGAACATTGTTTTCCTACAGCGACTGCGCCATAGTGCACCGAATGTACGAAAAAACACATTTCGGGCAGGATATGGAAAATGACAGCTGTACTGTTCATAAGGAGGTGTGAAAAAATGGCAATGTTGAAAATCTGGAGTAAAAATATTAAAAATTGTTGAAGTTACGAGTGTGTGTGAAAACTGCTTGGCGCGTGCTGCGTCGCGCGAGTCATTTTGGAATTTTTTCACCAAATTTGCAACATAGGCTTTTGAGACCCACCTCATGAACTAGTGACACTGTCATTTTTTAATCAGTCCCAAAAGGTGATTCCGCACAGTGACCGCGAAATCACCTTTCGGGACCAAATAACGAGATGACAGTGGCTGAATTCAGGAGGTGGGTCCCAAGAACCCCATGTTGAAAACTTGGTGCCATAATTTGCAAAAATGCCCGAGATATGCACCAAAGTTGAAAAAAAAACCCATTTATGCCATTATACAGCTTACCAGCATTTCTTCAGTTCACGGTCTGCTTTGAAGAGTGCAGACGTGTTCCCGGCCCACTGAAGATCATTGCGCCAAGCTCCATTGATAAATATAGGGTGAAGGTGTGTGTGGAGAGGTGGGGTCGCAGAGGGTGGGCGTGGGTTGGGGAGGGCAATGGACATGACGAGGACGTTTCTCATTTTCAGGTAAAACAAAACCCCATAAAGGGCGGCCGGTGGCGCTGAGGTTGGCGCTGGATGCACATCTCGCTCCACGCCAGCAACCCGGGTTCTAAGCAGACTCGGGTGGTCAGTGGGTCGGCCGAGGAGACCGGTTTGAGCGTCCAACGACTGCTCGCCTTCTCCGGGGAGGGATTTGGCTGATGCTCGACACTTGCATGAGCCCGACTGGAGGCTCGAGAAAATGCAAGCTCTGACTCAGGAGAAGAGGGGTGGCCAATGAGCAGCAAGGACATTGGCGTCAACGCCTTGACGTCAGGGAGCCACTCGTTGCTCGGGGAGGGAGAAAAACAGGGAAATGCCTGCCACAGCCGGGAAGATGGGGAAACCGAGGCCATGCCCACGACGTGCCTGAGCCCACCCAGAAGCCCTCGGCCGACGAAATTGTAAGTAATGGGGCGTTCAGGCCCCCGCCTCGTCCTCACCCAGGGGGTAAACCGCAGCTCCATGGGGCGTGAGGGTCTGTCTGGGTAGGGTTCTAGGCAGTGGGATGTCCACTTGTCTCCTCTGAAGGGTCAGAGGTGGCAGGCAAGGGGAGGAGATAAAGAATAATAAAAAAAAAACCAAACATAAAGACAACGCGGGTCGGTTTTCTTATTTTGCAGGTGTGTTTTGGCACAGTGGGTGGGCTCCCAGTGTGCCACTTGTATTGTGGGGGACGGAAGCCGATGAGTTTGGGCCCCGTCGCTTCCTGAGAAATGTGTCTGGGGGCTCATGATACCGAGTGAGTTGAGCACCCCTCGCACCTAAATTAAATGATAAGGGGCCATTATGCCAACAGGGATTGGGCTCCCCCTTTGGAAAACTGAACTGGGAAGGGGGCATGCCAACAGGGGGATTGGGCACCCCTGACATCGGCTTGATTGGGACTGTGAGGTGGACGGCGTCAACTGCCGCCATCTTTTATTGTAATGTTACACCAGGTAAGGCTCGCCCTGCAATGAGGGGGAACTCCCTCATTGCAGTAGCTAAATTGTTTCAAGTTGGTTGCATGCTTTTGCACTGTTGTCATAGACAGAGTGCAGTCTAATTCGTGCCACGCAGCTCAGCCTGAAAAAGCAGTGGCGCCACTGGCCACAACATGACCACGCCTCCAAAACCTGCTTTTCCAAGCTACCCCAATATGCTGCTTGCGCATGCGCAAGACAGCATAAAAAGGACTGGACCAAGTGTTGAACCCTGTGGAACCCCACATGTGACCTCTCTCTTCCCGTATTTAACTCCATTGAGTGCTACACTCTGCTGTCTCCTCCTAGCTAACTATCCACCTATCCAATTGTGTTCTTCAGTGTACCTAAATCCTCTAGCTATTATAGTCTCTTTCTCTGTGCCAAGATGTGTTTATAAACCCTGGAAAATAAAACTGAAAATTAAATGTATTCTATGCCATACAATCACGCACCATAACAACACTGTATAGAAGAATGTAGAAGTATAGACAAATACAATTAACAGTCTCTTGTTTTAGATGTTTTAACAGTTGATGTATAACTCACTGATATCTATATCTTTTCCTCTAGCAATTACTTTTTCTACTTTCAGATATCTTGCCCTCTGATGACTCAACGATCACAGTGGCAAAGCCAGCTGCAGCTGCTTGAGGAGATGAAACCTTACACGCCCCCCCCAACTCACTCTCAGTTTCCCATGCTCCATGGCCAGCCGTCAGCAAGTGGATCCAGTGCATGGATAAATGGAGCCATTGGAGCTGTACCACACCCACCTTTTAGGAACAGACCTGTGAGTGCAGGAAGTCGGAGGATGACACCCGGCTATACAGCTGAGACTGCTAATGGGCCTCCTGTTGTTCGGCAAGGTAGGATCAGCCTCGGGATTCTAGCAACAAGAGTGTATTTATGATGTCCTATATTATATTAGCACAGTAGTGCCACAATAGTTAAGGCACAATGGTCACTTCTATGTTAAATCCAAACTTTTGCACTTTATTAACTGTGCAATCGTACAACCGATGCGCAAAAAAGTTTTCATTCGCCGTCAGGTGCCATAGATCTCTTGATGTGGCAAGTTTTGTACCAGTCAGATGTGCGGTTACGGAGATGCAGAGTGTCAAAAACTGTGAAAATGACCATTTAGGTGCAAATCCTTTGCCGTTCAGCATCTCTGAAACGGATTGGTGATGTGGTCTGACATTGTTAGGGTATATGGGGTCTGGGTCACAGATGTATCTTGTGAAGGTTTGGTGAAAAAATATTAATCCATTCAAAAGTTATTAAACTGTGAAGTTTCCCATTATATCCTATAGGAAAAATTAGATGTTCTGTGCGAAAGCACTTTTTGCTTTTGCAAAAGGATTAGTAGTGCCATGCTGGAAACACTTGTTTTCAGTTAGCGATGGGGAAAAACATTGTAGTTCAGAAAATACAGCCCCTTTGCCAGTGCAGAGGCAGTACGTCCGTCTGCGATGCCGGTGACCTGGGTTCCGGAGCAGACTCGCGACGTTGGAGGGCCGGCTGAGGGAGAAGGATTGAGCATCCTAGGGACTGCTCTCCCTCTGGGGGGTAGTAAACCGCACACCTACGGACCCCCTAGTGGAAGTTGGGGGATCTGTGTTCTGGTGCTGTACCAGTGGGGGCAGGGGCTACCATAGGCCATCATTGCACGCCACCACTCCCCGTACAGCACAAAAAGGAAAAGGAGACATTGTTTAACCAGGATTAGCATACTAAGCCAAAGCTTGTTTCAGATGCGACCTGGGAGCACAAGAAAGCTAAGTGACTTGCTCAGGATCACACAGTATGCACCTATGTGGCTGTGGGATTCAAATCCAGGTCTTCAGATCTGCAGCTCTGAACCTTAACCCACTACGCTATAATGCACTAAAATACCGGCACCAAGCATGAAGCCCTACTCCGCCGCCTCTGCTGCCAACAATGTCTGCCTGGTGGGTCCCGCTTCCGTGGACCCACCCTGAAATACATAGGGCACATTACTTTTGACCTTGAGGAGGGCCCCCTCTCGCAGTAAGCCTGGGCATGGGGAGGTGGCAGCAGGGGCTGAGATCCCTGTGGGGATCAAGCGAGCCTCAAAAACAAAAAGGAAAGAAAGGAAAAACAAATACTACCCCTTTGTAGACACCAACAGTTGTGTTTATCTAATCGGGGCCTGAGGAATACGATCCTATCATTAGATTTTTATTTTTTAAATGTCTGGAAATATGGTTATTTAATTTGACTGTTGGTTGCGACACTACTTTTGCGAAACTTTTGCAAATTGTGATACTGTTTTGCAAAACTATTTCAGTAGTGTTACAAATTGTGACACTGTTTTGCAAAAGCTTTTGCAAAATTTGTGAAAGTGTCACACTTTGCGGCACTACTTCGGGAGAAATGGCTGTTTCTTTGCCATGGCATTGCAAACAAACAGTTTGCTTTCACGAGCTGAAATATTCAGGGTACAAAGGTCTTGCCCCACAGATATGCCTTTTGCTGGTTTGGTGATACAGTTTACATGGGTTCCATAGTTATAACATTACGAAGTTTAGAAATTTTCCATAGGATATCACTGTGGTGGTTGGTACCTTTTAGGGGCTATGTCTCGAAAATACTTTGAGATATGGACTTGCAGCATCGGGCAGCTTAGTACAGTTATGCAAGTTGCCAGGGCTTGTTTACAATATGTGAAAAAATTATGAATGGCCATGCAGTGATTGTGATACTGTGCCATTGGCAGCACAAGGGTTAATTGCAATGTCTCAACACTTATGGATAGGGCCCTGCACTCCCACAGGGAGATGAGGGTTAATTACAATGGGCCGGATATTCAAACTGCACCCAAAAAGTGCGCAACAGCAGGAGCAAGTGCAAGTCCACTGCGCCCATGTGCAAGAAGCGCGATATTCAAAAACTTCGCAGGTCAAGATGCGCCTGCGGCACAAGACTGAATATTGCGCCACCTGCGTCATAGCGCAACCAGGGATGTGCAGTTGTGCATTACAGATGCGCCATAGTGCAACCTGGGATGCTCAGTGGAGCAGTCCAGATGCGCCATAGCACAACCAGGGATGCCCCGTGGAGCAGGGCAGTAGTGCAACAGCACAACCAGGGATGCGCAGGGACAGGATGCAGGGGTCCACCACCCATGCCACAGATGGGCAGAGGAGCACACAGCAGCACAGACATCGCCCCCACACCCCATGCACTGCAGAACCGGTGGAGAACTGGAATAACCACTGGCCCATGGATACCAGCAACCAACCCACAGCTGGGGCATGGTGCCCCAGCACCCCCTCTGGCAAGCTGTGACCGGCACACAAGGAGGGCTGACCACCCTGTGCCACACCAACCCACCAATGCAGAGCACACCCTGCACCACGATCCCCATACACCCTGCCCAGGAGTGCAGCCCAACATTGCAGGACACCCCATGCATGCCACCACCCCACTGTGACAATGCAACCCTGTGCACCACATGGAGCCACGCCAAGGCAGCCCACCATGTGCACCCTGCAGCGGGCGGCAGCAGACAGCAACGCAACAACTGCATACACAGTGCCACCCTGCACGTCCTCCCGGGGTACAGCTGAGAGACCGACCATGCGTCGGCACACGAGGTACCCCACATGCGACAGGGCATGCCCCGGACCCCACCACCAGCGGTACAGCACCCTGCACACCCTCCCAAGGACACATCCCGTCCCAGCACTGGCCACAACAGCCAGCACAGACACACACAGTGTTGCATGGAAGCATGTGCCACACAGGATGCAACACAGTGCATAGACAAACAGTCACTCATACCCAAGGGCACACCAACACAGGGACACAGTGGTGGGTCACCAATCCACTGGTGTGTGGCCACGGCAGCCGTGTACACATGGCCAGCACCCCTACATGGCACAGGTGTGCCAGCCACCCTGCGCAGGCACCATAAAACTGTATGCCACTAGCATGCGGCCGGAGCACAAGTGACAGACAGTGGAGCACATCCCCTGCAACAGACACAAGCGACAGCATGGAGGGAGAACAACAACAGCAGAGGCCACAGTGCCACTGGAGGCAGACGTGCACCATACTGGTGACAGGAGGCAACCTGGCATTGTGCCGGGTACAGTGGTTGTCCAGTGTGGACAGCCACCACTGACATACCAGCAGACCGTGCATATCACAGACATGCAAGGGTGTCAGCTGCACAGGTCATGGACGGTCTGACAAGGGTGCCATGCACACAGTGCATGCACTGTGGACCACTGCACACAGTGCACAGAGAACAACACACAAACAGACAGTGACCGATCCCGCGCCCACACCATAGGCGGTTCCCTTCCGGACACACACACGCCCATGCTTGCGCCACCCCCGATGCCATGCACACCACTGCAGCTGAGCACCTGTAGCCCGCTGCAAATCAGAGACCACCACAGTTGTTATAACAAAATGTATGTATTAAAAAATAAAAACTCTCAAACATATGTACAACTATATACAAGGGTGGGGGAAAGGCCACATACCAGATGGGGGCGGGCATGGTGTAGGGGTGTATAAATGGGAGAGGGAAGCAGGGGTGGGAGGGTTGGTCCAGGGGGGTTATGGGTGTCAGGGGGTCATGGAGGGCCTGTTCTGTGCCCCGCTCTCCACTCCTGTGGTGCCTCTGGGTTCTTCTTCTCTGGACCCCATGCCGCTCCATGTGCTCCAACACTGCCAGGGACGCCCGTGCCAGCTGCAGAAGCTCTTGTATGCCCCGTTCCAGGGCCATCCAGCGTTGTCCACCTAGGACAAGGGAGCAGAGTCAATACATGTGACTGTCCAGCCCCCTGCAGCCCACCCATTGTGCATGGCATACAGCCATGTGCCACGCCCCTGTGATGGTGTGCGACCACCCACAGTGACCGCGTCCACAAGACCTGCCTACCCAGGCACCCACAGCCATGCAAACCACTGCACACACCCACCACCCATGTTCCACACAGCAGCACCATGGCCGTACAGTGACATGGCAGTGGCACAGCCATGTACCCGGTGCACACATGGACCACCATTGACGCACTCCCAGACATGCAGTGCCACTGGACAGTGCTGACTGTAACAAGTTGCGTGCATGGTAGTGGTGTAAGTGGATGGTGGCCATGCCCCGCTGCCCGCCCTGTTACACAGCATGCAGTAGTAATCACGGATGTAAGGCATTCACCATCATTAGGCTGGTCCCTGCGCCTCTGTGGTCCTGCATCCCTCCCGGCCTGCTGGACCTCTTGGCGGCGCCTCCTCTCCCTCGCCCGCCGGCGCTCCTCTGGGCCTAAAGTGCAAACATGGAGAGAGGAACATCAGTACAATCCGGTAGCAAAGTTCCCCTGCCCCCGTGTGTGTGCAGTCCCACACAGCCGTAACCATCCACCCCCCACCCCGATACCACCATGGCCAACACTGGATGCCCCCCCCATGTGCCAGACACATGCAACTGTGATACCCGTATGGACGTTAACAGTGTATGGATGGGGCACCTACCTGGCCCTGGCACGTGCCCGCAGGTGGGCAAGCCTGTCCGGGTCCCTGCACCGGAGGTCCCCGTATTGGTGGCAACACTGCTCGGCTGTGCGCCCGATTCCCTTGGCCTCCTCCACCGCCACTGCCACCTCCTCCCAAACTGCACTCCTGGCCCTGTCCAGGGGTGCATCTCCATAAAGTGCCCCAGCATGGGGCTCTACTATGGCCACCAAATTGACCAGCTCCACCTGACTCCAAATAGTAGCCCTCCTCCGTGCCATCTCTACAGCGGTTGGAGCCAAAATGGCTCTCGGTAGCGCGTTCCATCATGTGCAGATGCTGCGCGGTACAGCACTGCCATTCCCTATCGGCGCTGTCACCGAACAGCGTGATAGTGGTGCACCCATGCGGACGCATGGCGCCTAGGGGGCAAAGGTCGGGCACAGGGTCAGGGGTGTCTCGCGCACGTACCGCCACAATGCGATCGGTACACACTGCATGTAGCGCGATTATTTATTTATTTATTTATTTAGTTAAACATCAGTTTAGAAACCTTTGAGCCAGAGGCTCATTTATAAAAGTACCTCGTCACAAGAGGACATCAGAACAGTAGTACAAGGGACACAGTACTTACAAACAAAAAAGGTACAGTTCAATTACAATTTTGTTACAGTAGAATACAATCTCCAACGAAGCAAAAGATAACAAAAGGTGCAAAACTTATGGTGGGGGGACAGCTGGTGGGGGTAGAAGGAGGAGATGAGGAGGAGGAATTAGTAGGGAAAGGAAGGGGGACGCTCAGTGAGCATTGTCAAACAGAGTATATATATATATATATATATATATATATATTTTGCACTAGGATTAGGTGCCCGTGTGCCACCTCCTGTAGCGGCCTACGGCTGTGACTGATGGCGCCTAAGGGCGCCATTATAGAGCGCCATATATGTGAACAGCGCAGTAGTGCCACTGGCACAATGGTGACCGTGCCCTGCATTGCCTCCACGCACAAGCACGTCAGCAGTGCGGCAGGTGTCTGTGTCATCACCCGGCATGCGCGAGTTGCGTACCGTGTATGTCACAGAAATGCGCCCTTGCCTGAGCACGTTCAACACAATTGCGCAAAGCGCAACAGCGCGATATTCAGCCAGCATATGCAAATCAGCTAATCAACCATTCAGTGGCGCAGATACTGCAATTTGCATCCACTTAAAATTGCGCCTCGCCTCATTTTCATGCGTTGCGCTATAAAAATTCGACATTGAGCTGCAGTGGCCATAGTCGTTATTGCAGTCTATTGTGGTGAGTTGCATGCTGCTTGGGAGTGTGGACTGTGGTGTGTGGGACATGTATGGGAATGCACAGTCACAGGTAACACCTGTCATTCTCACAGGATGAATAATGAGCGATCGTGAGGTTGAGGTGGAGGAAGAGGAACAGAGACGTGGGAGGAAGAGGAGGCCTAACTTCACCAAGGCAGAAACAGATGCCCTGTTTGAGGCATACCTCGACCAGGAGCCGCTGCTCTGCGGACGGCGGGGAACACCACAGGCCCGTGCTGCTGCATGGGAAGAGGTGGAGCGTGCCGTCAACCTGCATGGCAGCCACCAGCGGTCCGTCCGGGAGTGCAAAAAGAAGATGGGCACGGACAGGCGGAGGATTAAGGAGAAGGTGGCTGCCATCAGGGCAGCATGGTCTGCGACCGGTGGGGGACAGCCGGACATGCAACGCCTGACTCCACAAGAAGAGCAGGTTGCTGGCAGCATGCAGCATTGTGCCATCAAAGGTGTTCCAGGTGGTGGATTCCAGATGGGTGGTATCCGTCACTGCATGGTAGGTCCTGGTCTGTCAATGGGGGACAGGGTCGGGCAGATACATTAATGCTACTGTGTTCCCTTACAGCTCCGGAGCATCTACATGGGTCAGCGGTGGTGGGCTTGTCCACTGAGGGCGGTACCATGGACATAGAGGAGGGCCTGTCCACCTCCACAGGCATACGAGGGTCAGGGCGACAGTGGGCCCGCCTGGACGTCCGGACTGATGTTGGTGGAGCAGGTGCGGAGGAGGCCCTGCCCGTGTCCCAGCGTGCCAGCGTCCATGGATGCCAGCATGCTGAGACTCGGGCTGGTGCCGGATCCATCACTAATGATGATGATGGAGCTCACTTCATGGACAGTGATACGTATGGGCCGCAGGATGGCCACACAGCAGGTGACATCACGGGCATGGCCGTGGGTGGTGCTGCCATGGAGGCCTGCGTGACATCACAGTCCCAGCCTGTGCCTGTCTGCACCAGTGGGGCAGCACTGGTGTGTGTCCAGGACAGGGGGGCTGTTGCAGCCACTGCTGCGGCACCGTTGAGCCCTGGAGAGCAGCAGCCAGAGGGGCAGTGTCAGCAGTCGGCCAATGGCCATGGGGATACAGTGTCAGGGGGCAGCGTCAGTGCACCACCTGTGGACATGCCCAGGCTTGGCCTTGGTGTGTAGCACCCACCCTCAAGAGATGCTGCCCATCAGGACCGCGAACACCGTGAGGGACAGCATGCCAATCAGGCAGATGACCTCTTAGAAGAGCACACCCGCATACTCCAAGAATCAGTCGATCAGCAGGTGCGGCTTGTGACGGTGGTGGATGCACTCAGTGCGGCTCTGTGCCAGGCAGAGAAGCAGCACAGCAGAGACACCGCTCTGCTCCTGGCAGGGATGGACCAGATGTGGGAGGATGTGACCGCTGCCATTGACAGGCAGACACAGGCAATCACAGCTGTCATGGCCACAGTGGGCACACAGTTATTTGCCCATGCGTCGCAGAACTACGCATGTGCAATGTCCACCCCCCATTCTATGCCATGACACCTCCTTGTCGGTTAATCGGGTTCAGCTGTGGGCATCCCGAGCACGCCTGGCGCAGGCATATTCGGTGTGCTGCAAACCCCTGCGTGAGCACGGTCGTGTTCACGCAGTGAAACCCCTTGGGGACCGTCGGTGCCACCCCATGAGGCCATTGGTCAGCCTGTTACTGCTGGCGAGTCTCGGCGGGGCCGCCCATGCATCCGTGGCGGCCGTTGCACTGTGGCGCGTGACTGACCTGTCTTCCACCATGGCTACTGTCTGATGCTGCCCTGTGTGCATTGTGTTGTTCAACGTGCAATGCACGGGTGGGGTACCCGGCCCCGCACGCACACACACGTTCCTTCTGCACACCCTCCCGGCTGCTGTCAGCTGTGGCGTGTGCATGATGGTGCCTGCGTTGCGCTGTCTGCCTCTGTGTAATGGTGCCCAGCGTCTGACACACACACAATGACAGGCACTGGGTGTGGTGGTCTGTGGACGTGTGTGTGGCTAGGGGTGGCGGTTGGGGTCGGCGTGCCTCCTACCCTTTGTGCATGTCTTGTGGGGGGTGTGTGTGTGTGTGTGTGTGTGTGTGACCACGTGCCGTGTTAGACCTTGCCCTGACGGCGTGTGCAGTTCCATGCTCAGCCAATTCCCTTGACGACATGCATCCCTGGGGTTTGTCCATGCGTGTTTGTGGGATGTGCCCTTGCCACTGGTGGTTGCACATGGCCCCATGACTTACCTGGGTTGGTTGAAGTGCTCCTCTGTGATGGTGTCCCGGTGCATCTGTGCCATCTGGATCAGTCTGGGGTCCCTTCGACCAAGGGGGGGCTGCCCATCACCATCTTCACCAGCGTCCTCATCGTCCCCATCGCTGTCCCCCTCTTCGACCTGTGCTGCTATCCCACAGTCATTGGCCTTGTTGTGCAGGATGCAACAGACCAGGAATAGCCCGCAGGCCTTTGAGGGGCTGTACTGTAGGTCACCGCCAGACGTGTCCAGGCAACGGAAACGTGCCTTCAGCAACCCGAACACCTGCTCGATGACATTGCGTTTGGTGGCATGTGCCTCATTGTTGCGTTGCTGCGATGGGATCACGGGCCGCCGATATGGTGTGAGCAGCCAGGGATGGAGTGGGTATCCACTGTCACCTGTGTGTAGAGGGTGGACATTAGTTTGGTGATCAGCGTCGCCCTGCCTTGGGCCATCTAGGCCATTGACCATGTCACATCTGACTATGCCCTTCCCAAGCTCCATGTCTTTCTGCGTGGTTTGCATACTCACCCACTAGGTGGCCCGTGGCGATGTCCCCACTCTCGAACCTGTGGCACAGTGCGGACTGGTGCCAGATGAAGGCATCATGTGCTCCCCCAGGGTGCGTGGCACAGACATTGATAATGCGCCCCTGGCATCGCACACCACCTGGCAGTTGATGCTTGCATACCCCTTCTGATTCATGTATGCGGCCCCTTCGGGGCCAGGTGGGTGCGGATGGCCACATGGGTGCAGTCTATTGCCCCTAGCACGCCAGGCATACGTGCTACCCTGTGGAACTCCTGTATGTTTGCTGTGCGCTCCGCCGGTGTGCTGGGGAAATGGATGTACTCCGCAGCCCATGGCAGCAGTGCGCTGAGGAATTGGGTGAGGAGGCGTGATGCGGCTGACTGGGTTATGCCTGTCGTGTCCCCTGTTGGTCACTGGAAGGTACCCGTGGTGAGCAGGCACATGACAGCTGTCACTTTAGTCTCCACTGACAGAGCATGGCTCCGTCGTGTGGGTGCCTGCATCACATCACTGCACAGCTCACAGAACCGCCTCAGGATCGCCCGGTTCAGGCGGTACCGGCCCACGATCTCAGTATCAGTGTACAGCTCGAAGCTGGTGCAGGCTCAGTACTGCCTGTTGGGGGCATACCACCGACTGGCCCTTCCACGGCCATGCCCCCCTGCTGCCTGCCTTCTCACCCCCCTCATAACTGCCTCCATCTGGATAGTGGCACTGGCCACGTCCCTGGCTTGTGGTACCCCCCCGGCAGCTGTTTCTGTGTTCCCCCTGCTGTCCTTGCTGCTACTTCCCCTGCACTGTGAACACCTCCATGTAGTGGCCATACTGCCCACTATCTGTGCCCTCAGTGCTGTGTGGCACTTCCCCCTTTTGACCTGCACTGTGGCACAGGCTCCCCACACTTTCCCTGTTCCTGGGGGTTCCAGGTGCTCTGTCCTGCTCCTGCCCTGTCCTGCTCCCAGTTTTTGTGTGCCTGTGTGGCTGCCTGCAGTTCAGCAACATGTGGCTTCCCTGTAGCTTTCTTGTGCCTCTCTTTTGTTCCTTTTTATTTTGGCTCATTTCCACTATCGCGCAACCTCCGTTTGCTCCCCTATTGCGCATGGTGCATGTTGTTGAAAATCGCATTGCGCCATTTATGCATGGTTCCTCCCCCTGCAGTTGCACATGCATTCATTATCATTGCGCTCTTGAGCATTGTGATTTGGGAGGGGTGCATCTGCCTCTCGCTGAATATCGCAGAATGGCGCATTTTCGGACTTGCGCTGGCGCATCCCTGTTGCGCATGACACAACCCTTTTGAATATCCGGCCCAATGTGTCTTAGACTTATGGATAGATGGTCCTGTGCTCCCACATATGGATAGTATTATAGAGTGATAGAGGGCCCTGCGCTCCCACTGGGAGATGAGGGTTAATTACAATGTCTTTACACTTATGGATAGATAGGAGTGCAGGGTCCTATGGGCCATGCGCTCCCACATATGCATAGCAACGGCCCCGCGCTTCCACATGAAAATCTGGGATAATTACAATATGCATGCATGGGAACACAGGACCCGGAGGGCCCTGTGTTCCTACAACACACTATGGACTGATGGGAGGGCCCTTCGCTCCCACAATCAAATGAGGGTAAGATTACACTTTTTCAAAAAGTAAGGAAATTCATTGCAAACAACTTTGTTAGTGCATCAGTTAGGGCTCATATTAAAGCGACAAAAGTATGGAAATGTGGTGTTAGGGTTCAAACCCTAACACCCTATCCACACCCAACCCTACCACCCCACACCCACCCTACACAGACCAACTGGCGTTGGGGTGTGCCATATGGTCATCAACCCTAACACTCACCCCATTCTCCTATGCTGCACCATGTCAGCTTCCATACACATGGAGTGGGGTGAACATTAGGTCCGATGACCCGAAGGCTCACTCTGACGCCTGTTGGTCTGTGTAGGGTGGATTTGGCATGGGGTGGTAGGGTTGTAACTTAATATTGCAGTTGTAATAGTTATTTTGTTGATCCTGCAGTTTTTTTACAATTTGGCATGACATTTGAGTGGATAGTGAATGAGGATCATCGAGCGGAGGGGCCAGGTGAGAGGCTGTGCTTTAAAAAAAAAAAAAGCGTGTCAGCATCAGCTCCATGTGTTAAGGAGGTGGTGTCAGTGACAGGCAGGAGTTAAAAACTCTGAGGGAAGGAATAATTGTTTTGTATTATGTTTTGTAGATAACAAGAAAGTATTTTTTTTGTGGGCTTGGGAGTGCGATGTTGGGAATACTGGAGCCCAAGTCATGGAGATGTCAGTGATGGGAGTGAGTGGAGTGGAAGTATTGTGTTGGGGGACCAACTGGCAGTTTGTTTAAAGACAGGTTTTCTGAGCTGATCCAGTCTGGGGACACAGTGGTTACTACATTTGGAGCTGTGCTGCCTTTTGGTGCAAGATGGTTAGTGTTGCAGGTCTTGTAGGGACAGTGGTGAATGCTATACTGCTGCTGACGAAGTGTGGGGGTGGCAGTGATCTAGTTTCAGCAGGAGGGAGGATAATTGATGGCAGGGTGTTAAATAAACAGTAAATGATTGACGTTAGGGTGTTAAATCTCAGAACCACTGTTTATTTAACACCAGTGAGAATAAATGAATTTATTTAACTGTTTGCCCACTCCTAATGCATAAATATATGTTGCAAAAAACTTTGTTAATGCTCCAGTTAGGGTCAAAGCGACAAAATTTCGGAAATGAGGCGCTGGGGTTTCCCTAATATCCTACTCTCCCAAACCAGTCAGGAGAGTAGACGTGGGGGTGTACCTTGGGCTTCTCAAGTCTGACACTCCATTCCATCTGTTAATAAGGTCAAATGTGTAGACTTTATGAGAATGAGGTGAGCGTTAGGCTTGACAAGCCCAAGGCACACCCCACACTTTGTCTCCGCCTGGTTTGGGAGGGTGGGGTGTTAGGGAAACCCTAACGTCTTATTTCCCAACTTTTGTTGCTTTGACCTTAACTGGAACATTAACAAAGTTTTTTGCAATTTATTTCCTTACTTTTTGAGATAGTGTAATAGTATCCTTATTTTACTGTGGGAACACAGGGTCCTTTGGACCCTGCACTCCCATCCTTCTGTAGATGCGTATATGTGTGTAGCTGTGGAAGCACAGGTCCCTCCGGGCCCTGCGCTTCCATTTATAGGACAACAGTGACCAAATTGTCAGCATAGTCATCTTATTACCCCACCTCATGGACCCGTTACAGAAAATTTTTGAATCCCCGCCAAAACATAATTCTGCACAGAAAATTTTTGCATCCCTATCGAAACGTAATTCTGCACAACTGCAATGCCATTCCATGCCACAGGGGTGAAAACACATTTTTGCCAGGATTTGAAACATTACAGCTGTGACATACATGAGGTAGGGTAATAAGAAGGCTACGTTGAAAATCTGGGGTAAGAATGTTTAACATTTCCCAAGTTACAAGCGGGTGTAGTGAAATTGCATCGAATAATCATAATTGTGGCATTTTTTCATATTTTGACCCCAAATTTTCAACGTAGTTTTCTCATGACCCAGCCTCATAAACTCCATAGGTAAAAATTTTCAAATCTGTGCTAAAAGCGCCATTCCATGCTACAGGTGCAAAAACATATTTTGGGCAAGATTTGAAAAATGACAGCTGTGACATATATGAAGTGGGGTAATAAGAAGGCTATGTTGAAAATCTAGGGTCAAAATATTGAAACTTAACAAAGTTATGCGTGTATGTAGATATATTTCAATGAACGCGTGTAACTCGTCCATTTATAGGAATTTTTTTCACCAGATTTTCAACATGGCCTTTTTGGGACCCCACCTCATGAACACTGGTGGCAAAATTTTATTTGGTCCCGAAAGGTGATTTCGCTGGCGACTCTGAAGTCACCATCTGGGCCCTGATTAACGAAATGACAGTGACAGTGATCATGAGGTGGGGTCCCAGAAAGGCTATGTTGAAAATTAGGCAAAAAAATCCTAAAAATGGCAAAGTTATGAACATAAGTTCAAACGCCATTGAAATGCATTATATGGCACTTACTTTTATTCCTCAGTTCACGATTCAGCTTTGAAGAGTGCAGATGTGTCTCGGTCTACAGCAGATGACAGCATACAACCTCCAGAGGTAGGTATAGGGTAAGGGGGGTGAGGAGGTGGGTGCTCAGTTGGAGGGTCAGGATGTGGGGAGGGGAACGGCCTTGACGACGAGGGACCGTTTTCTTTATTTTGGATTTAAAAAAAAAGACATTGGGGTTGGTTTTCTTTTTTGCAGGTATATATAAAATAAATCTATTTTGGGATACTGGAGGTGGGCTCCCCAGTGTCCCGCTGTGCTTTGGGGGGGGGATTCTGAATGCTGACACAGGGATTGGGCCCCCTGATGTCAGCAAACATTATTACAGCAATGGGCTGTGCGCAGGGGCATCTGACACCGGGGGTGGGAATCCCAGTGTTGGATTATATAAAAAAAAAAAAAATGAGGCAAGGGGGCTGCCACTAGACACCAGGGAAATATATTACAGCACAGGGGATGGTACAGAAATCATGATAAAGGATCCTTTTTTGTGACTTGTGATATGAAAAAGGATTCTTTTTTTCATGTCACGTGGTCATAAAAAGGGATTCCTAGCAGTAAATAAAATACATTTTTTGTGGCATATCTGTAACATTGAAATGCAGATTGCACCTAAGGGGGTCCTGATCAGCCAGCTAGGTGTGGTGGTCTCTCTCTAGGATGTAATTGTTGTGGCTTTTGAATTATTTTTTTTTTTGTAAACAGAACGCAAGATGGCGGGTCACGAAAAAGGATTTTTCTTTCACGAAACTTCATAAAAAAGGAACAGATCATGCGAGAGTGAATCCTTTTTTGCAAGGTCAATCCTTGTTCAAACTTTATCCCTGTAATTTGGACTGGGGAATTTCCATTGAAAACAATGGGAACTTAAAAATGTTATAACTTTGCAGCGGGTTAATATTTTTTCACCAAACTAAGCTTGCCAGTTCTGTTACCCAAGCTGATTGTGCCATAAAAAAATCTCACCAAAATTCCACACCATGTGGACTCAAGGTGATGGGGGAAAAACTGCAAAAAAAGGCGACTTTTAAGATTTTAGCATTATCCGGATCTCAGAATCCATATATCCGACTGGAAAGAACTTGCCATATCAAGAGATCTACCCCACGGGACAGCGCAAACCAAATTTTGTGCAAATCCATTAATCAGTTGCAGAGTTATTAAAGTGCAAAATTTGAGGTTTAATATTAAACAGACTACTCAACCCTAACTATAGGGGCATGACTGTGCCCCTATCATATATATATATGACAAAGAACCTCTGTGCGCAAACACTGAGGCAAGGGTTACCCCAAAGGGCATTTTGCTAGGAAGCCAAGTTTCAAGAAAATACAAAATCACACATGCCCACGCAATGCAAAGCATCATGGGCTGCATATGCAAATCACCACAGAATGTTATGCTGGTTCAACTTTAAGCAGAATTGCATGGTGCCAAAAGGCCTCTCACACAGTTTGCAAAGGGTGCTAACAGATAGAAACATAGAATTTGACGGCAGATAAGGACCGCTTGGCCCACCCAGTCTACCCATTTCCCTACCTACTGGATAAGCTGCAGATCCTAGTTAACCAGCAGCCTACTTCTTCCTACCCCCAACCCCTAGAATTGCCTTATGACTGTCCCATGCATGCTTGAATTCCACCACTGATTTTGACTCCACAACTTCCTCTGGAAGGCCGTTCCATGCATCCACAACCCTCTCTGTGAAAAAATGATGACATAGACACGTGTTTCATCCTACCAGGACTCATCAGTATGCCTCGTCTGTTTGACACCCCAGTGGAATGAACCAGCTACCCTAAGACAGTCTGTCTGGGTTATGTCGTGGTGAACCCATTTAAAATAATAAACTATTTAAAAGACAAAGAACCTCTGTGCGCAAACACTGAGGCAAGGGTTACCCCAAAGGGCATTTGGCTGCGAAGCCAAGTTTCAAGAAAATACAAAATCACACATGCCCACACAATGCAAAGCATCATGGGCTGCATATGCAAATCACCGCAGAATGTTATGCTGGTTCAACTTTAAGCAGAACTGCATGGTGCCAAAAGGCCTCTCACACAGTTTGCAAAGGGTGCTAACAGATGAGATATATATATATATGTATATAGTGAGATTGCAAGTGCTAGGAAAGTGTGGTATATGAAGGTATAATGCCATTGAGGCAGCTAATTAGCCAATAACCCACGAGCCCAAAGGGTGAGTGGGTTTATTGAGCTAATTAGCCCCCTAGGTGGCATTATATCCTCATATACCACACTTTCCTAGCATTTGTTTTATATAATAAGCACCTCCTGGAGTCAGCACCCTCCTTAAACCCAAAATTATCACCGTCAACACCAGGTGCACTAAGCCACATATCCTGCAAATCCCCCACTGCCGCACATCACAAGGACAAAGGTCATTTGCTTACAGGGCCCCGAGTTGGTTTAACAGTCTCTATACCTCAGTATACCTGCAGGTTACAGTGCCTTAAGGGTTACTTCTGTTTAGTTTTAGCCTAAATTAAAACTAACATGTAAACAGCTACAAAAGAACAGTTAAAAATGTTTTATGTTACACCGTTAACTGACATTTTGAAGGAAATTGATGGTCTGATTTCCCTGAGACACTTTCAAAGCAGAAGTGGTAACTAAAGGTAAATGAAATGTGAGGCTGTTTCAGTGCATGGCTTTTGCAATTTTAGTTCACTCATCTGCAGCTGGTGCTGTTCCCATAGCAAGCAAGCAAACAAATATTTATTTATATAGCGCCTTTCAATATCAAGGCATTGTTCAAAATATATACCATAAATATACAGGTAAACAATATAAATTTAAAATCAGTCTCGGAAAGCCAGTGAAAATAAATACGTTTTTAACAAGGATTTAAAACTATTGACGGTCAGGCATTCTCTTAACCGACAAGGTAGAGAATTCCACAGGGTTGGTGCTACAAATGAAAAGGCATGAGCTCCAGATGTTTTAAGACAAACCCTGGGAATCTCTAGCAATCCTTTGTCGGCGGATCGGAGGGGGTGATTGGGGGAGTAGGGAGTCGGGAGATCTTTCAGGTAGTCAGGTCCCTGTTCGTGTAGGGTTTTAAAGGTAAGCAAGCCTACCTTTCAGGTGATCCGCCACTGAACTGGCAGCCTGTGCAGTCTGTGCAGCACAGGCGTTATGTGACTGGACCTAGAGGTACCAGTCAACAGCCTGGCCGCAGCATTCTTCACCAGCTGCAAGTGGTGGATATCAACCCCCAAACAGCCCTAGGTAGAGGGCATTGCAGTAGTCAAGATGGGTAGTAATGAAGGCATGGACCAATGCTGGAAGGTCGCCCAGTGGAACCAGATGTTTCACCCAGGCGATATTCCTCAGATGGTAAAATGAGGATTTAACCACAGCTGACACCTGAAATTTCATGGTCAAGCCGTCATCAAAAATAACGCCCAGGTTCTGCACCCGATCTGCGGTAGTGAGCTGGACACTGTCAAGCCACAGGCCCAACGCATGCGCAGCCCCCAAACCCGCCCCTGGCAACCCAGGTCCACAACCAACACCTCAGTCTTATCCGGATTCAGTCTCAGCCAACTGGAGCTCATCCAGTCTTTGATTTTGGAGAGGCAGTTATTTAGCACAGAGATCACATCAACCTGTCCGGGCAGAAAGGACTTATACAGCTGAGTATCATCTGCATAGCAATGAAAACTCAAGCTGTATCGCCTAATGATATCTCCCAATGGCAGCATATACACTGAGAACAACATGGACGCTAATATGGAGCCCTGCGGCACCCCACACGACGGGGGGTAGGGCATCAGAGGAATAAATTCCAGTGACCACCCTCTGAACCCTGCCTACGAGGAACGATCGAAACCATTTGAGGACTGTACCCGACAGTCCACAGAAAAACTGCAGGATCTCCAAAAGCACCCCATGGTCCACAGTGTCAAAGGCTGCTGAGAGATCAAGAAGGACCAAGATGGTACAAGCCTTTCGATCTCTCACCAATAGGAGATCATTTAGTACCCGAACAAGGGCAGTCTCTGTGCTATGCCTCTTCCTGAAACCAGAATGAAGGGCTTCATAGACATTGTGAGTTACAAGGTGATCATCCAGTTGCAGAGCAACCACCTTCTCAATAACCTTCCCCACAAAGGGAAGGTTAGAGACAGGTCGGTAGTTAGCTGGATCGTCAGGATCCAAGGAGGTTTTTTTTTTTTTTTGGGAGTGGTCGAATGACTGCCTCCTTGAGGGGGTCTGGAAAGACACTACTCTCCAAGGATCTCCATACAATTTCAGCTAGGATTGGGCAGATAACATCTACACACCCCACTAAAAGGGAGGTAGGGCCCAGATCCAAACTACAACAGGTTGGGCGCAGAGTCAGCCACAAACTTGGAATGACTGAATGCTGATTTTGGGGGGGTACAAAAGTCTGAGGAGCTCGCAGAGGCGTATTTGTAAATAGTTATCTTAATACTGGTCAATCAATCAATCAAGTCTTTATTTAGCCAGGTGATCACCATTGAGGCGAGCTCATTTTCAAGATGGACCTGGGCAACATAGTAAAGATTACATAGCAAAGATATACATTTGAACAAAATACAAAACAAGGTTGAACTAATACAATAAGCAATGTACAATGTTGAGGCATAGGCTCAGTGGTACCTACCTAAGATAATATGTACAATATATACAAGGGTTTATCAGAATGTAATTAACATAACAGTCCTTAGGGAAACACAGTGGAAGGGAGTTTGCAGCAGTCAAGCACGAGCATTTAGAGTATGGCCAGGACGTCGGGAATGAATGTTAATTTGCAGGGGGGTCTCCAGAGTGAGGAACATCTACTGGCTGCAGACATGTGACAATAAACCAGGGAGCAATTATAAGAGGTTGGGCAACAAGTGGAGCACCTCTACAGGTATTGCAGCAAATGTCAATAGGAAGGAAGGAAGTACATGTACAGGGCTTCTATACAAGACCAACATCTGGTAGTGAGAGGGCAATTAGGGGAAAAATGGGAAGGATTTACTGTATTAGGAGGTGCCAGGGGACACCGTATAAGAGCCAAGTGTTCTGGAAGCAGGATACAAGAATTATGGGAAGCAGTTACAAGACTCCTTGAACGAACACTCAGAGCATTTTAAATGCAGACAAGTTGATGGGGTCAACTAATTTTAGAGTTTTTTTGCAAGTTGTTCCAAAGTTGAGGTAGCAAATAGCTTATAGCTGACCTCCCAAAACGTGATTTGACCTTGGGAATGGAAAAGGAGATAAGGGAGGAACTTTTCAAGGCATACTTGCCTTCCACAGTTAGAGGGGGCAATCTGAAATATATTGAGGCAGCTTTTTTGCGATTGCTCCATAAGCCCAGAGTGCAGCATTCCTTTGTCATCTGAAGTTGAGATGTCCATCCTACTACTGCATAAAGAGAACAGTGATGAGTGAGATACAGAGCACCAGAGATGACTCTTATGGTTCTCTGATAAAGTGTATCATGTTTTGCTAATGCAGAGGCAGGGCCTTGGCCATAAAGGAAATCAATGTAGTCCAGTAAGGAAAGGAAGGCTGTTTGGACCAGTCTCTTCTTAGCATCCTGGAGGAGGTGTTTGATCCTGTAAAAAATGCCTAGCCTCTGCTTAAGCTTTTTAGACAGTTCCTCGATATGATCCAAGAAAGAGAGTTTGTGGTCGATCCAGACCCCATTACGAAGTCCAGGGATTCACCAAGAGGTATGGTCATTTGGGGTAGGGGTCCTAGGGTAGCCGGATTAGGAATGTTTGCAAAGGGTGAAAATAGCATTGCCTTTGTCTTTTTTGTATTCGAAAGGAGTTTTTGTTTTAGTAGGTGTAGTTGCAGTTGATTAAATTCCTTTTGTAAGTCTTTGCAAGCTATTTCAGGGGTTGGGCTGTCGATGTAGAATACCGTGTCATCAGCAAATACATGAATATTGGCTGAACTATTTCCTGCATCTATACCATTTATGTAAACTGCGAAAAGCAAAGGACCCAGTATGGAGCCCTGGGGTACACCACTCAATAAGGGTTTGAGTGGTGAGAGCTCCCCTTCTGCTTTAACCTGCTGCTGTCGACTATTAAGGTAGTTTGTGAACCATCACAAGGATAGGGGGTCCAGGCCTAGCTCATGGAGGGATTCTAGAAGCAATCCATGGTCGACAGTGTCGAAGGCCTTACTTAAGTCCCTAAACACAGTGCATATCACATTTTTAATATCTAGGGCTCGTTACCTTTGCAAGGGCTAAGATTGTACTGTGGCATGGCCTGAAACCTGGTTGCAGAGGGTTTAGCAGGTTTGAGGATTCCAGGTAACTCCATAGTTGTAAGCTCACTATTTTCTCCAATATCTTAGATAGGATTGGGAGTAAGGAAATTGGTCTATTGTTGTTTAAGTCTGAAGGATCTCCTGATTTGAATAAAGGTATTACATGAGCGATTTTCCATGTAGTTGGAAGATCACCCTGTGAAAGTGATAAGTTTAGAAGATGTGTAATTGGTGCTGCCAGGACATGGTGATTAATCTTGAGGAAGTAAGGGTCAATGAGGTCAGCACCAGCACTCTTCCTGATATCCAACTGCAACAGCTGCTCTTCAACTTCTTTCAAGGAGACAGGCTGAAACGAGAATACAGCCCCACTTTTAGAATTGTTGGTGGCCAGTGTTGGGTCATGCATGCCAAGTTGATTTCGGAGGTTATTGGTGGAGGACGTGTCAAAAGCTAGCCCTGCAGTAGCAAAATGATTGTTAAGGAGATCCAGGATTACCAGTTTATCTGTAGTTGCTGAGTCACCAGAGATAATTTTTATGGGTAGGGTGTTATGTGACCTATGACCTTCGATTTCTTTCAAGGTTTTCCAGAATTTGTCAGGATTTGGAGGACTAGTCAAGTTCAGCCCGGAAATAGGGAAGATGTTTTTAGGTGTGCACAAGTGTGATTTTACTGTTGTTTATGTATTGAAGTTTCATTTGTTTGCTTAAGAGAATAAATTTTTAAAAGTAAAACAATGTACTAATGATGTTAATTGGGTACAACAAGGCAGATTACTTGACCCCTGGGGATGGAATAAAAGGGAATCCTAGAGAGTTAATTAAATTAGATCAGATCAAAATTCCAGAGACAGAAAGATGGTGTGAAAGGTTTCAGGCCTGAGTTCTGAACTGGAGCAGGGAAAGACGAGTTAATCTTAGCAAGAGCAAAGTAGACAGCAACAAAGGAAAAGGTTCTTAGCCTTCAAAAGACGAACAGACTTTACAAATAAGATAATCTGCCTTGTCTTTTCAAGTTGTTGTCTTTTCTCCGTGGTTTGCAAGATAGGTTTTAATTACTTTGATGTCAATGTCAGTTTGTTTTTTTAATTCTATTTTTATTTTCTTGCTGTTTTATAAATTCCAAGCACTCTTAATCAATGAAACTTTTAGCCATTTTTCTTTCAATTTGTAACAAATTTAAGTTGGTTTGGGTATTGTGGGCCTTTTATAGGGATTAATTAGTTAATGGTTTTGGTCAATTGGTGTTGATTGGAAGTAGATGTTTTACATTTTGTTTGTGAAATGTTTGTGTGAGGTTTTTTGTTGTAGTACATGGGTTTCATTGCTGTGGTATTTGAGTTTACTTGCCAGCATATGTTACTTTGAATAGTGTCGTATATGGGGAAATAAATAATGGTTTTCATAACGGGAGTTGGGCTATAACCATGTATTATATTTCAAACCCCAGGAAATCTTACTGTATTCTGACATATGCAGTATGGTCTCGACATAGGACTGCTCCGGAGCTGAAATGGTTAATAGAACCTATGCTAATGTTGGAATGCTAGGTTTGAGCTCAATTTTCAAACCACTGTCCCTGGAATACATCCTGCAACCGTCAGATTCTTTCCTGTGTGTGCCTAAATATGATGCCTTGGAGAGCTCTCCTTCATCTTTCTTGAAGATTTTATTTTCTCGGTTTTTTAAAGTACCAATTATTTATTTTCATTTTTAAAGCACTGTCCTTGGTATTACAAGTAGATTAGTCTAGATTTAGTGTTGTTTCGTTAAGTTTTTTCGGTTCCTTGTCGGTTCTTCACAATCGGGAAGAAACCAAACTGTTGTATATATTTTATTAGGTACATTTCTTGAAAACTCGACTTCTCTGGGCCAGTTTCTTTTCTTTTTTATTTATTTAGTTGTTTAACCGGGTATAGCACACTAAGCTGAAAGCTTTTTTACAGGAGCGACCTGGGAGCACAAGGAGGTTAAGTGACTTGCCCAGGGTCACACAGTATGCAAGTGGAAACTGTGGGATTCAAACCCAGATCTGGTCTGCTGGACATCACCAGATTTGCAGCTCAGAGTTATTTACAGTAGTAGCACCGAATTAGTCAAAGGATTTTTAAGGATTTTTAAAAATCCCTATTGAAAATTGTGAAACCTTTAGTTAGGGATTTTGTTTTGTTTGTTAGTGTGTTCACTGCTACCCAGAGAGGGTTGTCTCATCTGATAGTGTAGGGTCTGTACCGGAAGACATATGAAGAGAGACTCAAGGAGCTTAATATGTATAGCCTCGAGGAAAGGAGGGAGGGGGGGACATGATAGAAACTTTCAAGTACCTCAAGGGAATCAACAAATTCCAAGAGGGTAGCATCTTTCAAAAAAAGGTGTGCAAGAACAAGGGGCACAATTCGAAGATAGAGGGGCAGCTCAGAGGTAATTTAAGGAGTATTTTTCACAGAGAGGGTTGTGGATGCATGGAATGGCCTTCGGAGAGGTTGTGGAGTCAAAACAGTGGTGGAATTCAAGCATGCATGGGACAGTCATAAGGCAATTCTAGGGGGTTGGGGTAGGAAGAAGTAGGCTGCTGGTTAACTAGGATCTGCAGCTTATCCATTAGGTAGGGAAATGGGCAGACTGGGTGGGCCAAGTGGTCCTTATCTGCCGTCAAATTCTATGTTTCTATGTTTCTAAGTTGAAAATCTACCAGATGGCACTTAAGTACTGTAATAGGAACTGGCCTTTTTCTGTAGGTATAAACAAAAAGAATTTTAGAGGATTTCTTTCCCTAAATTTTGTGAAGTATAAATAGGGAATCTCACAAAATTACTTGACAAATTCGGCGCTACTACTGTACATTTAATTTGTGCTGGGAACCAGGATAACTCTCAGTTCTTTCTTCGGTTGCTGAACTAACCGCAAACAAAAAAGAGAGAGAAGTCTTTGTTTACAATTGTGTGTATCTGACTCAGAGAAACCCAGTTCAAGGTTTTTTTTTATGTTATGTCACAACCCAAGAAAAGAACCGGCCCTACAGGTTTTCAGCACTGCACAGAGTGTGGTGAACCATTTGCTAAAGCTGATCCGCACTTAATTTGTGTTTCCTGCTTAGGGTTTGACCACCTGAACGCAGATTGTGAAATTTGTAAAAATTTTCCCCAGTCGACACTTGATAGGCGATTGAACCGACTGAGGGAAAAGATGTCCGATAAGGCTGCTGACCCGGCCTCGGATAAACCGACTTCTTTTCACTCTCAAGAAAAACTCACGGAACCAGAGGAACAGCCCTCTGACAAGATTGAATGTTCCAGGGAAGGAAGCGAACTGCAGAGACTGCTGCTGAACCAGCAATATATGCTAAAACGAAGAAGAAGAAGCAGCACTCGGGAAGGAACAACAACCGACATACCCACCAGTTCCTACTGCTGAGGAGTTTGCTAATGCCATCAGGATAATCCAGTCACTGCAAACTGGTACCTCTATTCCAGTTCCATGACCTGGTTCACATCATCCATCAGTTCAAACTTCGGGTCCCTCCTCGGTTCCCGGTTCCTCCGAACATTACCCTGATATTTATGGTGATTAATGATGATGATAAAGGGGATGATGATGAGGATTTTGGGGGGCCCCCTGAACCAGATGTTTCCCTGATCCTCAACGCCCTGACTCCCCTGATAAAGGGCCTGAGGATTTTACCTCATGTTTTGCTTTCATGAAGCAGGTGGCACCGACTCTGGACCTCTCAACTCAGGAATCCACAGAGGAGGAGGAGCCAGAATATATGGAAATGATGGATGTACCAGCAACTAAGAGGTTGCTACTACCCATCCATAAGTCTCTAAAGAGACAAGCCACTAGAGATTTGCAAACTCCCACTTCTATTCCCCCAGTAGACAAGAAGATGGATAGGAAATACTGGGTGGCCAAGGCTGGAGCCGAGTTCCTTTTTGGGCATCCCAGTCATGAAGGGGTGGTGCAGGCTGCTGCATGTGATAAGGCAGACATTCCTCTGGCATCACACCGACCTGATAAAAATTCTAGGAAAATGGATTCTATGGCCAAGAAGTCTTACCTAGGTTCGTCTCTGGCCATTAGGCATGCCACTTACATGGCTTATGTTTCCAGATACCAGAAAAGTCTCTGGAATACTGTTTTGGAGATTGCTAAGGCCTGCCCTGCTTCCATGGCATCTGACCTAGCTGAGGCTGCAAAAAGGGGCATAGAGGCTTCCCAGTACCAATTTCAGATGCAGTGGATGCTAATGACGTTGCAGCCAGACTGATGGCAACTTCAGTGTCTCCACGGAGATTTGCTTGGGTAAGGGCCACTATCTATCCCAGGTCACCCAGGTGAAGGCCTTGGATTTTCCGTGCCAGCCCACATCCCTCTTTGGTGAGCAAATAGAGGCCTACATGAAAAAGATGGATGAGTGCAAGGTGGCTTACAAGAGTGCTGCTACTAAGGAAAAGGCAGCAACACCACAGAAGTACCAGAGTAAATGGGGTAGGGGTAGAACCCAGTACAAACCTTTCTTCCAGACTCAGACTCTCCTAGCCTATCAGCCACAGAGAGGGTACTTCAGAGGCAGGGGCAGCAATCAAGCTTGCCCCAGTTCCCAGCCAAGTGCACATGCAAAGCAGACCCCCTGAGGGATCTGCCAGGGTTGCCTCCCCATTTCCAGTAGGAGGCAGGCTGGCCCACTACTTCCAGGCTTGGAAATCCATCACCACAGACAAGTGGGTCCTGGAGGTAGTGAGCCAGGGTCTTGCTCTCAACTTCAAGGTCTTACCCGGGCTGAGGGCAGGAGTTTTCAGACCTGCCACCCTATCAGAAGCAGTTCTGTTGGAAGCGGAAGTAGCAAAACCTCTTCAGGAGAAGGCAGTGGAGCATGTTCCCTTGGCCCAAAAGGGAAAGGGACTCTACTCAAGATACTTCCTCTCTCTACAGAAAACAGGGGAGTGGGCGACCCATACTGGATCTCAGACATTTAAACAGGCATTTGACAAAGCCAAAATTCAAAATGGTCACTCTAGCTGCCATTCTCTCTACTGTTAGGCAGGGAGATTGGCTGGCATCCCTAGACTTAAAGGATGCTTACTTCTACATTCCTATCAGGCAATCCCACAGAAAGTACCTCAGGTTCAGATTGCCATCCGACCATTACCAGTTCAGAGCCATGCCTTTTGGCCTGACTTCTGCTCTAAGAGTGTTTACAAAGTGCCTAGCAGTAGTGGTAGCACATTTAAGGAGGCGGAGAGTTACAGTCTTCCCATACCAGGATGACTGGCCAGTGGTAGGCCAGTCCCCCCAACAGGTCAAAGATGCACTGACCACCACTCAGGATACCCTGCAGTCCTTAGGCTTCCTGGTAAACCAAAAGAAATTAGTGCTGAGACCAGTTCAGCTCCTGGAATTTATAGGACCAGAACTGGACACACCAAGAGGAAAGGCATTCCTCCCTCAGGGGAGGGTGGACAGCCTCGTACAGTTGGCCAGCTCTTTCCGGCTGCATATTCCCAGACCAGCAAGCCACTTTCTCCAGCTGTTGGGATACATGACTGCGTCAACAGCAACAGTGCCAGGTTCCAGATAAGGGACATCCAGTTCCATCTCAGATCTCACTGGTCGCAGAGAAGAGATTCCCTGTTAAAGATGGTGCCAGTCACAGGAACTCTTCAAGCACTCCAGTGGTTGCAGGAAAAGGACAACCTCAGAGAAGGTGTGCCCTTCCTTCAGCAACCACCATCAGCAGTGCTAACAATGGATGCCTCCCTCCTAGGATGGGGTGCCCACCTGGGAGAGCACACCGCACATGGTATTTGGCTTCAGCAGGAATGTCTGCTTCACATAAACCTACTGGAACTCGGGGCACTTTACCTAAGCATTCAGTCCTTTGCCTCAATGCTGCAGGGCAAGGTGGTTCAAGTTAGAACAGACACTACAACCACAATGTATTACATCAACAAGCAAGGGGGCACAAGGTCACCCCCCTGTGTACAGTGACCTTGAAACTGTGGAATTTGGCCTACTCCCTGGGGATCTCCCTATCAGCAGTTCATCTCCCAGGGAAGAACAATGTCAAAGGGTGTCAGCGTGGCTCAGTTGGTAGCACATCCGCCTCTGGACCAGAAGGTCGTGGGTTCTCATCCCACACCAGGATTGGACTTCCACCTAAAAATTGCTGGCATCCAAGTGCAGTATTGGGGGGTGCTGTACTGCTGGGGTGTGCCGTCCTCCGGATGAGATGTTAAAACGAGGTCTCTTCTGCCCATCCTGGTGTTGTCCTGGTGGGTGTCCAGGTGGAAGTAAAAGAACCCAGGGCACTCTTCGCAAAGAGTAGAGAACGTTCCCGGTGTCCTGGCCAACATTCCCTTCCCATGAACCGGTTCATGCAATTATCCAGGCTGTGTGTGGGTGATGATGTGCGATATGGCCACCACCACACATTCAGTCACTTCACTACCAGTCTAGCATTGCTTGTAAAGCGCTTTGGATGTATGAAAAGCGCTATATAAATGCTGATTCTTCTTCTTCTTCTTCTTCTCACAGATGCCCTCAGTAGGATCAACCAGAATCACCACAAATGGTCACTAAACAGGCAAATCCTGCAGATTGTGTTCAGAAGGTGGGGCACCCCAGAGGAGGACTGCTTCACAGCCCCAAACAATCACCAGCTGCCACAGTTCTGTTGCAGACCTCCTACAGTAGGCACAGTGCCTTTGGATGCAGTACTGTTGGACTGGACAGGGAAGTTTCTGTATGCCTTCCCTCCATTTCCCCTGTTGCTCAGAGTACTGAACAAGTGCAGGGTTCAGCCAGCGACAATGATCCTCATAGCTCCAGACTGGGCCAGTCAGCCCTGGTATCCACTGCTCCTGACCCTGTCAGTATCCACACCAATCTCCCTCCCCAGGAGGCACAACCTACTGGCCTCCTCACAGGGCAGGATCCTTTGCCCCAATCTCCAGTCCATCAGGCTCAAGGCTTGGCTCTTGAGGACTTAGAGTATGCTGACCTACACCTCTCTAAAGGCGTTTTGGAGGTCCTCAGAGTTTCTTTAAAACCCTCTACTAGGAAAACTTACACCTTTAAGTGGAAGAAGTTTTCTATTTGGTGCCAGCAGAAACATATCTAGACTGTAGCCAGGCTGGCTTGCCAGTTGTTTTGGATTATCTGGCACACCTTCATTCCCTTGGCCTCAGGCCATCTGCCCTTAAGGTACACCTGGCAGCTGTCTCTGCTTACCTCTCAGTGGGTAAGGGTTCATCTCTGGCTGCTAACCAGGTATTCAGAAAGTTTTTCAAAGGTCTGTTACACTTGCATCCCCCACACAGGGAGCCAGCTCCTTCATTGGGCCTTAGTATATGCATTGGTCAGCTAATGCCGCCACCCTTCGAGCCCATGTCTTCACCAGAGTTTAAATATGTGACATGAAAGACTGTGTTCCTGATAGCTATCACCTCAGCCAGGAGAATCAGTGAGCTCCAGGCCCTGTCAACAGAGCCAAATTGCATCTCAGTCCATAGGGACGAGGTAGTCCTCAGGACTAACAGGAAGTTTCTCCCCAAGGTAGTGTCGGACTTTCACCTGAATTAGTCCATCGCTTTGCCAGTCTTTTTCACTGACCATTCTAGCTCAGGGGAACGTAGACTGTATAGCCTGGATGTCAAGAGGGCTATCAGTTACTACTTGGATCATACTAAGCATCATAGGCAGGATAGTACTTTGCTCTTCCTGGCTTATGGAGAGATGGGCAAGGGCAAACCTGCCTCGAAGAGGACCACTGCATGATGGATTGTTGCCTGTATTCAATTCTGCTACAGCAAAGTAGGCAAAGTGCTTCCTGTGGGCCTTAGGGCCCACTCTGCAAGGGATACAGCTGCTTCTGTAGCAACTGCAAGGGATATTCCTGTGTTGGAAATTTGTAAAGCAGCTACCTGGAAAACTGTTCTGATTTACCAAACACTGTAGCCTAGATACCCAGGCCAGAAGTGATACCAGATTTGGTACAGCAGTACTGCAGAGCTTGTTTCCTAAATAGGTTCTCTGCCCTCCTGCAAAGGTACTGGTTTGGTAGACTGCATATGTCAGAATACAGTAAGATTTCCTGGGGTTTAAAGAAAACAATTACTTACTATAGTAATCTTGTTTCTTCCAAGGGAATCATGCTGTATTCTGAGCTCCCACCCTACCTCCCCTACTAGAACCTATGGACACTGCACTACAGCTGTCCATGCTATTTGAAACTTGTGAGTGTTTCTTGATTGGGGCATTTGTGACTTGAGTTTTAGTGATGCTCACACTTTTAAATAAAAGGGGATTGATTGTTTTTGGGGAGGGTTATTTATTAGGATAGTTTAGATAGCTTGTTATAATGCATGCTTTGTACGTAAGAATCTGATGGTTGCAGGATGTATTCCAGGGACAGTGGTTTGAAAACTGAGCATGAGCCTAGCATTCCATCATCAGCATAGGTTCTATTAACCATTTAGTCTCTGGGGGAGTCCTGCGGTGAGATCATACTGCATAAGTCAGAATACAGTAAGATTCATTTTTTCATACCAGCATTTCAAACGTGAGGTGGTGCCCTTGAGATAAAACTTTAGAATTTTAATGTTCAAACTCAGCAGTGTGATCACACTCCTTCTGATATTCCGATGGCAGGTATATGTCTCTGCTGAAGAGATCAGTTGCCCCAGAGTCCTGTTCTGGTCCCGGTGGCTAAGTGTGCTTAGTTTTGACTACTATTTTATTATTTTGTTAAGTTTTGGAGTTTGTTTATCTTAGTTTTATTTATTTATTTCATATTCATTTTATCTCCTGGCCTCCTCTGGCAGCCCCCTTCTGACCAACCCCCCCATACCTGTCTTCCCTGGTACTTAACTTACACCGACATCCTCTGCTACAGGACTGTGGTGGTGCCTGGTCACTGGTGCAGAGCCTGTGG
Organism: Neoceratodus forsteri; assembly: GCA_016271365.2. Lineage (NCBI taxonomy): Eukaryota > Metazoa > Chordata > Ceratodontiformes > Ceratodontidae > Neoceratodus > Neoceratodus forsteri. The sequence goes on along the minus strand of CM057452.1, from coordinate 553,410,322 downwards.
GGGGTTGGGTGTCATCCTTCCGCCGGGGGTGTTTTTCATCCATTTTTGCTCTGGGGTCCATGGACATGCAGTGGGCATGATGTGTGAGCTCCACTTCCGTGGAGATGCCCCCGATGTCCTGAACGTGGGTTCCCCTTCCCTACATGGTGACGTTGCATGTGCGTGGCAGTCAAGCAGCACACCACACAGACCCCCCTCCTAAGGAAGGAGCGCTGTCCTAGGGACACTCAGTCCTTCCTTTCCTTGCCAGCCCCGAACTACCCGAGTCTGTTCCTGACCCCAGGTCACTAGTATGGCAGGAGGTAAGACGCTCAGCGCCTCAGCTCTTCATGTCACTGCGCCAGCTTTTATTTTAGTTTTATTTAATTTTTTTTTCAAAAGTTTCACCACTAAAGTCACACTGAGCTGGTAGCTCATTTCCAGAGTCGCCTAAGTGGAAGGGGAGTACAGCACAATTTGACAATAAGATGTAATAAATACATAGCAAAATTACAGTTGCCGTGCAAAGAGGCAGTATAAATGCAAAGTGTAAGTTACAGTTGCTGTGCAGTGAGGCAATCTGAAATACAGAGACACATTAATTAACACATTAAACACTAAAACGGATGTGCAAAACTCCAGAGAATTTATCATATTATCACTGGTTCCTTTGCAGTTCCTGTAACTGTGAGAACCATGGTTTTTAGTGGTTCCCAGTTCTGGTTCCCCAATCTCAAATCCAACACAAATAAATTCATTTTAGATATATAGATGTTTGCAGATACAAGTAGACCTGCAGTCCATCAAGCCTGCCCATTTGTGACCTAGGCCCTTAACAGTCTTGCACAGCTTAGTCTTCGAGTGGTTCAGTCACTCCCATATTACTACATGTAGCAAACCACCTCCACCCATCACTCTAGTCACTTTCCATTTGTCCTCATCCATTCCAATATGTCTATCCCACCCATATGTAAATTTAGTTTAAATTATGTTTCATTTTAATAGGGTATACCAGCTCCATGGGAGCACTTGTAGATATGTTCACTGCAGGCGCTGCCCTCTGTGGCAGAGTTTTGCATCTCATACATTTGGTGCAGGCTTTGCAATATTATTCCATATCACTCCATATACTTGGCCAATAGAAGCGAGCATGAGCAAGGTCCAAAGTTTGCTCACTTCTAGGGTGTCCCATGTTATCCTACAGAGCATGCAACACAACCTTTTTGAACTTTAAAGGTAAGACTAATTGCATTTTTGGAAAACCCTGTGATCCTTGGATTTCTTGGTGCAGCAAATTATCTTTGACTTTTAACTTGGGCTACTCCCACAATAATAACTTTGTGTCGGGATCACTGGTATGAACCTGTGTGGCATCACCACCCTTTTTTCCGGGTGAAGATTGTGTCTTTCAAGCATGAGTCTGTTCTTTGCTGTCTCTGTAAATTTTGAGGAAGAGTGGTCAAATCTGGTGCAGCAAAGTGGCAGTAAGAACTGGGTGGACAGTCGCCAGGGGCACCAAATCTGTCTATGAGATGATGAGCATTTGCAGTAGACTGGGGCTTATCTGTTTCAGACTTTTTGCCCAGCGCTTTGACAGTTTGTTCTGGGATCTGTACCAGTGTTTGGTTGTCTGTGAATGATGCATTTGGTCATCTTGACAGGGCATCAAGGTCCACATGATTCAAGCCAGGTCTGTACTATACACAATAGTCATTGGTTGACAAAGCGGATAACCATATGTGCCTAGTAACGTCTAATTTTGCAGTTGTTTTTACATATGTCAAAGGGTTGTTATCTGTTTTGACAGTGATGCGTACCCCATACAAGTATTCAGGAAACTGGTCCATAATGGTCCCCCTGAGTGCAGGGGGCTCCCGATTTGTGGACAGGGTAGTTAATTTGTGCAGTATTTAAGCTCCTACTTGTGAAGACGACTGCCTTAGTCCTTCAAGATAATTTTCCAGTACAGCTCCAGGTCCTCAGAGGCTTGCATCTGTATGTAGGACATAGGGCTTTGCTGGATCAGCATATGCTAGTACTGGTGCATTTGTGAGACAGTAAATGATCTCTTTGAATGACTTATCACATTGGGTGTCCCTTCTCTGGCCAAATGAGTCACTTGGCTTGAAACAGTTTTTGTAACTGCAGGGTACATTTTGCCTCTGTTTATTGGCAAGTAGCCTTGTGTTAGATTCAGCAACGGTCTCACCACTCTGGTATAATCTTTTATTAAGTGTCTGTAATACCCACAATGCCTAGGAAATGCTGTAGGTCTTTCAGGTTCTTTAGCTTGGGTCAGGTGGTCAAGGCTTTAACTGTGCTTGGATCTGTTTGAATTTCTTGAGCTGACACAATATGTCCCACATATCTGATGGACTTCTGGAAAAATTGGCATTTAATTATAGAGAGTTTGAGCCCAAACTCTTCCAGTCGATCTAGCACCTTCATCAGATGAGCCTCTTGCTCCTCTAGGGTCTTCCCAAAAACACAGTGACATTGTGAAGATAGAATGCACATTCCATGAGGTGCTGGAATGTTAGATATGTCTTTGGGCATACAAAGTAATTCATAGAGACCAAGTAGTCCTATGAAAACAGTTTCTCTCTGTTTTCAGGAGCCATCAGTATCTAGTAGCACTTTCTCTTCAAATCCAAAACTGAAAACCATTTGCTTCCACTGAGACAATCTAAAGTATCCTGAATCCTTAGCATCCTATACTGTTTGGGGCGGTTTTATTATTGAGACTTCTATAGTTGACACACATGCAAACTGTGCCATTTTTCTTGTACACAATTACAATAGGAGGGATATAGGGGCTTCTCAATTGTTAGATTATTCCTGCCTCAAGCAGTTACTGTAGATGCTATCTCACATCATTATCACATCATCAGTATTTGCTGGGGCCAGGCAACAGGATCGTTCTCAAAAAGTTAGCATCACCTGGAGCTCAGGCATTTTATTGCTCAAGCTCCTGGCATTTAGCAGGACTACCTTCAACCCTTTCCATATACTTCCATTTCCCCTGCTCGCACTCCCATGGGGATTTAGTCTTCCCCCGGTCAACACCTTACCAGTCGGCCTTTTCCCGCATTCATCCAGCTCCCCAGGGGGGTGGAGACTGAGCCCCTCCTTTATCGGACCCCCCTCGACAGCCTTCTTTCCCATCCCTCCCCCTTCCAGATTTAAACCCCACCTTTCACCAACAGACCCCTCTATTTTCAACTTACGGATTTCCCTCCCCTCCAAATTGAGGTGGAACCTATCTCTAGCATATAGCCTCTTATCCTCCCAGGTCTCCCCCCAATCCCCCATCAACCCATACCCTCTGGCCCCACACCACTCCCTGAGCCACTGGTTTATCTCCCTGATCTTCCTCTTGTGTTCTCCACTAGCCCTTGGCACCGACAGGATTTCCAAGAAGGAAATGTGCATCCTATGTCATGACAGACCCTGGCAAGCTCCCTGAACCTTGTCTGTATCTCTAGCTCACTATTTCCTTCAATGTCATTGGTACCCAGGTGGACCAGTATATCCGTGGAACCTCCACAATCCTTTGCCAGCTCATATACCTCATGCTTGGCCCTGTGCACCGTTAGTCCAGGGAAGCATTTTGTTCTAACTGGGCAGGCTTCCCCCTGCCTATCCCATTTAATACCCCGATCATGGAATTACCCAACAGAATCACTCTGACCACTCTTTTTCCTCCATTTCCCCCCCTTCCATGTCCCTCATCCTTTCTACCAGCCCTACTTCCCAGCCAACTTCTGCTTCCCTATCTCGGTACCCCTGTTGCACCCTCCTTATTTACCGTGACCACCCTCCTCTGATCTTATGCCTCTCCTCCTCCGGTATTCTTTTTGTGCCCGCTATCCCCTGTGGCTGCTCGTGACAGGTCCCCCTCCCCCCATCTGCTAAACTTGCCTGGCTTGTCCTCCCTTCCTTCCTGTCTCCGTTCAGCCCCTCCTTGCCTGTCGTGCTCCCCTGGCATAAACCCTCAGCTGCCTTTACTGTATCCTCCTTGTACTTCCAGTCCCTCTCCTTGCTCTTTCCTCCCAACTGGTCCTTCTCCTTGCACTTTCCTCTCTCTACCACCTCCTCCTCCTCCTGCTCTGATCCACTGCTCCCCCCATTTTCCCACGTTGAAAGTTCCCCCCTATTCTTCCTGCTATCCGGCCCCTGCCTCCTGCCCTCCACTTCCTTTCCATCTCGAAACGCCCCTGTTATGGCTACATCACCCCCTCATCCTCAAGCAGAAGAAGATAATTGAAGCGGTTACTGAGCTTAAGGTCTGATAGATAGGTAGAAGACTTGGTTTGCTGGCCAAGGCACCTAGCTTCACCTGAGCTCTTTCCTTCTAAGACTGCTTGAAAGGCAGAGTAGAGAAACTTACCAGAGCAAGGGAAAAGGATTAAGACTTAGTTTGGCTAAGCAGATTTACTGTGTGGTGGTGTTTTTATTTTTTACTCACAGGGATTGCTACTGTTTGTTGCTAACATTTCATTGCTCTATTTTTTCTCTGATTCAGATTGTTGTTGCTGGTATACCTTCTTCTGCATTATTACAAGGTGTGCCTACAGGTGTGTGCTAACAGATTACTCCTGTAATCTTCTGATTCAAATTGTCTTTTGCAAGGTATATCTTCAGTTACTGCTTTATTTTTCTCTGGAGCAAAGTGTTTCTTACAGCGTATATCTTCTCTGAAATTATTACAGGGGTGCTTTACAGGTTTTACAGTTTTATCTAACATTAGGATAAGCTTTCAGGGTTACTGCATTTGTTGTTGACTGATTGTTTCTGCTCTTACCTCCTTGTTCTTTCGTCCGTGGTTCTTCTTTAGGCAGGAAGAGCCCAGCCACCACCCATCCCCAACCACCCCAGCTACCTCCTTTTAAAGGGTACCACAGTTGTGACATTTCCTGTGGCAGAGCAGGAAGGGGATCAGTGGGGCCTCCACAAGGTGAGCTCATTTACAGGGGCACTAGTAATTTAACTTGTTATAACAAGTTAAACAAAAGCACAATTAAACCATTACTTGCATTTTTTCTTTTTTTCCTTCTAATTACTCTGACTAGGTTACAAACCCAGCAACTTATTTGGAATGGATTTCATTAACTGCAGGTACTGTGGAACAATTTTCAGAAGGACAGTCTTACAGGATTTAGGACACTGTCCTACATGCTGAGCCTTTGAGATCTTAGGGCTCAGCTCCGGGCAGCATGGGCAGAGATTGCATGCCTCAAATTTCATATTGAAGAGGAAATACATTATAAGAACCACCGCCATTTCCCAGCATCCAACAGAAAAACCTCGACCGCAGAGGGTAGTTGGTCCAGGAGGTTGGCAGGGGTTAGGAGGAGCAAATCAGGTGCCCCATCACTCTCTGCTCTCCAACACATTACCTCCAAAACCATATAAACACTACAAACAGGTATCTGCCTCTATCTCTGAAATCAAATAAAAGGCAGAAGACACTGCAGAGCAGGACACTGCGGCACAGGAGCTAGCACAACAAAACTCACCCAAATCAGGAACCAAAACAAAACAAGCACAAAGAAATCCAAAAACTTCTGATCATAGGAGACTCCATGATTCGGGAGTTGATACCATCTCCAGCCAGGGGTGATGGTCAGATGTCTCCAAGTACATCAGCATGGAGACACCGACGCATTGCAAAATTGTTCACAAAGCAGGAGAAAACATTGATGTCCTAGTACACATAGGGACTAATGATCTCGCCACCCGGTCAGTTGTGGAGACCAAGGAACACCTGACTAGGCTGGGTGACAAACTATCATCTATTTCGTCCGGCATCTCCTTCTCTGAGATCCTGCCAGTCTGGGAGAGGGAGCAGATGGACGGAAGGTCAGAAGAGGGAGATAGGGAGCTAAACACGTGGCTCAAGGACTGGTGCCAGGAAAAGGACACAGATTTGTAGGGAACTGGCAACAGTTCTGGGAGTGAAAGTTCTTTAAATTTGATGGACTGCATCTGACTAAAGAGGAGTTAGTGCATTGGGGCAGAAGTTTGACGTCTTTGCAGAATATTTAAACTAGCAAATGGGGAGGGGTGCAGCACCCATGCGATAGAATGGGAGAACACCTCCCCTCAGCTAGTGGTCAAACAGGAATTCAGCATGTTTGCCATTCATTTGCATCACCAGGTAAGAAAAAAGGTTTGTCTCCCCATACGACACACAGGGGTAATGCCAAACTTCACCCAACAACTAACACACCAAAATCTGGCCAATGGAAAATCATGTACACAAATGCTCACAGCCTGGGAAATAAGATCCCAGACCTGCAGGCAATAATGTCAGAGGCTAAACTGGACATAGTAGCAATTAGTGAGACGTGGTTTACCAGTAACCACACTTGGGAGACTTCAGTACCTGGCTATGTATTATTCAGAAGAGACCGAGGTGCAAAAGGGGGAGGAGTGGCCCTGTATGTTAATGAAAAATATCAAAGCTACAGAAATTCAGAATACACATAAGGAGCCAGAAGAACTGTGGGTCACCCTGGAAACAGGAAATGGGACAGCCATAAGAACTGGGGTTGTCTACAGGCCCCAGACCAGAGGAGGACATAGACACATTACTGTTAGAAGATATACAAAACATGACAGCTAAAGGAGGTTCTGATAATGGGAGATTTCAAAATGCGGATACAGATTGGTCAATACCAGCAGGAACATCTGCCAGAACTAGACTCATAGTGGATTCCCTGCAGGGAGGGCCTCAAACAACTGGTACAGCAACCCACAAGAGACAGGGCTATCCTAGATCTAGTACTGACTAACAAGAAGGGATCACAGATCTCCAGGTAGAAGGTCACCTGGGGCCAGTGACCATCACATGGTATGGTTCAATTTGGCTACTACTCTAAATCATCCCATTCCAAGGCAAAATATGGGACTTCAGAGGAGCTGACTTTGATAAGATGGCCAACAGAGTTAAGCTAGCCCTGGCAAAAAGAAACACAGGTGAGGGTACAGGCAAAGTGGGCAAGCATTAAGGATGCAATACTTGAAGCAACATCCCATTGTGTTAGACAGAAAGGAAGTGCAAAGAAGAAGGAAACCACTTTGGTTCTCAAATACAGTAGCAGAAAGGTCAGAGCCAAAAGGCTGGCCTTCAGGAAATATAAGGGAACACAGCGGGATGAAGATAGGGAGGCATACCAAACTGCCTAAAGGGAAGCAGGTAAGGCAGTAAGGCAGGCAAAGTCCCAAACTGAGAAACACTACTAGCACGAACAGTAAAGAAGGTGACAAGACTTTCTATAGATACATTAGTGAAAGGAGAAAGTCCAGAGGGTATTGCTAAGCTAATGGAGAAAGGGAGCATGTGAGGAGGAGGACCCTGTAAAGGCATCTATCCTAAATAGATACTTTTCCTCAGTATTTACTGAAGAGAAGGTAGGGCAGGGCCCACAGCTCAACATCATGGACACAGGGGAGGAGGTGAGCACTACTCCTTCACAAAGAAAGGGTGCTACAGAGCTTGCTAAGCTCAGGGTGGATAAGGCAATGGGACCTGATGGCATACATCCCAGGGTACTTAAGGAGCTAAAGGAGGAACTAGCAGAGCCATTAGCAGAATTGTTTAGTGAGTCTCTGAGCACAGGAGAGGTCCCAGAAGACTGGAGAAGGGCTCATATGATCCCGCTCCACAAGAGTGGTAGCAGGGAGGAGGCGGGAACTACGGACCGGTCAGTCTTACCTCAGTAGTGGGCAAGATTATGGAGGCACTCCTTAAGGAAAGGATAGTGCAACACCTGGAATCCATAGGGGCACAGGATCCAAGACAGCATGGGTTTACAAAGGAAGGTCCTGTCAAACTAATCTCATAGATTTCTTTGACTGGGTAACCAAGTGGTGGACCAAGGGAGCAGTTGATGTCGCCTACCTTGACTTCAGCAAAGCTTTTGACACTGTTCCACATAGAAGATTGATAAATAAGCTGGGTAGGCTCGGGGTGGGTCAGAAGTTGGTCAACTGGGTGGCAAACTGGTTGACGGGCAGAAAACAGAAGTGGTGGTAAAATGGTATACAGTCAGAAGAGATGCAAGTCACAAGTGGGTACCTCAGGGATCAGTCTTGGGGCCAGTCCTCTTCAACATCTTCATTAGTGACCTTGCAGATGGACCAGAGGGTAAGGCTTGTCTGTTTGCAGATGACACCAAGATCTGCAACAGAGTAGATGATCCAGATGGGGTGGGCAGAATGAGAAGAGATCTGGATAAACTAGCAGAATGGTCAGAAGAGTGGCAACTGGGATTTAATGCAAAGAAGAAAATCATGCACATAGGAAGAGAAACCCTGAAGCCACCTATAGGCTGGGAGTGGAGTTGCTAGCAGTCACAAGGAAGAAAGAGACTTGGGCATCATCATCACTGATGACCTAAAATCATCAAGCAGACCTCTAAAGCAGTAGGTAAGGCTAGGGGTGTTAGGGTGTATTAGTAGGGTATCACAAGTCGTAAGAGGAGGTAATAATCCCTCTGTACAAGACACTAGTTAGGCCCCATCTGGAGTACTGCGTGCAGTATTGGAGCCACACCTTCACAAGGACATTAACCAAATTGAGGCAGTCCAGAGAAGGCACCAAAATGGTGCAGGGACTGCATCAGAAGAAATATGAGGACAGATTAACGGAGCTCAATATGTATACCCTTGAGCAAAGGAGGAGAGAGGTGATATGATCGAGGCATTCAAACACCTTAAGGGCATAAACAAGGTGAAAGAGTCTAACATGTTTAAATATAAGAAAAATAGCAGGACAGAGGACACAGCATGAGATTAGAGGAGGCCGATTAAGGGGAATGGGAAATTCTTTTTCACAGAAAGGGTGGTGGATGCATGGAATGGCTTACCACAAGAAGTGGTGGCTATGAATACAGTGCAGGGCTTCAAACAGGCATGGGATAGGCATAAGGGAGCAATACAAATGACTATGAATAGATAGGCCACTGACAGAGCAAAGGCCGATGGCACATTTATAAGGTAGAAAAAGAAATGGGCAGACTGGATGGGCCTTGCGGTCCTTATCTGCTGTCAACTTCTATGTTTCTGATCCACCCCCCCCCTGCTTCCTTCTGTCCTGCCCTGCCCCAGCCATCTGCCTACTTCCCTGAGAATGTCCTCCCTATGGCCCCCTCTGTGAGGGTCCCCAGATACCTGCCTGCTTCCTTGGTGGTGTCCTCCTTTTGGGCCCCCTCTGTCAGGGTCCCTATGTGACCCCAGAGTACTCTCCTGCACTCCTTTCCCTGTGCCCCCACCCCTAGTACTTGGTGCAACCCCGTGGAAGAGCCCCTGCCCTATTCCTCATGCATACCCCCCCCCCCAGCTGTCTCCTAATCCCCTCAACCTCCTCCCTAAGCTATGCCAGTATGTGGCACACTGGGCAACCACCGAACTTCCAAGCCCAGTCCAGTATCATGGCCACCCCACACCCTGTGCACCCCACCACCCTCCCAAAGATGCCAGGTTGATCAAGTCTGAGGTCTCACAGGAAAATATGGCTGCGCAACCAGACAGAGGAGAGACAGAAAAGGAAAGAATACAGATCCTTGCATTTTAAACACTTTCTCTAACTACTGGGACAGGATCCTATTACACCCTGTCACACAACTCCGTAAAAACATAGAAATATAGACTTTGATGGCAGATAAGGACCGCATGGCCCATCTAGTCTGCCCATTTCCCTACCTACAGGATAGGCCGCAGGTCATAGTTAACCAACAGCCTATTTCTTCCTACCCCCCACAAGAATTGCCTTATGTCTGTCCCATGCATTCTTGAATTCTCCCACAGTTTTAGACCCCACAACCTCCTCAGTAAGGCTGTTCCATGCATCCACTACCCTCTCTGTGAAATAATACTTCCTCACATTGCCCCTGAACCGCCCTCCTTCTAGCTTTAAATTGTGTCCTCTTGTTCTTGCACGTCTCTTTTTCTGAAAGATGCTACCCTCTTGGACTTTGTTGATTCCACTGAGGTACTTAAAAGTTTCTATCATGTCCCCCCTCTCCCTTCTTTCCTCAAGGGTATGCATATTAAGCTCCTTTAGTCTCTCCTCATCGGCTTCTCTTGCAGACCCTGCACCATTTTAGTTGCCCTCCTCTGGACTGCCTCTATCCTGTCTATGTCCTTGCGGAGATGGGGTCTCCAGAACTAGACGCAGTACTCCAGATGGGGTCTCACCAACTGTCTGTACAGAGGGATAACAACTTCCTGTTTTCTGCTGCTGATGCCTCTCCCTGTGCATCCCAGTATACCCCCAGCCCTCCCTACTGCCTTCTCACATTGCTTGCTAACCTTAAGGTTATCTATATGATTACCCCCAGGTCCCTTTCCTTTTTTGTTGTTATTACTACCTCCCTCCCCCCCCCCATTGTGTATTCTTCCCCTGGGTTCTTGTTTCCCAGGTGCATTATTTTGCACTCCTTTGCATTGAATCCTAGCTGCCATACTTCTGACCATTCCTCCAACCTTGCCAAGTCCCTTCTCATCCTTTCCACGCCTCCTTGTGTATCAACCCTGTTGCAGATCTTTGTGTCATCTGCAAAAGGCATACTTTCCTTCAGTCTGTCTGCAGTGTCACTGATGAAGACATTAAAAGGACTGGACCCAATACTGAACCCTCACGGTACCCACTAGTAACCCTCTTTCTTCAGAGTGGACTCCATTTACAATTACCTTCTGTGTCCTGTTGTGCAGCCAATGTTTTACCAGGCTACCACCCTGGGACCCACTCCCAGGCTAGTTAATTTGACTATTAATCTTTTGTGTGGGACTGTGTCAAATGCCTTGCTAAAGTCTAGGTAGGCCATGTCCACAGCCCCTCCCTGGTCTACTACTTTGGTCACCCAGTCAAAGAAATCTATTAGATTCGTCTGACATGACCTTCCCGCTGTGAACCTATGCTGCCTTGGGTCCTGTGCCCCACTGGCCTCTAGGTACTCAACTATTCTTTCCTTCAGAAGTGACTCCATCACTTTCCCTGCCACAGAGGTCAGACTGACAGGTCTGTAGTTTCCTGCCTCTGTCTTGGTCCCACTTTTTTGAAGGGGAATCACATCCGCCTTCCTCCAGTCCTCGGGTACCACACCATCCTCCCATGATTTAATAAAAAGAGTAGCTGGTGGTTTCACTAGTTCCTCCCTTAATTATTTTAGAATTCTGGGGTGAATTCCATCAGGACCCATTGCTTTGTCCACCTTCAGTTTTAGGAGTTCTTGCAGAACCCTTTCTTCTGTGAAAGGACTGGGATCGACCCCCCTATCAAGAGTTCTTCTGTTAATTGGATTAGGCACTTCCCCCTCCTCTTTTGTGAATACTGAGCAGAAATATTCATTCAGTATCCCTGCTTTTTCACTGTCCCCCTCTGCCCACCCACCATTCATTCTATTCAGCCTCACTATCCCTCCCTTTGTCTTTCTACGCTCGCTGATGTACCTATAAAAGGTTTTATCCCCCTTCTTAACTGAGTTGGCTATCTTTTCCTCAGTTTGGGCCTTTGCTATTCTGACTTCCCTCCCTGCTTTCTTCTGCCTTAACTGGTACAGCTTTCTGTCCTGCTCCTTCTGTGTTTCCTTATACTTACAGAATGCTATCTTTTTCTTCCTGACTTTCACAGCCACCTCTGAGAACCATAGTGGCTTTTTCTTTCGTTTTGATTTGTTTAGTTGCTTCACACAAAGGCTTGTTGCCTCTGTGATGGCAGTTTTGATGATTCCCCATTGTTGCTCCACACCTCCTTCTAGCCTGTTTGCTAGTGCTTTTCTGAGGCACTCTCCCATCTTGCCAAAGTCAGCCCCCCTAAAGTCCAGTACCCTCACTTTTGTATGGCTTGATTCTATAGCTGTGTTTAACGTGAACCACACTGTTTGATGGCCACTTGTTCCCAGATGGCAACCCACTTCTAGATCTGAGATCCTCTCATTGCCCCCGTTTGAGAGTACGAGGTCTAAGATTGCTCCCTCACGAGTGGGTTCCGAAACTAGCTGTCTGAGGCCTGCCACCTGTAGGGCATCAAGAATGGCCCTGCTCTTGGATGTGGCTGCAGCAGATGTGCTCCAGTTAACATCTGGCATATTCAGGTCTCCCATCAACAGTATCTCCCTTTCTCTGCCATTCTAAGAATGCCTTCTATCATATCCTTGTCCATTCCCTCCCCTGACATGGGGTCTGTACACAACCCTGTGCAGATTGTGGTCCCCTTCCAGTGCCAAGGTGACCCACAGTGCCTCCTCTCCTCCATGTTTACTCTTTTGTTCAGTTGCTTTTATCCCTTCCTTTACATGAGAGCTACTCCTCCCCCTCTTCTCCCCTGCCTGTCTCTCCTGTAGGTTATGTACCTGATATGTTAACATCCCAGTCATGGTTCTCTGTGTACCATGTTTCTGTGACTGCTATGATATCCAGGCATCTCTCTTCCATCAAGGCCACCAGCTCAGGAGCTTGTTGCCCAGACTATGGGCATTGGTACTCATTACCCTCCATTTCCTGATGGCCTTACTCCTTTTTGCCCCATCCTGTCCTTCTTGCCTTTGTCACTTTCTCCATTTACCTCTGCCCTTCTCCCTATCGACACCTCTATGTTGGTGTTTGCCGCACTTACTACCGTGATTTTTTTTGAGGGGCTAGGATTTCCCTGCTCTTTTCCAGTGCCTCCCCCTTTGGCTAGTTTAAATGCTTGCCAATGAAGCATTTAAACCTATCACCTAGGATCCTGGTTCCCCTCCTGGACAGATGCAGCCCATCATGCCAGTACAGGCTTGCATCACTCCAGGTGGACCTCCAGTCCCCAATGAAGCCAAATCCCTGAGCTCCACACCAGTTTTTCAACCACTGATTGAATCCCATGGTGCGGAACACCCTAGCCTCTCCTATGCCATAGATGGGCAGCACCTCCGAGAAGGTTACTGTGCGTGCTACTTGTCTAAGGCCCCTCCCCAAATTCCACAAACTCTTCCTGCACTTCTCTAATCCCTTTCTTAGCCAGATCATTTGTCCCTAGGTGGACAATGACATCCAGCTCTCTCCCCTGTGCAGCTGCTCTGGCAATCCTGAGGATTCGCTCCCTGTCCCTCCAAGCCATGGTGCCAGGCAGGCACCTTACCTCCCTCTCCCCTTCCTCCCCCAGTTCTACCTTCCTAACAATGGAGTCCCCACCAGGAGTTGTTTCCTTCCCTCACGGGGTCCCTGCCACCCTCCTGTGGGTCTCCTTTGTGGAGGTTCCCAACATCCTCCTTGGTCTCCACTGCAGGTGCCTCCATAGAGAACCACACTTTGCCAGAATGGCATAGGGTGTGGAGAGGTACAACTGGAGGATGTGCCTCTGTTCCACCACCCTCACCCTCCCTGAGCCCACTGTGGTCCAACCGCTCCTCTTTCTTGCAACCTCTGAGGCAATGGCAGTGGCACTGGTGGTCCCTGGATGGAAGAGAAGGTCCCACAAATCCTGGCCAACTCTGCCTGGAGATGAGCAACCTCCTCCCTCAGCCCAGAGAGGTGTCTGCAGATGGGACAACACCGCATCCTCCAGAACGTCTCCCGGAAGACTGCTGCTCCACAGCCACTGCACTGCACCACTCCAATCATGTCTTATTTCTGGCCCCTTAACTGTTTGCAATCCTTACTCTTTCCTCTGTTTTTTTTTCTCTCTCTCCTTACTTTCTGCCTGTGTACCCTTTAAGCTCCTGATTGTCCTGTTCGGAGACAAGAATATCCTATATTTCTCAGTAGACCCCTTACTTGCTCAGAGGCAGACCTCCAGCAGCTAGAGGGGGCCGGAGAGCTACTCTTGCCCTTCTAGGATGGTGGGTCTTTGGTGGCTCTGTGATCACTCACTTCCTGCTCCTAAACAGGAAGTTCCTGTTGTCAGTCAAACCCTGTGCATATAAAAGTAGAACTAGCTTTGGGTGGGAGGGAAGGAGGGCAATTTAGTCTCAGTAGAGAAATCCAGTCACACAGCAGTCCTTTCTCCTGGTGTCTTCTGCTAAGCTATTAGCAGAATCTTTCTAAGGCAGTCTTTAAATGTAGCTTCCTTCTAGCTAAGCCACTCCCCCTACTTACTAGATCTTTCTACAAGTAATTTAAACCTCACAGCTATTAAGTCCTTTCAATCACCTGAGATTTACACCTAGATAATTATTCAGATAACCATTCAGTTCAGTTAACTCAGACAAACACACACTTTTTTTTTTGTTTTGTTTGTTAGTTGTTTTTTTTTTTACCCTAAATTAAAGGTCCAAGTACAAGAGTTCTTCTTCTTTAGTCCCAGCAGAGAAGTCCAGTCACACAGCAGAGAAGTCCAGTCACACAGCAGTCCTTTCTCCTGGTGTCTTCTGCCAAGCTATAACCCCAGCTATTGTTGACAGAAAAGCAATTCAGACTTTCAGGTAACTGTGGTAGGGGTGGACCTTGTCTCTCAAACTCCACATGTTCATACCTTCCAAATGTTGCAACTTACTGTTCTTTGCTAGATGTTTGTCATACCAGTCCTTGAAAATGATGATGACTTGTGAGGCACTGTCGAGGATAGGTTGGGGAGAGATGCTACTGATGGTGATGGTGATGGTGATCTCAGTTGATGGACCAAGTAACTTGTTAAAGTGCTCTGGTAAAATCTCTTGTGGTTGCTTGACAATGGACTTGGCTATTGAGTGTTTCAGGAAAGGTTTGTAGCATCTTTAAGATGGGACTGCAGTGTACTCGCTTACCTGGCCCCGGGGAAGTTTTCCTGCTTCTGGATTTTTTCGAGTAGTTTCAAACAACATGAAGTCTTGCTATATTATGACATATGCAGTGAGTCCCAACCTTCAAACTGCTCCGGAGGTGAAAGAGTTAACTTTCCATGCCAGGCATGGAACGCTGAGCTCAAGCTCGGTTGAAACTCTGTCTGTTGTTCTTCAAACTCAAACCGTCAGATTCTTTACTCTGCCTCACTGAACAGTCGCTCCGGAGATTTCTCCTTCTGCTCGGTTCATTTTGTCGGTTAAAGTATTGTTTTTCTCGGTTTTCGACCGAATTTAAACCGCAACCGGTCGGTTCAGACTCTGTCTGTGGTATTGTGAGTACTAGATAGGTTTTACATTAATTTCTATTCTGTGTGGAACTTGTAAATGGTTTATCGGTTCAGTTTGTTTAAAATATATTAATCTGTCATTGAGAGTGTGGTTACCGGTTCTTATCGGTTCTAAAAAAAACGGATTTTGTTACGGTTTTTTCCACGACCCGTGACACGGTTGGGAACCGATAAGAGGGTCTTATCTGGTGGATTGCCATAAACGGGTAAGTTTGGTTAGGCTGGCACTATGTCTGAGAAACCCAAAAGAAAAACCGGGCCCACTGGGTTTCAACACTGCAGTGTCTGTGGGGAAGTCTTAGCCAAGGCTGACCCCCACACCACCTGTGTTTATTGTCTGGGATTTGACCACCTCAATGCAGACTGCCAGATTTGTAAAAATTTTGCTGCAGCTAACCTGGAAAAGAGAGTTGGTAGGCTCAGGGAAATGGAGGCCAAAATGTCCGCTGAACCGGATGGCCAGCCCAGTTCGGTTCCAACTGAACCGGAGGGAGTGCCCTCTGACTAGGGCGAGACTTCCTGGGGCAAAAGGAGATCCGACTCTGAGGAGTTGGTTCCAGCAAAAAGGACTAGGAAATCAGCTGGTGTGGAGCCAAAACTTTCCTCTCCAACCGCTGAAGAAATAGCCAAAGTGATTAAAATTGTCCAGTCGCTTTCCCCCGGTTCCGACCGAACCGGCACCATCAGGTAAGCGTATGGTTCAGCCGGTTCCACCGGTTCAAGAGTTATGAACCGGAGGAGGGGGAAGAGGAGTATGAGGAGAGTGAATGTGGATTTGAAAGTCTGGATGTGCCTATTGACCCGGACATCTCCCCAGACAGACCTTCAGGAGTGTCTCCTCCTAGGCTTTCTGAGTCCCCTTCTCATTTTATGTTTTATAAAAAAGTGGCTGAAACCCTCCAGCTCCCTATGGAGGAAGCTGTGGATGATCAAGAAGAGCCTGACTCTGTGGAAATGATGGATATCCTAGAGTCTAGGGGACTGTCTATTCCTTTGCATAAATCTTTTGGAAAACACAGTTAAAATTCTAAAAACTCCTCACACTATACCTCCTGTGGATAAGAGAATGGACAAGAGGTACACATTGTCAGGCTCTGATATGGAGTTCCTTACACAACAGTGCAGCCATGTTGGGGTAGTGCAGGCTGCAGCCTGTGACAAGGCAAATATTCCCTTGGCTTTACACCCCCCCTGACAAGGACTCCAGGAGGATCAATGCCATGGCAAAGAAACCATACATGGCAGCATCCTTGGGACTCAGACAGGCAAATTATATAGCTTATGTTGCTAGATATCAGAAATCCAGATGGGATACTGTTATGGCTCTAGCAAAACAGGTCTCTGGCCAGCTTGCCAAGGAGCTGGAGCAGGTGGCTGCTGATGGTATTGAGGCATCCAAGGTGCAATTCCATGCTGCAGTGGACTCTAATGATGTGTCATCAAGAGTCATGGCTACATCTGTGGCACTTCGTAGAATGGCTTGGCTCAGATGTACTAGCCTGTCACAGGATACCCAGACTAAGGCCATGGATTTTTCTGTTGTGGGTAATTCTCTGTTTGGGGAGCAGACAGAGAATTACATGGAGAAAATGGATGAGTATAGGACCACCTATAGGAGTGCGCAGGCCAAGGAAAGGCAGGCCACTCCTTAAAGGCAGCTTCCCAGGGGCAGGGGCAGGCCTTTTAATAGGCCTTTTTACCAAGCCCAGGCCTCCTCTTCTGCTTACGCCCAGAGGGGGTTCTTTAGAGGGAGAGGCAGACGGGGTACAAGCAGGCCTGCTTCCACCCCTCAGCCCAAAGCCCCTGCCAAGCAGGCACCCTGATGGGGTTGCCAGGGCCGATTCTCAGCTACCTGTAGGGGGCAGGCTGGCTTACTTTGTCCAGGACTGGAAGTCTCTAACATCAGACAAGTGGGTCCTGGAAGTAGTAAGCCAGGGACTGGTTCTCACTCAAAAATTCCCAAAGATGAGAACAGATCCTTTCCACCTGCAAATCCTCCAGAGGCACTTGCCCTAGAGGCAGAGGTCTCTTCCTCCTGGCTCTCAGAGCTGTGGAAAGGGTTCCACCCTACACCAGGGCAAGGGTTGTACTCCAGGTACTTCCTTACCCCAAAAAGACAGGAGAATGGCGGCCATCCTGGATCTCAGATATTTAAACAAGCACCTTTAAAACCAAAATTCAAAATGGTGACTCTGGGAATTATTCTACCCTCTCTAAGGCCAGGGGACTGGCTAGCGTCCCTGGACCTCAAGGATGCCTACTTCCATATTCTCATCAGAAGCTCCAATCGAAAGTACCTCAGGTTCGAGCTGCCCTCAGGCATTTACCGGTTCAGAGCAATGCCCTTTGGCCTCACCCCTGCTCCAAGGGTATTCACAAAATGCCTGGCAGTAGCAGTTGCTGCCCTAAGAAGGCAAAAAATTGCCATCTTTCCTTACCTGGACGACTGGCTCATAGTAGGCCACTCCCCAGACCAAGTCAGGTTACATCTGCAGATAACTCAGCAACTGCTCACCTCCTTAGGTTTCCTTCTGAACCTTTCAAAGTCAGTTCTAGAGCCTGTCCAGCTCCTCACCTTCATAGGCGCAGAGCTGAACACAGAGAAAGCCAGAGCCTTCCTTCCTTTGGACAGGGCAAGGACCCTGGTCTCTCTGGCCTCCTCATTCACCCTGCAGGTCTCGACCAGCAAGGCATTTTCTACAGCTCCTGGGGCACATGACTGCTTCCACAGCAGTAGTGCAGGGAGCAAGATTTCAGATGAGGGACATCCAGTTCCACTTGAGAGCCTTCTGGTCTCAAAGGAAGGACCCTCTAACCAAATTGATCCCAGTAACTCGAACCCTGATCCAAGCCCTACAGTGGTGGCAGGATCAGAGCAATCTGAGACAAGGGGTTCCCTTTGTCACTCAGTTTCACTCCTTTATCCTTACTACAGATGCATCCCTCTTGGGGTGGGGAGCTCACATGGGCGACCTCACTACCCAGGGATTGTGGTCCCCTCAGAAATCTCTGCTCCACATCAATCTGTTGGAACTCAGAGCAGTTTTTCTACCACTTCAAGTTTTTTCCAAATCTGTTCAGAACAAGGTTGTACAGGTCAGAACAGACAACACCACCACAATGTGGTACATCAACAAGCAAGGGGGCACTCGGTCTACGGCCTTGTGCACCGAGGCAATGAAGTTGTGGTCTCTGGCTTACTCCCTGAACACCTCCCTTACGGCAGTTCACCTCCCAGACAAGGACAATGTCCTGGCAGATGCTCTCAGCAGGATTGCTCTCAGCAGGATTTCCCAGGGCCATCATGAATGGTCACTGGACCCCCTGGTTCTGGAGGTAATTTTTGCCAGATGGGGCACCCCGCAGATAGATCTTTTTGCAGCCCCAGACAATCACCAACTTCCCCTTTTTTGCTGCAGGCCCCCAGTGTTGGGCTCAGTCCCTCTGGATGCCCTAGTTCTCAATTGGAAAGGGAAGTTTCTCTATGCTTTTCCCCCCTTCCCTCTCCTGTTCAAAGTGTTAGTCAAAATCAGATCTCAGTCCTGCAAGATGATCCTGATTGCTCCAGATTGGGCCAGACAGCTCTGTTATCCACTCCTACTCTCCTTAGCAGTCCATCTTCCCCTGTGTCTTCCCAGGAAACACAACTTGTTAACCTGTGCTCAGGGGAGGGTTTGGTACCCGAACCTCAGATCTCTCAATCTCGAGGCCTGGCTCTTGAAGAGTTAGAATTTGCTGATCTACACCTCTCCCAAGGTGTAATGGATATATTGAAGGCTTCTAGGAAAGCTTCCACCAGGGCTACCTATAATTCCAAATGGAAGAGGTTTTCCATATGGTGCTCTGGGAAGCATATTTCCCCAGAATCTGCTGATTTACCCACAGTCCTGGATTATACGGTCCCTTTAAATACCTTGGGGCTGAGACCAGCTACCCTAAAAGTACATTTGGCAGCTGTGTCTGCTTTTATTTCAACAGGTAAACCTCTTCTCTTTCAGCTCATCCTGTATTCTCCAAGTTTTTCAAGAGTTGCTTCACACCAACCCTCCATTCAGGGACCCTGCCCTGTCTGGGATCTTAATGTTTGCATTGCTCAGCTTATGCAACCCTCTTTGAGCCCTTGTCTTCAGCAGAGCTTAAGTACTTGACTTGGAAGACTGTGTTTCTGGTAGTCATCACTTCTGCCAACCGCATAAGTGAATTACAAGCTTTGTCAGTGGAGCCTGATTTTATCTCTTTCATAGAGATAAGGTGGTCCTTAGGACTAACAGGAAGTTCTTGCCTAAGGTGGTTTCAGATTTCCACCTTAATCAATCTATATCTCTTCCAGTGTACTTCACTGATCATTCCTCCTCTGGCGAGAGGAGGCTGCACAGCAGATGTGAAGAGCCCTTAGTTACTACATAGAGCGTACCAAGGGTCACAGGTTTGACTCCCTCCAACTGTTCCTCACTTATGGTGAGGTTGGTAAAGGGAAACCTGCCACTATAAGATCCATTGCCAGGTGGATTGTCTCTTGTATCCAATTCTGTTATGAAAAGCTGGGTAAGGTTCCTCCCTCAGGCCTGAGGGCTCGCTCTACCAGAGGTACAGCTGCTTCCCTGGCTGCTGCCAGGGACATCCCTATTCTAGAGATATGTCAAGCAGCTACCTGGACTGTGTGTTGCATCTCTTTTAGTGTGGTTACCAAGCTGCGCAACTCACTGACTTGGATTTGAGGGTCACAGTCTATAGGTGGTGTCTCTGCTCATACTCCTGCTCCCATCATGGAAAGGTTCTGGCTAGCTGAAGCAACATGTTGGCTTTGGTGAGCATCTTGTCCACCATTTGGAGCTACTTTAGCTTTTGCAGTCATTTTTTTGCGTTCTTTAAGCAATTCTTGAGTCTCTGTATAGGGTGCATTGTCAGTGACTTGTATAACAGCTGCTGAGGCATGGTAGGGTCCCCACTGCTCTTCTTCTTTCTCTGCTTCTCGGACTTCTCTCGTTAGCACTCTGTGAGATGGAGGGTTGTCCTTGCTCTCAGCCAGGCATAACCCGAGAATTAACAATGCAGAATGGCAGGCAGCCTTGAGCACAAGTTCCGTTCTCATCTGGTTCAAGTTCTGGGATGCCACTTTTCCCTTCTGAAATACTCCTTGTAAGACCCTTTCTAGACAATGCAAAAAGGAGGACAGTGTTTTTTTTCCATTGTTTTGTCATCTTGAACTTCCACAAGAAATCTTCACTGGATTCTCTGCTTCTGAAAACAAATGCTGTTCGGTGCTCTTGGGCTGGAGCCTCAGAATATGTAAACTTCAGAGAATGAATAGTCTGTAGTAGAGGACATTGGAAACCTTTCCCTAAGGTGTATTCTCAACTTCTGAGCATTGCCAGTAGTGGATTAATGGAACAGCATAGTCCATCCATGTCTCTTGGTCATCTTCTCCAACAGGAGTGGGTTTTGCACCTCACAAGATTCGCAGTCTTCTGTACGAATTGTATCCAGGCAGCACAAAGGTGGGTCTGGCTCCTACATCCTGATGTGGCATATAACCCTTGGTCACCTAACAGCATCTGAACTTCACTGTCCGACTTCTCTTCAGCTTGTAGCCACTTGTGGAACCTCTGTTCAGAACTTGCGGTTGCAGGTTTGACTTCTAGCTTTCCGGTGGTCACACTGACTTGCTTTGCTACTGTCCACTTGGCACTGTCTCCATCTGGGATTAGTCCATCGGGCACTTTAGTGGCATCCACAGTATTGCAGCACTGTACCAATAATGTTAAACTCTGGGTGTTGCTATCCAGGGAACATCCTCATACAGCTAGTTTGCTGAGACATTTCACTCCGGACAGACCTTTTTCAGTTCTACTGATATCAGTTCCCTGTTGGACTCCAAGGAGCAATATGGCTATCACAGGCTCCAACTCCTCACCTGCACACTGACTGATCAGTCTTTCACATGCTATGGTGTTTGGTATTTTTTTGGAGTTGGGGGATCAAAAATGTTCTCGGCTGCACTTGACTCCTTACTTAGTCCGATTTGGTGAACAGGATATCCCAGCGGTGCCTCCAAAGTTGTAACCGGATTGCTGTGGATGTTGTGGTTACTTTTAACGCATAGCATAGGTAATTGAAGTGTCATGGCTCTCTTATACTCTTCAGCTATAAATCTGCCACTGAACTGTCAGGGGAAGCATGGCCACACTGCAGAGTTTGAACTTTAACAGTCTAAATTTCTATCATCTGTGCAATACCTCAGGACGGAGATTCTGCTATCTGTATAACTCACAATTGCAGCCTCTAGAGGAAACATCATTACTTTAGTAATTTTGTTTATACACCAGTCTGATATCACATGCAGTCCATGCCACATGTTCAGACTAAGTTTCAAGGTCTTTCTTATCTGCTTTATGAGAACTGAAAAAACTATGCCCCACAGTCTAGAAACAAGTTCTGTACCTCAGCTTAAAAATGGATTGTCAGTTTTTGGAAAACTTTAAAACATGTACTATGTAGACCCCTGTGTATGGCTTATATTTGATAGTATTTCAGTATTACTGTTATCCTTGTTCTTCATTGCTGGTGCCATTAGGTGGAAATAGGATCCTTATCCCGTAAAAGGGATCTGTTTCTGCTGCTTAATCCTTTGCTAAAATCATAAACGTCTGTTGGTGACTTTATCTTCCACAGCAGCAAACTCGGAAGTCACAAATAGAGGATTGTGAGTTCAGCAAAGAACTGAGTAGCAAGAACAGTTGTATTCTGTGGAATAACAGTTCTGTTTCCATGCACACTACTTACACAATAATGAAGAGAAAACGCGAGAAATTTGGAAAATCTATCAAATATAAGCTGAAGTGGATCTATATATTATTGTTTGCAAAGTTTTCTTATACTGTCAGTGACTGTCACTTTATTAAAAGTTTTGTGTTACTGGCAGAATAGAAAACCTGTTCCATGTACTAGATGCAGACTCTGCATATGTTCATTTGTCTACAGGGCAGAACCTATCTTGTGGGGTGGGTATTGCTGCTAATTTAAAACATCAAGATAGACTGGTTTTGGTCCGTCTGTAGTTCAATCTGAAATTCAGTTAAAATGATTTTATACTTTTGTCTTATAACCAGGAGGATGGACCAACACCCCTGGAGCTGGCCGTTCAGCAGTGACTGGAGTTCCACCCCCAGCATCTCAGACTCTGGAGCTTTTGCTACATGAAAAGGTAATGCTTATAAGACCAGGTCAACTCAAATCACAGTTCTGAGTATGACTGTAAACCCTGAATTCTGAATAATTAAAGATCAAACGCACATATATTTTAGAACCACTTTTCCTAATACAAGGACGACCGGGCCTTGTGTATTGCAAATAAACTGCTGGAACTGCACTTTCATATCTATATCTCTGTCTGTCTGTCTGTGTGTGTGTATATGTATATATTATAGGGGAATAGTAGCACCTCTATAGTTAACATTGGAACAGCCTTCCTGAGGAGGTTGTGGGGTCTAAAACTGTGGAAGAATTCAAGAATGCATGGGACAGACATAAGGCAATTTTTGTGGGGGGTAGGAAGAAATAGGCTGTTGGTTAAATAGGATCTGCAGCTTATCCTCTAGGTAGGGAAATGGGCAGACTAGGTGGGCCAAGCAGTCCTTATCTGCCGTCAAAGTCTATGTTTCTATTGGGTCGGCAGTTCAATGTTAAACCCAAATTTTTACACCTTAATAACTTTGAGAAGGTTTGATCAAATAGCACAAAATTTGGCATGTGCCGTCAGGCTGTCAGCGTCTCAAGACAGGAACAGTTTTGTGATGTCATCTTATATGGTTTTTATATACAGAGGGTCAAAAAAGTGAAAAAAAATTACTTTTTTTCCCGTATACTTCATAGAAACATAGAAATTGATGGCAGAAAAGGACCTCCAGGCCCACCAAGTCTGCCCAAGTATACTACCTACTTGTTAACCAAAGACCCTAGAGGTCCCAGGTAATTTCCCGCCCTTCCCCGTGTCTAGAATTCCCTTGTGCAGCTTTGAATCTTGTCACACTCTTGGCCCCCACCACCTCCTCGGGGAGGTCATTCCAACCATCCATCACCCTTTCTGTGAAATAATATTTGAAAATGTTTCCCTTGAATCTACCCCCCTTCTAGCTTCATGTTATAACCCCTCATTTTCGAGTGTCTTTTATTCTGAAAAATACTGCTATCTGGCACCTTGGTATTTTTGCTCTCACTTACAGCCTAGATGGTGTGGAATTTCTTTAAGAAATTTTCGGGATGATGGTGCCAAGGGTGTGTCTTTGGATGGTTTGGTGAAAAAACATTATACTGTTTTTGAATTATGATTTTTGGGATAACATTCAAGTTCAATCGATAAAAAAAACATGATTGGTTATTTTCATTCAAACCCCAGGAAATCTTACTCTATTCTGACATATACAGTTTGGTAGCACCATAGGACTGCCCTGGAGCCGAAATGGTTAATAGAACCTATGCTAATGACAGAATGCTAGGCTCGAGCTCAGTTTTCAAACCACTGTCCCTGGAATACATCCTGCAACCATTAGATTCTTTACTCCGCTTGCCTAAGTAAGACGCCTCAGAGAGCTCTCCTTCATCTTTTTTGAGGATTTTATTTTCTTGGTTTTCTGAAGTACTGATTATTTCTTTTTGTTTTTAAAGCACTGTCCTTGGTATTACAGGTAGATTCGTCTAGATTTAGTGTTGTTTTGGTAAGTTTTTCAGTTCCTTGCCGGTTCCTCGCAACCGGGAAGAAACCAAACTTGGGGAAAAATTGTCTGATAAGGCTGCTGGACCGGCCTCGGATAAACTGACTCCTTCTCACTTCAAAAAAAAAAACCAAGGAAACGGACGAACAATCCTGTGACAAGGGTGAAGTTTCCTTGGTAAGAAAGCGAACTGCAGAGACTGCTGCTGAACCAACAACATCTGCTAAAAAGAAGGAAAAGCACTCGGGGAAGGAACTGCAACCGACAAACCTGTCAGTTCCTACTGCTGAGGAAATTGCTAATGCTGTTTGAATAATTCAGTTGCTGCAAACTGGTTCCTCGGTTCTGTGACTCAGTTCACACCATCCATCGGTTCCAACTTTGGGTTCCTTCTCAGTCCCATGTTCCTTTGAACATTACTCTGAAATTTATGGCAATGATGATGAAGAGGGGGATGATGATGATAAGGACTTTGCGGAGTCCCCTGAACCAGATGATTTCCCTGATAAGGGAAAGATTTTACCTCACATTTTGCTTTCGTGGAGTGGGTGGCACAGACTCTGGCCCTCTCCACTCAGGAATCCCCAGTGGAGGAGGAGGAGGAGCCAGGTTACATGGAAATGATGGATGTACCAGCAACTAAGAAGTTGCTACTACCCATCCTTAAGTCCCTAAAGAGACAAACCACTAGAATTTTATAACCCCCCACTTCTGTTCCCCCAGTGGACAAGAAGATGGATAGGAAATACTGTGGGGCTAAGACAGGAGCTGAATTCTTTTTTGGGCATCCCAATCATGAAGGGGTGGTGCAGGCTGCTGCATGTGATAAGGCAGGCATTCGTCTGGCATCATATCCACCTGATAAAGATTCTAGGAAAATGGACTCTATGGCCAAAAAATCTTATTTGGTTCTTCTCTGGCCATCTGGCAGGCCACTTACATTGACTATGATTCCAGATACCAGAAAAGCCTCTGAAATACATTTTTGGAGATTGCTAAGGCCTACCCTGCTCCCATGGCATCTGACTTAGCTGAGGCTGTGAAAAGGGGCATAGAAGCCTCCAAATACCAGTTTCGGGTGGCAATGGATGCCAGTGACATTGCAGCTAGACTGATGGCAACTTCAGTGTACATCAGAAGCAGTTCTTTTGGAGGTGGAAGTAGCAGAACTTCTTCAGGAGAAGGCATTGGAGCCCGTCCCCTTGGCCCAAAAAGGAAAGGGACTCCACTCAAGATAATTCTTCACGCTAGAGAAAACAGGGAGTGGCAACACATACTGGGTCTCAGGCATGTGATAAAACCAAAGTTCAAAATGTCACTCTAGCTACCATTCTCCCTACACACGGGCAGGGAGATAGGCTGGCATCCCTGGACCTAAAAGGTGCCTACTTCCACATTCCAGTCAGGCAATCCCACAGAAAGTACCTCAGGTTCAGATTGCCATCAGGTCATTACCAATTCAGAGCCATGCCTTTCGGCTTGACTTCTGCTCCAAGAGTGTTTAAAAGGTGCCTAGCATTAGTGGTAGCACACTTAAGGAGGCAGAGAGTTACAGTCTTCCCATACTTGGACGACTGGCTAGTGGTAGGCCAGTCCCCCCAGCAGGTCAGAGATGCACTGACCACCACTCAGAATACCCTGCAGTCCTTAGGCTTCCTAGTAAACTAAAAAAAGTCAGTGCTGAGGCCAGTTCAGCTCCTGGAATTTATTGGAGCAGAATTGGACACACTAATGGGAAAGGCATTCCTCCCTCAGCGGAGGGTGGACAGCCTGGTACAGTTGACCAGCTCCTTCCAGCTGCATATTCCCAGACCAGCAAGGCACTTTTTCCAGCTGTTAGGATACATGGCTGCGTCAGCAGCAATGGTGCCAGGTTCCAGATCTCACTGGTCACAGAAAAGAGATTCCCTGTCAAAAATAGAGCCAGTTACAGGAACTCTTCTTCAAGCACTCCAGTGGTGGCAGGAAAAGGACAACCTGAGAAAAGGTGTGCATTTCCTTCATCAGCCACCATCAGAAGTGCTAACAAGGGATGCCTCCCTCCTAGGATGGGGTGTCCACCTGGGGAGCACACCGCACATGGTACTTGGCTTCAGCAGGAGTCTCTGCTTCACATAAATCTGCTGGAACTCAGGGCAGTTTACCTAAGCATTCAGTCCTTTGCCTTAATACTGCAGGGCAAGGTGGTTCAAGTTAGAACAGACAATACAACCACATTGTACTACATCAACAAGCAAGGGGGCACACGGTCATCCCCCTGTGCACAGAGGCCATGAAAATATGGAATTTGGCCTACTCCCTGGGGATCTCCCTCTCAGCAGTTCATTTTCCAGGGAAGGACAATGTCCTTGCAGATGCCCTCAGTAGAATCAACCAGAATCATCATGAGTGGTCACTAAACAGGCAGATCCTGCAAGTTGTGTTCAGAAGGTGGGGCACCCCAGAGGCGGACCTTTTTGCAGCTCCAGACAACCACCAGCTGCCACAATTCTGCTGCAGACCTCCTGCAGTGGGCACAGTGCCTCTAGATGCACTGCTGGTAGACTGGACAAGGAAGTTTCTATATGCCTTCCCTCCATCTCCCCTGTTGCTCAGAGTACTGAACAAGTTCAGGGTTCAGCCAGTGACAGTGATCCTCATTGCTCCAGACTGGGCCAGCCAGCCCTGGTATTCACTGCTTATGACTCTGTCAGTATCCAGACCAATCCCTCTCCCCAGGAGGCACAGCCTACTGACCTCCTCGCAGGGCGGGATCCTTTAACCCAATCTCCAGTCCCTCAGGCTCAAGCCATGGCTCTTTGGGTCTTAGAGTATGCTAACTACTCTCTGAAGGGGTTCTAGAGGTCCTTAGAGTTTCTAGAAAACCCTCTACTAGGAAAACTTACACCTCTAAGTGGAAGAGGTTTTCTATTTGGTGCCAGGAAAAACGTGTAGACTGTAGCCAGGCTGGCTTGCCAGTCGTTTTGGATTATCTGGCACACCTTAATTCCCTCGGCCTCAGGCCATCTACCCTTAAGGTACACCTGGCAGCTGTCTCTGCTTACCTCTCAGTGGGTAAGGGTTCATCCCTGGCTGTGAACCAGGTTTTCAGAAAGTTTTTCAAAGGCCTGTTACACTTGCATCCCCCCCACACAGGGAGCCATCTCCTGCATGGGACCTCAATATATGCATTGGCCAGCTAATGCAGCCACCCTTCAAGCCCATGTCTTCAGCAGAGCTTAAATATGCGACATGGAAAACAGTGTTCCTGATAGCTGTCTCTCACCCAGGAGAATCAGTGAGCTCCAGGCCTTGTCCACAGAGCCAAATTACATTTCAGTCCAAGGGACAAAGTAGTCCTCAGGACAAACAGGAAGTTTTCTGCCCAAGGTGGTGTCAGACTTTCACCCGAATTAGTCCATCACTTTGCCAGTCTTTTTCACTAACCATTCCAGTTCAGGGGAACATAGACTGCATAGCCTAGATGTCAAGAGAGCTATCAGCTACTACTTGGATCACACTAAGAATCATAGGCAGGATAGTACTCAGCTCTTCCTGACTTATAGAGAGGTGGGCAAGGACAAAACAGCCTCAAAGAGGACCATTGCACGCGGGATTGTTGCCTGTTTTCAATTCTGCTACAGTAAAGTAGACAAAGAACCTCCTGTGGGCCTTAGGGCCCACTCTACAAGATGTACAGATGCTTTTATAGCAGCTACAAGAGATATTCCTTTGTTGGAAATTTGTTAAGCAGCTACCTGGAAAACTTCACACGTTTACCAAACACTATAGCCTGGATACCCAGGCCAGAAATGCTGCCAGATTTGGTACAGCAATACTGCAGAGCTTGTTTCCTAAATAGGTTCTCTGCCCTCCTCCAGAGGTACTGCTTGGGTAGAATGCATATGTCAAAATATAGTAAGATTTCCTGGGGTTTGAAGAAAAACGTACTTATCATAGTAATCTTGTTCCTTCCAAGGGAATCTTACTGTATTCTGAGCTCTCACCCTACCTTCCCTACTAGTATCTAGGGGCACTGCACTACACCTGTCCATGCTGTTTGAAATTTGTGAGATGTTTCTTGTTGGGGCATCTGTGACTTGAGTCTTAGTGATGCCCACACTTATAAATGGAAGGCGGTTGTTTGGTTTTTAAGGGGTGCTAGTTGTTTATTAGCAAGGCCACTGATTTACAGTGATTAAAACAATTAAATTCCGTTTTCAAGACTTCAGATTCCGGAATTGCACCAGTGATTGTTACTCTAATTTCCCTATTTTACTGGGATTCTTCTATCATTCTTTTAGTATGTGCATAAATAATTGGAATAAAAGAAGGCTTAATATAAACAGCATTAAATAATACAGATTTTTTTTTTTTTTACCAATTATTTTACCAGGTTAGACACACTAAGCTGAAAGCTTGTTTGTGGGGGCAACCTGGGAGCACGAGGAAGTTAAGTGACTTGCTCAGGGTCACACAGTGTGCAAGTGGGGGCTGTGTGATTCAAACCCAGGTCTCCAGATTTGCAGCTCAGAGCCTTAAATCACTGCGCCATACTGCCTTCATTGAAAGATTGAAAATAGTACGGGAAGGAATTATAACATACAACTTTTGTATTTTTACTGATCTGATATAAAATGCCAGATTCCATGAAATCTTTGTTTTTACCGGTGTTTAGGCAGCTCTAATTCTGGAATTTTACCAGGTTTTCTGGTAAAAAACGAAAAACAGTGGCCTTGTTTATTAGGATAGTTTAGATGGCTTGTTCTTATGCATGCACCATAAGAATCTGACAGCTGCAGGATGTGTTCCAGAGACAGTGGTTTGAAAATTGAGCTTGAGTCTAGCATTCCATCATTAGCATAGGTTCCATTAGCCATTTCAGCCCCAGTGCAGTCCTATGGTGAGACCGTACTGCATATGTCAGAATACAGTAAGATTCCCTTGTAAGAAACAAGATTAATATGGTATGTAATTTTTTCTTATTTTCTTTGCGAACAGTAAAGAAAAAACAGCCGCAATTGCTGATTTTCAGGATTTACCTCTCGCGCTGACAGAAATACCGATTGTGTTGCTCGCCATTTTCTTCCCTCATTTTAAAGTCACAAACATTATAATGTATAAAAAGTCTCTTTTAAAAAAACAATCACCTAGCTGGCCCAGTGGCGCAGAGGGCTGAGGTGCTGGTGCCTTACCTCGTACCACGCCGGCGAACCGGGTTCGGGAACTGACTCGGGACGCTGGGGATCGGCAGGGGGAGGATAGGATTGAGTGTCTGAAGGACTGCTCTCCTATCCTGGTGTGGGATTGGGACTGCCTCACTCAAGCAGCGGCCCCCAGTGGAGACTGGAGGCACTGTAGAGTGGCGCGATGAGGGAACCTAAGAAAACGGAAATACCGCTCGCTGGTGGCTGCCGGATGATGGCTCTCCATCCCCCGATAACTCTGGTGCCTTCGATGGGCTTCTCTCTCTCAGCAGCATCCTGGGCCCTACTGTAGAAGAGTCGCTGGACTCCCCGGTGCCGCCTTGAAGGGTTCGTCGGCATATCCCAGGGACCAGCTGCGTTGTGAGACGAGGGAGCTCGTGTAAGACCGGTAGGGTCGGTGAGGACTTGGAAATGGGGCTTGAAGGAGTGGGGGTCACAAGGACCACGGAGGGGATAAACAAGTAATGCAAAAAACAAACAAACAAACACCTGAGCCTACCATTTAGCTAGGTACAGGTGTTTGTTTTTTAAAAAAATACTCAGCAATACCTTTTCTGGGCACCCAAAATCCAGGGTGCCCGGCCTTAGCTCTGTATGAGATCAGCAAGACTTTCATGACTTTCTGCATCCGGAGCTGGAACTCATGCTGTGGGCTTCAGTGAGAGCAGTGAGCCACCATTTCCCTGCTGTCTAAGTGGCACCCCCCCCCATTGTTATCCCTTTCTATATGTAATGTGTTGCCCTGGTGTCTAGTGGCACCCCCACCCTTCGATTGCTATCCCCATAATATGGTTATCTTACTTTGAGGGGGAACTCTTGCAGCAGGTAATACCATTAGGACTAAGACTGCCAGGTGTTAGGACCCCATGGAAAAATTTTCTAGCTCCGCCCAACAGCAGACATGGTATAAGGGGGCAGTCCCCGGGTGCCACATCAGTTCTTTTCCCGCTGTTGACTCACAAACATCGGATCTATGGACGCCATAGTTGTAGTCAGCCGCCATTTTCTCATGCTTCGCGCAGTACTTTTTTCCTTCAACATCTTTTTCTGTCACACTATCATATCTTCATTGTCTCAGTGATGAAAATTGAAGTGTGTGTGCGGGAAGCAGATCCTGGTGAAGGACGTCCATTCTGCCTGCCTCATCTGCCTAGGCCCAGACCACTGGCCTGACGGTTGCCCGCACTGCACTAAGTTTAACAACAAGACCAAGATTCGCTGAGCCAGTGCCATGAAGGTCTACCTTCTCAAGCAGCAAGTAGCCGCCATGCAGAAGGCACCACTGGGATACAGTTCATACTCTTCCACCAGTGAGTCTCCCCCCAAGGAGAAGAGTTCAGGAGGGAAACACCACCACCGGGAAAAGGAGAGGGCCAAATCAGAGTCCTGCCCGAAGTCACCTCACCAGGCGTCGGCCACTTCCATCTCCGGCAGGAGGTCGGAATCGGTCTCCCCAAGTACCAAAGCAGTTTTGGGGAATGCTCAGAAGAAGTCTACCGCTTCCACTCAGGCGAAAGGTAAGGACTCTTCCTCTACAGGACAGCTATCCACTTAGATCCCCTTGGCCCACCAACCCCATAAACATTGGTCGACTCACGAGGGACAGGCGTTGGCTTCGGGTAAATCAATGGTTTCCACTGCCCGTTAGGCTTCTGACTCATCTGACAAGCATAAGAGAAAGGATGAACCAGAAAAATGCTGGGAGGTCGTCAGGTACCGGACTCCTCCCCCAACCGAACACCGGGCATTGTCTGCCTCCCAGACAACAGGGCATTCTGACTCAACATCAGACAAGGAGGTGCCTCCAGCCAAAGAAAGGCCGTCAGCCCCTAAGAACCAGCCATCAGCTCTGAAGGATTGGCCATCAGCCTCAGCGACCGATTCCCCTGACGCGGGGGTGCTGCACGCCAAGCAGCCTCCATCAAAAGAGCCAGATGTCAGGCCACTGAATATCGAAGACCTGAAGCCTGATCTACTCGTGGATAAAGAACCTGAGGACCGGGCTACTCCTCCTTCGGACGAGACGCCAGGTCCCTCTGGTGCTTCAAATCAGATGCCCCCACCTCCAGTCGTTCCACTAGCGGAGGCGGGGATACTTTTTCAAACGTGGTGGAATACTGTAAAGGGGGATCTTCTCCATCGACCCAGGGATCCATCCCCAGTATGTCCACCTCCCAGAGACCTCACTCCTGAGTGGCCTTTACCACCGAAGGACTGGCCACAGGACAAAGAGGACAGGCAGATGCCAGGGTCGGACAGTTGCAAGAGGCATCCTTCGTCCGTTCCCTTGTCCAGCGGATGCCTGCCATTGATGTCAGGAGACGACACAGGGGACTGTGACAGGGAGCTCCTGCCACTCTTGAGGAACAACCTTTTCTTAAATCTGTTGCAACAGTTCTTCTATGTCTTAGCCTATTCTATCCTTTACAGTTTCTAGTTTATAAGGTTGACCACCTATGGGCACCCCTTCCCTTTCTTGACTATGTTACAGTGTCCTCTTTAATTTTCCTTTTCCCTGTTGGGTCCTTGTACAGGGAGGTCCTTGTTGTGACCTCCGAGCTGATATAAAACAGGCTGTCTTCCTTGTTGTTGGATTTAGTATGTAATAGCACTACTATGTTATTAAATACCTTGATGTATATACCTTATGTTTATGAACCTGTAAATGTTGAAAATACCATGGCACTAGGTGTTTTTGATAAAGGTAAAAAGTACTAGTTGACCAAATTATAAAAATTAAGTTAGTTGTGCTATTTAAAATACATGTAAATTGCTGTAAACTGAGACAATCCGAAATGTCATGTTGATTTGCATATGTCCCATGATGCTTTGCATTAGGGACGTATGTGTGATGTTGTGTTTCTTTGAAACTTGGCTTATTGTCAGTGCCCTTTGGGGTAACCCATGTTTCAGTGCTTCTGCACTGAGGTTGTTTGTCTATAGCTTGTTTTTTTTTTATTTGAGCCCCCACCACCCAAGCAAACAAGGCTCGCATAGGTGTGGAGGCTGAATCTCAACTGCTAAGTTAGATCAGAGATCATTGAATCAATAGGTCCTGGCTAAGTGCAGAGAAAGGACATACATAGTCTGTTGCTGTAAACTGATGTGCTGAAAAAGGGATATGCCATTGCTTAATGTTATCCTCTGCATTTTGAATAAACATCACACAGAGATTGTGTGTTGAACTTGAAGTTCTGTGTCTGGTCCATCTGTTATCCCACAACCCTTCCACAGGGACTCGTCCTCAGACTACTCTTCAGAAGACGAGTTCCCCATTCCATCTCCAAATCCGAGGGACTTGCTGAGGTCACCCCTGGATGACCTGTCCTTTTTGGACATTATGCGCCATATTCAGGTGCTTTACCAATGGAATACAGAGGAGTTGGACCCAGAAAGGCACAGACTGGCCAGATTCTTAGGAGCCACAGATCCAAAACCTGTGGTCATTCCTCCTTTAGTGGAGCCATTTCAGGATGTGACCAGATCCACCTGGAGACATCTGGCCACTTTGACTGCAGTTCTTCATAAGGCTGGTAGGCTCTACAAGACCCCAAAAGGGGGAACCGTTTTTCGGAGAACACCCAAGGGCAGACTCGATGATCCTGACAGCTGCTCATGGAAGGGCACAACAACCACACCACATGAGTGCCCAGCCACGGACCCAGAATCAAAGAAACTAGACCAAATGGGGCACAAGGTGTACTCCTCAGCAACTTGCACTGTCAGGTCACTCAGTTTCCTGGCCACATGGTCACCTGCCAAAAATCCCTCTGTGAGCAAAGGCGATTGACCTGCCAAAGCACAGCCAGATTCGGAGGGTAAGGCGGAACTCCTTGCTGTGATTCAGTCTAGCATGGACATGGATAAGCATGTCCTCAGGAGTTCATATGACTCCGCGGATACAGCAGCAAGAACTGCGGCCACCAGTATTTGCATGTGGAAGCATGCTTGGCTCAGAATTTCAGGCTTCCGACAGGATCTTCAGGATGCTATGCTGGATCCTCCTTTCCAGGCACCAGTCCTGTTCGGTCAAGACTCCAAGAAACTGATCACCGGGCTTCAGGTAAAGCTGTGTCTGAAGTCCACAGAATGTAAAGGTCAGAGCCACAATCTACACACCATTGTCCCATTTGAAAAAATCAGGGACAGCAACGAAGGCGCCAGACACATAACAAGGGAGGCTTCAAAAGAAAAGGCCAACCTTTTTTTCTCAAGTTTCTTTCCCTCCGGTCACCACCGACTGGGGCCCCTTTGGTTGACCTACCTTATCCCCTCCAGCCTGAGATCCTCCCATCTGTGCCTGGATGCCCAACTCACCCGTGACACACCCGATGGAGCCAGTCTCCCTGGAATGCACCCCCCGTGGGGCCGCCTTCTGCTTCATGGCGCTGTCGTCCGGCACTCCATAGGCGGAGGCGATGTCGGGCCCAGGACACAGTGGGGAGGATCCAGCAGTGGAGGTGGGGGTAGGTGACGTCTACCTCCCAGTCAGTGGGTGGTTTCATTTGTTCTAGTGCCCCCCCAGGAGCCTGGACATGCAATACCATCCAGTGCTGCCGGGCATGCTCCTGCACCCAGCTCGTGAACGGTTGCCAAGGCTCCTCCCCTGCACCTAGCGTGATCCCAGGACTGCAGCATTCCCAGCCTCCGGTAGGAGCTGCTTACGCCAGGGAGTCATCCACCCACCCTCTCAAGGAGAGGAGAGCTGTTCTCTGGATGCTCAATTCTCTCTGTCCCCTGCCGACCCAAGCTCATTCCCAAACCCGGGTCACCAGCATAGCTCGAGGTGTGGCATCCAGCACCTCAACCCTTAGTGCCACCAGGCCAGCAAGAAAAGGCCAACCTGTCCCTCCAGGTGCCCAGGGCCCCAAAAATCAAAAGGCGCCAAGACCTCCTCTGCCTACACTCTCCACCACTGCATGACTCCCTACCAACCCCCCCCCACACCACAGCCGATGCAGGGGGAGGTGGTAGGATGGAAATTCTCCCTCTACCTATCAGGATGGTCCAGTATAACATCGGACCAATGGGTCCTCCAGATAGTAGAAAGGGGATACTTCCTAGAGTTCACCCAGCTTCCACCGGGCAACCCACCAGTCCCCTCCCACTGCTCACCCTCCCATGCACTGCTCCTGCAGGCAGAGATACAGGCCTTACTGGACAAAAGAGCCATACAGGAGGTTCCTTTTGTTCAACAGGGAAAGGGATTTTATTCCCATTTCTTCCTTGTCCTGAAAAAGACTGGAGACCTGTGTCCTATTCTGGACCTGAGTCAACTGAACACCTTTATTGAGTACAAATGGTTCAGAATGGTGACTTTGGCGAGCTGTTACCAATGCTCCACCAAGGAGACTAGCTTTTCTCACTAGACATGCAGGATGCCTACATGCACATCAAGATCCTGCCGTCCCACAGGAAATACCTACACTTCACCTTCCAAGGAGGGCACTACCAGTTCAGGGTGCTGCCATTCGGCCTATTCTCGGCACCAAGGGTCTTTACCAAGTGCCTAGCAGTGGTAGCGGTGGACCTCAGGAGAGGGGGTCACTTTGTATACCCCTACCTTTACGATTGGCTTCTTACTGCACCAACAGAAATCCAATTGAACAGGACCTTGGAGGAGACATTCAGCCTATTCCAGACTCTGGGTATCACCCCAAACCTGCCCAGTTCACAGTCATGGCCAGTTCAGAGGTTGAAATACATCGGAGCAGTCCTGGACACAACCCAAGGGAGAGCTTTTCTGCCCACAGCCAGAGCAGCAAGGCTAAGAGAAGTTACTTGCAGGGTACAGGACTTGGGCTTGGTTCCAGCAAGAATGGTTCTACAGCTGTTGGGTCACATGGCAGCAGCTATTGTGACAGTTCCACTCTCGAGTCTGAACATGAGGATTCTGCAGTGGCACCTCAGGGTTCAATGGGATCAAGGTACGGACGAGCTGGATGAACCCATTCGGATCTCCAACATAGTCCAACAGTCCATGACCTTGTGCCTCACCCCAGCCCATCTGAGTGTAGGGGTTCCTTTTCAAGTGACCCAGTCCACTGCAGACTATCACCACCGATACATCAGGAGTAGGATGGGGAGCACATCTTGCTTTGCATCAGACAAGGGGCTCCTGGAACTCAACAGAACAAGCTCTTCACATAAACATTTTGGAGATGAGAGCCGTTCTGTACGCCCTTCAAGCTTTCCAAGGGGTACTCCTTCCTGGACCTCTACTGATCCAATCGGACAATACCTCAGTAGTCTTTCATCTCAGCAAGCAAGGGAGTACACATTCGTATCCCCTATGCAGAGAGGCGATGAGAGTGTGGTCATGGGCGGTGGATCACAACCTGGACATCACAGCAGTCCATGTACCAGGCGTCCACAACGTCCTCGCAGGCAGCTTAAGTTGCCCTCAATCTCAGAACCATGAGTGGGACTACAGCAAGAAGTCATAGATGACCTCTTTGAAAGGTGGGGTCAGCCAGAACTGGACCTCTTTGCGTCCCCGCACAATGGCAAACTGCCCAATTTCTGCTCATTAGATCCAGGACCTGGTGCTTTCTGGTGAGACACATTGTCCCTCTCTTGGACAGGGAGGTTTCTGTATGCTTTCCCTCCCATCCCTCTGCTCAAGAGGGTCCTGCTCTAGTTGCAGGCAGAAGAGGCCAGGATGTTACTGGTAGCACCATTCTGGCCTCGACAGATTTGGTTTCCGCTGTTGCAGCAGCTGGCATCGGAACTGCCAGTTCCGTTGCCCCTCTCCACTCACTTGCTCTCCCAGGAGCAAGGGCTTGGTCCATCCGCCTCCAGTTCTCTCCATCTGCATGCTTGCCCTAATGACGAGATGAGGGATAGGTTTGGAGTATCCCTTAGAGTGGCAGAGGTACTCTGTGGCAGCTAGAAAACTCACCATGGTGACCTACGCCATGAAATGGAAGTGTTTTCTGCTTATGGGCAATTCCCCAATCTCTGGATCCCCTGGGTTGTCTGGTGGAATATGTGCTGGAGTATCATCTCCACCTGCAGACTTGGGTCTCAGTTACTCGACTATAAAGGTGCATCTCTGTGCTCTATCAGCTTACCATGCACCAATAAATGGGAAGACTCTAGCACAGCTGGACATCAGCAAGATCTTCTTGAGAGGTATCTTGCATATGAAGCCTCCCAGGAGAGACCTGGTACCATCCTGGGATCTCCTGTTTGTTTTAGAGAAGCTCACCTTGCCTCCTTTTGAACCGGCCGCAAGCTGTGAGCTCCGCCTTCTTTCTTGGAAGGCATTACTTTTAGTTGCCATTACTTCAGCCTGCAGGATTTCTGAGCTACAAGCTCTGATGTGTAAAGAGCCCAATAATATTTTTCACAGGGATAGGGTAGCCCTGCGAACAAATCCAAAGTTTTTACCAAAGATGGTGTCTGAGTTAACACTGAACCAGGACATCCAAATTCCAGTTTATTATCCAGAGTGCTCAAACAACGGGGAGGCATTGTTACATACTCTGGATGTTCATAGAATCTTGTGTTACTATCTGGCCAGAACCAGTTCCACCAGACAGACAGACCATTTGTTTGTCTCTTTTGCCCACAGGAAACTTGGGGCACCAGTCACAAAACAAACCCTAACTAAGTGGCTAGTGCACTGCATCACTTTTTGCTATCAGCACCACAACAAACCCCTACCAGGACCGGTGAGGGGTCATTCCACCAGAGGGGTGGCAACGTATTTCGCTTCCCTCTGAAACATATCATCAGCGGAGCTCTGTGCAGCTGCTACTTGGAGTTCAATGCATACTTTCATGAGGCACTACAGTCTGGTCATTGCTTCCAGAAGGAGAGCAGGTTTGAGCCTGGCAGTCCTTCAGGGACTTCTTTCCTAATTTCTCTACTTGTCCCCCACTCTTTCGATCTGGGTCTATCCTTGGACATTGCTTGGGACTCAGTCCTAATGGTATTATGTGCTGCAAGAGCTCCCCCTCAAACGTAAGAACTTACTGTAACAGTAGATCTTCAAGCGGAGCTCTTGCAGCAGGTGGCTTTCCCACCCACCTGCCCCAGGGGACAAACATTACATCTTCTCTTTAGGGATAGGAGATCCTTCTCGGTTCTCTATCTGTATTTTCTGCCAGGTCTCCGGCAGGAGAACTGAGGTGGCACCAGGGGACTGCCCCCTTTATGTACTACGTCTGGCGATGGGGTCAGAGTCAACATCAGGGGCAGTCCCATACACTAAACTGCTAGCTAGAAAATTTTTCCGTGGGGTCCTAATGCCTGGCGGCCTTAATCCTAATAGTATTACTTGCTGCAAGAGCTCCTCTTGAAGATCTGCTGTTACGGTAAGTTCTTACGTAACTGTACTTTCAAACAACATGAAGTCTTGCTATATTATGACAATTGCAGTATGACCGCAGGTTAGAACTGCTCCAGAGGTGAAATAGTTAACTTTCCATGCCGGCATGGAACTTGGAAGTCTTGAGTAGCTCGGTTGAAAACTCTGTCTGTTGTGCTTCAAACGCAACTGTCAGATTCTTTACTCCGCCTCACTGAACAGTTGCTCCGAGATTTCTCCTTCTGCTCGGTTCATTTTGTCGGTTTAAAAGTATTATTTTTCGGTTTTTAGCCGAAATTAAACCGCAACCAGTCGGTTCAAGCTCTGTCTGTGGTAATGTAAGTAATAGATAGGTTTTACATCTAGTTTTCTGTGTGGAACTTAGATTTATTATCGGTTCAGTTTTGAACCGATCAGGTTCTGTATTTAAATCTACTAGTCCTTTTTAGAGTGGTTTCCGGTTCTTATCGGTTCTAAAAAAGATTTCATTACGTTTTTCACGACCCTGACCGCGTTGGGAACCGATAAGGGTGTCTTTTGGTGGATTGCCATAAACGGGCAAGTTGGTTAGGCTGGCATTATGTCTGAGAAACCCAAAGAAAAACGGACCACTGGTTTCAACACTGTAGTGTTTTGGGGAAGCTTTTGCTAAGCTGACCACACACCACATGTGCTATTGTCTGGGGTTTGACCCCTCAATTCAGACTGCCAGATTTGTCACAATTTCCTGCTGCCACCATAGATAAAGAGTTGATAGGCTCAGGGAAGGAGGCCAAAAAGTCCGCTGACCCGGATGGCCTGCCCGGTTCGGTACCAGCCGAACCAGAGGGAGTGCCCTCTGACCAGGGCGATACTTCCTCGAGCAAACGAAGAGCCGGTTCTGAGGAGCCGGTCCCAGCAAAAGGACTAGAAAGTCAGCTAGTGTAGAGCCAAAAGTTTCTCCCTACTGCTGAGGAAATAGCTAAAGCAATTAAAATTGTCCAGTCTCTCTTCCTGTTCACGAACCGACACCTTCTGGTAGCGTCTCAGTCTGCCGGTTCCACAGTTCAAGATTATGATTTTGAGAATTTTTATGAACCAGGGAGGGGAGAGGAATATGAGGAGAGTGAATATGGTTTTGAAGATCTGGATGTGCCCATTGATCCGGACATCTCTCCAGATAGACCCTAAGGGTTCTCCTCCAAGACTTTTTGAGTCCCCTTCTCATTTCATGTTTTATAAAAAGTTGCTGAAACTTCCAGCTCCCTGTTGAGGAAGCTGTTGATGACCAAGAGGAGCCAGACTATGTAGAAATGATGGATATTCCAGAGTCTAGGAGACTGTCTATTCCTTTGCATAAATCTTTTCGAAACAGACAGTAAAAGTTTTAAAACTCCTCACACTATACCTCCGTGGATAAAAGGATGGACAAGAGGTATACCTTATCAGGCTCCGACACTGATTTCCTCACTCAACAATGCAGCCATGTGGGGGTAGTGCAGGCTGCAGCCTGTGACAAGGCTAATATTCCCTAGCTTCACACCCACTGAGAAGGACTCCAGGAAGATTGATGCTATGGCAAAGAAACAGTACATGGCAGCATCTTTGGGACTCAGACAAGCAAATTATATGGCTTATGCTGCTAGGTACCAGAAATCCAGATGGCATACTGTGCTGGCCCTAGCAAAACAAGTCCCTGACCAGCTTGCCAGGGAGCTGGAACAGGTGGCTATGGATGGTATTGAGGCATCCAAAGTGCAATTTCATGCTGCAGTGGACTCTAATGATGTTTCATCAAGAGTCATGGCTACATCTGTGGCACCTAGGATGGCTTGGCTCAGATGTACTACCCTGTCTCAGGATACCAGTCTAAGGCCATGGATTTTCCTGTTGTGGGAAATTCTCTGTTTGGGGAGCGACAGAGAACTACATGAAGAAAATGGATGAATATAGGACCACCTATAGGAGTGCACAGGCCAAGGAAAGGCAGGCCACTCCTCAAAAGCAGCTTCCTAGAGGCAGGGGCAGGCCTTTTCATAGGCCTTTTTACCAAGCCCAAGCTTCCTCCTCCGCCCATGCTCAGAGGGGGTTCTTTAGAGGGAGAGGCAGACGTGTACAAGCAGGTCTGCTCCACCCCTCAGCCCAACGCCCTGCCAAGCAGGCACCCTGATGGGATTGCCAGGGCCGATTCTCCTCTACCTGGGGGCAGGCTGCTTATTGTCCAGGACTGGAAGTCTTTAACATCAGACAAGTGGGTCCTGGAAGTAGTAAGCCAGGGTCTGGTTCTCAACTTCAAAAATTTCAAAGCTGAGAACCAGATTTTTCCACCTGCAACTCCATCAGAGGCACTTGCCCTAGAGGCAGAGGTCTCACCCTCCTGGCTCTCAGAGCTGTGGAAAGGTTCCTCCCTACACCAGGGCAAAGGTTTGTATTCCAGGTATTTCCTACCCCAAAAGACAGGAGAATGGCGGCCATCCTGGATCTCAGATATTTAAACAAGTACCTTTTAAAGCCAAAGTTCAAAATGGTGACTCTGGGAATTATCCTACCCTCTCTAAGGCCAGGGGACTGGCTAGCTTCCCTGGACCTCAAGGATGCCTACTTCCATATTCCCATCAGAAGCTCCCATCGAAAGTACCTCAGGTTCGAGCTGCTCTCAGGCCACTACCAGTTCAGAGCAATGCCCTTCGGCCTCACTTCTGCCCCAAGGGTATTCACCAAATACCTGGCAGTAGCAGTTGCCTACCTAAGAAGGCAAAAGATTGTCATCTTTCCTTACCTGGACGATTGGCTCATAGTAGGCCAGTCCTCAGACCAGGTCAAATTACACCTTCAAATAACGCAGCAACTGCTTACCTCTCTAGGTTTCCTTCTGAATCTCTCAAAGTCAGTTCTAGAGCCTGTCCAGCTTCTTATCTTCATAGGCGCAGAACTGAACACACAGGAAGCCAGGGCCTTCCTTCCCCTAGACAGGGCAAAGACCCTGGTCTCCCTGGCCTCCTCATTTACCCTGCAGGTCTCCCGGCCAGCAAGGCATTTTCTGCAGCTCCTAGGACACATGGCTGCTTCCACAGCAGTTGTGCAGGGAGCAAGATTTCAGATGAGGGACATCCAGTTCCATTTGAGAGCTTTTGGTCTCAAAGAAGGATCCTCTTACCAAGTTGATCCAGTAACTCGAACCCTGATCCAAGCCTTACAGTGGTGGCAGGATCAGACCAACCTGAGACAAGGGTTCCTTTTGTCACTCAGTCTCATTTTCTAATCCTTACTACGGATCGTCCCTCTTGAGGCTGGGAGCTCACATGGGCCTCACCCAGGGTCTGTGGTCTCCCAGAATCCCTGCTCCCACATCCAGCCTGTTGGAGCTCAGGCAGTTTTCTAGCACTTCAAGTTTTTCCAAATCTGTTCAGAACAAGAGTATTCAGGTCAGAACAGACAACACCACTACAATGTGGTACATCAACAAGCAAGGGGGCACTTTCGGTCTATGGCCTTGCGCACCGAGCGATAGAGATTGTGGTCTCTGGCTTACTCCTGAACACCTCTCTTACGGCAGTTCCCTCCCAGAGCAAGGACAATGTCCTGGCAGATGCTCTCAGCAGGATTTCCCAGGGCACCACAGATGGTCACTGGATCCCCTGGTCTTAGGAGTAGTATTTGCCAGGTAGGGGCACCCATGAATAGATCTTTTGCAGCCCCAGACAATCACCAACTTTCTCTTTTTGCTGCAGGCCCCAGTGTTGGGCTCACTCCACTGGATGCCTTAGCCCTCAGTTGGGAGGGAAGTTTCTCTATGCCTTCCTCCCTTTCCTCTCCTGTTCAAGTACTAGTCAAAATCAGATCCCAATCCTGCAAAGTCATTCAGTAGCTCCGGATTGGGCCAGACAGCCTGGTATCCCTCCTGCTGTCCTTAGCAGTCCATCCTCCCCTGTGCCTTCCCAGGAATCACAATCTGTTAACCTGTGCCCAGGGAAGGTCTGGTACCAATCTCAAATCTCTCAATCTCAAGGCTTGGTTCTTGAAGAGTTAGAGTTGCTGATTTACACCTTTCCCAAGGTGTAATGGATATATTAAGGCCTCAAGGAAGCCTTCCACCAGGGCTACTTACAATTCCAAATGGAAAGGTTTTCCATATGCTGCTCGGAAAAGCATATTTCCCCAGTCTCTGCTGATCTATCCACAGTCCTGGATTATATGGTCCACCTGAATTCTTTGGGGCTGAGACCAGCTACCCTTAAGGTGCATTTGGCAGCTGTGTCTGCTTTTATTTCAGCAGGTAAATCCTCTCCTCTTTCAGCTCATATTGTATTTTCCAAGTTTTTTAAGGGGTTGTTTCACACCAACCCTCCATTCAGAGATCCTGCCCCTGCCTGGGATCTTAATGTTTGCATTGCTCAGCTTATGCAACCCCCCTTCGAGCCCTTGTCTTCAGCTGAGCTCAAGTACTTGACTTGGAAAACTGTGTTTCTGGTAGCCATCACCTCTGCAGGCGCATAAGTGAATTACAAGCGTTGTCAGTGGAGCAGGAGTTTATCCTTTTCAAAGAGATAAGGTGGTCCTCGGACTAACAGAAAGTTCCTGCCTAAGGTGGTTTCAGATTTCCACCTTAATCAATCTATTTCTCTTCCAGTGTGCTTCACTGACCACTCCCTCCTCTGGGAGAGGAGGCTGCACAGCCTAGATGTGAAAAGAGCCCTTAGTTACTACATAAGGCGTACCAAGTGTCATAGGTTTGACTCCTTCAACTGTTCCTTACCTATGGCGAAGTTGGTAAGGGAAGCCAGCCACTAAAAGATCCATTGCCAGGTGGATTGTCTCTTGTATCCAATTCTGCTACGAGAAGTTGGTAAAGTTCCTCCCTCAGGCCTGAGGGGCTCACTCTACAGAGGTACAGCTGCTTCTCTGGCTGCTGCCAGAGACATTCCTATTCTAGAAATATGTCAAGCAGCTACCTGGAAAACAGTTCACACTTTTACCAAGCATTACTCCCTGGATATCCAGGCTAGGAGTGATGCTCGGTTTGGCACAGCCATGCTTCAGAGCCTACTTCCTAAGTAGGTTCTGTCCCTCCTCCATGGGGGTACTGCTGTGTAGTCTGCAATTGTCATAATATAGCAAGACTTCATGTTGTTTGAAGAAAAAATTACTCACCTTAGTAATGATGTTTCTTCTAATGGAGTCTTGCTATATTATGACCTCTCTCCCTCCTGCCCCTCTCAGAACCTCTGTTTTGGGATGTGGGTGGGCAGTACAGGGTTGGCACTTTTTTGATGCCCACCTTGTTGTTTTTCACCTACCTTTTTGGGTGAATTGGTGTTGTGTTTTTGCATTTTTGGGTCTCCTGACTTGAGTCTTTGTTTTAGGCCAAAAAATGAGTGTTTATGTTAGTAGCCAGTTGGCTACATTTTTAGTTACAGAGGTGAGCCCTATTGGCTAAATTAGAGGTGGCTCCACGGTCCAAGATAACATTATACAATTTTGTATAGTCATCAGTTTATGAACAAAAGAGTTCTTATACAGAGTCTTACATAACTCAGTGTAGTAGTACAAATCACCAAAAGGTGGCATTGCCGACTTGCATATCATAATTACTCCAAGGACACAGATGCCCTGGCATCTTACAAGTAAGAAATACACAGAAAATACATAGAAGAATATATGTATTAGCAAACAAAGTGTATTACAACAATATGCATATATATCCTGACATCTACTCTTGTACAGTAGATGCCCTTAGCCCTATATGTTAACATATACCTAAGTGCTAGCTGTCTATAGAGTACCTCTGAGGGTACCATTTCAGGTGCTGGGACCTTGTGTAACATTCCCCTCCTTGTTGCAAGGGTGTAAGCTGGGTAGTGGCTGAGGGTGTACCCCTAATTGCCATAAGGAGTAACGGCAGTAGGGAATTCCAGGTTTTGGGATTGTCCTCAATGAATTTGGAAAGCATTTGCTTAATTTGTCTGTTGGCTCTTTCTACCTGACCTGAGGATTGGGGGTGGTAAGGTATATGGAACTTTTGCTGAACTCCAAGAAGTTCAAGCGATTCTTTTATCAACTTACCTGTAAAACTGGTTCCTTTGACAGAGTCTACCTTGAGAGGTAGGCCCCACCTGGAGAAAATCTGTTTTACCAGGATTTTGGCAGTGGTCTTTGCCGTACATGTCTTAGTGGGGAAAGCTTTAACCCACTTGGAGAAGAGGTCAGTTACCACAAGAGCGTACTTATTATTTTTGCTGGTGTTGGTCAGAGGGCCGATAAAATCAATTTGTATGGCATGCCAAGGGCCAGAGTGTTGTTGTGGTAAGAGTTTGGCATTTTGTTTGGTAGGGATGGGGTTGTTTTGCGCACAAACGAGACAGTTGTCTATGTACTGTTTAACATCTTTGGTGACACCAGGCCACCAGTCGGTGGTCTTAAGCCTTTGGAGGGTGTTTTCCACTCCCTGGTGTCCACCAGTGGGTGCATACAAACATACGAAATTTGCCAGCAGATAAAGGTCTAGAGGTCTAGCAAGTCTGCTCGAATGTGCAGCTAGCACCCCTTATTCTGCAGCTGCCCCTCCCTTCCACCCTTCCCCTTCATTAACCCTCCCCCTTGTCCTGTCCCATTCCCTTTTGAAGGAGTCCACTGCTCTACTGGATACCACTTCTGCAGGTAACGCATTCCACCCAGCCACCATCCTCTCTGTAAAAAAGTGTCTCCTCATCTCTCTCTCTTGAACCTTCCTCCCTCCAGTCTCATATCATGGCCCCTGGTGGCCCTCCCCTCCCTTACTTTGAACAGCCCCTCTGTACCTGTCTTGTTTATTCCTTTCATGTATTTAAAGGTTTCAATCATGTCACCCTGTCCCTCCTCTCCTCCAGTGAGTACATGTTCAACTCCTTCAACCTCCTCTCGTATGATAAGTCCCCCAGCCCCTTGATCATCTTTGTCACCCTGCGCTGCACCCCCTCCAGTAGCTTAATGTCCCTCTTCAGATACGGGTGCCAGTACTGCATGCAGTACTCCAGGTGTGGTCTAACTAATGACCTATACAGTGGCAGAATCACCTCCTCCCTCCTCGAGGATATACCCCTTGCAATACAACCCAGCATTTTGTTGGCCTTTACAGCTGCCTTCCTACATTGTGCTGAGTTGTTCATTGACCCTGTAATGAGCACACCAGATCCTTCTCCTCCTCTGTCTGGGCTAGCTGCACTCCCACCAGCTGGTAACTCCTCCTTGGGTTCTTCATCCCAAAATGCAGCACCTTGCACTTTTTGGCATTAAAGCCCAGTTGCCAGGTGTCTGACCAGGTTTCAAGCTTT
The DNA here is from genome assembly GCA_016271365.2 of Neoceratodus forsteri. Taxonomy (NCBI): domain Eukaryota; kingdom Metazoa; phylum Chordata; order Ceratodontiformes; family Ceratodontidae; genus Neoceratodus; species Neoceratodus forsteri. The sequence goes on along the minus strand of CM057452.1, from coordinate 553,365,752 downwards.
GCCAGATCATCCTGCAACCCCTGCCATCCCCCTAGGTCATCCACCACCATGCCTACCTTGGTATCATCAGCAAACAGACTGATCTTTCTCTTGATGTCCCATGATATGTCTGCAATGAGTATCCCAAACAACACTGGTCCCAACACGAGCCCTGTGAACACCGCTCGTCACTGCCCTTGGGTGTGAGAGCTCCCCCACCCAACACCACCCTCTGTTGCCTTCCCTGCAGCCAGTTTCCTACCCATCTCACCAGCTTTGCACCGCCCCTGTGCCTACTACTTCCTTCCCAGCCTTCCATGCGGCACCGGTCGAATGCCTTACTGAAGTCCAGATACAGGACATCCACTGCATGGCCCTGTCCAGTTGCCTAGTTGCCCAGTCATAGAACTCCACCAGGTTGGTTTGGCAGGATCTGCCATGTTTGAGCCATGCTGTCTGCTGTCCTGTAGTCCTTTGGCCTCTGGAGGGCCACCAGCCTCTCCTTCAGGATAGTCTCCATTAGCTTACCCACGATGGATGTGAGGCTCACTGGTCTGTAGTTTCCCGTTCATCCTTGGGGCCACTCTTGTGGAGGGGCACCACATGAGCCATCCTCCAGTCCTGAGGTACACACCCCCGAATGTAGTGAGGCATTAAATAGATCTGCAAAGGTCCTGCAAAGGATGCCAGCTCCTTCAGTACCCTGGGGTGGATGCCATCTGGGCCTGGCGCCTTGCCCACCCTCAGTGCCTTCAAACCCTCTCAAACTCTGCCCTCCATGATTTCCCCATCTGTCACCCCTCTCCCCCCCCCATTTCTGCCATTTCTCCTACCTTGGGTGTCACCCCATCATGCACTTGGTGCAAGAATTTGGATCTTAGGTGTCTGGGGACTACCCGCAACTTGGTGGTGGAGTCATCTGGTTGAAACCAGATGAGCTTGTCATCTGGTGACAAACGTTACTTATCTTTATGCCTTTGGTAGGGGTTGTGTGTGGGAAGTTTCTCTTTGGTACTCTTGTTAAGGAATCTGAACACTTTTTTGAGTTCAGTATCAACATGTTGGGCTGCTGAGAGGTATAAGGGGGAAAGAGGTTCAGGTTTCTTCCTGAGTGCTGCAATCTGTACGGCCGCATTGGCCTCTGGATGGTCCATCATCCAGGTGTCCCTCCCCCAGGCCCCTTCCTTAGCAAGGGTGTCTGCTGTGTCATTTAAGGCATGGTAGGGATCATGGAGAGAATGAGCTTTGACTTTATGCACATAGTGTTTGTGTGCAAATTTTTGTGCCAGTGAATGTATGTATATTACCAATTTTTTGTACTTCACTGGGCTGCCATCAGAGGAGAGGAAGGAGTTCTTCTGCCAGAAAGGAAGACATTTTGTAAGAGAACAACAAACCCAATTAGAGTCCGTAAAAATGATAGTATCCTCGGTCCCATGCTGGACGAACTCGAGGGCACAGGCCACCGCTGCCATTTTTGCATATTGTGATGATGCTACACTCTAGTGCTTAGATATTTTGACAGTGTTCCCATAAAGGTAAATTACTAAGATACCCATCCCTGCAATTTGTTTTTCCTGCTAGTAGGATGCTGAACCATCAGTAAAGACGCGACTCAAAGAGGTGTTATCAAGTATTTATGGCGTGGCAGGGAGGAAAGGACCTGGATCTGGAAGATCAGGTGACTGCAGTGTACAGTCACGGGGTTCTCCTTGGAAAACGAGTCCATGAGCCAACATAGATGGCATTTTTGTTGGTTGTACCTGTATGTCTTTATCCTGGAGAAGAAGTGCCCAGTGCGTCAGTCTGGTATTAGAGACTGACCCATCCTTTACTCTGTCTGAGAGCAGAAAGGTAGTTGGGGTGTGGTTGGTGTTGATGATCAGTGGCGAGTACCCAATGATATACAGGAAGTGCTTGACAGCCCAGTAGGTGGCCAGAAGGCTTTTTTCACAAAGGCTGTACTTCTGTTCCACTGGGTCAAGAGCTGTGATGCATATGCAGTGGGTCTCAGGGTGCCATTAACCTTCTGAGCCAGCACTGCTGACATGGCAATGTCAGAGGTGGCATATTCCAGATGGAATGGTAGTGCTGGATTGGGGTTAACCAGAGCTGGGGCTGAGGCCAAGGCCTGCTTTAGTGACATCACAGCCTGGGTGTGTATGGGGCCCCAAGTCCATGGGATGTCCTTTTTGAGTAGCTCATAAAGAGGAGCAGCTTTTTGAGCAAAATCACAAATAAAATCAGGTCGTCCTCATATTGCAAGAGACATTGGGGAGTAGAGAAACTCTTGAGGGCATCCATCATGTGCAGATGGAACAGGGATGGACTATTATGGAATCCTTGTGGCAAGCAAGTCCACGTGTACTGTCTTCCTTTAAAGGTGAAGGCAAACTTATATTGACTCTTAGGGGCCAATGGTAATGACTAGAAACCATTGGAAATGTCCAGGGCACTGAACCATTTTAGGTCAGGGGTCAAGAGTTGGAGCACGTTAGGTGCTGATGCCGCAGTTGGGGAACAACTGGGGTGACCTGATTTAGTTTTTTGTAGTCAATAGTAAGTCTGTAGGCACCTGTGTTTTTTTTCACAGGCCACACTGGGGAGTTGGCAGTGGAAACACAAGTTTTGATTACTCCTTGCTTGAGGAGTGACTTGATCGTTTCCCTAAGGGAAGGCAAGGCCTCAGTTGGGAAAGGATATTGCTTTTGCCTCTTATGTGCTGGGCCTGGCACTTTAATGACAGTGTGCATTTTGCCACAGTCATGTTTGTTAATTGCAAGCGCTTTTAAATGTTGTTGCAAAATGGGGGAGAAGCTTTGGGAAAAGTTTATGAGTCTTGAACAAATCTGTGACGTCATACTCCTTGTCATTGGCAGAGATTGTTGCCATGACATGTGAGTCAGGAATAAAAATGGTATGATATTGACCCTGAATCTGTATCAGTAGCATGTTAGCTAGATCTACCACACAGCCGTGTGGCGTGAGGAAGTCAATCCCTGTGATACTAGGGTGGTCATGCAATACCATTAGTTGGAAAGTGTGCGAGGCCTTTAGATGGTCTAGCTCTACCAGTAGGGGTAGAGAATGGTATGCAGGTGGCCTAGTACCATCAACTCCTGACAGTTCGTCCTCTGTCCGGTGGACCAAGGGGATATGTCTGAATGTTCAGCATGTAGCACAGATACAGCTGCACCTGTATCTAACAAGACTACTAGTAGGTGGCCCCCGACCTTGGCCTTGGTGCAGGGCTTTCCGTTTGTATCTAAGACTAGCTTGTTTACAATCCCGGACTGGGGCCAGTAATTGTCAATTTGTACTGCTGGGAGCATGGAGAGGTTGGACCTGACTTTTGTGAATCACTTTACCATGCTGCATTGACGCTATATAGGGAGGAGCTTCTGGGTTCCGGCCTGTATGAGCCTGAGAGCCTGCACCACCAGTGTCCCCATGGCCCATTGGGGTCTGGGTTGCCGGTTGTACCACTGCAAGGGCCTGTGCAGGAACAGCATCTGCTCCAGAGCGCACTTGTCCCAGGAGCTCTTGGAATTTTCGATTTTCTTTGGCTATTTTCCTATATGAAGGACCTGTTTTTTGCTGTTGTGGTTTACCCTTATGTTTTTTATACTTATGCCAATTCCAGTTCCCACCCTACTGCTGTTGCTGTTGTGGTTGTTATTGATGGGCCTGTTGGGGGTGTTGGTTATCAGCTGGAGGGGCTTGCTGATGTTGGGCCTGTTGGTGTTGGGCCTGCCCTTCCACAGTGTAGTGCATCGTGGCCTCTGGAGTAGGCTCCACGGCGGCTACCTTTTTGGAACCAGAGCCCAGATCACGAATATAGAGTTGGTAAACTCTCGCTTTTCTGAAGAATGTTGGCAAACCTATCCATATTGGGGTAGGTGGTTGGCTCTACCTTTTTTGTACTGCTGGAATCATGTTCCTAAGGAACAGGGTCTTATATTTAATAAGATTTACATCTGCAGCTTCTTGTGCCAAGTGCTTTTCTGCTCGGTAGGCCATCCAAAGTCTCTGATGGTAAGTTGCTGGACTTTCCTTTGCATTCTGTTTTAAAGGGTATGCAAGCATCACTCCTACTACATCTGGGCTGTGAGCAGAAATGAGCACAGCTGCAACCTCATCAAAGGTAGCATTTCCATCCTGGCGGATGACATTGGGGAGTTTGGCCCACAAACTAGGATCGATGGTTTGGCGTAGTATCTGGACCTGGTATTCCGCAGCGAGGCTAAGCATCTTGTATTTAGAACGCACCTTTTTTAAGTGACAGCTGAGGTCGTCAGATGGATTCATTCGACCAATGCTGTCAACTATTTACTTTGGGCTGAGTAGGCCATTTGTGAGGGATTACTGGGTCAATCAGGCAGAGGTAGATTGTCTCACCAGCGCCGTCTAGGGAGGCCTGAGCTGCAGCCTCGCCAAAGTAACAGGACAACACCCTCCTGAGTGCCAGCCTCCTGCAGAAGCTGCCTAATCTGGGTTTTAATGTCCGTTTACTTCTCTTAGGAAGAGAGGTACATTGCCCTACTCCACTTGATTTTAATCATCGTTTCTATCATGCCTATCTTCCACATTAATAACGGCTATCGGTGGTGCCGTCAGGACCAGACTTGGGCCTGTTCCCCCCCTATCATGGGGGCCGCCATGTTGGTGTCTCCCATGATGGGCGTCACAACGTCGATGACATATGATGTGGTGAGGGTGTAGTGGGGACCCGCCATGTTGTGGATGGATGGGTGGAGTCTCTGGGCCATAGTAGGGGTGTGACTGGGCGTTGTACTGAGAGATGTCGTCATCTGACAACTCTCCTTTAGATGACGTATGGCTGTCCTCAGCACCATCTCTGTCCTCGGCGCCGTGGGGTAGGTCAGCGCCATGTTAGGTTCTGGCTCGGAGACTACTGTCCTGGTTGGAGCCGTGTCCTCTTCTGCCACCATTTGCAATGCTGCGGAGGACACTGGTACTGACTCGGATACGGTCTCTGTTTCTGGTACCCTATTTGGTCGAGATGGCAGCAGGCGTCCGCCAACTGTGTGGCACAGGGCTTCGGTCTCTACCTCTTCAGAGGAGGAGTCAATGAGTCAGACAGGCAGTCTGGCTCCTTGGAGTTAGCTGCTGGCATGGGCACCCTTGTAGTGTCCTTGACAGGCCGGAGTCAGCCTCCCTCTGAGGAGCGGACAGTGACTGCGGGGGCTGGGGTCAGGGGTTCTGACCAGCAGGCAGTGGTGCAGGCCACCACTGCACTGCAGCCTGACCTTGGAGGGTTCTCTGACCCTTAGCGGTGGTACCCCCTTAGGTGGTGTGCCTAGATCGCTCAACTTTGGGGCCAGTCAGAGCACCCATGGGAGGGGAGGGTACCGCGCCCTGGATAGCTCCTTCGGGTGCCGACCAGGGCTGCTAGTTGCCTAGGCTGGCTCTCACTCAAGGAGGAGGAGGGCATTCTCAGATTCCGAGGAGTTAAGGGGCATGGGGTCTGTGCTGCGACTTTTTTCTGGAGCCCACCCGGGCTCTGGGAGAAGCCGTAGTGCGGATCTCTGCTCTTCCCCCTCGGTTTCTTTGAGAGTGCCCCGTTCTTTGGAGGTAGGGGACCATCCTTCTGGACCTACAAGGCCCCGGTCACCTCACAGGGGGGATTCTTCCGGGTGCAGCCAAGGCAGTTCTGATATGGTTGTTCAGCTGTCGGCTGTGGACTCTTCCAGAGCACCTTCTTCTTCTGGTGCTCCTGGTGCGCTCCCTAGCCCAGGCGGAGGTTGGTCAATTTCTCTTGTCGGCTCTGCCCGTATCCCTCTGCCACATTCTCTGGCACTCCCAGGCATCCGTGATCCTAGCGGGCCTCTCTCCTGGGAGCAGTTCAGGGCCGTGGCTGCTCGATTCCCCACTTATGTCAGGGCAATAGACAGGTTTTTCAACCTCCCCCAGAGCAGCCACCCTCTGAGCAGCTGAGGTCCTCTAACTCCTCATCCCCCTCTTCTCGGGGAGAGAAGCCTTCTGTCCACATCTCCCCAGCTGCTGATCTTGCGGAGTATCTGCGATTCCTCATGAGGATGTTGGAGGACCTGCACATCACCCCTCCCACTGAAAGCAATCCAGAGCATTCGCGCACACCTTTCTTGGTGACTTCAGCAAGTACACCCTTGTGGTGCCCCCCCCCGGCCTGCTCCCTTTTGGGAGGCGTTGTTGCGTTGCTGGCAGAGGCCCTTCTCTGGAGTTCCTATCCCCAGGGATCTCTGCCAGCGGTATTGCGCCCCTCCCCTCCCCCAGAGTCTCCAGGTTTCATGCCTCATCCTCAGTCAGGATTGATGCAGTTGGCCACTCCTGGTGGACTTCGCGCCCTCCACCGTGACTGACCCTCAGATCAAGATTCCTTGGATTTTGACTTCTGGGGGAGGAGGACCTTCTACTCGGCATGGTTGCTGCTCTCTATCACAGCACATCAGACCCACTACGCTTCCTGTGATAGGTTCTTGTGGTCTAGGCTGGTTCAGCTCCTAGCATCTTTGCCTGACATGGAGCAAACTAGACAAGCCATCAAACTCTGTGCACGTGGCCTGGAGCTGGCAAGGCACCAAGTGAGGGCATTGTACGATGCCAATGAGGTAGGTACCAGGGTCGTAGGGATAGTGATCTGCACTAGGCGGGCGGCATGGCTGCGTCTTTCCCGGTTGTCACCCTTGGCCCGTCGTAGGGTGATTAACTCCGCTAACCAGAGAACCTATCTCTTCTCCCGTAGAGCGAGATGGCGTTTGTCGGGGCAACTTCATTCCTCCTCCGGGGTGGGGTCCCCATCTCACTCTCCCCACTCTCGGGCCTCCCCAGGCCCCGAAGGTTCTCCCTCTTAGTGTCACCAACTGAGAGCTAAGGGACTCTGTCTTTTAGAGTTAAAACCCCCTTGGGGGGGGTTCTGCACTCACCCAAAGTGATGAATGTTGAAGATTGACACAGACAAGATGTGAAAATTACGTACCTACTGGTGCCAGTCCTTTCCGTATCTTCCATTCATCACAATCCCTACCATCCCCCTGGGGCCTCAGTCTCTGGTCCCCCTTCCTCCTGTGCCCTCCCTTGCCCCCTTCCTTCCTTTCTCTTGTCAGGAGGGGGATAAACAGAGGCACATAGGGGAATGATATTTCCAAGGGGAGAGTGGTCAGCATGGGGGGCACTCCTTCTCCAGTGCTCTAGCTCCACCCCTGTGGGGTGGGAGTTGGCAGTTGCCCTCCATTCTCTACTCCTCCTTTGTTCCCATCGATCCTTAATTTTCTTTGTCCGTTGGACATATCCTTTATTATTTTAAAGAAACTAAATTTTCTTACAGCAAAATTTTTTTCCCTGAGAGGGGGCAGAATTCCCTGTCTCCTGTCTTTCTTCCAGAATAACCGTTTTCTGCCTTTTGGAGTTATTGCCAGTAATTCTGTGCCTTGAATTCTGTCAGTGAGCCTTTTGGCTACTCCTTGCAGTTCCTATACAATCTGGAGACAAGTCAAGGTCCTGGGTATGATTGTTAACTTTCTCCCCCCCAAGCTTATCCTAATTCCTCCTCCTCTCTTCTTTTCCTGTTTCCAGAGATTGGGGCCCCTACCCAATCCCCTTAGTCTTCTTTCTTCTTCTGTCTTCTTAGTTGTTTATTTCTCCTTTTGGTTTATATATCTTTTCCTTTGTCTGTCCCTTGGACTTCCTTGTCCCACCCTTCCAACCCTTTTCCTCACCTCTCCGGCGACTCAGAACTGGTGGGAGGCGGAGTCGACAGCACATAACACCCAACCTGCAAAGCGCCACGCGATCGTCGGCCTCGAGGTGGCGCTGATGGCTCGTGTCGACTCTAGCCATCCAAAAAAAAAAAAGAAGCTCCCGCAGGGTCATGTCCTCCGGCCAATAACCCAAAGGTGATGAATGGTGAAGATACACAGAAAGATCATAATTACGGTAGGTACGTAATTTTTATTTCTGTCCCTCCTTTAGATAAGAAGATGGACAGAAAGTACTTTCTGGCTGGCAATGGTACTGACTTTTTAACCAGCCATTGTAGCCATGCAGGGGTGGTTCATACTGCAGCCTGTGAGAAGACTGGCATTCCCCTGGCCTCCTCACCCCTGACACGGATTCCAGGAAGGTGGATTCTCTTGCCAAGAAAGGGTACCTGACATCTTCTTTGGGTATCAGGCAAGCCTCCTATATGGCTTATGCCTTCAGGTATCAAAAGTCCCTTTGGGAAGCTGTGGAACAGATGGCTAGAAAGGCCCCTCCTGAGCTTTCTGCTGATCTTCAGGAACTGGTCAACAAGGGCGTACAAGCATCAAAGTCCCAGTTCCACATGACTGTGGACTCCAGTGATGCAGCTTCCAGGGCTATGTCTTCTGCTGTATCCCTCAGGTGTTTTTCCTGGCTCAGGTGTACTACCCTGTCCCAGGACACACAGAATAATGCCATGGATTCCCCCTTCATCCAGAACTCTCTGTTTGGTGAACAGACTGAGGCATACATAAAGAAAATGAATGAGTACAGAGTGGCATACAGGAGTGCTTCAGCAAAAGAGAAAGCTGCCACTCCTCAGAAGCAGCAGGTCAGGGGCAGGGACAGACCTTACCCCAGACCTTTCCACCAGGCCCAAGCTTTTTCCTCTTACCAGCAACCCAGGGGGTTCTTTCAAGGGAGGGGCAGGAGGGGTACTGGCAGGGCTGCTTCCACCCCCAGTCTTCTACCCCAGCAAAACAGAGACCCTGAGAGCTCCGTTCAGGCCACCTCCCTTAACCTGTTGGGGGCAGGCTGACCTACTATCTCCAGGCTTGGCATTCCATCACTTCAGACAAATGGGTCCTGGAGATAGTAGGTCACGGTCTTGCTCTCACTTTCAAGGTGCCTCTAAAACTGTCAGCAAGACTTTTCAGACTTTTCAGCACTGCAGAAACAGCCCTGCTAGAGGCAGAGGTTTCCACTCTTCTTCATTCAAAAGCAGTGGAGCCTGTGCCCTATCAGCACAGAGGCAGAGGACTGTACTCAAGGTACTTCCTGACACCAAAGAAAATGGGAATGATGGACCATTCTGGATGGCAGATTCTAAACAGGCATCTTACAAAGCCAAAATGAAAATGACAACCCAGGCTACCATTCTACCTACTCTCCATCAAAGGGGACTGGTTGGCATCCCTAGCTATGGCATCCAACCTCCGAGTCTTTATCTGGGGCTGCTGGCGGGAATGTTAGTTTTATTCCAGGCTGCAGCCTGCAGGACCCAACATGATTGTAATACTGCTGGTGCAAGTAATTCATACTTGTTTTCCGGACAGCATGTACCTTTGCTCATCCGTCTGTCCGCTGAGGAGGTAACAAATGAATTTGGAGTTTTTAACAACTTCGTGTCCATTTCCCAAAAGACTTATGAAGGAATAGACACCCTTTGCACCTGGGATGTCCATCATCTCTCTAATAAAGTGGCTCCTTCTTGTTCCTCAAATGGCTTTCCAGGGAGTTGAGGGTTTCTGCACTTTCCTGTGGAACATAAAGTGAAGGGGGACTGAGAGCCTAGAGGGAAACACCAGAAGGCTGTCTGGGAGATGTCCATTTCTATATGCCTATCCAGACCTCTTTCTATTCATATCATCATCACCTTTCTATCATCATCATAATCATCATCCTCCAGGTCCGTTCTATAAAAATTCCTTCTAGTACAATCTGAATTGGAGGAACTGGATTAAATCCTAACGCCTGCTAGAAGGCGCCGGATTGTCGAATCGGCGTAGTTATTCCACTATGAATCGCTAGGCAATTTCCGTGCGGTCGATGATGCTGTTCTGGATCCAAATCACAATTTTTTCTTTTCTTTTCACGAACTCATCCTCGAATCGTTTCCTTTTGCCCGAAGGAGTTCTGGCCTTGGTTGAGAGTATTCTTCTGGTTCAGTCGAATTGAATTAAGCTGGCCATCCGGTCAGCGGATTCTCGGCCTCCTTTCCTAAGCCTGCCTAATCTTTTTGTCCAGGGTGGCTTTAGGGAATTCTGCAAATGGCAGTCTGAATCGAGGTGGTCAACTCAGACACAATAAAGTGGTGTGGGATCAGCCCGTGCAAAGGCCTCCCACACACACTGTAGTGTTGAAACCTAGTGGGCCTTTGATTTCTTTGACTTAGCTGTCCAATCAGAAACTTACCCATATTCGGTTTAGCTGGTAAGACTTTTATTTTTTTAACGGTTGGTATTTGAAAACTGTAAACATGTTTTTTTGTTTTTAAACCATATGATGCCAATACCACACACCTAAGTTCAAGGAAAAAAAAACACAATCAACACAAGTTCTTACACAGCAACTGGTTCAGCCAACCGTCAATATCAAGTTTACAATTTCCACAAGTTTTAAATTCAGTCCACTACCTAATGAAGATATTTCACAGACCAAGAACCGTGAGCACAGGAGAAATCTCCAGAGCAACTGTTCAGTTAGGCGGAGTAAAGAATCTGACGGTTACACTTTAAAGTGCAGCAGACAGAGGTTTGAACCGAGCTCGAGCTCAACGTTCTACGCCCTGCAGAGAATTTAACTCTTTCCTCTCCAGAGCAGTTCCAAGTGCTGGGGCTAACTGCGTATGTCAGAATACAGCAAGACTTCATGTTGTTTGAAAGACTGTTTGGAGAGTCTGAACCAAGATTTCATTTTTGATATAGAAAACCACGAATTACAATCACTTAAAGATGAGATTTTCTCATTAACGATGGAAAAAGATGAATTTCTTATTATTAAAACTAAGGCCAAATATGTAGATTTAGGTGACACACTAAGTAAATTCCTAGATAAATTAAAACACTTAGAACAATTCAAATATATAGAAACTATTATCTCAAAACAAAACAACCAAGTAATAACGGATCAACAGGGAATCCTAACTGAATTTTTATACTCAGTTATATGGTCCTATTCAAAATCTTTTCTCATTAACGGAATTAAATGACTATTTAAGTAAGTTCAACTGCCCTCAAATCAATAAGATGCAGGCACAAGAGTTAGTACGGCCAGTAACAGATCAAGAAATAAGTCATGCTATAGATAATTTTAAATTAAACAAGTCTACAGGACCAGATGGCCTTACAGCATATTTTTATAAAAAGTTTAAAGCAACCTTAATACCAATTCCGAAAAGTTTATTTTTATATATTTTGTCATATGGAATTTCTGATCTATCCATTTCGGAAGCACTTATTATTTTACTACCTAAACCTAATAAACCCAGAAATGGGGTAAGTAGTTATAGACCCATTTCCCTCATAAATTATGATATGAAAATATTAACACATATATTAGCTCAAATGATTAAAAATATATGGCATCCATTAATTGGCAAAGACCAAGTGGGTTTTATTGCGTATAGACAAGTGTCAGATCACCTTAGAAAGCTTTTGCACATTTTATTCCATGTCCAGGGATTCCAGTTATCTGGCAGTTCTGGTTTCCCTGAACGCAGAAAAAACTTTTGACAGGGTGGAACATAATTTTCGAGTTGCGGTATTGTATAAGTTTGGAGTTGAGGTATTGTATAAGTTTGGATTTCCCTCGTATTTATCAATTGGCTAAAGATTTTATATTCCCACCCACAGCTAGAATTTTTTGTAATAGATTAATCTCCCCTCCTTTTAGATTGTTCTGCTAGGCAGGGCTGTCCCTTTTCCCTATTTTTTAATTTTATCTGGAACTCCTTTTATATTTCCTAAATACAAAACATATATTAAAGGTATTCATGTAGGAGATAAACAATTAAAATACCAGCTTTTGTCCAGGCTGTGTGTGTGCTGATGTGATATGACCGCCACTATACATTCAGTCACTTCACTACCATTCTAGCCATGCGTGTAAAGCACTTTGGGATACACTGTGTATGGAAAGTGTTATATAAATGCTGATGATGATTCTTTTGCTGATGATATCCTTTTACATACTGCCAACCCAATTAGTTCAATTAAAGCTGCTGTGCAAACTATCCAAGAATTTAGTTTATTTTCTAATTATAAATTAGAGAAAAAATGGAGGTGATGCTCTAAACAATTTTCCATTAAAAAAAAATATATTATAAATTTAGGTCTTTCATGGATCCAGTTAGGCTTAACCCTTGCTGTGCTGCTGCTGAGACTGAGACAGGAGAGAGAGAAAGCAGTCACAGCTTCTTTGAATCAAGGAGGTTATTTTCTAGACTACACTGAACTGAATTATTACTTTTGGACCTGTGTAAGTAACTAGTATTGATTTTGTTTTTGGGGAGACCTTCTTAGTTTTAACTTTAATTTGCAAGGGAGGAACTGTAGCTGGGAGATATTTGCAGTCAGTTGTGACTAGACCTGTCATTTAGCCTTTGTGAAATAGGTGTTTGTTAAGGGGAGGAGTTGAAAGGGGCCTAGTTGAACTGAGGATTTATAACTGGAGTTGTTTATGGTCTCTGTCTGCTGAGACTGAGGCAGACAGAGAGTGAGAAAGCAGCCACAGCTTCCTTGAATCAAGGAGGTTATTTTCTAGACTACACTGAACTGAATTATTGCTTTTTGGACCTGTGTAAGTAACTTGTATTGATTCTGTTTTTGGGGTGGACCTTTCTTAGTTTTAACTTTAATTTGCCAGGGAGGAACGGTAGCTGGGAGATATCTGCAGTCAGTTGTGACTAGACCTGTTACTTAGCCTTTGTGAAATAGGTGTCTGAAAGGAAGGAAGGCACTCCCCGGGGTGGAGGGTAAGAGTTGTAGGTGATTGTTTCTGGACCGCATAGGTTTACTCCCACCCACCCATCCCATCACCCCAAGCGCATAACTTCCTTTATAGCAGAGGTTCTGACATCACTTTCCCAAAACTGCTAACAACATACACCTGTTCATATCCTTAAAGGCACAGCACACTGAATAGTGGGTAGAGACACTCACAAGCTTGCACACACTAAAACAAGAACAAAAAACAACAAAAAAGCATCTGTAACTGGAAGGGACACAGATATGTGGGGAGTGGTGCAATGCACTGGCTGTGGAGCAGCACTCTTCCAGAAGACATTCTGGAGACTGTGCTACTGCCCTATTTGCAGGCACCTCTCTGGTCTGAGGAAGGAGGTTGTTCGTCTCCATGCTGACCTGGCAAGGATTCGGAAAACCTACTCCCCCACCTAGGGACCACCCAGGCCACCGCCACTACCTCAGAGGTTGCCAAGAAAGAGGAGTGGTTGGACCACGGTGGGCTCAGGGAGGGTGAGGGTGGTGGAACAGAGTCGCATCCCTCCAGTTGTGCCTCTCCACAATTCATTCGCCACTCTGGTGGAGCATGGTTCCTCTATGGAGGCACCTGCAGTGGAGACCAAGGAGGATGCTGGGAACCTCCACAAAGGAGACCCACAGGAGGGTGGCCCAGGACCCCACAGGGGAAAGAAACAACTCCTGGTGGGGGACTCAATTGTTAGGGGGGGAAGAACTGGGAGAGGAGGGAAAGGAAGGTAAGGTGCCTGACCGGCGCCAAGGCTTGGAGGGACAGAAAACGAATCCTCAGGATTGTGGGAGCAGCAGCAAGGAGGAGGGAGCTGGATGTCATTATCCACCTAGGGACGAATGATCTGGCTGAGAATGGGATCAGAGCAGTGCAACAGGAGTTTGTGGAGTTGGGGAGGGGCCTTAGATAAGTAGCACACATGGTAACTTTCTCAGAAGTGCTACCTGTCTATGGCATGGATGAGATTAGGGTACTCCGCACCATGGGATTCAATGACTGGTTGAAAAGCTGGTGCAGAGCTCAGAGATTTGGCTTCATTGGGGACTGGGGCTCCACCTGGAGGGATGCAGGCCTATACAGGCACGATGGTCTGCATCTATCCGGGAGGGGAACCAGGATCCTAGGTGATATGTTTAAATGCTTTAATGGCAAGCATTTAAAGTAGCCAAGGGGGGAGGCACTGAAAAGGAGAAGGGAAATCCTAGCCCCCCCCAAAAAAAATCAGGGTAATTAGTGAGGTAAACACCAAGATAGAGTAGTCAATAGGGAGAAGGGCAGGGGTAAATGGAGAAAAAGACAAAGGCAATAGGGACAGGGATGGGGCAAAAAGAAATAAAGCCATAAAAAAATGGAGGGTAATGAGTACCAATGCCCGTAGTCTAGGTAAAAAGCTCCCTGAAATGGTGGCCTTGATGGAAGAGGGATGCCTGGATATTGTGGCAGTCACAGAAACATGGTACACAGAGAACCATGACTGGGATGTCAACATACCAGGGTACACAATCTACAGGAGGGACAGGGAGGGAAGAAGAGGAGGAGGAGTAGCTCTCTATGTAAGGGAAGGGATCAAAGCAACAGAACTAAAGGGTAAACAGGGAGGAGAGGAGGCACTGTGGGTCACCCTGGAGACTGGAAATGGCTCCACAATCCGCACAGGGGTTGAATACAGACCCCCGTCTCAGGGGGAGGAAATGGACAAGGAAGTGATAGAAGGCATCCTTGGGATGGCAGAGAAAGGGTGATATTGCTGAGGGAACCTGAATATGCCAGATGTTGACTGGAGCACCTTTGCTGCAGCCATATCCAAGAGTAGGCCATTCGATGCTCCTCACAGGGGGCATGCCCAGACAGCTAGTTTGGAACCCACTCGGAGAGAGACAATCTTAAACCTGGTACTCTCAAATGGGGATGGAGAAAGGCTCTCTGATCTTGAAGTGGGTAGCCATCTGGGAACAAGCGACCACCAAATAGTGTGGTTCACGATAAACTTAGCTGTAGAGTCAAGCCACACAAAAGTGAAGGTACTGGACTTCAGGAGGGCTGATTTTGTCAAAATGGGAGAGTACCTCAGAAAAGCACCTAAACATGCAAGAAGGTGGGGTGCAGCAACAGTGGGGAAACATCAAACCATGATCACAGAGGCAACAAGCCTTTGTGTGAAGCAAATAAATCAAAACAAAAGAAAAAAACACTATGGTTCACAAAAGAAGTGGCGGGGAAGGTAAGGGAGAAAAAGATAGCATTCAGGAAGTGTAAGGAAACACAGAAGGAGCAGGACAGAGAACTGTACCAGTTAAAGCAGAAGGAAGCGGGTAGAGCAGTCAGAATAGCAAAGGCCCAAACTGAGGAAAAGATAGCCAACTCGGTTAAGAAGGGGGATAAAACCTTTTACAGGTACATCAGGAAGAAAAGAAAGACTAAGGCAGGGATACTGAGGCTGAACAAAGTGGTTAGGCAGAGAGCGACAGTGAAAAAGCAGGGATACTGAACAAATACTTCTGCTCAGTATTCACAATGGAAAAGCAGGGGGAAATACCTAATCTGGTCAATAGAAGCACTGTGGATAGGGGGGTTGATTTTAGTCCTTTCACAGAAGAAAGGGTTCTGAAAGAACTCTTAAAACTGAAGGTGGATAAAGCAATGGGGCCTGATGGGATTCACCCCAAAATTCTAAAAGAACAAAGGGAAGAACTAGTAACACCACTGACTACCCTTTTTAATAAATCATGGGAGGATGCTGTGGTACCTGAGGACTGGAGGATGGCAGATGTGATTCCCCTTCACAAAAGTGGGAGCAATACAGAGGCAGGAAACTACAGACCTGTCAGTTTGACCTCAGTGGTAGGGAACATTATGGAATCACTTCTGAAGGAAAGAATTGTTGAGTACCTAGAGGCCAGTGCGGCACAGAACCCAAGGCAGCATGGATTCACAGCGGGAAGGTCATGTCAGACAAATCTAATTGATTTCTTTGACTGGGTGACCAAAGCAGTAGACCAGGGAGGGGCTGTGGACATGGCCTACCTAGACTTTAGCAAGGCATTTGACACAGTCCAGCACAAAAGATTAATAAATCAATTAGCCAGCCTGGGAGTGGGTCCCAGGGTGTAGCCTGGGTAAAACACTGGTTGTACAACAGAACACAGCGGGTAATAGTAAATAGAGTCCACAGTGAAGAAAGGAGGGTTACTAGTGGTGTACCGCAGGGTTCAGTACTGGGGTGGTCCTTTTAATGTCTTTATAAGTGACATTGCAGAGGAACTGGAAGGAAAGTATGTCTGTTTGCAGATGCCACAAAGATCTGCAACAGGGTTGACACAAAGAGGTGGGGTGTAAGGATGAAAAGGGACCTGGCAAGGTTGGAGGAATGGTCAAATGTGATGGCAGCTTAGATTCAATGCAAAGAAGTGCAAAGTAATGCACCTGGGAAACAAAAACCCAGGGGAAGAGTACACAATGGGGGGTGAGATACTGACAACAACAAAAATGGAAAGGGACCTGGGGGCAGTCATATCAGATGACCTAAAGGTCAGCCAGCAATGTGAGAAGGCAGTAAGGAGGGCTGTGGGGATACTGGGATGCATAGGGAGAGGCATCACCAGTAGAAAACAGGAAGTTGTTGGCCCTCTGTACAGACAGTTGGTAAGACCACATCTGGAGTACTGTGTACAGTTCTGGAGACCAGTGGCGTCATGCCCATAGGGCCCGAGGGGGCATGTGCCCCCCCCCAATATCACTGCACAAATTACAATACAAAATAAGTAAAATTAGTTTTATTTTCAAGAAATCCATGAACCAAAAGAAAATATTTGTTTTTTGAAGTCGTTGGTAGTAGGGGTGGGGGTGGGACTGTGAAAATGGCATAGCTCCCAAGTGACCCGATTTGTGGGTCCAACCCAATTTAGGGACTTTAAACCTGTTCACCAGCAAGCCCATGGCAAACACATAATAGGACCCATTTACAAGTCCGCGAATGTGCAGAAGCACATTCTAGTGCATGCCCCCACTGTACTTGCTCCTGGCCTGTCTTGGCAACACTGCGCAGCCATGGAACTTGTCTCTGTGATCGCCTGCTGCCATGTTTTGAGTGGTAATCTTGCTACTTAGTGCAGCGTGAGCCGAGGGATCCCATTTTTAGACCATGGTGACAGACAATGGCTGGACAAGTCATCCGAGAATTTAAACTAAGTAAATCTTTCAAGTCAAGGAGTCTGGGTAGTTTTTTAAATATATAAATCAGACCGCAATGCAGTCATCTGGTGACAAGGATAGCAGAAATAGTGACTGGGGCAGGGACCCACCAGCCTGAGTCCTTGTCGGTGTTGGTACCGCAGCCGAGAAAAAACAGCTGAAGAGGAAGCATTCTTTGACCAGCTTCCAGAAGCAGTGGTCACAGAGTGGCCCTGTGTACAGCCTGTGAAAGGGAACCCACAGAAGGTGTGGTGCACACAGTAAGTCCCTCCTGCTCTGTTGCTCAAACACCTGCCTCATGTCAGAGATTTTCTCTATTTGAGGGACTTAATATTACTAGACCAAAGACTTAGAAATGAATAAATGGAAGCTTGTTTTGGCTGAGATGAGACATTGTTTATTGAGAGAAAAACAACTTATTTATTCTGTGCAGCATTTGGACTTTCACTAAGCTACTGGCTGTCTCAGTTAAAAAATAAAAGGTCTGGCAAAATGAGAGACTGAGACATTGACATTTGGAATTTCTGCAAGGGCTAAATAAAAGTCTGAGATGCAGGGCTGAGCTCTCAAGAAAAATTATACATTTCCTATTCAGAGTCAAGTAGACTTGGTGCTCTGAGTTGGACTTGCTTCATCGCCAGCCGGTGGGGGAGAAAGAGATTTAAAAGGAGCCAGGTGAAGGACCAGGACTGGACACAGTCATACAGTATATGGATATTTATTAGTCAGTCTGCTCATAGTACCCTGACAGCTGGACTTGTTGAAGTGTCTGAGGGTGGCCCAAGGGGACCCGGGGTGGTGGGGTGGGGAGAGAGAACTGTGAGAGAGGTGTCTTGTCATCTGAAACTCTGGTAAAGGTAGGAGGGATGGAGTTTGTGACATTAAATGCAGGGGTCAATGATCGACGAACCAGACAGTGCAATGAATGTTCGTCATTCATTCCCCAGCTTTCCAGGCTTGTCCCTTTAAGAAAATGTTTTTTCATCCGACTACTAAAACCTCCAGTATGGCAAATCCTACCAGGTCCTTGATGTGAGCCATCTGATTGCACAAGGAGAAGGAGGTAGACACAAGTCCATTCACAGAAGAGACATTCCTGAAAGGACTTGTCAATCTGAAAGTGGACAAAGCTATGGGGATGGACGGGTGCATCCAGGGTGTTGGGGAGCTCAGGGAAGTACTGGCTGCACCACTGGAAACAGGAGTTGTTCCACAGGATTGAAGAAGGGCAGATGTAGTCCCACTTCATAAAAGTGACAGCAGGCAACTACTGGCCTATCAGCTTGACAACAGTGGTGGGGAAGTTAATGGAGACACTTCTAAAGAAAAGGCTTGTGGAATAATTTGAATCCAGTGACTTGCAAGACAAGAAACAGCACATATTCCGGGAGGGTCGATCAGATGAATATAAGTCACACCAGTGTTTGTACAAGAAGCGGAAGTGTCCACTGGAGGATGGGGTGGGGTTGGTTAGAAACCAGTGCCTATGCCCAATAATTTATTTTTAATCAGCGTAATACTCTAAATGCTGCTGTTTGAGACCATCAATATATATGTTAGTGCTGAGTGCAAATGATACAAGCTGTGTAAAGAAAACAAGAAAGGATATTGTGGTATTGTGAGCCCAATTTTTTATTAAGATAAAATCAAACCACCTTTTCGATCCACTTGATGGGGTGGGGTCAGGTTGTAAGAACACCTGTATGTGTGCTCAATAATATTTTTAGTAAACTAAAAAGCTAAAATGAGCAAAATGCACTCAGAGTACCACCTTCTCTATGCAGTTGGGGATTTGGGGGTCTGGTTGCTGCTGGAATTATGTACAGCATTTTATGTTCTTTATGAAAAAATTTGTTGACAGTCCCTATATATCTATTTACAGAAACAGAGCTAGCGTGGCATCTGCGATCTCAGTTAAACTGCACCTCAAAAAAGAAAAAAGCCTACATATATGGATGGTGTTTATGAAGAAAATGGCCTGAATATATGGATTGCATAATGTATGTACAGTACTTTGTTTACATATATTTACATTTTCTCTGGTTTATGCCTTATTTTATTTTTTGTGGGGTGGGGGGGCTGCCATGTTGGTGTGATGCAGCTGAGGAGCTGTTTGTTGGGCCAAAATGATGTGGGGCTGGCTTCACAGGTGAGGTGAGGGGACTGACTGCATGTTAAGTTGGCAGAGCCAACTGGCCATGTTGGTGTGGTGAGATGCTGGTCAGATTCATTTAGGTGAGGTGAAGATGCAGGTCAGGTTCACTTGGTGGGGTGCAGATGCTGGCCAGTTTCGCTTGAGTGGGTTGGAGGGACTGGCCATTCATGCTGGTGGAATGACGGTGTCAGCTGTGTTGGTACAGGGTCTGTTTATGTTGCTGCAGGGTGGGAACTGGAAAGCTGTCTGTGTTTGTTTTGAGGTTCTTCCAGGTATGGCAGGAGTTGAACCCTTGGATGGGGGAGGAACTAACTGTGTTGGTGCAGGAAACTGGCTGTGTTGTGGTGGAGGGTACTGGCCACATTGGTGCGGGTGCTGTTTATTGGGAGCTGACTGTGTTCATTTTTGGAAGCTGGCCATGTGAAGTGGGAGCTGGTCACTTGGATGGGGAGGGCTCACTGGCCCTTGGTGCAGGGGAATGGCTGTGTTGGTGTGGTGGTCGATACTGGTTGCACTGGTGCAGGGGCTGTTTGTGTTGCTGCAGGGGTGAGGAGCTGGTGGTGTTTTACTTGAAAGCTGAATGCTTGAAATGGTAAAACTCACTGGCCATGTAGGTGCAGGGGACCGACTGTGTTGGTGGGGTGGTTGGTATTGGCTGTATAGGGAAATCAAATGTATGTGAAATTCACCAGTTAATACTCATCCACAACTTCAGACTGACTGAGTCATCTTGCTCTATGATCAGAGTGCTGTAATAGGTCCATGATAGCAGCCATAGTCATTTTAGAATGTTGTGCATGTTGTTGATCTATTACTGAGGCCTCTTGATCCAAAAAGTTGTCTGTGGCAGGGCAAGGTAGGATGGATGGCTGCCATAGCCCCAACTTGCAGTCTGTGGTCTCTGAAGGGTCAGGCAGCTATGGAACTGGTATATTTCATCATTCAATATCCTTCTTTGCTTTATTGGTGTGTGGTACCATACTCTGTCACCAAGTGAGCTGCATTGTTGAGGAAAATACAAAAGGCCACTGCCCACAGACTGAACAAAGACAGAAAAAAATGTATCATTGCTCTATCATTATGATGGCATTTAGCACGCTAGAACAGCATCCTGGCCTGCAAAATCACCAAATGCACCATTTGACTTCAATTTTTCAACATTTTCCTGGGAGGGGGCATGCCCCCAGACCCCCTAGAAATGATTGGATTTTGTGCCCCTCCAAAATTTCTGACTGCATGACGCCCCTGCTGGAGACCCCATCTCCACAAAGACATAGACAGGGTGGAGGCTGTCCAGAGGAGGGCAACCAAATTGATGCAGGGTCTGCACCAGAAGACACATGAAGAAAGACTAAAGGAACTAAAGATGTATGGCCTCGAGGAAAGGAGGGAGAGGGGGGACAGGACAGAAACTTTCAAATACCTCAAGGGAATCAACAAAGTCCAAGAGGGTAGCATCTTTCAGAAAAAGAGATGTGCAAAAACAAGGGGGCACAATTTGAAGATAAGAGGAGGGGAGGCTCAGAGGAAATGTGACGAAGTATTTCTTCACAGAGAGGGTTGTGGATACATGGAACAGCCTTCCTGAGGAGATCATAGAGTCAAAAACAGTGGGGGAATTCAAGAATGCATGGGACAGACATAAGGCAATTCTAGTGGGGGTAGGAGGAAGTAGGCTGTTGGTTAACTAGGATCTGCAGCTTATCCATTAGGTAGGGAAATTGGCAGACTAGGTGGGCCAAGTGGTCCTTATCTGCCGTCAAATTCCATGTTTCTATATTCTATGATATATCAGTCCAAAATTCCTATATGTTCCAATTCTTTCGGCAGCCTAAGGGTTAAAATATCTAGGTATTTATTTATCTACTGACGTTACGCAGACTATTAAACTTAATTTAGACGATCTGACTGTTAAACTAAACTAGGACTTGAAAAGATGGCAAGCGCTTCCTATCTCATTTTGGGGGAGGGTCAATATAATTAAAATAAATATTTTCCCTAGGTTGTTCCATCTGCTTAATATGTTGAGTATCTTCCTACCTTTAAAATGGTTAAATCATATTTACGCCTCACTCATAAGTTTACTTGGCAAGAGAAACCTCTAGAATAGCTTTAGGTAAACTTATGCTCCGTGAAATCACAGGAGGAATCAAAATTCCAAATTTTACGTTGTATTATATGACTTCCCATTTAAACAAATATATTAAGTGGATTCAGAAACCCCCATATTCAAACCTATATCCCCTACTTAACTTGAAATAAAACTTTCACTTTTGAAAAAGCACAAAGTGTTACCTGGCACTATTTTTTACTCCAATCTAAAAAATATTCTTAAGGTATTAAAGTACTCAATTGTAGGCACTTCTTTAAGAATTCATAATCAAGTGTATAAATTCCTTGGTACAAACCTATACCATTATATTTAACCAACCTATTCTTTATAATCACAACTTTACAATAAATGGCAATTATTTTAATGCCTCTTGGTTACCTTGTGACCACAACCCTACAATCCACTTTTTAAGTCATGGCCAATTACGCTCAATTAATACAATTCTGGTAGATCTTGGGCTAAGTAAAAAATATATTTGCAACTTACTGCTTATAAAAATAGCCCTAAAGGCACACTTTGGTCCCTTACCATGGCAGACAAACCTTCAGGATGTGTTTAACCGACTTAAAATGGCTAATAATAAGCCGCAATCTATTGCTAATACTTATGCAATTTTATTAAGGGTAAAGTTAATTTAACACCCTATTCAAATAACCTATTGCAATAAAGAAATTAACTAGGGTTCTTTAAATTGGTCAAAATTATGGCAAAATATATATAAATACACTCCACTGAATAACCTTAGGTTAATTCAGTTCAAAGTGTTGCATAATTTATTTTATTTAGCTTTTGTTGACCGGGTAAGTGCACTAGACAAATCCTGCCTATTTTCAGGCACGACCCGGGGGAGGGGGATACAGATGAATGCCAACTGACCTTGAACCAGATTAAGCTGTTGGTGGTATTCTTAGTGAATGAGGGAAATTTGGCAGGACACGGGGAAATTCCCCTACTCTTCGATAAGTGCCATGGGATCTTTAACATCCACCTGAACTACCACCAGAACAGGCAGATGGGACCTCGGTTTAACGTCTCATCCGAAAGACGGCACCTCAGAAGTGCAGCACCCCTCTCATGCTACACTGCAGTGTCAGTACTGGGATATTAACCCAAGTGCCAGATGTGGGAACTGAACCCACAGCCCTCTGATCTCCCGGCCTCTATGCCTGTATGCCATCTCTAAAATTATTTACATACGGATTTACAAACTCTGATAAATCTCCCACATGTGATTTAAACATTGGCTCTTTAGTTCACCTCTTGTGGTCAAGCTCAAAGGGGCAAGAGTTGTGGAAAGTAGTTAAGGTGAAAGTCCTTACAAAATTAGCTCTACAATCTTCTTTTAACATTAAACAACTGTATTTTAGGCAATTTTGATGATTATATTTCATCCTCTAATACAGCTATTTTGACTTTAATTGGGGTATCAACCAAACAACTACTTCTTAAACATTGGGTGGATAACGACATCCCCTCCTTTAAAGAATAGGTTGCTAATATCAGATGTAATCTAATACTGATTAAGTCTTATTAATTCCTTTTGTAATAAACATTTATATTTCTTGTGTACTTGGGGTAAATTACACAAACTAATTCTCAAGCTTTAACCAATTTACTTTTACTATATAAACCTTTTGGTAGTGCGCTCCCACGCTTTACAAGCTGTCTGCAGATTTAACTTGGACTTATCAGTATATCCTTATGTTTGATATATGTAGCTGTTAAAATAATAGACCTCACCTTTTTATACATTTTCTTGATAATTAGCTCTCTCTCTACATTGGTGAGTTATGTTCCTATTGTTGTTATAAGATTTTTTTTTTTAAGAAAAGCATGGTTAATGTTATATGTTAATTCTATCCTTGTTAATATTTTGGCATTTATTCTAACCACCATGGATATATATATACACACATTTATATATTTGGATTTATTTGGTTTTCCAGGGTAATTTTGGTATGGGGATGAGATATGAATGCTGAAGGTTTGAATGGGTTTTTTTTTTTCTTCCTTTTTTCCACTGGTTTGTTTGTACGTTAATGACTTTTTGTATGTTATATTATTTGTTACAAAATGTAATAAAGTTAAAAAAAGGAAGGGAGGTGGATCTTAAAACTCTGGGATAAAGGATGCTCTGCAGCAAGTAGTCATATTGTACCATATCTGGAGGGCGTATGGGTGGAGGCACGTAGTGAGGTATTTCAGGACTCCTGCGGTCACAGCCAGCTTTGGGCAGGGATCTAGTGTAGCTTGCTAAAAGATTGGCAGGAAGCCAGGGCAATGCACACTCACATCATGTGGGGATGTCCTCTTCTGAAACTTTTTTAGAGTTGGAAGCAGCCATCAAAGAAATCCTGTACGTGAGGACTGGACTGAACCAGAGATATGTCTCTGGTTCCAATATACCAGAAAGTGCAGGAATGACAAATTAAATAAGTATTGGGAATTATACTTGTGGCTGTGCCAACAGGTGGCTCACTCCACAGATACCTATGCTTCAACACTGGTGGGAAACAGTAGACAGCATCTACACTATGGGAAGGATTACCTTTAATGATAGAACTGAACAATTCACCTCTAGGTGGACTAAATGGATAATTTATGTAATGCAACATGTTTCTACCTTTGTTCTTTAAAAGCTTCTCTACAGGGAGGTGGAGGGAGTACGAGGTTGGTGACTTGAGGGAGGAGAACAGGACTTTGGATGAATTGGTGAGATACTAACTCCCAGGTCATGCTCCCACTGTCTGTTTCCTACAAATGGGCACAGACACAGTAACAATGAACAATGATAGGAGTGCACACTATCTGACTGCTGTACTGGAATAGGCAGGGCTCAGAGGTTTACTGGGTTAGGTGGCCTCAGTGTTTATTACCTATGTATTGTCACAGTGCTGTAATGATGGTCTTTTGACAGCTATATGTTGCATTGTTATAAAGGAAAATGTTTTAATAAACATATTTACATAAAAGGAGACAGGACCCTACTGAAAATGAGACTAGGCTATCTTGGGTAAATAGTTCTAAAAACAAGATTAGTAAAAGCCCACCCATAGGTGCAATGGTAGGGCTACCACTTGCAATGCCAGCAACTCAAGTACTAAAAGCATGGGTCATCGGGGCGGTCAGCAGCAGGGCGATTGAATGTCCCAGGGACAGCTCTCCTCCCTCGGGAGGGAAGAGTGCGTCTTGTTGCAAGACTGCCACTGAGCGAAGACCTGTTGCTAGCATATGTAAGTGCACCAGAAGGGTAAGGGTTGCTAACATTGACTGCACACCAGCACAAACAGATACTGCAAAACCCACAAAAAAGCAGTATTTATTGGTGTGGTGGAAGGCAGAAGCAAAGAGGCCCAAAAGACATTATGTATTCCTCCACTGAAGTCCTTCTTTCATCTACCATTAGATATCAGAAACCTGGGTAATATTATGCATGTCCAATCTAACTATAAACATCACTGTACCTTGTATTCTAGTCACTAGTGGAAGAGTCCAAGCAAGTGACAGAACTACATTCGTTAAGCTTCCTGCCGAAGTACAGCAGAAGACCTCTTTCCAGTTATATCAGTGGCCAAAGCCCATTCAATTAATTGAGCAGACAGTTCTGTGACACCACGTGCCAAAAATACTTTGGCAGATACTTCTTGCCACTGTTTTTTGGAACTTATGCCTACAGAGTAATGCCTCTAGGCATGCCTCAGGTACTTTCACTGAAAACCACCGTACCATGCACTCTGTTAGCATTCTGTCTCTTCCTTTTTATATTTGCACAATTTGGAAAAAAGGATGCACATCTCATAGAGCTCTTGTGGTGGAATAACTTTAATATAAATAAATAATTAACCAGAAAGGGGAAGGAGCAGGAATTTTAAACTAAGTAGTCCCAGCTTCATCAGTGCATCCATAGAGCCATGTACGGTATATAGCTTGGTTTGTTCATGTCTGTGCATTGTGTGTGTCTCTGTTTAAGTGCCTTGTTGTTTTGTCCATGAATGTGTACATCTGCATTACATGTACAGTGGAGCCAGCCACGATGAAATGCAGTAACGTGCAGTAAGTGACGTGTCACAAAATACTGCATGACAAAAGGGCTTAAATGCCACTGAATTACACTCTTCCCTGCAGTATACTGCAACATTTTGTGATAAACTGCAGCATTACTGTAGTGCATCCTGGTTGCTGCCGCTGTATACTGGCTCCAGGCAACTCTTATTTCTTTAATTTGTACTCTGTGCTACTCCATCTGGTCCTGACTACCTTGGTATCTCTTAATGTACCCCAGAGCCCCGCACCTGCTTACCTGACACCACTGTCCCTTCACAGAGCCTTGGTTTACCCCGTCCCCCCCCATGGGGGGGGGAGATTAATCCCTGAAAGTGGTTCAACACCAGGATGTGTTGCGTTGGCAGGGCGGGGCCTAGATATACACTACCAGGGTCGTCGTTCATGGGGGTCAGGCCAGTTTTTCCTCTTTTTTTCTTCTTCCCCTCACTGGAGATGCCAGTAGCTCTGATGTGCAAGCGCTGTCCCTCCCCTTAGGCACATCAACCGGCAGCTCCACCTATGGTCACCCAGGTGGCACTGCTGTGGCAGCGGCATGCTTCCTCTCCATAGCAGAGCATCCCCAGGGATGCTCAGTCTTTCCCCCTGGCCACCTCTGATGAGTCTGACTTGTTTCCAAACCTGGGTCACCAGCATCAAGATTGGTAGCCCTACCACTGCACCGAAAGGCTGGCTGTTAGCTCCAGCCAACTTTTGAAACTAGCATGCTGCTGGTAGAGCTGAGCTCAGTAAAAGCTTCCATACCTAGATTAACTGATGAGCTGTATGCAGCATTCTCGGTGATGTTATTGAGAACACGCTCCACTAAAATTTCCACAATAAAAGCTGGCAGCAGATACCCACCAGAGGTGTGTTGTCCGGTTCCACACCATCTTGTGTTCTTTCAATGTCAATCGTTGTACCACTCCTTTGCAGTTATCCACAAACTGGCTGTTCAGAGTTTCCTTGACTGACTTCACCATACCTGTGTGATAACGAGAGAAGTTACAAAAAGAAAAGTGATATAAAACCTGGTACTTTGTCAAAGCTTCTGTAGTCAGACTAACCAAAGGACCTGAGAGGTCCCAAAACCTTACTTTCTGTAACATCTACTGTACATGTAATATGAACGGTAAAACAATAAATTAGATTAGCTACAGTGGCATCCACCAGGATAAAGCACAAGATCCTGCAGTATTTTGCAGAATTTGCAAAAAATTTTAATTACATTCTTATCGTTATTCTTGATCTTCCAGAATATTTTCACCAATGATTCACAAAAAGTATGTCTTAGCTGGAGAAGCTAGGACCTAGTGGGAGCCAGAACTTTTCAGAGGGTTGGTGATGTAGTAGGCTCCACATATGTGCCGTTGTAAGATGACGCATGCACCTGCTGGTATGCAGTGGCACCAGCCTCCAACTACCTCAGTATCGTTTTTATTGAAGAGGTGATCAAAATAACCTAACAAGAACCTATGCATATAACCTAAGGGCATTAAGCTAGGCCTCGTGGACCATATAAGAAGGGCCACAAAATCCAATAACAACATAGAAACAAAGAATCTGATGACAGATAAAAGCCGTTTGGCCAACCCAGTCTGCCCATTTTTCCCCTACCTACGGTATCACCACAGACCCTGCTTGATCTAAGGCATCCCCCAAAACACACACACACACACACACACACACACACACACACACACACACACACACTTCTTACCTCTCTGATTCCCTTGTGCCTATCCGGGCATTTTTGAACCCTACCACTGTTTTCACCCCACCACCTCCGCTGGTAGGCTGCTGCAGGAATCCACCACTCTTACTGTGAAGAAGAACTTCCTCACATCTCTCTTGAATCTCCCCCCCTTCAGCTTCATAGCATGTCCCCTTGCCTTGAGCACCTTTCTTGAAAGATTCTCCCTTCCTGTACCTTATTCAACCCCATGAGAGATTTAAAGGTCTCTATCATATCCCATCTCTCCCTCCTCTCCTCCAGGGTATACATACTGAGCTCCTTTAGCCTCTCCTCATATGGCAGTAGGTGCAGACACTGCACCATTCTGGTTGCACTCCTCATGACCATCTCCACTCTATGTCCTTCCTGAGATGTGGCCTCCAGAACTGGACACAGTACTGGGGGGGGGGGTCTTACCAGTGATTTCTATAGGGGCAACATGACCTCCTGCTTTCTGCTGGTGATACCCTTTCGTATGCAACCCAGCATCCCACTAGCCCTCCTGACTGCCTTGTTGATCTGTCTGGTGACCTTTAGGTCATCCGATATGACCCCCCTCTCTTTCCTGCATTGTCATTGTCAGTAACACTCATCATTTTATACTCTGCCCTGGGTTTCTCCAGGCCCAAGTGCATTCTTTTGTATTTTCTTGCATTAAAACCCAGCTACCATACCCCTGACCACTCCATTTTTTTTCAGATCTCTGCCCATCCTTTCCATCTCCTCCGAGTGTCCACCATGTTGCAGATCTTGGCGTCAGCCACAAAGAGGTAGACCTTCCCTTCCAGGTCCTCTGCTATGTCAATTATAAAGATATTAAAAAGGCCAGTTTGCTGGCACAGTGGTAAGTTTACCGCCTGTGGCGCCGACAACCCGAGGATCAGGAGCGACTCCGGAGTTGGTGGTTTTGCTGTAGAGATCGAATGTCCCACAGACTGCTCTCCTCCTCCTCCGGGAGGGTGGGGACCACTGGTCGGAGTTGCCTGGCCTCTAGCAGAGGCTGGAGGCCAGATACACTAGCGTTCCACTGGAGGGGGTAAAGGCAGGTAGACCGGCATGCTGCACGAAGTGCGAGCGCACTGCCACTGGGCGACATTGCACAGCCCACCTCCTGCACCTGGGGAAAGAAAAGGAAAGAGGTGGCTGACTGAGGCGAAGATGATGCCAGTCCCTGCGGGCCCCACGTTAGCTGGCACCTCCGAGCACCGGATCCTGCTCGGGGCTGAGGGCCAGGGGAGCAAGCCCTGAGGAACATCTGAGGTAGCCAAGTCCTAGTAAACGCCAGGGTGTAGGGCTGGTGGATGAGATGCCGATCGGTGTGCAGGAAGCATAAAAATTAACGTGAAAAAATAAATAAAGATATTAAAGCAAACCGTCCCAGCACTGAACCCTGAGATACACCTCTAGTCACCTCTCTTCCTCAAAGTGAACTCCATTTACTACTACCTCCGTCTCCTATCCACAAACCAGTTTCTTACCCAGGTTACCACCTTGCTGCCCACTCCCAAGCTACCCAGCTTGCTTACCAGTCTCCTATGTGGAACAGTGTCGAAAGCCTTGCTGGGAATCCAGATAGGCCCATCCACCACTCCTCCCTGGTTCTAATTCCTTGGTCACCAGTCAAAGAAATCAATGCGATTTGTTTGGCGTGACCTCCGCCGTGTGAATCCATGCTGCCTCAGATCCTGTAACCCACTGGATCCAAGATATTCCTCAATCTTTTCCTTCAGCAGTGTTTCCATTAACTTGCCCACCACCGATGTCAGGTTGACAGACCTATAAATACCTGCCTCTTCCCTGCAACCAGTTTTGTGAAGTGGGACTACACCTGCCATTCTCCAGTCCTCCTGGACCACTCCATTCTCCAGTGATCTGTTAAACAGATCTGTCAAAGGTGTAGGTAGCATCTCCCCGAGTTCCCTCAACACCTTTGGATGCACCCCATCTGGCCCCATAGCTCTGTCCACCTTCAGGTTAGCAAGTGCTTTCAGGACTCTCTCCTCAGAAAAAGGACTAGAATCCACCCCCCAAAAGCTCCTGTTACTTTTTTGTGGCCCCTCCCCTTCCCCTGTGAACACTGAGCAGAGGTACTTGTTCAATATGTCTGCCTTTTCTTTGTTCCCCTCTACATAGCCCCCTTTAACCTTATAATCCCTCCTTTGTCTTCCTTTTGTACATACCTAAAAATGTCATCCCTTCCGATACTGCCTGAGCTATTTTTTCTTCAGTTTGTGTTTTGCACTCCTTATTGCTTTCCTGCTTCCCTTTGTTTCCCCTTACACCTTTTATCCCTCTCTCGTCTCCTTGTACCTTCTGAATGCCACTCTTTTAGCCATTACCTTTTCTGCCACCTCTTTCGAGAACCACAGTGGTCTTCTCTTTTGTTTTTTTTTCTTACTTGGTGCAGAGCTTTGTTGCATTCACAAAGTCCTCTTATTTTGGCCCACTGTTCCTCTACTCCCCCCCACCTCGTCAGATCATTTCTTTTTTTTATACTTCTTTATTTGCATTATAAGACATTACAGAGGTCATGTAGATGCCAAATGACTTCAATAACATAACATTTGATAAACTTTACAAAATACCACACAACATAGCAGTATATAACATGTGAAAAGTGTGTCATGAAGACATTTCTATGCTTTGTCATACACGACACAAACTGAATCATGACCTGTAAGTCTACTATTAAATTCTGATCTAATTCACAATTATAACAAATAACCCAAGTTTAAGGCTAACTGTCGATACCCTCCACAGTTAATATCACACAGAATTTAAGCGTAAGGTTATCTATTTCATGCCCACTCCACCCAACAAACATAATTATTCCATGGATTTCTTTCTTTACAGACTGAGGCTGAGAGAATCCAACTCACAATTACAGAAATCAATAGTTGATCGTAATCGATAAAGGAGGTCTCACTCACATAATCTTTGGACAAACAAAAGAGTTGTTAAGGAGCACAAAGAAGACTAAGAAGAAATTTCTGTGATATAAATCCCAACATGTCCACCTATTACTACATATTCCTTGTCTGTGCTGTAGTGAGTAAGTGATCTGCTCCATATTTTGTATTTGTTGAACAATCTGTACCCACTTAGCCACAGTGGGGAGCCTACTGAAGCCAATGTCGGTTACTAGCTTTCAAAGTCATGATTGTTAAAATACCCCATAAATACTTAGCCTCTTTCCTGTAGAGAAGACGGAGGGATTCCCAATATAATATTTTCCAGACCCACCTGTGCAGGCAAGATAAAATTCCTTTCAAATGGTCTATTACCTCTATCCAATAAGTGCAAAGTTACACTGCCAGAAGACATGGGCCTGCTTGGCAAGAGACCCTATACTGCCTCAACAAATTGCTGTCAACCAGAGATCCACTTCGTCTGCACCACTGGGACCAAAAGTATCACACCCTCAGTCGCCAGTCAAACTCCCACCAATCAGGCAAGGAAGAAGTACGCCAAGTGGCCACCCATATTTTCTCCCAATCCCCTAGGTCCAAATGAATTCCCAGTTCTTTTTCCCCCATCTTTTTTTACATGTGTTGTAGTTGCTCCCTGATCTGTAAGATAATCAGTATATAAAAGTGTAATTGCCCCTTTACCATGCAAAGTCTGCCAAACTGCTTCAAATGGTGGAGGGGGGGTAAGTTAAATCTCTAATGATTGTCGGTTTATTCGTTTGTGACTGGACAAAATTTAGTACCCGACAGTAATGAAACCTATCCCCTTGAGATAAATTATATCTTGGGACCAACACCTCAAAAGGTAAAAGCATGTTACCCTGCAAATGTTGCCAGGGCGAATGAAAACCCAAACATGCCAGTTGTCTGAACCATGGGTCCAATCTAGTTGGTAGGAATGAATTGTCCCAAGCCCACCACCTATATCGGCACAAAGAGCAGGCAGTATAACCTTTAGTGACTCCCCACCTCCAACCCTCCAAGGCTGCCACCACCCCTCTGAACCTATTCACTTCCTCTCATGTACCTGGATCCCCAAATAAGGCAAAGCTGCCAACAATGGATCCCAGGACGCTGTCAATTCTATATTCTTCCAATGGGAAGAGTATCCAGGATTTTGCCACATTAACACTATTTTCATCTGCGCAGCAATCCCAGTATCCAGGAAGATAAGGTAAAGCAAGCCCTCTCTTGTGTTTTTGGCAAGTATAGGACTTGTTGCTTCACCCGGGGCCTTTTCGAGCACCACGGAAAAGCAAACGTGTTTTTGTCATACTAAGATCTCCTCCCACGGGTACAACACAAGGGTCACTCTGGAAGAGGTATAAAAACCTTGGTAAAATATTCATTTTTTGCCGTTTGCACCCTAGCATGCAGAGGGAGCAGAAGAAGTGTCCAGTGTTTATAATCAGATTTTAAGTCATTAACCAGAACTGGATAATTGTCTTGAAATAAAGAGGAGGCAGATAACCCAAGGTACATCCCCAAAAATTTCATTTTAGTGAGATCCTACACATAGGGTACTTAAGTTGTATCTCTCTAGTAACTGGAAAGGAAAAGGCTAAAACGTCTGTTTTAGTTGTGATTAAACTACACCCAGATATGGAGGAAAAGTCTGAATCTGATCAAAGACCACTGGTAGGGAAAAAGTAGGGTTCCCTGAAAAAAAAAAAAGGAAACATCATCCACATATAATCCTAACTTATGAACCATGCTGCCCCCCAACTCAATCCCCTCAATTTTTTTTTATCACAAAATTATTTGTCACCACCTCTGCGGACCTGGCAGGGGCTACGAACCCCCCGCCCCCTTGGAGGGGTATGTCCTCCGGCACATCGAGCCATTATGTGTCCTGCTGAATCCTGGTATTTTCCTCTGTTTTTCTCCCCTATGCCCACGCCCGTGTAATGGGCGCAGCAGCTGTCTCCACCTCTGTGGAGTCAGTCAAGCACCCTGGGTGTGGGGCGAACCCCTCTTGTTGTGCTGATGCCCACAGCACGAATCCCCTTCTCCAAGGAAGGAGAGCAGTCCTCTGGACGCTCAGTCCTTACCTCCCCCCAGCCGATCCCTGAATGACCCAAGTCCTTTCCCAAACCCGGGTTGCCAGAGTGGTACAAGGTGTGGCATCCACGCGCCACACTCAGTGCCACAGGGCCGGCTTATCCCTCAATGTTTGATTTTAAACAAATACTCTGAACTAAGGGCTTAATCTTAATGTACAATCTCCAAGTGGCTGCTTAAATCGGGCTATTACCCGAGCATGCGCAATGCTGCCCCTGGTCTCCCGCTGCATAGTAATTTCAGTCTTTTGTCTCCATTGCCAATATAGGCCTCTGCTCGCCCTCCCGACCCACAGAGAGCTGGACCACTCACGGAGCTCCCTCCTGGAGGCAGTAGAAACTTCAGCAGGTGCCTAGAGGTAATTAAACTACCTCCAACAGCAGCACCCTTGTGAGGAGGGGTTAGCACGTCGACGCACTGCCCCACCTTCCCACCCTGGCTCGGCATTTCCTTTATAGGCACCGTCTAATGACATCACCTTCCTCTTGTTCATCAGTTTAAGTCCCCAATTTCCCATTTGCAGGTTATACCTGCTAGCCACTAGAGGGACCCTCTGACCTTCCACCTCAGGCTCCACTACCTGTCCTCCTCCCCCTGACTTCCTGGAACCCTTCTAACCTCCTGTGCTACTTCTCTCCTCCGCAACCCACACCTACCCCTGCCCACACCTCTCCTAGCACCCAGCCCCACAGCCAGCCCTACCTCCTGACTCCTAACTGCACCACCAAACCTACACCCAGTGACCATTAGGAGTCACTATTTCTCACCCTGTTTTCGGCCCCAACCCAGCCTGCATCAGACCCCTAGAACGTGGATCACTGCTCTCACCCAAGCACTTTTCTAGCTGCCCTGGCAGAGACTCGAACCGTGTACCCTGTCCACCAGAGTCCGTGTCACTACCACTAATCCAAAATGGTATCCACGCTTTCTGGAAGACAACCTAAATACTTCTACCTTTCTACCCTACTGCTACCACTAGAACTATGTTAATCCACCTCCTCCTAAAATGCCTCCCCCTCATCTACTTTCTAGTATCCTTGTCCAACCAGCCAGTCATCTCCACTGGCTCACTGGTACCAGCACCAACAATCCTACCTGACATAGTGCGATCGCATCTCTACACTGACCATATGCACTGGCCCACAGCACCCATCCCTGGGTACCTCCCCACCGCCTACCCAGGCTCCCTTGGCGGCTAATCGTTCTCACCTCCCAACCCTAGCAAACCCTACCCATCCCTGTTCCCTGAAGGCTCCCTCCCATCCCCGCATACCCACTTGGAAGCCTACACATCATCACCCTGGCCAGAGCCGTGGTCCTCCTCCTACTCTTAACAAGCAATATACATCCTAACCCAGGACCCACCCAGACCAGCCACCAGGTGGGTCCCAGTCTGAGCATTGCCTCCATGAATATATGCTGCTTACTGAAAAAATATGATACCCTCCAGTGCTAGGTCATGCTGCACAAACTAGATGTCATTGCACTGGTGGAAACCTGGCTATCAAAGTCCACCCCTGACTCCTCTGTCTCCCTCCATGGCTACACCCTATACCGGGAGGATCGTGTAGGCAAACGCGGGGGTGGCTGTGCAATCTATACCAGGGATACACTCACTGGTCAAGCACTCCCTGCTCCAGCCCTTGAAAGCAGGGCACAGGCCCCACCCTTAAACTTACTCCGGACCCTCCAGGGGCCCTGTATCTCACCACTGCCTACATTCCCCAAAGAACCAAAACCCGCACTATTATCATTAACTGATTATCTTGCCACTCTCCTCATGAAGGCAGAACAAGTCCTTGTGGGGACCTTAATGTGAACTGGCTCAAGCCGCCTCCTCCACCACCCAGGACTCCTCCGCGCCACTGATCTGACATAACTCATTTCCCAACCCACAAGAGGTAAACCCTAAGAGAGGTACCAGCACCCTCCTAGATGTTATCATCACCAACCGCCCCCAAAAAATCCTGGATATCCAAGTCCTCCCTGACTCACTTAGTGACCATTCCCCCATCCTGTTCCGCTGGGTGACCCCCTCACCCCAACTCACAGCCCAGCCCACACTCCGCCGGCATTTCAGACCAGGTGGGCTGAAAAACCTCAAGCAATTTCTTGCCCAGATAAATTACTCCCCCATTCACCACGCTCCTGACATAGATACTGCCCTTGCCTTCTTTTCCCAAACCTTTAACAAAGCCTGCGACCTCTTCGCACCCTTCACGGCTGCCCGAACCAAAAAACATAATGTGCCCTGGATTACTCCTGCCCTATTACAATTGCTCAGGCTTAGGGATAACCTATGACACCTTGTCACAGAAACAGGCCAGATGGCTGACAGACAGGCCTACAATACTGCGCCGAATAAGTGCACTTGGGCCATCCGAAAAGCCAAGGCCGACCACTACGAGGTCACGCTCACCTCCTCCTGGGGGTGTGCCTGAACTTTCTGGGATAATGTCAAACAACTAAATGGGAGTGCACGCGCCCCTCCCCTATCCCAGATCACCATTGACGGCACAACCGTTACGGACCCAGCAATCATTGCAAACTACCTTAACACATCCTTTACGGACCTTAGCTCTGTCCTCCCCAGTAATTTCTTTGACCCACCACCGTCCCTACCGGCCCCAGTCCTCCAACGCCCTAACTTCTACCTACGTAGGGTAACTGCCCAGGAAGCCAGACCCCACCTGGTCAGAGCATTAAAGAGCAACAGTCCCGGCAAAGACTCCCTGGACCCCAGCATTCTCCGTCTGGTACTGGATCAGGTCCTAGCCCCACTCACCAGCCTTCTCAACAAATCCCTCTGCCTGGGGCAATTCCCAACTGCTTGAAAAACCGCCATTGTTACTCCCATTCACAAAGGTGGTAACAGGTCCTCTGCTGGGAACTACCGTCCTATCTCCATACTCCCACCCTTCTCCAAAGCCCTAGAAAAGCTGGTTGCCATGCAAATTACTAAATATCTGACCAAACAAAACATCCTCTGCCCTGAACAGCATGGTTTCCATGCAGGACACAGTACTGGCACTGCACTAGTTGAATTTTCAACTTTCCTACACTCCTCTCTGGACTCTAGCTCCTTGCTGGGGCAGTGTTCGCGGACGTCTCAAAGGCTTTCGACACCGCTCTCCACCCCTCCTGGCCTCCATCCTGGGACCCCTACTTTTCACTCTACCTTAACACCCTGCCCAGTGCATGCAATGGAAAAATTCTGCTGTATGCAGATGATGCCGTCATTTTTGCCACGCACCGTAACCCTATCTCCCTCCAGGACTCCCTACAACTATCCTATAATGATGCCGAAACCTGGTTTAAAGAGCACAGACTGGTCATTAATCTCAAAAAGACAAAAACAATGCTCTCTGCCCACCCCCAAAATAAAGCCAGCAACTTCCCACTCCATATCCTCCCCAGCTCCAAACAACCACTAGAGCAAGTCCACTCCTACAAGTACCTTGGGGTCTCCTTTGACTCAGCCCTCACCTACCACACCCACATTGATGCACTTGCTTCAGCCACTAATGTGCGGCTAGGTATCTTATACCGCCATAAAAACTGTCCCCCGCTACCCTCCGTCTAGCGGTTACATCCTCTATATTATCCCTTGTTGACTATGGCCTACCAGTATACTGATGCTGCTGACACGACCGCCTTAATAAAATTCGCCTCATCCTAAATAAGGCATGCAGGCTAATCACTGGGGCCCCAGGCTCACACATTCGTACCAGCTCTATGACATGGCAATACTGCTGAATCTAGCGAGCGTCTTCAATACCAAACCTGCCTAATAACAAAAAGACTCTTCTCGGCTATCCCCACCTGGCTGACAGCCTCCTTCCACCAAGTCCAACCCTTGGTATGTACACGGACCTCCTGCAAGGCCACTTTTCTGGTCCCCAGATCCAGGACCTCCCTTGGACAAAGGTCCTTCTGCTATAGAGCTCCATCCTGGTATAACTCGCTCCCTGACCCCATCTCGGATGTCCCCACGATCTCCAAATTCAAAACCTCACTTCGTAGCCAACTATTCAATACACGTAGCTGCACCTGTCTATAACTGAGGTATAGCTCTCTGTGCCTTGACAATGCCCGCTGGGCGGCATCCACACCACACCTCTTTTAATCCTCACCCACTGCCGACTGAACTGTTATTATCCTGCTGCTTGCGCTTACCATCGTGCAAGAATGTGCCATTGTAACTAAACTGGCTTATCTGTTTAACTGTTGTAATCACATATGCTTGCTAACTATGTAACCATATGCTGTAACCTAAAGTCTGTTATGTATTTGTCCTCAATGTGACGAGGTACCTTTGGAAATGAGCCTCTGGCTCAAAGGTTGTAAACCGATGTGCAAATAAATAAATAAATAAATAAATAAATAAAAAGAGGGGAAAGGGGACATCCCTGCCAAATTTCCCTATCCAATTTAAAGGGAGCCGCAGTATGACCATTGGCCTGAACATAACCTAAAGAGGAGGCATACAGCTTAGAGACAAGCTGGAGGAAAGAGTCAGTGAATCCAAAACCGGCCAAAACTGCCTGAAGATAAGGCCAAATGACCTTATCAAAGGCCTTCTCGGCGTCAAGATTCACTAACAAGGTGGGCTGTTTGGTACAAGTTAAATGATCTATGATTGCACATCCTATATATATTATCCTGAACTTGATGCCTAGGAACAAAGCCCGTTTAATCTATATGTATAGATCTTGGTATTATCTTCTCCAATCTTCTAGTTAAGACACCCATTAACAATTTGTAATCAATGTTAAGAACAGAAATTGGCAGATAAGATGCGCAATTGGTTGGGTCTTTGGCTGGTTTAAGAAGCACTGCAACAATCACTTGTGCTCAGGATGGTGCTATTGTACCTCCAGGCTCCATAACTGAGTTATAAGCCCTGTTCAATAATGGGACGATGGAATTCCTGAAGAATTTATAGAACTTCCCAGGAAAACCATCTGTCCCAGGGCATTTACCAGATTTCAGCCAGGCTATTTCAGAACTAATTTCACTATCCGTGATGGGGCTGTCAGCATCTAATTTTTGCCTGGGAGAGCTTAGGGAGATGCAAGGGGGCAAGAAACTGATTAATTAGGGTACCATCCAGGGAGGACTATAATGCTGAATAATAATCTTTAAAAGCTGTAGCTATCTCTAAGGTGGAAGAATGAGCAACTTTATTATCACAGTGAATAGTTTTGTGATTGTAGCATTAAGCTTTCCGTTTAGTAACCGACAACCAGCAACCTAAGACACGGGGTCCACCTTCATAATAACGTTGTTTTAGAAAAAGTAAATTCTACTCAACTTGGTAATCTAATAATGAATTAAGCTATTTTTTAAGACTGACCAATTCAGCTTCAGAGTGTGGATCAGTTGCATTTTCTGCTGGGACTCTAGTAAGGTTACCTTGTCGTGGAGCAACAAAATCTGTGCTTCTCTTTGCTTTTTAATTGCGAAATGGCAATAAGTTTTCTACTACAGCTTGGTGTCCCATAATATTGTGGGGAAAACCCGGAAGATCATTATCCACAAAGCTGTTTTATAGTTTCAGTAATCCAAGTTCAAATATCCTTCTCCTGCAATAAAGAAAGGTGGACTGGTCAGGCATCACTGGTGGCTGCCAGATGGCAAAGGCCTAGGAGGTGGAAGGTAAAGCCCTACTCCACCACATAATGGTCCACAGTTGCAAATAAAGCTTCTTGTAGCAACCCGCATCTTCCAACGGTGTCTCTCCTCACCTGAGGATGAGAAGGTCATGGAGTGTCAACAGTAATGCCTCCTGGTCAAGCAGGATCAAGACCAGGATTTGCTCTACCAAGACCTTGACTGGTGATCAATCAGTTGATGGCATGGACAGCCCTCTGGCTGGTCATGATAGACCACAAGGCACGTCATATAAAGCAAGACTGGTTTTGAGGGCTCAACCACTGGTAGATGCTGCTCCCAAGGTGGTCCAATCAGGGACATCGATCAGGTCATGTCCTCCTGAGTGAGGATAGGGAGTACTGGGGTCTGACAGATCAAGACCTCAAGCTTGTCTGACAGTTGATCCACAGACTCAAGGAAAAAACCCACAGCATGTTCGACCGGAGTCAAAGTCAACAAGCCCGATACAGGTATGGAGGACCCCTCAACCTGTTCCCTCGACCAAGGGGGTCACGACCAAGTTCAAGCAGGTGGGGGAGTTGAAGGATTCACAGGACCTCGATCTCTCCCAATTCCATGACCGGTGCCGGCGGTTCTCGTGTTTCTGGTCACGGTAGGTAGGACTCTCCCCCAAGGTCTAGACGGCCATGCACATCTTCCAGAAACCTGAGAATGACTCTCCAATGCTGGCCCCAGCCAGGAGCAGCACCAAGACCAAAGAGGTACCTACTACTGCGGTCATGACTTCTTTCTCAAAGGTGATGTAGACCTGCCAGTCATTGAGGCCAGTTTGTGACACTTAGGTTGGTCTTTCAGATCCCACTCTGAAGGATAACTGAGAGTAAGTCAGTGCTTCTAGTTCTCAAGAGATTCTGGAAGCACTGAAAGACATAAGCTGCACCCGGCCATGTCATGCTGCCTGCCCAGGCAGTACAGGTACGTGTTGGACCAACATCTTCTGCCGGTTCCATATGCTGAATTTGAATCCTGAGTTCTGTTACTCCATTGTTGGTAATAATAATAATAATCTTTATTTATAGCGCACAATTCGTAAAATCAAAGCACTTTACAATAATTAAACAATTAAAATCTTAAAAAGCATAATCGGTTAATTCAGTAATAACAGCAGGGTCAAGACAGATCAACTAATGGAGAAAGCCAAATTAAATAAATACGTCTTCAATGCTGATTTGAAGCTCTCCATGGTCTGGCACTCACAAATCCAACGAGGTAGAGAATTCCACAAGGTGGGGGCCACAAATGCAAATGCACAGGCCCCAGATGTCTATAACCGAACCCAATGGCACACTAAATCCTAAGCAAGAACTACTTAAGGAGGAAACCTGTTCTTCCAGGGGAAAGAAAGATCTGATGTTACGGGGTAGAGGCAGGGGATATACTGCCTGGATGGTGGAATGAGCTAAGCTTGAAGACGTCCAATGAATCAGCACTCCCAGTGGAGCTGCCAGAGTGTGGATAGTGAACTGTATCCATGCCCCTAGAACTACAAATCTATACTTGTTTCAATAAAATCTCTGCTTATCAGATAAAGCAGACTTTTAGCTATACCAAAATGTGGACTTGTTAACTTGCTATTCTCAGGTTCAAGGTGGGCAAAGCAAACGCCCTTTTCACAATAATGTCACTTTGCATGAATCCTTGTTAGCTGGCAACATCTTGGGCTCTTTTGGAGCTACAGCCCTATCATTATTAGCCATAACTACAACAGCATTGATAGGCTGGGTAAAGTATATCAGCTTTGCCCTGGGAACCAAATACTTCTTATCCCATTGTCTAGGGACATCTAGAATAGAAATCAGCATGCTTCAGGTTGCCACTGTGAGGGTCTCCAGAGCAGGTTGGCGTGGCAGAACCAGGGACATGGACATAGCAGTCTCATTCAAAAATTCTAAATGAAGGGGGCACAGCCAGCAGCTGAAGGGAACAGACTGCTTTTAGGGAGCTCCTCCACCTGCGGAGAGATTGTCTGATTTTCCTTTTCATTTGCAACTAAGGCACTGAACTATATCAGCAACAACTTTAGGTCAGTATGGAGAATAAAACAATCCCTTTTTTGCCACACTTTCAATATGGGAAATCATAGGAAAAAGACCTAACAGTACGGCATGGGCGAAGCAGACTAAGCCATCTGATCAGGGAGGAGCCTCGGCTACAGTTCATGGAGCAGAGGGAGCGGTTGAACCATCTAATTCTGTTCTCCTACAGGCCATAAAAGAATTGGATAGAAAAGTAGAGACTTTAACAGATCACACTGCAACTACAGATACAAAGATGACTAAAGTTACAGCAGTGGCTGAGTCGGCAGCAGAAACGGTGAACAACACTGCCACCATCGTCAATGGCATGCTGGCTGAAAATAAGCTACTCCAACTACGAATGGAGCAGATGGAAAATACCAACCGAGGAGTGAATCTATGAATTCTGGGCATTCCAGAACACTCCGAAGGTCAGATTATAGTGACATATTCAGAGACTCTATTTAAAAATGATTGGGATGTGGAGATCTTGGGTCATATATTTAAGGCATATAGGATCTCACCTCGACGATGTCTAGCAGGGGAAGACCAGCCTCGTACAGTGCTTGCTATTACTAGTGGCCCACATATCCAGGACATAGTTCTTAATGCCGCTAAAAGAAAAGTTTCTGTTTCCTTGGAGACTGGAGAGTGAATTCATTGTTTTCCAGATTTGAGTTACTCGACGCGCCAGAGAAGAAAAGCTTTCGATGCTGTCCGGTCAGGATTATGGGCCCTGGGAGTCACCCACGTGCTCCAATTCCTGGCCCGGCTCAAGATTTCCTACACTGGGAACATTTATTTGTATTTTGGATCCCAATGAAGCTGGGAAGAGACTGGCTGCTATTCAAAAGGACTTTGCCCAGAAGTCGATGCTCACTGATTCCGCTGAAGAGGCTTAAAATTTCAAACTGTAAAAACAGAAAAATGCTGAACATGATACTGGTTGGTTTATAGTCGAGTGGTAAGGCTGTGCTCTTTTTACAAGCCCTGTGGAGGGGGGATTACCTGCCTAGTAATTTTCATAAATTGTAAATCAATAAGCTCACTGGGATGGCTAGTTGGGGAAGCTGGGGAGTTGGGGGCCCCCAACTGGCATTAACTGATGGACAGCAAGCATATGTTTGCCGGGCAAGAGCCCCTCAAGTGACTTAGGCACAGTAGCCCAGCAAATTCCTCTTTCTATGGTATTCCATAAGTTTAAATAACCTTGAATATAAGATGCTGAGAATGTTTTATTACCAATGTACTCTTTCTATGGTTGTCTCTTTTTGAGACATTTAGTGGCCCGAGTTGTTTAAGGAGTCTGATTAAATATGTCTGCCATTGGTGGGGGAAGAATTCTCCTGGGAGCATCTGCAGGGATTTCACAATAGTTTATCTCTAAATGCTTGCGTTGCATGGACGATAATATGGCTTTTAGCAGTGTTTTTGTGCAGTATAACGCACTGGGACTCGCTTATTAGACTACCTATATCTTTTTTCATATTATGTCCATGTTTCTTGCTGCACGGTGACTTACTTAAACCTAATGTTATTACTTCATTATAGGGATGTACTGCCTCTCACTTTGATTGTAACAATGAACGAAGAGTTAAATAATCTAGATTATTCGACTATTATGACTGTCTTATATGAAGTACTCCGAGCCAAGTCTATGCTTTTACAGTATGTTTATTACTAAGAAAAGCAATAAAGACAAAACATTAAAAAAAAAAATTCTAAATGAAGTTGCCAAGCTTGGTCAAAAGCCACTGTCTCAAATTGCACAGTACTGTGTAAGTTTTTCAGCAGTGGTTGAGGTCCTCCTGGGGAACCTTGAGTGGAGTTGGTTCTGACTCCACAGGCTCCTGAGGACCCTCATCACCGGAGTCAGTAAATGTGATTAAATCTGGGTTGTACTCATCAACATCTATGTCAGGAGACAGAGTCACAAACAACAGTCCCAACAGGACTGGTGTTGAAGCTGGCACCAGCATCAATGCCAAGGGTTCAGGCTTTGCCATATGTGACATCATGCACACACTGGAGTAATGGCTGGCACAGGGGCTGAAGGTGGCACCAAGTGCAGCACCAACACTGGACTCTGCGGTGACACTGAAGGCCTTCGCACCACAGCCGAAGTGGACACCACCAAGGATGATGGTAATGCGAAAAGTAGCATTAGCAAAGGCCCTGACAACAAAGGAGCAACCAAGGCCAGGGCCGGCACCATCAATGGCGTCACCACTCAGCATGCGCTGAATACACTGCTCCATAAGAGTAGCCAAATGACTGAACTCCTTACCAGAAGGCTCCCTAGTGGACAGGGAGAGACTCATGGACAGACACAGCTGGCCTGTAGGCCTCAGAAAATGTGGTGTTACTGACAGGGTTGACTACGGAGATTCTGAGCACACAGGCATTGAATGCCTTGGTGAAGAGTGGCATGAGCTCGACCTCAACCAGCACCTTTTCTTCTCTTTATATCTTCTGTGACAAGAGGTCGAACAGTCACAGGAATCCAATGCTGAGCATGAACGGGGCCAGGACTGTTTCTTTTTGTGACTCCCAGAAGAAAACAATTACTCACCATAGTAAAGTTGTTTCTTCACATAACTGCACTGAACCTGTAAGTCATTTTTCCCTGTAGAAGTTGATTTTGTTAAATAATGGTGCAAATTTTGTTACTGTTCAATCTTTTTCGTTTTTTTTGTTATCCTAGTGGGTGTTTCTGATTTATACACAGGTAGAAGTACCATTTTAGAATTGTAAAATGTAGTTTATGACCTTGCTCAGCTCATCTATTTTTTTCACAGTGCATCTATGTTTTACTATGGAACTCTGAAGGACATAAACTATATCATACAGTTCCGAAAATGGCACTTAACACAGAATGTAAATCAGAAACAACAATTGAGATTATTAGTATTAGTAGGCCTATATAGCTGGAACAATAACAACACTGGAAACTGTATTAAAAAAAAAACAGTTTTTACTGGGAAAAATGGCTTTCAGGTTCAGCGCAGTTTTCCTTTAAGGGATCCCTCACTATGTTTAAACTGTTGGCAGTCATTTCAGTTCAAAGACACAACTGGAGATGGAACATGTGAAATGTTTAGAATATGGAATGTAGATTCAAACTCTGCATCTGTGCTCTACCCTGACCAATTGTCAGATCTGTTTCTAAACCAGGGTGGAGCAGTGGCTAGTGACAGTTGCAAAAAAAGCTACCAGAAAAAATGTTGAATGATTTTTGAATAGATTTTGAAAACAAAACCAAACAAATTGTCAGCAGTCTTGCTAAAAAAATATTATATTTTATTTATTTATCTTTTGTTTACTGGGTGGGGTACATTAGGCATACTATTTTCAGGTACGACCTGAGAGAGTACAGTACAACATACTGAAAAATGTACAAAACACCATGCAACGTTACAAGATTAATACAACATTACATATAACCTAGGGCAACCAAAGAGCAAGCAGTAGGTAGACACTGTCAAGAGTGAGTAATCGCAGCCGGCCCAGTAGTGCTGAGGGCTGACACGCTGGACACCTTGCCTCACACCACACCGGCGACCCGTGTTCGGGAATGAGCACGGGCCGCTGGGGGTCAGCGGGGCAGAGAAGGATTGAGCATCCTCTGAGCTGCTCTCCTTCTCCGGGAAGGGGGAACACCAGCAATCGGTGCACTACTGGCTCTTAGTGGAGGATGGGGGCTGGTGCGCCAAGGCTACAGAAGGGGAAGGTGAGGCAGACACTTGGAGGAATATGTACAGGAGCGTGCACGTTCGCTCCTTGTGGCTTCATTGCACATCCTCACCTTAGGGGGAAAAACACCAGACGAAAAGGGTCTTGACATGCTCCGTACCACCCCCGTGACTAGCAGCAACACCCCTCCGGCACCGAATCTGTGAGAGAGGCAGGTTGAGGGATTCCCGTCACCCCACCATGGGGGGCAAGCAGTGGGGCAGCTGGAAGAAGAGCTGCGAGCGGGGGACCGGGCTGGGGGATCTGGCAAGAAGTATTGTTGTCAGGGACCAGGAGGATAAACAGATTAACTAATAATAAAAAAAAAAAGAGTGAGTAATCACACAGGTTAGGACAATACACTGTTACATGGACATCAGTGTAGAGGAAATGAGCTGGAAGAGGAAGGCATAGGCGCTCTAGCGAGGAGAGAGTGGTGACAGTGCTTTGATGGGGCAGGGGAGAGTACAGAGGGTGAAGGAGTGGAGGAGAGGAGCAGAAGGAATAGGATGGGGATATGTGCAAGCATGTGAGATGATTAGAGACTCATGTAACCACCCAGTCCCCTGGGGTTACTACAATCCCATCAGTATTAGACCAGGTAGGTCTCTGGGCAGCTTGTAGGGAGTTTTAAGACACTCTCTACACACACCTCATTGTTTACCTAGCTAGGCTAGGTTCAAAATGAGTGATATAATTTAGAACTGCAGCAGCAGCATAAGCCTTTTAGCACAGCTGCAGGGGATGCAGTTTAGAATCCTGAGAGTTCAGAATGTGTGAGTTCCAGTTTGGAGAGTGAAGAGGAAGGAGCTCTCTGTCCAGCAGTGGGCAAGAGGTGCCTGCCAGCCTTCTTTGGGCTGGGTGAAGGACCTCTGGGTCATCATTTTTTTCACCCTAGTGTGTGGAACAACAG
Source organism: Neoceratodus forsteri (assembly GCA_016271365.2). Lineage (NCBI taxonomy): Eukaryota > Metazoa > Chordata > Ceratodontiformes > Ceratodontidae > Neoceratodus > Neoceratodus forsteri. The sequence goes on along the minus strand of CM057452.1, from coordinate 553,321,440 downwards.
TGTGCCTAAAAGAAGTGGTGGAGACCTGTGTCAGTGGGACCGCAGTGGGTTAATTTCTTTGAAATGTGAACAGGGACTGATAAATCAGTAGTTCTAAGGGGCAACCCCCTGATGGACTGAAGACTATCACAGCTCCCGAGAGAAAGAGACTAAAAGAGTTTCTGGTAAAAGCTATGGATTTCAAGGAAGAAATGTTTCTTCAAATATTGTCAGATGCCTGTAACAAAGGGAATACCAAACCTTGAGTACAGCAGCATTTGGTAAATACTTTTGGGTTTGTGCCCTATGCTGGCTAGATTACACGTCATTCAGGACCCAGTTCACCACAGATAAGTGCTGAAGTAATATATCAAAGTAAAGGATGTTCTTAGCAATCCAGGAGGGGTTGGGGAATCCAGAATAAAGGATGTCTTTAGTAATCCAGGAGGGGTTGAAGGATCCAGTTGGGTGTCCTAAATGGAATGGCAGAGATGACTGGGGCCAGGGTGGGCAGGACCTCGCTTTTAGTCACAGGTCAGGGCTAACTGGTTACCAGATAGGCACCATTGCCTGCAGGTGTTAACATAGTCCATTTCATCAGGAGTTTGAAGTAAAGTGTGTGGCAACCCTCACTATACAGACACTTGGTCAGAAATATGGAAATTACGTACCTATCGTAATTCTTGATCTTCTTGGACGAAGTCTCCACCACTCATTCACACTGATGGGATCTATGCCGGAGGTGCTAGGACCCAGCGGAAGCAAACTTTTTGCAGGAGAGCCGACGCCAGAGATGGAGCCCTGGTGCATGCGGCAATGACTATCTCGGCGTCGACCCTCCAACCGCCTCAGTATTTTTTTTTCCAGAGGAGGTGCAGCGTAACTAACCTAGAAGGATAACCTAACAAAAACTAGACATAAGATAGTCCGGATGACCCATATAAGAAGGGTCACCAAAGAAGTCTTCACAGTCTAAAGATTGAGGGAGTGAAGACCAACGACAGAGGTGAGCTCGGGGGATGGTGGGTGGGCGTGTGAATGAGTGGTGGAGACTTCATCCAAGAAGATCAAGAATTACGGTAGGTACATAATTTCCGTATCTTCCTGGACATAAAGTCTCCACCACTCATTCACACTGATGGGAGAATACCGAGCTAATAATCCCCCGAGAGGGCAGCAGGAGAGAGCTCACAGATTTAGGACAGAAGTCCATTAAGGACAGTTCTGTCAAACGAAAGATGTTGCCTGGCATGGACATCCAGGGCATAGTGCTTGACGAAAGTATGCACTGAGCTCCAGGTAGCCACACTGCAAATATCTGTAATGGGCACGTTGCAGATTTCCGCCAGGGATGCCGCGAATGCTCTAGTACAATGAGCGTACACTCTGCCCTCCAGCTTAACCTGCACCATGGAATAACAGTGGTGAAGGCATGCCACCAGCCATGCTGAAATGCATCTGATAGCGACAGGTTGACCAAGTTGGGTATCACTGAAGGAAACAAACAGTTGTTGAGCTCTGCAAATTTGTTTTGTTCTATCTAAATAGAAACGCAGAGCTCTTTTGACATCCAAAGAATGAAGGGTACACTGTCTTTCATTTTGGAAGTTCGCAAAGTAAGTAGGTAGAACTAAAGGTTGGTTTAGATGGAATTCTGAAACAACCTAAGGGAGAAACTTAGGATGGGTCTGAAGAACTACTTTGTCCTTATGAAACACAGTATATGGAGGGTCTGTGACCAAGGCATGTATTTCAGAGACCCTGCAGGCCGAGGTAATGGCCACCAGGAAGGCCATTTTCCAAGTGAGAAACTTCAGCTCACAGGTAGCTAGAGGCTCGAAAGGCTTTCGAGTGAGCATGTCTAGTACAAGATTAATGTCCCAGGCTGTGACTGGATGTCTGATAGGAGGTCTGGTATGCAGAATACCCTTAAGAAACCTCTTAACTACTGGTAACTGAGCCAGTGACAAGGAAAGTACTGGCTCATGATAAGCTGAAATGGCACAAAGGTGAACTTTGACTGTAGAGTATTGTAGACCTGAATTTGAGAGGTCTAAAAGGTACTCTAGAACTTTATTTGGTGGGCAGGAAAAAGGATTCAAAGAGGATCTTGCACAGCAGAGAGAAAAACGCTTCCATTTGGCTGTGTAAGTTTTTCTAGTGGCTGGCTTACGCGCAGCCAAAAGAATATCTGAGACTCTGCGACAGACATTGAACCTGTTCACTTCTATCTCTTCAGGAGCCAAGCGTGAAGGTGAAGCAACCTCAGATTGGGATGGACCACAGGCCCCTGAGTCAGAAGGTTTGTCTGAAGGGGAAGCGCTTTTGGAGGGGGTTTCCAACATACTGTTGAGTAATGGAAACCATATCTGTCGAGGCCATAAGGGAGCAATGAGGATCATTTTGTCCCCCTGGGACTCGAACTTGAGAAGTACCCTCTGAATTAGAGGAAGAGGAGGAAAGGCGTATAGAAAACATTTTGTCCACTGCAGCTTGAACCCATCATGACAGAAAATACCAGGTCCTGGATTTCTGGAGCAGAAGAGAGGCAGTTTTGTGTTGAGTGGGGATGCAAAAAGGTCCCGGTCTAGACTTCCCCACTCTACGAATAGTGACTGAACTATGGTTGGCTCTAGAGACCACTCGTGAGGATCTGTCTCTGTTCTGCTGAGACGGTCTGCCAGTTCGTTCTGCACTCCCAGCAGGTAGACTGCCTGAATTAGAGCCTTGTGCTCTAGACACCATTCCCACACTCTCATTGCTTCCCTGCATAAAGGGTAAGAGTGTGCACCGCCCTGCTTGTTGATGTAATACATCACTGCTTTGTTGTTCATTTGAAGGAGAATGTTCTTGTGACAGAGAATGACCTTCAAAGCCCAGACTGCATAAAGAACGTCTCTCATTTCTAAGACATTTATGTGAAGTTGGGACTCATCCTGAGTGCACGTACCTTGGGTATGGAGATTCTGACAGTGAGCTCCTGACTCCATCGGGGACACGTCCGTGATAATGGAAATCTGATGATCCAGGGGAGCAAAGGGATACCCTTCCAAAAGAGTGTCCTCTTGTGACCACCAGGTGAGTGACCTCTTCAGAGGTTCTGTCACCTTGATGAGAAAGGACTAAGGGTGAGTGGTTGGGGACCACTGAGTACTGAGCATCCATTGAGAGGTTCTCATGTGGAGGCGTGCTAGGGGTACAGAGAACACCGAGGATGCCATGAGACCCAGCATTCGTTGCATCGAGATAGCTTGAACTGAGCTGTTCTCTCTGATGTATCAAGCCATCTGTAGGATATCGCTCCTTCTGTCCTCTGGTAGAAAAGCTTTCGCAAGGGAGGTGTCCAGAAGAGTTCCTATGAAAAGGAACTTCTGGGAGGGCTGCAGCTGTGATTTCTTGAGATTTAGCAGGACTTCCATGGATGTGAGAAAAGTCTAAGGCCATGGCTATGGCGTCGAGAGTTCCTTGCCTAGAAGGGCTTGCTAGAAGCCAGTCATCCAGACATGGGAACACTTGTATTCCGACCTTTCTGAGGTGCACTGCGAGAACTGCACAACACTTTGTAAAAACTTGCGGCACTGAGGATAGCCCAAAGGGCAGGACTCTGAACTGATAATGCTGGCCCAAAGTCACAAACCGTGGGTATTTGCGATGCTTTGGGTGAATGGGAATATGTTGGTAAGCATCCTGCATGTCCAGGGAGGTTAGCCAGTCGTGTTGATGAAGCAAAGGTAACAGGGTTCCTAGCGAAATAATTTTTTTTAACTTTTCCTTGGAAAGAAATTTGTTCAATTTTCTGAGGTCCAAAATGGGGCGCATGCCCCCAGTTTTCTTTGGAACTAGAAAGTAATGGGAGTAGAATCCTGTGTTCCGTTGATCCAGCAGAAAGTACAGTTACGCAAGAACTTACCGTAACAGTAGAGCTTCGAGAACAGCTCTTGCAGCAGGTTACACCATTAGGACTGAAGCCGGCAGGCGCCAGAACCCCACGGAAAATTTCTAGCTAGCAGTATCCAGCGGGGACCGCCTCTGACGTCGGCCCCGCCCTGATGTCTGGCACCATACAAAAGGGGGCGGTCCCACAGAATCCCCAGTTCTCCCGCTGGAGACTCCCGGCCGCTAGATGACATCAGAAGTGGAGAATGAGGATCTGTCTTCAAAGAAGGTATGTAGCAGGGAGGTGGCAAAAAAACACCGAATCCTAGGTAGTAATCAATGGAACAACTCTACCTCCAGAGGGGATGGTGGGAGGGAAACTACCTGCTGCAAGAGCTGTTCTCGAAGATCTACTTTTACGGTAAGTTGTTACGTAACTGTACTATCTTACTTCAACAAACAGCTCTTACAGCAGGTTACACCATTAGGACTGATTTCCAAGCAATTCTGGAAATCTCTCTCAGATGGGAGGAGGCTAGGGAGAGATCAAGAGTTGAACCGGAGCCTAGGACAGTAGTCCCTGAAGGACTGCTAGACCAAAACCAGCTCTTCACCGTGAAGCAACATCCAGGCTATAATGCCTTATAAAGGTGTGCACGGTGCTCCAAGTAGCTGCTGCGCAGATGACTAAAGTGGACACGTTCTTCACAGCAGAAAGGAGGTAGCCACCCCCCTTGTGGAATGTCCCTTAACCAAGCCTGGTAAGGACTTGTTACGTTTCTGGTAACAGAACATGATACAATGAATGAGCCATCTAGAAAAAGATTGCTTGGAGACCGGAGCACCCAGCATCCTATGGACGAAGGAGACAAAAGGCTGATCAGATTTACGGTGCTGCCTGGTTCTGGTCAGGTAGTATCTTAGACACCTATGCACATCAAGAGTGTGCAGCAGGGCCTCTCCTCTATTGGAGTATTTTGGAAAGTACACTGGTAGGTCGATGTCCTGATTAAGGGTAAGGGCTGAGACCACCTTAGGCAGAAATGTTGTATTTGTCCTTAGGGACACCCTGTCCTGGTGAAAAACCAAATAAGGCTCTTTGCACATAAGTGCGTGTAGCTCAGAAAATCCTTCTGGCCGAAGTAACAGCAACTAAAAATAACGTCTTCCATGCAAGAAGACGTAGCTCGCAATCCGTGGCTGCTTCAAAAGGAGGCAGCGTAAGCTGCTCCAGGACGAAGGGTAGGTCCCACGGAGGAATGGGATCCTTAATCGGAGGCCTAAGGTGGAGAACGCCTCTCAAAAAGGCATGTGCGGTTTCCAACTGGGATATGGACCATAGGCCTATAGGTATGTGATAGGCCGAGATGGCACAGAGGTGTACTTTGATCGAGGAGTAGGCCAAGCCTACCTGAAATAGGGACAGGAAGTAGTCTAATACCGAACCCTCAGAACAATCCAGTGGGGAAAGTCCCCGTGCTTGAGCCCAGAGACAAAATCTGCACCATTTCATGGCGTACGTGGCATGAGTGGCCAGTTTTCTAGCAGCTGCTAGAACATCTGCTACCTCTTGTGAGACCCCGTAACGCATGACTGCTATGTCCCTAGGAGCCAGGCATGCAGGTTCAGACAGCGAAGGTCTGGATGGACCAAGGTTCTTGCCTCCTGGGACAATAAGTGAGAACTGATTGGCAGAGGCACCGGCGGTTCCTGAGAAAGTTGGTACAGCAGAGGGAACCAGATCTGCCTGGGCCAAAAGGGCGCAATTAATATCAGCGTCGCCTGCTCTCTGTGGAGTTTCAGAAGAACCCTCTGGATCAACAGGAAAGGAGGAAATGCATAGAGGAATCTGCCCGCCCAGGAGAGGGACAATGCGTCTCACCAGAAAACACCAGGCCCTGGATCTAGTGAGCAGAAATTGGGCAGTTTTGCATTGGATGGGGACGCGAAAAGGTCTAACTCTGATGTCCCCCATCTGTGGAATAGATCCTCTACGACCTCCTGGAATAGTTCCCATTCATGGACTCTGGCCTGAGATCGGCTCAGACTGTCTGTGATAACGTTGTCCACTCCTGGAACATGAACAGCAATAAGGTTTGCGCCGTGTTGCAGTACCCAATCCCACACCCTCATGGCCTCCCTGCAAAGAGGGTAGGAATGAGTGCCTCCTTGTATGTTGAGGTAATACATCACTGCGGTATTGTCTGTTTGTAACAGCAGAGTACCCGGTGGAATCTCTGATTGGAAAGCCTGCAAGGCATAAAGGACCGCTCTCATCTCCAAAATGTTTACGTGAAGATGAGCTTCCTGGGTCATCCACGAGCCTTGAGACCTGACACCGTTGAGATGCGCTCCCCAACTGGACCCCGAAGCATCCGTAGAGAGTGTCACAACCGGAGACGGCATGACGAAGGGGACTCCCAACGACAGGTGCTCTGGGTCGAGCCACCATTGCCAATCCCGGATAACGGCATTCGTGATCCTGATTGGATGTTGCAGATGGTCTTGCTTCTGATCCCACTGCACTCGTAACATCCACTGGGTCACCCGCGTGTGGAGACGGGCTAAAGGGACTGTTGCAATGGCCGCAGCCATGTGTCCAAGCAGGCAAAGGACCAGTCTTGCTGGGATGGTCTTCTTTGCCAAGATATCCCTTATGAGGGCTCTGATGTGCTCCGCTCTGTCCTGGGTCAAAAAAGGTTTCCCCGGATGGTGTCCAGGACTGCGCCGATGAACTGCAGTCTCTGAGATGGAACCAGGTACAACTTCTCCTGATTGATAATGATGCCCAAGGACCCAAAGAGGGAACATGTACAGTGGATCGCAGACATCAGAGCCTCCCAAGAGGGGGCCATGAGGAGCCAGTCATCCAGGAAGGGGAACACGTAGTGGCCTTGTCACCTGAGAGCCGCCGCTATGACTGCCATGCACTTCGTGAATACCCGAGGTGCTGAGGACAGCTTGAAAGGGAAGGCTCGGAACTGATAATGGCGACCCAGAAATACGAAGCGCAAGAATTTTCTGTGCACCCGAGCTATTGGTATGTGCAGGTAGGCATCCTGCATGTCCAGTGACGCTAAGAAGGGGCCCTGCTTGAGCATGGGAATTAGCCCTGGAAGAATCACCATGCGGAAGTGTTTGTAAAGCACTGAAGCGTTGAGGTCACTGAGGTCCAGAATTGGACGGAGGTCCCCTGTCTTTTTGGGAACCAAAAAGAAGTGGGAATAATATCCTGCGCCTCTCTGGTTCCTCGGTACATGCTGTATGGCCTCTTTTTCCAGAAGCGCTAGCACCTCCTGCTGAATGAGCAGTGCGTGCTGTCCCCAGTAACGGGAAAGCAGGGGAGGCCTTGAAGGTGGGTGATTGAGGAATTCTATAGCATGTCCTCTCTCAACCAACTGAAGGACACACCGGTCGGCGGTTATCATCTGCCACCCTGAAAGGTGGCGAGAGATGCAACCCCTGACCTTTTCTTCCCGTTGATCCAGAGGAAGGGTGGGGGCTGGGAAGGAGTCATGCTGTGGCGGCGTTCCTCCCGCAGGCTGGGTCAGTTTTGTACATCTCTGACCTTGGCCTGGGGAAGACTAAGGCTGAGCCTTGTGGTTGAAGTTGCCCCTTTGCTGCTGGCCGGAATGTGGCTGCTGCCGTTGTTGCCGGCCACAAAAACGATTCTGGTTCCTACAAAAGGAACCAGTCTTGGGCCTGTACATAGCCTGTACAGTCCTCACCGCCTTCCCAGCGTCCTGTAATTTGGTGATTACTTTTTCAGAATCCTCACCCAACAGGACCTCTCTCCATTGTAGGGGACATCCAGGATATTTTTCTGGATGTCCGGGTTAAATCTGGAGATGCGAAGCCATGAGTGTCTCCGGAGACAGATGCCCGAGGCTGCTCCCCTGGCCGCAGAGTCCGCCAAATCATAGGCAACTCTCAAAACTTGGGTCCCCACGTCTGACCCTGTGTGAAGAAGGTTCAAAAGTTCCTCCTTCTGTTCACCATCCGGAAGGACTTTAACCAGGTCCTGGCCCTGTTCCCATAGGGCGTTCTGAAACTGAACCATGTGTGTCAGATAGTTCAGTGACCTGATGGAGCATGTAGCAGCTACATACATGCGCCTACCCAGTGAATCCAATTGTTTGGATTCCTGGTCCAGAGGCTGTGTGCTCAAATGTTGTGGTCATTGAAACCGGTCATGTGAGGCTGTGATGACCAGTGAATCGGCCAGGGGTTGGTGTGCCAGATACGGGTCCTCCACAGGGGCCCTGTACAGGTGGTCAGCCTTCTTCGGCACAGCGAGGGTGGAATGCGAATGTTTCCACGCGGCCTTCGTGATGTCCGTGAAGGTGTCCACCAAGGGTGGCACCACCACAGACTTAGGATCTTTCTGTCAAAGGTATCGAGCTAAGCGCTGTCGTTCGGGGTCTAGATCTTCTGTTTCCCATCCCATATTCTCCTGGATGTGCCTCATGATTTCAGAAAAAGAGGGATCATCCGGAGGTGACCTGGGGATGTCTCGTGGGTCTGGTGAAGGGATACTTATTGGAGAAGGAGACCTGGAGGTGTCCGAAGAGTCCGGTCTAGAGTCATTCCCCTGCGGATTGGACCATCTTCCTCTGGGTCACTTGGGACTGGGGGACCCCAAGGGAGACCGTGAAGGGGGCCTTTTCCTTTCTTTGGATCTGCCCCTAGGAGGTGGTGTAGGCTCCTTGGGGGTCGGCGGTCTTCCTGCTGGACCCTGGGGAGGAGGAGGAGGAGGCTTTACTGGGACCATATCCTTTTTAATAGTGTCCCACCAAAACATGAAGAGATCCTTGACTTCTTGGATGTTCATACCAGACGACGGTCCTGGCGTCAGGACTGGTCTGTCGCTCGTTCGGGCGAAGGCTCCCGCGGAAGCCCGGCATCCTCAGTGTTGCCTGCCTGGACGTCAGGCAATGTCAGATCCTCCTCAGATGAACCCCGGTGACTGGTATCAACCGGTGAAGGGATGGCAGTCATCAGCTCCGTAGGTCGTTTGACTGACGTCGGGTGCTTAAGGGACGTCTGGTCCGACGGGCGTTTGGCCAGAGAAGGATCAGCAGCCCGCTTAGGGTCCATCATCTGCTTGAGGGATGTCAGGTCCTTAATCTTCCTGGGAGGGGATCAGGTCCCCTGGGAGGCCGATCTGGCATCGGGTTCCCGGCATCTGTCCGAGGAGGCAGAAGTAGACTTGGAAGAGGACTTGGACCAATGACAGTCTGAAGACTTCGCTGAGGCCCGGGAGGGCGTTGAAGAAGGGTCCAAAGTCCTGGAAGTCTTTAATGGGTGGAGAGAAGCTGAAAGACCACCAGAAGCCCAGACTTCAATGGGAGGAGGCTGAGAATGAGCCCTGGAGGGAGAGCAGTCTGAGCGCATGGAGCCTGAGCTGGTGCACGAGTCTGAGGCCCGGTTCAGGGATCTGGACCTGGCCTTCTCCCGGTGTTTTTCCCGATGTTTGTGGGACTTGGAGGTAGACTCACCTCTGGAGGCAGGGTCTTTGTCCATTATTTTCAATCTTTCCTCTAACAGGAACCCCTGAAGTGTCTTCTGACAGCGGATCCTGGTGCGGCTATTAAACTTCTGACAGAAGGAGCAGGCCTGGGTGTCGTGCTCCAGGCCTAGGCACCGCAGACAGGCTGAATAGAGATCCTTGAATGGGATCTGTTTTCCGCAGGCACACTTGCAGGGGTGTCCTTCTGTGGAAGGAGTAGGAGATGCAGACATTGAGGTGAACAAACAATTGCTGGAAGTTCGAGTCGTCATTCGCTGAAAAGGGCGCCCATGAGGCCGATGCTGGCGAGTTGACGGCAGGAAAAGAACTGGGGATTCTGGGGGACCAATCCCTTTTGTATGATGCCTGATGTTGGGGGTGGGGCCGACGTAGGGGGCAGTCCCCGCTGGATACTGCTAGCTAGAAAACTTCCATGGGGTCCTGGCGCCTGCCGGCTTCAGTCCTAATGGTGTAACCTGCTGCAAGAGCTGTTTCTCGAAGTAAGATCTATTTCTACTGCCCTGTTGTTTAGAAGGCCTTGTATCTTGGAAGCGAGAAGCTCTGACTGAAATATTGACAGTCTGCGTCATTTGGGGGGAACGATCCGGAGGGGTCTCTGAAAGATTGAAGGAATACCCTTCGCGGATTATCCAGAGGACCCATTTGTCCGCTGTTATGGACTTCCACCAGTTGTAGAACTGAGTCAGATGACCTCCCACCGCTGAGAAAGAGTCCCCCTCGGGCAGCTGAGGTGGGACTTGGGCCAGAAACTCAGAAGGCGGCACTGGGTGCTTTGGGCCCTTGCGATTTCTGTTGCTTTTTCTTTTGAGGCTGGGGGGCTTGGTTTTTATTAAAACCTCCCCTGCCCTTGCCTCAAAAAGACTGACGGTTGTGAAACTGATGCTTATTAATACCCCCCCCCCACGAAGGGGTGGGCGCAGGTCGAGCCAATTTAATGGCAGACCAAGTCTTTTGTGTGGCCTCTAGAGCTTGCTCTACTTGAGGACCGAAGAGATACATATTGTCGAAGGGTAATGCCATGACCTGCTGCTGGGCATCATTCATGAAACCTGAAGTGCACAGCCAGGAGTGACGGCGGGTACAAATGCCCACCATCGCCGCTCAGGAGGCAGTATCGAGAGCGTCCATAGCTGCTTTAACCTGCTGGTTGTTGGACGCGATACCCCTGGTTATGGTTTGAAGAAGCTCGGAATTAGTGTCCGACTCCGGTAGAGCTTCCACCATTTGTTTAAGTGAATGCCAAAGAACGTACTCATACTGAGAGAAATAACCCTGGTAGCTGGCAATACGCATACCCAGGGTGGATGCAGCAAAGACTCTCTTACCTAAAGTATCTATCTTATGAGATTCTTTGTTTATAGGTCGGACTGTAGTAGCCTGAGGGAGGACGACCTTATCATTCTCTGCAAAGACCACAATAGGGTCTGCAAAGGCTTGGGAGGCCAAAATAGGTAAATCCTTGGGAGCAGTGTACTTTCTATCTATGGACTTAGCCACAGAAGGAATGAGAGCGGGATTATTCCACACCATTTGAGAAAGCGTCTGAAAGGAAAGCTGTACTGGGGGAGTTAAATCCATAGGGATCTCCAGGACATGAAGGTATTGGAGCCTTAAAAGCTTCCCAGGATCGATCCCTGTAGTCTGGAGAGAGAGTGGAATTCACATTTTTCAGCAGAGACTTAAATGACAGGTCCTCAACCACAGGCTCGGCAATAGGATTAGATTCTGTTCCTTTCACGTCATCACCCAGCCTAAGGTCTGGGTCAGGCTCAATATCATCTCCTGACAGCCCAGAAGGGACTGTATGGACAGGAAAGGAATGGAAATCAGAAGGAAAAGAGGAAGGAAAAAGGTTCAGAGTCGAGAAGTCATGAAGACTGGAAGACGTCACACCAAGCCTCTGCGCCGAAAAAGAGCATGGAGCTGCCTGACCAAGCACTACGCATGGCACCAACAGAGCCCTCAGTGCCGACAAGCTGCACGGCACCGAGGACAGCACTGACAATCCCAATGGCGCTGACAGATTCATCGGCGCCGAGGATGGTGCTAACAGATGCATCGGTGCTGAGGATGGCGCCGAGCGACCCATCAACGCCGATGGCGGCGAAACCAACACAGGGCTCCGAAAACTAGGATTTAAGGAGAAAGAAGGAAGAATACCAGGAGATAGAGGCATCAGTGTGGCCCCTGTGTCACAGCACATGTGAGGGAAAACACCTGATGTGGAGTCGCAATCAAGAAGGCACCGCATGACTGGGGAGGCCCAACCACCCTACCTGATCCCCCAAAAGAGCCCGAGGCCCCCAAAGTGACTGGGACAGGCAGCTGGACCAACCTCCGAGCCCATTGTTCCATCAGAGTGGCCGATTGATGAAACTGCTCATCTGAAGCCCTACCTGAAGGTGGGGAAAGGCCCGATGTCGAAGAGGTTGGTGACCAGAAACAGAAACCGGCGACTCCGGAGGAGGAGACTGGCAACTGACCCCAATGACCGACAGTCGATACGCAGACATACCAGAGGGTGACCTCGAGTGATGCCTTCTCTTTTTTGACCTGTGCGCCAAAGAAGAGCTCGAGGCCGAACGGTGCCAAGAATGTGACCATTTTCTTTTATGCTTCCAGGGGGACCGCCCCCCCCTCCCCTCGGGCACTGGACCGTCCATTGTCAGGCCCCCTCTCCGGAGAGGGCGGCGGATGGGACCCAGCCCGGCTGACTGAACTGCTTTCATACGAAGTCTCCCTACAATCACCTGACCCGCTCATTGTTGACTCCGTCAATGTAGGTTGAGACTTCTTTCTTTAATAAGAATAAATGATAGCAAGCGGTACTTTTTCGAGATATACTACCAAATAATAAACTGAAAACTATGCTGCTAGTTTGAAGTTTGACTCTCGGCGAGCAAGCGGCGTCATCACTGAAGCGCACTCTACGGCGGGAAAAAAGGAACTGAGGTGGTTGGAGGGTCGACACCAAGATGGTCATTACCCCATGAGCCAGGGCTTGTGGCACCACTCCTCACGGCTCTATCTCTGGCGCCGGCCCTCCTGCAAAAGTTTGCTCCCACAGGGTCCTAGCGCCTCTGACGTAGATCCCATCGGTGTGAATGAGTGGTGGAGACTTTATGTCCAGAAAGATCCAGAGATCCTTAAGCAAAGGTGTGAATAGTTCGTGTTTTGGAAAAGGTTCATGTTGGAATGTACAGTACTGCCTGTGTGTCTGTGCGAAAACAAATGTTTCTTCTACTGAAAGCTGTGTCATCTGTGTGGAAAGTTCGCCCTTGGGGGACCACCCTAATTCTGCTTAACATTTTGTCAGAAAATAAAGCCATAAGACACAATTCTAATTTTTGGTTGTGGATAATCCATCTGTGAGTCCAACTGAAATGTATGGGGCCCCCCTCAGATAGGAGACACAGTATAGCCCTAGCACTTCTTTCTCCTGGACTCAGAATAAATATAAATGTTATTTTGTGCCCTAACCCCCTGACCTCTTAGATGCTCAAGCCAAGTATTTACCCTAATGCCAGGGGTGATATTTATTTATTTATTAGCTTTTGGTAACCGGGTAAGTGCATTAGTTATTTTCTGCCACCTTGTGGTTTGTTGCCTTGTCTGTGTCACAAGTTAGGGGGGGATCCTGGTTGCAAGATGCCACTCTTGACCTGGGTAAGGGTTGCATGTGCATATTGAGCGATGCAGCCGGGGGTGGAGCTGCCTTTTGAAGATATTAGGATCTATGCAAGGACATACAGCAGTTGGGAGGCTATTCCACTGGGTAGGAGCTGCAGAGGAGAAGGTCATGGTGCACTATTTGGATTTTGATCCGGGGATTAATAGTTGCTGAACTCCATAGAATAAGGGTGTAGTGGTTTCAGTTGGCTACCAGGAAGGTGGCTAGGGAAGGCGGCTTCTGTGTGGAAACGATGTTGTGTACTACCTTCACGAGAGAGGAGTCAAGAAGGGCAGTCAGGGAGAGCCAGCCTAGTTTGCTATAGAGTAGGTAGTGATGGGTGAGACGGTTGCAGAATAAGGTGGATCTGCAGATGTTATTGTAGCATACTGTCCATTTGCATCTGCAAAGACTAGAGGAGTGGGCAAACACTGGTAGTCCATAAGATAGCTTAGGAAGAAGAAGAAGGCAGCAAGCAACTCTGACACATGCAGAAGGTGAGAGATTACTTCTGGCACGGTAAGCGATGCCTAGGCTGGAGTTGACAGCTTTACATACAGATAGAATATGACAAGAGAAGTCCAGGGAGGGATCAAGTGTGAAGTCAAGGTACTTGAAATTGGTTACAGTATTGAGGGGGGTGCCATCCTCAGAAATCACAGTTAGGGGAGTGAGTGCATTTTTTAGCCTACAAGGGGTTCTGAAAGCATGGCTTGGGATTTGGAGTAGCTCATGAGAAGTTTATTGTCCTGGAACCAGGACTGAACAGAAGCTAAGTCAGATGCCAGGTCTCTGTTGATGTCAGTTGTGTTGGAGGCACGACTAAAGAATACCAAGTCATTTGGGTATAGTAGGGGAGTAGAGTTTTTAAAACAGTGAGTAATGGTGTTTATGTGAAGAGAAAACAGTAAAGGGCCAACAATGGAACCCTGAGGGACACCTAGGAAGGTGGGGAGGTAATCTGAGTGGGTAGTGCCGATTCTGATTCACTACTGTCTGCTGGAGAGGTAGTTGGAGAACCAGGGTATGGCATGATCTGAGACTCCAATGGTACTGAGTTTATTTAGTAGTATGGGGTGGTTGACTGTATCGAAGGCCTTTGTTAGGTCTATGAATTCAGCTCCAGTGAGTTGCTGTGATCGAGAGCAGAATAAACTGCATTCGATAGCGTGAGTAGCGCTGTGATGGTGCTATGGTTCTTGCGAAAACCATATTGGGCTGGGCATAAGAGATTATGTTTTTCAAGGTATGCTGTTAGCGGAGTAGCTACCATTTTTTTGAGCAGTTTACTGAGGGCAAGTAATAAAGCAATAGGCCGATAATTTGACAGTGATTTAGGATTTCCTTTTTTATGAATGGGCACACCATTGGCATTTTTCCAGGTTGATGGAACACCACCAGTGGACAGTGACAAATTGAAGATACGGCTCAGGGGGTGCAAGCTTCCATGCAGCAAGTTTCAGTAATTTGGGGTCTAATCCATCAGGGCCTGCAGACTTGGAATCAGGGATAAACCGCAGGAGTTTGCGAGCCTGGGCAGCAGTGACTAGTTTAAAGTGGAAGGTGGGTTGGGAGGCGGGTGGCAGTACAGGAGGGTAGGCATCATGGCTGGAGTGAGAGTTCAGGGCTTCAGTAACTGCAGAAAGGTCAGAGAATTGATGGTTGAAAGCATTAGGAGTGGTATATGTTGTTCATCCTGCGGACTCACCCGACCTTCTCGGCCGTGACACACAACACCTGGCTGACAGGCTAAGACATATATATATATATATATATATATATATATATATATATATATATATATATATATATATATATATGCATGCTGGCAGTATAGCCTAGAGGTTAGAGGAACAAGGTGTGAATGAGCTTGATACATCCAGCAGACCAGACCTGAGTTTGATTCGCACAAGCTCCACTTGCATACTGTGTGACTTTGAGCAAGTCACTTACACGCCTAGTGCTCCAGGTCGCCCCTGAAAACAGGTACTTGTGCCTAGTGGGCCTTACCCAGTTACCAAAAGACTAAAATTAAAAAAAAAAAATAATTAGATACAGTGACCAGGTTATTATAGTTTGCCCTGTTTATTTCAAAGTCAGAGGAGGTGCTGGGATTAGCATACCCCCGAGATTCTTTAAGGTTTTTCCAATATCTGCTGGGGTTGTTTTGCAAGGCCATGAGCTTTTCTCTGTAAAATTTACTCTTGCTTTGTCTGATGGCTGCCTTACACTTGTTTCTGAGGTGCCTGTATATAAACAATAAAGACAGGTTACTCACCTGTAACAGTAGTTCTAGGAGTGGTATATGTTGTTCATCCACACCTTCCGGCATGTCCCTTTCCCTTTAAGGATCGCCGGAAGGTCAAGCTGGCTCCTCTCACCCACAGGTGGTATATCCTTGACTCCGTATGGCCTTGAATCTTAGCCTGCGGAAGCCAGGTGTTATGCGTCCGCCAGTCGGGTAGGTCGGGTGGTCGTGTGGATGAACAACATATACCACTCCTAAAACTGCTGTTACAGGTGAGTAACCTGTTTTTCTAGGATCGTGGATATGTTGTTCATCCACACTTTTGACAGACTCCTAGCAGTTCTCCAGGAGGAGGGAGGCAAGACGCACACCCCCTCAATACTTACTTGGGGAAAAGAGATTGGAGAACTGAGGCCCCAAAACCAGCATCCCGGCGTGACTCAAGGCCGATGTGGTAGTGGGTGATGAAGGTGTTTGCAGACTTCCAGGAAGTAGCCCGACAGATTTCCTGGTTAGGGATGTCCCTGGAAGCATCCACCGATGTAGCAGTATGACAGGCTGAATGAGCTCTTATCCCTCTGGGAGGCTCCTTGCTCGCCAACTCATAGCACAGACCTATGCATGATGTAATCCATCTTGCAATAGTCCATCTGGCTGAAGGTCTGCCAGAAGCGGCTTCAGCGTAGGTGACAAACAGCTGGCGAACCTCTCCACAAATTTCCGCCATCCTCGCCTTATAATAGGAGACAGCAAGTCTCATGTCCAAAGTATGGAGCCTGTACTCGGCCTCTGAGGAATAATTAGGGTAGTATACCAGCAGAGTCAACACCTGGTTAAGGTGAAACTCTGACACCACCTTCGGAAGGAATTTCGGGTGGGGGCACAGGACAACTATGTCCCTGTGGAAGACCAGATAAGGGGAGTCCACTGAAAGTGCCTGGAGCTCCCCTGTCCTTCTAGCTGACATGATAGCCACCAGGAATACTCTCTTCCACGACAAGTGTGACAACTCACACTTGTGCATGGGTTCGAATGGCTTGCCCATAAGCTTTGCCAGTACCAGCAGTAGATCCTACGGAGGTGGAGGTTCACGCATTGGAGGGGATATGTGATCCAGGCCTTTGAAAAAGCACCTGACTACTGTCTCCTGCACCAAAGTCGGCTGACCGGCCCCCCCCCTCCCCCGGTAAGCAGAGATGGCTGCCAGGTGCACCCTGAGGGTCGATGTTATGGCAGACCCCCTTGGAGAGAGACCAGGTAGTCAAGAATGGAAAAACTTTTCCATTTGAAGGCATAACATTTCCTGGTCGATTCCTTTCTGGATGCCTCCAACATGGTGTA
This sequence comes from Neoceratodus forsteri, assembly GCA_016271365.2. Taxonomy (NCBI): domain Eukaryota; kingdom Metazoa; phylum Chordata; order Ceratodontiformes; family Ceratodontidae; genus Neoceratodus; species Neoceratodus forsteri. The sequence goes on along the minus strand of CM057452.1, from coordinate 553,304,796 downwards.
GACATCTTTGGAATGACCCAAAGCCTGGAACTGTAGCCGCTCAGGTACCAGGCTGTGAGGTGCAGGGATTGAAGGTCCGGATGGAATACCTTCCCCTGATTAAGAGATATAAGGTCCGGCATGTACAAGCTGCTCCGGGGGCCTGCAGCTGAGGCTGAGGAGATCTGGATACCAGAACTGGCGTGGCCAGTCTGGGGCTACCAGAATCACCTTCGCCTTGTCCCTCCTCACCTTGAGTAACACCTTGTGGATCAAGGGAAATGGAGGGAAGGTGCAGAGGAAGCCTGGCGTCCACAGCCTCGAAAAGGCATCCCCCTGCAGCGAGCCCTGCTGAGGGGGCCGGGCATGAAACAGCCTCAGCTTGGTGTTTTCCCTGGAGGCAAACAGGTCCATCATTGGTTTGCCCCAAGGGACAACAGACTGTAAGCTACCTCTGGATGGAGAAACCACTCATGGGATGTCTGGCCTATGTGGCTGAGAGCATCCGCGGCTGGTTTGAGACTCCTGCCACATGGATGGCTAGGAGATCCGCCTCCAACAGCCCACGAGGGTCAGATGCAGAGCGCCTCCTTGCACAGCAGACAGGGAGTGTGTGCCGCCTGTTTGTTGAGGTAGTACATGGTCGTGGTATTGTCCGTCTGGACTTGAACCACTTGACCTCGGAGCTGAGGAGTGAAAGCTGACAGTGCTAGTCTGACTGCTCTGAGCTCCAACAGGTTGATGTGGCATCGGGACTCCTCGGGGGAACAGAGCCTGTGGGCCCTTTTGTCCTCCATGCGGGCTCCCCAGCTCATGAGAGAGGCACTGGTCATGAGAACGACCATCGGCTCGGGGCAGACAAATGGGATCCCTTCCTGCAGCTGGTCTGGGGTGGTCCACCATTGGACAGCGTTCCACATCTTCAGGATTACAGTGATCAGCTGGTCGAAATGACCATGGCACTGAGTCCACTGGTCGGCCAGCTTCCATTGAAGGGGGCGCATGTGCAACTGGGCCCAATGGACCACCAAGGTGCACACCGCCCTGTAATCCAGAAGGTGCAGAAAGTCCCAGGCAGGGCGCAAGTGCCCAACCAGAAATGATTGGGAAAAGGAGGAGAGAACCTCTGTCCTGTCCGCCAGGAGCCGTGCTCTGGCTTGACAAGAGTCGAGCTCTGCCCCGATGAAGCCCATCACATGAGAAGGCATGAGTTCTGACTTGACCTCATTGATCAGGAGGCCGAGCTGGGAGCAGGTTTGAAGGGCCAGATCCCTGGACCTCTCCACCCCCTGTTGGGTGGAACCTGCCAGGAGCCAATCGTCAAGGTAGGGGTCAATTCTGAACCCCCCATGCCAAAGATGGGCTGCCACCACTGCAATGCATTTGGTGAAGACTCGTGGGGCCTATGACAGCCCGAATGGCATGGCTCGGAACTCATACATGGTCTCTTCGACTCTGAAGCAGACGAACCGCTGATGGGATGGACGGATTGGGACGTGAAAGAATGCATCCTGCAGATCCATTGAACAGAACCACATGTTTCGCTCCAAGGATGGTATGACCTGGGACAGAGTGACCATCCAAAAGGTGCATGACCTGAGGTACTGATTCAAGTCGTGGAGATCTAGAATGGGGCACCAGCCCCCCATCCGCTTGGGTACCAGGAAGTACCTGAAGACAAAGCCTGGGTCTGCAGACAGATCCACCACAAGAGCTACTGCCTCCTCGAGGAGGAGCTGAGCAATGTCGTCTCAAAGAGCCAACTGGGTGCATGCGGAAATCCGTTCTTCCCGAGGGGGTGCAGGCTCGGCTGGGAGGGTACTGTTCAAATTCTAGAGGCAGTCCCTAACTGACCACTTCGAGAACCCACCTGTCTGCAGTGATAGCAGACCAATCAGAAAGGAAGTGGTAGAGCCGGCCCCCCATGGGAAGACCCAGAGCTGGCATGACAGGAATAGGGGTGGCAACCCCCACCCCATCACTGAGCAAGGCTTGGAGGAGGAGAAGGCTCCAGGACCTGAGCCTCGGCCTCTCTATGGGTCTATTGGGGACCAGACTTGGGCCGAGGGTGCCAAGCTTGAGCCTGCTGCTGATGCTGCTGTCCTCCTTGGTAGGAAGACTGCTGAACTGCAGGAGAAGAGTGCCAAAAAGGCTTCTTCTTTTTCTTCTGCTGGTTCTTGCCCAAAGAACTCTTGGCAGAAGTGGCATCCAAAGTGGCACTGGACTGCTCAATGCACTGAAGGTGACGGGCCCACTCCTGGGCCGAACAAGTCGGTCCCAAGGAAAGGTACATCAGCTAACTTGTGCTGAGTATCCACCAGGAAGGAGGACAGCCTCAGTCAAGCCCTGCGGCGAGAGGCAACTGCAGTGGCCATCGAGTGGGCACAAGAGTTTCTGAAGTCTAGGGCTGTCTGGAGCTGCTGTTTGGCAACAGCATGGCCCTGACCTCGGACTTGCATAACCGTGGTCTGCATGTCCAGAGGAAGATGAGGGCGGTCTTCATCCAATGACCCGAGAAGAGCATGGAAGAAGTGTGCCATGATGACGGACGAACTTGCCTGGTGAAGGCCCAAGGAAGATGCTGCCTAGACTTTTTGCCCCAAATGGTCCAAATACTTGGACTCCTTGTCGGGAGGATGGTCAGTGTCGGCAGAACTGCCAGTACACCTGAACAAAGTGGCGGCCACCAGGCTCTCAGCCGAAGGGTGCTCTGTGAACCCCGCAAGGGACCCCATGGGCACTGCATATTTGCAGGCCATGCGGGCAGACGGTGCTGGACATGAGGCAGGACGCTGCCATAGTTCAAGCGCCGGACCATCAATGGCCTCGGCCACAGGAAAGGCCTCCGTCGGGGTATCCTCTCTCTTGAGAATGTCCGTGAGAGGGTACTCCGCCTTTTTCTGGATGGGTTCCAGGGGCATCCTGTAGAATCAGAGATGAGATGAAGGATCCCTTGGAAGGAGGAAGGACCTTCCTCCATCCCTGTGCCAACAGATGACTCATCATCCCCAGGATGAGAGTGGAGCCCAGTGACATCAGAGTCCGAAGAGTTGGGGTACAGCGGCCTGCCACCCAAATCACCCTCAACCCGCTGAGGGCGGTCCAGGGTGACCGTGACCGACAGACATCGAGGAAGCCCGGTATCTTGTCGGTCCTCTTTGGAATGAGCCTCTCCCAAAGGCTGCTTAGGCGGCAGCTCCACCACTATCGGTGGAGAGACCGGTATAGGCCAAACCAGAGGACGAGTCAGCCCTGCGGGCAGTGTAGCCAAAAGCTTCGGTTTCGAGGGGGTCGGCTTCGGCCTAGGAGGCGACAGCCAAGTAATGGCCGGGGTAGGCAGTGGAGCCGGCTTATGCTGGACAAAATCAGCTGTTGCCACATAAGGTCCTCGTAGCGCCAATGGAGTTTCCATCGGAGCCTCTCCTCATCCGAGGACGACCTGTGGTGTCGCCTCTTTTTGGAGCGCTTATGGCTCTTCCTTGGCCGTTCGGCCGAGGGGGTTCTAGACCTTGACCGAGATCAGGCAGGCCAACTCAGTCACTCAGGAGACACCGGTGGAATCGGCGAAACCTGTGGGTCTGGAACCGGGACCTCAATAGGGACACCAGTGGGCTGGATCTCCTCATCAGGGAACACAAGAACTGGAGTCCTCTCCAAAGAGTCGTCGGCCATGGCCGGCGAGAGCGGGTCGATTGGATCGAGAACGATCCCGACCTCATCCGTCACATTCCTGGTCGTCTGGCCAGACGGAAGATCCGTGAAGCCTGCGGCTGAGGAGGCGATCTCAACTGAGATGGAGATCACATGCTCCTGGGACTGAAACCTCTCTCAGTCCCAAGAGCGCCTTCGTTGAGATGAAGATGAGCTTGGTTCCTTATCTCTTTTACGAGATCGGGAGGACTGCGAGCTTGTGGGCGCCTCTCCCTGGGTAGGGAGAGACTGGCACAACTCCTTGAAGGAACCTGAGAAGGTGGAGCCCAGGTTGAGTGGAACGAAAAAGCCTTGATTGTCCCAAGCACAGGCGGCTTCTTCTTCGAATGCCTTCATGCATTCCAGCTGCTTGGCGGAACCCGTGGCTGCAGAAACTGCCCACGTAGCCTCCTTGGACTTAACCGGAAGATTCCTTTTCTCCGGTCTCCCCAACTTTAAACGTGCCAGGCGGTCGTCCAGGATGTTGGGATGGAGGGCTAAGCAAAAGCTGCAGGACAAGGTATCATGGCTGACACCTAGGCAGTAGATGCACGTGAGATGGGGATAGGTGCGCAACATCTTCTTGCCGCATGGACACCGGCAAAATCCTGGAGAAGATTTCTCTTCCATGGTCGAGGATGCAAAAGCGCGATCACTAACTCAGACAAGTTTTAATTTAGGTAAAACCGAAGTATTGAAAGCCAGGGCCTATGAGCACGAGGGAGGCAACCTGTATCTTCCAGCAGAAAGGAAGATCTGGCATCACGGGGTGGAGCCGAGGTATATACCACCCAGGCACGTGGGAGGAGCCAGCTTGAAGACTTACGGCAAGATTTAAAGGGGAAAGGGACATGGCAGTAAGTGTGGATGAACAACATATTCACGATCCTAGAACATCAGTTTCACATTGCAATGGATGCCAATGATGCAGCCTCCTGTTCAATGGCTTCAGCTATTTCCCTCTGGAGGTTTTCATGGCTAAGATGTAAAAATCTCTCCCAAGACACTCAGAACAATGCCACTGATTTACCCCGGCACAAAATTCCTTGTTTGGGGAACAAACAGAGGCATATATGAGAAAGATGAATGAGTACAGGTAGCCTACAAGAATGCAGCTGCCAAAGAAAAGGCTGCCACCCCTCAGAAGCAGCAGAGTAGGGAAGGCAGAGGTAGGCCTTACCCCAGACCTTTCTGTCAGGCTCAGGCCCTCTCTTCCTACCAACAACCTAGGGATTACTTTAGAGGCAGAGGCAGAAGAGGCACTGGCCATGCTGGTTCCACCTCTCAGTCCACTACACCCTCTAAACAGACAGGCTGAGATGTCTGTCCAGGCCACCTCCCCATTACCAGTAGGGGGCAAGCTGGCCTATTACCTTCAGGCCTGACAGTCCATCACTTCAGACAGGTGGCTCCTGGAGGTAATAGGTCAGCGTCTTGCTCTCAGTTTAAAGCTGTTCCCGAAAACAGGAGCAGTATCATTCAAACCTGCCACCCTCTCAGAAACAACCCTGTTGGAAGCAGACGTTTCCACCCTACTTCAAGTCAGGGCAGTGGAGCCTGTTCCTTCTCAACACAAAGGAAAAGGGTTGTACTCAAGGTACTTCTTAACCCTGAAGAAAAGATGGGGTTTGGTGGATCATACTAGATCTGAGATACCTCAACAGATACCTAACAAAGCCAAAGTTCAAAATGGTCACTCTGGCTGTCAGTTTACCTTCTCTCAAACAAGGGGATTGGCTAACATCCCTAGATCTAAAGGATGCCTATTTTCACATCCCCATCAGGCAATCTCACAGAAAATACCTCAGATTCAGACTGCCTTCAGGTCATTACCAGTTCAGGGCCATGTCCTTCAGACTGACATCTGTTCCAAGGGCCTTCACAAAGTGCATGGCAGTGGTCGTGGCACATCTGACAAGGCAAGAGTCACTGTTCCTCCCTATCTGGGTGACTGGCTGGTAGTGGGTCACTCCCCCCAACAAGTAGAGGAAGCCTTGACCCTCACACAGGATACCCTCCAATCCTTGGGGTTCCTGGTGAACCTCAAGAAATCAGTTCTGAAACCTGTCCAGATCCTAGATTTCATAACAGCAGAGCTGTACATGATTCAGGCAAATGCCATCCAGCCTCCAGGAAGGGCGGACGCCCTGGTTCAGTTGGTAGAGTCCTTTCGTCAACAGGTTCCTCGCCCAGTGAGGTACTTCCTACTGCTCCTGGACCACATGGTTGCTACCACAGCAGTAGTCCCAGGGGCCAGATTTCAGATGAGGGGCATCCAGTTCCACCTGAGGTCCTTTTGGTCCCAGAAGAGGGATTCTCTGTCAGAACTAATACCAGTAACTGCCACTTTGCTGCAAGCACTACAGTGGTGGCAAGACAGGGAGAACCTCAGGGCAGGAATCCCCTTTCTGCAACAAGCTCTTTCAGTAGTGCTGACCACAGATGCCTCACTACTAGGGTGGGTAGCTCACCTGGGGAAACACACTGCTCATGGAACATGGCTCCAGCAGGAGTCTCTCCTGCACACAAGCAAAATAATTTTAGTCAGCTTATGATATAGTCTTGCCCCCTTTTAGATCATCCCTGCTCTCCTTAGGATGACTGTCGGATTAACTGTGCCCTGAAAATGCATAATGATATGTAATTCAAGTGTGACAGCAATCCTAGACAATCCAATATGTCCTATTGAAAAGTTTTGAAATTTTTTGTATATTGTATAACAGAATTTTTGTTTATGAATTACCTGACAATTTGTATATAACAACTGTTTCTTTAAGACCCTTGTGACTCACAAGGGTCGCACTGTGATGATGTAATTTGTATGTATATAATATGCACTGGTTGTTTGTTAAGCCACACCTCCTGACGAAGGCTTGAACGCCGAAGTGCCGGGGTAATCGGTCCGGCTTTTTTGTACCGCATTAAATATTTACACACCTTGAATTACTGTGTGGTGTGTTCTCTTTTTCGTTTAGAGTGCTCAGAAAAAATCCTTTTACTTGGACACTTTAAGGTTAGCTACCTTTTAACTGAGCACCCCCCTCTATGTTGTTTGCACAGCTCGTTCTTTTGTTCAGATGACCTCTCCTGCACATACACCTGCTGGAGCTCAGAGCAGTGTTCCTAGGACTTCAGTCATTCACCAAGATGCTACAGGGCAAGGTGGTACAGGTGAGAACAGACACCACCACCACCATGTACTACATCAACAAACAGGGATGAACAAGATCTTCAGTGGTGTGCACAGCGGCCATGAAGAGCTGGAGTCTGGCCTACTCCCTAAACATCTCCCTTTCAGCAGTCCACCTGCCAGGGAAGGACAATGTCCTGGCAGATGCTCTCAGCAGAATCAACTAGGATCATCACAAATGGACCCTGAACAGAAAAATCCTGTTGGCGGTTTTCAGAAGATGGGGCACTCCAGAGACAGATCTCTTTGCAGCCCCAGACAATCATCAGCTTCCCCAGTTCTGTTGTAGGCCCCCAGCACTGGGCTCAGTGCCTTTGGATGTGCTGCTTCTGGACTGGTCAGGCACATTTCTGTATGCCTTTCCGCCATTCCCTCCGATACCCAGAGTTCTAATCAAACTCAGGGTTCAGCCAGCCACTGTGATTCTGATTGCTCCGGAGTAGGCCAGACAGCCATGGTACTTGATGTTGTTGTCCCTGTCAGTGGCCAATCCAATTTGCCTCCCCAGGAGGCACAACCTGCTGACATCCTCCCAAGGAAGGATTCAGTACCCCAACCTTGAGTCCCTCGGGCTCCAGGCTTGGTTATAATAAATAATAATAATAAATTTTATTTCGCATAAGCGCCTTTCGGGCCATCAAGGTGCTTTACAAAAAGATAAAACTAGTTACAATTATATAAAACAATAAACATCATGATAAATAACTAACATACAAAAATAAACAGGGGATCAAAGTTATATGGAGCCGTCATAGGCAAGAATCCAAAAAAAGGTTTTCAAAGCCTGTTTGAACCCCTCCACAGTCATGCACTCCTGAAGCTGACGGGGTAGAGAATTCCAGAGGGTTGGCCGCATGTGCATAAATGCACGGGCCCCAGAAGATTTCAAAGACACCTCGGAATCTCTAGCAACCCCTCATCAGCCGAACGCAGCTGTCGCGACGGATGTTAAGGCACAAGGAGCTCTTTTCAAGTAGTTGGGGCCCAGTCTGTGTAGGGTTTTGTAAGTCAGTAAACCAACTTTACAAGGTGATCCAGCCACTATTCGGCAGCCAGTACAGATCGCTTGGTCTGCAGGAGTAATATGGGATGCTCGAGAAGCCCCAGTTAGCAATCATGCTGCTGCATTCTGCACGAGCTGCAGGTGGCGGATTTCAACCCCAGAAAGCCCTAAGTACAGGGAGTTACAATAATCAAGGCACGAAGTCACAAAGGCATGGACTATTGTAGGCAAGTCCCCGGACGGAACCAGGTGCTTAATAATGGAGATATTCCTAAGATGATAAAAGGAAGACTTGACAACAGCCGACACCTGAGATCGTAATGTCAGCCCGTTGTCAAGCACTACCCCAGGTTTCGCACCCATTCAGAGGAAAGGATCTAAGAGCCCCCAAGAAAAAGTCCAGAGGGCTGATCAGCCCTAAACCCCTCTATCCGGTGACCCGGGTCCACTACCATCACCTCTGCTTTTCCAACGTTCAACTTTAACCAGCTCGAGTTCATCCAGTCCTGGATTTCAGCGAGGCAGGTATTAAGTACTGAGATAGCTCTATCCTGGTCGGGGGCAAAAGACAGGCAGAGCTGGGTATTATCAGCATAGCAGTGAAACCTCAGTCCATACCGTCTTACAATGTCTCCGAGGGGCAGCATATACACTGAAAACAACATGGGGGACAGCACTGAATCCTGAGGAACCCCACATGGCAGGGAGAAAGGGTCCGAGGAAAAAATCCCAAACACTACTCTCTGACTCCTGCCAGCGAGGAAAGATGTAAACTACGTCAGGACCGTACCTGACAGTCTGCAGATGGACCTCAGACATCCAAGCAGCACCCCATGGTCTACAGTGTCAAAAGCTGAAAAGAGATCAAGGGGCAACAAGACAGAATGGTTCCTCCAATCCCTCACCATCAGGAGATCATTGAGCACCGAACCAGCACCGTCTTGGTACTATGCTTCTTCTGAAAACCGGACTGGAGAGGTTCGTAGATGTTATGGATGGTCAAGTGGTCATCCAGCTGTATTGCTACTACTTTCTCAATCACCTTTCCTATAAAGGGAAGGTTTGAGATCAGTCTGTAGTTAGCCAGAGAGTCTGGGTCCAAAGAAGCTTTTCAGGAGAGGAATTACCACCACCTCCTTCAGGAGCCTGAAACTCACTGGATTCCAAGGAGCACCGGACTATCCGAGCTAGGATGGGGCCGATCATATCTCAACAACCCATAATCAAGGAAGTTGGGCCCAGATCCAAACTACAGCACATACGGCGCATACCCTGGACAATCCACATGACATCCGCGAACTCGGGCAAGCTAAAGGTACTCCAGGAAGCTTGAGGTGAGGTGACCAGGCACCGATCATCAGCAACCCCCACAGAGTGAGTTGAGCGAACCTCTGACCTGATGTCCACCACCTTATCTGCAAAAAACCGAGCAAGCTCATTGCACTCTACTTGCGAAAAAGGTTTTCAGAGCTGTAGACAGGTTGGGTTGCAGAACCTGTCGACAGTTCAGAAGAGCTGAGCTGGTCGATTCTGAGTGGCAGCAATCTCCCCGGACAGGAATTCTGCCTTCTTACAGGAGATCGTTGATTGGTAAATCTTATAATGTTCAACCAATCTAAGGTGGTCAGTAACCAGGGCGGACTTCCACCAATGCCATTCTAACCTACGTCCTACTCGCGGCAACTCCCTCAAAGGTCCATCAAACCAAGGGGCATGAGGGCGAAGGAGGAGACGATGAACACAGACAGGAGCAATCAAGTCCAGGCCTGAAGAGATGGCCTTATTATAGGCCACCACCAAAGTCTCTGGACTCGACTGGCCACAAGAAACCCGAGAGGTCATCACCTCTGCTAGACCTTCGACTCACTTCCGCAGGGCGAACTGACCATCTCCCCAGGGCAGTCCTTCAAGGGGCACAAAAGTTGAACCTCACGGTGTAGTGATCAGACCAACTGACTGGTTCCACCTCCAAGTTGGAGGCCTCGATCCCCAGGAGGAAAACCAGATGAAGAGAGTGACCATATTTATGGGTGGCGGAGGTAACAACCTGTGTGAGGCCCAGAGATGTCATAAGCTGGAGGAAGTGTTGTCCAAACTGCCAGAGATCATCGTCGACCCAGGCACTGAAGCCTCCGAGTACCATCAACCTGGGAGACTCCAATGCCATGTCAGCAACAAAGTCCACTACTTCCTGCAGGAATCACGTCTCGTCCCCGGGTGGATGGTAGACGAGAGCTAGCCTGTAGCCTACACCAGCCACCATGGTACACTCAAATGATTCAGCTTCCTCAACTGGTACATTCGTGAGGCCTAACTCAGTCTTAAAACATACCGCTACCCCCCCTCCCCCATGATCAATCTCACGGTGTATCAGGAAGCTCTATCAGTTGTTTCAATAAGATCTGCAATAATTGTAGTCTTATTTTTAATAGATCTGGCATTGCATAACACCGCTCTAGTTGAATGGGCTTCAGGGCCGCCCGGCTGCTTGCCTGCCACATGAGACAGTGAAACAAAAGAGATTCAGGCCGGTGGCACCGAGGGTTGAGGCACTGGACACCACACCTCGCCCATGCTGGCGACCTGGTTTGGGAGCAGACTCGGTCGGTGGTGGGTTGGCCAGGGGAGATAGGCTGAGCATCCCGCGACAGCTCACCTACTCTGGGGAGGTTGAGGCCATAGCCCACCTCTGTATGACTCCAAGCAGAGGCTCGGAGTACTACCAGCCCCGGACAACAAGGGATGGGCGGTCACATAATAAACAGTGTGACATCGGTGCTCAACACCTTGACGCCTGGGGTTTACACTGTCGGGGTGGAAGAAAAGGAGAAAACATCTGCCAGCACTGGGAAGATGGGATGCTTGGAGTGCCTCTGATGTGCCCCGCTCGCTCTGCCACCGCGGGACCAGCGAAATAGTAAGTAGCTTGGGAGTTAGGCCGCCCCCGCCAGGGGTAATCGAACTCCCATGGGGACACGGAGGTGGAGGTGGGTAGAGCGGAGGCAGGAGGATGACTCCTTAGCAGCCCCGAAGGGTTGGAGCTGGCAGGACGAGGAGAGAGATAAACTGCGATTTCAAAAAAAAAAAGAAGATTCAAACTGCGCTCAATGTATTAGGAGTGCGCTACAAATGGGCGGCAACCCGACAATTCAGTAAATAGTTCAAAAATATATCGCGCAGTTTAGAAACCGCATGAAACAACCACAGAACAATAGAATTTAAACAACTGATTGTTGTATTACTAATCCACCTTGTGAGAGCCCCTAGCACCTTGGCTTAATGCCTTCAAGGCGGCGTTTTACATCCTGGTTAAAAGTGCACACTTAAATACATACAAAGCTGTGACACCACATTTAAAAAGAACCAATCACCTATTAATAGAAAACTACCATTACAAATGTATCTAACTTTTCAGTTCATTCATTTTACATCTCATGTGTATCACACCATTAGTAAGGATGGTAAACACAAACTAATTTCTCTTTTTTTGGAAAAATAGTACAGTGAAGATTGTTATATCATTTCTCCTATTATCTTTTATCCTTGGCTACAATACTCACTTATTCCATTCTATCATTATGCAAACAGGTTCTCCATAGTTGGGATACACTGAAGACAGTGCCCTTGGGTATGGGGACTAGACAAGGCACACAGCGTTCCAGACTCCATTTCGCCCCAGGGCGTCTTCTAGGCCTAACCAAACTGATGTGAGAGGTGCGTTCACTCGTCCTCCACTGTCCACCCCCCCCCCTTACGAGCAATACCCAACGCACAACTGCACTGGTAAGTTGACAATGGGGGGGAGGGCGCGGAAAGTGGAGTGACTAGTAGGCACGACGGGGGACCCATTTCACAATAAGAATGAATACCAACATAAACAGTATTCAGGAACCCAAACTGAAAGGACCCCAAAAACAACAATAAAATTAAACAACAATACCCACTAAGATATACATAAATACCACCCTATTCTCCACTATTTGGATGATTTCAATCCCAGAAACTATTACAGTCCCTCTCACAGGATGCAAAACACAAACACAAATGTAAATTCCCCCAAGCCCTCTCACAGACAAGGAAAAGGGAGTTCCAGGCACTCTCCTGCCCAGAATAAAATAAATCAGTCAAATACAAATAAAATAAACATAAACATAACATTCAATAAATAAATAGAACAAATAAAATATGGACTCCCAGGTCCTCTCACCACCAGGAGACCACAAAACAGTTGAGATGTAGATATAAGAAAGAAAATAATCCAGGAGAGAAATCATCCAAGGTGTAGGTTACTCCAACAAATAAATCCAGCCAATAGAATCAGATAATCCAAACGTGCAATAAATCCAGTCAGTGAATCAAAGCCAGGAAGGGTCCAGCTGAGAAAATCCAGCAAATGATCGACTGCACAGGCCTACCAAACTCCGCACCTAGGGACCCCAACCAGAAATATACCACTGCAACACCACAACACCCAGATCAAAGCCACACAGTAGCCAGTCCTGAGTCTAGGGGCTCCCCAGGATCACCAGCCAACTCCCTGACTAAGGATCCCCCGAGCCCCCGTGAAGCAGCAGAATCTGGTCGGTGATCCCCTGCAGAGTCAGGCCAGTCTCATAGAATACAAACTTTAGGCCCACCAAAACACAGTCTAGGGCCCACCACTCGATTCCTAGACCCAAACACCAAACTGGCGCCTTCACAAGCAGTTTTAGCTCCCAAAACTGCTTCTTAAAATGAACTCCCACACACGATCGATTCAACTCCCACAGCTCCAACAGCTCCTCCTCAGATGGACACCTCTGTAGGGCGGCAGCCCATATTAAAAATCCCCTCAATCCTTCTACACTTAGGTAGGGATTAACAGTCTTCGTCGCTGACCACACAGCCAAATTTTGCCCAATCCAAGATCGGCTACACACAGTACTGAGGCATCGATGCAGTGCCTCAGATCAGTCCTGCATTTCCCAATGCAGTGGCGGCATCCGATAGCACCACCACAAACAGCAGGACAACCAAAATGGCCAAGGCAAACACACAAACGAGCAAACGGCCGTCTTACTCCAGGCTTTGCCGAGCCAAAGCAACTTGCAACACAAAATAGAATAAACTAAAAACAAAATAAAAGAAGACTTAGAGTACGCAAGCCTGCATCTCTCAGAAGGAGTCCTGGACATCCTTAGGGTTTCTAGGAAGCCTTCCACCAGGAGGACTTACACTTCCAAATGGAAGAGATTCTCCATCTGGTGTTCCCAGAAAGACATGGACCCACAGGAGGCTGGCCTGGAAGTCCTGTTGGATTACTTGGTTCACCTTCAATCCCTGAGCCTGCAGCCCTCCACCCTGAAGGTGCACCTGCCAGTTGTTTTGTCTATTTGTCAGCTGGGAAGGGCCCTTCCCTAGCTGCCCATCTTATTTTTAAGACATTTTCAAGGGGTTGCTCCATCTTCACCCGCCTCACAGGAAGCTCCCCCTTCTTGGGACTTCGAACATCTGCATAGCACAGCTTATGCAGCTCTTTTGAACCCATGTCCTCAGCAGAACTCAAATTCCTGACATGGAAGACTGTGTTTTGTGGCCATCACCTCTGCCATTAGGATCAGTGAGCTTCAGGCCCCGGCAGAACCCAACTACATTGCCCCTCACAGGTACAAGATTGTTCTAAGAACTAATAGGAAGTTCCTCCCAAAGTAGTCTCGATTTCCATTTGAATCAGTCTATAACATTGCCTGTCTTTTCAATGATCATTCCAGTTCAGGTGAACGCAGGATGCATAGCCTGGATGTAAAAAGGTCCATCAGCTATTTTATGGACAGAACAAAAGACCACAGGAAGGACTGTACTGTTGTTCCTTACCTATGGTGAGGTGGGTAAATGCAAGCCAGCCACAAAGAGGACCATTTCCAGATGGACTGTAGCTTGCATCCAGTTTTGCTATGGCAAACTAGGTAAGGAGGCACCAGTGGACCGGAGGGCTCACTCTACTAGGGGGATAGCCGCTTCCATAGCAGCTGCCAGGAATATCCCCCTGCTTGACATCTGTAAAGCAGCTACCTGGAAAACTGTTCACACATTCACCAAGCACTACTGCCTGGACAACCAGGCCAGGAGTGATGCCAGGTTTGGCACAGCAGTATTGCAGAGTCTATTCCCTAAGTAGATTATGTGCCCACCTCCATGGGGCACTGCTTGGTAGTCTGCATATTGTCAGAATACAGCAAGACTTCATGTTGTTTGAAGGAAAAATTACTTACCGTAGTAATCTTGTTTCTTACATAGATACATAGACAGTGTCGGCAGATAAGGGCCTATGGCCCACCCAGTCTGCCCATTTGAGCTTGTAAGTTCAGTTTATGTTTTCCTAGAAGTCTGTTGCCCCTTACCCCTGACCTCCAGAATTCCTTTATGTCTATCCCATGCATTCTTAAATCCTGTGATTGTTTCAGCCCCCACCACTTCCTCTGGCAGGGTGTTCCACTTGTCCACCACCCGTTCTGTGAAGAAATTCTTCCCACGCTTCTCTGAATCGTCCTCCTCAAACTTCATTCCATGCCCTCTAGTCCTGGAACATCTTTTCGCTTAAAAATAGTGTATTCCTGCACCCTGTTCCTCCCTGTAAGATACTTGTATGTCTCTATCATATCCCCTCTCCCTCCTTCCTCCAGGGAGTACATGTTCAGTTCCTTCAACCTGTCCTCATAGGACCTGTGATGTAATCCATGTACCATCTTTGTTGCCCCCCTCTGAATCTTCTCTACCCTGTCTATTTCCTTACGTAGGTAAGGTCTCCAGAACTGTACACTGTACTCCAGGTGGGGCCTCACTAGTTTCTTGTATAGTGGAATTATGACCTCCCTTTTCCTGCTGGTGATGCCCCTGCCTATGCATCCCAGCATCCTATATGCTTTACCTGATGCCTTGTCACACTGTTTCCCTACCTTGAGGTCATCAGAGATGATAACCCCAAGATCCCTTTCCTGCTTGGTGCATGCTATATCCTCACCCCCCAACTGATATATTGTGCCAGGGTTTTTGTGCCCATATGCATTATCCTGCACTTCTTTGCATTGAATTTCAACTGCCAAACCCCTGACCATTCTTCAAGTTTCTGCAGGTCCCTTCTCATTCTGTCTACACCCTCTGGTGTGTCTACTCTGTTACAGAGCTTTGTGTCATCAGCTAACAGTGAAATTCTGTCTTCTAGGTCCTATGCAATGTCACTGATGAAGATGTTGAATAGGACCGGTCCCAGCACTGATCCCTGTGGTACCCCACTGGTCACTCTTCCCTCTGTGGAGTGACAGCCATTTACCACCACCCTCTGTGTCCTGCCGCCCAGCCAGTTACCTACCCACCACACTACTGTCCTGCCCACACCCATATTCCTCAGTTTGTGTAATAGTCTTCTATGTGGCAAAGTGTCAAAGGCCTTGCTGAAGTCCAGATAGGCCATGTCCACTGCCCTCCCCTGATCCACCTCCCTAGTCACCCAGTCTAATGGAGTCTTGCTGTATTCTGACCACCCACCCTGCCTCCCCTCTGGAACCTAGGGAAGCGGAGTCTCTGCACTCCAGTTGTTAATTTCTATACCCACCAGTAGGTGGTGTTTTTTCTGGGCATCAGTGACTTGAGTCTTCTTTATGCCCTATTGTTGTGTGTATTTAACCCTTGGGGGTTAGTTATAGTCATGGTTTATTTTTTGGCCATTTTGGCATTTCTTATTAGTAGCTATGTAAGAATCTGGTCAGTTACATAGAATGTACTGAGGATAATGGTTTGAAAACCGAGCTCAAGCCCAACGTTCTATGCATTTGCATAGAGTTTAACTCTTAACTCTCCGGGGCAGCTGAACCCGGTCGGTCATAACAAGGATTACTATGGTAGTAATGTTTTCTTCCCTTCTATCTGCACACCCACCCGCAAATGGTGCTGCGAAGGACTATAGGTTGGTGCCTGGGTTTGTGGTTATAATTGGCTTGGCAAGTGGCGTGGTGCCTCCACCTATGGGGATCCTTATAGCAGTGTACTGCCAGGGTGCTTCCCCACAGGAAATGAAATACAGCCCCCTCCCTTGATAACAGGTAGAACAATATACAGTCACCTCCCCACTTGTCACTCTAAGCATGCAAATATTATGCTACACAATAATGCAAACAATTCAGCATCTGTAATGAAATAAACAAGAGGGTTTATTTTGGGGCTGGAGAATGAGGTAAGGGACAAGGGATGCAAAGGGTAATAAGACATTCAACAAGAACCTTGTAATAAAAACTGCAATCAGACAGAATAAACAGGCAACACAGTATATTACACCCCAGGATTCTCTGTACAGCCTCTCTCCCCCCACTGGTGCACCAGTTAACCCCACAGTTACCATAGGAGCTCCCAAGTACCTTGTGTGCACACTGAGGAGTTGTAGACCTGTGGCTAGAGGACACTGGGTGCAGCACCGTTGAATGGTTGGAGGCTGCAAATGCAAAGTACCAAACTACACTGGGGGTGTAGGAATATAGTTTATCCTGGCTGTAACTGTTGTTGTGAGTGTAGCTAAGATCGTGCAGAAAGCCCAGATGGAAAGTTAACTAGCTAGCTAGATGAACAGTTAGAAAAGTATTTGGTTGGGTAAAACCCAGTACTCACGACCTCTTGGAGAATAGGAGATGCAGGAGTTGGTTACATCTCCCCTTCCAGGCAATTTTGGAAGAACAGGTGGACTGGCGTGGAATGCAGGCGATGATTCTCTTCACCCCCAGAGGGACTTGTCTTCACCCATCTTGGCTGTAGGTAGGCCGTTAGTCTTCGCCCCACAATGGGACTTGTCTTCACCCACCTTGGCAGTAGGCAGGCAGTTGAACAGGCAGGCAGGACCTCAGAGCTTAGGTCCCCTGGAAGGAATTACAGTCTTGTGAGGCAGAGGACTTGTCACCTCACACAAGCACAAATAAAAGACTTCTTTCAGCAGTCACTGATATCTGGCTTGCCAAATACCAGCAGTTTAGTCCAAGCAGAGGTAAATCCCCTTGTGTCTGGGATTTACCAGACAATTAGGAACAAGTTCAGAATGTCTTTAGTTCGTTTTGGCATAAACTATTTCAGTTTTGTTCTGTGACAGCAGCAGGAGCTGTCAAAATCAGTTGTTTCTTCTCCAAAATTCTCACAGAAAAGACCCAGGGTCAAACTGTCAACCCCAGAATGTTTGGTTTGACTCTCGACATCTTATTGGTCCACACTATTCTCGAGTTCTACATCCTGATTGGAAGTACTGCAGCTACCAATAGGATTCCATGCTGTCCTCAAGCAACTTTGGCAAAGATGGCTGCCCTTGTACGGTTCTTACAGGCTCAGTCTCTTCTCTGAAGTAAAAAATATTGTTGGCATAGAGTTGGCAGCATTTGGATGCAGAACTAGCACCCTCCTGGTCTCCACTGGTGGTCGCTAGGTCCAGGGGCACTTTTGGGGACAGGAGCCCACTGGAAGCTCTGTTTTGTGGGCTCCCAGGAGGAGCTGTGTGGCAAAACGGCAGTTCTGGGTGCACTGCATCATGGGACTTGTAGTCCCTGCAGCCACCATGTTGTCCCCTGACTCCTGACCCACTGGAGGCTTGGATCAGGTCGGGAGCCTCTTGCAAGTTATTTAATTTTATTTTTGTTCCCCCCAGCCCCCTTTGCTGTCCGGTGGGGCTGGGGAGATTGCAACCCAAGTGGTGCTTCTGCCACATGATCTGGTGGTGCTTGAGGCACCAGAAACAAATTGTGTCCCTATCCCTGTGCTCCCTGCCCCACTGTCCAGCAGTTCTGGGGGCCAGGGAGCAACATAAGTGTGCAGCTCACTGGCCGCTTTTCCTAACAGGTGCTTGAGGCGCCAGAACAGTCTTGTATTCTCCCTGGCCCTGGTGGTAGTCCAGGATCAGGCTGGGGGAGCGAGGAGACGGGTGGCTCTTTCACCGCATGGGATCGGGCACAGGAGGTGCCGCACTACTGTTATTATGCTCCCCGGCCCTGTCAGAAGTCTAGGAGCAGGCCAGGAGAGCAACACAAGTGAGCACTGCAGCAGGAGCATTGGGAAGCAGGAGCTGCAAGTAAGCCCCCGACTTGGAAGGGGGGTTACATGTGCATAAGGTACCACTTTAAGCAGGCCACTGTAAAGGAGTGAATAGTACAGGAACTGTGTACAGAGAAGCAAATGTGTATGTAAAAGAGGTAGCAGCTAACAGACAGGGCCTTTTTTTTTTTTTTTTTTTAAGTCTAGCACGTTAAGCAGTAAAAGGAAGGAGGCACTGAAGCTAGGGTCAAAATGTACTATGCAGGGCAGTGGAGGCGGAGGCAGGGTCTTTAGATGAGGAGGAAGGTTGCAGGGAAGGAAGGGCAGGGATAGAATAGTGGGGTGCAACTGGTGTGGGGCAGCAGTCTTCATGGAAACACTGTGGAGGATGGGGTGTTGCCCAATATGTGTCAGACTGGGGCAAATGGAAGTGGAGATAGGCAATATAAGGGGTAAGATGGCAAGGAAGTGGAAGGATGGGGGGAGGGTGGGGGGAATTGCAACTATAATGGTAACAGTGGGGTTGTGGAAGGCTGGTGTAGGGGGATGAGGGAGGGAAGAGACCAGCTGGGGTCATGGAACAATGGGGTAGGACAGGGATGGTCAGGGAGGAAAGGGTCCCAGACCAGGCTGTGGTGGGTGTAATGGCTGGCAAGAAGCGAAGAGCACAGGAGGGGGACTCGAAGGACTCAAGGAAAGGCACATACTTCAGCTGCAGGGGGTAATGAAGCACAAGATGGGGGTATTACAGTGTCCAACAGGTACAAACTTCTGGCTGACAGGATTGGGGAGGAAGTTCCACAAGGATTTGGAGGACTAGCAAGTAGGGGCCAGGAAACGGGGACAGGCAGAAAGGAAGAGAGAGAGATAGAAGCAGGGGTAGGAAGGCAGATAAAGGGGGAGGGGGTCGAAAGAGGCGAGTTGGAGAAAAATGTTAAAAGCACAGAAATGGGAGCGGTGGGAGGGAAGACGAACATGGAAGGGAACTGGGAGATGCAGGAGGAGCAGTGAGGAAAGGTAGGGGAGCAAGGGAAGATGAGGGACAGGAAGGCAGCAGAGGCGAAGGCAGGAAGCAAGCAAGGGACACAGGTAAACAGGGAAGACGGGGTTAGGGGACAGGAGCGGGGTTTGGGAGATAAGGCAACAGAATCTTTAAGCAGGAGGAGAATGAGAGGGGAACCTGAGAGGAACTGTCACCGGGCGTGGGTTTAGGATAACACAATTTCAGGCAGACCACAAGTCAGGTGCATAAAAAATGCATGGTTGTATTTACCATTTTATTTTCATCAAGTAAACTATACAGAAAGCAAAATGGTAAATCAGACAACTGCTTAGCTTCAACAATTTCCAAGGCTTTTCTTCAGCCTAGCATGAATCAAACAGTGTGAAAGCACACACTACCAGGAGGTCTTCCACCTTCCTCAGTCAGTATCCAACTGACCTCCCTATCTATCTTACCTCAGCACTGAGGTATGGCTTTTTATAAGCTCACTAGAAGTTGGAAAAAACAATTCCACCCGCCTTTTGATTAACAGCAGATATAACATAAAACTAGCCACTAGGGGCCACTGTTACTCCATAGAGAACAGCTATTTGGCACCTAGAGAACACTTGAGAACATAACTTGTTCACAACATTATTGAAGGTCAGACCTGAGGTCAGAACATTCTGTGCTCTCTAAACTCTCCTGCAGGGTCAAATTACCTCATGCTGTCTGCTGCAGAATATGTCTTAGAAGAAAATTGCTAACATCTAGGAAAAGCAGACACAAGTTTTTGTTATTCTTATATTAAGACAGCCCTCTCATTTTGTAACTGTGCTCTTAGTTTTGTTTTTTGGTTAATATGCCCAGAAAGCTTTATAGCTTTTCAGCACTTAATTTATCACCAGCCAACCAGCATGTTGGACATTATACAAAACATAGAAACTGCTTGGGAAGGGGTTTCAATTTATCTCAGGGGTGTCCACTATCACAGGGGTCACCCTGTCACAGGAACCAGGAAGGATAAGTAGTCAGTACAGGGCAGGGGGAGGTGGTTAGGAGGAGAAGGGTCCCGCCAGGAATAAGGCCAGATCCACTAGTCATGGAGACTGAGAATGCCATGGTATTTGGGGACTCCATCATTAAGGGGATACAGTGGAGCAGGAGAGGTCCTACATTCAGGCAGAAGTCAGTCTTTTTTGAACCAGGGATGGAGGCGGGGAGGGCAATGCAGAAAATCGGGGAGATGGCACGGTTGGTGGGGAAGCCACACCCTATCATTCATTTGGGGACAAATGACCTGGCAGGCAATGAGGTGGAAGAGGTCAAGAAGAGGTTCAGGGCAATGGCATGGGCATGCCTGGAGGAGGCTAAATCCTTGGCTTTTTTGGAGGTCTTGCCAGTCCACTGTGCCAGCACTGCTAGTCAGAACAGAATCGAGGAATTCAATGACTGGCTCAGGGTATGGTGCAAAGAAGAAGGGTTCGCATGTACAGGAGACTGCAGGGACACATGGAAGGATGAGGATCTGCACTGGAAGGATAGATTGCATCTGAGTGAGAGGGGGACAAGAGTACTGAGGGGGGGTTCACAAATCAAATCAAATCAAATCAAAGCTTTATTTATAAAAGGCGCCTTTCCAAACCAAGGTGCCTGTACAATAAAACCACACACATTTTTATAAATATGCAGATAAAATTAAAACTAATAAATACAATAGCCAGGCTGAAAAGATACGTTTTCAAAGCAACTTTAAAACTTTGAACGGTCAGGCAATCTCGTACTCGATGAGGCAGAGAATTCCACAGGGTCGGGGCCGCAAAACTAAATGCCCTTGCCCCAGATGTTTGTAAACGAACCCTGAGACTCTCTAGCAATCCCTCATTGGTGGATCAGAGAGGGCAGAGGGGACAAGATCTTTCAGGTAACTGGGTCCTTGATCATGTATGGCCTTCTAGGTTAGCAAAGCAAACCTTGAAGGTGATCCACCACTGTATTGGCAGCCAGTGCAGTCCGCGGAGCACAGGCGTTATACGACTGGTCCCAGAGGTACCAGTCAAAGGCCTGGCTGCCGCATTCTGCACTAGCTGCAAGCGGTGGATATTAACCCCTGGTAGCCCTGGGTAAAGGGCATTGTAGTAGTCAAGGTGGGAAGTAACGAAAGCATGGACCAACGTTGGAAGATCATCGGGAGGAACCATGTGCTTTACCCGGGCGATATTCCTCAGACGGTAAAAAGAGGTTTTGACAGCTGCTGACGCCTGCAATTTGAGGGTCAGGCAGTCATCAAACATAACACCCAGGTTCCGTATGGTCTGAGGCAGTTAGCTAGACACCTCCAAGCCATAGACCCGATGGAGAACCTGCCAACACACCCACCTCACGATGACCTGGGTCCACAACCAACACCTCAGTTTTTCTAGGGTTTAATCGCAGCCAGCTCACATTCATCCAGTCCTGGATTTTGGCTAGACAG
Source organism: Neoceratodus forsteri (assembly GCA_016271365.2). NCBI lineage: Eukaryota > Metazoa > Chordata > Ceratodontiformes > Ceratodontidae > Neoceratodus > Neoceratodus forsteri. Next base: position 553,283,438 of record CM057452.1, on the reverse strand, counting down.
CTGTTAAAGACTGAGACAGCATCATCCTGATCAGGCACAAAAGACATGTATAGCTGAGTATCATCTGCATAGCAGTGAAAACTCAAGCTGTACCACCAATAATCGCCCCCAATGGCAGCATATACACCACAAACAACATGGGTGCCTAGATGGATCCCTGCAGTACCGCACAGGATAGGGAGAATGGAGCTGAGGAAAAACCCAGATACCACTCTCTGGGTCCTACCCTCAGGAATGATTGAAACCATCTGAGGACCAACCCAGAAAGTCCACAGATGAACTGCAGGCGATACAGCAGCACATCATGGTCCACGGTGTCAAATGCCGCAGAGAGCTCAAGAAGGACCAAGATGGAACATGTCTTTTGATCTCTCACTATTTGGGCGTCATTCAGTACCGAATAAGGGCTGTCTCAGTACTATGTCTCTTCCTAAATCTGGACTGGAGAGAATCATAAATATTGTGGCTGGTCAAATGGTCATCCAGCTGTGATGCCACCACCTTCTCAATAACCTTACCCACAAGGGGTAGGTTAGAGACAGGCCTGTAGTTAGCCAGATAGTCCGGGTCCAAGGAGGACTTCTTAAGAAGGGGCCGAACCACAGCTTCCTTCAGAGGATCTGGAAAGATCCCCCTCTCCAAGGACATCCAGACAATCTCAGCAAGGACCAGGCCAATGGTATCCACACAACCTACTAAAAGGGGCGTGGGGCCTGGGTCCAAACTACAGTTGGTCGGACGTAGTGACTGGATAACCATCACAATATCATTGATTGTGGGCCGGCCGAAGTCACACCACACAAACTGGGTGTCCGATATATCCCGCCGACCACCGCTACTCCCTTGAGAGAGGATCAGGCGGACATCAGATCTGATTGTGGCAACCTTATCCGCGAAAGAATCGAGCAATCTCCTCACAACGCTCTTGTGAAAAAGTGTTTCCAGGCTGAAGACAGAGTGGATTGCAGTCTGTCCACGGTCCGGAAAAGCTGGGCTGGTCAATTCTGCACAGCAGCAATTTCCCTGAACAGTAATTCTGCCTTCCTATGGGTAATTGCTGATTGATAGACCAAATAATGGTCCATCAAACTAAGTCTGTCACACACCAGGCCTGACCTCTGCCAGCGCCTCTCTAACCTTCGTCCCACTCTCCTCACCTCCCTCAAGGTCTCATCAGAACAAAATCACCTGGGGTGAAGAGTGAGGGGGCGAACATGAACAGGAGCAATGGAATCCAGGGCCTCTGTCACCGCCTTGTTATAGGCTAGTACCAGATCCCCTGGATCTGTGCATTCACTCGGCATACCCGATAGGTCCAACACCATCATCACGCCAATGGAAGATACACCCCTGAAAGGGTGGTATCGGACCATCTCCATGGAGCAGGCCTCCTAGGGGGGCTGTAAAACGGAACCCGATGGTGTGATGGTCAGACCACCTGAACGGTTCCACCACCAAGTCGGATATGTCCATCCCCAGGAGAAACACCAAGTCTAATGAATGTCCTCCAATGTGAGTCAAGGAGGAAATAACCTGTGTGAGGCCCAGCGAACTCATTAACTGGAGGAAGTCCTGTCCAAACTGCGACAGTTCATCGTCGACCCAGGCATTGAAATCCCCCCAGGATCAGCCATCTGTGGGATCCCAATGTCAGGTCGACAGTGAAGTCTGCAACTTCCTGCAGGAAAACATTCCCGTCTCCTGGTGGACAGTAGACAAGAAGAATCCTGCACCCCACACCCTCACCCATGATACAATCAAAAGAGCTGGTGGCTCCCACTGGTACTTCCATCAGGTTCAGTTCTGATTTAAAACAAATGGTCACACCCCCACCCCTACGATCCATCCTCAGGTGGTGTATCATGGAGTACCCAGCAGGAATTGCTGAAGCCAAAATGGGACCAGCATTCTCATCCAGCCAGGTCTCGGTGATGCAAGCCAGGTCAGATGATTTAACAAGATCCGCTACCATAGCAGTCTTGTTTTTAATAGACCTGGCATTACATAACACCGCCCGAGTCGGATGAGCAGCCGAGGAAGACTGAGTTTCCTGCCTGCCGTAAACAGAGTCCTTGGGTATGGGAACCAGACAGGGAGGACCCCTTTCCTGGACCCATTTCACCCCAGGGCATCTCCTTGTCCCCACTACCCCAATCCACCCACTCCTTTTCATTTCCCCAACAGGCCGAGCCCACACCATTGACCTTCTAACTATCCCCAGTGCCCTACACTGTCTATACACCTCCGGGGACAGGGAGGGACAAAAGAAAGGGTGGAGGTTCCTCAGCCTGGAGGGGAAATAAGAAAAAATTACTCACCTTAGTAATGTTGTTTCTTCTAATGGAGTCTTGCTGTATTCTGACATATTGCAGTGATGTCCAACCTTTGAACTGCCCCGGAGATGAAAGAGTGAACTTTCCATGCCAGGCATGGAACGCTGACCTCGAGCTCAGTTGAGACTCTGTCAGTTGCTGTTCGAACTCAAATCGTCAGATCTTTACGAGCTATACTCACTGGGTGTCCTGTGTGGAAACTGTAAACTTACACTAGCCAACTGGCTACTAAATATAATAAAAAGATTTTTTGGTCCCAAAACAAAGACTCAAGTCAGGAAACCAAAAAAATAAAACAAAACACAACACCCACACACCCAAACTAAAGGGGTGAGAAAAGAAGGGGTGGGGGCACCTCCCGAGTGCCAACACTGCTACTGCCCACCCACATCCCAAAAACCAGGTTCTGAGACGGGGGAGGTCAGAATACAGCAAGACTTCATTAGAAGAAACAACATTACTAAGGTGAGTATTTTTTTCTTCAAACAATATGAAGTCTTGCTGTATTCGGACATATTGCAGACTACCAAGCAGTACCTCCATGGAGGAGGGACAGAACCTACTTAGGAAATAGGCTCTGAAGCACTGCTGTGCCAAACTGAGCATCACTCCTAGCCTGGATATCCAGAGAGTAATGCTCGGTAAAAGTGTGTACTGTTTTCCAGGTGGCTGCTTGGCAAATCCCTAAGGTAGGAATATCCCTGGCAGCAGCCAGGGAAGCAGCTGTACCTCTGGTTGAGTGAGCCCTCAGACCTGAGGGTGGGATCCTACCTAGTTTTTCGTAGCAAAATTGAAGGCAAGAGACAATCCACCTGGCAATAGATTTCTTAGTGGCAGGTTTTCCCTTACCAACCTCACCATAAGTGAGGAACAGTTGGAAGGAGTCAAACCTGTGACCCTTGGTGCGCTCTATGTAGTAGCTAGGGTCCTTTCACATCCAACTGTGCAGCCTCCTCTCCCCAGAGGAGGAATGGTCAGTGAAGAAAACAGGAAGAGACATAGACTGGTTAAGGTGGAAATCTGAAACCACCTTAGGCAAAAACTTCCTATTAGTCATGAGGACCACCTTATCTCTATGGAAAGAGGTAAACTCAGGCTCCACTGACAGGGCCTGTAACTCACTTATGCATCTGGCAGAAGTGATGGCCACCAAGAAAACAGTTTTCCAAGTCAAGTACTTAAGCCCTGCTGAGGACAAATGCTAAAAAGGGGGTTGCATAAGCTGAGCAATGCAAACATTAAGGTCCCAAGCAGGGGCAGGGTCCCTGAAGGGAGGATTGGTATGAAGCAATCCCTTGAAAAATTTAGAAAATACAGGATGTGCTGAAAGGGAAGAGTGCTTGCCTGCTGAGAGGAAGGCAGAGACAGCTGCCAGATGCACTCTTAGTGTAGCTGGTCTGAGTCCCAAGCTATTAAGATGAACCATATAGTCAAGGACTGTGGGCAGGCCAGCAGACTCTGGAGAAATATGCTTCCCAGAGCACCATACAGTAAATCTTTTCCACTTGGAATTGTAAGGTTGCTTGGTGGAAGGCTTTGGAGAAGCCTTTAAGATTTCTAGAACACCTTGAGACAGGTAAATCAGCAAACTCTAACTCTTCAAGAGCCAGGCCTTGAGATTGAGAGATTTGAAATTGGATACCAAACCCTCCCTGAGCACATGTTAACAGGTTGTAATTCCTGGGAAGAGACAGGGAAGGTGGACTGCTAAGGACAACAGAGAGGGTACCAGGGCTGTCTGGCCCAGTCTGGAGCAATCAGAATCACCTTGCAGGTTGAGACCTGATTTTGAGTAGCACCTTGAACAGGAGGGGAAGGGAAAGCATACAGGAACTTCCTTCCCAATTGAGAACTAGGGCATCCAGGGGGACTGAGCCCAACACTGGGGCCTGCAGCAAAAGAGAGGAAGCTGGTGATTGTCTGGGGCTGCGAAAGATCTGTGGGTGCCCCATCTGGAGAAGATCACCTTCAAAACCAGGGGATCCAGGGACCATCGTGATGGCCCCAGATATGCTGCTGAGAGCATCTGCCAGGACATTGTCCTTGCCTGGGAGGTGTACTGCTGTAAGAGAGGCGCTCAGAGAATAGGCCAGAGACCACAACTTCATTGCCTCTGTGCACAAGGTCAGAGACCGAGTGCCCCTTGCTTGTTGATATACCATATTGTGGTGGTACTGTCTGTCCTGATCTGAACTACTTTGTTCTGAACAGACTTGGAAAAGCTGAAGTGCTAGAAACACTGCTCTGAGTTCTAATAGATTGATGTGAAGCAGAGATTCCTGAGGAGACCACAACCCTTGGGTGGCCAGGTCCCCAAGTGGGCTCCCACCCCAAGAGGAGGCATCTGTAGTAAGGATTAGAGAATGAGACTGAGTGACAAAGGAACTCCCTGTCTTAGACTGTCCTGATCCTGCCACCACTGTAACGCCTGGATCAGGGTTCGAGTCACTGGGATTAGTTTGGTCAGAGGGTCCTTTTTCTGAGACCAGAAGGCTCTCAAGTGGAACTGAATGTCCCTCATTTGAAATCTTGCTCCCTGAACCACTGCTGTAGAGGCAGCCATGTGTCCCAGAAGCTGCAGAAAATGCCTTGCTGGTCAAGACACCTGGAAGTTGAATGAAGAGGCCAGTGAGATAAGGGTCCTTGCCCTGTCCAGGGGAAGGAAGGCTCTTGCCTTTACTGTATCCAGCTCTGCCCCTATGAAGGTGAGGAGCTGCACAGGCTCTAGAACTGATTTTGAAAGATTTAGAAGGAAACCTAGAGAAGTGAGTAGTTGCTGAGTTATCTGTAGGTGTGACTTGACTTGGTCTGGAGACTGGCCTACTATGAGCCAGTCATCCAGGTATGGAAAGATGGAGATCCTTTTTCTCCTTAGGAAGGCAACCACTACTGCCAGGCATTTTGTGAACACCCTTGGAGCAGTTAGGCCGAAGGCATTGCTCTGGATTGGTAATGGCCTGAGGGCAGCTCGAGACCTGAGGTACTTTCGGTGGGAGCTTCTGATGAGAATGTGGAAACAGACATCCTTGAGGTCCAGGAAACCAGCCAGTCCCCTGGCCTTAGAGAGGTAGAATTATTCCAGAGTCACCATTTTGAACTTTGGCTTTAAAAGGTGCTTGTTTAAATATCTGAGATCCAGGATGGGCTGCCATTCTCCTGTCTTTTTGGGGCTTAGGAAGTACCTGGAGTACAATCCTTTTCCTTGTGTGGGGGTGGAACCCTCTCTGTGCTCTCAGAGCCAAGAGGGAAGAGACCTCTGCCTCTGGGGCAAGTGCCTCTGAAGGGTTGCAGGTGGAAAGGATCTGATTCTCATCTTTGGAAATTTTTTGAAGCTGAGAACCAGTCTCTGGCTTACTACTTCCAGGACCCATTTGTCTGATGTTAAAGACATCCAGTCCTGGACAAAGTAAGCCACTGCCCCCTACAGGTGGTGGAGAATCGGCCCGGCAAACCCATCAGGGTGCCTGTTTGGCAGGGGCTTTAGGCTGAGGGTGGAAGCAGGCCTGCTTGTACCCAGTCTGCCTCTCCTCTGAAGAACCCCTATGAGCATAAGCAGGCGAGGAGGTCTGGGCTTGGTAGAAAGGCCTGAAAGGCCTGCCCCTGCCCTGGAATGCTGCCTCTGGGGAGTGGCTTGCCTTTCTTGGCCTGAGCACTCCTATAGGTGGTCCTGTATTCATCCATTTTCTTCATGTAGTTCTCTGTTTGCTCCCCAAACAGAGAATTACCCACAACAGGAAAATCCATGGCCTTAGTCTGGGTATCCTGAGACAGGCTAGTACATCTGAGCCAAACCATCCTATGAAGGGGCACAGATGTAGCCATGACTCTAGATGAAACATCATTGGAGTCCACTGCAGCATGGAATTGCACCTTGGATGCCTCAATACCATCCGCAGCCACCTGCTCCAGCTCCCTGGCAACCTGTCCAGGGACCTGTTTGGCTAGAGCCATCACAGTGTCCCATCTAGACTTCTGTTATCTAGCTGTATAGGCCATATAATTAGCCTGCCTGAGTCCCAAGGATGCTGCCATGTACTGTTTCTTTGCCATCAATCCTCCTGGAGTCCTTATCTGGGGGGTGTGAAGCCAAGGGTACATTTGCCTTATCACAGGCAGCAGCCTGCACTACCCCAACATGGCTGCACTGCTGGGTAAGGAACGCCGTATCTGAGCCTGAGAGAGTATACCTCTTGTCCATTCTCTTGTCCACAGGAGGTATAGAATTAGGAGTCTTTAAAATTTTTATTGTCTGTTTCCCAAAGGACTTATGAAGGGGAATAGACAGCCTCCTGGACTCTGGGATATCCATCATTTCAACATAGTCAGGCTCCTCCTGGTCATCTACAGCTTCTTCCATAGGAAGCTGAAGAGTTTCAGCCACTTTTTTGTAGAACATAAAATGGGAAAGGGACTCAGAAAGCCTAGGAGGAGAAACCCCTGAAGGTCTGTCTGAGGAGATGTCCGGGTCAATAGGCACATCCAGACTTTCGTAATCACTATCCTCATACTCTCCTTCCTCCTCCTCCGGTTCATAAAAATCTTCTAAATTATAATCTGGAACTGGGGGAACCAACCGAACCGAGCCCCTTGCTGATGGTGCCGGTTCGGTCGGAACCGGGGTTAGCGACTGAACAATCCCTATCGCTTTGGCTAATTCATCAGCGGTCGGAGAAAGAATTTGTGGATCCGCACCGGCTGATTTATCCCTTCTTTTCTCTTAACTGGAACCGACTCTGACGGTTCTACTTTTGCCTGAAGATGTTTCGCCCTGGTCAGAGGGCACTCCTTCTGGTTCAGTTGGAACCGAACCGGGCTGGCCATCCGGGTCAGCGGACTACTTGGCCTCCCTTTCCCTGAGCCTACCAACTCTTTTTTCCAGGGTAGCTGCAGGAAAATTCTTGCAAATCTGACAGTCTGAATCGAGGTGGTCAGACCCCAAACAATAAACACAGGTGGTGTGGGGATCAGCCTTAGCAAAGGCTTCCCCACACACACTACAGTGTTGAAACCCAGTGGACCCGGTTTTTCTTTTGGGTTTCTCAGACATGGCCAGTCCTAACAAAACTTACCCTTTTTTTGGCAATCCGCCAGGCAAGACACCCTTATCGGTTTCTGACCGTGTTACGGGTCGTGGAAAAAACCATAATGAAATCCGTTTTTTTTAGAACCGATAAGGACCGGTTACCACACTCTTAAAGTAGAATAAACTTTTTTGAACAAACCTGATCAGCTCAAACCGAACCGATCCCACGCTTATAAGTTCCACACAGAAGAACAAGAAAATAAACCTATCAAGTACTCACGATACTACAGACAGAGACTGAACCGACAGGTTAACGGATTAAATTTGCTCAAAAACCGAGAAAACAGCACTTTAACTGACAAACTTGAACCGAGCAAAGGAGAATTCTCCGAAGTGACTGTTCAGTGAGACGGAGTAAAGAATCTGACAGTTTGAGTTCAAACAGCAACAGACAGAGTCTCAACCGAGCTCGAGCTCAGCGTTCCATGCCTGGCATGGAAAGTTAACTCTTTCATCTCTGGGGCAGTTCAAAGGTTGGACATCACTGCAATATGTCAGAATACAGCAAGACTTCATGTTGTTTGAATGCCTGACCGTCAATTTACCTGCCCAACACATCTTTGCAGCAAATCACAAACACCCAATCAAATAACATTCAGCGCAACAAACCTCCAAAAACTCTCAAACTTCCACACCACTCCACACAATGACCACATATGCAGCAAACAATCAACCAAAAATCCCCAACCCCAACAACAATATAGAAGCAGCTATATAACAAGGTGTGAAAGGTTTTTAAGTAGCAGAAAATATCACAAATTGTTACCAGTTGAATAGTTAATTTCTCTGGGAACTCCCACCTCTTCAAAATTAGAATTATTGCCCCCGACACTATCTCTCACAAAGGTCGGGGAGCAGTCAACAAATTAATATGAAATTTAATCAGTTACTAGGCACTCTCACTGCCAAAAGTCTCCAGATGATGTCTCTAAAGATCACAGATTTACTTTTAAAATTTGACAGTCATAGGGCCCCTAACTGCCCATAAACCAAAAATCCAGCCCAATGTAATGAATGGGAAAATAAAAGGGTCAAACCAGGCTGTGCACCAGTCCAGACTCTCCAATCCAAGTTCTTCTTTAGGCTTCGAATCTCCAGCTCAGACTCAAGAGTAAATATCCAGTAAATCGCAAGATATCCCCCAGTGCTCCGTACGACTGCCCCCGGGCTCTACCAGTGACCCAACACCTCAACTCCCGTTCAAATCAGCCCACCGGCTGAATCCCCAGGGAGCCTAGGGGTAGCAGAATCAAAGAGCCAGCCCTCCAGCAAGCCCTACCTCAAACCCCCATATGGAACGCAAGTTAAGCACACACCAAGCGGTCCCCCAAAGCCCAGGGGGTAGAAGCAGCTCCAGCCGATCCAACAGGGCAACAAAGCTCCCAGTCCAAAAGGTCAGCACAACTTCCTGAACTCTCGGATCAAGAATCAGCATGAAACCAGTTCACGGAAGCAGTTCCACAATGAACAGGATGGTCGGACGTCAAAACGAGTCCAGCAACACAAGCCCGACCCTGCTCCCCAAAAAGACAGTTCCAGCAGGATCCACCCTCGCCAGGCGCACAGCTCCTCCAATCCTCCAGGCAACAAGGTTGTACCACTCAAAACAGGCCGGGAAGGTAAAGGCCTCAGTTATTCCACTTCAATATTTTGGGCCAGAATAACAGACAATGTTCCAAGCCTCTCAAGAGTCACAGCGGTACACTTATAGTGACTCCAGAGTCCCAGATTAAATTTTCTCTGCCACCTAAATCCCCGATACACACCTAGTGATAACTAACTCACTAAAAACACCCTCTCTCACTAAACGCTAAATGCTAAACTGTGACTGGCACTGCTAATGCTGCTACTGAGACTAAAAATAAACTAATTACTAAATACAACTATAGAAAAAATAAAATAAAACAATAAAATATGTTTTGCTCTAGTTCTGCTGTCTAGAGGTCAGCCCAGCCATGTCTTAGCCACCTCTTCACAAGGATACACTGATAAGGTCGTGGGGGGGTTAAATTGGTAAAGGGAAGTACAAGGCTAAGATGGGAAAGGGATCAAAAGGAGGAGAGACCGGACTAGCAAGCAGTCCCCTGCAAGAGGGAGAAGGGCACAGACCAGACATGGCAAGCAGGGAAGGCTGGGGAGGGGGTTGGTGGAAGGGACTTAACACAAACACACGAAGCCTGGGGAATAAGATGGCAGACTTAGAAGCAATAATGGAGGGGGAGGGGCTGGATATTGTAACCATAACAGAGACCTGGTGGTCTGAGCACCAGGCCTGGGAAGTAGGGGTCCCAGGGTATAGGTTATTCAGGAGGGATAGTACTGGTAGGAGGGGGGGGGTTGTGCTGGACATCAGGGAGGGCATTAAGGTCACGGAAGGGCAGGAAGAGCCAGGGGAAGTAGAAAGCATGTGGGTTACACTAGAAAGAAAGGCTGGGGCATCAATAAGGCTGAGAGTGGTGTACAGACCCACAATGCAGAGCAAGGAAATGGACATGCAGATGCTGCAGGAAGTTCAACGGATGGCACTGAAGGGGCAGATTCTGCTAGTGGGCAAACTTAACCTCCCAGATATAGACTGGGATATCACAGCAGCAAGGTCTGCTAGGAGCAGGAAGATCCTAGGGACCCTCCAGGGAGCCTTCCTGCAGCAGCTGGTCAGGGAGTCCACTAGGGAGGATAACATACTTGATGTGGTCCTCACCAATGGGGATAGTGTGGAAGGAGTGGGGGTGGGCATCAGCTTAGGAGAAAGTGACCATAAAACAGTGGGCTGCAGGGTTAGAGCAGGGTGTAAGGGTGAGTCAAACCATCACAAAGGCCATGGACATCAGGTGGGCAGATTTTCCCAGGATGAGGGAGATATTCTGAAATGAAATGAAGGGGATGGAGGAGATGGGGGGGAGGAACTGTGGAATAAGATCAAGGGGCCACAGAGAGCTGTATATGGAAGGAAAGAAAGAGCAAAAGAAGGAGGAGGCCACTGTGGTTCAATAGGGAAGTGAGGGGGGCAATAGGGGAGAAGAAAAGGGCATTCAGAGAATATAAGAGGATACAGGGGAAGGAGGAAAGGGAAACTTACAGGAAGATACTGAGGGTGTCAGGACAGAGGATTAGGAAGGCAAAAGCAGAACTGGAGGAGAGAACTGCAAGGCAGGCCAAAAGGAGGGGACAAGACTTTCTTTTGGTACATAGGTGAAAGGAGAAAAGCAAGGCAGGGGATAGTAAGGGTAAAGGGGGAGGGGGGATTACACCTGGAAGGAGATTTCGAGAAGGCAGAGGTGCTGAATAGATACTTCGACTCAGTCTTCACGATAGAGGGTGAAGGAAGGGGATCAGTGTTAAGGGGAAAGGGAAGGAGGGACATGGGGGTGGATACTAGTCCAATCAGTGAGGATAGGGTAAGGGAGGAATTGAGTAAAGTGAGGGTAGACAAGGCTAGGGGTCCTGACACCTGCACCTAGGTGCTCTGGAACCTAAGGGAGGAACTGGCGGCACCACTAGCTAGATTATTCAACTTGTCCCAAGATACAGGGTGGGTGCCAAACGACTGGAAGAAGGCAGATGTGGTGCCACTTCATAAAAGTGGCAGCAGGGAGAAGGCTGGCAATTATTGCCCGGTCAGCCTTACATCGGTGGTAGGTAAGGTGATGGAAGCGATATTGAAAGAAAGGGTGGTTAGCTATTTGGAAGATGGGGGGCTGCAAGACATTCATCAGCATGGCTTCAGTCGGAGACAGTCATGTCAGACAACCTGATCGAGTTCTTCGATGGGGTGATGAGAGTGGTTGATCGGGGGAGGGGAGGGGAGGCAGTGGACAAGGCCTACCTGGACTTTGGAAAGGCCTTCAGCGTTGTGGCTCACAGAAGACTGGTTAATAAGCTGGACAGTTTGGGGTGGGACAGAAAATAACAAGGTGAGTGGAGAGTTGGCTGGCGGTATTAGTCAGATGGTGGTGGTCAATGGGGTGCATTCTGGAGAGGTAGGGGATGAGCGAGGATACCCCAGGGTCAGTGCTGGGGCCCATTCTGCTTAACATCCATCAGCGATATAGCAGAGGGGCTGCAGGGAAGGTTTGCCTTTGCAGATGACACAAAAATCTGCAACACGGTGGACACCCCAGAGGAGTGGAAGCTATGAAGAAAGATCTAAGGTTGCTGGAGGGGTGGTCGGAAACATGGCAGCTGAAATTCAACACCAAAAAAATTCACAGTGATGCACTTGGGGCGAAAGAATCCAAAAACCACATACACACACGGGGGGGAGGTTGCATCTGAGCAGGAAAAGGATTTAGGAATTATAATCATTGACAACCTTAAAGTAGGGACCCAAGGTGTTGGCACAGTGAACAGAATGCTGGCATGCATAGGGATGGGGATAATTTGCAGAAAAAGGGAAGTGCTGATGCCACTCTACAGTTGCATGGTGAGGTCACACCTAGAGTACGGGGTTCAGTTCTGGAGATCCCATCTGCACAAAGACATAGATGGCATGGAAAGGGTGCAGAGAAGGGCCACTAAAATGGTGCATGGGCTAAAAGGGAAGACATACGAGGAGAGGTTGAGGGTGTTGGATTTGTACCCGCTGGAGACCAGAAGAGAGAGGGGGGACATGATAGAAACATTCAAATATGTCAAGGGGATCAATAAAGTGGGGGAGAGCTTATTCTCAGGGAAGGTAGATGCAAAAACTAGAGGGCATGGACTGATGATGGAGGGGAGTAGGTTCAAGGGAAACATTAGGAGGCATTACTTCACCGAGAGAGTGGTGGCACCCTGGAACAGTCTGCTGGAGGAGGTGGTGGAGGCTGGTATAGTGGAGGGATTCAAGAGGGCATGGGCCAAATATACAGGTTACTCACTTGTAACAGGAGTTCTAGGAGGTATATGTTGTTCATCCACACTTACTGGCAGGTTCCTTGCTTTAAATCTTGCCTGAAGGTCTTCAAGCTGGCTTCTCCCACCCACCTGGGTGGTAAAACTCTCAGCTCCGTCCCATGATGCCGAGATCTAGCCCGCTTGGAAGCCAGGCTGCGCTGGCCGGGTCGGGAGGGTCGGTATTGTGGATGAACAACATATACCACTCCTAGAACTCCTGTTACAGGTGAGTAACCTGTATTTCTAGGGACGTGGATATGTTGTTCAATCCACACTTACTGGCAGACTCCTAGCAGTTCTCCGGGAGGAGGGAGGCAAGGCGCGCACTCCCTACTTGGGAAATAAGGACTGGAGAACCGAGGTCCCAAAACCAGCATCCCGGCGTGACTCAAGGTCGATGTGGTAGTGGGTAATGAAGGTGTGTGCTGACTTCCAGGTAGCAGCCCTGCAGATTTCCTGGATAGGGACATCCCTGGAAGCAGCCACCAAGCAGTATGGCGGGTAGAATGAGCTCTTATCCCTTTGGGAGGCTCCATGCCCACCAACCTATAGCAGAGATCTATGCAGGAGGTGACCCACCTGCCTATCGTCACGCTTGGCTGCAGGTCTGCCAAGGCGCTTCAGCGAGGTGACAAACAGCTGGTGAACCTCTCCCCGAACTTCAGCCGTCCGCCCTTATAATAAGAGACACGCTCTAGGGTACAAAGTATGGAGCCTATATTCAGCCTCCGAGGTGTGACTGGGGTAGAACACCGGCAGAGTCAACACCTGGTTAAGGTGAAACTCTGACACCACCTTCGGAAGGAATTTCAGGTGGGAGCGCAGGACAACCTTGTCCCTGTGGAAGACCAGATAAGGAGACTCTATGGAAAGCGCCTGGAGCTCTCCCATCCTTCTGGCTGACATGATAGCCAACAAGAAGGCGGTCTTCCATGACAGGTGAGAGATGTCACACCTGTGAATCGGTTCGAATGGCTTGCCCATGAGCTTAGCCAATACCAGCAGTAGATCCCATGGAGGTGGAGGTTCTTGCACCGAAGGGGATATGTGATCAAGGCCTTTGAAAAAGCACCCGACCACCTTCTCCTGCGCCACCGACTGCTTCCGGCCCGCGCCGGTAAGCAGAGATGGCTGCCAGGTGCACCTAAGGGTCGTGACTGAAGCCCCAGCTGAGAAAGAGACTCACAGGTGTCCAGAATGCTAGCCAAAGAACAGGAGGAAGGGTCCAACCCTTATCCTGACACCAAATGGAGAATCTCTTCCATTTGAAGGCATAGCATTTTCTGGTCGACTCCTTACGGGATGCCTCAACAACGTTGAGTACCTCGTCGGAAAGACCCAAGGCCTGGAACTCTAGCCACTCAGGAACCAGGCCGTCAAGTGCAGGGATTGAAGGTCCGGGTGGAGTACCTTCCCCTTGTTGACTGAGATCAGGTCCGGGTGGGCTGGAAGTCGCCTTGGGAGCCTGGAGGTAAGGCTGAGGAGATCTGATTCCAGAATGGATGTGCCAGTCTGGGGCTACCAGAATCACCTGCTCTGTCCTCTTCGCCTTGAGAAGCACCTTGTGGATCAAGGGAAATGGAGGAAGGCGTAGAAGAGGCCCGGGGTCCACAGCCTCGAGAAGGCATCCCCCTGCAGCGAGCCCTGCTGAGGGGGGCAGGCATGAAACAGCCTCAGCTTCGTATTCTCCCTGGAGGCAAACAGGTCCACCTGAGGGGTGCCCCAGTGGGAGAACAGATCTTGTACTACCTCTAGCAGGAGAGACCACTCATGAGATGCAGCACCTATCCGGCTGAGGGCATTGGCCAGAGTGTTGGAGGCTCCTGCCACATGAATGGCTAGGAGATCCGCCTCCAGGCTGATCACGAGAGACCAAGTGCGGAGAGCCTCCTTGCACAGAGGCAAGAAGTGCTTCCCGCCCTGACGGTTTAGGTAGCACATGGTCGTGGTGTTGTCCGTCTTGACCTGGACCACTTGACCCCGCAAGTGGAGCGCAGGCGGTGAAGGCTAGTCGGACCGCCAGGCTCCAGCAGGTTGATGTGCATCGAGACTCCTGAGGGGACCAGAGGCTGTGAGCTCTGAGCTCCCCCAGATGGGCACCCCAACCAATCAGAGAGGCGTTGGTCATCAGAGTGACCGTCGGCTCGGGGCGGACAAATGGGATACCCTCCTGCAGATGAGCTGGAACGAGCCACCACTGGAGGCCGTTCCACATCTCCTGTGTCACTGTCACTGGCTGGTCCAGAGGACCGGAGCACTGTGACCATTGGCAGGCCAGCCCCCATTGCAGGGGACGCATATGCCAGCGGGCCCAACGGACCACGCTGGTGCAGGCCGCCATGAGGCCCAGAAGGCACAGGAAGTCCCGGGCAGGGCGCAATTGCCCAACCAGAAATGATTGGGCAAAGGAGGAATGAACCTCGGCCATGTCCACCGGGAGCTGGGTACATAAGTGAAAAAAGAAAGACAAAGGGAGGGATAGTGAGACTGAAGGGGGAGGATGGGAGCCGCGTAGAGGATGACAACAGTAAAGCTGACATATTGAACAGGTATTTCAGCTCAGTCTTACTAAGGAAGAGGGGGTAATGGGTCTGAAGGGAGTACAAGCGTGAGAATGGTGCAGAAATGGACACAAGTCCCTTTACACGAAAGGGTCCTGAAGGAACTGGAAGTAATAAGAGCTGATAAAGCAATGGGGCCAGATGGGTGCACCCTAGGGTCCTTAAAGAACTAAGAGAGGTGGTGGCTGAACCTCTGGCTATCCTGTTCAGCCAATCACTGGAAACAGGGAGGTACCCAAAGACTGGAGGACAGCAGATGTAGTCCCCTTATACAAAGTGGGAACAAAGAGGAAGCAGGGAACTACAGACCAGTCAGCCTCACCTCGTAGTGGGAAGATCATGGAAGCACTACTGAAGGAGAGATTGGTGGAACATCTGGTTGTCCATGGACTACAGGACCCAAGGCAGCATGGTTTCACCACGGGGAGGTCATGTCAGACCAACCTCATTGAATTTTTTGACTGGGTGACTAGGGAGGTGGATCAGGAGAGGGCAGTGGACATGGCCTATCTGGACTTCAGCAAGGCCTTTGACACTTTGCCACATAGAAGACTATTACACAAACTGGGGAATATGGGTGTGGGCAGGACAGTAGTGTGGTGGGTAGGTAACTGGATGGGTGGCAGGACACAGAGGGTGGTGGTAAATGGCTGTCACTCCACAGAGGGAAGAGTGACCAGTGGGGTACCACAGGGATCAGTGCTGGGACCGGTCCTATTCAACATCTTCATCAGTGACATTGCACAGGATCTAGAAGGCAGAATTTCACTGTTCGCTGATGACACAAAGCTCTGTAACAGAGTAGACACACCAGAGGGTGTAGACAGAATGAGAAGGGACCTGCAGAAACTTGAAGAATGGTCAAGGGTTTGGCAGTTGAAATTCCATGCAAAGAAGTGCAAGATAATGCATATGGGGCACAAAAACCCAGGCACAATATATCAGTTGGGGGTGAGGATATAGCATGCACCAAGCAGGAACGGGATCTTGGGTTGTCATCTCTGATGACCTCAAGGTAGGAAACATGTGACAAGGCATCAGGTAGAGCAAATAGGATGCTGGGATGTATAGGCAGGGGCATCACCAGCAGGAAAAGGGAGGTCATAATTCGCTATACAAGACACTAGTGAGGCCCCACCTGGAGTACAGTGTACAGTTCTGGAGACCATACCTACGTAAGGACATAGACAGGGTAGAGAAGGTTCAGAGGAGGGCAACAAAGATGGTACATGGATTGCATCACAAGTCCTATGAAGACAGGTTGAAGGAACTGAACATGTACTCCCTGGAGGAGAGGAGGGAGAGAGGGGATATGATAGAGACATACAAGTATCTTACAGGAGGAACAGGGTGCAGGAAAACAGTATTTTTAAGCGAAAAAGATGTTTCAGGACTAGAGGCATGGGATGAAGTTGGAGGGGGACGATTCCAGAGAAACATGAGAAAGAATTTCTTCACAGAACGAGTGGTGGACAAGTGGAACACCCTGCCAGAGGAAGTGGTGGGGGCTGAAACAATCACAGGATTTAAGAATGCATGGGATAGACATAAAGGAATTCTAGAGGTCAGGGGTAAGGGGAAATAGACTTCTAGGAAAACAAACTGAACTTACAAGCTCAAATGGGCAGACTAGGTGGGCCATAGGCCCTTATCTGCCGACACTGTCTATGTATCTATGCATCTATGTATCTATGAGTCGAGCTCTGCCCCGATGAACTGAATCACCTGTGATGGCACGAGTTCTGATTTGGCCTCGTTGACGAGGAGGCCAATCTGAGAGCAGACCTGGAGGGCCAAATCCCTGGACCGCTCCACCTCCAATCTGGAGGAGCTGCAATCAGCCAGTCGTCTAAGGGTACATCCAGACCTGGAATGCTGTCACCACTGCCATGCATTTGGTGAAGACCCTGGGAGCTGGAGAGAGGCCGAAGGGCATGGCCTGGAACTCGTAAAGGGACCCCTCTGCCCTGAAGTGGAGGAATCGCTGGTGAGACGGACAGATTGGGACATGAAAGAACACGTCCTGAAGGTCCAGAGAACAGAACCACATGCCTCGTTCCAAGGATGGAATGATCTGAGCCAGAGTGACCATCCTGAAGGTGCGAGACCTTAGGAACTTGTTCAGGTCGTGTAGGTCGAGAATGGGGCACCAGCCCCCCATCTGTTTTGGGACCAGGAAGTACCTGGACACAAACCCTGGGCCTGAAGGAGGGTCTGCCACCTCCCTGATCACCTCCTTCTGGAGGAGCAGGGCAATGTCGGCTCGACGAGCTGACAGAGAGGCTGTGGACCCATAGCCTGTGGGACAACAGCTCAATAGGGTGGGGACTGCTCAATTCCAGAGGCAGACCTGCCTACCACTTCCACATGCAGCGGTCCATGGTGATAACGGACCAGGCGGGGGAAGTGGTGGAGCTGTCCCCATGGGGGAACTGGGGAGCAGTGATTAGGTTGAGCTTACACCCCCAACCTCATATCAAGGCTTGGAGGAAGGGCCGGCTGAGGAGCTGCCTGACCTTTCCCTCCTGGCTTCCTGCTGGAGGAAGCAGCAGACTTGGCTTTGGGGTGTCAAGTGCGAGCCTGCTGGCCCTGATGCTGGTGTTGCTGAGCGGACGTGCAGGTGAGGGGCTGAAGGACTGCAAAGGGCTTCACGCTGCTGCTGGCGGCCTTGTCCTTCTGGGCAGACGTAACGAAGTCTAAGGTGGCGATGGACTTTCGATCTGTTGAAGATGACCCTCCACCCCAGGATCGAACAAGTCGGTACCCAGGAAGGGAACGTCTGCCAGCTTGTGCTAGGTATCTGCCGTAAAGGTGGAGATCCGCAGCCAAGCTCTGCGGTGCATGGCCACTGTGGCCACTACTGACTGGGCACATGAGTCAGCGATGTCCAAGGAAGTTTGGAGCTGCTGTTTGGCCACCGCCCTTCCCTGATCCCGCACCTGCTTGACCGTCGTTTGAAGGTCAGCCGAGATGAGGAATCACCTCATCCAGGAGCCCAAAAGGCGTGTGAGAAGTGTGCCACCAGGATGGCCGAGCTAGCCTGACAAAGGCCTACGGAGGAAGCAGATAGACTTTCCACCGGAGTAGTCCAATTTCTTGACTCCTTATCGGGTGGCTTGTCCACATCCTAAGCATTCCCGGAACGCCAGAAAACGCTGTCGGTCACTAACCCTCCGCAGAGGGTGCCTGAGAAACCGGAGAGTGAAAAGGTAGGGACAGCATACCTTCAGGTCATCCTGGCTGAAGGTGCTGGACAAGAAGCTGGCAGCTGCCGCTGCCACAGCTCCAGGGCCAGGCTAACAATGGCTTCGGCCACGGAAGGCCTCCAGATCCTGTCCAGTATCTGAGGGATACTTGGCCCGCTTTGAAATGGGTTCAGCTTCATCCCAGTAGATTTGGAGATGAGTCGAAGCATTCTGAGGAACAAGGATGGGCTCTCGTCCACCGACTGACCCCCAGTGGACTCCAAGTCAAGTGGTCTGGAGAACAAGGAGGAGTCGTTGTCAGACTCCGAGGAGTCTGCGAACAGCTGCCGAGCACCTGAGTCACCCTCCACATGCCAAGGTCGATCGGGAATGAGGGTGACCGACAACCTATGGGGCAAACCCTGACCCGACCAAGAATCCTTGGTCGGGGCCCCAGTCTTCGGTTGTGGAGACGGAGGTTCCACCACAATGGGTGGTGCAGCCGGTTTCGGCCGAACAACCGATGCCGGCTTCGGCTCCTCGACCACTATGAGGGGTGGTTTCGGCCGCTCCGGTGACAGCCACTTAATGGCTGGAGAAGGCGATGGAGTCGGCTTATTCCCAGACAATAAGCTGCTGCCACATTAAATCCTCGTAGCGCCGATGCAACTTGCACTGGAGCCTATCCTCCGAAGAGGACGACGAGGATGAGCGGCGCCGCCGCTTTCCATGTTGCCGAGACTGAGACCGCCGATGTCGACGGGACTGACTGGACCTAGAAGAGGTCCGAGACCGAGACCTTCGGGGATTCTGAGGGTGGGTCAGAGAGGGGGTGGGGGAAACCCGCTCCTCCCTCGGTTCAGGAACCTTAACCGGCACTCCGGCACAGGAGGCACAGGCAAGTCCTCGGTTTCCACGGGGGAACCGGTGGAGAAGGGTTGTTGCTTCTCCAGTCGACAGAGCCGTCCGGCCAGATGGGAAAAATCTCGATCAGGCGTCGGCGGTTTTCTCAGCCGGCTGACCTGACGGGGACACCGTGGAAGTCAGCAGCCTTAGCCGCAACCTTGACCGGTTGAGTAGTCGACTATACGTAAGGGGACCTCTCCGCCTCCCATTTAACGCTACGGTGGGACTTACTTTGGAGTCCTTCTTTTGGACCGAGAGGAATGTTCCGATGGCCCTTCTCCCTTGGTGGAGAGGGATTGGCAAAGCTCCTTAAAAGAAGCTGTATAGGAAGAGCCCAAGGAGACCGGGATAAATGTTGCGACCGAGGATGATGATGATGCGGCCTGGGCCGCCTCCTCCTTGAGGGCGATCATCTGCTCCAGCTGTTCTGCCGAGCCCGCAGCCATGGACACCGCCCAATGGGCCTCCTTTGACTTGACTGGAGGATAACGTTTTTCAGGTCGCCCCAACATCAATCGGCAGCACGGTCCTCCAAGACCGAGCCGAAAGGATTTGCATAACTCACAAGCCTGTGAGTCATGGCCGAGTCCAGGCAATAAGCGCACATGGAGTGCGGATCGGTCCGGACATCTTCTGCCCACAGGGCAGCGACGAAATCCGGGAGTCGATTTGTCCATCGCAGCTGTGAGGGAAAGGAAGACCGAGGTCTTTTAAACTTTAGAATGAGTTTCGGTTTAACCGAAGAGTGTGGATCCAGGCCTAAAACACAGAGCGCTAAGGAGGGAACCTGAGCTTCCAAGCAGTAAGGAATATCTGGCGTCATGGGGCGGAGCCGAGAGTTTTACCACACGGGTGGGTGGGAGGAGCCAGCTTGAAGACCTTCCGGAAAATTTAAAGCAGCAAGGAACCTGCCAGTAAGTGTGGATTGAACAACATATCCACGCTCCTAGAAACAAGGGGTTGTCAAGGGAAGGAGGGAGGAATTTGGGGGCAAGTAAAGAGGAAGGGAATTGGCAGACTCAATGGGCCAAGAAGGTCCATTTCTGCTTACACATATCTATGAATCTATGTAGGCCGATGATACGGTTATCTATGCATCCGGCACGTCTCTCTCACATGTACAGGCCTCTCTCCAGGCTGACTTTGAGAACGCGCTAAAATGTTTTGAAGCAAACTCTCTCAAATGCAACACAACAAAAACTGTTGCAATGGTCTTTTAACACAGCACAAAAACTTGCTAAGCTTACCTCCCCAACATACCTTAGATGGCTCAAAATTAGAAATTGTGAGTCCTTTAAATACCTGCATCTCTGGCTTGATCCTAGGCTGGATTTCTTCTGCTACATTGACTCTATCCATGCAAAGCTCTGGCCCAAACATGGAGCCTTGTACAGATACAAGGACTGTCTCTCGCTCCCAACCCGGAAGGAACTGGCTACCAAACTAATCTTACCCTCCATAGATTATGCTGCTGTTGTGTACTGTGCTGCTCCCCAGTCATCTCTCTCCAGACTAGACCCACTTTACAATGCCTTTTGTCGCTGTGCAACGAACCTTCCCTACCAAACACACCACTGTACTCTGTACCAGCCTCACCCTTACCTCTCTAGCTGGCCATCGCCTATGCCCACTGTGCCACTTTCATCGCAAACTTTTGGTTTGGGGATCTCCCCTCTTACCTCTCCAATCTTCTGTCCTCGTATGACCCTGGCTACTCTCATCATTCCTGTGATCCTTGCTCCTTCTCCCTCCCCTCACTACGTTCGCAATCAAGCACGTTATCCTTCTCCTTTAGGCTCCCCGACCTATGGAACCATCTCCCCCAATTGGTTAGTCTCTTGCCCACTGCTGCATTCCTCAAAAAACACTTAAAACCCCTTCGCTCCCCCGCGTTTGTTTCTCTCCTCATCCTCCTTGAACCCGCATTCACCTCCCCTGAGCTTGTTCCCTCCTCCTCCTTGAACCCCTCCTCTCCTCTTCGCACCCCTGACTTCCCACAGTTCCCTCTATCTTTGGTCATTCTTATGTGACTCCTGCTTCTGCTCCAGTTACTTTTGCCAGAGTGTATACAGTACGTTGTACTTTGATATGCAACTATTGTATACATGGTTTACATCTGCTGTATTCTGGTACTTTATTGTATATAATTGTAAATTTCTTTATTTTATTGTCACTAGTGCTAGGCAATCACCTATGTACATACCGCTTGTATTTATTGAATATATGGCATATACCTGCACTGTTCTTGTACCTTAATGTATATAGTTTGTATAATAACTATGTGTTTTATTGTACCAGTGCTGTACAATCTCCTATGTCTCTTTGCTATATTTCTTCACCCCGGTCGCCCCTGAAATGAGTTCGGGTTCAGTGTGCCTTTGCCGGGTTACCAAAATTTAAAATAAATAAATATGTGCTGAGTAAGCTGACTGCCTGATAAGCAGGGAAACAGTACTATAAACCTTTTTGGCCATAGCATCCAGGTTTTTTTAGTCTTTTTCAGGAGACTGTGCTGACAGAGTGATTTTTGCTCTCTCACAGGCAGCAGTTCAGATTACATCTTAATGGTCAAGGTGGGCATGCAGGTATTCCATGCTTTGCTTGTCCACTGGATATTTCTTTCCATTTTTTATTGATGGCTGTAGCTGAAGTAGGTGCAGACATGATTTTTATGTTTGCTTGCACGCATGTGCAAGAAACATAGTGCCATCATCGGAGATTTCGGAGGTGTGTCACCCCCTCCTCCAATTCAGTCAGTGTGTTGGCAGGCGCGGCCCTGTAAGCCAATGCATTCTGGAGCTGTCTATGACAAGCTCCAAAGTGCTCAATCCCCGTCGGCTGAATGCAGTCCCCCCAACGTCCTTGTGCCACGCTGGGGAGCCCACCCCAGCGTGGCAACGTCTCACATCGTCCGTTTTTTTGTCCCCTGTAAAGAAAACGGTCCCACGAAGCTCCCGCCCCTCCCCCAACCCGCACCCACCCACTGCGCTCCAGCCTCCCCAACTCCCCCATCCCATACTTCACCTCTGACTCCGTGCGATGATCTTCGGTGACCGGAACACGTCTGCACTCTTCAAAGCCGACCGCGAACTGAGGAAATGCCGGTAAGCTGTATAATGGGCTAGATAGGGGGTTTCAACTTTGTTGCATATCTCAGGCATTTTTTGGGAATTTTTGCACCAAATTTTCAACATGGGGTTTTTGGGACCCCTTCTCATGAATGATGTCACTGTCATGGCGTTATTCGGGCCTGAAGGGTGATTTCACAGTCACTGCGCAGCGAAATCACCCTTCGGACCTGAATAACACCATGACAGTGACATCACTCATGAGAAGGTCCCAAACCCCATGTTGAAAATTTGATTCCAAAATTCCAAAAACTGTTTTATGAGCGCGCGCTATGCAGTCTTCACGAGGCTCGTAAGTTCAGCGAATCTTCAATATTTCACTCCAGATTTTCAACATTGCCATTTTACCACACCTTCTGGGAGTAGTACAGTTGTCATTTTCACATCTCACCCAAAATGCATTTCGCCCATGTAGCGCACAATGGCGCAGTCGGTGTGCGAATTCAATGTACAGGACAAATTAAGAAAATCACAGTGACACTGTTCATGAGCAGAGGTCTTAAAATGGCTATGTTGAAAATTTGGCGAAAAAATTCCTCAAAATGACTGTTTTACGAGCGGGCATTGCGCAGTTCCTACGCACGCTCGTAAGGTCACGAATTTTCAATATTTTCACTCCAGATTTTCAACATTGCCATTTTACCACACCTTCTTATGAGCAGTACAGCTGCCATTTTCCACATCTCACCCAAAACGTGTTTCTGCCCATGTAGCGCACAATGGCGCAGTCGGTGTGCGAGATCAATGTACAGGACAAATTAAGAAAATCACAGTGACACCGTTCATGAGGTGAGGTGTTCAAATGGCTATGTTGAAAATTTGGTGGAAAAATTCCAAAAAATGACTGTTTTATGAGAGTGCGTTGTACAGTTCCTATGCACGCTTATAAGTTCATGAATTTTCAATATTTTCACTCCAGATTTCCAACATTCCCATTTTGCCACACTTTCTTATGAGTAGTACAGCTGTCATTTTTCACATCTCACCCAAAACGTGTTTCTGCCCATGTAGCACATAATGGCACAGTCGGTGTGCGAAATCAGTGTTCGGGATAAATTAAAAAATCACAGTGACACTGTTCATGAGCAAAGGTCTTAAAATGGCTATGTTGAAAAATTGGTGAAAAAATTCCAAAAAATGATTGTTTTACGAGCGTGCGTTGTACAGTTCCTATGCACGCTCAGAAGTTCTGAATTTTCAATATTTTCACTCCAGATTTCCAACATTGCCATTTTGCCACACCTTCTTATGAGTAGTACAGCTGTCATTTTCAAATCTCACCCAAAATGTGTTTCCACCATGTAAGCACAATGGCCTAGGCGGTATGTAATCAATGTATGGGACAAATTAAGAAAATCACAGTGACACTGTTCATGAGCAGAGGTCTTAAAATGGCTATGTTGAAAATTTGGTGAAAAAATTCCTAAAATGACTGTTTCGGCGTCGCTGCGCAGTTCCTCGCATACACTTGTAAGTTCCGAATTTTCAATATTTTCACTCCAGATTTTCACATCGCCATTTTTATTACACTTCCTTATGAACAGTACAGCTGCAATTTTTCATATGTTGCCCTAAATGTGTTCAACATGTAGCATAATGGTGCTGTTGGTGTGCTAAAGCAATGTTTAGGACAGATTAAGAAAATCACAGTTACACTGTTCATGAGCAGAGGTCTTAAAATGGCTATGTTGAAAATTGGGTGACAAAAGTCCATAAAATGACTGTGATACGAGTGAGCATTATGCAGGTTCCACACCCTTGTTACTTCATGACTTTGTAATATTTTCAGTCCAGATTTTCACCAGTGACATTTTTCCACACTCCTGTGAACAGTACAGCTGTCATTTTCACAACATGGCTGAAGTGTTTTCACAGTTTCAGCGAGAGATGCGTGGTCGCTGTGGGAAATCATTGTTCGCACAGATAAAGAAAAACACAGTGACACTGTTCATGATCGGAGGCACCAAAATGCCTGAGTTGACAATCTGCTGTAAAAATCCCCAACCTAATTATATTACGGGTGTGCGCTGCTACAGTTTCTAGGAACGCCGTGACTTCACCATTTTTTTAATATTTTTGTACAGATTTGCAACATTGCCATTTTTACACCTCCCATGAACAGTACAGCTGTCATTTTACATCCTGTTAGGAATGTTTTTGCACCTGTGGTGCTAAATGCCGTGAATCACTGTGCATAAGCAGCTTTATTAACAAAGTGATATTCCCCTGTTCATGAGGTGGGGTCACAAAACAAATATGTTGAAGATTTGGAGTGAAAATACCAACGAGTGCCTGAGGTATTAGGGTTTCCAACTATAATGCCCAACCCTGTAGAGAATGACAGGCATCAGGGGTGTGACTTGGGATTCTTGCCTGTGATGCTCATACCATTCCACACTTTGCAGTCAGTGAGAGGCATTGAGGTATGCCTTGGACTCTTCGGCCCCAAACTTCACCCCATTCTCCTATATCGCACCCATCTCACCATATTTCCGAATGAAATGGGGTGTGCATAAGGGCCAAAGACCCCAAGGAACACCGTGACACTTGTCAGTGTCTGCAGGGTGGGGTGGGGTGTGGTGAAATGGCGTGGCCGTTACGCCTGACGACTCAAACGCACACCCCAATGCCTGTCACTCTCTGCAGGGTGGTGGTGGGTTGGCTTCAGTTCAATACTTACTGCCATTCCTATTACGCAGCTCTGTAACTTCTACACTACCACTGCCAATGCCAGCAAGCAAACATTCGGCATTGACAAATGCTTGTTTGATATGGCTTTTAAATGATGTATAGAAACCAGCCTCCTTTTGGTGGTGCTACTTCCATCATGTTCATAAACTCAGCATCCTCTTCCTCATCCTCCGTTTCTTGTTGGGGAGATGATGAGGATATCAACTATTTGTCTGACAAATGAGGAAAAGGATGAGTAGACCTCATTATGCCTTGGAGGAAACATAGAAACATAGAACATAGACTTTGACGGCAGATAAGGCCCATCTAGTCTGCCCATTTCCCTACCTACAGGATAGGCCGCAGATCCTATTTAACCAACAGCCTATATCTTCCTGCCCCCCACAAGAATTGCCTTATGTCTGTCCCATGCATTCTTGAATTCTCCCACAGTTTTAGACTCCACAACTTCCTCAGGAAGGCTGTTCCATGCATCCACTACCCTCTCTGTGAAATAATACTTCCTCACATTGCCCCTGAACCGCCCTCCTTCTATCTTTTAAATTGTGTCCCTTGTTCTTGCAAGTCTCTTTTCTGAAAGATGCTACCCTCTTGGACTTTGTTGATTCCTTGAGGTACTTAAAAGTTTCTATCATGTCCCCCTCCCTTCTTTCCTCAAGGGCATATTAAGCTCCTTTAGTCTCTCCTCATACGGCTTCTCTTGCAGACCCTGCACCATTTTAGTTGCCCTCCTCTGACTGCCTCTATCCTGTCTATGTCCTTGCGGAGATGGGGTCTCCAGAACTGGACACAGTATTCCAGATGGGGTCTCACCAACTGTCTGTACAGAGGGATAACAACTTCCTGTTCTCAGCTGCTGATGCCTCTCCTATACATCCCAGTATACCCCGCCCTCCTACTGCCTTCTCTCACATTGCTTGCTAACCTTAAGGTCATCTGATATGATTACCCCAGGTCCCTTTCCTGTTTTGTTGTTGTTATTACTACCTCCCACCCATTGTGTATTTTCCCTGGGTTCTTGTTTCCAGGTGCATTATTTTGCACTTTTTTGCATTGAATCCTAGCTGCCATATGTCAGACCATTCCTCCAACCTTGCCAAGTCCCTTTTCATCCTTTCCACGCCTCCTTGTGTATCAACCCTGTTGCAGATCTTTGTGTCATCTGCAAAAAGGCATACTTTTCCTTCCAGTCCCTCTGCAATGCCACTGATGAAGACATTAAAAAGGACTGGACCCAATACTGAACCCTGCGGTACTCCACTAGTAACTGCCCTTTCTTCAGAGTGGACTCCATTTACAATTACCTTCTGTGTCCTGTTGTCCAGCCAATGTTTTATTAGGCTACCACCCTGGGACCCACTCCCAGGCTGGTTAATTTGACTAATAATCTTTGTGTGGGACTGTGTCAAATGCCTTGCTAAAGTCTAGGTAGGCCATGTCCACAGCCCTCCCTGGTCTACTACTTTGGTCACCCAGTCAAAGAAATCTATTAGATTCGTCTGACATGACCTTCCAGCTGTGAACCCATGCTGCCTTGGATCCTGTGCTCCACTGACCTCTAGGTACTCAACTATTCTTTCCTTCAAGTGACTCCATCACTTTCCCTACCACAGAGGTCAGACTGACAGGTCTGTAGTTTCCTGCCTCTGTCTTGATCCCACTTTTGTGAAGGGGAATCACATCCGCCTTCCTCCAGTCCTCGGGTACCACACCATCCTCCCATGATTTATTAAAAAGAGTAGCCAGTGGTTTCACTAGTTCCTTCCTTAATTCTTTTAGAATTCTGGAGTGAATTCCATCAGGACCCATTGCTTTGTCCACCTTCAGTTTTAGGAGTTCTTGCAGACTGCTCAGGTGCACCCTCTAATTCCATGCCTTCATTTGTACATACTATTCTTCTTCCTTCTCCGTAGGCAGATAGATTGGAGCCTGAAGCTGGGGAGAGGGGTGGCAGGTATCTTATTAAAATATCCCATGGCCTGGATAGCCTGAAAAAATTGCCACATTTTTGATATGTGCTCCTTACTCCATTCAGGAGGAGTGGCAGTGACATTGTTTTCCTTAAATTTCTTCCCAGTGTCTGTTCTGAAGTTCTTTTTATTTTTGACATCACTGGATTCGGAGTTCCTCCTTTTGGACACCCTGATGTCTGACCATCTTTACCAAGTTTTTTGATGGTAGTGCAGCTTGATATTTTGCTGGTTATTTTTTACATTACTTGGCTGCCGTACATGAGGAGGTGGACCCTTCTGGTGCGTGTTTTCCACCATCACTTGAGAATTTATACCGAGCCATTTTATTATAGTTTGGTGACACCAAGGCAGACTGAGAAGGCATATTTATTTTAAATGTTTTACCCTTTATCCAGAGGTTTTTAAGCAAAATATATGACAGAACTAAAGTGTTAGTTCTAGACCTAAGCACTTTAAACAAAACTCACAGCAGTCTGCCCTTGCCATGAACTGGAAAAAACAGGTTACTCACCTGTAACAGTAGTTCTAGTAGTGGTATATGTTGTTCATCCACACTCTTGGCATGTCCTTTCCCTTTAAATCTTGCCGGAAGTCTTCAAGCTGGCTTCTCCCACCCACCCGGGTAGCATATACCTCGGCCCGCCCATGACGCCAGATCTTAGCCCGCTAGAACCAAGGTGGTGCGCCTAAAGCCGGGGAGGTCGGGTGAGTGCGTGTGGATGAACAACATATACCACTCCTAGAACTACTGTTACAGGTGAGTAACCTGTTTTTCTAGGAGCATGGATATGTTGTTCATCCACACTTATTGGCAGACTCCTAGCAGTTCTCCGGGAGGATGGAGGCAAGGCGCACACCCCCTACTTAGGAAACAGAGATTGGAGAACTGAGGCCCCAAAACCAGCATCTCGGCGTGACTCAAGGTTGATGTGGTAGTGGGAAATAAAGGTGTTTGCTGACTTCCAGGTAGCAGCCCGACAGCTTTCTTGGATAGGGATGTCCCTGGAAGTAGCCACCGATGCAGCAGTATGGTGGGTAGAATGAGCTCTTAACCCTCTGGGAGGCTCCTTGCTCACCAACTCATAACACACATCTATGCATGATGTGATCCATGTTGCAATAGTCCGTTTGGCTGCAGGTCTGCCAGAAACAGCTTCAGCACAGGTGACAAACAGCTGGCGAACCTCTCCCCAAATTTCCGTCGTCTCTCGTTATAATAG
The DNA here is from genome assembly GCA_016271365.2 of Neoceratodus forsteri. NCBI lineage: Eukaryota > Metazoa > Chordata > Ceratodontiformes > Ceratodontidae > Neoceratodus > Neoceratodus forsteri. Next base: position 553,255,483 of record CM057452.1, on the reverse strand, counting down.
GAGACAGCACGCTCAGGTCCAGGGTATGGAGCCTGTACTCAGGCTCCGAGGTGTAATTAGGTAGTATACCAGCAGAGTCAACACCTGGTTAAGGTGAAACTCTGACACCACCTTCAGAAGGAATTTCAGTGGGGCACAGGACAACTTTGTTGCTGTGAAAGACAGATAAGAGGAGTCCACCGAGTGCCTGGAGCTCCCCATCCTTCTGGCTGACATGATAGCCACGAGGAAGCAGTTCCTTCACGACAAGTGCGAGCTCACACTTGTGCATGGGTTCAAATGGCTTGCCCATGAGCTTTGCCAGTACCAGCAGTAGATCCCACGGAGGTGGAGGTTCACACACGGAGGGATATGTGATCAGGCCTTTGAAAAACGCCCAAAACTGTCTCTTGTGCCTGCCGACTGACCGGCCCGTGTCCCGTAAGCAGAGATGGCTGCCAGGTGCACCCTAAGGGTCGATGACCGAAGACCCCTTTTGAGAGAGACCAAAGGTAGTCTAAAATGTTAGCCACAGAGCAGGATAAGAGGTCCAGACTCTTACCCTGACACCAAATGGAAAACCTTTTCCATTTGAAGGCATAACATTTCCTGGTCGATTCCTTACGAGATGCCTCCACCACAGTGTAGACATCCTCGGAAAGACCAAGAGCCTGGAACTCTAGCCGCTCAGGAACCAGGTTGTGAGGTGCAGGGATTGAAGGTCCGGGTGGAATACCTTCTCTTGGTTCAATTATATCAGGTCCCGGTGTGTACAAAGCCGCTCTGGGGCCCTGCAGCTGAGGCTGAGGAGATCTGGATACCAGAACTGGCGGGTCCAATCTGGGGCTACCAGGATCACCTTCGCCTTGTCCCTCCTCACCTTGAGTAACACCTTGTGGATCAAGGGAAATGGAGGGAAGGTGTGAAGAGGCCTGGGGTCCACAGCCTCGAGAAGGCATCCCTCTGCAGCGAGCCCTGCTGAGGGGGGCGGGCATGGTACAGCCTCAGCTTGGTGTTCTCCCTGGAGGTGAACAGGTCCACCAACGGTTTGCCCCAATGAGAGAACAGATTGTAAGCTACCTCTGGATGGAAAGACCACTCGTGGGATGTCTGGCCTATGCGGCTGAGAGCATCCGCCAGTTGGTTCGAGGCTCATGCCAAATGGATGGCAAGGAGATCTGCCTCCAACCGGCTGACGAAGGTCCAGATCTGGAGCGCCTCCTTGCATAGCAGACGGGAGTGTGTGCCGCCCTGTTTGTTGAGGTAGTACATGGTCATGGTATTGTCCATCTGGACTTGAACCACTTGACCCCGGAGCTAAGGAGCAAAAGCTGACGGTGCCAGTCTGACTGCTCTGAGCTCCAACAGGTTGATGTCGCAGCAGGACTCCTCAAGGGTCCAGAACCCGTGGCTCATGGTCCCCATGTCGGCTCCCCAGCCCGTGAGAGAGGCATCGGTCGTGAGGACGACTATTGGCTTGGGGCGGACAAATGGGATCCCTTCTCTCAGATGACTTGGGATGGTCCACCATTGAGGTCCCACATCCTCTGAGTGACAGTGACCAGCTGGTTGAAAAGACCCTGGACGCTGGAGACCACTGAGCGGCCAGCTCCCACTAGAGGAGGCGATGTGCAACCTGGCCCAACAGACCACTGAGGTACACGCCATGTAACCCAGAAGGCACAGGAAGTCCTGGGCAGGGCGCAAGTGCCCAACCAGAAATGATTCGGCAAAGGAGGAAAGAAGCTCTGCCCTGTCCGCCGGAAGCCGAGCTCTGGCTTGATGAGAGTTGAGCTCTGCCCTGATAAAGCCCATCACCTGAGAGGGCACGAGTTCTGACTTGGCCTTGTTGAACAGGAGGCCTAATTGGGAACAGATTCGGATGGTCAGGACCCTGGACCTCTCCACCTCCTGCAGGGAGGAACCCGCCAGAAGCCAATCTTCGAGGTAGGGGTACATCTGAACCCCCGATGCCGTAAATGGGCTGCCACCACTGCAATGCATTTGGTGAAGACCCGAAGGGCCGATGACAGGCCAAACGGCATGGCTCGGAACTCGGATAGGGTCCTTCGACCCTGAAGTGGAGGAACCACTGGTGGGATGGACGGATTGGGACGTGAAAGAACGCATCCTGTAGATCCAGTGAACAGAACCACACATGTTTCACTCCAGAGATGGCATGATCTGGTTCAGAGTTACCATCCGGAAGGTGCGAGACCTGAGATATTGATTCAGGTCATGAAGATCTAGGATGGGGCGCCAACCCCCTGTCCGCTTGGGCACCAGGAAGTACCTGGACACGAAGCCTGGGTCTGTAGGAGGATCCAGCACCGGAGCTACCGCCTCTTTGCAGAGGAGCTGAGCAATGTCGGCCCGAAGAGCTGACTGAGCGCCAGCTGATATCCTTTCTTCCCGTGGGGCACAGGCTCGGCTGGGGGGGTACTGCTCGAACTCTAGAGGTAGTCCCTGTCCGACCACTTCCAGAACCCACCTGTCCAAAGTGATACTGGACCAGGTGGAAAGAAAGTGGCGGAGCCGGCCCCTCACGGGAGGACCCAGAACTGGCGTGACGGGTGCAGGAGAGGCCACCCTCGACCCATCACTGTGTAGGCTTAGAGGAGGAGGAGGTTCCTGGACCAGCACCTTGGCCTCGCTTGCGGCTGTTGGGGAGCACTGCTTGGGCCAAGCGCCAAACTTGAGCTTGCTGTTGCTGCTGGTGCTGCTGACCTCCTTGAAAGGAGGGCTGCCTAACCGCAGGGAAGAGTGCGAAAGGCTTCTTCTTGCGCTTCTGCTGGTTCTTGCCCGAAGAACCCTTAGCAGATGTGGCATCTAAGGTGGCATTAGACTGCTCAATATGCTGGAGATGACCTGCCACTCCCGGATCGAAAAGATCAGTGCCAAGGAAGGGCACGTCAGCTAGCTTGTGCTGAGTATCCACTGGAAAGGAGGATAATCTCAGTCAGGCCCAGCAGCGAGTGGCCACTGCGGCAGCTAGTGAACGGGCACAGGAATCTCCAATGTCCACAGCCGTCTGGAGCTGCTGTTTTCCAACAGCAAGGCCCTGGTCCCAGACCTGCTTGACTGTGGTCTGCATGTCTGCTGGGAGATGAGGGAGGACTTCATCAAGCGACCCCAATAGGGCATGAGAGAAGTGTGCCATGATCACTGCCGAGCTGGCCTGATGAAGGCCCAGGGATGAGGCCGCATATACCTTCCGGGCACAGTGGTCCACATTTTTGGACTCCTTGTCCGGAGGGTGGTCAGTATCCTCAGAGCTACCCATGTGCTGAAACACTGAGGCAGTCACAAGGCTCTCGGTCGAGGGATGCTCAGTGAAACCCGCCAAGGACCCCATGGGTACGGTGTACTTGCGAGCCATGCGGGCAGATGAGCCGGGCAAGAGACCGGGTGTTGCCATAGCTCGAGGGCCGGGCCAACAATGGCTTTGGCCACTGGGAAGGCCTCCGTCGGGGTATTCCCCCCTCTTAAGGATATCCATGAGAGGATATTCTGCCTTCTTTTGATAGGCTGTAAAGGCATACCCGTGGACTCAGAAATTAGTCGAAGGATGCCCTGGAAGGACGAAGGTTGCCTCCAGGCCTGTCACTGACAGCTCATCTTCAGGGTGTGAGTGAAGGCCAGTGGTATCAGAGTTCAAGAGTCAGGATACAAGGGTCTCACCCCGTCCCTTCAATATGCCTAGGGCGATCAGGAATGACAGTGATGGACAGGCGACTGGGCAAGCCCATATCTGTCAATCCTCCTTCGAGGAGCCCTCCTGAGGCTGCTTGGGTGGTGGTTCCACCAAAATTGGTGGGGAGACCGGAACAGGCCGAGCAGGAATACGTGCTGGTCCCAATAAGGAGAACCAGAGTCCTCGGTACTGGAGGGGTCGGTGTCGGCCGAACAGGCTGGGGCCAAGCAATGACTGGTGTAGCTGAGTAGACGGCTTTTGACTGGTCAAAATTAGCTGCTGCCACATGAGGTCCTCGTAATGTCAACGGAGCTTCCATCTAAGTCTCTCCCTCATCCAAGGAGGATGAGGAGCGGCGTCGCCTCTTCTGGGAGTGTTTGTGACCCTTTTTGGCTTTTGAGCCAGGGGTCCTACTCCTCAATCGAGACCGACTGTGTCGGATCTGTTGCTCAGGAGAAGCCGGATCCAGCAAAAACTGAGGTTCCGGTTCTTGTCCCTCGATCGGGATGCCCGAAGGATGGGTCTCCTCATCGGGGAAGGAAAGGATGGGTGTCCTCTCCAAGGAGTCATTGACAGGAGTTGGCGACAATGGCTCGATCGGGTCGAGAGAAATCTCGGCCAGTTCCGTCGTATCCTCAGCTTTGGTGCCTTGGCCTGACGGAAGGTCCAAGAAGCCGGCAGCCGAGGAAGCGATCTCGTCCGAGGCCGAGACCACCTGATCCTGTGTATCAGACCACTCTCAGTCCCAGGAACGTCTTCTTCGACTAGAAGAAGAAGATTTGGGGTCCTTGTCCTTTTTCTTGGAGCGGGAGGAGTGCGAGCCAGAGGGCGCCTCACCCTTAGTAGGGAGAGACTGGCACAGCTCCTGAAAGGACCCAGTAAAGGTGGAGCCCATGTTGAGCGGCACGAAAAAACTTCAGCTGGCGGAAGCTTGGGCAGCTTACTCCTCGAAAGCCGCCATCTGTTCGAGCTGCTCAGCGGATCCCGCGGCCGCGGAAGCCACCCACCTGGCCTCCTTCGATTTCACCGGTGGATTGCGAAGCTCCAGTCTCCCTAGCTGAAGGCGCGCCTTGCAGTCGTCCAGGACTGTGGGATGGAAGGCCAGACAGATAGTGCAAGCAGAGGTATCGTGCACGGTGCCTAAGCAGTAAACGCACGAGAGGTGGAGGTCGGTCCGAGACATTTTTTGTCCGCAAGAACACCGGCGAAACCCGGGGGATGATTTGTCCTTCATGTCTGAAGCATTTGGATCCGAGTCATAAACTCTTGTGAGTTTTAAAGAGAGCAAATGCGGCGAAAACCATCGATTAGACTCCAGGGCCTATGGTACTTGAAAAGTAGCATGAGGGAACCTGTATCTTCCAGTGGAAAGGAAGATCTGGCGTCATGTGGCGGAGCCGAGGTATATACCACCCAGGTGGGTGGGAGGAGCCAGCTTAAAGACTTCCAGCAAGATTTAAAGGGGAAAGGGACATGCCAGACAGTGTGGATGAACAACATATCCATGCTCCTAGAATAATTTTTAGTTATTTAAACCTATAGGTCCACCAGGTCTCTCACATATACCCAATCTGAGAGATGACTATATTGATTCCCCAAAACAGTGTAGTAAGAAAAACCCAATACAAAAGAAGGCTCTGTACACTTAGACATCATGCCAAAGGTGAAATTGTGGTTCAGGAAACAAGAACCATTTAATTAAGGTGAAAGAGCATGGGCTGAAATGGAAAATGAAAATGCTCTGTTTCACATACTCATGTAACAAAAATGTAAATTTAAGTAATAAATAGGTCTATTTAATTTACATGCCTAAATAAACAAGCATTTGTCAATACTGAATGTTTGCTTGCTGGCACTGGCATTGGTAGTGTAGGAGTTAGAGAACTGCATAATAGGAATGGCAGTGAAGTGTTGAACTGAAGCCAACCCCACCACCACCCTGCAGAGACTGACAGGCATTGGGGTGTGCCTTTGGGTCATCAGGCATAACGGCCACACCATTTCACCACACCCTACCCTGCAGACACCGACAAGTGTCACAGTGTGCCTTGGAGTCTTTGGCCATGGGTGCTGTATAGGAGAATGGGGTGAACTTTGGGGCTGAAGAGTCCAAGGCACACCTCGATGCCTCTCACTGGCTGCAGGGTATGGAATGGTATGAGCATTACAGGCGAGAATCCCAAGTCACACCCCTGATGCCTGTCAATCTCTACAGGGTGGGGCATTATGGTTGGAAACCCTAATGTCTCAGGCATTCATTTGGCATTTTCACTTCAAATTTTTAACATGGTTTTTTTGTGACCCCCACCTTATGAACAGGGGCAATATCAGTTAGTTAGCCAAAAGCTGATTTTGCACAGCGACTCACGCCATTTGGCACCACAGGTGCGAAAACACATTTCGAACAGGATGTGAAAAATGACAGCTGTACTGTTCATGGGGAGGTGTAAAAAATGGCAATGTTGAAAATCTGCAGTGAAAATATTAAAAAAACTGGTGAAGTCATGAGCGTGTGTAGAAACTGCATAACACACACCCATAATACAATTAGTTTGGGGGATTTTTACAGCAGATTGTCAACACAGGCATTTTGGAACCTCCGCTCATGAACAGCGTCACTGTAATTTTCTTAATCTGTCCCGAACAGTGATTTCCCACAGCGACCACACATTTCTGGACCGGAAGTGGGAAAACACATTTCAGCCATGGTGTGAAAACTGACAGCTGTACTGATCATAAGGAAGTGGAAAAATGCCAGTGGTGAAAATCTGGACTGAAAATATTAGAAATCCATGAACTTACGAGGTGCGGAAACTGTGCAATGGTCAGAAGACAGCATTTTAAGGACTTTTTCACCAAATTTTAACATAGCCATTGTAACACCTCTGCTCATGAACAGTGTTACTGTAATTTTCTTAATCTGTCCCCAACATTGATTTCGTACACTGACTGCGCCATTGCACGCTACATGCTTGAAACATGTTTTGGGCAAGATGTGAAAAATGACAGTTGTACTGCTCATAAGGAGGTGTGGTAAAATAGCAATGTTGAAAATCTGGAGTGAAAATAGTGAAAATTACCAACTTTACGAGCATGCGAGGAACAGCGAAACACATGCTCATGAAACAGTCTTTTGGGAACTGTTTCACCAAATTTTTACATAGCCATTTTAATACTTCTGCTCATGAACAGTGTCACTGTGATTTTCTTAATCTGTCCCAAACATTGATTTTGCACACCAACTCGCCAATGTGATAACATGTGCGGAAACGCATTTTGGGCAAAATGTGAAAAATTACAGCTACTCATAAGGAGGTGTGGTAAAATGGCAATGTTGAAAATCTGGAGTGAAAATATTTAAACTTCGTGAACTTACGAGCGTGCGTAGGAACAGTGAAACATATGCTCGTAAAACAGTCATTTTGGGGAATTTTTTCACCAAATGTTCAGCATAGGGTTTTTGGGGGGCCTACCTCATGAACTGGTACACTGTCATTTCACAAATCGGTCCCGAAAGATGGTTCTGTGCAGTGACCGCAAAATCACCTTTTGGGGCCGATTAACAAAATGACAGTGACAGAATTCATGAGGTGGGGTCCCAAAAACCCCATCTTGAAAATCTGGTGAAAAAATTCCCCCAAAATGCCTGAGATGTGCATCAAAGTTGAAAAAAACCCTATTTATTACATTATACAGCTTTTATACTGGCATTTCCTCAGTTCACAGTCAGCTTTGAAGAGTGCAGACGTTTTCCCGGTCCACCAAAGATCGTCACGCCGGACTCCGGAGGTAAGTATGGGGTGATGGGGTGTGGGAAAGGAGTGCGCAGAGGGTGGGCGCAGGTGTAGGTGGGGGGTCAGGACAGTCGGCAAGGGAAGGTTTTCTCTTTCAGGTTTCTTTTTTTTTCTTGGATGATGCGGGACTTGTGCCACGCTGGGGTAGGCTCCCAGTGTGGCAGCTGAAAGGCTGTTTGGGGTGGGGGGGCAGTGGAGCCGACGGTGGATTGGGCACCTCCGTCGGCCATAGGGACTGTTGCCACACTGGGGTGGGCCTTTCAACTGTATGGCACTGCATTTTCAACTGCTGTCATAGACAGCTGCAGCATTCATTGGCGAACTGTGGCCACGCCTGCAAACACACTGACTGCATGGGAAGATGGGTGCCACACCTACGAAAACTTGGATGATGGTACTATGTTTCTTGCACATGTGTGTAAGCAAACATAAAAAGGGTAGCCAGTTAGGATACTCTCCAGTTTCCAGGAATCGATGGAAACTGGAGAGGCTGAAATTACATCAAAAGTCCCTAACTAACGCATAGTAATTGAAAAACTAAGACTAATACACTTAATTTGAAAGAAATAACCCAACTGAAGAACCAGTATTACCGGAGTTCACTATGGGGCAACTGCTCTCTTCAGGCAGAGAAACAGATCTGACAAGCAGCCAGGGTGGAGGGTGGATGCAGAGTTTGAACCAACATTCCAAATTCTAAATGTGCACAGGTTCCATCTCCAGAGCATCTCTCTGAGCTGTGATGACTGCCAAAAGTAAAAACACTAGGTGAGGCATTGCTGGGGTTAGAAGACTGCCCTTCCTCCTGTGCACAAGACTGCCTGAAGCCAGTTTGCCCAGAGAAGTGGTGGTGGGATGCAACCTCATTATCATAGCAAGTGGCCTGTTCAGGACCCTTACCTGCCATGGGTTCCACCATGTCAGTTCGACAACGATATTGTCGACCAACACAATATTGACACGAAAATGCTGATGGTAACCATGCTGCCCGGCAATCGTGCCACCTGACCGCAATCGCAGAAAAGCACCGGGGCACATCCCGGCTGCCTGCGGGGGGCTTTGCACCATGTACCCCTCAACAAATAATATAATCACCTTCAGGCCGGAGGTGTAGGGGGGAAACAGCGCAATATCCCTCAGGCGGCAAGACGGCGTGTGCTATAAAATCCTGATCGATGGAATGACTGTCAATTGGGTTGGTAGCGCCTAATGTTGTTGTCGCTGTAGGGTTTTGGTTACACTGATACACACCCATGCTATGTCATCAAACTGCCAACAAAAAGTTAAGGTCAGAGGAAACTTTGAAACTAACTGAACTGACACAAAAATAACAAACTCTAGTTGTTCTTTATAAAGTATGAACATGACGAAGTAGATAGAACTCTATTTGTAGACAAACTAAAGAACTTAGGACCCAATCTTAGGGCCCCATCAAGGACAGTGAGGAAAATGCTACATTTCAATGGTGGGGAAAAAAAGAAATAAGATGGCTTGGATGGAAGCCAAAATGTATGTGAGTTAGCAGGCATAGTTGGTGTGCTCATGTGACATACCTGCTGCCAGCCCCAAAAGTTCTGGCTCCCACAGGGTCTTATCGCCTTCTGGCTCAGCTCCACAAGTGGGACTATAATGAGAAGATCCATTCTTGGAAGATCATGGTTTAGAATCACAGCTTCCCTGGAAGCCCATTCTTTATCCGAGAATCTTTTATGGCACCCATTCCCACCAGACTGTGTGTGCTCTTAACTTTACAGCTATGCAGCACATGATGGTGTCTACGTTGGTCCAGACTGTTACGGCCTAAGCACTTGCCAACTGAATGTTCACTGTTACCAAGAAATGTTGTCAGTTTTGTGTTTAAAACTGCATTATACTGCCATACTTGTATTAGAGACAGAATCAACACTTTCCAGATATCTGGTTTAATTTTTTTTATTTTTTATAATATATAGAATAGTGGATGATTGCCCATCCACAAGCAGGAGCTATGTTTCCCTCGGCGAGGTTGATGACATCATAGAGACCGCGAGAGCAAAGCTCGAGAGGTGTCACTGATGTCATCAACTCCCAAGAGGGAAATAGCCTTGTTGTGGATGGGCATTCAACAACTGTTTTATATAGTATACGACAACTGGACAGCCTTTATTGTCCACGGAAACCAGTGGCCTTTTGAATGTTTACTTTTTTTTTTTTTTTTAACTGTGCTATTCCCTGTCCCGCCGCTTGGCTTCCTCCGGCTTCCGCTTGTCTGGCCTTTTCTTACAGTTAGACCATATCGGTCTCAGTAAACTCTCCTCTTTGGTTTTCTTCTTCTGTGGCTGAGCAGTTAAATTTTAAATAAAAAGTAATTTTTCTTTTCTGACAAACAGCCATGTGTAGTTCTATGGGTGTCACTTAATGAACCGTCTCACCGTCTCAGCTGCCATGTTTTCTTTTTTGTTCTGGTGGGTCCTCAATGAATGAGCCAATCAGGTGAGAGAATGAGGTTAGTGCTGTTGTACTATCGATGACATCAGAACGATAGTACAACAGCTTTTTTGACATTTGAACTGCCCTACAACAACATTTAGAAAGCCACTGATTTCATGGACAATAAAGGCTATCCATATACTATAACATCTTTATTGAGAAGTTTTCCAAGAAAATAAACCAATCAACCAAGGGGTTTATGTAAGGAGTACAAAATAGATTTCAACTAGCATATAAAGACATACTGTACAAATACTGTAGTTTACAATACAGCATGAATGCTTATCCAAAATACAGATATTGATAAACATATCCATATATAAGAATAATGAAAAATATCAACTTTTATTGGTGAAACAACTAAAAACAAAAAGAGAGAGAGAGAGGAGGTACAGTAACCAGGATGGGAAAGTCCAAAACACTTGGAGGCAAGGGGAAATTTAATTATGGTATGAACCTTGGATCTGATCCCACCCTAAATAGTACTCATTTTTGCCATATCATTTGAAACGCTTCCATAAGATCTATATAGTGATAAGAGTACCTCTCATAGTTATATATGGAGTCCACAAGCTACATAGATACATAGATACTGTACATAGACAGTGTCGGCAGATAAGGGCCTATGGCCCACCCAGTCCACCCATTTGAGCTTGTAAGTTCAGTTTATTTTTTTCCTAGAAGTCTGTTGCCCCTTACCCCTGACCTCCAGAATTCCTTTATGTCTATCCCATGCATTCTTGAATCCCGTGATTGTTTCAGCCCCCACAACTTTTCTGGCAGGGTGTTCCACTTGTCCACCACCCGTTCTGTGAAAAAATTCTTCCTCACGTTTCCTCTGAATCGTCCTCCCTCCAACTTCATCCCATGCCCTCTAGTCCTGGAACATCTTTTTCGCTTAAAAATAGTGTATTCCTGCACCCTGTTCCTCCCTGTAAGATACTTGTATGTCTCTATCATATCCTCTCTCCTCCTCTCCTCCAGGGAGTACATGTTCAGTTCCTTCGACCTGTCCTCATAGGACTTGTGATGCAATCCATGTACCATCTTAGTTGCCCTGCTCTGAACCTTCTCTACCCTGTCTATGTCCTTACGTAGGTAAGGTCTCCAGAACTGTACACTGTACTCCAGGTGGGGCCTCACTAGTGTCTTGTATAGTGGAATTATGACCTCCCTTTTCCTGCTGGTGATGCTCCTGCCTATGCATCCCAGCATCCTATTTGCTTTACCTGCTGCCTTGTCACACTGTTTCCCTACCTTGAGGTCATCAGAGATGATAACCCCAAGATCCCTTTCCTGCTTGGTGCATGCTATATCCTCACCCCCCAACTGATATATTGTGTCAGGGTTTTTGTGCCCCATATGCATTATCTTGCACTTCTTTGCATTGAATTTCAACTGCCAAAACCCTGACCATTCTTCAAGTTTCTGCAGGTCCCTTCTCATTCTGTCTACACCCTCTGGTGTGTCTGCTCTGTTACAGAGCTTTGTGTCATCAGAAAACAGTGAAATTCTGCCTTCTAGGTCCTGCGCAATGTCACTGATGAAGATGTTGAATAGGACCAGTCCCAGCACTGATCCCTGTGGTACCCCACTGGTCACTCTTCCCTCTGTGGAGTGATAGCCATTTACCACCACCCTCTGTGTCCTGCCGCCCAGCCAGTTACCTACCCACCACACTACTGTCATGCCCACATCCATATTCCCCAATTTGTGTAATAGTCTTCTATGTGGCACAGTGTCAAAGGCCTTGCTGAAGTCCAGATAGGCCATGTCAACTGCCCTCCCCTGATCCACCTCCCTAGTCACCCAGTCAAAAAATTTAACAAGGTTGGTCTGACATGACCTCCCCCTGGTGAAACCATGCTGCCTTGGGTCCTGTAGTCCATGGACAACCAGATGTTCCACCAATCTCTCTCCTTCAGTAGTGCTTCCATGATCTTCCCCACTACCGGTGAGGCTGACTGGTCTGTGTTCCCCACTTCCTCTTTGTTCCCACTTTTGTATAAGGGGACTACATCTGCTGTCTTCCAGTCTTTGGGTACCTCCCCTGTTTCCAGTGATCGGCTAAACAGGATAGCCAGAGGTTCAGCCACCACCTCTCTTAGTTCTTTAAGGACCCTGGGGTGCACCCCATCTGGCCCCATTGCTTAATCAACTCTTATTATTTCCAGTTCCTTCAGGACCCTTTCTCATGTAAAGGGACTTGTGTCCATTTCTGCACCATTCCCACCCCTTGTACTCCCTTCAGACCCATTACCCTCCTCTTCCTCAGTAAAGACTGAGCAGAAATACCTGTTCAATATGTTGGCTTTACTGTTGTCATCCTCCACGCGGCCCCCCATCCTCCTCTTCAGTCTCACTATCCCTCCCTTTGTCTTTCTTTTTTCATTTATGTACCTGTAAAAAGGTTTTGTCCCCTCTACACACTGATTTTGCAATGTGTTCTTCTGTCTGAGCTTTATCTTCCATTACTGACCTCCCTGCCTCCCTTTGCTTCTCCTGGTACTTCTCCCTATCCCCTTCTGTCTGTGTCTTTTTTGTATTGCCTGAATGCAATCTTTTTGGCTTTCACTTTCTTTACTACCTCTTTGGAAAACCATAATGGTCTTCTCTTCCTTTTCCTCTTGCTAACCTGTTTAATGCATAATTCTGTTGCTCTTGTAATCCCCATTTTAAATACTGTCCGCTGTTCCTCAACCCCTGATTCATGCCCCATTCCCCCTTAATGCCTCTTTCAAGTATCTGCCTATTTTCCCAAAGTCTGCCCCCCTAAAATCCAGGATACGTGTTTTTGTGTGGTTTGGTTCTGCTCTTTCTGTGATTTCAAACCACAATGACTGGTGGTCACTGTTCCCCAGGTGCTCCCCCACTGTTACCCCTATCACACTGTCCCTGTTTTTGAGCACAAGGTCCAGTATTGCCTCCTGCCAAGTTGGTTCCATGACCAGTTGCTTGAGGAAGGCACCCTGAAGGGAGTCCAGGATAAATCTGCTCCTAGTTGATGCTGCTGGTGGGATGCTCCAGTCCACGTCTGGAATACTGAAGTCTCCAACCAGTACTACCTCACCCTTGTCTGCCATCCTTTGGATGGCTAGCATCAGCTCCCTATCTGTTTCTCCCTCCTGGGCTGGTGGTCTATAGACCACACCTGCGCAGATGGCTGGCCCCATTTTCCTTTCCGGCTTAACCCACAGTATCTCTCCTCCATTTTGTTCCTCCTGGATCTCTGTGGCCCTTGTGTCATTTTTCACGTACAGTGCCACTCCTCCTCTTCCCTTCCTACCTGCCCTGTCTCTTCTGAATATGTTGTAGCCAAGTATGGCCATCTCCCAGTCATGGTAATCATTACACCAGGTATCAGTGATGGCCACAATGTCCAGATCTGACTGCACCATGACAGCCTCCAGATCTTCCATCTTGTTGCTAAGGCTCCTGGCATTGGCACACATGATTTTCCATGATTTGACCTCTGTAGACTGGTTCGCTGTTCTACTCCAGCCCTTCCTTGGTTGTCCTTTATCCTGGTTCTCCTTGCTGTCTGCCTTTCTGCTGAATTTGCCCCTTTTCTGCCCATCCACCTCTTGGGCGCTAATCTCCATCTTTGCACACTGCTTTGTAGATATCCATTGTGATAGCAAAGAGATTTGAGAAGTAAGCCACAATCTAGTAATAATCTTCTTCGCACAGACTATGAGTATTAGCAATAACTGTAATTGTCACTTACGTATCTGAATATCTGGAGAAGGAATATGCAGGCGAATTAAGCTTAGAGGTAATGGAAAAGGAATATCAAAGAAAGGAGAAATAACCAACATAATCTCATCCCAGAAAGGCCTTAGGAGAGGACAGGGCCAAAATAAATGGAACTGATCGGCTGCCTGGTCCCCACACCCCCGCCAAGATGTGGCAGATGCATCCCCTTGATACTTTGCCACGGTTGCCAGAGTCAGAAAAAAGCACATCCGACATTTCCATGAGAACCCTTTCAAATACAAAGAAATAGTGAGTTTACTAGAGGCAAGAAAATACCTTTCCCAATTTGAGAAATCATAAAGTTGTTGTAAGTCACTATTCCATTCAGTTAAAATCGATAAAGTAGAATCAGATGAATGGGAGTGAAGCACAGAAAAGATAAAACCAATTAGATGGGAACAGATCTCCCCTCGTTAATGTAGTTGAACTAAAACAAAAAATGATCTGGGGTTTTTGGAAAATCATCAATGAGATGCTGTTAGCAAATCAAGATAGGCCTGACACTGTAAGTATCGATAATCTGTAGAGGGAATGGCGTATTGTGCCTGTAATTCTGAAAGTAAACAAAACCCCTGTGGGCTGGGCTAAGGACCTGATGATAACATACCAAGCCCCTTCTTGCCCACTGATATAAAAAAAAATAAAAATCAGATTTTGTTAAGTGATTCCGGGAATCCCAGGCTAAAGCCGTTAAGAGAGTTTGTTCCGCAAGTGATAGATATTTTCATACCGTATGCCAAATCTGAAACGGAGCCCATGTAAATCTGGTAAATTAAGAAACTGGCAAATATTCTGGGGGACTCGAAAACAAAATTTGACTTAAATCATAAAGGTCATTGATCATGAACTCAATAGCCTTCCAATGGCTGTGTATTGGTATGTAATCACAAACAGAGTATCATGCAAATGACAACATAATGCATACCACCATATATTAGGAAGGTTGAGCCCACTCCAAGAAGGAAGATACAGAATTGATACGCGAATCCTGGTTTTCGACCTGCCCAGATAAAATGAGATATCAAGAGCTACCAATCCTGAAAATAAAATACACTGGGAAAAATAGGTAAAACTTGTAAAAGAAAATAACATTCAGGGCAAGACATTAGTGTGAACAATTTCGATCCTTTGAAAAAAAAAAAAGAAACGATACTCTGACCATCGGCCTAAATCTTTCATTAGCACAGTAGTTAAAGGCTCAAAATTAAACAATTCTGAATGATCCTAATTTCGAGGGATAACCACTCCTAAATATTTCAAACAATTTTTATTCCATTGAACTGGAGGAATAGCTGAAATAGAAGGAGGACAGATATCTGGTTTAGTTCTGATATCTATAGAACTCTAATGCCCCCATATTTAGAAGGTGAGTGCAGAACTGACATGAAAGCACCACACTAACCAGTCATAGCGCATTCAAACAGGGTGGAGGCCATATTCAGGGTGCCTGGTAGGAGGACACGGCAGACAGCATGACCGCGCTCAACAGACCACTACACCCATGTGAATTAAGGAGTTGCCCTGTGTACAGGGCACATTGGTACATTTAGAGGTCTTTGGAAGAGCTAAAAGGCCACCAAGGCAGTGCTAGTTAGTGCTTCAAAACTCCAGCTCTTATCAACATGCGCAGTGATGTGTAATACCCCCCCCCCACAGACAGCACTGGTGCCAGTGACCCTCTCCCACCCGATCCCAAGTAAATACTAATACATCCCTGAAAGTCCAGTGTAACCTCCTCTTCCCCAATCCCCAAGAAAAACAAAAGCTTCCCTGGTAGTCCATTAGTAACCTCCCCCCCATCTGCTTCCTCGTTATACTATTTGTAACCCCGCACACCCATTCGGTATCTACCACCCTCCTTCCTGAACTACCAGTCCAGGTCTATGGGCAGAGCATTAGATGGCAACTGGCACAGACCCTCCTCTCTCCACCTCAGTCAGCCACCATCTAAATGGACGGAAACCAAGGATGCATATACAGTACAAACTCTGGAGGGTAGGGGCAATGGCCAAGGCTCTGCACTGTGCCTCTGCATTTGTGTACTGAGATATTACAAAGCTGATAGTGGCCTATAATCACATGCAACTAGCCCCATAGTGCTTTGCATGTTATATGTGGTCATTAGCATGTTGGCTTCTGAATATGGCACCTGTGGGCAAACCCATTATCCCATTTGGGACATCCTATACCCTTTGCTCCTGGGTTGTCCGTTACCAGCAGCAGTCTGTGGCAGCGGCACACATATGCACTTTGGGCGGCAGTCCAATATTCATACAAGAAGTTTGT
The DNA here is from genome assembly GCA_016271365.2 of Neoceratodus forsteri. Lineage (NCBI taxonomy): Eukaryota > Metazoa > Chordata > Ceratodontiformes > Ceratodontidae > Neoceratodus > Neoceratodus forsteri. The sequence goes on along the minus strand of CM057452.1, from coordinate 553,239,505 downwards.
GACGGAGAGGGTACGCTGCATTCACAATCATATTAGGCATACCATATAAGGTAAACACCGCAAGAGTACTATAATTAGAGGAAAGTATGACTAGTACTTCAATAACATACTATAAATTAGCAATGTTCCAGTTATTTCTCTAGATAAATTCTGTACTTATTTTATTACAAATGCAATAAACATTTTATGTAAAGCTGACTCCTTAGTGCCCGAGCAATTCTGGCAAGCTAGTGACCAGGGTTCCTGCTCTAAGCCCAGGATGCCAGAAACAGAGGCAAGTAGGGATGGATACAAGGCATCCATCAGATGCTTCCCTCCTGGGGGTGCAGCCCTGTTTGTCTAGCTGCACCTGGTGATGGCACTGCAGAGGCAGCTTTGACAGCATGTGTGGCCACATGCTACAAGGCATCCCTGCTTTCCGAATGATGCAGCAGAGGGCACATGCAGGTGGTGGACAGGGCCCTGAACCCAGAAAGTCGAACCAGGCATGTCAGATGATTGCCCCTATAGCAGCCCCTCTCACACCACCAGTTCTCAAAGTGGGCTGGCCTTATCACCTTTAGCCATCAGCCTGATGATCAAGGTACTTCTCTTCTGGTGGCAGCAAGAAGGCTCCCCCAGCAGGGATAGTCAAAATCACTGGGGCTGATGGAGGATTCAGAAGATATGGGTGGCAAGGAGCAGAAGTGCAGGGCAGGTCTGGCAGACAGTGGGGGAATGCCTTGAAGGGTGACTGAATGAGGGGGTGCCCAAGCTGGAAGGAGCAAAAAAGGAAAACAAAACTTTAAAAGAATCAATCTGGTGTTATTACCTGGCATTTCTGTAAAGCCATCTTCATTTTTTTCACAGAGGAAGTAGGCCCAGATAGTGCTTCATCTTCTAAGGAATTTAAATGCAACTCCTGCTGCAGCTCCTTCACCTTCTTCTTATACTCACTCCGCTGCTCAATAATCTGTCGCATCTGCTCTATAACCTGAGCAAAGGGAACCAAAGTGCTGGTCAGAGAAATCAAAGATCCTGGATCATGCCAGAACAGATCACAATCCCAAAAACAGAACCACTATAGACTAAAACACCTTTATGCTCCTCCAGCTCCTGCGCCATTAACTAGAAAATTTGAGCCAACAAAATGATAAGGTGTGATGATAAAAGCTACGAGGAGAGCTTGAGGCCTACAACAAAGAGTACAAGAGGCAGAATGGGGACGTGATCTCAGTCTTCTGCAAATTCCAGGGGATCGACAGGATCCAACAGTGATGTTTGATCTAATGTGCTCCCAGCAGGAGGCAGAGAGGTGTTCTGAAGCTACGAGGTGGTAAACTCAGGGGTAACATTAGAAGGGACTTCTCCCTTAGAGTTGTGAACTCAAAGAACAGCCTACCAGCAGACACAGAGGACATAAAGGCAATACCAACCTTCAAGGTAAGCCTGAACATATTTCTGCTTATCAAGAGAGCCACTGAATACCCTCGGTAGTAGAGTGGGTAGAGAATCCCTTTTAAATTAGTATATGTTTGCATCGCATACTTATTCATATTTGCTTTATGAAGCAATGGGGGTGGGGTGGGGGTGACAGGAATCAACTAGACTCCCATCCAGTCGTAAGTTACTATCTTACCATGTAAAATATGTATCTATACCGTTTTATGCTGTTCTAAATTGCCTGTTTTCAACTTTAGCATTTTTATAGGCCTGATATAATTAAGGGAACGCTCCATTTAATATCACTACCCTCAGATTTTCATCGATACCCTCAGCCGTTTCTGAACACCCACTGTCATATAAAGTGAGAGAAACATTGTCTGTTGCACACTGGTTTACCTTAGTCACAAACAAAGAGATGTTAAACATTGTGGATGTTCAAAAACAGCTAAGAATATACAGGTGAACCTAGAGATAGCGTTGTGAAAAGAGGTAATCTCTTTAATTATTTCAGATATTTAAAATCATTCCAAAGCAGGCTCAAATCAGGGAAAAGTCATCTTATACAACAAACAAAAAAGGGCAATCTAACACAGATTATAAAATGGGTAGAGAAAATCCTGCGTCTTGATTGGTTGGCACCTATGTCTAGGTCTGTCTAATGCACAGGTTAAAAAAAAAAGTTCTGGCAATCAGGACACAGCACACTAACAGTATCAATGCCTTTTTTGAAAACTCTTTGTAGCAATTACAAACATGGCTGCCACCTTTACTCACTAAAAGAATAATTTAGGCCCTAAAAATAAAATTCCCTCAAAAGGAAATAAGAACAAATTTGTTAAATGTTTTTCTCTTTTACAGTCTCCTCTGCACATGTGCATGTGCATGTGCATATCCGCACACACACACACACACACACACACACACACACACACACACACACCTCTCTCTCTCTCTCTCTCTCGTTGCCTACTCTTGCCTATGGCTGCAATTGTCACACAAATTAAAGACAATGAAATACTTACTGTAACACAGTTTTCTTTTCTGGATCTTTTTCTGACCACGACCCCATCCATCTCACCTGCCTACCAGGGAAATCTTTGCTGCTTGCCCTGCCACAGATAAAACTGAGTCCCTGGCTTTAGTGAGGCCTTCTGTTGTGTATTTGTGTGGGGAAAGGCAACACTCAGCCAGTAAAAATCTTCAGAAATCTGAACTCCTACATTCCATTGTAACCCCCCTGCAAATGGGGGTTCCCAAAAGACTTCCAGGAGCTTGCTTGAATGCTCCAAGCCTGAATGGTGTTTGGCGTTTAAGCCATTTATCAGTGAGTGTTTTTAGAACCTCTGGTACTGTCTCTTTAAGAGCTGTCTGCTTGCAGACATAATTAGTTTGTATGGGGGACTGTGTGTTTCTTTGATTGAGTACCACTCAAGCTGCTGCCAATTCACTCCATTTTGCAGTCACTAGAGTGCAAAGGGAACCTGTCTGAAAGATGTAACTGATTGCCAGAAATCATTTACAGTAATAATAAAATTACAGTTTGTCTAACCTGCTTTCTTTGCAGTCAGAACTGTCTGCCTAGTTCCCATTCTGGTTTTGAACTGCTGAACTGGACCAATCAGTGTGGGGTAAACTAGCTCTAAAATGATGCCTTGGACGAATCAGAACTTGGACTCATAATCTGAGCCAGCCACAAGAGGATTGTATGGGCAGTGACTCTGGGAGATGTAGTTTAGACTTCGTGCCTTTTGGACCAACAGCAGCAGTCTATTGTGGTGACAGCCAATCCAGTCAAGAACTGGAGGGAACTCAAAGGAAGTGCCGGTTTTTGTCTGTTGGGAGTTTCAGTTTGAGATCTGAAAGTAGAGGAAAGAAACCCTGTGCTCCTTCAGTGCACAGTTTTCAGTCAAAACGTGTGCAAGGCCCAGAGTTCCGGTCTGCAACTGTGTAACTGCTTGTTAGGACTGATCCGTCCTGTGAAAAGAATCAAAGGATCTCTGAAGAGTAGAAACCAGGCTCACCCTGTAGAAGACTGAAGAAATTGCTGAAATTGCACTCGGTCTGTCAGGAACTGAATCTGCTGTGTGTTCTCCTGGTTATTGTGCAGTAATTGCGATTGGGATACAGATGCAGCCTGCCTGGTATAGTGCTTTCTTTTTTTTACCATATAAATGTGAGGAGTCTCTTGGAGATCAAAGTAGCCCTGCTGACATTGAAGGACCATATCTTCTTTGGAGGTCGTGAGTACTAATTCAGGGTCGCTCCCTGTTGAATTGCCACATTAAATCCAAATGGAATTACTGTACTGTGATTGTTTCACTGTATCTCATTTCACAGGAGGTCCCAGTGCCCGGAGACCTGGGGGTAAGTGTATACTGTGAAGGTAATTCTGATATATTGTGTGGGCCACTAGTGGGAAGAAAGGGGGTTGCAGTGTCCCAGAGGGCTGTGACCAAGTTAGTTTAACTATTGCAAACCCTGACCTCTGGGTGGAGGCACCCGCCATTGGATCCAGGCCCCTCAACCTGTTAGTGGCAAATCAGGCAGGGGTAGTAGCCCCTGGGATAGCGCCATCTAGGGGTTACATCTTGGAGGCACCGCTGGGATTGTGTGTCCTCTAGTGGCCATATTTACGAACCACTGTTAAGAAAAAAATAATATGGGTACCCCGACAGAAGTGGCTGTGCACCGGCTGGTGGAGTGGTGTACTGGGGAGGAGATCGACCCCCAAAATGCTATGCTTATCCTGGACATCCCCCTGGGTATCAATACGGACACTGTGCAGGGAGTACTTTCCAAGGTGGAAGGTTTACAAAACCCTGTGGTGGTGGGTCGGCATGCTAATCTGCTCACCCACACTTTCCTGGCCCTAGTAGAGTTTAAGGATCCCATAGATAGCTCCAAAGTGCCACAGACCATTACCCCAGAGGGAGCCCTCACTGCTTGGAGAGTGATAACTAAGGACAGTAAAGACCCGGGGGGGAATCAGCCCCCACCACTATCTGAAACTTTTGAGGAGAAATTTGCTGAATGGTTGCTGGGAGAGGGGAAAACTGTGGAGGACTTGAAGAAACTATTCTTGCCACCTGGGGGTGTTCCTCCCCCAACACCCTCTCCTGCTCCAGTGCCCGTAATGGTGGCTGAACCAATGCAGACTCCTATTTCTGCACCTGCCATTAGTCACGACTCTTACCGAAGGTTGAGGATCTTCTCTGGCACCTCCCACCCCCAAGGGAGGATGACTGGGAGACCTGGATAGACTATGTTGCCCCAAGTGCTAGAATGGCAATGCTCGGAAGGCGAAAGCGAAAGAGGGTTAGTGAGAGCCTCCGAGGTCCTGCCCTAGCTACCATCCGTGCTAAGACGGGCCAGTAACCCTGAAGCGACTGCACAGGCCTATCTTGAGGCCTTGGAGAATGTGTATGGGAGCCCAGATTCTGATGAGGACCTATGGTGGAGAGTAAGAAATGCACAACAGTACCAAGGGAGTTGTTGTCTGTGTATGTCTCTCGGCTGGAAAAATTGTTGCAAGAATGCCTCAGAAAGGGTAGTTTGCCAGCGATTGAACTGGACCGAACCAGACTGGACAGAATCCTTAAGTCTGCCCCTTCTCAGAACTGCTGTTGCTTCAGTTACGCCTGGCAAATCGACTGGAATCCCCACCCTCCTATGATGAGTTAATGAGAGAATTCGAGGAGTTGAGAAAAGGCGACCTCGGGAGGTACCTGCACCAACAGCTGTGGCTACGACCCGAGTGACTGAGGGTGACCCATCAAGTGAAGTTCAGGGGCAGAGGTTGACAGTCAATGAGTGCTCTGACAAGGAAAAAGATATGCCACAATGGGGCGAACTGTTGAGAGAGATCCGGAATTCAAAAACAGTCCCTTTATGAAGGCCACGCCTGCAATGCAGACCCCGACCTATATCCGGCTGCATGAGCGAAAGACCATTCGTGAGAGGTCTCGACGCCTGGCACCTGCTGATATAGATGATGTGAGACGGCATCCTGGAAAGATGTTAGCGGCTGGTGTCAATACAGAATCCAGAAGCCCTATGCTTCCCCATTAGTAGTAGTGAGGAAAAAGAATGGGACAGTAAGGATATTAAGTGGATTATCGCACCTTAAAACCGCGGACTCATTCCCTCGATCAGTACACAACGCCCCGTATCTAGGATGCTTTGACCGCCTAAAATCGGAGCGAGCGGTTCTGTGCTGGATCTCCGCAGGGTACTACTAGATCCCGATGGCCCCAGAGGACAGTGAAGACAGCCTTTATCTGTCCGCTATGGCTTATGTGAATTCTATGAGGATGCCTCAAAGGGATTTCAGGTGCCCCAGCCACTCTTCAACGATTGATGGGAGTGCAGTGGGGGACATGAATCCTTACTAGAGTGCCCAGTATACCTAGATGATGTTATTGTGTTTGGCAGCTCACTGGAGGAACATGAGAGCAAGATTATTTAAGGCATTGATCGACTGGAGGACTTTGGCCTTAAACTGTCCATTGATAAGTGTCAATTCTTTCAAACATCAGTAAAGTATGTGGGACACATAGTATCCCACCGAGGGAATAGAGACCAACCCAAGTAAAGTTGAGGCCTTGACCACCTGGCCACAGCCCAAAAATCTAAAAGAACTGCAAAGATTCCTGGGATTCTGTGGTTATTATCGGCGTTTCATCAAGGACTATTCAAGAGTGATCAGCCCTTTACTTAACCTTACTCAGAGTATCCCCAACCCACAAAAAATACCTAAAAGTCAGCATCCCTCAAGACTGAAAGAGTGTATTTTCATCCAGTGAAGTATTTGGGGCCAGCTGGACCCTGATTATGAGACTGCTTTTCATGAGATCATATATCAACTTACCCATGCTCCAGTGCTGGCTATGCCGATCCAAGAAAACCTTACGTCCTGCACACTGATGCTAGCTTGCAAGGGCTGGGGGCTGTGTTGTACCAGAGCACGAGAATGGCCTGAGACCAGTGGCCTTTGCCAGTAGAAGCCTGACCCCATCCCAAAAGAACTATCCTGGTACATAAGTTAGAGTTCCTTAGCTTTGAAGTGGGCTATTGTTGACCAATTCCATGAGTACTTGTATGGGGCTAAAATACTAGTAAAACTGACAATAATCCTTGACCTATGTGCAGACCTCAGCAAGTTGGATGCCACTGGCCACAGGTGGCTTTCTGCATTATCTACTATGACCATGCTCTCGAATACCGGGCAGGTCTGAACCACATAGATGCTGATGCTCTCTCCGGAGGCCTGTTCCCCAGAATGATTGGGTCCGATTACAGAACTCTGACATTCGTGGCACTCTGGAGAAGTTTGACAGGGAGGAACAAATGTCCACGGACGCAGTGGACTGCATGGTGGATTGCTTGGGACCCTCTGAGAATTGCATACCTGCTGCTTGTGCCACTTTTCTGCAGACAGACATTTGGTGCACTGCCTCAGCTGGACAATGACAGTGATCGGCGGGCTCAGTCCCGCGATCCTATGATCAAATCAGCTTTAGGAGCCCTCTATGCAGGAAAAGATGTGTCCAAGTGCGGCTCCACTGATTTGAGAGTACACTGTTATACAAAGAAGGTCCTAAGTTGAAACTGATCAATAAACTGTTATATAGAGAAACAGTAGACGAGGGGACAAGTAGACAAACAACAACTGGTGCTGCCCACTGCCTTTCGAGACTCAGTATTGAGGTCCTTGCACAACCACATGGGGCACCTTGGTATAGACAGAACACTTGACTTGGTGAGATCCAGATTCTATTGGCCTAAGATGGGGGCTGATGTGGAGCAACACATACGAACTTGTAGTCGCTGCTTACAGAGGAAAGCTTTGCCCCAGAGGGCTGCCCCTTGTTAACATAACCACCACCCATGGAGCTGGTCTGTATTGATTTTCTGAGTTTGGAGTCAGATCAAAGAAATATCAGTAATGTGCTGGTGGTCACTGACCATTTCACGAGATATGCCCAAGCTTTCCCCACCAAAGACCAGAAAGCATCCACTGTAGCCAAAGTACTCGTAGAAAACTTTTTTGTTCACTATGGGCTCCACAAAGAATCCATTCTGATCAAGGGAGACTTTTGAGAGTGTCTGATCAAAGAGATGCTTTCTCTGTGGGGAGTGAGAAAGTCCAGAACCACTCCTTACCACCCCAGGGGGACCCACAGCCTGAACGTTTCAACCGCACTTTGCTAGATATGCTAGGCACCCTGCACCCAAAGGACAAGCCTAGATGGAGCCAACAAATTAGCACCCTGGTACATGCTTATAACTGCACCAAAAGTGATGCCACTGGGTTCTCCCCCTACCGCCTGATGTTTGGAAGAAGCTCGACTACCAGGTAGATGTGTGTTTTGGGGTCTCTCTGATGGGGTCAAGCTGACAACTATTTACAGTATGTGCAAAAGTTAAAGGCCCAGCTAACTCATGCGTCTAACTGGCTCAAACCATGGCTGCCAAAAGAAATCTGGCCAACAAAGAAAGGTATGATAAAAGGTGAAAGCACAGGAACTCCAGGAGGAGATCGGGTATTGCTAAGAAATCTGGGACTGCATGGCAAACACAAGATTGCTGACAGATGGCACCATCTCCCTCACATTGTAGTGGGCAAACTAGATGATCTGCCAGTGTACAAAGTAAGGCCTGAGAACAATTCAAAAGATGTAAAACAATGCATAGAAATCATTTACTACCCATTGGACAAATCCTGATTGAGTCTGAGCCCCAGAAGATGCCCCTCTGGACCAGTGACTAGAGCTGCTGCTAAGAAAGATCAAGGAAGTCTGCACCTACAGAAGCAGAGTTAAAGTGTTCCCTGCACAAGTCCCAGTTGAGCATGACTGTCAGTCCATATCAGAAGAAAGTGAGGTGACTTGAATACTATCCTTCTCACGAACTGAGTCAATTGTTTCGGGGCAATCCCCTAGTCAATACTGGAGACAAAGCTGGGCCTTCTGGACTGTCTATGCCCCCAGCTTCATCCCTGGAGCCAATGCTCCCAGAAAGTGAAGTGCAAAGCATCAGATCAGATGAAATGGAATCATTGTGCATGGTTGAACTGTTTGAGCTTTCAGGGAGAAATGATAGATTGGGGCAGACTGGTGATACACCGAACAAGAAGAGTATTTTGAGTGCCCTGATAGTCCACTGCCAGTGTCACGAAAGCTCTCCATACGAGCCAATATTTGTGGACTCAGAAACTGTAACTCCTGGAGCTGAAAGTGCCCCAAGTTCTAGCCTCTCTACCCCCATGGAACTCCCTGACAAGTGTGGGACAATGCTGAAAATGAGGCTCAGAGTGCAGAGACTGTAACAGTTTCCCCTAGAAAGACTGGTCGAGCTGTAAAGCCTGTGGTGCACCTCAGTTATGATTCCTTGGAGGCCTGTGGATTTGCCTCTCAATGTTGTCCATAAAGGAGTGTATGTGTCCCCAGCTCACTGCCCAAACTGAGCATCAGTGCTAACTCCCAAGTTACTTGTGTTGCCCTCTAAGTATGTTGCCCTTGCCCCCATCCAGCCCCAAGGTAACTGATAGGAAGGGTCCCCTCTTCCAGGTTTCTGTACAAGAGGTAATAACTTGAGTTATGGTACAATGTGTGTGTTATACTGTGTAAAGTGACGTACTGCAATGTTTCAGAAATGGTTCTGGTAAAATGATGTATTGACTGATGATTACATGTGTGAGCCTAATGCAAATGTATATGGTTGCAGTTTCAAACTTGGGGTACTTGCTTGTGCCGGACGCCAAGCTTTTCCAGAGCTAGGAAGGGTGTTCCCCTGCAAATGGGGGTTCCCAAAGACTTCCAGAGCCGTTTGAATGCTCCAAGCCTGAATGGTGTTTTACGCTAGCTTCATTTATCAGTGAGTGTTTTAGAACCTCTGGTACTGTCTCTTAGAGAGCTGTCTGCTTGCAGACATAATTAGTTGTATGGGGGATTGTGTGTTTCTTTGATTGAGTACCACTCAAGCTGCTGCCAATTCACCCCATTTTTGCAGTCACTAGGAGTGCAAGGGAACCTGTCTGAAAGATGTAACTGATTGCCAGAAATCATTTACAGTAATAATAAAATTACAGTTTGTCTAACCTGCTTTCTTTGCAGTCAGAACTGTCTGCCTAGTTCCCCATTCTGGTTTTGAACTGCCGAGACTGGACCAATCAGTGTGGGGTAAACTGGCTCTAAAATGATGTTGGACAAATCAGAACTTGGGACTCATAATCTGAGCCAGCCACAAGAGGATTGTATGGGCAGTGACTCTGGGAGATGTAGTTTAGACTTGATTGCCTTTTGGACCAACAGCAGCAGTCTATTGTGAGTGACAGCCAATCCAGTCAAGAACTGGGAGGAACTCAAAGGAAGTGCCCGGTTTTTGTCTGTTGGGAGTTTCAGTTTGAGATCTGAAAGTGAAGGAAAGAAACCCTGTGCTCCTTCAGTGCACAGTTTTCAGTCAAAAAACGTGTGCAAGGCCCAGAGTTCCGGTCTACAACTTGTGTAACTGCTTGTTAGGACTGAATCCGTCCTGAAAAGAATCAAAGGATCTCTGAAGGTAGAAACCAGGCTCACCCTGTAGAAGACTGAAGAAATTGTTGAATTACACTCGGTCTGTCAGAACTGAATCTGCTGTGTGTTCTCCTGGTTGTGTGCAGTTAGTGCGATTGGGATACAGATGCAGCCTGCCTGGTATAGTGCTTTCTTTTTTTTTACCATATAAATGTGAGGGAGTCTCTTGGAGATCAAAAGTAGCCTGCTGACATTGAAGGACCATATCTTCTTTGGAGGTCGTGAGTACTAATTAGGTCGCTCCCTGTTGGTGCTACATTAAATCAAATGGAATTACTGTACTGCTGACTGTTTAATTTTTCCTTTTCTCTCTGTGTGAAGGGCCCTACCAGCTGCCTGGTTTGGACTATACTAGGGCCTGGGTACCCAGGGACAGTAACTAGTGAGGGATAGGCCTGTCACACAGAGCCATAGGTAGATAGTAAAGTGATAAGCTAATTAACCTGATTTCCCTGTCCTTGTTATATCCCCCTAAATAAATCAGAGCTGTTTGTTTCAACAAGTTATAGGCTGCCTGAGGTATTTGTCTATGTTAACAAAGTACTGTACTGTGATTGTTGCACTGTATCTTATTTTACAGGATGTCCGGTGCCTGAACCAGCCTTGGGGGTAAGTGTATACTGTGAAGGTAATTCTGCTATATTGTGTAGGCCACTAGTGCAGGAAGAGAGTTTGCAGTGTCCCAGAGGGCTGTGACCAAGTAAGTTTAACTATTGCAAACTCCTGACCTCTGGGTGGAGGCACCCGCCATTGGATCCAGGCCCCTCAACCTGTTAGTGGCAAATCAGGCAGGGGTAGTAGCCCTGGGATAAGCGCCATCTAGGGGTTACACCATAATAAACAAATATTCTACATACTAAATGTGTGGCTAGACAGATGCTTGACAGCTGGGGAGGGATTACTTTTTACTAGTTATTTTTAACAAAATAAAATGCCTGGAGCCCGATTCACAAAGCCTCGGTAATGACACAAGGTGCTTGTATTAAAGAGAAATGACACAATGGGCTCCCTGCGATGCACCTTGCGACAATCCTGATTCAGCAATTCCACCTGCACCAGGAGGGGAATCGCCTGCTCCAGGCATGAGCCAGCCCTTCTCCTGCACCATGGCGGTAGGGAGCTTGTGGCAGACGCAAGCTGCAGTATCCCAACAATAATGATTCCTGAAGCTCACTGGACCTGCCAGGCCTTAGACCAGCCAGTGCATGGTCTAACTCCCAGTGCGCTGCTACTGTTTGGCACTGTGGGATGAGACTCAGGTGGCAAGTACTGCCATGAGCCAGCTGCCCTTCTAGGAGATGGGCATGGGACACCCAGCTGGTGGGGAGACACATCAGGTTGTTAGACTTCTCAGGGTGTTAAGACACATTAGACTTTGCTGGGGAAGGAAACAATATAACTGAGGTGAGGATGGGTTCCTGGATGTACTTGAACAGATCTTGTAGCCAAAGATGGGGGTCCTTTCCAGTAGTCCTGCAGCAAAGTCCCTTGCCCCCCCCCCACCACTGCCTACAAAGAATAGATTTTATCCCTTTCCCGGTGCAGCCTCTGGAGGCTTCCAACGTAAATACGCCCACATCCACCTCCCCTCCAGCAAAGGTCTTTCAGACCCAATCTCGGGTTGGCATCACAGACTGCATCTCTAAGTCTAACCATTGGAAGCTGGGTGAATGGACATGTAAAGCCTCTTACTGTATGCCAACAGGTTAGTTCGCCAGAGTGAAACTGAGCAGCCCATTTGTGAAATGTGACCTGATTTGGATTCTTGTCTTTGCAGTATGCAACCAGGGACTGATATGCAACCGACAGTACAAGACTGCAGAATTATTTCTGTAGGTAAAGAGGACTGTTGCTTCTTATGTACTGTTTTGCATGCTGTCACTATTCCTAGGTTTAACTGTTAACAATTTTATTATGTCTCTGTTCTGAAAGTTACAGTCTCTGAGGCCATGAGTCGTCAACGATGGGGTGCCAAGCTGTACAGAGAAGTGTGAGATGCCCTTACCCTTTCAGTGTTCCCTTATCTTTCGCCTCCTTTCTATCTCAGACAGATGATGGCATAGAAGGGGCACTGAGATGACCCCTGCCTGCACCGAGGGAGGTAATATGCCCTACTTTGTCTGCCACTAAGAATGTTCTCTGTCTCCTCTCCTTCGTCTCCACTACATGTTGATGGGTGTTGACTTACAAGCCTGGTACAATCCACTGAATCTACCATACCATCCTATAACCCTCTCCTTCACTCCCCAGTGCCTTTGCTCTATCCCTAAATCTCTACGTAGGCGCTGCTACTTCACCTTGATGTTGTATCTCTCTTTCCCAATTTAGCCAACTTTCATGGACTTTTTTTGCATGCATACTTTTGGAAGTACATTAATTTTTTTTAAACCTGATGAGGGTGCGCTCTGCTTGACACCAACACATAAAGCAGTGCACTGCTCCCACTTACTGAAGGCAATCCCCCTAGGGACATCACCGCATCTTTACAGTTGGAACAGCACTGCTAACTCGAAGCGTGAGCACACTTGTTATCAGCAGTGGGAAAAACTTTTAAAAATGGTAATCAAATGACATTTTAATATCAAAACAAAAAAAAAACTTCAGGATATTACATTGCAACTCATCAACTACGCAGAGTTATGGGTTCATGTCAGCAGTTACATAGATACATAGATACATAGACAGTGTCGGCAGATAAGGGCCTATGGCCCAACCAGTCTGCCCATTTGAGCTTGTAAGTTCAGTTTGTTTTCCTAGAAGTCTGTTGCCCCTTACCCCTGACCTCTAGAATTCCTTTATGTCTATCCCATGCATTCTTAATTCCCGTGATTGTTTCAGCCCCACCACTTCCTCTGGCAGGGTGTTCCACTTGTCCACCACCCGTTCTGTGAAGAAATTCTTTCTCATGTTTCCTCTGAATCGTCCTCCTCCAACTTCATCCCATGCCCTCTAGTCCTGGAACATCTTTTCGCTTAAAATAGTGTTTTCCTGCACCCTGTTCCTCCCTGTAAGATACTTGTATGTCTCCCATCATATCCCTCTCCCTCTCTCTCCAGGGAGTACATGTTCAGTTCCTTCAACCTGTCTTCATAGGACTTGTGATGCAATCCATGCACCATCTTTGTTGCCCTCCTCTGAACCTTCTCTACCCTGTCTATGTCCTTACGTGAGTATGGTCTCCAGAACTGTACACTGTACTCCAGGTGGGGCCTCACTAGTGTCTTGTATAGTGGAATTATGACCTCCCTTTTCCTGCTGGTGATGCCCTGCCTATACATCCCAGCATCCTATTTGCTTTACCTGATGCCTTGTCACACTGTTTCCCTACCTTGAGGTCATCAGAGATGACAACCCCAAGATCCTTTCCTGCTTGGTGCATGCTATATCCTCACCCCCAACATATATATTGTGCCAGGGTTTTTGTCCCCATATGCATTATCTTGCACTTCTTTGCATTGAATTTCAACTGCCAAACCCTGACCATTCTTCAAGTTTCTGCAGGTCGCTTCTCATTCTGTCTACACTCTCTGGTGTGTCTGCTCTGTTACAGAGCTTTGTGTCATCAGCGAACAGTGAAATTCTGCCTTCTAGGTCCTGCGCAATGTCACTGATGAAGATGTTGAATAGGACCAGTCCCAGCACTGATCCCTGTGGTACCCCACTGGTCACTCTTCCCTCTGTGGAGTGACAGCCATTTACTACCACCCTCTGTGTCCTGCCACCCAGCCAGTTACCTACCCACCACACTACTGTCTTGCCCACACCCATATTCCCCAGTTTGTGTAATAGTCTTCTATGTGGCACAGTGTCAAAGGCCTTGCTGAAGTCCAGATAGGCCATGTCCACTGCCTTCCCCTGATCCACCTCCCTAGTCACCCAGTCAAAAAATTCAACGAGGTTGGTCTGACATGACCTCCACCTGGTGAAACCATGCTGCCTTGGGTCTTGTAGTCCATTGACAACCAGATGTTCCACCAATCTCTCCTTCAGTAGTGCTTCCATGATCTTCCCCACTACCAAGGTGAGGCTGACTGGTCTGTAGTTCCCCGCTTCCTCTTTGTTCCCACTTTTGTATAAGGGGACTACATCTGCTGTCCTCCAGTCTTTGGGTACCTCCCCTGTTTCCAGTGATCGGCTAAACAGGATAGCCAGAGGTTCAGCCACCACCTCTCTTAGTTCTTTAAGGACCCTGGGGTGCACCCCATCTGGCCCCATTGCTTTATCAACTCTTATTACTTCCAGTTCCTTCAGGACCCTTTCTCATGTAAAGGGACTTGTGTCCATTTCTGCACCATTCTCACCCTTGTACTCCCTTCAGACCCATTACCCTCCTCCTCTTCAGTAAAGACTGAGCAGAAATACCTGTTCAATATGTCAGCTTTACTGTTGCCATCCTCCGCGCCATCCTCCCCTTCAGTCTCACTATCCCTCCTTTGTCTTTCTTTTTTCACTTATGTACCTGTAAAGGTTTTGTCCCTCTACCCACTGATTTTGCAATGTGTTCTTCTGTCTGAGCTTTGGCTTCCTTACTGACCTCCTGCCTCCTTTGCTTCTCCTGGTACTTCTCCCTATCCCCTTCTGCCTGCGTCTTTTGTATTGCCTAGAATGCCATCTTTTGGCTTTTTACTTTCTTTGCTACCTCTTTGGAAAACCATAATGGTCTCTCTTCCTTTTCCTCCTGCTAACCTGCTTAATGCATAATTCTGTTGTTCTTGTAATCCCCATTTTAAATACTGCCACTGTTCCTCAACCCCTGATTCCTGTCCCATTCCCTTAATGCCTCTTTCAAGTATCTCCCATTTTCCCAAAGTCTGCCCCCTAAAATCCAGGATACGTGTTTTGTGTGGTTTGGTTCTGCTCTTTCTGTGATTTCAAACCACAATGACTGGTGGTCACTGTTTCCCAGGTGCTCCCCACTGTTACCCCATCACACTGTCCCTGTTTGTGAGCACAAGGTCCAGTATTGCCTTCTGCCAGTTGGTTCCATGACCAGTTGCTTGAGGAAGGCACCCTGAAGGAGTCCAGGATAAATCTGCTCCTAGTTGATGCTGCTGCTGGGATGCTCCAGTCACGTCTGGAATATTGAAGTCTCCAACCAGTACTACCTCACCCTTGTCTGCCATCCTTTGGATGGCTAGCATCAACTCCCTATCTGTTTCTTCCTCCTGGGCTGGTGGTCTATAGACCACCTGTGCGGATGGCTGTCCCATTTTCCTTTTCAAGCAACCCACAGTATCTCTCCCCATTTTGTTCCTCCTGGATCTCTGTGGCCCTTATGTCATTTTCACATACAGTGCCACTCCTCCTCCCTTCCTGCCTGCTCTGTCTCTTCTGAATATGTTGTAGCCAGGTATGGCCATCTCCCAGTCGTGGTTATCATTACACCAGGTTTCAGTGATGGCCACAATGTCAGGTCTGACTGTACCATGACAGCCTCAAGATCTTCCATCTTGTTGCTAAGGCTCCTGGCATTTGCACACATGGCTTTCCATGATTTGACCTCCTAGACTGTTTCACTTTTCTACTCCAGCCCCTTCCTTGGTTGTTCCAGTTCTTTAAAGAAGTCTGTAAGGATGCTGTCATTCAGGAGACACAATATACATTGTTGGGACCCGGGAGAAACTGAGTTCACATCTTGGGACTGGGTTGACATCTCGGAACTGGAATATTGTTTTCACTTGTCAGCTGCATTGAGGTTTCACAAAGAAATATCTGAACCTTGGAGGAATTTGAATTGGCAATTAGATGTCTGTGATGTTAACTAAAGCTGTGTCTTCCATAGTAAATAAATTACGGGACCTCTGAGAAATTCAGTATAGTGTGGTACGGAGTATACAGGTTTTAAGGCATTTGGGGTTGGTGTTGAGTCAGGATCTCCTTGCCCAAGCGGTGCCCCACTCCTCCAGGCAGAGCTTCACAGCCGCCACCCGACGTCTCGGCAGCATCTTCGGCCGCCCTCCTTGTCCCCCAGCATAGCAAGACACACCAGGATCTCCTGGCCCGAGCGGCGCCCCACTCCTCCAGGTGGAACTTCAAGGCCGCCGCACCGACCACTGCCCGACGTCTTGGCAGCATCTTCGGCCGCCCTCCTGGTCTCCCAGCATGGCAAGACACACCAGGTACAAAGTGCTCTTTCAACTCAAAGGCTGCTAACGGCTGATTGGTGCAGCGCCCCAGCAGATAGGAGCCAACTGGTCCGCCAGCCAAGAACTGCCACGCTGATTGGGCGCCTTTTCTGCTCAACTTCCAAACTGCAGATTTTGGCTGTCAGCCTTGTGGTTCCTCAGTTCACATTCTATTTTTGTCCTATATACTTGGATGCTCTGTATTGTTAATTAACTAGCGATTAAGCTGGGTAAATTGTCTGTAAATGAAGTTTTAAGGTTACCCAAAGTAACCTAAAGTGCTTGCCTGTAAACTGTTAACCTTTATCCTCTTCCAACCTTATCTGTTATCTGCACTAAGATTGTATTTCCTGCTATAATTTTTCTGTAACTTTCTCATCTCTACCTAAGCTCTCCGTCCTAACCCCTGTAAAATTTATAATTTGTACTTAAGCTGCTGTTACCAGCCAGTGTGTAGTGCCTCACATCTATCTCTTGCTCCCTCACTGTGAAACCTGTGCTTGAATTTACCTAACCCCTCCCCCTCCCAGGTCACCTTTAAATACGCTTTGGACCCCTACTCTGATCATGCTCTGCTCTCCTCATTGGCCCTGTTTCTGCTCTACCTCCATACACCATCACCATTGGCCCCTTCTTATCTACTCCAGGGATTTATTTAACTCCAAAAATTGATTAGTGATTTGCTCATAAAAGTGCTAAAACATTGCGAAAATGCATAGCACTTGCTTCACTGTGTTTAAACAAACACAACACTTCTAGAAAACCTATATAAATACTTTCTGTACAGTTAGCATTGTCCCAAGAAATAAAACTGCTAATCAATTATTTAAAACCCTGTACTCTCACTAGCACTCACTCCCCCAGGTAAAACAGGATCTGCCAGCACTGCCACTTCTGGCTCCTGCTTTTCCCTATCATCTCTACATTTAACTGTATTATAGATATCCCCTCACTCCTGTTTCAGTTTTGTCCTATCCCTGATCACCCTGGTTAAATCCCTTATCCGATTGCTACCCAGTCCCTGACCAGGCTTACTGGCTGGTGATCACTTAAACTCCATGGTCCATGTTTTAGGCACCCTGCCCATCTGACAAGTGCCCTTTGCTAATCTAGGTCTACTATCAACAACAGTCCCGAATTTCTCCAGACTACCGATCTCTTCTACCATCCCAGGAACCCAAAATGTACTGCATTTAATACTACTCCTTCTTTTTTTGTTTTGTTTTCGGCCAGGATCTAGTGTGTTGTCTGAACACCTGGAGATTTGGGAAGAGCCGTGGTGTTTAATGTTGAAGACCTGGAGATGCTCTGAGAAGCATTTAGTTTTTACGGGCCGGGACTTAGTGTGTTGTCTGAACACCTGGAGATTTGGGAAGAGTCGTGGTGTTTTAAGGGTGAAGACCTGGAGAGATCTGGAGAGACCTGGTGATACTCTGTGAAGCGTTCTGGAGAGACCTGGTGATACTCTGTGAAGTGTTCCGGAGTCTCGTTTACTCGATCTTAGTGTTTGGATCGAGTCCTTGTATGCGGACTGAGTTATTTATTCATCCAGGGAATGGACTGGTCAGTTTATGGCTTTCTAGCCGAATTTAAGCTCTGTTTGAACTGTCACCCTGTCACTCCATATGTGGATTTGAACCTGTGGCTGTGCTTTTTGATTATCCCTGGATTTATTTATATTCGGTCAGTTGGATCGTGGGGAGCAGTGATCTGGCGGAGTTGTTTTGAAGAGCCTTCAAGATAAGTGGATTTGAAGTCTTTAGTGACATCTTTGATGGACTTAACGCTATTTTTAGAGATTGACATTTCTGGGCTTAATAGTTGGGCTTGCAGAGTTCTGGGGGGCCCCGGGTCAGTGTCACACACAGAGGTGGGGAGGGGGGTAGGCTGGAGGGCCTGTCTTGATCTCCTTCCTCTAGACTCCTGGGGTAGCAGCTGGTGGGGGCTGACTCTCTTGGAGTGGAAGTAGTGAGCCACTGATTTTCTGTGGCCAGAACCTGCGGCCTGCTAGTGGCCTTTCTACGACCTGAATCAGAGCGATTTGAAGCCCTGTGTTTTTGAAGACTGAATTATATTGTTTGTTGCTTCTATTGACGTTTGGGCGGGTTATATGATATTTGTATCCTGTTGTATATAGACAGGATTCTTGTTGTCTGCAATTATATTTTGTTGTCTGTAATTATATTTTGTTTGAGGAAATAATATGAGCAGTGAGAGTGCTATATGATATCTTTTATCCCACCTGTATCCGGTACTGTGAGAGAGTCCCGGAGGGTGGCTTTTAAATTATTTCCTCTGTTTATTATTATGATTTAATTATTATTTTTTATTTATTCTTGTGAGAGTGTTTAATTTGTTTTTAAGTACCAGGTAGTGAGAGGACCTGGGAATAATTGAAAATTGTTTTGGTTAATTTTGTTGACCCCCAGGTTGTGAGGAGGACCTGTGGGTTAAATCAATTAATTAGGTTTTGTGTTAGAGAGTTGGTTAAGTCTTATTTTTATTTTAGTTAGTTTCTTAATTTGTGAGTCGTATAATTTTTAGTTGCAGGAAGTTTGCAGGTAATTTTTATTATATTTATTGTTTTAAATTGAGCAGCTAGATGTACCTGCCTGCCCCTCCTGTCTTATGCTATTCGGCCTCCGCTCTCCATGCCTCCGCCCCTTCTCTTGTCCCCCTGCTGCTCATATTTATCACTGTTGTCGGGTGAGGGTTTGCTCGGGGGGATTGGGAGTGAGTGGGGGTGAGTGGACAGCAGTGGCGGGCCTTCCCATAGGGGTGGTCAGGCCCAGAAGACGCCCTGGGCAATGGCTACTTGAGCATGGTGACTCTGTTCTGGTTCCCATACCCAAGGGCACCCCCAGTTCGGGAGGGCAAGTGGTTGGTACAACTCGCCAACCTCGTCCAACTCGGGCGTTGTTGTGCAATGCCAGATCTGTCTGCAACAAGACTGGTCTTATTGCAGATTTTGTTGCAAGGGCAGATCTGGCTTGCATTACCGAGACCTGGTTGGATGGGAATGTAGCCCCCTTTTAGAGGTCGCTGTTCCAACCGGGTACTCGGTTATACATTGCCCGAGACTGGAACATGGTGGGGGGGTGGCGGTCTGTTTCAAGACCAAATTGGGCCTAACTGGTGTACCAGTTGAGGAGGCCAGGTCATTTGAGTGTACTGTGGTAGCTGGTGAAGGGTGCAGGATTGCCCTCATTTATCATCCACCAGGTGATGAGAAGCTTTTTCTGCAGGAAATAGCAGATTTTGCCGCCGACATGGCCTTGGAGTCGCCCAGATTGATGGTTCTGGGCGACTTCAATGCTTGGGTCGACGACGAATCTTCACTTTTTGGTCAACATTTTCTCCAGGAGATGACATTTCTGGGCTTTACACAGGTTGTTTCCTCAGCTACACACAAGGGAGGTCACTCTCTTGACCTGGTCTTTCTCCTGGGGATCGAGGCTTCTGATTTGGTGGTGGAACCAGTTGGTTGGTCCGATCACTAATCAGTTGGGTTCAGTTTTGAGGCCCCCCTGGGTAGGTCGGCCCCTGTGGAGTTGGTCAGTTACCGCCCATTGCGGGACGTCGTCCCTGAAGACCTGGTGGCGGTTAATGACCTCTCGTTGTTTGACGAGTTTTGCATTGATCCTGAGCAGCTGGTAGTGGCCTATAATAGGGCCATATCAGTAGCACTCGATCAGATTGCGCCAGTCCGTGTTAGCCCCCTTCCACTCATCCCGCTGCCCCATGGTTTGATGGGGCTTTTAGAGGGTTGCAGAGGATGGGGCGTAGGTTGGAGCGGCGTTGGAGGAGGACCACCACTGATGCCGACCACCTTATTTTGCTAGAGCATTACAAACTCTACCAAACAGCAATTTCCCATAAGAAGGCAGAATTCCTGTCCAGGAAATTTCTGTGCATACGAATCGACCGGCTCAGCTCTTCAGAACTGTTGACAGACTGTGCAACCCAGCCTGTCAGCAGATCCATCGAGTCTTTACAAACTGATTTTGGGAGATCGCTCGATTCTTTGCGGTCAAGGTTGAAGACATCAGGAGGAGTGCTCAACCTCATTCTAAGGCTGTTGCAGTTGATCGGGTGTCCTATCGCAGAGCCCGGAGTTTCCTGGAGTACCTTTGACCTGCCGGATCTCGTAGACACTACGAGGATTGTCCGAGATATGCGTCCCACATGCTGTAGTTTAGATCCTGGCCCTACCTCCCTGATTTTGGGTTGTAGTGAGATCATCGGCCCAGTCTTAGCTCGGATTATCCAGTGTTCTTTAGATATGGGAGTTTTTCCTAGCTCTCTGAAGGAAGGGGTGGTGACTCCCCTTCTGAAGAAAGCTTCTTTAGACCTGGATGACCAAGCAAACTACAGGCCAATCTCTAACCTCCCTTTTGTGGGGAAGGTTATTGAGAAAGTTGTGGCGGCTCAATTGGATAACCATTTGACCATCCATAGTTTATATGAACCTCTCCAGTCTGGTTTTCGCAAGAGGCATAGTACCGAGACTGCTCTGGTTCGGGTGCTCAATGATATCCTGATGGCGAGAGATCGGAGACACCGTTCTATATTGGTTCTCCTTGATCTATCATCAGCTTTTGATACTGTGGATCATGGGGTTCTGTTCGAATGCCTGAGGTCCATTTGTGGACTATCGAGTACAGTCCTCAGATGGATTTCATCGTTCTCGAAGGAGAAGCAGAGAGTGAGTCTCAGGTTTGTTTTCTTCAGGGCCTCTCTCTCTGTCTTGTGGGGTGCCTCAGGGCTCGGTGCTTTCCCCATGTTATTCGTAGTATACATGCTACCCTCAGAGACATTGTAAGGCGGTATGGAGCTGAGGTTTCACTGCTATGCTGATGATACCCAGCTCTACCTGTCTTTTGCACCTGACCAGGTTAGTGCTATCTCGGTACTGAACAACTGCCTGCAGACATCCAAGACTGGATGAATTCCAGTGGTTTAAAGTTGAACCCAGGAAAGACTGAGGTTATGGCTGTGGACCCGGTCTGAGGGTAGAGGGCTTGAGGACTGGTCTCCCTCTGGATTAATCTTGGGGTGGACCAGATCCTCACCTCTGAACGGGTGCGTAACCTGGGAGTGGAGCTTGGCGCTGGTTTGACCCTCCGTTATCAGGTGTCTGTAGTTGTCAAGCTGGCATTTTCCATCTTAGGAACATTGCCAGGATTAGGCATCTTGTTCTGCCCAGTGACCTGCGGTCTTGGTCCATGCCTTTGTGACATCTCACCTTAACTGCTGTAACTCCTTTACCTCGGACTTCCTGGGTTGATATCCGCGCTTAGCTAGTGCAGAATGCGGCATACGTTTGTTGACTGGGGCCTCTAGAAATTCTCATATTACCCCTGTGCTGCGCGCTCTGCACTGGCTGCCAATACAGTGGCGGATCACCTTTAAAGTGGGTCTTTTGACCTACAAAGCCCTACGTGGTCTGGGTCCCGACTACTTGAAAGAAATCCTGGTGCCTTACACCCCTCTGAGACAGCTCCGCTCGGCTAACGAGGGGTTGCTGGAGATTCTGAGGGTAAATTTGAAGTCATCTAGTGCCCGGGCGTTTGGATTTGCTGCACCTACCCTCTGGAATTCTCTGCCCCATCAGCTCTGGGAGTGTAGGATGGTGGGGAGCTTTAAGCAGGCACTAAAGACTTTTTTATGGGAGAAGGTGTTTCCTTCTTTGTTCTAATTTTATATTGCAGTACTGGAATATATGTTCATATTTGTTTTTATTGAATGCATTGAATATGTTTTATGTTTGTTCTTGATGTACAGCGCCTTGAAATTTTGAAAGGCGCTCAATTAAATAAATGTTATTATTATTATTATTCTAGTGTCATCAATACACTGATTCATCTATCCATGCTCTCTGTACATCGTACTGCTTTTTAGTCCCTAAATACCAGCAAATGACTATCTTTTCTCAACCTTCTGCTGCTCAATCCCCTCACTGTGATCTCACCCCAGAAATTCTTCTATGGCTCCACCTAGTAACTTCTGCCTCTAAAAACTGTCACCTGGGTACCTGAGCCAATACTATTTTATACACCGTAGCTCTGGTACCTCCTCCTACTCTATCCTACTCTCTGGGGACGTTCACTTAAATCCAGGACCAACACTAGCCACACCAGACTTGATTAGCAATGCTAAAGGTCTGATTGTAGTACACCATAACATTAGGGTCTCACACAATTTTAACAAGCTGGAGTCCTGGACCTCCCAATACAAGCCTGACCTCATTTGTCTGACTGAAACCTGGCTAGGTCTTTCCACTCCGACTCTCAGTGGTCCCTTCCATCCTATAACCTATTGAGACTCGACAGACCTGCCCCCAAGAGAGGGGGTGGTATTGCTGTCTCGTTAAAGACCATCTACACCTCACTGCCATTAAATTATCCAATCTTGCCCACTGTGAGGTACTCCATACTCTTCTAACCCTGGGCTCAAATAAACTACCTATAGCTTGTGTCACAACCCCATCAGACAGTCGAAAGGGGCTGGATGAATTACTCGATCAAATATCATACCTTGCTGGTAAACATGAGGTTCTTATACTAGGTGACCTTAACCTAAATTGGCTGGGGAACACTCAATCAACACTGCTGTCCAGGCTGCAAAGTCATAACTTGCACAACTAATATGTGATCCACCAGAACAACACCACATTCTAACACAAGCACACTACGGACTGGATTATGACCGACCACCCTGAAAACATTATTACCTCTGGCATACTACCTGATAACATTGACCAAGCCCCCCATCTATTGTATATGGGGTAAAGTAAACCACTCCATCCAAACCTCGCCTCTTCACTTTCCATAACTATGCTAAATTAGGCCCACAACTCTTTCTTCATGACATCGCTGAAACTGATTGGTCCCCCATTCTATTATCAAATGATGCTCAAACCTCCCTCCAACTATTCATGACACGCTTCCTCATGGTACAAGATAAGCACTGCAAACTATTTACCAGTCTGGTAAAGAACAGACAAACCGCTAGCTAACGTCTGACCTTCTCTTTAAATTAAAACAGCAAGACAAGGGGTTGGCTCAAATACAGAAATCAGGGCTATCCTCTGACTTAAATACTTACAAGGCCCTGTGTAACTCCTGCAAAAGGACATCAAAAGGCCAAAAGTTCCTACTGTAAGGATCTATTAATAAATTCGATGGTGACTCAAAAGTTCTGGTCCCATATCATCCACCCCTAATGACATGTTACTAAATGGTGTACACTCGACAATCCCGAACCATCATAATTTCTTCAATGATATTTTCTCTGACCTATCCAACTATACCTCCTCTTTCTCTGTCCAGATGAATTTACCTATCTTGCCTTATGACAGTGGCCCAATTCTTTTTAAGCTATCTCTAGGCGTGGGTGTTCAATTTACTAAATAAAATCTCAGATCACACCCCAGTAGGCTGGATAACCTAAGCCGGGCACTGCTACCGTGGCAGTGCCCAGCAGCTCAAACTCCCTCCTGGGCAGTTTGAATGAAACTAAGAGCCTCAGGCCCCAGCTGCACCCAGCGCCGACCTCAAAACCCTCCTGGGCAGTTTGAACCAAAGCCTAAAGGCTCAGGGCCCCTTTCAAAGTGCAAAGCTCAACTCTGGGCAGGATTTGAATCGAGAAGCCTAAGAGGTAAAGATCCTCTTCTAGCTGCTATCTTCTGTGGGCGTTAGCCAGCAGCTGGCGTTATCTGCCCTACCCGCCACCACCCAAGGGCATCCCTTAATTATTGGCTCCCCATGACATCACTTCCTGCCTACTGTAATACTAAGTCCCACTTTCCCATTTGCAGGTTATACCTGCCAGCCGCTAGAGGGACCCACAGACTCCCACCCTAGTGTACCTCTTATCAGCCTCCTCCCACTACTTCCTGGAACCCTTCTAACTACCTGTTCCACTTCTCCTCTTCAACTTACACCTACCCTGCCCATATCTCCCTGCACTCAGCCCTATAGCTAGCCCTACATCCTGACCCTAGCCACCCACCAAGCCTACACCCAGTGACCACTGGAGTCACTATTTCTCACCCTGTTTCTGGCCCCAACCTAACTTGTCTCAAGCCTCTAGAACGTGGAGCTCAGCTCTCACCCAGGTCCCTTTTCCAGCTGCCCTGGGAGGTCTTGAACCTGGTACCCTGCCCACCAGAATCCGTGTCACTATCACTGCTCCAAAGTGGCATCTCTTGCTTGGAGGGCTGGCTACCAAAATACTTCTACCTTTTTGCCCTGCTGCCACTGCAAGCACTATGCTAGTCCACCTCCTCCTAAAATGCCTCCCCCTCATCCTTACTCTGGTACCCATGTCCCATCAACCAGGCAGCCCCCCTGGCACTAGCACCCACATTTCTCTCGGACATAATACGATCCCACCCTACACTCACCACGTGCCCTAGCCCACAGCACCCATCCCCTGGTTACCTCCCCGCTGCCTACCCTGGCTTCCTTTGGCCGCTAATCATTCTCGCTCTCCCGACCTGGCAAACCCTGCCCATCCCCTGTTCCCAGAAGGTCTCCTCCTCATCCCTACATACCTATCGAAAGCTCACTCATCACGCCCCCCCCAGGCAGCCGTGATCATCCTATTACTCTTAACAGGCAATATACATCCCAACCCAGGCCCTGCCCATACTAGCCCACCAGCTGGGTCCCCGGCTCCGCAACAGCATCCATGAATATAATGCAGCTTACTGAAAAATGTGATTCCCTCAATGCTGGGTCACACTGCATAAACCAGATATCATAACACTGGTGGAAATTTTGCTATCAAAGTCCACCCCGACTCCTTTGTCTCCCTCACAGGATACACCCTATACCGGGAGGATCGTGAGGCAAATGGGGGCTGTGCAATCTATACCAGGACTCACTCACTGGACAAGCACTCCCTGCTCCAGCTTTTCGTAAATGGGGCTCAGGCCTAACCCTCAAACACTCCGGACCCTCCAGGAGCCCTATATCTCACCACTGCCTACATTCCCCCAAAGAACCAAAACCTGGCACTGTTATCCTTAACAGATTATCTTGCAACCCTTCATCACAAGGCTGACCAAATCCTTGTGGGGGACCAGAACGTGAACTGGCTCAGCGCCTCCTCCACCGCCACCCGGGACTCCTTTACGGCTATAGATCTGACACAACTCATTTCCCAACCCACTAGAGTAAACACAAAGACAGGTACCAGCACCATTCTAGATGCAGTCATCATCAACCGCCCCAAAAAAGTCCAGGATATCCAGGTCCTTCCTGACTCACTTAGTGACCATTCCCCTATCCTATTCCATTGGGTGACCTCCACGCCCAAACTCACAGCCCAGTCCACGCTTATGCAGGCGCCTCAGACCGGTGGTCTGAAAAGCCTCAAGCAACTTCTTGCCCAAATAAACTGGTCACCCATACACCACGCCCCTGACACAGATACTGCCCTAAACTTTTTTCCAAACCTTTAACAAAGCCTGTGACCTATTACGCACCCCTCACGGAAGTCCAACAAAAGCATAAGGCACCCTGGGTTACCCTTACCCTGCTAAACTGCTCAAGAGCAGGGATAACCTATGGCACCTTGCCACAGAAACAGGCGGATGGCTGACAGACAGGCCTACAATGCTGCGCGGAACAAGTGCACCTGGGCCATCTGTAAAGCAAAGGCAGATCACTACCAGGCCACACTCACCTCCTCCTGGGGGTGTGCACGAACATTCTGGGACAACATTAAACAGTTAAATGGGAGCGCGCGCTCCCCTCCCCCATCCCAGATCACCACAGACGGCTCCACCTCTGCCGACCCTGCCTGCATAGCTAACCTCCTAAACACATCTTTCACGGACCTTAGTTCAGTCCACCCTAGCAATTTCTTTGACCCACCCCCCTCCCTACCTACCCCAGTCATCCAACGCCCTGGTTTCTACCTATGTAGGGTAACTACCCAGGAAGTCAGAGCCCACCTGATCAAAGCACTAAAGAGCAATAGTCCTGCGGCGACCCCTGGACCCCAGCACTCTGTCGGGTGCTGGATCAGGTCCCTGCTCCACCACCAGCCTTCTCAACAAATCCTCTGCCTGGGGCAATTCCATCTGCATGGATAAACTGCCACAGTTCGCCCATATACTAAGGAGGTGACAGGTCCTTGGCCAGGAACTACCGACCTATCTCCAGCCTCCCACCCCTCTCCAAAGCCCTAGAAAAACTGGTGGCCACTCAAATTACTGATTACCTGACCAAACACAACATCCTCTGCCCACAACAGATGGTTTCCTGCAGGTCACAGTACAGCGGCACTGCACTAATTGAGTTTTCAGATTTCTCACTCCTCCCTGGACTCTGGCTCCTAGCTGGGGCAGTGTTCATTGATCTCTCAAAGGCCTCGACACTGTCTCCCACCCCTTTCATGCTGGATGCCTCAGCCACACCGCTTCTCTACTGGGCCACCTCCTGGTGCACTAGCTACCTATCTGCCTGCTCCCAATGTGTCAAAATCAATGGGACACTTTCCAAAACCTGTCCCATCCGCTCAGGTGTTCCCCAGGGTTCCATCCTGGGACCACTAATCTTCTGCTCTACCTTAACACCCTGCCCAGAGCATGCACTGGAAAAATTCTGCTGTATGCAGATGATGCCGTCATCTTAGCAGTGTCAGTGGCTCAGTAGGTAGCACACTCACCTCTGAGACCGGGAGATCAGAGAGCTGTGGGTTCAGTTCCCACATCTGGCACTTGGGTTAATATCCCGGTACTGACACTGTAGTGCAGCATGAGAGGGGTGCTACACTTCTGAGGTGCCGTCTTTCGGATGAGACGTTAAACCGAGGTCCCATCTGCCTGAATTGGTGGTAGTTCAGGTGGATGATAAAGATCCCATGGCACTTATCGAAAAGAGTAGGGGAATTTCCCGGTGTCCTAGCAAATTCCCTCATTCACTAAAATTTACCATCAACAGCTTAATCTGGTTCAAGGTCAGTTGGCATTCATCTGTATCCCTCCCTGGGTCGAGCCTGAAAATAGGCAGGATGTGCTAGTGCACTTACCTGGTCAACAAAAACTAAATAAATAAATAAAATCTTTGCCACCCACACAACCCCATCTCCCTTCAGGACACCTACAACTATCCTTTAATGATGTCGAAACCTGGTTTAAGAGCACAGACTTGTCATTAAACTCAAAAAACAATAACAATGCTCTTGCCCACCCCAAAACAAAGCCAGCAACTTCACTCCACATCCTCCTAGCTCCAAACAACCTCTTGAGCAAGTCCGCTCATACAAGTACCTTGGGGTTTCCTTCGACCCAGCCCTCACCTACCACACCCACATTGATGCACTTGCCTCAGCTACCAATGTGCGACTAAGTATCCTCTACCGCTACAAAAATTGTCTCCCCCCGATACCTTCCGACTAGCGGTTACATCCTCAATACTGTCCCTTGTGGACTATGACCTGCCAGTATACGGTGCTGCAGACTTGACCGCCCTCAATAAAATTTGCCTCACCCTGAATAAGGCCTGTAGGCTAATTACGGGGCCCCAGGCTCACTCATACTTGCCAGCTCTATAACATGGCAATGCTTAATCTAAATGAGCGACTTAGATACCAAACCTGCCTCAAAGCGAAAAAACTCTTCTGGGCTATCCCTCCGGGCTGACAGCCTCCATCCACCAAGCCCAACCCTTGGTTCGAACACGAACCTCCTGCAAAGCCACTCTACTGATCCCAAGATCCAGGACCACCCATGGACAGGGTCCTTTAGCTATAGAGCTCCTTCCTGGTATAACAGCTCCCTACCCCATCTCTGACACCCCACGATCTCCTAGTTCAAAACTGCACTTGAGCCAGCTATTTAATACGCAGAAGTGCGCTTGTCTCTAAGGAGGCATAGCTCACTACACACTGACAAAGCTTGCTGAGCGGCACGTCACCTCACCACACCACAACCCGCATTGAACTGTTACCACCATGCTGTTTCTGCATGTTCCCATGTGCAAGAATATGCCATTGCAATTAAACTGTTTTTCTCTGTACAAATGATTGTAACTGCACGTGATTGCTAAAACTTTGTAACCTCTGTGATGTAACAAAAAGTTTGTAATGTATTTGTCCTCAATGTGACGAGGTACCTTTGGAAATGAGCCTCTGGCTCAAAGGTTGTAAACTGATGTACAAATAAATAAATAAATAGAGCCACCGCTCCTAAAGCTATTTGCGCCCTACATTGCTGCTCCTCTAGCCAAAATTTTCACACTATCCCTGTCCCAGAACTATATACTGGATATTTGGAAGGCAGCCAGGATTACCCCTGTTTTCAAAAAGGGAGATCGCAAGGATCCCTCTAACTACAGGCCCATCGCCATACTATCAGCTCTCAGTAAAATTCTGGAGAAACTGGTGTCCACCCAAACAATAAACTTTCTCCAGAAATATGACCTTCTTACCCCAGCCCAGCATGGTTTTCGCAAAGACCATAGCACAACTACCACCGTTCTTAAATTCACATCAGATACCCTTGTGGCCATGGACTCTGGCCTTCTCACAGGGGCCATTTTTCATTGACGTGACATGAAAATTACGTACCTACCGTAATTCTTGATCTTCTTGGACGAGTCTCCACCACTCATTCACACTAGTGGGATTAGCGCCGGAGGCACTAGGACCCATCGGGAGCAAACTTTTTGCTGGAGGGTCGGTGCGAGAGATGGCGCCACGAGGCATGGCGCCGCGAGCAGCGGCTCGAGCGGCAATGACCACCTCGGCGACGACCCTCCAACCGCCTCAGTACCTTTTTTACCAAGGAGGTGCAGCGCAACTAACGTAAAGAGTAAATCTAACCTTAAAAAACGGACATAAGATAGTCCGTACGACCCGTAAGAAGGGTCAGCAAAGAAGTCCTCACGGCCTAAAGATTTGAGGGAGTGAAGACCAACACAGCGGTGAGCTCGGGGGATGGAGGGTGGGCATGTGAATGGTGAGACTCGTCCAAGAAGATCAAGAATTACGGTAGGCAATGTACTTTTCATATCTTCCTGGACATAAGTCTCACCACTCATTCACACTAGTGGGAGAGTACCAAGCTGATAATCCCCCAAAAGGGCGGGCAGGAGAGCCAGAGCTCACGCGTCTAAGATAGAAGACTATTATGATAGTTCTGCCGAATGCGGAATGTCGCCTGGCATGAACATCCAGTGCATAATGCTTACGAAGGTATGCACTGAGCTCCAGGTGGCGGCGTTGCAGATATCCATGGCTGGAACGTGCAGATCTCCGCCCTAAAGATCGCGACCGCCCTAGTAGAGTGAGCGTACACTCTACCCTCCAATTTAACTTGAGCCATGGAGTAGCAATGTCGAAGGCATGCCACTAACCATGATGAGATGCATCTAATAGCGACGGGTTGACCCAGCCGGGTGTCGCTGAAAGAAACAAACAGTTGCTGAGTCTTGCGAAAATTCTTGGTTCTATCTAAATAGAACCGCAAGGCTCTCTTAACATCCAAGGAATGAAGAGATCGTTCCCCTTCATTTTGGAAATTAGCTAAGTAAGAGGGAAGTACCAGAGGTTGGTTTAGATGGAATTCTGACACAACCTTGGGAAGAAATTTAGGATGAGTACGGAGAACTACCTTGTCTTTATGGAATACAGTATAATCGGAGGGTCCGCTACCAAGGCATGAATCTCCGAGACCTCATGGCTGAGGTAATGGCCACCAGGAAGGCAGTCTTCCAGGTAAGAAATTTTAGCTCACAGGTAGCTAAGGGCCCTAAAGGCTTCCGAGTGAGCATGTCCAGCACCAGGTTAATGTCCCAGGTTGCAACTGGACGCCTAACAGGGGGTCTGGTATGAAGAATCCCCTTAAGAAATCTCTTCACCATAGGAAGCTGAGACAGAGTCAAGGAAGAAACTGGCTCATGGAACGCTGAGATGGCACTAAGGTGAACTTTAACTGTGGAGTACTGGAGACCTGAGTTTGATAGGTCCAAAAATACTCCAGAACCTTGTCAGGAGGACAGGAAAGGGATTCCAAGAGGACTTTGCACACCAGAGAGAAAAGCTTGCCATTTGGAAGCTGCGATGCTGGTGGCTGGCTCACAAGAGCCAGAAGGATGTCCGAGACTCTACGAGAGACGTTGAATCGATTCACTTCTACCTCTTCAGGAGCCAAGCATGAAGGTGAAGTGATTTCAGGTTGGGATGGACCAACGAACCCTGAGTCAAAAGGTTGATTTGCAAGGAAGTGGTCTCGGAGAGGCTGCCAACATACTGTTGAGCAGAGGAAACCATAGTTGCTGAGGCCAGGAGGGAGCAATGAGAATCATTTTGGTCCCCTGAGACTCGAACTTGAGGAGAACTCTCTGGATTAGAGGGATCGGTGGAAAGGCGTAAAGAAAACGTTTTGTCCACCGCAGCCTGAACGCATCCTGACAGAAAATGCCAGGCCCTGGATTTCTGGAGCAGAAGAGAGGCAGTTTTATGCTGAGTGGGATGTAAAAGGTCCAGGTCTGGAGTCCCCACTCTTCGAATAGTGACCGAGCTACGTGGCGAGAGACCACTGTGAGGGTCTGCCTCCGTTCTGCTGAGGTGATCTGCTAGATTGTTTTGTATACCTGGCAGATAAACCGCCTGAATCAGAGACTTGTGCTCCAAGCACCACTCCCACACCCTCATTGCTTCCCTGCAAAGGGGTAAGAATGAGCACCGCCTTGCTTGTTGATGTAATACATCACAGCTTTGTTGTCCGCTTGAAGGAGAATGTTCTTGTGACAAAGGATATCCTTCAGAGCTCGGATCGCTAGAGGGACCGCCTCATCTCCAGGACATTTATGTGGAGAAGAGTTTCAACTGAGTCCATACACCTTGAGTGTGAGGAGCGACAGTGAGCTCCCATCCCATTAGCGATGCGCCTGTGGTGATGGAGATCTGATGATCCGGGGAGCAAAGGGGAACCCTTCCAGGAGATTGCTCTCTTGAGTCCACCAGGTGAGAGACCTTCGAAGGGGCTCTGTCACCTTGATGGGATAAGACTGGGGGTGAGAGGTCGGAGACCACTGAGTGGAGAGCATCCACTGGGTGGTTCTCATGTGCAACCGGGCTAGGGGTACAGTGAACACCGAGGACCATGAGACCCAACATGCTGTATCGAGAGAGCTGTAACCGATTGGTTCTCCCCGATGTAACGGGCCATCCGAAGGATGTCAAGTCTTCTGTCCTCTGGAAGGAAAGCCTTCTCGGAAGAGGTGTCTAGAAGCGTCCCTATGAAAAGGAGCCTCTGGGAGGGCTGCAGTTGTGATTTTTTCAAATTCAGCAGAATTCCCATAGACGTAAGAAGACGAGAAGTCGTTTGCACGGCTTCCAAAGTCCCTTGGCTGGAAGGGCTTGCTAGAAGCCAATCGTCCAGGTAGGGAAACACTCGGAGTCCGATCTTCCTGAGATGCGCTGCGAGAACTGCACAACACTTTGTAAAGACTCGCGGCGCCGAGGATAGCCCAAAAGGCAGGACTCTGAACTGATAATGCTGACCCAGAGCTACAAACCTGAGGAACTTGCGGTGGGTCGGGTGGATGGGGATATGCTGGTAAGCCGCCCTGCATATCCAGGGAGGCCAGCCAGTCGTGCTGATGCAGCAAGGGTAACAGGGTACCTAGGAATCATTTTGAATTTCTCCTGGGAGAAATTTGTTTAACTTTCTGAGGTCTAGAATGGGGCATTCCCCAGACTTCTTTGGAACCAGGAAGTAATGGGAGTAGAACCTCAGTTCGCAGATGCGGGGCACCAGTTCTATTGCCCTGTTGCTTAGAAGGCCCTGGATCTCGGCAGTGAGGAGGTCTGATTGAGAGGCCGACAACCTGGGTTGTCGTCTGGGAGGACACTCGCGGGTTTCCAAAAATTGAGAGAATAACCCTCGCGAATTATCCGAAGGACCCATTTGTCCTGGTTATGGACTTCACTGGTTGTAGAAGTACATCAGACGACCTCCCACTGGAGGAGAAAGTTCCACCTCGGGCAATGTGGATGGAACTTGGGCCAGCAATTATAAGGGGCGAGGGGCTTAGGCCCCGGCGCTTGCTGCGCTTTCTTGAGGTTGGGCAGGTTGGCTTTTATGGAAGCTCTCTGCCTCTGCCTCAAAGGACTGGGACGACTATGAAACTGACGTTTGTTCACATGCCCCGAGAGGGAGCAGGCGGAGGTCTGGCCAACTTAATGGCCGACTAGTCTTCTGAGTGGCCTCTAAGGCTTGTTCCACCTGAGGGCCGAAAAGAAAGGAGCCATCAAAGGGCAGCGCCATTACCTGCTGCTGAGCATCATTCGTGAAGCCAGAAGTACGCAGCCAGGAATGGCGCCGAGTACAAATACCTGCGGCTGCTGAGCGAGAAGCAGTGTCGAAAGCGTCCATAGCAGCTTTGACCTGTTGGTTATTGGACTCAATACCCCTAGTAACGGTCAGAAGAAGCTCTGACTTGGAGTCCAATTCAACCATTCTTTTCAAAGAGTGCCACAGGATATACTCATACTGAGAAAATAGCCTTGATAACTGGCAATACGATACTTAGAGTGGAGGCAGCAAAGACTCTCTTACCTAATGTATCAATCTTACGAGACTCTTTGTTAATAGGTCGAGCTGTAGTAGTTTGAGGAAGAACGACCTTATCATTCTCTGCCAGGACTACAATAGGATCCCAAGGGCTTGGGATGCCAAATGGACGATCCTTGGGAGCTGAATACTTTTATCAATGGATTTAGCCACTGAGGGAATAAGAGCAGGATTATTCCATACCATTTGAGACAGCGCCTCAAGGAAGGCTGGATCGGAGGAGTCAAACAGTAGGGATCTCCGCAGCATGAAGGTACTGGAGTCTTAATATCTTCCCAGGATCGATGTCTGTAGTCTGGAGAGAAAGAGTGGATCTCAGGTTCTTCAACAGAGACTTAAAGGACAGGTCCTCGACCACAGGCTCTGTAGCAAAGAAAGATCCTGTTTCCTCCACTTCATCACCCAACCAGGTCTGGGTCAGGCTCAACATCATCTCCTGATGGTCCAGAAAGGACTGATTGGACAGGAAAGGAATGAAATTAGGAGAGGAGGAAATAGCAGAGAAACAAGGAGAGTCCCGAGGCCCCGGCGCCGAGAAGGCAAACGGGTTGAAAGCGGCACCGCAGAGGGGCACGGGCGTCGAAGAGGCATCGCAAGCAGCGCCACGATGGCACCGCGCTGAACCAGCGCGGGCGCCGCCACGGCGCCGCCAGACCCAACGGCGCCCACAGGCGGCGCCGTGGAGATCACGCGGTGCCGCGGACGGCGCCGCAAGGCCGAGCGGCACCAAAAACGGTACCGACAAGCCAACAGACCCCGCGGAAGGTGCTGGAAACGCCCCAGGAACCTGAAAAGCTAGAGAAGGAAAAAAAACAGGAGATAAGGGCATCGGTGTGGCCCCCTGCGCCGCAGCCATGTGAGGGGCGGAACAGCTGAGCGCGGAGTCACCGGCACCGAAGAAGGCGCCGCGCGACTAGGAAGGTCCAACCGCCCTACCCGATCGCTGGAGGAGCCCGGGGGCTCCATGGCAACCGAGCCAGGCAGGAGAACCAACCTCCGAGCCCATCGCTCCATAAGAGCGGCCCACTGATGAAACTGCTCATCTGGAGCCCTACCTACAGGCGGGGAGGGGCTCCGATGTTGAGGACGACGGTCACCAGCAGTTGGCGACTCCGAAGGAGGAGAACAGCAACTAGCTACGATAACCGACCGTCGACACGCAGACATACCAGAGGGTGACCTCGAGTGATGCCTTCTCTTTTTTGACCTGTGGGCCGAAGAAGAGCTCGAGGCCGAACGGTGCCGAGAATGCGACCGTTTATTTTTATGCCGACGGGGGGACCGCCCATCCCCACGGGCATCGGACTGACCGTTGTCGGAACCCCACTGAGGAGAAGGAGGCTGACCGGACCCAGCCCGGCTGACTGAACAGCTTTCATACGAAGTCTCCCTACCGTCACCTGACCTGCTCATGGTCGACTCCGTCCAGTAGGCCGAGACTTCTTCAAGTAAGTTAAATTTAAAATATTAGAAAAATTTAACGAAAATAGAATAAAATTAAGCGATACTACTATCGAGATAATGTTACAAAAAATAAACTGAAAACTATGCACTAGTTTGAGGTTTGACTCCCGACAGGCGGCGTCATGTCACTGAAAGCGCACTTCGACGTAGGGAAAAAGGAACTGAGAGTGTTGGAGGGTCGCCGATGGTCATTGCCGCCGAGTCAGGCTGTCATGCGCCATCTCTCACTGACCCTCCAGCAAAAAGTTTGCTCCTCGATGGTCCTAGTGCCTCCGGCGCTAATCCCACTACTGTGAATGAGTGGTGGAGACTTATGTCCAGGAAGATCAAGGCATTTGACCTCGTCGACCACCACATCCTCTTAGCCTCGCTTAGAACTCTTGGTTTCTCTGAAACGTGGTGAGATGGTTCGACTGCTACCTCTCTGATAGAACTCAAACCGTGAAGTTTAACGCCACCCTTTCGGACAAGGCCACTATCAATGTTGGAGTTCCACAAGGATCCATCCTGGGGCCTCTGCTTTTCTCCATCTTCATTAATAACATCACCACAAACCTCCTCAGGACTGACTCCTTACTATATGCTGATGACATTGTTCTATAGTTCAGTGTTATAAACATTGAAGTAATAAACCAAAATCTCTCGTTTGACTTTCAACTGATCCAAAAATGGCTAACCAGTCACGAAATGGTCTTTAATGAGTCCAAAACCCAGGCTATACTATTCGGTCAAAAGCCAAACTCAGCCACTCCCAATCTAAATTTAAAGTCTTCTCATCCAATGGTTCTAACCTGGTGGTAAACTCATTCAAATACCTAGGTGTCACTCTAGACCCATCTCTAAACTTCGATCAACACATACAACAGGCCAGCAATCTGGTCAACGTCCAAACTTGGTATAGCCACTGCATCAAATATATGCTCACCCGGCCAGACTAGCCATTGCCTGTGTATTCTCCTACCTTCATTAACCCATGATGTTGCCATATTTACCTCTGTGTCCAATCCAGCCTCAGAAAGGGAAGTCACTTATAAATATCTGCCGCCCACGCTTCCTCCTTGCACCGACTAAAACACCACTATACACTATACATTATACTCAGATCTGGGATGGCTTCCTCCTCTGAGCTAAGGCTTTATGCTTATGGCTCAGTCATAGACAAAATTGTCCTCTCGCAAGTACCCAAACCCCTGGCGGGACTCTTCCTTAATTTGAAATCCCACTGTAGCTTAAGGTCTACCGAACAAGCACCTGTTTTTATCCCCAGACTTCATTCCTCCAAAGGCGCCACAGCTTTCGCCTGTCATGCTCCCCAATACTGGAACTCTCTGCCATTTGCTCTATGCCAATCACCTTCCAATGCCTCATTTAAGAGAGGATTACGTAACCATCTTGCCACTTCCTACAAATGCACCTGTTTTTGATGCTCCCTAGCCCATATTTCCTCCATTCCTCTCTCGATACTACAGTCTGTGCTCTTAAAAGTATCAGCACTTTCCCCTTATCTTCCCTTCCACACTCCCCTATATGATTTTCACTTCCCTCCTTCTCCTTCCCCACTTCAAAAGAGGGACATCGTGTCTCCACAGAAAACTCCAGGCCCTGGATCTAGCGAGCAGAAAAAACAGGTTACTCACCTGTAACAGTAATTCTAGGAGTGGTATATGGTGTATCATGAGGCATTTGCCATGCGTACCAAACTGTAACTTTATAGCAAGCATTGGGGTATTACTCTCACTAGTAGGGGGTGGAAGCGCTTGCCCCTGGAGGGAGTCTCAGATGTAAATGACACAACCTCCACCTCACTTGCCAGATCAGTCCAACATGAAAGACTTATACCCTCCCAGCTGGATTGCCAGGTCTAGGACTCTTGGGGTAAGCCAGGTCTCTACTACAGACAGAACATCTGGGTTGTGTTGCACATCCCATGCCTGCAAGAGTCATAACTAGCCAGAAGGCTACAGATATTAATAGAAGCAATAGTTAAGACCCCATCCTTTATTATACTGTAGGTACAGATGTTTTTGGTGCAGGTCCAGCGTTGGGATGAATATTGCCAGACAACATTAACAGCAGAGAGGCCAGTCTTATTACTTGGCTCAATAATAAAATTAGTGATTCTGAAT
Organism: Neoceratodus forsteri; assembly: GCA_016271365.2. Lineage (NCBI taxonomy): Eukaryota > Metazoa > Chordata > Ceratodontiformes > Ceratodontidae > Neoceratodus > Neoceratodus forsteri. Next base: position 553,203,198 of record CM057452.1, on the reverse strand, counting down.
TTTTTTTTAAAGGTTATGAGCATTGTAGAAGGGACAGGAAAGGTAAATGTGGGGGTGGGACTATGATCTATGTTAAAAGTAAATTTAAATTTTCCCCTATTCATCATTCTCCACAAAATTTTGGTTGTGACCTAATTTCTATAGATTTGCTTCTTGGTCAGAATGAGCACCTTTTTATTAGTTCTATCTATGTTCCCCCTGGACTTATAGAGTCTGGTTTAAACCTCATTTCTGAGGTAAATGTATTTCGGCATAGAGAGTGGTTACTCTGTGGTGATTTTAACTGTAATTGGGCTGAAGAGATTAGTACTTTTGCTAAAGATTTTCTGATGGACCTGGGTCTATTCTAGTTGATTAATGAGGTAACTAGGTTTAATCCTAGGTCTGGCCTGGGGACCATACTTGATTGGATTGCAGTCATGCACCCAGACCGGATTGTTAGTTCAGGGGTACTGTCTGATGTACTGAGCTACTACTGTCCAGTTTTTGTTTGTGGTCGGTTAAACTTGATAAACAACCACCAAAATATATTGAATTTAGAAATATTAAGTCTTTTACTTTATTATGGTAGAGACTGCTTGCTCAAAATCGACTGGACTGGACTCGAATCCATCAGGGATCTTGATGTAATGCTGGATGTATTTATTTCTGGCTATTTAAGGGTGGTTAACAGGCTTCTCCTTGAAGAGAATGAGGATTAAAGCTAGTACGCATAAGCGGATTTCCTCTCATTTGCTTCATCTAATGCAATTACGGGATAAAAGCTGGAAACAGTACAAGGATAGTTCTGATCATTCTCATTTTTAATTTATAAATCTCTTAGTAATCAATGCAAATCTGAAATTGTAGTTAAATTGCATTTTTTTTCTCTGAGCAAAAAGTCTGTTGGTAATCCTAAACACACTTGGGCCACTCTAAATAGTTTGATTGGATGGGGTAAAAAACTTGAAATTGCTATCCAATCTGCAGATCACTTGATTAGTGATTCCATGTTAGTCTCTGAAACTTTCAATACAATTTTTAGTAACCTGGATGGGTATAGAGTGCCTTTCCATGGCCCATTATCGAATGCCTTCTTACCTGTAAATGAAATGTCCCACTCTAAATTCAGTTTTAATTATGTTTCTCCTGAATTAATTAAGGAATATGTTTTGAAACTGGATCCCTGACCTTATTTGCTTCATGATGGAATAGATTTTCGAGTAATAAAATTAGGAATAAATTATTTTTCTTTTCCTTATTCTGTTTTGTTTAACTTTTCTATGTCTATAGGGGCTTTTCCCAGTCTCTGGAAGAAGGCCGTAATCACTTCTGTTTTGAAATCTGGAGATTCTATGGTGTTAACCAATTACTGGCAGATTTCCTTGCTATTACCTCTTTTAAAAATTCTGGAACAAATTATTATGGATCAAACTTTTGATTTCTTAAACAAAAATAACTTACTTACTGATTGTCAACATGGCTTTAAGCCTTTACAAAATACAGAGACAGCCTTGGTGGAGTTCACTAGTGCCATACAGGGTGACTTGGATAAAGGACAAACTGTAGCGGCACTTTTTGTGGACCTCACCAAGGCTTTTGATTTGGTGAAGGATGAACTATTAAAAGGCATTCTTTCTCATTTACACTTTTCTGAATATGTTTCCCTTTGGTTTCTTGATTATCTTACGAAAAGATCTCATTTTACTTGAATTGGTGATTGTATTTCTTCTTTTAGTACTACTAAATGTGGGGTACCTCAAGGGTCCATTCTTGGCCCCTTGATTTTTTTCACTTTATATGAATTCTGCTTCTACAGTATGTTCTTGTACATCTTTGATTTTTTATGCTGACAATGCTGTAATATACAGCATTAGTTCTCATCCCAGTGATGCACTGGCAGATGTCCAATGTGATTTTGATTCTTTCCAGAATTGGCTCTTGGTAAATTGTTTGGTACTTAATCCAAGTAAAACTAAATTATGTTATTTTCCAACAAAGTTATTGAAGTGTTGATCTTCCTCAGATTCTTACATTGGATGGTAAGGTCACTGAATTTGTGAACAATTTTAAATATTTGAGGATAATGTTTGATCCAAAATTGTCCTTTGAAGCCCACTTGAATAATTTAAGGAAAATACTCACCAGCGGTTAGGTTTACTGTATAGGGTTAAGCATTTTTTGACAAAAGATTCTAGGTTTCTTCTCATAGTTTCCTTATGAGTGTTACGGATTACAGTATTATTGTTTATTCATCCTTCTCTGGTACACTTTTAGATAAGCTTAATGTACTATATAATTTCATTCTACACTTTATGCTTGATGCCCCTTATAGAACCCACCATTGTTTTTTGTCTAAGAGTTCTAATTGTTTGTCCTTAGAAAATTGAATTTCATATAAATTAGGCATTCTGTTGTATAAGGTTATGCACGGTCTTCTGTCTCCTACAGTTATGTCCTTATTTTCAAGGTTTTCAAACCTTTATGAAACTAGGTCTCAATCTAAATTTACTTTTGAACTTCCTCTGTTTCATACTGTTCTTGGACAGAGATCTATACTGTACAGGGCCTCGTTGTTTTTTAATTCAGTACCTGTTGATATTGCACACAGTAAGACTTTATGGTCTTTTAAATCTAGACTAAAACACTGGTTGATGGATAATGATAATTGCACATGTTTTACTGAGTATTTGTAATGTTATTTATGGTTTTGTATTTTGTATAATGTTTCATGTTTGTATGTATGGATCTGTATGTTTGTGTCATTTGTAACTTGTCGCTGGTGAAAATGGGCAGTTTTGCTCATCCTGCTTACAAGCCTAAAAATTAAAAATGAAATGATGTTCTATCCACACTTCTTGGCAGACTCCTATCAGTTCTCCAGGAGGAGGGAGGCAAGGTGCACATCCCCTACTTAGGGACAGAGATTGGAGAACTGAGGCCCCAAAACCAACATCCCAGCGTGACTTAAGATCAATGTAGTAATGGGAAATGAAGGTGTGCACTGACCTCCAGGTAGCAGCCCTGCAGATTTCCTGGATAGGGACGTCCCTGGAAGCAGCCACGAACACAGTAGTAAAATGGGTGGAATGAACCCTAAGCCCAACAGGAGGCTCCCTACCTGCCAACCTATACCAGAGCTCAATGCAGGACATAATCCACCTGCCAATTGTCTGCTTAGCTGCCGGTCTCCCAGGTGCAGCTTCAGTGTAGGTGACAAATAGCTGGCGAACCTCTCCCGAGCTCCAGCCATGCACCCTTGTAATAGGCTAGGCTATGCAGGTCCAAAGTATGGAGCCTGTGCCTCCTCTGAGTGTGGCTAGGAAGCACACCAGGAGATTAATCACCTGGTTAAGGTGGAACTGGCTGACAACCTTCGGGAGGAACTTTGTTAGGGCACAGGACAACCTGTAGAAGACCAGGTAAGAAGAATCCACCAAAGCACCTAGAGCTCACTAATCCTTCTGACTGATGTGATAGCCACCAGGAAGGCGGTCTTCCCATAACAGGTGTGACATCTCACACCAGTGCATAGGTTCAATGGCTTGCCCATGAGCTTTAGCAAACCAGCAACAGATCCCAAGGTGGTGGTGGTTCACTCACTAGAGGGAAACGTGGTCAAGGCCTTAAAACAGCACCAGACCACCTTCTCCAGTGCCGACTGCTGACCAGCCTGCTCCTGATAAGCAGAGATGGCTGCCAGGTGCACCTTGAGGGTCTGTGACAGGGTAGAATAGGACCCTGTCCCATTTGTTATGGAGAAACTGTTTAAATGCAAGGATCTTTCCTTTTCTGTCTCTTCTCTGTCTGGTTGTGTAACCAAAGTTTCCTATGAGACCTCGGACTTCATCAACCTGACAGTCTCGCAATTCTTTGCCTCTCTCTGTCTCTCAGTTTTCTCTTGCTGTCTTTTCCTCTCATGTATCTACTAATGTTAAAATTTGTGCAAATCAATATGTGAAATGTAACTGATATTGGGATCCTATTGTTAAGAAAATATATAGTGTTACTGTTGAAATGTATATATTTATATTTTGAGATGATTGCAGAAAGCTATTGTAAACTAGAGGTCACCTGAGTTCAATCTTCAGGCCTTTTTGCAAAAGCTAAAAGGGGCCTCAGCTGAAGGACACTGTATTCTAGCAGCTCCTGCCAGATATTTACAAGAACAGGATGTCTGTTTAGAATGGGGGTAGAAGGACTTATTAGTGAGCTGAGCTGCAACTGCTGGAAGAAGAAAAAGGGGCACAGATACTGAAGGAAAAATCTATTTCATTGCTCCTCTGCACATAGTTATTCTGAACAAGTTTATTTTTTTTTTATGTTACTGCTACTGTAAATAAATATTGTTGGTGAATTCTACAACTGCTCCTGGTTTTTCCTATGCTTCTTGACCTGTGCCTCGAGCAACAGATGGTGTCAGCTAAAGTAGGTTGCGTGCATACCCTAAGACAGGCATGTTGTATGTGGGTACTGGGCCCAGTACCAGAGAAGCACAGAGGAAGGTTGGATCCTGCAGCAGCAAGTCCAGGAGTGGTTACCAGGAGAATGGCAGCCAAACTAGCAGAGACAGAAGTCCAGTCTGAGATTGTACAGCCAGTACAAGTTATGGAAAAAGAAGAAGCAGTGACAGAACCTGAAAGCCTGATGGACTTTTTCAGATGGTGGGCTATATAACAAAAACAGACAGAGAGGCAGAGAGAAAAAGAGATTCAGCATTTAGAAGCACAACGGAGAGAAGAGGTGCAGTGATAGAAGCAACAGATGAGAGAATAGATGCAGCGACAGCAGCAGCGATGGCTGGATGCCTTGCAAGCTATCAATGGCAGAGGATCCGGCACAGATTCAGATAAGCAACCAAGTGCAAGCAACTTAAAAGACATTAAACTTACTAAGTTCCTCAGATGATATTGAGGCATATCTGAGAACTTTTGAAAGAGTTGCCACAGCCTGCCAGTGGCCAAAGCAGCAATGGACAATCAGACTGGTACCCTACCTGACAGGAAAGCCCAACTTGCCTACAGCAGTATGGACACTGCACAGTCAGAAAACTATGACCTGGTGAAAGTGAAATCCTGGAAAGGTATGACATCTCCGAGAGACATACAGGCAGAGATTTCGATCTCTGAGGTACAACTTGTTGACAATCCTTGAGAAGCCTTCACCCAACTCAGAGAACTCCTGATAAAATGGATCCAACCAGAGAGCAAAACAGTACCACAAATCATCGACACATTTGACGTGGAGCAATTCATCAACATCTTGCCACAGAAGTGCAGCTGTGGGTAAAGGAACACCACCAAAGAATGGGGAAAAGGCTGCTTCTTTGGCCAAGGACTACCAAATGGCCAGACAGATGCCACAGCAGCGAGGTAATAGCCAAGCACTGGTAAGACACTCTTTTTCCAATTTAAATTACAAGCATGATAAGAACTCTGGTGGGGGTAATAAATCTATGCCCAAAGATGTTATCTGCTATAACTGTAATGAGCCAGGCCATTTTGCAAGAAACTGCCGTAGTAAGGAGAGTGGTACTGGAGCAGATTTGTCCTTGGCAAATTGGGGCAAGTACTTAACAGATGTAAAGGTGAGGGATAAGACTGTAAAGGGACTCATTGATTCGGGAAGCAGACAGACCCTAGTGCATGTTACAGTGCTGGGAAAACACTGTGCAAAGGGACCAGGTACTGGTGTCATCTGCATCCTCGGGGACACTCGATACTATCCCACCAACCAAGTGACTCTGACCATTAAAGGTGTGTCACACCAAGTGAAAGCGGGAGTAGTACCTGCTGTAAGTTACCTGTACCTGTGATTATTGGAAATGACTTTCCATGGTTTACTAAGTTAATCAAAGAGGGAGTAAATCCTGATGTTTCAGCAGCAGTGGTGACAAGAGCTCAGGCAAAGTAAATCTGAGATGGTGGGGACACTTTTCCTTTCAAAGATTCTGATTCGGACTTGTCCGAACACAGCTCCAAGATCCAGAAATCCAGGAAAGAAAGATGATGCCCGAAGAAACTATGGCAACAAATGGCTGAGGGACATAAAGGGTTAAAATGTAAAAATGCTGAAACTAAATTGATAGCTTGCTTTGAAAGAAAATCACAATCAGTTAACGATGTTTTCTCCAGGGTTATTTTAAGCAGCTGGGGTAAAACCAAAATAGGGTGGACCAGTGTTGGAAAAATGTAACGGGTTACTGTACAGAGTTTGAATTAAACCCCAGCCACAGGAACAGACAGAACAATTGGTTATACCACAGAAGTATAGAACAGACTTGTTACAGATAGCACATGATAGTCCTATGGCTGGTCACTCAAGGAGGGATCACACCCTTGCCAGATTGCTGCATATATTTTACTGGCCTGGAGTTCATGAAGATGTTGCTACCTATTGTAATTCCTGTGCTGAGTGTCAGAAAGTAGCCACAGTCACTAGAAAAGACAAGGAGCCCTGGTGCCCCTACCCTTGATAGATGTGACTTTTGAGAGAACTGAAATGGATGTGGTTGGTCCTTTAGACAAAAGTAAAAAGGGTAACAGATTTATCCTGGTAGCATGTGACTTTGCTACTCAATATCCAGAAGCAGTTCAAATGCATACTATTACAGCTCCAAAAGTTACAGCAGAGCTTACCAACATTTTCAGCAGAGTGGGCATACCTAAAGAAATGATTACTGGTAGTAGAAATGGTAGTAATTATGGTGCCACATTGCTTCAGGAGCTGTACAGACTACTAGTTATAACTGCCATAATAACCTCCCCCTATCACCCTCAGACAGACGGTCTTGTTGAGCGTTTTAACCAAACCCTAAAACGCATGGTTTTTTTTTCCAAGTTTCTTTATCCTCCCTGCGGCGGGTCACCCTCATCCTCCACCAACCCTACCAGTCTCGGGGTCCTTCGGGGACTTGAGGTGCTATGGGCACCCCAGGAGATCCCCTGAGCCAGTCTGGAGGCATCATCCTTGGTGGCCCCCACTATTTCCTCCATTACTCCCCGTAACCCTACGCCCGAGACCCCTTAGTGGTGGCGCATGCGCGTGCTTGACGCCTCAGAGCTCCAGTGCCAGGTTCTCTTCACCCCTCCCTTGGCCTAACACCGGCAGTCCTTGGAGCGGTGCCGCAACTCCGACCTACACCAGGGGGCGGCCAAGCTCCAAGGACACCACTTACACCCTCCCAAGGCAGAGGGCCACCAGCTGCTCATGTCCTCTCCCTCCCCCCCTCCTCCATTACTCCCCGTAACCCTACGCCCGAGACCCCTTGAAGTGGTGGCGCATGCGCGTAGTGGCGCACATGCGCACCAGAGCTCCAGTGCCAGGTCTCTTCACCCCTCCCTTGGCATAACACCAGCAGTCCTTGGAGCGGTGCCACCCTACCTACACCAGGGGCGCCAAGCCCAAGGACATCACTTACACTCCAGGCAGAGGGCCGCCAGCTGCTCATGTCTTCCTCCCCGCTGATTCTCCTGACAACCCAGGCTCGCTCCTGAACCTGGTAGTCGGGCGTGGCGCGGTGTGGTGTCCAGCACTCAATCCTCAGGGCCACTGGGCTGGCTCCCTAAAACACATGTTAAAAAGGTTTGTAAAAGGGAAGGGAAAGATTGGGACTAATACTGCCTTACCTACTTTTTTGCTTACAGAGAAGTGCCACAGACATCAACAGGGTTTTCACCATTTGAAATGATGTATGGTAGGCAGCCAAGAGGGCCACTGGATGTGATAAAGAAACGTGGAAGATAACCAGACTCAGAAACACTCTATAACATCTTAAGTGTGTGCCCTAAGAAAGAAGCTGGCAAAATATATTGAAATTGCCCATAGAAATCAGGAAGAGGCCCAAAACCAGCGGAAGGTACTGTATATTATGACCATGGGGTAAAAGAAAAAATGTTTGAGCCAGGTGAAAAGGTTTTGCTACTGTTACCCACAACAGAAAATAAACTGTTAATGAAGTAGCAAGGGCCTTATAAAGTGCTTAGACATACTGGCACTGTTAACTATGAGATTGAAACCCCTGACAGGAAAAATCCTACTAAGATATACCATGCTTACCATCTCAAGAAATGGGCTGAAAAAATGCCAAAAGCTGCCTTGCTAGTTTTACCAGAAACCGATAAGGAAGATATTGATGTAGCTTATGATAGACTGGAATAAACTGTAAATGCTGATACTGTAATGGTGAATGTTTCCTTAACATCAGAACAAACTGCAGGCATTTGTAATGTGCTAAAGACATTTAACAGTACTTTTACCACAGTACCAGGCTGAGCAAAAGGGGCTGAGCATGCAATAGTGACAAAGAATTCTGGTCCTATTAGGCAAAAGACATATAGGTTACCAGAGCGGTTAAGAGCTGACATGGTTAAGGAAATACAAAAAAATGAAAGAACTGGGCATCATAGAGGAGTCAAGGAGTGCTTGGTCATCTCTGACGGTAATTGTAAACAAAAAAGAAAGGGGTGTTAAAATCTCCTTGATTTTAGGAAACTCAATCAAGTGTCAGAATTTGATAGTTATCCTATGCCCAGAATAGATGATTTGGTGGACAGACTGGGAAGTGCTAAGTATATCAGTACCCTCAATCAAACCATGGGTTACTGGCAAATACCTTTAGCTAAAGAATCCAGAGATGAAACTGCATTTGCCACCCCTATAGGATTCTATCAGTTCACCACCGTGCCATTTGCTTTACATGGTACACCAGCTATATTCCAGCGGTACACGGATGTCATTTTATCTCCTCACTCTGGTTATTGTGCTGCATACGTGGATGTCGTCGTGGTGTACAGTCCAGACTGGAAAAGCCACCTGGAACACCTACAAACAGTTATCCAAGTTATCAAAAATGCAGGTCTGACTATTAATCCTACCAAATGTGCACTGGGCATGCAGGAAACCAGATATTTGGGCTATGTGTTGGGAAATGGAGAAGTTAAGCCAGAAGTTTCTAAGACAGAAGCTGTAGCTAACAGTTCTGTACCGACAACAAAGAAACATGTCCGGTCATTTTTAGAGCTGGCTGGTTATTATCAGAGATTTGTTCCCAACTTTGCTAAGTTAGCTACTCCCGTCTCTGAACTTATAAAAAAACGGTATTTGAATAATGTGAAATGGACCCCAGAGTGTGGTGAAGCTTTTCAAGCCATAAAGGCTGCATTATGTTTAGCCCGTTTTAAGAAGCCCAAACTTTGAGAAACCATTTTTACTACAAACAGATGAATCAGAGGTAGACCTAGGTGCAGTACTGAGTCAAAATGTGTCATAGGTATCATAGGTGTTACAGAGCTTTGAAGACTATTGTCCATTTTGCTCGCCTTAAGTTCACACATAGCCCGGGATGTTATTAATACTAAATTACGTATCAAGACGTGTCTTGAATGTATCCTTGTTGCTGCTGGCTACTACCTTGATTAGAAGTTCATTCCATGTCTTAGTTACTCTTCCTGAGAACCAGATCCTCCTTTCTTTGTTCTACAGTGATCACCCATCGACTGTAGTGGATGTGCTCTGTATTGTACACTTGTTCCTAAATACAAGGCCTAATTGTTCCCATAATAGCATATCATCGAGTGCTCTATAAATAATGCACATGTCTCCCTCTCAACCTCGATATTCCAGGGGTACAGGCCTAGTTTTGTAAGCCTATTTTATAATCTAATCCTCTAACCTCTTTTGTCCTTCTGGTAGCCTTCTCTGTACTTCCTCAATCGCCTTTATAACACCCTTATCCCTGGTGCGAGAACTGTGACAGTACTCCATATGGGTCCACACCAAGGAGGTGTACAGGGCAGCATCACTTTTGCTGTTACATTTGATATGCTTGTTTATACAATGCAATATACCACCTGCCTTCTTTATGACTTGTTGACAGTGTAAATTAGGGCTCAGGTCATATTTTAACTCTAACACCTAGATCTTTCTCATCTTTTACTGTTTCCAGTACCCTACCACCCAGCACATAGTGGGCTTGTAAATATTTTTTCCCAAAATGCATAACTGCATTTATTGGTGTAAAAAGTGAGCTTCTTAGTATTTGCCCAACATTCTAGTTCCTTTAATGTAGATGGGACAGAACAACCTATTCTGTACATAAGTAGGAAATTGCATGACAGAGAGAAAAGGTACTCCACTATCGAAAGGAATGTTTAGCAGCAAAGTGAGCCATGGAGTCCCTGAAGTTTTATTTGCTAGGAACTGACTTTGTTCTGTAACAGATCACAGTCCTCTCTGTTGGCTTAACCAGATGAAAGATAAATATTCTAGAATCACAAGATGGTACCTGACACTACAGCCATTTAAACTCATAATACACAAATCTGGTAAAGAGAATAGCAATGCTGATTTTTGGCAAGATATGGATCAGGAATTGAGGGTTCTGAAGGTTGAAAACAAATGTATGGGTTTGAACTTTACTGTTTGCTGTACTGTTATATAAAACTGATAATGTACATGTGCTTAATTTCTGAAAGCAACAATTCTTAGTAGAGAATTAATAAAAAGTTTTGGAAACCTGTTTAATAAAACAGGTTTCCTCTTAAGAAGGGGGGTGTACGTGACAGGGTGGAATAGGACCCTGTCCCATTTGTTATGGAGAAAGTGTTTAAATGTAGGGATTTTTCCTTTTCTGTCTCTTCTCTGTCTGGTTGCGAAACCAAATTTTCCTGTGAGATCTCAGACTTGATCAACCCGACAGTCTCGCAATTCTTTGCCTCTCTCTCTCTCTCTCTCTGTCTCAGTTTTCTCTTGCTGCCTTTTCTTCCCTTGCATAACTGCTAATACTGTATAGCAGTTTGTATTCTCGCCTGATATATTTAGCAGGCGCTCTGCTACCGCACATATTCACTCCCAATAGTATTCGCGCTGCGGTCACTGGCAAACACAGCAGTACGTGCTGCAGAACTACATAGTGGTTAATGAAGATCTGGATCGCTAATGGATCCCTAATTGATCACAGCAGGCTTTAAGAACTCCCCCTGATTCACCCTGTTCTGCTTACTTGCTTGGTTGCTGGGTTGCCACTCAGTTGCCAGCATGTCGCTTCTGAAATGGATGAGTTCCTCATAGCCCATCAAGTGAAAGTATCCTGTGGAGGTGAGCACTGTTTCCAGTACTGATCTGGCTGAGAGTTCTGGTGTGGAGCTTGGAATAGCAGCAGCTGTTGTGAAGGAACTTGCAGCTGCTTCCCTACCTCCGACAAAGAAGAGTAGACCTCTGCCTATGTAAATTACACACCTGAGACTAGATTTCAAGTGGGAAGTATGCGGCTGAGCAGGAGTGATGGCTGCTGTTAGCCACTACATGAGTACCACAGGCAGCAGGATAAATGAGAGTACAGTCCATAGTTTCAAGTCCCACTACCTGGCCGAGCTCCAGAAGATCCCTGATCCCACAACCATGTCTCCTCTCCTCCCTTGTAAATCATGAGGACGACCAACACATCTAGAGGAGCATCTTGAGGAACAGTTGAAAAAAATTGTTAAATCCCTCCATGCCGAGGGAGCAGTAGTTAATGCAGGGGTCATGCATACATGCAGCAGCAGTTGGCATAGTGACAGCCAACTCTCCTCAGTTGCTATCTGAGAATGGGGGGCACCTAGATCTCTCAAGCAAGTGGGCGTGTGGTTACCTTCACAGAATTGGATTTAGCAAATGAAAAGGGACCAAAGCAGGACGTAAAACGCCCAGTGACTTTCCCAACTTAAAATCAGCTTTTCTGACCAGAATTGCAAACGTTCATGCACAGGAGCTGATCAGAACTCAAATAGTGATTAACATGGATGAAACAGGAGTCAATATTTTCGATTGAACAGGCACAGTGCAGTTAGTCAAGCATACCTCTTTTCTTTTTTCTATTTAGGGTTTGCAGGCGGATGCAGCACAAAAGTAGAATTACATGACACGGAACGCTGCTGCTGGATACAGTACTGATTGAACTCACACTACTGTTTTTTTTTTTTTTTGAGCAATTATTTACTGTTAGTCAATAAAGTGCTTCATTTTAAAAGCAGCAACATTGTCTGTGTATACTTTAACGTTAACGTTAACTGCAACACATGGATGTTACCAAAAAGTTGATTATATTAGCTCAGATTATTTTCCTGATATTTCTGTTGAAATGTATATATTTATATTTTGAGATGATTGCAGAAAGCTATAGTAAACTAGAGGTTGCCTAAGTTCAATCTTTAGGCCTTTTGCAAAAGCTAAAGGGGCCTCAGCTGAAGGACACTGTGATTTAGCAGCTCCTGCCAGATACTTACAAGAACAGAATGGGGTGGAAGGACTATAAGTGAGCTGAGCTGCAACTGCTGGAAGAAGAAAGGGACACAGATACTGAAGGAAAAAACTATTTCATTGCTCCTCTGTACATAGTTATTCTGAACAGTTTATTTTTTTTTATGTTACTGCTACTGTAAATAAATATTTTGGTGAATTCTAAAACTGCTCTTGGTTTTTCCTATGCTTCCTGACCTGTGCCTCAATGACAGAGTCGTCGACCACAGGCCCGACTGAGAGAGCGACCACAGATAATCAAGAATGCTAGCCACTGTATAGGACAAAGGGTCCAACCCCTTGCCCTTACACCAAATGGAGAACCTCTTCCATTTGAAGCCACAGCATTTCCTGGTCGACTCCTTTCGAGATGCCTTCACAACAGTAAGGGCATCTTCAGAGAGACCCAAAGCCTGGAACTCTAGCTGCTCAAGAACCAGGCTAGCAGGTGCAGGGCTTGAAGGTCCAGATAGAGAACCTTCCCCTGACTGATGGAGAGCAGGTCCGGATGGAGAGGAAGATGCCTCAGGAGCCTGCAGCTGAGGCTGAGGATATCAGGGTACCAAAACTGGCACGGCCAGTCTGGAGCCACCAGGATCACCTGTGCCTTGTCCCTCCTGGCCTTGAGAAGCACCTTGTGGATCAAGGGAAGTGGAGGGATGGCTTAAAAGAGGCCTGGGGTCTAGGGCCTCAAGAAGGCATCCCACTGCAGCATTCCCTGCTGAGGGGGGCAGGCACAAAACAGCCTCAGTTTTGCGTTCTCCATGGAGGTAAACAGGTCCACCTGAGGGGTGCCCCACTGGGAGAACAGACTGTGTACTACCAATGGGTGGAGAGACCACTTGTAAGACGCCTCACGAACAAGGCTGAGGACATCTGCTAGCTGGCTGGAGGCCCCTGCCACATGTATGGCTAGGAGATCAGCCCCCAGGCTGTGCACGAGGGTCTACACATGGAGAGCTTCCTTGTACAGGGGCAAAGAGTGCGTTCTGCCCTGTTTGTTGAGGTAGTACATGGTCATGGTTTTGTCCATCTGGACCTGGACTACCTGAACCCTAATGTGAGGAATGAACACAGTCAGCGCCAGCCAGGCTACTTAGAACTCCAGCAGGTTGATGTGGCATCGGGACTTCTCAGAGGTTCAGAGCCCGTAGACTCTGTGTTCCCCACGTGGGTACTCCAGCCCACGAGAGAGGCATCAGTTGTCAGGATGACCATCGGCTCTGGGTGGACAAAGGGGAACCCTTCCTGAAGATGTTCTGGGACTAGCCACAACTAGAGAGCATCCAACATCCGCTGGGTCACAGTGATCAGCTGGTTGAAGTGACCCCTGCGGTCAGACCACTGGTTGGCCAGCTCCCACAGCAGAAAGCACATTCTCCAGCAGGCCCAATGGACCATGCTGATGCAGGCCGCCATGTAACCCAGCAGGTGCAGGAAGTCCTGGGCAGGGCGCAGTTGCCCAACCCGAAATGATTGGGTAAAGGAGAGAGCCTCCGCCTTGTCCGCTGGCAGCCGGGCTCTGGCTCTGCAAGAGTTGAGCTCCACCTCAGCGAAGTTGATCACATGCGAAGGCACGAGTTCTGACTTGGCTTCAATGAGAAGGGGCCAAAGGGAAACACAGGTATGGAGGGCCAGGTCCCTGGACCACTCCACCTTCTGCCTGGAGGGACCTGCGATCAGCCAGTCATCCAAGTAGGGGTAAATCCGGACCCCTCATCACCTCAGGTAAGCTGCCACCACTGCAATGCACTTGGTAAAGAGACCCTGGGGTCCAAGGAGAGGCCAAATGGCATGGCCTGGAACTCATAGAGGGCTCCCTCTGCTCTGAAGCAGAGGTACCTTCTGTGAGATGGACGGATCAGGACGTGAAAGAATGTGTCCTGAAGATTCAGGGAGCAAAACCACATGTTTTGCTCTAGAGATGGTATGATCTGAGAGAGAGTGACCATCCTGAAGGGGTGCAACTTGAGAAACTTGTTCAGGTCGTGCAGATCTGGAATGAGACACCAGTCCCCCCCCCCAATCCATTTTGGCACCAGGAAGTTAACTGGAGAGAAACCCTGCGTGTTCTGGAGGACCTGCAACAGGAACCACGACCTCCTTGCTGAGAAGCTGGGCAATGTCATCTCAAAGAGCCGGCAGAATGTCTGTGGATACCAAGTCCTCCCACGGGGCGTGAGTGTTGCAAGGAGGGTAATGTTCAAATTCCAGAGGTTGACCCTGGCTGACCACCTTGAGATCCCACCTGTCCCTGGTGACAGCGGACCAGGTGGAAAGGAAATGGCAGAGCTGGCCCCTCATGGGAGAACCCAGAGGAGGTGTGATGGGCATGAGGCAGGCACCCCTCATCCAGTCACTGGGCAGGCTTGGAGGAGGAGGAGGAGGAGGGCCTGACTGAAGGGACACTGGGGCCTCTCCTTCCAGGCTTATGGATGACTGAGGCCACAGACTGCAGCCAAGGTCGCCAGGCTTGGGCCTACTGTCCTGCCTGGTGCTGTGCTGGTTTGGCCACAAGAGTCGAGGTGGGCCAAAAGGGCTTTTTGTTTCTGCTGCTTAGAGCCCTTGGGGTCCTTCTGAGCAGATGTCACAGAGTCCAAGATGACACTGGACTTTTCAGTGTGGGTGAGGTGGCCCTCGACCCCAGGCCTGAACAGGTCGATGCCCAGGAAGGGGACATCCACCAGCTTGTGCTGGGTGTTTGCCATGAAGTCTGAGATCCGCAGCCAAGCCCTTTGGTGCACAGCCATCGCAGCCACCACAGAGAGGGCACAGGAGTCCCCAGTGTCCATGGCTATCTGGAGCTGCTGCTTTGCTACAGCCCGGCCCTGGTCCCGAACCTGTTTGACCGTGGTCTGAAGGTCCGCTAGTAGATGAGGAAGCACCTCACCCAGGTTGACCAACAGGGCATTGGAGAAGTGGGCCATGAAAAGGGCCAAGCTCACCTGACGAAGGCCAAGCAAGGAGGCAGCGTAGACTTTTTTAGCTGCTTGGTCCAGCTTCTTGGACTCTGTCAGGCAGCTTGCTGACATCCCCCATGTTGCCAAAATGCCTGAACACAGAATTGTCCACCAAGCCCTCAGCTGAGGGGTGGTCTGTGAATCCCAACATGGAAATGGTAGGGACCGCATATTTGTGGGCCATCCAGGCAGATGGTGCTGGGCAGGAAGCAGGGCAGTGCCAAAGCTCCAAAGCAGGGCCAAGGATGGCCTCTGCCACCAGGAAGGCCTCCCCAGGGGAATCTCCCTGGTCCGGGATCTTGGTGAACAGGTATCAAGCCCGTTTCTGGACAGGCTCCATCTTCATACCCGTGGACTCCAAGATCAAACGGAGAAGACCCATAAAGGAGGTAGGGATTTCATCCGATGAGAGACCACCCGCTGACTCAATGTCAACCAGACATTGCAGGGAGAAACCCTCAGACTCCAAAGAGTCACTGAAAAGGGGTCAACCACCGAAATCCCCGCTGACCCTCCGTGGACAGTCAGGGGTGATGGTGACTGACAGCCAATGGGGAAGCCCCAAGGCCGGCCAAGACGCCTTGGTCAGAGCGCCGGTCTTCGGCTGTTTAGAAGATGGCTCCATGGCAAATAGTGAAGATACAGGGGTTGGCTGAGCCGGGACCGACTTGGTCAGATCCTGAGGCAGAGACAGCATCAGCCATTGGAGCTACAGCCAGTTGATGGCCAGGGTGAGGCTGGCACTGGTTTCATACTGAAGAACACTGGCTGTTACCAGATAAGATCCTCGTATCATCAACACAACTTGTGCTGAAGCCTCTCCTCACCTGAGCGCTGCTTCCCAGAGCACTGAGAGTGGAAGCGCCAACGTTGGCTGGAACCGCTTGACCCCAAGAATATGATTTAGACCTCAATCGCAACTGCTGGGGGGACTGGCGGCAGGGCTCGGAGGGTGTTGGCGACTGCCGAGGCATCGCCGGGTCTTGGTCGATGATCAGAGGCAGCAGGTCAGAGGACTGATCCGTCCCTCCAACGGTCTGAGTCAGGACCGGAGTCCTGGATAAAGAAGTGTGGGCCTCTTCAGTCGACAACTGGTCGACCGACTTGAGAAAAATCTCAGCTGGAAGATCAACCAGCGTTTCAGCCAACTGGCCCGATGGAGTTACCGTGGACCTAGTGGCCTGGGCCGATGATTTGACAGAAGGCGTATCAGGAGAAGTGGGGGAATCCGACGCCTCAACCAAGAGCATTCCCATCCCATGATCGATGGCGCAGACCATTTTTGGTCTCTTTATCGACGGATTTCAGCCCCAAGAAGGTCCTGCCCGGAGAGTTGTAAAGCTCTAGCACAATTCCTTGAATGATCCCATGAAAGAGGCGCCCAGTGCATGTGGAACAAAGGCCGAAGCTGAGGAGGTATGAGCTGCGACCTGAGCCGCCCCCTCCTCAAACACCGCAAGCTGTTCGGCAGACCATGCATCCGCGGAGACCACCCAATGGGCATCTTTGGATCTGACCAGAGGGTTCCGTTCGCTCGGTCAGCCTAGAGTGAGTTGGGCTTGATGGTCCTCGAGAACAGAAGGGTGGAAAGTCCGACAGATGTCGCAGGCCTGAGGATCGTGCTTGTGTCCCAGGCAGTAGACGCACGTCTTGTGCGGATCCATTCAGGACATCTTCTGCCCGCAAAGGCACCGACGGAACTCCGGAGCAGACTTGCCGTCATCCTTCATGATCGAAGAATGAGCCTGAAGACAGAACTTTTAATAGGTTTGGAAGTAAATCCGTAGATTTTGTAGCAAAGGGCCTACTCAGCGTGAAAGCGGTAAGGAAGGAGTCTGCTTCTTCCAGCAGAAAGGCAGATCTGGCGTCATGGGGTGGAGCTAAGGCAGTTACCAGTCGGGTGGCTGGGAGGAGCCAGCTTGAAGACGCTCCAGCCAGAATTAAAGGGAAAGACAACTGCCAAGAAGTGTAGATAGAACATCATATCTACGTCCCTAGCAAAAACAGTTTTTTAGTTACACTGGAAGCCTGAAAGGGGGACAAAAAACTATAGGTAAAATAAATCTGGAAAATCAGGTCATAGGGGATGAGCAAAATGTTGCTAACATGTTTAATGAATATTTTCTCAGTGTTTTTAAACCTAAAGAGAACAGTATTATCCCATGTGATATCAGAAAGTACCACAAAACTAAAATAATATCAAAAAAGGAAGTCCAAGACAAATGAAATTAACTGAAGGTGAACAAATCAGCAGGACTAGACAGAATCCATCCGTGGTTTCTCAGAGAACTGACGGACAATCTGGCAGGTTCCCTGGCCATATTATTTAACACCTCGTTGTGAGAAAGAATAAAAATTCCTGAATGGCGAGAAGCAGGTGTGACTCCAATCTTCAAAAAGGGTGACAAACAGGATGTCAGAAACTACTGACCTATAAGCCTGACATCAATTATAGAAAACTAATGGAAGGCTTTATCCGGGAAATCATAGAAACACACATAAGAACTCAAGGGTTAAGTGACATATCCCAACATGGCTTCCTTCCCGGTAGATCATGCCTGACGAACTTAACATAGTTCTTTGAGCCAGTCAGTTGTGCCCTGGACAAAGGGCTACCTGTGGACATCAATATATTTAGATTACTCTTAAGAGTTTGATTCAGTGCCCCACAAAGAACATACAATGCTTGATAAGTCTAAAAATACATCCAAACGTTATACACTGGATCTAGTACTGACTAATGGGGAAAGGATCACAGATCTTAAGGCAGAAGTCACTTGGGGGCCAGTGACCATCACATGGTATAATTCAATTTGGCCACTAGAAGTAAATCATCCCATTCCAAGGCAAACATATGTGACTTCAGAGTAGCTGACTTTGATAAGATGGCCAACAGAGTTAAGCTAGCCCTGGCAAGAAGAAATACAGGTGAGGGGGTACAGGCAAAGTGGGCAAGCATTAAGGATGCAATACTTGAAGCAACATCCCATTGTGTTAGGGAGAAAAGCAAGAGCAAAAGAAGAAGGAAACCACTTTGGTTCTCAGAAACAGTAGCAGAAAAGATCAGAGCCAAAAGGCTGGCCTTCAGGAAATATAAGGCAGCAGGACGAAGATAGGGAGACATACCAAACTTCCCTAAGGGAAGCAGGGAAGGCAGTAAGGCAGGTAAAGGCCCAAACCAAGGAAACACTAGCACGAACAGTAAAAGAAGGTGACAAGACTTTCTATAGATACATTAGTGAAAGGAGAAAGTCCAGAGGGGTATTGCTAAGATTAAAGAGGATAAGGGGAGTGTGGAGGAGGACCAAGGAAAAGCACCTATCCTAAATAGATACTTCTGCTCAGTATTTACTGAGGAGAAGGTAGGGCAGGGCCCACAGCTCAGCACCATGGACACAGGGGAGAGGGAGGTGTGCACAAGTCCCTTCACAAAAGAAAGGGTCCTACAGGAGCTCACTAAGCTCAGGGTGGACAAGGCAATGGGACCTAATGGCATACATCTCAGGGTACTAAAGAAGCTAAGGGTGGAACTAGCAGAGAAACTGTTTAGTGAGTCTGTGAGCACAGAAGAGGTCCCAGAAGACTGGAAAAGGGCTCATGTGATCCCTCTCCACAACAGTGGCAGCAGGGAGGAAGCAGGGAACTACAGACCAGTCAGTCTTACCTCAGTAGTGGGTAAGATTATGGAGGCACTCCTTAAGGAAAGGACAGTGCAACACCTGGAATTCATAGGAGCACAGGATCCAAGACAGTATGGGTTTACAACAGGAAGGTCCTGTCAAACTAATCTCATAGATTTCTTTGACTGGGCAACCAGAGTGGTGGACCGAGGGGTGCAGTTGATGTCGCCTGCCTTGACTTCAGCAAAGCTTTCAATACTGTTCCACATAGAAGATTGATTAATAAGCTGGGAGGCTCGGGGTGGGTCAGAACTTGGTCAACTGGGTGGCAAACTGGTTGGCGGGCAGAAAACAGAGAGTGGTGGTAAACGGTATACAGTCAGAAGAGATGTAAGTCACAAGTGGGGTACCTCAGGGATCAGTCCTGGGGCCAGTCCTCTTCAATATCTTCATCAGTGACATTGCAGATGGACTGGAGGCTAAGGTTTGCCTGTTTGCAGATAATACCAAGATCTGCAACAGAGTAGATGATCCAGATGGGGTGGGCAGAATGAGAAGAGATCTGGAAAAACTGGAAAAATGGTCTGAAAAGTGCCAACTGAGGTTTAACACAAAGAAGTACAAGATCATGCACATAGGGAAGAGAAACTCTGAAGCTGCCCATAGGTTGGGAGGGGAGTTGCTGGCAATCACAAGGGAAGAAAGAGACTTGGGCGTCATCATCACAGATGACTTGAAATCATCCATGCAGAGGCTAGAGGGATGTTGGGGTGTATTAGTAGGGGTATCACAAGTCGTAAGAGGGAGGTAATAATCCCTCTTTACAAGACACTGGTTAGGCCCCATCTGGAGTACTGCATGCAGCACTGGAGGCTGCACCTGCACAATGACACTAACAAGATGGAGGTAGTCCAGAGAAGGCCAACCAAAATGATGCAGGGACTGCATCAGGAAACATACGAGGACAGATTAACGGAGCTTAACACGTATACCCTAGAGCAAAGGAGGGACAGAGGTGATACGATTGAAACATTCAAACATCTTAAGGGCATTAACAAGGTGAAAGAGTATAACATGTTTCAATATAAGAAAAATGACAGGACAAGAGGACATAGCATGAGATTAGAAGGAAGCCAATCAAGGGGTAATGTGAGGAAGTTCTTTTTCACAGAAAGGGTGGTGGATGCATGGAACAGCCTACTTCAGGAAGTGGTGGATATGAATACAGTGCAGGGCTTCAAACAAGCATGGGATAGGTATAAAGGAACAATACATATGAGTATGAATAGATAGGCCACTGACAGAGTAAAGGCCTATGGCACATTCATAACGTAGGAAAAAATGGGCAGACTGGATGGGCCTTGCGGTCCTTATCTGCTGCCAACTTCTATGTGTCTATGTAACTCTTGGCTGGATAACAGATATCAGGGGGTAGGTGTCAGGGGCTATTACTCTGGTAAAGGTGCGGTGACAAGTGGGGTCCCTCAGGTGTCTGTTTCGGGACCTGCCCTGTTTAATGTCTGTCTCAGGTATGAAAAAGTCATCAAGGTCATGGTCTTGTAAATATGTCGCTGACACACAGATAGGGACAGTTGTTAACAACAGAGAAACTCTTGATCACCTCCAGGATGAATTTAAACAACTAGAAGACTGGGCTGATAATCATGGACTTGATTTCAATATCGATAAATGCAAGGTGATACACTTAGGCATTCATAACATTAAAGCTAGCTATAAACTTAACAACATGACATTAGCATCTACGACAAATGAAAAAGACCTGGGAGTATATGTCTCTGAGTCTGACACCCTGACTTTTTTTTATAGTTTCTTTATTATTACACCAACAAGAGTCATATACAACAGATATCTATTTCACTATAGTCATATATGTTTCAATAAATGCTAAAACACAATACCATGAACTTTTACTTATCTCTACTAACAAATAAGTTAAGTTAAAAAATACATAAATAAATAAACACCAGAAACAATGGGTCTGATAGCTATATTCTATTCATATACTCACTTTTTACCGTCAATATGTCTTATATGTTTCCCTTATTCCATTAATCGGTACAGGAGTTGAACAATACCCTTAATTAAGGAGCTGGATCCATAAGGACAAGAAGAAACCAAAAGAACTGCGGTCTGATGGGACTGAATGTGTGCCACACTCTATTGCATTATACTGTATGTGAAGGGGAAGGCCCTCATATAGATCCCATCTAGTCCATCAATTCTGGTACTTTTCCACCTGTTGTGAGAGACCAAATGTAAGTTTCTCCAACCTTTGTATATGTGTAACCATTTGCTCCCATTCCTCAACCACAGGGGAGTCTTGTTGCAGCCATTGTTTTGTAATCATTTTAATGGCCGCAATTGTTAAGATAACCCACAAATACCTGCCCTCCTTGCCCCTCACTTCCTCTGGGTACAGTCCCATAAGCAAATTTTCTTGTCCCAGCTCTGCCTGAATCTATCCCGCAGATGCCATTGGACCTGTCTCCAAAATAAACCAATTGTTGGAGAATTCTATAAAATATGTGCCTGTGTGGCTTCCACCTCACCACATCCTCTCCAGCACTGAGAGGGGACCCCATCATCCCACTTCGAGACCTGCACAGGCACCAGGAAATATCTTATTCTGAGTTTCCAACCAAATTCCTTCCAAATGGGGGAAGATGATGTATGCCACTTATTTCCCCAAAATTGGGTCCACTGCTGGTCACTGAGGGAGATATTTAGGTCTGCTTTCCACTTATTTTTAACATATTCAGAGGAATATCCATAATCATTTATATAATTAGCGTATAATAGGGATATGGCCTTCTCACCCTTGGGGGATCTCCATATATTCTGAAATAATGGAAGGCCTGAGGTGTCTAACACCTTCCCCTGCTGGGTCCTTATAAGACTACTAATATAGTCTCTCAATTGATAATAACATAGTCTGTCCCCCTCTCCCCATCCAAATCTCTGTTGTGCCGTCTCAAAGGAGATCACAGAGCCCGCCTCCAGCAAGTGGACCGGGAAAGTAACCTCCCACTCTACCTGTTGGCTAAACCATTTGTCTTGCCTCACAGGAGGGAACTGTGGGTCAGATGTCCACTACCTATATTGCCAGAGGATAGCCTTGGTGTGCCTTTCAAAGTTCCCCTCCTCCAATCCTCCAATATTGCTCTAGTATCCATGAATTTGGATTGAAAAGGTCTCAGTTGTGGAGGTTGAAACAACAGAGCCCCAAGGTTCAACTTCCCATGCTCACGTATGCCTATCTGCTTCCACCCAGACTTATACTGTGGACTACCCCAAAGCAGAGCGACCCTCATCTGTGCTGTGATCCAATAACCTTGCAGGTTAGGGAATGCTAGTCCCCACCTGAACCTTGGGAAGAAACAGTGTTTGTTTTCTAACTCTCGGCCATCTTTTGTCCCACAAAAACCTAAAGAATAGCCGTTGTCCCCTCACCAATTCCCCCTGGGAAATCACACGGGGCACGCACTGAAATAGATACAGTATAATAAACGAGGTAGTGCATTCATTTTGAGGGACTGGACCCGGGCATATTTAGAAATCTGAAGCACTGACCACCTCCTGAGATCTTCTTTTAGTTGTTTCCATAGGGGGATATACTTTAGGTCGTAAAGCTGGGAGGATGTGTTCCCCAGTATGATCCCCAGGTATTTCACAGCTGGCAGATCCCAATTCATGGGGAATTGTTTAATTTACAGGAGGACTTGGTAATGAAAACTTAAAACTTTCACCTTAGTTTTACTCAGCGTGTACCCCGCCAGGGCAGAAAATTCCTCAATTTGCTGAGATACTGCCGGTAGAGATTTCTCTGGATCTGTTAAGTATATTAGGACATCATCAGCATAGAGTGCCAACTTATGCACACTGACCCCCAGCTGGACCCCTTTTATTAAGGCATTTTGCCAGACTGACTGCGCTAATGGCTCTATATAGAGGGCAAACAGCAACAGGGAGAGTGGACATCCCTGTCGGGTGCCCCTGCCCAATGTGAAACCTGATGATATATGGCCGTCGGCTTTTACATACCCCTGTAGGTGGTGATATAATTTGAATAAACCACTCAAGAAGGCATCAGGAAAACCAAATCCAGAAATGATGAAGAAACTTTCATCAAATGCTTTTTGAGCATCTAAACTCAGCAACAGCGAGGGGAGTTTGGTGTCATTATTGTGCTCAATAATGTGAACTGTTCTCCTGAAGTTATCCTGGGCTTGTCTTCCTGGGACAAATCTGGTCTGATCTAAATGTATCAATTCAGGAAGAGTTGATTGAATACGACAGGCCAATATTGAAGTTAATATTTTATAGTCATTGTTAAGAAGGGAAATAGGTCTGTATGAGGAACAGAGCTTAGGGTCCTTTCCGGGCTTTGGTATGACCGATACCACTGCTTGTGACCATGAGATGGAGACCATACCCCCTCCTGGAAGATAGCATTGAAGGTATTAAGCAGCAATGGAGAAATGTCCCCTTTAAAGGCATTATAGAATTCAGCTGAGAGCGCATCGCTACTGGGGCACTTTCTGGTTTAAAGTCTGGAGATCTCTGCCTTAAACTCCACTAGGGAAATCAGCACAAAGAGATCCTCCTTCTATTGCTCCTTCAACTTTAAAAGAAAGGCACATGAAAGGAACTCTGTCATCTTCCCAGGGTTTGGCTCTGAATCTGGTGCATAAAGTTGCTGGTAGTAGTCCCAGAATGCCTCTGATATTTCAGGTATTGATTTCACTATTTGCCGTGTGTTAGGATGTAGCATACCTGATATAAGTGCTCTGGCCCTTTGAATACGCAATCTACTAGCCAGAAGTCTCAGCGATCGAGGGCCCCCCTCATAATATCACTGCCTTAAAAACAAAAGCTTCTGTTTGACACCATGGTCTAAGATTTCATTCAATTCTTTTTAAGTTTCAAAAGATCTTTAGCTCTCTGTTTGTCCATCTTAATCTTTTGGAGGGTCTCTAGGGAATTAAGCTGTCCCATTAAATGAGTTTGCTTAACCTCTCTTTCTTTTTTTTTTCCTACTAGCAATTTCAATAAATTTCTCTCGCAGGACTGCCTTGGCAGCATTCCATAGCACAGCGCCAGTCATCCCCTGTGAGGAATTATCTTGCAAATACTGTCTGTAGGTTTCCTGAATTTCCTCTTTTACTTTTCGGTCCTGAAGGAGGGACGCATTCAAGTGCCAAAAGGAGTTCCTGCGAGTCTCTGCTAACTCCAATAAAAAAAAAAATAGGGGCGTGGTCTGAGAGAACACAGTCCCCAAACCACATATCTGTAACTGTAGACATTTGTTCTTTGGGGATTAGAAAATAATCGATCCTCGAGTATGTTTGGTGTGCGGCAGAATAGAAGATGTACTCCCTCCGATGGCCAAATAGTTGCCTCCAGACATCTGTGAGTCCCAGCTCCCCCAGCAACCTGTAAACATCCCTCGCCACTTAATATTCCTTTTAAGGGGAACTCGCAGAGGTATCTAACTGTGGGTTAATGATCAAATTGAGATCTCCTGCACAAATAATGGAACCTTCTACACAGTCTTGCAGTGTGATGAAAAATATCCTATAATCCTGAAAAGATGATCCCGGGGAAAAGTATACATTAGCCAAGGTGACCCTAGTCCCCATATATAGACCTTTCATTAACATGTATCTACCTTCTTTATCCTTCAGTTTATCTGTCATCTGAAATTGTACCCGTATGGGAACTAAAGTGGCTACCCCTCGCCGTCTTCCTTTTTTATAGGAAGCAGTAGAGGTGAACCCAAACCCACATTTTTGCAATTTGTAATGCTCCTTTGCTGAGAGGTGGGTTTTCTTTAAAAAGATAAAGTCTGCCACAGTACATTTTAAATAAGCGAGGACCTTACTTCTCTTCACAGGATTTGTTAAGCCATGAACATGGTATGAGCATACCACTGTTTCCTGTTTACTAGCCATTATAATGAACACATATCCTGCAAGTTACACCGCACCCTTGTAGTCCATCTGACCTTGTGTTCCATACAGTCTCCCAGTTCTGAAAAAATCTATTCCCCCCACAAAAAAAAATATCAGACCCAAAAAACAATATAAATAACAATTCAAACAAGCTCCATTCATCCTTAATTAAGGTTCAACAGGATCACAAACCTAACTGTGAAACCGTGTAACCTAATGGAACTGTGCTTCCAAGGCAGTTAAGTCCTATTCAAACTAAGGACTTCTGTTCCCTTACCCCAGTTAAAACCAGTGGTACAGTAAGCACCGGGGCAAGGGAAGGGGACGTTATTTCACCTCCTTTCCAGAGGTCTCCCCCAGAGCAGCCTATTATGTCAGACTACTCCATGTGGTACAGGAACAGATCCTGATTAACTTTGGGCGAGGTCACATCTATCAACCTGGTCCCTCCCAGACTACCCAAAAGAAATCTCCACTGTAAGATGTAGCGGGGTTAAATCTCCTCACTTCCTGAGTGGAGGGACTCAAAATAGATATATATATTCATGCCGGGGGGGAGTGGAAGTTTCAAACCCAGCCCGTAACTCCCTGTGTACATAGTTGTACTGTATTTAAACTGTTTGTTTATATGCTGCCCTTCTCAAATCCCCCTGCCAAAAACAGAAGGCAGTGTGCAATTTGCACCCAATATTTTCATTATTTTCGCTGGGTTCAGGGAACGTGCAAACTAGGGGTGTTTGCTGCACACTTGAGCAGACTTAGATAGTCCGGGTGGTCTGTTTCTGCTGGCACATTCGTATGTTCGTAACCTATGAGAGACAATAATCAACTTTTTTTTATTTTATTTTATTTAATTCATATATCAGATTTACAACCTATGAGTCAGAGACTCATTTACAAAGGCACCTCGTCGCAGGGAGCGGGAGCAATCAACCTGTGAGACAAGACAGTGGGGAACAGTACAGGTGAGATACATGCAGCATACATAACAGAATTTTCAAAGAGCAAATAAACATACTGTAGGCACTTTACACCCTTTGTACTAATCATGAATAAAAAAGTATTTCCTAACTCAATGTTAACACCCTGTTTTTGCCTGGAGTACCCCCCAAAAAACATAGAACCATGACTGGGTCACAGTCGCATGCCTAAGCCAGGCTAATGTATATAAAAGATTTGTTTTAACCCACATCAGCAGCTAATTTACATATACATGCCTCTGGGCATTTTTATATCACTTCTACCAAGTATGGTTGTCCATTGTAATTAAACCAAACAGTGTCCCTGAGACTTTAACAGGAAAAACAATAACAAACCAGGCAGCATTAAGTCCATGAGTCCCAAAAAACCCTCCTCAACAGAGTAGGTATATCCTCCTGCCGTCTGTTTCCCCTGAGGAGGTAAGATCTTCATTGCCGACTGTTCTAGGGCTAGGGCTAAGAAACCGATCTGGTTGAGCAAGGAGGTCATGGAAAAGGTAAGGAGGAAAACAGCTGCCTTTAGGAAGTACAAGAAAACAGGAAGGGAGGAGGACAGGGAGGAGTACTTGACAGAATCGAAGGAGGTGACAAGGGCAGTAAGGGGAGCCAAAGCATCTACGGAACTCAGGCTGGCACAAGGCATTAAGAAGGGGGAGAAGGACTTCTTTAAGTACATCAGGGAGAAAAGAAGCTGTAAGGACCATAGTAAGGATTAGGAAGGAGGGGTTGGGTGGAAGCAGGGTGTGATAAGGCGGAAGCACTAAATGAGTACTTCTGCTAAGTATTTACTAAAGAGAAGAGGGGTGACACCCAAGGTGGGAGAAATGGCAGAAGCAGGGGAAAGTGGTGACAGATGGGAAATCATGGAGGCAGAGTTCAAGAGGGTTTGAAGGCACTGAGGGTGGACAAGGCACCAGGCCCAGATGGCATCCACCCAGGGTACTGAAGAGCTGGCAGAGGTCCTTGCAGGACCTTTGGCAGACCTATTTAATGCCTCACTACATTCAGGGTGTGTACCTCAGGACTGGAGGATGGCTCATGTGGTGCCCCTCCACAAGAGTGGCCCCAAGGATGAACTGGAAACTACAGACCAGTGAGCCTCACATCCATCGTGGGTAAGCTAATGGAGACTATCCTGAAGGAGAGGCTGGTGGCCTCCTAGAGGCCAAGGACTACAGGACAGCAGACAGCATGGCTTCATCTGTCGGCAGATCCTGCCAAACCAACCTGGTCGAGTTCTATGACTGGGTAACTAGGCAACTGGGCAGGGGCCATGCAGTGGATGTCCTGTATCTGGACTTCAGTAAGGCATTCAACTCAGTGTCACATGGAAGTCTGTGAAGGAAGTTAGTAGGCACAGGCGGGTGCAAAGCTGGTGAGATGGGTAGGAAACTGGCTGCAGGAAGGCAACAGAGGGTGGTGGTGGGTGGGAGCTCTCACACCCAAGGGCAGTGACGGTGTTCTCACAGGGCTCAGTGTTGGGACCAGTGTTGTTTGGGATATTCATTGCAGACATGTCATGGGACATCAAGAGCAAGATCAGTCTGTTTGCTGATGATACCAAGGTAGGCGCGGTGGTGGATGACCTAGGGGGATGGCAGGGGTTGCAGGATGATCTGGCAAAGCTTGAAACCTGGTCAGACACCTTGCAACTGGGCTTTAATGCCAAAAAGTGCAAGGTGCTGCATTTTGGGATGAAGAACCCAAGGAGGAGTTACCAGCTAGGGGGAGTGCAGCTAGCCCAGACAGAGGAGGAGAAGGATCTGGGTGTGCTCATTACAGGGTCAATGAACAACTCGGCACAATGTTGGAAGGCAGCTGCAAAGGCCAACAAAATGCTGGTTTGTATTGCAAGGGGTATATCCTCGAGGAGGGAGGAGGTGATTATGCCACTGTATAGGTCACTAGTTAGACCACAGCTGGAGTACTGCGTGCAGTACTGGCGTCCGTATCTGAAGAGGGACATTAGTTACTGGAGGGTGCAGCGCAGAGCAACAAAGATGATCAAGGGGCTGGGGGACTTATCATACGAGAGGAGGTTGAAGGAGTTGAACATGTACTCACTGGAGAGAGGAGAGAGAGACAGGGTGATATGATTGAAACCTTTAAATACATGAAAGGAATAAACAAGACGGATACAGAGGGCTGTTTAAAGTAAGGGAGGAGGGCCACCAGGGCCATGATATGAGACTGGAGGAGGAAGGTTCAGGAGGGAGATGAGAGACACTTTTTTACAGAGAGGGTGGTGGCTGGGTGGAATGCGTTACCTGCTGAAGTGGTATGCAGTAGAACAGTGGACTGCTTCAAACGAGGATGGGACAGGACAAGGGGGAGGGCTAATGAAGGGGAAGGGTGGAAGGGAGGGGCAGCTGCAGAATAAGGGGTGCTAGCTGCACATTCAAGCAGACTTGATAGACCTCTAGGCCTTTATCTGCTGGCAAATTTCATATGTTCGTATGTTCAACTTGATAAGTTCCATTTCAGTCCCTGGTTTGACCATCCACAGTCGCAGCATTCTGTGTACTCCTGGAGAGCAGTCCCAATCATCGTGGAGTATTTCTAGCCGACTGCAGAGAGGAAGTGCCCTTTGCCCTTCGTGTCACAGCTATCCAGTCCTGGCCAGGAACCGGCCTTTTAATACTACATTCCATGTCTGATGTAGGGAGCAGGATGCCCTTTGACTTTACCGCTTCCAGTGCTTGGGCTGCAGAACTTTAAACTTGCGGGCCCTCTTGCCAGAATATCTGTAGCTTCGTGGGGAATGTTGTCTGGAACCTCAACCATTTTCCTTCAGTGCCTTGAAAATCGGGAGGTACAGCTGCTGGGTTTGCTGAACTTCAGGAGCATAACACTGGTCAAAAGACAGTTTATATTAGGTATATTATGTCTTTTTTAGCCCAAGCCCACCGTAGAATGTCCTATTTTGTTTTGAAACTGCTGAACTTCATCACTATTGAACGCGGGTGGGCTGAGTGGTCCGTAGGCTTTTGAACCAATGAGCAGTGCGCTCTCTCGATGGCAATGTGGTAATTTGGGGCAAATCTAACACATCTTTAGGTAAATTCTCCAGAAAAGCAGACATGGCGGCCGTTTCTACACCTTCTGCTAGACTGTACATTCTTAGGTTTTCCCATCAGAAGCGACCCTCAAAGTCCAAGTACTTTGCCTGTAGCATGATGGAGTGTTGGTACAGGGCCTCGACCACTAGTCTCCTCTCGACCTTTATGATCTGTTGAGACAAATTGCAGAACTCCTTTATTCTCCTCTTGAGAATGCCTTATTTCAGCCAGCAGTATTTCAAACCGGGAGCCAAAAAGTTGTCCAATTCTCCCTCCGTGTCATAATCTGTCCCTTTACTGCTACTCAGATATGGTGAGCGGCTGCGGCTCCGGAACTCCGTGTGTAATCCGTCGGCATCCTTCAGCTGAGCTTTACATCTACCTTTGTTTTTAAAACCCTGCACCAAGTTTTGTCCTCTTCCTGACATTTTAATAAGTTTGAGGCAGTAAATAAGGAAAATAGAGAATTTTATGAGTGTTAGGGGAGTCGGAGCAAGTAGTTCAAGCTGCCATCAGGTTTGCGATGGAACCAGAATTCTGATATCCTGACTTTTAACACACATACAGAGGAGATCAAAAAAGTAACAAATTACTTGGCTGTATATTCAAACACATCAGGAGTAGAAATGCAGATGTAATCCTCCAATTATTTACTTCCTTGGCAAGGCCGCATCTCGAATACTGTGCCCCAATATTCTCACCCAAGAATATCAGTATTAAGACAGAAAGGGTACAAAGGACCATAACTAAAAAAAATTAATAATCTTAAAGATATGTCATATGGTGAGAGATTGACAAATTTGGACCTATATTCCTTGCAATACTGAAGACAGAGAGGAGATCTCTGTTATGTATATAAGGCCTTTCAAAACGAGGCCCTGTGGGAGACAACAGGACTATGGAAAAATAATACTGAAAGTACAACTATATCTCATAATTTACAACTAAGGGAGAAAATTTTAAGACAACAAGAAGGGCTAGATGGTTTACAGAGAGAGTGGTGGCATCATGGAACTCCTTACCAGAAGCTATTGGGCCCCATATTCAGAGCTGGATGGATGTGCCGCGCAAATAAATGCGCCAGCCAACTCTGATGGCATATTCAAACAGAATGCATCCTGTTTGAATATCGGACCCTGGATGCGCGGCATGAAGTGGGTGGCTGCCTTATTTGGTGCAGTGCATCGAGGGCTCGGAGCTGAAGACAGTCAATGGGGAAATGTGTGGTGCATACTCAAATGCGCCATTCTCCCCAAGGACAATATTCAGCCAAAATATGCAAAGGAGCTCATTCGGTGTGCATGACGCAACCGGGCCCCATACAAGCTCATTATGAGCTCATTAGCATGGCCACAACCGGCTGAATGAGCCAGGCCAGCCCCCTTCTAGCCCCGAGTGAAAGGAAACAGAAATAACCCCCTGGCAGCCCCTGTAGACCTGTGGCAACCCTCTCCTATCCCCGATTGATGTAAAAACCATCCTGATCCATTTCCATAGTGTAGTGGTACCCCCTACCCTGTCTCTGATCCTCGAATGAACTGAAAACCAACACCGATCCCTTTCTGTAGCTTAGTGGACCCCTCCTCCCATGCCTAATCCCCGATCAAAATACAATCCCACCCGAACCCTTTTCCTTAGTACAGGTTCCCCCCCATGCCTGATCCCTGATCGAATTAAAAGTATGCCCTGGACCCTTTCCATAGTGTAGTGGTACCCCCCGCCATGTCCCTGGTCCCCAATCAAACAGAAAACCAACACCAATCCCTTTCCGTAGTGTAGTGGACCCCCCTCCCATGCCTAATCCCTGATCAAAATACAATCCACCCGAACCCTGTTCCTTAGAGCAGAGGTCCGTCCCTACGCCTGATCCCGTCTGAATTAGAATTATGCCACAAACCCTTTCCATAGTGTAGTGGTACCCCACCCATTCGATCCCAAACCAAAATAAAAATGTCCACTGAACACTGTTCCATAGTGTAGTGGCCCAACCCCACCCTGTCAGGACCGGACCCCCCAACCCCGCTCCTTCCCCAACTCAGAGTACGGACTCACTGGTTTGGCCAATCAGCGCATACTCTGTACAGTATGCGTTCACTAACAGTTCAGTCGGCCGCTGGCTGTGGTGGTGTGCACAGGGCTGAGCCAGTCGCCAGCTCCAGTTGGGGTGGGGGTAAGCAGGGTTGGGGGGTCAAGTCCTGACAGGGAGGGGGGTGGGAGCCACTACAGGGGCTGCCAGGCATTTGTTTCTGTTTCCTTTCACTTGGAACTTGAAGGGGGCTGGTCTGGCGCATTCAGCCAGGTACAGCCATGCTAATGAGCTCATAATGAGCTTTCATGTGGCCCAGCTGTGCCATGCACACTGAATGAGCTCAATAGACTATCTCGGCTGATTATTGCCCTTGGGGAGAACCGGTGCATCCGAGTATGCACCACATATTTCCCCATTGGTGGTCTTCAGCCACTACACTACGGAACAGTGTTCGGTGGACATTTTTATTTCGATCGGGGATTGGGCATGGGGGGGGACCCTACACTATGGAAATGGGTTCATGGATGATTATTATTGCAATTGGGACTCGGGAACGGGAAGGGGGGGGTACCACTAGACTACCAGGGCTGGCAGGCTGCAGTGCACCTGACTGCACTTCCACAGCCTGCCTGTGGTTGGCTGGCTAATTTAAGCATACCTTTTCCATGCCTAACTTTGGGTGGCTCATTTCTGGGTTACAGTGGCAGATGCGCCACACAGTTTTAAACATAGAAACATAGAATTTGATGGCAGATAAGGACCGCTTGGCCCACCTAGTCTGCCCATTTCCCTACCTAACGGATAAACTGCAGATCATAGTTAACCAACAGCCTACTTCCTCCTACCCCCCACTAGAATTGCCTTATGTCTGACCCATGCATTCTTGAATTCCCCCACTGTTTTTGACTCTTCGACGTCCTCAGGAAGGCCGTTCCAGCCATCTACAACCCTCTCTGTGAAGAATGCTTCCTCCATGCCTCTGAACCTCCCCTCCATCTTCAAATTGTGCCCTTGTTCTTGCACATCTCTTTTCTGAAAGATGCTACCCTCTTGGACTTTGTTGATTCCCTTGAGGTATTTGAAAGTTTCTATCATGTCCCCCCTCTCCCTCCTTTCCTCAAGGCTATACATCTTAAGCTCCTTTAGTTTTTCTTCATATGTCTTCTGGAGCAGACCCTGCACCATTTTGGTTGCCCTCCTCTGGACTGCCTCCACCCTGTCTATGTCTTTGCAGAGATGAGGTCTCCAGAACTGTACACAGTACTCCAGATGTGGTCTTACCAACTGTCTGAACAGAGGGCCAACAACTTCCTGTTTTCTACTGGTGATGCCTCTCCCTACGCATCCCAGTATCCCTCCAGCCCTCCTTACTGCCTTCTCACATTGCTGGCCCACCTTTAGGTCATCTGACAGGACTACCCCAGGTCCCTTTCCACTTTTGTTGTTGTCGTCAGTATCTCACCCCCCATTGTGTACTCTTCCCCTGGGTTTTTGTTTCCTAGGTGCATTACTTTGCACTTCTTTGCATTGACTCTAAGTTGCCATACATATGACCATTCCTCCAACCTTGCCAAGTCCCTTTTCATCCTTTCCACCCCACCTTGCATATCAACCCTGTTGCATATTTGCTGAATATTGTGGTGTGTGGCATATTCATGGAACCACCCCTTGTATTTGTGCCGCATACATTAATTCTACACAATGGCTCATTCGGAGATGAGCGACTCATCTCTTCTGTTCGAATATCGCGCTTCGGCGAATGTTCTGAGATGTGCCACACATCTCTGTTTTGGGCCGAGATGCGCTGCGCATCTCCTTTGAAAATGTGGCCCATTGTCTATAGCAATGTTATGGAAATGTTTAAAAGGCCCTTAGATAAATATATGGGAAATTCTAGACTTGAATACTACCACTGATATGTGGTGAGTTATTGAAGGCTAAGGCCAACTAACTCAACTCCAATTCTATGATTCTATGATAAACATCCTGGATGAATGAAAGATCTCCATACGTCAAAGGAATCCCATTTACTTACATACAAAGGCATAACCTTTCACTCTATCAAATGTGTGGTAAATCAAGTACTTTGTGCACCGTGCCGGTGGCTAGCATTACCAGCATGGAACTGCTGTAACATTTCCAGGATTTCTTTCATTGTGTGAGTGGCTGTATTTAATCCAGAAGCCTAGGTGTTTTGTCTGCTCACCGATGTCTATTCTCCATGGGGCGGCCTGGGTGCATCCTGCTTTTGCTACGCCCTACTGTCCACTTTGATGCCGAGATCCTGGAAAGCATGCTTGGCGTCCATCAGCATGCGGTAGCTTTTCACTCCCGCCAGTATTTTTAGCAGGGTATTGTCAACGAGGAAAAAGTCAGGAAGCATAGGAAAAGCCAGGAGCAGTTGTAAAATTCGCAACAAGAGTTTTATTATGAATAACAATAAAATAAAAAATAAAATTATTCAGTATAACTATTTACATAGACTGAATAAACAGAGAAGATCGATCTGAATTTTACTTCAATCTCTGTGTCCCCTGCAAGCAACTGCAGCTCTGTCTTATAAGTCTTTGCAACCCCCCTTCTTAACAAGCATCCTGTTTTTTCTAAAATGTTCTTGTATATATCAAGCAGGTGCAACTAGAACACAATGTCCCAGAACTGAGGCCCTTTTTCCACAGCTTCTGCAAAAGGCTTAAAAATTGCATTTTAGGTTAACCCCTTGAGTTCCCAATAGCTTTTTCCAATCATCTCAAACTATAATCATACACATTTCAACAGTAACACTACATCATTTCTAAACAAAGGGATCCCAATATCAGTTACATTTCCACATAATGATTTGCATATATTTTTATACCAACAGATATGCAAGGGAGGAAAACATCAGAAACGGCAAGGGAAGGTTGCGAGATAGTGAGAGGCAAAGAACTGCGAGACTGTTAGGGTGATCAAATCCTAAGTCCCACAGGAAAATTTGGTTGCGCAACCAGACAGACAAGAGACAGGAAAGGAAAGAACATAACAGATTCCTGCATTTAAACTCTCCATAACAACTAGTATGGGGTCCTATGCAACCCTGTCATAGGTATAGCATTTGGAACTTTATTTATTGTAATTTAAGTGCCCTGATGAGCTCCACGTACTACAGCCTTTTTCTTTGGATTTCAGGAGGATAGTCATGATCCAAGAGTAGCTGAACTGCATTGTATTAAAGCTCTTTCTTTTGCTGTGCTAGTTGTTCTATATTTATTACCTCCTTATGCGGCTGGGGGGGTGTTACCAATGGTTCCCCCCCAGTCCGGTCAGACAGCCAGCCCCTAGACCTTCCCCCATCCCAAGCTCAACCCCTCACCTTCAACCTCTGCCACGATCTGTTTGCCGTGGTGTGCGTAACCACCGCCCGGGATCTGGTGGTTGACCGGTACAAGCGGGAGCATCAGGCAGAGACCGGTGGGGCGCCATCCGGCCATCATACGGCCCGCCAAGATTTTCTTCCTCCGTTACCGCCCCTCGTCTGTGGCGTGCAATGGCGATCAAGGGACCAGGCGCTGCAGCTCCCTTGCAGCGCCCTCTCCCAGCGTCTTGCCACAGTACGTCCCCACCAGCTTGCCCCTTGACCTGTCTAGCCCCAGCCACCGCTGGGAGCCGACAGGACAGCGAGGATTACAATCCCACCCCAGAAGGAGAGCAGTCAGCGGACGCTCAATCCCTTCTCTCCCACGCCGACCGGGCCGTTCCCGAACCGGGTCACGCGGTCGTGGCAGTGTGGCATCAGCGCCTCAACCCTCAGCGCCACCAGGCCGGCTTTTTGCTGTGCTAGTTGAAGCACTGCCTCCTTGGTGCGGAAACTGGAACATTTTAGTAAGACAGGATGCAGTCATGCTTTTGGGTCAGCGGGCTTCATAATTAGAGCCAGATTCACTCTCTCAATCCAGAGTTCCATGCTTAGGGGGAGGCCTCTCACATTGCAAAGGAGGTCCGCCAAATAGTCACACGAGTTTGATCTCGGACCCCTCTGTCAATCCTGATAAGCGCACGCTGTCCCTCCAAGACCCTACTTCCAGGTCCATTTTTTTTGTAACCCTGCTACATAGTGAAACAATGTGTTGACAGTGTTCCCTAATTGTATGGCACCATCTTCCACCAGTGCTTCCCTTTCTTCTGCCTTTTCAATCCAGCGCGCTCTATCCCTCCTAACCTGTCATTAAAAAGGCAAAATTCTTACTGGTTTTCTCTTCAGAGGGCTTTAATCTCCCACATTAAAAGTTCAAATCTGTTTCGGGTTAATTTTGCGCCTTCATAGTTAGTGTCACAGTTTAGGCTTTTAGAACTAGTCGGTGACACACTACGGCTCCTGTCTCCCTTATCAGTTTTAAATCTGCCACTATCACAATGTTGTTTGGATTTTTGGGACCTGGACTGGGTCCATCTATCTTCACCCTCCTGTTCCACTTACATTTTCCCTAGTTTGGAGTTGTTTAGCTTTGGGGAAGGTGAAGTTTTAACTTCAGGTATATCGAGGGGCCATGCAGTGGATGTCCTGTACCTGAACTTCAGCAAGGCTTTTGATTCGGTACTGCACAAGAGGCTAGAAAATAAGCTGGAAAGCACAGGGGTGGGGCAAAGATGGTGGTATGGGTAGTGAACTGGCTGCATGGGAGACAGCAGAGGGTAGTGGTGGGAGGGGAGATCCCATTTCCCAGGGCAGTGAGAAGCGGGGTGCCACAGGGCTCTGTACTGGGACCAGTGTTGTTTGGGATCTTCATAGCAGACACCTCAATAGGGATCAAGAGCAAGATCAGTCTGTTTGCAGATGACACCAAGATGGGAGCAGTAGTGGATGACTTAGGAGGGTGGCAGGGGTCGCAAGATGATCTGGCAAAATTGGAGGCCTTGTCAGACACTTGGCAGCTGGGGTTCAATGCCAAAAAATGTAAGGTGCTATATTTCGGTGCAAAAAACCCAAGGAGGAGCTACCAGTTAGGGGGATTCAACTAGCAAAGATGGAGGAGGAGGAGAAGGATCTGGGGGTGATCATAACGGGAGCAATGAACAACTCAGCACAGTGTAGAAAGGCAGCTGCAAAGGCCAACAGGATGCTGGGTTGCACTGCTAGAGGCATATCCTCCAGGAGGGGGGAGATTATCCTGCCGTTATATAGGTCACTAGTTAGACCACACCTAGTGCACTGAATGCAGTTCTGGAGACAGTACCTGAAGAAGGACATTAGGTTACTGGAGGTGGTGCAGCGCAGGGCAACAAAAATGATCCAAGGTCTAGGAGACTTATCCTACGAGAGCAGGCTGAGGGAGTTGAACATGTACTCTCTAGAGGAAAGGAGGGATGGAGGGACATGACTGAACCTTCAAGTACGTGAAGGGTATAAATAAGATGGGCATGGGGGCTTTTCAAATTAAGGAGGGTGAGGGACACTTGTGGGCACCATCTGAGACTGGAAGGGGGAAGTTCAGGAGGGAAATGAGGAGATACCTTTTTTATGGAGAGGGCAGAGTCTGGGTGGAATGCATTGCCAAAGGAAGTGGTATCCTGTAGAACAGCAGGCTGCTTCAAAAGGGGATGGGACAGGGTAAGGGGGAGGGTCACTGGAGGGTGGAGGGGCAGCTGCATTATAAGGGCTGCTAGCTGTACAGTCAAGCAGACTTGACAGACCATAAGGCCTTTATCTGCTTGCAGTTTCGTATGTTTATATGTTCGTATGAGAACTGCTTTCCTAAGCTGCCATGCAGGCCGTGACAACACCGGAAGTCCTAATGTAAATGATTTCAACCTGTGGTTTACTAATCAAGCCAGCACTGAAAAGGTTAGCTTCCTGGACATCAAATTTAGTAGTGATGGGAAACAGGTGTAAAATGCTCAAATTTCAGAAAGCCAACATCTAGCAACAGCCTTCTCAGGGCAGATAGCTGTCACCCAGAAAACTCATCGAATCCATCCCATGTGGCCAGTTCAAACTGCCTTAAAAGGAACTGCTCTTATACGAAAGATTTTGAGCAAAAGGCAGGTGAGCAAAGTACTGTAATAGGTTCCCAGCCATTGGGTACAAGTCCCCATTGCTAGATACAGCTTTGGAGAAGACAATGTCTAATGACAGGAGAGAACACCTTAAACAAAAACAAAAAATATGGATACTACACAATCACTGACTTTTTGTTACCACAGTCAACACACAGTCCTACAAAACTGGTAATACAGTATCAACAAAAAACACTGGGGGCATCCTCACATGTGACTCAAGTTGGTGAATTATGTTAGCTCAGCATCTAGAATAACCAACAGGAGGGGATGCAACATCAGGTATGAATGAGTGCACACTCAGTTGAGCACCGGACCACAAAAAAGCAACACAAGGCTACCAGTGAAATTGAACGCTTTTTTCTGGTGTGGTAACTGTAATGCAAGTTTGCTAACCAAGCCAGAGAGCTCACACTGAACAACAGAAAACATAAATATGGAGGTAAGAAAGTTGATCTCCTGTGCCACTACCATTGTGGTGTATGCCATTTGGTTTGCCTGCGGAACAGTTTATGTTGGGAGAACCATCCGCCAACTTAAAACCAGAATACAAGAACATGTAAGATGTGTCATGACCAAAAAGGTCACTGCAGCTGACATACATTTCAAAGAGAAATATAATTAGAATCCAAAAACACATAGATTGATTGGGCTAGGATGTGTGTGTGTGTTGGGGGGGGGGGGGATCGCCTAGAAGCACCACTCAAAAAAAGAATGCAAATGATGGATGACGTGAGAGAGCACGGAATCTAAAGGACTGAACAAGGAATCTGCATGGAAATTGTTTCAGACATCTTGATCATCTGTTATATGTTGGATAGATTTGTTTTGTCCAAAAAAATACATCTGGTTGAGTGTATGGTTAACACTATTATTTTCACTCTCTTTCAGATCATGGAACAGTGCCTTCGAACTCAATCTCTCTTTTCTCTCTCTCTCAAACCATCTAAGGGGAATTTGGTTCCTGAAAGTGTTACTTATTTCTCTCTGTTTTCGACTGCTGTTTAGTAATAATTAAACAATAATGCATGACAGGGTGTGGATTGTGCTGAGATAACCTCATGTCTGGGGTGGCTGGGCACAAGGCCAAGGGCCGGGTGCATTGAACACCCCCAGAAGTGAGGTTATCCCAGCACAACCCACACTCTGGAGTGCATTATTGATAGTATACAAATGTCTCTCATTTATTAATATTGTAGGGACACAAATGAACACATGAAGCAGGCTATTAGGCAGAGAACAAGTGTTGGAACATCCCTTTTATGTGTGGGGACATCCATTTTATAGTATCAGTTGTACAGTTTTATTTTTTAATTTAATAAAGGGGAGGGTCAGTGGGCAGAGGGTGACAGTGAAAAAGCAGGGATATTAAATGAATATTTCTGCTCAGTATTCACAAAAGAAGAAGAGGGGAAGGTACCTAAGCCAGTCAATAGAAGCACTCTGGATAGGGGGGGTCAATACCAGTCCATTCAAAGTGTTCTGAAAGAACTCCTAAAACAGAAGGTGGACAAAGCAATGGGCCCTGATGCGATTCATCATGCTTTCATGTAACACCTTGATGCCTCTGTCCTCCCTTTGATACTGGTCTATCTTCCCGCTTTCTCCACAACTCTATACTGTACTCATCCACAATCTACATGCAATCATACTATAAAAGTCCTAACTCCCCTTTCCCTCTCCCCATAGGCCCCCACCGCCACATCAGTTCTACCGACCTATCCTTGGGACTTCACTTCTCACAATGTTTATCCTTCACTTACATATTACATACCCCTCCTGGTACCCCATCTGCCATTAGTTGGTGGTTCTCCAAGCCATTTTCATGGCTAGTACTAGTGACTGCCCCTGGTAAATGAACTAACTGGTACTTCTATACAGAGAACATGGTTTATATACAGTTGTATGGTTCAATGGTGGACCTGCCCCCTTGTATTTGAATCCTCCTCTGTTATGGCTTGCCTCGTCTTCCTTTTATCATTTGACTCCCCTATTACTGCCCCATTGTGTTTGTGTTTATATACTTATTTATATGTTTTTATGATGGATGTTACCGGATCCTGTTCTAACCAGGCCCATCTTGTAAAAGAGCTCTGCTCAATGATGCTCGCCTGGATAAATAAAGATTTTGATTGATTGATTGATTCTAAAAGAACTAAGGAAAGAACTAGTGACACCACTAATTACCCTTTTTAACAAATCATGGGAGGATGGTGTGGTACCTAAGG
Organism: Neoceratodus forsteri; assembly: GCA_016271365.2. Classification (NCBI taxonomy): domain Eukaryota; kingdom Metazoa; phylum Chordata; order Ceratodontiformes; family Ceratodontidae; genus Neoceratodus; species Neoceratodus forsteri. The sequence continues at coordinate 553,164,059 of CM057452.1, read as the reverse complement.
ACTGGAGGAGGGCAGATATGATTCCCCTTCACAAAAGTGAGAGCAAAGCATAGGCAGGAAACTACAGACCTGTTAGTTTGACTTCAGTGGTTGGGAAAATGATGGAATCTCTGCTGAAAGAGAGAACTGTTGAGTACCTAGAGGCCAGAGGGGCACATGACTCAAGGCAGCACGGATTCACAGTGGAAAGGGTCATGTCGAATCTAACAGATTTCTTTGACTGGGTAACCAAAGTACAGTAGTAGACCAGGGAGGGTCTGTGGACATGGCCTACCTAGACTTACAAGGCATTTGACACAGTCCTACACAAAAGATTAATAAACAAATTAGCCAACCTGGAGTGGGTCCCAGGTTGGTAGCCTGGGTAAAAAATTGGCTGGACAACAGGACACAGAGGGTAATAGTAAATGGAGTCCACTCCAAAGAAAGAGGGGTTACTAGCAGGGTACTGCAGGGTTCAGTACTGGGTCCGGTCCTTTTTAATGTCTTTATAAGTGATATTACGGAGGAACTGGAAGGAAAAGTATGCCTCTTTGCAGACAACACAAAGATCTGCAACAAGGCTGATACACAAGGGGGGGTGAAAAGGATGAGCAGGGACTTGGCAAGGTTGGAGGAATAGTCAAAAGTATGGCAGCTTAGATTCAGTTCAAAGAAGTGCAAAGTAATGCACCTGGAAACAAAAACCCAGAGGAAGAGTACACAATGGCGGGGGAGGTACTAAAAACAACAAAAATGGAAAGGGATCTGGGGGTAGTCATATCAGATGACCTAAAGGTAAACAAACGATGTGAGAAGGCAGTAAGGAGGGCTGGGGCGATACTGGGATGTATAGGAAGACGCATAACCAGTAGAAAACAGGAAGTTGTTATCCCTCTGTACAGACAGTTGGTGAGACCCTATCTGGAGTCTACATGCAGTTCTGGAGACCCCATCTCCTCAAGTACATAGACAGGATGGAGACAGTCCAGAGGAAGGCAATTAAAATGGTGCAGAGTCTGCACCAGAAGCCATACGAAGAGAGACTAAAGGAGCTTAATATGTATATCATCGATGAAAGGAGGGAGAGGGGGGACATGATAGAAACTTTCAAGTACCTCAAAGGAATCAACAAAGTCCAGGAGGGTAGCATCTTTCAGAAAAAGAGATGTGCAAGAAGAAAAAATTACTCACCATAATAAAGTTGTTTCTTCTAATGGAGTCTTGCTGTATTCTGACTATATGCAGTTAGCTCCAGCACTTGAACTGCTCCAGAGAGTAAACAGTTAACTCTATGCCGAGATTTAGAACTTTGAGCTCCAGCTCAGTTTTCAAACCTCTGTCTCTGGTACTCCTCAGTGTAACCATCAGGTTCTTACGAGCACTGTGCTAACTAACTAACAATATAGAAATTGTTTTTTGCTTTTTTGCCAAAGGGCAATCAACATATTTTTAGGGTCAAAAAGACTCAAGTCAAGAACCCCAGAAAGAATCCAAGTAGGAAGTGAAACAAAAACAATATCTTCTTGAATAATTAACCATAAAAACCTCAAGCTAAAAAAAGAAGTAACCAAAGTACACCTCTGGGGTGCAGCACTGCATCTGGCAGACCACATCCCAAAACAACTAGGTTCCAGAAGGGGAGGCAGGGAGGGAGGGAGGTCAGAATACAGCAAGACTCCATTAGAAGAAACAACATTACTACGGTGAGTAATTTATTCTTTAAACAACATGAAGTCTTGCTGTATTCTGACTATATGCAGACTACCAAGCAGTACCCCCTTGGAGGAGGGAGTTACAGAACCTATTTTGGGAACAGACTCTGAAGCACTGCTGTGCCAAACCTAGCATCACTTCTTGACTGGATGTCAAGAGAGTAATGCTCGGTAAATGTGTGAATAGTTTTCCAGGTGGCTGCTTTACAGATTTCCACTAAGGATGTGTCTCTAGCTTCTGCGACCGAAACAGCTGTATCTCTAGTGGAGTGAGCCCTCAGGCCTGAGGGTGGCTCTTTCCCCAATTTTGAATAGCAGAACTGGATACAGGAGACAAGCCACCTGGCAATAGTTCTCTTAGTAACAGGTTTACCTTTTCCCACTTCTCCATAAGTGAGAAACAACTGAACAGTCATTTCTATGGGCCTTAGTGTTTTCAATATAATAATTAAGGGCCCTCTTCACATCGAGACTGTGTAGTCTTCTCTCCACAGAGGAAGAATGGTCAGTAAAAAATACAGGCAATGACACAGACTGATTTAACCGAAAGTCTGATACCACCTTGGGAAGGAACTTTCTGTTGGTTCAAAGGACCACCATATCCCTGTGAAACTACCAGGTTCCACTGTTAAGGCCTGTAATTCACTGATTCTCCTGGCAGAAGTAATGGCTACCAGGAATACAGTTTTCCAAGTCAAGTACTTCAGCTCAGCTTAAGATAATGGTTCAAAAGGGGGCTACATAAGCTGTGCAATACAGATATTCAGGTCCCAAACAAGAGTAGGCTCCCTAAAAGGAGGATTAATGCGAACCAGACCTTTGAAGAATTTCTTGAAAACTGGATGAGAGGCTAGGGAAGAGCCCTTCCCAGCTGAAAGAAAAGCAGAGATGGCTGCCAAATGTACCTTAAGAGTAGTAGGCCTAAGGCCTAAACTGTTAAAATGCACTAAATAATACAAAGTATTGGCAATAGCAGCTGAATCTGGCTGAATATGTCTCTGAGAACACCAGAAACCAAATCTCTTCCATTTGGAATTTCAAGTTTTCCTAGTAGAAGGTTTTCTACTAACCTTAAGAATGTCCAAGACTGATTGGGAAAGTTGTAGGCTTGCATATTCTAGCTCTTCAACAGCCAGGCTTTGAGTCTGAGAGTCTGAAGATTGGGATACAGTATCCTCCCCTGCAAAGAGGCGAGGAGATTGTACTGTCTGTGAAGACACAGTTGTATTGTCACTGACATGGACAATAATAGGGGTTACCATGGCTTTCTGGCCTGATCTGGAGCCACCAGAATAACTTTGCAAGGCTGAGATCTGATCTTGATCAGGACTCTGAATATCAGAGGAAAAGGAGGAAAAGCATACAGAAACATGCTTGTTTAATTCAATAGTAGAGCATCCTGGGGGACAAACAGATCCCAGAAGAGGGGGTCTACAGCAAAACAGAGGAAGTTGGTAATTGTCCAGAGCTGCAAGAGCTCTATCTCTGGAGTGCCCCGCCTCTTGAAAATGACCTGAAGAATCCGAGGATTTAGGGCCTAGTTGTGGTGACCTTGAGAAATCCTGCTGAGAGCATCTGCTAGTATGTTGTCCTTCCCTGGGAGATGTACAGCTATCAGGGAAACCTGAAGGGAATAAGTTAGAGACCATATTTTCATGGCTTCTGTGCACAAGGCCAAGGACCGAGTGCCTCCCTGATTTTTGATGTATCACATGGTTGTGGTATTGTCTGTCTTGATCTGCACCACTTTCCCCTGAATAGTGTTTGAGAATGTCTGAAGTGCTAGAAAGATAGCATTGTGTTTGAGAAGATTTATGTGCAGAAGAGACCTCTGAGGAGACCAGGTTCCCTGAGCAGTAAGATGGTCCAGATGGGCTCCCCATCCCAGTAAAGAGGCATCTGTGTTGAGAACCACTAAAGGAGCCTGACTGAGGAAGGGGACACCTTGTCTTAGAATGTCCGCCACCAGCCACCACTGGAGAGCCTGAACCAGAGTATGAGACACTGGAACCAATTTGGAGAGAGGATCTTTTTTCTGAGACCAGTAAGATCTCAGATGAAACTGAATCTCTCTCATTTGAAATCTTGCCCCTTGTACCACAGCAGTGGAAGCTGCCATGTGGCCTAGCAACTGAAGGAAGTGTCTGGCTGGCTGAGACACTAGAGGGTGAAAAGAGGAAGCCAGAGTGATAAGGGATTGTACTCTTGAAAGACGGAGAAATGCCCTTGCCTGGACAGTGTCTAGTTCCATCCCTGTACAAGTGAGAAGCTGGGCCATTTCCAAAACAGACTGCTCTAAGTTCAGAATGAATCTTACGGAGTCTATAAGCTTTTGAGCGACCTCTAGAGCTGACTTGACTTGGTCTGAGGACTGACCCACTATGAGCCAGTCGTCCAGATATGGAAACAGCAGCATACCCTGTCTCCTGAGAAAGGCCACCACTACTGCAATACCCTTGGTGAACACCCTTGGAGCAGATGCTAGACCGAAAGGTATTGCTCTGAACTGGTAATGACCGGAGGGCAACTTGAACCTGAGGTATGTTCTGTGGGAATGTCTGATAGGTATGTGGAAGTAGGCATCCTTGAGATTCAGAAAGGTTAGCCAGTCTCCTGGTCTCAGAGAGGGAATAATTATTCCCAGAGTCACCATTTTGAACTTTGGCTTTAGTATATGTTTGTTCAGGTATCTTAGATCTAGGATGGGTCACCACTCCCCTGTCTTTTTTGGGGTAAGGAAGTATCTGGAATACAGTTCTTTTCCCCTGTGACAAAGAGGTACTTTCTCTACTGCTTGAAGAAGCAGTAGAGAGAAGATTTCTGCCTCTAAGGCCTTTGTCTCCAAGTGAGAGGGAGGACTGAAAGACTTTGCTCTCATTTTTGGGAATCTTTTGAAACTGAGAGCAAATCCCTGGCTCACTACTTCCAGGATCTATTTGTCTGAAGTAACAGACTTCCAAGCCTGGAAGTAGTAAGCCAGCCTGCCCCCTACTGGTGCGGGGGAGGTGACCCTGACTGACACCTCAGGCGTCTGCTTGGCAGGGGGCTTAGACTGAGTGGATGATGGGGTCCTGGTCATCCTCGTCTGCCTCTTCCCCCAAAGAACCCCCCCTGCTGGAAAGAAGAGGAGGCCTGGGCTTGGTGAAAAGGCCTGTGAAAAGCCCTGCCCCTGCCAGCCCTAAATTGCTGCTTCTGGGGAGTGGCCTGCTTCTCTTTGACTGCAGCACTCCTGTAGGTGGTCCTGTACTCATCCATCTTCTTCATGTACCTCTCTGTTTGCTCCCCAAACAGAGGGTTACCAGCAACAGGAAAATCCACAGCCTTAGTCTGGGTATCCTGTGGTAAACTGGTATATCAGAGCCAAGCAAATCTCCTCATGGAGTCAGATGTAGCCATGACCCTGGAATGTACATCATTCGAGTCTACAACAGCATGGAATTGAACTTTGGATGCTTCAATACCATCTACAGCCACCTGCTCCAGCTCCTTGGCCAGCTGGGGAGGGGCATTCTTACCCGGCTCCAGAACCGTATCCCACATAGACTTCTGGTATCTGGCTGTATATGCCATGTAACTAGCTTGCCTGAGTCCCAGAAAGGATGCCAAGTATTGTTTTTTAGCCATGGCATCCACTTTCCTGGAATCCTTATCGGGGGGAGGGGGGTGAGATGCCAGGGGAATGTTAGCCTTGTCACAGGCTGCAGCTTAAACTACCCCAACATGGCTGCAATGATTTGTAAGGAATTCCATTCCAGGACCTGACAAGGTATACCTCCTGTCCATCCTTTTATCCACAGGAGGTATAGATGCTGGAAACTGCAGAATTTTCTGTGTCTGTTTCCCCAGTGATTTATGCAGAGGGATAGACACTCTCTTTGACTCTGGGACATCCATCATTTCAACAAAGTCAGGTTCATCATGATCCTGTTCAGCCTCTTCCAATGCAATCTGAAGAGTATCAGCCACTTTCTTGTAGAACAAGAAATGGGAGGGGGACTCAGAAAGTCTGGGAGGAGACACATTGGAAGGCCTGTCTGGGGAGATGTCAGGCTCTACTGGCTCATCTAGGCCCTCATATTCCTCTTCTTCATATTCTTCATCTCCTTCCCAATCACTCTCATAGAATGCTTCAGGTTCAATTTCAGAAGCAACTATTTCGACCGAACCAATAGTCTTTGAGTCGGTGTCGGTTTGTTCAGAACCGGGCAAAGCAACTGCACAATAGTAATCACTTTCGTAATTTCTTCAGCGGTCAGAACATGGGAACAGGGATCCGAACTGGCTGACTTGTGTTTTCTCTTAGGACGGAACTGACTCCACAGAGTCGGCTCTCCTTTGGCCCGAGGAGGTATCACCCAGGTCAGTGGGCACCCCCTCTGGTTCAGTCGGAACCGAACCGGGCTGGCCATCCGGATCAGCGGACTTGGCCTTCCTTTCCTTCAGCCTACTTAAACATTTTTCCAAAGTGGCTTTAGGAAAGTTTTTACAGATTTGGCAGTCTTCTTTGAGGTGATCAAACGCCAGACAAAAAACACAGATGAGGTGGGGATCAGCCTTAGCAAACCTCCCACACTCGGTGCAGTGCACAGACAGTGGGACTGGTTTTCTTTTGGGTTTCTCAGACACGCGGATTCAAAAGTTGCCCTTAACAGCGGTTAAGCCAAGCAACTACACACCTATCAGTTCCAACCGTGTCACGGGTCGCTTAAAAAAATGAAGAAAGCACTCTGTTTTTTTAGGAACCGATAAGTACCGGAAACCACAACAGTAAATGAACAAATGACAAGAATTAAACCAAATAGAATTTGTTTCGGTTCCCAACTGGACTGACCAGGAGAAAACTGAACAAAAAACAATTTCTAGTAAATAAAACTCTTAACTACCTACTAGCTACACTTACTGTACCATAGACAGAGACGTGAATACTGAAATGAAAGAAGAAAAACAGTTGTAAACCGACCAATTTTACTTCAACTGAACTGTAGCGAAGGAGAGATCTCCGGAGCGACTTCACAGTTAGGCAGAGTAAAGAATCCAATGGTTACACTGAGGAGTACCAGGGACAGAGGTTTGAAAACCGAGCTCAAGCTTAACGTTCTATACCTGGGCACATAATTAACCCTTTACTCTCCGGAGCAGTTCAAGTGCTGGGGCTAACTGCATATAGTCAGAATACAGCAAGACTTTGTGTTGTTTGAACAAGGGGGCACAATTTGGGGGACGGATGAAGGGCAATATGAGGAAGTATTTTTTCATGGAGAGGATGGTGGACATATGGAACGGCCTTCCTGAGAGGGCTGTGGGGCCAAAAGCAATGGGAGAATTCAAGAATGCATGGGACAGATATAAGGCAATTCTGGTGGGGGTAGGAAGAAGTAGGCTGTTAGTTAACTAGGATCTGCAGCTTATTCAACAGGTAGGGAAATGGGCACACTGGGTGGGCCAAGCGGTCCTTATCTGACGTCAAAGTCTATGTTTCTAATGACATTTTTTTTTTTGGAAGACACACTCCCCATGTGAAAGCACTGCATCATGGGTATGGAAATAATCAATTTTCTTTTATCACTGTAGTGTGTTATGCAATACAAGGCAATTGGGTATCTGCATACCCATGATGCAGTGCAGTCATATGTGCTGTGTTTCCTCATAAAAAAATAAAACTGTAAAACTGATACTATAAAAGAAATGTGCCCACACTACAAAGGATATGTTCTGATACTTGTTCTCTGCCTAACTATGAAATGTTTTAGCCATGACAAAAATGTGTGCTCCCCACAATATAAGTAAATAAGGTTTTAAAATGAAGCTAAGCTTTTGGTTCAGTTTTATAATTACAAGGCTTCAAGCTCTCTTGGTTAGAAGCCGTGGTTTGTTATTCAATATGATATACAGTCACTTGTATGTTTGGACTTGGTGCTGTGAGGTTGTGCTCAGATATCCTCACTGTAACAAACACACACTGACCAATCAGAGTCCAGGAAATCTTCTTGCATTGTATAATATGAATCTGATAATGATCTTAAAATCTTGCTACAACAGAAATTCTCTAAAACATGGTTAACAAAGTATACTTTTTTTATTATTTATTATATTTCACTGCTTTTCCTTTTTTTGTTAATGTTGTTTCTTCTACCTTGGTTCCCAGTCTGCCATCTATATCTGGGTAAAGAATTGGCTGGAGAATAGGACACAGAGAGTAACAGTAAATGGAGTCCACTCTGAAGAAAGGGGGGTTACTAGTGGGGTACCGCAGGGTTCAGTATTAGGACCGGTCCTCTTCAATGTCTTTATAAGTGACATTGCAGAGGGACTGGAAGGAAAAGTATGTCTCTGCAGATGACACAAAAATCTGCATCTGAGTTGATGCACAAGGTGGGGTGGAAAGGATGAGAAGGGACTTGGCAAGGTTAGAGGAATGGTCAAATGTATGGCAGCTTAGATTCAATGCTAAGAAGTGCAAGGTAATGCACCTGGGAAACAAAAACCCAGGGGAAGAGTACACAATGGGGGGTGAGATATCAACAACAACAAAAATGGAAAGGGACCTGGGGGTAGTCATATCAGATGACCTAAAGGTGGGCAAGCAATGTGAGAGGGCAGCAAGGAGGGCTGGGGATACTGGGATGCATAGGGAGGCGGCATCACCAGTAGAAAACAGAAAGTTATTATCCTCTGTACAGACAACTGGTAAGACCCCATCTGGAGTACTCGTGCAGTTCTGGAGACCCATTCTCCATAAAGAACATAGACAGGATGGAAGCTGTCAGAGGAGGGCAACTAAAATGGTGCAGGGTCTGCACTGGAAGACATATGAGAGAGACTTAAGGAGCTTAATATGTATAGCCTCGAGGAAAGGGGGGACATGATAGAAACTTTCAAGTACCTCAAAGGGAATCAACAAAGTCCAAGGCGATAGCATCTTTCAAAAAGAGTGTGCAAGAACAAGGGGTACAATATGAAGATGGGAGGCTCAGAGGTAATTTAAGAGTATTTTTCACAGAGAGGTTGTGGATGCATGGAGCGGCCTTCCAGAGGAGGTTGTGTAGTCAAAAACAGTGGTGGAATTCAAGCATGCAAGGGACAGTCATAAGGCAATTCTAGGGGTTGGGGGTAGGAAGAAGTAGGCTGATGGTTAACTAGGATCTGCAGCTTATCCATTAGGTAGGGAAATGGGCAGACTGGGTGGGCCAAGTGGTCCTTATCTGCCGTCAAATTCTATGCTTCTATGTTCTATGTTATGTCACTGCATACCATTCATTCAGCCGCTGTCCAGTTGGACCCCGGCTGTCTTACCTCCCCGCAACGGGGTGGTGGAGAACCCCCTGCTCTCTCCTACCAGGACTTGATCCAGTACACAGCGATGCCCCGAGCCGGGCATCCCGTGGAGCAGCCATCAAGCCACCGTGACCTGTCGCCATTTTCCCTGTTCTGAGCCCCTTGTGAGTGGGGCATGCAATGACGCCAGTGGAAGAAGCGTGCAAGCTTCCACGCACGCTCCTTCCTGGCGCCGTGCCCCAACTCACCCCCTGTATTGTACAGTGCCAATGCACGACCCCCAGCCTCCGCTAAGGGCCACAAGTGCGGCGACAACTGCAAGCCCTCCACCCCGGAGAGGGAGAGCAGTCCATCGGACACTCAATCCCTCTCCTCCCCTGCTGACCCCCAGTGGCCGGAGTCCATTCCCAAACCCAGGTCACTGGTGTGGAGTGAGGTGTGGCGTCCAGCGCCTCCACCCTCAGCGCCACTGGGCCGGCATATTTTATTGCTTTTATGATAAAAACAATTACATATAATCATCTCATGCAAGAGATCACAGCAATTAGCAAATGATACCTCCATTGTACACAGTATACTTAGTCTATTTTATTTACTTCAGTTTCAGATTATAATCTTTGAGCTATGGGGCTCCTTTACAAAGTCTCCAAGTCAGTTGTAGACAAAGTACAGGTGCAAAAGACAATGTGATAACAATACTCTGCTAGTACAGGTACAGTAAACATAAAATAAATATGGCGCTAGAAGTTACAAAATTTGCAGCATTTACACAGTTACTTAGTAGCTTCAACAGTAGTAGGTGCCATAGCAGATTACAGTAGCCACCCACAAAGGTGTTGTCAAACAGGAGGGGGAAGGGGGTGAGGGATGATGCAGGCTGTTGAGGTTGGGGGTAGAAGTGTAGGCATGTGGAGAAGGCAGCTGCCTACAGTATGTAGATTGTGTTAGTTGCAAATTATAGGGGCAGGTAAAGAGGCAGGATGGGGAGCTGGTGGGAGGGGACTGACAGTGCTAAGAAGAGGATGGCCGCCAGCTAGTAGTCAGCTGAGGTACAGCTAGTAAAGGCTTAGAAAAGGGAGAGAAGTGAAAACATGTAATGTGCTGGAAATTAGGGGCATGGCAGTGTGAAAGCAGACATGGTAGGGAATACTAGTCATGTGTTGGTGCCTTCTGGGCAGTCACCATAGGACAGAATGGGATGAGAGAGAGAGGGGATGGAGACTCTTTGGTGGAGAAGGGTGCCAGAGGTAGGTGTGACAATCAGGATTACAGATTTGGGGGTATTCCCATAATTTAAAGTCCAAAAATTATATTGTCCAATATATGCTGCACCTTACAAAACTATGGGTGGTTGTTTCCAAATAAAAATTATTAGTCAAACATGTTAACTCACATTCAGTGCTGATACGACCCCCTTTCAGTTATGGCTCTTCTAACATTTTGTGTGACCAGAGAAAGAAACAAAACCGTGTAGGTTTATTCATAAAATTCAAAGCCATAAAACCAAGACTAAAACCCTAGTCCGAGAGAGAGTAGCAGAACCCTGTAATATGAACTGCGCAGTGAATATCACTGCCTCTATTATCCAGTATTTAGCAGAAATCAAAAACTGCCCTGTAAACATCTGCATGTAACCCCCTTGTGAATGGGGGTTAAGTAATACTTTCTCGGGCTCGTTTATGCTCCTGCCTGGTCGGTAATCAGCATCGCCCGCTTAAATAGGAACAGTTACGCTCCTAAAAGCCTCCATAAGCTGTCCCTTTAAGGGCTGCTTGTTGCAGCCGTAAGTAACTAAAATGGAGGGGGACTGTGTGGTTGTATGCCAGAGTCTCGCCCGGGACACTGAAAGAATGACTCCCTTCTGCCATCGCTAGTGGTGCAGAGGGAGTTCTCTTGGGGGATATGATTGTTGGATGGAAATGATGTAAAATAATAATGATAACATGGTTGTTCTAACCTGTCTTCCTTTGCAGTAAAGACTGTTTGATTGCCTCCTCCATTTTGCTCCAGAACTGCTGAATTGGGCCAATCAGTACCTCGGGACCCTACAGAGTTGGCTGACCAATAGAGGGACTGCTTGTATTCTGGGAAAGGCATTATGGGCTATGGTGCTTTTACGCATCACTGAGGGCAGGAGGAAATGACTGGCATGTTCAGCCAGCCAATAGAAGCGGGTAGCGCCCAAACTGAAGGAAGAGCCCCTGGCTGTTGTGGGGAGATGCGTTGTGGCTGAGGTGAGGAGAGGAGCTCTGTGCTTCTGCGCTGTGGGAGTGTTCGCGCGGGAAGGCCTGGAAGTGGCGTTTTGCCCTTGTGAGAACTCGGACTAAATCCGCCCGGCGTGGCCGGAGGAGGCTGGTGCCAGCCCAGCTACCTACCAGGCTCAACCTGAAGGGACTGGAGAGAATTGCCGAGTCGCGCTCGGTCCGCCTGTACTGTTGAAACTGCCATTCGCTGTTTGAGTTCTTCTGCAATTTGTGATGGTTTGAAAGCAGCTGCCTGGTATGGTACCCCTCTGTTGTTGCCATATAAATGTGTGAGAAGGCTGGTGAAGTTCGGGCTCCGTCCTGGCAGTGTTGAAGGAATCGTTATTGGCTGGGGTTGTGAGTACTGATTCAGGGTAGCTCCATGCAGAGTGTGTACACAGTGGTTTCCAGTGCATTGTTATACTGCTGACTGCCTAATTAAACATTCCTCCTATTCTGACCTGCTCAGGACTGTAATGTTTATCTGTGTTAAGGGCCCCAACCAGCTGCCACGTTTGGACTAGCCGTTAGGGCTTGGGTACCCAGGGACAGTAAATTCAAGGGTTAGGACTGTGCACAGAGCCCTAGGTAGCTAATATTAGCATAAGCTAATTAACCTGATTTACCCCCCTTCCTTGTTATCCCCCCCTTTAATAAATCAGATTATCGTTTTGCAACTACATCCTGGCTGGTTAGTGCATCCCGGGTGAACTGCTGCATAGTGACTGTGACATAATTGTACCTTACTTTACAGGGGGTCCCCGGAGTGAGCGGAGAGATACTACCGGGGGGTAAGTGTACGGGTGAAAAGAATTGTTGGTACACAGTGTGAGCCACTAGCGGGACAAAAAGGAGGTTGCAGTAACCCAGAGGGCTGTAACCGAGGCGGTCTCAACCATTTTAACCCCAACCTCTGGGTGGAGGCACCCGACAACGGATCTGGGCCCCTCACCCTGTCTCAGTGGAGGCAGGCAGGGGTAATAGCCCTAAGGGTAGCGCCCCCTAGGGGTTACATGCAACTTGTAAGATTTTACTTTTAGTGGAGAAGTTCACCATATAGACCCCGGAACACAAGCCACTCCAAACATTTAATTGTAACCCCTAGATGGCGCTATCCCAGGGGCTACTACCCCTGCCTGATTTGCCACTAACAGGTTGAGGGGCCTGGATCCAATGGCGGGTGCCTCCACCCAGAGGTCAGGGTTTGCAATAGTTAAACTAACTTGGTCACAGCCCTCTGGGACACTGCAACCCCTTTCTTCCCACTAGTGGCCCACACAATATATCAAATTACCTTCACAGTATACACTTACCCCCAGGTCTGGTTCCGGCACTGGGACCTCCTGTGAAATGAGATACAGTGCAACAATCACAGTACAGTACTTTAACATAGACAAATACCTCAGGCAGTATAACTTTGCTGAAACAAGCAGCTCTGATTTATTTAGGGGATATAACAAGGACGGGGAAATCAGGTTAATTAGCTTATCACTCTAATAATCTACCTATGGCTCTGTGCAGGCCTATCCCTATCAGTTACTGTCCTGGGTACCCAAGCCCTAGTAGCTAGTCCAAACCTGGCAGCTGGTAGGGCCTTTCACAGAGAAAGGAGAATTAAACAGTCAGCAGTACAGTAATTCCATTTGGATTTAATGTGGCAATTCAACAGGAGCAACCCTGAATTAGTACTCACGACCTCCAAATAAGATAGGGTCCTTCAATGTCAGCAGGGCTCACTTGAGGTACACAAACCTCTTCACACATCCATATAAAGAAAGTACTATACCAGGCAGGCTGCATCTGTATCCGATCGCAATTACTGCACAATACCGGGAGAACACACAGATTCAGTTCCTGACAGACCGAGTGCAATTTTCAGCAATTCTTCCAGTCTTCTACAGGGTGAGCCTGGTTTCTACTCTTCAGAGATCCTTTGATTCTTTCACAGGCAGTTCAGTCCTAACAAGCTGTTACACAAGCTGCAGACGGAACTCTGGGCCTTACACGTTTTTGACTAAAACTGCACACTGAAAAAGCACAGGGCTCCTTCCTTCTTCACTGCCAAAGCTCAACTGAACTCCAACCGACAAAACCGGGCACTTCCTTTGAGTTCCTCCCAGTTCTTGACTGGATTGGCTGTCACTCACAATAGACTGCTGCTGTTGGTCCAAAAGGCACTGAAGTCTAAACTACATCTCCCAGAGTCACTGCCCATACAATCCTCTTGTGGCTGGCTCAGATTATGAGTCAAGTTCTGATTCGTCCAAGGCACCATTTTAGAGCTAGCTTACCCCACACTGATTGGTCCAGTTCAGCAGTTCAAAACTAGAATGGGGAACTAGCAGACACAGTTCTGACTGCAAAAGCAGGTTAGACAAACTGTAATTTCATTATTACTCTAAATAATTTCTGGAAACAGTTACATCTTTCAGATAGGTTCCTTTGCACTCCTAGTGACTGCAAAATTAAGTGAATTGGCAGCAGCTCGAGTGGTACTCAGAGAAGCACACAGTCCCCCATACAAACTAATTATGTCTGCAAGCAGACAGCTCTTAAAGAGACAGTACCAGAGGCTCTAAAAACACTCACTGATAAATGGCTTAAATGCCAAACACCATTCAGGCTTGGAGCATTCAAGCAAGCTCCTGGAAGTCTTTTGGGAACCCCCATTTGCAGGGGGGTTACACCCTTCCTGGCCTGGGAAAGCTTGACGTCCGCGTCAAGCAAGTACCCCCATAAGTTTCAACTGCAACCATATACATTTGCATTAGGCTCGCACATGTAATCATCAGTCAATATATCATTTTACCAAGAACACATTTCTGAAACATTGCAGTACGTCACTCTTTACACAGTATTACATACACATTGTACCATAACTCAAGTTATTACCTCTTGTACATGAAACCTGAAGAGGGGCCCTTCCTATCAGTTACCTTGGGGCTGGATGGGGCAGGGCACCATATAGAAGGGCAACACAAGTAACTTGGAGTTAGCACTGATGCTCAGTTTGGGCAGTGAGCTCGGGGACATACACTCCTTTATGGACAACATTGAGAGGCAAATCCACAGGCCTCCCAAGGGAATCATAACTGAGGTGCACCACAGGCTTTACAGCTCGACCAGTCTTTCTGGGGAACTGTTACAGTCTCTGCACTCTGAGCCTCATTTTCAGCATTGTCCACACTTGTCAGGGAGTCTCCATGGGGTAGAGGCTAGAACTTGGGGCACTTTCAGCTCCAGGAGTTACAGTTTCTGAGTCCACAACATTTGGCTCGCATGGAGAGCTTTCGGACACTGGCAGTGGACTGTCAGGGCACTCAAAATACTCTTCTTGTTGGTGTATCACCAGTCTGCCCAATCTATCATTTTCCTCCCTGAAAGCTCAAACAGTTCAACCATGCACAATGATTCCATTTCATCTGATCTGATGCTTTGCACTTCACTTTCTGGGAGCATTGGCTCCAGGGATGAAGCTGGGGCTTAAACAGTCAGAAGGCCCAGCTTTGTCTCCAGTATTGACTAGGGGATTGCCCGAAACAATTGACTCAGTTGTAGAAGGATAGTATTCAAAGTCACTCTCACTTTCTTCGATATGGACTGACAGTCATGCTCAACTGGGACTTGTGGAGGGAACACTTTAACTTTGCTTCTGTAGGTGCAGACTTTCTTGATCTTTTCTTAGCAGCAGCTCTAGTCACTGGTCAGAGGGGCATCTTCTAGGGGCTCAGACTCAATTAAGATTTGTCAATGGGCAGTAAATGATTTCTATGCATTGTTTTACATCTTTTGAATTATTCTCAGGCCTTACTTTGTACACTGGCAGATCATCTAGTTTGCCCACTACAATGTGAGGGAGATGGTGCCATCTGTCAGCAATCTTGTGCTTGCCATGCAGTCCCAGATTTCTTAGCAATACCCGATCTCCCTCCTGGAGTTCCTGTGCTTTCACCTTTTATCATACCTTTCTTTGTTGGCCAGATTTCTTTTGGCAGCCATGGTTTGAGCCAGTTAGTACGCATGAGTTAGCTGGGCCTTTAACTTTTGCACATACTGTAAATAGTTGTCAGCCTGAACCCCATCAGGAGAGACCCCAAAACACATCTACTGGTAGTCGAGCTTCTCTTCCAAACATCAGGCGGTAGGGGAGAATCCAGTGGCATCACTTTGGTGCAGTTATAAGCATGTACCAGGGTGCTAATTTGTTGGCTCCATCTAGGCTTGTCCTTTGGGTGCAGGGTGCCTAGCATATCTAGCAAGTGCGGTTGAAACGTTCAGGCTGTGGGTCCCCTGGGGGTGGTAAGGAGTGGTTCTGGACTTTCGCACTCCCCACAGAGAAAGCATCTCTTTGATCAGACGACTCTCAAAGTCTCTCCCTTGATCAGAATGGATTCTTTGTGGAGCCCCATAGTGAACAAAAAAGTTTTCTACAAGTACTTTGGCCACAGTGGATGCTTTCTGGTCTTTGGTGGGGAAAGCTTGGGCATATCTCGTGAAATGGTCAGTGACCACCAGCACATTACTGATATTTCTTTGATCTGACTCCAAACTTAGAAAATCAATACAGACCAGCTCCATGGGTGCACTGGTGGTGATGTTAACAAGGGGCAGCCCTCTGGACAAAGCTTTCCTCTGTAAGCAGCGACTACAAGTTCGAATGTGTTGCTCCACATCAGCCCCATCTTAGGCCAATAGAATCTGGATCTCACCAAGTCAAGTGTTCTGTCTATACCAAGGTGCCCCATGTGGTTGTGCAAGGACCTCAGTACTGAGTCTCAAAGGCAGTGGGCAGCACTAGTTGTTGTTTGTCTTTGTCCCCCTGTCTACTGTTTCTCTGTATAACAGTTTATTGATCAGTTTCAACTTAGGACCTTCTTTGTATAACAGTGCAGTTCTCAAATCAGTGGGCGTAATTTGGACACATCTTTTCCTGCATAGAGGGCTTCTAAAGCTGCTTTGATCATGGGATCGTGAGTTGAGCCATCGAATACTGTCATTGTCCAGCTGAGGCAGTGCACCAATGTCTATTGCAGAAAAGTGGCAATAAGCAGCAGGTATGCAATTCTCAGAGGCTCCCAAGCAATCCACCATGCAGTCCACTGCGTCCGTGGACATTTGTTCCTCCCTGTCAAACTTCCGGCAGAGTGCCGAATGTCAGGTTCTGCCAATCGGACCCAATCATTCTGGGGAACAGGCCTCCGGAGAGAGCATCAGCATCTATGTGGTTCAGACCTGCTCGGTATTCGAGCATAGTCATATGTAGATAATGCAGAAAGCCACCTATGGCCAGTGGCATCCAACTTAGCTGAGGTCTGCACATAGGTCAAAGGATTATTGTCAGTTTTTACTAGTATTTTAGCCCCATACAAGTACTCATGGAATTGGTCAACAATAGCCCACTTCAAAGCTAGGAACTCTAACTTATGTACAGGATAGTTCTTTTCGGATGGGGTCAGGCTTCTACTGGCAAAGGCCACTGGTCTCAGGCCATTCTCGTGCTCTTGGTACAACACAGCCCCAACCCTTGCAAGCTAGCATCAGTGTGCAGGGCGTAAGGTTTTCTTGGATCGGCATAGGCCAGCACTGGAGCATGGGTAAGTTGATATATGATCTCATGAAAAGCAGTCTCACAATCAGGGTCACGGGCCCCAAATACTTCACTCGGATGAAAATACACTCTTTCAGTCTTGAGGGCTGACTTTTGGTATTTTTGTGGGTTGGGGATACCCTTGAGTAAGGTTAAGTAAAGGGCGGATCACTCTTGAATAGTCCTTGATAAAGCGCCGATAATATACAGAATCCCAGGAATCTTTGCAGTTCTTTTAGATTTTTGGGCTGTGGCCAGGTGGTCAAGGCCTCAACTTTACTTGGGTGATCTCTATTCCTCGGTGGATACTATGTGTCCCACATACTTTACTGATGTTTGAAAAAATTGACACTTATCAATGGACAGTTTAAGGCCAAAGTCCTCCAGTCGGTCCAATACCTTAAATAATCTGCTCTCATGTTCCTCCAGTGAGCTGCCAAACACAATAACATCATCTAGGTATACCAGGCACTCTAGTAAGTTCATGTCCCCACTGCACGCTCCATCAATCGTTGAAAAGTGGCTGGGGCACCTGAAATCCCTTGAGGCATCCTCATGAATTCATAGAAGCCAGCGGACAGATAAAGGCTGTCTTTCACGGTCCTCTGGGGCCATCGGGATCTGATAGTACCCACTGCGGAGATCCAGCACAGAGAACCACTTGCTCCCGTTTAGGCGGTCAAAGCATCCTGAATCACAGGGCATGTGTACTGATCAGGGATGATCCGCGGTTTAAGGTGCGATAATCCACACACATCCTTACTGTTCCATTCTTTTCCTCACTACCACAATGGGGAAGCATAAGGGCTTCTGGATTCTTGTATTACACCAGCAGCTAACATCTCTTGCAGATGCCGTCTCACATCATCTATGTCAGCAGGTGCCAGGCGTCGAGACCTCTCACGAAATGGTCTTCCGTCATGCAGCGCGATATTGTGCTCAGCTCCTTCGCGCATCCTACATCCCATTCCTTTAAAGAAAACACCTGGTCTCTCGGGCAAGCTTCTCACTGATCTTCACTTTCCATTCAGCTGGCAGGGAGTCGCGAAATCAAACAAGTCAGGCGTTACTCTGTCATTCTTCCTTGAACTCTTGCTGCTGGGTAGCACTGCAGTGTCTGCACAATGCACATTAGCCAGGATGCAACCTCTGTTTACTCGAATGTCTCTTTCAGACACATTATGAACTTGGACCATTACCCTTCTGGCATAAGCATGGGCTCTAGCGGGCAAAATACTAAGCTTGACCAGCAGTCCCTCTGGCAATTTTCCATCGCCTGGTGCATCCAACATTAATATTTTATTCTTAACATCCTTTCTGATACGGACCTCTCCTGTAAGGTACACTGGGCATTTGGCGCCAGGATCAGAGACTCAGGATCCTTCTTCCATACAATTCCGACCGGTTCCTCTGGTTCTGTTTTTCAGCATCTCTCTGTGCCTCATAGGCCTTCTTAATTAAAGCGGAACTCTTAAGCTCTACTAGTCTTTGACCCCTGTTTTCATAACACAACTGTGCCAGCCTACCGAACATATGAGCATTTGTTCCAATCAACAAAGGGACACCATCATACAGTCCAGTGGGGGACACACTAAGGCTAGGGTCTCTACTTGTTCGGCCACTCCAGCCACGGAGGTGGGAAAGACAGCCAAATTCGGATATACCGGAATAGGGTAGGCCTTCTCACTTAACCCCCATACATGCAGTCCTTCTAATGGTTGTAAGGGTACGTCTGACAAATGCTTCTGATACCAATCTTGGAACATAATTGTCACTTAGGAGCCACTGTCTAATATAGCTCTTGAGACACTCCGTTCACCTTTACAGTGGTCTCCATGGAGGGACCCACTATTCTGGACCAGTCTGGAGAGGCGGTAGTGGGGCCTGGGCAACTGACCTTGCCACAAAGGGCGTGAATTAGCATTTTGGTGCCCTCACTGGGATCATGTCGTGCACCTCTTAACCACTGATTTCTTCTCGAGCTCTCCTTGTAGCCTATATGCAACTTTGTCAGTGTCTTTTGGGGACTGGCATTCCCTTTTCATGTGCCCATCTTTCCCACAATTATAGCAAAACATACTTTTGGAGTTTGAGCTGGCCGGCGCCACACTGGGAGCCAGGGCGGGGTATTACTAACTGGAAACCTTGGTGCCATCTCTGTCTGCGGCGTGATAAGCATTTGGAGACATCTTGTCAGTTTCTCCACTTCCATGGTCAAGGAATAGAGTTCGGAGCTGTTATCAGCAGGAGATACATGGGTGGGTACCCCACCCCCATAGCAGCTCACAGTCGGATATAGGTCAGGGCCCGTGCCTACAGGCGTGGCCTTCATAAAGGACTGTTTTGAATTCCCGGATCTCTCTCAACAGTTAGCCCCATTGTGACATATCTTTTCCTTGTCAGAGCACTCATTGACTGCCAACCTCTGCCCTGAACTTCACTTGATGGGTCACCCTCAGTCACTCGGGTCGTGGCCGCAGCTATTGGTGCAGGTCCCTCCGAGGTCGTCTTTTCTCAACTCCTCGAATTTCTCTCATTAACTCATCATAGGAGGGTGGGATTCCAGTCGATCTGCCAGGTGTAACTGAAGCAACAGCAGTTCTGAGAAGGGCAGACTTAAGGATCCTGTCCAGCCTGGTTCGGTCCAGTTCAATCGCTGGCAAACTACCTTTTCTGAGGCATTCTTGCAACAATTTTTCCAGCCGAGATACATACACAGACAACAACTCCCTTGGTACTGTTGTGCTTCTCTTACTCTCCACCATAGGTCCTCATCAGAATCTGGGCTCCCCATACACATTCTCCAAGGCCTCAAGATGAGCCTGTGCAGTCGCTTCAGGGTTACTGGCCCGTTTAGCACGGATGGTAGCCAGGCAGGACCTCGAGGCTCTCACTAACCCTCTTTGCTTTTCACCTTCCGAGCATTGCCATTCTAGCACTTGGGGGCAACATAGTCTATCCAGGTCTCCCAGTCATCCTCCCTTGGGGGTGGGAGGGTGCCAGAGAAGATCCTCAACCTTGGTAAGAGTCGTGACTAATGGCAGGTGCAGAAATAGGAGTCTGCATTGGTTCAGCCACCATTACGGGCACTGGAGCAGGAGAGGGTGTTGGGGAGGAACACTCCCAGGTGGCAAGAATAGTTTCTTCAAGTCCTCCACAGTTTTCCCTCTCCCAGCAACCATTCAGCAAATTTCTCCTCAAAAGTTTCAGATAGTGGTGGGGCTGATTCCCCAGGTCTTTACTGTCCTTAGTTATCACTCTCCAAGCAGTGAGGGCTCCTCTGGGGTAATGGTCTGTGGCACTTTGGCACTATCTATGGGATCCTTAAACTCTACTAGGGCCAGGAAAGTGTGGGTGAGCAGATTAGCATGCCGACCCACCACCACAGGGTTTTGTAAACCTTCCACCTTGGAAAGTACTCCCTGCACAGTGTCCGTATTGATACCCAGGGGGATGTCCAGGATAAGCATAGCATTTTGGGGGTCGATCTCCTCCCCAGTACACCACTCCACCAGCCGGTGCACAGCCACTTCTGTCGGGGTACCCATTTTTTTCTTAACAGTGGTTCGTAAATATGGCCACTAGAGGACACACCATCCCAGCGGTGAGCCTCCAAGATGTAACCCTAGATGGCGCTATCCCAGGGCTACTACCCCTGCCTGATTTGCCACTAACAGGTTGAGGGCCTGGATCCAATGGCGGTGCCTCCACCCAGAGGTCAGGGTTTGCAATAGTTAAACTAACTTGGTCACAGCCCTCTGGGACACTGCAACCCCCTTTCTTCCCACTAGTGGCCCACACAATATATCAGAATTACCTTCACAGTATACACTTACCCCCAGGTCTGGTTCCGCACTGGGACCTCCTGTGAAATGAGATACAGTGCAACAATCACAGTACAGTACTTTAACATAGACAAATACCTCAGGCAGTATAACTTTGCTGAAACAAGCAGCTCTGATTTATTGGGGGATATAACAAGGACAGGAAATCAGGTTAATTAGCTTATCACTCTAATAATCTACCTATGGCTCTGTGCACAGGCCTATCCCTATCAGTTACTGTCCCTGGGTACCCAAGCCCTAGTGGCTAGTCAAACCGTGGCAGCTGGTAGGGCCCTTTCACACAGAAAAGGAGAATTAAACAGTCAGCAGTACAGTAATTCCATTTGGATTTAATGTGGCAATTCAACAGGAGCAACCCTGAATTAGTACTCACGACCTCCAAATAAGATAGGGTCCTTCAATGTCAGCAGGGCTCACTTGAGGTACACAAACCTCTTCACACATCCATATAAAGAAAGTACTATACCAGGCAGGCTGCATCTGTATCCCGATCGCAATTACTGCACAATACCGGGAGAACACACAGCAGATTCAGTTCCTGACAGACCGAGTGCAATTTTCAGCAATTCTTCCAGTCTTCTACAGGGTGAGCCTGGTTTCTACTCTTCAGAGATCCTTTGATTCTTTCTCAGGCGGATTCAGTCCTAACAAGCTGTTACACAAGCTGCAGACCGAACTCTGGGCCTTACACGTTTTTGACTAAAACTGCACACTGAAAAAGCACAGGGCTCCTTCCTTCTTCACTGCCAAAGCTCAACTGAACTCCAACCGACAAAAACCGGGCACTTCCTTTGAGTTCCTCCCAGTTCTTGACTGGATTGGCTGTCACTCACAATAGACTGCTGCTGTTGGTCCAAAAGGCACTGAAGTCTAAACTACATCTCCCAAGTCACTGCCCATACAATCCTCTTGTGGCTGGCTCAGATTATGAGTCAAGTTCTGATTCGTCCAAGGCACCATTTTAGAGCTAGCTTACCCACACTGATTGGTCCAGTTCAGCAGTTCAAAACTAGAATGGGAACTAGCAGACACAGTTCTGACTGCAAAGAAAGCAGGTTAGACAAACTGTAATTTCATTATTACTCTAAATAATTTCTGGTAAACAGTTACATCTTTCAGATAGGTTCCTTTGCACTCCTAGTGACTGCAAAAATTAAGTGAATTGGCAGCAGCTCAGGTGGTACTCAGAGAAGCACACAGTCCCCCATACAAACTAATTATGTCTGCAAGCAGACAGCTCTTAAAGAGACAGTACCAGAGGCTCTAAAAACACTCACTGATAAATGGCTTAAATGCCAAACACCATTCAGGCTTGGAGCATTCAAGCAAGCTCCTGGAAGTCTTTTGGGAACCCCCATTTGCAGGGGGGTTACATAATGTAAACCCAAACATAAAGCCAACAACAATTTGGGCCTTAACAATGTGGCCATAGTTAAACTCTTCCCCACTAGGTACCACAGTACAGGTCAGTTTAACTGTTATATTTTGAACAGAAAAACAATCCCAACCAGTTCAACATTTTATTCAAGTGTCCTCTTCAGACTCTGAGTCCTCCAGCCTGGCTCGGGCAAACTCTGCTGATTGTTTTGACTTTTTTCCCTACCTCCTTCGGATCGGTGACCTGGTATGTGTGACCACCATAGAACACACTCAGGCAGGCTGGCATCAGTAGGGAGTGTGCGATGCCTGGACTCCTGAACTTGGCCCTCACTCCATCACATCTTTTAATCCGAGCACGGGTAGCGAAGGACAGGTCTGGAAACAAGTGGACTGTCTTTCCCTGGTAAGTCAGAGACCCCAATCCCTTGGCAGCTTGTAAGATTTTATCTCTCATGGCTGATCCCACTGTAGGCAGAAAAATGGTCCGTGGAACATCTACCTGATTGACGGCAGCTCTAGGAGTGATGCGATAAGCTTCTGTAAAGCTAGCTGTTGGGAGGTGCGCTTCAAGGCATAGAGTAGTAAGTAGCCAAGTACGAAGTAATTCAAGCAGACTCTCCCTCTCGCCATGCTCCGGCAGCCCAACTATTCGTACATTCTGGGCCCGCTGCGCATTTTCCAGGGTCTCCACTAGATACTGTAGTTGTAAGTTCTCTTGACCAATCCAGTCCTTGAGCTATGCTCCACTCCTATGTATGATGACCTGTATATATCTGTCAGTTGAACTGGCTAGTCTAGAGTGTATAATCTGAAATGTGCTTACTACTGTATGTTTCCCCTAGCGTCAAATGATGTATTTCCCACATGTTTGTTTACTGTGACAAAAAACTGTACTCTCTTTGCCATGTCTCCTTGACTTTTGTTCCTCATGTTGTACTCTCCCTGGTCGTTCCTGAAAATAGGCATAATACTTGTCTAGTGTACTTACCCGGTAAACAAAAGCTAAATAAATAAATTAACCCTATCCACCCCAGATCCATACTAACCCCTTGGGGGAACCAGCACCATCTTTACCACTTGTTATAACTATGACATTATTAGGCAGTTCAGCTAAGGCATTTTCGCATTGGTACTAACCTCGAATGTAGACTTGGCTTGACATTGCTCTTTTTGCAATAGTATTTTTGTATAACTTCATGTACATATGTCATTTGCATAAACTCTTATTTATTTATTTACTTACTTTCTTTTTACCCCTCCTGATCGCCCTCATTGTTTCACTCCTTTAGGCATTGCTCATGCCACACATGTCCCCGACACACAGTCTGCCCCTAGAGTGCCCCAGTAACTCCTACCTTCCTCTTCTCACCTCCATGAAGCACCTGCACAATCGGGTCTGCCCGTGGATCCTGAACTGGATGAAGGATGCAGGCTCGGGTAGGTTACATGCTTATGCACTATGCCTGCCAATTGCCTAACAGTGTCCTCCCCTTCCCGACACTAACCCCATAGGAGCCACCAATGCCCTGAAAGTCAGTGCTTTCACGACCCCCTAAGGACGTCAGGTGTGTAAAGCACCCTAGTAACCCACCCCAAAGGAGGAGAGCATCCGTTGGGACTCTTACTCCTCCTTCCCCTGCCGACCCCCAGTGCCCAGAGTCCGTGCCCAAACCCGGGTTGCTGGCGTGGTGCAGGTGTGGCGCCCAGTGCCTCAACCCACAGCGCCACCAGGCGGCAAACTCTTATTTTAATTTGCACATTTTCACTGTCTTGTGCCTGCAACGCCTGACCACAATCATAAGGGTTACCCTTCTAACATACCTTCTACACTATGTAAACTGGAACCACTTGGGACTGAAACATTCATATTAGAAGCCCATTACGGGCTTAAAGGTATACCTCTGATTGCAGACCCTACGCTCTGATGAAGCTCTCTAAGTGAAACGCTGGGTTGTCTGAGACTGTGCAGCCTTTGGTGTTGTTGCTTTGGTCACCTTTACACTATCTGTGTGTAACCCCTAGATGGCGCTATCCAGGGGCTACTACCCCTGCCTGATTTGCCACTAACAGGTTGAGGGCCTGGATCCAATGGCGGGTGCCTCCACCCAGAGGTCAGGGTTTGCAATAGTTAAACTAACTTGGTCACAGCCCTCTGGGACACTGCAACCCCTTTCTTCCACTAGTGGCCCACACAATATATCGAATTACCTTCACAGTATACACTTACCCCAGGTCTGGTTCCGGCACTGGGACCTCCTGTGAAATGAGATACAGTGCAACAATCACAGTACAGTACTTTAACATGAAACAAATACCTCAGGCAGTATAACTTTGCTGAAACAAGCAGCTCTGATTTATTTGAGGGGATATAACAAGGACAGGAAATCAGGTTAATTAGCTTATCACTCTAATAATCTACCTATGGCTCTGTGCACAGGCCTATCCCTATCAGTTACTGTCCCTGGGTACCCAAGCCCTAGTGGCTAGTCCAAACCGTGGCAGCTGGTAGGGGCCCTTTCACACAGAGAAAGGAGAATTAAACAGTCAGCAGTACAGTAATTCCATTTGGATTTAATGTGGCAATTCAACAGGGAGCAACCCTGAATTAGTACTCACGACCTCCAAATAAGATAGGGTCCTTCAATGTCAGCAGGGCTCACTTGAGGTACACAAACCTCTTCACACATCCATATAAAAGAAAGTACTATACCAGGCAGGCTGCATCTGTATCCCGATCGCAATTACTGCACAATACCGGAGAACACACAGCAGATTCAGTTCCTGACAGACCGAGTGCAATTTTCAGCAATTCTTCCAGTCTTCTACAGGGTGAGCCTGGTTTCTACTCTTCAGAGATCCTTTGATTCTTTTCACAGGACGGATTCAGTCCTAACAAGCTGTTACACAAGCTGCAGACCGAACTCTGGGCCTTACACACGTTTTGACTAAAACTGCACACTGAAAAGCACAGGGCTCCTTCCTTCTTCACTGCCAAAGCTCAACTGAAGCTCCAACCGACAAAACTGGGCACTTCCTTTGAGTTCCTCCCAGTTCTTGACTGGATTGGCTGTCACTCACAATAGACTGCTGCTGTTGGTCCAAAAAGGCACTGAAGTCTAAACTACATCTCCCAGAGTCACTGCCCATACAATCCTCTTGTGGCTGGCTCAGATTATGAGTCCAAGTTCTGATTCGTCCAAGGCACCATTTTAGAGCTAGCTTACCCCACACTGATTGGTCCAGTTCAGCAGTTCAAAACTAGAATGGGGAACTAGCAGACACAGTTCTGACTGCAAAGAAAGCAGGTTAGACAAACTGTAATTTCATTATTACTCTAAATAATTTCTGGCAAACAGTTACATCTTTCAGATAGGTTCCCTTTGCACTCCTAGTGACTGCAAAAATGAAGTAAATTGGCAGCAGTTCGAGTGGTACTCAAACAGAGAAGCACACAGTCCCCCCATACAAACTAATTATGTCTGCAAGCAGACAGCTCTTAAAGAGACAGTGCCAGAGGTTCTAAAACACTCACTGATAAATGGCTAGCATGGCAAACACCATTCAGGCTTGGAGCATTCAAGCAAGCTCCTGGAAGTCTTTTGGGAACCCCCATTTGCAGGGGTTACACCCTTCCTGGCCTGGGAAAGCTTGACGTCGCGTCAAGCAAGTACCATAAGTTTCAACTGCAACCATATACATTTGCATTAGGCTCGCACATGTAATCATCAGTCAATATATCATTTTACCAAGAACACATTTCTGAAACATTGCAGTCGTCCTCTTTACACAGTATTACATACACATTGTACCATAACTCAAGTTATTACCTCTTGTACATGAAACCTGAAGAGAGGGCCCTTCCTATCAGTTACCTTGGGGCTGGATGGGGCAAGGGCACCATACGAAGAGGCAACACAAGTAACTTGGAGTTAGCACTGATGCTCAGTTTGGGCAATGAGCTCGGGGACACATACACTCCTTTATGGACAACATTGAGAGGCAAGTCCACAGGCCTCCCAAGTGAATCATAACTGAGGTGCACCACAGGCTTTACAGCTCGACCAGTCTTTCTAGGGGAACTGTTATAGTCTCTGCACTCTGAGCCTCATTTTCAGCATTGTCCTCACTTGTCAGAGTCTCCATGGGGTGAGAGGCTAGAACTTGGGGCACTTTCAGCTCCAGGAGTTACAGTTTCTGAGTCCACAACATTTGGCTCGCATGGAGAGCTTTCGGACACTGGCAGTGGACTGTCAGGGCCTCAAAATACTCTTCTTGTTGGTGTATCACCAGTCTGCCCCAATCTATCATTTTCCTCCCTGAAAGCTCAAACAGTTCAACCATGCACAATGATTCCATTTCATCTGATCTGATGCTTTGCACTTCACTTTCTGGGAGCATTGGCTCCAGGGATGAAGCTGGGGGCTTAGACAGTCCAGAAGGCCCAGCTTTGTCTCCAGTATTGACTAGGGATTGCCCGAAACAATTGACTCAGTTCGTAAGAAGGATAGTATTCAAAGTCACTCTCACTTTCTTCCGATATGGACTGACAGTCATGCTCAACTGGGACTTGTGGAGAACACTTTAACTTTGCTTCTGTAGGTGCAGACTTTCTTGATCTTTTCTTAGCAGCAGCTCTAGTCACTGGTCCAGAGGGGCATCTTCTAGGGCTCAGACTCAATTAAGATTTGTCCAATGGGCAGTAAATGATTTCTATGCATTGTTTTTACATCTTTTGAATTATTCTCAGGCCTTACTTTGTACACTGGCAGATCATCTAGTTTGCCCACTACAATGTGAGGGAGATGGTGCCATCTGTCAGCAATCTTGTGCTTGCCATGCAGTCCCAGATTTCTTAGCAATACCCGATCTCCCTCCTGGAGTTCCTGTGCTTTCACCTTTTATCATACCTTTCTTTGTTGGCCAGATTTCTTTTGGCAGCCATGGTTTGAGCCAGTTAGTCGCATGAGTTAGCTGGGCCTTTAACTTTTGCACATACTGTAAATAGTTGTCAGCTTGAACCCCATCAGGAGAGACCCCAAAACACACATCTACTGGTAGTCGAGCTTCTCTTCCAAACATCAGGCGGTAGGGGAGAATCCAGTGGCATCACTTTTGGTGCAGTTATAAGCATGTACCAGGGTGCTAATTTGTTGGCTCCATCTAGGCTTGTCCTTTGGGTGCAGGTGCCTAGCATATCTAGCAAAGTGCGGTTGAAGCGTTCAGGCTGTGGGTCCCCTGGGGTGGTAAGGAGTGGTTCTGGACTTTCGCACTCCCCACAGAGAAAGCATCTCTTTGATCAGGCGACTCTCAAAGTCTCTCCCTTGATCAGAATGGATTCTTTGTGGAGCCCATAGTGAACAAAAGTTTTCTACAAGTACTTTGGCTACAGTGGATGCTTTCTGGTCTTTGGTGGGAAAGCTTGGGCATATCTCGTGAAATGGTCAGTGACCACCAGCACATTACTGATATTTCTTTGATCTGACTCCAAACTTAGAAAATCAATACAGACCAGCTCCATGGGTGCACTGGTGGTTATGTTAACAAGGGGCAGCCCTCTGGGGACAAAGCTTTCCTCTGTAATAGCGACTACAAGTTCGAATGTGTTGCTCACATCAGCCCCATCTTAGGCCAATAGAATCTGGATCTCACCAAGTCAAGTGTTCTGTCTATACCAAGGTGCCCCATGTGGTTGTGCAAGGACCTCAATACTGAGTCTCGAAAGGCAGTGGGCAGCACTAGTTGTTGTTTGTCTACTTGTCCCCTCTGTCTACTGTTTCTCTGTATAACAGTTTATTGATCAGTTTCAACTTAGGACCTTCTTTGTATAACAGTGCAGTTCTCAAATCAGTGGGCGTAATTTGGACACATCTTTTCCTGCATAGAGGGCTTCTAAAGCTGCTTTGATCATGGGATCGCGAGTTGAGCCGCTGAATACTGTCATTGTCCAGCTGAGGCAGTGCACCAATGTCTATTGCAGAAAAGTGGCAATAAGCAGCAGGTATGCAATTCTCAGAGGCTCCCAAGCAATCCACCATGCAGTCCACTGCGTCCGTGGACATTGTTCCTCCCTGTCAAACTTCCGGCAGAGTGCCGAATGTCAGGTTCTGCCAGTCGGACCCAATCATTCTGGGGAACAGGCCTCCGGGAGAGAGCATCAGCATCTATGTGGTTCAGACCTGCTCGGTATTCGAGAGCATAGTCATATGTAGATAATGCAGAAAGCCACCTATGGCCAGTGGCATCCAACTTAGCTGAGGTCTGCACATAGGTCAAAGGATTATTGTCAGTTTTTACTAGTATTTTAGCCCCATACAAGTACTCATGGAATTGGTCAACAATAGCCCACTTCAAAGCTAGGAACTCTAACTTATGTACAGGATAGTTCTTTTCGGATGGGGTCAGGCTTCTACTGGCAAGGCCACTGGTCTCAGGCCATTCTCGTGCTCTTGGTACAACACAGCCCCAACCCTTGCAAGCTAGCATCAGTGTGCAGGGCGTAAGGTTTTCTTGGATCGGCATAGGCCAGCACTGGAGCATGGGTAAGTTGATATATGATCTCATGAAAAGCAGTCTCACAATCAGGAGTCCAGCGGGCCCCAAATACTTCACTCGGATGAAAATACACTCTTTCAGTCTTGAGGATGCTGACTTTTGGTATTTTTTGTGGGTTGGGGGATACCCTTGAGTAAGGTTAAGTAAAGGGCGGATCACTCTTGAATAGTCCTTGATGAAGCGCCGATAATAACCACAGAATCCCAGGAATCTTTGCAGTTCTTTTAGATTTTTGGGCTGTGGCCAGGTGGTCAAGGCCTCAACTTTACTTGGGTCGGTCTCTATTCCCTCGGTGGATACTATGTGTCCCACATACTTTACTGATGTTTGAAAAAATTGACACTTATCAATGGACAGTTTAAGGCCAAAGTCCTCCAGTCGGTCCAATACCTTAAATAATCTGCTCTCATGTTCCTCCAGTGAGCTGCCAAACACAATAACATCATCTAGGTATACCAGGCACTCTAGTAAGTTCATGTCCCCACTGCAGCTCCATCAATCGTTGAAAAGTGGCTGGGGCACCTGAAATCCTTGAGGCATCCTCATGAATTCATAAGCCAGCGGACAGATAAAGGCTGTCTTTCCACGGTCCTCTGGGGCCATCGGGATCTGATAGTACCCACTGCGGAGATCCAGCACAGAGAACCACTTGCTCCCGTTTAGGCAGTCCAAAGCATCCTGAATGCGGGCATTGTGTACTGATCAGGGATAGTCCGCCGGTTTAAGGTGCGATAATCCACACACATCCTTACTGTTCCATTCTTTTTCCTCACTACCACAATGGGGAAGCATAAGGGCTTCTGGATTCTTGTATTACACCAGCAGCTAACATCTCTTGCAGATGCCGTCTCACATCATCTATGTCAGCAGGTGCCAGGCGTCGAGACCTCTCACGAAATGGTCTTTCGTCATGCAGCCGGATATTGTGCTCAGCTCCTTGCGCATCCTACATCCCATTCCTTTAAAGAAAACACCTGGTCTCTCTGGGCAAGCTTCTCACTGATCTTCACTTTCCATTCAGCTGGCAGCGGGAGTCGCGAAATCAAACAAGTCAGGCGTTACTCTGTCATTCTTCCTTGAACTCTTGCTGCTGGGTAGCACTGCAGTGTCTGCACAATGCACATTAGCCAGGATGCAACCTCTGTTTACTCGAATGTCTCTTTCAGACACATTATGAACTTGGACCATTACCCTTCTGGCATAAGCATGGGCTCTAGCGGGCAAAATACTAGGCTTGACCAGCAGTCCCTCTGGCAATTTTCCATCGCCTGGTGCATCCAACATTAATATTTTATTCTTAACATCCTTTCTGATACGGACCTCTCCTGTAAGGTACACTGGGCATTTGGCGCCAGGATCAGAGACTCAGGATCCTTCTTCCATACAATTCCGACCGGTTCCTCTGGTTCTGTTTTTTCAGCATCTCTCTGTGCCTCATAGGCCTTCTTAATTAAAGCCGGAACTCTTAAAGCTCTACTAGTCTTTGACCCCTGTTTTTCATAACACAACTGTGCCAGCCTTCCGAACATATGAGCATTTGTTCCAATCAACAAAGGACACCATCATACAGTCCAGTGGGGGGACACACTAAGGCTAGGGTCTCTACTTGTTCGGCCACTCCAGCCACGGAGGTGGGGAAAGACAGCCAAATTCGGATATACCCGGAATAGGGGTAGGCCTTCTCACTTAACCCCCATACATGCAGTCCTTCTAATGGTTGTAAGGGTATGTCTGACAAATGCTTCTGATACCAATCTTGGAACATAATTGTCACTTGGGAGCCACTGTCTAATATAGCTCTTGTAGACACTCCGTTCACCTTTACAGTGGTCTCCATGGAGGGACCCACTATTCTGGACCAGTCTGGAGAGGCGGTAGTGGGGGCCTGGGCAACTGACCTTGCCACAAAAGGACGTGAATTAGCATTTTTGGTGCCCTCACTGGGATCATGTCGTGCACCTCTTAACCACTGATTTCTTCTCCGAAGCTCTCCTTGTAGCCTATATGCAACTTTGTCAGTGTCTTTTGGGGACTGGCATTCCCTTTCATGTGCCCATCTTTCCCACAATTATAGCAAGATGAATGCAGCTGAAGCGGGACCGATTGTCATGAGTAGTCAGTAGCTCCAAACGTAATGAGATTGCTATTCAACAAGTGGGGTGCCCCAGATGTGGACCTTTTTGCATCACCACTCAATGCCATACTGCCTTGATTCTGCTCCAGAAATCCAGGACATGGTTTTTTCTGTCAGGATACATTCAGACTAGAATGGTAAAATCTGTTCTAGGAGCGTGGATATGTTGTTCATCCACACTTTATGGCATGTCCCTTTCCCCATTAAATATCATCGGAAGTCTTCAAGCTGGCTCCTCCCACCCACCTGGGTGGTATATACCTTGGCTCCACCCCATGACGCCAGATCTTCCTTTCCGCTGGAAGATTCAATGCCTTTCTCATGCTCACACATTCATAGGCCCTGGCTTTCAAATCGGTTCTATTGAAAGTTCAAATTTCTTGAATTAGCAATTGCAAATTTGTCGCTTCTACTATGGAAGAAAAATCTTCCCCCAGATTTCGTCAATCCTCCTGCGGCCAGAAGATGTCGTGTACCGGTCCCGCCCCCCCCTCCACGTGCGTCTACTGCCTCGGTGTCGGAAATGACACCTCTTCCTGCAGTTTCTGCTTGGCCTTCCATCCCAAAGTCCTGACGCACCCGCCTTGTGCGCTTACAGCTGGGGAGACCAGGAAAGAGGAACCTCCAGTGAAATCGAAGGAGGCTAGGTGGGCGGTTTCCACAGTGGTGGGATCCGCTGAATAGTTGGAGTGCATGCAAGCCTTCGAGGAAGAAGCGCCCACTGTTCAGGGCTGTGCCAGTCTCTTCCTACCAAGGGAGGTACCTGCAGGCCCACACTCTTCCCGATCCTGTCCCCAGGATAAGGATCCGAGTAAGTCTTTGTTTAGGACGAAGGCGCTCTTGGGACGAGAGGTCTCAGTCCCAGGAGCATGCGGTCTCGACCTCAGTCGAGATCTCTTCCTCGGTGTCTGGCTTCTCAGACCTCCCATCAGGCCAGATGATCGAGGATGTGGCTGATGAGGTTGAGATCGTTATCGACCCACTGTCGCCGACTCCCGTCGGACGATTCTCTAGAAAGGACCCGGTCCTTATCTTCCCGATGAGGAGACCCAGTCTGCTGGAGTCCCCATCGAGGATCGGTCCCGGACTCCAGGAAGTCAGTGGCCCCGCCAGTGTCTCCTGACCGACCGAGTCAGCCTGCCCGATCTTGGTTGAGGTCTAGGACCCCCTCGTCTGAAAGGCAGAGGAAGGGCCACAAGCGTGCAAAGAAGAGGTGACGCCATTGATCATCCTCGTCCTCCTCGGATGAGGAGAGGCTCCAATGGAAACTCCGTTGGCGCTATGAGGACCTCAAGTGGCAGCAGCTCATTTTGTCCAGGCCTAAGCCTACCACGGCTTCCTCCCCAGCCATTACCTAGCTTTCACCTCCCAGGCCAAAGCCAACTCTCTTGGAGCCGAATAAATCAGTTTCCCTACCCGCGGAGCCGGCAAGACCACCAGTTCGGCCTGTCACACTCTCTCCACCCATTGTGGTGGAACCACCGCCTAATCAGCCTGTGGGAGGGGCTCCTTCTAAGCAAGATAGACTGGACACTGGGCTTCTCTGGTGCTTGTCAGTCACGGTCACCCCAGACCGCCCCCAGTGAGTCGAAGGTGACACAGGCAGTAGGCCATTGTATCCAGACTCTTCTGATTCGGACATCACTGGTCTCCATTCATATCCAGGGGATGATGATTGGACCAGTGGCCTAGAGACAGAGGAAGGTCCTTTGTCCTTTCAAGGGATCCTCCACCTCATCTCTGAGTCTACAGGGATGCCCCTGGAGCCTATCCAGAAAAAGGCGTAATACCCTCTCACTGACATCCTCAAGGGAGGGGATACCCCGACAGAGGCCTTTCCTGTGGCCGAGGCTATTGTTGGACCAGCCTTAGAACTATGGCAGCATCC
Source organism: Neoceratodus forsteri (assembly GCA_016271365.2). NCBI lineage: Eukaryota > Metazoa > Chordata > Ceratodontiformes > Ceratodontidae > Neoceratodus > Neoceratodus forsteri. The sequence goes on along the minus strand of CM057452.1, from coordinate 553,131,461 downwards.
TGCCTCCTGTCAAGCTCTGTCTGCCTACATGGCCCGCAAGTACGCGGTGTCCATGGGGTCCCTTGCGAGGTTCACAGAGCACCCTTCGGGCAAGAGCCTGGTGACTGCCTCTGTGTTCAGGCATACTGGCAGTTCTGCTGACACTGATTGACCTCCTAATAAAGAGTCCAAGCTCTTGGACTATTCAGCCAGGAAGGTCTATGCAGCTTCCTCCCTGAGCCTTCGCCAGGCAAGTTCGGCCGTCATCATGGCACACTTCTCCCACGCCCTCCTCGGGTCACTGGATGAAGTCCTCCCACATCTCCCCATGGACATGCAGCCTACGGTCAAGCAAGTCCGAGATCAGGGCCGAGCCATTGCCAAACAGCAGCTCCAGACGGCCCTGGATCTCGGGGACTCTTGTGCCTGTTCAATGGCTGCCGCATTTGCCTCTCGTCACAGGGCTTGGCTGAGGCTCTTCTCCTTCCTGGTGGATACCCAGCATAAATTAGCTGACGTGCCTTTCCTTGGGACCAACTTATTTGGTCCAGGAGTGGCCGGTCGCCTTAAGTGTATTGAGCAGTTCAGTGCCACCTTGGACGCTACCTCTGCCAAGAGTTCTTAGGGCAAGAACCAGCAGAGGAAAAAGGAAAAGCCATTTCGGCATTCTGCCCCTGCAACTCAGCAGTCCTCCTTCCAGGGCGGACAGCAGCACCAGCAACAGCAGCAGGCTGAAGCTTGGTGCCCTCGGTCCAAGAAGGGTCCTCAGCAGGCCCATAAAGGAGGCCGAGGTTCCAGTCCTGGATCCTCCTCCTCCAAGCCTGCTCAGTGACGGGGCGGGGGCTGTCATCCCTGCTTCTGTCACGCCAGCTCTGGGTCCTCCCATGGGGGGGTCGGCTCCACCACTTTCTTTCCGCCTGGTCCGATATCACCACGGACAGGTGGGTTCTGGAAGTGGTTGACCAGGGACTGCCTCTGGAATTTGAGCAGTTCTGCGCCCCTCAGGAGGAATGAGTATCTGCTCAGACACAGTCGGCTCTCAGAGACAACATCACTCAGCTCCTCCTCAAGGAGGCAGTAGCTCCAGTGGTGGATCCTTCAGCAGACCCAGGCTTTGTCTCCAGGTACTTCCTGGTGCCCAAGCGGACGGGGGCTGGCACCCCATTCTAGATCTGCATGACCTAAATCAATATCTCAGGTCACGCACCTTTCAGATGGTCACTCTGTCCCAGATCATACCATCCTTGGAACGAAACATGTGGTTCTGTTCACTGGATCTGCAGGACATGTTGTTTCACATCCCAATCCGCCTGTCCAATCCGCGGTTCCTCCTTCAGAGTTGAATGGACCCTGTCTGAGGATTCAGCCATGCCATTTGTCCTGTCATTTGTTACCAGGCCTTCACCAAATGCATTGCAGTGGTGGTGGCCCATCTCCGGCATCGGGGGTCAGGATTTACCCCTACCTTGACGATTGGCTCCTAGCAGGTTCCACCCAACAGCAGGTGGAGAGGTCCACGGATCTGGCCCTCCAGACCTGCTCTCAACTCAGCTTCCTGATCAATGAGGCCAAGTCGGAACTCGTGCCTTCTCAGGTGATGGGCATCATTGGGGCAGAGCTCGACTCTTGTCAAGCCAGAGCTTGGCTCCCTGCAGACAGGGCAGAGGTTCTTTCCTCCTTTGCCCAATCATTTCTGGTTGGGCACTTGCGCCCTGCCCAGAACTTTCTGAACCTTCTGGGTTACATGACGCCATGCACCTCAGTGGTCTTTTGGGTCTGGTTGCACATGCGCTGTCTTCAATAGGAGCTGGCTGCCCAGTGGACTCAGCGCCATGGTCATTTCGACCAGCTGATCACTGTAACCCAGAAGATGTGGGATGCTCTCCAGTGGTGGACCGCCCCAGACCAGTTACAGGAAGGGATCCCATTTGTCCCCTGAGTCGATGGTTGTGCTCAGTTGTGCTCATGACCGATGCCTCTCTGTGGACTGGAGAGCTCACATGGGGATGAAGAGCCCACGGGCTTTGGACCCCAAGGAGTCCCAATGCCACATCAGCCTGTTGGAGCTCAGAGTGGTCAGACTGGCACTGTCAGCTTTCACTCCTCAGCCATGGGGTCAAGTGGTTCAAGTCCAGATGGACAATACCATAACCATGTACTACTTCAACAAACAGGGTGGCACACACTCCTGTTTGCTGTGCAAGGAGGTGCTCTGCATCTCATCCTCTTGAGCCGGTTGGAGGTAGATCCACTTGCCATCCATGTGGCAGGAGCCCTGGACCATGTGGCAGATGCTCTCAGCCACTTATGCCAGACATCCCACGAGTGGTCACTCCATCCAGAGGTAGCCTAAAGTCTGTTCTCCCATTGGGGCAAACCGATGGTGGACCTGTTTGCCTCCAGAGAAAACACCAAGCTGAGGCTGTTTCATGCCCACCCCCCTCAGCAGGGCTCACTGCATGGGGATGCCTTCTCAAGGCCATGGACCCCAGGCCTCCTCTATGCCTTCCCGCCATTTTCCTTGATCCACAAGGTGCTTCTCAAGGTGAGGAGGGACAAGGCGAAGGTGATCCTGGTAGCCCAAGACTGGCCGCGCTAGTTCTGGTATCCAAATCTCCTCAGCTTCAGCTGTAGGCCCCCGTAGCGGCTTTACACACACCCGGACCTGATATCTCTCAATCAGGGGAAGTATTCCATCCGGACATTCAATCCCTGCACCTCACAGCCTGGTACCTGAGCGGCTAGAGTTCCAGGCTTTAGATCTTTCTGAAGATGTCTACACCGTGGTGGAGGCATCTAGAAAGGAATCGACCAGGAAATGTTATGCCTTCAAATGGAAAAGGTTTTCCATTTGTTGCCAGGGTAAGGGCCTGGACCCTTCATCCTGTTTAGTGGCTAACATTCTTCACTACCTTTGGTCTCTATCCAAAGGGGGTCTCCGGTCATCGACCATTAGGGTGCACATGGCAGCCATCTCTGCTTACTGGGCGCGGGCCGGTCAGCCGACTTTGGCGCAGGAGACAGTGGTCGGGCACTTTTTTAAAGGTCTGGATCACATATCTCCTCCGGTGCGTGAACCTCCACCTCCGTGGGATCTTCTGCTGATACTGGCAAAGCTCATGGGCAAGCCATTCGAACCAATGCACAGGTGTGAGTTGTCACACTTGTTGTGGAAGATGGCCTTCCTGGTGGCTATCCCGCCTGCCAGAAGGACAGGGGAACTCCAGGCGCTTTTGGTAGAGTCCCCTTATCTGGTTTTCCACAGGGACAAGGTTGTCCTGCTCCCCCACCTGAAATTCCTTTCGAAGGTGGTGTCAGAGTTTCACCTTAACCAGGTGTTAACTCTACAGGTATACTACCCTAACTACACCTCTGAGACTGAGTACAGGCTCCATACTTTGGACACGAGATGTGCTCTCTCCGATTACAAGAAGAGGATGGCGGAAATTCAGGGTGAGGTTCGCCAGCTGTTTGTCACCTACGCTGAAGCCGCTTCTGGCAGACCTGCAGCGAAGCAGACTATTGCAAGATGGATTACATCACGCATAGGTCTATGTTATGAGTTGGCGGGCAAGGAGCCTCCCAGAGGGATAAGAGCTAATTCTGTCCGCCATACTGTTGCATCAGTGGCTGCTTCTAGGGACATCCCTATCCAGGAAATCCATCGGGCTGCTACCTGGAAGTCAGCAAACACCTTTATCACCCACTACCACATCGACCTTGAGTCACGCCGGGATGCTGGTTTTGGGGCCTCAGTTCTCCAATCTCTGTTCCCTAAGTAGGGGGTGTGCGCCTTGCCTCCCTCCTTCTAGAGAACTGCTAGGAGTCTGCCAAAGAGTGTGGATGAGCAACATATCCACATCCTAGAAAACAGGTTACTCACCTGTAACAGTAGTTCTAGGAGGCGGTATATGTATTCAATCCACCTAATTCTCCCGACCTCCTGGCTGCGGATGCACAAACCTGGCTTCCAGCGGGCTAAGATCTGGCGTCATGGGGCAGAGCCAAGGTATATACCACCCAGGTGGGTGGGAGGAGCCAGCTTGAAGACTTCTGGTAATCCTTAAAGGGGAAAGGGACATGCCAAAGAGTGTGGATGAACAACATATACCACTCCTAGAACTACTGTTACAGGTGAGTAACCTGTTCTTTTTGTGTGCATTCCAACTAATCCCTCTACTGCAGAGGGTCTTTCTCAGATTAGAGGTGCTTGGGGGCATGATGATTCTGATGGCCCCTTGCTGGCCTCAACAGACATAGTTTCCTGTCGAGCAGACTGCAAGCAAACCGAGGATTCTTTAATAATCATTCTGTCCTGAGCACCATTTTGTCTCAGGTAAGCAATTGATGGTTTGGACTTCATATGAAGCTTATCGGAAGTAATGAGTTAACTTGAGACGGACTTGCTGACTCTGGGTCACCTGATCGATCCCAGCCTGCAATCCCCTCATATTCAGGCCCGGCTCCTGAAGAGATAGAAATGAACAGGTACAAGGTATCTCAGAGGGTCTCTGAAATACTTTTGGCTGCACGTAAGTCTTCAACTAGGAAAACGTACACAGCCAAATGGAGAATATTTTCCATCTGGTGTTCCAGAACCCACATGGACCCCTTTGGGTGTCCACCTGACAAGGTTTTGGAGTACTTGCTAGAACTCTCTAATGTTGGACTACAGTATTCCACAGTATTCCACCTATGTACTGTGTCTGCAAACCATGAGTCTGTCAGTACCCTCTAACTGGCACAGCTGACACTGTGCAAGAGGTTCCTTACAGGTATCTTACACACAAGGCCTCCTGTCTGGAAGCTGGTGGCTTACTGGGATATCAACTTTGTGCTGGATATGCCCACTCGCAAACCCTTTGAGCCCGGTGCGATGTATGGGCTGAAGATTTTAACTTGGAAAGCAGCATTTCTAGTGCCCATCACCACTGCTTGCAGAGTGTCTGAAATCTGTGCCTTGGTTACAGATTTTTCATATACTGTTTTCTGTAAGACAAGGTAGTTCTCCACACACACCCCAAGTTTCTTCTGAAAGTGATGTCAGAGTTCTATCGTAACCAGCCTCTAGTGCGCACTTGCCATTCTCTGGATGTTAAGAGGGTCCTTAAGATTATCTGGACAGAACTAAGGACTATAGGCAATCCAAACAGCCTTGTCTCTTTTCCACATAGGAGACTAGTATGCAAACTGTGGAGCTTAGGAGTGGGTCCAAATGTGATATACTGGGTAAGAAATTGGTTAGAGGATAGGCGACAGACGGTGGTGGTAAACAGAGCTCACTCCCAGGAAGAGAAGGTGACTGGCGGGGTGCCTCAGGGGTCAGTGCTGAGACAGGTCCTCTTTAATGTCTGTATAAGTGACATTGCAGAGGAACTGGAAGGGAAGATCTTCCTCTTTGTAGATGACACCAAAATCTGCAACAGGGTGGACACTCCAAGCGGTGAAATGGATTAGCAGAGTCCTGAGAAAACTCGAGGAGTGGTCAAGGGTATGACAGCTGGGTTTCAGCCCACAAAAGTGCAAAATAATGCACTAAGAGCACAGAAACCCAGGGGCAGAGTACAAAATGGATATAGTGGTATTAATCACCAAGCAGAAAAGAGACCTGGTGTTAATTATATCAGATGACCTGAAGGTGGCCGGGTAGTGTGCAAGGCAGTTTGGAGGGTTAGTGATATGTTGGGATGCATAGGGAGGGGTATCAACAGCAGAAAGAGGGAGATGATGTTGCCCCTGTTTAGTTAGCTGGTAAGACCCCACAATGAGTACTGTGTCCAGTTCTTGAGACAACATCTCCGGAAGGACAAAGTGGAGGCTGTCCAGAGGAGGCAACCGGAATGGTGTAGGGTCTGCACCAAAAGCCTCAATATGTGCACTCTGGAAGAGAGGAGGGAAATGGGGGGCAGGATATGATAGAGACCTTTAAATACCTCAGGGGGATAAGTAAGGTACAGGAGAGAAGTATTTTTGTGAAAAAAGAAGCTCAAGAACAAGGGTGCATGCTATGAAGTAGGAGGGGGGTAGATTCAGGAGAGATGTCAAGAAGTATTTCTTCACAGAAAGAGTGGTGCATTCCTGGAAAAGCCTTCCAGTGGAGGTGGTGGGGCCAAAAACAGTGGTGGGGTTCAAGAATGCATGGGGTAAGCACAAGAGAATCACAGAGGGAAGGAAGTGGGGGGTGGCAGAAAGAGCAAGAGACTGATTAGGGTCTGCGGTGATAGTGTAGGTAGGGAAAAATGGGCAGACTGGTTGGACCAAGCAGTCCTTATCTGCCATCAAATTCTGTGTTTCCATGTTTGATCATAATTGAAAGTGACATCCTGTTACAATAAAGTGCATTTCTGCATGGATTGTGAACTGCCTGCACCACAGCCATGCCTTGGCTCAGGTCAAGCTGGAATGCCTGGAGCAACCAGAGTGGTTGCCACATCCCCCGGCAGAGATTCACTTTGGGCCTATTGGTGATATTTGCAGAACTGCAACTTGGAGCACAGTGAACACCGTTACTAACCACTATGCCCTGGATGTCCATGCCAAGCAGCATGCCACCTTTGATAGGGCAATCCCAAATGGATTACTGTCATGAGCAAGCCCTTGGTTCCTGCTGCCCTAATCTGGTGGATTTTGTCTGAGCTTGGAACTCTGACCCACTAGTGTGAATCAGTGGTGAAGACTGCAGGATATGAAAATTATGTACTCACTGTAATTCTTGCTCTGCTAGGAATACTGTATCTTCATGAGTGATTCACATGCATGCCAACATTCCCCTGGGCTTACTCCAGTATCTTATGTTTGTCATAGGATTCATAGGATTGTTATAGAGCTAATAGACATTTGTCCTTGTTGCTTGCCTTACATCGATTTAATGAATTTCCTGGTTGTAGGTATCCAAATTATGTTTGAATGCATTTGTTGTTCTGCTTTATACATGGTTTGAGCTGTGAAGACACTGTGATACTGATCCAGGGCATAGTGGTTAGTAAAAGTGTTCACTGTGCTCCAATACTAGACCTGGTACTCTCAAATGGAGAGAGGATCACAAATGTAGAAGTCAGTAGACATCTGGGAACAAGCGACCACTGCACAGTGTGCTTCACAATAAGCACAACCATAGAGACAAGCCATACAAAAACAAGCATACTGGACTTTAGAAGGGCTGACTTTGGCAAAATGGGTAAATACCTGAGGAATACACTAGCAAATGGCCAAAAAGGAGGGGTGGAAGAACAATGGAGAAAAATCAAAACTGCCATAATAGAGGCAACAAGTCTTTGTGTGAAACAGATAAAACAAAGCAGAGTAAAAAAACACTATGATTCTCAAAGAGGTGGCAGGGAAGGTTAAGGAGAAAAAGGCTGCATTCAAAAAGTATAAGGAATCACAGAAGGAGCACGGCAGGGAACTGTATCAATTAAAGCAGAAAGAAGTGGGGAAGGCAGTCAGAATAGCAAAAGCCCAAACCGAGGAAAAAATAGCCAATTCAGTTAAGAAGGGGGATAAAACCTTTTATAGGTACATTAGGGAGCATAGAAAGGTTAAGGGAGGATAGTGAAGATTAATAAGGGACAGGGGAGGTGGGCAGAGGGAGACAGTGAAAAGGCAGAGATACTGAATGAATACTTTTGCTCAGTATTTACAAAAGAAGATGAGGAGGAGTTACCTAAACCTGACAATAGAAGCACTCTGGGTAGGGGGGTTGACACCAGTCCATTTACAGAAGAAAGAGTCCTGAAAGAACTCCCTAAAACTCAAGGTGGACAAAGCAGTGGGGCCTGACAGGATTCACCCCAGAATCCTAAAAGAACTAAGGAGGGAGCTAGTGACACCACTGACCACACTTTTAACAAATCATGGGAGGATTGGGTGGTACCTGAGGACTGGAGGAGGGCAGATGTGATTCCCTTTCACAAAAGTGGGAGCAAGGCAGAAGCAGGAAACTACAGACCTGTAAGTTTGACCTCAGTGGTAGGAAAATGATGGAATCACTCTGAGAAAGAAAGAATTGTTGAGTACCTAGAGGCCAGTGGGGCACAGGACCCAAAGCAGCATGGATTTACAGCAGGAAGGTCATGTCAGGCCAGATCTAATAGATTTCTTTGACTGGGTGACCAAAGTAATAGACCAGGGAGGGGCTGTGGATATGGCCCTACCTAGACTTTAGCAAGGCATTTGACACAGTCCCGCACAAAAGATTGATAATCAAGTTAGCCAGCCTGGGAGGGGTCCCAGGGTGGTAGCCTGGGTAGCAAACTGGCTGTACAACAGGACACAGAAGGTAATAGTGAATGGAACACATTCCGAAGAAAGGGGGGTCACTAGTGGAGTACCTCACGGCTCTGTACTAGATCCAGTCCTCTTTAACATCTTTATAGGTGACATTGCAGAGGGTCTGGAGGGAAAGGTATGCCTCTTTGCAGATGACACAAAGATCTGTAACAGAGTTGATACACAAGGGGGTAGAAAGGATGAGAAGGACTTGGCAAGGTTGGAAGAATGGTCAGACATATGGCAACTTAGATTCAACGCAAAGAAGTGCAAAGTAATGCAACTGGGAAACAAAACCCAGGAGAAGAGTACAAAATAGCAGGGAGGTACTAACAACAACAAAAATGGAAAGGACCTGGGGGTAGTCATATCAGATGATCTAAAGGTGGGTAAGCAATGTGAGAAGTCAGTAAGGAGAGCCAGGGGATACTGGGATGCATAGGAAGGGCATCACAAGTAGAAAAAGGAAGTGGTTATCCCTCTGTACAGACAGTTGGTGAGACCCCATCTGGAGTACTGTGTGCAGTTTTGGAGACCTCATCTATGCAAGGACATAGACAGGATGGAAGCAGTCCAGAGGAGGGCAACTAAAATGGTGCAGGGTCTGCATCAGAAATCATATGAAGAGAGACTGAGAGAACTTAATATGTATACCCTTGATGAAAGGAGGGACGGGGACATGATAGAAACATTCAAGTACCTCAAGGAATCAACAAAGTCCAGGAGGGTAGCATCTTTCAGAAAAAGAGATGTTTAAGAACAAGGGGGCACAATTTAAAGATAGAGGGGGGGACGGTTCAGGGGTAATGTAAGGAAATTTTTTTTCACAGAGACAGTGGTGGATGCATGGAACCGCCTTCCTGGAGAGGCTGTGGGGTCTAAAACAGTGAATGAATTCAAACATGCATTGGACAGACATAAGGCAATTGTAGTTGGGGGTGGCAGGAAGTAGGCTGTTGGTTAACTAGAATCTGCAGCTTATCCAGTAGGTAGGGAAATGGGCAGACTGGGTGGGCCAAGTGGTCCTTATCTGCTGTCAAAGTCTATGTTTCTATGATTTGGTGACCCTTCTTGTATGGGCCAGCAGGGCTATCTTATGCCCTTAGGTTTAGTGCATAAGTAAGTGTTAGGTTATGCTATATCTCCTCAGTAAAAAATCAAAAAGGTACTGAGGCGGTTGAGGGCTGGTGTTGAGGTAAGCCTGTGCCCGAAAGCTCTGTCTTGTGGAGCCAGACATGCACGTAGCTTGCCTCAGCGCCAACCGTTCTGAAAAGTTCTGGCTCCCACGGGGTCCTAGAGCCTTCATCTCAGACCCACTAGTTTGAATCAATGGTGATGATATTCCTAGAAGGGCAAGAATTACGGCGAGTACGTAATTTTCATTTACCAGGGCCACTTCTCTAAATACTAGTGCGCCATCTGGAGCAAGCTAAAAGCCCTGGCAGAGGCAAGGGGGTCTACGCCTCCAGTACCCTTGGCATGAGGATAGATAGTTACCAGTGCCACTTCTCTAAGTATGAATATGCCCACTGGAGCAAGTTAATATGATAGAAATGTGTTTTTTAAAATGTGTTTTTAATATGTGCTGCTTACTGTAATGACATATGGTCGACCAATAAAAATTTCATGTATGTATGTATGTACATGTGTGATTTTGTATAAGCTAATACGCCTTGCAGAGGCCCTGCATGACACAGAGGCTAAACAGGAAATGCTTCTAGCTGTTAAACAGGGTATCAAACCTGCCAGCCACCAGCTTAAAGCTTCTATGGATGCTTCTGATGCAGCAGCCAACTCCGTAGCTGCAGGTGTTTGCAACATGTGGCACACCTGGCTGCAAACTACTGGCTTTACCCCACCAACAGATCATGAACTTTCCCTTTAGTGGCATCTGTCTGTGTAAGCAGCAGGTGGATCAGTTTCTTAAGGAATCTAATGAAACAAGAACAACTCTTAAGACCTCCAGGCTGGCTCCCTACAGTCCTAAGAGGGGTTAAGGATGTGGCTGTTTTCATAACAAGCAGTTCTGTTGTGGCAGGGGCACAGGAGGCCCCAACAGATCCCAGCCTTCTGAGGCCTAGAAGAAGGTCCAGCCGAAGGCACAGGCACCAAAAGCACTGAGTGCCACCATCTGATGCTCCAGCCCTAGGTCCACTTCAGCTGCCCTGGGTGGACCATTCCTCCCTGGTGATGGTGGGTGGGTGCCTCACCCAGTTTTACCATCACTGGGAATCCTTCTTGGCAGACAAATGGGTTTTAAGGATCATCCGAGAGGGCTACTTTTGAGTTGTTGGAGCACCCGCCTCAGACAATCCACACAGGAGGCAATTCCCCTTGTTAGCTCCCATGTCAGAACTACAGGTACAGGTGACTGTGGGCCTGCTGAGAAACAGGGCAGTAGTAATAGTGCCAGAGTCATAGAAATATAAAAGATGAGTGCAGAAAAAGACCAATTGTCCAGCTAGTCTGCTCATGTTATCATATAATACCCCAGGACCTATTATTCCTGTAGGGTCTTCACTTATCCTGTTCTCCCTATTGTTCTTTGTGTTTCCACTTTCCTTGTCCCTCTGGATAGCTGCTATACACTTGGCTCTATCCCAGCCATGTTTGAAGCCGTTTATGGGTTTTGCATCCATTACCTCTGCCAGTGGACCCTTCCGTGGCTTAATAACTCTTTCTGTAAAATACGTCCTTTTTTTGTAAATATAATTTTTATTGAAAAAATTTCCATGTCTGGATTATCTATTACTGTACAAAATAAAGATAGTTTACAAAATCAAAGTGTTATACTTAGTTATCTGTACATTTCACTCTTCTGGGCAGACTAGACAGTTGTAATAATTGCTCCCTCCGCCCCCTGTTTTACCACATTGGGGCGGGAGGGAGTCAGAAGTTAATGACAATACCACTACCAGTTTTAACCCTAAACAGTACAGTTTTCTAAGTTATTCGTCGTGACTCTATATTGAGGCAGCAGGGAGGCCCCTGGAGTCCACCGTTCCCTGGGAGGGTGAGGTAGGACCAATCTATACCATGTGATTAATTTGAGATAGTGCATGTCTGCCCTGAGGTGGAGCAAGTGCTGGACTCTGCTGTAGTGGGGTAGTGAGTTAAAGGTCATTTGTAGGGACTCACGGAACTAAATCCTGGTTCTTGCTCATCATGTGCAGGAGGCAACCATTGCACCAAGAGGAGCAGAGCTCCGTCCTATCATTCAGGGAGTGTGTGATCTTTCTCTGTTCTGTAAATCTGATTGACTATGGAATGCCAGGTTATGACAACTGGAATTTGAGATGCAAGCCATGCTCTTGTTATGGTTTTCTTTTCTGCCATAAGTAGGATGCCCTGTAGGTATCGTGAGTGTGAGTCCCATAGATCTCATGGGAGCTGAAGGAGTACTAACATCTTCTCTGTCAAGAGGATTGGTTTACAGTACAGCTCTTCCAACTCCTGTAATGCTTGGAAGAAGGGGCACAGGACAATGCAGTCCCACATGATGGACATTATACAATAGGTATAGGAGTGTAGGTAGGGTGATCATACGTATAACCTCTACTCTTCTGGAGAGGCTTAGGGGCAACACATTCCATTGTGCAAGACCCTGTGCCATCTGTATGAAGAAGGGAGTGAAGTAGTTCTGAAATGCTGATCTTCCTGGACATAAGTCTCCACCACTCATTCACACTATTGGGATCCGCGCCGGAGGCACCAGGACCCATCGGGAGCAAACTTTTTGCTGGAGGGTCGGCGCCAGAGATGTAGCCTCGAGGAACGGCGCCACGAGCCCCAGCTCGCGCGGCAATGACTATCTCGGCGTCGACCCTCCAACCACCTCAGTTCCTTTTTTCCCGCCGTCAAGTGCGCTTCAGTGACAATGTCGCTCACCCACCGGGAGTCAAACTTCAAACTAGCAGCATTGTTTTTAGTTCTGTTATTTTGTAGTATTATCTCGATAAAGTATCACTTAGTTTACTTTTATTTTAAAAATAAAGAAGTCTCAACCCTACTTTGACAGAGTCGACCATGAGCAGGTCAGGTGGCCGTGAGAGACTTCGTATGAAAACTGTTCAGTCAGTCGGGCTGGGTCGATCGCCGCCTTCTCGGAGGTGGGGTCTGACAACTGTCAGTCAATGCCGGGGATGGCGGTCTCCTGGAGCTATAAAATAAGCGTTGCATTCTTGCACCGTTCTCGCCTCGAGCGCTCTTCTTCGCCCATAGGTCTAAAAAGAAGGCATCACTCGAGGTCGCCTCTCTGATATGTCTGCGCGCAGACATTCGGTTATCGGGGCTAGTTGCCGGTCTCCTCCTTCAGAGTCGCCAACCTCTGTTTCTGGTAGCCAACATCTTCGACATCGGAGCCCTACCTCGCCCACAGGTAGGTCTTCAGATAAGCAGTTTCATCAGTGGGCCGTTCTTATGGAGCAATGGGCTCGGAGGTTGGTTCAGCTACCTGGCTCGGTCTCTCGTGCGCTTTCAGGCTCATTAGGAGACCTGGTAGGGACTGATTGGATTTTTCCTGGTCGCGCGGCACCTTCTTCAGTGCCGTCGACTCCGTGCTAGAGTGTTCCCCACATGGCTGCGGCGCAGGAGGCCACACTGATGCCCTTATCTCTTGCTCCTTTCCTTCAAAACCTGTTTTCGGAGTCTGGGGTGTTTCTGGCACCTTTGGCGCCCGTCTGACTTGTCGGTGCCATTCTTGGCGCCCGTGGTGTGCTCACGCCGTCCTTGGAACCGTCACGGCTTCTCTGCGCCGTGCAACTTGATTGCCAGCGTGGTCCCTCGGCATTGTTTTCGGTGCGGGTGGTCCTCGGCGTCGTTCTCGGTGCCGCGGCGCCTCGGCGCCGGGGCTCTCGGCGCTCTCTGCTTTTCAGGACTCCTCCTTTCGCTTCCTTCCTCCTCTCTTCTGATTTTCATCTTTCCTGTCCATACAGTCCCTCCTGGACTGTCAGGAGATGACATTGAGCCTGACCCAGACCTTCTGGTTGGGTGATGAGGTGGATGAAGCAGGATCTATTACTGCTACAGAGCCTGTGGTCGAGGACCTGTCATTCAAGTCTCTGCTGAAAAATATGAGTTCCACTCTCTCTGTCCAGACTACAGACATCGATCCTGGGAAATTGTTAAGACTCCAATACCTTCATGCCCCAGAGATCCCTACGGATTTGACTCCTCTGGTTCAGCCTTCCTTCGAGACGCTGTCTCAAATGGTATGGAATAATCCTGCTCTCACCCCTTCGGTGGCTAAATCCATAGATAGGAAACATTCAGCCCCCAAGGATCGTCCCATTTTGGCGTCTCAAGCCTTTGCGGATCCTATTGTGGTTCTGGCAGAGAACGATAAGGTCGTTCTTCCTCAAACTACTACAGCTCGACCTATTAACAAAGAATCTAAGAAGATAGACACCTTAGGTAAGAGAGTCTTTGCTGCTTCTACCCTAAGTATCGTGTTGCCAGTTACCAAGGTTATTTCTCCCAGTATGAGTATATCCTCTGGCACTCTATCAAGCAGATGGTGGAAGCTCTTCTGGAGTCGGATGCAAAGCCAGAGCTTCTTCAAACCATTACCAGGGGTATCAAATCTAGCAACCAGCAGGTTAAAGCAGCCATGGATGCTTTCGACACTGCTTCTCGTTCAGCGGCTGCTGGTATTTGTACCCGCCGTCATTCCTGGCTGCGTACTTCGGGCTTCACAAATGACGCACAGCAGCAGGTAATGCTGTTGCCCTTTGATGGTGCATATCTTTTTGGTCCTCAGGTAGAGCAAGCTCTAGAAGCTACCCAAAAGACGAGGTCAGCCATTAAGTTGGCTCGACCCCCTCCTGCCCCCTTTCGAGGGCATGCCAATAAACGTCAGTTTCATAATCGTCAGTCCTTTCAAGGCAGAGGCAGGGGAGGTTTCCATAAAAACCAACCTGCCCAATCTCAGAAGAAGGCACAACAGAAAGCGCAAGGGCCCAAAGCGCCCAGCGCTACCTTATGAATTGCTGGCCCAAGTCCCATTTCAGCTGCCCGAGGTGGACTTTTCCTCTCCGGTGGGAGGTCGTCTGATATACTTCTACAACCAGTGGAAGTCCATAACCTCAGACAAATGGGTCCTCCGGATAATTCGCGAGGGGTATTCACTCAATCTTCTGGAGACCCCTCCGGATCGTCCTCCCAAACGGCAGCACAGGCTGTCGACCCTTCAGTCAGACCTTCTCGCCGCTGAGATTCAGGGCCTTCTAAACAACAGGGCAGTAGAAGTGGTGCCGCTTCATCAACGGAACACAGGGTTCTACTCCCATTACTTTCTGGTTCCAAAGAAGTCCGGGGGAATGCGCCCCATTCTAGATCTCAGAACGCTAAACAAATTTCTCCCCAGGGAGAAATTCAAAATGATTTCGCTCGGAACCCTGTTGCCTTTGCTTTATCAACACAACTGGCTAGCCTTCCTGGATATGCAGGATGCTTACCAGCACATTCCTATTCACCCGAGGCATCACACATTCCTGAGGTTTGTGGCTCTGGGGCAACATTATCAGTTCAGAGTCCTGGCCCTTGGGCTATCCTCGGCGCCGCGGGTTTTTACAAAGTGTTGTGCAGTTCTCGTAGCGCACCTCAGAAAGGTCAGGATACAGGTGTTCCCTTATCTGGACGACTGACTTCTAGCAAGCCCTTTCAGGCAAGGGACTCTGGAAGCTGTAGAGACGACCTCTTGCCTCCTCACATCCATGGGAGTCCTGCTGAACCTCAAGAAGTCACAACTGCAGCCCTCCCAGAGGCTCCTTTTTATAGGGACTCTTCTGGACACCTCCTGTGCAAAGGCTTTTCTTCCAGAAGACAGAAGGAAAGATATCCTTCAAATGGCTCATCACATCGGGGAGAACAGCTCAGTTACAGCTCTCTCGATGCAACGGATGCTAGGTCTCATGGCATCTTCAGTGTTCACTGTACCCCTAGCACGTCTGCACATGAGAACCACTCAGTGGATGCTCAGTACTCAGTAGTCCCCCACCTTGCACCCACAGTCCCATCTCATTAAGGTGACAGAACCTTTAAAGAGATCACTCACCTGGTGGTCTCAAGAGAGCAATCTCCTGGACGGATATCCTTTTGCTCCTCTGGACCATCAAATCTCCATTACCATGGACGCATCCCTGATGGGGTGGGGAGCTCACTGTCAGGCTCTCCACACTCAAGGTGTGGACTCAAGTCGAGTCCCAGCTTCACATAAACGTCCTAGAAATGAGAGCCGTCCTTTATGCGGTCCGAGCGTTGAAGGACATTCTGTGTCACAAGAATATTCTTCTTCAAACGGACAACAAAGCAGTGATGTATTACATCAACAAGCAGGGCGGTGCTCATTCTTATCCCTTGTGCAGGGGAGCACTGAGGGTATGGGAATGGTGCTTGGAGCACAAAGCTCTAATTCAAGCTGTCTACCTACCGGGAATACAAAGCAGAGCTAGCAGACCGTCTCAGCAGAACGAGACAGATCCTCACAAGTGGTCTCGGCGCAACCATAGTTCAGTCACTATTGAAGAGTGGAGAACTCCAGACCTGGACCTTTTGCATCCCCCTCAGCATAAACTGCCTCTCTTCTGCTCCAGAAATCCAGGGCCTGGCATTTTCTGTTATGATGCGTTCAGGCTACAGTGGACAAAACGCTTTCTTTACACCTTTCCACCTCTTCCTCTAATTCAGAGGGTGCTCCTCAAGTTCGAATCCCAGGGGGACAAAATGATTCTCATTGCTCCCTTCTGGCCTCGACAGCTGTGGTTTCCACTTCTCAACAGTATGTCGGCAGTCCCTCCAAGACCTCTTCCCCTACAGATGAACCTTTTGACTCAGGGACCTGTGGTTCATCCCAACCTGAGATCACTTCACCTTCACGCTTGGCTCCTGAAGAAGTAGAAGTAAACCGGTTCAATGTCTCTCGTAGGGTTTCAGATATTCTTCTGGCTGCTCGGAAGCCAGCCACCCGGAAAACTTGCACAGCTAAATGGAAGCGTTTTTCGCTCTGGTGTGCAAAGTCCTCTTTGAATCCCTTTTCCTGTCCACTAGATAAGGTTCTGGAGTACCTCTTGGACCTCTCAAATTCAGGTCTGCAGTACTCTACAGTCAAAGTTCACCTTAGTGCCATTTCAGCATATCATGAGCTGGTTTTTTCCTTAACGCTAGCTCAATTACCTGTGGTTAAGAGATTTCTTAAAGGAATTCTGCATACCAGACCTCCTGCAAGACGTCCAGTTGCAGCCTGGGACATTAATCTTGTGCTAGACATGCTCACTCGGAAACCTTTCGAACCTCCGGCCACCTGTGAGCTAAAATTTCTCACCTGGAAGAGTGCCTTCCTAGTGGTCATTACCTCAGCTCACAGGGTCTCTGAGATGTATGCCCTGGTCACAGATCCTCCGTACACTGTGTTCGATAAGGACAAAGTAGTCCTTCGGACCCATCCAAAATTTCTTCCTAAGGTAGTGTCAGACTTTCATCTAAACCAACCTCTAGTCCTTCCCTCTTACTTTGCGGACTTCCAAAATGAAGGAGAACGACATCTTCATTCTTTGGATGTTAAGAGAGCTTTGCGTTTCTATCTAGCTAGAACCAAGGATTTTCGCAAAGCCCAGCAACTGTTTGTCTCCTTCAGTGAGACCCGGCTAGGTCAACTTGTCGCTATCAGATGTATTTCAGCTTGGTTAGTGGCATGCCTTCGGCACTGCTATTCCATGGCGCAGGTTAAGTTGGAGGGTAGGGTTTACCCTCACTCTACTAGAGCGGTCGCGGCATCCCTAGCGGAAATTCGCAACGTGCCCATTGCAGACATTTGCAATGCGGCCACCTGGAGCTCAGTGCATACTTTCGTTAAACATTATGCACTGAATGTCCATGCCAGACGACATTCTTCCTTTGGCAGAGCCATTCTTAATGGACTTCTGTCCTAGAAACGTGAACTCTTGGTCTCTCCTGCCGCCCTCTCGGGGGATTATTAGCTCGGTACTCTCCCAATAGTGTGAATGAGTGGTGGAGACTTATGTCCAGGAAGATATGAAAATTACGTACCTACCGTAATTCTTGATCTTCTTGGAATGAGTCTCCACTCACTCCTATTCCCACCTCCGTCCCCGAGCTCACCTCTGTTGTTCTTCACTCCCTCAAATCTTTAGGCTGTGAAGACTTCTTGTTTGACCCTTCTTATATGGGTCGCTCGGACTATCTTATGTCCGGTTTTTAGGTTAGGCTACCCTTCTAGGTTAGTTACGCTGCATCTCCTTGGTAAAAAAGGTACTGAGGCGGTTGGAGGGGTCGGCCTTGAGGACAGTCATTGTGAGCTGGGGCTCATGGCGCCCGTTCCTCGGCTCCTTCTCTGGCGCCAACCCTCCAGCAAAAGTTTGCTCCCGATGGGTCCTGGTGCCTCCGGCGCAGATCCCAATAGTGTGAATGAGTGGTGGAGACTCGTCCAAAAAGATCAAGAATTACAGTAGGTACGTAATTTTCATTTTTCGGAGATCTAGACAAGTAGACACTCAGGTATTTTAATATCTCTAGGTCCCATCAGAAAGGGAACTGTTATCTTTCCATTTGTGAGGGGAAGTAATAGAAGGTCAGAGATTCGGTGTTAGTTGCATTTAAGTTGTACCCAGAGACCACTCCATAAGAGTCCAGTATCTGGAACACAGCAGGGAGAGACCTTTTACTGTAATCTAAATATAGGAGCACATCATCGGCATAAAGTGCAATGCAGTCATCTCTCCACCCAGTTGTATCCCTGTAATTCTCGTGGACCCGTGTATGGCCCATTCCAGAGGCTCAATATAAAGTGTGAAGAGCAGGGGTGAGAGGGGATCCCTATCTGATTCCCCAGTAAAGGCAAACATCCTCAGAATGGTGGCCAGAGACCTTAACACAGGCATGTGGGGCATCATATATGTTTTGTATTAGTTGAACCAGGGTGATCAGGAAGCCCAGCTTGCCCAAGACTGCATACAGGAAAGGCTAGGAGACCTGGTCAAACACCTTCTCAGCATCTAGGCTGAGAAGGACAGAGGGACGTTGGCATCTCTGCATTTCATGGCTAATGTGTAGCACCCATCTAGTGCTGTCAGTAGTTGCCCTGGAGCAGACAAACCCCATCTGATCTAATCCCACTAGAGAAGAAAGCACCTTGCCGTGCCTGTGGGCCATGATGGACATGAAATATTAGTAATTGGATTTAAACATTGATATGGGCCAGTATGAGCTGCATAACTGTGGATTTTTGTCTGGCTTCAGAATTACTTATTATGGAATTAATTATTTCAGAATTCTCAGGTATGGATCAGGGTCTGATCATGCCAGCCATTTTTGTCGATCTTGCTAAAGCTTTTGACATAGTGGTACATCCCCTCCTTGTGGTCATGTTTAAAGCAGTGGGTCTTTCTGACTCTGCAGTCAGCTGGTTTCATTCTTACCTTGAGGGAAGGTCTCAAGCTATCTGGATAGGAAGCTCCAATTCATCACGACTCCCTGTCTTATCAGGTGCCCCTCAAAGGTCTGTCCTAGGTCCTATTCTCTTTTCCATATTCTTGAATGACCTCCCCTATATCTGCTGTTCTGCGTCAATTCATATGTACGTTGATGATACAGTTCTTTTTGCATCTGGCTCTTCTTCCCTTGATCTTACCTCACAGCTTCAGTTGGGCTTTGACAATATTCAGCACTGATTCCAGTCTAACCAACTATCCCTGAATGCCTAAAAGACAGCCATCAGAGGCCTTCCATACTTATCCTTCTTCCTTTATTTCACACACTTTGTGGTGGTATGATTGAGGATGTATCCTCTTTTAAGTATCTCTGGGTCTGGCATGATTGTCATCTTGATTTCTCAGTTAATATTGATGGCTTACACCAGAAGCTTCACCTCAAGCTTGGTGCATTGTACAGGAACAAAGCGAGTATAACACTTCCTGCCCAACAAAAGATTGTTTTAAGGATGATTCTCCCTATTTTTGATAATGGTGATGTAGTCTGTAGTGGAGCTTCCAGATCTTCCCATGGCAGACTTGACCCCATATTCTTTTTGTCATTTTGCTTTAGATTGTTCCCCTCGTACCCAGAATTGCTTGCTGTACTATGCCCTTTTACTCCCCTCTCTTGATGCCCAGTGCCTTTCCCATTGTGCCTCTTTCATATCTAAATTCTGGTTTGTTCTCTTCCCACTTACCTTACATCCCTCTTATCCTCTTCTTCGGCTTTCTGCTACCCTCTCTGCTCTATTACTTTCTATTCCCTTTCTGTTCCTTCTTGAAAATCTACTGTTAGTTAATCTTTTTTTGGTAATCAGGTAAGGACCACTAGGCACAAGTGCCTGTTTTCAGGGGTGACCTGGGAGCACTGGGGTGGTTAAGTGACTTGCTGAATCACACAGTATGCAAGTGGAGGCAAGCCATGGTCTGCTGGATGTACCAAGCTCATTTAGAGCTCATTACTCTAACCTCTAGGCTATACTGCCAGGTCCTGGCTTTCTCATACCGCTTTCCTCAACTGTGGTCCTCCCTTCCCATGTCAGTTCACTCTGCATCTTCTGCTTTCTCCTTAAAGAGCAACTGACACCACTTCTGCTACATTGCAGAATTAGAATAAGCATAGCCCCAGGAAATCTCATAGCAAAAACTAGATTTCTGTGTTACTTCATTTTAAAGATATGAGCTATTTTGTAACCCTGATTTCACAACCAGTTCAGAAGAGCCTGAGTCAGTGAAGAGCTGCTGCTGATGTCATCTCAGGAACTCACAGTCTAGTACTCCCTGTCATCTAGCTTATAGGACCTGTGTCTCCAAAGTTCTAAAGATCATGTGCAATGGTTTTCACAAGTAAAACAGGCAGCACCATTCAATAAACATTGCTTTAAAAACTGTGTTTCAGGTTTTGTAACAAAGCTGACAATATTTCTGTGGGTGCCTTTTTGTTGAGGTCCTTTTTTCCAGGGTTGCTGGATGCTGGGTCATAGCACCCTGTTGTGAGGTTTGCAGACTGAATAAGTTTCTGATGTGGTGAAAGGCTGAGATCATTTACACCTATCATTCAATTTAGGTGATTTCTAAGGGTGGCACTTTAAAACAATTATTCCATTTCCTTGTCAATGGGAGTGGGAGAGGTAATATTGATTTGAACCCTTACTATGGATGAATGAACCTCTTGGCCACCAATTGTCTGCCACAATTCAAAACTGACCTCAAACAGCACCTAATAACACTCTCTAAGTGCACCTGCCCCTGAGTCCAGCCAACCTGCTCTCTCTGCCCCCCAGCAAGCACTAGGCAGGCCTCAGATACCCCCTCCCTCTGTCACTTCTCATGACTTGCCCCAGCAATCAGTTTGCGTCATGCTCCTTTGGCACCTGCCACCTCCTCCCCCCCCCAACTCACAGTCCTGTGATTTTCCAAACAGTCACTACTAATGAAGGCTGCTTAACCATGCCCCCTCACACCCCACCATTTTACTCTAGCATGTCCTCTCCACTCAGCCTCCCCTCACCCCACCATTTCTCTCTATACCTTATCATCCCTCTTCCCTCACCCTCTCGCCTCCACCTCAGTACTTACCTCTCTATCTTGTACCTCCCTTCTTCACCCCTCTGCCAGTTATCCCCATCCCTCTGAACTACTGACAAGGCACTTTGCGGCTGCTTATTCCCACCCCCCACCCTCATAAAATGTTTTTTCTTGTTATTTAACTTGTACCTATGTTTTGAGTTATTCTGTAAGTTCTGAATCCGAGCTGTGTCGTTCATTGTAATGTACCTTTGCTTTCTCCTACTGTACTTTGTTTTGCAATCTATGACGTGGAACCTTTGTAAAAGAGCTTGTGCTCAAAGATTTTTCCGAATCACTAAATAAATAAATAGGAGTTTCTAATTTAGCCAGCCCAATGTTTTCTCCCTGTCAGGCTCTTTTTGACCTACAGTCAGGCTCATCTGTGTTCTGTTCTAAATTAAACTGATCATTTTAACAGAGCTAACACGTTCCCCCCAGTAGGAATTAACACATATAAGATCCCTATTAAAACTTATGGTAAAGCAGACGCTGGCAAACAGCAGTGAAGTTACCAACATTACAATACTAGCAGTAATACAACATCCTAACAGGCACAGTAAAGTAGCACTCCAAATGGCATCACCAGCCTGGAGGCATGCTGACTCAGCATCCAGCAACACTGGAGTCACTGAATGTAGATCAAAACAGCCTGACAAGGGGGAACACATGGGCTGGCTAAATTAAACCCAGAGTAAAGTTTCAAAACAGCATTTCCTCTTCCACCCCCTCTGACAAGGAGATGGAATAATTGTTATAAAATGCCATCCTTAGAAATCGCCTCAATTGAATGATAGGTGTGAATGATCTCCGCCTTTCATCACATCAGAAACCTATCCAGACTGCAAACCTCACAACAGTGTGCTATGACCCAGCATCCAGCAGCCCTGAAAAAAAGGTTCACAACAAAAAGGCACCCCACAAAAATTGTCAGCTTTTGTTTCAAAACCTGAAACACATATAGTTTTTAAAGCAATGTTTATTGAATGGCGCTGCCTGTTTTACATGTGGAAACCATTGTACATGATTGTTACAACTTTGGAGAAACATATCATATAAGCTTGCTGACAGGGACTACTAGACTGTGAGTTCCTGAGATGACCTCTTCAGCAGCTCTTCACTGACACAGGCTTTTTTGAACAGGTAGTGAAATCAGGGTTACAAAATAGCTCATAACTTTAAAATAAAGTAACATAGAAATCTAGTTTTTGGTATGAGATTTACTGGGGGTATGCTTATTCTAATTCTGCAGTGTAGCACTTTTGGCCAGACTGGTGTCAGTTGCTCTTTAATGTCTCTTCATCATGAGTTTTTCTCCCTCCTGCAGCTGTCCATGACCCTCTTCTCCCCCAACTAGTTTTGCCCTAGTAGTCTGTTTCCCTCATTACCCGTTCACTGTTCTGTGCTTGTAAGAGTAGCTCCTCACCTAAATTATCTCAGTTTTATCTACTATACATATCTGTTATACTGATTGTATTCCATTTTTTTAATTATGCTCCTTAATATATTGTATTTGCTGTTTATGACTTACCACATCCCCTTACCCCCAGGATGCATCTGGGAATGTGCTGTTAGCAGCTCAGCATGTCTTTCCTGGTGAAACTTTTGAAATTAATTAATCACTGAGATGGCAGCGTATGCTCAGGCTGGTGAGGGCATCCTCCATAAAGAACTTAATTGAGCATCTGTAGGAATGGTGGAAGAATCTGATCTTTGGTTATTTTGTAGAACTCCACTCCATACTCATCCAGGCCCAGACCCTTCATGGTCTTAGAACACCTGATGGCTCCATCCACTTCCGCTGTAATTGGGTCAGTGAGGTGGGCTTTCTGATCTTTTGAATGCATGGGGAGAGTTTGGGTGTACAAGAAAGAATTAGTGGACTCCGGGGCCACTGACTGTTCTGAGGTATAGAGGATTGGTAATAGGTGCACAAGGACCTGGGTTTTATCCTCTGTAAAATACTTCCTTACATCCTTTTAACCCCCATTAGCCCCTACTCATGATCCCATGTTGTATCATCTCTGTTCCTGGTAAAAGCTCTTAACAGCTCACCTTATTTATTCCTTTCAGGAACTTGAAGGTCTCTATCATGTACCCCCATCTCATCTGGTTTACAGTGAATACAAGTTTAGCACCTTTAGCTGCTCCCCATAGTATTTGCCCTCCTAGCTCTGTCTCCATCTTGATCACCTTACATTGTACTGTCTCTAGCATGTCCCTGTCCTTGCTGAGGTGGGGACTCCACAACTGGGCATAGTACTCCAGGTCTGGTCTCACCAGTGACCGATACAGAGATGACAGTACCACCTGCTTCCTACTGTCGAATCCCCTCCCAGTGCACCCTAGCATCCTGTTAGCCTTGCTGAAGGCTTTGTTACTTTGGCTAGCTTGTTTAAGGGAGTCAGTAAAGATGATTCCTAGGTTCCTTTCCTCTGATGTTGTATACAGCTAAACCTCTCCCCACCCATCCAGTACTCTGTTCTGGGGTTTTTGTTCCTGAAGTGCATCACTTTACACTTCTTGGCATTGAATTTCAGTTGCCATACTTTGGACCAATTTTCCAGCCTTTGCAGGTCTCTCTACAATTCCCTCATCTCTCCATGCTGTCAACCCTACCACAGAGTCTGATGTCATCTGTGATTAGACACAGCCTGCCCTGGATTCCATCTCCCATGTTATTGATGAACATATTGATGAGAAATGGGCCCAGGATAGATCCCTGTGGTACTCTGCTGGTGACTGCTCTTTCCACTGATCTGACTCCATTTGCCACAATTCTCTGTTGTCTCCCCTCCAACCACCTCTCTACCCACTATTCTGTTTCCTTGGATGTTCCCAGATCCCACATTTTCTTCAGCAGTTTTCTGTGTGACACCGAGTCGAATGCCTTGATGAAATCAAAGCAGAGTAAGTCTGCCTCATGCCCCTTGTCAGCTTCCCTAGTTACACAGTCCAAGAATGCTATCAAGTTGGTTTGACAAGACCACCCTGCCATGAATCTGGTCTCCCAGCTACTTATCATCACCTGCCTTATGGCTTGGAAAGATGTCCACCATTCTCCAGTCCTTGGGAACCAACCCTTCATACAAAGACCTATTGAATAGTCCCACAAGGAGTTCGGCTAATACCAATGCCATTTCCCTTAGCACCCTCAAATATATCACATCTGCCCTTGTGGCCTCATTTACCTTGAGGGCTACTAACAGTTTTCTAACTTTATTTCTACAACCTCATTTCCGGGACCTCTGTGTCAGCTGCCTTTTTCCTGCTGTCTGGCAGAGGCCTGCCATTCTTTCTAGTGAATATGAGCAAAAGTTGTTGTTTAGCACGGCTGCTTTCTTCCTGTCTTCTTGTAGTTTCCTGCCCACATCCTTTAGCCTGACAATTCCCCCTTCCATCTTTATTCTTTCCCTTATATATCTAAAAAACTGTTTCCCCTCCCTTGACCCCTCCACAATACACAGTTCTCCTTGTCTGCCTTTGCAGTCTTTACTGACCTCTTGGTCTCTAGTTTTTTCTCGATAATCCTCCCTTTCTTCATCCCCCCGTTTTACTTTGTACCTTATAAAGCCATTCTTTTTGGTGCACATTGCTCCATGACCTGTTCAGAGAACCAAACTGGTCTCTTATACTTGTTTGTCTTGATAACTGCTCTCACGCATGTTTTTGTTGCCTCCAGAATGACCCTTTTATAACTCTCTATCTTTCTTCCACTTCCCTGGTGCTGTTTATCCCAGATAACCTACCCAGGACTAATTCCCTTATTTGGTTGAAATCTTCCCTTCTGATGTTTACCACCTCAGCCTTAAATGAGTGCTTACTGGTGCACAGGGCCAACTCGAACCATATAGTATTGTATTTGCTAGACCCCAGGGGTTCCTCAATCCTCACTCTGACTACTGTTTTCAAGTTTGTGAGTACCACATCGAGAATGGTGAATTGCCTAGTGGAATCTCTCGAACCCTGGGGAGCTCTCGAACCCTACAGAGGTTGGTAGTGGGGTACCACAGGGCTCGGTCCTGGGTCCAATCCTGTTTAATGCATACATATCAGACATCAGGGATGGTATAGGGTGTGAAATGAGTCTCTTAAGGATGACTCCAAGATGGGAGCAGTAGTTGAGGAGAAGAGGGAGGTTGGCCCTGCAAGGGACCTGGACACCCTGGAAAGCTGGGCTCACACATGGAAATTAAATTTCAATATCACCAAGTGCAAGGTGTTGCATCTTGGTGGGAAACCCTAAACACAGGTACACCCTGGGAGGGAGGTGCTGGAAGCCTCAACAGGGAAAAGACCTAGGGGTCATGGTGGATACATGTATGAATAACACTGAGCAGTGTGGAGAGCAGCTAGCAAGGCAAACAGGATGTTGGGATGCATCGCAAGGGGATCACCTCTAGGAGCAAGGAAGTGATTCTGCCACTGTACAATGGACTGGTTAGACCACACCTTGAGTACTGTGTACAGTACTGGAGACCACACTTGAAGAGGACATACAGCTCCTGGAGAGGTACAGAGGAGGGCAACAAAGATGACACGAGGGCTAGGGGATTTGACTTACGAGGACAGACTTGAGGAGCTCTGCCTGTTTTCATTGGAGGAGAGGAGAGACAGGGGACATGATTGAGGTCTTCAAGTACCTCAAGGGAATAAATAGGGTAAACATGGAGGGATCTTTAGACTAAAGCAGGAGGCATCACCAGAGGGCATGGTTTGAAGTTGGAAGGTGGAAGGTGAGGGGAAAAGAGGAGGAGGTTTTTCACTGAGAGGGTGGTGGACCCTTGGAATGCTCTGCCTGGTGAGCTGGTTCAGAGATCCACAGTGGAGAGCTTTAAGAAAGGGTGGGACAGACACAGAAAGTGGATGTATCAGATGATGGCCTGTCCCGGGGGGGTGGGGATGGATGATAGGGGTTTCTGGAGCACAAGGGATGGGAGGGTCTCGGCACCCAACTAAGGATCTAGGTTCGAGCAGACTTGATAGACCATAAGGCCTAATCTGCTGGCAAATAGTATGTTAGTATGTTAGTATGAATCCCTAACTTGCTGCACCAGAATGCAGTCGTGCAAAGAATAAAGCAGGCCTTGGCTTCTGGTGCTTCTCGACGCTGGGATGTCCTATTCGATGTCTGTCAGATTGAGATCCTCAACCCTTTCTTACTTATGCTCCTAGTTCCTTATCTTTCTCCTCTCCCTGCCCTGATGTCCTGTAAACCACCCCCATGCAAAGTTTTCTACCCAAGTATTCTGTGAGCTGTACCCATAGTGATTTTATCCCCCCTTACCTCCAATGGATGCATTCTCTATTGCCTTTATTTTTTCCCTAACTTAAATAAAAAAACTAAAATAATGCTGTTCACTGGCCCACACTCCTAAAAGAAAAACCTTATTCTCAACATAGTCAATAAAAAAAACGAAGTCCTCGAACAAGTAAGGACAATCAAGTACCTCGGAGTACATATCGATGACTCCCTCTCCTTCTCCTCACATATTGACAGCGTAGTCAAGGCTATCAATGTCAAACCTGGAGTCCTGTCTAAGCACAGGAGCCACCTAACTCCCGCTGTGCTGCGCCTTGCTGTCACCAGCTCAGTCCTGTCAGTTGCTGACTATGGGCTGATTGTATATAGTGCTGCCACTGACACGGCCCTAAAGTGTGTCAAAACAGCACTCAACAAAGCCTTCCGACTTGTCCTGGGTGCTGACAGCTCACCCACATGTGCAAACTGTATGCCGAAGCACAATGGCTGAACCTGCCAGGGCGAGTAAAGTACCAAGTATGCCTCGTGGGAAAGAAAGCGCTTCTTGGTCTTGCCTCGCCTGCCATCTGCAACCTTCTGGAGTTCTCGCAAACCCAGCACTGCACCAGGGGTGCTACATGATGCTTACTATCCACACCGTTCAGGAGAACCTCTCTCACTCAGCACTCTTTTGCTTACAGAGCCCCACATTGGATTAACAAACTCCCTGCTGAACTAGCCAACTCCAACAACATCAGCTCATTTAAAAAAGAACTGAAGGTGGGGGCAGAGCCTACCTGTACGATGGTACAAGTGTAATTTCTTAGTGCTCACATTGAGGAGTTTAATAATCTGATATCCTGCAATTCACCGCTAAAACGGAGATCTCCTGAGTGACCAACCGACAGCTAAAAATTACACCTCTTCAACGACACCCTTTTCATCCAGATTGGGTACTCCTATAGGACTTTATCAACAATCTCCATTTATCCAGAGCCACGAGGACTCGGCCCAGGCAGTCTGGTGCATTGCAGTTTCAGCACCCAATGAGAAGCTCCAGCAGTGCCATCCACATTTCCTACCTGAATGGCAGCCGTCTGACGACAACCTTCTCCACAGATCAGCAGCCATGAAACGCTCAGTGGAGGTGGATTTAGGAGTAATGATGGCAAAACATGATAAGATACTCCTGGACACTGTGACTTAAAACGGGTAGCAAATAAAACAAATCAGGTCTTGGCAGCCCTGGCATGGCATGTGGCCCACACTGAACATGCAGTCCAGCAGCTCGATGCCTCAATGCAGCACCATGAAGGAGCTTTGTGGGACCATCATAATAAATTGCTCTGTCTCCTAAACAAGGTGGATGATATGGAGAATAGGGCCAGGAGAAAGAACTTGTGCATTGTGGGGGTGCCAGAGGGAGCTGAAGGTAGGGACATGCTTATCTTCCTGAGAGTGTTTTTTTGCCAGAACTGATTAGAGATAACAACTGCAGTGCCCCAGAAATAGAGAGAGACCATCACTCCCAGGCTCCCCACCCCAGAAAGGTGAGTGACCCCGGCTCATTCTGTGCAAGTTCTTACGGTACCCCGAAAAAGAATTCTACCTCCGTAGGGCAAGTGAGCAGGGATCCTTTGAGTGGCATGGTGTACGCATACAGCTGTACCAAGACTTCTCCCAAGACCTCTCGAACAGAAGGAGAGCATATGGAGGGATCAAGCAGCAGTTTTACAAATTAAATATTCCAACATCCGTACAGTACCCAGCCCTACTCCGGATAAAACACCAAGGGGAGTATATCACTTTCAGAAGCCCTGCAGCAGTGGAGAACTTCTTAAAGGACTACCAACAGAGGCATGAATTCTTGAACTTGCCCACCCATCGCCCTTGAGGTGGCTCGCCCTCCAAGATGGAGGTGAGCCACGAGGCACCGAAGCTGGATTCCCTGACAAGTCTGCTAGCCCCAAACAATGACACACCCTGGCAATCTACATCCAGGGGTTGCCCCAGGAAGAAGCCGTCAACCACAGGAAAGCCATTGGCATGGAGGGAGAGATCTAGAAGCCGCAGCGGTTGGATTTCCGCTTGCGACGCCGGCGACCCGGGTTCGGGAACGGACTTGGGTCGCTGGAGGGCTCCGGCGGGGAGAAGGATCGAGTGCCTCACGGGCTGCTCTCCTTCTCCGGGGAGGCGGGACAGTGTCCGAGCCTCAGCGACCCCTGGCGAGGCCGGGTATCCTGAAACCGACGAGGCGCTCGCTGACTTGGGCGGGGCAGGCGTTCGCGTCATTGCGTCCCGCCTCCCAGAAAACCAGGAAAATGGGCGGCTGCCGACCGCCTACATGAAGCCGCCCCGCGGCGATTAGCCCCAGGCCAGCTTCCCGACCAATTCCGGTCTCTGCAGGGTGTTTGGGTCCGCACCCTGCAGCTCCGCCTGAGGGGTAATCCACGGGTATCGGGGAGCCGTGGCGATCTGGGGTGGAAGCGGTGGCCCGTGACCAGGCAGAATTACCGGGAGGTCGGCAGCTAGGAAGGGGATAAAGAAGAAAAAAAAAAAAAAAAAGATCTAGAAGCCAACTACGGAGACTCCTACAATCAGATGCTAGCAGCTGTTCACCTGGAGATACACCGATCAAGCTCAGAAATAGATATGAGCCACTGAGAGAACTCATGCCATCTCCTTTGGACCTTTTTCCTGTTCCCCAATAAATGAGCTTGGTCTCTGAGACGCCTGAATCCGACCATGAGGGATGGTCTCTGCTCCCAAGGGACTGGGCTGACTGTGACCAAACTGTGGGAAAAGGTGATGAAGAGAACTCCCTTGAACAATTGGAGGCATTGTTAAATGCCTCTGAGGACATTACCACTGGTTAAGGAATCTCTTCCAGGATAGAGCCCAAACTGCATGTTTCTCAATGAAAGGGGATTAGACTGCACTGTGGTAATGTATAAATGTCTATGTTTAGATCCCCTTATATTTAGGGGACAAGTGGATCTGTGTTTGCTGCCGCGGGGACTAGTGGGCTAACCGGGGGCTGGCTGACCACCCCGTCCCCTTCCCTGATCCCTCTGGCTCTTATGCCCAGAACAGCACCAGACCTGTGCCAACCTTATGGGTGTTGGGTTCAAGATCCTCCCCACTAATGGCCATGCATCTGTTTCTAGGTTGAAATGACCTTGAACCCACATTCACTAATAATGCCTGTAGCGGCTTGTGCCAACAAGCGGCCACAACTTGGAATAGTCTGGCAGCGAGTCTCGCTGGTACCGTTTTATTAAATGTTGTTGCAGTAGGGTTTGCTATATGAGGAGGTTGCTTACTGTTATGTTTCTCCATAGCACAACTCGAAGTGCCACCCGCCCGATCCAGATTAGAGGGCATTTAATACTCCGGCTCATACGTGCCTAGGGGACTGTGAGCTAGCCTAATTTAGTATAGGTTGGAACCTCCTCAAGGCATAGTGTATTTAGAGAAGCAGGATGTTCCCTTCTGCCTCAGAGCGACTGGTTTATGTTCAAGTAGTCGTAGTGGTTAAATGATAGAAATTCTGGGCCCCTTAAGGAGTTCCTGTTGGAGTAATCCTGCATTTCTAACATATGTGCTTGGTTATGATCTCTCTTTTTCTCTATTTCTGTATTTCCATAAGAATGTTACTAGATAATTGATCTCACTCCCCCCCACCCCCCGTGAGACAGCAGAAGGTATACTGCAGCAAATATCCCACAGGAGGCTACCTACAGAGGCCTTCTTTGGATAGTTCCCCTAGAGGGGTGTTCTGGGAGTATGGGGCAGCAGGTTCTGCCCGGCTCCACAATAAGAACCCTGCCTCCAATATCGCTCAAGACAGGCACAGTAGCGCCAAAGAAACTACATAATACCCCTGCACAGATTTTTTGTGACTCTCCACGAATACAGAACTGGGGATGGCAGGGAGCCACACTCGAAAGTGTCCTCCCACTAGAAAATGAGGGACAATATTTGCACATCAGCAAGTGGAGATGGAGATGACTGGCCGCACAAGTGATTGACAAACAAGGGGAGGGAGGGTATTGGAATAAGGGCATACATGACCTCGGGGGGTAATACTCAGTAGATTTCCAAAATGCATTCCTTACCGGTGAGTAAGGGCGTTCGGCACATCAGGGGTTAGGGGAACAATGCCCTGTACAGTGGCCAACATTACAACTCAACTGATACACCATAGGGATAATGGATAGCTTGAAGAATGTGACTCTGACATCCTGGAATGTCAGGGGGCTCAATTCTCCGATCACACAGAGGAAGATCCTGGCTAGACTCCACAAACTTAAATGTCACATAGTGTTTCTACAAGAAACTAAACTAAATCACTTAGGGCCAGATATTCAAAACTTTGCCCCGGGGCAAAATTAGCACTGCCCGGTGGGCAAACTTAGCCCGGAACACAGAGCAAGCTATATTCAAACGGAATAGCCCAGGGCAAACCGCTTCTGAATATAGCATGGTAATGAGGCCATGCAAACTGGGCTGGGAGTGCAGAGCAAACATAGCCCTGGAATAAGACAACACTGAATAAAGCAACCAGGAAGTGCAACCCACAACAACAACGCAGTACACAGCAACGTGAGGGCAGGTACAGACGAACTACGTGGCCAATGTGTGTGCCAGCAAATGCATGGACTCAGTACAGCTGCAGGAAGCAGCAGATGTGAAAGAACAGTGATCAAAACTGTATATCATTCCCCGTACCGTTAGCGCCGTGCTAACACATTAGCGCGGAGCTAAGCAGTTAGCCCGGAGCAAACACATTTGCCTGGAGTTAAAATGTGCCATATTCAAAAGTGCCATGCAAATGAGCCTACTTAGGTAGTCTCTAGGCAAACAACCGGATTAGCATCTAATTATACCCTGATTTGCATGCAGTTTGCCCAGCGTTACTGCAGGGTCCCACAGAGCCACCTGTAGGTCAGTCTGGAAGTACAGGGGCTGACCAGGTCCAACCGCAGCTCCACCTGTAGGTCAGTCTGGCAGTGCACGATGATAGCTGCAGGCTACATGTAAACAGTACAGCATAGCATAGCATATTGTACCCCAGGGGACAGGACAGCATAGGCACAGGTGGTGGTGGTGCTGCATGCAACTGTCACACTGTAGGGCATGCTACAGTGCACAGCAGCAAGTACAGTAGCAAGGGGCCAGTAGTGTGTGGACACAGCAATGCCTATAGTGTGTAGGGCAGTGATGACTGCACTTATACACAGTGAGAGGCCCAACCTGCGGATGTTTACTGACACTGGACATTACTGTTACGCTGTTGTGTGACCCACAGATGCTGCACCTGTGGCATGGATGCTCACAGTGACATGTACACTCCTGGCTTTGTGTGCTATGGCAGTTGTACAGCTGTGAGGTATGTGGCGGGGGGCATATATTATCCGAAAGGCACACTGGTGTTGGGTTATTCCCAATACTGGCCCATGTACACTGCATGATGTGTCCCAGCCTTGTGGCCACACCTGGTCTGTAGCACAGCCTCGCCATCCATACATGCTCCCCTCAACATCCTCCATGCCCACAGTGCTGCATGTGTGTGCTGGCATCTGTTGGTGTCCACGGCAGTGCGGTCCGCAGGTGTGTGCCGTATGGCCACACTGCCGTGCTGTCCACTGGTGGCAGGGTCACCACTTACTGCCTGGCATGGCTGGGACTGGTGGCAGATGATGGAATCATTGTGATGCTATCAGTTAGCAGCATGCTTCCTCTGTGTTTGGCTTTATCTATGTGTCATATTTATTTGTTAGGGTCGCGCTAAACCCGCGCAAACACCGCGCAAAGCCACAGTGTCGCGCAAGGCTGCTTGCCCAGGATTAAGATGAGCTTTTCCTGGGCGGTAATGTCTGCAGCTAAGTGTCGCTAGGTCATGCTAAACCACTTAGCGCGGTAGCCACTGAATATAGCATTGCGCCTGTATTCATGTCAGTTTGCCCCTTGCATGCATTATATTTCGTTCCGCTAATGACAGTCTCGCCGCTTATTTGGCCTTTTGAATATAGAAGACCCACGCTAATCCCGTGCTAAACCTGCACAAACGGTTTTTGCCCGACGCAAAGTTTTGAATATCTGGCCCTTAGAGTCTAAGAAACTTACCAGAGAATGGGTGAAAAGGGAATTCCACAGTGTTTCAGGCAAGTCTAAAAGAGGGGTCTCCATTTTACTTCATAAGCACCTTAAATGGGATATGAGTCACCGGGAGGCAGACAAAGAGGGATGCTGGGTAATGGTTAAACTGTCCTTCCCGATGGGCCCAGTATTGCTTGTAAATATTTATGCCCCGAACGAGGCCGCACCTGGATTTTTCAATACATTTTCTCTAAAAATGTTGGACCTGACAACCGACAACCCAGGGATCATTATGGGAGGAGACCATAATTTGGCCCTGGACTTTTTACTTGATGGGTCCAACGCCATGCAGGAGCCCCACACTAACTCCCTTAAGGCACTTCAAGAGCTGCTCTCCTTGCACAGACTTGCAGACATCTGACAGCTGCAGCACCCCTACGATAAGGATTTACCTATTTCCCCACAGCTAGACCAGTGGCCGGTAGACTAGACTATTGGTTCACTTCAGAAAATATGACCACCAGAGTCACTGATGCCCATATAGCCCCTATCTATT
Organism: Neoceratodus forsteri; assembly: GCA_016271365.2. Taxonomy (NCBI): domain Eukaryota; kingdom Metazoa; phylum Chordata; order Ceratodontiformes; family Ceratodontidae; genus Neoceratodus; species Neoceratodus forsteri. The sequence continues at coordinate 553,098,760 of CM057452.1, read as the reverse complement.
TATCAGACCTTGCCCCCGTGATGTTGCACCTATCCATAAGCCCAGCCTCCGGGGGAAATCCAACTTCTGGCGGCCTGACCCCCTACTCCTGAATGACGGGGGCTTTAAATGCCCAGTGAAAGATGAGACTAAAAAATTCTTTCAGATTAACCCACTGGGTTCCTCATCTGCGGCAATGATTTGGCCTCAGGGGCCAAATTATAAGCTTCGCTCCTCACCATAGGAAGCAAAGAGAAGAGGAGGTATTGCAGTTGGAGACTAGATTAAAGCAGGTGGTGGTCGAATACGAGTCCAGTTCCGGGAGGCTTAAAAACAACTGCCTAGTGGCAGAACTGACCAGGCTCCAGGTCAGGTTCCATGCACTAGCAACCAGAAATGCTGAACTACATATCAGGCGCTCCCAGCACAAGTACTGGGCCGAGGGAGAGAAAGCAGGGAAACTCCTTGCCTATAGACTGAAACAAAGACAAGCGGATAGGCACATTACAGGACTGAAACACTGGAGGTAAAATGGTGTACAACCCAAAAGACATAAATGACACCATGGTTAGTTTTTACCAGGACCTGTATGCCTCCCATACTGACTGGGATGGGGACAAATTCCATAGTTTCACGGATCATCTTTCACTGCCTTCTCTCTCCACAGCCCAGCAACTGGCCCTTGACACCCCTCTTTCTGGGTTGGAACTCAGCAAAGCCATCCTCAGCATGGCTCCTCACAAAGCCTCAGGGAGTGATGGTTATCCAGCAGATTTCTATAAGCTCATACATCATGAGATATCCACTCCACTATTTAAGATGTTGCAGGAAGCCCACTCCGTAGGGGAACTCCCCCCTTCCCTGAGGGAGGCAGTGATTACTATCCTCCCCAAAGAGGGCAAGGACCACACGATGCCTGGGAATTGCTGCCCAATCTCTCTCATCAATGCCGATACCAAAATTCTGGCAATGGCTCTGGCTGCCAGATTGGAAACTGTATTGCCGGACATTGTCCATCCTTCCCAGGTCAGCTTTGTTAAAGGGAGGCATAGTTCCAACCACGTACAGGGTCTGGTTACTCTTGCTACAGGTGGCTGCTAAACGCCCCACTTCCACTGCATTTATAATGATAGATTTTGAAAAAGCCCTTGACTCAGTGGAGTGGGAGTTTCTGCATGCTGTCCTGCAGTGGTTTAACATAGGGCCTTATTTCTCTTCCTGGATTCGAACTATGTACCAGCACCCGGTGGATAAAGTGCTCACAAATTCTACCATATCCTCTCCCTTTCAGCTCCATCGGGGCACCAGACAGGGCTGCCCCCTTTCCCCGCTACTTTTTGTTTTGGCTATGGAACCCCTATCGGCAGCTCTACGTACCCACCCCAGAATCTGTGGTATAAAGGTGGGAAACCAGGAGTACCATGCTAAACTTTACTTGGAGGACTGTCTGATCCTGACTGGAGACATTAAAGAGAGTCCACAACCCATCCTGGATACTCTTAATGCATTTGGGAACATCTCTGGCCTTCAAAATCAGAGGTTCTCCCTTTAAACTCTCTCACATCTGCAGACATGATCAGCCCGTCTAGCCTTAAATGGGCACATTCCAGTATTAAATATCTAGGGGTCACCCTATCCCTGGACATTACCACCCTAGCGGATAAAAACTTTATGCCAGTTTGGACCCAACTATCCAAAAATATCCAAAGGTGGGAGCATTTGCACTTGTCCATGGCAGGGAAAATAGCAGCCATAAAGTTGATGTTCATGCCAAAAGTGTATTATCTGGTTTCCCACCTCCCCATACTGATTCCCAAAATGTGGGCACACAAGTTATACACTCTGCTGAACTGTTTCATTTGGGGTCCCAAAAAGCTGTGATACAGCAGAGCTAAGCTAAGGGCCCCATGGACCGGGGTGGCTGAAACTTACCGGACTTTAGTAGATACTCTCAAGCTTTTTGATTGCTAAATTGTGTAAAGGGATATGGAGGATGTCTCTCTCACCTCAGGCTTGGGTGAATATAGAAAAGGCAGCTCTAGGTAACGTCTCCCCCTTCTGTTTTTTGGGTCACTCCCTCACGAAGGATGCGCAGGCATGGTTGACTATTAAGGCAAGTCACCGGGCCTGGCAAGCCCTGGGCAGACTATCACGTGTATGCCTGAACATTGGCTTTCACTCCCCACTATGGAACAATCCGAACTTGACAATAGACCACTGACCTTTCCACTGGATGGTATGGGGTGACCGTCAAACAAATACCTTCCAGGACTTGGTCCTGAGAGATAATACAACCTTTGTCTCTTTTCAGCATCTGAGAGACAAGTATCATTTGCCCAAGGAATGCTTTTGGCAATACTTGCAACTCCAAAGTCTATAACTTGCTTGGTCTAGATCCAGCTGCACGTGTGTGGGTTGTGCAGCTAAACCAGGACCCCAGAAATAAAATCCCACTATCCCTCTGGCTCCGACAAGACAAAGGGTTGGCGGGCAAGATCCAGGGATGGGCTAGAGATACTGCACTGGACCCTTCAGTGGTGGCCAAAACTAGGTGGGAAAAAATGTTGGGATCCACAGTCACCTTTAAGGAATGGAGTAGCTGCTGTAAAATAGCCCAGAGAAGCCTTCTCATCAAAAACAAAGATCTTACTTCGAGAGGACTCTTGCAGTAGGTAATTACATATAGGACTGACACCGGCCGCCAGCAGGACCCCACGGAAAAATTTCTAGCTAGCAGTCCCTGGCGAGGACCGCCCCATGTCAGATGACCAGCGACAGGAGGCGTCGGTTATAAAGGCGGTCCTGGGCGTAAATCCTTCCAGTTCTTTCCCGCCCGTTAGCTCGTGCAGCTCTCGCTGATAAAGTTCATGCGCCGTCAGCCTACCTTTGTCGTTTTACGAAAATAGTTATTCTTTTTCAGTCTTCAGGTATATCGTTGGTGTATATGGTCCCGACTCCTCCGAGCACAAAACAAAGTGCGACTCGTCTGAGCCTAACTGCCACACAAGGACGGCCATTCCTGTGCCTTTTCTGCCTAGGCCCCGATCATCCAGTCGATAAGTGCCAGCATTGCCTCAACTTCAACGCGGCTACCCCTAAATGGCGCCAACAGTCCCTGGAAGCCCATCTCCTCAAGAAAAAGATGTCTTCTATGGAAAAAGAGTTGAAAAAGTTGAGGCAGGCGTCCACTTCCCGAGGGACATCGAAAAGGACAAGAGGCACCAGGAGAAGTCCCTCCTCTACCCGCGTCTCCCTTGACCAACGGCCCAGTCTCGTCCCCAGGGGACCGTTCGGCAGCAGCCTCAGGGTTTCTAAGTCGGACGTCGGCTCCTCTGGCGTCTGCATGGAGAGGTCGATAAGATGCCCGACCCTTGAGGCGGCGCACAACCACTTCCCCGGGCCGGGCCGTCCTTCCCCTCAGCCCGACTCAGTGAGGGCTCCCATAACCGGATGCCGGCTCCTCCAGTGCCCTCGGGGAACTGCGCTAAGCCGCGCCTGGCTCCTCCGATGTCGCGGCGTGAACTGACGGCGGACCCCCATCCGTCGTACCCGGTTCCCTGCAGCCTTCGCTGCCGTCTGAGAGCCTAAGTCACCCCAGCCTGACCCGAGTTTCTCTCCTCCATTCCTGGCGTACGGGGATCTTCCTCCTCCGTCAGACCCTCCCTCCGGCGGAACCGGATCTGGCCTTTGGCCCCAGCGCGGTACCTCCGATGCCGGTACTGCGGCCTGGTACCTCCGGCGCCGGCAGGGGATATCCCTTTCCATTGGGCCCTCCGCCTCCAGGCCCCTTAATGTGGACCCGCCCGTGAGGCTGCCGACTGGGCTGTCTGCTCCGGCAGCTTCCCCAGCTCCCAGGTACCGCCGTCTTATCTGGCCCCGTCATACCCGGGACCGCAGTGTCCAGCGCCGCCAGTACCCAAAGCCGGTACTCCGGCCACAGTACCCGATGCCACAATGCCAATGCCGGTTTCCGCAGCCAGGTTTGAGGATACTCGCATACGGGTACAACCGTACACCTTTCCCCCTCCTTCTCCACCGCCCCCATGGCCGCCGGTGGATCTGCAGGAGACTCTGGCCTCTTGGTGGGCTGAGGCCAAGGCTCAACTCACCAAGGAAGTAGGGGGCTGCCTTACGACAACGATGCCGCCACTGGCTCTCGTACGTCCGAGGTGGCACACTCCCTCACCACCTCCAGACTCCAGGGCTCTTCCCTCTGGATCCCGAGAGGGGCAGGACACGCGTTTATGGGTACCACCCAAGGAACCCGTTCCTCCCCCTAGTCGTGTAAGGGAGTCTTTTTCTTCTTCTGCTTCTTCTTCCCTCTTGGATTCCTCGGACTCTTCTGAGGGATGCTCCGAGAGAGACAACGAGCGCCGCTCTCCGTCTAAGCTCCGGCCGAGGACCCCTCCGAAGTCTCCTCCGGAGGATCCATCTTTCATGGAGTTGCTTAGAAAAATTCAGGAAATTCACCAGTGGGGCTCTTTGGAACCAGATCCTCAGCGGCTTAAGCTCGCCGAACATCTGGACCTGCCCGTGACAGCTCCAACTTTAGTGCCACCCTGGATCGAGCCTCACGCCCACCTTGTTACCACGATTTGGAAACAACCGTCGGCGTTAGCCCCACTTCCCAGGAAGTCTAACAGGCTATACCAGGCTCCTGAGGGTGTAAACTATCTTGACTCTCACCCTCGTGCCGACTCAGTCGTGATTAGTGCCGCTAACGGCCGGTCGGCACATCCAAAGCATCTGAGCTCATCTCCTCCGGATAAGGAATCTCGCCTCCTGGACCAGTATGGAAGAAAGATCTACGCCTCCTCCACACTGGGAATTCGGGCCCTGAATTACGTCGCCCATATGGGGGATTACCAGAAGGCCATCCTTACCCAGGCAGAATCCAAGCTGGACTCCTTTCCTGACTCCCAAATCAAGCAGGAGTTAGCAGACCTTGTCCGTTCTGCTCGTTCGGCCAGTCGCCACATTTTGCCGGCGACGTACGATGCAGTGGACACTGCAGGGCGGAGCTCCGCTTTCGCCGTGAGTCTACGGCATCATGCCTGGCTCCGCGTGTCAGGTTTGGTCCCAGAGGTGCAATCCGCTATTCAGGAGGCACCTTTCAGGGGGTTGGTGCTTTTCGGCGGTGATGTCAAAGACATCATCACCAACTTGCAAGAGAAGCGGACGGCTCTGAAATCCGTAGATTCCATGTACTGTCCCCAACACCAGTAGCGCCATCTTTTCGCAGACTGAGTCGGCCTGGCGAAACCCCAAGGAAGGTGGGCCACTAAACATCGGGCCCCCGCAGCTGCCAGGCCCCCTCCGCCCAAAAAAGCAGCGGGTGCCTCAGCTGCAAGCGCTGCCCACACACCAGACTCCTTTCCTCTCCCACCGCCTCCGGAACAACCTTCCGGGTTGGGAGAGGATAACCACAGATTCTTGGGTGCTCCAGCTTGCAGCAGAAGGGCATTCCATAGAGTTTCTTCAGAAACCACCCCGCCACCCACCCCAGAAGTCGTCCTTTTCAAGGGAATATCTTCCTTTGGTCCGGGAAGAAATCTCGGCCCTTCTCGCGAAGCAGGTGATAGAACCCCTCCCCCTTCATCTTCAGGGGACGGGTTACTATTCTCATTTCTTCCTGGTCCCAAAGAAGACGGGAGATCTCAGACCCATTCTAGATCTCAATTCCTTGAATCTTTATGTGAAATACAAAAGGTTCAGGATGCTCTCTCTGCAGAGCCTTCTGCCCCTCCTTCGGCCGGGTCAATGGCTTTGTGCGCTGGATATACAGGATGCCTATCTGCACATTCCCATTCGCCTTTCTCACCGCAAGTATCTTTGTTTTGCGTTTCAGAGGGACCACTACCAATTCAAGGCGCTCCCCTTTGGTCTATCCTTGGCCCCCCAAGTATTTACCAAATGCCTGGCTGTGGTAGCAGCCCACCTGCGTACAATGGGAGTACAGGTATTCCCTTACCTGGACGACTGGCTCCTAGCGGCCTCGTCCAGGGAGGAACTCCTGCATTTTCTCTCCCTCACCCAGCAGGTTTTCACTTGTCTGGGTATTACCATCAACCATTCCAAGTCTCATCTGGACCCTTCCCAGAGGCTACAGTTCATTGGGGCTATCCTCGATTCGACTGTGAGCAAGGCCTTCCTGCCTCCAGACAGGGCAGCCTCTCTTCAATCCCAGAGCTCCCTGCTATCAGAACGCAGGAGGGTCCCGGCGAGGTTGGTCCTCCGTCTTCTGGGGCTCATGGCGGACGCTATTTCAACGGTTCCCAGAGCACGACTCCACATGAGGATCTCTCAGTGGACCCTTCGCTTCCAGCGGGACCAACTTGTGGACGACCCAGATCAATTAGTTCTGATCTCATCGCTGATGGTACGAGACTTGCAATGGTGGATGATTCGAGAGAACCTGTTCCAGGGGGTTCCCTTCTTTCATCCTCCCCCCTCCCAGACTCTGACTACAGACGCATCAGGCGAAGGTTGGGGAGCCCATCTAGGCCCTCATCGGACCCAGGGCTTATGGTCCAGACTGGAACAAGCTCTCCACATCAATGTGCTCAAGCTTTGAGCTGTGCTATATGCTCTCCAAGCCCTTCACCAATACATTCTTCCCGGCCACCTAGCCGTCCAGACGGACAACATGTGCGTAGTGTGGTACATCAACAAACAGGGAGGAACTCGCTCCTACCCTCTATGCAGGGAAGCAATGAGGGTTTGGGATTGGGCAACTCAACACGACCTTCACCTCACGGCGATTCATGTTCCAGGAGTCGACAACACTCTGGCAGACAAGCTAAGCCGCTCCTCTGCTCTGGCACACGAGTGGGAATTGGACCAAGGGGTGCTAGACGATATCTTTCAGCTTTGGGGGACTCCGCAGGTAGACCTGTTCGCCTCTCCCCAAAACACAAAACTTCCCACCTTTTGCTCGCTCGTTCCAGAGTGAGGCATTTTCTGGAGCGACGCTCTGTCTCTAGACTGGAAAGACAGATACGTCTATGCTTTTCCCCCAATTCCTCTTATCCCCAGTATTGCAGAAACTAACCACAGATGGAGCGAGAATGATTCTCATCGCTCCTTTCTGGCCCAGGCAAATCTGGTTCTCTCTTCTTCAACAATTCTCAGAGGTTCCTCCTCTTCCTCTTCCTCTATCTCGAGGCTTGCTGACCCAGGATCAGGGGACCCTGGTCTAGCCGGGCCTCAAATCCCTTCAACTACATGCATGGCTCCTGCAGACCTAGCCCAATCCCGTTTTGGCGTCTCTCCAAAAGTGGCGGAGATTTTAGTGGAGGCTAGAAAACCTTCCACCAGGTCCACTTATGCCATGAAGTGGAAGAGATTCTCTATTTGGGCAGCCTCCAAGAACGTGGAGCCTTATTCCTGTTTAGTGGCTTTTCTGCTGGAGTACTTACATCATCTCTTCGACCTGGGTCTCAGCCATTCTTCCCTGAAGGTTCACGTGGCTGCTATTTCAGCCTACCATGTTCCTTTCACAGATAAAGCTTTCGCTCAACTGGAGGTCTCTAAGACCTTTCTCAGAGGGGTCCTCCATCTAAGGCCCCCCATCCGTAGCCCTGCTTCCCCTTGGGACTTGAATTTTGTTCTTGAGAAACTTACTCTCCCTCCTTGAACCTGCAGCTTCTGCAGATCTGAAGTTTCTTTCGTGGAAGACGCTCTTCTTGGTGGCCATTACTTCAGCTCGAAGAATTTCCGAGCTCCAGGCCCTTATGTGTAAAATTCCCTATTTGATTTTTCACAAAGAACGAGTTGCTCTTCGCACGAATCCTAAGTTTCTACCTAAAGTAGTAGCAGAGTCTACCTTAAATCAGTCCATAGAGCTTCTTGCCTTTTTTATGCAGTACTCTAATCAAGGGGAATATTTACTCCATACCATGGATGTTCACCGGATTCTGAGATACTACACTGACAGGACGAAGGATCTCAGAAAGACTGACCAGTTTGTCTCTTTTGCTCACAAAAGGGAAGGCAATGCTGTTTCCTAGCAATGCCTGTTGAAGTGGTTGGCTCATTGCATCACTTTCTGTTATGACAAGTACAACAAGACTCTTCCGGGTCAGGTCAGAGGCCACTCCACACGAGGAGTAGCGGCCTCTGCAGCTTGTTTCAAGAATGTGTCTACGGCAGACATATGCGCTGCCGCCACCTGGACTTCCGTCCATACCTTTACGAAACACTACAGTTTGGACATTGCCTCTCGCCGTAGAGCAGACTTCGGGCTAGCTGTTTTGCAAGGCCTCCTGTCTTGAGGCTTGCAAGGCTAGTGCTACTTTCTGGAGTAGTTTCCTCCTCTCGGTGCCTCTTATTTGTTCCAGACTGCTTGGGATTCAGTCCTATATGTAATTACCTACTGCAAGAGCCCTCTCGAAGTAAGATAGTACAGTTACGTAAGAACTTACCGTAACAGTAGATCTTCGAGAGAGGCTCTTGCAGTAGGTAATACCTTCCCACCCTCCATCCCTCTAGTTTTTTCAGCTCCTTTTCCAGGAATGGAAACATTTGCTTCTCCTCGTCCGGGCCTTCTCCGGACCTGGGGGCGGAAAAGAACTGGAAAATCCGGGACCCTTTGCCCATTTGTGCGATGTCTCCTGGCGGTCATCTGGCGGGGTCCTCGCCAGGGACTGCTAGCTAGAAATTTTTCCTAGGTCCTGCCGCCGCGCCAGTCCTATATGTAATTACCTCTGCAAGAGCTCTCTCGAAGATCTACTGTTACGGTAAGTTCTTACGTAACTGTACTTTCCCATTTATGGTATAGAACTCCACTTCAGCTCCATAAGATGGGCCTGCTCCCCATGAAAAGTGTTGGAGATGTCAGTCTTTAGATGCAGACCTCCTACACATACTGTGGAAATACGAGCCCCTCCAGCCAGTGTGGAGCAAGGTGATCCAATTTTGCTCCTCCATCCTGGCTTGTAATTTACCTTCTACTCCCGGCTGCTAGGTATAGTCCCAGATAATAGTCAGGTTAGTAGCACACAGATGCTGCAGATCACCCAAGCTTCAGTGGAACTCCTTAGACTTATTCTAATGAAATGGAGAACCACAGATGTCCCAGTGTTTCAAGCCTGGTTGACAGCAATAGAGTCTTTAGTTTCCTGCACCCAACTCGCCCATTTTGCCAGGAATACTTGCAGAGCCTTTTAGAAATGGCCCCTACTTATGAGTATAACCCTATCTGCCCACCCGTTATTTTTTTTTTTATATTCTATTTTATTCCCCTTCTCTCTCCATGGTGCTTCCTTACCTTCAGGAGTCTCCTATGGCCTTTATGCATCCTGCTTGTCTGCCAGTTTCAGGTGCAGTCATCCCCCATGCTGCCTTGGTTTTACCCCAACCCCCAGGCGGAGTACAGCGGGGCTCCCTTCCCTCCGCCCGAGCATCTGTGTTTGTTAGGGATCCATTACCTGAACGGCAGGGACCTGGGATCGGGGCCTGAAGCTCCGTCTACAGGGAGCACCGTGGGGTCTTTTCCTGTTTTGCCCGGCCCGCAGGACGTCCGCACGCATGGAGAGCCTATGAGCATCCGACTCCCGGCAGACGTCCTCCCTACCTACATGCTGTCCTTTTAGCTGCATCTCCACCCGTGGTCACCCAGGTGGCGGTATTGCAGCGGGACCAGCATCCCACCCCACCCAGAGGAGGAGAGCAGCCTCTGAGCATTCGATCCTCCTCCCACTAGCTGGCCCTCCAGCCGCCCGAGTCCATTCCTGAACCCGGGTCGCTGGTGCTGTGAGTGGTAGCCCTACCGCTGCGCCCGCGGGCCGGCTCTGCCCACCCGTTATTCACACCAGACACCAAAGATTTACTGAAACCCCACTGAAATCATTGATAAAAATGTTTGGAAATGCATACTGCTTTGACTGCTAGGCCTGATCTGATATTCTGATATCTGTGTATTGCCTGGATATACATTTGTTTTTTCCAAAGTATACCTGTATTCACCTGCTCTGCATATGTTGTATGTAAGCTTATTTGTTGCATGTACTACCCATTGTTGTATTGATGTATATTCCTCAATAAAAGATTAACTGAAAAAAAAATGAAGCACTACCTAGCTACCGCCAGCAGCTGTGACTGCTGAACGACCTTTAACTTTTTCCCCTCTGCTTTAGTGAAGCTGACCTCACCCCATCCTTATCCCAGGGACCTCTAACTGACCCTTTTACAACCCCTCATCTCCCTGCCACCAGCCTCCTCTTTCTACTTCCTCTTCCCCACTGCCTTCCCAACCTCAACTGCACACCTTTAACCCTGTACCCTCCCCATGGACCCCTCCCCAACCACTTGCACCTATCTCTCACTTTCTGGCCTCCCATCCTCACTTTACTGATACAGTTGTGACAATCCCACATCTCTTGGTGCTGGCCTGCTCTATACCCTCCCTTATTTTCCATAGTTTGTGTGTCTTATTTTTATCTTATTGTATAGTGCTACTTGTACTTGGTTTGGCTACTGATGTTATGTGCTCTGTAAATTCATACTTGCTGCTGTATACCCAATATGCTTGTCTGCCATTGTATTGTTCTCCTTGACGTGGAACCTCCGTAAATGAGCTCTGAGCTCAAAGGCTGTATCCAAAAATTAAAATAAATAAATGGCCACCGTTTCCCTTCTACCCAGTCCTGTATCTTGCCTGTATAAGGTGTACGCAGGGACTGCCAGGTCCCAGTCATTGTTCCCATTGGCCCAAGTTTCTGTGACAGACACTAGATCCTGCCCAGAGTCTGCTACCAGTGCCTGGAGCTCACTAATTTTATACCCAGACTCCTGGCAGTGAGGCAAACCACTCTTCAACTTGCTGTTCTATCCCAACTGGTTCTTGACTGACTTCCCCTATCACAATTCCCTGGTTTCCATGGTGTCTTGTGTTTTTCCATTTTTGCTGGTCTGTTTTGGTCTACACTCCCTGGTATCCTGAAATTGTTCCATTCTACTACTACTTTTTGTACCCCTAGCCTCCATCCCCAGGAAGTCCTGGCTAGGTTTCCCACTTCACCTACCTCAACTGTGGAATACCTAGCCCCAGTCTCCACTGTAGTTAGTTCAGCTGTCTCGGGGACCCTGCTGCAAGCACTCTGCTGGGAGTTCAAAACACTCTAGCAGATGAGCTCAGTCGAACAAAGGCCGATCCTCATGAGTGGCCACTAGCTCCAGATGTTGAGGATCACTATTCCATGAGTGGGGCACTCCAGATTTGGACCTTTTTGTGTCCCCACTCAGCACCAAACTGCCTCGATTCTGCTTTGGAAATCTGGGACCTAGCATTTTCTGTCACATCTGTCTGTATGTCTGTCGGTATGCATTCCCTCTAATCCTGCTCATTCAGGGAGTGCTGTTCAAGCTGGAGGCACATGGGGGTAAGATGATCCTCATGGCCTCCTGCTGGCCGTGGCAGATATGGTTTCCTCTGTTGAATCGACTGTCAGTCAACAAACCAAGGATTCTGCCACTCAGGATGGAATTTTTTTTTTATTTTACATTCTTTTTGCCCCCCACTGCGCCAGAAGCTCAGTCTGGTCACAGACCCCCACTTCGCTTCACATTGGTCGCCCTTCTCAGTATCCCCTGGCTTTCCCCCCATGGTGGGGCTGCGGCAGTTGGCTCCTCCATTAAGTGCTGCAGACACCGGGATAGGTCGAGGAGTTGACCTGAAGCTATGGAAGCGGGGTGGGCATCATCTAGGTGTCGGCGGTGGAGTTTTCCCCTTGGGGGGCTGGGAAATGAAGTGATGTCCTGCGTGCACCCACCCCTAGCAGTTGTTGGCGCCTGGTGGCTGCAGTGCTCAGCCTCCTCCAGGGGCCCATCAAATGCGGCACACCCCGCCTCCTGGAGAAGGAGAGCAGCTCCACGGAACGCCTCCATCCTTCTCCCTGGCCGCCCTCTGGCAACAGGTCCGCTCCCTCAACTCTGGTCGCTAGCATCACAAGTGGAAATCCAACCACTGTGCTGACAGGCCAGCTCCAGGATGGAATTATTGACCCAGGCTTAGGGCCAGTTAGTCCATCGCAACCTGTGCTCCTTTCACCTTCAGGCCTGGCTCCTGAAGAAATAGAAGTGAACAGATTTAAAGTGTCTTGGAGAGTCTCCAAAATACTCTTGGTTGTGCATAAACCTTCGGCCAAGAAGACATACACAGCCAAATGGAAATTATTTTCTGTCTGGTGTTTCAGTCCCAAATGGGCCCCTTCAGGTGTCCACCTGGAAAAGTTTCGGAATACTTACTGGATCCTTATGCATAAACCTTCGGCCAAGAAGACATGCTCGGCCAAATGGAAATTCTTTTCTATCTGGTGTTTCAGTCCCTCATGGACCCCTTCAAGTGTCCACCTGGAAAAATGTTGGAATACTTACTGGACCCTGATGATGCTGGCCTGCTGTGTTCCACAGTTAAGATCCACCTATGTGTTATATCAGCATACCATAAACCTGTAGGTCCCCTCTCTTTCGCACAGCTGCTACTGTTCAAGTGGTTCCTTAGGACATCTTTCAGATGATGCCTCTCACCCCCGGAAGCCAGTAGCTCCCTGGGACATCAGTCTTGTGCTGGATATGCTCACTTGCAAGCCCCTTGAACCCATTGCAATTTGTGACATGAAATATTTGACTTGGAAAATCACTTCTGCGTACAAAGTTTCTGAAGTCCATGCTTTCATCACAGATTCTATGTATATTGTTTTTCATAAAGACACAGTGGTGCTCCATACACACCATACGTGTCTACCTAAAATGGTGTCAGAGTTTCTTCTGAATCAGTGTCTGATTCGGCCTACTTCCAGAATGAGGGAAAAAGAACTCTTCACTCACTGGATGTGAAAAGTGTTCTTAGAATGTACCTCAACAGGAAGAAGGCTACAGACAGGTAAAGCAGTTCATTGTCTCTTTGTACCCCAATCAAAAGGGACTACCTGTCAAAATCAAGTGCATTTTGGCACGGATCGTGAATTGCCTTTGCCATTGCCATGCCGTGGCAGAGGTAAAGCTAGAGGGCAAGGTGCATGCCCATTCCGCCAGAGCAGTAGCCACTTCCTTGACAGAACTGCACTTTGTGCCAATTGCATAGATTTGCAGGGTTGCAGCTTGGAGCACAGTGCACACCTTTGTCAAGTGTTATGCCTTGGATGTCCATGCTAGCAGCAGGCCACCTTTAGCAGGACAGTTCTGAATGGATAACTATCCTGAAGTGGCGTGCGCTCAACCTCCCTAGTTTGGGGACTTTCTCTGAGCTTAGTGCTCTGACCCATTAGCGGGAATCTATGGATTTATTTTGGAAGATATGAACCTTATGCACTTACTGTAGCTGTTGATCTTCCTCAATATTTTTTCCATAGATTACCATACCCTCCCTACCCCTGGACTCACCCAGTATTGTGTCATGGTCTTCGCCCTTTTGTTTGATTGGGCTATAAAGACACTGTGTTTCTGGGTTTGGTGGCTTTCCTTACATAGGTCACTAGAGCTATCTTGCACCTTTAGGTTGAATGCACAGGTTACTAGTTAGGATCATGCTGCTCCTCCCTCGGTAAAAAGGTGCTGAGGTGGTTGGGGCTGGTGCTGCTGTATTACAGTGGGCACTTGCAGTGACTCACGCACAGGGCCTACTCAGGTATACTTTTATTTGACCAAAACTGTCTTGCCCGACATTCACAATACCGATGCCACGTTCCCAACACATGTTTGCCTGAGATTTAAATTTTGCCCACAGTGGAGTTTGTTATATTAAATTATGGGGGGTGCAGGGGGTGAAGTCCCCTGAAACATGAAATAAACTCCGCCGCGGGTGAAATATAAATGTCTGGAAACCTGTGTTGGGAATAGAATACTGGACTTGGTGCTAACAAATGGAGACCAAGTCCAGGATGTGGTAGTACAGGACCCTCTAGCAGGAAGCGACCACCACTCAGTGTGGTTCCTCCTCAACACAGGGAGGGAGTCGGCTAAGACCAGGACAAGAGTGTTGGATTTCAGGAAGGCAGATTTTGCCAGAATGGGCAGCATCCTAGAGGGGTATTTAGCTGAAATTAACCCAGTGATGGATGCTGAACAGAAGTGGGTAGTCATTAGGAAGGGGATAAATGAGGCCACAAACACATGTGCCAAATCTCAGAGTATGCAGTCCAGGTCAACAAAACCTAGCTGGCTGAGCAAGGAGGTGGAGGGGAAAGTGAGGGGAAAAAAGACTGGCCTTCATTAAGTTCAGAAAATCTGGGCATGAGGAGGCTAGAGAAGTGTTCTCAAAGGCATCTAGGAGGTGACCAGGTCAGTCAGGGCAGGCAAGGCACAAAGGGCTGAAGTTTGCTCGGGATCAGAGAGGGGAAAGGGTTCTTTAAATACATAAGGGAGAAGAGGAGTTGTAGGGCTGACATTGTTAGAATCAAGTGAGAGGAGGATGGGTAGAACAAGGGAAGATCAAGCAGAGGCACTCAGAGTATTTCTGCTCGATGTTCACAAAAGAAAGGGATGGCCCAATACTGTAGGGGAAAGGGGGCAAGGATAGAGGGGGGCAGAGATGACAGACAAGGTCCAAGAGAATAGAGTTCTGAAGGGTCTTAAAGCCTTGCGGGTGGACAAGGCACCAGGACCAGACGGTGTACACCCAAGGGTCCTGAAGGAACTGGCAAAGTTGTTGGCAGGCCCTCTGATGGACCTGTTCAACACCTTCTTGGAGACGGGGTATGTACCCAGGGACTGGAGGATGGCTCACGTGGTGCCCCATCACAAGGGTGGACCCAATGACCAACTGGGTAACTACAGACCAGTGAGCTTGACTTCCATAGTGTGGAAGTTGATGGAGACCATTCTGAAGGAGAGGTTGATAACCTTTCTCGATAGCAATGGGCTGCAGGATGAGAGACAGCATGGGTTTCTAACAGGAAGATCTTGCCAAACTAACCTGATCGGCTTCTTCAACTGGGTCACTAGGGCGGTTGATGAAGGCCACGTTGTGAATGTCCTGTATCTGAACTTCAGCAAGGCTTTTGACTCTGTTCCACACAGGAGGTTAATAAGCAAGCTGAGGTACATGGGGGCGGGGGAAAAACTGGTGGGGTGGGTTGAGAGCTGGCTGCAGGGCAGACAACAGAGGGTAGTTGTAAGGGGGGAGACATCCAAGCCACAGCCAGTGTTGAGTGGAGTACCTCAGGGTTCAGTGCTTGGCCCTGTTTTGTTCAATGTCTTCATTGCAGAGGAGGTCAAGAGTAAGATCTGCCTGTCGCGGACGACACTAAGATTTGTGCAAAAGTGGACAATGAGGAAGAGAGGCAGGCACTCAGAGAGGATCTAGCTAAACTCAAACACTGGTCTAGGGAGTGGCAGTTGGGGTTTAATGCTAAGAAGTGCAAGGTCATGCTCCTTGGGGCCAGAAATCCAGGAACAGCTATTGGCTGGTGGAGGAGTGCAGATAATAGCTTCAGAGGAGGAAGGGACCTGAGGTAATAGTCACAGGGACATGAAGGTATCAGCACAGTGTGGGAGGCAGCAGCAAGGGCAGATGGGATGCTGGGGTACATTGCCAGAGGGATCACCTCTCGAAAGGGGGAGGTCATCCTGCCATTGTATAGATCACTGGTGAGGCCACACTTGGAGTACTGTGTATGGTACTGGTGCCCATACCTCAAAAAGGATGTGAGATTACTAGAGGGGTGCAGTGCAGGGCTACAAAATTATCATTGGACTAGGGAGTTGCCATACGAGGAAAGGTTGAAGGAACTCAACATGTACTCGCTGGAAGACTGAAGACTAAGAGGGACATGATAGAGACCTTTAAGCACTTGAAAGGCATAAACATAGTCAAGGAGGAGGATTGTTCCACTTAAAGGGGGGGACGGTCACTAGGGGCAGTTTGAAGTTGGAAGGGGAAGGTTTAGGAGGAGATGAGGATGCACTACTTCACAGAGAGAGTGGTGGCGAGTTGGAACCCACTGCCAGAGGAGTTAATCGCTCAAGGACAGTGAATAGCTTTAGCCGGCGTTGGGATGAGAGTCAAGGGCAGGGTTAGTACAGACAAAAACACAAAGGGGAAGGACCAGAAAAAGGAGAAAGAGGTGGGGCTTGGGTGGCGGTGGGTCAACTGTAATGATGAGCAGAGAGTTGCACAATCGGGCAGACTTGATAGACCTGTGGGCCTTTTTCTGCCGGCAATTTTGTATGTTTGTATGAATGTGGCATCGGGATTGTGAGCGTCGGCAACAGAGTTTCGGTCATATGTAGTAAATCCCCTACTCACTTTACCAGCCCCTTTCAGAAAAGTTCAGACTCCCACAGAGTTGTATCACCTCCAGCTCAGACCCATTAGTGGTAATCTATAGAGACAATATTCAGGAAGATCAACAGTTATGGCAAGTATGTAACTTTCATTTCCAGTCCTTGTACTGATTGTCTAAAGTAATTTGTGGGGCAACTGCTGGGTATACCAAGCTGACAAAGAACAATATTCCTAAACTTCTAGAAAGTGGTGACTTAAAGGTGTCCAGACAGTGTACAAGGCTGTGGGAGGGGCCACTAGAGTTGGGGTGCACAGAAAGGGGTATCAATAGCAGAAGAAGGAGGTGGTGACACCACTGTACAAAACACTGGTGAGGCCTCAGCTGGAGTACAGTGTACAGTTCTGGAGGCCACATCTTCGTAAAGACACGGACAGGGTGGAGGCAGTTCAGAGAAGGGCAACAAAGATGATGCAGGGCTTGCACCAGGAGACATACGAGGAGAGATTAAAAGATCTCAATATGTATATACTGGAAGAGAGGTGGGAATGGGGAGATATGATAGAAACCTTTAATTATCTTAAAGACATAAACAAAGTGCAAGTGGGTGACATCTTTCAGTATAGGAGGTATACAAGGATGGAGGGGCATGGTATAAATTTGGAGGGATGCAGGACAAAGGGAAATGTGAGGAAGTTTTTCTTTTACGTTAACGCGCTTTATACACGCAAGAACGCCTTGGGAGAATGGGACACTTTGGAGGTGTGCCTGTCCTGTGCAATCCACTGCTCCGTTGAGCAGGCGTGGCGGTCCTGCACCAATCGATGCGGTGCTGTGTATGACAGTGGTGGTCTTCTCTTCAAAGAAAACCACCGCTGTGTGCTGGCAGCATGTCACGCCCCCCACCCCAAATCTTTGGTGCCACGCTGGGAGCCCACCCCAGCGTGGCAAACGTCCCACGTCGCCTGCACCCTGTCGGCTCCACGCTCCCCAAACAGTTTTCTTGCTGCCACGCTGGGAGCCCACCCACAGCTGGCAAACGCCCCATGTCGCCTGAGTAAAAAAAAAAAAAAAAAGTTCCATCGCTGTCTCCCCCCCCCTCCCACAACCCGCACACCCACTGCGCACCCTGCCTTCCCTCATCCCATACTTACCTCTGGAGCTCAGCATGACGGTCATCGCTGGACCGGGAACACGTCTGCACTCTTCAAAGCCAACCGCGAACTGAGGAAATGCCGGTAAGCTGTATAATGGGCTAGATGGGTTTTTTTCAATTTTGTTGCATATCTCAGGCATTTTTTGTAATTTTTGCACAAAATTTTCAACATGGGGTTTTTGGGACCCCTTCTCATGAATTCTGTCACTGTCATGGCGTTTTTGGGCCTGAAGGGTGATTTGCAGTCACTCGGGAAATCACCTTTCAGGCCTGATTACGACAGATGCCAGCGTCTCATAAGGTGGGCTCTCAAAAGCCTATTTTGAAAATTTGGTGGAAAAATTCCTAAAAATGACTGTTTTACGAGGGTGCGTTTCGCAGTTCCTATGCACACTCATAAGTTTGCGAATTTTCAATATTTTCACTCCAGATTTTCAACATTGCCATTTTGCCACAACTCCTTATGAGCAGTGCAGCTGTCATTTTTCACATCTTGCCCAAAACGTGTTTCCGCCCATGTAGCGCACAATGGCACAGTTGGTGTGCGAACTCAATGTATGGGACACATAAAGAAAATCACAGTGTCACTGTTCAGGAGCAGAGATCTTAAAATGGCTATGTTGAAAATCTGGTGAAAAATTCCTAAAATAACTGCTACTGAGCATGCGTTGCGCGAGTTCCTCATGCGCTAGTAAGTTTGTGAATTTTCAATATTTTCACTCCAGATTTTCAACATTGCCATTTTACCACACCTCCTTATGAGCAGTACAGCTGTCATTTTCACATCCTACCCAAAACGCAGCTCACTATGTAGCGCCTAATGGCGCAGTCGGTGTGCAAACCAATGTACAGGACAATTAAGAAAATCACAGTGATACTGTTCATGAGCAGAGGTCTTAAATGGCAATGTTGAAAATTTGGTGAAAAAATTCCTAAAAATGAGCTGTTTTCGAGCGATGCATTGCGCAGTTCCTCATGCGCTCATAAGTTTATGAATTTTCAATATTTTCACTCCAGATTTTCAACATTGCCATTTTACCACACCTCCTCATGAGCAGTACAGCTGTCATTTTACATCTCACCCAAAACATGTTTCCACCCATGTAGTGCAATGGCGCAGTCGGTGTCTGAAATCAATGTATGGGACAATTAAGAAAATCACAGTGACACTGTTCATAAGCAGAGATCTTAAAATGGCTGTATTTGAAAATCTGGTGAAAATCCTAAAAATAACTGTTTTCTGGTGTCGTTGAGCAGTTCTATATGCCTTTCGTAAGTTTAAGATTTTCAATATTTTCACTCCAGATTTTCAACATTGCCATTTTACCACACTCCTTATGAGCAGTGCAGCTGTCATTTTCACATCTTGCCCAAAGCGTGTTTCCGCCCATGTAGCGCACAATGGCACAGTTGGTGCGAACTCAATGTATGGGACACATAAAGAAAATCACAGTGTCACTGTTCAGGAGCAGAGATCTTAAAATGGCTATGTTGAAAATCTGGTGAAAAAATTCCTAAAAATAACTTGCTTCGAGCATCGTTGCGCAGTTCCTCATGCCTTTCGTAAGTTTGCAATTTTCAATATTTTCACTCCAGATTTTCAACATTGCCATTTTACCACACTCCTTATGAGCAGTACAGCTGTCTTTTTCACATCCTACCCAAAACGTGTTTCCGCCATATGGCGCACAATGGCGCAGTCGGTGTCTTGAAACCAATGTACAGGACAAATTAAGAAAATCACAGTGATACTGTTCATGAGCAGAAGGTCTTAAAATGGCAATGTTGAAAATTTGGTGAAAAATTCTAAAAATGTTTCACAGTGCATTCGCGGTTCTCATGCGCTTGTGGGTTCGCAATTTTCAATATTTCCTCCAGATTTTCAACATTGCCATTTTACCACAACTCATATGAGGCAGTGCAGCTGTCATTTTCACATCTTGCCCAAAGCGTGTTTCCGCCCATATAGCGCACAATGGCACAGTCGGTGTCACGAACTCAATGTATGGGACATAAAGAAAATCACAGTGTCACTGTTCAGGGCAGAGATCTTAAATGGCTATGTTGAAAATTTGGTGAAAAAATTCCTAAAAATAAATCATGACAGCATGCTGGCAAGAGTTCCTACGCGACGCCAGAAGTTTGCGATTTTCAATATTTTCATTCCAGAGTTTCAACATTGCCATTTTACCACACCTCCTTATGAGCAGTACAGCTGTCATTTTACATCCTGCCCAAAGCGTTTTCCGCCCATGTGGCGCACAATGGCAAGTCGGTGTACCAAAATCAATGTGGGACATTAAGAAAATCACAGTGACACTGTTCATTAGCAGAGGTTTTAAAATGGCAATGTTGAAAATTTGGTGAAAAATTCCTAAAATGACTGTTTCTGGCGTGCATTGCGCAGTTCCTACGCACGCTCGTAGGTTTGCGAATTTTCAATATTTCCACTCCAGATTTTCAACATTGCCATTTTACCACACCTCCTTATGAGCAGTACAGCTGTCATTTTTCACATGTCGCCCAAAATGTGTTTCCGTGCATGTAGCACACAATAGCGCAGTTGGTGTGCGTAATCAATGTTTGGGACAGATTAAGAAAATCACAGTGACACTGTTCATGAGCAGAGGTCTTAAAATGACTATGTTGAAAATTTAGTGAAAAAATTCTAAAATGACTGTTTCACAGTGCATTCGCGCAGTTCTCGCATGCTTTTCGTAAGTTGTAATTTTCAATATTTGCACTCCAATGACTTCCAAATACCTAAACAGCACATAGAAGCAAGCAACATTCGGCATTGACAAATGCTTGTACTTCTTTGTCACTGATTTTTTAAAGCCATGTCCAAGTGCCAAATACCACTGCAAATACCTGCAAGCGAACGTTTGGCATTGACAAATGCTTGTTTTTTTTATGGTATGGCTCAGTAAAGGTTATATCAGCTGTTTTCTTCCATAATTGACAGTCAATATGGATTAAGCTGATTACCCATCATCATCTGACATACCATCCTACCTCTCAAAAGCGTCAAAGTTACAGACTACATTAAACATAAGTATTTATCTTAATTTATATTACAACTATTTATTGCATCCTGAAAGGGGACCAAATTAAATGAAATATATCTACCTGACCATTTCTTATGTAGTATATGCATTGAATGCAATTACATCCTTCATATAGTTAATCCAAGTCTGCACCATAGGGGCTGGAGTCTTTCGCTTAAGTAAGATGCACTTCTGTGCTATAATCATTGCTACTGTCTACATAGTCTCACATAATTTGTGAAGTACCTGAAAAGTTGAATATCAGCAATAAAGTTGCCATTGGTGTAATTTGTACTTTCTGTTTACTACAACTATTTAAGCAGTCAAAAATTTCCAGCCAAAAATTCGACAGATTCGGACATGAATGACTTAAATGTATTAAAGTACCAGATGTACATCCACACCGTGGACAGCTGGAACTAATTGGAAAATTAATTGCATGTAATTCTGAAGGAGTAAAATATACTCTGTGTATTGTATTATATTTTATCTGTTGCACCTTGGATGTCTTAATATTTATAAATGGAGACTTCAACATTTCTGACCATAAGGCATCAGTAATATTAATCCCCAGTGTTTGCTGCCATTTGATTTTTAATTTATTCTTATCACTTACTGCCTGGTTATTTAATATCTCATATATTGCAGCAATTAATTTCTTATTATTTGGTCTATTACAGAACAATTCAAACAAAGGTGGATTGTCGTATAATATAATTGTATCATTCATTTCCTTCAAATGACTTTTAAGCTGTAAATACTGAAACAAATTACCTTCATGTAACTGATATTCTTGCCTTAATTGACTAAACAATTTCATTTCCTTCCTTAAATAATTGGTTGAAATGTTTAGACCTTTTTCAGACACTTTTTAAGTATTGTCAGTTAATAACATATCATGTGATGGAGTTCCATATAGTGGTGTTTCTTGAGATATCCCTATCTTGTAATTGATTATTCTATATGCTCTATACAGGGCCCGGATATTCAAAGGGGTTATTGCCTGGGCGCAACAGAGTTCCCTTGACGCAACCCTGCATTGCGCCCCAGCAGGAGATATTGAAAAAGGCTGCCTGGCACAGTGCAAATCCCCGATGCACTGAAGGGCGCAGTAATTTGTCACGGTGCAGATGCAGGGGCGTGCCCATGCATATGCAGCACATCCCTTTAGCACACCCTGCTGTGCCGCAAAGTGTAAAAGTTGAGCCTGCACAAATCCCCACCCATGCAGGCCACTGTATGCAGCAGCCCAGCCGTGGGTGGCCACCGCCTACCCAGAATACCGTCCATAGCACTCACAACCCTGGTGGGCAGTGGACCCCCCCCACTTCATTGCCTCGATGTGGTATATGTGTACGCGGTACTGCCTGGTAGTCTAATGGCCCCCAATCCTCGTACCCGATGCATAAAATACATGACCAGTCCTGGTGGTCTAGTGGTCCCCCGTCCACCCGTGTCCCTGATACGAGCAATGTATAACTGCCGGTCCCTGGTGGTCTAGTGGACCCCCGCCCATTACCGTGATCGCGGTCACCTCCAAAGAAATGCCCTGGTGATCCAGTGGCACCCCATCCCTCCCACCCACACAGTACCCCTTCCCCACCCTGCTCCCCCTCCTTCATCGGTAGGCGGCTACCCACCCGCATACCACCCGGCCGCCTGCGAATGACAGGTACAGTATGGGCTGTAAGCCCATTGGTCCCCATGTGGACCAATGGTTTACAGCCATACTGTTTCTGTCATTTGGCGGTGGGCGGTAGCAGCTGCCCGCCGGACGACGGGTGGGAGCGGGTGGGCAAAGGGATTATGTAGGTGGAGGGTGGGGTGCCACTGGATCACCAGGGCATTTCTTTGAAGGTGACCGCAATCACGCAATGGGCGGGGTGTCCACTGGACCACCAGGGACTGGCAGTTATGCATTTCTCAGGGTATCGGGGACTCAGGCGGGACGGGGGACCACTAGACCACCAGGGACTGGTGGTTATGCATTTCTCAAGGTATCGGGACTCAGGTGGGATGGGGGACCACTAGACCACTAGGGCTGGTCATGTATTTTATGTAACAGGGTATCGAGGATGGGGGGACCACTAGACTACCAGGGAGTGCTGTGTACACATATACCACGATTGCGGCTATGGGGCCGGGGATGCCTCAGGATCCCCACTGCACACGTCATGCAGTGCAGGGCACCAGGCACAAGTCACCAGGCTGCCCTGCACAAGGCATGCAAATGGGACCGTAATGATATGCAAATGGCCCCATTTGTGCCTTGCACATATTATGGCCTGATTTGCATGCCCCCCCCACTGAATATCGCAGGTGATGCGCCTGGCGCAACTGCATTGCGCTGGTGCATCCCCATGCTCCCTATCTATGGCTTGCGCACCCCGGTGCAGTGCCACTGCGCCGTGCACAATGCGTGCCATATTCAACAGTGCTGCACCATGGTACATCACCGTTGAATATCACCTGCTCGTGGCCCCAGCGCATCCCAGTTGTGCTGCGCCCAGGCTTGCACCACTGCCTGGCACAGTCTAAATATCCCGGCCCATGCGTTAATTGCTGTAATAGTGGCTTAGTTCTTTATATATCTGTTAATTACTACTTTAATGCGTTTACTGTCAGAAATAAGCAAAGTATTCTTAAACCTAATTTTACTAGAATCTTGTTCCATTTTAATTGCTATTGGTCCTCAGAATCCTTCAACCATTGCCAGATTATTGAACATTGTGTGGCTATATAACATTTTTAAAAATCTGGGAGTGCCATTCCTCCCTGATCTTTAGATCTACTTAATGTATTATAGGCTACCCTCGGATGCTTATTCAGCCATACAAATTTGGTTACAATCCTCCTAATTTTCAAAAAAATAAGCTTCTGAAAGTTGTAAAGGGATGTTCTGGAATAGATATATAAATTTAGGCAAAACATTCATCTTTATAACATTAATTCGACCCAGATTTGTTAATGGTAAAGTTTGCCATCTATTCAGTTCTTTTTCTGCATTTTGAATTAGAGAATCATAATTCTGTTGATTAATTTCCTTTAAACTATTAGAAATATTTATTCCTAAATATGGAATACTTTGTGTTATGTTACACTTGCAAGAAATAGGAGGACTAACCAAACTTGCTGCTTTAGATGGCATAAGATATGATTTCTGCCAATTAACTATATACCCTGATACTTCTCCAAAGGACTTCATTGACTTATATAACTCTTCCCAAGACTGGTTTAAATCCGACACGTAAAACAGGGACTCATCTGCATACAAACTTATCTTGTGCTTTTTCTGAGAGCATATTATACCTTTAATGTCTTGATTATTTCTTACTGAGCATGCCAGTGGTTCCATAATTAAAGCAAAAACTAAAGGAGATAACGGGCATACCTGACATGTTCCTCTAGATAGTACAAGATTTTCAGAAAGAATATTATTTGTTTTTACTCTCGCTTTAGGTGAATGATATATTAACTTTGCCCAATCAATAAAGTTTTGACCAATTTGCATTTTTCTAATGTCTGAAAAATGAATTGCCATTCCATTTTATCAAACGCTTTTTCTGCATCTGTTGATAAAAAATATGCATTTGAATGAGCACTTGTATAAATTATATTAATGGTTCTACGCGTATTATTAATTTTATGGCCTTTTATAAATCCATTTTGATCATTTTGTACTAGATATTCCATAACTATTTGCAATCTAGTTGCTAATATTTTTGTAAATATTTTGTAATCTACATTTAACAAAGAAATCGGGTGATATGACTGGGGTTTCTGTGGATCTTTTCCCTTTTTGTATATCAGATGAATTATGGCTTCATTGAAAGTATCTAGAATTGAACACACTTTATTAAATGAATTAAATAATTTTAACAGTATTGGCGAAATAAGATCTAAATATTTTTTATAGAAATCTGTGGGTAACCCATGGGGTCCTGGTGTTTTTGTTTCTAGGTAACTGATTTATTGCTGCTATTATCTCTTCTTTTTTAATCTCTGTGTTAAGTGATTCTTTGAGATATTCAGGTACAGTATGTAAGGGTACTCTTTGAATATATTCCTTCACTTTTACAAAATCTGGGCCTAGTTGTGATTGATATAATTTATTATAATACTCAAAAAATTGAATATTTATCTATTTTGGATCCCTTGTTACTGTGCCATCTTCCTTTTGTATTATATCAATTGCTGTTTGTTCTTTTTGTCTGTTTTTTTTTTTTAATTCTTTTTGCCCCCTACTGCTCCCATCGTTATTTTTCAGCTCTGGTCACGGACCCCCTTATGCCTCCACCTCCAGAAATGCCTGCGTCCCCACGGTTATCCCTGGCTTTCCCCAGAGGCGGGGCGCGCACCGACCCTCATTATCGAACGTGTACTAATATCTGGTCAGGGACCGCTCTTAGAGGCTAATTGAGGCCTCTACGGGGCAGGCGCCATATAGACAGCGAGGTTTGGGATTTTTATCCCCCACTTTAAGCAGGATGGGGGCGTGCAATGGCGACCTCGTCTGCCCCATCCTGGCGTACTGTTGAGCATCGGCGTGGCGCAGCAACCCAGCCTCCGCTAAGTGCAGCTCGTACACTGAGTGCTGCCCTGCCCCTCCCCGGAGAAGAGCTGTCCAAAGGGCTTCGATCCTTCTCCCCTGACGGCCCTCCGGTGTCCAGGGTCCGCTTCCGAACCCGGGTCACCGGCGTCACAAGTGGAAATCCAACTGCTGCACCGGCGGGCCGGCTCTTTTTGTCGGTTTAATTGCCATGATGAAAGTTTCAATGGCTTGTCAGAATACAAATAATTGTTAGTTCTAGTTTGTAATATCAGTTTCTCTGCTTGCTCGGATAATATTCTTGCATGCTCCATTTTCTTGTGTGTCAAATCCTTAAAAATCTGAGGATCTAAATTAATACTGTATAAAGCTTGTAATTCTTTAATCTGTTCTAATTGTCAGGGGATGAAAAATCCCCAAGTCCGAATCCGGGGCGCACATCAGCAGCAGGACTTAAACTGCACAGACTTGTAAAGTCCGGCGGACTTGCTGTGCAGTTCCTGCAGCTATTATGCAATTCCTACTGTCCCTACTGTGTTCTGCGGCATGCACCCGTACCGCCCCCAGCGCTTACCTGCTTAGAGTCCTGAGAACTGCGGCTTGAGGTAGGAAGCTCAGTAAACTCCGGTCTCGGGGCAGTGTTTGCAGGGCTTCAAATCGTGGGGTCATGGAAACATGGGGGCGGGGTTGGCAGGGCTTCCAGTCGTGGGGTGGGGTCACAGAAGCGTGGGCGGGGTTGTGGGGCTTCAGGATCCTCCCTACATGTTGGCGTGGTGGCACATTGTGAATCAGCCACAGGGATCACATGTGTGACAATCAGTGATCAGGTGGTCTGTGGCTGATCTGCATGTGTCCGATTAACGAACTCGCCCAACACTTTTGAGCTGGCTGTTAGAAGGAGAAGACGTGTGGTTAGGCAGTCTGTTAGTTGCGTGGCAAATAAAAAAAAAAATCTGGATGATCTCTTGCTCACTAGTCTGGCATGTTAGTCTTGCTTTGGGCACAAAAAAGGGCTAAATAGATGATTTGGGTGTAGTTTTTGGGGTGAAAAATCTTTGTGATCTATCGGAGCTAGAAAGGATCGCTCGAGCTGCAGCTGAAATGACAGTTTGGCGGCAGCTTTTAAGAAGCAACAATCTTTTGAGCTGGTCACTTGAGGAGGTTTAAAAAAAAAAAAAGCACGATTTGGAACAATCTGTCAGGGAATTTTTTCTTTGAGTTACCACAGTCTGTCTGAAATCTGGCTGCCTAGGGCTCTAGTGGGCTACACAAATAAGTAAAAAAAATTAGTTTAACCCTGACACAATTATTAGTGCACTGTCTGTCTAAAGGATGCCTGCAGCAAGTCTGTGAAACAGTGGTACATTCAGAATTTAATTTGGAGCCAATTACTGCGAGCCAGTGTGCCTGACTGACATACTGAGCCACTACATTTTACATTCAGACTTATAATTATTCTGAAGCAAAGCCTGTGTCGATATAATAGTTTGAGACAGAAGTCACTAAATATTTTTCTGGGCTGAAGCAAAGCCTGTGTCTATTATTTTGAGAGTGAAGTCACTAGAGTCACTAAATATTTTTCTGGGCTGAAGCAAAACCTGTCTCGGTCTGTATTAGTTTGAGAGAGAAGTCACTTAATATTTTCTGGGCTGAAGCAAAACCTCGTCTATTCGTTTGAGTCAGTGAAGTCACAAAATATTTTTCGGGCTAAACAAGCCTGTGTCTATCAGTCAGTGAAGTCACAAAATATTTTTCTGGGCTGAAGCAAAACCTCGTCTATTAGTTTGAGTCAGTGAAGTCACAAAATATTTTTCTGGGCTGAAGCAAAGCCTCGTCTATCAGTCAGTGAGTCACAAAATATTTTCTGGGCTGAAGCAAAACCTACGTCTATTAGTTTGAGTCAGTGAAGTCACAAAATATTTTCTGGCTGAAGCAAAGCCTCGTCTATCAGTCAGTGAGTCACAAAATATTTTCTGAAGTTATCAGTGTGTCAAAAAAGTTTGCAGAAGCACACCTCCCTTGTGACTGATAAATAAAACATTTCATAGTGTCACGCCTTATCTCATTGTCAGTCATATTTAGACATTTTGTATTCTGTCTGCCTTTACCTTACTAACCTAAGCAGCAGCCAATACTTCTGGGCCATAATAGTACCTCACGTGTATTTCCATCCTTGCTCATCAAAGTAAACATTTCTATTACAAAAACTTCTTCTAATCTTACCCAGAGCAGTTTCTCACAGCAAAATGAGCTTATTAAAATTTGGTTTCTCAAAATCTGGTGGAGCAAGTACTAGTAGTGCTACAACATCCAGTTCTGCTAAACGTAAAAGTTCTGACGATGGCCTTACCAAGGATCAAAGATATGACAGAGAAAAAGGGTGAGAGAATTTCTGTCCTGAATGGAAAAAGAATTTCCATGGCTGGATTACAGTGAAGAAAATCTGTAATGTACTGCAGATTTTGTAAAGCCTACCCCAAATCTGTGATCCTTACTCAGCTATGGTAAAAGGTTCAGGAGATCTTAAGTTAGACCCCATAAGAGGCATGATCTGGCGAGGAACACATCACTTGCACAAAACATTACTTAAAGGATACTGCTAAGTACCACCCATTCGTCTGTCAGAAACTGCTCTGGGTCAGTCATTTCAAAAGACAGATGACAACAAAAGAAGTTAAGAAATACAAAATTTTATTTAACACTGCATACACCGTGGCAAAGAATGGAAACCTTTTTCTGATTTTGAAATCATTTGTGAGATCCAGCGTAAAAATGGTTTAAATGTTGGTAACAACTACATGCATATAGCAGGTTGCCGCTTGTTTGTGGACAACATAGCTAAAACAATACGTTCAGCAATAATTGAAGAGGTAAAAAATGCCTCCTTTGTGAGTATTCTTGCAGATGGAAGTACAGACCACTCCATCGCTGAACAAGAAATTGTCTACCTGAGATATGTAGGTGTAACCCCCCTGCAAATGGGGGTTCCCAAAAGACTTCCAGGAGCTTGCTTGAATGCTCCAAGCCTGAATGGTGTTTGGCGTTTAAGCCATTTATCAGTGAGTGTTTTTAGAACCTCTGGTACTGTCTCTTTAAGAGCTGTCTGCTTGCAGACATAATTAGTTTGTATGGGGGACTGTGTGTTTCTTTGATTGAGTACCACTCAAGCTGCTGCCAGTTCACTCCATTTTGCAGTCACTAGGAGTGCAAAGGAACCTATCTGAAAGATGTAACTGTTTGCCAGAAATCATTTACAGTAATAATGAAATTACAGTTTGTCTAACCTGCTTTCTTTTGCAGTCAGAACTGTGTCTGCTAGTTCCCCATTCTAGTTTGAACTGCTGAACTGGACCAATCAGTGTGGGGTAAGCTAGCTCTAAATGGTGCCTTGGACGAATCAGAACTTGGACTCATAATCTGAGCCAGCCACAAGAGGATTGTATGGGCAGTGACTCTGGGAGATGTAGTTTAGACTTCAGCACCTTTTTGGACCAACAGCAGCAGTCTATTGTGGTGACAGCCAATCCAGTCAAGAACTGGGAGGAACTCACAGGAAGTGCCCAGTTTTGTCGGTTGGAGTTCAGTTGAGCTTTGGCAGTGAAGAAGGAAGGAGCCCTGTGCTTTTCAGTGTGCAGTTTTAGTCAAAACATGTGTAAGGCCAGAGTTCGGTCTGCAGCTTGTGTAACAGCTTGTTAGGACTGAATCCGTCCTGTGAAAAGAATCAAAGGATCTCTGAAGAGTAGAAACCAGGTTCACCCTGTAGAAGACTGGAGGAATGGCTGAAAATTGCACTCGGTCTGTCAGGAACTGAATCTGCTGTGTGTTCTCCGGGTATTGTGCAGTAATTGCGATCGGGATACAGATGCAGCCTGCCTGGTATAGTGCTTTCTTTTATATGGATGTGTGAAGAGGTTTGTGTACCTCAAGTGAGCCCTGCTGACATTGAAGGACCCTATCTTATTTGGAGGTCGTGAGTACTAATTCAGGGTCGCTCCTGTTGAATTGCCACATTAAATCCAAATGGAATTACTGTACTGCTGACTGTTTAATTCTCCTTTCTCTGTGTGAAAGGGCCCTACCAGCTGCCACGGTTTGGACTAGCCACTGGGCTTGGGTCCAGGGACAGTAACTGATAGGGATAGGCCTGTGCACAGAGCCATAAATTATTAGAGTGATAAGCTAATTAACCTGATTTCCCCTGTCCTTGTTATATCCCCTAAATAAATCAGAGCTGCTTGTTTCAGCAAAGTTATACTGCCTGAGTATTTGTCTATGTTAAAGTACTGTACTGTGATTGTTGCACTGTATCTCATTTCACAGGAGGTCCCAGTGCCGGAACCAGACCTGGGGGTAAGTGTATACTGTGAAGGTAATTCTGATATATTGTGTGGGCCACTAGTGGGAAGAAAGGGGTTGCAGTGTCCCCAGAGGCTGTGACCAAGTTAGTTTAACTTTGCAAACCCTGACCTCTGGGTGGAGGCACCCGCCATTGGATCCAGGCCCCTCAACCTGTTAGTGGCAAATCAGGCAGGGGTAGTAGCCCCTGGGATAGCGCCATCTAGGGGTTACATAGGTGCTAACTGTTTGCCAGTCACACATCTAATATCTGTGTTACCACTTGAAACTGCAAGTGCTGAGGGTGTATTTAATGCTATTGAGAAAGCCTTACAATCAGTGGGTTTGCCATTACCAGAACTGACAGGCAGTGCACATCCAGCACTTGTATGTGCTAATTTTGATGGTGCATCAGTTAGTCTTGGTGAACGGACAGGAGTCATTACTAGACTCAAATCACTTTTGCCAGACATTATTGGCATTCACTGTGTTGCCCACAAACTTGAGCTTGCCATTTTGGATGCAAATAAACATTTCAAATACATGGCCAAATTTAAAGAGTGTTTAAAGGCATTTTCAGTTTTTATTTTTGGTCTCCAAAGCGCAGGGGAGAACTTAAAGAAATTGCTGAAGTTCTTGATGAGCATCTTGCACATTTCACGGCTGTAAAGCAAGTCAGGTGGCTAGCAAGCAAGAGAGAGCAGTTGTGGCATTAGAAAAAACCTGGACATTGTGACAGTGCATCTGGAGCACAGATTTGTGGATGGCAACAGGGCAGACGATGCTAACAGAGCTAAGGGGTACCTCAAGGAACTGACCTCTATGCATTTCATTAAAGTTCTTTATTTCTTATTAGATTTTTTGCCAGTTGTTGCTAGATTATCAAAAACTTTCCAGTTGGCAGACTACTTAATTGTTGAAATACCAGAACATATAGAGAAAGCTATTCTGCAGCTAGAAGCATTAAAAGTACTCGAAAATATCTTACAAAATTCCAGGAACAGTGTAACGATGAAGAACGTATGTTTGGCAAAACAAAAGTTCACGGAACACCTGGAAGTGAAGCTCGAACTTCACACATTTGTTAACGATACTGTCACGTACATCCAGAACAGGTTTGGTGTTCTCTCAGAGAACCTTTGTCTTTACTTCAGATTTTGAATTATCACAACTGGCCACTGGAAAGGAAGATCTAGCAACATTTGGCAATGCTGAACTAATTGAACTCATCACAGATAGCCCTTTCTCTTCTCACTTCTCAGAACTTGATAAAGATTCTGCTATTGATGAGTGGTGCAGCTGAAGTTATACCTTCTCGATTCCGAATCAAACCTCTCTTAACTATGTACCAGTTGGTGTTACAAATGAAAATTGGTGAACGTGGCCCAGACTCCACGAAGGGCCCTATGCAGAAGCTTATTGAGATTCTGCTCACGATTCCCTTCCACAAGTGAATGTGAAGAGGATTTAAGCTAATTTAATTAAAACAAATTACGAACAACCCTGACCCAACAGTCTTTCGAGAACCAGCTGCTTATCATGACTACAGGACCATCCATCTCTGAATTTGATCCACTGCTATCAATAAAGTACTGGCTTGACAGTAGTCTGGGTACTATCCATTCCTCTGGTCACAAATGTCCATCAAAAGAAGAAGAAAATCAGCCTGAAGCAAGCTGCGTACTATTGCTGTCTTATAATATTCTCTCTGCCTCTCTGTAACCTTTCTCTGACTGTCACTGGAGCATCCTAAAAGGGGGAAAAAATAAATAATTATTTTTTCTCGTAATAATATGAAAAATGTTGTGACTTACTGGATCGTGATATGGACTTACCCAAAAAATGTACCATAAGTCCTGGACTTATGCATCCCTCAAAAATTTTTCAACCCCTGATTGTACCTGTTGCCTTCCCCAAACAACCTTCATTTTTTTTCCTTAATTTGAAATAAACCCCTTACCCAGACCTTAAAGGATTCCTACAAATTATGTAAAGTTGTTTCTCCATTATCATTATTTGAGAAAAACTCTGCAATTTCCCTCTGTATTATGGCCGCCCGCGCTTTATTTTGTAACAGAGATACATCCATTCGCCAATTATAAGAATAATAATACCTTTCTAACTTTAGAAAAGTATTCCTGGTGAGTGATCCAGATGTGTATTCCTGGATAATCCGTTTTTCTATCAAATGCATCAAGGCTTCTGAGCACAAAAATAATCTATTCTAGAATATGTTATATGTACTTGAGAATAGTAAGAGCCAATAATTTTTTCTGGATTCAAAAAAGACCATGGATCTGTCAAATTTAAATCTGCCTGGAAATTTTTGACTACTCTAACTGAAGATTTAAACATAGATACTGTATCTGAAGATCTTCCTGGACATAAAGTCTCCACCACTCATTCACACTAATGGGAGTATGCGGTGTGCTGGGACCCAGTGGAGCAAAATTTTTCAGGAGGGCGGCGCCTGAGATGCAGCCACGAGGCGGCACCGTGAGCCCGGCATGTGCGGTAATGACTATCTCGGCGTCGACCCTCCAACCACCTCAGTTCCTTTTTTCCCCCACCATCGAGTGCACTTCAATGATGACGTCGCTCGCCTGCTGGGAGTCAAACTTCAAACTAACAGCTTAGTTTTCAGGTTATTATTTTGTATTTTATCAACGTTAAGTACCGGTTATATTTTAATAAATTCTTGTACAAGAGAAGTCTTCAGCCCTCCTTTGATGGACTCGACCATGAGTGGGGCAGGTGACAGTAGGGAGACTTCGTATGAAAGCTGTTCAGTCAGCGGGGCTGGGTCTTGTTCACCACCTTCCCTGGAGGGGGGGGTCTGACAACCGACGGTCCAATGCTCAGGGAGATGGGCAGTCTCCCCGGAAGCATTAAAATGAGACAGTCCCTTTCTCAGCACCATTTGGCCTTCAATTCTTCTTCGATGCACAGGTCGAAGAAGAGACGGCATCACTCGAGGTCGCCCTCTGGTACGTCTGTGCATAGGCGGTCGGTTATTAGGGCCAGGCACTGGTCTCCATCTCTGTTGGAGTTGCTTGTTTCTGATGGTCAACCACTTCAACACGGAACCCTCCCGCCTATTGGAGGGTTTCCGATGAGCAGTTTCACCAGTGGGCAGCTGTTATGGAGCAGTGGGCTTGGAGGTTGGCCCGGTGCCCGAACCAGCCTGTCCAACCGAGGCCTGTGGGCCCTTGGATCTTGGACGGCAGGTGGGGCGGTTAGGGTCTTCCTAGTCACACGGCGCCTTCTTCTGTACCGTTGACTCTGCACTCTGGTGTCTATCCCCCTCACACAGCTGCGGTGCAGGGGTCTTCACCGATGCCCTTATCTCCTGTCAGTTTTCATCCTATAACTTCAAATCACAGTTCTCAGGCTTCTGTGACTTTGCTGTTGTCTGCGGTGCCGACTTCTCCGGCATCGAGGTCCCTTGTGGCACCACGAGTGCTGTCGGTGCCATCTGCAGTGCCACAGGCTCTGTGGCCGCCATTCTCGGCATCGGGGCTGGCGCCGGCACTGAGTGCAGTGCCGCGTTTTCCTTGGCACCCCAGCTGCAGGGATGGTGCGGTGTCAGTCGCGGCGTCACCTCTTGTTCAGGACCGTGCGATGCTGTTTTATGAGGCGACTACTTTTTCTTGGCGCTGTTTTCCTCGGAGTGCTGGGGATGGGTGTGGAACTGTCTAGTTTCAGAGGTTTTCAACTCGATTCTTTCTCTTTCTCTTCTTCCTCCTACTTTTCACTCCATTCCTGTCTATGTGGGCCCTCCTGGACTGTCAGGAGACGATTTTGAGCCTGATCCAGATCTTCGCCTGGGTGATGATGTGGATGCTGATGCTGCCCTGCCAGGGATCAATCCTCCTGCAGAGCCTCTTATTGAGGACCTTTCCTTTAAGTCTCTGCTCAATTTAAATTCTACTCTTTCTCTCCAGACCACAGAAATCAATCCTGGAAAGCTTTTGCGTCTCCAATATCTTCATGTCCCAGAAATCCCTATGGATTTAACCCCTATGGTACAGCCCTCTTTTGAGACCCTTTCACAGATGGTGTGGAAGAATCCAGCTTTTATTCCTTCTGTGGCCAAGTCCATAGATAGGAAATATGCCCCTCCCAAGGATCGCCCCATATTTGCCTCACAAGCCTTTGCTGATGCCATTGTGGTCCTGGCAGAGAATGATAAGGCTGTCCTACCTCAGGAATCTACAGCCCGGCCTATAAACAAAGAATCTCACAAGATAGACACCTTAGGTAAGAGAGACTTTGCTGCCTCAACCCTGGGCATGCGCATTGCCAGCTACAAGGGCTATTTTTCACAATATGAGTATGTTCTTTGGCATTTGCTCAAAGCAATGGTGGAAGCTCTGCCCGAATCAGAGGTTAACTCAGAGCTACTTCAAACCATAACTAGGGGTATCGAGTCCAATAACCAACAAGTTAAAGCTACTATGGACACCTGCAATACCGCTTCCCAGGTGGCGGAGTCTGGCATCTGCACCAGTTGCCACTCTTGGCTGCATACTTTAGGCTTCACGAATGACGCCCAGCAGCAAGTCATGGCCTTATCTTTTGATGGTATATATCTGTTCGGACCTCAGCTGGAACAAGCACTAGAGGCCACACGGAAGACTAGGTCTGCCATTAAGACAGCCAGACCTCCACCCGTCCCCTCCTTGGGGGGTGGAAATAAGCACCAGTTTCACAACCGTCAGTCCTTTCGTGGCAAAGGCAGAGGAGGTTTAACAGAAACCAGATCCTCGGCTGCAAAGAAAGCGCAGCAGAAGGCACAAGGCCCAAAGACGCCCAGTGCCACCTTCTGAGTTTCCGGCCAGGGTCCCACCTCAGCTGCCTGAGAGGGACTCCTCCTCAGTAGTGGGAGGACATCTGACTCACTTCTACAGCCAGTGGAAATGTATAACATCAGATGAATGGGTCCTCCGGATAATCCACAAAGGGTACTCTCTCAATCTTTCCGAAACCTCTCTGGATTATCCTCCCAAACGACAGCCCAGGCAGTCTGCGGTACAGTCAGACCTTCTTGCTTCCGCGGTACAAGGCCTTCTGAACAGCAGGGCAGTAGAAGTAATCCCGCTGGATCAGCGAAACACATGTTTCTGCTCTCATTACTTTCTAGTCCCAAAGAAAACCGGTGGCATGCACCCCATTCTGGATCTCAAAAAGTTAAACAAGTTCCTACACAAGGAAAAGTTCAAGATGATCTCACTCGGTACCCTTCTGCCTTGGATTCATCAACACGATTGGCTAGCCTCCCTGGACATGCAGGATGCCTACCAACACATCCTCATACACCCAAAGCACCACAGATATCTAAGGTTCGTGGCATTGGGTCAACACTATCAGTTCAGAGTCCTACCCATTTGGGCTATCCTCGGTGCCTCGAGTCTTTACAAAGTGTGCAATTCTTGCGGTGCACCTCAAAAAGATCGGTATACAAGTGTTCCCATATCTGGATGACTGGCTCCTAGCAAGTCCCTCCAGACAAAAGATTCTGGAGGCCATGGCCTCAGAATTCCTCATGTCCATGGGAGTCCTGCTGAACCTCAAAAGTCACAGTTGCAGCCCTCCCAGAAGCTCCCTTCATAGGAACTCTTCTGAACACCTCCTGTGCTAGGCTTTCTTCCAGAGGACAGAAGGGCGATATCTTACAGATGGCCCGATACATCAGAGAACACAGCTCGGTTCGAGTTATCTCGATGCAACGGATGCTGAGCCTCATGGCATCCTCGGTGTTCACTGTACCTTTGGCTCATCTTCACAAGAGAACCTCTCAGTGGATGCTCAGGGCTCAGTGGTCCCCAACCACTCACCCTCAGTCTTTTCTCATCAAGGTGACGGAACCTCTGAAGAGGTCGCTCACCTGGTGATCTCAGAAAGACAAGCTTCCAGAAGGATATCCCTTCGCCCCTCTGGATAATCAGATCTCCATTACCACAGATGCATCCCTGATGGGTTGGGGAGCTCACTGCCGGCATCTCCACACCCAGGGTACATGGACTCAAGACGAGTGTCAACTTCACATAAATGTCCTGGAAATGAGAGCTGTCCTCTATGCAGTCTGAGCTTTGGAGGACATACTCTGTCACAAGAACATTCTCCTTCAAACAGACAACAAAGCAGTGATGTACTGCATCAACAAACAGGGCGGTGCACACTCTTACCCATTATGCAGGGAAGCAATGAGTGTGTGGGAATGGTGCCTGGAGCACAAGGCTCTGATTCAGGCAGTGTAGCTGCTGGCAGACTATCACAGCAGAACGGAGGCGGATCCTCACGGGTGGTCTCTCAACTTAACCGTCGTTCAGTCACTCTTCAAAGAGCGGGGAACTCCAGACCTGGACCTTTTTTGCATCCCCACTCAACGCAAAACTGCCTCTCTTCTGCTCCAGAAATCCAGGACCTGGCATTTTTTGTCAGGATGTGTTCGGGCTGCGGTGGACAAAACACTTTCTATACGCTTTTCCTCTTCTTCCCCTAATTCAGAGGGTACTGCTCAAATTGGAGTCTCGGGGGCAGAATGATTCTCATTGCCCCTTCTGGTCTCGGCAGATATGGTTCCCGCTACTCAACAGGCTATCAGAAACTCCCCCAAAAAACGCTTCCCCCTTCAGAAGAACCTTCTGACCCAAGGGTCCTGTGGTCCATCCCAACCTGAGGTTGCTTCACCTTCACGCTTGGCTCCTGAGTGAGATAGAGGTGAATAGGTTCAATGTTTCTCGTAGAGTTTCAGATGTTCTTTTGGCTGCATGTAAGCTGGCAACTAGAAAAATCTACACAGCTAAATGGCAGCGTTTCTCTGTTTGGTGTGCAAAATCCTCTTGGAACCCTTTTTCCTGCCCACCGAACAAAGTCTTGGAGTATGTCTTAGACCTCTCAAACACAGGTCTGCAGCACTCCACAGTCAAAAGTTCATCTTTGTGCCATTTCAGCATATCATGAGCCAGTACTTTCCATGTCACTGGCTCAGTTGCCCGGTAGTTAAGAGGTTTCATAGGGGTATTCTGCATACTAGACCTCCTATTAGATGTCCAGTTGCAGCCTGGGACATTAACCCTGTGCTAGACATGCTCACTCGTAAACCTTTTTGAGCCTGTAGCTACTTGCGAGTTGAAGTTCCTTACTTGGAAAACAGCCTTCCTGGTGGCCATTACTTCAGCCTGTAGAGTTTCTGAAATACACGCTCTGGTCACAGACCCCCCCGTACACTGTATTTCACAAGGACAAAGTAGTTCTTAGGACTCATCCTAAGTTTCTCCCTAAGGTTGTCTCAGAATTCCATCTAAACCAACCTTTAGTTCTTCCTACCTACTTTACAAACTTCCAGAATGAAGGGGAGCGTGCCCTTCATTCGTCGGATGTTAAAAGAGTGTTGCGGTTCTATCTAGATAGAACGAAAGAAATTCGCAAGGCTCAACAACTGTTTGTTTCCATCAGCGAGACCCGGCTGGGTCAGCCTGTTGCTATCAGATGCATTTCAGCATGGCTGGTGGCATGCCTTCACCACTGCTATTCTATGGCACAGGTCAAGCTGGAAGGTAGAGTGTACGCTCATTCTACCAGAGCAGTCGCGGCATCTCTGACGGAAATCCGTAACGTGCCCATTGCAGATATTTGCAATGCGGCTACCTGGAGCTCCGTGCATACTTTCATTAAGCACTCCGCCTTGGATGTCCATGCCAGACGACATCTTTCGTTTGGCAGGACCATTTTTAATGGACTTCTGTCCTAAGCACGTGAGCTGTTTATCTCCTGCTGCCTGTCTCAGGGAATTATTTAGCTCGGCACTCTCCCATTAGTGTGAATGAGTGGTGGAGACTTTATGTCCAGGAAGATATGAAAATTACATACCTCCCATAATTCTTGATCTTCCTGGAGGAGTCTCCACCACTCATTCACACACCCACCCACTATCCGAGCTCCTTCTCTGTTTATGGTCTTCACTCCTCAATGGCTGAGCTGTGAAGACTTTGTTATTGACCCTTCTTACACGGGTCATTCGGACTATCTTATATCTGATTTTTAGGTTAGTCCTTTCTAGGTTAGTTACGCTGCACCTCCTCGGAAAAAAAGGTACTGAGGCTGGAGGGTCGACACCAAGACAGTCATTACCACATGCGCCGGGCTCGCGGTGCCACTCCCTCGTGGCTCCATCTCGGGCGCCGGCCTTCCTGAAAAAGTTTGCTCCCGCTGGGTCCTAGTGTGTGCAGCATACTCCCATTAGTGTGAATGAGTAGTGGAGATGCCATTCAAGAAGATCAAGAATTACAGAAGGTATGTCATTTCCATTTGTCTTTTTTATTTAATGTTAAATTAAAATCACCTGCTACTATACAAGGTGGAGAATGGGTAATTAATTATAAAAATAATTCGTTAAAAAAACAGGTGAGTTTTCCTTTGGTGCATACAAAGAGGCCATAGTAAGTTTTGATAAAACAATTGAATTCTCTAGAATTATAATGTGGCCGCTTGATCTGCATATATTTTCGTTACAACTGGATTTATCCTTCCCTTTTTACATAGTACAGCTACTCCCCAAGAGTTATTTCTATACAGTGAAAAGAATCCAGGTTCCCATCTCCTAGAAAACCATTCTGATTCCTGTTTGTTAAAATGTGTCTCCTGTAAGCAGAGGCAGTTTATTTTATGAGCTTCTGAATACTTAATAACTTTACATATTTTGCCTCTGCTTTTGAGACCCCTAACATTCCAGGATGCAATCCTCAAACTTTCAGACATTTACTAAAAATATATTTTTGTTCAATTGCCTTACTCCATACTTTGACCTCCCTCTTCAAACAACATGAAGTCTTGCTGTATTCTGACATATGCAGTTAGCCCCAGCGCTTGAACTGCCCCAGAGAGGAAAGAGTTAATTTCTATGCCAGGCATAGAACGTTGAGGTCGAGCTTGGTTTTCAAACCTCTGTCTGTGGTGCCTTAGAGTGTAACCGTCAGATTCTTCACTCCGCCTGTGAAGTCGCTCCGGAGATTGCGCCTTCCCTTCGGTTCAGTAAAGTTTCAAAACGCATCAGTTTTTTTACCAATTTGTTTATTTTCGATTTTGAGCCTCTGTCTACGGTACAGTAAGTAGTGTAGATAGATAGTGAACTGTGATTTTGTGTTTTTCTTCTATGGAAATTGTAAACTTCGGTTCCTTCTCAGTCAGTCCAGTTGGGAACCAGCCTTTTGTGTTTAAATTTATTTTCTGGGATTTTAGTGGTGGTGTGCTGGTTCCTATTGGTTTAAAAAAAAAATAACTTTTTTCAGTTTCTTTACACAACTCGTGACACAGGGGTGTATTACCTGGCTAAAAGCTGTAAAGGGTAATTTTTTCTAGTCTGGCCATGTCTGAGAAACCCAAGAAAAAAACTGGTCCCACTGGGTTTCAACACTGTACAGAGTGTGGGGAGGTTTTTGCTAAGGCCGACCCCCACCTTGTCAGTGTTTATTGTCTGGGGTTTGACCACCTCAAAACAGACTGCCAAGTCTGCAGAAACTTTCCTAAGGCCACTCTGGAAAAAAGATTGGGTAGGCTAAAAGAAAAGGAGGCCGAGAAGTCCGCTGACCCGGATGGCCAGCTCAGTTCGGTTCCGACCGAACCTGAGGAGGTGCCCACTGACCTGGGCGAGACGTCCTCAGGCAAAAGGAGAGCCGACCCTAAGGGGTCGGTTCCATCAAAAAGACGAAAAAAGTCAGCCGGTTCGGATCCAGCATCCCTTACTCCAACCGCTGAAGAAATAGCCAAAGCGATCAGTATTGTGCAGTCGTTTTGTCCGGTTCCGTCCGAACCAGCGCCGTCGGTTAGGCGCTTGGTTCGGTCAGATCCAGCTCCATCAGATTATGATCTGGATGCTTATTACAAATTGGACTGAGAGGGGGACGAAGAGTTACCGGATGATGATGATGATGATGACAATGATTATGAAGGTCTGGATGTGCCCATTGAACCGGACATCTCCCCAGACAGACCCTCCAATGTCCCCCCTCCAAGGCTTTCTGAGTCCCCATCTCACTTATTGTTTTACAAAAAGGTGGATGAAACCCTCCAGCTCCCTATGGTTGAAGCTGTTGAGGAGGAAGAAGAGCCTGATTTTGTGGAGATGATGGATATCCCAGAGTCCAAGAAGTTGTCTATTCCCCTCCATAAATCCCTGGGGAAACAGACATAAAAGATTTTACAGACACCAGACTCTTTACCTCCTTTGGATAAGAGAATGGACAGGAGGTATATGCTATCAGGCTCAGGTATGGAGTTTTTGTTCAGTCATTGCAGCCATGTTGGGGTCGTGCAGGCTGCAGCCTGTGACAGGGCTAATATACCTTTGGCTTCACACCCAGATAACGACTCCAGGAAGGTGGATGTTATGGCCAAGAAACAATACTTGGTATCCTCCTTGAGACTCGGAAAGGCTAATTATGTGGCCTACACAGCCAGATACCAGAAGTCCAGGTGGGATACAGTTCTGGAACTGGCTAAATAGGCTTCCCCCCAGCTAGCCAAAGAGCTGGAGGAGGTGGCTGCTGATGGGATTGAAGCATCCAAAGCGCAATTCCGTACTGCTGTA
Organism: Neoceratodus forsteri; assembly: GCA_016271365.2. Taxonomy (NCBI): domain Eukaryota; kingdom Metazoa; phylum Chordata; order Ceratodontiformes; family Ceratodontidae; genus Neoceratodus; species Neoceratodus forsteri. The sequence goes on along the minus strand of CM057452.1, from coordinate 553,058,880 downwards.
GACTCTAATGATGTGGCATCGAGAGTCATCGCTACATCTGTGTCTCATAGGAGATTTGCTTGGCTCAGATGCACTAGCCTTTTTCAGGACACCCAGGCTACGGCCATGGATTTCTCTGTGGTGGGTAACTCTCTGTTTGGGGAGCAGACGTGGAGTGCACAGGCCAAGGAATGGCAAGCCACTCCTCAAAAGCAGCTGTCTAGGGGCAGGGGCAGGCCCTTTCATAGGCCTTTCTACCAAGCCCAGGCCTCCTCTCCCTTCTCACAGACGGGGGTTCTTTTGAGGGAGAGGCAGGAGGGTGATGAGCAGGGCTGCATCCTCTTCCCAGTACAAGGCCCTGCCAAGCAGACACCCTGATGTGTCAGCCGGGTCAACTCCCCAATTCCAGTAGGAGGCAGGCTGGCTTACTACTTCCAGGCCTGGAAGTCTGTTACCTCAGACAAGTGGGTCCTGGATATAGTAAGCCAGGGACTGCCCTCAGTTTCAAGAAGTTTCCAAAATGAGGGTCAGGTCTTTTCCACCTGCAAACATCTCTAAAACCATTGCTCTAGAAGCAGAGGTTTCCTCTCTGCTGCTCTCAGAGACATGGAGAGAGTTCCTACCTACACGGGGACAAAGGTCTGTACTCCAGATATTTCCTTACCCCAAAAGACAGGAGTGGCGACCATCCTAGACTTAAGGTATTCGAACAAACATATCTTAAAACCAAAGTTCACAATGGTGACTCTGGGAGTAATTCTTCCCTCTCTGAGGCCAGGAGATTGGTTAGCATCCCTGGACCTCAAGGATGCCTATTTCCACATTCCTATTAGGTGCTCCCACAGAAACTACCTCAGGTTTGAGCTGCCTTCAGGCCATTATCAGTTCAGAGCCATGCCTTTCGGCCTAACATCGGCTGCAAGAGTGTTTACAGAGTGTCTTGCAGTAGCAGTGGCCTTCCTCAGAAGGCAGGGGATCTCTCTATTCCCATACCTGGATGACTGGCTCATTGTAGGACAGTCTCCTGACCAGGTCAGGTCAGCTCTTCAAGTCACTCAGGGTTTGCTCAGTTCTCTGGGGTTCCTTCTCAATCTGCCAAAGTCGATTCTTGAACCAGTAGAACTCACTTTCATAGGGTTAGAGTTAGATACTGTTCAAGCAAAGGCCTTCTTCCCACTAGCAAGGGTAAAGGCCCTTACAGATCTTGTGTCCTCATTTCATCCTCTCGTTTCTTGCTCAGCAAGACATTTTCTTCAGCTCCTAGGTCACATGGCAGCTTCCACTGCAGTGGTACAAGGAGCCAGGTTCCAAATGAGGGACATTCAGTTTCACCTAAGGAATTTTTGGTCTCGGAAAAAAGATTCTGTCACCAAATTGGTTCCAGTGACTTAGACTCTGGTCCAAGCTCTCCAGTGGTGGCTGGATCAGGACAATCTCTGACAAGGTGTCCCATTCCTCAATCAATCTCTTTTAGTGGTACTAACCACAGATGCTTTTCTCCTGGGCTGGGGAGCCCACCTAGGAGCCCTCACAGCACAGGGTGTTTGGTTTCCACAAGAGTCTCTCCTTCATATCAATCATCTGGAACTCAGGGCAGTATTCCTAGCCCTTCAAGCTTTCTCAGTCTCAGTAAGGGACAAGGTGCTTCAGGTCAGGACAGACAACACCACCACCATGTGGTACATCAACAAGTGAGGGAGCACTCGGTCTATGGCCTTGTGCATGGAGGCTATGAAAGTATGGTCTGTGGCCTACACCTTGCAAACTTCCCTAATAGCAGTCCACCTCCCAGGGAAGGACAATGTGTTAGCAGATGCTCTGAGCAGAATCTCCCAGGGCCATCACGAATGGACCTTGGATCCTCTCATACTGAAAGTAATCTTCACCAGGTGGGGCACTCCAGAGCTAGATCTCTTCACAGCCCCAGACAGTCACCAACTTTCCCTCTTCTGCTGCAGACCCCCATTCCTAGGAACTATTCCCCTGGATGCCCTGATATTGGACTGGGAAGGCAAGTTCCTTTATGCCTTTCCTCCCTTTCCTCTGTTGTTCAGGGTTCTAGTTAAGATCAGGTCACAACCCTGCACAGTGATTCTACTGGCTCCAGACTCGGCCAGACAGCCTTGGTATCCTCTGTTGTTGTCCCTAGTAGTCTCACTCCCCCTGTCTCTTCCCAAAAGACACAATTTCCTAACCACCTCTCAGGGGAGGATCTGGTACCCCAATCTCAAGGCCTAGCTCTTGAAGAGTTAGAATATGCAGGCCTGCGTCTTCCTCAGGGAGTTTTGGACATCCTTAAGGTTTCTTGGAAACCCTCTACCAGGAAAACGTATAATTCCAAATGGAAAAGATTCAGCATTTGGTGTTCCCATAGGGATATTCTACCAGATGCTGCTGGCATTGCTACACTTTTGGATTACCTGGTTCACCTTAATGGCTTGGAACTTAGGCCAGCCACTTTAAAAGTTCATTTAGCAGCCGTGTCTGCATTCCTCTCAGGAGGGAAAGGGCTCTTCCCTGGTGTCTCACCCTATTTTTGGTAAGTTTTTTAAAGGTCTGGTTCATATCAACCCTCCTTTAGAGAGCCTGCTCTGGCTTGGGATCTCAATATCTGCATTGCTCAGCTTATGCAGCCACCCTTTGAACCTCTGGCTGGCCGAGCTTAAGTACCTGACCTGGAAAACTGTGTTTCTGGTAGCTATCACTTCTGCCAGGTGAATTAGTGAATTACCGGCTCTGTCAGTTGAACCTGATTTTATCTCATTCCATAGAGATAAGGTGGGCTTCAGAACCAGTAGGAGGTTCTTACCCAAAGTGGTCTCGGATTTCCATCTGACCCAATCCATATCTCTTCTAGTGTTTTTCACTGATCATTCTTCTTCAGGAGAAAGAAGATTACATAGTTTGGATGTTAAGAGGGCACTTGGCTACTACACTGAGCATACTAAGGCACACAGGAATGACTGTCTTCAATTGTTTCTCACTTAAGGTGAAGTGGGAAAAGGTAGACCTGCTACTAAGAGAGCTATTGCCAGGTGGATTGTCTCTTGTATACAATTCTGCTATGCCAAGCTAGGTAAAACACCTCCCTCAGGCCTGAGGGCTCACTCGACTAGGGGTACAGCTGTTTCTCTGGCTGCTGCCAGAGATGTACCCTTGGTAGAGATTTGCAAAGCAGCCACCTGGAAAACAGTCCATACTTTCTCCAAGCATTACTCTCTGGATAGCCAGGCAAAGAGTGATGCTAGTGTTGGTACAGCAGTACTGCAGAGCCTATTCCCAAAACAGGTTTGGTACCCTCCTCCATGGAGGTACTGCTTGGTAGTCTGCATATGTCAGAATACAGCAAGACTTCATGTTGTTTGAAGAAAAAAATTGCTCACCTTAGTAATTGTGTTTCTTCTAATGGAGTCTTGCTCTATTCTGACCTCCTCCCCCTGCCTTCCCTCTCAGAACCTAGTTTTGCGATATGGGTTGGCAGGTACAGTGTTGTACCTCAGAGGTGTACTTTGCACCCCTCTCCTTCAGGGTGGGGTTGTTGTTGTTATAACTTAGATTTATATATCTTGTTCACTACCTGTTTTTTCTCTTGGGTTCTTGACTTGAGTCTTTTAGACCCAAGTTGTTGCCTGTTGGCTTATATGCTTTACAGTTTCCACACTGGAAGTGTAGGTAGTTAGTTTGCTTGGAAGAATCTGATGGTTACACTCTGAGGCACCACAGACAGAGGTTTGAAAACTGAGCTCGAGCTCAATGTTCAATGCCTGGTATAGAAATTAACTCTTTCCTCTCTGGGGCAGTTCAAGTGCTGGGGCTAACTGCATATGTCAGAATACAGCAAGACTCCACTAGAAGAAACACAATTACTAAGGTGAGTAATTTTTTCTTTTGGATCCTTGTATACAAAATTTGCAAATACTCAGCTACGTGATAACTGGAGGTGGGGCCTAGTCACAGTTAAAGCAGCAAACAGAAGTTCATCTTCTCAGAAGAAGCCAGAAGGTGAAGGAAGGAAACATATTCAATTCAGTGCTTCAGAGTAACTGGTAACTGGTATTTTTCTTTTAAACTTAGATTGTAGGCTTGTAGTGACACTATACTTTCTTTCTGTGTTGTCTTTACTTATAATTGTTTTTGGGCTGTTGAAAATTTTAAAAATAGTGGTGGTGTAATTCTGTGCTGTCTTTAATTGCTGCAAATTTTATCTTGGCTTGTCTGACTGTCCTGTAGCTGGGTGAAGGGTGTTAATTGTCGGCCTCTGACCTCCTTCCCCAACTCTTAATTATATGCCTGATAAATCTGATTGACAGGAGCTAAACACAGGGTATAGTAAGAGGTGTTAAGTAGGAGGGGCATAAGGGGAAGAAGACCACCCTCAGCACGACAAGTGTTTTGACTCATTTATTTATTTATTGGTTTCTTTTCCTTAAAAAATATATATCTGAGGATCAGTTACAGGATTTTAGTACTGTAAATAAATAAAAAGAGAACTAAGAGGCTTCAGTAGCAGATAAGTAGTGGAATTGCAGTATAATGTGGGAGTGGTGCAATGCAGTGGCTGTGGGCAGCCATATTCAGGCAGACCTTCTGGACACTGAGGTGCTGCCCTATCTGCATGCATCTCTCGGGACTGCGGATGAGGTAGCCAGACTCAGAGCGGAAGTAAACTGGGTCAGGAGTACCATCACCCTGTCCAGGAACCACCAGTCCAATGCAGCTGCCTCAAAGGATGCTGAGCGAGGAGCACTTGGATGACAGTGGGCTCAGGGAGGGTTAGAGCAGTCAGGCAGAGGCACATCCCAGATCCTATTCTCTCAAGAACTCATATGCCACACTGGCAAATGAGGACAACCAAATAAGGTACCCAGGAAGTGGAAGGAAAGGATGTGGAGGTTAGGCAAGGAGGTGACCTCAGTGGGAAAGCAGTGGACCCCAGAGGAGGAGGCGAATCCTGGTGGGGACTCCATCATAAGAGGATCCAGCTAGGAACACAGGAGGGGAGGACAGGGAGGTGAGGTGCCTACCAGGTGCCACGGCATGGAGGGATGGAAGGAAGATACTGGGGATCACTGGGAAGGCAAGACAGGAGGGTGAGCTGGATGTCATTATCCACCTAGGTACTAATGACTTGGCAAATGGGGAGCCAAAGGAAGTTCAGGAAGAGTTTAGGAAACTGGGGAGGGTCTCAAGCAAGTAGCTACTTCTGTCACTTTCTCAGAGTACTACCTGTGAGAGGCAGGGAAAGCATAGGAGTGCATGCACCAGGAACTTTAACTCATGGTTGAAGAACTGGTGCTGTGAGAGAAGGTTTGGATTCATTGGTGACTGGGGACCCATCTGGAGGGATGGAGGTTTATTCAAGCCTGACGGCTCCATCCATCCTGGAGGAATCCAAGCACTCAATGATAAGTTTAAATGCTACATTGATAACCATTTAAACTAGCAAAGGGGTGGCAGGCCAGCAAGGACGTACCTACTTGCTCACCCCCACAGCTAGTAATGGAACCAGTGAACCAGAGGAGTGGCTATCTCTGCAAAGCAGTGTGCAAAAGATGGAGATTAGTGTTGTCCAAAAGGTGGATAAGCAGAAAAGGGGCAAAATTCAGCAGAAGGGCAGACAGCAAGGAGAACCAGGGATAAATGACAAACCAAGGAAGGGCTGGTAGAACAGTGAAGCAGTCTAGGAGGTCAAATCATGGAAAGCCATGTGTGCAAATGCCAGGAGCCTTAGCAACAAGATGGAAGATCTGGAGGCTGTCATGGTACAGTCAGACCTGGACATTGTGGCCATCACTGAAACCTGGTGTAATGATAACCATGACTGGGAGATGGCCATACCTGGCTACAACATATTCAGAAAGAGACAGAGCAGGCAGGAAGGGAGGAGGAGGTGGCACTGTATGTGAAAAAATGACATAAGGCCACACAGATCCAGGAGGAACAAAATGGGGAGAGATACTGTGGGTTAGCTGGAAAGGAAAATGGGGCCAGCCATCACTACGGGTGTGGTCTATAGACCACCAGCCCAGGAGGAAGAAACAGATGAGGAGCTGATGCTAGCCATCCAAGGATGGCAGACAAGAGTGAGGTAGTACTGGTTGGAGACTTCAATATACCAGACGTGGACTGGAGCATCCCAGCAGCAGCATCAACTAGGAGCAGATTTATCCTGGACTCCTTCAGGGTGCCTTCCTCAAGCAACTGGTCATGGAACCAACTGGCGAGAAGGCAATACTGGACCTTGTGCTCACAAACAGGGACAGTGTGATGGGGTAACAGTGGGGAGCACCTGGGTAACTGACCACCAGTCGTTGTGGTTTGAAATCACAGAAAGAGCAGAACCAAACCACACAAAAACACGTATCCTGGATTTAGGGGGCAGACTTTGGGAAAATGGGGAGATGCTTGAAAGAGGCATTAAGGGAATGGGACAGGAATCAGGGATTGAGGAACAGTGGGCAGTATTTAAAATGGGATTATAAGAACAACAGAATTATGCATTAAGCAGGTTAGCAAGAGGAAAAGAAAGAGGAGACCATTATGGTTTTCCAAAGAGGTAGCAAAGAAAGTGAAAGCCAAAAGATTGCATTCAGGCAATACAAAAGACACAGGCAGAAGGGGATAGGAGAAGTACCAGGAGAAACAAAGGGAGGCAGGGAAGTCAGTAAGGAAGCCAAAGCTCAGACAGAAGAACACATTGCAAAATCAGTGGTTAAAGGGGACAAAACCTTTACAGGTACATAAGGAAAAAGAAGGACAAAGGGAGGATAGTGAGACTGAAGGGGAGGATGGGAGCCGCGTGGAGGATGACAACAGTAAAGCTGACATATTGAACAGGTATTTCTGCTCAGTCTTTACTAAGGAAGAGGGGTAATGGGTCTGAAGGAGTACAAGAGTGAGAATGGTGCAGAAATGGACACAAGTCCCTTTACACGAAAAGGTCCTGAAGGAACTGGAAGTAATAAGAGCTGATAAAGCAATGGGGCCAGATGGGTGCACCCCAGGGTCCTTAAAGAACTAAGAGAGGTGGTGGCTGAACCTCTGGCTATCCTGTTCAGCCAATCACTGGAAACAGGAGGTACCCAAAGACTGGAGGACAGCAGATGTAGTCCCTTATACAAAGTGGGAACAAAGAGGAAGCAGGGAACTACAGACCAGTCAGCCTCACCTCGGTAGTGGGAAAGATCATGGAAGCACTACTGAAGGAGAGATTGGTGGAACATCTGGTTGTCAATGGACTACAGGACCCAAGGCAGCATGGTTTCACCCAGGGGGTCATGTCAGACCAACCTCATTGAATTTTTGACTGGGTGACTAGGGAGGTGGATCAGGAGGGCAGTGGACATGGCCTATCTGGACCTCAGCAAGGCCTTTGACACTGTGCCACATAGAAGACTATTACACAAACTGGGGAATATGGGTGTGAGCAGGACAGTAGTGTGGTGGGTAGGTAACTGGCTGGGTGGCAGGACACAGAGGGTGGTGGTAAATGGCTGTCACTCCACAGAGGGAAGAGTGACCAGTGGGGTACCACAGGGATCAGTGCTGGGACGGTCCTATTCAACATCTTCATCAGTGACATTGCACAGGATCTAGAAGGCAGAATTTCACTGTTTGCTGATGACACAAAGCTCTGTAACAGAGTAGACACACCAGAGGGTGTAGACAGAATGAGAAGGGACCTGCAGAAACTTGAAGAATGGTCAAGGGTTTGGCAGTTGAAATTCAATGCAAAGAAGTGCAAGATAATGCATATGGGGCACAATATATCAGTTGGGGGGTGAGGATATAGCATGCACCAAGCAGGAAAGGGATCTTGGGGTTGTCATCTCTGATGACCTCAAGGTAGGGAAACAGTGTGACAAGGCATCAGGTAAAGCAAATAGGATGCTGGGATGTATAGGCAGGGGCATCACCAGCAGGAAAAGGAGGTCATAATTCCGCTATACAAGACACTAGTGAGGCCCCACCTGGAGTACAGTGTACAGTTCTGGAGACCATACCTACGTAGGACATACAGGGTAGAGAAGGTTCAGAGGAGGGCAACAAAGATTGTGCATGGGTTGCATCACAAGTCCTATGAAGACAGGTTGAAGGAACTGAACATGTACTCCCTGGAGGAGAGGAGAGGAGGGAGAGAGGGGATATGATAGAGACATACAAGTATCTTACAGGGAGGAACAGGGTGCAGGAAAACACTATTTATAAGCGAAAAAGATGTTTCAGGACTAGAGGGCATGGGATGAAGTTGGAAGGAGGACGATTCAGAGGAAACATGAGAAAGAATTTCTTCACAGAACGGGTGGTGGACAAGTGGAACACCCTGCCAGAGGAAGTGGTGGGAGCTGAAACAATCACGGGATTTAAGAATGCATGGGATAGACATAAAGGAATTCTAGAGGTCAGGGGTAAGGGGAAATAGACTTCTAGGAAAACAAACTGAACTTACAAGCTCAAATGGGCAGACTAGGTGGGCCATAGGCCCTTATCTGCTGACACTGTCTATGTATCTATGTATTTTATTTTTATCCAATTCAGTATTTTTCATATAATCAATCCAATAAATGCCATCTTCTTTATTATATAGCCATCGTACCTTAAACCCCTCTCTAACAGGAGAAAATAATTCAGACAACTTGAAGTCTTGCTGTACTCTGACAAATGCAGTTAGGTCCTGCTTTTCAACTGCCGAGGAGAACATAGGGTTAACTTTTCTATGCATGGCATAGAATGTTCTTCTCGAGCTCGGTTGAAGCCTTTGCCTGTTGTTATTCGAACTGCAACCATCAGATTCTTTACTCCGCCTCACTGAACAGTCGCTCCGGAGATTACTCCTGCTGCTCCGTTCAAAATCGGCTGAAGTGTCGGTTTTTCGGTCGGTTTTCTTCCGAAATTGTTGTTTCCGCATAGTCGGTTCAAGTCTCTGTCTGTGGTACTGTGAGTACTAGATAGGTTTTGTTCTGTTTTCTGTGTGGAACTTGTAAACTGTGGATCGGCTCGGCTGAACCGATCATTTTGAGGTAAACTTTGTACTTTACTTTAGTGTGTGGTTACCGGTCCGTATAGGTTCTAAAAAAAATGGCTTTTAGTACTTTTTTTCCAAGACCCGTGACACAGTGAGGAACCGATAGGGGAGTCTTGCCTGGCGGATTGCCGAAAAAAGGGTACGTTTGTTTAGGTTGGCCATGTCTGAGAAACCCAAGAAAAAAACTGGGCCCACTGGGTTTCAACACTGCAGTGTGTGTGGGGAGGTCTTTGCTAAGTGATCCCCACACCACCTGTGTTTATTGTCTGGGGTTTGACCACCTCGATTCAGACTGCCAAATTTGCAAATATTTTCCCAAATATACCCTGGAAAGAGATTAGGTAGACTGAGGGAAGGAGGCCGAAGTCCGCTGACCGGATGGTCAGCCCGGTTGGTTCAACCGAAATGAAGGAGTGCCCTCTGACCAGCGCGATACTTCTTTGGGCAAAAGGAGACCCGATTCCGAGGAATCGGTTCCGACAAAAAGAAAAAGAAGAGACAAATCGACCGGTTTGGATCCAGAATCTCATACTCCGACCGCTGATGAAATAGCCAAAGCGATTAGGATTGTGGAATCGCTTTGATCAGTTCCGACTGAACCGGCATCTTTTGGCAGGGGCTCGGTTCGGTCGGTTCCCCCGGTTCCGGATTATACCCTGGAAGAATTTTATGAACCGGAGTTGGAGGAGGAGGGAGAGTTAGAAGATGATTATGGTGATGGTGAAAGTCTGGATGTGCCTATTGACCCGGACATCTCCCCAGACAGACCTTCAGGTGTTTCTCCTCCTAGGCTTTCTGAGTCTCCTTCATACTACATATTTTACAGAAAGGTGGCTGATACCCTCCAGCTTCCTGTGGAGGAGGCAGTGGAGGGTCAGGAAGAGCCTGACTATGTAGAGATGATGGACATCCCAGAGTCCAGGAGACTGTCTATTCCCCTCCACAAATCTTTTGGGAAACAGACACAAAAAATTCTGAAGTCTTCCAATTCCATACCTCCTGTGGACAGAAGAATGGACAAGAGGTATACTCTTTCAGGCTCAGATACGGAGTTCCTGTATCAGCAATGCAGCTATGTTGGGGTTGTACAGGCTGCTGCCTGTGATAAGGCAAGCATTCTCTTGGCATCACACCCCCCAGACAAGGACTCCAGGAAGATTGATGCCATGGCAAAGAAGCAGTACATGGCATCATCCTTGGGACTCAGGCAGGCTAATTATATGGCCTATGCAGCCAGGTACCAGAAGTCCAGATGGGATACTGTACTGGCACTGGCTATACAGACTCCTCCCCAGCTTGCCAAGGAGCTGAAGCAGGTGGCTGCGGATGGGATTGAGGCATCGAAAGTTCAGTTTCATGCTGCCGTAAACTCCAATGATGTATCATCAAGAGTCATGGCTACATCTGTGGCTCTTGGAGAATGTCTTGGCTCAGATGTACTAGCCTCTCACAGGATACCCAGGCTAAGGCCATGGTTTTCCAGTAGTGGGTAATTCTCTGTTTGGGGAGCAGACAGAGAATTACATGAAGAAAATGGATGAATACAGGACCACTTACAGGAGTGCTCAGGCCAAGGAAAGGCAAGCAACTCCTCAAAGGCAGCAGTCCAGGGGCAGGGGCAGGCCTTTCCAAAGGCCTTTTTACCAAGCACAGGCCTCTTCTTCTTTTTCACAGAGGGGGTTCTTCAGAGGGAGAGGCAGAAGGGGGATGAGCAGGCCTGCATTCACCCCTCAACCTAAAGCCTCTGCCAAGCAGACACCCTGATGGGTCTGCCCGGGTCGATTCTCCTATACCAGTAGGGGGCAAGCTGGCTTACTTTGTCCAGGACTGGATGTCTCTTACATCAGACAAGTGGGTCCTGGAAGTAGTAAGCCAGGGTATGATTCTCAGCTTCAAAAAATCTCCCAAGCTGAGAGCCAGATCTTTTCCAACTGCGAATCTCTCAGAGACCCTTGCCCTAGAGGGAGAGATTTCTTCTCTCCTAGCTCTCAGAGCTATAGAGAGAGTACCTACCCTACACTGGAGCAAAGGATTGTACTCCGGGGACTTCCTAACCCCCAAAAAGACAGGAGAGTGGCGACCCATCCTGGACCTAAGATACCTGAACAAACATCTTTTAAAGCCAAAGTTCAAAATGATAACTCTAGGAATTATCCTTCCCTCTCTAAGGCCAGGGGACTGGCTAGCCTCCCTGGACCTCAAAGATGCCTACTTTCACATTCCCATCAGGTGCTCCCACAGAAAGTACCTCAGGTTCAAGTTGCTCTCAGGCCACTATCAGTTCAGAGCAATGCCCTTTGGCCTAACATCAGCTCCAAGGGTCTTCACAAAGTGCCTGGTAGTAGTTGTTGCCTTCCCTAAGAAGACAAAAGATTTCCATTTTCCCATACTTGGACAACTGGCTCATAGTAGGCCAGTCTCCAGACCAAGTCAAGTCACACCTGCAGGTGACCCAGCAAGTGCTCACTTCTTTAGGGTTTCTTCTCAACCTACCAAAGTCAGTTCTCGAACCAGTGCAGCTCCTCACCTTCATAGGGGCAGAGCTGGATACGGAAAAAGCAAGAGCCTGCCTTCCCCTGGAAAGGGCAAGGGCCCTCATGGAACTGGCCTCTTCATTCAGCCTTCAGGTGTCTCGACCAGCATGGCATTTCCTTCAACTACTGGGCACATGGCAGCTTCTACAGCAGTGGTCCAGGGGCGCAAGATTCCAAATGAGGGACATTCAGTTCCACTTAAGAGCTTTTTGGTCCCAGAGAAAGGATTCCCTTACCAAACTAATTCCAGTGAGTTGAACTCTGATCCAAGCACTGCGATGGTGGCAGGATCAGGACAGTTTGAGGCAAGGGGTTCCATTTGTCACTCAGTCTCATTCAGTGGTGCTCACCACAGATGCTTTTCTGCTGGGCTGGGGAGCCCATTTGGGGGAACTTGCCACCCAGGGACTGTGGTCGCCTCAGGAATCTCTGCTTTTCACATCAATCTCTTGGAACTCAGAGCAGTATTTCTGGCACTGCAAGCTTTTTCCAAATCTGTACAGAACAAGGTGGTTCAGGTCAGAACAGACAACACCACCACCACCATGTGGTACATCAACAAGCAAGGAGGCACTCGGTCTATGGCCTTGTGCACAGAAGCGATGAAGTTGTGGTCCCTGGCCTATTCTCTGCAAACCTCTCTGATAGTAGTTCACCTCCCAGGGAAGAACAATGTCCTAGCAGATGCACTGAGCAGAATATCCCAGGGCCATCACGAATGGGCCCTAGATCCTCTGGTGTTGGAAGTGATTTTCTCAAGATAGGGCACTCCAGAGATAGATTTTTTTTTGCAGCCCCAGACAATCACCAACTTCCTCTTTTTTGTTACAGACCCCCAGTCTTGGGCTCAGTCCCCCTGGATGCTCTGATCCTGAACTGGGAAGGGAAATTTCTGTATGCTTTTCCCCCCCTTCCCTCTCCTGTTCAAAGTGCTTGTCAAGATAAGGTCACAACCATGCAAAGTGATTCTGATTGCTCCAGACTGGGCCAGGCAGCCATGGTATCACTTGTTGCTGTCCCTAGCAGTCCATCTTCCCCTGTCTCTTCCCAGGAATTACAACCTGTTAACATCCTCTCAGGGGAGGATTTGGTACCCCAGTCTTCAGTCTCTCAATCTCAAGGCTTGACTCTTGAAGAGTTAGAGTTTGCAGATCTGCATCTTTCCAAAGGGGTTCTGGATATCCTTAAGGCTTCTCCGAAAGCCTTCCACCAGAAAGACATACAACTCAAAGATATTTCTCCAGACTCTGCAGAATTGCCTACGGTTCTGGATTATATGGTCCATTTTAATGGCCTAGGCCTCAGACCAGCTACTCTCAAGGTACACTTGGCAGCTGTTTCTGCTTTCCTGTCTGTAGGCAAGTCTTTCTCTCTGTCATCCCATCCTATATTCTGTAAGTTTTTCAAGGGACTGCTTCACACCAATCCCCCCCTTTAGGGATCCTGCTCCTGCTTGGGATCTTAATGTTTGCATTGCTCAGTTTTGCAACCCCTTTTGAGCCTTTGTCCTCAGCAGAGCTTAAGTACTTGACTTGGAAAACTGTGTTTTTTGGTAGCCATTACTTCTGCCAGACGTATCAGTGAATTGCAAGCCTTGTCAGTGGAATCTGATTTCATCTCTTTTCACAGAGATAAAGTGGCCCTTAGAACTAACAGAAAGTTCTTGCCTAAAGTGGTTTCAGATTTCCACCTCAGTCAGTCTTTATCTCTCCCTGTTTTCTTCACTGATCATTCTTCGGAGAGAGAGGAGGAAGAGCCATTAGCTACTACATAGAGCGTACCAAGGGTCACAGGTTTGAATCCCTCCAGTTGTTCCTCACTTATGGAGAGGTTGGGAAGGGCAAACCTGCCACTAAGAGATCTATTGCCAGGTGGATTGTTTCTTGTATACAATTCTGCTATGAAAAACTGGGTAGAATTCCACCCTCAGGCCTGAGGGCTCATTCCACAAGAGGTACAGCTGCTTCCCTGGCTGCTGCCAGGGATATCCCTCTCTCAGAAATTTGTCAAGCAGCCACCTGGAAAACAGTCCATACTTTTACCAGGCATTACTCTCTGGATATCCAGGCTAGGAGTGATGCTCGGTTTGGCACAGCAGTACTTCAGTGCCTGTTTCCAAAGTAGGTTCTGTCCCTCCTCTATGGAGGTACTGCTTGGTAGTCTGCACTTGTCAGAATACAGCAAGACTTCATGTTGTTTGAAGAAAAAATTACTCACCTTAGTAATTATGTTTCTTCTAGTGGAGTCTTGCTGTATTCTGACCTCTCCTCTCAGAACCTAGTTTTTGGGATGTGGGTGGGCAGGTGCAGTGTTGGCACCCTAAGGTGCCCCCCACCCTTTACACCTCTTTTTTTTGGGTGGAATGTTGTTCATTTGATTGGTTTTTGTTTTTGGGTTTCCTGACTTGAGTCTTCCTTTGAGAACCAAAAACATTATATTTCTGCCAGTTGGCTAGTTAAAAATTTTACAGTTTCCACACAGAACACCTAGTGAGTTTTTGCTCATAAAGATCTGACGGTTGCAGTTCGAATAACAACAGGCAGAGGCTTCAACCGAGCTCGAGATGAACATTCTATGCCTTGCATAGAAAAGTTAATCCTATGCTCTCCGGGGCAGTTGAAAGGCAGGATCTAACTGCATTTGTCAGAATACAGCAAGACTCCACTAGAAGAAACATAATTACTAAGGTGAGTAATTTTTTCTTCTCCACCCTCCCTTTATTATTCCTGTAGATGGCTGGTAGTGCCATCCATTGCAGACACGGTCTGCAGCATCCTAGCTATAATTTTTGCAAAAATAACATATCAAAGAGTCGTCCCTTTATATTCATACACATTCTGTTTGTTTCTTTTATTTTTCTTTTTCCTTCCTTTCCTCTTCCCCTTCCTCTGTCCCTTCCCCTCTTCATTCCAATTTCCCAAATGATTATACAAATGCATCTAAATATGTAGTTATTTTAAGCAATATCTCTATCCTCTCTCTCACATCGTAAACTAGTATGTTTACATTAAAATATAGAGAACGAATCGTTCCATTCCATATTGTTCCTATTCTATAAATTTGTAATTATAAACTTAGGGAATGGAGAGGATGATCACAAAGAGAAAGAGAGGAAAGGACAAACTTAAAAACAAACAAAAAAAAGGGAAACATTTTTGTTAAATTTTTTCCTTCATCCATTTTGCTTCTATTTCCCTATTTCTTCGATTCAGTCCTTCCACTCTATACAAAGTCAAATCCCATAATAATGCCATAGAAAATCTCCTTTCACCCTTCCATGCTGGAGCGCTTCCCAATCTCATGCATTTAGGTAGGGTCTTTTTCAGTATTTGACTCCTGGGTCTGCTCCGGGTATGGAGCTGTCCTAGGGGAGTGTGAATGTGCATATCTTCCTGGACTAAGTCTCCATCACTCATTCACACTAGTGGGGATAGCGCTGGAGGCGCTAGGACCAAGCGGGAGCCAAAAATTTTCAGAAGGGCCGTCGCCGAGGTAGGACCACGCTCGCGCGGCACCGCGAGACTGACTCGCGCCTGTATAGGCTATCTCCGCGCCGACCCTCCAACCGCCCTCCTTTCTCTCTCCCGCCGAAAGGGGCGCTTTGGATGTCGAGCGCTCGCCTGCCTGAGTCAAAGTTTCGCCTATATGACAGCAGCTTTTAGTGTTTAATTTAAAAGTTTTAATTTAACTATTTAGTAGTAATTTTTATTTTAGAATAAGAAGATTATGAAGAAATTCTTTTCCTGCCTTCCACGGAGTCGCCCTTAGACGGTAGCGGTGACGTAGGAAGACTTTGTTTGAAAGTTGTTATGGCAGAGGGCTGTGCCCGTTCACCACCCTTAAGTAACGGGGAGTCTGACTACGGACAGTCCTGTGCTCAAGGGAGGACAGTCCACCAAGACAAATTCGGCGGTGCCGGGTTCCGCTCGCTTAGCCTCGAGCTCTTCTTCTTCGTTGGGGAAGAAGAATCGGTACCGCTTCGAGGTTGCCCGTTGGTATGTCTGCACGAGGATTGCTCGTTGGTAGAGGCGATAGGCCTGAACCACTTTGTGGGTTCCCTTGGCCCCGGCCCTAACGGCTGCTTTCGACCGACTCCATCTCTGTCCCTTGGAGTTCCGTGAGCAGTTCCACTCTGGGCCGCTCCTGTGGAGCAGGGGTTTGACTCCTTTTTCCTGGTTGTGTTCCTGGTTTCTGGGCCTCCGGCCCGGAGCCGTTGGACCGAGCGGGTCAATTGGATCTGAATGAGCGCGGTGCCCTCTGGTGCCTTCGCCATCTTGTCAGGCCTTCGTGCCTGCCCCCTCTTCCTTTCCATGCAGGGGCCGGCACAGGCACCACCTTTCTCTTCTTTCCCATGGTGTTTTTCCTGGCGTTGTGCCCAACACCTTGGTGGCGCCACAAGTCTGGTGCCATGCCCCTGGTTTGGCATGAGTGCCATAGGCGGCACCGCTGGTGTTTGGGTCGGCGCCGTGGCTCGGTGCCATGCTTGGCGCTGTACTGGATGCAGTCGGCGCCGTGGCTCGGTGCTGTGCTCGGCTCCATGGCTCGGTGCCATGCTCGGTGCCGTGGTCGGCACCGTGCTCTGTGCTGCAGTCGGCGCCGTGGCTTGCTCGGTGCCATGCTCGGCTCCGTGTTTCGGCGCCGTGCTCTGTGCTGCAGTCAGAGCCGTGGGTCGGCTCTGTGGCTCACGCTGTGCTCGGCGCCGTGCTTGGCGCCATGGGTGCTTCTTTGTCAGCGCCGTTAGCGGTGCTGTGGGTGTCTCAAGGTGTCACTGGATGCCCACGGGCACTGCGGGTGGCGCTGGCACCAGCGGTGCCACGGGCAGTGCCGGGCACCGGGGGTGGTGCCGTGGCAGCGCCGTGCACCTGCAGGTGCCGCGGGCGATGCTGTACACCCACGGGTGACGCCTGGCACCCGCGGGTGCCGCTGGCGACACCGGGCACCCACGGGCGGTGCCGAGCACCTGCGGGTGGCACCAGGCACAGGCACCACCTTTCTCTTCTTTCCCATGGTGTTTTTCCTGGCGTTGTGCCCAACACCTTGGTGGCGCCACAAGTCTGGTGCCGTGCCCCTGGTTTGGCATGAGTGCCATAGGCAGCACCGCTGGTGTTTGGGTCGGCGCCGTGGCTCGGTGCCGTGCTTGGCGCTGTACTGGATGCAGTCGGCGCCGTGGCTCGGTGCTGTGCTCGGCTCCATGGCTCGGTGCCATGGTCAGCACCATGCTCTATGCTGCAGTCGGCACCGTGGCTTGCTCGGTGCCATGCTCGGCTCCGTGTTTCGGCGCCGTGCTCTGTGCTGCAGTCGGCGCCGTGGGTTGGCTTTGTGGCTCACGCTGTGCTCGGCGCCGTGCTTGGCGCCATGGGTGCTTCTTTGTCGGCGCCGCTAGCGGTGCTGTGGGTGTCTCATGGTGCCACTGATGCCCGCGGGCACTCGTGGGTGCTGCGGGTGGTGCCGGGCACCCGCGGGTGGCGCCGTGGGCAGCGCTGTGCACCTGCAGGTGCCGCGGGCGATGCTGTGCACCCGCAGGTGCCGCGGGCGATGCCGTGCACCCATGGGTGGCGCCTGGCACCCGTGGGTGCCGCTGGCGACGCCGGGCACCCACGGGCGGTGCCGAGCACCCACGGGTGGCACCAGACACCCGTGGGTGCCGCGGGTGGCACTAGGCACCCATGGGTGCCATGAGCATCGGGGGGTGCCCTTGCGTGCAATTGCTGCCGTTGATACCGAGGATACCTGTGGGTTCTGCCGTGGGTGCCCTCTGGTGTCTCTCAGGTGGCATGGTTACTGCTTGGTGCCTTCCTGTGCCAGGAGTGATGCTAGTGCCGCAGGGGTGCCAGTTGGTGCTGTCTGACAGAACTAGGGAAAGATCTGTGTTGGCAGACCTCTCTTCCGCAGGACTTGTGTTGGGATGTTCCATGGAATGAATTCCTATTCTGCGGATTATTTCCACACATTTTAGTGGGTGGCGGTCTGCATCGGATCTCCTCATCCAGCGATTTTCCGCTGATGGGACTCTTCTGTTCTGTTTCTGTCAGCGGAATCTCATTTCCGCTCAGCACTTTCTCAGCCCCCTCGTGAGTGGTGCAGCTCCTTGACACCCTTCCTGGTGGCGGAGTCTCTAGTGGCTCTAACCGAGACCTCTTTTGGGGTCCTTCTGTGGTAGAAAGGCATCTGGATGAGTCTTTCCCTGTCCTTCTGGTCAGTGATACAGCGGATGACTCATTTTATATACTGAACGCCCTCTCTATCATCAGAGTCTGTGATGCAAGCTCTTTTAGTAGTTCCTCATTTATGGGGTCCACCATAGTGTTCAGACTGGATCTGTGGACTATATACCTCTGCGTCTAGACTTTTTCAGTGGTCAAGACATTTACACTCTTTGGAACATTTAATTTATGGTCGGGAGCTGCACAGACTGTCCCGCTCCTTTGATAGGGGTATACAGCCCATTTTTTGATGCTGCCCTCTGGTGGCTGCTTCGCCACAGGTAGTTAACATCTGTCTAGCTATTAGTCCAGTCAGGGGTTCAGTTATGGATCTTCAGGCTCCTCCTGCTCCTCAGAGGATGACATCCTTGTCATTTCTGTATCAGGCAATACTTGCCAAATAGCAGCCAGCAACCTTGTCAGGCTAGGACTAATAATATTTAAAAAAAAAGGGGGGGGGGGTCAGAATTATCACAGCACAGGGCCTAGTTGGAATTTCCTGATACCACGCTTGGATCTGATCAGGTTCCGCCTCAACCCTGAGGCGGTCGTCTCTAAACCTCAGTAAAGGGTACCTGTTTTCTTCTACTCCTAGGGGCAGTCCGCTCCAGCGGTGGCAGAGTTCACCTCTTTTCTCTAAGAGAATTTCTCTTATTCGAGATATTTCCAAAACCTAGGCATCTAACCAGTCTGTTAGTCCCCTTTTTGTTTTTTAATCAGGCTTTCTTCTCCTGATCAGAGCCTTGCAGCAACAGAAGTGACTCTTCAGCAAGTCGGAACTTAGATTCCTACTTCCATGTTTGCTCCAGCTTAACAGATGACATGCTTCTTTCTTGACCCTTGGTCAAGTAGGTTCTTTCTAAGGTAGCTTCGCAAATATTCACATACAGTCATACTACCCTGAACCTGTACACTTTACCTCCGGCTCTTGCAGCTCCTGAGGTCTTTTACATTAGATTAGTGCATGTCTTTGACACTATTAATTTTGGTCCTAGATCAGATCGTGAGGCCAGGTTCTTGCCGCTCTCCCAGAATAGTTGCGGCTGCCTGGCAGACTTTAATTTTTTGCCCATTGTAGTTGTCGGCAAGGTGACGAGTTAAAACTCAAGTGTTTATCTTGTAGACACTATGTTATAGATGCTCTTACAAGACAGCTCTTTTTATTAACAGGACAGTCCTTGGCTGTCCTTTCCAGTGAACCCTATCTCCTACCACCCTACTCAGGGTTGTTGATTTTAGCTTGGTACTCTCCTACTAGTGTGAATGAGTGATGGAGACTTAGTCCAGGAAGATATAGAAATCACGTACTTACCGTGATTATTGATCTTCTTGGACAGTCTCCATCACTCATTCACACGCCCACCCACCATCCCCTGGGTTCACTCGTTTTTCTTTCCTGGTCTTCATGGCCTATGGTTCGGACTGTGAAGACATTGTTCTTTGACCTTTCTTACAAAGGCCATCTGGGCCCTCTCAGGCCCAGACACTCAGAATGAGTTATTCTCATTAGTTACGCTGCACCTCCTTGGTCGAAAAGGTACTGAGGCGGTTGGAGGGTCGACGCCGAGATAGCCTATACAGGCGCGAGTCAGTCTCTCGGTGCCGCGCGTGCGTGGTCCTACCTCGGCGCCGGCCCTTCTGAAAATTTTTGGCTCCCGCTTGGTCCTAGCGCCTCTGGCGCTATCCCCACTAGTGTGAATGAGTGATGGAGACTGTCCAAGAAGATCAATAATTACGGTAAGTACGTAATTTCCATTTCTTTGTGCATCTGAGGTTGTAGTTTCTGAATAACATTTTTCACATGCTTCGTCAGCTTCCAAAGGGTCATCAAAAGTCTGAAGCCTACCACTAACAATAAACCGAATTCTTGCTGGATGTAACATAGACGCCTTTAATCCTCTGGTGTATAACTTAGACTTGAGGGGGTTAAATAGTTTTCTTCTTGCTGTTGTCTCTTGCAATAAATCTGGGTAAACATTAAAATGAATATCGCCCACTTTAAGCCCCTTCTCAGTTCTGGCTTTAAACAAAATTTCCTCTTGATGTTGAAACTTGTGTGGCTTTACAAACACTGTGCAAGGTAAGCTTAGATTAGTAGTACAAATCTGTAACCACTCTATGGCTGTATCTAAAGAAATTTTTTTTCTGGGTATGTTTTGCTGACTGCTTCAGTGATAAATTTCTCAAAATTTGAGCTGCTCTTGTGCCCCTCCACTCCCTCCGGTATTCTACACAATGCGCAATTTCCCTTCTTGCTCGGTCTTCTTGTTCTGCTAACTTATTTGTGAGAGTCTGTAGTTGCTTTTCATGCAAAGTTTGAACTTTTACTAAAGGAATGTAGTAATCTTTTAGCTTTGATATCCTATTTTGCATGTCCACAGATGAGACAGTGAAGTATACATTTTAACCGTTAGTTCAGAGACAGTTATTTTTTTTAATAGAGGTCTTCATTTCACTCAAAGTTCAAGCTATATCCTCTTTTGTCTCTTTCATAGCCACCAAAACAGTTTGAGCATTCTCCTCCTGTACTTCATTAGTTGAGGCTGCATTTTTGTCCGCTTCAGACTCTGCTCTTTCAGCTACATCAGTGTCCATTGCACCATTTCCATCTTTCTGAACTGTTACAGTTTCTACATTTTTCGGAAAATCACTGTTTCTTGCTAAACGCTTTTTCATAGAAGTCTGTCCAGAATCTGGTGCATCCGCCCTGTTCCTATCTTTTTGGAGACATCTCGGGTGCAAACAGCTCTAAACCTATTTACAGGTGTGTTATATACAGCCACTAATTTCCTTTACCAAACCTTGTTTTTCTGAAAAGGACTGATTCTGGTTTGGCTCCTCTTGTAAAGGAATTTTACCAAAAAGACGATTTTTATGAGTAGCTTTCTGCACAGAGGGAAATTTGCATTGGATGACTGAGTGGTTTTTAGCATTACACCAACATTCTGTTGTGTTTTTTTTTTTTTTTGACCCTCCGTCTCGGAACTCTCTCGAGCCACTGCACTTGCCGAGTTGCTCTACTGCCCGCTGTGTTCCCCTACATCTTCAATTTCATCACGGTTCCCCAGGACGGGAGGCAGCAACCCGGGGAAACCGCAGGGACAGTGATGGAGAACCAGCATTGGGCGTGTGGCGGAGGCACTGACAGGGCTGTCGCCTATCCGAGGCGGATGGTATTTTCTGGATTTATGCCCTCTACGTTGGACGTGTAATGCCGCACAGCCCACAACGTGAGTGCTCCCACCCAGGTCCGGAAGGCAGCTGCCAACGTCTACCCCACGCTCGTGAGCCCCTAAGCATTGCAACGCTGCCGGTCTCCACCGGGGGCTGCTGCTGCGCCAGGCTTCCCCTGGATCCCTCCCTGAGAGAGGAGAGCAGTCCTATGGATGCTCGATCCTCTCTCTCCCCTGCTGACCCACGGCAACCCTGACTCACTCCCGAACCTGGGTCACCGGCGCAACGCGAGGTGTACTGTCCAGCTTCTCAACTCTCAGCGCCACCGGGCCAGCCCAACATTCTCTTGTTTATTTAAATATGCTTCCCACAAACACTATTTAGCTTGAAAAGAAATAAATAAACTACGCCAGTATGCTATCTACCTTTCAACTCTTACTGCCACGCTACTATATTGAATATCTGCCAAATATATTAGACTTGTAAGCAACACTCAGGTAACATTATATAGAGTTTCACTTCTCACTTTGTTTGAGTGTGTTTATATGTTTACAGTCACAATACCTTAATAACCATTTCAAGGTAAGCAATAAAATTGGAGAGAAAAATATTTTTACTTAGCGTCATTAGCATACTGGCGTTACCATCCTTAAATGAATCTCAGAATCTCCGTGTCGTGTACATGGCAAGATAGTTTAAAAATATTTAAAGAAGAAACTAAAACAATTTAACATTCAGGCCCGACTCTGAAAACTCTTACAAACTGCAGTAGGACGCCGACCGTGCTCGCTTCTCTTTCACCTGGCCATCTTGGTTTAAAGCAGTGTGTATCCTATGGTGGGAAAAATTCTTAAAGCTGATGACCATAGCCTATATTTTAAGTGCTTAAGCCCATAGCATTTGCCTCTGCATTGTGACTCATCTGCTATATGTTGTAAGAGAACAGAAAATAAAAGGCTATCACTTTTCAGTTCCAGTTGCAAGTGTGTGCTCACATGTAAAATAAAATTTGAACAAAATGGGGAACCATTTAAATTCTAGTTCTCTGCAGCATTTGGCTTGCTAAACCATCATTCAGTAGGGGTACATGACAATTCGCTCCCATCAATTCCCTTCCGACATTTGGCTCTGAGTTCACTCCCGAGTTAACACTCCTCCTCATTTCGCTCCGTCAATTCACTCCCGGTACAATGTAGTGCAGCTTTTTTTTTTTGTTTGTATACATATACAGTACTCTAGTTTCTTTCTGTCACCCTTATCTCCCTCTCTACCACTGGTGGGGTATCTTTCAGCATTCCCTTGTTTATATCTTTAATCTCAGCTCTGTATACATTTAGCAGAGGAATTTCATTTAGTCTCCCCCAATCTCCTTGCTATTACCAATACTGCACTTATGGCACTTAGTGTGCTATATCAAAGTATTTTAAAACCCCACTAAGCAATTTGGTGCTCCCCCAGGTATTGGATCCCGAAAACAGTACTCTACACATTACAAAGTGGGGAGGTTGCAAACAGGGAGAAGAAGATGAGAAACATGGAGTGCACAGAAGTAACACGGGAAGCAAACGCTTCTCTAACTCAGCACCGGGGAGATGAAGACGAATCCAGCAGTAAACAGCAAGTATCACTATCAGTAAAACAGAATCATAAAGAAATTCCCCTTAATCTAGCAACTCATCAAATGTACACTCTGAAATCTGAGAACTCCGCCTCTGCAACTGGTGTGCTTACTCCTTTAGAGGGTACATTGCAACACAGTTTGTGATTCATTGGAAGCTGTGATGAAATGAGTACTGGCTTTGATTTGGTAGCACCACATATCAGGACAGCAACAGTATAAAAACAGCATTTTGGGTCCGGAGTGCAAGGGGAGATTCGGTTGCGACCTAGCATGGAGTGCAGACCCATTCGATTGCGATCTAGCATGGAGTGCAAGGGAGACTCTATTGTGATCTAACATGGATATAGAGGTACGTTCAGTTGTGGAGCAAACACTGCTTGCCAACATGCATAAGTACCCCCCTTCAAATACCCTTGCAGCCAGGAAGAAGCGCACTGCACCCAGTGTCCAAAAATCCTTTATTTCTGCCTGCACAATGATAAGTTTCTCTATTTACATCAGGCATCAGTTGGACCCATAATTTTTTACCGAATCGGTTGGCATTGGAAGAGTGTGGGAGATGGGAAACAAAGAATGCAAGAGGGTAGTAACTGGGACTATATTCTCTGTCAGTCAGTCACTGACATACAATTCAGAATCAAACATAACTATAAGTATTGTATAAGTATCACTGCAGCTTCAGTAACGGAGTGAATTGATGGGAATGAAATGAGGAGGAGCAAGTTGACTGGAAAGAATTTCAGGAGCCAATGTTGGGGAGCTTAATTGTTGTGTTCCCCATCAGTGGCGTTAATGTTCAAGACATTTCCTGGTGTTTCAAATTCCCAGTTTTCTGATGCACCTGAAAAAGTTTTCAAGGCTGTTTACTGACATAAGTATATTTATAAATATATGGAAGCATTATTATAATGATTTGTCCTATTATGTCATGTCCAGCAAAAAATGTATACAGGATGGTAGCAAGGAAATTGGCTCCCATAACTGCAATTGTTGGAAACATTCAAGGCATTTTATGTACACGTCTGTCTGTCCTTGCTTACTGTTTCTTTTATATTAAAGTCCTCATCGTTCTGCATGTACTTTTGAATTGTTTGAATAGCTTGCTGGCAAGTTTTATTTTTTATTGGGATTTTTCAAGTTATTTTTGTCCCGAGACAGTCGCCTCTGAAACTGCAACTTTGAAAGCAAACATAACCCAAAGAAGCATGACAACCCCTGTATTTCTTTCTTTTGCCATATTCACAACCATATTCTACATCTGTCAAAACGCTTCTATGAAAATGACATGGGACGGAAATGGTTTTATGCATAAAAATATTTCCTCCATGTGTGGGAATGTTAGTTCAAGAGGGTGTCATAGTATTGGCAATTTAGTCATTATTTTTGCATTTGTAGAAAAAATGAAACAAATATCATGATAAATGATGAGTCTTTGTTTTACTTTTTCTTTCACGTTCATGTTGATACCGAAAACATTGATGTTATAACTACATAAAACAATCTGACCCTTATGGACTTTATCCATGAAGAAAGCTTAAGTCTCACTATTTAATTCAAAACAAGCCTGGCAACCTATAGTTTTTGTTATGGATTTTATTTATTTTTACTTACTTTTTCAAACAACATGAAGTCTTGCTGTATTCTGACATATTGCAGTTAGCCCCAGCACTTGAACTGCCCGAGATGAAAAGTTAACTCTATGCTGGAAGCATAGAGTGTTGAGCTCAAACTCGTTCAAACCACTGTCTGCTGCACTTGAAGTGTAGCTGTCAGATTCTTACTCCGCCTAACTGAACATTTGCTCCAGAATTTACTCCTCGCTTGTCGGTAAGGTAAGGTAAAGTAAATCATCGGTTTAAACCGTGAGATTTTCTCTCTTTTTCTTGGTTTAGATCCCTGTCTCTGGTACAGTAGGTATTATAGGTAGTGGACTGTAGAGTTTTTTAGAGTTTTCTTCTGAGGAAATTGTAAACTTTACTTGTGGTCCGTTCAGCTGAACCAACCATTTGTTCTTGTGTGTTATATCTTGTGGTGATTCCGGTACCTGTCGGTTCTAAAAAATAGGTTAGCCAATAGGTTAGCCTTACCTGGCCTGAAGCCGTGTAAAGGGTAAGTTTATTTGTTTGTGGCTATGTCTGAAAAAACCAGGAAAAAAACCGGGCCCACTGGGTTTCAGCACTGTAGTGTGTGTGGGGAGGCCTTTGCTAAGGCTGATCCCCACATCACTTGTGTATATTGTCTGGGGTTTGACCACCTCCGATTCAGACTGCCAAATTTGTAAACTTTCCCTAAGACCACGTAGAAAAATGGTTGGGCAGGCTTAGGATAAAGAGCCGAGAAGTCCGCTGACCCAGATGGCCTGCCGGTTCAGTTCCGACCGAACCTGAGGAGCTCCTCTCGACCAGAGCCATACTTCCCTGGGCAAGAGGAAAGTCGACTCTGAGGGTCGGTTCCTTCAAAAAGAAAGAAGGAGAAGTCTGCTGTTTCGATCCTGAATCTCTTCATCCGAATGGGCCGGCGAAATTGTTCCGGCGATTAGCATTGTAGAATTGTTCGTCTGCTCTGACTGAACGGCCTCTGCCGGTAGGCGCTCGTTTATCGGTTCCTCCGGTTACAGATTATTCTCTGGAGGAATACTACGATCCGGAATTCGAGGGAGAAGTTGAAGAGGATAAAGAAGACGAATATGATGGTGGGGAAGGTCTGGATGAGCCTATTGAACCGGACATCTCCCCAGACAAACCTTCTGGAGTTTCCCCTCCTAGGTTTTCCTGAGTCCCCTTCCCACTTTATGTTTTACAAGAAAGTGGCAGAGACCCTCCAGCTCCCTGTGGATGAAGCTGTTGAGATAATGGACATCCCAGAGTCCAAGAGGCTGTCTATTCCCTTGCATAAATCTTTTGGGAAACAGACACATAAACTTTTAAAACCCCCAGTTCTCTGCCTCCAGTGGACAAACATATGGACAGGAGGTATATGCTGTCAGGCTCAAGTTCGGAGTTTCTGTATCAGCATTGCAACCATGTTGGGGTAGTACAGGCTGCAGCCTATGATAAGGCTACATTCCCTTGGCTTCACACCCCTTGGATAAGGACTCCAGGAAGATAGATGCCATGGCCAAGAAGCAGTATTTGGCATCTTCCTTGGGACTCAGACAGGCTAACTACATGGCCTATGCAGCCAGGTTCCAAAAGTCCAGGTGGGAGTCTGTTTTGGAACTGGCTAAGCAAGCGTCCCCCCAGCTGGTCAAGGAGCTGGAGGAGGTGGCTGCTGATGGGATTGAGGCATCAAAAATCCAATTTCATGCTGCAGTCGACTCCAATGATGTGTCATCTAGAGTCATGGCTACATCTGTTGCTCTGCGGAGAATGGCTTGGCTCAGATGTACTAGCCTATCACAGGATACCCAAGCTAAGGCCATGGATTTCCCTGTTGTTGGTAATTCTCTGTTTGGGGGCAGACAGAGAATTACATAAAAAAGGTGGATGAATGCAGGACCACCTATAGGAGTGCTCAAGCCAAAGAAAGGCAAACCACTCCTCAGAGGCAGCAGTCTAGGGGCAGGGGCAGGCCTTTTCAAAGGCCTCTCTACCAAACTCAGGCCTCCTCTCCTTTTCCTAGAGGGGGTTCTTTAGAGGGAGGGGTTAAAGAGGGATGACCAGGGCTGCATCCTCCTCTCAGCCCAGGGCCCCTGCCAAGCAGACACCCTGATGTGTCTGCCTGGGTCGACTCCCCCATTCCTGTAGGAGGCAGGCTGGCTTACTACTTCCAGGACTGGAAGTCTGTTACCTCAGACAAGTGGGTCTTGGAGGTAGTAAGCCAAGGACTGGCTCTCGGCTTCAAAAAGTTTCCAAAGCTGAGAGCCAGATCTTTTCCACCTGCAAACATCTCTGAAACCATTGCCCTAGAGGCAGAGGTTTCATCTCTTCTGGCCTTAAGAGTCATAGAGAGTGTTCCTACCACCCACAGGGGCAAAGGTCTATACTCCAGGTACTTTCTTACCCCAAAGAAATCAGGGGAGTGGTGACCCATCCTAGACTTAAGATATCTGAACAAACATCTATTAAAACCAAAGTTCAAGATGGTGATTCTGGGAATAATTCTTCCCTCTCTAAGGCCAGGGGACTGGCAAGCCTCCCTGGACCTAAAGGATGCCTATTTTCACATTCCCACCAGGTGCTCCCACAGAAAGTACCCACAGAAAGTACCTAAGGTTCGAACTGCATTCAGGCCATTACCAATTCAGAGCAATGCCCTTCGGCCTGTCATCAGCTACAAGGGTGTTCACCAAGTGCCTGGCAGTAGTAGTGGCTTTTCTAAGGAGAAACAATATCTCCATAATCCCTTACCTGGATGACTGGCTCATAGTGGGTCAGTCTCCAGACCAGGTCAAGTCAGGTCTAAAAGTGACCCAGCAAGTGTTCACTTCTCTAGGCTTCCTTCTCAATCTTCCCAAGTGAGTTCTCGAGCCAGTACAGCTATTGACTTTCATAGGGGTGGAACCAGACTCTGTCAAAGCAAAGACATTTCTCCCTTTGGCAAGGGTGAAGGCCATTATGGAGCCGGCCTCCTCTTTCCACCCTATAGTCTCTTGACCAGCAAGACACTTTCTTCGGTTACTGGGCCACATGGCAGCTTCCACTGCAGTGGTCCAAGGGGCCAGATTTCAGATGACAGACATTCAGTTTCATCTGAGGGCTTTTTGGTCTCAGAAAAAAGATCCTCTGACCAAGTTGATTCCAGTGACTCGGACTCTGATCCAGGCTCTTCAATGGTGGCAGGATCAGGACAATCTCAGGCAAGGGGTCCCATTCATTTCACAGTCTCATTCTGTGGTCCTAACCACAGACGCCTCTCTCCTGGGGTGGGGGGCCCACTTGGAGGCTCTCACAACTCAGGGAGTGTGGTCCCCTCAGGAGTCTCTTCTCCACATCAGTCTTCTGGAGATCAGGGCAATGTATCTGGCTCTACAGGCTTTCTCACAATCAGTGAAGAGCAAGGTGGTTCAAGTCAGGACAGACAACACCACCACCATGTGGTACATCAGCAAGCAGGGAGGCACTCGGTCTACGGCCTTGTGCATGGAGGCCATGAAAATATGGTCACTGGCTTACTCCCTTCAGGCCTCTCTGGTAGCAGTTCACCTCCCAGGAAAGGACAATGTGCTAGCAGATGCACTGAGAAGATTTCCCAGGGCCATCACGAATGGTCCCTGGATCCCCTAGTGTTAAAAGTGATTTTTTCCAAATGGGGCACTCCAGAGATAGATCTCTCTGCAGCCCCAGACAATCACCAACTTCCTGTATTTTGTTGCAGACCCCCAGTCTTGGGCTCAGTCCCTCTAGATGCTCTGGTTCTGGATTGGGAAGGGAAATTTCTGTATGCTTTCCCTCCTTTTCTTCTGCTGTTCAAGATACTAGTCAAGATAAGGTCACAGTCTTGCAAAGTGATCCTGATTGCTCCAGATTGGGCCAGGCAGCCTTGGTATCCTCTACTGCTGTCCCTGGCAGTCCATCTTCCCCTGTCTCTCTCAGGAATCACAGTCCGTTAGCCTCCTCTCAGGGGAGTTTGGTATCCCAACCTTCGGTCTCTCAATCTCAAGGCATGGCTCTTGAAGAGTTAGAGTATGCAGGTTTGCACCTGTCTCAAGGGGTTCTGGACATTCTCAAAGCATCTCGAAAACCTGCCACCAGGAAAACTTATAGTTCTAAGTGGAAGAGATTCAGTATTTGGTGTTCCAAGAAGCATATATCTCCAGACACTGCTGAATTGTCTACAGTTCTGGACTATATGGTTCAACTCAATGGCCTAGGCCTCAGACCAGCTACTTTCAAAGTACATTTGTTAGCTGTTTCTGCTTTTTTTGTCAGTAGGGAAACCTTCTTCACTGGCATCTCATCCTGTTTTCTGTAAATTTTTCAAGGATTTGCTTCATACCAATCCCCCCTTTAGGGATCCTCCCCCTGCTTGGGATCTTAATGTTTGCATTGCCCAGTTTATGCAACCCCCTTTTGAACCTTTGTCTTCAGCAGAACTTATGTAATTGACTTGGAAGACTGTGTTTCTGGTAGCTATTACCTCTGCCAGACGTATCAGTGAGTTACAAGCTCTGTCAGTGGAGCCTGATTTTATCCTATTCCATAGAGAAAAGATGGTCCTTAGAACCAATAGGAGGTTCTTGCCTAAAGTGGTTTCAGATTTTCATTTGAACCAATCTATGTCTCTCCCTGTATTCTTCACTGATCACTCTTTTTCAGGAGAAAGAAGATTACACAGTTTGGACGTTAAGAGGGCTCTTAGCTACTACATTGATCGTACTATGGCCCATAGGTTTGACTCCCTTCAGTTGTTCCTCACTTATGGGGAAGAGGGTAAGGGCAAACCTGCCACTAAGAGAACTATTGCCAGGTGGATTGTCTCTTGTACACATTTCTGCTATGAAAAGCTAGGCAAAATACCACCCTCAGGCCTGAGGGCTCATTCGACTAGAGGCACAGCTGCTTCCCTGACTTCTGCCAGGGATATTCCCTTGTTAGAAATATGCAAAGCAGCCACCTGGAAAACAGTCCACATTCACCAAGCATTACTCTCTGGATATCCAGGCTAGGAGTGATGCTAGGTTTGGTACAGCAGTACTGCAGAGCTTATTCCCAAAATAGGTTTGATTCCTCCTCCATGGAGGTACTGTTGGTAGTCGGTTATATGTCAGAATACAGCAAGACTTCATGTTGTTTGAAGAAATTACTCACCTCAGTAATTATGTTTCTTCTAATGAAGTCTTGCTGTATTCTGTCCCCCGCCTCCTCTCTCAGAACCATTTTTTTGGGAAGTGGGTTGGCAGGTACAGTGCTGCAAACCCAGAGGTGCACTAGTCTCTGCTGAATTGGCTTAACTTCTGTTTATAATATTTAAGTTCACTATCTGGTTTTTGTTTTGGGGTTTCTCGACTTGAGTCTTATGGGGATCCAAAAACTTAGATGCTCTTTGGCTAATGGTTTTACAATTTCCTCTTTTAGAGTGTAGCTAGTTAGTAGTAGCGCGTAAGAATCTGACGGTTACACTTCAAGTGCAGCAGACAGTGGTTTGAACCGAGCTCGAGCTCAACATTCTATGCTTCCAGCATAGAGTTAACTCTTTCATCTCTGGGGCAGTTCAAGTGCTGGGGCTAACTTCAATATGTCAGAATACAGCAAAACTCTATTAGAAGAAACATAATTACTAAGGTGAGTAATTTTTTCTTTCTCCCCGTTGGCCCCCTGGTCAGCTCCTCCTGTCCTGGCACCTCTTCTTCCAGCCGCCGTCCATCCTGCAACCGTCTCCAATTTGGGCCACCACCTTGCTACCCCCGTGGCAGGGTGGTGGGGAGACACCTAACTCACCCACCAGGACCGGATCCAGTACAGGTTGGTGCCCTTCCAGAGATGGTACGTTGTGTCAGATGGCTGTCAAGCTGCATGACCTGGGCTGCCCTTTTCTGTGTTCTTTTTGCAGCAGTGGAGTGTACAATGCTGACAGTGGTCATGCCATGTGCACGTCCACATGCAGCGCGCCCACTGGCTGCTCCACCTCTGTGCCCCACTGTACTGGGCCAGGCATGCCTGTACCCAGCCTCCACTAGGTGTCAGGCAATCGCCAGCCTCTGTTTCCCACCCTCCCCGGGAGAGGAGAGCTGTCTTCCAGACACTCGATCCTCTCCCACCCTGGCCATCTTCGACGACCCACTCACACTGCTAACATGGGTCACCGGTGTGGCAGGAGATAAGGCAGCCCTCCATGCCACCGGGCTGGCCTTTGTTGTGGATTTTAAATGTTTAGATGATCATCATATACTGGGCAAAACATTATGAATTTGACATGGGATTGCTGGAACACCAGGGAACGTCCTTAAAGAGTTATATACCTACAGGCATTAAAATATTTTACAGCCTTACTTGTTTTGCGATCTGTTTTTGTACACATTCCTCTGAATGCATCTGTATTGGATCTGTTTAGTGACCTAGCAAGCTAGCCCTTTCAGCAGCACCAGCTCTGTAATGACTGAAGTGCGCTACCATTGCTACCAATGTCCTTAAAGAGAAATGCAGTGCCCTCTTCAGGCAGCACACCAGCTGACCTACATCACCACCCTGGACGGGGGGTGGCAAGGGCACACATTTATAGGTATACAGGTAAACTGTTTGCTGGTAGTCTCTTCTGCTAAACAGTACCGGATTGCTTAACACCTTAGACAGAGGAATAAACCACACTGGTCATCAAGCACCTGACTTTTATTACTGGAGGGCTTCACAAAAAGTTCATTTGTACAGTAGGACAACACAGACCGGGACCCAAGTACATTGCCTAATGCACAGTTCGTTATGGTAAATCAGATGTCACAAGAGTCAGTCCAGTCCTTGTTTTCAGACCCCCAGCATGCAAACTGCATAGCAGTGAGCTGCTGTGGTATATTCCATCCCTTCTTGCTCCAAGCAGTTCCCCTTCAAAGCATGGTCTCTAACATTTCCTATCCTTTAGTACAAGATCTAAGACCTGCACCCACATATGCACCCAGACCATCATTGAAAAAGGAATGGATTCTATACATGTTAATCAAGCAGTGTGGTTTACCTAATACAGTACAGAAAGTTCACAAATGGATAGGAAAGAAGGCAGCCACTGTAAACCAAGCTGAACCACCACTAACACACAGTATTAAATCAGGTTATCAGCACACCAGTAGGGCAGCATTTTTACCAACCAGGTCAGTTCCTTGTACCTATCTGTCCTAATACTAAGGGCAGCTTCAAAAACACACAGAAGAGAAGGGCATGAAATCAAAACTATATAAAACAATTGCACTTTATGTATCTCAGGTCATGACCAGAGGTCATGTAATTACTACATCCAGTGTTCCTGTCAATGCACCCATTCAGTCTCTCCTACGAATATCTTAGCATTTCCTGCCAAGCATCGCCTCACTGCTATAGACCATATCCTAGTCATTGCCTACCCACCCTTCCCTTTAAGTGCTTTTACGCCTTCTCAATTAAATCTGGCTTTTGTACCTCTTAATAGGAGGCAGTATAGCAGTGGTTTAAGGCTCTGAGCTGCCAACCTGGAGACCTGGGTTTGAATCCCACAGCCCTTACTTGCATATTGTGTGACCCTGAGCAAGTCACTTTACTTTCTTGTGCTCACAGGTCACACCTGGAAACAAGCTTTGGCTTAGTGTGCCTTTCCTGGTTAAACAATTTCCCCTTTCCCTTTCCTTTCCTTAATCTCTTGGTGTTACCTGCACACATAGCTCATTGCTTATTACTGAATATGACACACTGACAAGGCACCAAAATTATTTGTTGTACTCTCTGCTTCATTGCCAGACAGCTTTGTCTCTCTGGGCATCACCCATACTCCTTTCTTGGTGCATACTCAGGAGCAATCTACAACCCAACCCACATGGATTTATTTATTTATTTATTTAGTTTTGTTAACGGGTTAGGTGTGCTAGCCAAAGTTGACTATTTTCAGGCACAACCGGGAGAATACATACATAAAATGAGAAGAGATTATACAATACATAGTATATAGTACAGATACATAGTATATAGTACAGGTAGGTTAGAATACAGATCAAGTCATACAGTACTCGCGATAATACATATAGCTATGCAGAGATGACAAAAGTGACATTAGTACATGCAAATAACTGAAACTGGGCTAAGTGGCAGTTATAAAGACATTTTATAGCAAAGCTTGTTTAGAAGTGCAGCAGTGTCTTTGGCAAAATAGGGTGGTTAGCTGTGATTGCTTTCCAATGGCTAGGCTGTGGGTGTTCCCTTCACCATTATTCAGGTTCTCCTTCTCATAGTTCATGGAAAGGAGTCTCCAACCTTATTCCTGCTGTCTCTGCTCAATATTTGCTTCACCTGCTTCTTGGGTGCTCAGCAGTCTTTGGACACAGGTCTCCTGTTCACCCCCCACTAGGATGCAAATCTTTTGGGAACCCGCTGTCAGACCTGAAAGCAGTTGAGAGATGGCACTTGAGGGGACACTCCCTTCAGTCCCCTCCCCCTTCAGGTGGTCTTCTTAAACTCCCAACTATGAACAAAATACTCAGAGCTTCACCCGCAAGTCTCAGTGGCACGGGATACTCCCACAATGCCCGAAGCCTCTCCCTGGAAGCCTTCAGGTCTGTTCTTCTTTTTTATATATTCACGCTTTATTATTCTCCAAAACGGGATTACAGCAAAGTAAAATGAGTCATTCCTTACATATAACAAGTAGCATATTTTATATGATCTAGACAAAGGTTTCCCTGACACAGACTATTAAATTGGAAAACACTGAGTCAGTATTTCTATAAGTATATAATGGAATGGTGATCTTAGAAAAATTATACACACAATTAAATTAAAATCATTACCTAAATAAATATAAACTGTCATTTAGATTGTCAGAGGGTTTAGATAACAACAGTGTACTCTATCACTAGGGGGCCAGTTCTGGCTTGCATAATGCACTGTTCAGTATGTACTGAAATAAGTAAATATAAATTAAGTAAAGTATTTAAAGTATAATATGATATAGGTCTGTCCATTTTAGTAGAGTGATATATAAGGGATACATAACAGGGACCTGTGCAATACATGCTTTATTTTCACAAGAGCTGTTTGACCTTGGGTAATCTCACGAGTGGCGTAAGCCACGAGTGATGTGCCCAAGGTCAAACAGGTCGAGTGAAAATAAATCATGTATTCCACAAGGTCCCTGTTACGTATTTCATTTATGCAATAGGGATTATTTAGGATTGTGTAAGGAGTTTTATTTTAAATTGTTTAATTTTTCATGTTAACATACATGGGGGGACTTTTTGTAGTTTTCCCAGGGTAGCTCGACTTAGCATAGTGGTTGCGAAGCAGTTGCTATGGATGCTCCAACTTTACATTATGGATAGTACATAATGAAAAAGTTTGATGCACAATTCTTTTGTTTTCATATTTTAGGGGGGGATTTGTTCAGCAGAAAAAGTAAATAAAAACTGAATTGTCTGCCATTTTTTGATGATTATAAAAAAATTCTAAAAGGCATCTATATGTGAAACACCTCTCATTCTGTAGAAAATTTTGTGCTCAATGTACAAATGCTATCAGGTTTCATTTTAAAGTTAGTTGTATTTATTTATCGAAACAGTGCAAAAAAAATAAACCTTAACTTTCTGCTGTTTTTTGCTAATTCTACAAAAAACTAAAAGGTATCTATAAATGAAACACCACTCATTTTGTAGATATTTTTGTGCTGGACAACTTTTGTGCTCACAGTACCATGCTATCTTTTTTCATTTTAAAGTTATTTGCATTTGAATATGATTAGTACTGCTACTGAGGCTGAACATTCTAAACTGGCTGATGACATAGCAACTGTGTATATAAATGAGTGATGACATAGTAACTATGTACGTAAATGAGTGATAACATACTTACTATGCACGTAATTGGTTTTATTTACACAGTAGCTACAATACACATTATTTATGGCATGTATTTATTGTTCACACCTGTTGCATAAATAAATCTATTGTATTTGAAGTCTAGGAGTCTAGGTATTTATAAAGTTAGAAATACAGAAAGAAAAAGACGTATTCATCAGTGTTCCATCTAATAGGTAGCTAAAAAAATTAAGAATCAAGGGGTTCATACAATTCCCAACAGGTCCATCGATTTATAAACTGGGGAAGGCATTGCTGTAACGAGAATGTTATCCTCTCATAAGTGTTAGTTACATTGATTAAATCTCTCCATTCTTCCACTGATGGGGGTGAAGGGGTCATTCATTTCTTGATGATTGCTTTACAGGCAGCTGTTACTAAAATATTTGAGAGATATTTGGTCTCCCTTCCCACCACCTCCCAGGGATGTAATCCTAGTATAAGATAGTCTGGCCCGGAGGAGAAGGCAACATAAAAATGGTAGCCATATGGAGTTGGTCTGCCTCCCAGTGTTGCCGTAAAGAGGGGCATTTCCAGAAAATATGGGCCTGTGTGGCTGTTTCAACATCACATCCCCTCCAACAGGAGGGTGGGACTACAGGGTTCCATTTAGTTACTGTTGCTGGAACTCTGAAGTATCGGATATGGAGCTTCCAGACAAACTCACACCATCCCAGATCCCAGCACGTTAGAAACAGTTCATCCCTCTCGGATAGCAAACCTGTCTGCTTTGGTGTCCCACAGGGGTCTATACTGGGTCCCCTCCTATTCAGCTTATTCCTGAATAGTCTCCCTAAAGCCAACCAGTGCCACATCTTACTCTATGCTGACGATGCAGTCGTCTTTACACATGGCTCAAATCCTGATGAACTGGAGCATCAACTTCAAAGTGATTTCGCCTGTCTTGAGAAGTGGTTCATAGAACATAAGCTAATTATGAACTATAAAAAAACTTAAGACCATGCTGTTCGCCAGTCCCCATAACAATTTATTTTATTTTGTTGAAAATGTTTCACCAGGAAAGGCACACTGAGAAAAAAGATGCTCATCTCACGGTGCGACCTGGGGAAGGCTACAATGGAGGCAGGTATACAAACAAAAGTTGAATTTAGAGATAGAGCAATACAGATATTGTGCATAGTTGGAAGGGATTACATTAGCACTTTTGCAATAGGAGAACAGTACAGATATTGTACATAGTTGGAAGGGATTACATTAGCACTTTTTGCAATAGGAGAACAGTACAGAGCATACAGAATGTATATAGTAGGGTGGGATTACATTAGCACTTTTTTCAATAGGAGAACATTACAGAACATGAACATCAAGGACAGGGTATACATATCATGGGAACTCATCGGGTAATACATGATTAGTTAAGTGCCAATAACAGGATTTGAGTGCCAGTAACAGTACTTGAGCTGAAGCGAAGTGCACCCAGTTGACAGTAGGAGTTGGAGGAGAATATGGGGGGTGGTATACAGTTGTGGCCAAAAATATTGACGCCCTTGCACTTTTTCAAATAACTCACAATTTCCTCTAAACATAAGTTGAAATTAACAACAGTACAATATTTGGTCTCCACAATTCTTTATTTCTCTGTTAATATTACAGAACCTTTGTTTTTGATTCAGAATTTAATATATCCTTTTAAATCAGAAAATGAAAAGAAATGGCATTGACAAAATTATTGACACCCTAGACTTGATATTTGCTAGCACAGCCTTTGGTCAAAATAACTGCAATCAACCACTTCCTATAGCCATGGATGAGGTTCCTGCACCTCTCTACTGGCTGTTTGGCCCACTCTTCTTGTGCAAACTGCTCCAGTTCTCCCAGATTTGAAGGGTGCCTTCTCCCAACTGCTGTTTTCAGATCTCTCCACAGGTTTTCAATGGGATTTAGATCTGGACTCATTGTTGGCCACTTCAGAATAGTCCAGCATCTTGTCTTGAACCATTTCTGGGTGCTTTTTGAAGTGTGTTTGGGGTCATTGTCCTGCTGGAAGACCCATGACCTTCGACGGAGACCCAGCTTTCTGACACTGGGTTCAACATTGCGCTCCAAAATGGCCTGGTAATCTCCAGATTTCATGATGCCATGCACACATTCAAGGCACCCAATGCCAGAGGCAGCACAGCAACCCCAAAACATCACTGAACCTCCTCCATGTTTGACTGTTGGGAAGGTGTTCTTTTCTTTGAAGGCTTCATTTTGTTTTCTGTAAACATAGAGATGATGTGCTTTACCAAAAAGCTCTAATTTGGTCTGATCTGTCCACAGGACATTCTCCCAGAAGGATTTTGGCTTGTTCAGGTGTGTTTTTGTAACCCCAGTCGGGCTTTTTATGTCTCTCTCAGCAGTGGGGTCCTCCTGGCCTCCTACCATACCCCTTTCATTGAGTTGGCGACGGATGGTGCACGTTGAAACCGTCATACCTTGTGTCTGAAGATCAGCTTGAATCTGTTTGGCAGTTGATCGTGGTGCTTTCTCCACCATTCAAACAGTCCTGCACTGCAATCTTCGATCAAGTTTTCTCTTGCGGCCACGTCCAGGGAGGTTGGCTACAGTGCCATGGGCCTTAAACATCCTGATAACATTATGTACGGTGGAAACAGGAACATCAAGGTCTCTGGAGATTGGTTTGTAGCCTTGAGATTGTCCATGCTTGGCTACAATCTTCTGTCTGACCTCCTCAGGCAATTCTCTGGCTGTCTTTCTTTTCTCCATGCTCATTGCAGTACACACAGTGACACAAAACAGGAGAATGAATCATTTTCTCTATTCAAACTGGTTGAATGAGTGATTTTTATATTGCAGGCACCTGCAACTCACCACAGGTGAGTTGAAGTTCCAAAGTGAAGGAGAATTACCTG
Source organism: Neoceratodus forsteri (assembly GCA_016271365.2). NCBI lineage: Eukaryota > Metazoa > Chordata > Ceratodontiformes > Ceratodontidae > Neoceratodus > Neoceratodus forsteri. The sequence continues at coordinate 553,022,004 of CM057452.1, read as the reverse complement.
CTTGAAATCTAATTATTTCTAACTACTTCTAAAAGGTGCCAATAATTTTGTTTCGGGCCATTTAAGGATTTCTGTGTGGAATAAGCTAAGACTTAGTAAATGTTTTTGCTTTTTGTGTTTTATTCCACTGTAAACCAAAGAAATACATATGTGGATACCAAAAATATTTTTTAATTTCAACAATTTTGTGGAAGGAATGGTGCATTATTAGAAAAAACTGCAAGGGCACCAATATTTTTGGCCACGACTGTAGGTGGGTGGGGGGAAGGAGAGGGGAGCAGAAAAGGTAAGGCTGAAGAGCGTGGGTTGTTTAGGAATGAGGGGGAGGGAAGGGAGAGATTAGGAGGGACTATGAGGAGGGAGTGAGGTGTAGGCGCGTAGGGGAGCGATCGATAAGCCAGACAGTTAGGCGAATGCCGAGCCACTGGTCAGGGCGCTAAGGGGGATGGGGAAAGGAAGCTATCGGGGGGCCAGGGGTAGTTGCAGTTTGGTGCAAGGAAGTTAGGAGGGCAGAGGATAGGAGGTTTGGATGATGATTGGCGGATCTGCGCTGGCAGGCTGTTCCAGAGTTTAGGAAGAGGCAAGAGAAGACTGATTGGTCATGTGGTCTCACGGTGAGGGATGACTAATAGCCTGGCATCAGAAGACCTGAGGGCGGGTGGGGGTAGGAGGGAAGATAGGAGGATGCGAGGTAAGGAGGAGGGAGCCGAGCCAGAAGTTGGAGGCGAATTTAGCACTATGAATTAGGCACCGGTTGCACAGGGATGGCAGGGCCAGTGAACGGTAGAGCTCGCAGTGACGTGAGCGGAGTGGGCATCGAGGGAAAAGTGGTAGAAAGCATTAAAGAGGGGGTCAAGTCTGGTTAGGGTGGACTTGGCGGCGTAACTGTAAACGACATCACAGTAGTCGAAGGAGGGTAGGATCATTTTCTGGACTAGTTCACATCTGACAGGTAGCGGGAGGCTAGTGCAGTTTCGATAGAGGGCACCAAGTTTTGGGCGCAGTTTTGAAATGATGGCATCCACGTGTATGGAAAAGGAGAAGTGGCGATCAAGCCAAAACCCTAGATACCTGAAGAAGGGCACTTCATCAAGGAAGGTGTTATTTAGGGTATGGAAGATCAGGGGGGAGGTGAGTTTGGATAGACGTTGTCTAGTGCCGAAAGACATAGAGACAGTTTTCTTGGCGTTTAAGAAGAGCTGGTTGGTATTGAACCAGCACTGGATTTTGTTGAAATCGGTTTGAAGTTTGGAGGAGACTTCTTCATGGGTCCGGCCGGAGGTAAAGAGGACTGTGTCGTCTGCGTACATGTGGATTGCGGTAGTAGAGCAAGAGTTAGGCAGATCATTTAGAAGGATGGAGAAGAGGATGGGGCCAAGAACTGAGCTTTGGGGAACACCGGTGGTGATGGGGGGGAGGTGTGGTCGGCTATTTTAGTGGATTGGGTTCTATTTAGAAGGTAGGCACTGAACCAGTTTGTGGCAGACACTGCTAACCCAGCCCCTGGTAGACAGGATAGTAAGAGAGGATGGGATACTATGTTGAAGGCTTTTGCTAGGTCAGTGAAGATAGCAGCAGTGATTAGTCCTTTATCCATCCCAGTGAGGATGGAGTCTGTGAGTCTTAGTAGGGAGGAGGTGGTAGAGTGGTGATTTCGGAAACCGGACTGAAATGGGGTGAAGAAGTTAGTTTCAGAGAGAAAGTGGGAGAGTTGGGATAGCACTAGGTGTTCCTGGAGTTTGGCGAAGGTGGGGAGGAGGGAGATGGGATGGTAGTTAGTTGTGGAGGTGGGATCACCACCTTTTGGGAGGGGTATGACAGTGGCATGCTTCCATTCGGAGGGGAGTGACTCAGTGGTGAAAGAGAGATTTAGTAGGGCTGCGAAGGGAGTAGCAATGGTGGTGCAGACAGGAAGAGGAGTTTGTTGTCAAGACCATCAGGGGATTTGCCTTTGGAGGGGTTCAGGGAGTGAAAGGCAACTAGGGTTTTGGTTGGGGAGATGTGTCTGAAGGAAAAGGGGCTTCTACCAGATGGAAGGTGGATAGATGTCTGGGGAGCAGGTGTGGTGCAGGAGGAAGGAATCAAGGAGGGCCTCAAGAGGTAGTAAAGTAGGAATTAAACTCGAGGCTACCTTCAGGGGGTCTGAGAGGAGAGTCCATTGGGTGAGGAGGAGAGGAGAGGAGGGGGGCTTGTTGTTTGGGGGGTGAAAAGGGAGTTAATGACTTTCCAGAATTTAGAAGGACTCTCAAGATTTGCATTTAGGGTATTGTTAAAATAATCAGCATTAGCTAAGTGGATGGCCTTAGTGCACTTGTTGCGGAGCATGCGGTAGGTGATGTACAGTAGTTGCTTGGGAGGAGCGTGGATTTGCAGTTTCGCCAGGCCTTGTCACGGGCTTGTTGGCAAGCTATCAGTTCAGGGGAAATACAGGGTAGGTGAGACCCCCGGACTCTAGCCCAGCGCAGGGGGGCGTGTTTGTCCCAGGTGGCGAGGAAGGTGTTCCGAAACTGTGAGGGCCGCATCCATGTTAGGAGCAGCTAGAGCTCGGGGCCCAATCAGAGTGAGATAAATCATCCAGGAGGGGAGAGGTTGAGGGATTTGACCGCTTGGAATATAAATTTGGGAGGGATTTAACTCTGTGAATCTTACGAACCAAGTAGATTAGATGATGGTCACTGATGGAATCAGGGAGGAGGCCTGAACTGACGATACAGTGTGGGTGGGATGTGCTCAGTCTAGGAGGGAGTGGTTACCAAACTTATGGTTAGCGTGTGGGTTCGAAATAGTTTGACTAAGGTTGAGGCGGTTACCTCAGTTTGGGTTTTGTTAAAAGTGGGTGCTAGCCAGTTGTGATTAAAGTCACCCATGACATATAGTTCACCCGACTGTGCGAGAGATGAGGGCTGGCCCAGAAGGTCGGTGACTAATGTGGTTGGCGTGCCTGGGCAGCAATAAATTCCAGCCACAAAGATAGGTAATGAGGAGGGAAGGGACAGTTTTACCATAAGAAGCTCATAAGCTTTGGGTTCAGCTTTGGTGAGAGAGACAGTGAAGTGTAGGGCTGATCTGAAGTAGATAGCCACCCCTCCGCCTCTGGAGGGCCGGTCTTGCCGTGTGGTGGTGAACCCTGGGATAGTGATGGTATTATCAGGAAGGCTGGGTTTAGCCAGGTCTCGGATAGGATGATTTTGTCGGGGCATGATGGGCAGCAAGGACCTGTAGCTTGATCGAGCTTAGGGGGCTAGGCTACAAATATTTAGATGGAAAAGGCATAGGCCACGGGAAGGTAGCCAGAATGATTGTCGGTGGTGGCCTTGGCTGAGGGGTTGGTATGGGGTGGTGGGGCCTGAGGTTAGGGGTGGGCCGGGGTTAGGGTGTATATCCCCTGCTGCCAGAAGGAGTAGAGCAATGGTTAGATGGCAGCGTAGTACACGGAGAGACCGGGATTTTACCATGCGCAGGTTGGTGGTGGCAGTAGGGTGGGCTGAGCAGAGGGAGTGGGTACTGGAGAGGGAGAGAGAGGCCAGAAGACAGCCAAAGGAAAAAACCGAGGAGGAGGGGGCGTTGGGAAATGGGACCAGAAGATAGCTGGGAGGGATGCAGTGGACTTATAGGGGGCATTTGTAGGATGAGTCAGAATAGCCGTGGGGGAGGGTGCTGGGTAGCCACTTGGGGGAGTTAAAATGGGAAGGGACAGTAAGATGGAGGAAAACAGTAGTACAAGGGTTGTTGATGGGGACATTTTACCAAAATTTGGGGGAGAGGTGCCCAAACAATAGTGCCTAGGTAAGCAGGGTGGTGAATTTCAAGTAGCTTGGTTGCCCCTCAGAAAGCATAGATACCACTTTGGAGTAGTGGTACTGTCATGGACTCTGGTGGACAGGGTACAAGGTTCAAGCCCCTAGCTGGGCAGTCGGGATAAGGCCTGGCTGAGAGTAGGGAATTCAGGTTCTAGGTGACGTTAAAGTGGCTGGGTTTGGGCCAGAAAACAGGGTAGAAATAGTGACTCTTAGTGATCACTGGGGTTAGTGGCAGGCTGGGTGAGCGTCAGGCAATTGGGTTAGCCAGATGGCTGGGGGGAGTGAGGTATGGGCAGAGGTAGAAGTGGGAGTTGGGAGAAGTAACCTAATCAGGTAGAGAGGTTACAGGAAGTAGGAGGGTTTCAGGTGGGAGACTAAGGTGGAAAGGTCAGAGGTCCTCTAGTGGTTGGCAAGTATAACCTGCAGATGGAGAAGTGGGACTTAGTAAAACAGGCAACAGGATGTGAAGTCACTAGACAGCAACTATAAAGGAAATGCCAAGCCAGGGTGGGTGGGGCAGTCGACATGCAGTGCGTTGACAGGCTACCCCCACAAGGGTGCTGTAGATGATGAGTTTATTACATCTGGCACCCGTGAGTATCCTCGCTTCTGCTCCTGGAGGAGCTGTCAGTGGTGGTATCTGGCAACTGGGGGTCGGGAGGCAGAATGCAGGCCTATATCGGGAGGAGAACAAAGGGAGTAAATTAATATGCAGCAGGAGACTGGGGTCGCCTCACAGCCCATGCGCGAGAGAAGTATCCGATTCAAGCAGCCAGAGTACAGGCAGTAAACATAACATGCGGTAAGCTTGGCAACACTGAGAAACTACTTGTAAAACTGAGAATATTCCTTGAATAACACCGGTTCCTAGTTTACAGCTAAGTACAGTACTGTAACAGAGCAAAGTCGCTGTACCCCCCAACCTGAGGTTTAGCCTGGCAGCACAGTTTAACATTTAACATTCCCCATGTAGCAGTGCACTATTTCAGCAGTGTTTAGTAGAGACAGAACATACATATCCCGAGGGCAAGATAATAGATAAATCCCCACAAGAGGGTGCTGTAGATGAGGTAGTTTATTACCTCTGGCACCCTTGGTATCCAGCTCTCCTGGAGGAGCTGTCGGTGGTGGTATCCAGCGACTGGGGGTCGAGGAGGCAGAGCATGAGCCTCTGGCACCCAGAGTTTCCTCGCCTCCTGGAGGGAGCTGTCGGTGGTGGTATCCGCGACTGGGGGCGGGAGGCAGAACGCTGGCTTGTGGCACCCACAGTATCCCTCACTCTTGAGGGAGTTGTCGATGGTGGTATCCAGCCACTGGGGGGGGGGTCAGCGAGGCAGAACGCAAGCCTCTGGCACCCGCGAGTATCCTCGCTCCTGGAGGGAGCTGTCGTGGTGGTATCCGGCGACATAGTAACTACCCTTTATCAATATGTAATGTTGCTGGGGCCTCCCTGAACTGGTCCAACATTTTAAATACCTAGGGATCACTATTGACAACTTGTTGTCCTACACTGCCCACATTGACAATACCGCCAAAGCAATCAGCAAACGTATTGGGCTGCTTTATCAGCACAGGCACAGCCTGACCCCTGAAGCCCTTAAAAATAGCAGTTTACAGCTCTGTGGGTTCCCTTGTTGACTATGTCCTTCCTATATACGGCTCAGCCACTGATACTGCCCCCCGGTGCTTAAAAACCGCCTTAAACAAAGGTTTGCTGGCTAACCTTAGGGGCACCTCGGCTGACTCATACCTGCAATTTGTATACCGATGTGCGTTGGCTCCCTCTCTCTTCCCGACTAAAATTCCAAGCCTGCCTCCTGGCAAAAAAGATCAGCTTTGGTACCCTCCCACCCGGGGTTAGTCAACTCCTGGTGCCTTGTATTATTCCACGGCACACTTGCAGTGCTGAGCACCAGTCCTTCATTATGCTGAAATGCCGCACTTCCCAAGGTCAAAGGTCTTTTGCGCACTGTGCCCTGCCCTGGTTCAACTCTCTTCAGGAAGATCTTATGCGGCAGCGTACGTTGGGTGCTTTCAAAGTCCACCTTAAACGACACCTGTTAAATGATGCCCACTGTGACTGTCACTCATAGCTTCCCCTCTCCTCCTCTGACACTGATGCCCCCTTGGCGCCCACTATCCCTCCCCCCCTCCTTCCTCGAGCCCTGTCCACTCTTCCCACCTACTCACCTCTCACCCTTACCCTCTGCTCCTTCCTGAGCCTTTCCCTCAACTCCCAACCTCTCACCTTCTACCCCTGCTCCATACCTTCCTTGAGTCTGCTCCTTCCTCCATGCCTCCTCTCCCACCACCCTCACCAGCTGCCTTTCTCCCTTCTTCCTCCTCTCCCCCCACCCTCACCACCTGCCTTCACACACACACACCCTTTCCCAGCTTAATTCTCACTGTATTGCCTGCCCTCTTGGCACTTGGGGCTCCTGCCCTGCCCACCCTACACTTATCTCCTCTCTTCTAACCTGTCTCCGCTGACAGCTGACTGGTATTCATCATCAGGCATCTAACACCTGTAAGTCTATTGTTTGGCCCTTTCTCCCCCTTATCCTGATTGTCTTGTTTGCTCCATTATATAATTCCCTCTTCCAGTCCAGTGTAATTTTGTAATACTATGTTTTGTATTGTGAACTTGACATGGAACCTATGCAAAGAGCTCTGAGTTCAAGTGGTTTATCCAGATTGTAATAAATAAATATATAAATAAATAAAATCTGGGAGAGGAGGTTGTCTGCAGTGTGCTTCTCAAAACCCTGGACCACTGTTCTTGTTCTATTTTTATCCTAAATCCTGCTTCCATTTAGTTTTTATCCAGTCAGTTGTGTGCTGCAGGTCAGATATATAGTTTTATACAGTATGGATATAGCTCCCTCTCCCAGCTTCGAGTGCCATACTGTTTCAAATACAGGTGTGTTGGGGGGAGCCATGAGCTTTTAATGTGGAGATTCTTAACTGGCGAGTAATATAATCTCTGATTTGATAAAAACGCAGGTGATCCCTTGGAGGCCTTTCAGGTCTGTTCTAATGGCATACCAATGCCCTAACCACAGTGAGGTGCCAAGAACTTCACACCACCCTCAGTGCCCTGAGAGTGACTGGCACCCTTGCTTTCTGGTGGGAGCATATCTTTGGGGTTTCCTGTGCCCCTGGCCAGAGTCTTGCAGCCAGCCACTTGGTGGACACAGTGTGTGCCAACCCTTGTGGAGCACGCTAGAGTCCCTTGACACCAAAGCACCATGATTTTGGTTCCTGCAGCTTCTTCTGACTGGCACCCATAACTTGGATGTCCCATCCATCCCTCCCTGGAACCCCACAGGGTGCCTACTCAGTGAGTGCACCTGGATAGTCGATGCTCTCTGTCAGCTTACTGGGTCCCAACTAATCCACATTCCAGAGCCTAACACCTCGAGGGGCACCCTATGTATATTTTGTCTGTAGCTCCTCCCAAACCAACTTCACCTATAGTGGATGATGTCCGTGCATCAGTGCAAGTCCTGATGATGATAGTGCTAAATCTCTTAGCGCTACTAGTGGGAAGAAGTTCCGCAAGGAGAAGAAAGACATGCAGGTCTCCGAGTGCTCAGCCCAAAAAGGTGCGGGTGTTAGCTGATTTCTTGCTAGAAAGGCACAGAGTAACACACCAGGTAGCTGCACACCAAAGGAAGACAAGGTACCAAACTGTAATGCAGAAAGAACTTGCAGTTTATTAGTATCCAACTAGAGAGTTGCAGCTTGAAACCCCAGTCCTTCGGGTCTCCCATGTGACCCTCATCAAGGTGTCTAGAGGATAGGAACAGGCACTATTATAAAGCACATTCTTAATGTCATACCATGTTTCATGTATTTTCTACTGCTCTCCTAAGCTAGACACTCAAATAGATACTTTTACTTTTTAGTGCAATAAATAAGTAGTGCAGTCATTCTTAATACCACTAGTACAAAACCTTTAATGAGCAGAGGTGTATGTTTAAAAACATTTAATGCTGGAGAACTATGAATAATAAAGATAACTGCCAACTTGAAAATGATAAAGGGGAAAATCCAAATAGTGATAGTAAAGTATTAGAGGAAAGGGAGATTGCACACAAAGAATTAGAGTTTATGCCTATATACTGTAGTATATGGTTACCCTTTGTTATGTATAAAATCGCCTGCTCAAAATCCTTGTTAAGCATTCTAAACCGCTATGCACATTCTAAAGTGTTGTTATATGATTCGAATAAGTCATACAGTTCAAAGGTCATACAATTTTAAATTTCTCATTTATTCTACACCTAGCTACTTACTAACCACCCAGTGCCCAAAGTCATACCTTTCACCTTTCAAAAGTCTGGAATTTTATTTTGTTATGTGAGTAGAACAAAGAAATGGCAAGATTTTTTTTGTTTTCACTTCAGTGGGGGTCTGTCACACTAGTGTAAAACCATATACTATAAAACATAAAATATGGTTAATCACAAACAACTCAGCATGTGTTTCCATCTCGGGGTTGAGATGACAGCATGGACCTCTCGAGGTTCATATGCTGTCATCTCAACCCCTCGATGGAAACACAGCCTTGTTGTGTATGGTTGCCCATACATTATTATCTATATATTGTAAAAAAGGAATTCTAGTTATGGACAAATGGAATCAGCTGAATGGGCAGAAACAGCATGTTATATATGTCAGTGCCAACTGGGCAGGCATAGTACTGTATGAAAGAATGAGCAAACATGTAATGTGTAATGCTATTTTGAAAAAGGAGTGATAAAAGCTTGTAAAAAGGGGGGAGGCTGGAGAAGCAAAATAAGCACTCTAGAAAAGTTCCTGAGAGCAAGTGATAAGATACTGCAAGAGTTCTAATGCCCAAGAAAAAATAGAGGAGTGGGTGATAGTCAAAAACTTCTGAAAAACTTTAGTACGTAGCGAATGCTGGCAACCAAAATGGGTGCCACCCAGTGATACCATAATATGGACCGATACATTATGTTCAGGGAAATTTCTAACAAGTAGGTTACTAAGTAGATGGTGTTCAAGTATTAAAGTAAATGCTTGCAAAAAAAGTGTGGGGAAGGGTTTAGAGATGCAACATGTGCTCTCAGAAAGTTCAAAGAGCAAATGGCAAAATATCGCAAAAGCTCTAATGCCCAAGAAAAGATGTAATAAAATTGTAGGTGGCAGCCACAGACTTCGAGGAACTTTCAGTACATAGCAAATGCTGGCAGCCAAACAGATGCCACCTAATAAGGCCAAAGTATGAATGGCAGTGTGAACGTCTGTTCAGGTAAACAGGGAAATAGGAAGGGTGGGGGGGTTAAATTCAGAAAGAAGAAAGGAGAGAAATAAGAAAGGGATGGGGAATGATGTGTATCTGGAAGAAAAGACAGAGACTGTTGAAAGACTCTGGGACTAAACTACTTAGTGGCATAAGTGATGATAACCCTGTATTGAAAGAGAACGGGTGAGAGAGCCAAGGTGTAAACCCAATATACAAACTCCTGATGGACTATCTTGTCCTTAGTTTGACAGGTAACCTCCTTGGAAGAATTTATTGTAATGTGGCAAATTGCTTCAGGTCATGCAACAATCCCAGGCCTTGGCTGCATAATTTTCCATTTACCTGAGGAAGGTGGTGAAGAGTAACGATTTTGGAACAGAGATGACATTTGATGGCATAATTCCTGATGACACGGGTGGTGAGGGATTGTGCTTCCTTACCTATGCTTTAAATGACTATTCTTCCTATAATTCATACGTAACATATCGAAATTGCCAGCAAATAAAGGTCTTATGGTCTATCAAGTCTGCTTGATTGTGCAGCTAGCAGCCCTTATACTGCAGCTGCCCTCCCTCCAGTGACCTTCCCTGTCCTATCCCCTTTGAAGCTGCTCACTGTTCTACAGGATACCACTTCCTCTGGCAATGCATTCCACCCAGACACCACCCTCTCCGTAAAAAGTGTCTCCTCATTTCCTCCTGAACCACACCCTTCCAATCTCAGATCATGCCCTCGAGTGTCCCTCCCTCCTTAATTTGAAAAGCCTCCTGCTCATCTTATTTATTCCCTTCATGTACTTGAAGGTTTCAATCATGTTCCCCATCCCTCCCTCTTCCAGGGAGTACATGTTCAACTCCCTCAGTCTACTCTCTTAGGGTAAGTCCCCTAGCCCTTGGATCATTTTTATTGCCCTGCGCTGCACTCCCTCCAGTAACCTAATGTCCTTCTTCAGGTACGGTCACCAGAACTGCACACAGTACTTCAGGTGTGGTCTAACCAGTGACCTGTATAGCGGCAGGATCACCTCCCCCCTCCTGGAGGATATGCCTCTGGCAGTACAACCCAGCATCCTGTTGGCCTTTGCAGTTGCCTTTCTACACTGTGCTAAGTTGTTCATTGCTCCTGTTATGATCACCTCCAGGTCCTTCTCCTCTTCCATCTTGGCTAGTTGGATCCCCCCAGCTGGTAGCTCCTGCTTGGGTTTTTTGCACTGAAATATAGCATCTTGCAATTCTTGGCAATGAACCCCAGCTGCCAAGTGTCCGACCAGGCCTCCAGTTTTGCCAGATCATCTTGCAACCCCTGCCACCCTTCTAAGTTATCCAGTATTGATCCCATCTTGGTGTCGTCTGCAAACAGACTGATCTTGCTCTTGATGTTTATTGAGATGTCTGCTATGAAGATCCCAAAAACACTGTCCCCAGTACAGAGCCCTGTGGCACCTCACTTGTCACCACCCTGGGAGATGAGAGCCTCCTCCCACCACCACTCCTCTGCTGTTTCCCTTGCTGCCAGTTCACTCACCCATCCCACCATCTTCGCCTCACCCCTGTGCCTTCCAGCTTACTTCCTAGCCTCCTGAAAGGCTTACATGGCATAGAGCACCGCCCTCATCTCTAGGTCGCTGAAAAGTAGGGAGGATTGCTACTGGGACCAAGAGCCCTGGGTCTGGAAGGGACCCTGGTGCGCTCCCCAGCCCAGACTTGAGGCATCCATAGTTGGGATCTGTTGCAGAGAGGAAATCTGGAATAGGATGCCTTGAAACAGATTCAAGGAGTCCATCCACCACTGCAGTACCTTGCGTACTGGGGAGGAAACCAGGACTGGTTGGTCTAACTTGTCCGTGCGCTGGTCCCACTGTACTGTGAGGGTCCACAGGAAGATGGGCATGAAGTCTGGCCAGTGGAACAGTGGGTATGACAGTTGCCATCAGGCCCAGCAATCGTAGTATATCCTTGCAGGAATTTATCAATTTGAGCACTCTGCACTGTTTTGGGCCAGGAAGGCTTTCCCTGCGCTTAGTCCAGAACCACTCCTGTATACTGTAACCTTTGGGACGATATCAGAACCAACTTAGGCAGATTGACAGTGATGCCCAGGAACTGGAAGAGCTGGAGAGTTCGCTCCAAAATCAGCAAAAGCTGTTTCCTGGTTGGGGACTTTAGGAGCCAGTCATCCAGATAAGGAAAAACATACAGTCCCTCCCTTATGAGAGCTGCTGCGATGGCTGCTAAGCACTTGGTAAAGAGTCACAGCACAGAGGACAAGCCAAAGGGCAGCACTTTGAACTGATAATGCTCGCCCTGAAAGGCAAAATGGAGAATCGTCCTGTGAGGAGGAAAGACCGAGATGTGCAGGTAAGCGTTCTGCATGTCCAGTGAGCACAGCCAGTCCCCTGTCTTGAGAAGGGACATCGGGCCTGGCAAAGTTACCATCGGGAACTTTTTGTACTGGATGTACAGATTGAGATCCTTTAAATCCAGAATGGGCCTCAGATTGCCGGTCATTTTGGGGACCAGGAAAAACCTGGAGTAAAACCCCTTGTTTCTCTGGTGGCTGGGCACTGGCTCGATGGCCTGCTTGAGCAGAAGGGACTACACTTCCTACCGGAGAACAGATAGGTGAGCCGGGGGATAACAGGAGAGTGGAGACTGGGTTTCTGAAGGCTGCTCGATGAGCTCCAAGGTGTGTCCTCTTTCTATGATCTGCAGAATCCATGCATCTGAAGTTATGGTTCTCTATTGATTCAGATGGAGGGAGAACTGACCTCTGACCACCACCTCCTGGTCCAGGGCCAGAAGAGGTGGGTCTGGCAAGGAGTCAAGCAGAGGTGAAGCCAGCCACAGGGGCTGGTCCCTCACTTCGGGGGCACTTGGCCACCGCTCCGGCACTGGAGGGAGCAGGTAAGGGAGCCTGGGCTCTGCATTTTCTCTGGGGCCAGGGAGCTGTCCTGGGCCTGTTGTTCATTTTACAGAAAGGAGGCCACCCTCTGCCTCTTGGTTGAGTGTGGTAGAGGGAGTGGACAGACTTAAAGGCCCTGCCCGAGGCTTGTAGATCATTAATGATATCCTGGACATCAGTGCCAAACAGCTTAGTGCCATTAAAGGGTGCATTAAGCACTTTTTGTTGCACTACAGCCACACCCCTCAATACTCTGAGCCAGGAGTGCCTACGTAGGCATATGCCCATGGCAGCTGCCCTGGCAACGGTGTCAGCCATGTCGTACAGGGCTCTGAGGAGATGTTTATTGACATCCTCAACAGCTTGAAGGCACTGAAGCAGTTCCTGCTTTTGAGTGACCTCTGAAAGGGCCTGGGCGGCAGCCTTGCCCCTCTTCCAGTTGGCATTCTGGATTTTGCCATGTGCAACAGATAGTTTGCAATCCTCAAACCTAGAGTAGAGGAGGCATAAACCCTTTACCCCAGAGGCGATTCTGTGAGACTCTTTGCCTCTGGGGTGGGAACTAAGGTGCTTGAGACTTTAGACCGTTATGGGCTGCCTTGATGACCACTGAGTATGTTTCGGGCTGGCAGCATAACAGGGGAAGACCCTAGGGGCTGATAAAATTTGTCCACCCTGCAAGGCATAGCTGGCACCATGTCTGGTCTGTGCCAGGCTGCTGTGGCTACATTCTTCAAGGATGGTAAGATTAGAGGAATGCTCTTCGGGAGATTCTGGAATCTCCAGGAAATTCACCAATTCTTTCCTGGTGGCATCCTCTCCCTCAGAGCGAAGCCCATGGCTGAGGACAGCTGCTTCATCATATTGAAAAATGTGGGGTCTTCATGAGGAGACCTAGGGGTATGCTTCACTGAGTCCTCACTAACAGAAGAGGCTGTAGATCTGACAGAGTGTAGGATCTCTTCCTCTTCCTCCTCCTCATCATCTGGCAGAGGTGCTGTCGGTATGGGTCTGGTGGGCACAGAGACCTGGACAGCAGATTTCTTCACCGATGCAGCCAACAAAGATCCCCTAGAAGAAGGAGAGGCCAACGGGGAATGAGTTCGACTGGGGGGAGAGGTCGTGATCTTGGTCTTTTTTGTGACTTCTTCCCGAGGATTTGTCTCGGGCTTTGGAGGCCTGGGAGCTTGAAGAACTGGTAGGTGACTGACAGGCCGGAACCCCAGAGGAGACCTGCCCAGAAATGGCTACTTGTTGATCCATCAGGAAATTTTTGAGAGCCTTCCTGCGTCACCTGAGAGTTGTTTCGTTAAACTTCTGGCAGTGCTCACAGTCAGAACTGTGGTCCTGCCTAAGACGGCAGACACAAAAGAGTGTTCATTTGTGGAGGCAATCTTTCTGCAGCGGCAGTGACGGGAGAGAAGTCAAGGATTAACTCTTGACATAAACAAATTGTAGGAATCTAGAAAAAGAGATTCTAAAAGGTAAAGTTAGAAAAGCCATAGGTGAAGAAAGGCACTATTACTGCAATGGAGATTCCACAGAAACCCATGCGAGTGAGTCAACGGTGGAAAGAACTGAGGAGGGAGCAGGGCTGCACATGCCTTTATACGGTTGATGACATCAATGGCGCGATGGCCCAGTTGTACTGCTAAAATCTTCCAAGCAGATTTCCTTTTCCAACGGTGAAGTTCCTATGGTGTTATCTGATGACTGAGATACCCTGAAAAGATCCCTTTGTTCTTTTGCTGCCTGAGCACCGGTGCTATAGCTCTTTTGTTCAGCAAGGTGAGCACCTGCTCCCAATGTGGTAGGGAGGATAAATGGAGGGAACAGGCAAAAAATTTGGAGGCTGATCCAGAAGTTCTAGAGTATGATCCCTCTTGATTAGCTGTAGGAGCCAAGCATCGGTCGTAAGGACCCTCCATTGATCTAGATGGAGGAAGAAACAACCCCCGACCACCACCTCCTGGCTGTTGGTGGGGTGGGGGGTCGGGCAAGGAGCCATGCTGAGGCACAGCTAGCACCCAGGGCTACACTTTCACCTCTGGAGCTTTTGGCAGAGGCACCTGTGGTGGAGGAAGGGACAGGAAAGGCGGACCCTGCTCTGGGGTCTGAATCCTGACCTAGCCTTCTGGGGACCTTACAAAGGAGGGACATGGTCTGCTCCTCGGCTAGTTATGACATAGAGAGTGGACAGACCTAATGGCTCTGCCAGAGGCCTGCAGGTCATTGATAATATCCTGCATGTCATGGCCAAAAAGCTTGAAGCCCCCAATGGGGGCATTCAGGATGTTCTGCTAGACATCAGCAGTGAGTCCAGAGACTCTTAGCCAGGAGTGCCTTTGAAGGCAAATGCCAGTGGCAGCAGCCCTGGCTGTGGCATCAGCCATGTCATAAATGGCCCATAGAAGATGCCTGCCAACATCTGCCACAGCCTGGAGAGACTTTTTATTTATTTATTTCTTGAAGTCTAGGAATTACTTACAACCCTTTGAGTCAGGGACTCTTTTTCAGAGGCTCCACGTCAGCACAAAGTGTGGCAGGCAAGTGTTACAGACATCATGAACAATAACAGTAATTATACACAAACAGAAAATTATACAGTAGGGAGTTATATGATAATGGTGCAATACAATAAGCATTGTCAATTGACATGGGTGTAACCAAAATTGTTGAAATAAGTCTGAGGAGAAAAAATAAATACTAGAGACAGGAGCAATGGAGCTATGGAGGAGAAAGTGAGAAACAGGCCCAGAAAGTGGACCAGAGGAGAGCTGGAAAAATAGTAGCGACCAGAAAGCCACCCAGTGGGCATTGTTGTAAGGCTAAGATGCAGGAGAGGAAATAGTAGGAGGGTTACGACAGTGTTATGGGCAGTCACAGTTTGATGGAACCAGGATGTGGTCCCACAGTTCTTTTCTGAAAGGGCCCAACCTGGGTGTGGATAGGAGAGAACAGGGGATGGAATTCATCCATAAAGGGCCCTATATTTGAAGGACCTTTGACCGGCAGTGGTTCTATAGAAGGGACTTGGAAAGCAGATTTGTTGGTGTGTTGGTTGCCCGCCTGTGCTGTTCTGGAGATAGGAGAAGGTTATAGCCAGGGCATGAGTGGCCCATAGAGATTGTTTTTGCTAGTAGACAAGTGTATTAGTAGAGACACCAATGGAAATTTAGCCAGGCCGATCGTTGATAGAGATCGCAGGTATGCATCAGCCTGTTGTGGCCAGGCAGCAGGCTTTATTTAAAGAAAGTTTAATTTTGCTCAGAGCAGAGTTTGAGGCATACCCGTAGATGAATATACCATAGTCTACCAAGGATAGGATAGAGCTGGAGACTGCCAGTCTAAGAGTAGCAGGGGGAGGCAGAACCTAATTCTATAGAGGAGACCAATTCTGGCATTAACTGTGGAGCAGGTAACGGTAATGTGTTCATGGAAGGAGAGGGCAGGATCAAGGGTGATACCAAGGTATTTAAAAATGGGGAACAGATTCCAGAGGGTGCCATGAGAATTGAGGATGAAGAGGACGGAGGACTTGTACTTATTTTAGTGGTGAGAAAATAGCATTACCTTTGTCTTTTTATAGTTGAGAATAAGGTTATATGTACATACGAATGTGCCAGCAGAAACAGACCACCCGGTCTATCTAAGTCTGCTCGAGTGTGCAGCCAACACCCCTAGTTTGCAGCTGCCCCACCCCCTTCCCTTTGTCATCCCACTGCCACCCCCCACCCTCACTCTCCCCTCTTCCCTGTTCCCTGTCCCATGCCCTTTTGAAGCTGTTCACAGATTTACATGATACCATCCATTCTAGTAGGGCATTTCATTTTGCTACCACCCTCTCTGTGAAATAGTTTCTCCTCATTTCCTTCCTAAATCTTCCCCCCTCTAGTCTTAGCCTGTGCTCTCTGGTGACCCTCTCCCTCCTTAACTTAAAGACCCCATCTGCCCTATCCTTATTGATTCCCCTCAGATACTTGAATGTCTCCATCCTGTCCCTTCTATCCTCCAGGGTGTACATATTCAGGTCTCCCAGCCTGCTGTCATAGTCTCTCCTCCATTCCATATCATCTTTGTTGCCCTCCTCTGCACCCTCCAGCAGCCTGATATCATGTTTCAGGTATGGTCTCTAAAATTGCACACACTACTCCAAGTTTGGCCTTACCAGCGACCTGTAGACGGCCAAGATCACCTCTCTTCGCCTGGATGGAAACCCTCTCGCTATGCACCCCAGCATTTTGTTCGCTTTTGCAGCCACTCTCCTGCACTGGGCAGTGTTGTTCATGGTCCCTGTTATCATTACCCAGGTCCTTCTCCTCCTCAGTGATCCCCAGCTTAACCCCCCAGCCAGTATTCTATCCTTGGGGTCTTCACCCCAAAGTGCATAACCTACACTTCCTTGAATTGAACCCCAGCTGCCACCTTTCTGACCACTCATCTAACTTGCGTAGGTTCCCCTGCAGCTGCTTCCATCCCTCCTCTCCATCTACCACTGCTCCAATGTTGGTGTCATCAGCGAACAGACTTACCTTGCTCACCACCCCGTGTGCAATGTCTGATATGAAGAGCCCAAACAATACTGGCCCCAACACAGAAGCACCTGTGGCACCCCACTCGTCACCGGCCTTGGAGTTGAGAGCTCCCCTCTCACCACCACCCATTGCAGCCTGCCACTCAGCCAGCTTGTAATCCAGTTTATCATTTTTGCCCCTACCCCTACACCAGTTAGCATCCCCCCAAGCCACCCATGAGGCACCGAATCGAAAGCCTTGCTGAAGTCCAAGTAAAGAACATCCACTGCATGACCCTTATCCAGCTCACCTGTCACCCAGTCATAATATTGTAAGAGGTTGGTTTGACAAGACTTCCCTGAAACAAACCCATGCTGCCCCACATCCTGGAGGCCGTTGTCCTCCAGGTACGACACCAGTCTTTCCTTTAGTATCGCTTTCCATGAGTTTGCACACTATGAAGGTGAGACTTCACTGGACAATAATTACCCGGTTCATCCCTTGGCCCGCTCTTGTGTAATGGTACCATATGTGCCATCCTTCAGTCCAGTGGCACACATCCTGACTCCAGTGAAGTGCTGTACAGATCTGCCAGCTGCTCCGCCAACACCTCCACCATCTCCCTCAGCACCCAGGGGTGGATACCATCTGGCCCTGGTTCTTTGTCAACCTTCAGTGCCCTTAGTCCCTCTAGGACTCTATTTGCCTCAGTTCTTCCATCTGTCGCCTCCTCTCCCCTGTCCCCACCCTCCCAGCCCATGCTGGTAGCGGTCCCCCCTTTTCTTCCATGAGCACTGAGCAAAAGTATTCATTTAGTGCTTCTGCCTGCTTCTCCCCCTTTTCCGTCCACTCCCCACCCCTTTTTATCCTCACTATTGTCTCCTTGCACTTCCTTTTCTCCCTGATGTATCTGAAAAAGTCCCCCCCCCATTAATTCCTCATGCTAATCTCAGTTCCCTCTGGGCCTTGGCTTCTCTCACTTTTCTGTTCACCTCCCTGGAACATCTTGCATATTTCTTCCTGTCCACTTCCTTCCCCGTCTTCCTAAACCTCTGGTGCGCCACTCGTTTTGCCCTCACCACCTCCACAACCTCACTGTTCAACCAGCATGGTTTTCTTGCTCTGCTCCTCTTACTTTGTGCCTTGGTGCAGGCTTCTGTTGCCTCTGTAACCCCCCGTTTAATAATATCCCATTTCTGCTCCATGTCCATCTCTTGCCTTATGCCCTCCAGTTTCCCTTTCAGTACTTTCTGCATCCTCCCAAAGTCCCCCCTGAAGTTTACCACCCGAGTAACTGATTTATCTGGCTCCCCACATTGTGATATTAAACCACACCATTTGGTGATCACTGTTGGCTAGTGGGTCCTCTACCTTTATTTCCCTCACTGCCTCCCCATTCGACAATACCAGATCTAAAGTGTTCTTTAGCCTAGTAGGTACAGTAACCAACTGTGTCAGAGACCCTCCTGAATTGTGTACAGGAGCACTTTCTCCCTAGCACTGAGGTGACCAGAATGCTTCAGTCAATCCCCGACAAGTTGAAATCCCCCACGATGACCACCTTCCCTATTCAACATACCTTTTTGAATTGTCCCGCCAACTCCCTGTCAAGCTCCTCAGACTGGGACGGCGGTCTGTATACCACCCCAAACCTCAATTTCCTACCCCTTGAGTCTAGGAGCTGCAGCCAGATTGCCTCTGTTCTCCATTCTTCTCCCTCGTCCCTTGTGCATTTGATCCCGTCCCTCACATAGACTGCCACCCCCTCCCCCCCCATTACGGTCCTTCCTGTATAATTTGTATCCTGGGATTGCCAGATCCCAGTCTTGGTGCTCAGTTGCCCAGGTTTCTGTGACAGCTGCAATATCCACCCTCCACACTGCTAAGAGTATCTGTAGCTCAGCAGATTTGTTTCCTAGGCTTCTTGCATTCAGTGAGACCACCCTCCATAATGCCCCCTTCCATTCACTAGCCTCCATCTCCTCCCTTCTACTCCCTCCTTTTTTGGCTGCCCCGAGTCCTTCCCTGCTAGCCTAGGGGGGTAGGCTATGACTCCACTCTATCAGATCCCTGCCTACCTGCTGTCCACTTGCCACCCCCCATCTAGTTGAAATCCACCCATATCATACTATACCTCCCCCAGTCTTTGCTTTAATACTGCCTTCCCCTGCCCACTCAGGTGCAGCCTATCCCTTGCAAACAGATTATTATCCCAGGTACTGCCCCAGCCACCCACAACTCCATACCCCTTAGTTTGACACCATTCTACCAACCATGTGTTCAACTCTCTAATCCTCTTCTTTCTCACTGTGCTTGTACAGGGTACTGGGAGCATTTCGGAGAAGGCCACAGACTCCCCAGTCTCCTTGCACAGCCTTCTCACTTCCTCAGTCCTCTCCCTTGTTACCACCACTGTTTCCCACTAGGTCATTTGTCCCCACATGTACCACAATGTGTGGTTTCCTCCTACCCTCTTTATGCACCTTAGGATTGCCTGTCCTGCCATGTCTGCCTTTAATCCTGGTATGGACTCACCCATATCCAACTGTGCCTCTCCCTTGCTGCCCCACCTGATCCCCTTGAGTATGGAGTCCCCCACCACCAGTACACCCACCTCATCTTTCCTTGTGCCCATCGCTACCCCCCACACAGGTTCTCATTTATGGACCCTCTCAAGACTGTGTTTTTACCATGTGCCCCAGTGTCTTCCCCCTGTCCCTCCCAATTAAAACCCTCCCCCTCCTCCTGTTTGACTGCCAACCTCCCTCTCCCTCCTCACCTCTCCGAGTATTATCCCTCCTCCTGCACCACCATGCTCAGTCTCTCCACTAGTAATGCCCCTCACTCCCTCTTCTTTGTGAGTGCTATCTCTTGTGCAGTCATGTCCTTCATCCTCTTTCCCAAGTGTTGCTAGTAAAGTAAACATGTTCCCTATCCCCTTTGCCTTACTATGTGCTTTCTCCTCCCTCCTCAAAAGGGTGGCAAGGGACACCTCAGGGGAAGGAAACAGCTTCTGATAGGGGACTCAGTTGTTAGGGGGGTAGAACTGGGGAAGGGAGAGGAGAGTAAGGTGCCTGCCTGGTGCTATGGCTTGGAGGGACAAGAAGCGAATCCTCACGATTGCAGAAGCAGCATCACAGGAGAGGGAACTAGATATCATTGTCCACCTTGGGACAAATGACCTAGCTAGGCATGGAATCAGTGCAGTGCAGGATGAATTTGTGGAGTTGGGGAGGGGGCCTCAGACAGGTAGCAAGCACGGTTACTTTCTCAGAGGTGCTGCCAGTCCATGGCAGGGGTGAGGCTAGGGTACTGCACACCATGCAGTTTAATGAACGGTTGCAAAACTGGTGCAGAGCACAGGGCTTTGGCTTCATTGGGGACGGGGGTTACACCTGAAGAGATGAAGGTCTATACTGGCATGATGGTCTGCATCTGTCCACGAAGGGGACCAAGCTCCTAAGTGACAGGTTTAAATGCTTCCTTGGCAAGCTTTTAAACTAGCCAAGGGGGGAGGTGCTGATAAGAAGCAGGAAAATTCAAGCCTCCCCCCACAAAACATGGCAGGTAGTAAGGTAAACACTGAGGTACAGAGCTCAACAGAGGGCAGGACAGGGGTAAATGGAAAAATAGACAAGGGCAATAAGAGCATTGATGGGGGAAAAAGGATAAAGCCAACATTAAATGGAGGGCAATGAGTACCAGTGCCCGTAGTCTGGGAAACAAGCTTCCTGAGCTAGTAGCCCTGATGGAAGATGAAAAATTGGATATTGTGGCAGTCACGGAAACATGGTACACGGAGAACCATGACTGGGATGTCAATGTACCGGGGTACACAGTCTACAGAAGGGACAGGGAGGGTAAAAGAGGAGGTGGAGTAGCTCTGTTCATAAGTGAAGGGATCAAAGCTACAGAACTAAAAAGTAAAGGGGGAGGACAAGAGGCACTCTGGGTCACCTTGGAGACAGGGAATGGCATCACAATCCGCACAGGGGTTGTATACAGACCCCCGTCTCAAGGGGAGGAAACGGACAAGAAAATGATAGAGGACATTCTCAAAATGGCTGAAAAAGGGGAGATACTGTTGATGGGGGACCTGAATATGCCAGATGTTAACTGAATGATATGTACTGCAGCCACATCCAAGAGCAGGGTCATTCTCGATGCCCTGCAGGGGGCAGGCATTAGACAGCTAGTGTTGGAACCCACTCGGGAGGGAGCAGTACTAGACCTGGTACTCTCAAATGGAGAGAGGATCACAAATTTAGAAGTCAGTAGACATCTGGGAATAAGTGACCACTGCACAGTGTGCTTCACAATAAGCACAACCATGAAGACAAGCCATACAAAAACAAGGATACTGGACTTTAGAAGGGCCAACTTTCGCAAAATGGGTGAATACGTGAAGAATGCACTAGCAAATGGCCAAAAGGAGGTGGAAGAACAATGGAAAAAATAAAACTGCTGTCATAGAGGCAACAAGCCTTTGTGTGAAACAAATAAAGAAAACAAAGTGGAGTAAAAACCACTATGGTTCTCAAAAGAGGTGACAGGGAAGGTTAAGGAGAAAAGGCTGCATTCAGAAAGTATAAGGAATCACAGAAGGAGCACGAAGGAACTGTATCAATTAAAGCAGAAAGAAGTGGGAAGGCAGTCAGAATAGCAAAGGCCCAAACCGAGATAAAATAGCCAACTCAGTTAAGAAGGGGATAAAACCTTTATAGGTACATTAGGGAATAGAAAGGTTAAGGGAGGAATAGTGAAGATTAATAAAGGAGAGGGGAGGTAGGCAGAGGGAGACAGTGAAAAGGCAGAGATACTGAATGAATACTTTTGCTTAGTATTCACAAAAGAAGATGAGGAGGAATTACCTAAACTAGACAATAGAAGCACTCTGGGTAGGGGTTGACTCCAGTCCATTTACAAAAGAAAGAGTCCTGAAAGAACTCCTAAAACTCAAAGTGGACAAAGCAATGGGGCCTGACAGGATTCACCCCAGAATCCTAAAAGAACTAAGGAGGACCTAGTGATACCACTGACCACACGTTTAACAAATCATGGGAGGATGGGGTGGTACCTGAGGACTGGAGGAGGGCAGATGTGATTCCCTTCACAAAGTGGGAGCAAGGCAGAAGCAGGAAACTACAGACCTGTAAGTTTGACCTCAGTGGCAGGGAAAATGATGGAATCATTTCTGAAAGAAAGAATTGTTGAGTACCTAGAGGCTAGCGGGGCACAGGACCCAAAGCAGCATGGATTTACAGCAGGAAGGTCATGTCAGACGAATCTAATTGATTTCTTTGACTGGGTGACCAAAGTAATAGACCAGGGAGGGGCTGTGGATATGGCCTGCCTAGATTTTAGCAAGGCATTTGACACAGACAAAAGAGACAAAAGACTAATAATCAAGTTAGCCAGCCTGGGAGTGGGTTCCAGGGTGGTAGCCTGGGTAGCAAACTGGCTGCACAACAGGACACAGAAGGTAATAGTGAATGGAACACATTCCGAAGAAAGGGGGGTTACTAGTGGAGTACCTCAGGGCTCAGTACTGGGTCCAGTCCTCTTTAACATCTTTATAGGTGACATTGCAGAGGTCTGGAGGAAAGGTATGCCTCTTTGCAGGTGACACAAAGATCTGTAATAGAGTTGATACACAAGGAGGGTGGGTAGAAAGGATGAGAAGGGACTTGGCAAGGTTGGAGGAATGGTCAGACATATAGCAACTTAGATTCAATGCAAAGAAGTACAAAGTAATGCACCTGGGAAACCAAAACCCAGGAGAAGAGTACATAATAGCAGGGGAGGTACTAACAACAACAAAAATGGAAAGCGACTTGAGGGTAGTCATATCTGTTCTGCCAACTCAAACCAAGCAGCTATTTGCCATTCACACTCACATACACACAATAACAGTACAATAAGTATAGCAAGCCAAAGCTTTATTATAGCAAAATACAAAAGGTTATACATCACCGATTCAATAAAGCATCATCCAAGCCCTCTTCCAATGGCTGGGAAGCCCCCTTGTCAGCCTGGCTAGGAGTCTCTTGAACCGGGAACTGGCCCCACAGCGATGCGTCCACCCTGCAGGAGAGGCTTCTAACCAGGCGTCTGGAAAGTCCCATTTTATATGTTTTATCTGGTATTTAGAAATGCTAAACCATCATGTCCTAAGCACTGGCCAGGTGCCCAGAACATCACGAATTCAGCATGACAAACACCACTTATTCTCATAATAAATAGTTGGCATTCGTTAGATCATCATGCCCTAAGCACTGGCCAGGTGTCCAGAACATCATGAGCCAAACAATGCCAGAGATTCTCACAACATCTTGTATGCGACCTCAAGTCAGCAAAATACACTGTCTGAAGCAAAACATAATAATGAGGCTATCTAAAGAGCAAAACACCAATTAAATGAAGCAGCATGTAAAATGGAGTCACACAATACAAAATGGAGTACACATTACATGAAATAGCATACAAAATGGAGTAACAATAATCAACATATTATACTATCACTACATTCGGTCCTTTGATTATTGTGAATACGATTTGTATGATATTGGTACCATAGCAAAATTACTACGAATATAACATGATAAGTAACAAGTCCAAATAAGCAAGATAATTGTCACTACAGCAATGATTATGATAGGATATATCAGAATATTTAACACTTTTGTAGCTGATGGAGACCATCCTGTAAAATATCCCACCAATAATGAGTAGTCTCTTGTTGAATCTTGGAACTTAAATCAATCATTTTATTTTTAACTATCGTAGTTTTGCACCTGACTTTGCACTAATGATTTATTTCTTATTGCCAAATGAGCCTGCATTACATCTGTTTCCTGAATTATCTGTTTAATTTTATTTAATGAGATACTCAGTCTTGATTGATCTAAAATATTGGGCTGCCAATACAAAATAAGCTTCTGCTCATTATCAGGGACCTGTGCATTTTACTGTGGTGGATGACATTACAATCCAATGATTACTAGGAATCCATGATTTGAACACGGTCCTCCACACATATTCATTATTACTCATTAAATCACTCTGGGCCTTATTTCTTTGCATTATAGAATACATATGTCGCATTGTGCATTCTGTCCAATCAATAAATCATGAAACATTTTCTGCTACTCCCATTCCCCATACCTGTGAAGCATTAAATAACTGCAAGAACTCAAAATCATAATTCAAAGTTAATCTTTGGGGTAAGAAAACAGTTGGCATCCATTGAGCTTGTAAGTTAATTAAGCTAAATACATCAATTCCTACTGCCTGAAGCCTGTTAGTCAGTGTTTCTATATCCACACTATTTAAAATTCCCATGCCTGCCCTGCTCCACCTAATAGCGTATCATACCAAGCTCTTTTATATTTGCATTTTCTACTAAACATAAACGTTATGTTAAAATGGATTACATTTTCTGATACCGCGCTACTGATGTACATGTGGATGGAACCTTAATTATACTATCATTGCTAATTACAGGATGATTTTTCAACACTGTAATGTGATATGCCCAAGTAGTTCTATTAGTTATTGCAGTAGCATTATGCAAAACAAAGTATTTACATTAACTAGTTCAATGGTTTCGTTAAAATGTCTGATTGATTCATGCAACAGTCTGGTCCTCAGTGAGGAGTTATCATGCACATGTCTGATAAGTTGCAGCATTTAATAGCAGTCTTATTCTGCAAAGAGATTTCATCTGTTTCGTAGGCATATTGTCCTGGGCCACCAGTTGTCATCCAGAGATTGACCCCGTGAAAATGTCATGTTCAGTACCACACACTTCTGTCCGGATGGGCAGCTAAAGTTCCCTGGGTTCTATCTTTGGTATCATTTTTCCAACTCCAGGTTCCTTTACAACCAGTGTCATTACAGTTAACCTTTGAATCCTTCCTCCAGGGGTAACTAGCTCTGCCAAATGGACTATAAGACACACCAGCATTCCTTTTAAAATCCATTGCTGGACCTGTAAGTGGCTTTCTCTCCCAAATGTCCACATTTTTGATGTGCCCATTTTGCCAGCCCTGATAACTGCTGACTTTGAGTTTCTTCAATATCCACTGGAAGAATCTTAGCTTTTTCATCTGCAATAGAATTATACCATCGTTCTAGTGTATCTGAAGCACAATGAGCATCAACATGAAATACAGTGGTCTGAGTATTTTGCACCATAGTCCATATTTCCTGCCACAGTTCTTTTCCCCATATTTCTTTCGAATAAATTTTCCACTCATCCTTAGCCCAAGTGGGCAGCCAGGTTGTTAAACCATTGGCTACAGACCATGAATCAGTATAAATATGACATGTACCTTGCAACCTTTGTGGGTATTACACTGGAAGGGAGGAAGGTAGCTACCCTCCCTCCAAGCTCCTACTGGTGGAAAACACAGCTCGAGGTGCAAGAGACAGCTCGAATACTGTAGCAATAAAAAGGTTAGCTGTGAAACACAGACAAACAACAAAAACAAACACACATCAGTTTAAAAATAAAACAAGATTATTTCCATAGGATAAAAGAAGCCAAGCGTCCCTGGATTCCCTTATCCTAAGCATGACAAAATGTCCAGATTGATGGTAATACCGTACGTACGTATCTCTGTAGATGGTAAACTCTCAAAAACAGCTGTAATAGTCCTTTTTTCAAAATTGTAAAAGTTTGTTCCTCTTCACTTAGAATACTAGTTTTGCAATAAAAGTCAAATTACATGGTTCACTCTTGGTGTGCTTTCATGAAAACATACATTTTGTGTGAAAAGTTGTGCTTTAGGCATGGAATACACATCAAGTTTGAACTGGTAGTAACATAAAATGTTGAAACACAAGAAGGTCAAATAACGTGCAAAAGGTCACAGTGTGCATGCAAGGGTCATTCAAACCCAGCCATTCCTGTAGTGTCCTTGAACACCACCAATATTAAAATATCTTTACACAATAAAACTGCTGGCCAAGACAGTACACACATATACATACACAAAAAGAAATACTTAACACAAAATAAGACTGACATTGTTTCACACCAATTTGCTGAGGTAATTCCATAGTTCCATTAGAAAACTGTACGTGGTTTAGATATATGTGCTACCTCCTGCCTGTCTTGTAACACTGATAATTTTTAAACCAACACATTTATACATATTGCCATGCCAAATCTTTCCAGAACAAAACACTGTTTAAACACATCGTCTGTAAGTGAACACATCTCATAACATGATTACACCTTTTGGCACATAACTAAAATATGGCACTCTGCCATTTTGCAAAAAGTTTCTGGTTTTAACTAGAAGTATGATAAAGCCATTTATAGCTGTTAACACATTACATTTTCACCTAACAGTGGCTTGGCACGTTGCTTGCAAACTGCAACTCTTTCTGCACATTGCAATCTATATGACGTCATAATTCTTCACCATCAACGCTACCTGCTCCAAGCACAACTACAAACAAAAGTTTTTCACTGACCCTATCTAGGCAGCACAAATGTTCCATTAAAAATAAAGCCAATTAAAACAGTCAGCTATGAGGCAAAGAAGCTTCTTCCTTTTTTTTTTTCTGTAACCTGTTGTGCACTGAAGGCAGTCAATCCTATCTCGCAACCTTGACAACAGAACATAATTACAGAACACAGATATAAGCTAGAAAATATGCATGAGAACAGACAGAGCATTACCTTGTTTAGTATACGTATTACAGAAATAAAACAGACAGACATAAAACAACTTTAAATAAAAAAAAATTCAGACTTACCCGGTGCCAAGGTATTTTTCTTCTTCTTTTCCGATACACTAGTCTAAGTAAAAAAACTGACTGCAGGACCTTCGTGATAATTTCCAAACACTGCAACTATTAACTCTTTCAAAGGTTTTAACCCTTTCAAAAGTTTTCTTTTGGCCATTTTAGTAACCTGCCAAACCAAGTCTTTCTCCAGAGCTCTGGTTTGCAGTTTAAAAACAAAACAAACAAAAATCTCTAACAGTACTAGGTTGAGATCCATCTGGTAGAGGTCCCCAGTACTTGGGTTTAGGATCAAATGTTTCAGCCTCTATAGGAGGCAAGGAACTTGAAATTGATACAGAAAACTTGAAACTACACAGATAGGCAACATGGGGGATTTTCAAATCATCCGTCTGTAGTCACCTACTGTGCGCATCCACAGTAGTTTATTTTTCTTTTTCTAGATGTTGCTTATCTAACTTTACTTAACCAGCCGCTGCTTTTCTCCTAAAAGCAGCCTGAACTGTGAAAGCCATCATTGGCTCTAACAGTATATACTTGCAGCAAGCACAAATTACAAGTACAAAGGGCAGTTGCCCTTGCTTGTTTGAGCCTTAATACACCTTTAAAAAAAAAGAACTCATCCTTTTTCCTAAAAATAGACATTTTATTTTCGAATCCTGCCGACTACGCCAAAAATGTTCTGCCAACTCAAACCAAGCAGCTATTTGCCATTCACACTCACATACACACAATAACAGTACAATAAGTATAGCAAGCCAAAGCTTTATTATAGCAAAATACAAACGGTTATACATCACCGATTCAATAAAGCATCATCCAAGCCCTCTTCCAATGGCTGGAAGCCTCTGTCAGCCTGGCTAGGAGTCTCTTGAACCGGAACTGGCCCCAGACGATGGCACCACCCTGCAGGAGAGGCTTCTAACCAGGCGTCTGGAAAGTCCCATTTTATATGTTTTATCTGAGATTTAGAAATGCTAAACCATCATGTCCTAAGCACTGGCCAGGTGCCCAGAACATCACGAGTTCAGCATGACAAACACCACTTATTCTCATAATAAATAGTTGGCATTCGTTAGATCATCATGCCCTAAGCACTGGCCAGGTGTCCAGAACATCATGAGCCAAACAATGCCAGAGATTCTCACAACATCTTGTATGCGACCTTCAAGTCAGCAAAATACACTGTCTGAAGCAAAACATAATAATGAGGCTATCTAAAGAGCAAAACACCAATTAAATGAAGCAGCATGTAAAATGGAGTCACACAATACAAAATGGAGTACACATTACATGAAATAGCATACAAAATGGAGTAACAATAATCAACATATTATACTATCACTACAATATCAGATGACTAAAGGTGGTAAGCAATGTGAGAAGTCAGTAAGGAGAGCTAGGGGATACTGGGATGCTTAGGACGGGCATCACAGGTAGAAAAGGGAAGTGGTTATCCCTCTGTACAGACGCTTGGTGAGACCCCATCTGGAATACTGCAGTTTTGGAGACCCCATCTACGCAAGGACATAGACAGGATGGAAGCAGTCCAGAGGAGGGCAACTAAAATGGTGCAGGGTCTGCATCAGAAACCATATGAAGAGAGTCTGAGAGAGCTTAATATGTATACCCTTGATGAAAGGAGGGACGGGGACATGATAGAAACTTTTAAGTACCTCAAGGGAATCAACAAAGTCCAGGAGGGTAGCATCTTTCAGAAAAAGAGATGTGTAAGAACAAGGGGCACAATTTAAAGATAGAGGGGGGACGGCTCAGGGGTAATGTGAGGAAATCTTTTTTCACGGAGAGAGTGGTGGATGCATGGAACCGCCTTCCTGGGGAGGTTGTTGGGTCTAAAACAGTGGGGGAATTCAAACATGCATGGGACAGACATAAGGCAATTGTAGTGGGGGGTTGCAGGAAGTAGGCTGTTGGCTAACTAGAATCTGCAGCTTATCCAATAGGAAGGGAAATGGGCAGACTGGGTGGGCCAAGTGGTCCTTATGTGCCATCAAAGTCTATGTTTCTATGTTTTCTGCCTACTGCTGCTCCTCTTTTTCTAGGTCCTACTAGAGTCCATCCTTCGTCAGCTGGCTTCCTGTCTAGTTTGCTCCTCCCCCTCCCTTGACCCACTGATCTTACTTCGAGATACAGCTCTTGCAGCAGGTAACACCATTAGGACTGAAGCCGGCAGGCGTCAGGACCCCACAGAAATCTTCTAGCTAGCAGTCTTCAGCGGGGACTGCCTCCGACGCCGGTCCTGCCTCTGACGCCAGATGTAGTACATAAGGAGGCAGTCCCGCCAGATTCCCAGTTTTTCCCCGTCACGATTTCATGTCTCGACCCTTCGGTTCGCTTTAGCTGTGACGCCTGGTTAAGTTCTTCCTTCGGGGAAAAGTTCATTTTTTCTGCTCAGTTTCTGTCTGATGTCCTCTCCAACTTCCGTTGAAGGCCATCCATCAAAGTGAGCCTGTGGGAAACAAATCCCATTCAAAGACCCACATTCGGCCTGCATCCGGTGCCTAGGCCCAGATCACGACACCTGGGTCTGCTCCTTCTGCCAGGGGTTCAACAGCCGGACCCGGATCCGTCGCCAGAAGGCCCTTCAGGCGTTCCTGCTCGAGGAAAAGATTAAAGCCATGGACGCAGCCTCCAAGGGGGAATCTTCCGACAAGGCCCAGAGACACCTCGAGAAGCATAGGGAGAGAGTGAGATGCAGGTCCCCGTCTAGGGCCTCTGACTCCCGTAGCTCCGGCTCCCGGTCCGACCGCTCCCCTTCCCGGGTCCTCTCTCAGCCTCCCCCTGCAGCGGTGAAAACTTCTTCGGGTTCCTCCTCTCTTCCTCTGGCCAAGACCTCCAGAACTTCTTCGTCCTCGGCCATTAAGGCCCTGTCGAGGTCGGGGGACCGTCATCACCATCACAAGTCCGGTTCCCGCCATTTGGAACCCGATACCAGGTCAGTTTCTTTGCCTCCTCCTCCCCAGCAGAAGACCAAAGAACTGACTCACTTAAGAGATCGCCGGACCATCACGCGCCCACCCAACGCCGGGCAAACACCATCGTCCCGAGAACCGACGACCGCCAGACGCCTGCTGTCGGTTAAGTCGCCCACGGACGCTGGCCGGGGACCACGCCCGCATCTACTGAGAAGAGGACTCTTCGCCTCCACCGCCATCGGTCAAGAGGCGATCACGGAGGAGGAGCTGACCCAGCCTGAGGACCAGACGGGCGAACCCGGTCCTGTCGCACCCCCCAGGGAACCCTCGCCGGAACCTGAGACCCCTGGGGAGCCGACGCCGGAACCCGACGACCGGCCATCGGCACCTAGTCCGTCATCGGGCCTCAGCATATCCGAGGTCAAGGAGCTGTTTACTTACTGGTGGGACACCATAAAGAAGGATGTGGTTCCCACACCTCCTCCTCCTCCTCCTCCACCTCCACCTGCGACTCTGCCGGCCCCCGCGACCCCTACTTCACCCAGGGATGCGGGCTGAGTACCTCCCCCCCAGGAGCCTACGGATCCTCCTAGGGGTAGAACAGAAAAAAGGAGACCTCCGTCCAGATCTTCTTCAGGGTCACCCAGCCCCAAGAGACCCAGAAGACGCCGCTGTTTGCCTTCGACGGAGGACACGGGATCGGACTTCTCGGACGGATCCAGATCCCCCTCTCCGATCAATGTCCCTTCTCCGGACCCACGTGAGCTTCCAAGATCTCCTCCGGATGACCCATCGTTCTCAGAGATTATGAGGCATATCCAGGAGAACATGGGCTGGGACGCAGAGGAACTAGACCCCGAGAGATTATGCCATGCCAGATATCTTCGACAAAAAGATCCTAAGCCTGTGGTGGTGCCACCCTTGGTGGACACATTCGTGGACATCACCAAGGCAGCGTGGAAACGTCCACACTCGCTTCCGGCGATGCCGAAGAAAGCTGACCGCCTGTACAAGGGCCCCTAGGGAGGACCAGTACTTGGCATCACATCCTCTGGCCGATTCTCTGGTCATTACAGCCTCTCATGACTGGTCCCAGAGGCCACAACATTTGAGCACCCTGCCACCGGACCCAGAGTCCAAACAGCTGGACGCTATGGGCAGGCGCACGTATGCATCCGCTACCTGCGCCATCAGATCCCTCAACTACTTGACCCACATGGTACAGTTTCAAAACGCCTTGTGGGAGCAGGGACTGGATCTGCCGGAAAAGATGCCAGAAGGTGAGCAGAAGGAGGAGTTACTGCAACTCCTTCATATGGGTTCGGACGTGGGAACCCAGGTGCTGCGAGCCACGATGATTCCGCTGACCTCGGCCAGAGCGGCAGCTTCAGGCGATGCCTCCGGAGACACTCATGGCCTGTCTCCGATTCACCCCGATGTCCAGAAGAACATCCTGGATGCCTCTGCTTCATGGAGAGTTCTTTTTGGTGAGTCCTCGGAGAAGGTCCTCACCAAACTTCAAGAGGCTGGGAAGGCAGTACGGTCTGTCCAGGCCATGTACAGACTCAAGCTTAGTTCCTTTCATAGGAACCAAAGCCGTTTCCGAGGCCGGATGCAGAGACAGCAGTCCCGCGCCGGTCCGCAACAGAGGGGCTCCTTCTCCCGCAGAGCCCAGGGGAAGTCGTCGGTGGGCCGAAGTCAACGACCAGCGAAGTCGGCCCAGCCCGCTGGACCCTCAGCCGCCACAGCATGACTCCTTCCCGGCCCCCACCCCTCAGGATCAACGGGACACCGAGGTCGGGGCCGATAGGACCACCTGCCAGGGTGGCAGTCCATAACCACCGACAGGTGGGTCCTTCCAGTTGGTCGAAGAGGCCACTTTATAGAATTCGTGGACAAGCTACCCACAAGGCCTCCTCTGCTCTCCCATTACCGGGTCAGCACAGATCACTCATCAGGCAAGAGGTACTGCGCTACTGCAAAAGGAAGCGGTGGAGTATGTCCCAGAGAGCCAGATAGGATCCGGATACTATTCCCACTTCTTTCTGGTTCCAAAGAAAACAGGGACCTCTGTCCAATCCTGACTTCAGCGACTCAACATGTCGGGTCGCCTACAAACGCTGCATGGTGACCTTTCCAAGGACTCATTCCCATGCTGAAAAAGGACACCTTCTTAGCGTCCCTGGACATGCAGGATGCCTACCTGCACATCCCAGTAGCTCAAGCGCACAGGAGGTTCCTGCGCTCGAGTTTCTCGCCACCACTTTTAGTTCTGGGCCCTTCCGCTCAGACTGTCTTCGGCCCCAGGGTCTTTACCAAGTGTATGGCAGTCGGGCAGCATCTCTGAGGAGACAGGGCCACTACATGTTCCCGTACCTGGATGACTGGCTTCTCATGGCCGCCTCCAAAGAGGCACTGTTGATGGCTATTCAGAGCACCCAGGACCTGTTCCAGTCTCTGGGCATTCTTATCAGCTACGAGAAGTCTCTCCTAGTACCATCCCAGAAGCTGCAGTTCATAGGCGCAGTTCTGGACACCATCCAAGGGAAAGCCTTTCTTCCCGATGAAAGAGCGGAACACATCAGATCCCTCATCAGGGATCTTTCGGCGAAAAAGACCGTCCCCGCCAGGTTGGTCCTTCGCTTGCTCAGACACATGGCTGCGGCCATTCCAACCATCCCTTTGGCAAGGCTCCACATGTGGGTAACTCAGTGGATGCTCAAGGTGCAGTGGGACCAAAGGCAAGACCACATGCAGCATCCGGTCAGAATCATGAACGCCGTGATTCGAGACTGGCAATGGTGGCTAGACCCAGGGACACTTTCTGCGGGTGTCCCGTTTACCACGCCGTCCCTGAAGGCAATCCTCTCCACAGACGCCTCAGGGCTGGGATGGGGAGCGCACCTGAACGGGGTGAGGTCCCAGGGAACATGGACCCCTCAGGAAGCTCACCTCCACATCAACGTGCTGGAGATGAGGGCGATCCTTTACCCTGCAGGCCTTTCAGTCAGAAATACCGCCGAGTATCCTTCTGCTTCAGACAGACAACACGGCGTGAAGTATTACCTCAACAAACAAGGAGGCGCACACTACCTCCTCTGCAGGAGGCTATGAGGGTGGGATTGGCAATCCGACACGGCACGAGCCTGATTGCAGTTCACGCTCCGGAGGGACGATAATCGCAGACGGCCTGAGTCATTCCCAGGCCAGAGTCCATGAGTGGAACTTTTCAGAGGTAGCAGAGGATCTGTTTTTCGATGGGGCACTCCAGAGTTGGACTTATTCGCTTCCCATCCAATGCAAACTGCCCAATTTTGCTCGCTAGATCCAGGG
Source organism: Neoceratodus forsteri (assembly GCA_016271365.2). Lineage (NCBI taxonomy): Eukaryota > Metazoa > Chordata > Ceratodontiformes > Ceratodontidae > Neoceratodus > Neoceratodus forsteri. Next base: position 552,989,492 of record CM057452.1, on the reverse strand, counting down.
CCTGGTGTTTTTCATGGCGAGCGTGTCCCTCTCCTGAGTGGACAGATTCCTCTCGCTTTCCTCCTTTCCCGTTGATCCAGAGAGTTCTTCTAAACTGCACAGGAGCACGTACAATGATCCTGGTAGCGCCTTTCTGGCCCAGGCAGACGGGTTCCCCATGCTGACGAATTGTCCTGGGAACCTCCAGTTCCGCTGCCTTTCAGCTCCCACCTATTGTCTCAGGAGGAGGGTTCACTAGTCCACCCGGACTTACACTCACTGAACCTGCATTAATGGCTCCTAGAGACATAGCCATTATGCGATACGGGTCTCGCAAGAGGTGGCGGAAGTCCTTTCCGCGCCAGGAAGCCGCAACGATGCGATGTATGCCTTGGAGGACGCCATTTTTGCTTATGGTCGCAGTCACGTGGCCTTTTCCTCTGGAATGCCCGGTGAAACGGGTGCTGGAATACCTCTTTCCTATTCCATTCAGGTCTCCTACCTCCATTAAAGTGCACCTCTGCGAATCTCTGCATACCACTTTTCGGGGACAGCGCACAGTGGCACAGCTTGATGCCGCCGAGACTTCCTGAGAGGGGTGTTACACCTTAGGCCACCCATCAAGGATCCCGTTCCTCCTGGGACCTACTTTGTCCTGGAACAACTCACGCTTCCCCCCTTTGAACCTACTGCGGATTGTGAGCTGCATTTTCTGTCGTGGAAAACGTTGTTTTTAGTTGCTGTCACGTCAGCAAGGAGAGTTTCCGAGCTTCATGCTCTCATGTGCAAGGAGCCTTATTTAATTTTTCACCAGGACAGAGTGTCTCTGAGGACCTAATCCTAAATTCCTGCCTAAGGTGGTCTCTGCCCTCACTCTCCAACCAGGACATCGATTTGCCTGTGTATTTCCCCAAGTACTCTAATAGAGGAGGCGTTTGCTTCACACCCTGGATGTTCACGGCTCCTTAAGGTTCTACCCGAATAGAACTAAACAGCTTCAAGTCGGAGCAACTATTCGCTTCCTTCGCTGAGAGGATGCTGGGCCAACCAGTCTGTAAGAAACCTTTCTCGCTGGCTTGTCCAGTGTATTTCATTTGCTACGACAACAGCATAAACCCTCCCTGGTTCAGTCCGGGGCCATTCGACAAGGGGTGGCTACCTTCTTTGCAGCACTGCGCACGTTCTCACCTCGGTCATATGTGCTGCAGCTACTTGGAGCTCAGTGCACACATTTATTAGGCACTATAGCCTGGATATTACATCTCGGGGAGAGCCGGTTTCGGCCTGGCTGCTCTACAGGGTCTCCTGTCCCAGAGTCAGGACTTGTTCTAGATCTCCCTATTTTCCTCCTCCCAGAATGCTTTCAGGCGCTATTGCTTGGGAATCAGTCCTAATGGTGACGATGCTGCAAGAGCTGTATCTCTGTAAGATAGTACAGTTACGTAAGAACTTACCGTAACAGTAGATCTTCGAGAACAACTCTTGCAGCAGGTACCTTCCGCCCACCATTCCCCTTGAGGAGGTACGGCCTACCAGGCCTTGGCAGGAGCTTTAGCTCTTTCTTCTGATGGTGGATCCTCGGTCTCCCTTCTGATGTCATCCTGTGGCCGGGAGTCTCCGGCAGGAGAACTGGGGAATCTGGTGGGACCGCCTCCTTATATTTCGTCTGACGTCGGGGCGGGACCGGCGTCGGAGGCGGTCCTCGCTGAAGACTGCTAGCTAGAAGATTTCTGTGGGGCCCTGTCGCCTGCCGGCTTCAGTCCTAATGGTGTTACCTGCTGCAAGAGCTGTTCTCGAAGATCTACTGTTACGGTAAGTTCTTACGTAACCGTACTTTCCTTCTCTGTGGTGCCCCCACAATACTCTCAGATGTCAGCCCTCCTACCGACGCAATCCTCCCCTCATCCTTCAACCTCCCTAGCTCCCTGCCAAGCCACTGAACCTCTTCCTCGAGCCTCTTTAGCCTGTGGCATGTTGTGCACCCTCCCAGCCTCCACAGCATATTCATCCGCATCACTGCCCCACAACCATTGCACCCAACAATCCTACCCATGGTCCACACTACCTATACAGTCTCTCCACACTAACTATCCCTACAGCAAGTAGAATTAACTAATCCTAGCCTAGCCTCTAACAGAAATTTTACCTGGTATATTCCAGTTGAAAGCCCTCCACAATATCCATCTGTCACACTAGTCAGCAATTCGTTGTGGATGCTGTACTTCTATTTGAGACCTACCTATGCTTTTTCCCTGCCCCGTGTTTGCATTATTGGATAGAACTACATGAGCTGCACCTGAAGACCCTTCCTCCAATTGCAGGGTAGGTGTTCCCCTATAAATGAGCTGTGCTCTGGGGAGGGAGCGGTGGGGGAGGGTGGGATTAGGGCCCACACCGACTCTCACGAAGTGTATCACCCCTGTGTCTGCCCCTCACTGCACCTCCAAGCACTGCAACCTCCTCCAGAGGAAGGTAGCACACACACACACAAACACTGTATTAAAAAGTCAGCAGTACTGTCCTAAAGTCCACAGACTGAAACAGAATTTAAAGCTTATCCAGCAACTAAATCCTTTCCCAACTGCAAAAGAAGGTTCGGACAACCTCTGCCAGACTCCAACTGCTTCTGCAGTCCTGCTATGTGAGAAGCCCTGGTATTTAAGTCCCAATGAGCTGTATATTGATCCTGGCTGAGAGGACAGAAACTTCCAGAAAGCTGCTTGCAATGCCTGTAGAAAAGATAAATGAATATCTAGCTTCCACTATGGATCCCCCACACCACACAACACTATTACACAAGTCAGCACTCCTGCCCTAAAGTCCACAGACTGAAACAGAATTTAAAGCTTATCCAGCAACTAAATCCTTTCCCCAACTGCAAAAGAAGGTTCAGACAACCTCTGCCAGACCCCAGCTGCTTCTGCAGTCCTGCTATGGATTAAAAACCAGGATTTAAGTTCTTTGAAAGAGAGCTGCAGGTCCTGTTGAAGCAGGGTGGCGTCAGGGTGGTGACTGAAAATCACCTCTTCATCCGCATAGAGGAGGAGACGTCTGGTGCAGGCCAAGAGGAGAGAGTTCAGGTACAGGGTAAATAGAAGTGGGCCAAGAATGGAGCTTTGGGGAACCCCAGAGCGAACCTGTAGAATAGTGGATAGGGTGCCATTAATCTTCACTTTCTTGGAGCTTCCTTTCAGGCAGTGAGTGAACCAGGCGATGGCCTCCTGGGATAGGCCAGCGGAAAGGAGAGAGTCTGATAATAGGGAATGATTGACCGTATCAAAAGCCTTGGCGAGGTCTATGTACACAGACCCAACCAAGGCCCCTTGGTCGAGGGCGTTGTGGATGTATGAGGTGTACTCCAGAAGGGCAGTGGTGATGCTGTGGCCCTTCCTGAAACCATGCTATTGCTGGCAAAGGAGGTTATGTGATTCCTGGAATTCAGTGAGTTGGTTGGCGAGGATTTTTTCGAGCGCTTTTGACGGGGGAGGGTACAGAATGGAGATAGGTCTGTAGTATTATGGGAGGTTCAGTCACTGCTGTTGTAGATGGGGGTGACCACCGCCTGTTTCCACTGGGACTTGGGAAGTTCCTGTCTCTGGGGACCGTCAGGAAGGGTCTGTGCTGCAGCTCTGCCCTTCTTCCAGAGGGTGTTCTGGTACTTGACCATGTGAGACAAGTAATTGGCAATCCTGAGGCCTAAGGGGGCCGAAGCAAAGGTCCTCTTGCCCCAAAGGTCAATGCTGCTAGATTCTTTGTTGGGGGTTGGGAACTAAGGTGCTTGGGCACCTTGAACCTATCATAACTGTTGTACTTTGCTGCTCTGTTCGGCCGTAGCCGAATGCCAGGGTGCCGCATCCGTGGTTGGAGCCATTTGCAGTCGTTGCCACTTGGAAGAGCAGGGCCGCCGCAGCTGCAACTGATCGGCAAGCCACATCCGTGGCAAGGAGCATCGAAGCCGCAGGATCCAAGGGTTGGGCCGCAGCCGCAGCCAAGGATAGAAGGAGGTTAGGCTCCCACAGGAGCCAGTAGAAGGCCACCAAGAAAATGGTGCATACTTTAAATTAGCAGCTGGACTATATAAACCAGAGCCCAGCCGCACACCAACAAACTGCTGTAATTCTTCAATAGACTGCTGTACTTTTTATTGAAATTGCTGTAATTTTTTTCCCACCCACCCTGCACCACCTCCATTTTTAAATAGGTTAGCTGAGCCACTCCCCAGTAGTGGTTCACCCATTGGGAGGCCAGGAGTTAAAGAGTATTTATAGAAATGTGCAATGGTGTTGGTTAGGCAATTAAAGTGAACAGGGACAGTGATCTTAGTAGAGCAATTTTGCAATGTAGGTGAACTGGGATCCTAGTAGAGCATTAGAGCAAAGAAACCCAGATAGCTAACGCTTAGCGGTTAGTGTTTTAGGATTGTATTAAGTGTAAGTACAAAAGGTGTTTAGGACTGTATTTAAGTATAAGTCCAAAAAGTTTACCTTGTGGTGGATGGGATTCTAGAACTGCATGGTGGGGGAATTAAATGTGTAGTGTCAGGGTTTATTAATGTGACCTTTTATCTCTAAAGGACTTTCTATAGTTTAAAGGTTTCGTTGTTAGGGGCTAGGTGACTGTTTTTATACTGCTCTGTTTACAGTTCTATAGTTTCATGGTTTAGGTAGTAGAAATGTAACCCCTAGATGGCGCTATCCCAGGGGCTACTACCCCTGCCTGATTTGCCACTAACAGGTTGAGGGCCTGGATCCAATGGCTGGTGCCTCCACCCAGAGGTCAGGGTTTGCAATAGTTAAACTTACTTGGTCACAGCCCTCTGGGACACTGCAACCCCCTTTCTTCCCACTAGTGGCCCACACATAATATAGCAGAATTACCTTCACAGTATACACTTACCCCCAAGGCTGGTTCAGGCACCGGGACATCCTGTAAAATAAGATACAGTGCAACAATCACAGTACAGTACTTTAACATAGACAAATACCTCAGGCAGTATAACTTTGTTGAAACAAACAGCTCTGATTTATTTAGGGGATATAACAAGGACAGGGAAATCAGGTTAATTAGCTTATCACTTTACTATCTACCTATGGCTCTGTGCAGGCCTATCCCTACCAGTTACTGTCCCTGGGTACCCAGGCCCTAGTAGCTAGTCCAAACCGTGGCAGCTGGTAGGGGCCCTTTCACACAGAGAAAAGGAAAATTAAACAGTCAGCAGTACAGTAATTCCATTTGGATTTAATGTGGCAATTCAACAGGAGCGACTTCTAATTAGTACTCACGACCTCCAAAGAAGATATGGTCCTTCAATGTCAGCAGGGCTACTTTTGATCTCCAAGAGACTCCTCACACATTTATATGGTAAAAAGAAAGCACTATACCAGGCAGGCTGCATCTGTATCCCAATCGCAATTACTGCACAATAACCAGGAGAACACACAGCAGATTCAGTTCCTGACAGACCGAGTGTAATTCAACAATTTCTTCAGTCTTCTACAGGGTGAGCCTGGTTTCTACCTTCAGAGATCCTTTGATTCTTTTCACAGGACGGATTCAGTCCTAACAAGCAGTTACACAAGTTGTAGACCGGAACTCTGGGCCTTGCACACGTTTTTTGACTGAAACTGTGCACTGAAGGAAGCACAGGGTTTCTTTCCCTCACTTTCAGATCTCAAACTGAAACTCCCAACAGACAAAACCGGCACTTCCTTTGAGTTCCTCCCAGTTCTTGACTGGATTGGCTGTCACTCACAATAGACTGCTGCTGTTGGTCCAAAAAGGCACCAAGTCTAAACTACATCTCCCAGAGTCACTGCCCATACAATCCTCTTGTGGCTGGCTCAGATTATGAGTCCCAAGTTCTGATTCGTCCAAGGCATCATTTTAGAGCTAGTTTACCCCACACTGATTGGTCCAGTTCAGCAGTTCAAAACCAGAATGGGAACTAGGCAGACAGTTCTGACTGCAAAGAAAGCAGGTTAGACAAACTGTAATTTTATTATTACTGTAAATGATTTCTGGCAATCAGTTACATCTTTCAGACAGGTTCCTTTGCACTCCTAGTGACTGCAAAAATGGGGTGAATTGGCAGCAGCTTGAGTGGTACTCAATCAAAGAAACACACAGTCCCCCATACAAACTAATTATGTCTGCAAGCAGACAGCTCTTAAAGAGACAGTACCAGAGGTTCTAAAAACACTCACTGATAAATGGCTTAAACGCCAAACACCATTCAGGCTTGGAGCATTCAAGCAAGCTCCTGGAAGTCTTTTGGGAACCCCCATTTGCAGGGGGGTTACAGAAATGTTGCAAGGTAAGTTGTATAGGACTTTACTGTAGGGGGATCTGTAGGAAACAGTGCATGCTGATTGAATTTAAAAGTGACTTTTTACGGCTGTGGGCAGAGCCTACAGCCGTTTTGGGATCAGTCTTAAAATGCTGCATGACCAGTTGGTGGTAGAGGGAGAGCAATTCGAAAAGCTTCCCACACAAGCACCATTTTTGAAAAAATGTAGCATTAACCCTTTCTAGAAGGTTAGCACTCCTTATTAGTGAGCAGTTGCAAATATTGCCTGCAAAAGTTTTAAATAACATGGGTGGCATTTTCAAATGGTTGCATTTATTTTTCAGACATGGCCATGCGACATCTGCCCAGATAGTTAGACCACCAAAAAGGTGGTCTAACTTCTGAGCGCGATTGCCGCAACTTGCATCCTGGAGACTACACAGTCATCATAATTTTGATGCACGCATCATTTTTTTTTTTTTGTTACTGAAAAACTGTTAAACTGTCACAGATGCATTGGGATGTATGAAACTTGGCTGAAAACTTCCCGACACACTTGACAACACGTAGCACACATCTGAAAAACGGACACGAGGGCTGGGTCCCCACTTTTCAAAATCCCAGCCCTTGTATTTGTGCAGGTGGATGAAAAAATGATGGAAAAAGGATATACTGTATCCAAAGAAGGTGCTAAATATTTATTTGCTTATCTTTCTTCCAAAGGTTTTGTACAGACAGCTTCCTACAAAAAAGACTTGACATAATTGTCATCAGAGCCACCTGATAAAGATTAATTTCTAGAAACATTAATGTTTTTGGTAAAATAATTATTCTGCAGTGACTGACACCTACACAGGCTTCATATGTGGGTTGTTCAGCAAACTATAACTATTCTCTTTGGTCCTCAGTTTACCTCTTGTATGAAAACATACCACAGGAAGACAGAGCTCACATAATGCGTGATGAAGGCTGCTTTAGCGGTATCCTCACAGCAGCTCCAAATATCTGTTGATCTGAAGGACAGCAACTAAAATAATAAATCAGTAATGCAGTAGTTACTACAATGACATCACTGGTAGTCCAATGGTACCTTTCTAGATCTTCATTCCTGTAGCTGTATATATAAAATAAACATCCTTGATAGTCTTGCAGTCCTCCCATCCCAGTACCATAGCTGTATAATAAAATAAACATCCTTGGTAGTCTGTACCCCCATTCCCTAGTCCAGTAACAGTATAATATAATAAGCATCATTTGATAGGTCAAAGATGCCAACCCTCCCCCATAGCAGTATAATAAAATGAACATCATTGGCAGTATATTGGTGCCTGCCCCCCATTCATCGGTCCAGTAGTAATTTAAGAACAAAGCCTGGCAGTGTGGTAGTACCCCCTGCTTCACCCAGATAGCGAACGACCCATATCCACCTCTCAAATTCACAGCAGGCTGCCATCTACTTTGTGCATGTCTGATATTGTTATGCAAGCATGTATAGCAATGTAGTATGTGCGGACTATTAGTCAAAATTGTGGTACTCACAGTGCTTCATTAGCATGCTATCTGCTTTCTCTGTTTCAGTGTAAGGAAACACCTGTAGCTTCTTTTTGTATAGCACAGAGACACACAACTGAGAACAGTAGCACAAAGTAGTCATTGTGACTACTTTGTGCCTAACTATGACTATGTATGGGGCTCCTGGAGTTTTTGCAGAAATTAAAGTTAAAAAAAAAAAAAGGTTATGATGTTGGAATTGTATGATGATTGTTTTTATCCATGTAGTTTTTATTAAATAATGCTTATCTATATAATAAAAGCAGATCTATTAGCACAGTTACTGTCCTCATGTAATCTGGATGTGAATGTAAGATTGATGTTGTCTTTCTCATTATTGTATAACTACTTTTTGTCCTCATGTAATCTCCTCTAACCATTTTTTAGTGTATATAATCCCTTGTAACCAATGTTATTGTCTGCATAGCACTTTTACATTTTGTAACACCCATGTTTTGCTGCACTTGGTACTCTGTACCCTTCCCCCAGGACACATTTGGAAATTAACAATTTGCTCAGCATGTCTTCCTGGTGAAACTTTTAAATAAATAAATTGATGCATGTAACCTGGGTTCAGCAAGGACCCACGATGTCATGGTTGGCAAGGGGCGCTTTGGGAGGGAAGGTTGTATGCTCTGCTACTGCCACCTGGGTGACAACTGACTAGTGAGAGGAGGGACACCAACTAGGTCATGGGAAGAAGCATGCCACTGAGCCCTAGTCTTTGGTGTCCCGTGGTGAGTAACTGACGTGGAAAATTCTGGGATGCATGCAGGATGACACTGACACTCTTGGGCCCCACCAACTTGGGGACGATGCCAAAGCTCCAAGGTGCCATCACATGGGGAAGCCCGTGGAGTGGCGTGTTGAGTAAGTTTCAGAGAAAGCAGCCGGATCATTAGTGCTGCGCTATGGCTACAGCTTGCAACACCAGCAACTAGGGTTCAGGAACAGACCCAGGTGATTGGGGGCTGGCGGGGTTGGGAGAGGGAATCGGTGTCCCAGAGGGTGCTCTCCCGCTGCAGGGAGTTAAACAATTTGTGTAGCTGCTGTTATAGCCTTACCTAGGTGACCACAGGTAGCACTGCAGGCTAGGCTTACCATCGGGTAGGAAGGAAGCTGACTGATGCAGTGAGTCACGCACTTGATGCATAGGGATGTGCATGGCATCACCAGTGGCAGACTTTCTTGAGGAAGGGTTGAAAACTAGAAAAATGGCCCGTTCCCGTAGATGACATACCTCAGTGCATCCGCTCGCGTCCTCCGTTTACTGCCTGACACAAGGACATTTGTCAGGGATATATGTCTCTCCACTCTGTCCCCACCTGGAGGCTTTTCCAGGGCATGATGGAATCTGGCAAGTATGGGCTGAGAGTAGTGGGGAGTTGTAGTGCACTTTGAGGCTTCTGGGAAGATAGGCACGAGGAACAAAGGAATGCATGGGGAAAATTATGGATTAAAAAATATTTTCAGAGAAAGCAAGACCTAGGCCGAGAGGTTGCCAGGCTGAAGGATGGACAGGAGCATAAAGAAAGTGCAAAACAAAATGTATATCTGAGGGGTTGTAAGTTATGAGACAGGACTTCTCTGACTCTTGATCTGTAGACTGGCAGAGGACAGCATGCAGTCAGGAACTGATTTGTGTGGATTCGGGGAGGATGCAGACCACGTAGTGGAGATGCAAACCCTGCCAGATGGTCATTAAGCCAGCTATTGAGGATCCCCAATGAAAAGTAGAGCTCAAGTGACAACAAAAAGGGAAGACTGAATAAAATGTTACAAAATCTGTACTACAGTAATATGGACTATATTTCCGGGTCTGATGTACAAAGCAGTAGGAGGTTCAGTGGACTTCATTTCCCCTGCTGTAATTTTCATTCCCAATGGCCTGTAAAGAAAGAATGTGGTCTTACACAGGAAAACTCACCTAGACTTATCATATTGGCCATTTTCTGTTTTATAGGTATTGCAGCCCATATTAAAAGCTTACACAGAAGGTGGCAGGAAGCAGAAAGTCGGAGCAGATCAAATCAGGTAGGACTGTAATATGCAGAGCACTGCAAGGCCGATGCTAACAACATTCCATTTGAAGTTAAATTGCTTCCATGTTTGTAAAAGCATTTACTTTCAGTCTGTCATTGAATTGTCTGCTCAGTTCAGCAGCAAACACAAACTTTTCTTTAAAATGTGTACAAATTAGCTGGCCATTGGCATGGTGGTTAGGGCTACAGCTCGCAATGCTGGTATCCTGGATTTAACAGCTAACTCAGGTTGTTAGGGGCCAGCTGAAGGAAGGAAGATAGGGTGTTCTAGGGACAGCTCTCCTCCTTTGGGGCAGGTGAGATGTGTGCCCTGCAGCACAATCCCCACCTAACCGTTCATATCCCAGCGAGTGAGTGGAATAGCGAAGGAGTGGAACAGGAGTAAGACTGGTGTCATAGGCATCAGTAAGTGTTAGCAGAAGTAAGCAGGGAACTCTGCCGGACCAGTAACTTGTTAGATTACCTATGTACTTGTTGCTTCCTGTTTAAAAGGGTGTATTGTCAGTGGAATGGGGTACGTAAGGGTGTAGGGTAGGGAAAGTAAGACCTACAAAGGTCAAGCTAGGTCAATGCCACTGGCACCCTCAGGAGAAAATGGAAAAGGCTGGGCTGCTCCATGCTGGCCCCCCCTGCAGACTCTGCACTACCAACACGCTGACTACCCACTTTAAATGGTTCTGGGTAAGTGGTGGATAAGCAGTAAGTCCGTGAGAAGGTTAGTAACAGGATTGGGGTGGGGGGGGGGATGCCATCAGAAAGACCCAGTAGGAGAAAAAGCTTAATTGAAAAAAAAAAAAAGAATCCAGTCAGTGTGTTCAGCTGGTGGTACCAAGCTGCAAGATGCTGTCTGTTATCCTGTTCCACTCATTTTCTCCCCAGGATTTCCAAAGTGTAATGATGCTGTGCTTCTGTCAGTGTATCATGCCGTTCTGGGCCTCCTGACTGCCATGACGGCTAGCTTCCATTAGGTGTCAGATGCATTGTGGGAGATGCGACTCACCCACCCACCCACCCTGTGAGAGAAGAGCAATCCCTTGGTGCTTGATTCTCCCACCCCCGGCCGACCCTTGACAATTCGAGTTTGCTCCCGAGTCCGGGTTGCTGGCGTAGCGAACAGTAGCCCTACTATAGTTCTACAGAGCTGGCCCTTACTGCTATTAGAAACCTCACCATGCCCATCGGCATAGCGGTTGGATTCCCGCTTGCAATGCTGGCGACCCGGGTTCGGGAACGGACTCGGATCATCGGAGGGCTGGCTGGGGGAGAAGGTTGGAGCTTCCGCAGACAGCTCGCCTTCTCTGGGGAGGAGGGTGGGGATGTGAGCCGGGCACCTGCTGGCCCCTGGTGGAGGCCAGGACCATAGCAGGGTGTCGGGGCTCTAATCGCAGGGGGAGCGACGGACGTCGGCGTTCACCTTGATGTCAGGTGGCACGTCACTCTCCAAGGGAGAAAACTGAGGAAAACAGCTCCCTGGCTAAGCCAGATGACGATATCTAGCCCCCCACTACTGCCAGGCTTCACGACCGCCTGCCTCAGCAACACCTGGAGCTGATTGCCGCAGTGCGCTGGACGACCCCCAACGGTGCCTTCCCTCTTGGAGGAGGGGGACCCACCCGGCGAAGGGAAATGCCATGCTACCTCCAGCAGGTAGCGATATGAGGTAGGGTCGGCGTCGGAGATGGCGGGCAGATGGAAGGACCTCAGGGGGCCTGAAGGAGGAGCTGGCCAGGGGAGCAGAGGAGGGGGGAAAAAAAAAAAGAAACCTCACCACTGGGTTTATTTCTAGGGGCATGAATATGCTTCACATATTCAGACTCTGGCAGTTCCACTGGAACAATGTTATTGGCTGGAACATCTTTAAACTAAGCTTTTCCCACCACCTGGGCAATATATCCCCGACTCTGCACCCTGATGTCAGATCTTTCTGCTGGAAGAACAAGTCACCTTCTTGCTCCTGCTTAGGATTTTGCACCATGGTGAACCTCTTATTTTTGAAAGTTTTGAATTCTTGCTTCTAGTTTCATGGTTCTTTGACTCTGTCTCTGGACCAATGATGGAACACAAGAAACCAGGATTCAGATTTTGTGTTCGGTGCCAGCAGAAGATGTCGGTCACTGATCTGCATGACACATGCATGTACTGCCTGGCGCAGCAGCGACATAGCCAGGTGCAGCCTGGCAATATCTAAGCTACTTGAGTCCCTCCAGGACATGAAGCACCAGCTCGTGCTAAGTCGGCCTTTGTAAAGGGATCCAGAGTACCACCCTGAAAGCCGCAAAAAAGCCTGGGCTGCAACCAGGTCTGCTGAGCAGCTTGTGGCACTTGAGGCAGAAGCAGACACTTCCTCGGTCTTGGCCAAGGGCCCTAGAATTCTGCGGCCGCAGAACTTGCAACCTACTGCAGAATATCTACAGTGCTGCAGAATTCACTGTTCTTGGTGATTCTTTACTAATATTTCCAGTTTATCCATAGCACCTGGTTCCCTTCCCCTCTTTTTATATCCAAAATCCCTTTATGCTCAGCATGTGATGTTATCAGTGCTATCACATCATACATTAGCAAATGATAGGGCTGCATTCTGCCACAGAAATGAGTAATCACTTATCTACCACAGCTCCCACTTCCAGAGAAAGTGGCACAGCACATCAGGTACTGTGATATTTGCTCAGCCTGTACTACAGCCTAATAAAATGTTCAGTCTTAAGTTATTACTCTAGGGCCAACTTAAACAAATACTTGACAATAGCATAGACCTGTTAATTCCTTACCTTACTTTGTACAGATTTATTTGTGCCTTTGAGGTATAGGGATGCCATCTGAAATGAATAACTGGGAAAATGAACTAACCTGTCGTTTTTAAGAGAAATAAAGTAGTTATACCCAGAAAGATGGCATATAATAATGTGTAGACCTGTTGAAAGAACAGGTCCACTAAATTGCACTCTACACATTTTTGCTAGGGTTATTGATTACATGTCATCACGGGTTGAAAGAATTACCAAAAGGTTATGGAGAAATGTTGTGTGCAGGACCAGCTGTTGGGCCAGTGGTTAGCATGTTGTGTTCCTGTGCTGATGACTCAGGTTCAGGGACAAGCTCTGGGAGCTGGCTGGGCAGCATAAGGATTTGTTGGGGGGAGGGCAGCCCTGTCGCACACCACTGCTCTGAGCCTGGGAAGGTATAGCGCAGTGTTCTGTCACACATGTGACACCTTGTAATGGGCTGGGGAGCCTTTTCTCATGAAGGGTTCATGTGCATGTCCATGGCTTGACGGGTTACATAGTTTGTCAGGAGAAGTGGGTTGGCATGAAAATGAGTCTTGCATTATATCCTCTATTCTGTTTATTCCACTTCCAAAGGACCTGTATGAATGAGGATACAATTTCTCGGTCACAAAAGAGACATTTATTTAAAATAAATACTATGTTACAGATTGCATATAAATATATAGTGATGCACTATGGGCACCTCATGAGTGGGTAAACAGCATGAGGATATAGATAACTTATTTATCACACAAAGTCCTCTAGTATCTCATTTATGCAACAGATTGTTTTAGCTTTTTAAAAATAAAAATTTCTAAAAGTCTGTTTTTTTTTTTTAACTAGTGTTACTTTGTGTTCCACACCCGATGCTATGGACGTGAAGTCAGAATGACAAGTTGACGCTGTGATGTGGCAGTTCATTTTTGCTGCAGAACTTCATAGAAATTACAAACCACTGCTGCAGAAGTCCTGTGGCAAATGGTAATCCTGCCATGAACTTGGTCCCAAAGTGTCGCAGAAAAATTGGGAGCCTTGGTCTTGCAATGTTTTTTTTTTTTTTTTTTGTCTTTGGTAACAAGTAAGGCCCACTAGGCACAAGTGCCTGCTTAGGGGCAACCTGGGAGCACTGGGGAGATTAAATGACTTGCTCAGAGTCGCACAGTATGCAAGTGGAGATTGTGGGAATCAAACCCAGGTCTGCTGGATGTACCAAGCTCATTCACAGCTCACTACTCTAACCTTTAGGCTATACTGTCAGTCCTGGGGCCAGCATTGGACAGTCTTTCAGGGGCCGGTTCTGTGACATGTGCTTGTCCCTCTAGACCTTGGTGGAGAGCCCTACACTCTGTGGTTCAAAATCCAAGCACTGCTGGCACCAGCTGTGGGACAGGGAGAGATCGAGGTCATTCTGGTCCCTCAGCTTGCTTAACCGTTTGGCTGTCGACACCCCTCAGCTGAGGGGCAGTTCAGGCATCAAAGGCTCTTCAGTTCTGCCCGTCGAGCCAGTTGACCATGGCTCTGGTCAACCAGGCCATTGAGGTTTTTCTTGAGCCTGTTGACTGGTTGTCGGATGAGGCCAGGGAGTCAATCTCGCAGACTCTGTGCTCCTGGTCCTTACTCAGGAGGATGTGGACCAGTTGGTGACCCCGGTCAATCCTTTCAGGGACCAGCCTTTACCTGAGTTCGGGTTTTCAGTGCCTTTGTTGCTCAAGGTCAGTAGGCATGTCATATACAGCCAACCGCAGGAAGACTCTTGCCATTGGCTGGCCAGTCGACAGTTGAGATTGAGGTCGAGGCACTCACGGTCTTGATCCTGCTTGGCTGGGAGGTGCCACTGTCTGTGTTCCTTGTCCTCATCATCAGGTGAGGAGAGGCACTGGTGTAAGATGTGCCGGTGCTACAAGGAATTCCTCAACAGCAGTGGGCCAGTGAGGAGCACTATGCCAATGACCTTCGGTCCCCTGTGGCCGCCAGTGGTTGGTCCACTGGTCCATATTCCAAAGGTGCTCCCCACACCTGCTTCTCCACTGATTAGGGAGGAGCTGCCACACTTGACAGCTGCCAGTCTGTGCTCTGACCATGGAGGTCAGCCATTCAGTCACCAGCTTGCCACGCTGGTAGTCAGTTAAGATTACCCTGGTGAGGATTCCTGGGAGGTCCATGGTGAACAAGAGCCAAGGGCTGTCTTCAAGGAGTTATCAGATGACTCAGATCAGGAGTCTGTGGCCTCCTCAGGGACTCAACTCTTCAACTGTAGCTTGGACGAGGAGCCTTCCACCAAGCATGGCCTGGTTTCCTCAGTGGGCTGCTGCGACTTATCTTGGAGTCCACATCAATGCTGCTTGAGCCAGTTCAGAAGAGGGCTAGTACCCTCTCATGGACATTTTGGACCAGGATAAATCCTTGGGGGTTGCCTTCCTGGTTGTTGAGGCCATCTTGGGACTGGCCCTGGAGCTTTGGCAGCATCCAGCATCCTGCCCAACACCCTTGGCCTGCATAGTCCACAAGTATGTGGTCCCTACAGGCTCTCTCTCAGGGTTTTCAGGCCACCCTTTGGTTGAAGGTCTCAACGAAGATTTGGTGTTCCATAAATCTGGACACCAGGGGGACATGGACAAGCCTCTGAACAAGGAGTTCCATAAGACTGACCATGCTGCTGAAGAGGTGTATGCTGCGGCCGCTCTGGGTCTCCAACAGGCTTTGTCAACATAATGGCTAACTATGGTCATTCCCTGATGGGAATCTTTGATGCGGTCCTCCCCCACCCCCATCCAGAGCAGCAGATGAGAGACCAAGGTCAATCACTGGCTAAACACTAGCTTCAGACAACCTTGTACATCTTGGACACGGGCAATTCTTGCATCAATGTGGTGGCAGTGGCTGTCTTCATGCATTGCAGGGCTTGACTGTGTTTGTCCACTTTCAGAGCAGACACCCAACAGAAGCTGGCCAATGTCCCTTTCCTGGGCACTGACCTCTTTGGCCCTGGGTTGGAAGGGCATGGCATCTTATCTAGCTCGAGAAGTCCAATGCCACCCTTGACTCTGTGACCTCATCCCAGAAGTAACAGAAGAAAAAGTCAGCAGCTTTTCAGTACTGGTCCTTTCAGTCACAGCCTCAACGGCAGCAGCTCTTGCAGGAGCAGTTTCAGCCCTGTTACCCAAGCCAAAGTCTGGGGCCCAAGGTCCAAAAGGGGGTGTCTGGGTAGTGATGCCCTCTGGCAGCAGCCGCCAGTGCTCCACAAAGCTGCCCAGTGATGGGTTGGGGTGTCATCCTCCACCTATCCTGTCTCCGACTGCTCTACCAGTCAGAGGCTGGCTACATCACTTCTTGCCACATTGGTTCACTATCACAATGGACAAGTGGGTCTTGGATGTAAAGTAGAGGATTGTCTCTAGATTTCGAGGCTCTCCTGCCCTAGTGTCTCCATGCACCTCAAGAGTCTGTGGTGTCTTAGGATATGCTGTCCACCTTCCCATCACTCAGCTGCTTGCAAACAGAGCAATAGTCCATGTCCCAGACACCCCTGGTCAGTCAGGGTATGTGTCCAGGTACTTCCTGCTCCCAAAACAGGCAGAGGGCTAATCCCAACCAGTACATGCCGAAGCACAAGTTCTGGATGATCACTCTGAGCCAGATTATATTGTCCCTGGAGCAAAACATGTGGTTTTGCTCCTGTATCTCCAGGATGCATTCTTCAATGTTCTCATCCACGGGTCCCACCGCTGGTACCTCTTTTTCTGAGCAGAAGGGGTCCTGTATCAGGCATGCCCTTCTGCCTCTCCTCTGCACCCAGGGTCTTCATCAAATGCATGACAGTGGTTGCGGCCCACTTGTGGTGCAAGGGAGTCAGAGTGCACCCCTACCTGGATGACTGGCTGATAGCTGGTCCATCCAGAGAGGCCATGGAGAGATCTACAGACCTGGCTTACCAGACCTGCCAAGACTTGGGCCTGTTTGTCAACCTGGACAAGTCCAAACTGGTACCGAAGCAGGTGATCAAGTTTATGGGGGCAGAACTAGACTCCCTGCGAGCCAAGGCCCGCTTCCTACTGGACCAAGCATAGGATCTTACCTACTTTGCCCTATCATTTCAGGTTGGGCTCTTGCACCCTGCCCAGGATTTCCTGTGGCTGCTGGGGTGCATAGGATTCTGCACCAGCGTGATCCACTGGGCCTGGTGGTGGATACGCTACCTTCAGTGGGAGCTGGGCCATCAGTGGTCCTAGTGCCTAGATGACTTGGACCAGCTGGTCAAGTAATCCAGCCAATGTGGGACACCATCCAATGGTGGCTTGTCCCGGAACATCTGGAAGAAGAAAATCCCATTTGTCCACCCAGAGTGGACCATCACATTGATGACAGATGTGTCTCTGGTAGAACCAAAAGCAGAAAAACAGCTCCAGCTGTCAAGGAGTGTGCTAGGTCTATTGAAACACAAATTGAAACAGCAAAACCAGCACCACTCCAGACTTAAAGTTTAAAGGGCTTTAATTACAAATGTAAAAGGCAAATGCCTGCAGCATACCATCCACAGCTAAGCAACAGAACAACCCTACCAGTTTCAACTAGTGCATCATGGGTGGGCAGACCATATGGCCCATGGATTCTGGTCACCCAGGAGTCCTGTACCCTATAAACCTGTTGGAGCTCTTTGCAGTGCATTTGGCTCTGACAAAATTTGCTCCACTAGTCGGGATCAGGTCATTCAGGTTCAGAAGGACAAAACCATGACCATGTTTTACCTGAACAAACGGGCGCACACTCCTTTCTCTGTGTCGGAGGCACTCCACACCTGGACTGTCGTGCAGCCTGGGCACCGATCTCCTGGTGATTCATGTTATGGGGAGAACAGTCTGCTGGTGTACACTCAGCTGGGTAGGAGAGACATTGCATGAGTGTTCTCCGAATCAGGAGGTGATGAACACATTCTCCTGTGGGGCTCACCCTCAGTGGACCTATTTGCTTCCTGGGAGAATGCCAAACTGAGCCTGTTTTGTGCCCAGCCTCTACAGTCCAGGACACTGATTGGGATGCCTTTGTGATGCCCAAGATCTCAGGCCTCACGATGCCTTTCTTCCTCTCCCCGAACCACAGAGTTCTGGTCAAGGTAAGGAAGGACAAGGCTTGGATGATCCTAATAGCATCTGACTGGCCTCGGCAATTTTGGTACCTGGATCTCCTCAGCCTCAGCAGCAGGTCTCTGTAGAGACTGCCTCTTCACCCAGACCTGCTGACCAGACTTCAGGGGATGGTTCTGCACCCATACCTTCAGTCCCTGCACTTCATAGCCTGGTTCCTGAGCAGTTGGAATGCCAGACCTTGGGTCTCTCTGAGGATGTCCTCCACGTTGGAGGCATCCTCAACATGTTGGGGCCTCCACAAAGAGTCGACTTGTAGGTGCTATGTCTTTAAATGGAAGAGGTTTTAATTTGGTGTCAGGGCAAAGTACTTGAGCCCTTGCCTGCCTCGTGGATAGCATCCTGGACTACGCCTGGCCTCTTTCCCAACTGGGACTGAGAGTGATGATCCTTAAGGTGCACCTGGCAGCCATGTCTGCTTACCAGGCAGGCTGGTATGCCAACGGTGGCCTAGGGGAAGGTGGTCGGGTGCTTTTTCAAGGGCCTCAACCACTTGTCCCCTCCGGTGCATGAACCACCTCCACCATGGGACTTACCGCTGCGCTTTACTAAGCTCATGGGCAAGTCTTTTGAGCCCATGCCCTGTCATGGAAGACTGCCTTCCTGGTGGCAATTATGTCTGCTAGAAGGATTGGTGAGCTCCTGCACTCTTGGTGGACTCTCCCTATCTGGCTTTCCACAAGGACAAATTTGTCATTTGTCCCCAACCCAAAGTTCCTCCCAAAAGTGGTATCAGAGTTTCACTTTAACCAGGTGATTAACTTACTGGTATATTTTACCAGCCCATCTTCAGAGGTTAACCACAAGCTCCATATCCTGGACCTGTAGAGATTGCTCTCCTACTATGTTGAGCATATGGCTGGAGTTTGAGGACAGACTCACCAGCTGTTTGTCACCTACTCTGAAGTCATGCCTGGCAAACCAGCAGCAAATCAGATGTTTGCAAGGTGGATCACATCCTGCATCGACCTCTGCTTAGGTTGACTATTTGGTAGACTCCGTAGGGATTAGGCTTATTCCACCAGACATACTGCTACCTCGGTGGCTACTTCCAGTGATGTCTCCATACATTAGATCTGTAGGGCTGCTACCTGGAAGTCAACACACACTTTCCTTTCCCATTAGCACATCGACCTTGAGTTACACTGTGATGCAGGTTTTGGGACCTCTGTTCTCCAGTCTCTTTTTTTCCAACTAGAGGTGCACACCTTGCTTCCTCCTCCTGGAGAACTGCCAGGAGTCTGCCAGAGTGTGGATACATGAGCAATATCCATGCTTCTAGAAGAATAGGTTACTCATCTGTAACCGTAGTTCTAGGAGTGGTATATGATTCACATCCACACAACCCACCCGGTCTCCCCTGGCAAGTGGCACCTGATCCTGCTTCCAGTGTGCAAGATCTGACATCATGGGGCAGATTCAGGGGGTATATCTGCCCAGGTGTTCTGGCCAAAAACATTGTCCTAGTGGAACTGCCAGAGTGTGGATGTGAACCATATACGACTGTCTAGAACTACGTTACAGGTGAGTAACCTATTCTTATAGTGAGGTGAAACCTTCTTTGTCAGAATGTGTATCTACAGTGCCTTTGTAGGTTCACAAAGGCACTGTAGATATGCAAATGAAGTTATAAAGGCCCTCGGCCCTAGAACTATACAAATTAGCACGTGCCTCAGTGTCCTCAACTAATTGCTTTTTCCTTGACCTGCTTTTTTTTTTTTTAAGTTTCCAATACTGAAAAGCTAAAAAATAATTGAAGAAAGACTAGAGAAATCTACAAAAGACAAGTCACTTGCTATAATAGTGAAAGAACTTGGGATTCAACACTGAGTGTTCCCTGAGATTTACGATATAACATGGCCCTAAAAACAAACTGTAAAGTAGTAACTGAAGCTGTCATAGCTGTAATGTAAGCCTTGTGTGTCGTGAGGCCATGGGATAGATTGTCCAGTCTCAGATACAATAGGGTGTCAAGTAACCATTCTTTATGGGTAGGAGTTGTTTTGTCTAACCACAATCTTAAATTTGCCTTTTGCTACATTGGAAATAGGTCTAACGTGTGGCATTTATGACAAACATATTAGACCGGCAACATTTCCACTATGCATTGCTCCTTGAAATTGCTATAACTTACCCATGTATTTCCTTAGTTGTTGATATATGACTAGCTGCCTGCCTTGCCGGGGACTGTTGCCTTTACAGTTGTTCCTTATGAACAGCTGTCTCCAACATGTACACTATTCAAAATGTACTTATCAATGTTGTACATATTGCTTTACGGTTCCATAGTTACTACAGCGACATCCCCGACTGCAACAGCCCCACAGCGATAGACACATGGTGACATCCGACACCGATGCAACCTGACGACGACCGGCAACACCATGACAGTGACCGACACTGGTGGGCGGATCAATGCACCCCACCTTTATACATGTAACTCAAGTCGCAGAGACAATGGAGTTAGATACATATCCCCATCACCGCAAAGTCCATCAGTGAAACACCTATCGCCACAATGTCCATCGCTGTGCTGATGGTATACGTTACTCTACTGCTTGTATATAGTGCTTACCTTTCTTCTTAACTTTAAGTTTACCTCTTGCCATTTACCTGTTCAACTTATGTAGTTTTGTTGCATTTCTTTCTCCCTTGTACCCTCCCCAGGATGCATCTGGAAACGAGCTGTTATTTCAGCTCAGTATGTCTTTCCTGGTAAAACTTTTGAAATAAATATAAATAAATAAATGCAAATGTCTGGTGTGAGAGCTCACTCGTGCTTAGAAGTGGGTTCAGCCTGCACTTGATGTCTTTTCAGAAGGCCGCTTTTGAGGCATTCCCTAGGATGTGAGCAGTTGTAGCACTGGGCAGAGGAAATGGTGCCCATTTTGTACAGTTTCTCTGGGGTGTACAATAGGTTACAAAGGATCTGAATTGCCAGTATTTTAGGGTTATTGTGTCATATAGCCTGCCTAGAATATTGCCAAAACTTATTCCAGTCCCGGGTTGTCATGGCTGTTCTTATGGCTCTACTCCACCAGTCCATTGTTTCAGTAGTTGTTCCATGTACTGTACTTTGGATAATAGAGCATTGTACCATTGGAATGTTGTGCTTAGGCATTATAATTCCTCTTCCCAGGTGGAGTTGTTGTGGCTTGAAATATTTTTTTCCAGTGAGACGATGCTGACTCTGCATTGCTCTATATGCGTTAAATGGTTTCAGGCCATGGTCCAGTTGAAGTTGCCTGAAGGGTTTGTAAGACTTCCCTTGGATGATGTCACATTCTGAGGATCCTGATGCTCCTCCAGTTGTAGAGGATCAGTCTATTTCCACTTATTTAGATGTTACCATTGTCCCAAAATGGCTGGTCAATGGAATGTTTAAGCGAGGCACTGGTTAGTCTCAGCATCTTGGTAAGGAAGGTGTGGATGCACCCCAGGAGTGTCTGCTTAACGGATGGTGGAATGGGCCCACGTAGGATTGCTGCGAGTTCTAATTCCAATATTAATGCATAGTCACCTTTCTGTGTCTAGTCAATCCAGTTGATAGGTGACCTGTGTGGTTTTCTTCCAAGAGGGAGTACCAGTAGGATGCATAGGTGAGCTCGGTCGCTCAATAGTGTAGGGTGAGATCTGGGATGTTAAGATTCACATTCATAGGTAATTGTACCAAGTGGTGTAGCTAAGAACACTTGGGATTTTCTGCACCAGATAAAATCTAAGATTAGGTTTGCATGGATT
This sequence comes from Neoceratodus forsteri, assembly GCA_016271365.2. Taxonomy (NCBI): domain Eukaryota; kingdom Metazoa; phylum Chordata; order Ceratodontiformes; family Ceratodontidae; genus Neoceratodus; species Neoceratodus forsteri. The sequence goes on along the minus strand of CM057452.1, from coordinate 552,967,987 downwards.
TAAGCCATGTTGCTGGGACTGGCCTGCTGTAATTTACTACTGGCACTCACTGTCACTGGCATCATTACTGATCCAGAGGGGTTGAGAGAGGGGAAAATCTGACCAAGATCACCCTCCCCCACACCACATTTCAGAACATACCACTTACTGTAAGCTCCAGGGCACCGAAAGAGCTGCTCCTTCCTGGTTGGTGACACCAGTCGATCAGCAGTCAGGGTTGCTGAAGCTGTGCCTCTTCTGATGGAATGCACCAATTGGGTGCTGCCTGCACATCAGCCAAGGACAGGCGAGGGAATTTAAACTGCACTTTGCCTGCTTCTCTCAACTGGCCTGCTGTAACTTACTAGTGGCACTTAACTGCCACTGGCATCACCACTGATCTGGAAGGGTTGAGAGGGGGTAATTCTGACCAAGATCGCCCTTCCTCTGCACCACATCTCAGAGCCGGACTGCTGACTGTAAGGTCCAGGACACCGAAAGTGCTGCTCCTTCCTAGTTGGTGATGCCAGCCTATTAGTGACCAGGGTTGCTGAAGCCGAGCCTCTGCTGGGAGAACGCACCAATCAGGTGCTGCCTGCATGTCAGCCTGGGACAGGCAACTACCCTATTAAATTTCAATCTACCAAGCGGCCCTTCACGCTGCGGCCCCTCTACATAAAGGACATCATAGGAGTCTGCCAGGGAGTCAGCCAGTGAGACAACCAGCAGCCAGGAACTCTGCCTGTCTCATCCCAGGTAAAACTGCATATGCACATTTAACTGCATTGTTTTTGGGAGAATTGTTCAAGGAGCTAATGGCTACTTGGCTGTAGCTGTACTCTATCTGGGTGTGTACTGCAGGTTAATAGAGCAGTCTGCCTCAACTACAGTAATATTTATTGCTCATGTAAAGTTTAGTTTCTTATCTGTGTCTGCCATAGCTAGTGTAGCTTTAATTTCAGGGTTGTTTTGGGCTTTAGCTAAACTGTACAACTTCTCCCTATCTGGGTGAGCACTACAAGGTAGTTTATACTCCTGTTTTCTGTGCTGTAGCTGTGCCTTACAGCTACACCGTATCTGAGTGAGCAGGATGGATTAAATTAGTCATCTGTTTAGTACAGATCTTTTTGGGGATGGGTTCAGAGGGGAGGCAGTCAGTTGTGGCGGCTGTGGGGTGCTCTTCTCTAGAGATATGCTCTGGAGGAAGGGGCAGTGCCCCATCTGCAGGAGCTTAGCAGAGCTCCATGCTCAGCTGGTGGCAGCAAGGGTAGAAATACCTCAGCTGCATCATCAGCTTAACAGGAGCCCACTACCCCAGAGACCCACTGGTCCAGGGGGATGGAGAGTTGGGGGGGGGGCCGTAGAGGAAGAAGGGATAGACATAAGGAGGTTGTCCAGACCAGCAGCATCCAGACAGCGGATCCCTTCACACCACTAGAGGAGGTTCTCACTTGACTCTGCTGGGGGAACTCTGGGTCAGTCGATGGGAAAGGCAGGGGCTGTGATGGCTCCCAACAAGAGCAAATCTGCCAGGAAAGTCTTAGTGATTGGGGACTGAATGATTAGTGGGTAGAGAGGGTGGTGGAGGGGATTGTATGAGAGGAATAGTCCAGTATCTTCCTGGGGCATTACCCATCTGGGATTTAAACAGGATAGGGAGGATGCTGAAGAAAGAGCGGGGAACTGGGTGTGCTGGTACACCTGGCTGCCAATGATCTGGTGAATGAGTTGGTGGAGATGGTGAACCAGAACTTCTGAAGACTGGGGACAGATTGGCAGATCACTCAGACTTCCTGGCCTTTTCAAGCCCCCATGATGGGACAGGGAGGAAGCAGGTTAGGGTAAGTAGTGATGAAATACAGGAGCTTAATGGATGGCTTAAGGATGGTGTCAGGAAAAGGTACCACTTTGTGGGGACTGGGGAGACTTTGGAACAGGAGATTCTTCAAGGGTGACGGACTTCACCTGATAAGAGAGGGGGCTTGTGCTCTGAGATAGAAGTTTGACATGTATATCAGATGTTTAAACTGACTAGAAGGGAGACTGGGTCTAGGTGAACCATGGTGGCTGGTGAGAAGAAGTTGATCCTAGCTAGTACTCCCCAACATCTGGGGGCTTGTAGCAGCAAAGCATGTACAAAGAGAGCTGTGGTGCATTTGGGACTGGGGGAAGGGACAGTAGAGAGGGGATATGCAAAGGGTGCAAACACCAACAAGGTGATGAGAAGACAAGGAAAGCACAAGGATAACAGCAAAGTAGGATCAGGGTTAGATGAAAGGGGTATGCCTTAATGCCAGAAGCCTATATAACAAAATCACTGAGCTCCAGGCGCTGATGGCAGACACTGAGATGGACCTTACGCCATCACGGAAACATCAGCTTCGAAAATAAAGTCTGAAAACTGACGGTCGGCATATTCAGTGTTCAGGAGAGACAGAGGAACAGGTAGAGGGGGAGGAATTGCCCTTTTTGCCAAGGAGGGCATCAAGGTGGCAGAAGATGGGTGCATCAGAGGTACTAATGCGCTTGGGAGTGATCTATAGACCGCCAGGTCAAGGGAAGGAACAGGACAGAGAGCTCAGGGAAGAACTAGAAAGAGGGTTAGTAAAGGGGGAAGTAGTGGTGGTGGGTGATCTGAACCTGCCGGGCATCAATTGGGATGTTCCAGTGGCTGGGAGTGTCAGAAGTCAGGCCTTGCTGGACACCTTCCAAGACAGTCTACCAGTACAGCTAGTTAAGGAACTCACCAGGCAGACTGCAATCTCGATGTGGTGCTCACCAACTCAGAGGTGGTAGGAGCTATGAGAGTAGGAGCCACTGGGGAACAGCGACTATTACTCCATTTGGTTTGAACTGGTTCTTGAGTCCGGCAAACCACAATCAAGAGCTGAAGTCTTTGATTTTAGAAGGGTGACTTTGATAGGCTGAGGGAGCTTGTCGGGATAAGTTAGATGGGGTAGATAACATGGGGGGTGGAAGAGAGATGGAGGGCAATTAAGGGGCCATTCTCAAGGCATCTAAGTTATACATGAGAACAATAACCAGAAAGAATGGTTAAAATCATGGTTCTTGGCAAGGGTCAAGGAAGTGGTAAGGGCCAAGAAGAAGGCATTCTAGAAATACAAAGGAGAAGTCACGTGATGCAAGCTGCCTGAAGGCTGTGCATACCCTGGGCTCCTACCACCCATTCGCTGCTAATCGATTTTAAATCGACTCTGGCCTCCTAAATCAGCAAATAACAGCAATCGGAGTACTCTCAATCTCTGCCTTTTGTTTTCATCTGTTTCTTCCAGCATCGCAAAGCTTTACCGCGGCGATGGAGGCAGAGATGAAGCAGGCCGTGATGCGGCACACTCCACCCAACACGCCAGAAAAGCTTCCCAAGAAAGCGAGGGACCAGGCCTCTGGCAACTCGAGCAAATCGGGCGGCACTGCTCCCTCTGTAGTCCCTCTGTCCGAGGAAAGATTTCTCCAGGAGGTATCACCTCTTCGTGAAGTGCTGGAAAGCATCACTTCTGAGCTAAAATCTATTAAAGGTGATCTTACCTCCCTTAAAAGCAGAATGATCGACTCAGAAGCCAGAATTACATCTCAAGAAAGATGGAGGGACACAACGGAGCCAGAAATTACTTTATTGAAGAAGCAAGTCCAGAAGCTCCAGCTCAAAACGGAGGATTTGGAAGGGCGTAGTAAGAGGAACAACCTCCTGATTATTGGGCTGCCAGAATCGGAAGAAGGTTCAGATGCCATTGCCTTTCTCCAAAAACTCCTGCATAAAATCGTAGGGCCCTCACCTCTGAACCCCCAATACTACATTGAAGGGGCCCATCGATCCCTGAGGCCAAGGCGCCCACCGGACTCTCCTCCCCGCCCGATCATCATTAAATTCCTAAGTTTTATTGAGAAACAGCATGTCCTCACTAAAGCTCGAGAGCTACAATCAATAACTTGGGGAACATCTAAGATAAGAGTCGCTCAAGACCTCCCGATTGAGACCAGGCAGAAAAGAACCGCCTTCCATCCTATTGTGCAGAAGCTAATCGCGGCAGGTAACCGTTTCAGGATGCTCTATCCAGCCAGTCTGAAAGTCATGATTGAAGGCTCAGCATTCACCTACGAGTCCCCCGACCAAGCCATCAAAGACTTAACTTCCAGGCTTCCCAACCTGTTCAAGGAGAGATGAACTAAGCTCTATGGGATCAGTTGTTATAGTGGCTGTGTTTCTTCCTCCCATTATGTTTAGAATTGCATAATATTTACCTGTTTGTTTTGGTGGGATGGAGTTGGGCTTTGCGGTGGGAGGAGAGGTAGGAAGCTCTTAAATTCTGACCCTGGTAGGCCGCGATCCTCTCGATTTCCCCAGCATGGTCCTGGAACCTTTGGGATGTTTTTTTTTTGTTCCGCCGGCGGATTGGCTGCTGGACCGACTTTGGTCCTGCAGCATATCATGTCCCCAGGGCCTCAAGGCGATGGAATGCTTAGTTGTTCAGCGGTGGACGGGGGCAGATACCCCTGCTTCTCTCCCAGACCGGTAACCAGTCTTGTTACTGCAGCAGAATTATGCAGATCACGGTAAGTGACTAGCTAGTACAACTAGTTGGCGTGTGATATATGCACCATGTATGAGCCGATTGTAGCCGCTAACCCTGTTTGTCTAGCAGTTTGCTTTCTTTTTCTTTTTGATCACAGCAGAGCGTGGCTGCCATACTACCATTGTAAAGATGGGATGGTGGGGTGCCCAGGGATGCGAAAAGCTCATAGGAAGCTGCCTCATGAGCTAATAAAGGGGGGGTTATGGTGACCCTCAGGTAAATAACAGGGGATTCAGCTTTATACTTTGTTGGCTGTTTCATCCAAACAGATCATTCTTTTACCCCTGTAATAATATCATATTTGGCCGTTACTGGCTCATGAAACTCCTGGGTCTCTCCATTGGGGTTCTGGTTTCAGGTTCCTGTTGTTGCTCTCACGTGGTTTGTATGCCCAAACCTGGAACCATTCTGTACATAGTTGGTTGGGTTTTTTTTGTATGGGGAGGGGTTGCCTCTGGCCTCAGGACATAATCTCTCAATGGTTCTTCAATGTTATCTGCTTTTCCTGGACAGTTTCTACACATCAGAGGTTTGAATATTTTTCCTTATAGTTCAGGCTGTTACAGTGGGTTTTAGAGTGTGCTATCCTTATCTCTTAATTCGAAGGTATAATGATACATGCTTTCTTAATTTAAAGGTTCAGAAATGGCCATGATGTCGATTAAAACAGCTTCTTGGAATGTACGGGGGCTCAGAGATAGAGCCAAAAGGATTCAGGGCTTTAATCACTGCAGTTTACTCAGGATTGATATACTTATGCTTCAGGAAACCCATCTGGTTAATAATGAAAAAATCTGGTTACTTAGATCTGGTTTTTCTCAAGTCTTCTCAGCAAGTGGTTCTGGGGCTAGTAAAGGAGTGGCTATCCTAATTAAGAACCATGTCTCTTTTCTGGCAGAAGAAGAATTAGCAGACCCAGAGGGCAGATTTATACTGGTCGGAGGCTGTCTCAACAACTGTAATGTTGTACTCGGCTCTGTTTACGGGCCAGTAGGAGGGAGTCCTGAGTTTTTTATGACCCTAGCGGATAAAATTGGCACTCTTCTACCCTCACAATTAATTTTAGGAGGGGACTGGAATGTCCCACCTAGTCAAACCCTTGACAGAGCCCATGAACCAATGAGGCCAACAACTCCAGTTCAAAAAGCCCTATTGGACTTCATGCAGCTTTTGGGCCTTTGTGACCCTTGGCGGCTCACTAACCCCTTACTCCAGTCTTTTTCTTTCTTCTCCCAGGTGCATAACTCATGGTCTAGAATAGACTACATTTTGACCAGTAAGTCACTCCTTCCTGGTCTCCTCCAGTCGGGTATCGAACCGACAGTGCTGTCAGATCATGCTACAGTTTGGGTCAGGGTCTCACCGGACCCCAACTTTCAACGGGATACTATCTGGAAACTAAACACTCAACTTCTCAAGGACGACCAGACGGTCTCCCACATTAAAGAACTCATCTCTAAATTTCTAGATCTTAATAAGAATTCTACCCCGAGGGAGGACTCAATCTGGTGTTCCCTGAAGTGCTACCTCAGAGGGGAGTTAATCAAATTGGCCTCCTTGAGGAAAAAAAGTAGGCTGGCACAAGCTGCTTTGTTGTTGGCCAAAATTAAAGAGATGGAAAGCTCATACTCCCCCTTAGGCTCGCTCGAATCCCTACTAAAATTAAAGAACGATTACGCGGACTTACTTAAAGAAAAGGCTGAATATGCTATTTTAAAAACTCAATCCAAATATGTCGATCAAGGTGAAAAGGCCGGTAGGTTATTGGCCCTAAGACTGCGCAAAACAGAGAGCTCGAGACTAATCCCAATGCTGCAAACCCTGGAGGGACTAGTTAAAACTACTCCCAGAGAAATTACCCAGATTTTTGAGGAATTTATAAAAACTTTACAGTAGGCACCCTCTCCAGCATCCCCTTTGGACATAGCAACTTACCTAGAAGATCTTGAACTTCCTCACCTCCTTCCACACCATAAAAATAACTCGCCTCTTCTATCACCTTGCTTGAGGTCGAGGAAGCCATCGCCTCTAGCTCCTGACAAAGCACCGGCCCGGATGGCTACCCTTCTAATTTTACAAAACCTTTAGTAAGGAACTAGCCCCCCTTCTCCTTAAGCTCTATGATTATATGTTTGAAGCTGACACCATTGATCCTACATTACTGGAAGCCACGATTGTGTTAATCCTTAAGCCAGATAAACCACCCAAAGACCCTGCAAGTTATCGCCCCGTCTCTCTCCTAAATTGTGACATGAAGATTCTATCCAAGATCTTAGCCGAGAGGATTAAAAAGATTTGGACCCACCTTCTGAGCCCAGAGCAGGTAGGGTTTGTGCAAGCTCGTTCCCCTGCTGACCACCTTAGGACCCTTTCTCATATCTCACATGCAGCCCAATCATCACATACTCCAATGGCTCTAATTTCTTTAGACGCTGAAAAAGCGTTTGATAGAGTTAATTGGGACTTTCTATGGGCAACGCCGCTAGGATGGATCCCATTTTGTTTATTAGGTGGATCCAGGTTATATACAAATCCCCTCGGCTAAGATCTATTGTAACGGGTCTTCTCTTCAATTTTCCACCTCTTTACTGGTACCAGGCAAGGCTGTCCCTCTTCCCCTTCTTGTTTAATCTGTATTTAGAGCCTCTCCTTCTCAATATCAAACGTTTCCTATATATCCTGGGCTGCCCGTGCTGCAACAAGAGTTGGTCCTTTCTGTTTATGCGGATGACATCCTACTCAATGTGGCCCATCCTGAAAAGTCATTAACGACGCCCTCCTGGTGATTATGCAATACGGCCGCCTCTCCTATTACAAATTGAATCTAGCAAAATCAGAAGTGTTCCCTTTGAACTCTTTCACACATAAACATTGCTTTACTAGATTTGGTATGAGATGGTCTCCTAAATCGATTAAGTATCTGGGCATACATTTCACCTCTGATCCAACTTTACTTAAGAAGCTTAATCTGGATGACCTTAAGTCTAACATTCAGTTAGATCTACAAAGATGGTCCAAACTCCCCATTTCCCTTTGGGGCAGGATCAACATTATTAAGATGAACGTCCTACCCCGTATTTTTTACCTCCTCAGCTTATTGGGCCCCTGGCCACCCCTTTCATACCTACAATGATTCCACTCATCTTTTCTCAGTTTATCTGGCAAAACAAAACTACCAGACACTCTTTCTCTAAACTATGCCTTCCAAAGATAAGGGAGGACTTCGCCTCCCTAACCTACTATTTACCACTGGGCAGCCCACTCTCCAAATTGGGCAGATGGCTCCCAAATAGGGCCGAAGGACCCTCCCGATCTGGCTCCAGATTGAAAGCGGATACTCCAGGAGGCCAATCTCTGCTCTCCGACTATATTTTTATTCCCAGGTCAGCACTCCCATCCTCATTCTTGAATCCAACCATCATCACCTCTCTCAAAATTCTCTCTCAGTGCCTTCACTATCTCAAAATCCCCCAAAGAGACATGGCACAATCCTCATCCTGAACCCCAACATTCGGTTAGACTCGATGATTACCCCAGATTGGCTTCCTCAAATCTGAGAAGCTCTGGTTGAGAACCTATATTCTCAAGACTCTCTTCCCTTCTCCGGATATTTTGGCCAAGTTTGCTCCCTAATAATAAGATTTTCAAGATATACCAGCTGAGACATCTCATTACCGTAATTTTGGTTCCAATTCGTTGCTCACAGGTCAGTCCCTTCCTCTTCCAAGTGCAAGACTTAGCCCCCAAACCCTATTGCATCTCATCTATATACTCCTACCTGCTGGGTCTTAAATATCCGGGCTCCCTCTCAGGCTCCTGTGTCTGGACCTCCCTCTTACCGGATACATTCCCCTAATTGGCCGCGGATTTGGAAGGATTTACACAGATACCACACTCAAGATAGGTTCAGACTTACTCAATATCACATACTAAACAACATGTACTATACTCCGGTTAAACTGGCTCGATTAGGGAAACTACCTCTTCCTCTATGTTCCAGATGTCTACAATCAGAAGGGAACCTGCTCCACATTTTTTGGCAATGTGCAAAAGTGGCCCCCTTGTGGCGTTCTATTCAGTCTGGATCCTCTCTTGGGTCTGGACAGTTTCTTCACTGCTGAAATATGCATCCTGGGTATTTATTCTAAAGTCGAGAACCAGGAGCGCAGATTCCACATCGCATTAATTTCTATGGTGGTCAAAAGACTGGTGCTCAAGCATTGGACGGACCAATTAACCATAACATATACCGAATGGTTGAAAGATTTATCAACCTGTTTTAACATGGAGAGACTCGTTGCTAGTTCCCACAACCGTATGGATCTGTCTCACAAAAAATGGGACAAACTGTACACATTGTACTTGCACCGGTGACCTGTTGGTTCTATCTCTGAGGCTCTCTTCCCCTATTGACTTTACTATTAATCCTATTGTCTTATGGCATTATGATTATATCACATTATAAATTAAATAAGCACACTCGGGGAGGGTCAGGGTTGGGGGAAGGGGTGGTATTAAGGTTACAGGGGATTTTCTTTTCTCCTATTTTATGTCCCATTTACTGTTTTGATGTATAGAGGAGTTGTTACTCAACCCTATGTATAGCTCTGATGTAAACCTGTGACTTGTTGTAACTTTAAAATTAATAAAGTTAAATTAAAAAAAAAAAAGAAATACAAAGAAAAGCAGGGGAAGGAAGAATGGGGAGAGTATGTATTGAAAATAGGAGGGAAAAGCAGAAACAGAGCTGTGTACCATGGAGGGGTCAAGAGCAGAGAAAAATAATTCTTCAGCTATATTAGGAGAAAAGGACGACAGGAGGGAAGTATAAGGCTAATTGAGGAGGCAGGTGATAGAGAAGTGTGACAGTGTTGGATAAGACCTGGTCCAATTTGTTATGTGGAGAAAGTTAAAAGTAAAGATCTATTTTGTCCTCTCCTGTTCTGTCACTTGTCTGTCTCTTGCCTGTCTGATTGCGCAATCAAATATTCCTTGTGGCAGCTAAGAATTGGCCACTCTGACGGTCCCACAATTTCCCTCTGTTTTCTGTTTTATCCTACACTTGCTCATTCTATTATTTCTTTCTTCCTTTGTTCTCTGTGGTTAAAAATTATTTACAAATCTGTATGTGAAACTGGGATCTCTTGTTTTGGAAATGTATATAATTATACTGTTGAAATGAATGCAGAAAGCTATTTGGGTTTCTTATAATAATGGCAATCTGTAATGCAAGTGTTAACCTTGAGCTGTATTTTGACCTCCACAAGCTTGTTTACAGAATTATTAACAGGAGACTAGCCCTGGGACAGAATGTCTTAATTGATTGCACCTGTTAAGAAGACTTAGATAAGCTCAACAGGATGGGGGATTTCATTTTAAACTATAGCTTAGAACTAAGGACAAAAAGTCTAATCAGCTCTGATCAACCTGTGAAACTAATATACTCTTCAAACTGGTCACGGTCAGGTCAATGAATAAAAGCCTTGTTGCATTTTGTGAAAAACAGGAGATAAAAACTTACAAGAACAGGATGCAGAGGTTAAACTGCAAGGCAAAGACATCTTATAAAAAGAGAGCAATGTTTTGTTTTGGTAACAAGAGAGAGAGAGAGATTTACATTGAAAAGATGCTCTCAGATGAAGGGCTCTTTTTTGTACTGCCTTTGTAAGCAGCTATCCTGTACAACTTTATTTTTCAATTTATTGTTACAATAACAACAAAATGCTATTTGCAAATTTTACAACTTCTGGGTTGGTATGCTTCCCGGACCTATGCCTCTATGACAAGGAGGACGGGCAAAGGCCGTGGTCCTTGATGATTATTTTTGCTCAGTTTTCAATAGGGAAGACAGCAGGTCCTTGCAAGAGAGTGGCATCAAAGTGTCCTCTATGGGGGTCCTGGAGATGAGGTAGCCAATATTTACTAGCAGAAGGGTCCTAAAAGGACTGGCAGTCCTAAAGATAGATAAGACCCTAGGACCAGATGGATGGCATCCTAAGATACTTAGGGAATTAGCAGCGGAACTGACTGAACCCCTGGTAGGTCTGTTCAACAGTTCACTTAGGACGGGGTAGTTCTGAAGGATTGGAGGGTGGCAGATGTAGATCTTCCCTTGTCAGTTTTCACCATTCATTACTGTTAGGTGTAAGCCAGATGTGCGCACCGCTAGAAACTTTTTTACCATTTTTTAGAGGAGGCACCATGGACGCTGCCTGGCGTTGACACTGCATGGTGCACGTAAGGGTGGCCGTTAAGCACCACAGACTCTTCCTCCATCCCAGTTCTGTGTCTCCCGCTGTCGAGGCTGCACCTGCTACGAGCTGCTCTTCATTTTATCTGCATCATCGTTCAATATTTGAGTTTTTGATGCTGCTGTTTTCTCTTTCGTTCCCGGTTCTCCATCCCGACGCCATTAAAAGCTGGTAAATCTATTCCTTGTCTTTTCTAACGGCGCCGGGATCTTTTATTGTATTTCAGTTATTTTTGCATCATGTCCAGTCCAGGAGCTAAGTGCAAGTCGAAAGCGGGCTGGGCCTCCATGCATCGGTGCTCCTGTGGCTGACATTTTTCCGTTGCGGACTGTTTGTCTGCGGTGCCTGGGACCTAACCATGACATGGATAGATGTGACGCCTGTTTCTCCATGGACCGTTGCATTCTGGAAATCCGTGCATTCAAAGTAGGCAGGGCCCCGCTGACTTTCGGAGGACGACATCGCTCTCGGGCCTCCCAGGCCAGGTCTTTAGACCCTTCCTCTTGGTCCCCTCCCGGGCCTATACAGTCCAGTGAGGAGGAGGCCTCCTCATCTTCTAGCCTTGCCGAGGAGGAGGCCTCTTTCGCAGTGTCAGAGGAGCGGCACGGCTCCTCCAGGTTGCCGCATTGACACCGCCTCAGCAGCCACCTCTTCCAAGGTGCAGGCTCCCCCAATGTCATGGCCCACGGTTGCTGGATCTGGCACTGGTGGACCCTCAACACTGCCTTACGGCGCCATTTCGGATCCTGGTGCCGTTCGCACTGCTGGTGATCGAGATGGTGCTGCATGTGGTGCCGGTTCGGGCCTTGGTGATGTTTTGGGTTCCGGTGCCATGGGTGGCGCCGGTGACTCTGCCGACTCCATGGGGGGGTTGGCACTGGGTTCCAGGGCTATGGGTGACGCAGTGGGCCTATCCGGCACCGCCAGTGGTGCCACGTCCCAGGACGGTGCCATTCGCATTGCAGTCTCTAGAGAAACTCTAGGGGCAACAGACTTCTAGGAAAACGTAAACTGAACTTACAAGCTCAAATGGGCAGAATGGGTGGGCCATAGGCCCTTATCTGCCGACACTGTCTATGTATCTATGTAACTCCGGGGGTGGCCAGTATTGAGGTCCTTCTGGTCGACTCCTCTTCGGAGGGGGCGACTCAGATTTGGATCCAGACTGGCTGCCCAATTGGAGGGTGACAGATGAAGTTCCACTCCTTGGGGGAACAAGGAACAAACAGGGAACTACAAACCTGTCAGTCTTACCTCTATTGTAGGAAAGCTGATGGAGTCACTGGTCAAAGAGGACCTTGTGGGCTTCTTGGAGAGCAGTGGGCTCCAAGATAGTAAACAGCATGGATTCATGGTAGGGAGGTCAGCTACCCTGATAGTTTTCTTTGACTGGGTTACAAAGGAATTCAATAGGGGCCATGCTGTGGATTTGCTGTACTTCTGCTTCAGCAAGACTTTTGACTAAGTACATCACAGACAGCTGCTGAAGAAGATGGAGGATCTGGGTGTGGCTAAAGTCATAGCAAACTGGGTGGATAAGTAGTTAAAGGGGAGGCAGCAGATGGTTGTGGTCAACAGGGTTAAACCAGAAGAGAAGGCGGTTATGCGTGGGATTCCACAAGGATCTGTCCTGGGTCTGGTCCTCTTCCACATGTTCGTCAGTGACATTGGTGAGGGAATCTAGGGCAGGTTGTGTCTCTTTGCAGATGACACAAAGCTCTATGGAAGGGCGGATAGTGATGAGGGTTATAAGGGACATGCAGAGAGACTTACAAAAACTAGAAGGGGGTCAAGAGTTTGCTAGTTGAGATTCAATGCCAGAAAGTGCAACAAGAACCCCAGGATGAAGTACTGGATGAGAGATGTGAGATTTGGCACTGCAGCTGAGGAATGGGACCTTGGAGTTATCATCAGCAACTCCCTAAAGCAATTGAGTCAGTGCAACAAGGTTTATAGCAAGGCTAGTAGAATGCTGGGATGTATCGGGAGGGGTATTGACAGCAGAAGAAAAAAGGTAATACTTCCCGTGTATAGATCCCTGGTGAGGCCACACCTGGAGTACTGTGTCTAGTTCTGGAGTCTATCCTCAGGAGGGATAGGGTTAGCCTCAAGACGATGCAGTGCAGGGAACAAAAATGATACAGGAGATAGCAGGGCAGATCCTATGAGGGATGCCTCAAGGCACTGAATGTGTATTCATTGGAGACCAGCAGGAAGAGGGGAGATGTGATAGAGACCTTCAAGTTCCTCAAAGTAATTAACAAAGTGAACTGAGGGTAACTTGAATACTAACACGCGGTCACGTGAACATGCATGGAAACTAACAGTAGGAAGGTTCAGGAGGGACATGAGGAAATACTGTTTTATAGAAAGGGTGGTGGAGCCATGGAACAGTCTACCAGCTCACGTGGTGGGTGCAAAAACAGTTAGGGGTTTCAAGCAGGGTTGGGACAGAATGGGGGGGTGCAGAGGGCTAGGACCCTGGAGGAATAGTAGGTTCCAGGGCTTATAGGGATCTTGGGCAGACTGGATGGACCACTGGTCTTTCTCTGCTATCGTTGTCTGTTTCTTTGTGTTCTAAAGCCTAAAGCATGGTGAGCTGGAAGAGAATTTATAGCAGAATGTTAATTTACATAGTTGAGAGCCTATGATCCATTGACGGTGGCAGCTTGTGCCAACTTTCAAAGTCTGTCCTTAGCGCGAGGGCTTTAAGGTCATTTGTCACCTTTTCTGGTCCAGTGGTGGAGCAGTTATACTTCTGCTGCCCGTGCTGGAGACCCAGGTTCAGGAACGGACTAGGGATGCTCAGTGGGTCGGCTTGGGTGAGGAGGATTGAGTGCCTGATGGCAACTCTCCTTTCTCAGGGAGGGGGACACCAGGTCCCATTGCTAAGACTCCCACCTGGTGAATGCCAGGTGGGAGTGCAATAGGGAGGATGTAACGTGATGTGTACAGGGTGGAGGCAGTTTGTTTTCTTCTTTGTTCCTCAGTGCTGTGAGAGGGTCCTGGGGAAGGGAAGTTAATTAATGTTGTATTGTTTATGGATTTTTGGTTTTGCTGTGAGTAAAGAATAGTTGTGTGGGTTTTGTTATTTTAGGGTTGTTTATGTATGAGGTAGTTGAGGTTTTACTGAAGTGTCTGGTATTTAGTTTTGTTTCCTGCTGTGATATGTGCTGGCAAGTCTCCCCGGTCGTGCATTATTTGCCCTCCGATCTCCGTGCCCTCCTCCCTTTTTCCTCCCCTCCTCTCCCATTTTCCATCTACCAGCGCTGTCAGGCACTTGGTATTGTATGTAGGAGGGTTTGGGGTGGATTTGGCGGGGGTCATGGACATTGGAGGGCATATGAACGGACTTCTCATATAGGGCTTATCAGGTCCAGAAGATGCCCTGGGGCAAATGGAGCCTGGAACGAAAGTGTTCCATGTCTAGTCCCCATACCCAAGGGCACCACCTCTTTGATAGGCAAGTAGCTGGGACAGCTCGGATCCCTGTCCAACTCGAGCAGTGTTGTGCAATGCCAGATCTGTTAAAAACAAGTCTGCTATTATTGCTGACTTTGTTGGAACGGCTGATCTGGCTTGCATCACCGAGACCTGGCTGGATCATAATGCTGGTCCCATTTTAGAGGCAGCAGTTCCAGCCGGGTACTCGGTGAATCACCGCCCGAGATTGGATCGCGTTGGGGGCGGGGGGTTGCAGTCTGTTTCAAGACCAGATTGGGGCTTACGAGTGTACCAGTTGAGGAGGCTGAATCCTTTGAGTGTACCGTAGTAGCCGGTGTGGGTTGCAGGATAGCTCTCATCTGCCATCCACCAGGGGATGAGGGATGATTCCTGCAGGAAGTAGCAGACTTCATCACCGATATGGCATTGGAGTCACCCAAATTGATGGTTCTGGGCTACTTCAATGGTTGGGTTGATGACGAACTCTCGGCTTTGGTCAGCACTTCCTCCAGCTGATGATATCGCTGGGCTTCACTCAGATTGTTTCTTCGCCACATAATCACGGTCACTTCCTGGATCTGGTCTTTCTCCTGGGGTTTGAGGCCTCTGATTTGGTAGTGGAACCAGTCAGTTGGTCTGATCACTACACCGCAGGCTTCAATTTTTCTGCCCCCTTTCACAGGTCTGCCCCTGTGGAGATGGTTCGATACCGCCCTTTGCAGGATGTGTGCCCTGAAGACCTGATGGTGACTTTGAACCTCTGAGTTTCTGGTTGCTAGAAATAATCCTGAGTCGTTGGTTCTGACTTATAATCAGGCCATTTCCTCGGCTCTTGATTCGCTTGCTCCTGTCCGTGTTCGTCCCCTCTCTCTGCCCTCGGGCCCTGGGTTTGATGGGTCCATGCGGGTTGCGGCGTGTGGGATGATGGTTAGGCGTCAATGGTGAAATCTCTCCTCTCCCCACTCCCGGCCTCCCAGGCGGGGTTCTCCCTCTTAGTGTCACCAACTGAGAGCTAAGGGACTCTGTCTTTTAGGTTCAAACCCCTTGAGAGGGTTCTGCACTCACCAAAGTGATGAATGTTGAAGATTGACACAGACAAGATGAAAATTACGTACCTACTGTAATTATGATCTTTCCATTAATATCTGCAGTATCACAATCCTACCATCCCCTGGGGCCTCAGTCTCTGGGTCCCCTCCTCTCTGTGCCCTCCTTGCCCCTTCCTTCCTTTCTCTTGTCGGGAGGGATAAACAGGGGCACATAGAGATAAATATTTCAAGGGGAGAGTGGTCAGCATGGGGGGCCTCCTTCCTCAGTGCTCTAGCTCCACCCCTGTGGGTGGGAGTTAATGATTGCCCACTCATTCTCTCTACTCCTCCTTGTTCCATCGATCCTTAATTTTCTTTGTCCGTTGGACATATCCTTTGTATTTTAAAGAAATAATTTTTCTTACCAAAATTTTTTTTCCCTGAGAGGCAGAATTCCTGTCTCCTGTCTTTCTTCCAGAATAACCGTTTTCTGCCTTTTGGAGTTATTGCAGTAGTTCTGTGCCTTGAATTCTGCAGTGAGCTTTTGTTTCTCCTTGCAGTTCCTATACAATCTGGAGACAAGTCAAGGTCCTGGGTATGATTGTTAACTTTCTCCCCCAAGCTCCTTATCCTCCTCTCTCTTCTTTCCTGTTTCCAGAGATTGGGGCCCTACCCAATCCCTTTAGTTTCTTTCTTCTGTCTTCTTAGTTGTTTATTTCTCCTTTTGGTTTATATATCTTTCCTTTGTTCTGTCCTTGGACTTCCTTGTCCCCACTTTTCCAACTCTTTTCCTCACCTCTCTGACTCAGAACTGGTGGGAGGCGGAGTCGACAGCTTTTATAACTGCCAACCTGCAAGGTTTACGTGAAAGGCCGGCTCAGGGTGGCGCTGATGTGCTACCGACTCTGGCCATATCCAAAAAAAAAAGAGTTCGCAGGGTCATGTCCTCCTGCCAATAACCTGTGTTGTGATGAATGGTGAAGATACACAGAAAGATTGTTCGTATTTCGGTTGCGTAATTTTTATTTCCTGTCCCTCATATAGAATAAGATGGATGGAAAAGTACTTTCTGGCTGGCAATGGGTACCTGACTTTAACCAGCCATTGTAGCCATGCAGGGGTGGTTCGTATGGGCAGCCTGTGAGAAGACTGGCATTCCCTGGCCTCCACCCCTGACACGGACCCAGGAAGGTGGATTCTCAAGCAAGAAAGGGTACCTGACATCTTTGGGTATCAGGTAAGCCTCCTATATGGGTTTATGCCTTCGAAAACAAAAGTCCCTTTGGGAAGCTGTGGAACAGATGGCTAGAAAGTTCCCTCCGGCTTTCTGCTGATCTTCAGGAACTGGTCATCAAGGCGTACATACATCAAAGTCCTGCTCCACATGACTGGTGGACTCCAAAAGACAGTTTCCAGGCTATGTCTTCATATCCCTGGGTGTTTTTCCGGCTCAGGTGTACCACCCCTGTCCCAGGACACACAGGCCAATGCATGGATTCCCCCTTCATCCAGAACTCTCTGTTTGGTGGGCAGACAGGGCATATAAAGAAAATGAATGAGTACAGTGGCATACAGAGTGCTTCAGCAAAAGAAAGGCCACTGCACTAGAAGCAGCAGGTCAGGGGCAGGACAGACCTACTCCCAGACCTTCACCAGGCCCCAAGTTTCTCTTACCAGCAACCCAGGGGTTTTTCAAGGGAGGGGCAGGGGGGTACTGGCAGGGCTACTTCCACCGAGTCTTCTACCCAGCAAAACAGAGACCCTGAGGCTCCGTTCAGGCCACTCTCCTTTACCCTGTTAGGCAGGTGACCTACTATCTCAGGCAGCATTCCATCACTTCAGACAAATGGGTCCTGGAAGTAGTAGGTCACGATCTTCTTCTCACTTTCAAGGTGCCTCTAAAACTGTCAGCAAGACTTTTCCAGACTTTTCAGCACTGCAGAAACAGCCCTGCTGAAATAGAGTTTCACTCTGTCTTCATTCAAGCAGTGGAGCCTAGCCCCATCAGCACAGAGGGCAGAGGACTGTACCAAGGTACTTCCTGACACCAAAGAAAAATGGGAATGGCTTTTGATCATTCTGGATCGCAGGATTCTAAACAGGCATCTTACTGACCAAAATGCAAATGACAGCGGCTGCCATTCTACCTACTCTCCATCAAGGGGACTGGTTGGCATCCCTAGACCTAAAGGATGCTTACTTCCCCATCCCTATCAGACAGTCTCACAGAAAATATTTCAGATTTCGACTGCCTTCAGGTCACTACTAATTGAGGGCTATGCCCTTCGGCCTGACATCTGCACCAAGAGTGTTTACAAAATGTCTTGCAGTAGTGGTGGCATTCCTCAGAATGCAAGGGGTTTCAGTTTACCCCTATCTGGACAACTGGCTGTTGGTGGGTCAGTCCCCCCCAACAAGTCACAGAAGCCATAAAACTCATTCAGGATACTCTTCGCTCTCTGGGGTTTTTGGTAAATCATCTAAAGTCTGTCTTGACCCCAGTACAAATACTAGACTTCATAGGGGCAGAGCTGAATAACATTCAGGCAAGGGCCCTCTTGCCTCTGCAAGGGCAACGTCCTCATAGATTTGGTGAAGTCTTTCCATGTTAGAGTTACTCGTCCAGCAAGGTACTTCCTATAGCTCCTAGGACACATGGCCTCCACCACGGCTGTGGTCCTGGGGGCCAGGCTTCAGATGAAGGACATTCAGTTCCACCTGAGATCCTTTTGGTCTCAGAAAAAGGATCCTCTGTCCAAACTGATTCCAGAATCTCCCACCCTTCTGTTAGCTCTTTAGTGGTGGCAGGAGATGGACAACCTCAGAGTGGGGGGTTCCCTTTCTCCCTCAGGTACGCTCTCTGGTGCTGACAGTGGATGCTTCTCTCCTGGGCTGGGGTGCCCATCTGGGGGATCGCACAGCACATGGTGCAGTGGCTCCCTCATGAGTCCTCTCTTGCACATCAATCTTCTGGAGCTCAGAGCAGTGCTCCTGGCTATTCAAGTTTGCCAATCTCTTGCAGGGCAAGGTGCAGTCAGGACAAACAATACCACCACCATGTACTATATCAATAAGCAGGGAGGAGCAAGATCCTCTCTGCTGTGCACAGAATCCATGAAGATTTGGAAACCGGCATATTCTGTCAACATGTAACTGTTTGCAGTTCACTTGCCAGGCAAGGACAGTGTACTGGCAGATGCTGTCAGCAGGATCAGCCAGGGCCCACAAGGACCGTGAACAAGTTAAGGTCATTCTCTCAGTATTCAGGAGGTGGGTTCCAGAGATAGATCATGTTCTTCAGACAATCACCAGTTACCACTGTATTGTTGCAGGCCCCACTTCTGTGGCCCAGTGACCACTGGATGCTGTCCTTCTGGACTGGTCAAACAGAGCTTCTTTATGCTTTCCCCCTTTCCTTTGATAGCCAGAGTCCTGGTCAAGCTGGGGTCTCAGTCTGCCACAATGATTCTCGTAGCCCCAGACTGGGCTGACAGCCATAGTTCTATGCTGCTGTCACTGTTAGTGATCAAGCGTTCTCTAGCAGGAGGTGCAACCTGCTGACATCCTCTCAGGGCAGGACAATGCATCCCAGTGTTCAGTCTCTTCACCTCAGGGCTTGGCCTTTGAAGACTTAGAATATGTAGAGATTTACAACTCGTCTCAGTCTGTCTTGGATATTCTGAAGGGTGCTAGAAAACTTGCTACCAGAAAACCTATTCCCCAAGTGGAAAAGATATTTTCTATCTGGTGCGCCGGAAAGATCTGGATCCACAGCAAGCTGGAGTACCAGAACCTGAACTATCTGGTCTACCTTCAGTCTCTGCATTTACAGCCATCTACACTTGAGTTACACCTCTCTGCTGTCTCTGCTTATCTTTCAGCAGGGAAGGCCTTTTCTCTGGCTGCACACCCAATTTTCAAAAAGTTTTTGAAAGGGTTGTTGCATCTTCATCCCCCACATAGGGAACCTACCCCTGCATGGGACCTGAACATATGCATAGGTCAACTTATGCAGCCTCCTTTCGAACCTATATTTTCTTCAGAACTCAAATTTCTCCCTTGAAAAACTTTTTCTAGTGGCTATCACGTCTGCTAGAAGAATCCGTGAGCTTCAGGCCTTGTCTATGGAGCCTAACTATATGTCACCCCACAGGGATAAAATTGTGCTCCGAACTAATAGGAAGTTCCTCCCTAAGGTGGTTTCTGATTTTCATCTTAACCAATCCATTACCTTGCCTGTATCTGTATAGATCACTCTAGTTCAGGTGAGCGCGGGCTGCACAGCC
The DNA here is from genome assembly GCA_016271365.2 of Neoceratodus forsteri. Lineage (NCBI taxonomy): Eukaryota > Metazoa > Chordata > Ceratodontiformes > Ceratodontidae > Neoceratodus > Neoceratodus forsteri. The sequence continues at coordinate 552,948,407 of CM057452.1, read as the reverse complement.
TGGACGTAAAAGCTATTAGCTATTACATGGACAGGACAAAGGAGCTAAGGAAGGATTGTTCCCAGCTTTTTCTTACCTATGGTGAAGTTGGTAAGGGCAGGCTAGCTGCAAAGAGGACTATAGTCAGATGAATTGTGGCCTGTATCCAGTTTTGCTACAGTAAGTTGGGTAAAGACCCACTAGTAGGTCTTAGGGCCCACTCTACCAGAGGCACTGCTGCCTCCCTGGCAGCTGCCAAGGAAGTCCCCTTGCTTGAGATATGTAAGGCTGCCACCTGGAAGTCTGTCCATACATTTGCTAAGCACTACAGCCTGGATATTCAGGCTAGGAGTGATGCCAGGTTTGGCACAGCAGTACTGCACAGCCTATTCCCCAAATAGGTTCTGTGCCCACCTCCATGGGGCACTGCTTGGTAGTCTGCATATTGTCAGAATACAGCAAGACTTCATGTTGTTTGAAGAAAAAATTACTTACCATAGTAATGTTGTTTCTTCTAATGGAGTCTTGCTGTATTCTGACCTTCCACCCTACCTTCCCTTCAGAACCTGGGGAAGAGTGGCTCTTCTGCAGCAACTTCATGACTTAAACCATTAGTAGCTATTGGTTTTCTTTGGGCATCTGTGACTTGAGTCTTTTACATGCCCTTTTGTTTTTTCCTTATGTTGCCCCTGTAGGGGACCTGTTTAGGCTTAGTTTTGGCCATTACATACATATATATATATCTAGTTCGATTAATAGACTCTGATCAGTTACTTGAATGAACCGAGGACAGTGGTTTGAAAACTGAGCTCAAGCTCAACGTTCTATGCATTTGCATAGAGTTAACTCATTGTTCTCTGGGGCAGTTGAACCGGTCGGTCTAACTGCATATTGTCAGAATACAGCAAGACTCCATTAGAAGAAACAACATTACTATGGTAAGTAATTTTTTCTTCTCCCACTTCTTCTGCAGAACCATTGGTTGTGCGCTCTGGACATGCAGGATGCTTATCTGCACATCCCGATCTTCCCCAGCCACTGCCGATTTGTGCGGTTCCTATTCGGGGGGGGGGAGCACTTCCAGTTTCTGGCCCTTCCCTTTGGTCTGTCCTCAGCACCTCGGGTGTTTATCAAGTGCCTGGCGGTGGTGGCGGCTTTTCTGTGCCACCAGGGTATTGCGGTTTTCCTTTGACCTGGACGATTGGCTGATTTCGGCCCCCTCCAGGGTTTCCTTACTGGAGGCTCTGTCCTTTACTCTGGACCTATTCGGCAAACTGGGGATTACTGTCAGTATTCCCAAATCATCCATGATACCATCCCAGAGACTTCAATTCATTGGGGCGGTTCTGGATATGGTCCAGTGCAGAGCCTTTCTTCCTTCCTCCAGACAGGGTAGAGACACTGGTCCATCAGGCTTCCTTAGTGGCTTCGTCCAGGAACAGCCCGGCCCGGGAGGTCCTCCGCCTTCTTGGCCTGATGGCAGCCTCCATCACCACCATTCCCCTTGTGACACTGCACGTGAGAGTTACTCAGTGGTCCTTGCGGGTGCAGTGGGATCAACTCCTAGACGACCTGGACCATCCAGTCCTGGTGTTGTCAGCAGTTCAGAAACAATTACTGTGGTGGAGGGACCCCTGCAACCTTTCCTTGGGTCTTCCTTTCAGGAGCCCAGCCCCCTCTGTATCCCAGACTATGGATGAATCAAATATGGGATGGGGAGCACACCTAGGGGAGCACCAAGCACAAGGACTGTGGTCCAGCTTGGAAGCATCGTTACACACCAGTGTTCCGGAGATGAGGATGGTCTTGTACGCCTTACAGGCCTTTCAGATCCTCCTTCCCAAGGGATCATTGTTTGTCCAGATGGACAATATGTCAGTTGTTTGGTACCTCAGCAAACAAGGAGGAACTCACTTGTACCCCTATGCAAGGAGGCAATGCGGCTGTGGAACTGGGCAGTCCAGCACAATCTGGCCCTAGTGGCCGTGCATGTTCCAGGTGCCCAAACTGTCCTGGCAGACGGTCTTGGACCCTAAGTCACAAAGGGGAACTAAATCAGGAAGTGGTAGAGTCTCTATTCCTAAAGTGGGGGTGTCCGGAACTTGACATCTTCGATTCCCACTCCAACGCAAAACTTCCCAGTGTTTGCTCACTCGTTCCAGGGCATGGTGCTTTCTGGCATGACGCGCTGTCTCTGTCTTGGACAGGGAACTTATTGTATGCCTTCCTTCCGTTTTCATCCTCCAGAGGGTTCTCAAGTTTCAAGCAGAGAAGGCGAGGATGATTCTCATCGCCCCTCTCTGGCCAAGACACATTTGGTTCCTGCTGCTGCAACAGCTAGCGAGAGAACCACCGGTTCCACTTCCAGTGACTCATGACCTCTTGACCCAGGATCAAGGTTGTCTTGTTCATCCGGGGCTCAGGACACTGCGTCTTCATACGTGGCTCCTACAGACATAGCGGTTGGGGTCTCCTCTCGAGTCGCTCAAGTCCTAGTAGAGGCTCGAAAACCTTCTACTCGTTCTACTTATACCATGAAGTGGAAATGTTTTTCCATTTGGGCGACTTCCAAGGATTGGAACCCATTTTCTTGTTCTGCCCCATAAGTCATGGAATATCTCCTCCATCTTTCAGACTTGGGTCTGTCATATTCTTCTTTAAAAGTCCACCTTTCGGCAGTTTGGTGGATAGTAATCCCGCGGCTCAGTTGGAAGTCTCGAAAACCTTTCTGAAAGGGACCCTCCATCTGAAACCCCCCATCTGCAGCCCTACACCCCCTTGGGATTTGAACTTTGTGTTGGAGAAACTTACTCTCCCTCCATTTGAACCAGCAATGAGCTGTGATTTACGCTTCCTCTCTTGGAAGACGTTATTTTTGTTTGCTGTTACTTCAGCTCAAAGGATTTCGAAGCTTCAGGCTCTAGTATGTAAAGAGTCTTATCTTATTTTCCACAAGGACCGGGCAGTCCTCAGGACAGATCCTAAATTTTTACCCAAGGTGGTGTTGGAAGTCGCTCTGTCTCAATCAGTGGTGCTTCCAGTTTTCTTTCCGTCCCCTGCGAACAGAGGTGAGGCAGTCCTGCACACCATGGACGTCCATCGGATTCTTCAGTGTTACACACACACTGAGCAAAAGATATCCGTAGCTGCGATCAGCTTTTTGTTTCCTTTGCCCCAGGTCGGCGGGCAAAGCTGTTTCTAAGCAGTGCCTTTCCATTTGGTTAGGTAACTGTATTCGCTACTGGCACCACAAATATGACAAACCTCTGCTGGGTCTCATCAGAGGTCACTCTACCAGGGGCATGGCTGCTTCCGCTGCTTTTTTGCAGAATGTTTCTGCAGCTGATATCTGTGCTGTAGCAACTTGGAGTTCTGTCCATGCCTTTACCAAACACTACAGTCTGGACATTGCTTCTAGATGGAGGGCAGGTTTTGGCCTGGCTGTTTTGCAGGCCCTTCTGTCCTAGGCTGGATCCATTCTAGTTCCCAGATGTGTTGGAGTTTGTTTCTCTCCTCCTTCCTTGTTTCTCTTGGTCTCTCCTCTGAGGGACTGCTTGGGATTCAGTTCTATAAAATGACCTACTGAAGGAACCCTCTCGGAGTAAGATAGTACAGTTACTTAGGAACTTATCGTAACAGTGGATTTTCGAGAGAGGCTCCTTCAGTAGGTCATATTTTTCCCTTCCTCCTTCCCCCTTTTATTTTACACACAGGGACTCCAAATCTTGTTTACTGCTGCTGTCAGGCCTCTTCCAGGCTCCGGCGGGAGAACTAGAGGGCGGGCATGGGGAACGCTCACTATATACGGTCACGCTGACGTCGGTCACGTGATGTCGGGTGGGCGGTCCCCCATCAGGTATTGCTAGAAAAGTCTGCCGTGCTGCCCAGATGGCTCTAGTCCTATATGTGATGACCTACTGAAGGAACCTCTCTGAAGACCTACTGTTATGGTAAGTTCCTATGTAACTGTACTTCTCTTCCCAAGGTAGTCTCTGATTTTCACCTTAATCAATCTGTCACTCTACCTGTGTTCTTCACAGACCATTACAGCTCAGGCGAACACAGGCTACACAGTCTGGATGTAAAGAGGACCATCAGCTATTACGTGGACAGGACTAAGGAACACAGACGGGGTTGTTCCCAGCTGTTCAAACAACATGAAGTCTTGCTGTATTCAGACATAATGCAGTTAGCCCCAGCACTTGAACTGCCCCGGAGAGGAAAGAGTTAACTTTATGCAGAAGCATAGAACGTTGAGCTCGAACTCGGTTTTCAAACCTCTGTCTGTGGTACTTCTCAGTGTAACCGTCAGATTCTTCACTCCGCCTAACAGTGAAGTCGCTCTGGAGATTTCCTATGCTCAGTTCGGTAAAAGTAAAGTGTGCGGTTTAAACCGTATAATTTTTTGTTATTTTCGGATTTCCAGCCTCTGTCTACGGTACAGGTAGTGTGTAGATAGGTAGTGACTGTGTTTTATTCTGTGAAAAAGTTGGAAATTGTTCTTTTCTTTGGTTTCTTTCCAGTCGGTCCAGTTTGGAACTGACCCATTCTGTTTAAATTTCTTTCTGGGATTAGAGTGGTGTTCCGGTACCAATCGATTTCAAAAGAACTGAGTTTTTTTTGCCGGTTCTTTTAAAAAGCCTGTGAGATGGTTTGTAACCGATCGGTTATTGTATTACCTGGCTTGAAAGCTGCAATAGGGTAATTTGTTAGGTTGGCCGTGTCTGAGAAACCAAAGAAGAAAACCAGTCCCACTGGCTTTCAACACTGTACTGAGTGTGGGGAGGCCTTTGCTAAGGCTGACCCCCACCTCACCTGTGTTTATTGTCTGGGGTTTGACCACCTCAAGTCAGACTGCCAAATCTGTAAAAACTTTCCTAAATCCACTCTAGATAAAAGACTGAGTAGGCTGAAGGAAAGGGAGGCTGAGAAGTCCATAGATCTGGATGGCCAGCCCGGTTCGGTTGCGGCTGAACCTGAGGAGGTGCCTGCTGACCTAGGCGATACCTCCTCAGGCTAAAGGAGAGCCGATCCTGAGGGGTCTGTTTCATCAAAAAAGAAGTGTAAGTCTGCCGGTTCGGATCCGGTATCGCACTGTCCAACCATGGACAAAATAGCCAAAGCGATTAGCATTGTTCAGTAGCTTAGACCAGTTCCGTCCGAACCGGTACCACCGGTTAGATGGTCAGTTCGGTCAGATCCGTCTCCTCTGGATTATGATCCAGACGCTTTTTATAAGGAGTGGGAAGGAGATGACTATCCCGAGGATGATGATGATGATGATGATGATGATGATGATGACGATGACCGGGGGGGGGGCTGGATGTGCCCATTGAACTGGACATCTCCCCAGATAGGCCCTCAGGTGTCTCTCCTCCTAGGCTCTCTGAGTCCCCTTCACATTTTCTTTTCTACAAAAAGGTGGCAGAAACCCTGCAGCTTCCCTTGGTTGAAGCTGCAGAGGAGGATGAAGAGCCTGATTTTGTGGAAATGATGGACATCCCAGAGTCCAAAAGGCTGTCTATCCCTCTTCATAAATCCTTGGGGAAACAGACACACAAAATTTTACAAACCCCTAATTCAGTACCTCCTGTGGATAAGAGAATGGACAGGAAGTATTTGTTATCAGGCTCAGCTGTGGAGTTCCTTTATAGTCATTGCAGCCATGTCGGGGTAGTGCAGGCTGTAGCCTGTGACAGGGCTAACATTCCTTTGGCTTCACCCCCCCCCCCGGATAAGGACTCCAGGAAAGTGAATGCCATGGCCAAAAAACAGTATTTGGCATCATCTTTGGGACTCAGGCAGGCTACTTATATGGCCTACGCAGCCAGGTACCAGAAATCCAGATGGGATATGGTTCTGGAACTGGCTAAACAAGCCTCTCCCTAGCTAGCCAAGGAGCTGGAGGAGGTGGCTGCTGATGGAATTGAGGCATCCAGAATGCAATTTCATGCTGCTGTGGACTCCAGTGATGTGGCATCTAGAGTCATGGCCACATCTGTGTCTCTCAGAAGACATGCTTAGCTCAGATATACTAGCCTTTCACAGGATACCCAGACTAAGGCTATGGATTTTCCTGTAGTAGGTAACTCTCTGTTTGAGGAGCAGACAGAGGCTTACATGAAGAAAATGGATGAATACCGGACCACGTACAGGAGTGCATAGGCCAAAGAAAGGCAAGCCACTCTGCACAAGCAGCAGTCTAGGGGCAGTGGCAGGCCCTTTCAAAGGCCTTTTTACCAAGCCCAGGCCTTCTGTCCCTTCCCACAGAAGGGGGTTCTTCAGAAGGAGGGGCAGGAGGGGGATGAGCAGAGCTGCTCCCTTCTCCTCTCAGTCTGAGGCTCCTGCCAAGCAGACACCCTGATGTGTCAGCCTGGGTGGACTCCACATTTCCAGTAGGATGCAGTCTGGCTTACTACTTCCAGGCTTGGAAGTCTGTGACCTTAGACAAGTGGGTCCTGGAAGTAGTAAGCCCGGGACTGGCCCTCAGCTTCAAAAAATTTCCAAAAAAGAGGGTCAAGTCTTTTCCATCTGCATCACTCTCAGAAACCATTGCCCTAGAGGCAGAGGTTTCCTTTCTTCTAGCTCTCAGAGCTATGGAGAAGGTTCCTACTCATCACAGGGGGAAAGGACTGTACTCCAGGTACTTCCTTACCCCAAAGAAAACAGGGGATTGGCTATCCATCCTAGACCTAAGGCATTTGAACAAACACTTTTCAAAGGCCAAATTCAAAATGGTAGCTCTGGGAATACTTCCCTCTCTAAGGCCAGGGGATTGGCTAGCATCTCTGGACCTCAAGGATGCCTACTTCATATTACTATCAGCTGCTCCCACAAAAAATACCTCGGGTTCGAGTTGCCTTCAGGCCATTACCAATTCAGAGCTATGCCATTTGGCCTAACATCAGCCCCAAGGGTGTTCACAAAATGCCTTGCAGTAGTGGTGGCTTACCTCAGAAGACAGGGTATCACCATCTTCCCGTATCTGGATGACTGGCTCTTAGTGGGTCAGTCACCTTTACAGGTCAAGTCATCTCTTCAAGCTACCCAGGACCTACTCAGCTCCTTGGGGTTTCTTCTCAATCTTCCAAAGTCTGTCCTAGAACCAGTTCAACTTGTCACGTTTATAGGCACAGAGTTGGACACTGTACAAGCAAAAGCCTTTTCCATGGCAAGGGTGAAGGCCCTAGTGGATCTTGCTTTCTCCTTTCGACCTCAGGTCTCCCGCTCAGCAAGACAGTTCCTCCAGCTCCTGGGCCACATGGCAGCTTCCACGGCAGTGGTGCAGGGAGCAAGGTTCCAGATGAGGGACATTCAGTGTCATCCAAGGTCTTTTTGGTCTCAAAAGAAGGATTCACTTACCAAACTGATCCCAGTGGCTCAGACTCTGGTCCAAGCTCTCCAGTGGTGGCTGGAGCAGGACAACCTCAGACAAGGGGTTCCATTTCTCCCTTAAGTCCCATCAGTAGTTCTAACTACAGATGCTTCTATCCTAGGGTGGGGAGCCCACCAGGGAGCCCTGACAGCTCAAGGAGTCTGGTCCCCACAAAAGTCTCCCCTTCATCCTTCAATCTCCTGGAACTCAGGGCAGTTTTCCTAGCCCTGCAGAGCTTCTCGGATTCAGTCAAGGGCAAGGTGGTCCATGTCAGAACAGACAACACCACCACAGTGTGGTATATCAACAAGCAGGGAAGCTGTGGTCTCTGGCCTGTTCTCTTCAGACTTCTCTGGTAGCAGTTCACCTTCCTGGGAAGGACAACATACTAGCAGATGCTCTGAGCAGAATATCACAGGGACACCACGAATGGTCCCTGGAGCCTCACATACTGAAGGTCATCTTCTCCAGGTGGGGCACTCTAGAGATAGATCTCTTTGCAGCACCGGACAATCATCAACTTCCTCTGTTTTGTTGCAGACCTCCAGTCCTTGGGACGGTTCCCCAGGATGCTCTCATTTTGGACTGGAAGGGCAAGTTTCTCTATGCCTTCCCTCTGCTGTTCAGAGTTCTGATCAACATCAGGACTCAACTCTGCACAGTGATACTGGTGGCTCCAGATTGGGCCAGACAGCCGTGGTATCCTCTACTGCTGTCCTTGTCAGTGTCATGTCCCCTGTCTCTGCCCAGGACATAGACTCTCCTGTCCTCCTCCCAGGGGCGGATCTGGTACCCCAATCTCCAGTCTCTCAATCTCAAGGCCTGGCTCTTGAAGAGTTAGAATATGCAGCACTACATCTTTCTCAGGGAGTTCTGGATATTCTGAAGGTCTCCAGGAAACCTTCCACTAGAAAAATTTACAACTCCAAATGGAAAAGGTTCAGTATTTGGTGCTCTCAGAAAGGCATCCTGCCTGATTCTGCCGACATTGCCACAACCTTAGACTATCTAGTTCACCTGAATGGTCTAAGCCTTAGGCCTGCCACTCTGAAGGTTCATCTAGCAGTTGTCTCTGCATTCCTCTCAGCAGGGAAGGGCTTTTGCCTGGCATCTCATCCTGTTTTCAGAATGTTTTTCAAAGGACTGGTTCACATTAACCCTCCCTTTAGGGAGCCCACTCTGCCTTGGGATGTTAATGTCTGCGTAGCTCAGCTTATCCAGCCACCCTTTGAACCTCTGGCTTTGGCCGAAATGAAGTACTTGACCTGGAAAACTGTGTTCCTGGTAGCTATTACTTCTGCCAAGCGGATTAGTGAGTTACAGGCTCTGTCAGTTGAACCTGACCATCTCCTTCCATAGGGACAAAGTGGTCCTAAGAACCAATAGGAGGTTCTTGCCCAAAGTGGTATCAGATTTTCATCTGAACCAGTCTATATCTCTCCCTGTGTTTTTCACTGATCATTCTTCTTCAGGTGAAAGAAGGTTACACTGTCTGGACGTTAAGAGGGCCCTTAGCTACTACATTGAGCATACTAAGGCGCATAGAAATGAGTGTCTTCAATTGTTTCTCACTTATGGTGAAGTGGGGAAAGGTGAGCCTGCCACTAAAAGAACTGTTGCCAGGTGGATTGTTTCTTGTATACAATTCTGTTATGACAAGTTGGGTAGAACACCCCCTTCAGGCCTGAGAGCTCATTCGACTAGGGGTACAGCTGCTTCTCTAGCTGCGGCCAGAGATTTACCTTTGTTAGAGATCTGTAAAGCATCCACCTGGAAAACAGTATATATTTTACCAAGCATTACTCCCTGGACATCCAGGCTAGGAGTGATGCTAGGTTTGGTACAGCAGTACTGCAGAGCTTGTTCCCAAAGTAAGTTCTGCATTCCCTCCTCCATAGGGAACTGCTTGGTAGTCTGCATTATGTCTGAATACAGCAAGACTTCATGTTGTTTGAAGAAAAAATTACTCACCATAGTAATGTTGTTTCTTCAAATGGAGTCTTGCTGTATTCAGACCTCCCTTCCTGCCTCCCCTCTCAGAACCTGGGTTTTTGGGAAGTGGGCTGGCAGGTACAGTGTTGCACCTCAGGGGTGTACCTTGTACCCTCCCTCTTGGGCGGGATGGATGTTGTTATTATTTTTCTTGTGTTTTGTACTTAAATATTGTCACTACCTTTCCTTCTTGGGTTCTCGACTTGAGTCTTTTGGACCCCAAAATAATTTTTTGCCCTTTGGCTATATGTTGAACAATTTCCATACTATAGTATGTTAGTTAGTGTGCTCGTAAGAATCTGACGGTTACACTGAGAAGTACCACAGACAGAGGTTTGAAAACCAAGCTCGAGCTCAATGTTCTATGCTTCTGCATAGAGTCACTTCTTTCCTCTCCAGGGCAGTTCAAGTGCTGGGGCTAACTACATTATGTCTGAATACAGCAAGACTCCATTAGAAGAAACAACATTACTATGGTGAGTAATTTTTTCTTCCTTACCTATGGGGAAGTAGCTAAGGGCAAGCTAGCCACAAAAAGGTCCATAGTCAGATGGATTGTGGCTTGCATTCACTTCTGCTATGGCAAACTAGGGAAGGACCTCCCTTCGGGTCTTAGGGCCCATTCCACTAGAGGTACTGTTGCCTCAGTAGCAGCAGCCAGAGATACCCCCTTGCCGGATATGTGTAAAGCAGCCACCTGGAAGACTGTTCACACATTCACTAAGCACTACTGCCTGGATACTTAGGCTAGGAGTGATGCCAGGTTTGGCACAGCAGTGCTGCAGATCCTGTTTCCCAAGTAGGTTCTGTGCCCACCTCCAAGGGGCAGTGCTTGGTAGTCTGCGTTTGTCAGAATACAGCAAGACTTCATTTTGTTTGAAGAAAAAATTACTTACCATAGTAATATTGCTTCTTCTAATGGAGTCTTGCTATATTCTGACCTCCCACCCAGCCTCCCCTACAGAACCAAGGGGTGGAAAAAGTGGGGTCAGAGTTTTCTGTTAATTCTTCTCCCACCAGTCGGTAGCTGTTTTTCCTGGGCATCAGTGACTTGAGTCTTCTCACTGCCCAATTTACTTGTTGTGTCGCCCCTGGTGACATTTAGGACTGGTTAGCAGTTTTCAAGTTTTTGCTATTATTAGCTTTGTAAGACTCTGATCATTTACTAGAATGTACAGATCATGGTGGTTTGAAAACCGAGGTCAAGCTCAACGTTCTGTGCATTTGCATAGAGTTTAACACTTTGTTCTCTGGGGCAGCTGAACCGGTCAGTCATACTGCATTTGTCAGACTACAGCAAGACTCTATTAGAAGAAACAATATTACTATGGTAAGTAATTTTTTCTTCTGCATCCAAAACTCAGAGCAATGCAATTAGCAACCTGGCTCTTGAAAGGAAGAGACTTCTGAACAAAGGATTCTCCACAAAGGTTGTGGATACCCTGAAGTCCTCCAGAAAGGTTTCCACTTTGGTGGTTTATGACAGGGTGTGGAAGAATTTCTTGGAATGGGCCATAGCCAGGAGCATTATTTGAGTGCCAGTGCCCGTAGTCTTTGTAATAAGCTCCCTGAACTAGTGGCCTTGATGGAAGAGGGTTGCCTGGCTATTGTGGCAGTCACAGAAACATGGTACACAGAGAACCATGACTGGGATGTTAATTTACCAGGATACACAATCTACAGGAGGGACAGGGAGGGTAAAAGAGGAGGAGTGACTCTATATGTAAAGGAAGGGATCAAAGCAACAGAACTAAAGAGTAAACAGGGAGCAGATAAGGCACTCTGGGTCACCCTGGAGACAAGAAATGGAATCACAATCCGCGTGGGGGTTGTATACAGACCCCCATCTCAGGGGGAGGGAATGGACAAGGAAATGATGGAAGGCATCCTTAGAATGGCAGAAAAAGGGGAGATATTGTTGATGGGGGACCTGAATATGCCAGATGTTAACTGGAGCACCTTTGCTGCAGGCACTTCCAAGAGCAGGGTCATTCTTGATGCCCTACAAGGGGCATGCCTCAGACAGCTAGTACTGGAACCCACTCGGGAGGGAGCAATCTTAGACCTGGTACTCTCAAATGGGGATGGAGAAAGAATCTCAGATTTAGAAGTGGGTAGCCATCTGGGAACAAGCGACCACCAAATAGTGTGGTTCACGATAAACACGAGCCATACAGTCAAGCCATACAAAAGCAAGAGTATTGGACTTTAGGAAAACGAGAGAGTGCCTCAGAAAAGCACTAGCAAACAGGCAAGAAGGAGGGGTGGAGGAACAATGGGGAGTAATCAAAACAGCCATCACAGAGGCAACAAGCCTTTGTGTAAAGCAAATCAACAAAACACAATGAAGGAAAAAAACGCTATGGTTCTCAAAAGCAGTGGCAGGGAAGGTTAAGGAGAAAAGGATAGCATTCAGGAAATATAAGGAAACACAGAAGGAGCAGGACAGAGAACTTTGTCAACTAAAGAAGAAAGAGGCTGGGAAGGCAGTCAGAATAGTAAAGGCCCAAACTGAGGAAAGGATAGCCAACTCTGTTAAGAAGGGGGATAAGACCTTTTATAGGTACATTAGGGAGCGAGGAAAGACCAAAGGAGGGATACTGAGGCTTAATAAAGAGGAGGAAATGTAGGTAGAGTGTGACAGTGAAAAAGCAGGGATACTGAACAAATATTTCTGCTCAGTATTTACAAAGGAAGAGAAGGGGGAGGTACCTAAACCAAACAAGTCTGTTTACAGAAGAAAGGGTTCTGAAAGAACTAATAAAATTGAATGTGGACAAAGCAATGGGGCCTGATGGGATTCACCCAGGAATTCTAAAAGAACTAAGCGTAGAACTAGTGACACCGCTGACTACTCTCTTTAACAAATCATGGGAGGATGGGGTGGTACCTGAGGGCTGGAGGAGGGCGGATCGGATTCCTCTTCACAAAAGTGGGAGCAGGACAGAGGCAGGAAACTACAGACCAGTTAGTATGACCTCAGTGGTAGGGAAAATGATGGAATCACTTCTGAAGGAAAGAATTGTTGAGTACCTTGAGGCCAGTGGGGCACAGGATCCAAGGCAGCATGGATTCACGATGGGAAGGTTGTGTCAGATTAATCTAATAGATTTCTTTGACTGGGTGACCAAAGTAGTAGACCAGGGAGAGGCTGTGGACATGGCCTACCTAGATTTTAGCAAGGCATTTGATACAGTCCCACACAAAATATTAATACACAAGTTAGCCAGCCTTGGAGTGGGTCCCAAGGTGGTAGCCTGGATAAAAAATTGGCTAGACAGCAGAACGCAAAAGATAGTAGTAAATGGAGTTCACAGTGAAGAAAGGAGGGTTACTAGCGGGGTACCGCAGGGTTCAATACTGGGATCATTTTTTTTTAAATGTCTTTATAAGTGACATTGCAGAGGAACTGGAAGGAAAAGTATGTCTCTTTGCAGACGACACAAAGATCTGCAACAGGGTTGATACACAAGATGGAGTGGAAAGGATGAGAAGGACTTGGCAAGGTTGGAGGAATGGTCAAATGTATGGCAGCTCAGATTCAGTGCAAAGAAGTAATGCACCTGGGAAACAAAACCCAGGGAAGAGTACACAGTGGGGTGAGATACTGACAACAGTAAGAATAGAAAGGGACCGGGGGGTAATTATATCAGATGACCTAAAGGTGGGCAAGCAATGTGAGAAGGCAGTAAGGAAGGCTGGGGCGATACTGGGATGCATAGGTAGAGGCATCAATAGTAGAAAACAGGAAGTTGTTATCCCTCTGTACAGACAGTTGGTGAGACCCCATCTGGAATACTGTGTGCAGTTCTGGAGAACCCATCTCTGCAAAGACATAGACAGAGTGAAGGCTGTCCAGAGGAGAGCAACCAAAATGGTTCAGGGTCTGCACCAGAAGACATATGAAGAAAGACTAAAGGAGCTTAATATGTATACCCTTGAGGAAAGAAGGAAGAGAGGGGACATGATAGAAACTTTCAAGTACCTCAAGGGAATCAACAAAGTCCAAGAGGGTAGCATCTTTCAGAAAAAGAGATGTGCAAGAACAAGGGGGCACAATTTGAAGATAGAGGGGGGACGGCTCAGAGATAATGTGAGGAAGTATTTTTTCATGGAGAGGGTTGTGGATGCATGGAACAGCCTCCCTGAGGAGGTTGTGGAGTCAAGAACAGTGGGGGAATTCAAGAATGCATGGGACAGACAGAAGGCAGTCCTAGTGGGGGGTAGGAGGAAGTAAGCTGTTGGTTAACTAGGATTTGCAGCTTATCTGTTAGGTAGGAAAATGGGCAGACTAGGTGGGCCAAGCGGTCCTTATCTGCCGTCAAATTCTATGTTTCTATGCCTACTAGGGCTAATGTTCCACAGGCCATAGATTTCTTGCAATGGGCAGTAGGGAAAGGATTTGCATTGAACACTTTGCAAGGTCAGATGTCTGCTACCGGAGCCATCCTGGGTCTAGTGTTAGGCTCCTTCTTAGGGACCGACACGGATGTCATGTGTTTTCACACAAGTTTTAATACACGTGTTGAGCAAGGATTAGTATGCTGATGGGCATTACAGAGGTGCAATACAAAGATTTATTTATTTTATTTTTATTTATTTAATCTAGGATTACAAATACCTTTGAGCCAAGGCTCTTTTACAAAGGTTCCATGTCAGGTGAGGTATAATACAAGGTAGGACAATGTGACATGTTAACAGGTTACAGAGGTTTACATTATGTCAGTATAACAGGCTACAGTGGTAAAAACACATGAGTACATATGGATTCGGTGGACAGATTGATTAACAAAGGACTGAGTACATAATATTATTACGAGTTTGGTAATACACACAAAAATGCAGCCAGTGGCTAGTGTCAGGGTCTCACATAACACAGAAAGTGCAAGTAAAAAGTGCAGGCGATGGGGAGTGTTGGGGGGAGTGGGGTGAGGAGAGGGAGTAAGTGCTAGATGCAGAAAGATTAGGGATGATAGTCACATGAGCTGGAGGTAGTTAGGTGCAGGCAAAGTTTAGATTTGAAGGGTCCAAGCTTAGGGGTGGAGGAGATGTCACTGTTTAGGCCATTTAACCAGCTAGGAGCTCTATAAGCAAATGATCTTTGGCCCAGCATAGTCCGGCATCTTAGGATGAGTAGTGATTGAGATTCTGAGCCCTTAGTGGGGTGGTGATTCAGAGCAGACCAGATGAGAGCTTGAACACCAGGAGGAGCAAGGCCCATAATTGATTTATTAGCCATAACCATGTTTGGTATTTAATGCGGGTAGAGAGTTGGATCCACCCAGTTTGAACGTGTAGGTCACATGTGTGGGTGATAAGTTGGCAAGCTTTGTTGAGGGCCATGGATATGTGTCTGAGGGCGGAGGAGGTGGCGGATCCATAAATGATGAGGCCATAGTCAATTGCTACAACTACCGAACTCTGGACTGTGATCTATAAGGCATTAGAGGTGAGGCTTTTCCTATGCCTGTAAAGTAAGCCAATCCGAGTATTGGCCACTTTGGCAACATTATCAATGTGGGACCCATACGAGAGGTTATAATTGATGGTGACCCCAAGGTATTTAAAGGATGCCACTTGTTCCAGGCTTTCACCTAGGCCATTGGAGATGGAGAGGGGGTTGGACTGGTGTTTATTATGCGAGCTGCAGAACGTCGTGGTTTTGTTTTTTTTATAGTTGAGCACTAGTTTATGAGCACTGAACTAGCTGTCAACCGAGGAGAAGCCATGTTGGAGTTTGCTCCGGAGGAGGTGAGGGTACTTGTGAGTGGAGTGGATGACCACATCGTCGGCATAGAGAAGGATTTGCTCTGGACAGGATTGGGGAAGACTATTCAGAAAGAGGCTGAAAAGAAGAGGTCCGAGAATGGATCCTTGTGGAACCCCAGAGCATACAGGTTTAGCCTCAGAGAGAAAGTCAGCAATGTTCACTCTTTGAGAGTGGTTTTCGAGGTAGCTCTTAAACCATGTTGTTGATTCAGGGGAGAAGCCGGCATTAAGCAACTGTGAGATAAGTAGGCGGTGATTGGCCGTATTGAACGCTTTAGTAAGGTCTATGAAGATCGATCCTGTAAGGAGGCTATTGTCTAGAGAGTTGTGGATTGCTCCAGTGAATTTGAGAAGGGCAGCTGTAGTACTGTGTCCTTTTCTAAAACTATGCTGTTGGGGGCAGAGGATATCATATTTGTTGAGGTATTCTGTAATTTGGTCCGATACAATATGCTCGATGGCCTTAGAGATGGGGGTAATATAGAGATGGACCGATAGTTTCCAAGCAGAGCTCTGTCTGCTCTCTTGTGGACCGGAGTAACGGTGGCTGATTTCCATCTGTCGGGGAACTGACCAAGGGTGAGGGATAGATTGAAAATTGTTGTTAGCGGTTGGAGCACCTCTTCAAGGGTGAGGGACAGTAGTTTGAGGTCGAGGGTGTCCCCATTAAACCTAGACCTGGCTATTGCTTTCTTAATGCAGTTGCGGACTTCGTGCATCTTGACTGATTTGAAGTAGAACGAGAGTCAATTGGGAGAAAGAGGGGGGCTCAAAGGGATACTTGGGGGGGTCATCTTCATTGAGGAAGCCAGGTGGAAGGACAGCACTGAGGTCTGTGAATGTCGCGTTGAAAGAGTTAGCGATGGTAATAGGGTCAAGCGCTGTGATCCCATCAGTGACCAGCATAGTAGGTAAGGTTTTTTGCTGCTTCCTGGTAACTTCTTTTATGTTGTTCTAAAAGGATTTCCCATTACCCCAGGTGTTTGTAAGGGCATCTTTGTAGTAAGAACTTTCCTGTAGGCGGACAAGTTTAGTGTAAGTGTTGCAAGCCCATTTATACTTCTGTATGTCAACTTGTTTTCCTGTGGCACGAGCTAGGAACCAAAGGTGGTCCCTAGTTTTGAGTTGAGCCAATAGATCAGCAGAGAGCCAGGGGTTGCTCAGACCTTTGACTTTGCATTTTTTGGCAGGTGCATAGGAGTCACAGGCAGCGTTAAAGGTCTCTATGAAGTAATCGAAGGCAGAGTTAGTATCTGTAGCATTGTAGATTGGGGTCCAATCTTGCTGACTGAGGTGGGATTTTAGGTGTTTAAGTTGTCCATGTGCAAGGACTCTGCTGTGTATTAATTTTGGGGGGAGCATGGCTAACTTGGACCATTTGCAGATGACAGGGGAAAGATCACTTAGAGAGTTGGGAAGGTCAGAAATGTTTGCGAGGCGGGATGAGTGACTGGTGAGAATTCAGTCCAGGAGTGTGCTGTTGCCTGTTTTGTAGTCGAGCCTAGTGGGGGAGTCGACTAGATGGGCGAGGTTGACTGAGGAGATGGCATCTTGATACCCACCAGCCTCCAGGGCAAGCCAGTTGATGTTGAAATCACCCATCAGGATTATCTCTGAGCCATGGGGTTGGGATCTGGCAAGGTCCAAGACAGAGTTCAGTGCTTTCCCTTGTTCTTTCGGTGGTATGTACACTGTGGCAATTGTCAGTGTTTTGTTGTGGGCCCCTAAAAGAACCTTGCCGGTAAGAATCTGAGAGGCTGCGTCTGAGAGGGGGGGGTTTTAATGGGCATCCCTGGAGATGGTCTTTGAGGTATAAGGCACACCCACCTCCTCTTTTTGCCATCCTATCAAGTCGGAAGGTGTTGTATTCAGGCAGGGTAGCTGCCGCATCAGGGATTTTAGGAGAGAGCCAGGTTTCTGCAACCACAAGGATGTCTGGTTTGTGCTGGTTAGTGAATAGCTGTAGAGCATCAAGTTTAGGCAGGAGACTGCAGATGTTAAGAGAAGCTAGGGTGAGTGACCCAGTGTGCCTTAGGTGGTATCCAGGGCTAGAAGTATGCGGTCCAGGTCCAGGGTGAGGGTGAATGTTTCCAGAAAGCAGCAGGAGGAGCTTTAGGGAGTACCATCTTAGTTGCCTGAGAGAGATTTTCCTGGAACGCTTATTGTATGAGCAAGGGTAACATGGTTGTCGGTAGTCCCAGAGGGCAGTCATGAGTGCCTGAGGTGGAATGGGGAACAAATGTTTATGCGTCGCTTTGTTATGACTCCACGGGTGCTGGGAGCCATATCCAGCAGAGGATGAGAAATGGGAGCTGGGTGCAGTGGGTCGAGTACCAGTGTAAATGAAAACATGATCAGTCTGGTGGGTGAGGGGTAGCAGGGGATTGCTAGCCCCAGGAGGGTAGAGTGGAGGAAGCAGGGAGAATAAGACAGTCAAGTAGAGGTAAAGGAGAGGTAGAGCCATTTTATCTTCAAGGTCAGGTAAAACTATTAAGTAAAGATATTTACAAAGTCCCCATAGGACTTCAGTATATGCTCTCTGGTAGTCTCACTTCAGTGACACTGTTCCATATGACGTCACCATCATTTTAGGAGCCATTTTCACTCTAGGTTCCTCCCGAAGGTGGGGTGGGGGTGGATTCATGAAAATCTTAAGAACCTATGAAAACATGTTAAACCTCATATTTAGAAGTAAGCAGCAATATTATTTAATGGAGGAGTTTTTCTTAACAAATGTACACTATAGGGCAGGATTTTACTATTTCAGACGGAATAAAATATGGGTTTAGGTGTCCTTTAAAGCTTATTGGCATGATTGGTCTGCATCCTGAATTTTAGGGGGCCTGTATGGCTAGCCCCACCTGTTGTTGGAGTCAAATACTAATAATCAAGTTCTATAACTTGTTTAGTATGCTACTCCTCATCTTGATGGAGGCTTTTAAGAGGAGCGTGAAGATCTATTTATTCAAGGAGACCTTTGGTTCCATTTAGCTGCCTCCTAGTAGTGGCTGCCACTTTTATTCGGATTTTAGCAAACTCAGTAGATATTTATTAATTTCATTTATTTATGCTGTTTCAAATATTCGTTTATATTGTTGTTGTGTGATATTTGATTTTTATATTTGTAAAATGCTCTGAACCCCATGGAGTGGGTGCTAAATAAAGTAATAGTACTACTAAAAGAAATCCTAAACAGGTCCACTAGAGAGAAGCAAGCACGTGGTTGTATGCCCTGAGATGTTACCACCTGGTTAAGTTAGGGTCTCATATTGTTTTATGATACACGTTGTCGTATTGCATGTTGTGAAGAGGATTCGTCCAAGCTCCTGAACATTGAAGGTTTTCTTTTTTGTACTGCATGGCATGAAAAACTAACTCAATTGGAGTATTCATGTTTCTAGGATTCTGGTGTTGCTCGGGCAGTCTAAACATTTAGACAGTATGATCCCCAGACTGAGCTCCCTCCTGGAGCGACTGCAACACGTGGGTGCCTGAGAGGTAATTAAACTACCTCCAACAAGCAGCACCCTTGTGAGGGGGGTTAGCCCGTCAACACGCTGCGCACGTCGACTGCCCCACCCACCCACACTGGCATTTCCTTTATAGGCACTCCCTAATGACATCACTTCCTCTCCTTCATTATTTTAAGTCCCCACTTTGCCATTTGCAGGTTATACCTGCCAACCACTAGAGGGACCCATACTGTCCACATTGGTTACACTACCTATCCTCCTTCCTACTGCCTACTACTTCCTAGATCCCCTCTAACCTCCTGAGCCACTCCACTCCTCTCCAAGTCACACCTACCATTACCCACACCCCCTCAGCACCCAGCCCCACAAACTAGCCCACTTTCTGACTCAGGACTGCTCAGCTGAACCCACACCCAGTGACCACTAGGAGTCGCTATTTCTCACCCTATTTCCAACCCCAACCCAGCCTGCTTCAGATCCCTTGAACGTGGATCTCTGCCCTCACCCAGGCACTTCACCAGCTGCCCTAGCTGAGGCTTGAACCTTGTACCCTATCTACCGGAGTCCGTGTCACTACCACTAATCCAAAGTGGTAACCACATTTTTTAGAAGGCAGCCTAAATACTTCTACCATACTGCCCGGCTACCACCAAAGAGCCATGTTAAACCACCTTCTCCTAAAATGCCTCCCCCTCATTTACTTTGTAGTACCCTCGTCCCGCCAGCCAGCCATCCCGCCATCCCCCCTGGATCACTGGTACCAGCACCGGCAATTCTCCCAGACATAGCTCGCACTCACCCCACACTTACCATGTACACTGGCCTACAACACCCATTCCCCATGTACCACCCCACCACCTTCCCAGGCCCCCCTTGGCAGCTTATCGTTCTCACCCTCCTATCCTGCCAGTCCCTACCCATCCCCTGTCTCCCCAAGGTCCCCCTCCAATCCCCTCATACACGTAGGAAATACACATATCGCCACGTCCTGGCCAGAGCTGTGGTCCTCCTTCTACTCCTTACAGGCAATATACATCCTAACACAGGCCCCTCCCAGACCAGCCCATCAGGTGGCCCCCCCGGTCTGAGTGTTGCCTACTTTGAATATATGCAGCATCTAGAAAACATTTGACACCCTCCAATGCTGGGTCATACTGCACAAACCAAACATCATTGCACTGGTGGAAACCTGGCTATCAAAATCTAGACCTGACTCCTTTGTTACCCTCCCTGGCTACACCCTATACCAGGAGGATTGTGTAGGCAAACGCGGGGGTGGATGTGCGATTTATACCAGGGATTCTCTCACCGGTCAAGCACTCCCTGCTCCGGCCCTGGCAGGTGGGGCACAGGCTCTAACCCTTAAACTTACTCCAGACCCCTCCAGGGGTTCTCTGTATCTCACTTCTGCCTACATTCCACCAAAGAACCAAAACCCAGCGCTATCATCCTTAACTGATTATCTTGCCACCCTCCCACATAGGGCTGAACAAGTCCTTGTGGGGGACCTCAATGTGAACTGGCTCAGCCCCACCTCCACCACCACCACCTGGGACTCCTTTGCTGCCATTGATCTGACACGGCCAGTCTCCCAACCCACAAGAGCAAACCCTAAAAGAGGTACCAGCACCCTCCTAGATGTTATCATCACTAACCGCCCCCAAAAAATCCTGGACATCCAAATCCTCCCTGACTCACTCACTGACCATTCCCCAATCATATTCCGCTGGGTGACCACCTCACCAAAACCCACAGCCCAGCACACGCTTCGTCAGTGTCTCAGACCAGGTGGGCTGACAAACCTCAGGCAATTTCTTGCCCAAACAAACTGGTCTCCCATTCACCATGCTCCGGATATAGACTCCGCCCTTGCCTTCTTTTCCCAAACATTTAACAAAGCCTGTGACCTCTTCGCACCCCTCACAGCTGCCTGAACCAAAAAACATAAAGTGCTCTGGATTACTCCTGCCCTATTACAGTTGCTCAGACTTAGGGATAACCTGTGGCACCTCGCAACAGAAACAGGCTGGCTGATAGACAGGCCTACAACCCCACGCGGAATAAGTGCACCTGGGCCGTCTGAAAAGCCAAGGCCAACCACTATCAAGTCACCCTCACCTCCTCCTGGGGGTGTGCCTGAACTTTTTGGGACAATGTCAAAAATTGAATGGGAGCGCACGCTCCCCTCCCCCGTCCCAGCTCATTATTGGCAGCACTACCGTTACGGACCCTACAGGCATTGCAAACTACCTCAACACATCCTTTACGGACCTCAGCTCTATCCTCCCCAGTAATTTCTTTGACCCACCATCCTCCCTACTGGCCCCAGCCCCCCAACACCCTAGCTTCTACCTACGCAGGGTAACTGCCCAGGAAGCTAGACCCCACCTGATCCGTGCACTAAAAAGCAATAGTCCAGGCGACGACTCCATGGACCCCAGCATTCTCTGGCTGGTACTGGATCAGGTCCTTGCCCCACCCACCAGCCTTCTCAACAAATCCCTCTGCCTTGGGCAGTTCCCCACTGCATGGAAAACTGCCATTGTTACTCCCATTCACAAAGAGGGTGACAGGTCCTCAGCCGGGAACTACCGGCCTATCTCCATACTCCTGCCCCTCTCCAAAGCCCTTGAAAAACTGGTTGCCACGCAAATCACTGCGTACCTGACCAAACACAACATCCTCTGCCTTGAACAGCACAGTTTCCATGCAGGACACAGTACAGGCACGGCACTAGTTGAATTCTCAATATTCCTACACACATCCCTGGACACTGGCTCCCTAGCCAGGGCAGTATTCATTGACCTTTCTAAGGCTTTCGACACTGTCTCCCACCCCCTTGTGCTGGATGCCCTCTGCCACACTGGCTTCGCTACTGGGCCACTCGCCTGGTGCACCAGCTATCTATTGGCCCGCTCCCAACGTGTCAAAATTAATGGAACACTCTCAAAAACATGTCCCATCCGCTCAGGGGTTCCTCGGGGCTCCATCCTGGGACCCCTACTCTTCTCGCTCTACCTTAACACCCTGCCTAGTGCATGCACTGGGAAAATGCTGCAGTATGCAGATGACGCCGTCATCTTTGCCTCCCACCATAACCCTACCTCCCTCCAGGACTCCCTGCAGCTTTCCTATAATGATGCAGAAACCTAGTTTAAAGAGCACAGACTGATCATAAATCTCAAAAAAACCAAAATGATGCTCTTTGTCCACCCCCAAAACAAAGCCAACAATTTCCCACTTCAGATCCTCCCCTGTTCCAAACAGCCTCTAGAGCAAGTACACTCCTACAAGTACCTTGGGGTCACCTTTGACTCAGCCCTCACCTACCACACCCACATTGATGCTCTTGCCTCAGCAACCAGTGTGCGGCTAGGTATCTTATACCGTTACAAAAACTAAACTGTCTCCCCCCCACTGCCCTCCGGCTTGCGGTGACATCCTCTATATTATCTCTGGTTGACTATGGACTACCAGTCTACGGGGCTGCCGACACAGCTGCCCTCAACAAAATCCGCCTCATCCTAAACAAAGCATGCAGGCTAATCTCTGGGGCCCCTAGGCTCACACATTCGTGCCAGCTCTATGGTTTGGCAACATTGCTGAACCTAGACGAACGGCTGCGATATCAAACATGCCTAATAGCAAAAAAACTCTTCTAGGGCTAGCCCCACCCGGGCTGACAGCCTCCCTCCACCTAGCTCAACCCTTGGTCTGTACACGGACCTCCTGCAAGACCACTTTCCTGGTACCAAAATCTAGGACCTCCCATGGACAGAGGTCATTCCACCATAGAGCCCCTTCCTGGTACAACTCGCTCCCTCTCCCCATCTCAGATGCCCCCTCGATTTCCAAATTCAAAACTGCACTCAGAAGTGAACTATTCAACACGCGTAGTTGCACCTGTATAACTTGAGGCGCAACTCTCTGTGCCCTGACAATGCCCACTGGGCAGCATCCTTACCGCACCTCTTTAAATTCATACCACAGATGTTTGTACTGACATTATTCCTGTTGCTTGCCCTTTCTCCATGCAAGTATGTACCTCTTCTGGTTAAATTGCTTCTGCTTTGTTGACTGCTCATACTGTCGTACTACTATGTGCCACTACTATGTGCCACTGTAACCAAACTGGCCTCTCTGTATATTTGTTTCATCACTTGTGCCTGCTATCGATGTAACTCGTATCATGGAACCAAAATGCGTGTATATGTATTTATCATGTTCTTTATCACATGTGTCTGCAAACTATGTAACCTACATCCTGGAACCATAAATGCTTGTATTTGTATTTGTCCTCTATGTGACAAGGTACCTTTGGAAATTAGCCTCTGGCTCAAAGGTTGTAAACTGATGTGCAAATAAATAAATAAATGTTTTATATCCAGCTAGGCATGCACATTACTCATATGTATTAACTATCCGCACTCACAACGTTGGAGTGACCAGAAATGGAAATCATGAAGGAATTTCTCCTATATTGTTACTGCACTTCCCTACTAAATTGTTACTGCACTTCCCTGCTGAGCTAGAATGTGAACTTGTTTCACCCTCATGTTTGTTACTTTGTACTCTGTTTTCACTAATGAATTGTATTTGATCCTCTGTGCCATCGGTAGTGCTCCTCCCCGGTGTGGCCCGTATGTGTATTTCTTATCATTACAGAAGTACTGTACATGTAACTTACTCCTGGTCGCCCCTGAAAAAGGGTCCTTCGGGATCCAGCAGGCCTACCCAGTCAACAAAATTGAAATAAATAAATCTGGCCACCAGTGATCCAATCCATTGGGCCATCCTAGGAAAATCCCTGCCACCTGCCAACCTCACTATCTTCTTTCAGGTTCTGTCTCTACATTCCCTTGGGTCCTCTCCTGTCTTACGATGCCTGGTGTATCCCGTGGGGATTTGGGTTCCTGTGGTCACCAGGGAGAAATGCTTCCTTGAGGCTGGAATGATGGCCAAGGGGTTGGGACTAGTGCGCCAGAAGGCGGATGATGTGGGAGGCACTCCTAGAAGGGGTCATCTACATAGATAGCCAGCCATTTGTCACTGTTTGCACATGTATGCTGCTGAATTCGTGGGGGGGGGTCTGGTAGCCTGTGGTCACCCGCGTTTCCAGTGACACACCTTGAAAGCCACCAGAAGTAGGTATTATGTAGCACAGCACAACTTATCTCCCAGGAGTAAAGAATCCAAAGGATTCTCTGAGTTCCTCCCTGACAGCCTCCCGCTTCTGACATCCTGAGCCCTGGATATGAACTCAGGTTACCAACGTGCCAGAGCAGTCGCTCACTACTCAGTGCCACTGAGCTGGCATTTTATTGATTTTAAGAAAACCAGAATAGAAACTCCATCCATTCTGAACAAATATAGCAACAATAATGTGTCTTTCAACATTGTCAGTGGATTAGTTATAACTACTGGGTAATTATGTCATCCAGCTAGGGAGACTGATACACTCACAAAGCTGTTGCATCACCAAGGAGCCCTGCCTGTTCTACATTCCATGACGGTTAGATTGTTCAGTTTTAGTGTGTTAATAATACATCAGTAGAAATTGCTACTACATTATTTAAACCTTTAAAAAAACCTATCTGGCTCTGTGGCACTGAGTGGTGGGGCATCCTTTTGGGATCTAGGTGACACGGTTTTGTAACCTTAGATCAGGACTACAGGAACAGAGGCCATCTGGGAGGTGGGTCTAGAGTTCGGGAGGATGCTTTCCTAATAGGGGAGGGTGGAGTGACACGTCACTTGAAGTGTGGCTTTTGGGTATGGGAATGGTGGTCATGACTTTGCTGACATGACTGACCTACCAGGACACCATTGGGGGCATGTGACTATGGGCATGTGAGAGGAGGGTGAGCAGAAATGTTGCTCATCCTGACACACAGGGGGGATTGCCCTTACATCCTCTATGCCACTCATTCCTCCCTGATGTACCATGGCCATCTCCCCAGCCATCAGTGCAGCAGCTTGGCACTCCATGGGAGGGTAGGAGGTGTCCCCTGGAGAGGATACGCCAGATGTTGCCAGTACAGGACCTGGTAAGTCTGAAGATGAGCCAACAGTGATGAGATTGAGCCCAAAAAATAGCAGGTGCGCCTAAAAAAAAGGGGTGCCAAGGGGAAAAGTGGGCATATGGGGGGGGGGTTATTGCTGCTATTTTATAAATTTATGCTTGATTTATAATCATGGAATTTTTTCCTAATAATCCAGGACCAGAGAATTTTGAAGTTGAGTGATGATGTAACCCGCTTGTTGGTTTTTTGAAAGCGAGTCCAAACGTAAGGATACAGTAATTGCAAACCTGCGGGATGAAAATGCAGCAGTGAAGCAGCAGCTGGTCCAGGCTGGTATACACTATAAGGATGGAGAAATCACTCAAACGCTTCTGTTACTAGAACGGGACATTGCAGCAAAAAAAGAAGAAATCCAGGTCTTGAAGGACCAGGTAAAATAACTTTCTGATACTTTTATGATAGTCAAATAAAGTTTCCTTTTATTTGGCTATATGCTTTGTAAAAAGCTGTTAACCTATATAACCTTTGTACAAGATATACTCTATGTTGGTCAAAACTGTCTAGTGGCCCCAGATATTCTTATCTAAAGATCAGGGACATATTTCTTTATAATCTTGTAGTGTATAGTGGAACGTTGTTACGGATGGAAAGCCATCCGTTCAAAAATGTTGTTATGCTGCACTAGCTATGTCAGCTAGTTTGTTATGCTGCAGCAGCTACGTAGCGATTGTAGCATAACAACTTAGAACACAGTTGCGCATGCGTGTTCTGGCGACCTGCAATACATGTTGAACAGCAGGAAGAGTTTCAACCCACAGGGGCTTAATACTGTTTTCTGTGTCTGCCCTTCTGCACAGCTGACTTGATTGGAGTTAGTGATTGACTGTTTGCATTGCACTATTTGTAGTACTGTGAGTTATTCTCTGGGCTAAGAATTTGTCATAAGTCCTGAATTGAGAGCAGGTTACAGGCTGTGTATTGAACCCAGACAGTGCCTAGGGGGTGGAAACTTTTTTCTTTTGTTTATCTCTGTGTGCCTTAAAAGGCCAGGCCAGACTGTGTCAGGAAGTGCTTACATCACAGCTATTTAACAGCCAATAGCTCTGGAAGAGTCTTACAGACCTTGATAAAAGTACTAATTTTAGCAGGCTCGTCAGATAACCTAATAGTCTTCAGGTGAAGCTACCTCTGGCTGGAAGCTGCAACACTGGACTTAAGATTTGCAAGAAAGCGAGTTGTGCTCACAACAAAGGGAGGTGAACCTTACAATTTATAATTGTCTTTGGTTTGAAGCAGACTCCTTAGGAAAGTTAATATTCTTCAGGTGGAGGATACTTCTAACTGAAGGGTGAAATAAGGAACTTAGAATTATCAGAAAAGGCAGTCCTTCAATCAACAGAGAGAGGTGGAGCTTGCTTTACTTTTGTTACAATTGTTAAGATGTTCAGTGCAGGAAGAGTTTCAACCCACAGGGGCTTAATACTGTTTTCTGTGTCTGCCCTTCTGCACAGCTGACGTGTTTTGGGGCTGACTGCTTTCAGAGCACAAGACACCAGGCTGTTTTGGAGCTGGGGAGGTTTACCTGTGTCTGACTTGGATGTTTGGATATTTCTCTGTTTGATTAGCAGGGTATTTTCTCTGTCAAATTGTCGTGTAGGGCATCTTGCTGACAGGAAGGCACTCATCGCAGCGGTAGGTCAGAGCTTTTAGCTAATTGTTTTATGAGGGCACAGTTTAGGCCTAAACCCTTCCCGCCCCTCACCCCACCCACCTCTGGAAATAGTTCCTTTATACCTGGGGTTCTGACATCATTTCCTCAAGAGTGCAAGGTGCATATCACTGTCATATCCTCTTTAGCACACTGCACTGACAATATAAGCATACACATTATATAAATACATATATTTCTATATAACACACCAATCACACACACACACAAAAACACAAAAAAAACTAAACAAGGTAGACAGTTATGTGGGGAGTAGTGCAATGTAATAGCTGTGGGGCAGCAGTCTTCTGGGAGTCTTTCTGGAGGCTGAGATGCTGCCCTGTTAGCAAACAACTGTCTGCCCTGAGGGAGGAAGTTGCCCGTCTTCAGGCCACACTGGACAGTAGCAAGGGGACCCTCCCCCATCCAGGGAGCACCAGAGCCACCACCACTACCTCCGAAGTTGCGAAGAAAGCACAGCAGTTGGACCACAGTGGGCTCAGGGAGGGTAAGGGTGGTGGAACAGAGGCACACCCAGTCAATTGTTCCACTCCACAATCCATACACCATTCTGGGGGAGCATTGTTCCCCTATGGATGCACCCACAGAGGAGACTAAGGAGGGTGCAGACAGCTATCACAAGGGAGGCCCTCAGGAAGGAGGCAGAGGGCACCACAGGAAAAGGAAGCAGCTCCTGGTGGGGGACTCAATTATTAGGGGGATAGAACTGGGGGGGGAGCAGGGAAAACTGAAGTAAGGTGCCTGCCTGGTGCCATGGCTTGGAGGGACAGGAAGCGCATTCTTAGGATCACGAGAACTGTTGCACGGGAGTCTGAGCTGGACGTCATTGTCCACCTAGGGACAAATGACTTGTCTCATCATGAGATTAGAGCAGTGCAGAAGGACTTTATAGAGTTGGGGAGAGGCTTAAGACAAGTAGCACACACAGTATCCTTCTCAGAGGTGCTGTCTGTCAGTGGCATGGGTGAGGCGAGAGTACTTTGCACCATGCAGTTTAATGAATGGTTGAAAAAATGGTGTGGAGCACAGGGGTTTGGCTTTATTGGGGACTGGGGTTCCACCTGGAGGGACACCAGCCTGTACTGGCAGGATGGTCTGCATCTGTCCAGGAAGGGAACAAGTCTTTTGGGCAATCGGTTTAAATGCTTCATTGGCAAGCTTTTAAACTAGTCAGGGGAGGCACTGATAAGCAGCAGGAAAATCCCAGCCTCCCGCTACAAAACAGGGTACTAAATGAGAAAAAGACCAAGGTAGAAAGGTCAGTGGGGGATGCTGCTACAGAAGGTAAAGCCATCAAAAAATGGAGAGCAGTAAGTACCAATGCCCGTAGTCTGGGTAACAAGCTTCCTGAATTAGTGGCCTTGATGGAGGAGGAACATCTGGATATCGTGGCTGTCACAGAAACATGGTACACACAGAACCATGACTGGGACGTAAACATACCAGGATACACTATCTACAGGAGGGACAGGGAGGGTAAAAGAGGAGAGGAGTAGCTCTCTACATAAGAGAAGGAATCAAAGCAATAGAACAAAAGGGTAAACAGGGAGGAGAAGAAGCACTGTGGATCAATTTGGAGGCAGGCAATGGCGCCACAATCTGCACAGGGTTGATATAGACCTCTCTTCAGGGGAGGAAATGGACAAGAAATGATAGAAAGTATACTTAGAATGGCAGATAAAGGGAGATATTGCTGATGGGTGATATGAATATGCCAGATGTTAACTGAGTGCAGTTGCAGCGCCACTTCTAAGAGTGGGGTTATTCTAGATGCCCTACAGGGGGCATGCCTTAGACAACTAGTATTGGAACCCACTCAAGAGGGAGCAATCTTAGACCTGGTCCTCTCAAATGGAGATGGAGAGAGGATCACAGATGTAGAAGTGGGTAGCCATCTGGGAACTAGCGACCATCGAACACTATGGTTCACAATAAACAGAGCAATAGAGTCAAGTCATACAAAGGCAAAAGTACTGGACTTCAGGAGGGCTGACTTTGCCAAAATGGGTGAGTGCCTAAGGAATGCACTAGCAAATGGGCAGGAAGGAGGGGTGGAAGAACAATGGGGAATAATAAAAACTGCCATCACAGAGGTAAAAAGCCTCTGTGTGAAGCAAATAAACAAAACAAAACGATGTAAGAAACCACTATGGTTCTCAAAGGAGGTGACAGTGAAGGTTCAAGAGAAAAAGAAAGCATTCAGAAAGTACAAGGAATCATAGAAGGAGCAGGACAGAGAATTGTATCAGTTAAAGCAAAAGGAAGCTGGGAAGGCAGTCAGAACAGCAAAGGCCCGAACTGAGGAAAAGATAGCCAACTCATTAAGAAGGGGGATAAAACCTTTTTTAGGTACATCAGGGAGTGAAGGAAGACTAAGGGAGGGATAGTGAGGCTTAATAAAGGGGAGGGGCGGGCAGAGGGTGACTGTGAAAGGCGGAGATACTAAACAAATATTTTTGCTCAGTATTTACTAATGAAGAGGAGGTACCTAAAATAAACAATAGAAACACTCTGGATACAGAAGTTGATACCAGCCCATTTACAGAAGAAAGGGTTCTGAAAGAACTCTTAAAATTGAAGGTGGACAAAGCAATGGGGCCTAATGGGATTCATCCCAGAATTCTAAAAGAACTAAGGGTAGAACTAGTGACACCACTGACTACCCTCTTTAACAAATCATGGGAGGATGGGGTGGTACCTGAGGACTGGAGGAGGGCAGATGTGATTCCCCTTCACAAAAGTGGGAGCAGGGCTGAAGCAGGAAACTACAGACCTGTTAGTTTAACCTCAGTGATAAGGGAAAATGATGGAATCACTTCTGAAGGAAAGAATTGTTGAGTACCTAGAGGCCAGAGGGGCACAGGACCCAAGGCAGCATGGATTCACAGCAGGAAGGTCATGCCAGACAAATCTAATAGATTTATTTGACTGGGTGACCAAAGTAGCAGATCGGGGAGGGGCTGTGGACATGGCCTACCTAGACTTTAGCAAGGCATTTGACTCAGTCCCACACAAAAGATTAATATACAAGTTAGCCAGCCTGGGAGTGGGTCCCAAGATGATAGCCTGGTAGAGAATTGGCTGGAGAATAGGACACAGAGAGTAATAGTAAATGGAGTCCACTCTGAAGAAAGGGGGTACTAGTGGGTGCCGCAGGGTTCAGTATTAGACTCGGTACTCTTCAATGTCTTTGTGTTTACATTGCAGAGGGACTGGAAGGAAAAGTATGTCTCTTGCAGATGACACAAAGATCTGCAACAGAGTTGATGCACAAGTTGGGGTGGAAAGGATGAGAAGGACTTGGCAAGGTTAGAGGAATGGTCAAATGTATGGCAGCTTAGATTTAATGTTAAGAAGTGCAAGGTAATGCACCTGGGAAACAAAAACCTAGGGGAAGAGTACACAATGGGGGATGAGATACTAACAACAACAAAAATGGAAAGGGACCTGGGGGTAGTCATATCAGATGACTTAAAGGTGGGCAAGCAATGTGAGAGGGCTGTAAGGAGGGCTGGGGGGATACGTGGTAATGGACCTCTCGAGCTGCGCTCTCGGTCTCCAGTTACCATGGAAACCACTCGAGTGAAAAATATCCTTGTTGTGTATGAGCAGTCATACACAATCCTCTATATTAATCCAGGATAACCTAGTTGAGATGCATTATCTTGTTTTCATTGAGTTCTTGCTCTGATTGTTTTTCATTCTTTTCTCTGGGTGTTCATTTCTTCTCCATAGAGCCGGCCCATCTTTGTTAACAGCCTTCCCCCTCAATCACATAAAGGCTATAAAGGGCTAATCTAGCCCCATCTGTGGTCTCCTTGATCTTTAACTGGTGCCAGCTGGATAGGTAGAGGATATCACAGGCCAAAATTGAATCAGCAGTTACAGTGTATAGTGGGTCCCTGTTTAGCATGGATTTCAATCCTTGCATGTTGTCGTGCCACAGTTCAAGGGTCATAGGACATCGTTGTACCTTATGCGGTACAATATCATTCCAGAGTGGAGTTATCTTTTCCTTACCTTACAATGCTTTGGTTTTGGCTCTAACATCTTGAAATGAATCACCATGATTTACGCATAAGCATTAGCATCTGTCTCTATGAATGGCACCCTCTCCCCTGCCTTCCCTTTGGGAAGAGGCACACATCAAGGCTGTCCCCTTCCTTCCCGTTCTTTTTATCTTCACCCTAGAACCCCTATTGCAGGTCATCCACCAGCACCCACACATTCATGACATAACCATAGGAGAGGGAGCATAAGGCCCTGGCCTTTGCCGACCCCAACCAAGCCTGAGAAATCAGTCCCTCACCAGTTGACACTAATAATAAACACCATGGGAATCTGTCTGGATACAAAACAAACATCTCCAAATAACTGCTTCTCCCCTCCCACCCCTTAGTATGACAGCTTCCTGGTTACTCATGGAGTATGACAGAAGGGAAAAAGTAGATAAAATACTTTGGAATAAACTTCTCATGGGACTGCAGTCATATGGACAAAATGAACACTGACCCCCTCAGATCATCACTGGAAAAAGATCAGGTCAGATGGGGCAATCCACACTTTCCCCACTGGGGGAAAGCACATGGCTATAAAATGATGGCATACTCAAGAATGCAGTATGTGCTGCACAATATCTCTGTCCCTATTAACCCCAAGACAGTAGCTAAACTCCACAAAGATATGTTTTCCTTCTTCTGGGGATGGGAGAAAGGAGGCCAAGTATAAAAAACTAGTGCAGGATTTCTCCAGGGGAAGACTATTCCTACAAGATATCGTCCTCTAAATGCAGAGCACAAGCCATTCACCAGTTGGTAGCAATCAATCAGTCAATCTTTATTTAGCCAGGTGAAACTCCATTGAGCAAGCTCATTTTCAAGGAGGGCCTGGTAGGTACAGAATAAATAATACAATAGCACAATAGAACATATAGCACAAATGGGCATAGTAATACAATACATAGCAATAAAAACAAGGTACAAGGATGATCAATGAGGCCCGGTCGAAAGGTGAAGCCTCATCCCAGTAGACAGTATAGCAGAGAGGTGGAAGCAAGTCTGCACCAATGTGCCGAACCAGTGATTTTAGACACTGATAGCTCTAGTAGATCAGAGTTAATGCCAGTGACAGTGTAAGCTGGGGGCTCAGCAGCAAGCAGAAAGCAAGGATGAACCCAGGAACATGGCTTAGGGTAATTCTAATGAGAGGATAGAAAGTGTAGAGGGTTGACTGTAAGAATAGCAATGTATGGTACAGTTTAGCGACAGGGAGGACATTGACAAGGCTCTGAGAAGTATCTCGAATAGAGTGACTTGAATTCCGCAAAACCAATAGGATGCACCAATTTTATGGATTTCTGGATGTTGTTCCACAGCTGGGGCAGCACATAGCTGAAGGAGGTTCTGCCAAAACGGGAAAAGAATTTAGGCACAGCTAGTGAGATGTACGGTAGCAGTTTAAGCTCGTACTGAAGCTCCTAGACCTCCAAAGTGGGTCAGCTGCAAAACTGCTCTATTGAGCCCCCCTTCCCACCCATCCATCTACTTTGGTAGCTTACCCAGAAATCTTAAAATGCATCCTACTCTTAAGTGTACTGCTATAACATGGCAGTTCTGTGCCAGACTCACAGATTGGTCTCCAGAATCCTCCCCATCTGGTTCAATGAGAGACTACACAATGGGGGTAAACCTATATGCTGGCATGACCGGCTGAACAAAGGGATACTGGCAAACTGAGATATGGTGCCAGCGGCTACTTGAAATCCTTCCAGCAATTACAGGTTCAATTCGTCCTCCCTCAGCATCATCATTGGCGTTTATGCTCTAACTCCGGTGATCAGGCATCAGTACAGGACCACAAACCCTCTATCCTTGACATTATTATGCATCCAGACACAACAACACAGAGGCAGGCAGGTCACATTTAAAGAGAACTCCTTAACCAGGATCCTGACCAGGGTCTGACCCCATGCAGAAGACCACAGATCAGTAGAGCCTAGAACTGCATTGTGACATTTCTCCTTAAGTATGTAGAGACTGCTAGAGGACACTAGTCAAGGGAGTTAGAAACTCCAAGAACTGCTTCAGCCAGCTGAATATCTTACATACAGTAGCTGGCATAGGACACCAACGAAGTTATATGACTGGTGCCTACTGCCAAATGATCTGTGTTGCAGGTATGAAATATTCACAGGGGCCATCACCCACATTATCTGGGCATGCCCAAAACTAACAACCTACTGGGACTCCATTCAGCAAATATGCAGAAAATTTAGTATCCCCACACTCAAACTCACCCCTCCACTGGTCATGCTCGGAAGAGAACCTTCCTTATCACAGCTTGCAGGTTCTGATCTTACTGGTAATAGGGAAAGATGGCCAATGGGTGCCCTGATAACAGTCAAAAGAATTGTTCTAGGGGTGTGGATATGGTTCACTAGCCACACTCTGGAAGTTCCACTTAAGCTAAGCTTCTCCCATCACCCAGGCAGTATATCCCCCAACTCCGCCCTATGTTGTCAGATCGTTCTTGCTGCAGGAAGAACAGCTCACCTCCTTCACAGCTCCTGCTTAGGATTTAGTGTGCTATACTGTAAGTGAACTTTGTCTTCAAGATTTCAAACCTTCTTTGATTTTTTTTTCCCTTGGTTCCTTTGACTCCCCTTATCAACCTTCTAAGAAGCAATGGAATCCAGGGTATCAAACCCCCGGAAATCTTACTGTATTCTGACTTATGCATTATGGTCTCACCATAGGACTGCCCCAGAGCTGAAATGGTTAATAGAACCTATGCAAATGATGGAATGCTAGGCGTGAGCTTGGTTTTCAAACCACTGTCCCTGGTAAACGGTTCTAAACCATCGGATTCTTTACTCCACTTGCCTCAATAAGACGTCTCTGGAGAGCTCTCCTTTCGTCACTTGAAATTCTTTATTTTTCTTGGTTTTACCTAGTAAAAAGTCATTTTATTTGGTATTTAGAGCACTGTCCTTGGTTTTCAGGTAGAATTTGTTTATATTTTAGTATTGGGGGGTAAGTAATCAGTTTTTCCTTTTGGTTGTTAACTGAGAGGAAACCGGGATCTCCTTTGGTTTTCCCCCTTGTATTTCCTTTAGTTTGTTACCTGATTTAAATTGTATTATACTGACTCGGGTATAGTTGGTTTTGGATTGATTTTTAACTGGGGTAACTCCTGGTTTCTAGTGGTTAGCGTAACTGACAAAAAAAAAAAAGTTTAAGTTTAGAGTGAATCCTTAGAGTTGTTTTTTTCTGGGTTATGTCACCGTAAGCCAAGAAGAGAATGGGACCTACAGGTTTCCAGCACTGTACCAAGTGCGGGGAACCTTTTGCTAAGGCAGATCCACATTTAGTCTGTGTCCTCTGTATGGGGTTTGAACACCTCAAGACAGATTGTGAGATCTGCAGACAATTTCCTCAGTCTATAGTCGAGAGACGGCTGAAGAGACTGCAGGAAAAATGTTTGAAAAGGCTGCTGACCCAGCCATTGAAAAATTGGTTCCTCCTCAAAATGAACTGGAGGAGCTGCCCTCTGAAAGGGGCGATAGCTCTTCAGCAAAGAAAAGAAC
Source organism: Neoceratodus forsteri (assembly GCA_016271365.2). NCBI lineage: Eukaryota > Metazoa > Chordata > Ceratodontiformes > Ceratodontidae > Neoceratodus > Neoceratodus forsteri. The sequence continues at coordinate 552,914,482 of CM057452.1, read as the reverse complement.
TGCAGACATGGCTGCTGAACCAGCCATTGCAAGTAAGAACAAGCATTTGTCAGTGCCGAATGTTGGCTTGCTGGCATTGGTAGTGCAGGAGTTAGAGAGATGCGTTAATAGGAATGGCAGTGAAGTATTGAACTGATGCCAACCCACCCCCACGCTGCAGAGACTGACAGGCATCGGGATGTCCCTTTGGGTGTTGGCCATAGTGCTCATGCCATTTCACCTGTCCTTATCGTGCAGACACTGACAAGTGTCGCCGTGTGCATTGGGCTCTTTGGGCTTTACGCTCACCCCATTCCATAAGGAAATACACTGAAATGGGTGCAATATAGGACAGTGAAGTGAACTTTGGAGCCAAAGCGTCCAAGGCACATCTTGATGATTGTCACTGGTTGCAGGGTGGGGGTGGAATGGCGTGAGCATTACGTCCGACAATCCCAAGTCACACCCCTGACACCTGTCAGTCTCTACAGGGTAGGGCGTTACGGTTGGAAACCCTAACACCCGAGGCATTTTCACTCCAATATTTCAACATGGACTTTTTGTGACCCTACCTCATGAACAGTGGCACTATCAGTTCGTTAGCCGGAAGGTGATTTTTGCACAGCGACTGTGCCATTTGGCGCCATAGGTGCAAAAACACATTTTGCACAGGATGTGAAAAATGACAGCTGTATTTTTCATGAGGAGATACAAAAAAATAGCAGCGTTGAAAATCTGGGGTAAGTATCACAGGATGCCGCGGCCAGTGCAGGCGTGTGTGCAATCTGCCTAGCACTGCGCTTCGTAACACAGTCATTTTATGGAGTATTATCACCAAGTTTTCAACATAGGCATTTTAGGACCTCTGCTCATGAACTGTGTCACTGTCATTTTCATAATCCGGCCCAAACACTGATTTCCCACAGCGACTGCGCTATTGTGCGCCGGAAGTACGGAAACACATTTCGGGCAGGATGTGGAAAAAGACAGCTGTACTGTTCACAAGGAGGTGTACAAAAATGACAGTGCTGAAAATCTGGCATTAAAATATTGCGAATGTGCGAAGTTACGAGCCTGCATAGCAACTGCGCAACGCACGCTCGTAAAACAGGCATTTGTTGGATTTTTTCTACCAAATTTGGAATATAGGCTTTTTGAGAGGCCACCTCATGAACACTGGCACTGTCATTTCGTTATTGGGTCCCGAAAGGTGATTTTGCGCAGTGACTGAGAAATCACCTTTCGAGGCCGAGTAACGCCATGACAGTGATAGAATTCATGAGGAGGGGCCCCAAGAACCCCATATTGAAAATTTGGTGCCAAAATTCCAACAAATGCCCGAGAGTATGCAGCAAAGTTGAAAAAACCCTATTCATTCTTTTATACAGCTTACCAGCATTTCCTCAGTTCGCGGTCGACTTTGAAGAGTACTGACGTGTTCCCGGTCCACCGAAGATCGTCACCCCGGACTCCGGAGGTAAGTATGGGGTGAGGGGGATGAGGAGGGTGTGGGGAGGCAGGGTGCGCAGTGGGTGTGTGCGGTGGGGGCAGAGATCATGAGGGACCGCTTTTTGTTACAGGAAGAAAGAAAAAACTAACATTCCGGGACAGTTTTTCTTTCAGGAACTTGGCACACTGGGGTTGGCTCAGCATGCCACCTAACTGTTTTGGGGGTTGCTGCAGCCAACGGGATTGGGCACCCTCATCTGCAGACAATGGGGGGAGTGAATTTATGCAGACGGGGATTGGGCACCCCCCTCAGCATATAAGAAATAATGCGGGGGGGGGCTGATTTATGCTGCATGGGAGTGGGCTCCCCCGTTGGTACATAATGAAAGGGAGGGAGGCAAGAATTGAGGGGGATTGGGCAACCCCCTTGGCATATAAAATGGCTACCATTAATATTTGTAGTCTCCAAAAGAAATTTGCCTCATTCCAAGCCTGGGTCTGCCTCCACTTCCCTGATGTCATAGCTGTTACTGAAACATGGCTGTCTCAGCATATCCCTGACTCAGCTGTAAGCATACCTGGCTACACATTACACAGGTCGGATAGACTAAAAACACGGGGCCGGGGATGTGCTCTATATCTTCAAGATCACCTACTAGGAATATACACAACAACCATAAGCCCCTCGGAAGGTGCACAGTCTCTCACTGTCAGGGTTGAATTTGGGAACTCAGAAAAAAATCCCTTTACATAATGTCAGTATATATACCTCCTCATCACCAAAGGGATGCCTTTACATCCGTCCTAAACATAATAGACCAACTCCCAAAAAATTCTGAAGTCATTGCCCTTGGAGATTTTAACTCAAACTGGCTTGCCCCCCAGACATCCCCCCTCAGGGATGCAGCTGCGGCCCAAAATTTGTCCCAGATGGTCCTCACCCCAACTAGAGTGAACAAAAATATGAGCCGCAGCTCCCTCCTTGACCTTATACTCACAAACCATCCTGAGCACATACTGGATGTTCAGGTACAATCGGACTCCATCAGTGATCACTCCCCGGTAACATGCCTCTGGTCAAATAGCTGGAAACCGCCCCCACCTAGGATCTCCATGTGTCGCCAGCTCAAGAAGGGGGCTCTAAAACATCTCAGAAACCTACTTCGGAATATTGACTGGTCCCCTCTTGATCACCTGACGTCAGTTGATGCTGCTCTGTCCTTCTTCATTAGTTCCTTCCAATCCGCCTGTGACATTTTTTCCCCCCATGTCAAACGGTTTGAAAAGTCTAAATCATCCCTCTGGGTAACTCGAACTTTGCTTGATCAAATGAAGGCACGTGATGACCTGTGGTGCAGAGCTCTTCAGTCAGGTCAACCCGCTGACCGACAATGCTATCGTGCCACCAGAAACGCCTGTACCTGGGCCATTCGGCTGGCAAAGACTGCTTACTACCAAACAAAACTCATTGTCACCTGGGGTGATGGAAAGAGGTTCTGGGATAATATAAAGGAACTTAGTGGAAAGTCTCCCTCCCCTCCCCCTACCATGCTATTCCTGGATGGTACCCCCACCCAAGAACCTAAAAAAATAGCGGATGCATTCAATATATCATTCTCAGATCTAAGCTCGATTCTCCCTCCTGACTTTTTCAGTGCTGTTGCAGGATATTTCCCGCCACCCCCCACTGCGCCTCCTTTTTCGTCTAAAAACTGTCTCCACTAGTGATGCCCGTGCTTATATTGCCAGGTTCCTAGGTAAGTCCAGACATAGTGGTGACTCACTAGATGCTAAACTGCTATCCCCAACACTTGATGCTGTTCTAGTACCGCTCACAAAAATTTTCAACATGTCCCTCTGCCTGGGACAATTCCCAGCTTTGTGGAAAAAGGCAAGGATTACACCAGTACATAAAAGTGGTGCACGTACTTCCACTAGTAACTACAGGCCCATCTCCATACTCCCCCCACTCTCTAAAGCTTTGGAGAAAATAGTGGCTGATTAACTTTCCAACTGTCTAGATGCACAACACCTAATTTGCCAACAACACCACGGTTTTAGGAAAGGTCACAGCACCATCACTGCCCTACTAGAACTCACCTCCTTTGTACATGGTGCTCTGGACCAGGGAGACCTGGCTGGCTCAGTCTTTATAGATCTCTCCAAGGCATTTGATACCGTCAATCACACCATGCTCATAAACTCCCTCCTCTCTGTCGGCCTCTCCAGTGAAACTACTTGCTGGTTCTCTAGTTATCTCTCTGGCCGCACGCAACAGGTGATGATAAGAAACACCCTCTCTGCTAACCTTCGAGTCTGATCGGGTGTTCCACAAGGATCTATCCTCGGTCCGCTCCTCTTCTCACTTTTCCTGAACTCGTTACCTCTGGCCTCCTCTGGGCGTCTTGTCCTCTATGCAGATGATGCTGTGATTTTCAGTCGACACCCTGACCCCATGATGCTTCAAAAATTCATGCAGGGCTCTTTCTCTCAAATTGAAGCCTGGTTTTCCTCTCACAAGCTCGTACTCAACGCAAAAAAGATGAAAGTCATGCTATTCGCCCATCCACAACATAAGCACAGCAATACAAAATTATCTATACTTAATGTGACAGGCACCACGCTGGAACCGGTTTCCAATTTCAAATATCTTGGGGTTACCCTAGACTCTGCCCTTACCTATCGTGAGCACATCACGTCAACTTGTACAGAAATTAACAAAAGAATCGGTCTCCTCTACAGGGTTAGGCCATGTCTACCTCGAGGCTCTACGCTTTAGCTATCTCCAGCTCCATCCTCTCACTGGTAGACTACGGCATAATCATCTACGGGCCACCTCTGACACAGCACTGTCCAGCATTAAACGTGCTCTAAACAAAGCCTGCAGATTGGCCATAGGTGGTGATCGTCTTACGCACACCTGTGACCTCTATCTGCGCTCATCCTGGCTAAATTTCCATGGGCGGCTAGTTTATCAGACCTGTCTGCTGGCAAAAATCCAGTTGGGCCTAGCCCCCGGTTGTCTACAGCTCCTCCAAAGAACGCTCTCGTCGCCTCCACTAGACACTCTGACACTGCCACATTCCGTGTCCCTTTGTAAAGACCACTGCTGGCCAAAGGTCTTTTTGCTTCAGGGCCCCACTCTGGATGAACTCAATCCTGACTGCATTTTATCAATTCCCAGGCTTGGTCCTTTAAACCTGAGTTGCGTAATCACATTATGTCTAACTCCCACTGTGACTGCAGATGAATCACTATAAATTTCTATTGTACTAGTACTTCACAAACTGCTGTTTGTTCCATGATTGTGCCATTGTATTTTTTCGTTCATCTCTTTATGTTACTGTCTTTCTTTGTTCAAGAGCGAATGTCTAAATTGTTTATTCCATATTGTACTGTGTTCTAATCCATTTTCTGTATGACGTGGAGCCTTTGCAAATGAGTCCCTGACTCAAAGGGTTGTAATTCCTAGACCTTAAATAAATAAATAAATAAATAAAAAATTATAGGAAATGGGGTGCTTGTATGCCGACGGGGAGTGGGCTCCCCTGTCTGCAAATTGTCTGCGCCACAGAAAGCCGGTTGCAGGATTGGGCACCCCGAAGTCAGCTGGCGTTGCTACCGTGGCGAAAGCACGCAGGATGCTCGCCACATTGTATGCATGGTGTGGTGTCGCATGCAGGCTGATTGGGGAATGAGGGACACACCTACTGATGCGTGCCCTGTATTCACCCAACAGCGGCCGCGCCTCCAAATCTGCACTGTCCCATGATGTTGACTTGTGTGCAAGCGCGGCAAGCCAACATAAAAAATGGAATGAGAAGCATAGGAACCGCAACCAAAGAAACCAGCGGCTCCTTCTGCAGAAGACATCGCTAACGCGATTCGTATTATACAGTTTCTGCAAGCCCCAGTTCCGGATGGAAAGCAACTGCAATTGATAACGGTTCACACTCCTGGGTTAACCCAGGTCCCTGGTTTAACAGACCTTAGTGGGGAACGCTTTTCAGAAGAAGAGGAGGAGGAGGAAAATGAGGAAGAGGACTTTGGGGAGCCAATTGATCCAGAGGTTTCCCCCAGATCCTCATAGACCAGATTCCCCTGATAAGGGAACTGAAGATTTTACTTCATATTTTTCTTCTATGAAGCAAATAGCTCAGACCCTCTACCTCACTACGCAGGAATCCACAGAGGATGAGAAGGAAGAGGATTACAGGGAAATGATGGATGTGCCAGCATCAAAGAGGTTATTGCTGCCACTTCATAAATCCCTTAAGAAACAGACAGTTAAAGTCTTGAAGACACCCACTTCTGCGCCCCTACAGAAAAGAAGGCGGACAAGAAGTACTGGGTTGCCAAAAGCGGTGCTGAGTTCCATTTTGGGCAACCTAGTCATGAGGGAGGGTGGACTTGATTGAAAAAGAGTGCATCTGGCATCTTCCCTGGCTATTAGGCAGGCTACCTACTTGTCAAATGTGGCCAGGTACCAGAAGAACCTTTTGTCCACAGTGATGGAAATAACTAAATCATTTCCATCCCCCACGGCAGCTAACCTAGAGGAAGCTGCAAAGAGAGGGACTGAGGCTGCGAAAACGCAGTTCAGAATGGCAGTGGACTCTGATGATATCTCATTCAGACAGATGGCAGCATCAGTGTCCCTAAGGAGGTTTGCCTGGCTCAGAACTACCAACCTGACCCAGGATACACAAACAAAAGCTATGGACTTCCTTTGAGACCCTATGTCTCTATTTGGTGAACAAATAGAGGCATACATGAAGAAAATGGACGAGTGTACGTCAGCCTACAAGAGTGCTGCAGCTAAAGAAAGAGCATTTACCCCCCAGAAGCACCAGACCAGAGGTGGCAGGGGCAGAGCTCATTATAGGCCTTTCTTCCAGCCTCAAGCATTCACCCAGTTCCAGCAGCAGAGGAGATACTTTAGAGGCAGGGGCAGAAGGGGCAGTGGCCATACTAGCCCCAGTGTCCAGCCAGCAGCACAGACTAAGCAGACATCCTGAGGTGCCTGCTCGAGTCGCCTCCCCAGTACCAGTAGGGGGCAGGCTGGCGCACTACTTCCAGGAGTGGGAAAATATCACCACAGACAAGTGGGTCCTGGAGGTAGTGGGCCAGGGACTTGTACTCAGCTTCAAGCTCATGCCAAAGCTGAGGTTAAGGGCCTTCAAACCATCCTCCCCATCAGAAACAATTTTACTGGAAGAGGAAGTTTCAAGTCTTCTGTTGCAGGAGGCAATAGAGCCAGTCCCTCCACACCAGAGGGGAAAGGCCTATACTCAAGATACTTACTCACAATAAAGAAAACAGGGGAGTGGCAACCTCTTTTGGATCTCAGACACCTAAACAAACATTTGCCAAAACCAAAATTCAAGATGGTGACTCTGACTACCATTCTACCAGTCCTAAGGCAGGGAGACTGGCTAGCATCCCTAGACCGAAAGGATTCCTACTTTCACATCCCTATAAGGCGGTCACACAGAAAGTACCTCAGGTTCAGACTGCCATTAGGTCATTACCAATTCATGGCAATGCCCTTTGGTCTAACTTCTGCTGCAAGGATGTTCACAACATGCCTAACTGTGGTCGTGGCACACCTAAGGAGGCAAGGAATAACAGTATTTCCCTACCTGGACGACTGACTAATAGTGGATCAGTCACATCAGCAGGTGAAAGTGGCACTAGCACTCACACAGGGTACTCTGTATTCATTGGGGTTTCTGTTGAACCTAAAAAAAGTCTGTGCTGGAACCAGTTCAGCTACTCAAATTCGTAGGAGCAGAGTTGGACACACTCAAGGGAAGGGCTTTCCTCCCTCAAGACAGAGTGGACAAATTCAGGTAGTAAATTCCTTCAAGCTGCATGTCCCAAGGCCGGCAAGGCATTTTCTGCAACTGCCAGGCCACATGGCAGCATCCACAGCATCAGTGTCAGGAGCCAGGTTCCAAATGAGGGACATTCAGTTCCACCTGAGAGCTCACTGGCTTCAAAAAAGAGATTCCCTGTCAAAGCTAGTGCCAGTCACAGTAACATTTCTCCAAGCTCTGCAGGGGTGGCAAGACAAGGCCAACCTCAGGCAAGGGGTTCCAATCTTGCAACAAGCCCCTTCACTGGTACTGACCACAGATGCATCCCTCCTAGGGTGGGGGGCACGTCTGGGGGATCATACAGCACATGGCACACGGACAAAGCAGGAATCACTCCTACATATCAGCTTACTGGAAGTCAGGGCGGTTCTTCTGGGTCTCCCAATAATTCGAAAATCAAATAAAAGGCGAGGTGGTTCAGGTCAGAACAGACAACACAACCACCATTTACTACATAAACAAGCAAGGGGGCACAAGGTCGACTCCTCTGTGCACAGAGGCTGTGAAAATCTGCACCTTGGTATATTCCCTTAAAGTCTCCATCTCAGCTGCACATCTTCCGGGGAAGGACAATGTCCTGGCAGATGCTCTCAGCAGAATAAATCAGAACCACCACAAATGGTCACTGAACCGGCAGGTTCTAGAGACCATCTTCAGGAGATGGGGCACCCCAGAAGTGGATTTGTTCGCAGCTCCGAGCAATCATCAGTTACTACAGTTCTGCTGCAGACCCCCGTCAGGGGCACAGTTCCCCTGAATGTACTGCTACTATACTGGACAGGGAGGTTTCTGTATGCATTCCATCCTTTTCCCCTATTGCTAAGGGTCTTGAACAAACTCAGAGCCCAACCAGCAGCAATGATTCTCATTGTGCCAGATTGGGCAAGGCAGCCCTGGTACCCCATAGTGTTATCAGTGTCAGTAGTCAAACCAATCAGCCTCCCCAGGATACACAATCTGCTGTCATCCTCTCAGGGCAGGATCATGTACCCCAACCTGCAGTCCCTCAGGCTCAAGGCCTGGCTCATGAAGACTTAGCATATGCAGATTTGCATTTGTCAGAAGGGGTCATGGAAATACTCAGGGTTTCCAGAAAGCCTTCCACTAGAAAGACTTATTCTTCCAAATGGAAAATATTCTCCATTTGGTGCCAAGGCAAGGGCCTGGATCACAACCAAGCCAGTTTGCCTATAGTTCTGGATTATTTAGCATATCTCCATTCTTCTGGCTTAAGGGTCTCTACTTTGAGAGTGCATTTGGCAGCTGACTCAGCTTATTTGTCTGTAGGTAAGAGGTTTTCTCTAACCTCTAACCCAGTATTTAAGACATTTTTTAAGGGATTGCTGTATTTGCATCCTCCACATAGGGAACCAACCCCTTTGTGGGACCTTAATATTTGCATTGCCCAGCTCATGCAGCATCCCTTTGAACCCATGTCTTCGGCAGACCGCAAGTATGTGACTTGGAAGACAGTATTCCTAGTTGCCATAACTTCTGCCAGAAGGATCAGTGAGCTTAGAAACATAGAATTTGACAGCAGATAAGGACCGCTTGGCCCACCTAGTCTGCCCATTTCCCTACCTAACACATAAGCTGCAGATCCTAGTTAACCAACAGCTTACTTCCTCCTACCCCCCACTAGGACTGCCTTATGTCTGTCCCATGCATTCTTGAATTCCCCCACTGTTCTTGACTCCACAACCTCCTCAGGGAGGCTGTTCCATGCAGCCACAACCCTCTCTGTGAAAAAATACTTCCTCACATTACCTCTGAGTCGTCCCCCCTTTATCTTCAAATTGTGCCCCCTTGTTCTTGCACATCTCTTTTTCTGAAAGATGCTACCCTCTTGGACTTTGTTGATTCCCTTGAGGTACTTGAAGTTTCTATCATGTCCCCTCTCTCCGTCTTTCCTCAAGGGTATATATATTAAGCTCCTTTAGTCTTTCTTCAGTATGTCTTCTGGTGCAGACCCTGCACCATTTGGTTGCCCTCCTCTGGACAGCCTCCACTCTGTCTCTGTCTTTGGAGATGGGGTCTCCAGAAGTGCACACAGTACTCCAGATGGGGTCTCACCAACGTCTGTACAGAGGGATAACAACTTCCTGTTTCTGCTATTGATGCCTCTTCCTATGCATCCCAGTATCCCCCCAGCCTTCCTTACTGCCTTCTCACATTGCTTGCCTACCTTTAGGTCATCTGATATAATTACCCCCAGGTCCCTTTCCATTTTTACTGTTGTCAGTATCTCACCCCCCATTGTGTACTCTTCCCCTTGGTTTTTGTTTCCCATGTGCATTACCTTGCACTTCATTGCATTGAATGTGAGCTGCCATACATTTGACCATTCCTCCAACCTTGCTAAGTCCCTTCTCATCCTTTCCACTCCATCTTGTGTATCAACCCTGTTTCAGATCTTTGTGTCATCTGCAAAGATACATACTTTTCCTTCCAGTTCCTCTGCAGTGTCACTTATAAAGACATTAAAAAGAACCGGTCTCAGTACTGAACCCTTCGGTACCCCACTAGTAACCCTCCTTTCTTCACTGTTTACTCCATTTACTACTACCCTTTGCGTCCTGTTGTCTAGCCAATTTTTTATCCAGGCTGCCACTTTGGGACCCGCTCCAAGGCTGGCTAACTTGTGTATTAATCTTTTGTGTGGTACTGTATCAAATGCCTTGCTAAAATCTAGGTAGGCCATGTCCACAGCCCCTCCCTGGTCTATTACTTTGGTCACCCAGTCAAAGGAAATCTATTAGATTCATCTGACATGACCTTCCCATCGTGAATCCATGCTGCCTTGGGTCCTGTGCCCCACTGTCCTCTAGGTACTCAACAATTCTTTCCTTCAGAAGTGATTCCATCATTTTCCCTACCACTGCGGTCAAACTGACTGGTCTGTAGTTTCCTGCCTCTGGCCTGCTCCCACTTTTGTGAAGGGGAATCACATCTGCCCTCCTCCAGTCCTCAGGTACCACCCCATCCTCCCATGATTTGTTAAAGAGAGTAGTCAGCGGTGTCACTAGTTCTACGCTTAGTTCTTTTAGAATTCTTGGGTGAATCCCATCAGGCCCCATTGCTTTGTCCACCTTCAATTTTATTAGTTCTTTCAGAACCCTTTCTTCTGTAAATGGACTGGTATCGACCCCCATCTTCAGAGTGTTTCTCTTGTTTGGTTTAGGTACCTCCCCCTCCTCTTCCTTTGTGAATACTGAACAGAAATATTCGTTCAGTATCCCTGCTTTTCCACTGTCACACTCTACCCACATTGCCTCCCCTTTATTAAGCCTCAGTATCCTTCCTTTGGTCTTTCTTCGCTCCCTAATGTACCTATAAAAGGTCTTATCACCCTTCTTAACAGAACTGGCTATCCTTTCCTCGGTTTGGGCCTTTGCTATTCTGACTGCTTTCCCAGCCTCTTTCTGCTTTAACTGATAAAGTTCTCTGTCCTGCTCCTTCTGTGTTTCCTTATATTTCCTGAATGCTATCCTTTTCTCCTTAACCTTCCCTGCCACCTCTATTGAGAACCATAGCTTTTTTCCTTTGTTATGTTTTGTTGATTTGCTTTACACAAAGGCTTGTTGCCTCTGTGATGGCTGTTTTGATTACTCCCCATTGTTCCTCCACCCCTCCTTCTTGCCTGTTTGCTAGTGCTTTTCTGAGGCACTCTCATTTTCCCAAAGTCAGCCCTCCTAAAGTCCAGTACTCTTGCTTTTGTATGGCTTGATTGTATGGCTGTGTTTATCGTGAACCACACTGTTTGGTGGTCGCTTGTTCCCAGATGGCTACCCACTTCTAAATCTGAGATTCTTTCTCCGTCCCCATTTGAGAGTACCAGGTCTAAGATTGCTCCCTCCCAGTGGGTTCCAATACTAGCTGTCTGAGGCAAGCCACCTGTAGGGCATCAAGAATGACCCTGCTCTTGGATGTGCCTGCAGCAAAGGTGCTCCAGTTAACATCTGGCATATTCAGGTCCCCCATCAACAATATTTCCCATTTTTCTGCCATTCTAAGGAAGCCTTCTATAATTTCTTTGTCCATTCCCTCCCCCTGAGATGGGGGTCTGTATACAACCCCCATGCGGATTGTGGTGCCATTTCCTGTCTCCAGCGTGACCCCAAGTGCCTCATTTGCTCTCTGTTTACTCTTTAGTTCTGTTGCTTTGATCCCTTCATTTACATAGAGAGCTACCCCTCCTCCTCTTTTACCCTCCCTGTCCCTCCTGTAGATTGTGTATCCTGGTATGCTGACATCCCAGTCATGGTTCTCTGTGTACCATGTTTCTGTGACTGCCACAATATCCAGGCAACCCTCTTCCATCAAGGCCACTAGTTCAGGGAGCTTGTTACACAGACTATGGGCATTGGTACTCATCACCCTCCACTTTTTGATAGCCTTACCCCTTTTAACCCCATTCCTGTCCTTACTGCCTTTGTCTTTTCTTTCATTTACCTCTGTCCTGCTCCCTAATAACTTCTCTACCTTGGTGTTTACCTCACTAATTACCATGTTTTGTGGGAGGAGGCTGGGATTTCCCCTGCTCCTTTTCAGTGCCTACCCCCCCCGGCTAGTTTAAATGCTTGCCAATGAAGCATTTAAACCTCTCACCTAGGATTCTGGTTCCCCCCTGGACAGATGCAGACCATCGCACCAGTATAGGTCTGCATCCCTCCAGGTGGTTCCCAGTCCCCAATGAAGCCAAAACCCTGAGCTCCACACCAGTTTTTCAACCACTCATTGAATTCCCTGGTGAGGAGTGCCCTAGCATCACCCTTGCCATAGACAGGCAGCACCTCCGAGAAGGTTACCATATGCGCTACTTGTCTAAGGCCCCTCCCCAGCTCTACAAACTCCTCTTCCACTGCTGTGATCCCATTCCTAGCCAGGTCATTTGTCCCTAGGTGGACAATGACATCCAGCTCCTTCCCTCATGCAGCTCCTTCCATGATCCTGAGGATTCGCTTCCTGTCCCTCCAAGCCGTGGCTCCAGGAAGGCACCTTACCTCCCTCTCCCCTTCCTCCCCCATTTCTACCCCCCTAATGATTGAGTCCCCCACCAGGAGTTGTTTCCTTCCCCTGTGGGGTCCCATGCCACCCTCCTGTGGGTCTCCTTTGTGAAGGTTCCCAGCATCCTCCTTGGTCTCCACTGCAGGTGTCTCCATAGAGGAACCACTATCCAGCAGAAGAGCGAATGAATTGTGGAGAGGTACAGCTGGAGGGATGCAGCTCTGTTCCACCACCCTCCACCACCATCTTCCTCCCTGAGCCCACCCTGGACCAGCTTCTCCTCTTTCTTGGCAACCTCTGAGGTAGTGGCATTGGCCCTGGTGGTCCCTGGGTGGGGGAGGAGGCTTCACGAATCCTAGCCAGGTCAGCCTGGAGATGGGCAACCTCCTCTCTCAGACCAGAGAGAAGCCTGCAAATAGGGTAGCATCGCAGCCTCCAGAATGTCTCCCGGAACACTGCCACCCCACAGCTTCAGGCCTTGGCTACAGAGCCTGGTTACGTTGCCATCCATAGAGACAAAGTTGTTCTGAGGACTAATAGAAAATTCCTACCTGCGGTGGTATCAGAGTTCCACCTTAACCAGTCCATCACACTACCTATCTTTTTCACTGATCACTCTACTCCAGGCGAACGTAGACTGCATTCCCTAAATGTAAAAAGGGCAATTAGCTATTATCTTGACCACACAAAGACTCATAGATAGGATCAATCTCAGCTCTTCCTCACCTATGGAGGGATGGGAAAAGGGAAACCAGCCACAAAAAGATCCATTGCAAGGTGGATTGTAGCCTGTATTCAGTTCTGCTGCAGCAAAGTGGGCATGCAGTCACCTGCAGACCTCAAGGCCCATTCCACTGGGGGCACTGCAGCCTCTTTAGCAGCTGCTAGGGATAGCCCCTAACTGATATATGCAAAGCAGCTACTTGGAAAACAGTCCATAACTTCACAAGCATTATTGTTTGGATGTTCAGGCCAGAGGGGATGCCAGGTTTCGTACAGCAGTCCTGCAGAACCTGTTTCCTAGGTAGGTTCTAGCCCACCTCCAAAGGTACTGCTTGGGTAGTCTGCATAAGTCAGAATACAGTAAGATTTCCTGAGGTTTGAAGAAAAAAATACTCACCATAGTAATCTTGTTTCTTCAAAGGGAATCTTACTGTATTCTGAGCACCTTCCCTTCCTCCCCTTCTGTGAACTTAGGGTCACTGCACTCCAGCTGTACTAGTGTGTTGCAAACCTGTGGGTATGTTTTTTCTCTTGGGCATCTGTGACTTGAGTCTTAGTGGTGCCAGTTCAAACCTTTGAGGGGACAAAAATGTTTATTTATTAAAATATGGGGTTAGGTGTTAATAGTAGTAGTGCTTAGTTAGAAAGTTTTGGTACATGCTTCGTAAGAAGGTTTAGAACTGTTTACCAGGGACAGTGGTTTAAAAAACGAGCTAGAGCCTAGCATTCCATCATTTGTGTTGGTTCTAGTAACCATTTCAGTTCTCAGGCAGTCCTATGGTGAGACCATACTGCATAAGTCAGAATACAGTAAGATTCCCATGGGCGAAACAGGATTACTATGGTGAGTAATTTTTTCTTAAGTTTTGCTTTTGGTGCCAGCAGAAGTTGTCAGTCACTTACCCACACAACACATGCGTGTACTGCCTGGGCGGGCAACGCAATGTGGCTGGGTGTGGCCCTTGTCTCAGCATGCTTCCTGAGCCCCTCGAGGATAGGAAGGTCCGGCTGTTGCTGAATCGGCCTTCAGAATGGGATCCAAAGGCTGCAAGAAGGCCTCGGCTGTGGCTGGGTCTGCCCAGTAGCTTGTGGACCTTGAGGCGGAAGCGGCAGTTGTGCGGCAGGCACCTCTTCAGTCTTGGTGCTGCTCCTGGTTGGGACCATTGGTGGAAGCTTCTGGGACATATGTCTGGCCTGCAAGACCCTGGGGAGAGCCCTGCCTACTGTGGTGCTAAGCACAAGCACCACTGGCACTAGTCATGGGACCAGGAGAGATTATAGTCCTGCTGATCTCTCGACTTGCTTGTCCGCTGAACGGTGGTCAAAAGTCCCTCAGTCAAGGGGCAGGTTGAAGGCTCTTCAGTTCCCCTATTGACCCAATGGACTTTGACTCTGGTCGAGCAGGCCTTGGAAATTGTGCTGCAGCCTGTTGACCAGCTGTTAGACAAGGTCGAGGAATCACTCTCGCAGACCTGGGTGCTCCCGGTCCTCACTCAAGAGGACATGGTTCGGTTGGTATCCCCATCCGGTCCTTGATAGGAGCAGCCTCCACCAGCAGTCAAGCCTTCCATGCCTATGCTGCTTAATGTGGACAGACATGTAGTATGCCACACCCAGCCAGAAGGTTTCCCTTGCCATTGATTTTCTGGTCAACAGTCGAGGTTGTGGTTCAGATCTTGGTTGAGGCATTCCTGCTCGATTGGGAGGTGTTGCCTTTGATACTTCTCAACCACCTTGTCCTTGGGTGAGGAGTGGCACCATCACAAACTGCACTGGTGCTACAAGGAGCTCCTCTGGCAACAGTGGGCCATCTCAGGGATGGATAGGGCTCTGTTGTCTAAACACTCTTGGTGTGTAAGGTAAACAATAAAAATAATAATAAAAATACAGATTCTTGTGTCTCGGAGTCTGCCAAGAAACATTCGAAAACAAGCAAGGATTACTAATAAAGTTTATTATACTACTTACGCCAAGCATGTGACAGAGAAAATCACAAGGGAGATGGGTTTCTCACCATTCCTGAAGAATGTACATAATCTCCAGAATTGTAGCTCTTAGGTTCTCTAAGATCTAGTTCTATCTCTCCCCGTGCTCCAGCTCTCTGCCCTTCTAGAGCAGCTACAGTAGTGTCTCAAGAGCACTACAATGGGTTGCAGACAGCTAAATACTACAGATAACAGCATAGCAACAGAGATTACAACATAGTTACAGATATAAGAAACAGCATGTATTGGTCCTAAGTCATTCTCAATTGGATAATGACTTAGGAGACAGAATAACTAATGAGTATCATATGAGACAGAATATGCTTCCATTAGCATTATAGCTTGGACAAAAGAAATGCTGACAGTTCAAATTACATTTCTTGCTTACACCAGTTATAAAGCATAAAGACATAACAAAAGCCTTCTGTCTCTGTCAGCTTGCTTAGAGACAAAGAACTGCTGACAGGCCTATTACATGGCATATCCGAGTGTAAAATACACTACATATAATTATATGAGAATATGAGTATACAGTAATCACTGATGATCCCTCTGAGTCATCTTATCAGTGATTAGGTAGATAATATATGGAATATCTATAAAAGACAAACTAATCTACATAAATGTATTATAGTGAGGTATAATATATTATGCATGACAATATTAGCATATCTTAGCAGCAAAGCACATTCCTAGCACTCATATCTATATATAAGTGCAAAATAACAGTATCACAGTACAATAGACCAGGAATACAGTGTGAGGTGTTTGTGGGATGATAGGGGGCATAACCCAAGCATAACAATCCCCTCTTTGTTGCCCTAATTGCAAAAGTGGCAACACAATAAAAAGATGGAGGTTAGGCACCATTCGTCTACAGGCCCAAGGCACAAGCCTGATAGAGGAAGTTTAACTCATTACGGTAGTGTTTCAGGGGTTTTCCTTAAACAACAAAATGTAATTATAAGGGAAAATGTTAGTAAACCTTGTATTAACATACTAACATACTATTTGCCAGCAGATTAGGCCTTATGGTCTATCGAGTCTGCTCGAACCTAGATCCTTAGTTGGGTGCCGAGACCCTCCCATCCCTTGTGCTCCAGAAAACCCCTATCATCCATCCCCACCCCCCCGGGACAGGCCATCATCTGATACATCCACTTTCTGTGTCTGTCCCACCCTCTCTTAAAGCCCTCCACTGTGGATCTCTGAACCAGCTCACCAGGCAGAGCATTCCAAGGGTCCACCACCCTCTCAGTGAAGAACCTCCTCCTCTTTTCCCCCCTCACCCTTCCACCTTCCAACTTCAAACCATGCCCTCTGGTGATGCCTCCCTGCTTTAGTCTAAAGATCCCCCTCCATGTTTACCCTATTTATTCCCTTGAGGTACTTGAAGACCTCAATCATGTCCCCCCTATCTCTCCTCTCCTCCAATGAAAACAGGCAGAGCTCCTCAAGTCTGTCCTCGTAAGTCAAATCCCCTAGCCCTCGTATCATCTTTGTTGCCCTCCTCTGTACCCTCTCCAGGAGCTGTATGTCCCTCTTCAAGTGTGGTCTCCAGTACTGTACACAGTACTCAAGGTGTGGTCTAACCAGTCCATTGTACAGCGGCAGAATCACTTCCTTGCTCCTAGAGGTGATCCCCACGATGCATCCCAACATCCTGTTTGCCTTGCTAGCTGCCTCCTGCACTGCTCAGAGTTATTCATACATGTATCCACCATGACCCTAGGTCTTTTCCCCTGTTGAGGCTTCCAGCACCTCCCTCCCAGGGTGTACCTGTGTTTAGGTTTCCGACCAAGATGCAACACCTTGCACTTGGTGATATTGAAATTTAATTTCCATGTGTGAGCCCAGCTTTCCAGGGTGTCCAGGTCCTTGCAGGGCCAACCTCCCTCTTCTCCCTCAACTACTGCTCCCATCTTGGAGTCATCCATGAAAGACTCATTTCACACCTCTATACCATCCCTGATGTCTGATATATATGCATTAAACAGGATTGGACCCAGGACCGAGCCCTGTGGTACCCACTACCAACCTCTGTAGGGTTCGAGAGCTCCCCATAGACCACTACTCTCTGAGTGCGCCCAGCTATCCAGTTTTCAATCCATCTGACCATAAAAGGGCCTACTCCTAACCCCATCAGTTTCTCCACCAGACCATTGTGAGACAAAGTCAAACGCCTTGCTGAAGTCCAAGAATAATACATCCACAGGCTTACCCTGTCCAATTCTGATGTTACCCATTCATAGAACTCCACAAGGTTGGTTTGACATGATCTACCTGGCACAAACCCATGCTGCCGACTATCCAGACCTCCCACCTCTCCAAGTAAACCCCCAATCGTTCCTTTAGTATACTCTCCATTAATTTTCCCACCACCGAGGTTAAACTGATGGGTCTATAGTTTCTTGGTACCTTCTACCCCTTATGGATTGGTACCACATGTGCCTCGCCAACCCTAGGTACCTCCCTGTCTCAAGTGACCTGCTGAAAAGCTCCGCCAGGGTGCAGCCAGTATGTCCGCCAATTCCCATAGTACTTCGGATGAATGCCATCCGCCCAGGAGATTTGTCTTTCTTTAGGGCCTTGAGGGCAAACCACACCTTTTGGCGGGATGGCATCATCCGCCCTCCACCTTACTGGTCTTTTTATCCTTATCCAGATGTGACACCCCTGGGGTACCTTCCCTCCCTTTGCTCCATTTCTGTTGCTCCCTGATCCCACTCCTGCTGCTTCTATCCCTTTGTGCCTTGCTTTGTAGATATCCCATCCCTCCCTAGTGAACACAGAGGGCAAAGTACTCAAGTAAATACCTCTGCCTGGTCCCTCGCCTCTTCCACCCACCCTCCTTCTGATCTCAATCTGCTGAGATGGCCCTTAGTTTTTCTTCGCTCCCCAATGTACCGGAAGAACCTCTTTCCTCCATGTATCCCTGTGCCAGCCGTTGCTTTTACTGGACTTTGCTCCCTCACCATACGGTGACTTTTCTAGATGCAAGCTGGTACATTTCCTTATCCCTATCCTCTTGTTGTTTTATATTTTTGTAAGCCGCCTTCTTTTCTCTGACTGCTACCTGTACCTCAATGGACCACCAGCATGGTTTATGTGACCTTGCTCCCCTTACGCTTTAACTCTAGCGCAGGATCCTGACTGCCTCATGAAGTCCCCTGCTTTATGACCTCCATCTCCTTTCCACACTTGTCGTTGAGGTAATCCCCTTCAAGTGATCCTTGAGAATATTTCCCATGCCCGTAAGTCTGCCCCCTGAGTCCACTGCCAGTGTCCTAGATCTCACCCCCACCCCCAATGCTTATTTGAAACCAGACAGTATTGTGGTCACTCCCAGTCAGGGGGTCCTGTACAACCATGTCCCTTACCAGATCCCCATCTGCCAGAACCACATCCAGGACATGCCCCTCCCTTGTGGGCTCCATCACATGCTGTGTTAAGAACACATCCTGGAAGCCATCCAGCAGCCTCTGCTCCTTGGCCACCTTAGAGGACATGGTTCCCCAGTTTGTACCTGGCATATTAAGGTCCCCCATCAACACCACTCCTTCCCCTTTTGGACCACACTGGGCAATGATGTTGTCCAGCAAACCGTCCTCTAGAACATCACTCATCCCGGGGGGCCTATATGCTACTCCCAGCTTGACCTTATCTCCTGCTGGAGATCGTAAGGTGACCCATAAGGCCTCTACGTTTCCCTCTGCCTCTTCTACCATAGCAATTTCTATGTCATCTCTAATGAACATAGCCACTCCACCCCCTCTGCCCTCCTTTCTATCCTTCCTAAGCATAGTGTACCCCCGTACATTTAGGTCCCAGTCATGGTTTTTGTTGGCCCATGTTTCTGTGACTGCCACCACATCCACCCCCTCGAACAGCATGGCCTGGAACTCTGCAACTTGTTTCCCAAGCTCCTGGCATTTACTAACACTAACCCCCACCCCTTATCCTTGATCCTCTTTGTCGAACCCCACCCATATTCCTTATACTTCCATCCTCCCCCTGCTCCTCCTGAAACCTCCACCTCCAGTCTGTTTCCTCCTCCCCCCCTTGGGCTCGAAGGCTACTCCCCTCATCTGGAGGGGAGGGCTTCTGGTCAGCCCCTCCCTTATCCCTTCCCCCCCCTTACAAGTTTAAACCCCACCTTTCTTGTATGTAGTCAGCCATCCCCGTTTAGGACTTCCTTCCCTAATGGGGCAAGATGAAACCTGTCCTTGGCATATAGTCCCTTATCCTCCCAAACTCCATTCCAGTTCCCTAACACCCCAACCCATTCTCTTCACCCCACTTCCTGAGCAGTCATTAACCTCTGTGAGCTTCATTTTTCTCCACTGAGGCCTTTGTACTGGCAATATCTCCAAAAGGAAATGTTGCATCCATTATCCCGACAGACTCTGGCAAGTTCTTGGAACCTTGCTTGGATTTCCATAATGCTATTTCCTCTAGATCATTAGTTCCCAAATGCACCAGGAAATCCGGTTTCTCCACAATCCCTAACCATTTCATACACTATGAACTTTGCTCTGTGCACTGTCAGCCCAGAGATACTCACTACCTTCACCTGGCTATGGCATCCACCCCCCTGTCCCTCCCAATGGATACCCTTAATCATCGAGTCTCCCAGTAACGGAACCTTAACACCGCCATCATCCTTATGGTTACCTCCACTATGCCCTCTCAGCCCCCTCCCCACTTTATTCATGATCGCAATTTCATGGGAGTCTTCCTGCCTTATTAGAGACCCCCTTGTCACCCTCCCCTTTCTGCCTCCCTTGCTATTTTGCTCACTTAACTCAAACCCCCTCTGAATAGGTGTCCCCTTTAACCCTCTCTTATCTGAACCATTTATCCTGGCCCTGATGGTTTCCTTCCCCGCACCACCATCCCCCTTGTAATAGTACCCTGTCTCCAGAGGCTCTCTGTGGGTCCCCTTTGCTAGGGCCCCATCCTTGGTACTGACCTCCTGCTGAAGGGGGCCTCTCCCACCTTCTTGTCTCCCAGTTTCTCTCCAATCATGCTCTCCTCCCTCATGTCTGGAATATGTTGCATCTCCCATTTGCTTAACATATATGTTTCCCTCTCCCTCTGGGACTATGTCTATCCTTTCCATAGCTGGTCTGTGATGCCTTATGGGTATCTGTCTCCTCCCCGGCCTCTGTATAAGTTTCCTCATTTCCACCAACCCCTTCCTCCCCCTCTAGGATGCTTAGTATCTCAAATTTATTGTGACACTCTATGTCAGCCTCCATCAAGTAACCAGAGTTTCCCCTGACTGCATCTCTAAACTGACCTTCTTCTTCCTCTCTTGCACTGTTCACCTTAGGAGCTCGCTTCCCACAGTCTGCTGTTTTAGGCTTCCGCACAACAGCTCCTCCTGACTCTTCCCCCTCCAGTCTCTTTGAATTCAGAATGTTCACCCTGTATGCTTTCCCCTTAGCATCAACTTCCCTATCTAAGGGTCCTCTGTCCCTAATATCCCCCCTTCTGCTTGCTGTAGCATAATGTCCTGTAATTTCAGAGCGTTGCCCCAGCCTCCCCTCAGCCCCACCCTTCTGCTGCCCATATCCACACCCCTTATCCTTGGACACCCCCAGCTCCCACAGCTTACTCCTTAACCAATATACCTCACTCCTGATACAAGATAGCTGTCTACAGAGTGGGCAGCCTCCCTCTCTCCAGGCCCAATTTAGAATCATTGCCATCCCACAGCCTGTGCAGCCTACAACCCTTCCGAAGATGCCTGCCATGGTGGAATATGGCTACCCTGATTATCCCCCTCTGTTTATAATAGCACACCCCCTTTTCTCAGTCCCTTTCCCCTGGAGTACAGTTTCTCTCTATACTGACTGTAGTTATTTACAAACCCAATTTCAACCCCACCAACAAAGTTCCCAAGTCTCACAAACACATACAGTCCAGTATGTGTTCGGTCCCACTAACGGTGTGTGTAAGCAGACACCAGGTACCGTATGATGTCACAGGCCCACCAACTCCTGTTGCTTCAAATTTCAGTCCCAAACAGAAATACTCAGCCCTTCAATCCCAACCCCCAGTGGCTTTTCAGTATTTAAGAAAGCCTACAAAACAGCATGGGAGGGAGGGCTCTTACCAAACAACACATTTAAATTATCTTCTAATTTTCCCTGCCAAACAACTATCCCCAAACCTACAATATCACAGCCCAAGTAACAGTTTGAATTCAAGGTAATAATTTTTAACACATAAAACTAATTTCACTTACAAACTATTCAAATATTTCAGTTAAAACAAAATATAACTCCTGACCTCTTTTCTACCAACCTGTTGCTTAAGCTCCCAAGTGAACAATGAAAGCCAAGGTAATTCCTGTTTAAAGACAAGTTAATTGCAGCTAATGTCCCTTCCCCCTAACACCAGGCAAACAACACATTTAAATTACCTTCTAATTTTCCCTGCCAAACAACTATCCCCAAACCTACAATATCACAGCCCAAGTAACAGTTCGGATTCAAGGTAATAATTTTTAACACATAGAACTAATTTCACTTACAAACTATTCAAATATTTTAGTTAAAACAAAATATAACTCCTGACCTCTTTTCTACCAACCTGTTGCTTAAGCTTCCAAGTGAACAATGAAAGCCAAGGTAATTCCTGTTTAAAGACAAGTTAATTGCAGCTAATGTCCTTCCCCTAACACCAGGCAAACAACACATTTAAATTACCTTCTAATTTTCCCTGCCAAACAACTATCCCCAAACCTACAATATCACAGCCCAAGTAACAGTTCAATTCAAGGTAATAATTTTTAACACATAGAACTAATTTCACTTACAAACTATTCAAATATTTCAGTTAAAAAAATATAACTCCTGACCTCTTTTCTACCAACCTGTTGCTTAAGCTCCCAAGTGAACAATGAAAGCCAAGGTAATTCCTGTTTAAAGACAAGTTAATTGCAGCTAATGTCCTTCCCTAACACCAGGCAAACAACACATTTAAATTACCTTCTAATTTTCCCTGCCAAACAACTATCCCCAAACCTACAATATCCCAGCCAAGTAACAGTTCAAATTCAAGGTAATAATTTTTAACACATAGAACTAATTTCACTTACAAACTATTCAAATATTTCAGTTAAAACAAAATATAACTCCTGACCTCTTTTCTACCAACCTGTTGCTTAAGCTTCCAAGTGAACAATGAAAGCCAAGGTAATTCCTGTTTAAAGACAAGTTAATTGCAGCTAATGTCCTTCCCTAACACCAGGCAAACAACACATTTAAATTACCTTCTAATTTTCCCTGCCAAACAACTATCCCCAAACCTACAATATCACAGCCCAAGTAACAGTTTGAATTCAAGGTAATAATTTTTAACACATAGAACTAATTTCACTTACAAACTATTCAAATATTTCAGTTAAAACAAAATATAACTCCTGACCTCTTTTCTACCAACCTGTTGCTTAAGCTCCCAAGTGAACAATTACTATAAACGTTTGGAATAAAACTTCACAGTGGGGTTTTTCAATATCAAAACAATCAGTAAATAATGATATGTATCAGGTGTGTATCTGTCCTATTGAGAAGAAATTGAAGAGACAAACTTAAGTTGCCTGTATAGATATTAAACATAAGTAAAAATTGAGATACAGCATCAAGATAGTTAGGACTAGACTTAATGATATCTGGTTCTGGGATGGAAACAGGTGTGATTACCGTATAACCTATTACCTGTTTAGGGAATAAAAACAGAAGTTAGAAAAGTTCACTTTGCATAACTTTTAGTCCATATCAGAAGAATGTATAGTTGGTCACCACACAATGTTCCACATCAGCAGAATATACCACCTTGAAGGGTGGCAATTTTCAGTTGGTAAGTTGAACAGGACACGAAATGTCAATGTCCACAAGGCATAAACTACGAACAGTTCCAGGGATAAATCCAGGGTTTCTTCAAATGTCAGATGAAGATTCATAGTTCAAATTCAATGTATTCAGATTCTCCAAAGGTAGATCAAAATGTTCTGGAGGCAGCAGTATTTTGTAAGGCCTCAGCAGGGAGTGCATTAGATTGCACATTGAGTTTCGCAATGGAATAGCAACAGTGTTTAGTTGAAGATGATCACACGGCTGCACAAAGTGTAAAGGTTTGTAACAGTACTCAGTTCTCAGTCTGTATGAGGTGCCAGCCAGGCTTGGAAAACAAGCAGTGAAGAAAATGGATTTCTTGATTGTAGATCAAATGAAGAGTCTTCTTCCTGAAGTTAGGGTATTGCCCTTACCCCAGACTAGCTTCATGGTATGCATAACAATGAGCTTGATTGTAGAATATTAATTGGCTGGACTGAATGCAGTTTATTTGAAAGTTCACAAGTGGAAGCCTAATTTCAGTTATTAGGCAAGTATTCACAAGTTGGTAAGACAAGTTGGAAGATGTGACATCTGCATAAAAGGTGATGTTCCTTTCAGGTACGACATTCAAAGTTCAGAGTCAGTCACAATTCCAAGACCTCATGGTAAACAAGGAAAGGCGGTAGTTT
This sequence comes from Neoceratodus forsteri, assembly GCA_016271365.2. Classification (NCBI taxonomy): domain Eukaryota; kingdom Metazoa; phylum Chordata; order Ceratodontiformes; family Ceratodontidae; genus Neoceratodus; species Neoceratodus forsteri. The sequence goes on along the minus strand of CM057452.1, from coordinate 552,890,924 downwards.
CAACCTTTCATGATAAAAGTTCCCATCAAGATGATCAATAGAATGGATAGTTCCCAGATGATCAGAGATGGATGTTGCCATATGAAAATGTGGCAATGACACTGTGAGAGTCACAAACATGGCTTCCTGGATTGTGCAGAATACGATTCAAAACATGTAGCAATACTGGTGTGTGTGGTGACATATCCAAGTTTCCTTGCCATTGACAGGGGAATAGTGCTAGATTCAAATAAACATTTGTTAACACATGCAATAGAAGTGACTCATATGTCTGTCATGTATGAGATCAAGGATATATTCTAACTCCAGATCCCGGAAGAGATAACCAAAGGGTTGTAAAAACATGTTAGCTATAGGCAGTGCAAAGGACTTTCCTAGCTATGTGATGCTCATCTGCTTCTTTAATGTAAGCGGAAATTCATTCATTAACAGGAACATTTGTCAGGTCAAACCCCTTCACAATATCCTTAATATTGCAAATGTAAATCACTCTTAATGAGCAAAATCATGTATACCCTGCAATGGGGGTATGATATTATATTTGATACTATCATGAACCTTAAATAAGTCAGAGCCAAGTAGGCCTGAGTCTAAACCTGCGTTTTGTTAGAAGTAAGAAAAGCAAAACAAAACCAAAATGCCTAGTGAGTTTGGATAGGTTTACAGTCACAAGATGTACAGTCATGATGTGAAAATCCTGTGTGTGTATGTATGTGTGGTGCTATCAGTCCCTGTACAGGGGGTCATTAATGAGTACCTGGTATGCTGCCAGGGTATTCAATCACATCATTATTAAAAAAAAAAAAAAAAGTAGGAAATGTTTGTTGTGAAACATGTAACAAATCATTCCAAGTTGAAAGGGTGAGATTTAAAAATCACTGGGATGTGCATAAACTGCACACTATTAACTAGGGTACCTGGTTGAGAAGTGGCTATTCGACCACTGGGCGGGCCAAGGTTCTATTTTGGGCACTCAGTATTAAGTGTCACAAATTATGAAGCATCATAGGGTTAAAAACCTTAAGGTCTAATGGCTTTTATTGCCATATAATTTTGGATGCAAAATTCCTGATTATCAATAAAATGTAAACAGGAGTCCAGATCAAGTCTGACTTTTAGAATTGATCCAAAGCAATGATCATAACGTTCCGTAGGGTCTCACTACCCTACTGGACAATGAACATGTCTTTTAGGACTTTAGTGTGAATTCCACAGGATGCAATTAAATCATGTGGGCTTGTGAGGTGTTTTGCCTCAACAATCTGTTTAGGATTAGGTCACTGGTTCTGATCTGCAATAAAATGTGCAGTTTGGGCTTGTAAGAAGACCCATATTTCTAAAAAGAATAAGCATAAAAGCAAGCATCTCTCTCTCTCTCTGGAACCTAAAAGAAAAGAGAAAAAGAAAAACATAGTTTAGTACTATTCCTCCCACTGGGGTATGGAAAAGTAATTTAATTTCCTTTAAACAGGTTCATTCGATTGGCATTTAGCCATTTATCAATGACTGTTATAGTGAGGCAGTCTAACTTGGTAGCCTGCTGGACTAAGTTCGTTTACAATAGGATAGGCCTGTTGTTAAACCTTGCCCATATATCATGAAGCAAACAACTGTATCTTTTGGATGTCTTGTTTGAAATATTTAACATATTTATCTACTGATGCTACATCAGCAGTGGCAGTACACAGGTCCAGAAGTAAATGTTCTGGGAGTCTCATGGGCCATCCGGTCATGATTTCAAACATGGGGTACGCTGTGTACCTGCAGAGGGTGTCCCTCTTATTGCCATAAGGAGTAAAGGCAATAATTAATTCCAGTCATTTTGGGTTTTCTGAACAAGTTTGAATAACATAACTTTAATCTGCCTGTTATCCCATTCCACCTGTCCGGATGTCTGTGGGTTGTAAGGGATATAAAACTTTTGTTTTAACCATAACAAATCCAGAATTTCCTGCATTACTTTGGCTATAAAGCCAGATCCCTGTAATCAGAATTTACTTTTAGGGGTAAAACCCTACATGGTAAATAGCTAGTTTACCAAAACATTTGCAATCACTTTGACAGTGTTGTTCTGTTTTGGGATAGCTTTAAACTGTTTGGAAAATAGGTCAGTGATCACTAGTGCAAACTAGTTGCTCTTAGTGGTTTGCATAAGGCCAATGTAGTCAAACTGGATATTGTTCCAGGGATCTTTGCCTGTGGGGTAACAATGCATTTGTCCTAGCTGGTATAGGATTGTTCTGTGCACAGATCAAACAGTTACTAATGTAATGTTCTACGTCATTTCTCATGTGTAGCCATAAGACAGAGGCTTTTAGTCTGTATAGGGTATTTACTGACTCACTGGTGTACACCAGTTGGAGTACTATGTATTTTGGTATAGTTGATAAAATCTACTCTCAGGTGTTCAGGAATTACCCGTAGCTTTTCATGAGTGTTACAGTGGTGATGCCAAATGAGTAGGCCATCACTGGATGGGTGAATGTCATTTTCACTTTCTATAAGAGTTATTTCTGAAAGTTATTCCTCAGTTCCTTTATTAAGGAACCTATGCACTGCCCTCAAATGAGGGTCCTTCTTATGGAGCATAAGGTTCACATTTTTCAATATGGTTGAATCTTATGAATGTACAGTATTTAAACAGGTTAGTGTTGTGACGTACACAAGCAAGTCACTGTATTTCACAGCGACACTACAGAGTACTGGAACAGAAGTTTGTCTTCTGCCAAAGACATTTAGTTTAGAGAGAAACAGTCCCAATTAGAAACTGTAATGAAAACATAGTATCTGCAGTGCTTTCTGTAATTATCTTAAGGACATTTCTTGAAGCTGGCAGAACTGCTGGAGTGCTGGTATCATTTTATGTAAGAAAAAAAAAAATCTTTTTATTCCTTTCTTAACACAAACTGTGTATTTCTCAAGGACATTCCAGCTCTCTAAACCATTCACAAATATTTGTGGTAATTAGGAGACTCCTCGCCTCCCTACTTTTCATTTTATTTGCCAGGTGTGTTTTAACATTGCCTGAAAATCGTACATGTACGATGATGCAGTTACTAGCCATGCACACTCTGTCATCACCAGAATGTAAAATAATTTCAAACGCTGCTATCTGACCCTCGTTGGTATGTGTGGCTGAGTCATCAGTCAAAACATGACACACAGTGGTGTCTTTTAACACTTTTCTGAGGTTGTGTCAGAAAGGGCACTGGGACAGATAGGTCGGTGGGTTGGAGTGAACAATCATGGGTCTCTCCTGTATATTGTAGGCCATGGGCCAACAAGGATGAAGTTTAGATAGGAAGGACAGTGATGTCATAATCCTATAAAATGAGAGACCAGTGTGTAAGTCTGGCATTGGATACAGAGTCATCTTTTACTCTGTCTGACAACAGAACGTTAGTTGGCGAATGACTGGAATGCAGCACAATGGGTGCATATCCAATGATGTACATAAAGTATCTCACTGCCCAGTATGTAGCCAAAAAATTCCTTTCACAAAGGTTGTATTTCAGCTCCACTGGGGCAAGCATCTGTGATGCATAAGCAATGGGTCTGATGTGTCCATTGTATGTTTGGGCTAAAACTGCTGAGATTTCTTTATCTGATGCGGCAGTTTCAAAATAATACCCTAAAGCTGTGTTAGGATTAACCAGTGCTGGGACCATGGTCAGTGATCCCAAAAGAAAAGACAATGATATCAGTATTAGGATACCTTGTACCTTCTTACCTGTAGTGCCTGCCATTGCAGTCACAGTATGGGATGATCCAGGTGTCACTGATGGAGAGGGTTCTGCATCATGTGCAGGGAGTGTTGGCACTATCAAGGGTGCCTGCACAGTGGAGAAAAGTGGTGTGCAAGCTGCACATAGTTCTCCAGCTATGGATTGTGGTTCAGTAGCCATGAGGGGTGGAGGAAGTAGTGCTGAGACAGTTGTCAGCTCAGGTTTAGAAATCAAACCTGTAACCTTTCCCCCCAACGTGGGCTGTGATGCTGAAAATATCACAGCCACGGGGCTTTCAGAATCAGGGTTGTCCCCTTCCCCATCAAATGTAAAGTGGATTTCCCCACTGGAATGTTGCTGGATGGTAGCAACATTATATTTAATGATGAAGCTTAAGGTATTAATGCACTGCATAGGAAAAGCAGTACGTTCAGTCTTCTCGGCTGATGTTACATTGCACAGGAAATGAAAACAACTTTTTATGTAATTAACTTCAATATGTTTTTTATCCAAGGACACTCGAATACCATAAACACTGCTAATAAAGCAAACATTGTTACGAGCACCAGCTGTTTCTGAAGCATCAGACGCTGACTTCATGACAGATTGTGTATCAACCTTATCCAAAAGTGCGTAAACATAATTTTGAATGAGAATCTTCTGTCCTTCAGAAACACTAGTGTTACTGATAACATTATTAATCATGCCAAAAAACTCCGGTTTGTTTTGTTTGGTTGTGGCAGCAATCACAGGTCCATGTGACTGCAGGATCGAACCTCCGTGAGATGGTGGTCGGCCATTTTGGATTATGTCATGGGCATCATGGGTTACTGTGTCATGACCATCATCACATGACCATGAGGGGCCATCTTGGGGATGGTATGGGGATGCAGCCTAATGACATGTGTGTCCATCATTTTGAGACTAACAATTCTCCATTTTGTGAATCACAGAAAAACAAGTGGCTAGCCTTTGCTCTAGTCCACCCCAGAGCATACTGTGAGTGTTCAGAATCAAACTCTTCAACATCCGAAGAGGCAAGGTCTTTGGACATTAAGCTAGTATGCCCTGCCAATACCTCTGGTTGACGGCGCAAGTTCGCCATATCTGACTTTTTACTCCTACATTGTAACTCAGATACAGGAGTTGGCACGCTATTAAGTGCTTTATTTTCAGATTTCGAGACAATCACATCTTGTAAAACTTGCTTTTTATTAACAGAAACTGCATCATGATTTAGATTCAAAACCTTCATTTCAAGTCTGCTGTAATTAAAACATACTGAATCATGCTGTACCATCAAGGTCTGGTGTTGAAATACCAGCTTGTTAACTTTTTCAGTAATTACTTCAGACTTATCATCTCTAAGTTCCTTGTTTTCAAAACATAAGGAATCAGTGTTACTAGCCAGAACACCATTAGTTTGAAAAACATTTTTTCTAAGTTCTGCCTTTTGAGTGTTATCTCTTAAGGGATGCAGGTCGTGGTTGCTTCTCTCATTAAATAGAGACTCATTTTCTAGACAGACAGATTGTAGCTTAGACAGTAGTCCAGCTATTTTTTCTGTATGAGAAGCCCTTTTCACACTAATCTCCTGCTTGTAGGCAGAATTCTCCATTTTGCAAGCATCATACTCACTTATCAAGACAGATATCTTATTTAGAACAGCATCAAAACAATTAAACAACGTTGCAATTAATAATCCTTCAGGATCATTGGTACCATTTTTCAGTTCCCCATAATGGGCAATGATATCCCTTAAAGGACTATCATTGGATTCTGCTACTTTAGCAAAATTAAGCCAGCTACTCTTAGTAGTTTGGCTTGTTAAGGCATCCAGCCTCAACTCAGTACTGATATATTTAGACATGTCTTAAAATAAGAAACCCTTAGCTGTCTGTGGATCAAAAAAACTTTGTTTGCAACCAAAATTCATGAAAGCACACAAACAGCCTTTGGCGTATGTGGACACCTAGATGAGTAAATACCCATTAGGATTTGAATCCACAAGAAAGCTGTCTAACTGTTTGTTTCGGATCATTTATATCTGTGTTCCCACAGAGAAAGAATATGGGAAAAAAAATAAAAAATAAAACAACTCATTACACAGAAATTGAATATCTGCCAAGAGATTGTTTTGTCTGCACTGTAGAACACACAACTGACCGAAAAATTTTAAACATTAGACACTTTCAGCTTGTTTTTACTGGGGATCTCTCGCCCAGTGTTTTAATTTACAGAGGAAATTAAAATGAAACTTGGCAAAAACATCCAGACTCCATTTCGCAGTCGCCATTATGTGGTCTAAACACTCTTGGTGTGTAGGGTAAACAATAAAAATAATAACAAAAATACAGATTCTTGTGTCTCGGAGTCTGCCAAGAAACATTCGTAAACAAGCAAGGAGTACTAATAAAGTTTATTATACTACTTACGCCAAGCATGTGACAGAGAAAATCACAAGGGAGATGGGTTTCTCACCATTCCTGAAGAATGTACATAATCTCCAGAATTGTAGATCTTAGGTTCTCTAAGATCTAGTTCTATCTCTCCCTGCGCTCCAGCTCTCTGCCCTTCTAGAGCAGCTACAGTAGTGTCTCAAGAGCACTACAATGGGTTGCAGACAGCTAAATACTACAGATAACAGCATAGCAACAGAGATTACAACATAGTTACAGATATAAGAAACAGCATGTATTGGTCCTAAGTCATTCTCAATTGGATAATGACTTAGGAGACAGAATAACTAATGAGTATCATATGAGACAGAATATGCTTCCATTAGCATTATAGCTTGGACAAAAGAAATGCTGACAGTTCAAATTACGTTTCTTGCTTACACCAGTTATAAAGCATAAAGACATAACAAAAGCCTTCTGTCTCTTTCAGCTTGCTTAGAGACAAAAACCTGCTGACAGGCCTATTGCATGGCATATCTGAGTGTAAAATACACTACATATAATTATGTGAGAATATGAGTATACAGTAATCACTGACGATCCCTCTGAGTCATCTTATCAGTGAATAGGTAGATAATATACGGTATGGAATATCTATAAAAGACAAACTAATCTAGATAAATGTATTATAGTGAGGTATAATATATTATGCATGACAATATTAGCATATCTTAGCAGCAAAGCACATTCCTAGCACTCATATCTATATATAAGTGCAAAATAACAGTATCACAGTACAGTAGACCAGGAATACAGTGTGAGGTGTATGTGGGACGATAGGGGGCATAACCCAAGCGTAATAGCTCTACCTCCTAAACCTCCAGTCCCCTCTCAGCTGCCAGTGATACCCACACCAGTCCATGCTATGCAGGTTCTTCCCACAACTGTTTCTCCACCTCTTCGGGTGGAACCGCCACCACCACAGCTGAAGGTGGGCACTCCAACCAGGGATACCCATTCGGCCACCTGCTTGCCAGGCCAGTTGTCAGTGCACATCATCCCAGGGAAGGATACCCAGGTGGTCCGTGGTGATCATCAGTCAAGGGCCATTTTCCAGGAATCCTCGGATGACTCAGAACATGAGCCCATGGCCTCTCTGGGAATCCCCTTCTTGACCGGGGATCAGTTGAGGAACTGTCCACCGAGCATAGCCTGGTGCCTTCGGGGTGCTTCTTTGCTTAATCTTAGAGTCCATGTCGGTCCTACTAGAGACAGTCCAAAAAGGGCCAAGTTCCCTTTCACAAACATTTTGGACTGGGACGATTCCCTGGGGTTGCCTTTCCCATGACTGATGCCATTTTGGGACCAGCCCTGGAGCTTTGGCAGCATCCAACATCTTGCCCAGCATCCTCTGCCCATACGATCCACAAGTATATGGTCCCTACTGGGCCCCTTTCTGGGTTCTTGGACCACCCCTCTGTGGAGGGGCTAGTCATGGATTTAATATTCTGCAAGTCCAAACACCAGGGGAATGTGGATAAGCCTTTGGACAAAGAGTCCCATAAGACTGACCATGCCACCAGGAAGGTGTACGCCGCAGCATCCTTGGGTCTCCATCAGATTAGTTAAGCCATGATAATGGTCAGCTTCATTCACTCCCTGATCGGAGTCTTGGGTACAATCCTTCCTCACCTCCCTGCTGATCAGCAGTTAGTGGTGACAGTTATCAGAGACTAGGGTCAATTGTGGGCTAAACACCAGCTCCAGAAGGCCTTGGATATGGACAAATCATGTACTCATGCAATGGCAGTGGCCATCTCCATGCATCACAGGTCCTGGCTATGACTGTTCACCTTCATGGTGAACACCCAGCACAAGCTGTCCAGTGTCCCTTTCTTGGGCACCGACCCATTTGGCTCTGGGGTGGATGGACATCTCACCTGTATTGAGAATTCCAGTGCTGCCCTGGATTCTGTGGCATCATCCTAGAAGGACCTGAAAAAGAAGCCTAAGAAACAGGCTTTCCAGTACTGGTCCTTTCAGCCACAGCCTTCTCGGTAGCAGCCCCAGCAGGAGCAGTACCAGGACTGGCACCCCAAGCCCAAGTCCCAGGGTTCTAAGAAAGGGGGAGCAGGGGTAGTGGTGCCCCTACCACTGCAGCCACCGGTGCCACGCAGAAGCAGCCCACTGTAGAATTGGGGGGTGTCATGCCTACAGGTATCCTGTCCCTGTCTGCACTCCCTGTCGCAAGTCAGCTACCTCACTTCTTGCCACGTTGGTCCGCTATCACAGCAGACAAGTGGGCACCTCCAGGAGGAATACGCCAAGAGCAGTCCAGCCCCTAGCCTTACTGTCTGCTGAGCTTTACTGATCTTCACCAACTGCTGTACCCACTACTGAAATAGTGGTCAGCTAATAGAAAGCTCTCATCCAGAAACAACAGCTTGGACACAGAGGGCAACCCTAGGAGGCATACAGCAAATGTGGTCCAGCCCCTAGCCTTCCTGTCTGCTGAGCTTCACTGATCTTCACCAACTGGGAGAGAGACCAATCATGGAGGGAAGGCAGATTCCGACAGGTGCAGAAGCAGGGATTCCTTGACAGCAGTTCTACCTGAATCCCCCTCGGAGTACACAGTCTGGGCTCCTATCTCCACTGAGTCAGCTTCTCTCCTCGCTTGCTCTGCTCAGACTCAGACAGCGGCTGCTGTCTCAGCATAAGGAGCTGTTGGAACACTTACTCCATGTCCCCTTAACATAAAACAAGAAGCTTCCTTGCCATCGTATCGGTTCTGTGTGTATTTTAGTTTTATGTGCAGTTAATGTAACACGGTCTTGGTACATCTAAAAGGCAGAACATCACTGATTGTTTTTACAGGTATAGTAGCAGGAACAAAGGTCTGCGTCAGTATCGATGAAACACAGAAATTCTTCAGCTGTGAGATTCTCTGGCCGAGGAACATCAGCGAGGGGATTCTCAGTGGTAGGGAATGCAGCAGCGCCCTCTTCTGCTCCCTCCATGTCCACATCATCGAGAGCTTTGCCTGGATTCAGGTTAAATCCCCCCTTTTGAAAACAATTTGCGATTGTTTTGGGTTTTACAGTGGCCCAGGCCTTGTGCAGCATACAGATGTGTCAAGCCAGGATGAAGCACACAAATGCTGCAGAATATCACAGAATACTGCAATTTACTGTAGGGACCATTGTAAGTCAATGACAATTAAGCCCTTTTGTCATGCAGGATTTTGTGACATGTCATTACTGCAAGTTACTGTGCTTCATCATAGCTGACACATCTGTATAAATGGCATAGAGTAGATTGACTCGTCTGGCAATCTCTGATGCCAAGGCTGTGGTGCCGCTGTCTATAATGCCCACTATGTGCTCAGAAAACAGCGAGCGGTAATGACCCTTCAGATTCCGGATCACCCCCATAGCAAGGGGCTGAATCAGACTTGTCATGTTCAGAGGCAGGAATTGGAGTGCAATGTGGCTAAATCGGCCAGCAAGGTGAGCAGGGTGGGCACTGCAGTTCTCTACAAACAGAATAATTTTGTACCTTCGCCTACGGAGCTTGCCGTTCCAAGCTTCAAGCCAGTCTTAAAAAATCCCATTGGTTATCCAGGCACTTGCGGAGCTGACATTCTGAACTGGGAGTGTTGACAAATCATTGGGCAGGCAATGGGGACGCTTGCCCTTTCCAATCGCTAAAAGAGGCAATTTCTCAGTGCACAGCATGTTAGCACAACAGAACAAGGACACTATGGGTGGGATATTCAAAGGTGTTGCGCCATGCACAACCCACCAATGTGCCCCGGGGCGATATTCAATCGAGGCGGGTTGCACTCTGTCAACCCAGTGCGCAGGGCGCACCTGCAATGTATCGCGAAGCGCCAACTGCAGGGGCGTGCCCATACATATGACACATCCCAATATTCAACCTGGGATGTGCAGTGCATATGCAGGCAACCCCCCCCCTTGCGCCACTCAGGGGGGCTCAGTTTTGCACCCGTAAAAACGGGGTACAAGTTGGGGACAACTACAGGTGGGCTGCCGAGTTGCTGGGTGCAACATGGCAGCTGCCTGCCATGGGTGGCCACCCGACCTTCCAAAACACCGACCCCATGCCCCCTGCCCAGGGAGCATTGTGGCCCCTCCCGCCCTGTTGCCAGATCGTGGGCTTCTGTAAAGGAACGCCCTGGTGGTCCAGTGGTCCGTACCCAGTCGCGGGCACATGTGTAACGTCTCCCTGGTGGTCCAGTGGACCAAACCCCAGTGCCCGATCATGGGCATGTAAAGAAGTAATCCCTGGTGGTCCAGTGGACCACATTCCCTTGGCCGATGGTGGTCCAGTGGTACCCCTGACAGTGGTTCATTCACAAGTCGGGACTGTGTAGTACAGTATGGGCTGCACACCCATTGGCCTACGCAGTGGACCAATGGTGTACAGCCCTACTAAACGCTGTCAGTTGGCGGGCGGCATGTGAGCAGGGAGCTGCCACCTGCTGCTGACCGGGAGGTGCAGGGTGGTGGGGACTACATGGGCGGGTGGGGAGGAGGGGTACCACTAGACCACCAGGGGGTTTGACGAATGCCTGTGAGCTGGCGAGGGTGATCGGTCCGCTGGACCACCAGGGATTAATTCTTCACATGCCCATGATCGGGCACAGGAATGTGATCCACTGGACCACCAGGGAGTATTCCAGTTCATGCCCCTGATTGGGCGATGGGGTTCGGTCCACTGGACCACCAGAGCTTCTCCTTTCACATGCTCGTGATCAGGCGACGTGGTGCGGAGCCCACTGAGGGGCAGGGGGGGGTGTCAGTCCCCGACTGCTGCAGCCTGGCAGGGCGCCAGGCACAAGTTGCCGGGGATCGGCGCACCGCATGCAAATGGGGCCATAATGACATGCAGATGGCCCCATTTGTGCCTTGCATGCATAATGGCCTAATTTGCATGCTCATGGCTGAATATCGCTGTTGCTGCACCTAGCGCAACTGCACTTGCGCTGGCGCATCCCCCTGCTCCTCTGCTGCCACTTGCAGTGGTGCAGTGCCACTGCACCGTGCGCAGTGCAGGTGCCCTCAGTGCCATATTCAACGGTGCTGAGCCATGATGCAGCACCGTTGAATATCTCCTGGTCCATGCCCTGGCTCTTCCCAGTTGCACTGCGCCCAGGCTTGCGCCCCTGCCTGGCGCAGTCTGAATATCTAGCCCCATGTCTTTAGCCTTTTTTCTGCCAACAAGCTCTATATCCTTTTGGATATGCCCTCTGTCCAGGTATCCACAGAAAAAAAATGCCAGTTGTGTTAGCATTGAATATGTCGACAGGAGCATAGTCAGCAATTAAGGTAGGGAGAACAGTTTGAGTCCACTCAGACGCTGATTGTTCATCAGTGTCCAATCTTTCACCCTGTTCCTTTTTGCAGACAATATTCCGGCGGCCTTTCCAGTGAGATAGCCACCCAGCAGTAGCGTCAAAATCAACACGATTCAGATGGTTGGCTATCTCAGAGGATTTCTTTTATAGGACTGGACCAGAAATACATGCTCCCTTACTGACAGCATTGGCAAACCACAGGTGCAGAGCTTCATCTACCTGTGTGTCCTTGCTGTCACGCTTTCTTTTTCAGTTTGGATTGCTGTTAGCCTGCCACTCAGACAAAAGTTTTTTTTTTTCTGGCTAATATGCCCGATTTGACTTTTGGAAATTTTAAACCGTTCACTACCTTGGCCATTGGTGCACCAGGCTCTTGCAGTGCTTCTAAAACCTTCACTTTGTCTGCCAAGGGTAGATCAACTCATTTGGACTCCATCAGACAGATACATGTGCACAGGTACTATAGCAACAAGAGACACAGCCTATGTCTCTTTAAAGTTTGTGAAGCTGATAATTTGATTAGCAGCACCTGATTAGGTGTGGATTATCAAGTCAATTAGCAGGCAATTTTAAAGAAAAACAGCCACAAATCATCCCCAATAAAGGGATTATCATGTCCCCTATGAAGTTATGTGAATTCCATTGAATTGCATAGACACTTAATCGGTGCCTGGAGGATCATCCCCGTAAAGCAAACATCTCCATTAAGCACGTCCTGATTAAGTGGCTTCAACTGTACCTGTATTTCTATTTTGTCCTGAGCCTCACATTTACTTTTATATCTCCACTACCTAAGACTTGCTTGCATATTTCATCCATAGCCCCATACTTCCTGCCCACACATAGACACATTGGGGCAAAAACGAACAAAAACAAAACAAAAATTCAGCCTCCTTCCTTCTCTCTCTAACCTTTACTTTCTTTCATCTGCTGCCATCCGTACTCCCTCCTAAATAAAAAACCTGCAACTCTTCTTTTATCAGCTACTCTCTCACAAGTAGTGACCATCACCTCTTCTTCTATCTGCTTCTCGATAAACTGATAATGGACTATGTCCACTGCAGGTACTGTGGGACTCTGTTCAACCAAACAATTGCCCATAATATAGGACACAGCCCCCCACATGTTATGCTCTGAGACATCTAAGAAACCAGCTCCATGCTGCTTGGGCTGAAATTGCCTTTCTTAGAGCAAAGATTCAGGAGACCACACAGCACTATACTCCACCAGCCCCTAAGCACACACCCCAGCCATGGATACCTCTGCCACAGATGGCAACTAAACCTGGGGGCTGGCAGTCAAAAACTGTTGAGCTGCACGATCATACCAGAAGACAAATAATACGATAAAAACGTCAGATTCGAGCCACTGTCACCCATGTCATTCATCGAGGCAGAGGTCACAGGGAGCCCAGACCTACCACAGGGCTTACGTGAGCAAAACACAAGCTGCAGGAAGACACAGGACATAACTGCAAATCATGTACTAGTCATAGGGGACTCTATGATTCAGGGAATAGAGTCTCACCTACAACACAGCAAAAATCCAAAAGTTGTGGTCAAGTGCCTTTCAGGCTCAGCAGCGCACAGAGACACTAACCGCATTGAGAAAATTGTACAGAACACAGTGATAAAACCACACGTCTTAATCCACCTAGGCACCAACAACCTGGCCAGTCATTCGGTGGAAGAGATCAAGAGGCATCTGATCTCTCTGGGTAACAAACTTTCTCCTACTTCATCCACTGTCTCCTTCTCTGAGATTCTTCCGGTATGGGGTAAAAGGAGCTAGCAGGAAGAAGATCAGAGATAAAGACATTTCTGAGCTCAACAATTGGCTCAGAGACTGGTGTGCAGAGAGGGACTACAAATGCATAGGGGACTGGAATATGTTCTGGGAAAGGCAGTTCTTTTGATATGATGGCCTACACCTCGCCAAGGAGGGCACCTGGGCACTAGACCAGAAATTTTATGTTTTCATTTCTAATTTAAACTAGTTAATGGGGAGTGGGCAGCAGCACCCAGGGAACCACAGGGGACAACTGTTGCCACTCTCCAACAATCTCCTGTGAACACACAACCAGATAAAGACAACACTAATACACACCTTATTGGCACACTTCAGGACCCTACAAGGCTACTTAGTATGGTGTTAAAATTTGTCCCATATAAAACCCTTTGAGCATGGCTAAACAGCCTTGAGTATCTGTTTCTGAGGCAGTTAAATGAAACGGGGTGAAACGCAGGATTAAAATAGCTGTGCCTCTCCATTTACCTTTCCGATAGGAGGAGGTGACTACTATTCAGATATGCTAATTTTGCATGTTCAGTCTTCGACAAGAAGGTCTTCTGAATAAGGATAAAATCAGGTTTGGGTTTCTTGAGGGAAGTTAATATCTTCAAACGTTTTATTGGATTATTTAATCCATTTACATTTTGTGACATAATTTTCATGTTCCTATCCATGAAACTATCAAGAGGCATATTATACCCTTAAAAAACTCTCCCTCCATTATATGAAACATAAATATGGGGACCCACTCAATGAGAGCCGGACTCAGCAAATGTAGTAATATTAAGACATTAAGATGGTGACACAGTAGAAATACTTAGTGGCTTTTACAGTAAACTTTAAATAAATAACAAAGAACAGTAACATTAACTATAACTGTTGAAGGATAAACAAGAACATATGCTCCTAAAACAAAAAAAGATGGCACAGCCTGATACTACAACTCTTAAGGGAAGTAACAGACCCACAAAAAAAAGTGGATATGACCAATACTTAATATACCACTGTAACACCCCCCCCCCAAGTTGCCCAACAATAATTACAACAATCCAAATCCCAGATAAAATTAAACAGAAAAACCCGTAACTGTAAGAGGGTTGAATAGGACCCTGTCCCAGTTGTTCTGGAGAGTTTGAATGTAGGGATTTATTCTGTTCTTTCCTTTCCTGTCTCTTGTCTGTCTGGTTGCGCAGCCAAATTTTCTCATAAAACCTAGGACTTGATCACCCTGACAGTCTTGAAATTCTCTGCCTCTCGCTATCTCCCAGTCTTCCCTTGCTGTTCTGTTTTTTTCCCCTTGCGTGATCTGCTGACTTTTCCATTAGCAGATTATATCTTTTAGCCACTAGAGGGCTCAGTTATAAGCACACTTACCCAATCCAATCCATCAGTCTTTGCCTCCTCCATGTCAAGGCCTGTGCTTTTAGGATCACTCCCTGTTGTTAACAGCCCTGTTCTACTCCCCTCCACCACCCTAACTTCATAAGATCTCTCCCTACCCTCTGCTTTGAACACCTGTACCTCTTTTCACTATGTCCATAAACACCTTTTTAATGCTGCCTCTACTTCTGATTTTTCATACCCCCCAACTCCACTAGTACTGGTACCCCACTCATTTACCAGCATTGCCACTCTGTCGGGATATATCCCTTGGTGTACCCTACCGCCATCCAAAACACACTACTATGCTCCCATGCTAGCCTCCTTCAATAATAACCAAGATAATCTCCTCCCCATCCCTGAGTACCCACCTCTCCTTCAAATACTTACGCTCTGCAGTAACACACCAGCTAAAAACTCTGTCAGAAGTAGACAGCGTTCGGCTCACAAGCTCCTTGCTCACTATCTTGCTAGGATTGCACTTCTCCTCCTGCACCTAGCTGGAAACATACACCCAAACCCCAGTCCGCCCACCTCGGCATATGAACAACACAAGAAACAAGGCTTCATCAAGCTGGCGACCCTTAACATCTGCAGCCTGCCAGCTAGCTCGATGCACCCCAAGTCTGGGTGTTGCTTTGTTTCACCTCTCCCTCCTCTTCTCTCCTCCCTTGCTACCCTCCCCACTTCTCTCCACCCCTCCTTCCCCTGCTACTCCCTGTCTCTCTCCCACCCCCACCTACCATTATACCCCCTCTCACCTCCCACCTACCATTCCACCCCTCTCTGGCTTCTCTCCTCCTGTCTCCCCCTCCCTATCACCCTATCTCTTGTTGCTCCACCCCAGATTACCTAGCACTTATCTTTCTGTTCTTGCACTTAGGACAATGTTAGATCCTTGACTGCCTACCCCCCTTTTCCCCACCCCTTCCCCTCTTATCCCCCACCCCTTGCTCCACTTATGTCACCCCAGGATGTATTTTTGTGTCTTGCTATATATACACACCCGTATTGTTAATTGTGCATTGATATTTGCCACTGACTGTTTGCTACTGTGCTAGTCTATAGACATGTACTGTCTTTTGCTACTAGGTTAACCTCCTGACCTGTATTGTATCTTACCTCTGCTTACTTCTATATTAATCTCCTGATCCTGTATTGTATCTTACCACTGTTTTGCTTGTACCTATTGCTGACGTGGAACCTTTGTAAAAGAACCCTTGGTTCAAAGGTATTTGTAATCCTAGTAATAAATAAATTATATATATATATATATATATATATATATATATATATATATATATATGTGTGGAAATGTAACTAATATTGGGATCCCTTTGTTTACAAATGTATATAGTTTTATTGTTGAAATGTATATGATTATAGTTTGAGATGATTGCAGAAAGCTATTGGGAACTCAAGGGGTTAACATGAGAGCAGTTTTTAAGCCCTTTTTCAGAAGCTGTAGAGAAGGGGCCTCAGTTCTGGAATGCTATGTTCTTGCTGCACCTGCATAAAACATATAAGAACATTTTAGAAAAAAAACAGGATGCTTCTTAAGGAGGGGGGTTGCAAAGACTTATAAAAACAGAACTGCAATTTCTTGCAAGAGAGAGGCACACAGATTGAAAGAAAACTCAGATGCATCTTGTTTGTTTATTCTGCCTTTACAAATAGTTATTCTGAACAATTTTATTTTTTTATGTTACTGCTAGTACTAAACACTTTTTGTGAATTCTACAACTGCTCCTGGTTTTTCCTATGCTTCCTGACCTGTGCCTCGACAACAGATGGTGTCAGCCTAAGTGGAATAAGTCCGTGCATACTCTAAGCCAGGAGTTTTTTGCATGGGTACTGGACCCAGTACCAGGGAAGCATAGACATAGAAACAGAATTTGACGGCAGATAAGGACCGCTTGGCCCACCCAGTCTGCCCATTTCCTCACCTAATGGATAAGCTGCAGATCCTAGTTAACCAACAGCTTACTTCTTCCTACCCCCACCCCCTAGAATTGCCTTATGACTGTCCCATGCATTCTTGAATTCCACCACTGTTTTTGACTCCACAACCTCCTCAGGAAGACTGTTCCATGCATCCACAACCCTCTCCATGAAAAAATACTTCCTCACATTACCTCTGAGCCGTCTCCCCTCTATCTTCAAATTGTGCCCTCTTGATCTTATCTGTGTCCGTCTTCACCATTCATCACTGCTGGGTACTTGGCCGGAGGTCAGGACCCCGTGCGAGCTTTTTTTTTCCTTTTTTAGGTAGGTGGAGCCGACACACCATCAGCGCCGCCCTGGAGGCCGACGCACTGCGTGCCGCTCGTGGGTTGGCCATTAGGCTGCATCAACTCCACCTGCCTGCCTGTTCTTCCTCTCCCGCCGTAGAGGTCGCACCTCATGTGGAGCTGCTGCGCTAGAGGCCTAGTTCAACGACAAAAAGCCTTCGACGCCATTTCTGTATTTCCTTCGGTGCCTTAGTCTGTCGGTTCCTGCCAGTTCTGCTTTGCCATACTTGACGTCGCCTGGTAAGATCTTTCCATTTCTTTATATTTCTGCAACGTCGAGTCTGTTTTTGGTGCTTTTTTCCCCATAGGTCATGTCTCGGTCGGAGTGCAAGAAAACTTCTAGGACGGGTCGGCTCCCCATGCGACGGTGCCCATGCAGCCGAAACTATTCCGTCAACGACCAGCATGACCGGTGTCTTTCATGTCTTGACCTGCTTCACGACATGGATTCATGCGACACCTGTTTCTCCATGGACTGCCGGGTCATCGAACAACACGTTTGGAAAGTGGGGCGAGCTCCGCCGACTTTCAGAGGTCAGGCGCGCACTCGTCGGGTCAAGCCACGCTCTCTTGGCCTTTCCTCCTGGTCCCCTCCCGGTTCTATATGGACCAAGGAGGAGGGAGCCTTGGCTACTAGTAGCCTGGCCGATGCCGAGGCTCCTTCCACGGCGCAGGAGGCCTGTCCCGCTCCTTTTGGGAGGCGGGCGGGAGGCGCCACCACAGCAATCGCCCCTTCGGGGTGAAGGCTCCCCTGGTGTCAGAACTGTGGTTCGCAAGGCCCAGGTCGGCGCCGTCCTCGATGCCGTCGGTCAGCGCCATTGCAGGCCTTGGTGATGTTCGTGGCATCATTGGCCCTGACGGAGCCGTCGTCGGCACCGACTTGTCCCGTGGCGCCGTGGCTTCTGTCGGAGCCATTCGCGGTGCCAACACTGCTAGCGGCGCTGTGGGAGTTGCTACGGCGCCATCTTTGTCCATGTCTCTCGGTGCCGAAGTTGAGCACGGCACCGTGTCCTCGAGGCTCGGCGCCATGGGGCCATTGGATTCTGCCGTCAGTGCCTTTGTCGGCGCTGCCTCTGCCCTTGGTACCGTTTGCAGAGCCGTGGAGCTGGGTGGTGCCGTTCTCGGTGCCGATGGTGCCGTTGGTGCCATCATCGGTGCTGCCTCTGCCCGCTGTGCCATTCACGGCGCCGATGGTTCTGTCAGGGCCGTCGTCAGCACCGTCTTCGTCCTCGGTGCTGCTTGTGGCACCGTGGCTGGTCCTGACTCTGGAGCTCCTGTTCGGGCTGGAGCCATGCCCCCTGTGGATTCCGCTCGCGGTGCTTTAGGGGGCACTGGTACCGGCTCGGGCACGGCTTTGGTTTCTGGCCCATTTGGCAAAGATGGCAGTGGGTGCCCTCCTACGGTTTTTCACAGGGCCTCGGCCTCTACCTCCTTGGAGGCGGAGTCGAGCTCTGGGTCAGACAGTCTGACCCTTTGGGGTTGGCTGTTGGGGTGGGCAGCCTGGTAGTCTCCTCGACAAGCCGGAGTCAGCCCCCTTCTGAGGTGGGGTTGGTGGCTACCGAGACTGGGGTCAGTGGTGCAGGCCACCATTGCTGTGCAGCCTGGTCTTGGTGAGTTCACTGACCCCTCAGCAGTGGTACCCCTACCTGTGGTGTGCCTAGATTGCCCAACTTTGGGGCCGATCAGAGCACCTACGGGAGGGGAAGGTGCTGTGCCCTGAATAGCTCCTTCAGGTGCTGCCCAGAGCTGTCATCTACCTAGGCTGGTCCTCTCGAGGAGGAGGGCTCTTTCGGATTCCAAGGGGTCGAGGGGCGTGGGGTCAGCACGGCGGCCTTTTTCCGGGGTCAACCCGGGCTCTGGGAGGAGCCGTAGTGCAGATCTCCGCTCTTCCTCCTCCTCGGTCTCTTTGAGAGAGCCTCATTCTTTTGAGGTAGGGGACCATCCTTCTGGACCTATACGGCCCCGGTCACCTCACAGGGGGGATTCTTCCGGGCGCAGCCAAGGCAGTACCGAAATGGTTGTTCAGCTGTCGGCTGTGGGGACTTCCGGAGCACCTTCCTCCGTGGGTGCTCCCGGTCTGCTCCTTAGCCCAGGTGTAGGTCAGCCGACATCTCTTCTCGGCTCTGTCCCCATTCCTCTGCCACATTCTCCTGTGCTCCCAGGCATCCTTGGTCCTAGCAGGCCTCTCTCTCCTTGGGGCAGTTCAGAGCGGTGGCTGCTCGGTTCCCAGCTTACGTTAGGGCGATGGACAGTCAGGTTTTTCAACCTCCCCCCGAGCAGCCACCCCCTGAA
Organism: Neoceratodus forsteri; assembly: GCA_016271365.2. Classification (NCBI taxonomy): domain Eukaryota; kingdom Metazoa; phylum Chordata; order Ceratodontiformes; family Ceratodontidae; genus Neoceratodus; species Neoceratodus forsteri. The sequence continues at coordinate 552,871,666 of CM057452.1, read as the reverse complement.
CAGCTGGTGCCCTCCAGCTCCTCATCCCCCTCTTCTGGGGGAGAAGAACCTTCTGTCCACATCTCTCCAGCTGCTGATCTCGCTGAGTATCAGCGCTTCCTCGTGAGGATGTTGGAGGACTTGCACCTCACACCTGCCACTATTAGCAATCCTGAGCACTCGGCGCATGCCTTTTTAGGCGATTTTGGTGAGGCCACCCTTGTGGTGCCTCCCTGGCCTGCTCCCTTTTGGGAGGCGTCGTTGCATTCCTGGCAGAGGCCCTTCTCCAGAGTTCCTGCCCCAAGGGATCTCAGCCAGAGGTATTGCGCACCCCCAAAGTCTCCAGGTTCCATTCCTCATCCGCAGTCCGGATTGACGCAGCTGGAGACTCCTGATGGGCTTCGTGCCCTTCACCACGACCAGCCCCCAGATCAAGACTCCTCGGATTTTGACTTCTGGGGTAGGAGGACTTTCTACTCGGCACAGTTGTTGCGTTCCATTTCTGCACATCAGGCCCACTGTGCAGCCTATGACAGGTTCTTGTGGTCCAGGCTAGGTCAGCTCCTAGCCTCATTGCCTGATACGGAGCAAACCAGACAAGCCATTGCACTCTCTGCGCGTGGTCTGGAGCTAGCAAGGCACCAAGCGAGGGCATCCTATGATGCCAACGAGGTAGCTACCAGGGTCGTAGGGACAGCGATCTGCACTAGGCAGATGGCATGGCTGTGTCTTTCCCAGTTGTCACCCTTGGCCTGGCATAGGGTGATTAACTCCGCTCACCAGAGAACCTATCTTTTCTCCCATAGAGTGAGACGGCGCTTGTCGGGGCCACTTCCCTCCCCCTCCGGGGGAGGGGGGGGGACCACGTCTCACTCTCCCCACTCTCTGGCCTCTGCAGGCCCTGAAGGTTCTCCCTCTTAGTGTGTCACCCACTGAGAGCTAAGGGACTTTGTCCCTTAGGGTGTAAAAGAAATCCCCTTTGGGGTGGCTCGGTACTCGCCCAACAGTGATGAATGGTGAAGATATGAAAATTACGTACGTACCGTAATTATGATCTTTCTATGTAGATTCACTATTCATCACGATCCCACCCTCCATCCCCCTGGGGCCTCAATCTCTGGGTCCCCTTCCCTCTCTGTGCCTATCTTTCCCCCTCTCCTTTCTTTAGGAGTGGGGTAAAACAGGGGCACACAGGGGGATGATGTTCTGGGGAGAGTGGACAGCAGAGGGGGCACTCCTTCTCCAGTGCTTTGGCTCCACCCCGTGGGGTGGGAGTTGTCAGTTGCCCTCCTTTCTCTCCTCCTCCCTGTTCTCGTCCAACCTATTTCTCCTTCTTATATATATAAAAAAAAAAGAATAATTTTTTTTCCCTTTTTTTCACCAATAATCTTTCCTTGAGAGGGTGTTAATTCTCTTTACCCTGTCCTTCTTCCAGAATAGCTGACTCTACTTATTTGGAGTGTTTTCCAGCCATCCTGTGCCTTGAATTCTGGCAGAAAGCCTTTGGTTACTCCTTGCAGTTCCTATGTAATCTGGAGATGGACCAGAGTCTGGGATGTTTAACCCCCCTCTCCTAAATTCTTTACCCACTCTACCTCCCTCTTCCTTTTCCAGAGATTGGGGCCCCTCCCAATCCCTTTAGTTTCCGACTTTTCTCCCTTTCTGTCCTCTCAGTCATTATTTCTCCTTTTGGTTCATATATCTTTTCCTTTTTCTGTCCCTTGGACTTCTCTGTCCCACCCTCCACTCCCTTCCTCTTACCTCTCCGGCGACTCAGAACTGGCCAGCAGGCAGAGTCGACGCAGCCTAACGGCCAACCTGCAAGCACCACGCGGGCCAGCCCCGAGGGCATGCCGGTGGTGCGCCGGCTCAATTCTGCCTGGAAGCTCCCACAGGTCCTGACCTCCAGCCAAGTACCCAAGAGTGATGAATGGTGAAGATGCACAGAAAGATCATAATTACGGTAGGTATGTAATTTTTATTTCTTGCACACCTCTTTTTCTGAAAGATGCTACCCTCTTGGACTTTGTTGATTCCCTTGAGGTACTTGAAAGTTTCTATCATGTCCCCCCGCTCCCTCCTTTCCTCGAGGCTATACATATTAAGCTCCTTAAGTCTCTCTTCATATGTCCTCCGGTGCAGACCCTGCACCATTTTAGTTGCCCTCCTCTGGACAGCTTCCATCCTGTCTATGTCTTTGCGGAGATTGGGTCTCCAGAACTGCACACAGTACTCTAGATGGGGTCTCACCAGCTGTCTGTATAGAGGGATAACAACTTCCTGTTTTCTACTGGTGATGCTCCTCCCTATGCATCCCAGTATCCCCCCAGCCCTCCTTACTGCCCTCTCACATTGCTTGCCCACCTTTAGGTCATTTGATATGATTACCCCCAGGTCCCTTTCCATTTTTGTTGTTGTTAGTATCTCACCCCCCATTGTGTACTCTTCCCCTGGGTTTTTGTTTCCCAGGTGCATTACCTTGCACTTCTTAGCATTGATTCTAAGCTGCCATATATTTGACCATTCTTCCAACCTTGCCAAGTCCCTTCTCATCCTTTCCACCGCATCTTGTGTATCAACACTGTTGCAGATCTTTGTGTCGTCTGCAAAGAGACTTACTTTTCCTTCCATTCCCTCTGCAATGGCGCTTATAAAGACATTAAAGAGGACCGGTCCTAGTACTGAACCCTGCGGTACCACACTAGTAACCCCCCTTTCTTCAGAGTGGACTCCATTTACTATTACCCTCTGTGTCCTGCTCTCCAGCCAGTTCTTTACACAGGCTACCATCTTGGGACCCACTCTCAGGCTGGTCAACTTGTATATTAATCTTTTGTGTGGGACTGTGTCAAATGCCTTGCTTAAGTCTAGGTAGGGCATGTCCACAGCCCCTCCTTGATCTACTACTTTGGTCACCCAGTCAAGGAAGAAAAAGTCTGTAACTTTCATGTTTGACATTATTTTGTGCTTACAAGCCCCACTGTTCAGTCACGGAAACACACTTTTTAGGAGGGACAAAGTAAAATTCTGAGGCAAAATCAGGGACATCCCTGAAAATCAGGGACAGTTGAGAGGTATGGTCTCTAGGTACTCAAAAGTTCTTTCCTTCAGAACTGATTCCATCATTTTCCCAATCACTGAGGTTAAACTAACAGGTCTGTAGTTTCCTGCTTCTGCCCTGCTCCCACTTTTGTGAAGGGGAATCACATCTGCCCTCCTCCAGTCCTCAGGTACCACCCCATCTTCCCATGATTTGTTAAAGAGGGTAGTCAGTGGTGTCACTAGTTCTACCCTTAGTTCTTTTAGAATTCTGGGATGAATCCCATCAGTCCCCATTGCTTTGTCCACCTTCAGTTTTAAGAGTTCTTTCAGAACCCTTTCTTCTGTGAATCGGCTGGTATCCACCCCCATATCCAGAGTGTTTCTACTGTTTGGTTTAGGTACCCCCCCCCCTTCATTTGTCAATACTGAGCAAAAATATTTGTTTAGTACCTCTGCCTTTTCACAGTCACCCTCTGCCCACCCTCTCCCCTTTAGTAAGCCTCACTATCCCTCCCTTGGTCTTCCTTCGCTTCCTGATGTACCTATAAAAGGTTTTATCCCCCTTCTTAACTGAGTTGGCTATCTTTTCCTCGGTTTGGGCCTTTGCTGTTCTGACTGCCTTCCGTTGTTTCCTTTTGCTTTAACTGATACAATTCTTTGTCCTGCTCCTTCTGTGATTCCTTGTACTTCCTGAATGCTTTCTTTTTCACCCTAACCTTCCCTGCCACCTCCTTTGAGAACCATAGTGGTTTCTTACATCATTTTGTTTTGTTTATTTGCTTCACACAAAGGCTTGTTGCCTCTGTGATGGCAGTTTTGATTATTCCCCATAGTTCTTCCACCCCTCCCTCCTGCCCATTTGCTAGTGCATTCCTTAGGCACGCACCCATTTTGACAAAGTCAGCCCTCCTGAAGTCCAGTAACTTTGCCTTTGTATGGCTTGACTCTACGGCTGTGTTTATCGTGAACCATACTGTTCAATAGTCACTAGTTCCCAGATGGCCACCCACTTCTAGATCTGTAATCCTCTCGCCATCTCTATTTGAGAGTACCAGGTCTACGATTGCTCCCTCTCAAGTGGGTTCCAATACTAGTTATCTAAGGCATGCCCCCTGTAGGGCATCTAGAATGATTCCACTCTTAGAAGTGGCTGCTGCAGATACACTCCAGTTAACATCTGGCATATTCAGATCCCCCATCAACAATATCTCTCCTTTTTCTGCCATTCTAAGGATACTCTCTATCATTTCCTTGTCCATTTCCTCCCCCTGAGATGAAGGTCTGTATACAACACCTGTGTGGATTGTGGTGCCATTGCCTGTCTCCAAATTGACCCACAGTGCTTCCTTTCCTCCCTGTTTACCCTTTTGTTCTGTTGCTTTGATTCCTTCCCTTATGTAGAGAGCTACTCCTCCTCCTCTTTTACCCTCCCTGTCCCTCCTTTAAATAGTGTATCGCAGTATGTTTACATCCCAGTCATGGTTCTGTGTGTACCTTGTTTCAGTGACTGCCACAATATCCAGATGTTCCTCCTCCATTAAGGCCACTAATTCAGGAAGCTTGTTACCCAGACTACAGGCATTGTACTCATTGCTCTCCATTTGTTGATGGCTTTACCTCTTGTAACACCATCCCTGTCCTCATTGACTTTGCTTTCTCCATTTATCCCTGTCCTGCTCCCTACTGACCTTTCTACCTTGGTCTTTACCTCATTTAGTACCCTGTTTTGTAGGGGGAGGCTTGTTTTTTCCTGCTGCTTATCAGTGCCTCCCCCTTGACTAAGGTATGGATTCTGCAGCAGCAAGCCCAGGAGTGGTTACCAGGAGAATGGCAGCCAAACTAGGAGATACAGAAGTCCAAGATAAGACTGTACAGCCAGCACCAGTTATGGAAAAAAAAAGCAGGCAGTGACAGGACCTGAAAGCCTGATGAACTTTTTCAATTGGTGGGCTGTACAACAAAAAGAGATGGTGAAACAGAGAGAAAAAGAGCTTCAACATTTAGAAGCACAGAGAAAAGAAGAACATGAGCAGCAGAGGAGAGAAGAGATGCAGCGACGAGAGCAGCAGAGAGAAGAGATGCAGCGATGGCTGGATGCCTTGCAAGCTATCAAAGGCAGAAGATCTGGCACAGATCCAGATGAGCAACAAAACACAAGCAACTTAAAAGCCATTAAACTTACAGAGTTGTGTACCTCGGATGATACTGAGGCATACCTGACAACTTTTGAAAAAGTTGCCACAGCCTGGCAATGGCCAAAGCAGCAGTGGACAGTCAGACTGGTACCCTACCTGACAGGGAAAGCCCAACTTTCCTACTGCAAATATGGACACTGCCCAGTCAGAAAACTATGACCTGGTGAAAAGCCAAATCCTGAAAAGGTATGACATCTCAGGAGAGACGTACAGGCAGAGATTTTGATCTCTGAAGTATAACTCAGTCGACAATCCTCGAGAAGCCTTCACCTGACTCAGAGAACTCCTGATAAAATGTCTCCAACCAGAGAGCAAAACAGTCCCACAGATCATCAACACATCTGCAACAGAGCAATTCTTCAACATCCTGCCTACAGATGTGCAGCTTTGGGTAAAAGAACACTAACCAGAAAGTGGGGAAAAGGCAGTTTCTTTGGCTGAAGACTACCAAATGGCCAGACAGGCACCACAGCAGTGAGGTAACAGCCAAGCACCGGTAAGACACTCTTTTTCCCATTTAAACTCCAAGTCTGATAAGACGTCTGGTGGGGGTAACAGATCTGTGCCCAAAGACGTTATTTGCTATAACTGTAATAAGCCAGATCATATTGCAAGAAATTGCTGTAAAAAAAGTGACACTGGAGCAGATTTGTCCTTGGCAAATTGGGACAAGTACTTAACAGATGTGAAGGTGGGGGATAAGACTGTAAATGGACTCATTGATTTGGGAAGCAGACAGACCCTAGTGCATGTTGAGGTGCTGGGAAAACACTGTGCAAAAGGACCAGGTACTGGTGTCATCTGCATCCACGGGGACACTCAATACTATCCCACCACCCAAGTGACTCTGACCATTAAGGGTGTGTTGCACCAAATAAAAGTGGGGGTAGTACCTCAGTTACCTGTACCCGTGATTACTGGAAATGACTGTCCAGGATTTACTGAGTTAATCTCAGAGAAACTGAACCCTGCAGTTTCAGCAGCAGTGATAACGAGAGCTCAGGCAAAGAAATTCTCAAACGGTGGGGACACTTTTCCTTTCAGTGAATTTGATTCAGACTTGTTTGAGCACAGCTCCAAGATCCGGAAATCCAGGAAAGAAAGACGATGCCTGAAGAAACTGTGGCAACAAATGACTGATGGACATAAGGGGTTAACATATGAAAATGCTGAAACTAAACTGATCACTGACTGTGATTTTCTTTCAGAACAAGCTAGCAATGTTTCTCTCCAGGGTTATTTTAAGCAGCTGGGGGTAAAACCAAAACAGGGTGAATCAATATTTAAAAAATGTAATGGGTTACTATACAGAGTTTTGGTTAAACCTCAGACACAGGAAAAGACAGAACAACTGGTTATACCACAGAAGTATAGAACAGAGTTGTTACAGATAATACATGATAGTCTTGTGGCTGGTCACTCAGGGAGGGATTGCTCCCTTGCCAGATTGCTGTACAGATTTTACTGGCCTAGAATTAATGAAGATGTTGCTACCTATTACAGTTCTTGTGCTGAGTGTCAGAAAGTAGCCCCAGTCACTAAAAAAGACAAGGTGCCCGCTGGTGACCCTACCCTTGATAGATAGCCTTTTGAGAGAATTGTAATGGATGTGGTTGGTCCTTTAGACAAAAGTATAAAGGGTAATAGATTTATCCTGGTAGTATGCGACTATGCTACTCGATACCCAGAAGCATTTCCAGTGCATACTGTCACAGCTTCAAAAGTGGCAACAGAGCTTGCAAAAATTTTCAGCAGAATGGGCATACCTAAAGAAATTATTACTGATCAGGGTAGTAATTTTGGTACTGCATTACTTAAGGAGCCGTACAGACTACTAGGCATCACTGCCATATGAACCTCCCCCATCACCCTCAGACAGACCATCTTGTTGAGCATTTTAACCAAACCCTAAAACGCATGTTAAAAAGGTGAGTAAAAGGGGAAGGGAAAGATTGGGACCAGTGCTTGCCTTACCTACTTTTTGCTTACAGAGAAGTACCACAGGCATCAACAGGGTTTTCACCATTTGAAATGCTGTATGGTAGGCAGCCAAGAAGGCCACTGGATGTGATAAAAGAAACATGGGAAGATAACCCCACTCGGAAATAATCTATAACGTCTTATATGTGTGCCCTAAGAAAGAAGCTGGCAAAATATGTTGAAATTGCCCATAGTAATCAGGAAGAGGCCCAAAACAAGCAGAAGGTATATTATGACCATGGGGTAAAAGAAAACGTTTTTGAACAAGGTGAAAAGGTTTTGCTGCTGTTACCCACAACAGAAAATAAACTGTTAATGAAGTGGCAAGGGCCTTATAGAGTGCTTAGATGTACTGGCACCATTGTGTATGAGATTGAGACCCCTGACAGAAAAAATCCTACTGAAATATACCATGCTAACCTCCTGAAAAAATGGGTTGAAAAAAATTCCAAAAGCTGCTTTGCTAGTTTTACCAGAAACTGATAAATAAGATATTGATGTAACTTATGATAGACTGGAACAAACTGTAACTGCTGATGCTGTAAAGGTGAATGTTTCCTTAACCTCAGAACAAACTGCAGAAATTCGTAATGTGCTAAAGACATTTAACAGTACTTTTACCACAGTACCAGGCTGAGCAAAAGGGGTCAATCATGTAATAGTGCCAAGGAATGCTCACCCTATTATGCAAAAGACATACAGGTTACCAGAGCGGTTAAGAGCGGATGTGGTTAAGGAAATACAAAAAAATGAAAGAATTGGGTATCATAGAAGAGTCGGAGTGCTTGGTCATCTCCAATGGTGATTGTAAACAAAAAAGAAGGGCGTGTTAGAATCTGCCTTGATTTTATGAAACTTAATCAAGTGTAAGACTCTGACAGTTATCCTATGCCCAGAATAGATGATTTTGTGGACACACTGGGGAGTGCAAAGTATATCAGTACCCTCAATCTCACCAAGGTTTACTGGCAAATCCCTTTAGCTAAAGAATCCAGAGACAAAACTGCATTTGCCACTCCTCTTGGATTCTGTCAGTTCACCACCATGCCATTTGGTTTACATGGTGCGCCAGCTACATTCCAGCAGTACATGGATGTAATTTTATCCCTTCATACTGGTGATTGTGCTGCATACCTGAATGATGTCGTGGTGTACAGTCCAGACTGGAAAACCCACCTGGAACATGTACGAGCATTTATCCAGTCAATCAAAAAGGCAGGTCTGACAATCATGGACAATAAGGGCATGCAGAGAACAAGATATTTGGACTATGTTTTGGGAAATGCAGAAGTCAATCCAGAGATTTCTAAGATGGGAGCTGTAGCTAACAGCCCTGTCCCTAAAACCAAGAAACATGTTAGGTCATTTTTAGGGCTGGCTGGTTATTGTCGGAGATTTGTTCCCAACTTTGCAGAGTTAGTTGCTCCCCTCACAGAACTCACGAAAAAACAGTACCCAAATAATGTGAAATGGACCCCAGAGGGTGATGAAGCTTTTCAAGCCATTAAGGCTGCATTATGTTCTACTCCTGTTTTAAGAAGTTCAGACTTTGAGACACCATTCTTGTTACAAATAAATGCATCAGAGGTAGGCCTAGGTGCAGTCTTGAGTCAGCATCTAGATTGGAAAAGCATCCTGTTCTGTGTATAATTAGGAAATCACATGACAGAAAGAAAAGGTACTCCACCTTTGAAAAGGAATGTCTAACAGCAAAGTGGGCCATGGAGTCCCTTAAGTTTTATTTGCTAGGAACTGACTTTGTACTTATAACCAATCACAATCCTCTGTGTTGGCTTAGCCAAATGAAAGATAAAAATTCCAGAATCAGAAGGTGGTACCTGGCACTACAGCCATTTAAATTCAAGGTGATATACAAATCTGGTAAAGAGAATAGCAATACTGATTTTCTGTCAAGATATGGATCAGGAATGGAGGGTTCTGAAAGTTAAAAAAAATAAATGCACGAGTTTAAACTTTACTGTTTGCTGTACAGTTATAGAAAAAAAGGAGATTGCACATGTGCTTAATTTCTGAAAGTTAGAAGATAATGTTAGAGAATTAATAGAAAGTTTTGGAAACCTGTTTGATAAAACAGGTTCCTTCTTAAGGAAGGGGGTGTATGTGACAGGGTTGAATAGGCCCTGTCCCAGTTGTTATGGAGAGTTTGAATGTAGGCATCTGTTCTGTTCTTTCCTTTCCTGTCTCTTGTCTGTCTGGTTGCTCAACTGAATTTTCTCATGAGACCTAGGACTTGATCACCCTGACAATCTTGAAATTCTCTGCCTCTCACTATCTCTTAGTCTTCCTTTGCTGTTCTGATTTGTTTCCCCTTGCATATTTGCTGGTATAAAATTATATGCAAATCATTATGTGGAAATATAACTGATATTGAGATCCCTTTGTTTAGAAATGTATATAGTTTTAATGTTGAAATGTATATAATTATAGTTTGAGATGATTGCAAAAAAACTATTGGGAACTCAAGGGGTTAACCTGAGAGGAGTTTTTAAGCCCTTTTTCGGAAGCTGTGGAGAAGGGGCCTCATTTCTGGGACATTGTGTTCTTGCTGCACCTGCCTGAAACATACAAGAACATTTTAGAAAAAAACAGGATGCTTGTTAAGGAGGGGGTTGCAAAGACTTATAAAAACAGAGCTGCAGTTTCTTGCAAGAGAGAGGCACAGAGAATGAAGGAAAACTCAGATGGATTTTCTCTGTTTATTCTGCCTTTATAAACAGTTATTCTGAACAATTTTATTTTTTTTAATGTAACTGCTAGTACTAATAAACGCTTTTTGTGAATCCTACAATGGCTCCTGTTTTTTTCTATGCTTCCTGACTGGTGCCTCGATGACAGTGACCCAGAACTATGTACAAGGTAAAAATAAAACCCCACCAAAGCTGGTAAAAAATAGCAAATGAAGAGGAGAGGGATGGAAAAAAATAAAAAGTTGATGGTTTGAACTTGAGAAAACTGGCTCATCGGGGAATAAGAAACTGTAAAAAAAACAAATTACAGAAGAAAACAATACCAACTTCCAGGGTAGGGAGCAGGACCTTCTGCCCCGCTTCTAGGCGACTCCAGGGGAAATCTAGAAGTCGTAAGGGGAAAAGTGGTTTAAAACCAAGCCCCTTATGTTCAAGAAGAACCATAAATGTGTATGTGGTTGTAGAAAATAAATAAGGATAAAGGAGGGGGTATAACCTCACCCCCACCCAGCTATAAATAACAAAAATAGATTAGTCCCTCCAGGTATCCTAAATAATGAACAGAAAGACCAATTAGTTTAAAGGAAGAAAGATTCACCATGTTTTCTCATAGGCTACAAAAATACCCTCACCCAGACCCCAGTCCCTTAAAAAAAGGGGGGGAGCATTCTAAAACCCCAAAAATAGGGCTCCATGTAGACAATGACAACAGCCCCTTGCCAGTATGCCTATCCCCCTCACCAGGTCTCCCAAATGCATTGTAACAATATAGTTTCAGGCACTTGCAAACCTTATAGAGAGATGCCACCAAAAAAAAGTTGATTTACAGCTTCATTTATTTTCCACAGGAACCTGCCTGACATGTTTCGGACATTGCTGTCCTTCTAAGGCTGGGTAAAACACATAGCAACACATATTTAGGCTAAAAGTGGACACAGGGTGCAATGACACCCTGTGACTCATCTAATTTAAAACACAATATTTTATTTAAATACAAAAAACCTTCTTTTAAAGTTTGTTAAAGTACCCAAACTACATATAGTGCTACCTTGTAACCAAATGATCAATTAATGAAGAAGTATATCCTACACTTGTATCCTACCCTGAATTCAGCTCGGAACTCCCTCAATCCATTATTGCCACATTGGATGGCTGTGGTTGTGCTGCAGGGAGGTCAACACCATAGCTGACTGTGCCATCACCAGAGAGGAGATGATTGGGTCCACTGAAGTAAGTTCTGCTGAGTGGCCAACAAGCTTATCTGCCTTTTTTGTTGCCTCCCATATAACTGAGGTTCAATTCTGAGTAGTTAAACATTCCGGTGAGGGAATGGAGCTAAGATTCACCCCTCCATACCACTCAGTTACGTCACCGAAGTCTGGATCAAACCATCTTACAAAAAATGAAAATATCTGAAAAACGTAACAAGAGATCCAATAATTTTTTCAGTTCAACACTATAAATGATACATCTATCATCAATATGTGGGAAACATTTAAGGTTTGGAGTAGGGGCAAATGCTCAGTATAGAAATAACAGAGAAAAAATTAATAGCAAAACATTGGCTGAATTGGAAAAGGAAATACAAAATGTATCCAAAATGCATAGCACCTTGTTTGATACTACCATATATAATAGACTGATACAAAAAGGGAACAATAAAATCAAATGATTCAGAAAAACAAATTCTAAATACCAGATCGGACTACTACGTTATGGCTAATAAGCCATTACAGTTACTGGCCTGGCAAACCAAAAAACTGTAAAAAGAGGGCACAATATTTGTAATAAATGATCAAAATAATACAACCTTAAATAAACCAAAAGAAATCAATAACTATTTCACAAACTTTTATCAGAAACTATATACATTCCAACTGGATAATGAAACACAGGAACCAGAAACATTTCTATAACAGGTAAAAATTCTAGGAATAACCAAAGATAAAACTGGAACAAATTTACTGTATAAAAAATTATCAAAAAGATATATTTGAAAAATATAGGCACTATTTTGAGCTGTAATACAGCAGGACTAGATTTAAGGATTTACCTAGCCAGAAGGAAATATTGGATAGAAATAATTTCCTGGACCCCTTGTTATGATGATAAATAGGATCAGAAATCTGAAAGTTACCTTGGATGAAACACTGGTCTCAATTATTTATCTGAACCGGAAAAAAAAAAGAAAGAAAAAAAAAGAATAATGGTGTCTTTGCGTGCTAATCCTAAATTTTTACCAAAGGTGGTATCTGAGTTTACTTTAAATCAAACTGTCCACCTCCCAGTTTACTTCCCTGAGCATGTCAATCCATGGGAAGCATTGCGCCGTACTCTAGATGTACATAGAATACTCAGGTGCTATATACACTGCATGAAGGACTGCAGAAAGTCCTCACAGTTTTTTGTTTTATTCACCCCTGGGAAAGAGGGTTCCTCAGGTTCTAAATAGTGCCTGTCCAAATGATTAGAAAAATGTATTACTTTCTGTTACCAAAAGTACAATTAGGAACTTTTGAGGGTTGGTCGTGGTCATTCCATTAGAGGCATGTCCACATCTGTTGCCTGTTTCAAAAATGTGTTTGTTGCAGAAATCTGTGCAGCTGCCACCTGAAGTACTGTCCACACTTTAACTAAACACTATAGTCTGGATATTGCCTCTTGAAAAAGATCTGGCTTTGGCCTAACTGTGATTCAGGGCCTGCTTTCTTAGGCATATAGGCAGCAGCTACTCAGACTGTTTACGGTCAGTGCTGCTTTGTACTCGTTCCATAGGTGTGTCCTGATGATAGAGATATCCTTGAAGAAGATAGAACAGTTGTGTACTTACCATAACAGTAGATCTTCGAGAGAAGCTCTTTTTTCAGGTCATGCTGCCCCAACCTCCTTCCCCCATGGGGTCCTGAGACTCTAGTTTGTGCGACCTCCTTCTCCATGAGTGTCTGCTTGTTGCTCTCTGCTTTTCCTGGTTGGCAGAGCCCTAGGTTCTCTCCTTGTTCCCTATAGGGAAGTCCTCCGAGCATGATCTCCGGCGGGGAACTGAGGAGGGAAGGGGCTGCCTATGTTTATGTAGCAGCCGACATCTGACGTTGTCATGGGTGGCCCCTGGTGGACTGCTTACTAAGGTTTCCATGTAGTCCTAGCGCCTGGTGACTGTAAGTTCCATAGGTGTGGCATGATGAAAAAGATTCTCTTGAAGACCTGCTGTTACGGTGAGTACATAACTGTTCTTTTCTGTTTTTGGGTATGTGAATGCTATTGAAATGTTAGTAAATAAGAATTAATTTTCCTTTTGTTCAGCTAATTAGTATAGAACGGAAAAATTGCTAGCGTGTTCTTTAAAGTCTTAGTGCAGTAAATGCTAGAATATACGCTATTGTTCCCGGTCTTATTGCTGTTCCTGGTCTCATTGGGCTACATTGGCCTGTTTCTGCCTAAAGCTCTTATGTTCTTATTGCTTCTAGATTACCAGCTTGCAAAAGGGCTCAAGTGAGGTGATGCGTCACTCTCTCCGAGAGAAAGACCATGAAATTGTTAACCTGAAAACAGAGGTTGAAAATCTCAAGAGAAAAAACAGTATGATTTCAGGTGGGGAACTCTTTACTTTATACTACCTATAGTATCTTTAATTGAGCAGCATAGCCAGTAAGAACATGCCCTTTGCTTATCTTGTTCTTTCTTATAAGGTGAGACGGATTATATAAACCAATAAAGACACACATCCATCATTCCTGCTTTCTCTATGTTTCTTGAGAAGGGTTTCCAATTTAATGCTAACTGATTATCTCAACCAGATACCCAAACATTACGCACATGCTTGGGAGGGTACAGCTGTAAGCAGCAGACTAAAAGAGAACCAAAGGAACAAAGCTTGTACAAAGTTATCTGCTGATCGTCTGCATCTCTGCCTTTCTGCATTTCTGTCTGTACTGAGGCAGCAACTTTGATTACCTTTGCAGTGTTAATTCAGCTTGTACAACGTCTTCTGCTGATTGTCTGCATTTCTGCCTACAACCCATTTACTGTATAGCTGTATACTCAATCTTGATTTGCCAAATTGTGTTGTAATCCCCCCAGGATGTGTCTGTGTAGACACTTACTTACCTGATGCACCTCCCTTGTAAATATTTCTGAAAAAGAACAGATCTGTGAACCTCAGTCTGCATGTGAATACTCATCCCCTCCAAATGGGTGCCCCATTTCACTAGCGGAGGAAGATACTACCTATTTAGGTACCCCCACACTCCACCTCAGTATCTCACAATTTAATGCCCCTAACACTGTAGACAAGTGACATTACTATTCAGGGTAACACCTATTCTCGCTGAGTGCCCCTATTCTAGGTGTGCACCACTGCAGCTGTGTGGTCCACCTTTCGGGGTGACAACCATGTGGCTACTGGGTGTTCCTCTCTACCTGGGTAATCATTATCCAACCAGATAGATGCATGGTTCTCCCCCCCCATATGAGTAGCATGCTGTGCATTGGTAGTACCCTACAGACAACACCTTCTGATTCCTGAAGATGTCAATCCATGGTAGAGTATGTTGCACATCCAGTATGATGCAGCATTTCTAGGTAATTTTCATCTTGCAAGCTTTATTCGCTGTACTGGATCTGGATGTCATGTCAAGTTACAAAGGTCTTGTTACCCACAACTACTACCAGGGGACCTCTAGACCTTTTCTGCCTCTAACTGTAGTGGCCCGCCGACAGCAGCTTAATGGCACATAACCTGTCTTGCTTCTGCTTCGGTTGGTTCAGTCCTATCCCCCCTACTACCTGCCTGAGCCTGAGCCTCTCCACTTCCTGCCTTCTACACTACTAATCAGGCTTTTGCATATGGAAAGTGGTGCTGCCTGAAAGCCAGCCCCTTTCCTAACCCCCTTTCTTCACTTCTCCTACAGACCTCCCACCTACTTAGCCTAATCCCTCTTTTGTTCTGTAATCCCCAGACCCCCACTGGCTGTCTGCCACCAGCCCACACCCAGCTGCTCCCAGCCCACTCTTAGCTCCCAGCTATTTATTTCTCCCTCTTCTCCCTTCCCTCCACAGATCTAGTAGGCCCGCCTAGGGCACTACTGCAGTGCGGCCACCCCGCTACTAACATACTATTTTCCAGCAGATCAGGCCTCACGGTCTATCGAGTCTGCGTGAACCTTAGATCCTTAGTTGGGTGCCGAGGCCCTCCCATCCCTTGTGCTCCAGAAACCCCTATCATCCATCCCCACCCCCCTGGGACAGGCCATCATCTGATACATCCACTTCTGTGTCTGTCCCACCTCTCTTGAAGCCTCCACTGTGGATCTCTGAACCAGCTCGCCAGGCAGTGCATTCCAAGGGTCCACCACCCTCTCAGTGAAAAACCTCCTCCTCTTTTCCCCCCCTCACTGTTCCACCTTCCAACTTCAAACCATGCCCTCTGGTGATACCTCCCTGCTTTAGTCTAAAGATCCCCTCCATGTTTACCCTATTTATTCCCTTGAGGTACTGCTACCACTGCCATCCACCTCAAAGAAGGGAAGCCTAGAACCAGCTCCCCTGCAGGACTACGCCACCAGCTCCAAGAAGCCGACCAGATGATCCTGTAGCACAGCTGCCCTCAGCGCCTGCCGCTGTCTTTCGCCAGCTCATGGAGAAGCCGTGACTCGGCTACCCCTGCCAAGGACTTCCAGTCTATTGCTTCCGCCGGCTCCCCACCCACCCACTGCGCTATCTGAACTCTCTCTTATGTAGCATCCTGGGATCACATGACCAGAGGTGAGCTGGGATCACATGATTAGAGGCAAAATATACTAAGTGCCTACTTTCTCATCTGCTCCTTATACAGTCCTACTGCTAGAAGGAATCTGGAAGATTGAGCGTGATCGCTACTAGTGAATGGTACTGCCTTCCTCTAGAATGACAGATCTTGCACTAGCCTGGGTATGATTCATTTATTTAAGCCTGTGAACAAACCTGTAATGGGACCTACAATGACGCCCTGAAAACCTGGAATACTTTTGTGTCTTGTCATACTCGCACTGATATCTCCAGACGAGCCCCCGAGCTGCAAGCTATCACCTGCTACCCAAACATCCTCTCAGATGACAGTCCTTAATGCATATAGCATAATCACATCTCCACTCATGGAAAACTCATACTCTTCCCATGGGCACCCCAGGCCATGCCCCCAGGACCATCAACTTAAATATCCCTCATTGGTTCTGCACATCCCTGGATTCCTTGCCCACTACAGCTCCCCTAAAATACTTGTATCTGGGAAAAGACAATGATCAAGAAGCTATAAACTCATACTGAACCACATTACTTGCCTGCTACTGCTGTTACTACTGCTGTCGGGTAATATACACCCCAACCCTGGTCCACTTCGCACTCAAAATAGGCCACTGCAAAAAACTGCAGGGCTCATTCTGGTCACTATAAACATCTGCAGCCTGCTGCCCAAATTGGATAACCTGAAAGTATGGGTCACCAGTCACAACCCTGACATCCTTTCGGTCGTGGAAACATGGCTGTCACCTAAGATACCGGACTCTGCCATTCCGTTGTCTGGTTACACCCTTTTCAGGCAGGACTGAATCTTGAAGAAATACAGGGGCTGTATAGTCTACATAAAGGACTCTCTCCAGGGGTATATCCTTCTCCTTCCCAGCCGCAGTGCCAACCTGCAAATCCTGCCCATCAAACTCCTGCTGGGTGCCCACAACAAGGCATTCATGATCCTCATAGTTTACATTCCACCCAGAACAAAAATATCAGGAGCTAGCAACCTAATAGACTTTATCAGCGCCCTGAGTCTAAACTCCGAGATTATTCTACTTGGGAACTTCAACATCAATTGGCCCTCCCCTACTGCTGCCACAGTGAGACACACACTAGCTGCTGTCAACTTTTCCAAAATGGTGGCAACACCAACAAGGGTCAACTGCAGAACAGGTACTAGCACACTACTGGACTGGATCCTTTCCAACCAACCCGCTCATATCACCAGCACCACCGTCCTCCCTGACACCCAGAGTGATCACACACCTGTGATTTGCACCTGGCAAAACAACTTTAGCAAGCCCCCGCCCAGAACCATAACCAGCCGCGTACTTCTAAAAGGTCACCTAGCTCAACTCAAAGCAGACCTAAACAATATGGACTGGTCTGACCTACATGAAACAGACAATGTAGACTTTGCTCTCGACCACTTCATCATGAAATTTAGCACTGCCTGCGATAAACACGTCCCCTTAAAAACAAGAAACAACAAAGATCCCTGCAACCCCTGGATAATGCCAGACCTCCTGCTTCAACTCAGTGCTCGAGACCAACTCTGGTTGAAGGCCGAGCACATGGTACAGCTGCCAATATCCAACTATATAAAAAAGCTAGAAATGAGCATACAAAGGCTGTCTGCCTCACCAAATGCTCCTACTATGAAGATGCTCTCTCCAACTCCTGGAACTGCAGCGAGTCTTTCTAGGCCAGCCTCAGCGATATAACTGGCAAGGACCCTCAAATGGCCCCTCCATGCTCCTGGTCGACGATGTACACACCGTGGAACCACTCCAAATAGCGAACACTCTAAATAATGCTTTCACGGACGTAAGTGGAGTGCTCCCGGCAGACTATTTCAAGTCCTCCCATCCAGAAAGACCCAAAAGGTGAACAATCCTTTGCAGGGAACTATCTGCTTTTTTTACTTTAAAGAAGTCACCACCACCAAGGCTAGAAAATACCTTGAAAAGGTACTGGGCACAGCGGAGATACCCTTGACCTTAAATTTGTTGCTCTGGCACTTGAAGAAGTCCTAAGCCCCCGACCTCTAAAATCAACCGGTCCCTCTGCCACTCTCAATTCCCTCAATTTTGGAAATCAGTTACCGTAACGCCAGTCCACAAAAGTGGTGACCAGTCTCTACAGAATAACTATAGACTGATCTCCATACTCCCGCCACTCTCCTAAGCACGTGAACGGATTGTGGCAGATGAGCTCAAGGAATACCTGGACATGTATCAACTCCACAGCATGGGTTCTGAGTGGGGCATAGCACCATGACAGCCCTGCTGGAAGTCACCGGATACAGGCAAGGCAAAGGCCAGGCAAGGCAAAGTTTATTTAAAAACACCCAATCCCCGAGGCTCTGGGTGCTGTACAAAAAAAAAAAACAACAACAACACAGGATGCATAACACATTCAAAATAAAAAAAGTAAAATATATAGCCCATCATATAGTTATCATATTCAGCTAAATTCCATTATTCAATCCCAAAATGCTTGGGAGAATAGTAGGGCCTTCAGGCGGGCCTTAAAAATATCTACAGTAGGGGCTCCCCTAACCCCAGATGGCAGCGAATTCCAAAGAACAGGAGTGGCAACACTGAAAGCTCTGTCACCAGCAGATCTTAACCTCATTCTAGGAATCGCCAGGGGGGCCCTACTGGAGGAGCGGAGGGAGCAGACAGAGAGAGCAGGTGCAAGAAGGTCTAACATAACCAGGGCCCTGCCTGTGTAGGGCCTTGTAGGTGAGAAGACCCACCTTAAAGAGGATCACCCACCTAACCGGCAGCCAGTGCAATTCATGCAGCACCGGTGTGATATGGCAACTTTTTTGCTGCCCAGTAAGTAACCGGGCAGCTGCGTTTTGCACCAGCTGCAGCCTACGGAGCGATCCTCCTCTGACCCAGAAGTAGAGCACATTACAGTAGTCAAGCCCTGATGTAACTAAGGCATGTATCAAGGTAGGGAGGTCCAGAGGCGGCACAGGGGGCTTTATTCTGGCGATATTTCTAAGATGGAAAAAACAGGAGCGGACCGTGGAGGATATTTGCGCCTCCATAGTCAAATTCCTGTCCAAAATAACACCAAGATTTTGCACCCAAGAGGAGGCCTTCAGTTAAACAGCTCCCATAACAAGTCCAGTCACTGAATCAGAGGCCATCCTATCATGCACTCTGTTCAACTCCACCACCAATACCTCCATCTTATCGGGGTTCAGTCGCAACCAGCTGGAGGCCATCCAGTCGTTAATCTCAGCAAGGCAGCTGTTAAGCACGTCTGCCACGTTGGATGTTCCTGGGGCAAAGGAAAGATATAGCTGGGTATCATCGACATAACAATGAAAACCCAAGCCGTACTTCCTAATGATCCCTCCCAGGGGTAGCATGTACACTGCTAACAACATTGGGGCCAGTACCGACCCTTGAGGAACTCCACACGATAGGAGGCTAGGAGTGGAGGAGAAATTCCCCATCACAACCCGCTGCCTCCTGTTGGTAAAAAGGACTCAAACCAGTGGATGACAGTACTGGTGAGTCTGCAGAGCTCCCTAAGGCGGTCAAGCAACACACAATGGTCCACAGTGTCAAATGCTGAGGAGAGATCGAGGAGAACAAGAATTGTCTTACCCCGCCACGATCTCTCGCCCTAAGGACATCACTCTGCACCCGAACAATTGCGGTTTCTGTGCTATGCCTAGCCCGAAATCCCGACTGGAAAGGTTCGTACAACTCATGAGTCACGAGGTGCTCTTCCAACTGAAGCACCACCACCTTCTCAACTATCTTTGCCAAAAAAGGAAGGTTGGAGATAGGATGGTAATTTACCCTGACCTCCGGGTCCAAAGATGGTTTCTTTAAGAGGGGTCTCACTAGTGCCTCATTCAAGGCATCAGGGAAGACCCCCTAGGATAGGGAACACCGGACAATCAGAGAGAACTCTGGGCCAACGGTGTCAGTGCATCTCATCAGGAAAGGCGTCGGCACCGGGCCCAGTTCACAAAAAGTGTGCTTCAGATTGGTTGCCACCTCAATGACCTCACTTACCTTCACCAGTCTAAACTCCTCCCACCAAGCCCTTCATCAAGGACAGCTAGTTGGGGCTACTTTCATCCACTTATCAAAAGCTTTTGATATGGTTCACCACACACTCCTCCTTGAACAGCTAGCCGGCACAAGTCTGTCTCCAGTTACAGTTCTATGGTTTAACAGTTATCTCAGCAATCTCTCACAGCGGGTCAAGATTGGGGACATTGTCTCTGATAGAAAACTAGTTCACTCATGGGTCCCCCAAGGGTTAATACTGGGGCCCCTCATGTTCAGTATCTTCCTAAATAAACTTCCAGGCTCCTGCACCGGTCGCATGCTATTGTACGCTGATGCCACCATCATTTTCACCTGCAACTCCAACCCTGAGCTACTACAAAATGACCTCCAACAAGGATTCATCACTGCCAAAACATGGTTTAAGGAGCACAGACTAATCTATATCTACAAGAGAACTAAGACTATGATCTACTCTAGCACCCACAGCAAACATAAGACCTTCCCACTATCCATCATGTACAACAGTGGCGACGTGCTGAACCTCATGCAGCACTTCAAGTACCTGGGTGTCGCACTTGACTCCACCTTGTCCTATGCTCAGCACATAGATAACACAGCTAAAGCTGTCAATTCCAGAATCAGGATACTCTACCTCCACAAGCACAACCTTACATATGAAGCACTAAATATGGCCATCACCAGCTCAGTTGTCACCCTTGTTGACTATGGCATGGCCATATATGGATCAGCTCCAGACTCAGCTCTTCAACGTATCTCCTGAGCCCTAAATAAGGCCTGCTGACTCCTCACAGGTGCTGCAAGGCTCATGCACACCTGTGAGCTCTATGCCTGGGCAGGGTGGTTCCAGCTGAAGAACAGAATTAAGTACCAAACTTGCCTACTGGCCAAAAAAAACACACTAAATCTGATGCCACTAGGAGTCCACAACCTGCTCACATGCCATGTGAGTGCCAGGTCAACCAGAAGCACCCTCAGTCAAATATAAAGTGAACCAAGATGCCGCACCGCACAGGCTCAACGTGCATTCTATTACTGTGCACCACACTGCACCAATGCTCTACCATCATCCATGTCTGGTATCCCAACCATTGGTGCATTCAAGCGTAATCTCGGGCAGCACCTCATCGCTGAAGACAACTGTGTCTGCTTTGGCCAACCATGATAGCAATCACAATTTTCCTACACTTGGACCACCCAAAAACCGCAGCACTTGATGAACCTCCTGTCCCAAGGGTCTTCTACCTACACAGCACTCCTATGGTCCCCCCCCTGTCTACCCTCCTCCCCTTCCCACATGGCACCCCCCTGCCTTCCCCTCTGCCCTGCCCACACTTGACCCCCCTCACTGTTCCGCTTGGTCTGTTAGCTTCACTGTCTCCAAACTCCCCTAAGTCTGTTCTAACCCTTTACGCAGGCATACATTGTACAATGCCGCAGCTGTGACTGTTATACTGTGTTTCTTTTCACCCCAAGTATGTCTAACTCTCTGATGCAGGCATCCATTAAACTATGCCGTAGCTGTGTCTAAACGTGTATACCACTAGCAAAATACTGTACCATCCTTGTAAACACATTGTTTTGTTTAGTACCATGATTGTAAAAGTATTGTTTTGTGTCTGCTCTGTATTATGTAAACTGACATGGAACCTACAAAAGAGCATCCACTTGCAGGTGTCTCTCCAAGACCTTAATAAAATAAAAAATAAAAAAACAAGTTTGCCCCGCGCAAATTCCATTTTGCGCTGAAACTCCATATTCAAAGCTACTTTCGCATGGCAAACAGGGTTTGCAGCTGAGCAAACAGTGGAGGGGTGCGCAAGGCAAAAGTGCAAATCGGGGCAGGGACCTGAATATTGGCAATAATCTGATATTCGAATTATTTGCTCTGCATGGTCCTCTTGCATGGAGAAAATACTGCCGACATAACCTTCATCTTAATCTGGCGCAATCCTAGCTGTTGCCAAAGGAAGTGTGTCGGCTCCTCTCAACCTCAAACACGGTAGTCCCTGGTGCCTAATAGTGGCCCCCTCCCATGTCCACACATTTGTTTTAATGTCCCTGGCATCTAGTGGTGTTCCTCACCCTCTGAACCCACTCCCGGTACCAGACTTAAATTTCCCTGGTGTTCACGGGTCCCTCCCCCTACCTGATCCCTGTCCGGAGGTGAAAATGTAAATAGATGTACAAATAGCAAATTTCCTGGTGCCCAGTGGTCTCACCCCCCCCCCCACACCTGATCCCCATCCCGAATTGACATTATTACAAAATGATAAAGAGCACATTCTCTGGTGACCAGTGGTCCCTCTCCCCACCAGATTACTGTCCTGGTACCAGGAAAGCCCCTCCAGTATGTCAGTATTCCCCCTCCCCCCACAGTGACAGCCTGCACGCAGGCATAAGTAAGTACATCCAGCCCCCCCCTCACACTTGCGTACAGCACCCCATATAAAATCAGGGTGAAAAGAGCAAGTTCGAATGACAGACTTGTTATGATGTTCACTGATGTAAATAGCATTTGATGTGCTTCTGCACAGGTGTTTGATTGGGTGGGGTATGCTCTGTGTTTGTGTGGCGGCAGAATTGGATGTCAGTGTTCTTATTGTTGGCATTTTCCTTGCTCTCTGTTTCACTGCGGTGTGGTTGTTTTATCCCTAAAGTGGGTGATTCAAGATCGAGTGGGAGGGAGAGACCCCTGAAAACCAGAGACATTTAAGTCTGGTACTGGGAGTGGGATCGAAGGGAGGGGGCACCACGAGACACCAGGGACAGGGGTTTTCATGATGGGAGAGGGATTGGAGCAAGGAGGGAACCACTAGCACCAAGAACAGCTCACTGTGATGGGGCAATTGGAGGGGCTGCGCTGGGCAAACCAACCTAACTCCCCATGTTAATGAGCCCATAATGAGCATGCAAATGGCCCCTTAGTGCCTTGCATGCCCAATGGGCTCATTTGCATGGAGAGTTTTGAATATTGCAGGTTTTGCCCGGGTGCAAGCCATTGCGGTGCCTTTTTTGGGGGGCGCTATTGGGCGGCGCTAATGGCTTAGCACCTGGGTGCAATAGCTCTATATTCAGAAGGATTGTGCTGTGCGCTATCCCTCTGAGTATAGCCTTTGTGCTCACCCATGCTATCACAAAGCAAAGTGCACATTTTTGCGCTTGCTTTTTACATTTTTGAATATGTGACCCCAGATGCCTTACGTGCCCCGATACGTATACTACACCCAGTGACTCAGGGAGGACTACCCCACCAGAGTGTGTGTGTGTGTGTGTTGCCTCACTTAGGGAGGCCCAAAGACAGACTATATTTTGCTGTGTCACTGCTTAACACTGCTAATCTTTTTCAAGGATATCTTTCATCTGGCCCCACCTTTGGAACTGTATACACGGCAGCACTAGGACCACACGGAAACCTTTACAAGCAGCCAGCCAGGAGCTGCCCACAACAATGTCATGTTGTAATGTCTACATAAACATGGATGGCCCCTCCTCTCCTCTCCTCAGTTCTTTTCCCGCCATCAATCAGACTTATTGGAGCCACTATCGGAAATGTCACTGCACAAAGCCGCTGTGTTATTTTTTCTTGTTTATTAAGTAATCACCTTTATCGTGATTTTTAAGTGACCTGTATGCCACCGAAAGAACTGTCCGGACTTTTCTGATACTGCAAGTGCAGAGAGAAAATCCACAAGGACAACGCCCATGACGTATGTGTCTGCTACTTAGGCCCCTCTCACAGTGTGAAAGCCTGTGAGATTTGCTGGGGTTTCAACTCTGTAAATCTGCATCGCTGACCCCATGGACCAAATCACGGTCATCAAAGTCCTGGGAAAAGTCCCTCATTGTGGAGCCACAAACACAAGCACTGGGACAAGGCCTCCCTGGAGAGATCCAGGTCACCCTGTGGACTACAGGAACAACCTCTGCTACAATGTTGTTTGGTCCTCCAGCAGCGCCGACAGGCCTCCCCCATCAGACAGACACCAAGGTCGGAGTTTGCATAGGCACTACCAGGCCTATTATGGCTGGTCTGTTGCTGTCATCAATGGAGACTCAACCTCCATTGCCGGCTACTACAGATCTTCCTGGACATAAGTCTCCACCACTCATTCACATTATTGGGATCTGTGCCGGAGGCACTAGGACCCATCAGGAGCAAACTTTTTGCTGGAGGGTCAAAACGGCGCCGGGAGCCCTAGCTTGTGCGGTAATGACTATCTCAGTGTTGACCCTCCAACCGCCTCAGTTCCTTTTTTCCCGCCGTCGAGTGCACTTCAGTGATGACGTCGCTCGCCTGTCGGGAGTCAAATTTCAAACTAGCAGCATAGTTTTCAGTTTTTGTTATTTTGTAGTATTATCTCGATACAATATCGCTTAAATTTATTCTTATTTTTGAAATAAATACAATAAAGAAGTCTCAGCCTACCTTGACAGAGTCGACCATGAGCAGGTCAGGTGACAGTAGGGAGACTTCGTATGAAAGCTGTTCAGTCAGTCGGGCTGGGTCCGGTCCGCCGCCTTCTCCGGAGGGAGGGTCGGACAATGGTCAGTCCAATGCCTGAGGGGATAGGCGGTCCCCCCGGAAGCATAAAAATAAACGGTCGCACTCTCGGCACCGTTCGGCCTTGAGCTCTTCTTCGGCCCACAGGTCTAAAAAGAGAAGGCATCACTCGAGGTCGCCCTCTGATATGTGCTGTAGACGCTCAGTTATCGGGGCTAGTTGCCGTCTTCCTTCGGAGTCGCCATCCTCTGCTTCTGGTAGCCGATGGCTTCGACATCGGAGCCCTACCCCGCCCGCAGGTAGGTCTTCAGATGAGCAGTTTCATCAGTGGGCCGCTCTTATGGAGCAATGGGCTCGGAGGTTGGTTTGGCTACCTGGCTCGGTCGCTTCTGGGCCTTCGGGCTCTCTGGGCGACCAGATAGGGCGGTTGACTTCCTGGTCACAAGGCACCTTCTTCGTGCCGGCGGCTCCATGCTTAGGTGTCCCCCCACAAGGTTGCGCGCAGGGGGCCACACCGATGCCCTTATCTCCTGCCTTCTTCCTTCAAAACCTGTTTTTCGGAGTCTGGGAGTGTTTTGGCCCTCGGCGTCGTAGCAGCCTCTCGGCCTTCCTCGGCGTGTTGCTGCCCGGCGCCATCCTCGGTGCCGTCGGCTCTCGGCGTATGCGGCTTCTCGGTGCATTTTTCGGCGCCTGCATGGCCTTGCGGCATCGCTTCGTGCCTGCGGCGCCTCGCACCGCGGCTCTTGGGGACTCCCTTTTCACTTGCTTCCTTCTTCCTCCTCTTCTGAATTTCATTCCTTTCCTGTCCATACAGTCCCTCCTGGACTGTCAGAGATGACTTTGAGCCTGACCTCAGACCTTCGGGTGGGTGATGAAGTGGACTAAGCAGGATCTATTACTGCTGCAGAGCCTGTGGTCAAGGACCTATCCTTAAGTCTCTGTTGAAAATCTGAGTTCCACACTTTCTCCAGACTACAGACATCGCTCCTGGAAATTGTTGAGACTCAATATCTTCATGCCTCAAGATCCCTCACGGATTTGACCCTCCGATTCAGCCTTCCTTCGAGACGCTGTCTCAAATGGTATGGAATAATCCTGCTTTTACCCCTTCGGTGGCTAAATCCATTGATGGGAAATATTCAGCCCCCAAGGATCGTCCCATTGTGGCATCTCAAGCCTTTGCGGATCCTATTGTAGTCCTGGCAGAGAATGATAAGGTCGTTCTTCCTCAAGCTACTACAGCTCGACCTATTAACAAAGAATCTCATAAGATAGACACCTTAGGTAAGAGAGTCTTGCTGCCTCTATCTAAGTATGTGCCAGTTACCAAGGCTATTTTTCTCAGTATGAGTATATCCTGTGGCATTCTATTAAACAGATGGTTGAAGCCCTGCTGGAGTCGGATTCAAAGCCAGAGCTTCTTCAAACCATTACCAGAGGTATTGAATCTAATAACCAGCAGGTTAAAGCAGCCGTGGATGCTTTTGACACTGCTTTCCATTCAGCAGCTGCTGGTATTTGCACCCGGCGTCATTCCTGGCTGCGCACTTCCGGCTTTACGAATGATGTGCAACAGCAGGTGATGGCATTGCCCTTTGACGGTGCATGTCTTTTTGGTCCTCAGGTAGAGCAAGCTCTAGAAGCTACACAAAAGACTAGGTCAGCCATTAAGTTGGCTCGGTCCCCTCCTGCCCGCTCTCGAGGGCATGCCAGTAAACGACAGTTTCATAGTCGCCAGTCCTTTCAAGGCAGAGGCAGAGGAAGTTTCCATAAGAATCAACCTGCCCAGCCTCAAAAGAAGGCGCGCAACAGAAAGCGCAAGGGCCCAAAGTGCCCAGCGCTAACTTATGAATTGCCGGCCCAAGTTCCATCTCAGCTGCCCGAGGTGGACTTTTCCTCTCCGGTGGGAGGTCGTCTGATGCACTTCTACAACCAGTGGAAGTCCATAACCTCAGACAAATGGGTCCTTCGGATAATTCGCGAGGGGTATTCACTCAATCTTGTGGAGACCCCCCCCGGATCTTCCCCCCAAATGGCAGCCCAGGCTGTCAACCCTTCAGTCAGACCTTCTCGCCGCCGAGATTCAGGGCCTTCTGAACAACAGGGCAGTAGAAGTGGTGCCAATGCACCAACGAAACACGGGGTTCTACTTCCATTACTTTCTGGTTCCAAAGAAGTCCAGCGGTATGCGCCCCATTCTAGATCTCAGAAAGCTAAACAAATTTCTCCCCAAAGAGAAATTCAAAAATGATTTCTCTGGGAACCCTGTTACCTCTGCTCCACCAACATGACTGGTTAGCCTCCCTAGATATGCAGGACACTTACCAGCACATTCCTGTTCACCCGAGGCATCACAAATTCCTGAGGTTTGTGGCTCTGGGACAGCACTATCAGTTCAGAGTCCTGCCCTTTTGGCTATCCTCGGTGCCGCGAGTTTTTACAAAATGTTGTGCAGTTCTCGTGAGTGCACCTCAGAAAGGTCGGAATTCAGGTGTTTCCTTATCTGGACGATTGGCTTCTAGCAAGCCCTTCCAGGCAGGACTCTGACGCCGTGGAGACGGCCTCGCTTCCTACGCCCATGGGAGTTCTGCTCAATCTCAAGAAATCACAACTGCAGCCCTCCCAGAGGCTCCTTTTCTAGGACTCTTCTGGACACCTCCTGTGCGAGCTTTTCTTCCAGAAGACAGGAGGAATGATATCCTTCAGATGGCCCGTTACATCGGGGAAAACAGCTCAGTCTCAGCTCTCTCGATGCAGCGGATGCTAGGCCTCATGGCATCCTCAGTGTTCACTGTACCCCTAGCAACGTCTGCACATGAGAACCACCCAGTGGATGCTCAGTACTCAGTGGTCCCCAACCACTCACCAGCAGTCCTATCTCATCAAGGTGACAGAGCCCTTAAGGAGGTCACTCACCTGGTGGTCTCAAGAGAGCAATCTCCTGGAGGGGTATCCCTTTGCTCCTCTGGACCATCAGATCTCCATTACCACGGACGATCCCTAATGGGGTGGGGAGCTCACTGTCAGGCTCTCCACACTCAAGGTGTGTGGACTCAAGTCGAGTCCCAGCTCCCCATAAACGCCCCAGAAATGAGAGCCATCTTTATGGTCCGAGCTTTGAAGGACATTCTGTGTCACAAGAACATTCTCCTTCAAACGGACAACAAAGCAGTGATGTATTACATCAACAAGCAGGCGGGCTCACTCTTACCCTTATGCAGAGAAGCAATGAGGGTATGGGAATGGTGCTTGGAGCACGAGGCTCTAATTCAAGCGGTCTCACCTGCCAGGTGTTCAGAACGAATCATGGACTGCCTCTGCAGAACAGAGACAGACCTCACTTAGTGGTCTCGACTCAACCATAGTTCAGTCACTATTTGAAGAGTGGGAACCCAGACCTGGACCTTTTGCATCCCCACCAACGCAAAACTGCCTCTTCTGCTCCAGAAATCCAGGGCTGGCATTTTCTGTCAGGATGCGTCAGGCTGCGTGGACAAAATGTTTTCTTTACGCCTTCCGCCTCTTCCTCTAATTCAGAGGGTACCTCAAGTTTGAACCTCAGGGGACAAATGATTCTCATTGCTCCTTTGGCCTCGGCAGCTGTGGTTTCCACTACTCAACAATATGTTGGCAGTTCTTCCGAGACCACTTCCTCACAGATGAACCTTTTGACTCAGGGACCGTGGTTCATCCCAACCTGAGATCACTTCACCTTCATGCTTGGCTCCTGAAGAGGTCAAGTAAACCAGTTCAATGTCTCTGAAGAGTTTCAGATATTCTTCTGGCTGCACGGAAGCCAGCCACTGAAAACTTACACAGCCAAGTGGATGCCACCTGGTGTGCAAAGTCCTCTTGAACTCCTTCCTGTCCACTGGATAAGGTTTTGAGTACCTTGGACCGTCAAATTCGGGTCTGCAGTACTCTACAGTCAAAGTTCATCTTAGTGCCATTTCAGCGTATCATGAGCCTGTTATTTCCCTAACTCTAGCTCAGTTACCTATGGTTAAGAGGTTTCTTAAGGGGATTCTGCATACCAGACCTCCTACAAGACGTCCAGTTGCAGTCTGGGACATTAATCTTGTGCTAGACATGCTCACTCGGAAACCTTTCGAACCTCTGGCTACCTGTGAGCTAAAATTTCTCACTTGGAAGACTGCCTTCCTAGTGGCCATTACCTCAGCCTGCAGGGTCTCTGAGATACATGCCCTGGTCACAGACCTCCGATACTGTGTTCCATAAGGACAAAGTAGTTCTTCGTACTCATCCTAAATTTCTTCCTAAGGTTGTGTCAGAATTTCATCTAAACCAACCTTTGGTCCTTCCTCTTATTTTATGGACTTCCAAAATGAAGGGGAACGTTCTCTTCATTCTTTGATGTTAAGAGGGCCTTGCATTTCATTCAGATAGAACTAAGGATTTTCGCAAGCTCAGCAACTGTTCGCTTCTTCAGTGAGACCGCTGGGTCAACCTGTCGCTATCAGATGTATCTCATCATGGCTAGTGGCGTGCCTTCGCCACTGCTATTCCATGGCGCAGGTTGTTGGAGGGTAGAGTTTACGCTCACTCTACCAGAGCAGTCGCGGCATCCCTAGCGGAAATTCGCAACGTGCCCATTGCAGACATCTGCAATGCGGCCACCTGGAGCTCAGTGCATACTTTCATTAAACATTATGCACTAGATGTCCATGCCAGACGACATTCTTCCTTTGGCAGAGCCATCCTCAATGGACTTCTATCCTAAAACGTGAGCTCTTGGTCTCTCCTGCCGCCCTCTCGGGGGATTATTAGCTCGGTACTCTCCCAATAGTGTGAATGAGTGGTGGAGACTTATGTCCAGGAAGATATGAAAATTACGTACCTACCGTAATTCTTGATCTTCTTGGACGAGTCTCCACCACTCATTCACACGCCCACCCTCCATCCCCCGAGCTCACCTTTCTTGTTGATCTTCACTCCCTCAAATCTTTAGGCCGTGAAGACTTCTTTATTGACCCTTCTTACACGGGTCGCCCGGACTATCTTATGTCCGGTTTTTAGGTTAGGCTACCCTTCTAGGTTAGTTACGCTGCACCTCCTTGGTCAAAAAGGTACTGAGGCGGTTGGAGGTCGACGATGTCAGGCACGCACGAGCTAGGGCTCATGCCGTGCCTCGCGGGCGCCATCTCTGGCGCCGACCTCCAGCAAAAAGTTTGCTCCCGATGGGTCCTAGTGCCTCCGGCGCAGATCCCAATAGTGTGAATGAGTGGTGGAGACTCGTCCAAGAAGATCAAGAATTACGGTAGGTACGTAATTTTCATTTGCGCCCACTACCCAGAGTGGCGCTGATGCACTAGCAGTATTCCTATCATTTTAAGACCTGATACTGCGTCTACCGCCAGACCTACCTGGTGCAGCGGGCCAATTGACGGGGACTTCTACAAATACTCTGTTGATGTTGCAAGGTAATGCCTTGCAGAATAGACCTCCTCAGCCATTGCCAGAGTGGTCATATCTTCCTGGACTAAAAATCTCCACCACTTATGCACACTAATGGGACTACGCCGGAGGCACTAGGACCCTGCGGGAGCCAAAACTCTTCAGGATGGCCAGCACCGGGATAGGACTGAACATGCATGGTGCCGCGAGACTAGCTCACGCCATATAGGCTATCCCGACTTTGATCCTCCAGCCGCCTCAGTTCCTTTTCTCCTGCTGTCAGGTGCGATTCAGTGACGAGGGGGGGCGGCTCAGAGGTAATTTAAGGAAGTATTTTTTCACAGAGAGGGTTGTGGATGCATGGAATGGCCTTCCGGAGGAGGTTGTGGAGTCAAAATCAGTGGTGGAATTCAAGCATGCATGGGATAGTCATAAGGCAATTCTGGGGGTGGGGGTAGGAAGAAGTAGGCTGCTGGTTAACTAGGATCTGCAGCTTATCCAGTAGGTAGGGAAATGGGCAGACTGGGTGGGCCAAGCGGTCCTTATCTGCCGTCAAATTCTATGTTTCTGTGTTTCTATGATGTCACTCGACTGCAGGGAGTCAAGTGTTCGTCTATATGACAGCAGCTATAGCCATTCAGTATTCGATTAACTTAACATTTTAGTGTTCTTTTTTTTTATTTAAAAAAAAAAAAGATGAGGATGATGAGGGGGGAAGGGAGGAGGAGGAGGACCTTCGATGGTAGCAGTGATGGTAGGGAGACTTCATTTGAAAGCTGTGATGGCACTGGGACTGTGTCCCGTCTGCTGCCCTTTGTGGAGGGGGGGGTGACAACGGGCAGTCCGGTGCTTGGCGGGGGGGAGGACAGTCCGCATGAAAAACAAAAGTAGTAGTCCTGTTCCTAACCTCAATCGAGGACCTAGCTGTGCTTCACCTCGAGCTGTTCTTCCTCCTGTTGGTGGAAGAAGAATCGGTACCACGCGAGGTCGCCCTCTGGTACGTCTGCGTGGGGGTGTCAGTAGTGGAGAGCGGTAGACCTGAACCGACTCTGGTGGGTTCCTCTGTGGCTCCACTCTTAACAGCCGCGATTTTCGACACTGGATCCCATCTCTGTCCTCGATGGGATCCCAGTGAGCAGTTTCACCTCTGGGTCGCTCTTTTAGAGCCGGGGGTGCGGCATCTGCCCGATTGTCCTGGCCAGTTGACCCGGTTCTGGGGCCTTCGGCCTCAGAGCTGCTGGGCTGCAGCTGGGTCGGTCAGCCAGAATCTGCGTGGTGCCCTCTCCAGTGCCAACGCCATCAACACTGACGCCTCATGCCTACCCCCTCTCCTTTTTCTCTGCCAGGGCCAGCACAGGTACTGCTTTCCTTCTCCCCCTTTTTTCTGTAGGTCTAGGTCCAGCAGCGGTTCTGGCACTGTGTGTGGTGCTGGGTGTGGCGTTTGGCACCGTATGTGGTGCCGAGGCCATGGGTGTGGCGCTGGGTCTCATGCCATGTCTGGCGCAGGATCTGGCACCATGTCTTGCGTCGCATGTGGTGCTGGCACCACAGATGGTGCTAACTCTTCGCTGATCCATGTGGCGGTGTCTCCCCTGTTCCTGGCCTAGACCTGCCTTTTGGAGGTTATTCTGGAGTAGAAGTGGATCTGGATGAGTCTCTCCCTGTCCTGCTTTGTCGAAGACTCAACGAATGACTCATGTTATGGGCTGGAACGCAAGCCATCTGAACAGATGAATCTGCCAGCAGAAACAGACCACCCGGTCTATCAGCTGCCCCAACCCACTCCCGATTTGTCATTCCCATGACAACCTCAGGCCCCTCCACCCAGACCCTCCCTCGTGCTCTGTCCCACACCCTGTTAAAACTTCCTACTGTCTTACATGATACCACCCCCTCTGGTAGAGTGTTCCATTTAGACACCAACCTCTCCGTGAAGTAGTGCCTCTTCATCTCCCTCCTAAATTTTCCGCCCTCCAGTCTTAGTCCGTGCCCCCTTGTGTCCCCGCCTTTCCTCAGTTTAAACACTTCTTCAGTGCTAGCTTTATTTATCCCCCTCAAATACTTGAATGTTTCAGTCATATCCCCCTTATCCCTCCTCACCTCCAGCGTGTACATATTCAGCTCATTCAGCCTGTCCTCATAGGCCTTGCCCTCTATCCCCTGCAACATTTTTGTTGCCCTCCATTGCACAGCTTCCAGTAAATTAATATCCCTTTTCAGATATGGCCGCCAATACTGCACACAGTACTCCAAGTGTGGCCTGACCAAAGATCTGTAGAGGGGCAGGATCACCTCCTTCTGCCTGGATGAGAAACCCCTTGTGATATAGCCCAGCGTCCTGTTCACCTTAGCTGCTGCTTTCCTGCATTGGGCAGATTTGTTCATGCTCCCTGTTACCAACACCCCTAGGTCCTTCTCTTCCTCAGTGATCCCCAGCCTCATCCCTCACAACCAATAGTCCCTTCTTGGGTTCTTTGCCCCAAAGTGCATAACCTTGCACTTTTTTGCGTTGAATCCCAGCTGCCACTTCTCCGACCATACCTCCAGTTTGGTTAGGTCCCCTTGTAGTTGTTTCCATCCATCCTCTTCGTCCACCACTGCCCCCATTTTGGTATCATCTGCAAACAGACTAATCATGTTCCCAACTCCACGTGCAGTATCTGAGATAAAGAGCTCAAATAGCACCGGGCCCAGCACCAAGCCCTGTGGCACACTGCTCGTCACCGGTCTAGGCGTCAAGAGCCCCCCCCCCCAGCTACCACCCATTGCAGCCTCCCCTTCAGCCAGTTCCTTATCCAGTTTGTCCACTTCAGCTTTTCATTTTCTACTTGTTTCTGCTACACTGAGCACCACACATGGGGTAGTAACTCTGTTTTTTGTTTTCTCCCCTGTGAAGACTTGCTTCAATTCCTGCTTCCAGTGTATAGATCTGACCTTAGATGGGGCAGAGCCAGAGGGTGACACAGTCACCTCGTTTACACATGCAACCTGATAGAGGAATGGGAATCAGTGCTGGAAGTTCTGGTTGCAGTGCTGTTCAGTATACATGAACAGCAAATTCTGGTTCCAGAGCATTGATTTAGTTTACATTTGCATATCTGGAATCCGGGCCAGATTAAGGTAACCTGATGCCCTAGGCCCAAGGGAAATCTGGGCCCCCTCTCGCCGTGACCATGCCCCTTTGCCACAAAGGGACCCTGGCACAGACTGTAAGACACCTTGGGAATCCATTTACATACAGACTGTATCTCATGTTGTTATACGGTTTGTATGTAAAGAGATATGGGCAACAGAACACAAATCAAAATTCCTACCCTTCTGCTCCTCCTCTCTCTCTCTCTCTCTCAAAATCATATTTGCAACAGTACATACCATTCTCTAGTCTCCATTTTCCCCAAGTGACACATACTGTTTGATTTCAGTTTGACAATCTACAGTGCACCCTTGACTATCCTCCCATTTCTGTACAAGCAAAATTGTGTGGATAATCAAGGGTGCTAAATAAATAGGGACGATGGAATAGCTATCATTTTGTACAAACATTTGGTGGATAATCGAAGGATCACTGTATGTGCAAAATTACTCTCAGCATACATGATTGCCACCTTTCTTACGCTACTTAACTTACTGCAAGTACATTCTTACTTCCTGATACAGCCCTACCCACAAAATAACATAAGAAAGGGGTTGTAGTGCTATAGGTGGACTTATAATGGTCAGGGTTAGTGGTGGCCTTCAGATACTATTTATTTATTTATTTTGCAGGCAATTGTACATAATGGGGGTAGTATCGTATGTATATACTGTAGTTCCATAACATTGATTACTGCCTGCAGATTAAACAAATATGAGCATAGTAATGATTGTTATTCGAAAGAGTTATTGTAGAATAATCCATGGTTGGGGCACAAGGCCGAGTGCCTCCATGACCCAACCATGGATTAATTCCACAGTAGACCATCCTTTTGAGTGGCTTAATCCTCTTGTAACATGGCAATGATTATATGATGGATATTCTCTGAATAAATGAGAACAGACAGACTGATTTTGTTTCGGAATGTTTTATACTGAGCTGCTAAACATGGTGTACACACAGTACAAAACAATTGGAACACACCTATGGGAAATATCATAGATACATAGATACATAGACAGTGTCGGCAGATAAGGGCCTATGGCCCACCTAGTCTGCCCATTTGAGCTTGTAGCGACTGCTATTTAACTTTTGCAAAAATAGCTTTCATTACAAACTTTAAGCTTTCTAAGATTGAAACATATTTTAAAACTTTTCAAAAACTTGCAGTTAAGTTTCTTTGCTAGGTTCTTTGATTTTCATCTGTGTGTATTACAAGATCTTCATGTTTTGTTCCTGCAGTTCCCTTGACAGACTAATAGATGGTTGTTAAACAATGCTAGCAGCACAGCACTCTTTTTCCAAATGTACTGAATTGAGTCAATTTGAAAAAACTTTCATAGACCAAGTACTATTTTTCTGAGTATTAACTTCATTTTTTTCCTCTCTAAATTATCTAGCTCAGCAGGAGATAGAACAACATGACGTTTACTGCTCTTGCCTTTCAAATACTTGTTTTGACTAGTATTGTTAGTCTCTTTCTTTTTGTTTTTCTCACTTTCTTTATTTTTCTTTTCACCCATAGAAGTAGTCTCTTTCTTTGATCTTGCTTTGTTTATCTCACTGTCTTTGTTATTTTTGCTTTCTGTTATAGACGGTGCAGGTTCGTCTTTACCATAGTGTGTATTTACCAAGGTAGAGATGCCCACTATTCCACACACACAAAAGCTGACATTAAATTATGTATTGCTCTCCTTTTGTGCTTCACTTGTAAATGGTGATTCACTGGGTGGGTGGGTGGCAAAACCAGGGCATTCCGCTGTTTTACGATGGCTGTGAAACGATGCTAGCAGCACAGCACTGTTTTACAGCCATCTGTTGGGCTGCCATGGGAACTGCACTTGAGCAAAGAATTGCTGGAGCAAGCAGAAACAACAAAATATATGCATACTGTTTTTACTTGTATACTGCTTTTTCCTGTGGTGGATCGTCAAGGTACTACATCACAAACCATGGTCTACTTGGAAATTAGACCATGGTTGATGAAGTACCACCTATTATATTTAGGCCAATAGAAATTCAATATTTCAGTGTGCAGAATTATGCCATGTTACAAAAGCCAGTGCCACTGCTGCCCTGATGACACTGTAAACTTATGGATAGCATTGTAGCCTCTTTGCTACTTTGTGTCATTAAAATGTAGTTTTGTAGGTGGTGTTAAAGATCAGGCTTAGCCGTACTGTTTGTAAATTTCAATATACTGTAGTATTGTGAAAGGACTTAGAAAATTCAGACCCTCTTTTTTTCATAACTTTGATGATCATTTTTATGGCACTCATCGCCCCAACCCAAACTTAGAGTCTCAGCCTTGAACACTCCTACTAATTTTCCCTGGGAGCAGAACTGCATTTAACAGTTATAATCCAATTCCAGTTAAGGAGTGTAAAAATTAGGTAGTACAACCTAGTGGCTACAGTCCCAAGTCAAGAACCTGGAAATAGAGTTACCACCTGTCCCGATTTTCGCAGGACAGTCCTGATTTGGGCAGCTGTGTCCTGCAAAAAAAACATGAAAAATAGTAAATGTCCTGACTTTATAGTAGAAAAAAAAGTTCTAACTTTCCACTAAATGTTGCAGAAAACTATAATACCGTAACTAAAATACCTTAAAATGATAACAATAGAATCAACTAGGAAACTACAATACTTAGCCTTAATTCTGATTATACAGAGAAAACAAGTCTGTTGCATTGGCTGAGGTTGCAAACTGTCCTGCAAAAAATCATGTTTCAGTAAGAAATGTCCCGCTTTGGGTTTCTTAAAAAGTAGCAACCCTACCTGTAGACTCAGAACACTTGGATTTGTGAATTGCAACCTCTGTCTGCATACTGTGTGACCCAGGGCCATGGCATGTCACAGAACATCTGTGTGCTAATGAGAGACATCTGGAACTTGGAACAGGCTCTTCAATAAGCAGGTTTTGCTTGGTCATTCCAATATGAATGATAGGGCTCCCCTCAAATGCACACGATGAGGCAAGTAGTGGACAGACTACTGTAGGGGGCCCCCATTTAAAATGTGCATCAGTCTTTCCCCTATCAGGAACACCAGTTTGGGGGGGACAGGGATCTTTCTAGCTACTTTTTCCCCACTTGGGATACCAGGGGGCTGGCAAGCAAAGCAAAGGAAAAGGGACTGTTTTCACCTTAAAGGTCAGTCTGGCTGGAGCTCCCTGAATCTATCAGCTGTACTTTACACCTAATCAGGAAGGTGAGATTCCCATTACAGTTCTGCTCCTGCTTTGTTCAGATTATTCAGCAGCGATGTCCATTACAAAAAAGTGCATTGCAGGCAGAAATAAATGTGTATGTAGTAAATATATTTTGGGGATTGTTGCCCCCCTGGCCCTAGGCCAGTGCCTATGTTGCCAATGCCTTAATTCAGCCCTGTCTGGAATACTGGTAACCGATTTACAATTTATGTGAGCATGCTCAGTATTTGCTGTTGTGCATTGGCAAGGGAGAAACATAGAAACATAGACTTTGACGGCAGATAAGGACCACTTGGCCCACCTAGTCTGCCCATTTCCCACCTACAGGATAAGCTGCAGATACTAGTTGACCAACAGCTTATTCTTCCTACCTCCCACAAGAATTGCCTTATGTCTGTCCCATGTATTCTTGAGTTCTCCCACAGTTTTAGACCCCACAACCTCCTCAGGAAGGTTGTTCCATGCATCCACCTCCCTCTCTGTGAAAAAATACTTCCTCACATTGCCCCTGAACCGCCCCCCTCCTCTATCTTTAAATTGTGTCCCCTTGTTCTTGAATGTCTCTTTTTCTGAAAGATGCTACCCTCTTGGACTTTGTTGATTCCACTGAGGTACTTAAACATTTCTATCATGTCCCCCCTCTCCCTCCTTTCCTCAAGGGTATACATATTAAGCACTTTTAGTCTCTCCTGAAAGTATAGGACTCTAGGCATGATTGGGCAACCGATTCAGTTTACATGCAAAGCTCATTCGGGTTCTACAGGCATTGATTCCTGTGAACCCAGTACTTTCAACCAGGTTTCAAAAGAAAGCAACCAGGTTACTGCACCAGTCAGGTTTACATTTGTCTGTAAACCACGATTTTTCCTCGATCCCCGGTTTTTCAGTGTTTGAACCGGGTTAACGTGCACATGTAAACGAGGTAAATGGGTGGCGGGAGCCAAGCTTGAAGATGCCCGGTGACTGAGCTACATCCAGTGGAACTGCCAGTGTGTGGATGTGAACCGACTACTAGTAACATAACTATGCTTAGGTTACAGGTAATTAACCTCTATCTGCTAATGAATGCTTAAATTTTGGAACTTGCTTCTGCTTGCCTCTGGTACTTTACCTTAGATCATACAATGAAAATTTGTCCAGTGAAAGATTTTACATAAATAAATAATAATTCAATAAATAAGCAGCTAACAAAATAAATAAATAACATCCAAACCCAAGTCCCCATTGCAGAGGGGCAAACTGTGGAAGATGTGAATGTAGATGAGCTGGGTTATGGCTCTCAGGTTACCATTGGTGTCACAACATTGGGACAGAGGAAGAGGACATTAAACGGAAAGTTAACAAAAAAAGGCCCCTGTTGGCCCAGCTGAAGCACATCTTGCTTCCATGCTAGCGAACTCAAGTATGGGATGAACTCTTGAGTCAGGGCTTGGGCTGCCTGGCTGGGAGAGCACACTGCTGATGGCAGCATGTCCCGGAAGGGGGGGTGGGAGGTGGCACTCTCAGGTGCCGCAGCCACTCCAGGTGGTATGCCAGGGAGCTTGCTCTCCCAACAGTAGTACACTGTATGTGTAAAACTCATTACCCCACAGACACTTCACATGCTACCTTGGGACAGGGACAAGAAAATCATGACTGAAAAACCTGGCCAAGCTGAATGAAGGTCTGCCCCTGAAAGGCCCTGACCACCGACCATGTCCCGTACCTCCACCAAATCTAGGTCTCTAGAGGGACTTCCAGAGGGTCTCTGACTGGAGCCCCAAAGGCCCCACCATGGGTGACAGAGGATTGGCTAAGTACCTGGAAAGGGTGGGTGAAGGGGCTGGGGGACAAACCAGATAAGACTGGTCAGAGAAAGAGCATGAACACTTGAATTTAACAAAGAAAAAAAAACTCTGTTATATTTTACTTTCAGAACTTTTAAATAATGAAAACAATAATATGAGATCATATAGATAATCTGATATAAAAAGTTAGTAGATGCATTGGTGGCCTTTTGCGATCAATAGTGTGCTTTCCTAAGGATGTGTTTAATGATATTGCAAATATCCCATGACAGAATCAGACAACGGCATGTTTGGGGGAAGTTTTCTATGTATCAGTTGTTTGGTTTGATGGCTGTTCATCATGCTTTCGCCAGAATGTTGAGATGAATGTCTTTCTTTCAGGACTGGTGACCAGTTTGCAGCGAGACATTTCCATGCAACAGCAGCAGGTTCTGCGGCTGAACTTGGAGGCAGAGAAACTCAAGAAGGAGATCAGAGAAAAGGACAATCAGATAGCAACCATGTCTGCCAAGGTTAAACTGCTCTGTCACGTGATCTTCAGTCCTTTCTAATCTCTCCTTTACCCTGCATGCACTAAGACCAAGTACTAACTAGTGAAAGCTGAAAATGTTCTGTGAAAGGCTGTCAACAGCACCGCACTCGAAGCCATTGAGCTGTTTCCTGCTTTCTTCTTCTGATTCTTCCAGAGCATTTCATTATAGGTGTTTGCAAGTAATCCTCTCAGTGGTCTGAGATGGGTAAAGTTAAAAATCAGGAAGGTATTTTGCATCAGTAGCTTGTCTGGTTTGACAGGTATACCTTTCACATCCAGGTCATTGAAATTATTTATTCATTCATTTATTTATATTATTTTGGCCTTTCTTGATGCACCCCTGAGGAAAGGGAGAATAGAAGGGTTTCTACAGAAATAACATAGGTAGACCAGAAAATAACAGAGGTAACATAGTTCAAAGTATTTTTAAAAATAGCATTTTGGCAGCAGTGCAAACATATATTATTGCTAGTGGGGAACTAGGAAGGGAGTAGTATAAAACATTCAAGATGGTAGGGAGGGTGCCAAAGATTGGCTCCAA
Source organism: Neoceratodus forsteri (assembly GCA_016271365.2). Taxonomy (NCBI): domain Eukaryota; kingdom Metazoa; phylum Chordata; order Ceratodontiformes; family Ceratodontidae; genus Neoceratodus; species Neoceratodus forsteri. Next base: position 552,832,810 of record CM057452.1, on the reverse strand, counting down.
AAAGTATCAATAAAGATAAAGGAAGGAAGGCTTAAATTATGAACGTACAAAATGCTGACAGGATCTGGTGTTGTGATGCCAAGTGTTGGGAGTGCTCTGACATGCTGTTAACCTGTGTTGGTGCCCTGAGATGGGGACATTTGGAGTAGAGATCGTCAGGATTCAGAGCATCTGTGCAGATGCCTTTCTCCCACAAAGAAAAGAAGATGATGTATCGCCCTAGTAGCTGCTCTTGGTGGTTGTGTGGTGGGGGTGCTGTGGAGGGATTGCAGGATAACAGATAGACCAGACCCCAAACTTCAGGTTCAACACACAGTCTCTGTGTGATGTTTATTCAAAATACAGGAAATAAGCTTCAGCAATACCATATTCATTCTTAAGTACATCAGTTTGCAGCAACAGACTATGAATGTCCTTTCTCTGCACTTAGCCAGCACCAGCTGACACTGATCTCTGATCTAACCATTTTTCAGTGAAACCCCTTCATCCCTATGTGGGCCTCATTTGCTTGGGTAGTGGGGGCTCAAAAAGAAAAAAAAAGAAAACAAGCTAAAAACAAGAACCTCAGCGCAGGATCACTGAAAAAAGGGTTACCCCAAAGGGCATTGACAACAAATCAAATTTCAAAGAAATACATCATCATACATACTTCCATAATGCAAATCATCATGGGATATATGCAAATGACCATGACATTTCAGTCTTGTTCAGATTACAGCAATTTACATGTATTTTAAATAGCACAACTAACTTAATTTCTATAATAGTCACCTAGCACTTTTTACCTTTATCAAAAACACCTAGTGCCATGGTATTTTCAACATTTACAGGTTTCATAAACATAAGGTATATATAGCAAGGTATTTTATGACATAGTGCTATTACATACTAAATCAAGCAACAATAAACACAACCTGTTTTACATACTGTACGTTTGGAGGTCACCACAATAACCTCCCTGTACGAGGACCTGAGCGGGAAAAGGAAAATTAAAGAGAATACTGTAGCATAGTCAAGAAAGAGAAGGGGGTGCCCCTAGGTGGCCAGTTTTATGGACTAAAAATTGTAAAGGATAGAGTAGGCTAAGAAATAGAAGAACTGTTGCAACAGATTTAAGAAAAGGTCGATCCTCAGGAGTAGCAGGAGCTTCTTGTGACATATCTCCCACCTTAAGAGGAAAGCAGTTATTGCAGACTGCTTACCACCTTCCTGTCCCAATAAGGGATGGAGCTTCCACCCATCCATCTTCAGAAGCTATGTCTCAGGGTCCCTATTAACAATAAACATTCCATCATAAACATAGGTTACAATCATAATTCTATACCCTGCGGCATTAACACATTTCTCAACAGAGACTAACGGTACCTTTCCATCTCCTTTTAGGGAAAGTCTGTCATATTTCTTAACCAAAAATCTGGACGGCTGTAAAGTTCAGTACCATAGAAAGACTTTCTCTGGGGTGAGTAATTACCTGCTCCAACCTTACCAGACATATCAGTTTTAAGCAGGGGCCCAGTCCTAGGTGCAACCCGTCTATAGAAACCCACTATGTCTCTTGATTCATTCATTTGCTACAGATTCAGACACCTGAGGATAAACACTCTTTTGGTGTTACCCCAACACAGGTCCCAATCCATTTTCCACCCACCTCCTCCTTTGTAGGTTTTTCATAAAAGGAAAAAAAACTAAAACACATGTACCACCTACTGGATCTTAGCATATTGTAACATTCTGGCAATATTAGCATCTTTAGCTTGCAGTATACCCCATGCAATACTGTTAATAGATTTTAGCTACATCAATACAAGAAAAAGTCCCTTCAGCCTCATAGGCTTCTTCTTGCTTGCTTGGAGTCTTCAACCCCAGCACAGTATCACTAGGCACAGTCTTACCTGGGGTCTCACATTCAAGTGCCATACTTGCATTTCTGATCTCCAACAGGTAACATCCTGGGAACACAGGCAACAAAGGAATATTCTGCTCAGTCTGGGGGGGGGTCCTCCTCCAGCTGAGCCCACGTAAAATCCTCCGATTCTTTATCCAAACTCTCTGCCGGGGACCTCTCGAGCACCTGGCACTGGTGTTCCACCTCTCTGCATAGTCGATCTGCCTCCAGCCATTACACACTCATCCAGTGGATCATTCTCATCAGGGTCTCCACCTCTTGGGTGTCATCTCGCGCACCTCCAGTCTGCCTTGACCTGCATCTCTTTGTCGTCTTCAGGCTTGGCCTTCCTCCGAGTTCCCAGGTCCGGTCCGGGCAGCAGCTTCTCTCCGCCTGTTGGCCATGGTTCTGGTCAGAACTCCACAGACTTTCTTCTCCGGGTTTCTACTCTGGCAACTCCTGCTGCATCAGTTCTCCTGGGATATCTGGGTAATAACCACCAGAAAGCGACCCCCTTTGGCCAGTCCAGAAGCTTCCAGCAAGTTAATCCCACTTGTGACACCAAGTCTGTGGAGGGGTTATGGGATAACAGATGGACCAGACATTTAACTTCAGTTTCAACACACAATTGCTGTGTAATGTTTATTCAAAATATAGAAAATAAGCTTCAGCAATAGCATATTCCTTCTTCAGTATATCAGTTTACAGCAACAGACTATCAGTATCCTTTCTCTGCACTTAGCCAGCACCTACTGATACTGATCTCTAATCTAACTACTTTTCAGTGAAAACCCTTTATCCCTATGTGGGCCCTGTTTGCTTGGGCAGTGGGGGCTCAAAAAGAAAAAACAAAACAAGCTAAAAACAAAGAACCTCAATGCAGAATCACTGAAAAAAAAAAAAGGTTACACCAAAGGGCATTGGCAACAAATCAAGTTTCAAAGAAATACAACATCATACATATTTCCATAATGCAAATCATCATGGGATATATGCAAATCACCATGACATTTCAGTCTTGTTCAATTTACAGCAGTTTACATGCATTTTAAATGGCACAATTAACTTAATTTTTGTAATAGTCACCTAGTACTTTTTACCTTTATCAAAAACACATAGTGCCATGGTATTTTCAGCTTTTACAGGTTTCATAAACATAAGGTATATACATCAAGGTATTTTATGACATAGTGCTATTACACACAAAATCCAACAATGATAAACACAACCTGCTTTACGTAAATTTGGAGGTCACCACGATAACCTCCCTGTACGAGGACCTGAGAGGGAAAAGGAAAATTAAAGAGCACACTATAGCATAGTCAAGAAAGGGAAGGGGTGCCCCTAGGTGGCCAGCCTTATGGACTAGAAATTGTAATGGATAGAGTAGACTAAGAAATAGAAGAATGGTTGCAACAGATTTAAGAAAAGGTCGATCCTCAAGAGTGGCAGGAGCTTCCTGTAACAGGTGCCTTTGACAACAAGGATAACTATGACCAGTTAGGCACCCCCAGCTGTGCTTGTTCACTTGGGGTGCTGGAAAGAGCAGTGGAAAGAAGGTCCACTTTAAACACTCCAGATGATAGCCTTCGTGTGTGCACACCCTCACGCCATTTACCCCTCCAAAGCAGTGTGCAGCCTTAGTCCTAGGCATGCAGGTGCTTCTGGGGGCCTGGAGCAGAATAAGCCTGGAGGATTCTGGACCAGGAAAACCCTGGAGTGCCTGGGGGTCAATGATTACACAGGAGGGAGTCTGGTTGGAAGCAGATTCATTGCTGAATGGCCCTAAGAAGAGGAGCACCTGGGGGCTAGGAGAGGAGGTTAACAAAATGCTAACAAAAAAAGTAATTGGGGGTGGGCATGTGCTTCAGTGAGGACACAAAGGTACCATATTGCACTGAACATTCTTGTTATAAAGACAACTTTCACAATTTATGCATTAAACAAAAAATTGTAATACCACTGTAAGAAAAAATGCTGGGCTCTCATTGGTCAGTCTGGGGCTGGACCCATGATGTTATGCCAGTGTCAGGAGGTCTAAACCTCACTCTCAGGTTCTTGGCAATATTGGGAATGCAAGAAATCACAGACACGTTGCATAAGAGTAGTAAACTTGTTCATTACTACCCAAGGGCTAAATCATAGTTGCCTTAAGTAGATCTTCCTGGACCTAAGTCTCCACCACTCATTCACACTAGTGGGATTAGGGCCGGAGGCACTAGGACCCATCGGGAGCAAACTTTTTTGCTGGAGGGTCGGCGCGAGAGATGGCGCGCCCGAGACAGCGGCGCCCGTGAGCTGCGGCTCAGGCGGTAACGACCTTCTCGCGCCCGACCCTCCAACCGCTTCAGTTCCTTTTTTCCCCGGCCGAAAATGCGCTTCAGTATACGACGTCGCTCGTCTGTCGGGAGTCAAACTTCAAACTAGCGCTTAGTTTTCAGTTTGTTTTTTTGTAACATTATCACGATAGTAGTATCGCTTAATTTTATTCTATTTCGAAAATTTTTTCTAATATCTTAAATTTAACTTACTTGAAGAAGTCTCGGCCTACTGGACGGAGTCAACCATGAGCAGGTCAGGTGACGGTAGGGAGACTTCGTATGAAAGCTGTTCAGTCAGCCGGGCTGGGTCCGGTCAACCTCCTTCTCAAGAAACTCAGCGGGGTTCCGACAACGGTCAGTCCGATGCCCGGGGGGATGAGCGGTCCCCCCGTCAGGCATAAAAATAAACGGTCGCTTTCACGGCACCGTTCGGCCTCGAGCTCTTCTTCGGCCCACAGGTCAAAAAAGAGAAGGCATCTCTCGAGGTCGCCCTCTGGTATGTTCGCGCTGCCGACGGGGTCGGTTATCATTGCTAGTTGCCGGTCTCCTTCTTCGGAGTCGCCAACTTCTGGTAATCGTCGTCCTCGACATCGGAGCCCCTCCCCGCCTATAGGTAGGGCTCCAGATGAGCAGTTTCATCAGTGGGCCGCTCTTATGGAGCGATGGGCTCGGAGGTTGGTTCTTCTGCCTGGCTCGGTTGCCTCGGAGCCCTCGGGCCCCTCCGGCGATCAGGTAGGGCGGTTGGACCTTCCTAGTCGCGCGGCGCCTTCTTCGGTGCCTGCGACTCCGTGCTTAGGTGTTTCCCCCCCTCACATGGCTGCGGCGCAGGGGGCCACACCGATGCCCTTATCTCCTGGTTTTGTTTCCTCCTCTTGCTTTCCAGGTTCCTGGGGCTTTTCGGTGCCTTCTGCGAGTCTGTTGGCTTGTCGGCGCCGTTTTGGTGCGGTGGTCTTGCGAGCCGTCCAGCAGCGCCGTTGGATCCTAGCGGCGCCCGTCGTCAGCGCCGCTGCGTGAGTAAGCGCCCGTGTCGCGCCGTCGGCTTAGGCGCCATCAGCTTCAGCCGGCGCCATGTCTGGCATCATTGGCTCAGTGGCGCCCGTCGGCTTAGCGGCGCCGTGTCGCGGCGCCAGTATGTCGCGCCGTCGGCTTGACGCGCCGTATGTGGCGCCGTTCGCGGCACCGTAAAGTTTGCGCGGTGCCACTTGCAGGGCCGCGTGCCTCTTTGGCGCCGTGTGCCTCCTTGGTGCCGTCTTCGGCCCGCTTTGCCGTCTCGGCGCCGGGGGTCCTCAGGGACTCTCCTTGTTTTTCTGATATTTCCTCCTCTCCTAATTTTCATTCCTTTACTGTCCAAACAGTCCTTTCTGGACCATCAGGAGATGATGTTGAGCCTGACCCAGACCTTCGGTTGGGTGATGAAGTGGAGGAAACAGGATCTTTCTTTGCTACAGAGCCTGTGGTCGAGGACCTGTCCTTTAAGTCTCTGTTGAAGAACCTGAGATCCTCTTTCTCTCCAGACTACAGACATCGATCCTGGGAAGATATTAAGACTCCAGTACCTTCATGCTTCGGAGATCCCTACGGTTTGACTCCTCCGATCCAGCCTTCCTTGAGGCGCTGTCTCAAATGGTATGGAATAATCCTGCTCTTAATCATTCAGTGGCTAAATCCATTGATAAAGTATTCAGCTCCCAAGGATCGTCCTATTTTGGCATCCCAAGCATTTGCGGATCCTATTGTAGTCCTGGCAGAGAATGACAAAGGTCGTTCTTCCTCAAACTACTTCAGCTCGACCTATTAACAAAGAGTCTCGTAAGATTGATACATTAGGTAAGAGAGTCTTTGCTGCCTCCACTCTAAGTATCGTATTGCCAGTTATCAAGGCTATTTTTCTCAGTATGAGTATATCCTGTGGCACTCTATGAAAAGAATGGTTGAAGCTCTTCCAGATTCGGACTCCAAGTCAGAGCTTCTATTGACCGTTACTAGAAGTATTGAATCAATAACCAACAAGTCAAAGCCGCCATGGGCGCTTTCGACACTGCTTCTCGTTCAGCTGCTGCAGGGTTTGTACTCGATTCCATTCCTGGCTGCGTTCTTGAGCTTCACGAAGGATGCTCAGCAGCAGGTAATGGCTGCCTTTGATGGCACCTATCTTTCGGCCCTCAGGTGGAGCAAGCCTTAGAAGCCTCCTAAAGACTAGATCGGCCATTAAATTGGCAGAACCTCCGCCTGCCCCCTCTCGCGGGCATGCGAACAGACGTCAGTTTCTTAGTCGTCAGTCCTTTCGAGGCAGAAGCAGGGGAAGCTTCCATAAAAGCCAACCTGCCCAACCTCAGAAGAAGACGCAGCAGAAAGCGCAGGGGCCTAAAGCCCCCAGCGCCACCTTATGAGTTGTTGGCCCAAGTTCCATCCACACTGCCCGAGATGGAACTTTCTCCTCCGGTGGGAGGTCGTCTGATGTACTTCTACAACGAGTGGAAGTCCATAACTTCAGACAAATGGGTCCTTCGGATAATTCGCGAGGGTTACTCTCTCAATTCCCCCCCCAATATTGTCCTCCCAGACGACAACCCAGGTTGTCGGCTTCTCAGTCAGACCTCCTCACCACCGAGATCGAGGGCCTTCTGAACAACAGGGCAATAGAACTGGTGCCCCGCATTCTGGAACACAGGGTTCTACTCCCATTTCTTTCTGGTTCCAAAGAAAACTGGGGATCGCCCCATTCTAGACCTCAGAAGCTGAACAAATTCCTCCCAGGAGAAATTCAAAATGATTTCCCTATGTACCCTGTTACCCTTGCTGCATCAGGACGACTGGCTGGCCTCTCTGGATATGCAGGATGCGTACCAGCATATCCCCGTCCACCCGACCCACCGCAAGTTCCTCAGGTTTGTAGCTTTGGGTCAGCATTATCAGTTCAGAGTCCTGCCTTTTGGGCTATCCTCGGCGCCGCGAGTTTTTACAAAGTGTTGTGCAGTTCTCGCGGCGCATCTCAGGAAAGGCGGACTCCGAGTCTTTCCCTACCTGGACGATTGGCTTCTAGCAAGCCCGTCCAGCCAAGGGACTTTGGAAGCCGTGCAAGCGACTTCTCGTCTTCTCACGTCCATGGAGCTCTGCTGAATCTGAAAAAATCCCAACTGCAGCCTCCCAGAGGCTCCTTTCTTAGGGACGCTTCAGTCACCTCTTCCATGACAGTTTCCTTCAAGAGGACAGAAGAGCATCCTTCGGATGGCCCGTTACATCGGGAGAACCAATCGGTTACAGCTCTCGATGCAACGCATGTTGAGGTCTCATAGCGTCCTCGGTGTTCACTGTACCCTGGCGGTTGCACATGAGAACCACCAATGGATGCTCTCCACTCAGTGGTCTCCGACCTCTCACCCCCAGTCTTATCCCATCAAGGTGCGCAACCCCTTGAAGGTCTCTCACCTGGTGGTCTCAAGAGGCAATCTCCTCAAAGGGTTCCCTTTGCTCTTCCGGACCATCAGATCTCCATCACCACAGGCGCGACGCTAATGGGATGGGGAGCTCACTGTCTGTCCCTCCACACTCAAGGTGTATGGACTCCGTTCAATCTCATCTCCACATAAATGTCTTGGAGGTGAGGCAGTCCTCTATGCGATCCAAGCTCTGAAGGATGTCCTTTGTCACAAGAACATTCTCCTTCAAACGGACAGCAAAGCTGTGATGTATTACATCAACAAGCAAGGCGGTGCTCACTCTTATCCCTTTGCAGGAAGCAATGAAGGTATGGGAGTGGTGCTTGGAGCACAAGTCCACTTCCTTGCAAGTCAATCTCTTGACCCAGGGTTCGTTGGTCCATCCCAACCTGAAATCACTTCACCTTCATGCTTGGCTCCTGAAGAGATAGAAGTGAATCGGTTCAACGTCTCCCGTAGAGTCTCGAGCATCCTTCTGGCTGCTCGGGAGCCAGCCACACGGAAAACATACGCATCCAAATGGAAGCGTTTTTCTCTCTGGTGTGCAAAGTCCTCTTGGAACCCCTTTTCCTGTCCTCCTGACAAGGTTCTGGAGTATCTTTTGGACCTATCTAACTCAGGTCTTCAGTACTCCACAGTTAAAGTTCACCTTAGTGCCATCTCAGCGTTCCATGAGCTGGTTTCATCCCTGACTCTGGCTCAGTTACCTATGGTGAAGAGATTTCTTAAGGGGATTCTTCATACCAGACCCCCTGTTAAGCGTCCAGTTGCAGCCTGGGACATTAACCTGGTGCTGGACATGCTCACTCGGAAGCCTTTCGAACCCCTAGCTACCTGTGAGCTAAAATTTCTTACCTGGAAGACTGCCTTCCTGGGGGCCATTACCTCACCCGCAGAGTCTCTGAGATACATGCCCTGGTTACAGACCCTCCGTATACTGTCTTCCATAAAGACAAAGTAGTTCTCCGTACTCATCCAAAATTTCTTCCCAAGGTTGTGTCAGAATTCCATCTAAACCAACCTCTGGTACTTCCCGCTTACTTCGCTAATTTCCAAAATGAAGGGGAACGAGCTCTTCATTCCTTGGATGTTAAGAAGAGCCTTGCGGTTCTATTTGGACAGAACCCAGGATGTTAAAGACTCAACAACTCTTTGTTTCTTTCAGCGACACCGGCTGGGTCAACCTGTCGCTATCAGATGCATCTCCTCATGGTTAGTGGCATGCCTTCGACATTGCTACTCCATGGCTCAGGTTAAATTAGAAGGTAGAGTGTACGCTCACTCTACTAGAAGCGATCATGCATCCCTGGCGGAAATTGCAATGTTCCAATTGCAGATATCTGCAACGCCGCCACCTGGAGCTCAGTGCATACCTTCGTTAAGCACTATGCACTGGATGTTCATGCCAGGCGACATTCGCATTCGAGAACCATCCTTAATAGGCTTCTACCTTAGACATGTGAGCTCTGGCTCTCCTGCACGCCCTTTTGGGGATTATCAGCTGGCATCTCCACTAGTGTGAAGAGTGGTGGAGACTTAGGTCCAGGAAGATAGGAAAATTACGTACCTACCGTAATTCTTGATCTTCTTGGACGAGTCTCCACCACTCATTCACACGCCCACCCTCCATCCCCCGAGCTCACCGCTGTGTTGGTCTTCACTCCCTCAAATCTTTAGGCTGTGAGGACTTCTTTACTGACCCTTCTTACACGGGTCGTACGGACTATCTTATGTCCGTGTTTTTAATGTTACAGTTACTCTTTACGTTAGTTGCGCTGCACCTCCTTGGTAAAAAAGGTACTGAGGCGGTTGGAGGGTCGGCGCCGAGAAGGTCGTTACCGCTCGAGCCGCAGCTCGCGGCGCCGTGTCTCGCGGCGCCATCTCTCGTGCCGACCCTCCAGCAAAAAAGTTTGCTCCCGATGGGTCCTAGTGCCTCCGGCCCTAATCCCACTAGTGTGAATGAGTGGTGGAGACTCGTCCAAGAAGATCAAGAATTACGGTAGGTACGTAATTTTCCTTTCTTACCAATACGAACTGGGAGCCAATGCTAAGTGTTCCCTATACCTCGAGGTTTCTTCGTGTCTCTTGGGGTCTCCGAGGTATAAGACTCAGTGTCTCACATTATATAACTATGATTACTGTAAGACAGAAACATTTCTAGTTACAGAGATGAGCCCTATTGGCTAAATTAGAGGTGGCTTCATGGTCCAAGATAACATTATACAATTTTGTAGTAGTCATCACTTTGTGAAACAAAAGAGTATAGTTCTTACACAAATCAGAGTAATAGTACAAATCACCAAAAGGTGGCAATGCCGACTTATATATTATAATCATTACAAGGACACAGATGTCCTAACATCTTATGAGTAAGAAATACATAGAAAATATATATATATGTATTAGGAAGCAAAGTGCATAACAATAATATGCATACATATCTTGACATCCCTTCCTGTACGGTGGATGCCCTTAGCCCTATGTGTTAGTATAACATATGCTTAAGCACTAGCTGTCTACGGTGTACCTCTGGGGGTACCAGTAAAGGTGCAGGGACCTCGTGTAACATTCCCCCCCTTGTTGCCTCCAAGGGCAATACAGGCAAAAATATGGAAAGGTTAGGGAGCAGGGGCCGTTTATAAACCCGACGTGTGAGCTTTGTAAAGGAACTCCAACTGCTGACGGTGTTGGTGCAATGTGCACCGTAGGTGGCATAGCATAATAACTAAGAAAAATATAAAAAATGCTTGTATAATAACAAAACCTTTAAAGGTAATCTCCAACCAAGTGTTAGTTAATGCAGCATTCATATCACCATCATTAATCAATGAAAGGATAGCTTCATTAGCCTTAGTGATATTATTGCTGATGTGGAAGAGGTGGGTATCTTTTCTCTCTAAAAGTGATTTTAATGTAAGTGGCAAGGGATCTATGTGTACATTAAAATATGGTAGATACTCAGAAAGGGTGAGCAGATAATCAGGGTTACCATCAACGATGTCAGCATCCATAAGGGGGATGGGGGTAATAACATATGTCCAATGACAGCTTTCTGATGTGGAATGAAGCAGAAGTTGGGAGAATCAATAACACATGTTTGCAAGCCATAAATGTAAGTTCTGTAGTTAGTAACTACGCAATACTCTCCAGCTGAATTGTACTGCATTTTAACAGTAGGTAATCGCCACTTTTCCAACTGTACCAGGCAGGTGTAGGTTGTCTTGGAAATCCGTGTTGTCTATAAGAATGGTAAAGTTTGTCTGGAGCCAGTGTTGAGTCCGAAAAGTCTGTGCCATTCATACTGATATCATCATCCACGGAAAAGGACCAATCAATACCGTGGGGAGAATAACCACATACAGGTTTAATAATATCAAATACATCACGTTGACACAAGTAGATATATTGTTTCTTCGCACAGCAATCTGTTTGTGGAGCGGAGCGACCCAGGCATCCAGAAAAGGATGGAAGACCAATAGAGGAGGCAAGTCCAGGCTTTCTCCGTACATGTCATCATCAATGTGCCCAGTCGAGTGTACAGAAGCCAGCTTGTCAAACAAAGCTATAGTGGGATCAAAGTGTGGTAGAGAGACAGTAAAAGAAGCAAACATTGTATCTTTGGTAGAACATTTCTTAGATGTAAACAGGGATCAGTGTTAGGGTGTCTGGTCACAAAACCCAAATTCCTAGCTGTAAAAAGATGAATAGTTAAAGATTGTTGCATACACGTAGCAATACAGCCAGGGGTTTTACAACATGGACAATACCATTTAGAAATACGTCTATCATGTATGATATCAGGGATTCTTCCACGGAAGAGATTATTGATGGTAGTGATAATACATGAGCCATAGGCTGAGCATAAAATCTCACGGGCAATGTATTGCTTATTTGCTTCTTTGTTGTTCTGTGCAATAAGTGCGTTAATCTTATCTTTAGAATCTGTAAATGCCTTAGCAATATCGTGCATATTATAAACAGTGTATCTTTCTTCCTGACTAAGGCCATCCACACCATGCAATAATGGGGGTAGTATATTATTTACCAAACCAGTTTGAAATTTGGCTGAATGAGATTTGATAGCTGCAATGTCTGCTTAATTCCAGATAGACATAGCTGTACCAAAGAGACCTGTGACAGTGCCTGTTGCACGAGTGACATCATAACTATCAACGTCATGTGTATTATGTTTATGACTTTGATCATCAGGATTGGGTTTTTTCCTGAAGTTGCCTCTATGCTCGGTGGTATGTACCCCAGCAACAGGATCTTGAGTACGAATCTGAAACGCTGCTAAACTATCAAGCAGTAACGTACTGTAAAATGCTTAAGTGTTAGTATTGTGACACATACCAAATTCTTTAATATTCCAGTAAGCTAAATTAAACAAAACAAGTATATGCATAAATTGCAAATAGTTAACCAGTGTACCAGGTAGAGCAGTGGCTGTTAGACCACTGCGGGGACCAGGGGTGTGCTTTGGACATTCCAAAGGCTATTTGTCAGTGCGTGGTAACACAGATAGAAACATGGTAGCAGAGGCCATGTTGTGTACAGCACAAATATTTCAAGCAGAGTCCTTAGACAAAGAATTACAATAGGAGGGATCAAGCAGTGATATTGTCTAAGAGCAGTTTGTAGCAAGGACAGAGAACCATTTGGGGATAATTTAGCATTAGGCCAACCCTGGAAAGTTCCCTTGGAGAGTTTGGCCACAGGGAGAATTTGTCCTTTCCATGTGGTTTGCCACTCAATTTGTAGGGTAGATTTATCAGGAGCAACAACTGAGGCAGTGAGGCAGGCATCAGAACCTTCCTGGACAGTAATCAAACTATCAGGTATTTTGATGGATACTCCCTCTGGGGCAGATGCTGGAGGATCAAGGTGAGGTAGGGGGTTCGGTACCGTACCTTGGTTGCAGGGGATAACTCCTGAGATGAGGAGAAAATGGAACAAGATAGCCATCTTGTCAGTATATCTGAAAAGGAAAATCAAACATTGGTAGATTAGTACTATTCCGCCCAATGGGGTGAGGAAAAGTAATTATACTCCTTTATGCAGTTTCAGTTGGTTTGCATGTAACTACTTGTCAATCAGTTTATTGTTGTGCAGGAGTCTAACTTGATAGACTGCTGGACTAAGCTTGTTGACAATGGGGTAGGGGCCCTCCTACTTATTGGAGAAGGAGTGTGTGGGATGTGCAAATTGGAGGACCATTACCTGATCTCCCAACAGCCAATCCACTTCTTATGTGTGTTTGTCGAACTGTATCTTGGACTGTTCCTGCGCCTTGCCCATGCAATTGGCTGCATACAAGTGTGTGTGTGTGTGTGTGTGTGTGTGTGTGTGTGTGGTCTTGTCTGAGTTTTTCCACATACTGGTCTACAGACACACGTTCTGCAGTGGGGGGTGTGCAGGTCAAATAACAGGTGTTCAGGTAATCTCATCCGTCTTCCAGTCATCACCTCAAAGGGTGTCATCTGGGTGGTGGCTGAGGGTGTGCCCCTGATTGCCATAAGGAGTAACGGCAACAGGGGATCCCAAGTTTTGGGACTGTCCTCAATATGGAAAGCATTCTCTTAATCCGTCTGTTGGCTCTTTCTACTTGACCCGAAGATTGAGGGTGGTACGGTATGTGGAACTTCTGTTGAACTCCAAGGAGCTCAAGGGATTCTTTCATCAATTCACCTGTAAAACTGGTTCCTTTGTCAGAGTCTACCTTAAGAGGTAGGCCCCACCTGGAGAAAATTTGTTCCACCAGGATTTTGGCAGTGGTTTTAGCAGTGCATGTCTTAGTGGGGAAAGCTTCGACCCACTTAGAGAAGAGATCAGTTACCACAAGAGCATACTTGTTGTTTCTGCTGGTATTGGTCAGGGGACCAATAAGATCAAGCTGTATGGCATGCCAAGGGCCAGAATGTCTTTGTGGTAGAAGTTTGGCATTTCGCTTGGTGGGGATGGGATTGTTTTGCACACAAACAAGGCAGTTGTCTATGTACTGTTTGACATCTTTGATACCAGGCCACCAGGTGGTGGTCTTGAGCCTCTGGAGGGTGTTTTCCACTCCCTGGTGTCCACCGGTGGGTGTATCATGCACTTGGTGCAAGTATTTGGACCTAAGGTGCCTGGGGACCACCCACAACTTGGTGGTGGAATCATCTGGTTGGTACCAGATGAGCTTGTCATCTGGAAACAAGTGTAACTTACCTTCATACTTTTGGTAGGGATTTTGTGTGGCAAGTTTTTCTTCTGTACCCTTGTCAAGGAATCTGAACACTTCTTTGAGTTCAGTATCAACATGTTGGGCTGCTGAAAGGTCCAAGGAGGAAAAGGTTCAGTTTTTTTCCTGACTGCTGCAATATGTATGGCTGCATTGGTCTCTGGATGGTCCATCATCCAGGTGTCCCCCCCCTCGGGCCCCTTCCTTGGCAAGGGTGTCTGCTGTGTCATTGAAGGCATGGCAGGGGTCATGTATGGAATGAGCTTTAACTTTGTGTACATAGTTTGTGTGAAAACCTTTGTGCCAGTGAGTGTATGCATATTACCAGTTCTTTGTGTTTCACTGGGCTGCAATCAGAAGAGAGGAAGGAGTTCTTCTGCCAGAAAGGAAGAAATTCTGTAAGAGAACAACAAACCCAGTTAGAGTCTGTAAAAATGATGGTATCCTTGGTCCCATGCTGGATGAACTCGAGGGCACAGGCCACCGCTGCCATCTCGACATACTGTGAAGATACCACACTGCAACGCTTAGAGATTTTAACAGTGTTACCATAAGGGTAAATTACTAAGATACCCATCCCTACAATCTGTTCTCCCTGGCAGCAGAAAGCCGGACCATCTGAAAATACAACACAAAGAGGTGTTCTCGAGTAATTGTGGCGTGGCAGGGAGGAAAAGACCTGGATCTGGTAGATCAGGTGGTTGTAGTGTACAGTCATAGGGTTCTCCTTGAAAAAGGAGTCCATGTACCAGCATGGATGGCATTTTAGTTGGGCAGACCTGTATGTCTCTATCCTGGAGAAGGAGTGACCAGTGTGTCAGTCTGGTGTTAGAGACTGACCCATCCTTCACTCTGTCTGATAGCAGAAAGGTAGTTGGGGTATGATTTGTGTTAATGATCAGTGGGGAGTACCCAATGATATACAGAAAGTGCTCAACAGCCCAGTAGGTGGCCAGAAGGTTCCTTTCACAAAGGCTGTACTTCTGTTCCACTGGGGTCAAGAGCTGTGATGCATATGCAGTGGGTCTCAGAGTACCATGAACCTTCTGGGCCAGCACTGCTGACATAGCAATGTCAGAGGTGGCACACTCCAGATGGAATGGTAGTGCTGGATTGGGGTTGACTAGAGCTGGAGCCGAGGCCAAGGCCTGCTTCAGTGACATCACAGCCTGGGTGTGTATGGGGCCCCAAGTCCAGGGAATGTCCTTTTTCAATAACTCATACAGAGGAGCAGTCTTCTGAGCAAAATCACAAATAAAATCTCGTGAATAGTTAGTTCACCATACCTAGAAATCTTCTAAAAGTTGCCACACTACTAGGCAATGGCAAGTCTTGTAATCCTTGTATCTTCTTCCAGGTAGGACTTCGGCCTTGGTCAGTTATTCTCAGGCCCCGGAAGAGTACCTCTTTCTGACATAGTTGTGCTTTTGCTAAGTTGCATTTGAGGCCTGCTCTCTGGATGAGGGTCAGTAGTTCATCGAAGAGGTCCAAGTGTTTTTCCTGTGTAGCTGTTGCCAACAGCAGGTCATCTACATACTGCAAGAGACGCTGAGGAGTAGAGAAACCCACAAGGGCATTCATCATGTGTAGATGGAACAGGGATGGACTGTTATGGAATCCCTGTGGTAAGCAGGTCCACGTGTACTGTTTACCTTCAAAGGTGAAGGCAAACTTATATCGACTTTTAGGGACCAATGGCAGTGACCAGAAACCATTGGGGATATGCAGGGCACTAAACCATTTTAGGTCAGGGGTCAAGAGCCATAGCACATCAGGTGCGGATGCAACAGTGGAGCACAACTGGGGGTTACCTGGTTCAGTTTTCTGTAGTCAGTAGTAAGTCTCCAGGCACCCATGGGGTTTTTTCACGGTCCACACTGGGGACATCGCAGTGGAGACACATGTTCTGATTACACCTTGGTTGAGGAGAGATTTTATTGTTTCCCTAGGAGAAGGCAAGGTCTCAGATGGGAAAGGATATTGCCTTTGCCTCTCTTGTGCTGGGCATGGTACTTCAATGACAGTGTACATTCTGCCACAGTCATGTTTGTTGATAGCAAATGCTTCCAAATGCCTTTGTAGAATGGGAAGGAGCTATAACCCTATAACTCTAGCCAATCCTCACCATTAGCCATTAACTACAAACCCCCAGGTGGATTTCTCTATTGCTCTTACCCTCACCCTTGTGATCTCTACTTACTATCTTCTTTCTCTCTAAGTTTGAAACTATTCGCACTCCTGAGTCCCACCCTATCCATGCTCCTCTGGTCTCAGCAGCTTTAGGCTGTACTACAAACTACTCCCACCAGTCCCTCCACTGGTACAACTTGAACATGGGCCTCAGTTTATATATCCAGTATCTCCTACTAGTTGTTTATATGTACTTGATGATTTGCAATCTTCTTTGTCAGAATTTGTAATTGTATACTATTTATATTTAACTGTTAACTGTCTATATTTTGTCTATACCATTTTTTGACGTGGAACCTTTGTAAACAAGCATGCTAGCTCAAAGGTCTTAATCCGAGAATCCAATAAATAAACTGCTTATTTGAGTGTGGAAAAAAAAGTTTGAAGATCTATTATCCTGCATCATTTTTATGTTTGCTTGCACACATGTGCAAGAAACATAGTGCCATCATCCGAGTTTTCAGGTTAGAGGAATGGTCAAATGTATGGCTCAGAGGTAATTTAAGGAAGTATTTTTTCACAGAGAGGGTTGTGGATGCATGGAACGGCCTTCCGGAGGAGGTTGTGGAGTCAAAATCAGTGGTGGAATTCAAGCATGCATGGGACAGTCATAAGACCATTCTAGGGGGTTGGGGTAGGAAGAAGTAGGCTGCTGGTTAACTACGATCTGCAGCTTATCCAGTAGGTAGGCAAATGGGCAGACTGGGTGGGCCAAGCGGTCCTTATCTGCCATCAAATTCTATGTTTCTATGGTTCTTGAACAAATCTATGATGTCATACTCCTTATTGTTGGCAGATATTGTTGCCATGACGTGTGAATCAGGGATCAAAATGGTGTGGTATTGACCCTGAATCTGAATCAATAGCATGTTAGCTAGGTCTACCACACAGCCGTGTGGTGCAAGGAAATTAATTCCAATGATACTAGGTTGGTCATGCAATACCATTAGCTGGAAGGTGAGAGGCCTTCAGGTGTCCTAACTCTACAGGTAGTGGTAGAGAGCGGTATGCAGGTAACCTAGTACCATCTACTCTTGACATGTTAGTCCTCCGTCCGGTGGACCAAGGAGATGTATTCAGGTGGTCATCATGTAATACAGACACAGCCGCACCTGTATCCAATAACACTGTAAGTAAGCGTCTCCCGACCTTGGCCTCAGTGCAGGGCCTTCCATTTGTATCCAAGACCAGCTTGTTTACAATCCAATTACTGGGGCCAGTAATTGTCAATCTGTACTGGAAGAAGCATGGAGAGGTTGGGCCTGGCTCCTTTGAACCACTTCACCATGCTGCACTGATGCTATATAGGGAGGTGCTTCTGGGTTCAGGCCTGCATGGGCCTGAGGGCCTGTACTTCCGGTATCACTATGACCCATTGGGGCCTTTGTTCCTGGTTGTATGGCTGAAAGGGACTGAGCAGGAACAGCATCCACTACAGAACGCACCTGTCCCAGGAGCTCTATGAACTTCCCATTCTCTTCCACTATCTCCCTATATGAAGGGCTTGGTCTTTGTTGTTGTTTACCCTTATGATTCTTATGGTGCTTCTTATTCTTATGATAGTTCTGGTTCCCACCCCATTGTTGTTGCTGCCGTTGTTGTTGTTGGGCCTGCTGAGGGTGTTGGTTGTCCGCAGGGAGGGGCTGTTTGTGTTGTGCCTGCCCATCTGCCATGCAGTGCGTTGCGGCCTCTTGAGTAGGCTCCACGGCGGCTACTTTCTTGGAACCGGAGCCCATAGCGTAACTCTGTACACTGAGCTATTTGCACTAGTTAGAGTTAGCTGTTATGGTTGGGATGTTTCTTTAAATAGTTTAAGTTGGAGGGCTCTGCCCCTACCCCCAAACTTAAACAAATTTAGTAAAGAAACATTGCACCCATACCAGTTAACCTTAACTTTTCCCTTCTACCCTCCCCCTCATCAGCTGTGAAGAACATTTACCCACTCAGCTAATTGTACCGTAATCAGTTAATCCACCTAGCAATATTGTGCTCCTGAACCTAACCGCTGCACTTTAGCAGTCTGGGTAGTGCTAATCCTGTTAGCATCTGTTATTGTCTCCTGTACCGTAAAACACCTATATCTTAATTTGCTGTTATCTTCTCTTTCATTTTTGTACTCCCGAGTATTCTGCCTGTAAATTGTGATAGCACGCAGTTATTTGTGTTTGCTTTATTTTATTGTATACATTTTTACTGTACTTATTTTTATTACTTCTTTACCTTACATTATGTATTTTCACTTGTACATTATGTGCTGTATACTCCCTTTCTCCCATCCATCCCAGATGCATCTGGCAGCAAGCAATAATCATCTCACTATGTATTTTCTAGTAAAACTTTTGAAATAAATAAATGACATAAATAACAAATAGGACAGTGTACTGATGTGCCGTGCTACACTACTAATGCTGCTCCATACTCTCCCACCAATGCCAGGTGTTTTGTCTTTGTTGCTGAACCCAAATCTGCCATACCTTGACTGGACCCCCTATTACGCTATGAAGTCTGGTCCATAGTACTCCACCAGCGCTAAGCCCCCTTAGTTGAAGACGAGAAGGATCATTTTGTTAACAATCTGCTGCCTGACAACAAGAGTGAAGAAGGATTTGTATCCCCTATTCAAGTATCCTGCTGTTTATGTGCCTGACGAGTACTTTAGTCACTTCTTTCTTAACTTGTAATTTTTATTATTTACAAGAAACAAGTGCAGTATAATGCATTTTAGAACTTTACAGAGCTGTAAAACATATTGTATTTATTGTTATACACTCATCAGGCTACACATTTATTTATAAATTCTGTATATTAAAAGCTTCTTCATGTCTTTACTTATTTTATTTAGACAACAAACTATTCTACTGGACACCCCGAAGGGTGCTGTTCACTTTCAAGGCCTTAGAGTATTTTTTAATTGCTATATCTTTATATGTTTTGGTTGTCTTGTTGAGCTAAAGTGCTTGTTCTTGTTTTGGTCATTGATAGCAGAGTCTAAGCATGCAATAGTTGTAACTAGCGAAATCTAGTGAGAAGTACAGAAGGTACAGGGAAAGAGAGAAAAAACGTGGGGGGGGGTCGAAAAGATATTGGCTTCCCAGCTTCGCTACCTATTTTTTTCATTTATTAATTACTCCCTCTTCTAGGGTACAAAATCTGGGTAATGGTCCAGTTGGTGTTATAACCATTTCTAGGATTGTGGATATGTTGTTCATCCACACTTATTGGCATGTCCCTTTCCCCTTTAAATCTTGCCGGAAGCCTTCAAGCTGGCTCCTCCCACCCACCCAGGTGGTATGTACCTCGACTCCGCTCCATCACACCAGTTCTTCCTTTCTTCTGGAAGATACAGGTTGCCTCCCTCGTGCTCACGCATTTCGTAGGCCCTGGCTTTCAAAACTTCGGTTTTACCAAAATTAAAACTTGTATTAGTTATCGATCGCATTTTGTCATTGATCATGGAGGAGAAATCTTCCCCCTGGATTTCGCTGGTGTCCTTGTGGCCAGAAAATGTTGTGCACCGATCCCCACCTCACGTGCATCTACTGCCACGGTGTCAGCCATGACACCTCGTCCTGCAGCTTCTGTTTGGCCTTCCATCCCAACGTCCTGGACGACTGCCTTGCACGTCTCAAACTGGGAGACCGGAGAAAAGGAACCCTCCGGTGAAGTTCAAGGAGGCTAGGTGGGCGGTTTCTGCAGCTGCGGGTTCCGCCGAGCAGCCGGAACCCATGCAGGCATTCGAGGAAGAAACCGCTCATGCTTCAGACACTCGAAGCTTCTTCGTTCTACTCAGTTTGATCTCCACATTCTCGGGCTCCTTCAGGGAGTTGTGCCAGTCTCTCCCCACCCGGGGAGAGGCGCCCGTGGGCTCACACTCCTCCCGATTCTGCAAGTGGGAGAAGGAACTGAGAAAGCCTTCATCTCGGTGAAGGCACTCTTGGGACCGAGAGAGGTCTCAGTCCCAGGAGCATGTGGCCTCGACCTCGGTCGAGATCACTTCCTCGGCTGCAGGCTTCATGGATCCTCTGTTGGGCCAGCTGACCGAGGATACGGCCGATGAGGTCGAGATTGTTTTCGATCCAGTTAACCCGCTGTTGCTGGCCCCGGTCGACGACTCCTTGGAAAGGACACCAGTTATTGTCTTTCCTGATTAGGAGACCCAGCCCACTGGTGTCCCTGTCGAGGAACCGATTCCAGACCCCCGGGTATCACTGGTCCCACCGGTGTCTCCCGAGTGATCGAGTCAGCCTGTCCGTTCTCGGTCGAGGTCTAGAACCCCTTTGTCCAGACGGCCAAGGAAGAGCCATAAGTGCTCCAAAAAGAGGCAACGCCATCGGTTGTCCTCATCCTCCTCGGATGAGGAGAGACTCCGATGGAAACTCCGGCGCTACGAGGACCTCGTGTGGCAACAGCTGATATTGTCCGGGCACAAGCCGACTTCGACTCCTACCCCAGCCATTACTTGGCTTTCGCCGTCTAGGCTGAAGCTGGCCCCCTCGGAGCCAAAACCTTTGGTTTCCCTGCCTGTGGGGCCGGTGCCACTGCCTGTTCAACCTAAGCCAGTCTCTCCACCAATAGTGGTGGAACTACCACCTAAGCAGCCTGTGGGAGGGGCTCCTTCCAAAGAGGACCAACCAGACACCGGGCTTCCCCAACGTCTGTCGGTCACGGTCATCCTGGACCACCCTCAGCGGGTCGAGGGTGATTTGGGCAGCAGATCGCTGTACCCTGACTCTTCGGACTTGGACATCACTAGGCTTCACTCTCATCCTGAGGATGATGAGTTGTCCGTTGGCCTAGGGATGAAGGAAGGCCCTTTCTTCTTCCAAGGGATTCTTCTCCTCATCTCCAGAGTCCACAGGGATGCCCCTGGAACCCATCCAGAAAAAGGCAGAGTACGCTGTCATGGACATCCTCAAGAGAGGGGATACCCTGACAGAGGCTTTTCCTGTGGCCGAGGCCATTGTTGGTCCGGCACTCGAACTGTGGCAGCGTCCTGCCTCATGTCCAGCACTGTCTGCCCACATGTCCTGCAAGTACGCAGTTCCCATGGGGTCCCTTGCGGGGTTCACAGAGCACCCTTCGGCCAAGAGCCTGGTGACCACTTCTGTGTTCAGGCATACTGGCAGTTCTGCCGACGCTGACCGACCTCCCAACAAAGAATCCAAGCATTTGGATCACTCGGTGCGGAAGGTCTGTGCGGCTTCCTCCTTGGGCCTTCGTCCGGCAAGTTCGGCCGTCATCATGGCACACTTCTCTCATGCCCTCCTCGGGTCATTAGACGGAGTCCTCCTACATCTCCCCACAGACATGCAGACCATGGTTAAGCAGGTCCGAGACCAGGGCTGAGCAGTTGCCAAACAGCAACTCCAGACGGTCCTGGACATTGGGGACTCTTGTGCCTGCTTGATCGCCGCCTCAGTTGCCTCTCGCCACAGGGCTTAGCTGAGACTCTCCTCCTTCCTGGTGGATACTCAACACAAATTGAGAAGGTGGAAATTCCATTAGGCCCACAGGTTGTGGATAGTTTTAATGACTATTTTACAACCATGGGCACAGTGGCCTTGTCACAAGGTGTAACTCATTTCTTCTCACCAAAAGTTCACAAAAAAGATACAGAAGCTGAGTTTGAAAGGGGTAAGGAGTTTGATTTTGAACTTGTATCATCATTAGAAGTACAAAATGCATTACTCAGAATAAACATTAAGAAAGCAGGGGGTTTAGATGAGATTCCCAGTATTCATTTGAAATATGCTGCTCTGGTTATTTCGTAGCCCTTGACCAGCATCTTTAGCATGTCCTTTACATGTGGGGAAATTCCTGAAATGTGGAAGTTGGCTAGAGTAATTCCCATTTTTAAAAATGGCTCTGGAGTTTTGTTAGAGAATTATAGGCCTATTTCATTATTACCAATAGTGGCTAAAGTGTTTGAAAAGATGGTAGCTAAACAACTTCAGACATATTTGGAAAAAGGAAGGATGATTAATAAATTCCAATCTGGTTTTAGACCTATGCATGGTACAACTTCTGCCTTGCTGAAAGTTACTGGGGATATTGAGGGTGCTGTGGACAAGGGGGTGTCGGTGGGGGCAATTTTTGTTGATTTGTCCAAGGCGTTTGATACCTTGGACCATGACATCCTCCTGTCCAGACTAACTGCTTTGGTTATTTCTACCAATGTAGTTAGGTGGTTTGATGCTTATCTATCTGGAAGGAAACAAATGGTATCAATAAATGGATGGGGATCTGGCCTTAGGGCAATTATTTCTGGAGTGCCCCAAGGATCCATTTTGGGTCCACTATTATTTAATTTGTACATGAATGATTTTGTTTTAACCAATTCTGATATACAGTGTAATTTATATGTAGATGATACCATTATTTATGTGGAAGGCACATCGATAATGCAGATAGAATCTGTTCTGCAAAGTGCGTTTGATGAGCTTCAGATATTTTATAGTGAGTCTGAACTTGTTCTGGACTCAAAAAAAATCTCAGGTTTATACTGTTCTCTAAAGAGAATAGTGCAACTTATTCTGAGTTAGGTTTGAATATAGTAACCAAAGGTAAAATTGTTCTTGAACAAGTGCAATGTTATAGATACCTAGGAATATATCTGGATAGATCATTAGAATGGACCTCCCACATAGAACATATAATTAAGAGAGTTAGTGGATGTTTGAGTGCACTATACAGAATTAGAAATTGTATGAATGAAAGGGTAAAGAAGCACATAGTTACAACTGCACTGATACCACTTTTGGATTATGGAGATATTGTTTATATAGGGGCAACCTCAACCCGGTTTGCTAAAATAGATGTTCTTTTTAATAAAATAGCAAGGTTCTGAATGTACCTAAGAGAACCCATAGAAGTGAGCTATATCAGTCTTTGAATTGGTTGTACCCAAATGATAGGTCTTTTCATGCTTTGATATATATGGTTAACGCATTTAGGGGTAAAGTACCTGAATATATTACAGATGAACTCCAGGTTAGGGCAATTAGAGGAGGCCTACGCTCTGCGGAAGGTATGGAATATGAATTGCCTAGAAGAAGGACAGATTTGGGTAGAGCGCACTTTTTTCATTTGGGTCCCAATTTGTGGAATTCATTGCCAATTCATCTTAGACCACTTAATTCTAGCCCTTGTATAGGACAAATAAAAAGATGGTTCAAAATTGAAGCAGATAAAAGGTTTATTGCTGATCCACCTTGAACATTATGTATTAAGTATGATGAAGATTTGTACCTGCACATATACGAATGAATATGTCCTGTATCGTCTACATAGAGTATTTATATAGATGTTAAGTAGTTAATTGTAACTTAATATTGTTGTGGTGTTAGTTTATACTGTATGTATATTTATACATGTAATTTGTGTTGTAACTTTTTTACTATGATGTCAATATGAATGTTTGCACTAAGGACCTTGCTGGAAATGAGCTTGTCTGTCGAATCTCCTGTTCTTTTGCTTGTCAATTGAATAAAAATTTTTACTACTGACGACTACAAGTTATCTGATGTGCCCTTCCTTGGGACCAGTTTGTTCGGCCCAAGAGTGGCCAGTCACCTCCAGCGTATAGAGCAGTCCAATGCCACCTTGGACACCACTTCTGCTAAGAGTTCTTCGGGCAAGAACTAGCAGAAGAAAAATAAGCCTTTTCGGCACTCTTCCCCTGCGGTTCAGCAGTTCTCCTTCCAAGGGGGACAGCAGCATCAACATCAGGCTCAAGCTTGGCACCCTCGGCCCAAGCCTGACCCCAGCAGGCCCGCAGAGGAGGATGAGGCTCAGGTCCTGGAGCTTCCTCCTCCTCCTCCTCCTTCAAGCCTGCTTAATGGTGGGGTGGGGGTTGCCAACCCTATTCCCATCACCCCAGCTCTGGGTCTTCCCATGGGGGTCCGGCTCCGCTACTTTTTTTCCGCCTGGTCCGCTATCACCATGGACATGTGGGTTATCGAAGTGGTCAGTCAGGGACTTCCTCTAGAATTCGAGCAGTACCCTCCCAGCTGAGCCCTCGGGAAGAATGGATTTCTGCACACACCCAGTCAGCTGTTCGAGACGACATCGCTCAGCTCCTCCTCCAGGAGGCAGTGGCTGTCGTGCTGGATCCTTCAGCAGATCCAGGCTTTGTCTCCAGGTACTTCCTGGTACCCAGGCGAATGGGGGGCTGGCACCCCATTCTAGATCTCCATGACCCGAATCAATATCTCCGGTCTCGCACCTTTCGGATGGTCACTCTGTCCTAGATCGTACTATCCTTGGAGCAAAACTTGTGGTTCTGTTCACTGGATCTGCAGGATGCATTCTTTCACGTCCCAATCTGTCCATCCCATCAGTGGTTCCTCCTCTTCAGGGTCAAAAGGGACCCTGTACAAGTTTCCGAGCCATGCCGTTCGGCTTGTCATTGGCCCCACGGTCTTCACCAAATACATTGCAGTGGTGGTGGCCCATATCCGGTGTCGGGGGAGTCAGAATCTACCCCTACCTTGACGATTGGCTCCTTGCAGGATCCACCCAACAGGAGGTGGAGAGGTCCAAGGATCTGGCCCTCCAGACCTGCTTCCAGCTCGGTCTCCTGACCAATGAGGCCAAGTCAGAACTCGTGCCTTCTCAGGTGATGTGCTGCATCGGGGCAGAGCTTGACTCTTGTCAAGCCAGAGCTCGGCTCCCGGTGGACAGGGCAGAGGTTCTCTCCTCCTTTGCCCAGTCATTTCTGGTTGGGCACTTGCGCCCTACCTGGGACTTTCTGTGCCTTCTGGGTTATATGGTGGCGTGCACCTCAGTGGTCCATTGGGCCCGGTTGCACATGCGCCCCCTTGAGTGGGAGCTGGCTGCCCAGTGGACTCAGTGTCACAGTCATTTTGACCAACTGATCACTGTAACCCAGAAGATGTGGGACGCTCTCCAATGGTTTACCGCCCCAGATTGGTTGCAGGAAGGGATCCCAATTTTTCCCCGCGAGCCGACTGTTGTCCTCATGACTGATGCCTCTCTCATGGGCTGGGGAGCCCACATGGGGGACATCAGGGCCCACGGGCTGTGGACCCCCGAGGAGTCCTGATGCCACATCAACCTATTGGAGCTCAGAGCAGTCAGACTGGCACTGTCAGCTTTCGCTCCTCAGCTCTGGGGTCAAGTGGTTCAGGTCCAGACTGACAATACCACGACCACGTACTACCTCAGCAAACAGGGCAGCATGCACTGCTATCTGCTGTGCAAGGAGGCACTCTGCATGTGGCCCCTTGTGAGCCAGTTGGAGGCATATCTCCTAGCCATCCATGTGGCAGGAGCCTCGAACCAGCTGGCAGATGCTCTCAGCCGCATAGGCCAGACATCCCACAAGTGGTCTCTCCATCCAGAGGTAGCTTACAGCCCGTTCTCCTGTTGGGGCAAACCGATGGTGGACCTGTTTGCCTCCAGGGAAAACACCAAGCTGAGGCTGTTTCATGCCCGCCCCCCTCAGCAGGGCTCGCTGCAGGGGGATGCCTTCTCGAGGCCATGGACCCCAGGCGGCCTCTATGCCTTCCCTCCATTTCCCTTGATCCACAAGGTGTTACTCAAGGTGAGGAGGGACAAGGCAATTGTGATCCTGATAGCTCCAGACTGTCCGCATCAATTCTGGTATCTAGAGTTCCTCATCCTCAGCTGCAGGCCCCCGGAGTGGCTTTGTACACGCCCGGACCTGATATCTCTCAATCAGGGGAAGGTATTCCATCTGGACTTTCCACCCCTGTACCTCCCAGCCTGGTACCTGAGCAGCTAGAGTTTCAGGCTTTGGGTCTTTCTGAACATTTCTACACCGTGGTGGAGTCATCTAGAAAGGAATCAACCAGGAAATGTTATGCCTTCAAATGGAAAAGGTTTTCCATTTGGTGTCAGGGTAAGGGCCTGGACCCTTTATCCTATTCTGTGGCTGACATTCTCAAATACCTTTGGTCACTCTCCAAAGAGGGTCTGCGGTCATCGACCCTCAGGTCGCACCTGACAGTCATTTCTGCATACTGGGCGTGGGCCGGTCAGCTGACATTGGCACAGGAGACAGTGGTCGGGTGCTTTTTCAAAGGCCGAGATCACATATCCCCTCTGGTGCATGAACCTCCACCTCTGTGGGATCTGTTGCTGGTATTGGCGAAGCTCATGGGCAAGCCATTCAAACCAATTCACAAGTGTGAACTCTCACACTTGTCATGGAAGACAGCCTTTGTGGTGGCTATCACGTCTGCCAGCAGGACAGGGGATCTCCAGGCGCTCTTGGTGGACTCCCCTAATCTGGTCTTCCACAGGGACAAAGTTGTCCTGCGCCCCCACCCAAAATTCCTTCCGAAGGTGGTGTCAGAGTGTCACCTTAACCAGGTGTTGAGGCTGCCGGTATACTACCCTAATTATACCTCGGAGGCAGAGTACAGGCTCCATACTTTGGACCTGAGATGTGCTCTCTCCTATTATAAGGAGAGGAAGGTGGAAATTCATGGAGAGGTTTGCCAGCTGTTTGTCACCTACGCTGAAGCCGCTTCTGGCAGACCTGCATCCAAATGACCGTTGCAAAATGGATTACATCTTACATAGGTCCGTGCTATGAGTTGGTGGGCAAGGAGCCTCCCAGAGGGATAAGAGCTCATTCTACCTGCCATACTGCTGCATCAGTGGCTGCTTCCAGCGACATCCCTATCCAGGAAATCTGCCCGGGCTGCTACCTGGAAATCAGCGAACACCTTCATCACCCACTACCACATCGACCTTGAGTCACGCCAGGATGCTGGTTTTGGGAATTCAGCTCTCCAATCTCTGTTCCCTAAGTAGGGGGTGTGCGCCTTGCCTCCCTTCTCCCGGAGAACTGCCAGGAGTCTGCCAAAAAGTGTGGACGAACAACATATCCACAATCTTAGACGAACAGGTTACTCACCTGTAACAGTAGTTCTAGGAGTAGTATATGTTGTTCATCCACACGGACCCACCTGACCTCCCCAGCTGCGGATGCTCACAACCTGTCTTCCAGCGGGCTAAGATCTGCTGTCATAAAGCTAGGAGGAGCTAGTTTGAAAACTTGCAGCAAGATTTAAAGGAGAAAGGAACATGCCAGTAAGTGTGGATGAACAACATATACCACTCCTAGAACTACTGTTACAGGTGACTAACCTATTCTTTCTCCAGACTAATTCAAATCGAGGGAGTTTATCTAGATATGTGTAAGTTAAGCATTCCATATTACATATTTCCACCATTATGGATCTCCATGTCTCTTTGGATGGAACTCTGTCAGTATGCCATAGGCATGTTATGGTCTTTTTGGCTGCTAATTTTGAGATGAGAATGTGCTGTGGTCTAACTGCAACCCTACTGGTGGTATTGCCAGTAATACCACTGACTGGGTAATTGCCCCAATACAGTCAAAAGCCGTTTCTATTTCCTGGGTGATTTCTTGCCAGAATAGCTGTATGTTGGGGCACATCCAGAACATATGTGTTATGTTTGCTGTAAGCTGCCCACATTCTCACTAGTACACTGCTGCTCCCTCATCTGCGTATTTGGCCACAACATCTGGGGATCTGAAAAACCTGTACCAACATTTCCATAAGAATTCTCTCCAGTAAGTTGATGAAGTGAGCCTATATAACCTGATGGCATATTTATTCCAGTCCCCCAGTGTCTGATCGGCACTCATTTCTGTGCTCCATATTTGTAGGATGGACCCCGTAGATTCACTAGTTACAGTACTTCCTGTAGTGCCCTATATGCCGGTCCTATTATGTGTTCTGGGGAATGGCCCTGTAAGCCAGCTATCAAGAGCTGTGGTAGTAACGAGAG
Organism: Neoceratodus forsteri; assembly: GCA_016271365.2. Taxonomy (NCBI): domain Eukaryota; kingdom Metazoa; phylum Chordata; order Ceratodontiformes; family Ceratodontidae; genus Neoceratodus; species Neoceratodus forsteri. The sequence continues at coordinate 552,804,946 of CM057452.1, read as the reverse complement.
ATTGTTTGGTGTGGAACAAAATACCTCAGGCTGATCTTCTATGTTTGATCTCACCTGTAGGTAGCGGAAGTGATCTGTGTGTGAAGTGTGGTAATCTGCCTGTAATGAGGCAAAGAGATGGGTTCCATGTTGATCCAGCAACTGGAAATAAAAATGTAGACCCAGTTTCGGCCTTGTGGTCATGGCCCAATCCATTTGGTTAGGGTGATCATCTCTGTCATCTGCTGTGGCCCTAAGGTAAAAGTGGCATGCCGGTGTAAGATATTTTTCATGATCCATAACCATTGGGCCAGTACCCTTGCTATGTTTGTATAAAATGTTGTTAATGGCACACATTGGGGGAGGGATTACCAAACATGTATGGATCACAGTTGTGTAGATCATTGGTAGTTCCTATAGTTTTGGCTGCAGTAGTGGGTAAATTAGTGAGAGATTATGAAAGCAAATGATCCCTTTCCTTAGCAAACAGTCTATGAGATTATTCCAAGTCAGTGCGTAGCAACAACTATAGTGGCAGCAGGCGGCAACAACACAGGGAGCCCTACTGCCCACTACTTATGTTTTTATTTGACATTTATTCTTAGCTCAATGAAGATCAGCATTTCCCAGTGAGTGCTGCTTTTGCCCATACTCAGAATTACTTACCTTGGATGATGGAAGGCTAAGTGAAAACCAGGGCGGAATCTGACCCCTCAACCCTTTTATGTCTACTGCGTTCTTCCGCTGTCTCAGAGACCACTATTTAAAGAGTGAGTCTGATGCCCAATGTATTGAAACTCTGCAGTGCTATGAGATCCTGTTCCAGCTTGGAGCTCTTGTAATTCAGCAGTTCATCACATTAGTGAATAAAGATACTGGACCACATCCTGGCATTTGTTTTTTGTTTATAAAAATATATTTTTTAAAATACCTTTTCACTTGTTTTGCATTTGACCTACCTTCCTTTTCCCACTGTTTCTAACAACATAGATTCATCCATCGCCACATATTTTCAGAATACTAACTTGCTGAACTGCACCCAGAAACATCTACTAGATATGGACAACACCTTTTGCACTGTCCCTCTGCCTTGTGCCAAGTTCCCTTCAGCCATCAAATCGTTGCTTTCCATGGCGGGTTTGGTCGGTCATAGTCTGGCTCTGCTGAATGATTTTTTTTCTTGTGTTGTTTTACCTCTTCCGCCCAGTTCCATTTCGGTGCAGTTTATTCTCAGTTCTTGTATTATGTCAGCATTTTCCAAAATTAAACCACAAAAAGTAGGGCTACACGGTAAATGGTGAAGAATGGGGTACTCGATCAGATCCTTCATACAAAATTATTTATTTGTTAAAAACACGAGCAGCAGCACCCAAAACCACGCTGAATGTTTTCATGTCACACTGACGCTTTCTTAAGGTGAAACTGACACAAGTAAACTCACCATATTAAGAATAATTCTTTTAAAGAGACATACCCTAATGTGGTACACAGGTTTATAGAAAAAAGATTTATACAAAAAAGTGCTTCATAAACCATCTTATTGTGCTAATAGATATTAAAAATGGTCAGATATCTAACAATAACCAAAGCAAGTGTAAAGACAGAAAATAAAACAAAATATAGATGAATAAGGGAGAAGGAATGGAGGGAAGGGGGAGGGGAAAAGAAGCAAAGGCAAAAAGAAGGGAAGGGAATGGAAAGAAAAACTGTAGAGACTGATGCAATTTTAAACTTTCTTACTGTATTTTAACCCACCAATCTTTTGTTTTTTCTTTCCTTTCCTTCCCTTATTCATCTGTATTTCATTTTATTTTCTGTCTTTGCACTTGCTTTGGGTTGTGCAAGTTAGATATATGAGCATTTTAATATCTACAGTATTAGCACTATAAGATGGTTTATGAATCACTTGTAAAAAAATGTGTTGCAGATTAGGGTATGTCTCTTTAAGAGAATGATTATTAATGTGGTGAGTTTGCTTGTGTCAGTTACGCCTTGAGAAAGTGTCAGTGTGACATGAAAACGTTTGGCGTGGTTTTGGGTGCTGCTGCTGGTGTTTTTAACAAATAAATAATTTTGTATGGAGGATATGATCAAGTACTCCATTCTTCACCGTTTACCATGTAGTCCTTCTTCTTGCAGTTTGGTTTTCAGTTTTGTGGTAGCTCCAGTTCAGTTTCAAGTAGCTGCCTCTCAGTTTGTGATTTTCCAAAATTGCTGTGCATTTTATGCTGAATTTCATGATGTCTTTTGCACCATGTCATTCATGAAGGTTAATATATGTGGTGGCTTTAAGGTACTGTATGTCAGGAATACAAAAAGGTCATATCTAAGGTGGATAAGCACAGAAAGTGCCTGGATTATTTGGGTCCAGAGTACTTGCTGCTAAAGCACACTCGCCTCTGAGGCTGGGAGATCAGAGGGCTGTGGGTTCAGTTCCCACATCTGGCACTTGGGTTAATATCCCAGTACTGACACTGTAGTGCAGCATGAGAGGGGTGCTGCACTTCTGAGGTGCCGTCTTTTGGATGAGACATTAAACCGAGGTCCCAACTGCTTGGATTGGTGGTAGTTCAGGTGGATGTTAAAGATCCCATGGCACTTATCGAAAAGAGTAGGGGAAATTTTTATTCAGAATTCAAAAGCATAACATAAGGACAAATGATACATATCACAATACACATAAAAAACCAGACAAAAACCCAAATAACCCAAATAAACACCTCTCAAAATAGTACAATGTGAATCCCCCTAAATCACCCGAACACCCAAAAATGTGCTTTTTAACTAATCCAACAAATAAATCAATACGAATTACCCCCGCATCATATCTACAAATCTGCATAATACTTTCATTAAAAATAGAGCATTAATAGCAGAAGAGAAAAAAAAGGATGTTTTTCTGTCCTTGTTTTTAATTTTTAAATTTTATCCCACCCATCCTACATTCCTCCATAATCTAGAACTCACCTCTTGTCCTAATGTACGAAATTCATAACTATATATTTTATCCAAGTCTGCTTGGATGTTAAACAAAACCTCCTGCTGAGAAATTATTTTACACTGTAAGGAGCGAAGCATCTAGCTATGCAATGCCACTTTAAACATGCCAATATAACAAAAGCTGTACTTTTGGCCCATTTCACCAAGATATAGGTATCTGACCTAAAACTAAAATATCATATGTCATATTTTTAAAAAGATCTTCCCCCCACCAATCAGAAAGCTGATACCAGAAACCCTGAACATTCACACAGTCAAAAAATAAATGATGCATGGTCTCTATCTGCCCTTGACACCGAGGGTCTCCACAACCTCTCTCACTAATTTGCTTATGTTTTTGATTACTGCCTACATTCAGTTTTTGATGCCCACACAACCAAACAAAATCCTGCATCTTAAGTGGTATCCTAGGATCCAGAAAACTTCCAATAAAACCTCAATGTTTATGGCTGCAGAAACCTGAAATAAAGGTTCTTCTGTATACCATTTATTTAACATAGATTTATAAAAGGTTTTTTTTTCTTGACCTAAAAACCAACCCAATTTAATTTTCCAAATTCTTATGTATTTTAGGGTAGCCTGTAAATATCCCGGAAGAAATTTATCTGATGGATGCCATTTACCCCTGCCCCAGGCCGTCAAAAAACTAGGACCCCATAATTTCATAATAAGAGTCCCTGAACCCTCGGTTTCTAATACAACCGGACGAATAGAACTAAAAAAAAAGTTCCCAAAAAAAAATAACAAAGGTTGAATCATATTTAAACCACCTGTTCTCCGAGACCTATATGTATGAACTCTTTTAACTGGATTTAATCGACTTCCCCATAAGAAAAGAAAAAAGAGACCCATGATTTTCGTATGCATATCAAATGGCAAAGGATATACATGAGAAATGTATAAAAAGATTGGAGTTATATATGCCCGAAGCAGATAAACCCTCTTTTTCCGGGACATTTTCCATGATAACCAGGATTTCACTTTCAGATCAGCCTGATCATATGCTGTTACCCAGTTCTTCCTTTCTGAATCCTGAGAACCAAAAAACATACCTAGTATCTTAATTTCCTCAGTTGTCATAGTAATGTGAAAATTTTCCAAAACCTGAGCATTACCTAAAACTAAAAGCTTACTTTTTCCCATGTTAATTCTAATCCTGTGCAGTACAGACTGACTCAGACTGACTCAAATAATCTCAGAATCTGTTCTCCTGATTCAAGATCTGAAATAGTAAAAAAACAATCAGCATAAGCAGTAACCTTACGAAACATTACCCCATGTTTACTCTTAATAGCTTTAATATCTGGGGTTTTCTCTATATGCTGAAGTATGGGATCTAAACCAAAGACATACAGCAGCGGACTCAATGGACAACCCTGTCTCACACCATTCTTAAGAAATAATGGTATGCCCAAGTGTCCATTCACCATTGGAACCACCTGAGCGTCCCTATATAATGTTTGTAATAGTGAGATAAAAGAAGCCGGCATTCCATAACGTTGCAAAACAGCCCAAATATGCTCCTGCCTAACTGAATCAAAGGCTGTCTCTTGATCAATAGACATCAAATATCCATCTAAATTCCTTTGTAAGCTTTGTTCTACTACTTCCCTAATAAAGACCAAATTTTGCAAAATATTCCTATCAAGAATAGCACATGACTGAAAGGGATATATAACCACTTGTGCAATTTGTGATAACCGACTTGACAAAATTTTAGTTAAAACTTTGTAGTCTGAAGTCAACAAACTTAACGGCCTCCAATTTCTAATATCCTGTTCATCTCCTTTCTTATAAAGAAATGACATGACGCCTTCTTTCATAGTGGGAACCAACCTTTTTCCTCCCATATAGCTGTAAACAATACCTGCAACCCAGGGGCTATTGTTTCGCTGTAACATTTATAGAAATCATTCGGGATCCCATCCAGCCCTGGAGCTGACCATGTGACAAACCGGAAATAGCTTGCTTAATTTCTAAAATAGAAAAGGAGATACCAAACTCTGTAATATATCCTTACTTAACTGTGGAATATCTAAATCCTAAAACACACCTCTAAACCATTCACCTTATCTTTTTGAAATGTTAGTCTTAGATGATCTTGAACAAATGCTATTAATCCAGTAGTATCTGTAATTACAGATCCATGCAGGTTTTTCAATTTAGTCATAACCAAACGCTGCACGCCATGCAGGCCTAAATCAAATGGGTTCACTTGCTCTTTAGACCCCTTGGCTTGATATTTTTGCTGCTGAGCTGCTCTATTTTCTGAAATCTTTAAATAAGAATACATTTTATCCTTTATATCTTTTAACTGCCTCATACAAATACTTGAACTAACAGTTCGAGATAACAGCTGCATATATTTAGCCCTGAGCCCTAGATACTGTATATAGCCATTTCGAGCCTTTTTCTTTGAAACATCAATCAGAAGAATTTTCAAATCCCTCTTTGTATCCTCCCACCATTCAATAGGGCTGTCATACAAAAAGGAGACATCAGCTCTTACCATAAAAAATTCCTTAATAGAAACCTCTGTGTCTACTTCCTGCAAAATAGCAATATTCATTCTCCAATACCCTCTCCCTATAGAAACCTGTTGCAAAGAGCCCAAATCCATTTTAACAGCCACATGGTCAGATGTTTCAACTGGAATAGTCCTTATATCCTGACAAAGAACTCTCCTTGAGACCAACCAAAAATCTATTCTAGAGGATAATCTACCTTTATAAAAAGTATGTGAAGGTTTTCGATCTAATAAATCATAAACATCACAGAGATTATTTGTTTTCATTGTTCTTAATAAAGAATTGGAATCACTGAAAACTTTAGATGTAATTCTTCCCCAATCTCTATTTGTAAGGCCACAATTAAAATCACCTCCCCAAACTACCAATTTTGAAGTATGTAAATAGGGTTCAACCCTCCTAAAAAGGGAAGACCTATCCGCCCTTACCTGAGAAGCATAAATATTAATAATCCTATATGTTTCATGACCTAAAACAACGTCCAAAATCATCACCCTTCCAGGAAATACATCAAAAAGATGTAATATTTTTACTGAAATACCCATAAACAAAATCCCTAACCCAGAACAAGGTACTTCACCCAAGGACCAAAAGGAGACCCCCATCGCCAGTCTTTGTGCATCTCTCACCTCTATTAAAGAATTTAGCCTAGTATCTTGTAACAAAATCACATTACACTTTCCTTCCTTTACACTAGCAAAGGTGACCTGCCTTTTCTCTAAGTTTTTAATGCTGTTCACATTTATGGTAAGAAAGGAAAGATTCCTAGGCATAGAAAAATATAGAGAGAGGAAAAAACAAAAAGAAAACATAAATCAGAGAAGCATAACACAATCCATTTCATCTCTTCTTTTTCCTCTTACTGGGCTTATGTTTATCCATAGGCCCTCCATCAAAACTTGCATCTGCCTGTGAAGAGGCAATAGAAGATAAGTCTGAATCATGACTTTCTTCTTCCCCTTCTTGCTGGAATAGTAAAGCATAAGAGTTCTGGACCGGTATAACATCCAAAATCCTAGCCTCTGTAGAAATCTCCACAGAAGGCTTTCCCGCTTTAGATCTTGCAACCTTCTGAAAAGATTCATCTTGCTGGGGAGTGGGTTGGGGCATAGATTTTTCCTCTAGTTCAACCTCCATTCTCTGTTCAGGACATATTTTAGCTGTGCCTGAGCTACAAAAGCCATTAGTGTCCTGAGCTAAAGGATCATTTGATGCAACAGAGTCATTCAGAATAAGGGGATCCACTTTTCCATGAGGGCCAACTGAAGGTTCCTTCTGTGTGAGCAAAAGATTCAGGTCACCTTCTTGATTAACAAATACTGAGTGGGAGTCTATATGGGAGCAAGGTCTTCCTGAAGGAGGCACATCCTTTTGAGGTTTCATATGAAGTAAATCCAGCATACGTTGTTTCTCCTTTTGTGCCGTAGCAACATATAAATCTTGTTCTGCACGTATTGTCACATTTCTGTTGTTATGAGATGCCCAAGAACAATTTCTAAACGTATGACCCTGCTCATCACATAAATTACACCTTAAAGGTTGCTGGCACTGGGCTCCAAAATGGCCTATTTCACAAGATAGGCCACATTTCTGTTTATCACAGACATTACTTAAATGCCCCACATCCCTACACTTAAAACATGCTCTGGGTTGGCTCTGGATAGAAAACAACCCCTCGATCTCTCCCAAAAAACAGTTTGGTAGATGTTTAATCAAACCTTGTTCGAGATTCAAAATAACCTGATATTTCCATCCACCAGTCCATAAGTGCTCATCATCCAAAATAGGCTCTGGATAGCCTTTTACTGTACATCGTTGTTGTAACCAATAAGTAATATCAGCCACATTCATTCATTTCTGAAAAGGACCGTTATTTTTTTCCAAGGGTTTAGTCAGAGGTATTGCTAAAAAGGCTTTCATAAAGGAGAGAGCTTCAGCAACTGGTACTGCTTCAGAACCTCTCCAAACCTGCAGGATGTTTAAAACTTACGTCAAAAACAGAATCCCCTGGTATATGTATAAGAGCATACACCTCATAGGCATAGTATTTCATGCTGTCCTTTAATAAAGATCTCCCCACAAAATGTCTATGTGGAACATCTGCCGCATTACCCCTATATTTCAATCTTACAGCATTCCGGCTCATAGCAGGCTCTGACAAAAGGTTTGTACTAGGGGGAAAGAGTTGATCCCTAACCTTTTTATGCTAAACATTAGGGGATGTACCCTTGTTCCCAGAGATGGACTGATTGTTGGATACTACAGTATTCTTATGTATAATAAAGGGGGTGGTCTGACTTCCCTCCTGGATAACTAGAGAGTCATCCAAAGTAACAGGGTCAGAGGCATCCCCTTCCACCTCTTTTATCACCTTCAATAAGTTATTAGCAGAACTAGGCTGTGGGGCAGAATCTTGAGATTGAGGCATTATCTGCCCTGCAGGTAAATCAGAGTCATTACTGTCCTCAGTAGCATAGGGTTGTAAACTAGGGACTGTTTGAGGAAAGGTAGTGTTCTCTCCAGAAAGATTAGGATCCCATCCATTTCCCGTGCCATTTTTAACCTATCCTGCTGCTAATAAAGCAGAGGAAACCCAGTCAGCAGAAACAGGGGGAGAAACAGAATCCGAAGGGCCAGAGCAGGACTGATCTAATTCTGACGTTTTTGCCTCGTTGCGTTGAAAACGCAAATTCTGACTCTTCCCCACTCCATCTTTTCCAATCAATTTCCCGCTTCCTCCCCCCTTAGGGATTCCTATAGAAAAAGTTATAGGAGCTAATGTAAATTGCTCAGAGGTTTGCCCCAAGTCCCCAGCTGCAGATGTACTTATCTGTGGGCCTTCGTCCACGGCCTGTGAGAGATTTAGGAAGATAGATTCAGATTCCACATCGCAAGGATCGAAAACCAAGGACCCAGCACTAGAAACGGATACTGCCTTCAGAGCTCCAGAAGAAACATCGGAACAAACGGGGACAGGTATCGCATCTACCTCCCCTAGACCGGTTACGCAAGCAACAGCACCGTCTGCACCCAAAACCCCTTCCGGGTTCGGGATATCGCGTAACTCCTCCTGTCGCAGCAAATCTTGCTGTAAACGAGACCTCGCCTCCACGTATTGCTTCTCCGCTAAAGCCAGTTTCGAACGAATGTCAGCTAATTTTTTCTCCGAGCCATTATCAAGCTCAGAAATCTGACCTTCAGTTCCTTCCATCGGAATAACTTGAGAGGTGGAACATTTCAATTCTTCAATGACCACTGCATCCAAAACATCCAATGCTGAATCTGCTTCCATGGTGCCCAGGAAAATAGAGAAAGGGAAGGCTGAGGAGTAGTCCCCCTCCTCAGCCACCCACACTTCCTTCCTCGACGAAAGCTAGATCCCTCTGATCGTTCTTCCACAGCAACGCAGCGCCCTCTAGCATCCACAGAGTAGGGGAATTTCCCCGGTGTCCTGGCCAAATTTCCCTCATTCACTAACAATACCACCAACAGCTTAATCTGGTTCAAGGTCAGTTGCCATTCGTCTGTATCCCCCTCCCCCAGGCCGTGCCTGAAAATAGGCAGGATTTGTCTAGTGCACTTACCCGGTCAACAGAAAACTGAAAAAAAAAAAGGACTGTCCCGGTTGCAAGGGAATGAGTAGGAAGTCACTAGAAATTAGGGAGTCAAATCTAGAGTCAGAGATTGTCTTCAGACGCAGATGAGTCCTCCTTCCTCCATTTCTGTGTCTGGTTCTCTGGCTCAGACACCATGGAGAAGTGGCCTGGCTCTCCAGAACCATTGTCTAATTTCTGGCACCAGTCTCCATCGAGTGACTGCTCCTTTTGGGCTCTAGATCAGGTGGCAAGCACTATGAGTCTGTTTGATTTAGAAGCTTAGGCCTCAGACCTGTCCTGGTTACAGCAATATCAGGTTTTCACTGCTAACCTGGATCAAGTGGACCAGTAGTCTGGATTCTGACTTCAGTTCCCACCACTGGAGACTACTACCTCTTCTTTTTGTTGCTGTAAAGAAATGTCTGTAAGATAGACTTTTCGTTGCTGAAAATAGATTTCCTGGCCTGATCATTGTAGTTTTCATTTATTTTTTGGTTTTAACTGTACACAGTAGTTTGGCATCATGTTTTGCTAATTTTTCTCAGTTCCTCAGAGCTAGCAATGAATATGTTCCATTGCAGTTTTCCTTGCACTGGTGTACATAGCCTTTATGTCGCATTTTTAGTTTCACTCAAGCTTCTTGATGGTGGCCTTAGGAAGAACTCTATGGATTACGTGTTGACTGTGACAGCACAGCTAGTAGACCCTCTACCATGCTGGAGGTGGAACAGAACCCTAGAACAGGGGTGCTGTTTTGACCTTCTTTTCCTACCCTCCACCTGACCGTGGATGCCTCCTTGACACAATGAGGAGCCCATCTTGTACAGGAGGTGGTGCATGAGACATTTTCTAGAAAGGGAACCTCGCTACAGATAAACATCCAGGAGCTACAGTAATGGCCATTTGCTGGTGGCAGACCAAAGACTTCGAGTAAACCCTCTCTTAAAGCACAGTTGTGTGAGTAAATTTCAGTGCTTGATAGTTAGTGCCAAAAGTAGAGTAACGACAGTGCTGCTTTGAACAGTCATTCAAACCCTGAGAAAAACTACACCATAGAATCACAAAGATCTTGTGCACTTTTTACCCTAATGGCATATTTCCCTACTGTTATGGCTGTGTTCTTCAACCCTAATGGATCCTTTAATGTACTATTTTACAATTTTCATGATTTCCGCTCTGTGCTGGCCCAGAGAGCAAAAAGCCAGAAGTTGTTTCTGAATCTGAAGTATGATGTCCTGCTTATCCCTCTGAGGTGGCCATTGTGTATCAAGGTTAAGCAATGAAATGTTCGGACGTCTAAAAGCACTATTGGAAAAAATGGGATATTATTAAGGCATTGAGGTAGGCTGTAAAAATACTATTTTGTACATTTATTCTGTTAGTGAGACTGCCTCTAACTACTTAGGGCTGGATTTTCAGAAGTGGAGGATGTTGATGGAGGGAGGGAGGAGTAAAGGGAGCAGTGGTGAGTGCAAGAAGGTGAGTTTGTAGCGAAGTGGCAGAAGGCAGTGCAGAGGGTGTCCAGTCTGGCCAGAGATGTGTATGGGGTGGTACCATAGACCACATCCATATAGTCAAAGATTGGGAGAACTGTTTTGGTGACCAGCTCCTGATGGATCAGCGAGGGGAGGCATTCCTTATTGTGATACAGGGCACCCAGTTTGGGGCAGAGTTTGTCATGGATGGCATTGTTTTGAGCTGAGAAGTCAAACCTGCTATCTAACCACATACTGAGGTACTTGAAGGTTGGGTCAACCTCCAGTGGGGTGTAAACTTGCATGAAAAATGGGAGGGAGGTGAGCAGGGCCAGTTTCTGGCTGGTACCAAAGGTCGTAGACACCTTTTTTGTGTTGACCCATCGTTGGTTGGCCTGGAACAAGCCCAGAACACTGTGAAGGTCATGTTGGAGCGTGACTTATACAGAAGCAATTGAGGTACCTGAAGTACAGAAGACTGTGTCATCTGCATACATGTGAATATATAAGTTGGCTCAGGCAAAGCGGAGGTCATTGAGAAAGATCAAGAAAAGGATTGGACCCAGGATGGAGCCCTGTGGGACTCGGGCCTGGATAAGGAGTGGTGGGGAAAGGGCACCTCCTACCTGTACCGACTGTTGATGGCCAGTGGGATATGATCAGAACCAGTTAACAGCGGAGGCTGAGAGACCAGCATGAGGAGGAGAGGGTGGGACACTGAATCAAAAGGTTTGGCCAGATCAATGAAAATGGCCACAATAACATGTCCCTGATCATCCCTGAGAGGATAGAGGCAGTGTCCCTAAGTAGGAAGGTGATGGTGGAGTAATCCTTCCTAAAACCAGACTGGAATGGAGAGAGGAAGTTGGAGGAGTGGAGGAAATCAGAAAGCTGTGAGTAAACCAGTTTCTCTTACAGCTTTGTGAGAGAAGGGAGGAGAGAGATAGGGCGGAAGTTGCCATCAGTGGAGCAATCGCCCTCTTTGTGGCAAACTTCCAAGACTGAGGGACATAGCAAAGGATGAAGGAGAGATTTAGGGTGTGGGTTTGGGGGGCATGGCAGGAGCTGACAGATTGGTTAGTTTAGAGTCCAAGCCATCTGGGCTACATTTAGAAAGGTTGAGTGAGGAAAGGATAAGAAGCGTCTCCTGGAGAGTAACAGGTAGAAGGTCAAAACATGTGCCTCCTCACCCATACACACTACTGCAGTAAGGGGAAGGGAGAAAATTGCAGCTAGCAGGCTCCATGAAGGTCCCGGTGGCGATCCCAGTGATGGGGACGCTGGCTGAAAATGGATGTGAGCCCCCGCCTGCCAGCTCTGCAAAATACTGGGGGCATAAAATGTAGATTAAAATAAAAAACAAAACAGAGTTTGCTGGCAGATAAGGACCGCTTGGCCCACCCAGTCTGCCCATTTTTTCCTACCTACAGTGTCACTGCAGACCCTACTTGATCTCCAGCTCTTTTCCTCCTTTCCACTCCACTAAGATTCCCTTATGCTATCCCATGCATTCTTGAACCCCACCACTGTTTCGCCCCACCACATCTTCTAGAAGACTGTTCCAGGAATTCACCACTCTTTCTGTGCAGAAGTACTCCTCATATCTCTCCTGGATCTGCCCCCCGCTTCATTGCATGTCCCTTGTTCTTGAGAATATTTATTTCTGAAAAATAACCCCTCCTGTACCTTATTTACCCTGGTATTTTATATGTCTCTGTCATATACCCCATCCCTCCTTTCTTCCAGGGTGTACATATTGTGGTCCATTAGTCTCTTCTCATAGGGCTTCTCATGCAGACCCTGCCCCATTTTAGTTGCCCTCCTCTAGACAGCTTCCACTCTGTTCATGTCCTTCTGCAGATGTGGTCTCCAAAACTGGACACAGTACTCTAGGTGGGGTCTCACCAGTGATCTATACAGAAGCAACACCATCTCCCTTTTTCTGCTGGTGATATCCCTCCCTATGCACCCCAGCATCCCACTGATCCTCCCAACTGCTTTGTTGCACTGCATGGCCAACTTTAGGTCATCAGATACGATTACCCCCAGGTCTCTTTCCTGTTTGGTGGTCGTCACTACCTCACCACCCATTTTTTACTCCATCCCTTTTTTTCTGTGTCTTTAGTGCATGGTTTTACAGTTTTTCGCATTGAAACCCAGCTGCCACATCCTTGTCCACTCCTCAAGTTTTCTCAGCTCTCTGCTCATTCTGTCCAGCCTATTGAAGATTTTGGTGTCATCCACAAAGAGGCAGATATTCCCTTTCCGCTGCTCTGCAATATCACTTATAAAGACATTAAAGAGGATCGGTCCCAGTACCAGTCCGTTAGGCACCCCTGGTGTTCTGTTCTCTGACGTGAACTCCATTTACCACTACCCAGTGTTGCCTATCCCCTAACCAATTTCTTAACCAGTTTACTACTGTTGGACTCACCTCTAACTGTCCAGCTTCCTTATGAGTCTCCTATGTGAAATGATGTTGAAAGCCTTGCTGAAATCTAGGTAGGGGCCACATCTACCACTCCACCCTGATCTAATTTCCTGATCACCCAATCAAAGAAATTCTGTCAGGCTCGTTGACATAATCTCCCCAGCCCTCGAATCCATGCTACCGGGACTTGTAACGCTTTTGATTCAAATAGTGATTCCATTAACTTTCCCACCACCAATGTCAGGCTGACTGGCTTATAGATGCCAGCCTCCTCCTTTCTACCACTTTTGTGCTGTGGTGCTACATCTGCCCTCCTCCAGTCATCCAGAACCACTCCTGTTTCCAGTGAGTTGTCACATGATACCTAAACCCATAAATCTGAGATGTAACTTTTCTAAACTCGGACTTTGTAGCTCTTTAAAGGAAAGGCTGGTGTTGACATGAATGCTGAAACTGCATGCAACTCTTCTTCAAAGATTTCTCTTTCATCTGGCCACACCAATGGAACTAATAGCCACCAGGCAGTAGGACCACATGGAAACGTTTGCAAGCAGGCCACTAGGAGCTGCCCATGAGGAAATTCTACATCAGCTCTTCCCATGTGAACATGTGCGGCCCCTTCCCTCCTCAGTTCTCTTCCCCCTGTTGACCATACTCTTTGGACCCTGCATTTAAACACTGCTGTTGCAATCACTGCTTTTTCGCTTGCTCACTCCAGCGCCTGGAGTTTTTTGGCAAGATGCGTTGTCCCTATCTTAGAAAGGGAGGTTCTAGGGACGTGCATATGGTGTACTGATCCACACGTTCTGGCAGTGTCATTTCCCCTTTAAATCCTGCTGGAAAGTCTTCAAGCTGGCTCCTCCCACCCACCTGGGTGGTAACTCCCCTAGCTCCACCCCATGACGCCAGTTCTTCCTTTCCACTGGAAGCAGAAGGTTCCCTCCTTATCCTCCCGTGTATACCGAGATCCTTTGCTTGTGTTTCCAAATAAAACAAACTTTTGTCTTCATTATTCAATTTTCTTCTCACCGCTGTTATGGACGACGCAAAGTCTGCTTCAGGGTTCCAGAAGTGCGGTTGCAGCAAATTATGTCACGATTGGATACGCACACCTTGTGCGTCTACTGCCAGGACCATGTGCACAGACCTGCATTCATTGCCATTTGTTTCTACCGGCAACTCTCGAGGATCACCAAGCCCACTTACTCCTTGGGCAGCCAGACAACCTGCCCATTCATTTGAAGAATGCTCGTCGGGTAATCTCTGTGGCTGCGGGGTCTGCCAAGCAACTTGCGGCTTTTGAGGAGGTCACGGCCCAGGTCACAGCGTAGACCTCCTCAGCTTCAGCCTTTTTGCCTCTCTGTTTGGGTGCTTCTTTTACAGGTGCATTCAAGGACTTGTGCCAGTCCCTGCCCATTCTGGGGCAGGGTCCTAAGGGCACTAAGTCCAAGAAAACAAAAAACGACAAGGAGAAAGAGACCAAGAAGCGGTCTCGCCAATGTTCATGGGATTGGGAGCGCTCTCGGGCCTATGATTCCCGCGCTTCACCAGAACACTCGGTTTCAGCCACTGTTTTGGATTTGGCCACCGGCTCCACGTTCTCCCCATCAGGCTAGTTGGCTGAGACTTGGGTCGACATTCCGACCGAGATTTTTCTTGACCCAGTCAACATTTTGTCTACCATGGTGGTTGATACCTCCTTGTCCAGGACTCTGGTCCTGACTTTCTGGGGGGGGGGGGGCAGTCTGCCGTGCCACTGCTCCCCATCCCATAGCTTCTCCAGCCCTTCCTTGGGTGCCACTGCCAGAGCCAAAGCAGACCCTACCCTAACAGGAGCCAGTTCATGTGGTCCCAGCTTGGCCTATGCCAGCCTCATCGCCAGTCCTGGTGGAGCCGCCGCCCAAACAGCCGATGACTGACTCCCCCCCCCCCGGTGAAGGATGCTCGGCTGGGAAAAGATTTGTTCCATCGGCTGTTGCTCACCATCACCCTGGATTGCCCTTGCTGGGTGTGTGGGGACTTGGGTGGGCGACCGCAGTTTCATGATTCCTTGGAGTCTGAGGGGTCCTTCCTTCACTCCCACCCATTCGTGGAGTCAGTGGGGGACTTGTCGATGGACCAGGGCCGGACTTCCTTCATGAGCCTGCTCCGTTTGATCTCAGAGTCGGCAGCACTCAAGCTGGAACCCATCCAAAAGCGGGAACGGTACCCTTTTACCGATATCCTTGACTGGGGGGATATCCCCATGGAGGCCGTCCTGATCCAGGATGCAATTCTCGGTCCTGCCTTGGAACAGTGTGGCAGCATCTGGCGCCTTGTCCTGCCCTGTTGGCCTGGATGGCCCACAAGTATGCGTTCCCTACCGGATCCCTGTTGGGATTCACTAAACATCCCTTGGCTGAGGGTCTCGTTGCTGTCTGTGTTTTCTGGCACACAGGCTATGTCGGTGACGTGGACAAACCTCCCGACAAGGAGTCCAAGAAGTAGGACCACATGGTGAAAAAAATGTATGCTGCCTTCTCACACTCCCTTCAGCAGGTGAGCTTGGCCCTCCTGATGGCCCACTTCCGCATGCCCTCCTGAGGTTCCTGGATGAGATGCTCCCCTATCGCCCCACTGATCTGCAGACCACCGTTAAGCAGGTGTGGGATTAGGGACATGTCGTAAAGCAACAGTTCCAGATGGCCACAGACATTGGAGACTCTTATGCCTGGTCCGTGGCTGCGGCAGTTGCTATGCACCACAGGGCTTGGCTGTGCATCTCCACCTTCACAGCGGATATGCAGCACAAGTTGGTAGATGTGCCCTTCTTGGGGACCGACTTATTTGGGCCGGGGCTGGAGGGACACCTCACCAGGATTGAAAAGTCCAACGCCACCTTCAACTCGGTGACTTCTGCCCAGAAGGACTGTAAGGGCTCCAAGCCATCTAAAAAGAAGCCCTTTCAACCCCCCTCTGCCCCTGCGGCCAAACCTGCCCAGCCCCAGGCTGGACAGCAGCAGCCAGGCTGGACAGCAGCAGGCCTGGCACCCTCGGCCAAAGTCTGTGGTCTCGGTTGTCAGGAAGCCTGGAGGCCGCGGTCCCGGTGGTCCCTCAGCTGGGCCCTCCTCCACTTCCAAGCCTGCCCAGTGATGGGATGGGGGTGCCCTCCCCTCTCCTGTCCTGAACCCCCTGGTTCCTCCCTTGGGGGAGGCCGGCTGTACCACTTCCTTTCTGCCTGGTCCGCTGTTACCATGGACAGGTGGGTTCTTGAGGTGGTTGGCCAGGGTCTGCCTCTGGAATTTGAAGCTTAGCCCTCCCTCCCCCAGCTGAGCCTGCGCCCCATGGGAAGACATTGTGTCAGTCGACATTTAGTTGGCTCTTCGGGATTTTCACAGAAAGGGTGGTGGATGCATGGAATGGCCTACCTCAGGAAGTGGTGGATATGAATACAGTGCAGGTCTTCAGACAGGCATGGGTTAGGCATAAGGAAGCAATACAGATGAGTATGAATAGATAGGCGATTGACAGAGCAAAGGCTGATGGCACATTTATAAGGTAGAAAAAGAAATGGGCAGACTGGATAGGCCTTGCGGTCTTTATCTGCCGTCAACATCTGCTTATCTATGTTGCCTAACTCCTTCACAAGGAGTTAGTGGCTCCCGTCTCGGACCCCTCACCTCAGCCAGGGTTTGTCTCCAGGTACTTCCTTGTACCAAAATGGACAGGGGGCTGGTGCCCCATTCTAGATCTGCACGACCTGAACAAATTCATCAGGTCTGGCACCTTCAGGATGGTAACTCTGTCCCAGATCATACCATCTCTTGAGTGAAACAAGTGGTTTTGCTCTCTGCATCTTCAGGATCCGTTCTTCCACATCCCAATCCATCTGTCTCACTGATGGTTCCTCCGCTTTTGAGCAGAGGGAACCCTCTACGAGTTCCAGGCCATGCCATTTTGCCTCTCCTTGGCCCCCAGGGTCTTTACCAAATACATAGCAGTGGTGGCTGCCCACCTGATGTGCTGGGGAGTCCAGGTATACCCTTACCCAGACGAATGGCTCATCACGGTGTCCCTCCAGGCAGGAGGTGGAGCAGTCCCTGGATCTGGCTATCCAGACTTGCATCTCTCTGGGCCTCCTGGTCAATGAGGCCAAATCAGAACTTGTACCATCACAGGTGATTCACTTCATCAGGGCAGAGCTCAACTCTTGCAGAGCCAGGGCACGGCTCCTAGCGGATATGGCAGAGGCTCTTACCTCCTTTGCCCAGTCATTTTGGGTTGGTCAATTGTGTCCTGCTCAGGACCTCCTGCATCTTTTGGGCTATGTGGCAGCCTGCACCAGCATGGTCTGTTGGGCTGGCTGGAGAATGCACTCCCTGCTGTGGGAGCTGGCCAGCCAGTGGTCTCAGCACAGGGATCACTTCAACCAGCTGGTCACTATGACCCAGCGGGTGTGGGATGCACTCCAGTGGTAGCGAGTCCTGGAACATCTGCAGGAGGGTATCCCATTTGTCTGTCTGAATCCGATGGTCATCCTGATGACAAACTCCTCTCTCATGGGCTGGGCTGGGGAGCCCACTTGGGGGATCACAGAGTCCATGGGCTCTGAACCCCTGAGGTGTCCCGATGTCGCATCAACCTGCTGGAGCTCAGGGCCATTCAGCTGGCGCTGACTGCTTTTGCTCCACATCTCAGGGGTCAGGTGGTTCAGATCCAGACCGACAACACCACGACCATGTACTACCTCAACAAGCAGGGCGGCACACACTTCCTTCCACTGTGTAGTGAAGCTTTCCGCATCTGGACCCTCGTGCGCAGACTGGAGGCCGATCTCCTGGCCATCCATGTGGCTGGTGTCTCCAGCCAGCTGGCAGGTGCTTTCAGCCAGGTGGATGAGGCTTCTCACGAGTGGTCTCTCCACCCTGAGGTAGTGCACAGCCTGTTCTCCCAATGGGACACCCCTCTGGTGGACCTGTTTGTCTCCAGGGAAAACACAAAGCTGAGGCTGTTTTGTGCCTGCCCCCCTCAGCAGAGAACACTGCAAGGGGATGCCTTCTCGAGGCCCTGTACCCGGGCCTCCTCTATGCCTTCCCTCCCTTTCCCTTGATCCACAAGGTGCTGCTCAAGGTGCGGTTGGACAAGGCACAGGTGATCCTGGTGGCTCCGGACTGGCCACACCAGTTCTGGTATCCTGATCTACTCAGCCTCAGCAGCAGGACACTGAGGCATCTTCTCTTATGCCTGGACCTGCTTTCCATCAATCAGGGGAAGGAGGGGCATGGTTAGCATTAGAACATGCCAGACATGTGCTAGTTGAGCTCCTCTAGGCACAAACTTGAAAGCGTGGAGAAATCAGACCAGAGGAGAATGAGGGTGTAAACCCAGTTATAGCCTTAATCGCTGTCGTCGATGGTTACAAGCAGGCATAAAAACAAACCATCTAAACTTCATTTTGAGCCAGTGGAGCAGCCAGAATATACTCGCCTGGGACCAGAGGCCCACACAAGATCACAGGCCCATGTGGCCGGGAAGCCCGATTGCAACATGACTGAACTGGAGCACACATTAGCTGGGGTCCCTGCCACCCTAGCCAATATGCAGTCTGAGATGAACGGAGGGATTACCAACATCACTGCTCAAATATCGCACATGCAAAGTGTAGTAACTGGACTGTCCGAAACCTCAGCCTCCCACACCACACGTATCACGAGCTCAAGCAGCGAGTCAGCAACTTGGAAGACTCCTTAATGCATGTCACCTCCAACGAAAACAGGTTGAAAGAACAGGTCGAGGAGAAGGGCGCAAGGGTGGATGACCAAGAAAACCACTCCTGGTTCTTCAACCTCCAGATAGTGGGTCTGCCTGAAGGAACCGTGGGCTGTAATCCTGATACGGGGCTGCATGAGTGGCTCGTCAGACACCTTGAAATGCCTCCAGAGGTCCTGCAGTTTGAGATAGAGCAGGCACACTGGGTGGGCACCTCACCAAAACCAGGAGAATGCCCTAGGCATTGTCTTATAAGATATTTAAGATACATTGACAAGGAGACAGTTCTTAGAGCAGTGAAAGCACACACCATAATGCTGAACAACAGCAAAGTCCAGATTTTCCAGGACTACAACCGGGAGATGCAGCTCAAACACCAGAAATTCAATCCAGTAAAGTCAAAGCTGCACTCCCTAGGCTAGTTATTCACCTTCATGTACCCCACCAGACTGTGGGTCGATTGCACAAGAAAACCTTCTAAATACTTTGTCTGTCATAGAGAAACTGAGAAATGAGTCGAGGAGGAGCACAGGGCATCTGGAGGTCGTAGGTTGCCCAACCTGAAACCAAATGAAAAAAACTAAAGGTGCTGTTGTATGCTTTTTGTTTGAGCATAAATACTGTCTGGTTTGTGCACCTAGCTTTATCTAGGCCACTCGGCTGGTCCCTTCCCGCGTCCCTACTTCCATTGGCCCAAAGTCCCCATACTGGATTACAGACTGAATTAAATCTTCCAGACCTGGATCAGATTGGGCCAGTAGGGGCTGGTGGGAAACTTTCTTGGGATCATTCGCTGGAACAGAGTGGCTTTGACGGATGGAGATCTCCATCCTAGACCCTTAGCTGTACTTGCTGTGCTTCGGTGAGGACCCCTGTGGAGTTGTGGTAGTTACTTGGAGAATCAACTGCTCCTACCCACCTTCATGTCCACACAGGAGAAGGCCTTGTTTTTTGAGCCCCGAAGTGACCGAAAACAGCTTCGTAACTGGTGTTTAATGTTGAGAAGTTTTTCAAGGTTCCGCACCCAGTGGGCCCACAGGGGAGGCGTTCAGTGTCGTTCAGATTATGTTTAGATGGCTGGTGCTTCTGCCCTGATGATGTCTGAGGACATGGGTAGCAGCAGGGCTGAAACCAGTGAAGTTTTACAGAGATCTTTCTAACCCTTGGATTACTGGTAGCCTGGAAGCTTTATTTCAACTTGGGTAAAATGACTGCGAGTTACGACACAGTGGCCTCGCCTGAAGACTTTTCCTTTTCTTTTTTGACTGTTATCACTTACAAGGACTAAATGCCTGTCAGATTTTTTATTGGTAAAACACTCAGTAGATCTAGCCCATTCATCGGAGTCGGTCAGGAGGGGGGCTGTGCCCTGTTGGAAGGCACCCAACTCTGTATTCTAGCTAAGGACTGATTCTCAGGGCAATATATTTTTTTTAGATGTGCCTCGGTTATAGGCTTAGATTGCATCCTGAAATACATGTTTAGCTTACTGTTGATAATTAGTTTCTAATAACCGGGATGACTTTTTTCCCATAGGGAAACCATGGCGTAATTTGCTGTTATAAAGGAGTGTTTATAACGGCCAACACGCACCCGGTTTCCCTCGCACTGTGCAGGCGCCCCAGCCTCTGAACCGGTTTCTCCTAACTACTGTCTGCATCTTCTTTTCCTCTCTGAACCACTGCACGAACTCTGTGGTAAGTGCTGGCAGGCAGACAGTAATAGAAATTAGGGAAATACCCTCAAAATGTTGGCTCCAAATAAACTATAGTTAAAAAAATTTCAAGAAAACGAGCTGACCGACTGACTGATAGAGCACGCAAGTCACACCAGTGCAGACCGCCTTTTCTTATTTTATATATTTGCTGGGAAAAGAAACCCGTAATTATATAAAATAAAATATGTTTCGGTAGAGTAACCAAATTTACACACACCGGGTTAGATGCTACGTATAAACCCCTTGAGCTTTGCTCTCGGGGTTTATGTAGCATCAAACCCCTCGGGCATGTGTAAATTCTCGTTACATACCCAGACCCATACTTTATTCTCTGTAACCACCATTAGTTTGCAGGGGATATATAGCCAGAACCAGGTTGATTTGGCTGGGGAGGGAGGGAGTAGGGGCAATATTCAGAACTCTGGATGCCTCATTTGGTTGTAAGCTCGAGAAGAAGTTTCGCTTTTAAGTTTCAGAGTTACATTGGGGGTGGATGGGGGGAGGGATTTACAGAGGGGGGAAATGTTTTTTCTGCTGAAGTTTAGTTCTCATTCTAAACAATATAGTTTGCTGGAATGTACATAAGCTAGGAATTTCTACTCGGCTAATCTGCTGAAGGGCCTAAAAACATGGTTTGAAAATGGCTAACCCAGTCAAAGTGGGAACTTAGAATGTTAATGGCTTAAAGTTGGTCATCAAAAGAAAACGCGTACACTTCGAAGTTGAGGTCTAGACTCCAAGTGGTCCTCCTATAGGGAAACACATATGTCTGCAGTGGAGGCCCTGAAGACAGCAGACTCCGTGGGTGGGGTTTGGGAATCCTCCTGTTTCTCCGCCCAGATGAGGAGTGCTTCCATCTGGTTCCCTCGGCGGGGGGGGGGGTTACAGGTTAAAATTCTTGACCAATTAATAGACAATGCTGGCCGATATGTACTGGTGAGGGCAGAGCTGGCAGGGGTAGGGACGCTGTTTGTGTATGCCCCGAATGAGGAGGACCCTGTTTTTTGTTTTTTTTCCAAAAGCTGGTGGTGGATATGACCATGCTCCCTGAACCCTGGATCTTGCGGGATGACTAAAATTAAGCAATAATACACAACGGTGTGGTACATCATGAGAAATCGTCACACCTCTGGTGCATTGTGAGGCATGAGGCCGTAGGCCAAGTGTCTCATGCACCTAAGACGTGACGATATCCCATGATATTTCACACCCTGGAGTGTATAATTGCTATTATGAAATGATCCTAAAGTGTATGTAAATGGCTGATCTTGGTAATCAGTTTTGGACCATGACGATATTGTGAGATATCATCACAGGTCAAAGTCTGCTTCAGCCAATCAGCCTCTGGGATTTCACCTCTCCATTTTATAATTGTGTTTGAGACACAGTACTCAACTGCTCCAATCGGGCACCCATCCCCCTCTCCAAAAACGCTGACGCCTTGGGGGAGATTGAATTCATGTTCACATTAGTTGATGTATG
This sequence comes from Neoceratodus forsteri, assembly GCA_016271365.2. Classification (NCBI taxonomy): domain Eukaryota; kingdom Metazoa; phylum Chordata; order Ceratodontiformes; family Ceratodontidae; genus Neoceratodus; species Neoceratodus forsteri. Next base: position 552,782,990 of record CM057452.1, on the reverse strand, counting down.
TCGCCATTTGAATCCCACAGGCCAGGACTATAGTTTTTATTCCCATGCTCACCAGTCATGTGCCCATTTAGAAAGGCTTTTGGTGAGTACCACCTTTCTGGCTACTATAAATTTGGCATATTATTCGTCTATGCTACTCTCGGACCATGCCTCCCTCCCTCACCATAGCCCTACGAACATACGAAATTTGCCAGCAGATAAAGGCCTAGAGGTCTATCAAGTCTGCTTGAATGTGCAGCTAGCACCCCTTATTCTGCAGCTGCCCCTCCCTTCCACCCTTCCCCTTCATTAACCCTCCCCCTTGTCCTGTGCCATCCTCGTTTGAAGCAGTCCACTGTTCTACTACATACCACTTCAGCAGGTAACGCATTCCACCCAGCCACCACCCTCTGTGTAAAAAAGTGTCTCCTCATCTCCCTCCTGAACCTTCCTCGCTCCAGTCTCATATCATGGCCGCTGGTGGCCCTCCCCTCCCTTACTTTGAACAGCCCCTCTGTACCCATCTTGTTTATTCCTTTCATGCATTTAAAGGTTTCAATCATGTCACCCCTGTCTCTCCTCTCCTCTAGTGAGTACATGTTCAACTCCTTCAACCTCCTCTCGTATGATAAGTCCCCAGCTCCTTGATCATCTTTGTCGCTTCTGCGCTGCACCCTCCAGTAACTTAATGTCCCTCTTCAGATACGGACGCCAGTACTGCATGCAGTACTCCAGGTGTGGCCCAATCAATGACCTATACAGTGGCAGAATCACCTCCTCCCTCCTCGAGGATATACCCTTGCAACACAACCCAGCATTTTGTTGGCCTTTGCAGCTGCCTTCCTACATTGTGCCAAGTTGTTCATTGACCCTGTAATGAGCACACCCAGATCCTTCTCCTCCTCTGTCTGGGCTAGCTGCACTCCCCCTAGCTGGTAACTCCTCCTTGGGTTCTTCATCCCAAAATGCAGCACCTTGCACTTTTTGGCATTAAAGCCCAGTTGCCAGGTGTCTGACCAGGTTTCAGGCTTTGCCAGATCATCCTGCAACCCCTGCCATTCCCCTAGGTCATTCACCACCACGCCTACCTTGGTATCATCAGCAAACAGACTGATCTTGCTCTTGATGTCCCATCATATGTCTGCAATGAATATCCCAAACAACACTGGTCCCAACGCTGAGCCCTGTGGAACACCGCTTGTCACTGCCCTTGGGTGTGAGAGCTCCCCACCCACCACCACCCTCTGTTGCCTTCCCTGCAGCCAGTTTCCTACCCATCTCACCAGCTTTGCACCCGCCCCTGTGCCTACTAACTTCCTTCCCAGCCTTCCATGTGGCACTGAGTCGAATGCCTTACTGAAGTCCAGATACAGGACATCCACTGCATGGCCCCTGTCCAGTTGCCTAGTTACCCAGTCATAGAACTCGACCAGGTTGGTTTGGCAGGATCTGCCACGTATGAAGCCATGCTGTCTGCTGTCCTGTAGTCCTTTTGCCTCTAGGAGGGCCACCAGCCTCTCCTTCAGGATAGTCTCCATTAGCTTACCCACGATGGATGTGAGGCTCACTGGTCTGTAGTTTCCCGATTCATCCTTGGGGCCACTGTTGTGGAGGGGCACCACATGAGCCATCCTCCAGTCGTGAGGTACACACCCCGAATGTAGTGAGGCATTGAATAGGTTTGCCAAAGGTCCTGCAAAGCCTTGACTTCTTTAACCTCCCCACCAGCAGCCTGACCATGGCAGTTGGACCCTTCACTTTTTTGTCATGGGAAATTCACTAATTTTATGGCTGACAACATAAGGGAATTTTTACTGTACAACAGAAAGGGGGACATTACACACAGCTGCAGGTGGGGGGGCCCTAAATGCCTTCATCAGAGGACAGGTAATTGCATATTCTGCTTGTAGCAAGAAACTGTTGAACAGGAGCTTAATCAGCTTTGCATCAAAATTGCTGCATGTGAGGAAACCCACATGCAACGTCCCACTCCGTCTCTTTACCATGTAGTAGAAAAACTGAAATGGTGCTTTAATACTTTAAGCAGCACGAGAATAGAACAAGCCATCCTGCTGACACAAGCTGGAGCATATTTTGACAGAAACAGGGGGGAGGGGCAAATACTTGGTGGCCATGAAGGGGAAAAAAGCATAGGCCAAATTCAGGAGCCCACGGGACAGTTAGACAATGATACTACTTCAGTTAGCACAGCATTTAATTCTTTTTACAAATCATTGTACACCTCGGAGGTATCACCCTCTATGCAGCAACTGAATGACTTCTTGCGAGTGCAGGTGCTGACTTTAGAGGAGGAAGACGCCAAAGGTCTAGATAACCAACTTACCAAAAAAGAGGTGTCCCGGGCTATTAAAGCCTTAAAGGGTGGGAAGGCCCCGGGCACAGATGGACTTCCAATAGACTTTAAAAAATTTGACGCTCTACTATTAGATCCCCTCTATGAAATGCTGGTAGAGAGTCTGGATCAGGGCCGCCTACCCCACTCTGCGCAGTCTGCCACCATTTCAGTCCTTCCTAAGCCAGGCAAGGACCCAACCCTATGTGCATCGTACCACCCTATCACGCTGTTAACAGCAGACTATAAAATCCTGGTTACGATCCTTGCCACGTGCTTGGACCCCACACTCCCAACTTTAGTGCATATGGACTAGGCCAGGTTTGTTCAGGGTAGGCAGAGGAAGCATAACTTTTGGAGTACCCTAAACATGGTGCACTCGTGGGGGAGATCGGCAGCTAAGTATGGTGCAGTGGTCCTTGTTCTGGATGCTGAAAAGGCCTTTGACCGCGTGGAGTGGGGGTATATGTTTGAGACTCTGAAGAGACTGGGGCTTGGGCCAAGATATTTGAGCTGAGTGAGCACCCTATACTCCTCTCCCACAGCCCAGATAGCTATAAATGTGGAGCTGACCCCACCCTTCATGCTGAGTTGTGGCATGAGGCAGGGATGCCTCCTGTCACCTCTCCTGTATGTACTCTCACTTGAACCACTGGCAGCAGCTGTCACGGGTAACAGGGATATCTGTTGGTTTGAAGGGTGAGGAGCAGAGCATAAAATTGCCGTGTATGCCAGTGACCTTCTTCTATATCTGCAGTGCCCGGCTTCAGACCTTCCTGTGGTCCGTTCCTTGTTACAAGAATATGGACAGTTATCTGGGCACAAAGTAAACTGGACCAAAAGTGAGCTGATGCCAAAAGGTAAATTAGAAAGAGCCCAACTTATACTAAACTTGGGTGGCTTGCAGATGGCGGATAAATTGAAATATTTGGGGATCACCATTTCGGCCAAAAGCAGTTTATTATACTCTCTTAACTATAAACCATTATTGTCCAAACTGGCAGATGACTGCGACAGATGGCAGTGTCTTCCAATCTCTTTGATCGGATGGATAAATGTGGTCAAGATGACCATTTTGCCACACTGTCTGTACTTGTACCAATCCACACTCATTCACATCCCCCTCACTCATTTTAATCAGCTCAACGCCCTAATTCACAGATTCCTATGGAGAAGAAAATTAGCTCATATAAAGCATGATATCCTCCAACTATCACCCTCATCTGGTGGAACTGGGTTGCCTAACTTTCTGCATTATTATTGGGCCTCACAGTTAGCAATTTGTCCCAATGGGTGGGCTGGCGGTCAAACCCCCCCGGTTGTCACTAGAAGAGGTGAGCCTGGGTGGCTTCATAAAGGGTGACCTGCTCTCTGGTCTGACTCTCTACTGGAGGTAACCAACACCTTCACCCTGTAAACATTTAAAGCATGGATTGCAATGCATAGATCCATAGGGCATACCCCACAACCTTCATCTTACATGGGCTTAGTCACAGTGATGCGCAGACGAGGACCATGCTCAGTGCAGCTGCTCCAGCTTCAGTGGTTGTTAAGCTGGCGCCACTCTGGGCTACACACAATACAGCAGTTTTTTTCTGGGGAAATGCTGGACGTTACAACTCTGTGTAGAAACGGGTCTGCATTCAGGTGGCTTTTTGTTGTATACCTAACCATCAGAAACCACTTGGGGGGACTCACTGGATGTCGAGTATTACTGGGCCCAAACCTCCCCCTTTGAAGAAGAACTGTACCGTCCCCAACTGGGTAGGAAACCCCTAACAACTTATCAAACACTACAGGGGAAGGAGAATCATGATGCAGCTGATGGGAGACGCACTGCATGGGAACACAATTTGAACACACCAATTAGTCCGGCTGTGTGGAAGCTGGCCAGTAAACATTTCCTTACTTGCTCTAGAAGCAATAAACTCTGGCAAGTTCAATTTAATTTTATGTACCAGGCGTACATCATCCCCAAGCACATACATGCTTTTGATTCAGAAAGGTCCAGTGAGTGCCCCAAGTGTTAGATAGAGGAAGGAGACTTTCTATACATGGCTTTAACATGCCCCAAAATGGCACCATTTTGGACTGAAGTGCACAGAGTGATGAGTGGAGTGTCGGGATATTCCTCCAGATCTCCACTTGAACTACTGTTGGGGGCTGACCCTAGTCACCTGGGGGGAAGGAGGATTAACCCTCTGTGGTCTTTGGCTTTGGTGAATGCCCAGAAAACTATTGCTCAGTCTTGGATGTCCTCCTCTCCTCCTGCTATTCAACAGTGGGCTATCAATCTTAAACAATGCATGGCCATGGAGAGGATCCAACTTACTGCCAATGGGGGGTCTTTCCAGACTTTGTGGAAACCCCTGGTGGATACAATTGAGAGTGGTTTATTCCCTGTCTAGGCACGGAGAGGATGGGCTGCCTAGGCAGGTACACCCTAGCGCCCCCTTTTTTCCCCTCTACCCTCCTTGCTCATCCACCAGAAGGGGCAGATCAAAACTCTCAACAACTGAGAGCACTATGGTCCTGTCTTTTGACGTATTGATGATTCAGACTTTCATTTATTAACTGAAGTTGTGCAATTAAGATTTTATTGTTTAACAGTATGAGATTTCCAGTAAATTTTAATATACTGCTACTATCTGTGTAATCAGCTGCAGCTAAATTGTATCTAAATGTATGTTTGCTTTCTTTCAATAAAAAGAGTTCAAAAAAAAAAATCAGAGGAAGGTACTCCACCCAGACCTCCAATCCCTGCACCTGACAGCCTGGTTTCTGAGTGGCTAGAGTTCCAGGCTTGGGTCTCTTCGAAGATGTCCTCAGCATTGTGGAGGCTTCTTGGAAATGCTACACTTTCAAATGGAAGAGGTTCTCCATCTGGCATCAGGGCAAGGAGCTGGGCCCCTCGTCCTGTCCAGTGGCTAGCATCCTTGACTACCTCTGATCCCCTCTCCCAGTCAGGCCTTAGGTCGATGACCCTTATGGTGCACCTGGCAGCCATCTCTGCTTATCGGGCGTGGACCGGTCAGCAGTTAGTGGCACAGAAGAAGGTGGTCTGGCACTTTTTTAAAGGCTTGGACCACATTTCCCCTCTGGTGCGTGAACCACCACCACCTTGGGATTTGTTGTTGGTTTTGGCAGAGCTCATGGGCAAGCCATTCAAACCTATGCACAGGTGTGAGATGTCACACCTGTCATGGAAGATCGCCTTCCTGGTGGCTGTCACATCAGAAGGGCCAGTGAGCTCCAGGCACTCTCGGTGGAGTCTCCATACCTGGTCTTCCACAGGGACAAGGTTGTCTTGCACCCCAATCCAAAGTTCTTCCTGAAGGCTATGTCACATTTCCACCTTAACCAGGTGATTAATCTCCCAGTGTACTTCACCAATCACACCTCGAAGGCTGAGCACAGGCTTCATACTTTGGACCTGCGGCAAGCACTAGCCTATTATAAGGAGTGCACAGCTGGAGATCGGGGAAAAGTTTGCCAACTATTTGTCACCTGCACTGAAGCTGCAGCTGGCAGACCAGCAGCTAAGCAGATGATTGACAGGTGGATTGTATCCTGCGTCGACCTCTGCTACAGGTTGGCGGGTAGGGAGCCTCCTGCTGGGCTAAGGGCTCATTCCACCAGCCATACCGCTGCCTCAGTGGCTGCTTCCAGGGACGTCCCTAGCCAGGAAATCTGCAGGGCTGCTACCTGGAGGTCAGCACACACACCCCTTCATTTCACATTACCACGTCAACCTTGAGTCACGCTGGGATGCTGGTTTTGGGACCTCATTTGTCCAATCCTTATTTCCTAAGTAGCGGGTGTGCGCTTTGCCTCCCTCCTCGCAGAGAACTGCTAGGAGTCTGACAGAATATGTGGATAAGTACCCTATATCCATGTCCCTAGAAAAACAGGTTACTCACCTGTAACAGTAGTCCTAGGAGTGGTATATGGTGTACATCCACACGGACCTACCCGACCGCCCTGGCAGTGGCACACTACTCTGCTTCCAGCGGGCAAGAACTGGCATCACAAAGTGGTGCTAGAGGAGTTACCACTCAGGTGGGCAGGAGGAGACAGCTTGAAGACTTTCTGATGGGATTTAAAGGGGAAAGGACACTGCCAGAACGTGTGGATGTACACCATATACCACTCCTAGAACTACTGTTACAGGTGAGCAACCTGTTTTTCTTGTACACCTTTCCTCCCTTTCCTTTGATTCAGAGTATGCTATTCAAACAACAAATGGAAAGGGCAACTCTGACACTCATTGCTGTCCTATGGCCTCAACAGATCTGGTTCCTGCTACTGAAACAATTGGCAGTGGAGCCCCCAATACACTTGCCCTTATGCCAGGGACTGCTGTCTCAGGAGCAAGGAACCCTGGTCTGTCTAGACCCAAAGTCACTCCACCTCCATGCTTGGCTCCTGAAAACAAAGCCATTACCAGATATGGAGTTTTCCAAAAGGTGGCTGATGTTTTGGTGGCTGCTAGAAAGCCTTGCACCAGGGCCACCTATTCTATGAAATGGAAGCAGTTTATTTTGTTAGCTGCCTCATCACCTGGATCCATTTGCTTGTCCAGAAAATCAGGTTCTAGAGTATCTGCCGTCCTTGTCAGATGCAGGCCTCTTCTGTCAAAGTGCACTTGGCTGCTATTTCAGCTTTCCATGTGTCTGTTGCTGGTCATACGGTTGCCCAGCTGGAGGTGGGGTGGCCCATACATTGATGAGAGACATTCTACATCTGAAGCCTGCTGTCCTTAACCTTGTAGTCCCAGCTTGAGACCTGAATTTTTTGTTGGAAAAGTTTACTTTGGCTCCTTTTGAACCAGCTGCAACTTGTGAATTTTGCTTCCTGTCTTGGAAAGCATTATTTTTAGTTGCCATTACTTAATTTCAAAGAATTTTAGAGCTCCAGGCTCTGATATGTGTGAGCCTCCTTTTTTGATTTTTCGCAAAGACAAAGGTGTCTTTGCATACCAGTCCTAAGTTTCTACCAAAAGTGGTGTCTGAGTTTACTTTAAATCAAACCATCCACCTGCCAGTTTATTTTCCAGATCATGCCAATCTGGAGCATTGCTTCATACTCTAGATGTACATCCTCCCCAGCCTCCTGTCACGTGGAGTTCCCCAGGGTTTGGTCATGTCGCCAGTGGTGTTTGCTGTGTATATGCTGCCTCTGGGTGAGCTCATTAGGAAGTACAGTTTGGGTTTTCATTTTTATGCGGATGATACCCAGCTGTATCTTTCCTTTGCCTCTGTAACATCGAATGCGGTAGAAGTGCTGAATGTATGTCTTGCTGAGATCAATGACTGGATGGCCTCCAGCTGGTTGCGACTGAACCTTGATAAGATGGAGGTACTGGTGGTAGAGTCAAACAGAGGGCATGATAGGAGGCCCTAAGGTGCAGAGATAGGCTTGTTCCTGGGATCTGTGCCTTTGAAGGCCTCCTCTAGGGTGTGAGATCTTAGTGTGACCTTTGATAGCGGATTGACATTTGAAGCTCAGGTGTCGTCCATTGTCTGGACCAGCTTTTTACCATCTTAGGAATATCACCAGGATCAAGCCCTAGTTCCGCCCCTGGAACTCCCCACCTTGGTACATGCCATCGTGACATCATGGCTTGACTACTGTAATACACTTTACCTTGTGGTCTCGGGAGGTATCCTTCGCAGGCTGCAGCTAGTGCAGAATGCAGCTGCCAGATTGCTGACTGGGCAGTCTAAATATTGCCATGTCATCCCGGTGCTGCGTGAACTGCACTGGCTTCCAGTCAGGTGGAGGATCCTCTTTAAGGTGGGCTAGCTCACCTTTAAGGCCTGTAAGAAACCATTATGGTTCTCAAAGGAGGTGGCAGGGAAGGTTCAAGAGAAAAAGAAAGCATTCAGGAAGTACAAGGAACCACAGAAGGAGCAGGACAGAGATATGTATCATTTAAAGCAAAAGGAAGCTGGGAAGGCAGTCAGAACAGCAAAGGCCCAAACCGAGGAAAAGATAGCCAACTCAGTTGAGAAGGGGGGGGATAAAACCCTTTATAGGTACATCAGGGAGCAAAGGAAGACCAAGGGAGGATAGTGAGGCTTAATGGGGGACGGCAGATGGTGACTGTGAAAAGGCAGAGATACTAAACAAATATTTTGCTCAGTATTGACAAATGAAGAGGTGGAGGTACCTAAACCAAACAATAGAAACACTCTGGATATGGGAGGTGATACCAGCACATTCACAGAAAAAAGGGTTCTGAAAGAACTCTTAAAACTGAACGTGGACAAAGCAATGGGGCCTGATGGGATTCATCCCAGAATTCTAAAAGAACTAAGGGTAGAACTAGTGACACCACTGACTACCCTCTTTAACAAATCATGGGAGGAAGGAGTGGTACCTGAGGACTGGAGGAGGGCAGATGTGATTCCACTTCACAAAAGTGGGAGCAGGGCAGAAGCAGGAAACTACAGACCTGTTAGTTTAACCTCAGTCATAGGGAAAATGATGGAATCACTTCTGAAGGAAAGAACTGTCGAGTACCTTGAGGCCAGAGGGGCACAGGACCCAAGGCAGCATGTATTCACAGCAGGAAGGTCATGTCAGATGAATCTAATAGATTTATTTGACTGGGTGACTATAGTAGTAGATCAGGGAGGAGCTGTGGACATGGCCTACCTAGACTTTAGCAAGGCATTTGACACAGTCCCACACAAAATATTAATATACAAGTTAGCCAGCCTGGGAGTGGGTCCCAAGATGGTAGTCTGGGTAAAGAATTGGCTGGAGAATAGGACACAGAGGGTAATAGTAAATGGAGTCCACTCTGAAGAAATGGGGGTTAGTAGTGGGGTACCGCAGGGTTCAGTACTAGGAACGGTCCTCTTCAATGTCTTTATAAGTGACATTGCAGAGGGACTGGAAGGAAAGTATGTCTCTTTGCAGACGACAAAGATCTGCAACAGAGTTGATACACAAGGTGGTGTGGAAAGGATGAGAAGGGACTTGGCAAGGTTGGAGGAATGGTCAAGTGTATGGCAGCTTGGATTCAGTGCTAAGAAGTGCAAGGTAATGCACCTGGGAAACAAAAACCCAGGGGAAGAGTACACAGTGGGGCGTGAGATACTGACAACAACAAAAATGAAAAGGGACCTGGGGGTAGTCATATCAGACGACCTAAAGGTGGGCAAGCAATGTGAGAGGGCAGTAAGGAGGGCTGGGGGGGGATACTGGGATGCATAGGGAGAGGCATCACCAGTAGAAAACAGAAAGTTGTTATCCCTCTGTACAGACAGCTGGTGAGACCCCATCTGGAGTACTGCGTGCAGTTCTGGAAACCAAATCTACGCAAAGACATAAACAGGATGGAGGAAGTCCAGAGGAGGGCAACTAAAATGGTGCAGGGTCTGCACCGGAAGACATATGAAGAGAGACGAAAGGAGCTTAATATGTATAGCCTCGAGGAAAGGAGGGAGAGGGGGGACATGATAGAAATGTTCAAGTACCTCAAGGGAATCAGCAAAGTCCAAGAGGGTAGCATCTTTCAGAAAAAGAGGTGTGCAAGAACAAGGGGCTACAATTTGAAGATGGGGGGGCTCAGGGGTAATGTTAGAAAGTATTTTTTCACAGAGAGGGTTGTGGATGCATGGAATGGCCTTCCAGAGGAGGTTGTGGAGTCAAAATCAGTGGTGGAATTCAAGAATGCATGGGACAGTCATAAGGCAATTCTAGGGGGTGGGGATAGGAAGAAGTAGGCTGTTGGTTAACTAGGATCTGCAGCTTATCCATTAAGCAGGGAAATGGGCAGACTGGGTGGGCCAAACAGTTCTTATCTGCCATCAAATTCTATGTTTCTACATGGATTGGGCCCTGACTACCTGTCCGACCTTCTATCACCCGCTGCCCAGGTCCGCTCCTCCTCTAGGGGCCTCCTCGTGGTTCCCAGGACGAGCTTGAAAACTGCCAGTGACAGGGCGTCACCAGCCCCATCCTGTGGAATTCGCTGCCACAATCTATTTGGGAGACCCCTTCAGTGGAAGTGTTTAAGGCCCGCCTCAAGACCCACCTATTTAATTTGGCCTTCCACTGTATATTAATTTTAGATCTGGATGACCCATGCTAGTATTGTTTTAATCAGATCTTATTTATTTAACTGTTGTGATCTGTTTTACAAATGATAATTCTAACATTTGATAGTTGTATTGTTGTGTACAGCGCCCAGAGCCTCCAAGATTGGATGCCTGGAAAAATAAAATTTGCCTTGCCTTGCCTTACCTTACATGGAATACTCAGGTACTATATACACCGTACGAAGGACTGCAGGAAGTCCTCACAGCTCTTTGTTTTGTTTGCCACTGGGAAAGAAGGCGCTCTTGTTTCTAAACAATGCCTGTCCAGATGGCTGACCAATTGTATTACATTCTGATACAGGAAGTATGCTAAGGAACGTCCTGGTGTTGTTCGTGGTCATTCCACTAGACTCTAGAGGCATGCCCACTTCTGTTGTTTGTTTAAAAATGTCTGCTGCAGAGATTTGTGCAGCTGCTACATGGAGTACTGTCCACACTTTCACTAAACACTACAGTCAGGACATTGCATCCTGAAAGAGGGCTGGCTTTGGCCTAGCTATGCTTCAAGGCCTTCTAGTCTTCTTTCTGAGGTCTGTAGCATCCAGCCATCTGGGCTGTTCACTGTCAGTGCTGCTTGGAACTTGTTCCATAGGTGTGGCCTGATGAAAGTGATGTCCTCGAAGAGGATAGAACAGTTACGTATTTACCATAATAGTAGATCTTTGGGAGAATCTCTTTCGTCAGGCCATGTTGTCCCACCCACCATCCCCCTAAGTATCTAGAGCTTTGTAAATACTGTCTCCCTCTTTAGGAAGGTATTCCTGAGGCTTTCTGCCTTGCCTGTTCAGCAGACTCCTGGGTTCTCTCCTGGTTCCCTAAAGGGAGGTCCTCCAAGCATGATCTCTGGCAGGGAACTGAGAAGGGAAAGGGCTGCCCATGTTTAAATGGGAAGAGATGACATTTGATGTTGTCATGGGCAGCCCCCTAGTGGATTGCTTGCAAATGTTTCCGTGTGGTCCTATTTCCTGGCGTCTATAAGTTCCATAGGTGTGGCCTGATGAAAGAGATTCTCTCAAAGATCTACTGTTATGGTAAGTACGTAACTATTCTTTTCATAGCATTTAAAAAAACTGTAAAGAACAGCCTCTTCTGATTCAAATTTCCCTCGTTCCACTTGTCTAAAATGGTTGCTGAAGTGCAGTTTGATTACTTCAGCAAGGAGAGAGAGAGAGAGAGAGAGAGAGCTCAATCAACAAGTCAGCAGCCTCATGCAGTGGAACAGTGTTCTTTCTCATTTCCATTTACTGTCAATTTGTTAAAAAGGGTAAAAATCATCACTAAACATATGTATTTGCCATACTAATACATCTATTAAGACATGATTTTTTTTTAAGTTTGTAAAACACACAATGCAGCAACAAACAGTTTCTCCACATAGCACACCCATCCCAATACAGTCTCTTCACATGCCAGCCTCCTTGGCATTTTTCAGTGTCACAAATGCCACAAATTCTCAATCCTACAGCATCTGCCTATGGTTTAAAAAATACCTGATGGTCTAGTGGGGGCTACACAGAGAGCTGAGAAGATTTCTGCTGCTACCACAGCAACTGGAGCACACTATAACACCCACCCGCCACATACAGACTTGAGCACAACCCTCCTCAGTTCACAGTTAACCAGCAGTATGACTGTAATTTTTCAAAATACCTGATAGTCTAGCAGAGAGAATACATGGAGAGCAATGAATGTTCTTGCTTCTGCTGCAGCAACTGGAGCTCACTATAACACCCACTGTCTGCCCAACACATCCCGTCTTCAGCACTACCCTCACCCACGTAAAGAATTATCCAGCAATATGACTGCAATTTTCCAATATTCCTGGTGGTCTTATGCAAGAAAGAAGCTAGATTTACTTGTCCCCTCTAGTGTGTTTCACTGAAACTTGAGCTCAGAGTCACAATGTTCCTGGTCCTCCATAAAAATGAGCATACAGTGCTTTCGGAGTTACCTGGTTAACAAATTTTAAATAAAAAAAAAAAGAGTCACTGCCACATCCTGACTTTGTAATAGTGTGACTACAAGTGTCTAAATCCCCTTCTGCTGAGTCCTGTTTTTATCGACAATACCTAGTGGTCAAGTGGGACTGAGAAAAACAGAGAGCACAAAAGACATGGTCCCACGAAGATCTCTGCTGCTGCTGCTACTGTGGAGCCGATGCTACAACTGGAACTTCCTAGCTTTAGCGTTGGCTCAGCAGCAGCAATAGCAGCAGTGAAGATCTTTGTTGGACCATGTGTCTTGTACTCTCTGTTTATATCACTAGACCACCAGGTATTGTTGATAAAACTGGGACTCATCAGAAGGGGGCACAGTCAAAAATTGAAGCTACTGTTGCACAGTCGGGATGTAGTGGTGTCTCTGAATTCTGGTTCCAGCGACAGCACACTACAGGGGACAACAAGTAAATCTGTCTTCTTTCAGGTTCTTTTCTCCCTCACTAGGCTACCAGGTATTTTGGAAAATTACAGCCATATTGCCAGATAATTGTGAAATGATTGAGACGGGATGTGGCAGGGGTTTATATTGAGCTCCAGTTTCCACAGCAGGAGCAGGAATCTTCGTGGCTCTCTGTATCACCCACTAGACCACCAGGTATTTTGGAAAATCACAGTCATATTGCTGGATAGCCGTGAACTTGGGGGAAGGTTGTGCTCATGATGGGATGCTGCACGTGTGTGTGTGTGTGGGGGGGGGGTATAATGAGCTCTGGTTGCTCCTGCAAAAGCATGAATCCTTGTGGCTGTCTGCGTAGCCTCCACTAGACCACCAGCTATTTTTTAAACCTTAGGCAGAGGCTGTAGGATTGGGAGTTTGTGGCATTTATGAGAGTGGACAGTGGTAAGGAGGCTGGCACAGGATGAGACAATACTGGGATGGAGTGTGCTGTGTGGAAGAAAAACTGTGTTTGTTGCAATGTTGTGTGTTTTATAAACTTAAAAGAAATCATTACTTACCAGATGTACTAGTATGGCTAATACATATGTTAAGTGATGATTTTTATCCTTTTTAACAAACTCACAGTAAATTGAAGTGAGAAGAAAATGAAAGCATGTACTCACCGTAATTCTTGATGTTCTTGGACAGTCTTCACCATTTATTCACACTGCTGGGAGGTTCTCAGCCAGAGGCACTTGGACCCTGTGGGAGCCAAAAATCTTCTGGGGATCAGCGCCAAAGTAGGCTGCACGTATGCACAGCACCACAAGGTCTGGCCTCGCGCTACATAGCCTATCTTGGCAACGGCCCCCAACCACCTCAGTGCCTTTTCTACTGAGGAGGTGCAGCGTGGTATCATGTAATTTCCACGCAACTACTTCAGCGTGGTCATTTCAATCATATTACATGCATACCACATTTCATCATACTCAGAGTAAGCACTCAAACTCTTATTACTTATTGACTTGTCTCCAAATCCAGCATTAAACCAGCGTTAGAGTGTATTTCCCACTTCAAGCATTACAACATGTCAGATAAGCATGACAGGAAACACTTCAAATAACCATTACTTAATTCGAACAAAGTATAATGTGCAAACAAGACTTCGAAAAATTAGAACACCAGAATCAGCACTTCAGCATAAGTTAGCATAATAAGTGTTTAATTCCTTACCTCTCTGTCTGCAAATGTCACCTCTGTCTTTGCATCCTGATGACGTGCTGATGTTGAAGCGTGCATAGCTCGTGTATTCCTAAGCGCTCAGTTCAAAACATTATTTAATCTTTATTTAAGTCTATATACATGAAAATATTTTAAAAACAGCATGTATTGTCCTTGCAAATTTTACTGATACTGTTATCAAACCTGGAGTTGAAAATTATGGGCGAAGCCTCTCAGGTACTCCAGCCCTCCAGTTCTACTGTAACTTTGGACAACAGCAGTAATTCTTTTGGATGTGTCTCTGTACTTTTTTCTTGGTGGGGGTGGCTCAATTCCAGCAAGGTATAGTTCCATTTTAATCTCATTCACGTTTGGCTCCACATTGAGAGCTTTGATAAATTTCCATATGGTGGGATGGCTCGCCCCCAAAAGACTATTAAAACACCTGTGCCATTTCCCCACTGAATTATTGGTTCTTGGAATTCCTTCTTTAACTGTGGCATGACAATTCCAGAAATCTAGACTAAAAAGCAGTCTACGCTGACCACGATAACCAACTGGCCTACCAATCCAAGTATCCTCAAAGTAATCAATCAGTGGGACCAGCTGGTCGTCGTACATGGCATAGAATTTGCCAGATCTTAAATTTTCAAACACTGTAAGGATGTCCTCAGTGGGCACATATGCTACAGCAGGCAGCATATGAATGTTGAGTGCAAACTCCCCATCTGTCATATAGTTCTTATGCACACCTGGTATTTCTTGTACTTTCCTCCATGTGGACTGGCACAAATGGAAAAAACACCCTCTAGTGAAGATCATAGGAAATTCTGTTGCAAATGCCTTGGTGGCAGCAATCTGAAAGTCTGTCATGACAGACTGAGGAGCAAGGTCTGTGCACAGTTTTTTTTAACTCAGCAAGAACATGCACATAGCTGACGTGGCTTCTGTTTGACATTAAAACATATACAGTGGGTATCACAGCTGAATAGCGTACACCATGAATTGTGTACAGCTGTGAAAATAGGGGAGGCATTGCCTTAAATGTTCCATCAGCATACCAGTGTGCAGTTGATTTCATGTACAGTAGATTCTTATTTGTTGTGAAAATGATAAATCTGTCAGAATCTAAGCTACCACTGTCATGAATCATGAACAGCTCTTCCCTATCTACGCATGTATACTCAGGTGGAATTTGCTGCTCTGCAAGTGTGGTGGGCTGGCAAGGTGCTACTGAGGCATTTTGCATAGCTCGTTGTGTTGTCCATTTTAAACATGCAAAAGAGGGCAACTTGCCACTTGTTGCCTGGCTAAGAGTATCTGTAGCACTTGCTACAACCTGATGGGTGGATTCCTGCGAACTTAGTGCTCTCTCTTTGATGTCATTAACAACCTTGCGTACCTCAGTGGCTGCAGCATCTGGAACATGGTTATGTTCATTTAAGAACAGCACTATTTCCGATTCTGTTGTATGACACCATGCCTTGCAGAGATAAGAATCATACTGTAGGCATTTCCAGTATGTCTCAGGCCCATGCCTACAATCTTTGCGATATAAGTACCCTTCATGTGATAGAAGTTGCTGCCCTCTGGTACTGAGAACAAACTTAAGCGGCATGTCTGCTAGGGAGTGAAGCAACAGCAAACTGCAAACAGCAGCCGCATCAAATAATGAATGTCTCAGCTGGACAGGTGATTAACTAATCATACAGGATTACACAGTTAAGCACAGTAGTACTAACTACAGGAGTGCTTGAACTATGGTAACCTCTAGGTGCATCCACAGATGGGATCTGCTTATGTTTTATTTCTGTAATGCAGGATACAGAGCAGCAGTTTTATTTTTGTATTTAGCTGCAGTTTGGTGTGTGTGTCCTGAGGACAGCTCACACTGGCAAATGAGTTTATACCACTTACGTTAGATTCATACATATTGTGAACCATCTGTGTTTGCTTGTTGTTTACAGAGAGTTTCAGGCAGATGTTTAGTGTGGTCCAGGAAATAACTGAAGCGCTGAAGTAAACCACGCTGAACTGTGCTGCGTGATGTAAGTGTGTAGTGAAATGACCGCACGTAATTGTACCGCGGCGAGTTTGTTTGTGCTGTAATGACATGTAACCATGCAGCGTAACTTAAGTAAGCGAATATTAAACCTAATCGGGGCATAAAATAGCCCTTTGGATCAATATAAGAAGGGTCAAAAATAACAACAATGTCTTCACATCCCAAACCAAAATAAGGGAGGTGAAGACTAAGATATAGAGAGAGTGAGCTTGGGGGATGGCAAGTGGGCGTGAGAATAAATGGTGAAGATTGTCCAAGAAGATCAAGAATTACAGTGAGTACGTTATTTTCATATCTTCCTGGATGTAGTCTTCACCATTTATTCACACTGCTGGGTAGAGTACCACGCTGAGTCAAAGAAGTCCCCCAAGTTGGGTGGTAGGAAATGGAGCTCACTCAGGACAAGAGTCCATTAAGGATTGTCCTGCTGAAAGAGGCATGCTGCCTGTCATGGACATGCAGGGCATAGTGCTTAATGAAAGTGTGCACTGGGCTCCAAGTTGCTGCTTTGCAAATTTCTGAAATAGGGACAGAGCGGATTTCTGCCAAGGAAGTTGCAACCATTCTAGTGGTGTGGGCATGAACTTGGCTGTCTAATTTAACCTGAGCCATGGAGTAACAGTGGCGAAGGCAAGCCACTATCCAAGAAGAGATGCATTTAATCATAATTGGATAGCCTAGCTGGTAAGCACTGAAAGAAACAGAGTTGATTGGAATGACGGATGTCCTTGGTTCTATCGGTGTAGAAACTGAGGGCTCTCTTTACAACCAGGGAGTGGAGAGTCCTTTCTCCCTCATTCCGGAACTTAGGAAAGTACGTGGGCAACACCAAAGGCTGGTTCAAATGGAACTCTGAAACAACTTTGGGCAAGAACTTAGGGTGTGTGCGGAGAACCAGCTTGTCTCTGTGAACCATCGTATACAGAGGGTCTGTTATCAAAGCATGTGTTCCGGAGACCCTTCAGGCTGAGGTGACAACCACCAGGAAAGCTGCTTTCCAAGACAGAAATTTGAGATCACACATAGCCAGGGGGTTCAAAGGGCTTGTGAGTGAACATGTCCAGTACAAGGTTGTTATCCCAGAGAGCGATAGGCTTCCTAACTGGGGGCCTTGTGTGCAGAATGCCTTATAGACACCTCTTAAAGAGAGGTAGTTGGGCTACTATATGGTTCTGGACTAGCTTGTGATAGGCCAAAAGAACACAAAGATGAACCTTTACAGATGAGTACTGTAGTCCTGCATCGGAAAGATCTGTCACGTACTCTGACTTTTGTCCTGTGGACATCGGAATGGGTCCCAACGAGATTTGGCACACCATTCAGAGAAAGTTTTCCACTTGGCTGTGTATGTCTTCTGGGTAGAAGGCTTGCGTACAGCCAGGAGAATCACTGAGACCCTCTTGGAGACCCTAAACCTGCCCACCTCTATCTCTTCAGGAACCAAGCATGAAGATGAAAGGAGCGCAGGTTGGGATAGACCAGGGACCCCTGTGTCAGCAGGTCCGTCCACAGAGATAGAGGCTTCGGAGGGACTACAGATAACTTATTTATCAATGAGAACCAGATTTAATATTTATAGCCCTGCAGGATAAGCACACACCTTTAACCACCAGGAAAATTAGGGGCATGTCAAATAAATGGCTTGATCGTGAGCTGTTAGCAATGTTAAAAGAAGGGGACAAACTTTGGGTCAGGTCAAGGAAACTAACAACCTGACAGATTGGCAGAAATATAGACAACTTCGCACCAAATGCAAAGCAACAATTAAGCAAAAGAAGAGCACATATTTTAAAAGGCTTCTTCTCTCAACAGTGGATTCCCCTAGACACTACTGGAAAACTGTTAAACAGCTAACTGGTCGGGGGAAAAATCCCCCCACCTCCCGATATGGTCCTAAATGGGACAAATTGCAATAATCGTTCTACTATAGTTAATATGTTTAATCTACAGTTTAGTGACCTCTCTATGTGCACAGGATCCTTTACTGCACGGCACTCCCCTTAGATACAGAAGCAGATGTCACAAGATTAAATATGGATGCCCCCACACACTTAAAATTGATCAAGGTCACTGAGGTTCGAAGTGCACTAGAAAAGATCCCTATAACTAAATCTGCAGGTTCTGATGCTCTTGAACCTAAACTATTAAAATTTGCTGCAGATAAAATAGCACCGGCAGTAGCAAAGGTATTTAATCTGTCTTTAATAAAAGGCATAGTCCCCTCTAGTTGGAAACTAGCACATATCATTCCTGTTCATGAAAAAGAGGACCCTAAAAATCCAAATAACTACAGACCTATCTCAGTTCTGCCAGTACTAAATAAAATAATTCGAGAAATTAGTCTCTGTTCAGCTTACTAACTATCTGCTCCAGTATAATCTCATATCACCTCACCAACATGGATTCCAGCGTGGTCATAGTACTTCTACAGCCATTCTTACACTCAGCAGTAATGTATCCTCTGCAATGGACAGAGATTACTTTTCTGGAGTAATCGTTATAGATTTAACCAAAGTGTTCAATCTGGTTGACCACTTCTTGCTTCAGGATAAACTTTGTGAGCTTGGCCTCTCCTCCCCTCACCCTTAACTGGTTTAAAGATTACCTAATGGACAGACAGCAAAGGGTATATTTTGGAAAGTCACTCTCTGAGCCTGCATCATCCTTTATGGGTGTCCCCCAAGGATCTATTTTGGGCCCCTTATGTTTCTTTATACATATTGATAATCTTCATGGCTGTCTGTCACATGGCAGTCCAATACTTTATGCAGATGATATGGCTGTGGTTGTTAGCGCCAAAGATGTCACCTCCTTAAACCATAAGCTCACAACTGATCTTCAGGCAGTACAAAATTGGCTTCTACATAATAAGCTGCTATTAAATGTACCAAAGACACAAGCCATGCTTTTTCTTCCCAGCCAAAACTTAGAACCTATATGGTCCCCTTGCAAGTCACATGTATTGAAGGTACCCATCTGGAGAGTGTCCAGTCTTTTAATTACCTCGGTGTGTCACTGTAGACTAATCCCTCACATTTCAGCTGCATGTAAACAATATCACAAAATCTGTTAATGCCAGACTTAGTTTGGCATACAGGATAAAGAATAATATCACTCCAAGAGCGTGTTTATCTATTGCTAGAGGTATCTTACTCCCCAAATTAATGTATAATATAGAAGTGTATGCTTAATCAGTATCTAAGCTTACTTTGAAAAAAATGGGACACTACATATAAGAACATTTGCCGGTTTGCACTTTCTGCTCACAGACTTGAACACCACCGCACTCTTATGAAAAATTGGACTGGCTCTCACCAGATGCACTACGTAAAACTGACATTGATGGGATTGTATTCAACATTCTAAAAGGGCAGAGACCTCCTTACCTTGCCTCACTTCTCTGACATCAATCTAATCCCTACCTACTAAGGTCAAGGGATTGAGACCTTTTTGCCTTTCCTAAACAAAGGACCCAGGTTGCACCTGTAAACAAGCTTTCAGTTTATTGTGTCTCACCTGGTTAAATAATTGGAAAAAAAATCTAGGCGCAGCTGCTTTTCAAAACTTTGTTACAAGGGCCTGGAACAATCTCTCCGGAAGTACAAAAATGTGCGTCCCCCATGGCTTTCCAAAAGGCAAACCATAAGCACCTGCTAAGTGCCTATGCTTGTAAGTGCCCTTCTAAGCTTTAATGGATGAGTGTATCTCACCTCTAGCCACTGACCTGACATATCTGCTACTCTGTCTTGGAAAAGCATGTCAGGTTTCATCTGAGACAAACTATTTGTAATGCCATGCTGTTTTCGTTCTGCCACTATCCATTCAACCTGTACTGTACTTTGCATGTAAATATTATTTACTTATGTATTATATATTGCCATGTACCTATGTAAGCCTGTTTAATCTGTACTATGTGATTGCCTGTGCATTGTCTATGTTATATAATGTTATGCATCTCTCCCGGATCGTACTGTACCTGAAAATAGACCGCTTGGTCTAGTGTACTTACCTGGTAAACAAAAACCCCAAAAATAAATAAAGATTTGCCGTGGCCAGGATGGGGCAATTAGAATCAATTTTTCCCCGTAGACCTCTAGCTTGAGTAGTACCCTCTGAACTAGTGGAAGAGGAGGCAATGCACACAGAAAACGATTTGTCCACCACAGCCTGAATGCATTCTGAAAAAAAACACCAGGTCCTGCATTTTTGAAGCTGAACAGAGGCAGTTTTGCAGTGAGTGAGGATGCAGAAAGGTCTAGGTCTGGGGTTCCCCACTAGTTGAAGAAAGACTGTACGACGTCTGGTGCTAACGACCACTCTTGAGTATCTGCTTCTGTCTGACTGAGTTGGTCCGCCAGACCATTCTGCTCTCCTGGCACGTATGCTGCCAAAATAGGAGCATTCTGCTCCAGACACCACTCCCATACCCTCATTTGTTCCCTGCAAAGCTGGTAGGAGTGTGCTTCTCCTTGCTTGTTGATGTAGTACATCACTGACTTGTCTGTCTACAGAAGGATCACCTTGTGACTGACCAAGTCTACCAAGGCTTGGAGTACGTAAAGGACTGCTCTTATTTCCAAAACATTGATGTGGAGATGAGACGCCATCTAAGTCCATATTCCCTGGGTGTGGTGGCCCTGACAGTGAGCCACCCTACCCTAGGAAAGATGCATCTGTGGTGAGAGTTTACTGAGACTCTGGTGGAGCAAACGGGAAACTTCAAAGAAGGATGTCCTTCCGCATCCACCATGCTAGTGACTGCCGTAGCGGTTCCATCACTTTGATGGTGTAAGACTGAAGATGCATGGTCGGCGACCACTGAGTACTGAGCATCCACTGAGTAGTCCTCATGTGTAGCCATGTAAAAAAGTACTGTGAAGACTGAAGTGGCCATGAGGCCTAGCATTCATTGCATGGAGGGAGCGAACACTGAGCTGTTCTCCATGAAGAAGTGTGCCATCTGAAGGATGGCCTTCCATCTGTCTTCTGGGAGGAATGTAGTATCTAACAGAGCTCCTAT
Organism: Neoceratodus forsteri; assembly: GCA_016271365.2. Taxonomy (NCBI): domain Eukaryota; kingdom Metazoa; phylum Chordata; order Ceratodontiformes; family Ceratodontidae; genus Neoceratodus; species Neoceratodus forsteri. The sequence goes on along the minus strand of CM057452.1, from coordinate 552,761,862 downwards.
GAAGGGGAGTTGCTGCAAAGGCTGAAGCTGTGACTTCCTGGGATTTAATAGGACCCCCATGGAGGTTAGGAACTGAGTTACTGTGTTCACTGCCTCTTCTGTACCTTGTCTGGATGGACATGCCAGTTGACAGTCGTCCAGGTATGGAAATACTTGGAACCCAAGCTTTTGAAGGTGTGTTGCAAGAACTGCAAATCACTTTGTAAAGACTCGAGGCACCGAGGATAGCCTAAAGGGCTGGACTAACTGGTAGTGCTGACCCAAGTCCACAAGTTGAAGGAACTTGTGGTGGCTTGGGTGTACCAGAATATGCTGGTAGGCATCCGGCATGTCCAGGGATGCCAACCAGTCTTGGGGTTTGAGAAGTGGAAGAAGGATCCCAGGAAGACCATCTTGAACTTCTTGTGGTACAGAAACTTGTTTATTTTTCTGAGGTCATGGACAGGAGGCATGGCTCTGTATTTTTCGGAACTAGAAAGTAATGGGAGTAGAAGCCTGTGTTGCATTCTGCTTGAGGTACTACTTACATTGCCCTGTTTCTCAGTAGGCCTGCACTGTCTGAAGCGATGAAGTGTTACATGGCAGCCGATAAGATGGGCTACCTCTTGAGTGGACAACCCGGGGAGGGAGGGTTATGAAAAGTTCAGTAAGTACCCCTTCTGAACCAACCTCAGGGCCTATATATTGGACCTGGTGTTCTCACTGGGACTCGAGATCGCTGATCTTGCAATTGATCAGGTAGTTTGGTCTGATCACTGCACGGTGAAGTTCACGTTCAGTGCTCCCGTCATAAATTTTTCCCCTTCTGAGATGTTTCGCTGCCGCCCTTTAAAAGATCTTACCCATGAGGGTTTTATGGCGGCAGTTGATTTATCAAGGGTGGGTGATGCATGCGTCGGAGCTGTTGACGCCGGGGTAGACGCCTATAATAAGGTGCTGTCTGGCGCCATCAACTCCCTCGCACCTATCCGTGTACGACCCAGAACTTCATACCTGAGGTCGCCTTGGTATGACGGTGATCTCAGGGAAATTAAGAAGCTGGGTCCGAGATTAGAGCGTTGCTGGAGGAAATCCCGTCTGGAGGCTGACAAACTGGTCCTGTGTGCGCATTATTGCGCATATCAGGAGGCAATCAACCAAAAGAAGGCGGTATTTCTGTCTCGGGAGATTGCTGCCGGAGAAGCCGACCAGCCTCACTCTTCCGGACTGTTGACAGACTTCTTCATCCATCCTGTCTTCAGCCCGGAAGAGTTTCCTCGAATGAGGATTGTGAGGAATTTGCTCAGTTTTTCTCGGACAGGGTGTCTGTGATCCGACGGGAGGTCTCCTCAGCCAGTAATATCATTGCTGTCAGTGGTCGTCAGTTGTGCTCTAAGAGCACTCTTTCTGGTTGGGGAGAGTTTAGGCCAGTGGAGGTTCGTGAGGTTATTGAGGTAGCGGCCAACTTGAAGTATACCTTTTGTGAACTGGATCCCGTGCCAACGCGCTTCTTAATGAGGTGCATTGACACTGTTCGCCCAGTGTTTGCCCTGATTGTCCGGTGTTCCTTGAGTCAGGGTGTCTTTCCAGATGCCTTGAAGGAGGCTCTGGTGAGACCCCTTTTAAAGAAAGCTTCTCTGGACCCGGAGATTAGGGCAAATTACCGTCCTATCTCCGATCTTCCATTTTTGGGAAAGGTTGTTGAGAAGGTGGTATCACTTCAGTTGGGGGAACATCTCATGACTCACGAGTTGTATGATCCCTTCCAGTCAGCTTTTCGGGCCAGACATAGCACTGAAACTGCGTTAGTTTGGGTGCAAAATGACCTCCTCAGGGTTAGAGATCGGGGGGACAAGACAATTCTTGTTCTCCTTGATCTCTCCTCAGCATTTGATACTGTGGACCATTGTGTGTTGCTTTTCCGCCTGAGGGAGTTATGCGGACTCACTGGTATTGTCATCAAGTGGTTTGAGTCATTTCTTACTAACAGGAGGCAACGGGTTGTGATGGGTAATTTCTCATCTGCACCCTGCCTCCTTTCGTGTGGAGTCCCTCAGGGTTCGGTATTGGCCCAATGTTGTTTGAAGTATATATGCTGCCCCTGGGTGGGGATCATTAGGAGGTATGGTTTGAGTTTTCATTGCTATGCCGATGATACTCAACTATACCTATCCTTTGCCCCAGGAACATCAAATGCAGTGGATGTGCTGAATATCTGTCATTCTGAGATTAATGACTGGATGTCCTCCAGCTGGCTGCGACTGAACCCTGACAAGACTGAGGTACTGGTAGTGGAGTCGAACAGAGCTCGTGATGGGATGGCCTCTGATTCTGCGACTGGCCTTGTGCTAGGAGCTGTGTCATTGATGACCTCCCCATGGGTGCGAAATCTTGGTGTGATTTTTGACAGGAACCTGTCCATGGAGGCTCAGATATCCTCTGTGGTTCATTCCTGTCTTTTCCATCTTAGAAATATCGCCAGGATTAAGCCCCTTGTTCCGGCCCTGGACCTTCCTACTCTGATACATGCCTTAGTCACTTCTAGGCTTGACTACTGTAATGCCCTCTATCTCGGGGTCTCTGGAAGTTCTCTTCGCAGACTGGAACTAGTGCAAAACGCTGCTGCCCGGCTTTTGTCCGGACAAAGTAAATTTTGTCATATCACTCCAGTATTGTCTAATGCAATCTGTTGCCTGTCAGGTGGAGAGTACTGTTCAGGTGGGTTTTCTCACCTATAAGACCCTACACGGCAGGGCCCTGGTTACCTGTCTGATCTTACTGGTACCGCCCACCTCTGTCTGAAATCTCCGCTCCTCTAGAGGTGGCCTCCTTAAAGTTCCAGAGCAAGATTAAAATCTGTGGGGACCGAGCTGAGTTGTGCCCCGCTTGGAACTCAAGTACATCTGAAGTGAGAGAGGCTCCCCACTATAAAGGTTTTTAAGAGTCGTCTAAAGACCTTCTTATTTGTGCAAGCTTTTGGGGATTAAAATTTTTATGTGTATTATATTTTAATGTATAATGTATATGGTATGACATACTGTACAGTTTCTGTGCGGCGCCCAGAGCCTGTGGGATTGGGCGTCTTTTTAAATAAATTTGACTTTGACTATATATCCATGGTGATGGAGTTCCACTGATTGTAAAAATGAAACAGATGACCTTCCACTGGAGAGGAGAGATCTGCCTCAGGCAGTTGAAGCAGAGACGGGGCTGGAGACTCAGAGGGTGGCACTAAGCGCTTTCGGGGCCTGTGCCTTTTGCTGTATTTTCTTCTACGGCTAAGGAGGCTAATGCTTGGTGGAACTCCTCAGCCCCTTCCACGAAAGGGCTGCCTGTTATGAAAAACACAATGACCTCTTCTTCTCTGAGTGTGTGAGGTGGCCAGATCACAGATTTGATAGCTGTTCTAGTCTTCTGCGACGCCTCAAGAGACCGCTGTACCTGTTGGCCGAACAGGTAGGTGCCATCAAAAGGGACATTCATAACCAGTTGCTGGCTGTCAGAGGAAAATCCTGAGGTCTGCAGCCAGGAATGCCTCCTTATGCAGATTCCAGCAGTGGCAGCATGAGGAGCAGTGTCAAATGCATCCGTGGCTGCCTTTTGCTGGTGACTGTTGGACTCTATACCATGGGTTACAGTCTGAAGAAGTGTCTGTTTAGTATCCAACTCTAGTAGAGATTCTTCCAGAGACTTATGAGAGGTCCAAAGGACATACTCATACTGAGAAAAATGACCTTGATAACTAGTTATTCAAATGCCCAAAGTGGCTGCTGCAAAAGCTCTCCTACCCATAGTGTCAATTTTGTGAGATTCCTTATTAGTAGGGTGCACCATAACCTCTTGAGGAAGGATGGCCTTGTCATTTTCCACTAGAATGACAGTTTTATCCACAATAGGCTGAGATGCCAAAATTGACCTATCCTTAGGAGGAGAATACTTACAGTCTGTTGTCTTACAGATGGAAGGAATAGTGGCCGGCCTGGCCCACATCATCTCCAAAAGGGTTTCATAGGCTGGAGGAACTGGAGGTGTGAGGCTAACAGGTGTGTTAGGACATGGAGCCACTCCAGATGCAGTTGTTTGCCTGGTTTGGGGGCTGAAGTCTCAAGAGCTAAAGTAGCTTGCATATTCCTCCGCAAGGCTTGAAAGGAAAGATCTTCCTGAGGATCAAAAATCGGAGCTGGAGATTTGTCCTCCGGGCTTTGAAAAGTGTCATGACTGCCCTCGGAAAGAATGAGGTCAGGGTCAGACTTGTCCTCCTTGGAGGAAGGAGCTGAAAGAGGTGTGGACCTAGAAAGGCCTTCCCCAGGCCTCAGCGTCAGATAGACAGGTGACACTGGCACTGGGAAGGGGGCCGGCACTGGAGTCTGCGCCAGCACCAACGGCGCTGGCGCTGGCACTAATAGTGCCAGTGCCAGCACCAGTGGCGCTGGCCCTGACTGAGCTGACACTAGAGTCCTCTCCAAAGGAACCAGCAGCATTGGTGGCGCCATCCAAGCGCTCAGATCAGGAGAAGCAAGAGAAGGGCGTGCACATGGTGCCAGAACAGGCCTAGAAAGACCCGAATCTGAAGTCAGCCCCAAACCAAACCCTCAAGGTCTAGCTGGTACCAGAGTGTACGAAAATGGTACCAGTGCCCACCCTTGCGAAAAGGCGAAGTGAGGGAGAGTGGCACATGGAACCAGCATCGGTGGAGAGGTTACCATCAAGGGAAAAGGATCCACTGATGGTGCGGAATGTTCCACCTGGTCCGAATACCCTGGTCGCGGTCCCGAAGAACCTAGGCCCAAAGGCCCCAACACCAGGTACGTAGACAGGGGCAAATGAGCCAAATGCTGAACCCACTGCTCCATAAGAGCTGCCCAGTGGGGAAATTGCCCCTCCCCCCCGGAAACCCCACTGGAGTACAGAGAGGGGCTCCAGGCCCTAGACCTCAAACGACTGTGAGCAGAAACCATTGGAGAAATCAATGGTACCAGAGAAGGCATTCTGCTTACAGACCTAGAAGGCCTCTTGGCCGACATACCAGAGGGCGACCTTGAGCAGTACCATTTCTTCCCCTTTCGATGGGAAGAGGAAGAACCCAGGGCAAGCAGCGCCTGGTCCCCAACCTGGATCGGGAACTGGCACACTTCTTTTGTGTTTATTGAAGGACTGTACCCCCCCCCAAACACCAGACTGGCTGTGATCAGACCCACCCTCCGGAGAGGGTGGCGGACCAGACTCAGCCCAGCTGCCAGATCAGCCTTCCAAAGGAGACTCCTACCATCACCGTCCATGGTCGACTCTGTTTTTCGGCATGGCTGAAGAAACTGACGAATCTTCTTCCTTTTTTTTTTTTTTTAACTAAGGAAAATAATGAACAGAAAATGAATACTGAATGAACTAAACACTGTTGTCATATAGACGTAAAGATCTGATTCCCATCGGGCGGGCGATGTCGACACTGATGTGCACTCGATGGCGGGGAAAAAAATGTAGGTGGTTGGGGGTCTTTGCCAAGATAGGCTATGTAGCTCAAGGCCAGCCCTCGTGGTGCCATGCATGCACGCAGCCTACCTCGGTGCTGGCTTCCTGAAGATTTTTGGCTCCCGGAGGGTCCTAGCACCTCCAGCTGAGAATCCCACAGCAGTTTGAATAAATGGTGAAGACTTTGTCCAGGAAGATCACCGTTCCAGTACATGAGGCTGCTGCTTCAGCACTTGTTGCTGATCAGGCACTCTCCTCATTGTTGTAATCATGCTGCATGTCAGCAGCCATTTTAGAGAAGCTGAAGGAGGGAAGTCTGAATTGGGAGAAGCTGTTCTTTATATTTTTTAAATGCTACGAAACTGCATTTATCTTAATTACCTAAATGCTCCCCACCACAGAAGTGAGACTGACTGGCCTATGGTTGCTAGCTTCCTCCCTGCTGCCGCTCTTATGTAGAGGGACCATGTCTGCTGTCCTCCAGTTTTTCAAAACCACATCTGTTTCCAGTGACCTGTTGAATAAGGCCGGCAGTGGGGCAGCTAACACCTCCCAGAGTTCCTTTAGTACCCATGGGTGTATCCCTTCTGGTCCCATGGCCTTGTCCACCTTCAGAGTTGCAAGTCCTTTCAGGACTCTTTCCTTGAAAAAAAGACTTGTGTCCACCTCTCCCCCTCCTTTGTTTGTGCTGCTCCCTGGTTGTACATTACCCACCTTCCTGCACTGTCACAGCAGCTGTGTTAGAAAGTTAGATCAACTTTCTGGATTTTGTACCTTAGGTGGTGGCCTTGGGGGGTGATGCCCCCTATGAAGTGAAGGATTTTCTTTTATCCAGGAGATATTATCTTTGATGTATGTGTTGGGGAATACAGGACTTCTTTTGGGGTAACTGATTTCTACTGCGAAGATATTGGTTTACACGTTAACAGTTACAAAATTTGGGTATTCTGAAACCATTTTAAGGTAGTATTTTAAGAACCCGATACTCTATCTTTTTTTAACCTCCTTTTATGATACCCTTGTAAAGGAATATGACTATGTATGTATGTAATGCTTTGTTTCACAATAAAAATCATATTTAAAAAGAAAGTTAGATCAACTTGTATGTGGTCTAACTTCCTGATGCGATTGCACAAAATGCGGCGAGGTGGCGCTGCAAATCGGCGGCACTCTTTTGAAAATACAGCCCTTATGTTCTAGCTGCTTGTTTGTGTTAAAACCGGTTTCATGTGTCCCTGGGTGGTAAATGGAGGTCTACATGTCTTCATAGCTAGGTGGCTAGGCTTGGCCCTGTTGCTGAACTGGATTTCTTTTTTTCTGAATTGAGATTGTTGTGTTCTACTTTGCAGTTCTCCAAAATTCGTGACAGCAGAAAGCATGAAGAAGAGCAGATGTTAAGAGAGAAGGAAATAAGTGCACAGAAACAAGTAAGCTATTATACACAAATGTATACAAATTAAAAGCAGTTTCTGATTGCCAAAATCTGTGGACAGAACTTTATATTATTTGAATATATGCTTCAAAAAGAAAATTAAGTTAGAATCAGTGGTCCTCCTTCTGGAATTTATTTTATTTACCTGTATTTATTTGAATACTTGTGACCAGCAAAGGCATGTTGCGTCGAGGCACGCTTCCAGGTGCGTCTTGGGGGTGGGAAAGACAATGGAGGTGCATGAGCAGAAACTAAATAGTGCAAGGCACATTATTCATAAAGAAAAAATAAGCATGCTTAGTTCCCTACTATTTTCTTTATAGATAATTCCAGAAGAAGATTTCTTTTACTGTCCCTATCCTGCCTCCCTCATCATCTCCACCAAGACCTTACCTGCAGGCATTGCCTCAACCCCAGAGGATCCCCCGCCGTGCACAGCATCTGAGAGTTGCTGCAGACAGGGCTATTGACCATCCCCTAAAGGGGCAGAACTGCCTCGGGAGGTCCATGGAGTAAACTAGCCTAGCTGGGACAAGGCCTTTGCAAATTCTGCTTACCTAGAAATAAAGCCAGACACCTATAAAAGTACCCCTAACAACCCACCCCACACTAGAACGTCAATGAATTAAACCAATGTTGACCCTCCTAAAAACAAAACCGTCTCAGATTTGTACCCACCTCCTTGACTCACACTACAGGCACGCAATTAAATAATACAACAAACGTTTAATACAATCATACAGCACAGATCTTCTTTGAGGCTAACTCCTCTACTAGGCCACACCTTGGGACTATAAATGTCAGAGCCAGGACCACATGGAAATTTTTGCTAGCCAGGGGGCACCCACCGTGATGTCCCACGTCTATGCCTGAAAAGCGTGGGCAGACCCATCACTCCAAAAAAGTTTGCAGTTTAATAATATAACAGTATAAACAAATGGTGCAAACCTCACAAATGCTGATAGCACAGACTGGGAGGGCAAGGCAGAGCCCCACTGACTTCTGCCAGTTTCACAGTAGCCTCTTCAGGAAGTGTCCCACAGGTGTAATGGCAATCAGTTTAAAGCACAGTCTTAAAGGGGCAGTGCACAATTCTAATTGGTCAAAAAGCCATCACTGCGTAAGTACAGTATCATTTCAAACTTGCAAAATAATAACATTTTATCTAACATACACTCCAAATCTCTTAGATTAACATTGCTCACAAAGAGCTCATGGTTTATAAACTGAAAATTGATACCAATTAGTGAAATAAAAAAATAAAACAAAAATAAACAAAAACCTAATACAGTGAATAATATTAATGATAATGCTAGGGACTTACAACCATGACAAAATTCATATATATATATATATATATATATATATATATATATATATATATATATACCTAATCAGGTTAGGTGCTCAGAGCCATTCTTGGGACCAGATAATTCCAGACCAAATCTGTGGTCATGGATATTAAATAATAATATATAATTCCATTAAGCGTTAGCTACTCCCTGAACACTAGCAGGTGTGTAAAACAGAAAAATGTGTGCAAATTTGACATCCACTATTTCCTAAACATTAGTAGATATGTATAATCCCAAATACTGTAGCTATCAAAATAGATAGTAATCAACAGTACATACATAAAGCTGCATTCTAAACATGGAAAAAAGACCATGTATGCACAATCAGATAGAGGTTATTAAAAATCCTAGCCAGAGTTCGAAACAAATTATGAGCTCCGTAAGCTGCTTTTGACTATACATAAATCCAAATATATGTCTGAATGCACATATATATTCCTATCTACACCATATTCAAATCTAGGTTTATGATAGACAAACTCCAGCCTGCGCTTACAGCATTTGTGAGGTTTGCACCATTTGTTTAAACTGCTGAATTGTTAAACTGCAAATGTTTTTGGCATACATTTTGTGTCGTTGCCTTGTTCGGTGGTGGGTAGGCTGGATTCTGAGATTCATGTAGTGAGTATTCCTGGAGCACACCCAGCTCTGGGGCTGCTGCTTGCAGAATGCTGGATTTGTATCTGTATTTGCAGGTCAGCCCGCAGCAACCACCTTTTCTGGGCAGTAAATAAGTGTATTGCTTTTTGCAGTTTGCATAGCAGATAGATACAAATTTGGGGTGCTTTAAACCTCAGTTCCCGTGTGTGACTGTCACACGGAACTGAAAAGTCCAGACTGTTGACCGGCATTCGGCTGGGGAATGCTGGTGGGGCCCTTGTTACAGCCCTCTTTTCAGACACTGGGGCGGGGGACCCCTTTTATACTGAAGATTTACCTACTCCTGAAAATGCTAACAGTAGTGAGCAGCCACAACAGACTGCAGCACCTCAAACTGAACCTGAAATTAATCTGGCATTTCGTGAGTTCGAAGCAGCTGTCCTTAAAGCAAGACATGTATTCTGGCACCGCACTATTTTGGAGGCCTATGTTAAAATGGACAGGGTGCCCCATGGAATGAGGATATTAAAATGGCCCGGCTATGGTGAGGAGAGAGAGAGAGAGAGCTTGATGAATGATTGGAGAAAACAGATGCAAGCTGCATCAATGTTATTCATGCATTGTCTGATACAAGATTACATTGAACAGCAAAAAGAAATTGAGGTGCTAGTTAAGGCCGGAAAGGATCATATTACAGGGTTCAAGGAAGATCCAAACTTTCAAGAATTTGAGTCGATCTTAAGAACAACAGTCCTTAAGCAGGAGGAGAGGTTAAAGCAGCAAAAACTAATTAAGAGGGAGAGAGATCGTAAAGCTTATTTGTTTGACCGTATTTTTACCTGGAAAAAGAACTCTGGTCCCTCTTTTGCAACCTCCCATAAGGGGCGTCGCCAAAAACCCTTCTGGAAGAAGAATAAGAGAATTGGTAACAACAAAAATCAACGTGACCATAATACAGATCCTGACTTGCATGCACCCGGCCCGACTCTCAAGTCTGTTTTGAAGAACCCCAATCAGACTTTTGACCACTTTACATCCGCCTCCGAAATGGAGTCGTCTGACGATTTTTTAAAGGAAGAAATCGAAGAGGAGGAATCACAGAGCACGTTGACCTCTACTGTGACGTCAGCGACATCAGCAACATTGGCCCCACAACACAGCTCGAGATCTGTTCAGTTCCAGTTCAAGGCAACAGGAAGACAAGACGGGGGGTGGGGGGGCTCCGGAATCGATTGAGGCAACATGCAAAAGAACTCTGGAACAACATCAGGATGACTGCCGGACTTCTTACAAGACCCAACCAGCGAGGAGAAAATAATTGTTATCAATCTCTCTTCATTTGACTTGAAGGACATGCATAAACATGTACTTTCCAGAGGTCTTAACTTTGTTCCAGCGTGCAGTACCCGACCATTTGAGAGGTACATTGGTATTAATAAATACACCAGAAAACTTAATTTGAAGGTTTTCTTTTCAAAAGCGCAACACCGACAAGGCCGAGGGTTGGATATAGAAATGGGGTTGGATTGTGACCAGTCGGTTGACAGTACAGTGTTTGAACATGTAGACACAAGTAACTGTATGTCTGAATTCAAAAAGTTCTCCACCTTCATGCCTGCTTATTCCACTGCAGTCCTGTCTTTTGAAAGAGCAGTCCTTAATGATTTGGAACATATTCCTAATGATGAACACCACACTGGGTTTAATAATTTCTCAAGGGCTGAAAGGGACGCTCTACAAGAGCTGCAACATAATCTACACTTAATAATGAAACCTGCAGACGGGGGTCCACTATATCCTGATGGATGTGGACAAGTATAAGAATGAGATCTTTAAACAACTGTCTAATACCTCTTTTTATACAGGCCTTTACAGTGACCCCACTGTGGGATTTAAGGCAGAAATTGGTAAGTATCTGAAGGGAGCTTATGAGATGGGCATTAGCACAGAACAGGCCATGGGTTTTCTGAAGGTGGATTTTCCAGTTAGGCAAGCTATTTACGTTCTGCCCAAAGTTCATAAGTCCCTCATTGATCCCCCAAGGTGCCCAGTCCTATCTGGGATAGGATCCCTGACAGAACCGCTGTCTAAATTTGTGGATGGGCACATAAAGCACATAGTGCCTACACTGATATCTTATATCAGGGACACCACCCAGATCTTGTGCGGGGATTTAGAACTAGAATCATCATGGTTGCTGGTTACTTTGCACATGGAGTCCCTATACTCCAGTATACCCCACGATGGGGGTCTCTGTGCACTGAGGTTTTGGATTGAGAATAGTACCACATATGACCCAGTATTTTGTGATTTTTCTGGTGGATTTGTTTGAGTTTATACTAACAAAGAATAGTTTTCTCTTCCAGGACCAACATTTTTTACAAACATAGGGCACTGCAATGGGGGCAACTTTTGCCCCCACATATGAAAATTTATATTTGGATCTGTGGGAGCAGGATACTATTTACAATCAGACATCAAACCCGTTTTATGATCTTATTGATCTTTGATGACGTTTTATTGATGATGTGTTCATGGTGTGGCAGGGGAGTTTGGAACAGCTGGAAGATTTCGTGAGATACCTGGAGCAATCCAAACAAAATCTTAGATTTACTGTACATCAGTCCAATGAAAGGATACATTTTTTTGATCTGGATATACAGAAGGGCCCCAGTGTGGAAGTAGTTACAGACCTATATCGTAAAGAAACTGATAGAAACAGCCTCTTGCTGTCCACCAGTTGTCACCCGCGCCACACCATCGACAACATCCCCAAATCACAGTTTTATAGGGTCAAACGAAACTGCTCTGATTTTGAAATATCCGCTGTGAGATGTACAGAGCTGAGCCAGACATTTGTTGATAGGGGGTATAGTATAACACATTTGGATAGGGTCCAATGGCAGGTAGACCAGATTCCAAGACAGGAGTTGTTGCAATATAGGGAGAGGCAAGACACCGTACAAGACAAGGTTCTGTTCATCACCAAATATGGTATAGATAATGAGGGATGTTAAAAAGACCCTGCAGAAACACTGATGCATTTTAGCAACTGAACTAGCTTTAAAGGGAATGGTGGATGAACAACTACAGATAGTATATAAAAAAAGGGAAAATCTGAAGGACTCTTTAGTCTATAGTTTTTTGCCCTATAGAAAGTCCAGCTCTATGGGCTGGATCCCCACAGCACCTAAGGGATGTTACCAATGTGGTCGGTGTGTACAGTGTAAAATAGTACTTAAAGAGCAGGTACCTACTGTCAGGCACCCAGCTCCCCTTAAACATATATAATAGTAGATTTGCTCTACTGTTGAGGGGCATTAAAAATGTTATGTGCTTCCCTCTGGTTAAAAAGTTGCATCACCCCATATTTGCACCCCCATAAAAACAAAGCCATTCTAGGGACATGGATATGTTGTTCATCCACACTATCTGGCAGGTTCCTTGCCGCTTTAAATCTTGCCGGAAGGTCTTCAAGCTGGCTCCTCCCACCCACCCGGGTGGTAAAACCCTCGGCTCCGCCCCATGACGCCAGATCTTTCTTACTGCTTGGAAGCTCAGTTTCCCTCCTTAACGCTCTGCATGATAGACTGGATCCTAACTCTTCGGTTCGTCCGAAACTCATTTTAAAATTTTCAAGACTTCGGTCTTCCTTTTCCCTCACGGCTGCGATGGACAAATCGACTCCCGGTTTTCGGGGGTGCCCTTGTGGGCAGAAGATGTCCAGGACGGATCCGCACTCCACGTGCGTCTACTGTCTTGACCTAGAACACGACCCGCAGGCCTGCGACTCATGCCACGTTCGTTCTGCTAACGTCTTGAAGGACGCCTGCTTTCGGTTGAAGCTGGGAGAAGCGAGAAGTGTTATCTGCGGTAAAGTCAAAAGAGGCCCGCTGGTTACGTGACGGCTGGCTCAGCTGAGCAGTTCGAGCAGATGATCGCCCTCGAGGAGGAGGTGGCCCAGGCCGCATCATCCTCTTCCTCGGTCGCGGCATTTATCCTGCTCTCTTTGGGTACCTCATATTATGCTTCATTCAAGGAGCTTTGCCAGTCCCTTTCCACGAAGTGAGAGGGGCCATCGGGACATTCTTCTCGGTCCAAAAAGAAGGATTCCAAGGGTAAGTCCCATCGTCGGCGTTCGTGGGAGCGGGAGAGGTCCCCTTCCCCGGACAGCTGACCGTCGACTTCGGTTGAGGTTGCGGCTAAGGCTGCTGGCTTCACGGCGTCCCCGTCAGGTCAGCCGGCCGAGACTCCCTTCGACGCGGTCAAGATTTTTCTCGACCCATCGGACGGGTTGTTGACTGGTGAAGCAGACAACCCTTCTTCGCCGGTTCCCCCGGTGGAGACCAAGGTGCAGCAGTCCCCGGTTAAGGTTTCCGAGCCGAGGAAAGAGCTGGTATCCCCCGCTCCTTCCCAGGCCCATCCTCAGACACACCGAGGATCTCGGTCTTGGTCTTGGACTTCTTCTCGGTCCAGCCGACATCGGCGGTCTTGGTCTCGGCACCGAGGTAAGCGGCGACGCCGCTCGTCCTCGTCTTCCTCCTCGGAAGAGAAGAGGCTTCGGCACAAATTGCGTCGACGCTATGAGGAACTGATGTGGCAGCAGTTACTTTTGTCCGGGAGCAAGTCGACACTGATGCCTTCCCCGGCCATCAAGTGGCTGTCACCCGAATGGCCGAAACAACCTCTCGTTGCAGTTGAGATGCCCAAGCCTGGGCCAGTTGTTCGGCCGAAACCTGCTGCCCCACCGATTGTGGTGGAACCTCCGCCTCCACAACCGAAATCGGAGGCGCCGACCAAGGACTCTCGGTCGGGGTCAAGGCCAGTCCCACAGGTTGTCGGTCACCCTCACTCCTGACCGTCCTCGGCAGGTGGAGGGTGGCTCAGGCCCTAGGCAGCTCTTCGCGGACTCCTCGGAGTCCGACGACGGCTCGTCCCTGTTCTCCATGCCGGTTGACCTGGAGTCCTCCAGGGGCCAGTCACTGGACGGAAGCCCATCGTCCTTTATGCGTCTGCTTCGGCTCATCTCGGAGTCCACCGGGATGCAGCTCGAGCCCGTATCCAAACGGGCCAGGTATCCCCTGACGGAGATGCTGGACCGAGGGGATTCACCCACGGAGGCCTTTCCGATGGCTGAGGCCATTGTAGGCCCAGCCTTGGAGCTTTGGCAGCGGCCTGCTTCCTGTCCTGTGCCTTCAGCCAGGATGGCCAGGAAGTATGCGGTCCCTACTGGCTCTTTCTGCCAAGGGGTTGGTCACCGACAGCGTTTTCTGGTGTTCCAGGAATGCTAGGGACGTGGACAAGCCCCCTGACAAGGAGTCCAAAAAGCTGGACTACGCTGGGCGCAAGGTGTACGCTGCGTCCTCCCTTGGCCTCCGCCAGGCCAGCTCGATCGTCCTGATGGCACACTTCTCCCACACCCTCATGGGCTCCCTGGATGAGGTGATCCCTCATCTCCCGGCTGACCTGCAGACCACGGTCCGACAGGTTCAGGACCAGGGTAGGGCGGTGGCGAAGCAGCAGCTCCAAACAGCTCTGGACATAGGGGATTCCTGTGCCAGATTGGTTGTGGCCGCGGTGGCCATGTGCCGCAAAGCATGGCTGAGGATATCCACCTTCACGGTGGATACCCAGCACAAGTTGGCGGACGTCCCCTTCTTGGGGACCGACCTCTTCGGCCCTGGAGTGGAAGGTCACCTCCAGTGGATCGAGAAGTCCAATGCCACTCTGGACTTGGTCACCTCTGCCCAGAAGGACAAAGCCGCCGACAGCAACAGCACAAGCCCTTTCGTCCTTCTGCGCCTGGGCGGCCCAGCCCAACAGCACCAGCACCAGGGCGAAGGCCAGAGGTCACATCCCAAACCCAAGCCTGCGGCTTCCTCCAACAGGAAGCAGGGAGGCAAAGGCCCAGGAGGTCCATCAGCCGGTCCCTCCTTCAAGCCTGCCGAGGGACGGGTTGAGGGGTGTCGGCCCCAGCCTCGTCAATCCCCCCTGGGGACAGCTCCGCCACTTCCTTTCCACCTGGTCCGCTATCACCACAGACTGCTGGGTGTTGGAGGAGGTAGGAAAGGGCCTGCCTCTGGAGTTCGAGCAGGCTCCACCCTTTTGAGGGTTTCGACGCCCCTCGGGGGCCACGGGTCTTCTCACTGTCGGCCTGCCAAGCCGTGTGCCCTGCTTCTCGAAAAGAGGTGATCAGAAGGTGGCGGATCCTCCCTTAGACCCGGGGTTTGTGTCCAGGTATTTCCTGGTCCCAAAACGGATGGGGGCTGGTGCCCCATTCTCGACCTGCACGACCTGAACAGATTCCTAAGGTCTCGGACCTTCAGGATGGTCACTCTGGCTCAGATAATCCCATCCTTGGAACGAGGCATGTGGTTCTGTTCCCTGGACCTCCAGGACGTGTTCTTTCATGTCCCAATCTGTCCGTCTCATCAGAGATTCCTCCGCTTCAGAGTGGAGGGATCCCTTTACGAGTTCCGGACCATGCCCTTCGGCGTCTCCCTTGCTCTCAGGGTCTTCTGCAAATGCATGACAGTGGTGACAGCATTCCTGCAGCGCCGAAGGGTCTGGGTGTACACCTACCTGGACGACTGGCTGATTGCAGCCCACTCCAGAGCGGAGGTGGAGCGGTCCACAGATCTGGCCCTCCAGGTTTGCTCTCAGATTGGCCTCCTCATCAACAAGGCCAAGTCAGAACTCGTGCCAAAGCAGGTGATACATTTCATCGGGGCAGAGCTTGATTGTCTTTGAGCCAGAGCACGGCTCCTGCCGGACAGGGCCGAGGTTCTTTCCTCCTTTCCCCAATCATTTCAGGTTGGGCAGTCGCGCCCTGCCTGGGACTTCCTGCGCCTCCTGGGCCTCATGGCGGCCTGCACCAGCATGGTCCGTTGGGCCCGCTGGTACATGCGTCCCCTTCAATGGGGACTGGCTGGCCAGTGGTCACAGTGCTTCGATCCGTTGGATCAGCTAGTGACAGTGACCCAGGGGATGTGGAACGCTCTCCAGTGGTGGACCGTTCCGGCACATCTGCAGGAGGGCATCCCGTTTGTCCTCCCCGAGCCGACGGTCTCTCTATCGACTGATGCCTCTCTGATGGGTTGCGGTGCCCATCTGGGGGAGCACAGAGAGCATGGCCTCTGGTCCCCTCGGGAGTTCCGATGCCACATCAACCTGCTGGAGCTTCGAGCGGTTCGTCTAGCCCTCACCGCCTTCGCTCCGTTTCCACGGGGTCAAGTGGTTCAGATCCAGACGGACAATACCACGACCATGTACTACCTAAACCACCAGGGCGGGACGCGCCCATGCCTCTGTGCAGGGAAGCTTCTGCATTTGGTCTCTGTGCAGCCTGGAGGTGGATCTCCTCGCCATTCACGTGGCAGAAGCCTCCAACACCCTGGCCGATGCCCTAAGCCGGATAGGGGCTGCGTCTCATGAGTGGTCTCTCCTGCCGGAGGTAGTACAAGATCTGTTCTCCCACTGGGGCACGCCTCAGGTGGACCTGTTTGCCTCCAGGGAGAATGCGAAGCTAAGACTGTTTCATGCCCACCCTCCTCAGCTGGGTTCGCTGCAGGGGGATGCCTTCTCGAGGCCGTGGACCCCGGGCCTCTTCTACGCCTTTCCCCCCATTTCCCTTGATCCACAAGTTGCTTTTCAAGGTGAGGAGGGACAAGGCGCAGGTGATTCTGGTAGCCCCAGACTGGCCCCCAGTTCTGGTATCCAGATCTCTCAGTCTCAGCTCAGGCTCCCAAAGGCTTCCAGCCGCCCGGACCTGATCTCAGTCAATCAGGAAGGTATTCCATCCAGACCTTCAATCCCTGCACCTGACGGCCTGGTTGCTGAGCGGCTAGAGTTCCAGGCCTTGGGTCTTTCCGACGAGGTCCTCAACGTCATTGAGGCGTCCCGTAAGGAGTTGACCAGAAAATGCTTTGCCTTCAAATGGAAGAGATTCTCCATTTGGTGTCAGGACAAGGGCCTGGACCCTTCCTCCTGTTCCTTGGCAAGCATTCTGGACTACCTGTGGTCCCTTTCTCAGCAAGGGCTTCGGTCGACGACCCTTAAGATGCACCTGGCAGCCATCTCTGCTTACCAGGCGCGGGCCGGGAAGCAGTCAGTGGCGCAGAAGGTGGTCGGGCGCTTTTTCAAAGGCCTTGATCACATATCCCCTCCGGTGCGAGAACCTCCACCTCCGTGGGATCTGCTGCTGGTATTGGCTAAGCTCATGGGCAGGCCATTCGAACCGATGCACAGGTGACATCTCTCACCTGTCATGGAAGACTGCTTTCTTGGTGGCTATCACGTCAGCCAGAAGGATGGGAGAGCTCCAGGCACTTTCCATCACGTCTCCTTATCTGGTCTTCCACAGGGACAAGGTTGTCCTGCGCCCCCACCCGGAATTCCTTCCGAAGGTGGTGTTGGAGTTTCACCTTAACCAGGTGTTGACTCTGCCGGTGTTCTACCCCAATCACACCTCGGAGGCCGAATATAGGCTCCATACATTGGACCCTAGAAGAGCGCTCGCGTATTATAAGGAGTGGAAGGCTGAAGTTCGGGAAGAGGTTCGCCAGCTGTTTGTCACCTACGCTGAAGCCGCACCTGGCAGGCCTGCAGCCAAGTGGACGATAGGCAGGTGGGCCACCTCCT
This sequence comes from Neoceratodus forsteri, assembly GCA_016271365.2. Lineage (NCBI taxonomy): Eukaryota > Metazoa > Chordata > Ceratodontiformes > Ceratodontidae > Neoceratodus > Neoceratodus forsteri. The sequence continues at coordinate 552,744,387 of CM057452.1, read as the reverse complement.
GCATAGATCTCTGCTATAGGTTGGCGGGCATGGAGCCTCCCAGTGGGATAAGAGCTCATTCTACCCGCCATACCGCTGCATCGGTAGCTGCTTCCAGGGTTGTCCCTATCCAGGAAATCTGCAGGGCTGCTGCCTGGAAGTCAGCATATACCTTCACCCATTACCACATCGACCGTGAGTCTTGCCGGGATGCTGGTTTTGGGGCCTCGGTTCTCCAGTCTTTATTTCCTAAGCAGGGGGTGTGCACCTTGCCTCCTCCTCCCCGAGAACTGCTAGGAGTCTGCCAGATAGTGTGGATGAACAGCATATCCATGTCCCTAGAAATACAGGTTACTCACCTGTAACAGGAGTTCTAGGAATGGTATATGTTGTTCATCCACACGACCCAACCAACCTCCCCGTCTTGGACGCACAACCTCGCTTCCAGCGGCTAGATCTGGCATCATGGGGCGGAGCCGAGAGTTTTACCACCCGGGTGGGTGGGAGGAGCCAGCTTGAAGACCTTCCGGCAAGATTTAAAGCGGCAAGGAACCTGCCAGATAGTGTGGATGAACAATATATACCATTCCTAGAACTCCTGTTACAGGTGAGTAACCTGTATTTTTGTGACACGCCTCCTTTTGTGATGTCAGAAAATGAAGGCTGCTTCTGTGTGCTCCATAGATCTATATTGGTGCCATTTGTCAATGATGTTTAGTACTATTTAGAGTTGCCACTTGGAACAATGAAAGTGACCGCTCCAGTAAACAGGGACTGTTACTCCAGCAGCTGCTTTGATTTGTCTACATGGCACCTCTAAATAGTACTAAACACCATAGACATATTGCATACATATAGGTTAATGACATGCACTCTCAGTATTCATTTTCTGACATCACAAAAGGAGGCACGTCAGACAAGGATTTATTTTTATGGGATGCATATTTGGGGTGCTATAACTTTTTAATCAGAGGGAAGCGCATAGGATTTTTAATGCCCCTCAACAATAGAGCAGATCTACTATTTTATATGTTTGAGGGGAGCTGGGTGCCTGACAGTAGGTACCTACTCTTTAAAACTAAAACCTTTTCCTCAGCCAACAATTCCCAGACCTTTGACATCAGACATTTTATCAGTTGCAGCACTAACAATGTCATTTACCTGGCCACCTGCTTACGTGGGGCATTTTATGTTGGAATGACCGGTCGTCCATTGAAAACCAGAATTTGTGAACATCTTAGCTCAGTGAGACTTAAAGATGGTAAGAGTGCCCTTAGTTTGCACTACAAGGGGTTGGAAGTAGCCAGCATCATGAATTTTCCTTTACAGGAATTGATCATGCATTCATAGGGCCACAGGGTGGTAACATTAATGCCATTTTGTCAGAGAAAGAATCCTTTTGGATTTACACCCTAGGCACACTTAGGACACCAGGCTTGAACGATGGTGTCGACCTCACTGTGCATTTGCACAGAAGAGATCATATGTGTTGTTATTAAACTGTCAGATTTATCTCGGTGTTTTTGTGGTGACTGATACTGAGCATTGTTTTGGTCTCTCTGTTTGAGAAATTATGATGAGTTTGTCTATCATAAAACTAGATTTGAATATGGTGTAGATAGGAATATATATGTGCATTCAGACATATATTTAGATTTATGTATACTCAAAAGCAGCTTATGGAGCTCATGATTTGTTTCGAGCTCTGGTTAGGATTTTAAATAACCTCTATCTGATTGTGCATACATGGGGCTGGATATTCAAACTGCGCTATTCTGTGGCGCAAGCCCTTGCGTTGCGCAAAATAGTTGCGGCTAGTGTGGTCAAGCGATATTCAACGGAGTTGCGCTATTGAGCAACTCCTTTGAATATCACCCCCCGGCCACAGCCACTGTGCATGGTGCAGTGGAACTTGCGCCACCGCAAGTGGCTAGAGTGGAGCATTCAAGATGCGGTGGTGCAAGTACCATTCCGCCATGTGCAAATTTCTGATATTCAAAAGGTGACATGCAAATGGGGCCATAATTCATGCAAGGCACAGGGGGGGCCATTTGCATCTATTTATGGCCCCATTTGCATGCCATTAGCATGCAGGTGCCCCGATCCCCGAGGACTTGCGCCTGGCGCCCTGCCAGGCAGCAGCCATCGGGGACCGACGCCCTGCAGCCTGATTGCGGGCATAAGTGTAAACCTCCCCGACTGGCCCGATCACGGGCATATGTATCTCCCCGACTGACCGATCGCGGCAATAGCAAATCCTCACCCCACCTAGCTCTGATGGTGGGCATAAATTCGCTCGCCGCCCCCTAGCCCGGACAGCAGGGCACAGAGGTCAAACTCCCCCAAGAACATATCCTGGTGGTCCAGTGGACTGCAAGCCCTATCACGGGCATCAAAGAGGTCAAACACTCCCAAGGACCACCTACCCTGGTGATCTAGTGGTCTTCCACCCCACCCTCCACGGAGCCCCACTACCCCGCCTCCCCCTTCCGCCAGCCGCGGGTAGGCATCCCACCCGCTGCCGCCTCGCCACCTGCCGACTGACTGCTCTGGTAGGGCTGCACGCCCATTGGTTCAGAACAAGAGCTACGGGCATGCAGCCCATACCGCATAAGGCAGTCCAGATTTGTGCAGGTGGGTGGGATGCCGCCCGCTGGCTGATGGAGGAGCGGGTGGTGGGGCCTCGGGTGGGTGGGGTGGGGGCCACTAGATCACCAGGGTAGGTGGTCCTGGGGGTGTTTGACTCTTGATGCCCGCGATCGGGTCATGTCCACTGGACCCACCAGGGATATGTTCTGGGGGGTGTTTGATCTCTGTGCTGCCCGCTTGGGCTAGTGGGGTGGGGGTTGTTTTAAACTTATGCCCTGATTGGGCTAGTGGGGGGTGGGGAAGATTTACACATACGCCGCGATTGGGCTAGTGGGGGGGGGAGATTTACACACATGCCCACATCGAGCCAGTCGGGGCCAGATTAGACACATGCCCGCCGACCGGCTAGTGGGGTGGGGCTGTCTACACTTATGTCCGCTGATCGGGCCAGCTCGGGGTTACAGCATGCCCACCATTGCGCATGCGGAGGCACAGGGAGGGCCACCCACAGGTGGCAGCTGCTGTGTTGGCGCCTGCAATGTGCAGCTCACCTGTGGGTGGCCCTCGACTTACTCCTTTTTTTTTGGCTCAGAGTTGTGCAGGCGCAGGTTGACGGTTGCGCCTGCACAACTCTGCACAGCCCGCTGAATATTGGGCTGTGCAGTTTATGCATGATTCATCCCACTCCAGTTCAGCATGCCTTCATTAGTATTGCGCTGTTGCTCAGCTTGACATGGGGGGCGCAACTGCCTCCTGCTTAATATGGCAGAATGGCGCAATTTCAGACTTGCGCAGGCGCAACCCTATTGCGCATGGCGCAACTCTTTTGAATATCTAGCCCACGGTCTTTTTTCCATGTTTAGAATGCAGCTTTATATATTGGAGCGTATGTATACCCTTGAGGAAAGAAGGGAGAGGAGGGACATGATAGAAACTTTTAAGTACCGCATAGGAATCAACAAATTCCAAGAGGGTAGCATCTTTCAGAAAAAGAGATGTGCAAGAACAAGGGGACACAATTTGAAGATAGAGGGGGGGGGGGGATGGCTCAAGGTCACTGTGAGGAAGTAGTTTTTCACAGAGAGGGTGGTAGACGCATGGAACGGCCTTCCTGATGAGGTTGTGGGGTCAAAAACAGTGGGGGAATTCAAGAATACATGGGACAGACATGAGGCAATTCTTGTGGGGGGGTGGGAAGAAACAGGCTGTTGGTTAACTAGGATCTGCAGCGTATTCAGTACGTAGGGAAATGGGCAGACTAAGTGGCCTAAGCAGTCCTTATCTGCTGTCAAAGTCTATGTTTCTGTGTTACTGTTGATTACTATTTAATTTGATATCTGTTTGGGATTATACATATCTACTAATGTTTAGGAAATACTGAATGTCAAATTTGCACACATTTTTCTATTATTACACACCTGCTAGTGTTTAGGGAGTTGCTAATGTTTAATGGAAATATATATTATTATGATTTATTATCAGTGACCATAGATTTGGTCTGGAATTATTTGGTCCCAAGAATGGCTCTGAGCACCTAACCTGATTATGTAGTCTAGGATTCTAGACTGTAGGGTTCTATACATATATAATGTTTTACCCGTTTGTTTGTTTTTTGCTCAGATTCCCTGTAGTTTGAATTTTGTGATGGTTGTAAATCCCTAGCATTATCATTAATATTATTCACTGTATTATGTTTTTGTTTATGCTGTTTCATTTTATTTTTTTATTTCACTAATCGGTGTCAATTTTCTGTTTATAAACCATGAGCTGTTTGTGAGCAATGTTAATGTAAGAGATTTGGAGTGTATGTTAGATAAAGTGTTGTTATTTTGCAAGTTTGAAATGATACTATTCTTATGCATTGATGGCTTGTTGACCAATTAGAATTTTGCACTGCCCCTTTAAGACTGTGCTTTAAAACTGACTACCATTATACCTGTGGGACACTTCCTGAAGAGGCTACTGCGAAATCAGTAGATGTCAGTGGGGTTCTGCCTTGCCCTCCCAGCCTGTGCTATCAGCATTTGTGAGGTTCGCACCATTTGTTTATACTGCTGTATTATTAAACTGCAAATGTTTTTGGCTTACGTTTTGTTTCGTTGCCTTGTTCGGTGGTGGGTAGTGCTGGATTCTGAGATTCATGTAGTGAATATTCTCGGAGCACACTCAGCTGTGGGGCAGCTGCTTGCAGAGCGCTGCAGCTCCATCACTCCCCATTTCTTTTACAGCCATTGATTATCCCCATTGGACCTGCTGAAGGAAACGCTGTCAGCCTTCCCTCTATCATTTATTTTTTTAATTTATTACTGTGTTATTTCATCGTCTATACATGCTGCTGAAATCAAAAGAGTCTTTATTTCAGTATTGTAAGTGTCTAGTGAAAATTTACAAAGAAGTCACACATGTGGTCAGTATGTGCTGTTTGGGCCTGTCTCACAATTTGAGGACTTGTGAGATTTGCCAGAACTTCAGTCAGGCTACAAGGCGATTTTACAAGGAAGCTCTAGAACATTTTCTCGTCTGAAAACTCTTGACAGCCATAGAGAAGGAACAAGGCCCAAAGTCTGTGTCTTTCTCACCGTCTGCCAAGAAGAGTCCACTAAAGTCAAAGGATCGGGACAGGGAATGGTCATTATTGTAGTCTTCCTCATCATCCAGCCTTAAGCATAAACATAGAGGTAAAGAAAGTTCCACTTCACCAGCAAAGTCCTGTTAGCCGCTGAGACAAGGTAAATCTACTATGTCATCACCTGCTCTGACAGCAGTGACTACAGTCCACCCTGACTGTTGATGAGACACCAAGGTCGGGGCTTGGCTTAGGTGCTACTGTACCTAGGATTATCTACAGAAAAACAGGGAGGCGAAGAGTGCCATTAGGGAGGCCAAAGCAGATACAGAGCTGTGTATCGCAGAGGGGGTCAAGAATGGAGAAAAACAGTTTTTCAGATATATTAGTGAAAAAAGGTGGGGGAATCATAAAGCTAGTTGAGGGGGATAGTGTGATAGAGGAGGAGGATGGGCAAAAGACTGCCATCCTAAATTACTTATTTTGCTCAGTTTTCACTAAGGAGGACAGCGGGTCCATGCCAGAGCGTGGCATCAAAGGGAATCTCAGAAATGAGACAGCTATTGTTCACTAGTGAAATGGTTCAGAAAGGGCTGGCTGCCCTCAAGATAGATAAGGCCCTGGGACCAAAAGGGTTGCATCCGAGGATACTCAGGGAATTAGCCATGGAACTGGCTGAACCACTGGTATGTCTGTCAGCTCAATTCCGTCTGGGGAAGTTCCAAGGGATTGGAAGGTGCAGATGTTGCACCACTTCATTTGGGGGGGGGAGGGTGATAAGGCACAGCCAGGGAACTACAGGCTTGTCAGTCTAACCTCTATTGTAGGGAAGCCGATGGAGTCAGTGATCAAAGAAGACCTCATAGACTACCTGGAGAGCAACAGGCTCCAGGATAGTAAACAGCACAGTTTTGTGGCAGGAAGATCTTTCCGTCGTCAGAGTGGGATTGACATTTTTTGGCCTAAAGTATCTTTAATTGTACCTTTAACTGAACGCTAGTTAGTTTTACACAGATTTGCACTTTATATCATTTGTTACTGTATTTTCTAGTATCAGCAATTGTATGCTTTCTCCAAGCAGTGCAGCCATTGTATTTACAGAGTAGTGCAGCCATTGTATTTAACTAGTTAAACTGCTGATTTCTGATGTGTCTGTATATTTTAGCATTGGTGTGGTAGCAGGGATGTGTTTACATAGATAGTGCCCATAGGCTTGAAACTTCAGGCGCCCCCCACCACCACTGACCCGTGCACCCAGTGTGCACCAGGCGTGTCCCACCCAAATACACACACACACACACCTCCCTGCCATGTTCTGCTGAGTTACATCCACACCACAGAGTCCCTGCCTGGTCGCACTCATACTCTTTTGAAAGCTAAACTTGTATAAAACTTTTCCAGAATATGAACATTTTTACAGTCAAAATGTTAAAATTCATTTTAATAAACTGTTTACACTTATTTAGAGGTGGGAAAAGAAACAGTCTATCAGCACACAAGCAAGCACAAACACTCGCTTATTTATGCATTTGATCTGAACAAGGCCAAACAGTGTGCATTCTTATTCAGTCTCCCTAGTTAGAAAAAAAGTAATGCACTGAACAGAACAGAACAAAAGTCACTTTTACCTAAATGGCCTGAGTTCAATCACTGCAGTCATTCGGGGTAGCATTTTAAGGCTAAACTAAAGTAAGTGTCATAACAGACAAGCTGCAAAAATAAATGCACTACCCAAAACTCCCCGTTTTAACTTCTTTAGGAGTTAGAGGGAAAAAAAATATGCAGGTCATGGGGCGGGGGTAGCATTTTAAAATGGAGGCTAGTGGTTAAACGTTTTGTTTATCCAAATGGTCCGAAGGTCAGGGGGCAGCATTTTTGTTACTAAGTGTGGGGATAACATTATTTAAGAATAAAAGCTACTGCAGTGCCAGTCAGTGTCACTGTCTGATAATACAGAACCTGTGGGTAAACTGTCTGAACTCTGAAGCTGCTGCTATCAATTTAATTTACAGGAGAAAAAAAAAGCTTCAAATTCACTGCAGGTCTTGGGGTTGGGGAGGTAGCATGCATCCTGAACTTTCTAAAAAAAAATGGATACACTACAGATCAACCAAGAGCAGCATTTATTTTTGTTACTACATAACACAGACAATAAAATAAGATAAGCTTCAAACAAACTGTCAGACGACGTTGTGTGCAATAAAGCAAAAATGGTACCTGATATGCCTTGAATGATTCTGTGGGAAGGTAAATAGTCTGGCGAAGTTGGCAGTTTTATCCAGACAAGCCGACCAAAAGGACATGACGACCAATCCGTCCGACTAGTTGTGATGAATGATGCATCTGCGTTGATTTGGAACACACCTAGTCTACAGCTCACCTCACACACACACGGTCTGGCACTGCTCACTCAAAAAGATGAAGAACAGTTCTGTTTAATTACTAAAGTAAAGTGGGTCTGGTGCTGGACTGTCCCAGTGACCTCTTGACTTGCTTTCAAATCTCCTGACCAGACCGGCCACGACTACTGGGCTGGCGGCACTGTCTGCACTCACTGTCTGGCAAGGAAGATCCCTCTCAGTCTTTGCTCTCCAGCCTACCCGACTCCTCCACGCTCGCTCAGTCAGGAGAGGACGGAGGATTTGAATTTCTTTCACTTCAGTCCACAATACAGTTAGGTGGACTAAAATTAAGTAGCTGTAGCTGGCTGGTCTAGCTGCTCCAGACTAGTAGTACTCTGCATCTGCTGCTTGCTTCCGATTCCCAAATCTCCTACGCAGTCACACTTGTCTTGTCTCTGCGATGGTGACTCTCCCAGACAGAGACCCAGTGGACTTGAAGACACAATGGCTTGTCTCTCTCTCTCTCTCAGCTGGCAGGGGGGTTGATACAGTTCTCCTACTATCTTCCAAGTACTTTGCTGTACTTGTACTGGGGACATTTAAACTTGCTGCCCCTCTTACTTGAAACGCAGCCAATCAGAGGATGCACAGCCCAGTATACGCCCACCGCGGACCTGATTGAAATCCTAAATCACAAGGTCCGCGGGGCCCTGCTGACTTGCTGAGAATAATAGTTTCATACGGGGGAGGGGTAGAGCGAGCGAGCAGGGCACCAACAGTCAGAGTAAGTACATTGATGTCGGCGTCAGTTAGGGTCAGGTCAGCCATTGCCTAAGCAGGGGGGGCACCAGCAGTCATGTACATTGATGTCACGTCATCCATTGCCTAAGAGGGGGGCTTGCCATCAGCACAACAGCAGGAACAATAAACATTTATGTCTGTCATGACAAAGGGGAGGGCGAGGAGCCAATTGTTTAAATGACGCTGACAGGGGGTCCCTTAGGAGGAGTGTGAACTGGAATGTCTTTAGACTTTTGTGTCTTTTTTTGTTTTGTTTTTAGCAAGACATACTGGCAGACAACACAAGCAGCCAGCCCAGAAAAAAACTCTTTTTTTTATTACTTTTTTTTTTTTTTGCTGCCTAATTTTGCAGGTGCCCCTAAATGGCTGGTGCCCCTAGGCTGCAGCCTAGTTAGCCTATGCACAAAAACGGCCCTGTGTGGTAGCGACTGGGGTCTCCTGGAGCTTGATCGCTGCCGTGGTATTTTCTCAGCTCCCCCCACTGCATAGTTCTTACTAGAGGCTTACTGGTACTTACTATGTAGCCTGTGTTTTGATTCTGTATACTTGCTCTCTTGTTTAGTGGGGGTTCTGGGCTAGTCCCTGCCTGCTGATCATCCCCCCCGGCCGAGCTCATGTTTCACTTTCTGCCCCCTGGGCCCTGTATTTAGTCCAGCACCTTTGTTTCTTCCTCAGGTCATGGAAAAGGTAAGGAAGAAAAGAGCTGCCTTTAGGAAGTACAAGAAAACAGGGAGGAGGGGAGGACAGGGAGGAGTACTTGACAGAATCGAAGGAGATCACAAGGGCAGTAAGGGGAGCCAAAGCATCTACAGAACTCAGGCTGGCACAAGGCATTAAGAAGGGGGAGAAGGACTTCTTTAAGTACATCAGGGAGAAAAGGAGCTGTAAGGACCACATAGTAAGGATTAGGAAGGAGGGGGGTTGGGTGGAAGCAGGATGTGATAAGGCAGAAGCACTAAATGAGTACTTCTGCTCAGTATTTACTAAAGAGAAGAGGGGTGACACCTAAGGTGGAGAATTGGCAGAAGGGGGAGTGGTGACAGATGGGGAAATCATGGAGGGCAGAGTTCGAGAGGGTTTGAAGGCACTGAGGGTGGACAAGGCACCAGGCCCAGATGGCATCCACCCCAGGGTACTGAAGGAGCTGGCAGAGGTCCTTGCAGGACCTTTGGCAGACCTATTTAATACCTCACTACATTTGGGGTGTGTACCTCAGGACTGGAGGATGGCTCATGTGGTGCCCCTCCACAAGAGTGGCCCCAAGGATGAACTGGAAACTACAGACCAGTGAGCCTCACTTCATCGTGGGTAAGCTAATGGAGACTATCCTGAAGGAGAGACTGGTGGCCTCCTAGAGGCCAAAGGACTACAGGACAGCAGACAGCATGGCTTCATACGTGGCAGATCCTGCCAAACCAACCTGGTGGAGTTCTTGACTGGGTAACTAGGCAACTGGACAGGGCCATGCAGTGGATGTCCTGTATCTGGACTTCAGTAAGGCATTCGACTCAGTGCCACATGGAAGGCTGGGAAGAGTTAGTAGTCACAGGGCGGGTAAAGCTGGTGGGACGGGTGGGAAACTGGCTTCAGGGGAAGGCAGCAGAGGATGGTGGTGGGTGGGGAGCTCTCACACCCAAGGGCAGTGACGGCGGTGTTCCACAGGGCTCGGTGTTGGGACCAGTGTTGTTTGGGATATTCATTGCAGACATATCATGGGACATCAAGAGCAAGATCAGTCTGTTTGCTGATGATACCAAGGTAGGCGCGGTGGTGGATGACCTAGGGGATGGCAGGGTTGCAGGATGATCTGGCAAGCTTGAAACCTGGTCAGACACCTGGCAACTGGGGTTTAATGCCAAAAGTGCAAGGTGCTGCATTTTGGGACAAGAACCCAAGGAGGAGTTACCAGCTGGGGGAGTGCAGCTAGCCCAGACAGAGGAGGAGAAGGATCTGGGTGTGCTCATTACAGGGTCAATGAACAACTTGGCACAATGTAGGAAGGCAGCTGCAAGGCCAACAAAATGCTGGGTTGTATTGCAAGGGTATATCCTCGAGGAGGGAGAAGGTGATTTGCCACTGTATAGGTCATTAGTTAGACCACACCTGGAGTACTGCGGCAGTACTGCGCCCATACCTGAAGAGGGACATTAAGTTACTGGAGGGGTGCAGCGAGGACAAAGATGATCAAGTGGCTGGGGACTTATCGTGTGAGAGGAGGTTGAAGGAGTTGAAGATGTACTCACTGGAGGAGAGGAGGGACAGGGGTGACATGATTGAAACCTTTAAATACATGAAAGGAATAAGCAAGACAGGTACAGAGGGGCTGTTCAAAGTAAGGGAGGGGAGGACCACCAGGGGCCATGATATGAGACTGGAGGGAGGAAGGTTCAGGAGGGAGATGAGGAGACACTTTTTTACAGAGAGGGTGGTGGCTGGGTGGAATGCGTTACCTGCAGAAAGTGGTATCCAGTAGAACAGTGGACTGCTTCAAAGGGCAGATGGGACAGGACAAGGGGGAGGGTTAATGAAGGGGAAGGGTGGAAGGGAGGGGCAGCTGCAGAATAAGGGGTGCTAGCTGCACATTCGAGCAGACTTGATAGACCTCTAGGCCTTTATCTGCTGGCAAATTTTGTATGTTCAGCTCCCTACCCAGCCTCAGGACCACAGGAACATCACCGGTCATCCCTCTCTGGCTTATGGGGGCAGCTGCAAGTCATGGAGCTCCCCCCTCTCCCTACCACCAGCCTGTTTCTCAGCTACAGACGTACTGTAGGCTCTCCCCCCCCCCCCCCAAAACCACCCTCCTACCCAGGGGTGGTCTTCCTTTAATCCGCCAGAACCTTTCAGCCCACTTTCTCACCTCTAGCTTCTGCCACCACTGGGTCTCGCCCACCCATCCCCCGCAGTAACAGTGTAGTCACCCCTTTTTATTTTCTTGTTTGTCTGCCATTACCCCTAAACAATCTGCTTCCTCCCTCCCACTGTTATAGTCCTCCGCCTCCTGTTCCACCTTTCCTCTTATGTTTCCACCTCCTCCTCCTTCCTTACACTGCCCACTCCTGCAACTCTCACTCTTGCAGCCCACGTAGTATACACCTTTCGTGGGATTTGAACTTGGCTCATCCCTGGCCTACTGCTACAGCCAGATGCCCTAACCATTGGGACAGCACTGCCTTCTGCTGCTACTGGTGTTCTACGGTTATATAGCACTCAAGATGAAGTTAGTCCTGCTCCCCCTGCTGGCAGCCTCCCTGCTAGGCACTCTGATAGGTGTTGTTCTAGGATCGTGGATATATTGTTCATTCACACTTATTGGCATTTTCCCTTTCCCTTTAAGGATCACCAGAAGTCTTCAAGCTGGCTCCTCCCACCCACCCGGGTGGTATAACCCTCGGCTCCACCCCATGATGCCAGATCTTCCTTTCTGCTGGAAGATTCGGTTGCCTCCTTCATGCTTCTGCATTTTGTAGGCCCTGGCTTCTAAACCTTCGGTTATTCCGAAACTTCGTCTACTTCACATTAGCGACCGTGACTCTTCTGCTCAATTATGGAAGACAAGTCTTCCCCTGGATTTCGCCAGTGTTTGTGCAGCCAGAAAATGTCATGCACCGATCCCTACACCGTGTGTGTATACTGCTTGGATGTCAGCCATGACACCTCTAAGTGCGACTTCTGCCTTGCATTTCACCCTAACATCCTCAACGACCGTCTCGCATGCCTGAAGTTGGGGAGGCCGGAAAAACAGAATCCTCCAGTGAAATCAAAGGAGGCTCGATGGGCGGTTTCCGCGGCCACGGGATCCACCGAGCAATTGGAACGTATGCAAGCCTTCGAGGAGGAAGCGGCTCGGGCTGCAGAATCTTCCTTTCTGAGCCTCTTAGTTCCGCTTAACCTGGGCTCCACCTTCTCGGGTTCTTTCCATGAGTTGTGCCAGTCTCTCCCGACTAAAGGGGACGGTCCTACAGGCACACACTCCTCTCGGTCCTGTAAGCAGGAAAAGGACCTGGGATCATCTTCGTCTCGGTGAAGAAGTTCTTGGGATTGGGAGAGATCTCAGTCATAGGAACCGGCAGTCTCGACTTCGGTCAAAATTGCCTCTTCGGCCACTGGCTTCTCGGCCTTGCCATCTGGCCAGTCAACCGAACTGTCGATCGATGAGGTTGAAATAGTCATCGACTCGATTGACCCATTGTCGCCGACTCTCTTGATTGGGACTCCGGTCCTTTCTTTCCCTGATGAGGAGACCCAGTCCATTGGGAATCCCGTTGAGGATGTGGTCCCTAACCCTTGGAAATCACCAGTCCCGCGGGTGTCTCCTGAGCGACCGAATCAGCCCATCCGATCTCTGTCGAGGTCGAGGGCCCTCTTGACTGAGAGGCCGAGGAAGAGCCACAAGCATTCTAAAAAGTGGCGACGCCATCGGTCATCCTTGCCCTCCTCGGATGAGGAGAAGCTGTGGCAGAAACTCCGTCTGCACTACGAAGACCTCATGTGGCAACAGCTAATTTTGTCCGGGCACAAGCCGACCCCAGCTTCTACCCCAGCCATTACTTGGCTTTCTCCTCCCAGGCCGAAGCCGACTCCTTCGGAGCTGATTAAGTTAGTTCCCCCACTCATGGAGCCGGCGAAACCTATGGTTCGGCCTATACCGGTCTCTCCACCGATTGTGGTGGAACCGCCGGCCAAGCAGCCTGTGGGAAGGGCACCTTCCAAGGGAGATAGACCAGACACTGGGCTTCCCCGGCATCATTCGGTCACTGTCACCCTGGACTGCCCTCGGCGGGTCGCAGGTGACCTAGGCGATCGACCGTTGTATCTAGATTCCTCGGATTCGGATGAGACCGGCCTATATTCTCATCCTGGGGATGATGAATCGGCTGGTGGGCTAGAGACGGAGGGAGGTCCTACATCTTTTCAGGGCATTCTTCACCTCATCTCTGAGTCTGCAGGGATGCCCCTAGACCCTATGAAGAAAAAGGCGGAGTACCCTCTCATGGACATCCTCCAGAGAAGGGATACCCCGACGGAGGCCTTTCTGGTGGCTGAGGCCATAGTTGGCCCGGCTCTAGAACTTTGGCAGTGTCCTGCCTCTTGTCCAGCTTCATCTGCCTGCATGGCCCGCAAGCATGCGGTGCCCATGGGGTCCCTTGAGGGGTTCACAGAGCACCCTTCAGCCGAGAGCCTGGCGACTGCCTCTGTGTTCAGGCGTACTGGCAGTTCTGTCAACACTGACTGACCTCCTGAAAAGGAATCCAAAAATGTGGATCATTTGGCTCGAAAGGTCTATGCAGCCTCATCTTTAGGTCTCTGTCGGGCAAGTTCGGCCATCATGATGGCACACTTCTCCCATGCCCTCTTTGGGTCTTTGGATGAAGTCCTCCCACACCTCCCCATGGACATGCAGACCACGGTCAAACAGGTCCGGGATCAGGGCCGGGTTGTTGCCAAACAGCAGCTTCAGACAGCCCTGGACATTGGGGATTCTTGTGCCCACTTGATGGCTGCCGCAGTTGCCTCTCGCTGCAGGGCTTGGCTGAGACTCTCCTCTTTCCCGGTAGATACTCAGCACAAACTAGCTGATGTGCCTTTCCTGGGCACTGACCTTTTCAGCCCAGGTGTGGCTGGTCACCTTCAGTGTATTGAGCAGTCCAATGCCACCTTGGATGCTATATCTGCTAAAGGTTTATCGAACAAGAAGCAGCAGCAGAAGAAGAAGAAGCCTTTTCAGCACTCTTCCCGTGCAGCCCAGCAACCCTCCTTTCAAGGAGGACAGCAGCAGGCTCAATTTTGGCACCCCCGGCAGAAGCCTTGGCCCTCCCAGGTCCATAAAGGAGGCTGAGGTTCAGGTCCTGTATCCTCCTCCAAGCCTGCTCAGTGATGGGGTGGGGGCTGCTACCCCCTCTCCCCTCACGCCAGCTCTGGGTCCTCCCGTGGGGGGCTGGCTCCGCCACTTCCTTTCCACCTGGTCCACTGTCACCACGGACAGGTGAGTTTTGGAGGTGGTTGGTCAGGGACTGCCTCTGGAATTCAAGCAGTACCCTCCAAGCCGAGCCCGCTCCCCTTGGGAGGAAAGAGTATCCGCCCATACTCAGTCAGCTCTCCGAGATGACATCGCTCAGCTCCTCCTCAAGGAGGTAGTAGCTTTAGTGGCAGATTCTCCAGCAGATCCAGGCTTTTTTCTCCAGGTACTTCCTGGTGCCCAAGCGGACGGGGAGTTGGCACCCCATTCTAGATCTGCACGACCTGAATCAGTATCTCAGATCACGCACCTTTCAGATGGTCACTCTGTCCCAGATCATACCATCCTTGGAGTGAAACGTGGTTCTGTTCACTGGATCTGCAGGACGCCTTCTTTCACGACCCAGTCCATCCATCTCATTGGCGGTTCCTCTGCTTCAGAGCCGAAGGCACCCTATACGAGTTCCGAGCCATGCCGTTCGGGTCTTCACCAAATGCACTGCAGTGGTGGCAGCCCATCCGCTCTGTCCACCGGGAGCCGAGCTCTGACTTGAAGAGAGTCGAGCTCTGCCCCAGTGAAGTACATCGCCTGGGAAGGCACGAGTACCAACTTGGCCCCGCTGATCAGGAGGCCGAGTTGGGAGTAGGTATGGAGGGCCAGGTCCCTGGACCTCTCCATCTCTTGCTGGGTGGGACCTTCTAAGAGCCATTCATCGAGGTGGGGTAAATTCTGATCCCTCAACACCTGAAAGGTTCTCTCCTCCTTTGTCCAGTCATTTCTGGTTGGGCAATTGCGCCCTGCCTGGGATTTTCTGCACCTTCTGGGTTACAGGGTAGCGTGCACCTCCGTGGTCCGTTGGGCCTGGTGGCACATGTGCCCCCTCCAATGGGAGCTGGCCGCCCAGTGGACTCAGCACCACGGTCATTTTGACCAGCTGATCTCTGTAACCCAGAAGATGTGGGATGCTCTCCAATGGTGGACCACCCCAGACCAGTTGCAGGAAGGGTTCCTGTTTGTCTGCCCTGAGCCGACGGCCATCCTCACGACCGATGCCTCTCTCATGGGCTGGGGAGCCCACATGGGGGACAAAAGGGCCCACGGGTTCTGGACCCCCGAGGAGTCCCAATACCACATCAACTGGCACTGTCAGCTTTCGCTCCTCAGCTCTGGGGTCAAGTGGTTCAAGTCCAGATGGACAATACCACGACCATGTACTACCTCAACAAACAGGGCAGCACGCATTCCCATTTGCTTTGCAGGGAGGTGCTCCACATCTGGACCCTCGTCAGCTGTCTGGAGGCAGATCTCCTAGCTATTCATGTGGCAGGAGCCTCAAACCATCTTGCGGATGCTCTCAGCCACTTAGGCGAGACCTCCCATGAATGGTCTGTCCATCCAGAGGTAGCTTATAGCCTGTTCTCCCACTGGGGCAAATCTGTGGTGGACCTGTTTGCCTCCAGGAACAACACCAAGCTGAGGCTGTTTCATGCCCACCCCCCTCAGCAGGGCTCACTGCAGGGGGATGCCTTCTCGAGGCCATGGATCCCAGGCCTCTTCTACACCTTCCCTCCATTTCCCTTGATCCACAAGGTGCTTCTCAAGGTGAGGAGGGAGAAGGCGAAGGTGATTCTGATAGCCCCAGACTGGCCATGCCAGTTCTGGTATCCAGATCTCCTCAGCCTCAGCTGCAGGCCCCTGGAGCAGCTTTCAGCATGCCCGGACCTGATCTCTCTCTATCAGGGAAAGGTATATCATCCAGACCTTCAATCCCTGCACCTCACAGCCTGGTACTTGAGCGGCTAGAGTTCCTGGCTTTGGGTCTTTCTGAGGATGTCCTCACCATGGTGGAGGCATCCAGAAAGGAATCGACCAGGAAATGTTATGCCTTCAAATGGAAAAGGTTTTCCATTTGGTGTCAGGGCAAAGGCCTGGACCCTCTGTCCTGTCCAGTGGCTACCATTCCAACTACCTTTGATCTTGTCCAAAGGGGTCTTCGGTCATTGATCCTTAGGGTGCACCTGGAAGCCATCTCTGCTTACTCACGGGCTAGCTTCAATGATGTTGGAAGCGGGAGACAGTGGTCAGGTGCTTTTTAAAGGCCTGACTAGTATATCTCCTCCAGTGTGTGAACCTCCACCTCCGTGGAATCTACTGCTGGTACTGGCAAAGCTCATGGGCAAGCCATTTGAACCAATGCACAAGTGTGCGTTGTCACACTTGTCTTGGATGACGGCCTTCCTGGTGGCTATCATGTCTGCCAGAAAGACAGGGAAGCTCCAGGTGCTTTCAGTGGACTCCCCTTATCTGGTCTTCCACAGGGACAAGGTTGTCCTATGCCCCCACCCGAAATTCCTTCCGAAGGTGGTGTCAGAGTTTCACCTTAACCAGGTGTTAACTCTGCCAGTATACTACCCTAATTACACCTCAGAGGCCAAATACAGGCTCCATACCTTGGACTTGAGATGAACCCTGTCCTATTACAAGGAGAGGACAGAGGAAATTTGGGAAGAGGTTCACCAGCTGTTTGTCATCTACATTGAAGCCGCTTCTGGCAGACCTGCAGTAAAATGGACTATTGCAAGGTGGATTACATCTTGCATAAGTCTGTGCTATGAGCTGGCGGGTATGGAGCCTTCCAGAGGGATAAGAGCTCAGTCTGCCCGCCATACCGCTGCATCAGTGGCTGCTTCCAGGGACATCCCTATCCAGGAAATGTGTCAGGCTGCTACCTGGAAGTCAGCAAACACCTTCATTACCCATTACCACATTGAACTTGAGTCACGCCGGGATGCTGGTTTTGGGGCCTCAGTTCTCCAATCTCTTTTCCTCAAGTAAGTGTCAGTGGGGGTGTGCGCCTTGCTTCCCTCCTCCCGGAGAACTGCTAGAAGTCTGCCAATAAGTGTGGATGAACAACATATCCACAATCCTAGAAAAACAGGTTACTCACCTGCAACAGTAGTTCTAGGAGTGGTATATGTTGTTCATCCACACGGACCCACCCAACCTCCCTGGCTGTGGACGCATAAACCTGGTTTCCAGGAGCTAAGATCTGGCATCATGGGGCGAAGCTGAGGGTTATACCACCCAGGTGGGTGGGAGGAGCCAGCTTGAAGACTTCCGGCGAGTCTTAAAGGGAAAGGGGACATGCCAATAAGTGTGGATGAACAACATATACCACTCCTAGAGCTACTGTTACAGGTGAGTAACCTGTTTAGTTCTGTGCCTCAGTACTTGCTTTGGACCAAGAGCACCTATCCTCCTACACTCTTGCCGTCCGACCTGTCTCCTCCTCCCCTGTGGATAACAAATGGGAACTAACTCCCTTAGACCTCCTATTCTGTGCTTGTCTCTTGAACCTTGAGAGTCACCAGCTTGGCTTCTTCTTGTTCTCCCTCTTGATAATGCCCTCCTTACTGCCCCGCCCATACAGTCCTGTCTTTTCTCTGCTACTTTTGGAAGGGGACGTAGAAAGAAACCCGAGCCCTACAAATATCCCTGCCCACTCCAACAATATATAGGCTAGCTCCACAGGACTGAAAACTGCTCATATAAACATGTGCAGCCTCCCATCCAAATTTCCTGATCTAGAAGCCTGGGTATCCCTTTACAAGCCTCATGTCCATGGTCTCTCCGAATCTTGGCTAAAGCCACATATCTCTGATGCCACATACCACCTGCTGGGATACTCCATGCTTCGCTAAGATCGACCGGGCAAAAAGAAGGGTGGTGGCATTGCACTCTATTTCAGGGAATCCCTCTCTGCCACCCCGTCCTCAGCTCTGACCCTGCTTCCTCCAGCAAGTGGCTCATAGCCAAGTTGACCCAGGGCTCTGCAAAAAAGATTTATGTAGGTTGCTGCTACAACCCTCCAACAGGAAGCACTCCAATTCTTCTGAACCATCTGGCCGGTCTGGGTAAATTCTCCCCCTCCAGGGACACTATTCTCCTTGGAGATTTCAACCCTAATTGGTTAAGTACCCTAGAATCTGACTACCCTAACCTGCTGAAGCAGCACAACTTGGTACAAATTATCTCTGTCCCTGCCAGACACAACTCTCATACACAAAACCACTCTCTACTAGACTGGGTGGTCACCAACAGAGAGCACAAGAGGCCGGCCCAGTAGCGCTGAGGGTTGATGCACTGGATACCACACCTCGCACCACGCTGGTGACCCGGGTTCAGGAACGAGCCCTGGGTTGTTGGGGGTTGTCGGGGGATGGCATAGAGAAGGATTGAGCTTTAGCGAGGTGGCTCTCCTCTCCCGGGGAGGGATGAGGGGTTTCCCAGGCCCTTGGTTGCCACCTGATGGAGAATAGATGGCAGTTCAGGCTACCGGGGGTCCGGCAATAGCCAGGGTGGGGTGGAAGGGGCCAAGCCAGTACCCGGAGTGTATACTGCACCACCACATGCATGCACTGCCATGTGCCCTCTGGGGTCTGGGACCTCGGGGGACAGAGTAAAAAAAAAAAAACTGAGAGCACAAGGTACTCCAGGCAGGGAACCTTGTCTGACTCCATCACTGATCACTCCTCCACATACACTGTCTGGTCCACCAAAACCAAACGCCCCCCCCACCAAAAAAAATACTTATCCTTCTGGAATTTTAACTGCCCCGCCACTTCCACCCTCCTTGAGGATGTCAGGGTGATAACCTGGTCTGTACGTTACTTCCTTACGAACGTGACATCGGCAGTGGGCTTCATGGATGCCCTCCTTCAGATCCGAGATCAACACTTCCACTCACTACCCGGAGAGTAAGGGGTGGCTGTACTCACTGGGTCTTGAAGGAACTTCTGGGCATGATGAAAGAAAGGGACAAAAAGTGGTCCGCCTACAAAGTGGCCCCCTCCCCTGCTCTCTGGAACAACTACAGGTGCATGCGAAACCTGTGCAAGTGAGCTGCCCAGGTCCAGAAGCGGAACTTCTTCCACAACCAGCAAAGAGAAAACCTTGGTAACCCCCACTGTGTCTGGGGCTCCATTGGTTCCCTGCTTAACCCATGTACCAAGAGCCCTGCTATCCATTTAAGCTCCCCCTCTGGTACTCTGACCAATCCCACTGAGGTCACCCAGGCTTTCAACAAAATGTTTACTGATCTCACTACCCACCTTAGTAAACTACCTAGTCAACTACCAACCAGTCCCGGACCTGTTCCCAACGGCCTGCCTCCCCTCCTCGCCCTCTGATGCCCGCCCCCTCCCTTCTATTTCAGGCCATCTCCTCCAAGGACACCACCAAACTCCTAAAGAGCCTTTCAAACAGGGGCAGCCCTGGCAGTGATGGTCTCTTTCGATCGCTGCTAAGGCTCATCTCCCCTGCCATCTCCAAACCACTCAACTTTATTTTTAATCTGGCACTGACCTCCTCAACCATGCCAGACCCCTGAAAGATTGCCAAGGTGGTATCAATTTTCAAAGCAGGAGACCCCCTTTCCTCAGACAACTACAGGCCAGTATCCTTACTTCCCCACCTGAGCAAACTCCTGGAGAAAATAGTTCACTGCCAGCTATCCAGCCATATTGGGGAAATATAACCTGCTGTGCAGTCAACAACATGGGTTCTGCAAGTTCCACAGCACCACATCTGCCATGGCCCATTTTACTAACCATGTCCATAGGAACATGGACCTGGGGAATGCCATGGGTGCTGTATTTGTGGACCTGACCAAGGCTTTCGACCTGGTTGACCATCCCCTCCTACATGCCACCCTCCACCAACTTGGCTGCTCTGTGGAGACCTCCGTATGGTTCCGGAGCTATTTTTCAGGGTGATCCCAGTTGGTAAATATCGGCACCGCCACCTCCCCTGATCTTCCCATCACAATGGGTGTTCCACAGGGCTCCATCCTGGGCCTCCTACTGTTCTCCATCTTCATTTATTCCTTCCCTTCCAACAGCCTCTCCTATGAAGCACTACTATACACAGACGATTTCGTCCTCTTCCACAGTGACAAGTCCTTGACAAATATATCTTCAGTTCTGACCCGTAACTACGGTTCTGCCTATAACTGGTTCCTGTCACAAAGACTCCTGGTCAGTAAAAAAAAAAATCAATGCTTCTTGGGTCCAAACCCTACCTGGCCAGCATCTCCAAGTCCAGCTTCTCCCTCTCTGTACTTACTCCCGATGGCCCCGCACTACAGAATATTCCCTACTTTAAATACTTAGGCGTAACTCTTGACCCCTCCCTCTTACACAGCGCACGTTAACACCATAGTGCGCTAGGTAAACCAGAAACTCAGGGCTGCTTATCGGCTTAAGCATTTCCTGACCTATGAGGCCCGCTTACTCTAGCCCAAGGCAATCTGCTCCCCATCATTGTCTACTGCTCCCCTATATATTCCCAAGTATCCTCTGCCCTGGGCACACAACTAAACTCAGTCTACAACATCATCTGTCAGTTTACACTCCTGGCACCCTACTCAACACATCACTGCAACCTTTACCAGGCGCTAGGATGGCTCCCACTCTCAGGTCAATATGACTTTGCTCTCGGCTGTATCGTTGAGAACACCCTCAGAGGTGGCAATGCGTCGCCATACACACCCTTCCTGAAGGCCAGAGCTTCTCCCAGATGTCTCCGCGTGTCCTTGGTTCCCCCATGGAGGTCCCTAAAGTCTCTACAGTCATGGGTGGCAAAGCACTGTCTATCGCTGCCCCTTCACTCTGGAACAGACTCCCTGCATCCCTCCACTTGGCTGATACCCACAGCAGTTTCAAACTCCGTCTCAAATCCTGGTCGTTGACTGAAGCCAAATGCCTCTGTTCTCCAGGATAATCTCCTTTGACTTGCTATTTTCCCACCTTTCATTTCTGCCAACCCTGCTCTTCCAATTGTCATGCCTCAACATAGCATTTTGAGTCTGCTCTCCAAACCTGTTATCCAATGTGTAATTGCGAGTGCCTACCGATTTGTGAATTGTTTTGGTATGCATTCTGTACTATCTCAGCTTATGTCCTGTAACCCCACTGTGTGTCTGTCACTTCCTCCAATTCATTGTAATTGTATTGTAGCTATATAATTCAATGTAATCTGTCTGTATCTCTGTTGTGCCAAATTCTTTGCCCGGGTCATGCCTGAAAATAGTCCTTTGGATCAGTGCACCTACCCAGTAATCAAAGACTTAAATAAAATCTTGTCAGGCAAACCTGATAGTTTTCTTTGACTGGCTGACAAAGGAATTAGATAAGGGCCATGCTGTGGATCTGCTCTGCTTTGACTTCTGCAAGGCTTTTGACTCAGTACCTCACAAACGATTGTTCAAGAAGATGGAAGACCTGGGTGCAGCTAAACCCATAGTGAACTGGGTGGGTAACTGTCTAGAGGGGGAGGCAGCAGAGGGTGGTGGTGGTCAGTGGGGTTAAATCAGAAAAGGCGCAGGTTATGAGTGGGATTCCACAGGGATTGGTCCTGGGTCCAGTCCTCTTCAACATGTTCATTAGTGACACTGGAGAAGGAATCCAGGGCAGGTTGTGCCACTTTGCAGATGGCACAAAACTAAGTGGGAGGGTGGATAATGATGAGGGAATAAGGGAAATGTAGAGAGTCCTACAAAAGCTAGAGGGGGGTGGTCAAAGGTCTGGCAGGTAAAATTCATTGCTAAAAAGTGCAGGACAATACACCTAGGGAAAAAGAACCCCAAGTCAGAGTACTGGATGGGAGGAGAGACACTTAGCACTACAAATGAAGAACAGGAACTGGGAGTTATCATTAGCAACTCATTTAAGCAGTTGAGTCAGTGCAACAATGCCTATAGCAGGATTAAAAGGATGCTGGGATGTATCAAGAGGGGTACTGACAGCAGAAGAAAAGAGGTAGTACTTCACATCTACAAATCCCTGGTGAGGTCTCACCTAGAATACTATATCCAACTTTGGAGTCCTCACCTCAGAAAGGGTAAGGATTCTATTTCAATGTATTTATTTTACCAGGAAAAGGCTCCAGTGAGCAAGCTCATTCACAAGGAGGTCATGAGTGGGAGAAGAATAAAGATAAAAACAAAATACAGTGGACAGGAATGGAGATAAAAATACAATAAAATAATACATAATTTAAATGCACAATAGAAATACTGTGGAGGATACACAATAGTATCAGATCAACAATATTTCAGTACAAAAGTTAAGTATGGCAATATACCGTGGGGTCAGTAATATCGTAACATAGTGCTCAACTAGGTGACTAGGAACTCAACTAGGTACAGTAACATACCATGTGGGAT
Source organism: Neoceratodus forsteri (assembly GCA_016271365.2). NCBI lineage: Eukaryota > Metazoa > Chordata > Ceratodontiformes > Ceratodontidae > Neoceratodus > Neoceratodus forsteri. The sequence goes on along the minus strand of CM057452.1, from coordinate 552,721,927 downwards.
ACATGGGGAGAACATAGTTGATTCAAATATATCAATATCCCGTGGGCCATTATTATTGTACTGTAGAGCTCGGTTAAGTACATACCATATAGGATACATAGGGACAACATGGTTGATTCAAGGATGTTGTAACAACCTATTTACATGAGCATACTTCAATACAAATGCTATTGATGAGGGATTTAAAATGATTTCTCCCAACCAGGGAGCCAAGTTTGAGTATACTCTGTAGCGTATTCCAGGCTACTGGCACGATATTACTGATGGCAGTTTTTCCAAAGTGCGTAGAGTACAAGGGTATGTCTAGGAGATGGAAATTGCTCTTCCTAAATGCATAAGAGCAAGTGGTCCTGCTGAAGAGCTCTATGATATATCCTGGTAAATCATTAGATAGCACCTTGTGAGTCCATATGTAGAGATTACTTAATCTCCTTATGGCTAGTGAGGGCCATCCAACCGCTGCATAAAGGCTGCAATGATGAGTCAGTGGTTGTAAATTTGTAGCAAACCTCAGAGCCCTATGATAGAGTACGTTAAGCTTATTTAAGCAGTTAAAAGTGTAGCGACTATAGATAATGTGCACATAGTCTATTATTGGTACAAAGGTTGCTTGTACAAGGTGTGTCCTGACATCCATGGGGAAGCAGTGCCGATTCCTGTAGAAGAATCCAAGTCTGACGCACAGTGTTTTTTGCAAACTGCATCAATGTGTTCCATAAAGGATAGCTTGCTGTGAATCCACACTCCTAAGTATTTGTAGCTTGTCACTACTTGAAGGTATTCTCCGGGCAGCGTACAGATGGGAAGGGGAGGAATATGTTTTGTTTTAGGATTGATGAACTGTTAGCATTAAGTAATAATGTAGAGCCGAAGAGGTTCGTTTGTAGTGTGTTGAAAGCTGCTTGTAAATCCGAGTGCAACGATGATATATTGGGTCCTGAGGTGTATAGCGCTGTGTCATCAGCATAGAAATGCAACTTTGCATTTGTAACATTGTAATTCAAGTTGTTGGTATATATCATGAAGAATAGCGGTCTAAGGACTGAGCCTTGGGGAACTCCTTTAGATAACAGGGTGCATGTTGATAGTAGACTCTCTGTCTTAACTTGTTAATATTGGTCAGACAAGTAATTTTGTACCTATAGCAAGTCTGCCACAGAGAAACCTATACCTTGCAATCTGTCCAACAGAACGGTGATCAACCGTATCAAATGCCTTGCGTAGGTCATGGAAAATGGCACCCACGGCTTCTTTGCGGTCTACAGCACACAGCCAGTCATTCATAACCTTGGCCAAGGCAGTTGTAGTACTGTGCTTAGAGAGCTACTGACGCCCCAGAGAAAACTTTAAAAAACATAATAATTGGGTACAATTCTGGTTAAATTCCATTTCTATTCTTTAGATTTGTCCTCCCTGTTATGTCTTTTTGAGGAAATTTGCATGAATACATGATCTTTAGCCCTTAGAGTTCCTTTAGAGTCCATCTGCCTCTATAGCTGACTCCTTACTTCAAGTCATAATCCTCTGCTGTGACATCACAGTCAGTCGCCATGGGAGTAACTGTGATGTCACAGGTAGTGCCTTATGATTTCAGGTAGGGAGAAAATAACAGGAATAGATAAACTCTTTAGGAGCAAAGATCTTATTTTTATGCAGATGACCTCAGTAAAAAATAATTCTGAGGAGAAATACAGAACTAATGTGAAATACAACCTGAACTGTGTCTAAATATTGTGTTTTGTTAAAGTTCTCGTGAAAGTGTCTTTAAGCCTGACCCAGATTGCTGCAGTGTTGTCATGTTTGTATGGTCAAGGTATTCTCTTATGTATCTACTATTTTTTCCGACTTAGCCAGAACAGGTAATATGGAAATTAGTTTGTAGTTATTTAGAAGGCTTGTATCCCCAGTTTTGTGTAGGGGGTTGATCTGAGCCATTTCCAGCTTGATGGTAGCTCGCTACTGTGTAGAAATAGATTGAAGAGGTGAGTTAACGGAGCTGTGAGCTGTCTAAAGCCAATTTTGAGGAAGGTCAGCTCAAGGCCATCTGCTCCTGCAGTTTTTTGGCATCTAACCCCACTTGCCTTAGTATATACCCAGACCTTATGGTTGGTCTTTTATATACTGTACTGTATGTTGTCTACAATAAAATGAGTTAAATCTACTACAGTGGTGGAGTCTTTTCCTACAGTGGCTGATGAGTGCCCAGTTTTCTAAAGTGACTGTGTCTGATTTGGTCGAGAGCACCACCTTCCCAGTGCACACTCACTTTCTGTGGAATTGAATGCAGTCTTGACCTGATGCTTTTAAAGGAGGAATTAGGAATGAGAATAGTATGTTGCACCAAACTCTAGTTCTATCCTGTCATCCTGCAGTGAGTACTCAGTGATCTATATCCTGAGATCTCCCCCTGAGGCTCAGACTTTTCAAGCTATGGTGCAGCAAATGCAGTTTGCCATGAGCTTTGCTGTGGAAGAGGAAGATTCCACAAAAAGAAATTTAATGGAATTTTTGGAGGTGCATTGCACACCCTCCATTATAAATCCACCTATATACCCTGCACTAGAAGATGATACCTTTGCTGCATGGTACAGACCAAACCCACTGACTTCAGTGCCTAAGCAGTATCCTACACAATCTGCTAAGCCTTATTATGCTAATCAGCCAGAAACTGACTCTGTAGTCATCATGGCTGCTCACGATAGATCTAGGGCACCTAAACACACGAGTACTGTGCCTCCTGATAAAGAATCTAGGAGACTGGATGTGATAGGTAAGCATGCTTATGCCTCTGCCTCACTGGGCCTTAGAATTGCCAACTATCAGTCCCACATCGTAAAATATCAGAACAGCATGTGGAAAGCTGCTTGTACTGGAGCCCATGCTTTGCCTGATGGCTCTGCTAAGAATGAGTTAATTATGTTCTGCTGCTAAGGTGGGAAAACATTAGCTATGCTAAGCTTGTGATGTATCTGACAGAGCTGCTCCTTCAGGCGTTTGCATGAGGAGATATTCTTGGTTTAGAGTTACTGGCTTTACCAATGACATGCAGCAGGCAGTTTTAAATGCTCCATTTAGAGGCACAAAACTGTTTGGCTCTGATGTTGACTAGACTCCACATGGCCTTCAAACCTCAAAAATGACTCTAAGGTTTGTAAAGACCCTATATCCCACTCCTGCTTGGGGTCGTTTTAGAGGTTTCTTTCCCCAGCCTGCTTCCAGAGGTGGCTGTACCTACCGCCAGCAACATCGAGATAAGGGAAGTGGTCCCCTGCTTGGTCCTCTTCCTCCCAGGTGCTCATAGAAAAGCACTCAAAGCAGTCAATACCAGTGGCACTGCCCCTATCATTTCTACAGGACTCTCTTCCAGATACACCCCCACCTCCGCTGTTACTCCAGGGGTGATTGTGGAGGGCAGACTCTCACTGCATCTGAAAAAATGGCAGGAGATTACTACAGATGACTGAATGGATCCTGGAGATAATTGCAAGGGGGCATGCTCTGGAGTTGTTAGAGACCCCTCCAGATCATCCTCCACCTCGTTATTGTTATCTTTGGGGTCATTTGGCCTTTCTGAAGGAAGAAGTTCAATCATTATTCCAAAAATGTGCTATAGAATTAGTTCTTCCTCCACAGAGAAACAAAAGGTTGTATTCCAGATAGTTCCTGGTTCCCAAATGGACAGAGGACCTGCATCCTGTATTGGATCTTGGGGATCTCAACTTCTGCCTCAAATAGAAGAAGTTACAAATGGTATCCCTGCAAGCTGTGAGTACCCTTCTGCTAACAGGGGACTGGTTTTGTTCTCTGGGCATGAAGGATGCATATCTTCATGTCAGGCTCAGGAAATCCTATAGGCAATACCTCCACTTTATGCTGGAGGGGGAATATAACCAGTTCAGGTTATTGCTCTTTGGCTTGTCTTCTGTGCCATGGGTCTTTAACAAATGCTTGGCAGTTATGACAGCAACTCTTGGCAGGGAAGGCCTGTATGTGTTCCCCTATGTGGACAACTGGCTCTTGAAGGCAAGCTCTAGTGAAAATCTGCTACATACTGTGGGCATGGCAGTTGTTCGAAGACTTGGGTATCACAGTGAATGTGCCAAAGTTTGTGCTGCAGCATGTAGGGGGGCAGCCTTGTACACAGAGAAGGAACGTACTTTCCTGCCACAGGACAGAGCAAACATCTGATTGCCCAAGCACATTTGATAGGAGTCAGTATGTCTCTGTGAGAACAATGTTAAGGCTCCTGGGCCTTATGGATGCGGACATAGTGTCTGTACTACTGGCCCGCCTCAATATGAGAATCCCTCAGGGGAAACTCGGGGTCCATTTGGATCAGTTGATGGATGAGCTGGAACAAATGGTTCTCGTCATATCTTGGCTTCACAGAACATTGCTATGGTGGATGAATACAAACACCTATTAAAGGGTGTTCAGTTCCTTGTACCAGCTCCTGTACAGATCCTCACTACATATGCCTTGGGCTCCGGCTGGGGTGCTCATCTTCACCTTTACCAAACACAGGGGTCATGGAACACAGTGGAGGCCAAGCTGCATATAAATGTCCTGAAAATGAGGGCTGTCTTAGAAACATAGACTTTGATGGCAGATAAGGACCGCTTGGCCCACCTAGTCTGCCCATTTCCCTACCTAGAGGATAAGCTGCAGATCCTATTTTACCAACAGCCTATTTCTTTCTACTCACCACAAGAATTGCCTTATGTCGGTCCAATGCATTCTTGAATTCTCCCACAGTTTTAGACCCCACAACCTCCTCAGGAAGGCTGTTCCATGTGTCCACCACCTTCTCTGTGAAAAAATACTTCCTCACATTGCTTGAGCCGTCCTCCCTCTATCTTCAAATTGAGTCCCCTTGTTCTTGCACATATCTTTTTCTGAAAGATGCTACTCTCTTGGACTTTGTTGATTCCACTGAGGTACTTAAAAGTTTCTATCATGTCCCCCCTCTCCCTCCTTTCCTCAAGGGTATACATATTAAGCTCCTTTAGTCTCTCCTCGTATGGCTTCTCTTGCAGACCCTGCACCATTTTAGTTGCCCTCCTCTGGACTGCCTCCATCTTGTCTGTCCTCACGGAGATGGGGTCTCCAGAACTGGACGCAGTACTCCAGATGGGGTCTCACCAACTGTCTGTACAGAGGGATAACAACTTCCTGTTTTCTGCTGGTGATGCCTCTCCCTATATATCCCAGTATCCCCCCCAGCCCTCCCTACTGCCTTCTCACATTGCTTGATATGATTACCCCAGGTCCCTTTCCATTATTGTTGTCGTTACTACCTCCACCATTGTGTACTCTTCCTCTGGGTTTTTGTTTCCCAGGTGCATTATTTTGCACTTCTTTGCATTGAATCCAAGCTGCCGTACATCTGACGATTCCTCCAACCTTGCCAAGTCCCTTCTCATCCTTTCCCCACCTCCTTGTGAATCAGCCCTGTTGCAGATCTTTGTGTCATCTGAAAATAGGCATACTTTTCCTTCCAGTCCCTGTGCAGTGTCACTTATAAAGACATTAAAAAGGACTGGACCCAGTACTGAACCCTGCGGTACCCCACTAGTAACCCCCTTTCTTCAGAGTGGACTCTGTTTACAATTACCTTCTGTGTCCTGCTGTCCAGCCAGTGTTTTACCCAGGCTACCACCATGGGACCCACTCCCAGGCTGGTTAATTTGTTTATTAATCTTTTTGTGTGGGACTGTGTCAGATGCCTTGCTAAAGTCTAGGTAGGCCATGTCCACGCCCCACCCTGGTCTACTACTTTGGTCACCCAGTCAGATAAATCAATTAGATTCATCTGACATGACCTTCCCAATGTGAACTCAAGCTGCCATGGGTCCTGTGCCCCACTGGCCTCTAGGTACTCAACAGTTCTTTCCTTCAGAAACGATTCCATCACTTTCCCCTACCATAGAGGTCAAACTGACAGGTCTGTAGTTTCCTGCCTCTGTCTTGCTCCCACTTTTGTGAAGTGGAATCACGCCCGCCTTTCTCCAGTCCTTGGGTACCACACCATTCTCCTAAGATTTGTTAAAAAGGGTAGTCAGTGGTGTCACAAGTTCTCCCCTTAATTCTTTTAGAATTCTGGGGTGAATCCCATCAGGCCCCATTGCTGTGTCCACTTTCAGTTTTAGGAGTTCTTTCAGAACCCTTTCTTCTGTGAAAGGACTGGGATTGATCCCCCTATCCAGAGTGTTTCTGTTAATTGGATTAGGTACCTCCCCCTCTTCCTCTTTTGTGAATACTGAGCAGAAGTATTCATTCAGTATTCCTGCTTTTTCACTGTCCTCTGTGCCCACCCACCGTTCATTCTATTCAGCCTCACTACCCCTCCCTTTGTCTTTCTACGCTCCCTGATGTACCTATAAAAGGCTTTATCTCCCTTCTTAACCGAGTTGGCTATCTTTTCCTCAGTTTGGGCCTTTGCTATTCTGACTTCCCTCCCTGCTTCCTTCTGCCTTAACTGGTACAGTTCTCTGTCCTGCTCCTTCTGTGTTTCCTTATACTTTGTAAATGGTATCTTTTCTCCCTAACCTGCCCCGCCACCTTTTTTGAGAACCATAGTGGCTTTTTCTTTTGTTTTAATTTGTTTATTTGCTTCACACAAAGGCTTGTTGTCTCTGTGATGGCAGTTTTATGTCTCCCCATTGTTGCTGCACCCCTCCTTCTTGCCTGTTTGCTAGCTAGCTTTTGTATGGCTTGACTCTGTAGCTGAGTTTATCGTGAACCACACTGTTTGGTGGTCACTTTTTCCCAGATGGCTACCCACTTCTAGATCTGAGATCCTCTCACTGTTCCCATTGGAGAGTACGAGGTCTAAGATTGCTCCCTCATGAGTAGGTTCCAAAACTAGTTGTCTGAAACACACCCCCTATAGGGCATCGAGAATGGCCCTGCTCTTGGATGTGGCTGCAGCAATGCTGCTCAAGTTAACATCTGGCATATTTAAGTCTCCCATCAACAGTATCTCCCCTTTCTCTGCCATCCTAAGGATGCCTTCTATCATATCCTTATCCATTCCCTCCCCCTGAGATGGGGGTCTGTATACAACCCCTGTGCGGATTGTGGTACCATTTCCAGTCTCTAAGGTGACCCACAGTGCCTTCTCTCTTCCCTATTTACTCTTTTGTTCCATTGCCTTTTATCCCTTCCCTTACATAGAGAGCTACTCCTCCCCCTCTTCTCCCCTCCCTGTCTTACCTGTAGGTTGTGTACTCTGGTATGTTAACACCCCAGTCATGGTTCTCTGTGTACCATGTTTCTGTGACTGCCACAATATCCAGGCATCCCTCTTCCATCAAGGACACCAGTTCAGGGAGTTTGTTGCTCAGCCTACGGGCATTGGTACTCATTACCCTCCATTTCTTGATGGCCTTAACCGCTTTTTGCCCCACCCCTGTCCTTATTGCCTTTGTCATTTTCTCCATTTACTCCTGCCCTTCTCCCTATCGACGTCTCTATCTTGGTGTTTACCTCACTTACTACTCTGATTTTTTTTTTGGGGGGGGGCTAGGATTTCTCAGCTCCTTTCCAGTGCCTCCCCCCTTGGCTAGTTTAAATGCTTGCCAATGAAGTATTTAAACCTATCACCAAGGATCCTGGTGCCCCTCCTGGACAGATGCAGACCATTGCGCCAATATAGGCTTGCTTCACTCTAGGCGGACCCCCAGTCCCCAGTGAAGCCAAACCCCTGAGCTCTGCACCAGTTTTTCAACCACTGATTGAATCTCATGGTGTGGCGCACCCTAACCTCACTCATGCCATAGACAGGCAGCACCTCCGAGAATGTTACCGTGCGTGCTACTTGTCTAAGGCCCCTTCCTAACTCCACAAACTCTTCCTGCACTGCTCTGATCCCTTTCTCAGCCAGGTCATTTGTCCCAAGGTAGACAGTGACATCCAGCTCCCTTCCCTGTGCAGCTGCTCCCACGATCCTGAGCATACGCTCCCTGTCCCTCCAAGCCATGGCACCAGGCAGGCACATTACCTCCCTCTCCCCTTCCTCCCCCAGTTCTACCCCCCAAACAATGGAGTCCCCCACCAGGAGTTGTTGTTTCCCTTCCCTGTGGGGTCCCATGCCACCCTCCTGTGGGTCTCCTTTGTGGAGGTTCCCAGCATCCTCCTTGGTCTTCACTGCGGATGCCTCCATAGAGGAGCCACACTTTGCCAGAATGGCATATTTATTTTATTAATTTTTTGTTTTATTAAACTCTAGGATTACAAATACCTTTGAGCAGGAACTGCTCATTTACAAAGGTTCCACGTCAAAGGATGTAGGGTGACATACATACAAAGGTCAACAATGGTTACAGTCTTGAAAACACACAGATGCATTTATTATACAGCCAAAAATGGAGAGAGACAGCATAAGCCAGCTTCAGACAAGTTTCAGGGTGAACAGTATATAATTAGTATAGGGTAGGAGGGAGTCAGGAAGAAGTAGGCAGGCTAAAGGGCCATTATCGATGGGTAGAGGTGGGTGGCAAAAGTGCGAGGTGGATGGGCTGGAGGGCCCCATATCTGAAAGTGCCATTATAGAGGGGAGGGGGTGGGTGAGGCATTGTGATGTGGGAGGGGTAAGGGTTGAGAGTGGGGGAAACTGGTACCAAAAAAGTGGAGCTCTAAGGGAGGTTACAGGTTACCTTCGACTAGGGTAAAATGAGGAGGCAGTTACTTAGGAGAGGCAGTCACATTGAGTGGTAGAGGAGAGGAATAGTTGGAGTTACCTTTTAAAGGGACCAAGTGTCGCAGTTGTAAGTGTTTCTTTGTTAAGGGTATTGTACCACTGAGGAGCCCATTGTGGTCCAGCATCTGGGGACCTGGAAGGTTTGATATAGAGCACTGCATGTAAGCTGGGTACTGCTGTTGGCAGTAAGGAGCTTTACCACTCCTGATGGTATGAGCCCGAGGAGAACGTTTTTGGTTAACAAGCAGGTCTGGTATTGTATTCTACTAAGGAGTGGTAGCCATTCGGCCTGGGCGTACAGGTCACAGGTGTGTGTGAGGTGGGCAGCACCTGTTAGAAGTCTACAGGCCTTGTTGAGTGTCACTGATATCCTCTGGAGGGCAGTAGGGGAAGCAGAGCCATAGATGACTAGACCGTAGTCGATGATGGAGGTGACAGAGCTGTAGATGGCCAGTCTAAGGGCATCAGTAGTTATGCAGTGTTCGTGCTTGTGGAGCAGGCCGATCCATATGTTGATGGCCTAGCTACATTGCCAATGTGCCATGTGTAAGAAAGGGAACTGTCCAAGGTGATGCCAAGTTATTTAAACCCAGGAACATGTTCAAGTGAAGTCCCCGCATGGTTCTTGATGGTGAGGGTCAGAGGTTTATACTTGCTCTGTGCATTGCAGAATGTCATGCCCTTAGTTTTGCTGTAATTCAGGACGAGTTTATGTGAGCTAAACCACTCTTCAACATGCCTGAAATCACACTGCAACTGACTCCCAAGTTGTTTAGAGTCTTGGTTACTAGTAAACAGTACTGCATCATCCGCATAGAGTAATATTCTCTGTTGGCAGATGCTAGGAGACTGTTCAAGAAGAGAAAAGAGTAATGGCCCCAGTATAGACCCCTGTGGGACACCTGAGAGGACTGTTTTTTCATCAGAGGTGACTTCAGCAATCCTAACACGCTGGACCCTTCCCCCAAGGTAGCTAGCAAACCAGGGCATTGCATCCTTGGCGAGCCCGAGAGTGGTCAGTTGCCGGAGTAGGAGTAGGTGGTTAACAGTATCAAAGGTCTTTGTCAGGTCACTGAATACTGCCCCCCCCCCCCAACACAGATTCCTTTGTCAAGGGTGTCATGGATGAATCCGGTAAATTCCAACAGTGCCGTGGTATATGAATTGTGAAGAGGTTTAACTGGAGGGATGTGCCTCTGTTCCACCACCCTCACCCTCCCTGAGCCAACTGTGGTCCAACCGCTCCTCTTTCTTGGCAACCTCTGAGGCAACGGCAGTGGTCCTGGCGGTCCCTGGGTGGGAAAGGAGGTCCCCCAAATCCTGGCCAACTCAGCCTGGAGATGAGCAACCTCCTCCCTCAGCCCAGAGAGGTGCCTGCAGATGGAACAACACCGCATCCTCCAGAACATCCTTAAGTTGAAAATAGAGGAGTTCATTGGTGAAAAGTGGGGTTTAAACTTGTGAAGGGGGGTGGGATGGGAGAAAAGGCTGTCAAGGGGGTGCCGATAAAGGAGGGACTCTGTCTCCACCCCCCTGGGGACCAGGAGGATTGCAGGAAAAGGCCAACTGGCAAAGTGCAGACCAGGAGAAAACAGAATCCCCATGGGAACACGAGCAGGGAAATGGAACTATAGGGAAAGGTGGAAGGTAGTCCTGCTAAATGCCAGGGCTGGGCAATAAAATGCCTGAGCTCCAGGCTATGTTAACTGAGGGAGCAGTGGATGTGGCAGTGGTCACTGAGACTTGGGCCACTGCAAGACATGACTGGGACCTGAACCTGGAGGGTTACACTATGTTCAGGAAGGACAGGGGAGGGAAGGGAGGAGGGGTAGCAATGATAGTCAAAAACTGCATTGGCATAGGGGAGTAGAGGGAGGCGGAGGGAACCGTGGAGGTGATTTGGGTCACCTTGATAACAGGGGGCAAGAGAGTAAAAAATAGAGTGGTGTATAGACCCCCTGCCCTGCAGGAGGAGCTGGAGGACAGTCTGGTGGCAGATGTTAGGGAGACACTGCAGACTGGGCAGAGGAACGGTGGTGGTGTTAGGGACTTAAACATGCCAGGAACAGACTGGGGACTATGACATCCTCTGTGACCAGGGAACAGAGGTTGTTGGATGTCTTTCAAGGCGCTCCTAACTCAGCAGGTGAGGGAACCACCAGGGAGGCACGGATACTGGATGTGTCCTGGCAGACAGTGACCAGATTGGGGCCTGGAGGTAAGGGACCCATTGGCGGGGAGTGACCATGCCACGGTCTGGTTCTGCCTGGACCTAGGAGGGGTAGAAGGCTGCACAAAGATGGAAGTAACTGACTTCAGGGGGGCGGATTTTAAGGAAATGGGAAGGATCCTTAAGGAGCATTTGGATGGGATTGGGTCAGACATGGACGTTGGTAGTAGATGGGAAATCATCAGGAGAGGGGTGCAGGATGCTACCAGCACCTGTGCAAGAGTAAGACGAAAATGCGGTAGGGCCCAAAAATCCTGTTGGTGGACCAGGGAGGTCCAGGAGGTGGTGCGGGGAAAGAAAGCAGCCTATAAGAAATCAAGGCTCAAGGAGTGAAAGGATCGGGGAGTACGAGCTGATGGCTAGAAGGGCCACTAGAGTGGTGAGGCGGCCAAGGCAAGGAAGGAGCAGAACCTGGCCAGGGAAATTAGGAGAGGGAAAAGGGTTCTTTAGATACATTGGGGAAAGATGAAGGGTGAAGGGCAGATTAGCAGGATTAAATCAGGGGAGAGATGGGCACAAGACCCGGGAGCAGCTGAGGTACTAAATGAGTACTTCACCCCAGTTTTCACCAGGAAAATGGGATGCTGCATCATACATGGAGGAGACAGAGATAATGAGGAGGGGGACCCTACCGATCGGGCAGGTCTGGGAGAGGGGAGGCATCACTGGCAGGTGGGGGAGGGCTAACAGGAGAAGGGGCACTGGAAGTGGAAATCACAGCAGAGAGAGTGAGGGAAGCCTCAGCTCCTTAAGACGGAGAAAGCACCGGGCCGGATAAATTACATCCTAGAGTGCTGAAGGAACTTGCAGATGTCCTGGCGAAACCCCTGGCAGAGCTTTTCACCATCTCTCTGAGGACAGGGTGGGTGCCCCAAGACTGGAAGGTGGCGCATGTAGTGCCTATCCACAAGGGGGGATCAAGGGAGGTGGCAGGGAACTACAGGCCTGTCAGCCTGACATCGGTGGTGGGCAAGGTGATGGAGGGCATTGTCAAGGAGAGGCTAGGGGGGACCTGGATAAGTCAGGGTGCCTGGACGATAGACAGCATGGATTCATCCCGGGGAAATCATGTCAGACAAACCTAGTGGAGTTCTATGACTGGGTGACAAGTGCCTTGGACCTGGGTAGACCAGTGGATGTCCTCTTTCTAGACTTCAGCAAGGCATTTGACTCTGTTCCTCATGTGGGCCTGTTGGATAAGCTAGGAGAAATGGGGGTGGGAAACCAGATGATCAGATGGATAGGCAGTTGGCTCCAGGACCGGACCCAGAGGGTCGTAGTTGGTGGGATAGTCTCATCCCCAAGGAGGGTCATTAGTGGGGTCCCACAGGGATCAGTCCTTGGGCCCCTTCTGTTCAACGCCTACCTATCTGACATAAGGACAGGAATCAGGAGTGAGATGAGTCTCTTTGCAGATGACTCGAAACTGGGGGCGGTGGTGGATGGGGAGGAGGGGAGGGTGGCCCTGCAGGGGGACCTGGAGGCTCTGGAAAGATGGTCTAGAAAGTGGAAGCTGAGGTTCAATGCAGGGAAATGCAAGGTACTCCACCTGGGGCAGAAACCCAGGCCATGTACACCCTGGGGGAATATACAAGTCTCAATGGCTGAGAGGGACCTGGGGGTGGTGGTGGTGGATATCAAGATGAACAACTCTGAGACTTGTAGGAGGGCAGCAGCCAAGGCCAACAGGATGCTGGGATGCATCGCTAGGGGGATCACCTCCAGAAGGAGGGAAGTGATACTCCCTCTGTATAACTGCTTGGTGAGGCCGCACCTGGAGTACTGCATGCAGTTTTGGAGGCCACACTTAAAGAGGGACATTAACCTCCTGGAGAGGATCCAGAGGAGGACAACCAAAATGATTTGGGGTTTGGGGGACAGAACCTATGAGGAGAGGCTCGAAGAGCTAAATATGTACACATTGGAAGAGAGAAGGGACCGGGGGGACATGATAGAGGTCTTCAGGTACATGAAGAGGGTAAATGGGGAGGAACAGTCAGGGTGCTTCAAGGAAGGAGGAAGGGCCACTAGAGGGCATGGGTGGAAGCTGGAGGGGAAGATTCAGGGAGAAAGGAGGAGGTGCTACTTCACTGAGAGGGTGGTGGAGCCATGGAATGCACTACCTAGGGGGCTGGTGGAGGCAGAGACAGTGGAGGGTTCAAGAGGGGATGGGACAGGTACAGGGGAAGGGTTCTGGAAGCAAAATCCAATGCAGCAAGAATATCTGGAACTGGGAAGGGAGAAGCCAGAGAAGGCGAGGGGGACAGCAAGGTCAGCACCCAGCGTGGGGGCTGACCAAACGAGCAGACACGAAAGACCGTTAGGCCTATTCTGCTGGCATTTTAGTATGTTAGTATGTTAGTAACATCTCCCGTTAGATTTCTGCTCCACAGCCACTACATTGCACCACTTCCATCATGTCTTATTTCTGGCCCCTTAACTGTTGTTTTGAATACTTACTCTTTCCTCTGTTTATTTTTTTTTTCTCCCTACTTACTTACTGCCTCTGTGCCCTTTAAGCTCCTGATCTTCCTGTTCTGAGACAAGAAGTTCCTATATTTCTCAGCAGTCTCCTTACTTGCTCAGAGTCAGATCTCCAGCAGCTGGGGTGGGGGTCGGGTGGGGGGTGAGAGCTACTCTTTCCTTCTAGGATGGTGAGTCTTTGTGGCTCTGTGATCAGTCACTTCTTGCTCCCAAACAGGAAGTTCCTGTTCTCAGACAAATCCTGTGCCTATAAAAGTAGAACTGGCTTAGGATGCAGGGGTGGAGGGGAGGGGAAGGAAGGAGGGAAATATAGTCCCAGTAGAGAAGTATAGTTATAACAGCAGCTCCTTCCTCTTGCTGTTCTCTGACAGAAGCTATCTAGGGCAGTTTTTAAATCTGGCTTTAACCTGGCTTCCTTCTAGCTAAGCCACTCCTGCTACTTTTCAGCTGTTTCTACACCTAGTTAATTGCACAGATAAGAATTCCCTTCAGCCAACTGAGACAAACACCTAGATGACTGCACAGATAATTCACTTCAGCCAACTCAGACAAGCACACTTTTTTTTTCCCTAAATTGAAGGTCCCAGTAGTAGAGTTCTAGTTCTTTAGTCCCAGTAGAGAAGTATAGTTATAACAACAACTCCTTCCCTTTGCTGTTCTCTGCCTGTTCTCAGGTCTTACACAGTCTTCAGGCTTTTCAGGAGGATCTTTCTCCCAGTCCGCCGTTAATCCAGAAGGACAACACCAGTGTGGTACGTTACATCAACAAACAAGGAGGTACTCCTATCCTCTCTGCAGGGAAGCAGTGAGAGTATGATACTGGACTTTGTCTCATGGCCTACAGCTATCAGCCATGCATCTTCTAGGTCTCCAGAACATCTTGGCAGACAGGCTAAGCAGGTCACAGTCCAGGATTCACGAATGGGAACTGCTGACCTCCATGGTAAACAGTCTCTTCACAAGATGAGGTTGTCCAGAGTTGGACCTTTTTGTGTCCCCACACAATTCAAAACTGCTGCATTTCTGCTTGCTCACTCCAGGGCCTGGAGTTTTTTGGTGAGACGCGTTGTCCCAGTCTTGCAAAGGGAAATTCCTTTACACATTTCCTCCAATTCCTCCAATACAGAGGGTGCTGCACACACTGTGGATGGAGAGTGCCACTTTCATCATCATTGCTCCATTGTGGCCTTGCCAAATATGGTTTCCAGTTCTACAACAGTTGCCAGTGGAACCTTCTCTCTCTCCACCTCTGAGTTGGGGGTCTGTTGTCACAGGACAAGGGATCCCTGGGCCATCCAGATCTGAAGGCACTACATCTGCATTCATGGCTCCTGAAAACATAGCCATTGCGCATTTTGAGTATCCCCTAATGTTACTGATGTACTGATTGCTGCTAGAAAGCCTTCTACCAGACATACTTATCCCCTGAAATGGGAGCAGCTCACTCTGTGGACTGCTTCCAAGAACTTGGACCCATTTACATGTTGTGTAAATGCTGTTTTGGAATACTTGCATTCCTTATCAGACTCGGGACTACATTATTCCTCACTTAAGGTGCATCTGGCTGCAATATCAGCTTTCCACGCCCCCTATTGATGGTTATATCGTTAACCAATTAGAGGTGTCCCATATGTTTCTGAGAGGTATTCTCCATATGAAACCTCCTATCCATAATCCAGTCTCACACTAGGACTTACGTGCTTGAGAAACTGACACTGGCTCCTTATGAGTTAGCCGTGAGTTGTGGCTTTCATTTCCTATTATGGAAAACATTTTTATTAGCAATCACTTCTGCTCAAAGGATTTCCGAACTTCAGCATTAATATTTGAGCATCCTTATTAGATTTTTCACTTGGAGTTTCTTTGCGTATAAATTCTACATTTCTACTGAAGGTGGTATCTGAATTTATTGTGAAACAAACGATACACCTTCCTGTTTATTACCCTGAGCATGCCAATCAGAGTGAGGCATTGCTCCATACTTTTGATGTATATGGAATACTCAGATCTTACTTCGAGTGGGTTCCTTCAGTAGGTCATCACATATAGGACTGGCGCTATCTGGCGTCAGGCCCTCACGACAGACTTACTACAATCCCCACGCCTGCTCTCCAGTTCTTTCCCACCGTCGCCTCGTGTCAGTCGCATTGCAGATTTCCACATAGCGATCATCGTAAAAGTGTCTTGCGTCGGAATTTCTTTCACTAAAATTCTCAATTTATTTCATTTTCATTGATGTCTTCACCCAAGAAGAAGTGCTCGTCTTGTGGCACGCAGATCCCGCACAAAGACAGTCACCTCAAGTGTGTCCTCTGTTTAGGCCTGGACCATCCTGTTTCCTCCTGCCCCAAGTGCCAGACCTTCAACCAGGCCACAAAGAAAAGGAGACAGCAAGCTTTGGAGGCCTATCTTTTGAAAGCTCGCATGACTTTGCTTGAAAAGAAGATGGAACGGTTAAGAGAGTCCTCGGCCGAAAAATCTTCTCCTTCCAAGAAGCATAAGGAGAAATTCGGGGAGATGGAGCGCTCCGCAGACGACACACAGCCCTCGACGAGCAAGGCCCAGCTGCCACCCAGAAAATTGGATGGTAAGTCTGGTAAGACCACAGCGGGTCAGCCGGTCATCGGCTCTGACGATGACCGCACTGCTACAGCCGATAAGTCGGCACCCAGCTCCTCCGGGGATTGCACGGCGGCCGGTAAGTCGACTACCCAGATGGTGGGTACTCACCTGGCACAGTTTGATAAGCCATTTGGGGGCTCCTCCCCTACCTGCCTGACTCCACCCACTAAGCCAGCCATCCTTGACCGTCGCGCGGGTGCGATTCCCCTGTCGGGACCTAACGGCGCCTCACCCGGCGTCGAACCAGATGGAGAAAGCCCTCTCCTCCTCTTCCTTCGCCTTGTACCCTCCCTTCACTGATGGGAACTTCGGCGTACTAGAGCGGGAACCCTGAGCATTGTCGATGCCTTGGGGCAGCTCCGCATTTCCCTCTCAGGGTCAAGGAGAAGGAGGCTCCTCCTCAGCCAGCAGGCCTTACCATGGAGGCCTGTCCTCTGCCTTCAGGTGGGATTACGGTGCCTCCTCTGACGCCGGATGTCCCGATGACTGTCCTGCAGCCTGGACCATTCGACCGGCTTCAGCCTTTGGGCCAGACACCGGATCAAGTCCCGCTGCCAGGGTCCCTTTGTCCGGCCCCGACACCGGACCGTCCGATGCCAGATCCCCTTCCGGCACCAGATCGGGTGGTGCCGGTCCTGACATTGGTTCCCCTGACGTGGGCTGTCCCGATGCTGGACCCCCAGCTGATATATACTACAGCGGGTCCGACATGGGTACCCCCAATACTGGATCTGAAGATGGGGATTTACTGTAGACCTCGAACTGTCCTGCATTACCCACAGGGGTTTCCTGGGGACCAATACCCGGTTGGTCCCCCTCCGGACTGGAGTCATTTTGGACAGTTATACCCTGGGTTTAATCCCTACTCTGCTTATCAGGGATTCCAGGGTTACTACCCTCCACCGGTTATTCCTCCTCTTCCTCCCCCCCCCCCAGCCTCTGCCTACTCCACCACCACCCCCTTCTCCTCCTCCTCCGGTTGCTCTGGATTTAAAGGCTCTAATTCAGTCTTGGTGGCAGGGGACATGGTCGAAGTTGGTCTCGGACGTGGAGTCTAGGCTCCCACATCCATGGTCTTCCAGGTCCCCTTCCCCGAGCAGTTCCTATATTGCTACTGTCCATGTCTCGGGGAAGACTCGTCAGGATGTTTCCCTTCCCGATACCTGACGCCGTCCTGTCAAGGAGGCGGACGATGATGATAGCTCAGAGGGGGCTGACGACTCTTCAGAGGAGGTCCCGGATGAGCCCAAGGGCCTGAAAGGCAAGGGTTTCCTGAAATCTCCACCAGAGGACCCTGCCTTTTCAGACCTTCTGAGGTCCATGAAGGATTATTTCGACTGGGAGTCTGAGGATCAGGAGGACCCCATGAGACAGAGGCTCGTGGAACATCTTGACTTAGAGTCTCTGTCCCCAGTCCCCATTCCTCCCTGGATGGCACCTCACCAAGACCTCACCATCTGGCAGATGCCTCATTCCCTCCCAGCTGTCCCCAAATGGGTGGACAGACTTTACCATGCGCCGAAGGATGCCCCGTTCCTGAAGGCTCATCCCAAGGCTGACTCTGTGGTCATCTCTGCGGCTCATGATCGCTCCTGAACACCAAAGCACATGAGCACCTCTCCTCCGGACAAAGAGTCGAGGCAGTTGGACCAGTTCAGGAGAAAGATATATTCATCGGCCACATGCGCCCTCCGGTCCCTTAACTATGTGGCCCACATGGTGTCCCACCAAAAGGCGACCTTGGCCAGGCTGGAAGCATGAGTCCAGTCCATGGACCCCTCGCCTTTAAAGGAGGAACTTGCCAAGGATCTTCGCCTCTCCAAAGTGTTGTGTAGGCATGCCTTACATACCACTTATGACTCCGTCGATTCAGTGGCACATACCTCGGCAATGCCCGTCGCCCTTAGACGGCACTCCTGGCTTCACCTTTCCAGACTTGCCAACGAGGTTCAGTCAGCGATTCAGTACGCCCCCTTTAGGGGCTCGGTGCTCTTTGGTGGGGACTCCAAAGACGTTATCACATGCTTACAGGACATGGGCCTTGCCCTTAGATCTGTGAGGTCAGTGTACCAATCGGGCTCCCAGCAGCAGTAGCCCTTTTGGAAAAGGACCTGGAGGCAGAGAAAGAATGCCCCAGCGTGCCACCAGGGTAAGCATAAGGCCACGGGTACAGCCACCCCTGCTGCCTCCAAGAACCAAAGACGAGCAGGGGGTCCTCCCCCTGAACATCTCACCACTTCTTGATTCCTCATCCTTACTGCCTCCTCAGTCTCTCGACAGGGAGCAGGTGGGGGGGGGGAAGGTTCGCCTGCCACACGCAGGAGTAGAGGGTGGTCACCTCTGACGAATGGGTCCTGCAACTAGTGTCTGTTGGACATACAATAGAGTTTCTAGAAATTCCTCTGGAAACTCCACCAAAGAAGTCCTCTTACTCGCGGGACCAGGCCCTCCTCATTTGCGAAGAGGTAAACTCGCTCTTACTCAAAGAAGCAATAGAGCACGTTCCCCTCTGGCAAAGGGGAAAGGGGTTTTACTCCCACTTTTTCCTGGTTCCAAAAAAGACAGGGGACTTCAGACCCATACTTGACTTAAGCCAGCTAAATCAGTTTGTCAAGTGCAAAAAATTTCAGATGCTGACACTCCAGAGCCTCCTCCCATTCCTCATAGAGAACCACTGGCTCTGTGCTCTGGATATGCAGGATGCCTACCTGCATATCCCCATCTTCCCCAGCTACCACCGGTTCCTGTACATTCGCTTCCAGGGGGAGCACTTTCAGTTTCGAGCGCTCCCTTTTGGTCTGTCTTCGGCACCACTGGTCTTTACCAAGTGCCTGGCGGTGGTCGCGGCCTTTTTGTGCCGCAGGGGTATTGCGGTTTTCCCTTACTTGGATGACTGGCTGATTTCAGCCCCACCCAGGGATTCTCTACTGGAGGCTCTTGCCTTTACCCTGGACCTCTTCAACAGACTAGGGATCACAGTCAGTGTTCCCAAGTCCTCCCTCATCCCTGCCCAGAGACTAGAGTTTATTGGGGCACTCCTGGATACAGTCCAGTGCAGAGCCTTTCTTCCTCCAGACAGGGTGGAGACTCTTCTCTGTCAGGCCTCCAAAGTGGCTTCTCTCAGAACCATCCTGGCTTGGGAGGTCCTGCGCCTTCTGGGCCTGATGGCGGCCTCCATCACAACTGTTCCCCTGGCAAGGCTTCACATAAGGGTCACGCAGTGGTTCTTGCGGCTGCAGTGGGACCAGCTCCTGGATGACCCGGACCATTCAGTACTGGTCTCCTCAGCGGTTCAGAAAGAGTTGCATTGGTGGATGGATTCTCACAATCTTTCCTTGGGGCTTCCCTTCTGGAGCCCGGCACCCTTAGCTTCCCTCACCACAGATGCTTTGAATATGGAGTGGGGAGCACATCTAGGAGAGCAACAAGTCCAGGGACTATGGTCCAGCTTGGAGACTTCTTTGCATATCAATGTTCTGGAGATGAGGGCGCTCCTGTACGCTCTACAGGCCTTTCAGTCCCTCCTTCCCAAGGGATCACTGCTAATCCAAACGGACAACATCAGTGGTTTGGTATATCAACAAACAAGGGGGAACCCGGTCATACCCCCTGTGCCGGGAGGTGACGCAGGTGTGGAACTGGGCAGTCCAGCACCATCTGGTCCTCGTGGACGTACACATTCCAGGCATTCTAAACATCCTGGTGGACAGTTTCACCAGGTCTTGGACCCTAGCTCACGAGTGGGACCAGCATTAGGAAGTGGCGGAATCCATCTTCCGACGTTGGGGGCATCTGGAAATTGACCTCTTCGCCTCCAAATCCAACGCAAAACGTCCCAGCTTTTGCTCACTTGTTCCAGAGCACGGTGCTTTTTCGAATGAAGCATTGTCCCTCTCTTGGACAGGGAAATTTTTGTACACCTTCCCTCCATTTCCCATTCTACAGAGGGTCCTTCTCAAGCTTCAGGCAGAGAGGGCAAATATGATCCTCATCGCTCCTCTCTGGCTGAGACAAATCTGGTTCCCGCTACTACAACAGTTCTCCAGGGAGCCACCGGTTCCACTTCCGGTGACTTACGACCGCCTGACCCAGGATCAAGGTCGATTGTTACATCCGGGGCTCAGGAACCTGCATCTTCATGCATGGCTCTTGCAAACATAGCGATCTCTCGCTTTGAGGTCTCCTCCCGAGTTGCTCAAGTCCTCATTGAGGCCAGAAAACCCTCTACTCGTTCCATTTATGCCACGAAGTGGAAACGGTTTTCCATCTGGGCGACCGCTAAGGGTTGGAACCCCTTCTCTTTTTCTGCCCCGCAAGTCATGGAATACCTCCTTCACTTGTCAGACTCCAGTCTTTAATACTCTTCTTTGAAGGTCCATATTTCAGCTTTCTCGGTGTACCATGAGCTAGTGGATGGTAAACCCATGGCTCAGTTGGAAGTCTCAAAAACCTTTCTGAGGGGGGCGCTGCTGAGCAGCTTGGAGGAAGCAGCAAATTTCCTGTGCTCCTGGTCTATGAGAGGAGAAAAACGAATTAAAATATTTATCCCAGAATGATTTTCTGAAATTTAGGCAACTCAAAAGTTATATGAATGCCCTGAGACTGAAGATATGGGGAAAAATCGAGGGATGGCTGCTACCTCGTTGCAGTTCTTCGCTCCTAAGAAATCGCAGCGACAACACGAGGAAAGGCCTGCATCTCCCTCAGGAGCCGCAGCTTCAAGTGAACTGCCATGTGGGGGTGCATCCCTGGGAACTATCCAGGCAACTCTGAATCAGCTTGTTAAGACTGTGCATGATATAGATAAGAAGTTGGACTCTCTTACACCGTGGGTGTCAGAGTTGGAAAACAGAATGGATGGCTGTGAGTGGGGAATGCAAAAAATGGAGCAATCTGCATCGAAGACCTACGAGGCCACTACCAAATTGATCAAAGAAAACTCGATGTTCCGCCAGCGTCTAGAGCTACTCGAAAATCAGGCAAGAGAGCGCAACTTGCGTATTCTGGGGCTACAGGAGCTCGCCGAAGGAGAGGACCCACTGGAATTTGCCCGGACCATTTTACCAGCTGTGCTTGGCCTTTCGGAGGATGAACCTCAGATATCTATAGAGAGGGCTTATCGTGTCAATCCGAGGAGGTCGCCTGAGGTTGCGGCGACTCCTCGGACCTTCTTGGTGGTCTGTTCCGGAGTGGGCGATCGGGATCGGGTGCTCAGCTACGCAAGAAGAAAGCGCTCTTTGCAATATGGTCAGAGTACCTTGCAGATTTTTCTGGATTTGGCTTATGGCACCCGTCTCCAAAGGAAGGGCTTTGATGGGATTTGCACCCGGTTGCGGCGCTACAAGATACAGCACCAACTACTTTTCCCGGCCCGACTGAGGCTAAACTGGCAAGGCTAGCGATTTCAATTCCATGATCCCAAAGATGCAGAACGTCTGCTTCAGACCATCGAACTAGAACTCGGTGGGGAGGAAGAGGAGAATGTGTCCTCGGACGATGCAGTGCCTTGAATTTGATATTCACAACTAACTTTATAAGGCGGTCGGGTATGGGGTGGGGCTCGGTCTGGACTGTCTGGGGACATTTTTTATTGAAGGTGTATATGAGCCTAACTCCTGAAAACTCGCTATGGTAAGACACCAATCTGTGGGACTGTACATGTTTTAAATGGCCCTTAAGGTGCTTTGTGCACATCGATGAGACGAGGTGTTGGGGCTATGGAAATGGGCTGGGCACATGAGATAAAATGGGCTTTAGTTAAAATGCGTCATCGTTTTTCTTAGGAAATTATACTTTATATACTTGGGAGCCTATGCATGTTATATATGTACTGGGTTATGCCACGATCGGAGGTGGTTGGGGCTAGAGGGATTACAAAATTGATTGGGAGGATGGGAGAATCTTTTGAGCATTTCGTTACTTAGGTATGCTATTTCGGGAGCCAATAGGACCAGGGGGAACTGCTGGTCAACAAGTTTTTCTTTTTTAGTTCTGTTATCAAATGCTGTTAATCTTGGCTCACCTTTATGCTTCCTTAGCTGCATGCTACGGGTACCAATGTGTTTTATTTTTTGTGATGGATGGTTCTTCCCCCTAGGTGGTGACTATTGGGGAGGGGCAGTTATAATGCTATCTGCTTAATACTGACGGATAATATCTGCCATGTTTATTCTTTGTCTCCTCCTGTACTGCAAGTTTTTGTATTATTTTAATGCAAAATTATAAATAAATAATGCAAAACAAAAAAAAAAAACCTTTCTGAAAGGGATTCTCCATCTGAAACACCCCATCTGCAGCCCAACTCCACCTTGGGACTTGAACTTCATCTTGGAAAAGCTCACCCTTCCTCCTTTTGAGCTGGCTAAGAGCTGTGATTTGCGCTTCCTTTCCTGGAAGGTGCTTCATCTAGTGGCTATCACGTCAGCCCGAAGGATTTCGGAGCTTCACGCTCTAGTCTGCAAGGAGCCCTATTTGATTTTCCATAGGGACCGGGTGGTCCTCAGAACACATCCAAAGTTTCTTCCCAAGGTGATGTCAGAAGCCACGCTGAATCAATCAGTAGAGCTTCCTGTGTATTACTCGTCCCCCTCTAACAGAGGTGAGGCACTCCTTCATACGATGGATGTTCATCGGATTCTCCAGTGTTAACTCACCGGACCAAAGAATTCTGTACCTGCGACCAGCTGTTCATTTTCTTCGCCCCTAGATCGAAGGGCAAACCGGTTTCTAAGCAGGGCCTGGCCAAATGGTTAGGCAACTGCATTAGGTTCTGTTACCAGAAGTACGAAAAGCCTCTGCCGGGTCCCATTAGAGGTCATTCTACTAGGGGCATGGCTGCCTACGCGGCCTTCTTGCGTAACGTTTTTGCAGCTGACATTTGTGCCACTGCTACTTGGAGTTCTGCCCATACCTTTACCAAACATTACAGTCTGGATATCGCTTCTAGGTGGAGGGCTGGCTTCAGCCTACCCGTTCTGTAGGGCCTTCTGTCCTAGGCTGGGTCCATTCTGGATTCCAGTTTTTTCTGCTGAAGTTAGTTCTCCTCCTCCCTAGTTTCTCTCAGTCTCTCCTTGGAGGGACTACTTGGGACCCTGTCCTATATGTGATAACTTACTGAAGGAAACCTCTCGAAGTAAGATAGTACAGTTACGTAGGAACTTACCGTAACAGAAGATCTTCGAGAGAGGTTCCTTCAGTAGGTCATATTTTTCCCTCCCTCCTTCCCCTCATTTTGTGTTTTACAGGGACTACAAATCCTGTTCGCTCCTGCTGTCAGGCCTCTTCCTGGCTCCGGCGGGAGAACTGGAGGGCGGGCGTGGGGACCGCCCACTATATACAGTCATTCTGACATCAGTCACATGACGTCGGGTGGGTGGTCCCCCGTCAGGTATTGCTAGAAATGTCTGCCGTGCGGCCTGACGCCAGTCCTATATGTGATGACCTACTGAAGGAACCTCTCTCGAACGATCTACTGTTACGGTAAGGTTCCTACATAACTGTACTATACTATGTTACCTGCACCAAGGACTGCAGAAAGGCCTCTCAGCTTTTTGTTTCATTTGCCCCTGGAATAGAGGGTACCCTGCTTCTAAGCAGTGCCTATCCAAATGACTGGCACATTGTTTTATTACAGGACGTACGGTATTGTATTTCCTGGTTCTGTTCATGGTCCCTCCACAAGGGGTATGGCTGGTTCTGTTGCCGGTTTCAAAAATGTCTCTGCTGCTGACATTTGTGCTGCAGCCACACAGAGCACCGTCCGCACTTTCACTAAATAGTACAGTCTTGACATTGTCTCTCCTAGACATGATGTCTTCGGGCTTGCAATACTGCAAGGCTCCCTGTTCTGAATATATATATCAGACTGCACCATCCTCACAGTTTTATTTGGGACTGCTTGGGAATTCTTCCAAGGGTGTGGCCTAATGGAGGAGAGATCCATGAAGAAGATTGAAAAGTTACATAAGAACTTTCCATAACCATAGAAAGTTGAGAGAATCTCCTCTGTTAGGCTATGCCATCCCTCCCTCCTCCCCCTTTCTGCTTCAGTGGGGGATACATCAGATGCTGTGCGTCAAACCTACTCCATACATCCTATAAACAGCCCCATGTCTATCCTTGTATGCCTGGTGCTGGTCTTATCTCCTGGTTCCCAATGGTTGGAGGTTGTCTGAGGCTAATCTCTGTCAGGGAACTGAGGAGTGATGAGGCCGCTCATGCTTATATAGTCGTAGGACATCATCATGGGCAGTCTCTGGCTAGCAAACGTTTCTGTGTGGTCCTAGCGCTGATGGTTACAGTTCCAAAGATGTGGCCTAATGGAGGAGATCTGCTCAAAGTTCTGCTGTTAATGGTAAGTTTTTATGTAACTGGTCTTTCTAAGAGCACAGCGCTGTGAAGTCTGGAGACCCAGCATATCCAGGATTGAAGCCCACAACCACTGCTTACTTAGTGTTACCCTGAACAGTTCACTTAATCTCCACTTGCTTAAGTCTGTCTCTTTCTCTACCTACCACCTTACTTTTCCTTAACCTTTCTCTGCATGTCTAATGACTGCTGCCAACACTTTATGAATTGTACTGTGCATTCACACGGACTTGCCAATATTTTATAGTAGGTTTTGCTTTTACTTATAACTTGGTCAATTTTGGCTATTTTGAGCCAAAATGTTGAAGGTTGCTGAGTTACCACCCCACCCACCTCACGACCACATGAGTGGGACCTCGTATATCTGACCCATTATGTGTTTTGGGGTGGTCGACCCTCAAAAAACTTATTTTGATTCACATAGACAAGGTGACACTAACAGTACAGTATGTGGTTGAGAAGTGGGGTGGCGACTTGGCCACTATGACATTTGTGCTCAGAATAACCACTATTGGCCAAGTTATGGATAAAAGAAAAAATAACTGTTATAAATTACTAAGTCCTTGTGCATGTGCAGTACGCGCATTTCAGGACTTGGGTTTTTAAACATGAAAGAAAAAAAGCTAAAAAATCATTGAGAAATGTTTTCTTAGTCAAACACAAAAAAATGTTTAAACAATAAAATAGTTTAAACATTAAAGGTCTGGAGCCATGCCCCAGGTTTCTGCTGCTTCAGTCTATAGGTCTGGGACCCTGCGTGAAGAAAGTTATGAGTGACCACTTGTTTTGGGCAGGGCCCTACGTGAAGAATGTTATGACTAATTTTGTGCTTTGTGTAGGACCCAAACAAAGATTAGTTGGTGCAATTTCTGCAAGAATTCGGGCCGAAAGGACAGTTGCTGGTGTTCTAATGTATCGTGAGTGATGGGACCCAATTCACTGATCGGTGTCCTTTATTTCCCTGGATCTCTAATTTTATTTTAAATTGCACCTAATTTTTCTTGGGGAAGTAGTGCCATATTAGTGGTTTTGGTTTTGGGAGGTTCTTAACCCCCCCCCCCTTGTGTCTGGGTGATCTTGGGTTGTGCTGCCTGGCACCAAGCAGGAGCTGTCCTCATTTCCCCTAAGAAGTTGGGGGTTATTAGGGGGGCTCCTAAGCTACTCCAGGGTCGGCCTTATTAGTCTGGCCTTGGGATATCTGAAGATGCGGGTCCTGGTAGTATAATAGAGCCTGATTAGGCAATTTGGGTGTGTGTGTGTGGGGGGGAGCTCCCGTTTCTTGCAGCTGAGCCTGTGGATATTCTCGGCCTTATATGAGACGTTTCTTCTCTATTTATGGACTTGCATTGAGATTGCATGTTGTTGCTCTCTGAATGTACATTTGGAGTATTCTGGACTTTGATTCGGGTCATTGTAATGCCATTTGACTTTTCACTGGATCCTGTTTTCATCATATGAAGGACAGTGTGTGTAGTGAGAGGGCCTCACTATCCTTATATATTTGGATTCCGTGTAATATTAATCATCGTCGGCAGTGAGAGTGCCTAAAAACTGCAAATGGACTATTTATATTAGTGTTTTTTAATGTTTTTGTCCTATTGGTAGTGAGAGGACCTTTGGGACGAAAATTTGTTTTGAACTGTATTATTTTATTTTTTAATTTTGTTTTATTTTTCTTCCTTCCTCAGAGCCGTGAGAGGGTTCAAGGGTTGGGAAGTTTTATTAGCTTGTTTTTTGTTTATTGAATTATGTTATTGGGTGGGTTTTACTTTAATTGTAATTGAGAGTAATTTATTCATGAGGTAATTAGGATCTTTATTTAGCTGTCTAGTAGTGAGTTTGTTTCCCGCTTGGGGTATGTGTTGTTTAGTCACCCCGGTCGTGCATTATTCATCCTCCGATCTCCGCGCCCTTCACCCTTCCCCCTCCTCCCATTTTCCATCTACCAGCGCTGTCAGGTGCTTGGTATTGTACGTCTGAGGGTTTGGGGTGGGTGTGTCGGGGGACACGGACACTGGAGGGCGAATGAACGGACCTCTCATATAGGGTTGGTAAGGTCCAGAAGACGCCCTGGGGTGAAATGGAGCCTGGAACGTGGAGATCCATGTCTAGTCCCCATACCCAAGGGCACCACCTGTTTAGATGGACAAGTATTTGGGACGGCTCAGGACCCTTGTCCAGCTCAGGCGGTGTTGTGCAATGCCAGATCTATTAAAAACAAGTCCGCTGTTATTGCTGACTTTGTTGGGACAGCGGATCTGGCTTGCATCACCGAGACCTGGCTGGATGGAAATGCCGGCCCCATTTTGGAGGCAGCTGTTCCAGCCGGGTACTCGGTGATTCACCGCCCGAGATTGGATCGCGGGGGGGGGGAGTAGCGGTCTGTTTTAAGACCAGGTTGGGGCTCACGGGTGTACCAGTTGAGGAAGCCGAATCCTTTGAGTATACCGTAGTAGCTGGTGTGGGTTGCAGGATAGCCCTCGTCTACCGTCCACCAGGAGACGAGAGGCGATTCCTGCAGGAAGTGGCAGACTTCGTCGCTGATATGGCATTGGAGTCGCCCAGATTGATGGTTCTGGGTCGATGACAAACTCGCAGCTTTTGGGCAACACTTCCTCCAGTTGATGACATCACTGGGCCTTACACAGATTGTTTCTTCAGCTACTCATAGTTACGGTCACTCTCTGGATTTTTTTTTTCTCCTGGGGATTGAGGCCTCTGATTTGGTGGTGGAACCTGTCAGTTGGTCTGATCATTACACCGTGGGCTTCAATCGTTGTGCTCCCCTTCGTAGGTCTGCCCCTGTGGAGATGGTTCGATACCGCCCTTTATGGGATGTGTGCCCTGAAGACCTGTTGGCTGTATCGAACCTCTCAGAGTTTCCTGTTGCCAGCATGGGTCCGGAGTCCATGGTTTTGGCTTAAAATCAGGCCATTTCCTTGGCTCTTGACTCAGTTGCTCCTGTCCATGTTCGGCCCCTCTCTCTCCACTCTCAGGCTCCATGGTTTGATGGGTCCTTGAGGGAGCTGAGACGTGTGGGACGACAGTTAGAGTGTTGTTGGCGGAAATCTGCTCTAGAAGTCGACCACCTTAGTTTGGAGGAGCATTACCGGTTCTACCAATCAGAGATCTCCCATAAGAAGGCAAAATTCCTGTCCAGGGAGATCACTGTTGCTCAGAATCGACTTGCTCAGCTCTTCAGAACTGTGGACAGGCTGTGCAACCCAGCCTGTCTCCAGCTCCGTCGAGCTTTTTCACAAAAGGAGTGTGATGAGATCGCTCAATTCTTTGCGAATAAGGTTGCTGACATTAGATCAGACATCCGCCTGACACACTCTAAGGGGGAAGCTGTTGGTTGGCATCTGGCCATGGTACCCCGAGCCTCCTGGAGTTCCTTTGACCTGCCGAGGCTCGAGGATATTATGCGGATTGTCCAGGGGATGCGCCTGCGTGCTGTAGTTTAGATCCAGGTCCAGCCTCCCTGATTTTGGGTTGTGTTGAGATCGTGGGCCCTTTTCTGGCTGAAATAATCTGGTGCTCCCTAGAACTGGGTGAGTTTCCTAGCTCCCTAAAGGAAGTGGTGGTGACTCCCCTTTTGAAGAAGGCTTCTATGGACCTAGATATTTTTGCCAACTACAGACCTATCTCTAACCTTCCCTTTATTGGGAAGGTTATTGAGAAGGTAGTGGCAAACCAGCTGGAGGACCATTTGACCATCCATAGTATCTACGAACCTCTCCAGTCTGGTTTTCGTAAGAGGCATAGTACTGAGACTGCTCTGGTTCGGGTGCTCAATGATCTCTTGATGGCAAGAGATTGGAGAAACCATTCTGTCTTGGTTCTCCTCAATCTCGTCTCAGCTTTTAACACTGTAGACCTTGGGGTTTTGCTCGAGCGCCTAAGGTCCATCTGTGGACTGTCTAGTACAGTGCTCAGATGGTTTTCATCTTTTATATCTGGGAGAACACAGAGAGTTGTGTCGGGGAATTTTTCCTCTGACCCTTTCTCTCTGCAATGTGGCGTCCCCCAGGGCTCAATGCTTTCCACCATGTTGTTTGCAGTGTATATGCTGCCCCTCGGAGACATTGTAAGACGGTATGGGCTGAGGTTTCACTGCTATGCTGATGATACCCAGGTCTACCTGTCTTTTTCCCCCGACCAGGTTAGTGCTTTCTCGGTATTTAATAGCTGCCTTGCTGAAATCCATGACTAGATGAATTCGAGCTGGTTAAAGTTGAACGCCGGAAAGACCGAGGTTATGGTTGTGGACCCGGGTCGCAGGATAGAGGGGTTGGGGACTGATCAGCCTTCTGGTTTATTTCCGGGGGGGGGGATCAGATACTTACCTCTGAACGGGTGCATATCCTGGGAGTGGTACTTGGCAACGGGCTGACCCTTCGTTATCAGGTGTCAGCAGTCGTTAAGTCTGCATTTTACCATCTTAGGAACATTGCCAGGGTGAAGCACCTTGTTCCATCCAGCGATTTACCTGTGTTGGTCCACGCCTTTGTGACCTCTCGCCTTGACTATTGCAACTCCCTGTACCTGGGGCTTCCTGGGGTTGATATCCGACGCTTGCAGCTAGTGCAGAACGCCGCTGTGAGGTTGTTGTCAGGGGTATCAAGAAGGACACACATTACCCCTGTTCTGCGCGATCTACACTGGCTGCCTATACAGTGGTGGATCACCTTTAAATTTGGTCTTTTGACCTTTAAAGCCCTGCACGGACTTGGCCCCGACTACTTAAAGCAGCTTCTGGTTCCTTATAGCCCTGTACAAGAGCTCCGTTTGGCTGATGAGGGGTTGCTGGAGGTTCCGAGGGTTATTTTAAAATCTTCTGGGGCTCAAGATTTTATGTTTATAGCCCCAACCCTCTGGAATTCTCTGCCTCGCCGGCTTCGGGAATACATGACCGTGGAGATTTTTAAGCGGGAACTCAAGACCCATCTATGGAGTCAGGCTTGTATGGCTTGAGGTTGTTGTAATTATTCTGATTTTATATGTGTATTTTTGATTTTATTGTTCATTTGTACAGTGCCTTGGTGCTTGAAAGGTGCTTAATAAATAAAGTTTTATTATTATTATTATTAAAGTGATGATTGGTCTTATGCGTCACACAGGGTTTGAAGGACCTTGTGCAAGCAGAGTTAGGTCTGACCCTGTGGACCCTACGTGGAGCACTAGACTTGCAAGGCACAGACCCAGAGCTGTAGCTAGAAGCAGCAGACTCATGGGGCATGTTGCTGGACTTGTAGTTTGGCCTTGTGTCGTGAGGCTAGGGGCTAGGAGGAGGGGCAATAAGGTTGAAAAACTGTAACACCACATTTCCTTCATTTTGTTGCTGTGGAGCCCTAATGATGCATTAATATATATTTTTTGCAATTAATATATATTGTACATGGTAACACCTGTGTGTTAGGGTTGAGTAGGCAGTTTAGTGTTTAAACCCCATTTTTTTGCAACTTAATAACGTGGCTTTTCCTTGACTAAATAGCCTGAAATTTGATGTACTCAGAGTGATTGCCAGGATCTTGAGATCCTGTAAATTTGGTAATGGTCAGTTCAGGGGTTTAAAAGCCATAGAAGGTTGATAACGCATAAAAATATGGAAGCTGACACAAAAATGGCTACAAGCTGAAACCTGAAACTTTTACGTACTGTATGCTGATACAGTGTTGTATGCATCTGGCTTCTGCCCCTCTGAGGTTGCATCCAACTTGAAGCACAATTTCAACAAAGTTCAGCGTGGTTTACAAACCACCAATCATCTCTAAATGCCAAAAAAACAGTTTCCATAACCTTTGGCACCATGCAGAGACTTACCAGGTTTCCCTCTCTACCCTCTTTCCACACCCTTGATGGGACTTTATTCGAGGACACATCCTCCTTCAGGTATTTAGGTGTCTGGCTGGACCAACACCTGAACTTCTCTGGTCAGATCAACGCCATTCAGAAAAAATTGCATCCCAAGTTCGGTGCCTTATTCAGGAACCGTGCCTGCATCCCACCCACGGCTAGGCGTGAGATTGTCCAGAAGATGATCCTACCTATCTTCGACTCTTCTGACGTACTCTACAGTGCTGCCCCTAAGTCCTCCCTGGCCAGACTAGATAACCTCTTCAACTCCGTTTGCCGTTTTGCCCTTGATGCCCCTCCGCACTCCTCATTGTGATCTCTATCTTGCCCTATCCTTCCCTTCCCTGACAAACCGATGTCTCTCCCACTGTGCAAAATTCACCTCCAAGCACTGGCTGGGTGAACTTACCTCCTATCTCTCCCCTGCCTTTACAACTGCCCCCCCTCCTTCCCTCTCCCTAAGATCTACTGACTCGCATACCCTGGTGGTCCCACGCCGCTCCACCCTTATTGGCCAATCGGGTTATTCTATCGCCTCCCAAAAATCTTAGAAATTTCATTTCCCCCTCAAATTACCACTACCCTCTTGCTACTCCATTAACTCTGCCCTCAAGAACTTCCTTGCCCCTTCCTGTGCCTGCCATGACCCTCCCTAATCCCCATGCCATCTCCCCTTAGCCCATATTACCATATGCCTACCCCCACCACTCCTATTTACCTCTGATTGTGCTCCTCCTTGACCCTACTCTCCCTCCTCCTAAAGTGCTCCTTCCCCTTCTTTCTCTACCCTTAATCTATCTCCCTCCTGTGAGCTTGATCACTGCCTGGTGCAGGCAGGATCCATAGCGCATGGTGGGCAACAACTTTACTTCCTTTTCCCTATTTCTCCTTTTACTGCACACACCCCCAGTCACTGCTAGATCACTGCCTCATGCAGGCAGGGTCACCCAGCACACTGGTGGGGCACTACCCCCCCCGCTATAGTTGACCTCTGCTACCCCCTCCCACAACATCCCTTCCACAAACGCACCCTCTCTCGCATCACTACCTACCAGTAGGACTGTCCACCACCCTGTCCAGATAGGGATGACAGAACACTGCTGAATTTCAAATTTCAACTCCCCCCCCTTACCCCCTTAGATACCCTCCACCTACAATACCTCTCTCTCAACACCCTGCCACACTCTACCTCTCCTCTCGTCCTACCCTCCTTCTGGTTAACATAGCCTAACACTGGCCTACCCCTACTCTTAATTAAGCACTTATTCCTACCCCATACACCTCTTGCATGCACCTTTAGTCCACCTGTCATCTCTGTTTGCCTTCGATACTTGTGTTCTGGTCTTAGTCTTTCCTTTCCCTTCTTCCCCTCCGCAGTTTTTCGTTCCCTCATTTCATTCTTCCTCTCTTTACTCCAATCACTGTAAATGTTGAATATCTATGTTACACTAATGGTTACCAATTACTATTGGATCACCTTACCATCTAGTGCTACATACTGTTGCCAGGTTATTATATGTGTTCCAGTGTTACCAACTGTTGCCAGTTTGCTGTATGTGTCTTCATATCTACTATACTTAACTGTTGCATTGTTAGCCAATGTTATCCACCTGTAATCCCTCCTGCTCTCATTGTATGCAAGTAAGCAAATTGTATTCCAACATTTTAACATTTCTCTGTATTCTATCCCATTGTTTCCTACCCCCCCAGGTCGCACTGGGAGACGAGCAACTTGTTGCTCAGTGTGCATTCCTGGTGAAACATTTCAATAAATAAAAAAAAATACTTTCTAGTTCATTAGAGTTCGACTCAAGAATGATTCTTTGATAGGTGGTTGTAATGAAAAATGTGGAGAAAGGCAGTTCAGGCCACACCAGGGCTGCTGTGCTAGGCCAAAAATAACAAGTAGAATATGAAAAGCAGAACTAGCCAGCACTAGCTACTCACTCTCCTAACGCGTTTCACGGCCCCTGGCGCTTAATCCTATGATTAAGCACCATGGGGCATGAAACGCATTAGGAGACTATCCACTGTGGGAGAGGAGGGGGCTTTGTCGGAGGGGACTGTGGCATTGTATGTATGTGTGAGTGCACTTTGAATAATAAAAAGAAAGCACCTTATTTACAGAAACAGGCCTCCGAGCAGCATCTTACCTTTGAATAAGCAACAACCTCATACAGGACTGTGCCTATGATACCTGAGTGAGTAGCTAGTGCTGGCTAGTTCTGCTTTTCATATTCTACTTAATGAAAAATGTGTAGTTTTTACATTAAGAAAACAAAATGCCATTTTTGCACATGCACAAAATGTTTTTTGAACATTCCATCGATAATTGTATTTCTGTAAAACTGACGTACATCAGTTGTGTGAGGGGGGCCCAGTCTCTTGACTCAGATCTAGTTTTAAGTCACAGAAAACTTCTCTCTCATTTCCATAAATGAGTCATAGTAGCTCTACCCCATCCACCAGTGTCCATACCAACCTGTTGTAAAAGAACAACATTGCTGGCAGGAGGCCAGCCCCAGTGCCAGCATTCCCACTCCTGCCCAACCCATGAATAAGAAGTAAAATACTGGAGGTGGGTGCCTGACCCCGCCGCTGGTATCCCCCCTTCCCGACTGATTCATGAATAAGAAGTAAAGCCAAGGCAAAGTTTATTTCTAAAATGCCCTATCTCAGAGGCTGAGGGCACTGCATAATGAATGCAAATAACACAAAGAAAAACAATCATCATAATGACACGAAAGACATTTTTTAAGTAACGCAGTACTACCTACAGTATAACATCAGTTTCATTCACTTTTAAAACTGTCTGGGAATGCTAGAGAAAACAGATATGTTTTTAAAGAGGCTTTAAAGGCTTCCACCATACAGGCTGAGCGGATGCTTTGATGTAGCATATTCCACAACACTGAAGCTATCACGCAAAATTCTCTATCCCCTAGATTGTTTCAAATGCAAGCTTGCGATGAGCAAGTGCATATCAGAGTGAAGGGGGTGAGTTTGGGGGGAAACAACCAGGAGCTCTTTATGTTTGCAGGATCCAAACTGTGTAGGGCCTTGAATGTCATTAAGCATATCTTAAAGGTGATGCACCTCTACACAGCCAGTGCAGAGCACGTAGGACCGGCATGATGTGGTCTCTCTGAGAAGTTCCCATAATCAGCTGGGCCAAGGCATTCTGGACAAGCTCCAAGTGTCACATCAAACCTCCAGATAACCCTAAGTACAGAGTGTTGCAGTAGTCTAGCCTAAAGGTGACAAAGGCAAGGACTATCATCACCAGACAAGCTGGCACCAAATGCTGGTTGATCTAGGTGATGTTATACAGTGGTAAAAGCCAGTTTGGAATACTGCTGACACCTGCTGTTCTAACATCAGCTTATAGTCCAAAATGACCCCCAGATTCTTTACCCCATCCACAGCTCTGAATGATTGACCACCCGACAAAAGAGGTTTTGCCAGTCCATCTGTCATCGCCGACCCACCTAGTTCGACAGTCATAACCTCTTTCTTCCTTGGGTTGAGATACAGCCAGTTGGAGGCCATCCAGTTGTTGATCTCCTCCAATCACCGCTTCAACACAGTGGCAGTTTGAACCTTGTCAGAAGTGCAAGACAGGTATAGCTGAGAATCATTTGCATAAATGTACCCTGTCAGGCGTACCAGAGAGGTATAGATGAGGATCACCTGCATAAGCATACCCTGTCAGGAGTGCAAAACAGGTATAGCTGAGTATCACCTGCATAACAATGAAACCAGCACCACACCATCTAATGATCTCACCCAATGGCAACATGTACATGGAAAACAACATGGGTATAGCGAGTATCACCTGCATAACAGTGAAACTCGGCACCATACCATCTAATGATCTCACCCAATGGCAACATGTACACGGTAAACAACACGGGTATAGCTGATTATCACCTGCATAACAGTGAAACTCCGCACCACACCATCTAATGATCTCTCACCCAATGGCAACATGTACACGGTAAACAACACGGGTATAGCTGAATATCACCTGCATATCAGTGAAACTCAGCACCATACCATCTAATGAACTCTCACCCAACGGCAGCATGTACACGGTAAACAACACGGGTATAGCTGAGTATCACCTGCATAACAGTGAAACCAGCACCATACCATCTAATGTTCTCTCACCCAATGGCAACATGTACACAGTAAACAACATGGGTATAGCCGAGTATCACCTGTATAACAGTGAAACTCAGCACCATACCGTATAATGATCTCTCACCCAATGGCAGCATGTACACGGTAAACAACACGGGTATAGCAGAGTTTCACCGCATAACAGTGAAACCAGCACCATACCATCTAATGATCTCTCACCCAATGGCAACATGTACATGGTAAACAACACTGGTATAGCTGAGTTTCACCTGCATAACCGTGAAACCAGCACCATACCATCTAATGATCTCTCACCCAGTGGCAACATGTACACGGTAAACAACATGGGTATAGCTGAGTATCACCTGCATAACAGTGAAACTCAGCACCATACCATCTAATGATCTCTCACCCAATGGCAACATGTACACGGTAAACAACACGGGTATAGCTGAGTATCACCTGCATAACAGTGAAACTCCGCACCACACCATCTAATGATCTCTCACCCAATGGCAACATGTGCAGTACACAGAAAACAACACCAGTATAGCTATCACTTGCATAACAGTGAAACTCAGCACCATACCATCTAATGATTTCACCCAATGGCAACATGTACAGTACACAGAAAACAACATGGGTATAGCCGAGTATCACCTGCATAACAGTGAAACTCCGCACCACACCATCTAATGGTTTTACCCAATGGCAACATGTACAGTACACAGAAAACAACATGGGTATTGCTGAGTATCACCTGCATAACAGTGAAACTCTGCACCATACCATCTAATGATCTCACCTAATGGCAATATGAACATGGAAAACAACACAGAGGAGAAGCTGGAACCTTGAGGAACACCACAGGAGAGTGCAGCTGCTCCAGAGATGGAATTTCCTAGAGCCACCTGTTGCATCCCCTCTGTTATGTAGGACTCAGACCAGCACAAAACTGTGTCAGAGAGACCCACACAGTTCCTCAGGTGATCCAGTAGCACTCCATGGTCAACCATGTCAGATGCCAATGAGAGATCCAAGTGTACCAAGACAGAACATAGTCATCTATCTTTTACCATGAGGAGATCATGTGCCACCCTGACAAGCACTGTCTCCATGCTGTGGCAGAGGTAAAATCCCAACTGGAGAAGCTCA
Source organism: Neoceratodus forsteri (assembly GCA_016271365.2). NCBI lineage: Eukaryota > Metazoa > Chordata > Ceratodontiformes > Ceratodontidae > Neoceratodus > Neoceratodus forsteri. The sequence continues at coordinate 552,686,369 of CM057452.1, read as the reverse complement.
TAGGTGTCATAATACTCCAGGTAAGCCTCCAGCTGTGCCATCACCACCTTCTCAGTAATTTTCCTTAATGAGGGAAGATTCAAGACCAGTCTGCAATTCACTAGGACATCAGGGTCTATGTTTTTTTCAGGAGGGATTTAAAAGACCAGTGGCAGGTGCCCAACCTTGCCACCGATATTTCCCTCATGCCTGATCATTGAATAAGCAATAAGACTGGCGGTGGGTTCCCAGCTCCACTACTGGTAGCTTCCTCCTGCCCACCCACCACCTTAACCCCTTCCTGCCTGCCAGACTTGTGAATAAGAAGTGTAGTAAAAGACCAGCAGAAGGTGCCCAACCACACCATCTGTATCCTCACTGCTACCTTACCCTTGAATAAAAAGTCGAAGACCAAGTTATATTTACAAGGTGCCTTTTATGTGGTCTTCAGCTGAGGCAGCAAATTGAAAATTCAGGCTCAGAATGGCCAAGATTTGCCAAATTATAACTAAAAGAAGAAAAACTGCAAAATAACACAGCATGCCCAATATGTGCATTTCAGAATGTAGTCTTTTTTTCCAAGTTTGTTTTTCCTTTGCTCATAACTTGGCTATTTTTGGCCATTTTGGAATCAAATTTTCAGGTGCCCAAGTTGTTATCCCTCTTCATGACTACCCAAGTTGTATCTTGTAAACATGACCCAAAATCTGTTTTGGGGGTCAACTCCCAAGACACATTTTGCATCAGATTTACAAGTTGGCACTTACAGTAGGTGGTCATGAGAGTGTATGTCGACTTGTGCACATTGAAAATATGGGCCAAAAATAGTCAAAAAAGGACAGGTTGGGAGAAGAAGAAACCTAAGTCCTGAAATGCATCTATTGCTCATATACTATATGTGGACTTATTTTTTTTTTTCAGTTTTTTTCTTTAGTAGACGGTGGGCGGTTGAGGTGGAGGGAGGGTTGTGCCAGTTGTACAACCATGGATTTTACCTTAACGATTGTTGTTTGGGGGGAGCTGCATATGGGCTGTAAGTGGGCTGGGTTGGATAGGGGTATATTTTACATGCATGGTCGAGGAACCAAAAAGGGGGGAGGGGCTACTTCTGGCCTCTCTTGATCATGCATACTGTGCACCATTAAGTTTGCTCTAGCTATGGCCCACATGGCCACCCTCAGAGCAAGCTGCAGGTCTTGCGCAGTGCACAGTGAGCGTCACCATGCAGCTGTTTTGTGATTGCCCCACAGGGCCTCTCATGAAGCAAGTTACATAATAAAAAGTTAGTTGTACCAAAAGCCAAGACTAGCAAAAGGAATCACTTCTATACTATCCGTACACTAATAGCATGGAATAAACTTCCTCAATATATTGTTGACTCTAAGCTTAAATATCTTTAATAATCAATTAGATAAATCTTATTATTCACAATATAATATGGTGTATATGTAACCCCTAGATGGCGCTATCCCAGGGGCTACTACCCCTGCCTGATTTGCCACTAACAGGTTGAGGGGCCTGGATCCAATGGCGGGTGCCTCCACCCAGAGGTCAGGGTTTGCAATAGTTAAACTAACTTGGTCACAGCCCTCTGGGACACTGCAACCCCTTTCTTCCCACTAGTGGCCCACACAATATATCAGAATTACCTTCACAGTATACACTTACCCCAGGACTGGTTCCGCACTGGGACTTCCTGTGAAATGAGATACAGTGCAACAATCACAGTACAGTACTTTAACATAGACAAATACTTCAGGCAGTATAACTTTACTGAAACAAGCAGCTCTGATTTATTTAGGGGATATAACAAGGACAGGGAAATCAGGTTAATTAGCTTATCACTCTAATAATCATTTCTATGGCTCTGTGCACAGGCCTATCCCTATCAGTTACTGTCCCTGGGTACCCAAGCCCTAGTGGCTAGTCCAAACCGTGGCAGCTGGTAGGGGCCCTTTCACAGAGAAAAGGAGAATTAAACAGTCAGCAGTACAGTAATTCCATTTGGATTTAATGTGGCAATTCAACAGGGAGCCCTTGAATTAGTACTCACGACCTCCAAATAAGATAGGGTCCTTCAATGTCAGCAGGGCTCACTTGAGGTACACAAACCTCTTCACACATCCATATAAAAGAAAGCACTATACCAGGCAGGCTGCATCTGTATCCCGATCGCAATTACTGCACAATACCCGGGAGAACACACAGCAGATTCAGTTCCTGACAGACCGAGTGCAATTTTCAGCAATTCCTCCAGTCTTCTACAGGGTGAGCCTGGTTTCTACTCTTCAGAGATCCTTTGATTCTTTTCACAGGACGGATTCAGTCCTAACAAGCTGTTACACAAGCTGCAGACCGGAACTCTGGGCCTTACACACGTTTTTTGACTAAAACTGCACACTGAAAAAGCACAGGGCTCCTTCCTTCTTCACTGCCAAAGCTCAACTGAAACTCCAACCGACAAAACCGGGCACTTCCTTTGAGTTCCTCCCAGTTCTTGACTGGATTGGCTGTCACTCACAATAGACTGCTGCTGTTGGTCCAAAAAGGCACTGAAGTCTAAACTACATCTCCCAGAGTCACTGCCCATACAATCCTCTTGTGGCTGGCTCAGATTATGAGTCCAAGTTCTGATTCGTCCAAGGCACCATTTTAGAGCTAGCTTACCCACACTGATTGGTCCAGTTCAGCAGTTCAAAACCAGAATGGGGAACTAGGCAGACACTGTTCTGACTGCAAAAGAAAGTAGGTTAGACAAACTGTAATTTCATTATTACTGTAAATGATTTCTGGCAAACAGTTACATCTTTCAGATAGGTTCCTTTGCACTCCTAGTGACTGCAAAATGGAGTGAATTGGCAGCAGCTTGAGTGGTACTCAATCAAAGAAACACACAGTCCCACATACAACTAATTATGTCTGCAAGCAGACAGCTCTTAAAGAGACAGTACCAGAGGTTCTAAAACACTCACTGATAAATGGCTTAAACGCCAAAACACCATTCAGGCTTGGAGCATTCAAGCAAGCTCCTGGAAGTCTTTTGGGAACCCCCATTTGTAGGGGGGTTACATATATATATAATATATATATATATGGTATATAGTATAGCAATAAAGGCCAAAAGGGGGTTGAAACCCTTTTCAGATATGTGAGGGAGAAGAGAAGGGCAAGGCAGAGGATTGCTAGGCTGAGGGGGAGGGAGAAATGAAACTGGAAAGGGACTGTGAAAAAGCAGAGTTATTAAATAAGTACTTTAGCTCAGTATTCACAGAGGAGGAGGATGGTAGGGGACCTGCACTAAAGTCGAATGGGAAGGAGGCCAAATGGGTGCATCTGAGCCCATTCACTGTGTATAGGGTTAGGGCAGAGCTAGATAGATTGAGGGTGGGCAAGGCAATGGGGCCTGATGGGTTACACCCCAGGGTGATCAGGGAATTGAAGGAGGAGTTGGCCACACCCTTGACAAAGCTCTTCAACTTGTCCCGGGATATGTGGAGAGTACCAGAGGACTGGAAGAGGGCAGACATAGTGCCTTTACACAAGGGAGGTAGTAAGGAAGGGAACTACTGACCTGTCAGCTTCATGTCAGTGGTGGGGAAGGTAATGGAGGCATTAATCAAGGAGAGGGTAGTTGATTACCTGGAGGAGAGTGGCTTGCAGGACAGCAGACAGCATGGCTTCACGAAGGGGAAGTCTTGCCAGACAAAACTAATTCAGTTCTTTGATTGGGTGACTCAGGTGATTGACCTGGGGGAGGCGGTGGATGTGACCTATTTGGAATTTAGCAAGGCCTTTGACACTGTCCCCATAGGAGGATGGTGAGCAAGATGGAAAGCCTGGGGTTGGGTGGGAAAATAACAAGCTGGGTGGAGGCCTGGCTGTCAGGAAGAACTCAGAGGGTGGTGCTAAATGGGGTGCACTCCGAGACAGCGAGGGTGAAGAGTGGAGTGCCACAGGGGTCAGTTTTGGGTCTGCTTCTCTTCAACGTCTACATCAGTGATATTGCTCAGGGTTTGAGGGGGAAGGTGTGCCTATTTGCAGATTATACAAGAATATGCAATAAGGTGGACACCCCGGGGGGTGGAGGACATGAGGGATGCTTGAAAAAATGGTCTGGGCATGGCAGCTGAAATTTAATGCCAAGAAGTGTACTGTGATGCACTTGGGGAGTAGGAACAGAAGAGCAGGGTACACCCTAGGTGGGGAGGAAATTAAAGTAACAGAACAAGAGAGGGATCTGGGGATCATAGTCTCCTCAAACCTTAAGGTAGGAATCAAATGTAGCAGGGCGGCAGGAAAGGCCAGTGGAATGTTGGCATGCATAGGCAGGGGCATTACTAGCAGAAAACATGAGGTAATGATGCCCCTTTACAAAGCCATGGTGAGGCCGCACCTGGAGTATGGGGTTCAGTTCTAGAAGCCACATCTCCGCAAGGATATAGACACATTGGCGAGGGTTCAGAGAAGGGTAACCAAGATGCTGCAGGGTATGCAGGGAAAGTCATATGGACAGAGGTGTAAGGAGCTGGATCTGTACACGCTGGAGACAAGGAGGGAAAGGGGAGACATGATTGAAACTTTTAAATGTGTAAAGGGGCTCAATAAAGTGGGAGAAGAGGGTTTATTTAAGAGGAAGGAGGGGGTCAAAACTAGAGGGTACAGCCTCAGACTACAGGGAAAAAGATACAGGGGCAATGTGAGAATGTGTTTCTTCATGGAGAGGGTGGTGGAGCCCTGGAACAGACTACCAGATGGAGTGGTGGGGGCTAAATCGGAGGAAGAATTCAAGAGGGCATGGGACAAGCATATGGGGCTGAGTATCGGGGGAGGGTGGGGGCTAGCAGGGAGGGGGAGGTGTAGGGCGGGGAAAAAAGGGCAGACTAGATGGGCCGGTATGGTCCTTTTCTGCCATCAAGCTTCTATGATTCTATAGATATGCCCATATATGTGGGGGACATTCATGATAGGCCTATTTGCTCCCATATGTCCTTCAAATCCTAGTAATCCTAGTAAAACATGTCTGATGCTGTTACTACAAACATGCTGTTAGATATAGATGCAGTATATAGACACTGATGACAGAAAAAGATCACTGGTCCATCCAGTCTGCCTGTGGTACCCTATCTGACTCTGGGATCTATTGTCCATTCGAGATCCTAGCCCTCCCCATCCACCCTGAGTCCCCTCCCAGTTTCTGTTGTTCCGAGTAGCCACTATTCCCTTCACTCCGTCCCAGCCTTGCTTGGAACCATTAATGGTTTTAGCACCCACCACCTTAGCTGGTAAACTGTTTCACAGTTCCACCACCCTTTCTGTAAAATAGTACTTCCTCATGTCCCTACTGAATCTCTCTCCTGACAGTTTCCACTCATGCCCTCAAACTATTACTGCAGTGGATCCATTTAAGTGCACATTTCTGATAAGTGCACACTTTTTCAGTTTCCATTTTTTTTTTTTGCTGTCTCCCCAATGTTAAAAGTTTTGGCTAAATGCACACTGAATAAGTGCACATTTCACTTTACTGCACAAACTTCTGTTCACTAACAGTTCTCTCCCCAGGTAATTAATTCCATTTAAGTGCACAAGTGATTTTAATGATGTGGGAATGTGGGAACACAGCATTTAACACCTAGCTTCACACTGTCTTCACACTATCCGCAACTGCTTTTGGAAAGCAGGTTTTGTGGACACAACAGAAACTGATGAAGAGGAGGTTGTTGAGGAGCCGTCATCTGTCCTGTTACCGAACTTGAACCAGGAGGCTTTCCAAATGTACCCCGACATTGATGAAACCCTGGCGACTACCGGGATGATCCAGGACTCGGATATGTGTAACAAAATCATGAGCTGTCCCGTAGATGATGAAGTGCTGACTGAATCACGGGAGCCAGAGCAGGAGGTGTCTGTTACAAGCCCTCCAGTTCCAGTTCCTAGAATGAGTAAGCACATTTGTCCGTGCCAGGGAAAAGAAAGATTTAGCCCATTTATTTGAATTCGAGCACTGTGTAACTCAGCTAGCACTACAAGGCTGCAAACAAAGTAAGATTACTTTTTTTTTCCTACACTATTGTCAGCATTGCTAACACAGACACTGACAGTGAACTGTAATACTTTATTTCCTTTTTTATTTTATTATTTTTGTGTGTGCTTTTCTACTTCATGAATAAAATTGCTTTTTTAACTGTGCAGATCAAATATTAACTTAAAATAAATATGGATTACATTAACGTATCTCTGATCGCTAATGTACATTGTAGTTACATTGTGTTCAATGTTTTTCTGGCTAAATGCACATTCTGCTTAAATGCACATTTTTAGTCTGCAAAACGGGTGTGCATTTAAGCAGAATCTACTGTAATGCTAAATAATTTGCCACAGTCCGCCTTGTGTAGTCCTTTCAGGAACTTGAAGGTCTCTGTCATATCCCCCCCCCCCCTTCCTTCTGGTCTCCATTGAGTACATGTTTAGTTCCTTGAGGCACTCCTCATAAGACCTGCCATGTTGGCCCTTCGCTGCACTGTCTCCAGCCTTTCCTTATCTTTCCTGAGCTCAGTACCCCAGAACTGGGTGTAGTACTCCAGGTGTGGCCTCAACAAAGATCTATAAAGGGGTAATATTACCTCTTTCTTTCTGCTGTCAGTACCCCCTTCTGATATATCCCAGCATACTGTTTGCTTTCCTGTTGGCCTTGTTGCACTGGCTTAATTGTTTGAGAGTGTCACTGATGATAATTCCTAGGTCCCATTCTTCAGCTGTAGTGCTAAATTGTACCCCACCCATTCAGTAACTACTCCAGGGGTCTTGTTCCCTAGTCGCATTACCTTGCACTTTTTGGCTTTGAATTTTGACTGCCAATCTTTCCTGATTCCCTCATCGCTATCTACCCTCCCACAGAGATCAGTGTCATCTGCAAAGAGATCCAGCCTGCTCTTTATTCCCTCTCCAGTGTCCCTGATGATCATATTGAAGAGGACCAAGTCCAGGACAGATCCTTGTGGTACCCAGCTCGTGACCTCCATCTCTACTGACCTGACCTCATTAACTACAACCCTCTGCTGCCTCCCCCTGAGGCAGTTACCTACCCATTTTTCTGTGTCCATAGTCATGCCTAGATCCTCCATCTTCAGCAGCAAGCATCTGTGAGGCACCAAGTTGAAAGCCTTGCTGAAGTTGAAGTAGAATAAATCCATGGCTTTGCCCCTATCCAGTGCACTCATCACCCAGTGAAAGAAGACTGTCAGGTTAGTTAGACAAGACCTTCCTGCTAAGAACCCATGCTGTTTACTATCTTGGAAACCATTGCTGTCCAGGTAGTTCACAAAGTCCTCTTCAGCCAGTGAGTACATCAGCTTCCCTACAGCTGAGGTAAGACTGACAGATCTGTGGTTCCCTGCTTGTTCCCCCAACCCCCACCCCCCAATTGGAGCAGAACTACATGTGCCACCTTCCGGTCTTTTGGGACTACCCCTGTATGGAATGAGTTATTAAACAGCCCTACCAGGGATTCAGCCAATTCTGCTGCCAGTTCGCTGAGCACCTTGGGGTGCATCCCATCTGGTCCAGAGCCTTATCTGTCCTTAGGGCAGCTAGCCCTTTCTGGACACTTTCATTACAAATACTGGCTGTCTTATCTTTGGGACACCCTTCGTGGACGCTTTGATGCCACTTTCTGGCAAGGGTGTGCTGTCCTTCCAAGTGAAGACAGAGCAGAAGTAATCATTTAGGATAGCAGCCTTTTACCCCTCTTCTCTTATTACTCTACTTCCCTCTGATAGCCTAACAAGTCCCCTTCCTTTCTTCCTAATGTACCGGAAGACATTTTTTTCTCTGCCCTTGACCATCTTTGCAATATGCAGCTGTGTGTTTGCTTTTGCCTCCCTAACCGCCCTCTTTGCCTCCTTATTTCTTAGTACATATTCTCCCTATTCTTCCTCCCCCTGCTTTTCTTTGTACCTCCTGAAGGCCTTTATCTTGGCCCTCACTGCTTCCCTGGCCCTTGCCGAGAACCATAGTGGTCTCCTGAACTTGTTTCTTTTGGTTATCGTTCTCATGCATGATTTAGATGCCTCAGGAAAGGCCCCGTTTAATGCCCCTCATCTCTCTTCTGCTCCTCCTATGTTGTCAGCCCCGACTAATTTGTCCTGGACCAATTCCCTCAACCTGTTGAAGTCCTCTTTTCTGCAGTCAAGGACCTCAGCTCTTGTGTGGGGTTTTTAGCTCTCAAGGGCCAGTTCTAACCAAATGGAGTTGTGGTTGTTGTTCCCTTGGAGCTCCCCTACTCTCACAGCTCTTACCACCTCGAGTTTGTGAGTACCACATTAAGAATGGCTTGACTTCTAGTGCTCCTGGTGACTGAAACGCCCTAATTGATGTCCGGTTCAGATCCCCCATTACCACTGATTCCCCCTTTGCCACTCCTCTTTCTGGTTCTTCCCTGAGCTCTATGTTTCTCTCTTCCCCTTGTCCTGGTGATCTGTAGGTCACCCCAATTGTATTTTCTTGCTCGAGTCCACTGTGAGTTGCACCCACAGCGACTCCATCACCCCCCCCCAATTACTCATAGTACACCCATCTTCCACAACCTCAGTTCCATCCTTGACATAAAAGGCTATGCCACTCCCTCTACCTTTTCCTTTATGCCTTCTGAACATTGAGTACCCAGGGAACAGTCAGGTCCTGTCATTATTTTCAATGACCCACATTTCTGTGATGGCCATAAGGCCCATCTCAGTGTGTGTAGGACACAATCAAGTGTGCTCTGAATCTTGAGCTGTTGGTGCCTCATAGGCAACAAGCCAATTTCAGTAACAAAACAAAAATGAGGCACTCTAAGTTAGCAACACACAAAAATTGCTGGATGCAAGATTTATTCAGGAGTATTCCCCGAAAATGCCAACCATCAGTCCCGGCGCTTTGACCATTAGGTCTTCCTCAGGGAGTGTGTTAAGACTGTGTTCCAGACCCACATTTAAAACACCAGTCTTAAAGTGATATACAATCAAGAGCACAACATCAAAACAGGTGTATCTTTTAAATCAAAATAAATACCCAAGGTCTGCTGGAAAGACTCAAAATATACCTGTTACTTAACTGATTATTTAACATTAAAAAATCTTGGATGCAAAGTTAGGTAATGTAGAAAAGGTACAGAAAGAGCTGCCAAACCAAGATCATACAGTGTGAAAATGACCATTTCGTTTAAAATGCAGGCTCCAATAAAAAATTATCTCACCTCAATAAGTGAATACATCTCCACAGTTTAAAGAGTCATAGAGGGCAAGTGCCCAGGTAAGATATTGGTGCCCTGCAAATTAATAGGGAATTATGTATTGTCATTCCAAACTCTTCATGCCCTAATAAGTAGTGTGTGTGTGTGTGTGTGTGGTTGGGGGGGGGTACATAACCACAGCACTTCAAATATGTACCACTATACATAACATGGCTAAACAGTAGGATTTGTTTACATTAAACACAAGGAGCCATTTATCTTTTTTTAAGAAATGTATCCATGGACAGCCATTAGTAATTCATACTGGAGTACAAATAAAGAAAGTTAGAAAAATATATATGTATTAATAACTGCTATTAGAGGAATAACCAAATAAAAATAAGATGGACTTAGCAGACTTTTAGCCTGAGTGCATAAATTGGTAGAAGTCATAGATCCTTCCTCAAATGTCAAAGCTACGTGTGATTTTTTGGATGTGGGTGCAACAGTCTGTCTTACAGGAAGCATTGGATAAGGTCCCCAACCACTAAGACTCTTCTGGTAGACTTGCTTCTGTTCGTCCTCTTGGGTGCCATTACATTGTCCTACCCTTTTCCTCCAACTGACTCAGAGCCCCCCACCCCCGCAGTGGAGTTAGGTACCTACACACCCTCTAGGGGTATGAAGCAATCCGCCATCTGGATTGTGTTGGGTTGGCCAATTCACCATGTGTCTGATCTTGCCCTCTTCCCCTTCCCCACCACTCTCCACTCCCCTGGACCACTGGGCCTCTGGGGGAGTGGGAGTGAGGGGGGTGAGCACCAACTGAGCTGATGATGCAGCTGAAATGGTTCTTCTCCTGCTGCTAGCAGCTGAGCATAGAGCTCTGCCGTGGTCCTGCAGATGGGGCAGTGCTCCCTCCTCCACAGCAGAGATACACCCCATAGCTGCCACAACTGACTGCCTCCCTTCTGTACCTCATCCCTATACAGAAACAATAATTAAGTCTGTTCCTAGCTGTTTAGGATATATGACTATCAGTTACACAGTTTATAACCTGAGAGAGTCAACCTGACCTATAACTAGAAAGTAGCAACTTCAGTACATGTACACAAAATGGATGACTTAATTATCAAGTAGTGCTCACCCAGATAGGGTGTTGCTGGGACTCAGTATAAGCAGTATCAAACAGACATGGCAGTACACTGTACATATACTGTGTTACCTAAGTGTTGGGGGGAGCAGAGTTCCTGGCTGCTGGCTACCTCTTCTGGCTGACTCTCTCTGGCAGACTCTCCCATCATCCTTTGCACTGTGGTCCTTAGCACGCCGGACTGCTCAGGAAGACAGCATTAAGAAGATCAGTACAGTGTCAGCCTGGACACAGCAGGCGGTGCCTGACTGGTGCACTGTAGGAGAGGAGGCGTGGTTTTCACGAAGTCTGGCCACTGATTGGTGGCCCCTGGAAGTCCTGGAGAAGGTGCAGAAGCTGGACATTACTGGGCATTAAGTGCTCCCAGGAGGAAGGGGGACACATACAAGGCCATAGTTTTCCAGAGAATCTTTTCTCTCCCGAGTACCTGGATGTTGGTTTCTAAAAAGTAAGGAAATTAGGATTGATAACCAGCCAGTCATGTATTACTACTAGGATACACCTCACTCATTATTCATTTGGCTTACAGCACAGAACAGTGACATTTCTATGTTTCTCACTCTGTCGGGGTACTCTTTTACAGGTGTTGCTATATCATCCACTACTATTGGGGTTTGGGGCTTTAGTTGGGGAAGAGAGGGCTTTATTCACATGAGGATGGTAAAGGACGGGGCTTTTAATTCGTGTTTTTGTGGGGCAGGTGGGGGAAACTTGATTTTATGGGCAGTGCCAGGGATTGGGAATTACAAACAGAACTTTGCGGAGTGCACAGGGGAGGAGGGAGCTGAGGGCCTAATTAGGGGGATGGGTGAGGTGATAAACTTTTAATTTGTGTGGTGGCAGATGGGTGGTTATGTATGACAGTGTGTGTGATTCTTTCATTTTAAGGTATTTTTTTGTAAATTAAAAATAATTGGTGAAGTTGATATAAAGTCAAAGAACTTCACAAAGGTTTTGTGAAGTTACCTGACATGCACCGACTTTGCTGGTGAATTATAAATTCACAACCTCTCTTTCTCTTTACAAAAAAAAACAAGTGAATGATGGGTGAAAAGGCACTTAGCATTGCAGCACCCAAAAGCTGGAATGCATGACCAGACCATGTAAAATGTATGGACAGCCTTGCCCAATTCAAATCAATTATGTAAAAGCACTTAGACCAACCATGCAGTGGCCACAAGGCATACAAGTCCTCCATTGCGTCTTTAGGAAATTACTGTCACTCAGTTATTAAGCCCTGTGACTTAACACTGCATTCCTCATGTCTTTTCCACACTTTGATGTTTTCTATTGGCAAGACTATGTTTCCCCTTAAGTACTGTGTAACTGTGTATTTAAGATGTAAGTGTAGTGCTGTGTAAATAATGTATAATTATATCAGTAGAACCCTAACTATTGTACCTGTGAAACCAACTGTACATTTGTAAGCTAAGTCATTTATGTATAATTTGCTGCTGCTACTGCTGTTAAAATGCCTCCCTAGGACCCTCTTAAAACAAAGTGATATACCTAAATGAGGCTATCCTGGTGCAAAGAAATTTTAAATAAATAAATAAAATATACTGACATGTTTAGCCCACAGATTATTCCATGAACTTTGCTATATGTGTTTTATTGCTCTCATTAGGGACTAAGAGAGATGGAGCAGTGAGTTAAAGAGTTGGAGGAGGAAATTCTGAAGTATAGCACAGAGCAAGAGAAGATGAAAAGTGGACTTGAGGAAGAGAGACAGGTACCTTGACATGCACACACATGAACATACATAAATTGTACATATACTCTACACACCCCTGTGCAAAACTCGAGCATGTGGATTGGTTCCTGTATGGGAATGGGGCATGTTATCCAGGCTTGTCATCTGCATATGAGTAAGAAATGCGCCATGTACATTTCATTCATTTAATATCTGACATGGGCATTGTACATTTCATTCATTTAATATCTGACATGGGCATTGTACATTTCATTCATTTAATGTCTTGACATGTGCATTGTACATTTCATTCATTTAAGATTTTGAATAGCCTTAATCTATGGACTGGTTTGGATAATCTGAGACTCATACAGGGCTCTGATAGAGTCAAGGGGATATTAGCTACTCAGTGGGAAGTGGGGGTGGAAACATGGATAACAAAAGGGGGGATAGTGTGAGTGAAGACCACCACAGAGTCAATAGATTCTGGGGTATGATAGAGTAATATGAGCAGACTGGATAGATCATCGATCTCTTCTGTCGTCATTGTGTATGTTTCTATAACTTGTGCTATACTGTAGTACCAGAGACAGGCTGGCATACATATGCAAAAAAGTGTGGCAGGGTGTGCATGTAACTGTATTGCCGTATGCCTCAGGTCTGTATTGAGACACAAGGCCATCAGTCAACTGTCTTACAGTGCCTGGGGTGTGCAGAGATTGTAGGTCAGTGCAAACCCTGGAGTGCGTTACTGCACTTAAGAAATGGGTTTTAAGAAATAAAATGTAAAAAAACAAAAGAAAGACAGCAAAACGTATAACTGTGCATTGGGTAATTTGGCTTCACAGTCATATGATGCATCACAGCCAGTCACAGCTCTCAATTTAGCAACCCATTTTTATAAGTATGATTCATGCATTATGGATGGGAGGTTATGCCAAATAAATCTGATCAATTTTTTTGATTGGGTAACCAGGGTGTTAGATGGGGGGGAGTAGATGTGGCCTACTTGGACTTCAGCAAGGCCTTCGACACACTCCACAGGAGGCTGGTAAACAAGTTGTGTAGCATGGGGATTAGGGTTACCACCTTTTAAGAAGCCCAAAGTGACGCATTTCTTTTTTAATTTATTTATTTGTTTTTAATTCTATTTCTGCGCCACCCTAGGGAAACTCTCTCCGGCATCCTCCGTAGCCGGTCTCTACCTCCCACCTGAGACGTTGTCTCTCTCCCCCTCTCCATCCTGACAGGTTCTCTGGCTCTGAACCCCCTGGGGAGGGGCCGCCCTATCCACCCAGGGTGCTCTATCTACAGTGTAGAGTGTCGGCCCAAGCAAGCCGGGTGCAGAGAGGAGAGTGCCCGGTGCTGGGAGTGTAATCCAGGGCAGAGATGCCTTCGCCTATCCCCGAGGATGGGGATTTTTCTTGTTTTCCTCCCTAGGAGTGTAGTGTGCAATGATGCCTGTGCACAGCTACCCTGCTGGCGTCTGGTGCAGTCTGTCCCTGACGTCGACCGGTGAACCTGCAGTATCCCCGATCTCCATCGGGGGCCCCCAGGACACCGGGCATCCCTGGATCGCACCCCAAAGAAAGGAGAGCAGTCCTCCGGATGCTCAGTCCTCTCCCTCAACTGCCGAACCCCGGCCACCCGAGTCCGTCGCTGAACCCGGGTCTCCAGTGTGCTGTGAGGTGTGGCGTCCAGTACCTCAGCCCTCAGCGCCACTGGGCCAGAGGGACATTTCTTATTGAAACATGATTTTTTGCAGGACAATATGTAATCTCAACCAATACAACAGACTTGTTTTCTATAAAAAATCAGAATTAAGATTAAGTGTTGTAGTTTTTTTAGTTGTTTCTAGTGTTTCTTATCATTTTAAGGTACTTTAGTTAAGGTATAGTTTTTTGCAAGATTTAGAAGAAAGTCAGAAAATATTTTTTTTTTTTTTTTTACTATAATGTCAGGACATGTAGTATTTTTCATGTTTTTTTGCAGTACACAACTACCCAAATCAGGACTGTTCTGTGAAAATCGGGACAGGGGGTAACCCTAAGGGGGTGGGCAATATGGTGGTAACCTAGGTAAGAAACTGGTTAGGGGATAGGAGGCAGAGGGTGGTGGTAAATGGAGTTCATTCTGAGGAGGGGTGAGTGACCAGCGGGGTACCACAGGGGTTAGTACTGGTGCCGGTCCTCTTTAATGTCTTCATTAGTGGCATAGCAGAACTGGAAGGGAACGTCTGCCTCTTTGCAGATGACTCCAAGATCTGCAACAGAGTGGACAGTCTGGAGGGTGTGCAAAGGATGGAAAGAGACTTGAAATGACTAGAGGAGTGATCAAAAGTATGGCAGCTAAGGTTTAATGCAAAAAAGTGCAAAATAATGCACTTAGGTCACAGAAACCCGGGTGGGCAGCACAAAATGGGGGGAGAGATACTAGCAGCGACCAAGCAGGAAAGAGACCTGACGGTAATCATATTGGATGACCTGAAGGTGGCCAGACAATGAGACAAAGCAATCAGGAGAGCTAGTGGGATGCTGGGATGTATTGGTAGGGGTATTGCCAGCAGGAAGAGGGAAGTGGTGTTGCCACTATATAGGTCTTTAGTATGACTCTACCTGGAGTAGTGTGTCCAGTTTTGGAGGTCACATCTCAGGAAGGACATAGACAGGATGGAGGCTGTCCAAAGGAGGGCTGCCAGGATGGTATAGGGTCTACATCAAGTGTCCTATGAGGGGAGACTAAAGGAATTAAACATGTACACCCTGGAGGAGAGGAAGGGGATATGATCAAGTCCTTTAAATACCTCACGGGGGTGAATAAGGTACAAGTGGGAGGTATTTTTCAGAGGAAAGGGTGCTCCAGAATGAGGGGCCATGATATGAAGCTGGATGGGCGTAGGTTTAGGAGAGATATGAGGAACTACTTCTTCACAGACAGGGTGGTGGATACCTGGAACGGTCTTCCAGTGGAGGTTGTGGGGGTGAAAACAGTGGTGGGATTCAAAAAAGCTTGGGATAAGCACATGGGAGTCATAAGGGATAGGTAAGGGGGAGTGACAGAGAAAGTGACTTGGACCTGGAGGGGTCTACAGTGTAAGCAATGCAATAAAAAGGGCAGACTGAATGGGCCACGTGGCTCTTATCTGCTGTCAGCTTCTATGTTTCTGTGCCAGCCTATAGAGCTCTATCCTCCTGTGTAGCCTAACAGGCCTATTATCTGGGCAGCATCCTTATCCTCATGGCTGCTACCATGGAGGGCCTCACACTGGACAGGGGGCGGTCATGGGACTGGAGTCATGCCAGATGCCAGGCTTCCAGTTGGGAGCTACAAAAACAATTGCAGGGCTAGAAAACATGTCATAAATACTGTACATACATATGTGCATAAATCTATATTTAGGGAGAAAAGAAGACCAGTGATCCATCAGTTCCTCCCTCCCACTAGCTAAGTGGGAGTACCCTGTCACCCTATTTCCTTTTAAATACTTGTTTAGTCTGTGCTTGGGGGTTATTACAGTATCAGCTGGTACCACATGCTTTGGCAGTCAATTTCAAGTGCTGTGAAGTTGTTCTTTCTAATGTTTCCCTTGAATCTTCCTCCCGTCAGTGGCATTTAGTGCTCCTTTGTGCTTTGATCCTTGTGCATTTTCACCAGAGAACACTTGTTATTCTTCTCAACATCTCATCCATGATACTTTCACCTTTGTTACACACCTCTTTATGACATCCCAGTTTGCTTTTGCCCTTTCTGCTCTCTCTACCTCTGCCAGTTAATCTTTCAGCATTTCCCCCATCTTGCCAAAGTCCAGGAGCACAGTTTTTGAACTGGAGGGATGTGTTCCTGTGGTTACGTTGACTCACAATATATTGTGGTCATTGGACTCCAGTGGTTCCCTCTACCCTACTTTGACTATCTTGGTGTTATGAGCTATCTCTAATTTATGAACTAGCCTTCTGTGTAGAATAGAACCAGCACCTTTGCTGAAGTTCACACATACAACATCCACAAGATTCCCCACATCCAATTTCTTGGTGTCATTTTCAAAAAAAGCAGTGAGATTTGTTTGGCATGATTTCCCCTTGAAGAATCCACACTGGGCCACCGAATATAAGTTGTTGCTTTGTAAATGTTTGACAGTTTTGTTTCTTATGACAGTCTCCAGCAGCACTCCTGGTACTGATGTGAAGCTCACTGGCCCATGGGTTTGCCCTGGAGCCTTTTTATGTTTGCCATGTGCGCATGTGCACAGTGAATGTTTTGCTATAATAGTGCCTTTTGATGGGTGTGACACTGTCTATCCAGTGCAGAGCGGTGTTTTAGGGGCAAGTCAGTGGCAACAACAAAGATCAGCAAGGTTGATCATGACGTAGTTTTGGCTTGCTGGGTGGAAACTTAATGTATAGCAAAAGAAAGAGCAGACTCAATCATAGATTAGCTCTTCCCTTTGATCCATGCCACCCAGCAAGCAAAGCTGATTCATCTTGGTCAGCCTGGAATGTCTGCCAGCTGTAAGAGGAAACCGTCCATCGATGTCTGTTACTGGCGGTCCCTTGACTGTCCCCCATGCCCGCCTCTTCCTCTCAGCCCCCCCAAACATAACACAGACACTGGGAGTGCCCAATTCCCCAGTGTTGCCACCTTCTAAGTGACCCCCCCCGCGGTCCACTACCGCACCGCTCCTGATGCATGCTTGCATCTTCTTTGGTTGTATTTTTTTGTTTTGTTTGTTTTTTTGTAATCCTGCCCACCCAACCCTCTCTGTCAGCACATAACCACCCCCCCCCCGCAGACATAACACTGACACTGGTGGTGCCCAATCTCCAAGTGTCGTGATCAGTAATAAATTGTTCTGCGTGTGTGTGTTTTTTAAACCCTATGAAAAGAAAACCGTCCATCGATATCTCTTGCAACTGTTACTGTCCCCCACACCCGACCCTCCCTCTCAGAACCGTGCCCCACAAACATAACACTGACACTGGGGGTGCCCAATCCCCCAGTGTTGCCACCTCCTACGTGAAACTCCCATGGTCCACCACCACGCTGCTCCCAATGCGTAGTCACATCTCCTTTGGTCGTACGTATTTTTTGTTGTTGTTTGTAATCCTGCCCACCCGAACCTCCGTCTCAGCACCCCCCAAACATAACACTGACACTAAAGGGTGCCCAATCCCCCAGTGTCGGATCAGAATTAAAAAGTCCTTTCTGTGTGTGTGGGGGTTAAACCCTGTGAAAAGAAAACTGTCCATTAATATCTGTGTCACATTGTCCCCCACCCAACCCTCCCACTCAGCACCCACCACCCTCCACCCAAGCCCTTACTTACCAGCTGGAGGTCCAGCACAGTACTCTTTCGTGGACCACAGACACGTTTTCGCTCTTCAAAGTTGGGCTGCGAACTGAGGAAACAGGTATGCGGTTCAATGTATTTCAGTGGATTTTTGAACTTAGTGCTATTACTTGGCCATTTTTGCATATTTTTGCCCTAAATTTTCAACGTGCCTTTTTTGGGACCCCCACCTCATGAACAACTGCAGTGACATTAGGTAAATCTCTGTCCTGAATGGTGATTTTGAGGTCCCTGAACAAAATCGCCTTTCTGGCAGGAGTTGAAAATTTTCCCTGCCCTTGTTCATGAGGCAGGGTTCATAAGAAGACTATGTTGAAAATTTGGGGTAAAAATATTAAAAAAACAACAAAGTTATGAGGTACATTGAATTTTTCGAATGCAGGCTCGTAACTTTGGTAATTTTCAATATTTTTACCCCAAATTTTCAACATAGCCATTTCTTTACACCTCATGAATGTGACAGATGTCATTTTTCAAACCTTGCCCAAAATGTGTTTTTCCATCCCGAAAGGTAAGTTTGTGGTCCCTGCATGAAATCACCTTTCAGACAGGAGCCGAACATTTTCTCTGCACTTTTTCATAAGGTGGGGTCATAAGAAGGCAGGCAAGGTTGACAATTTGGGGCAAAGATATTGAAACATAAAGGTATGAGCCTGTGTTCAACTTTACAAATGCAGGCTCCTAACTTTGGTAAGACATAACCCACACAGTGCATCACAACCCCAGGGCTTTCTATACCAGTGGCGAACATCCGGCATTGACAGATGCATGTTCAATTAAACATTGGTGCTACACTGGCCACTCTCAGTCATGAGGCATTTGTACAGTTATGATGGATTCACTGAATATGGTTTCCATTGTTATGGACAGTTCCTTCGCTAGCTCTTACAGGATTTTTGGATACATTGCAGATATCTTCAACAATCATTTCTGTGAAATATATACAGAACCAAAAAGTGTTTATTATCCAAAAAATCATCATGAGGGCAAAAATATAATTGAAACAGAAGAAACTCTGTATTCAAACAACATGAAGTCTTCTTGCTGTATTCTGACTAAATGTAGTTAGCCCCAGCACTTGAGAGTAAAGAGTTAACTATATGCAGAAGCATAGAACGTTGAGCTTGAGCTCGGTTTTCAAACCTCTGTCTCTAGCACTCTGAAGTGTAACTGTCACATTTTTCACTCCGCCTAACTGTGAAGTCGCTCCAGAGATTCGTCCTGCACTTCGGTTCGGTATCAGTTTAAATCAGTCAGTTTTACCTAACCGTTTCTTTATTTTGGTCTTCTTACCTCTGTCTCGGTAACAGTAAGTGGTAGTAGTAGGTAATTGTATTATTGTGGAAATTGTTTTTGCCTTCGGTTCGTCTCCAGTTGGTCCGGTTTGGAACCGAACCCCATTGTATTTCTGTCTTGTTTCTAAATATTACTGTGGTTTCCGGTACTCATCGGTTCCTAAAAAAATTCCAATTCCGGGTTTTTTTTAACCGACCCGTGACACGGTTGGAACCGATCAGTTTTTAGTTGCCTGGCATAATAGCTGGTAAGGGTAACTTTTCAGTATTCCGGCATGTCTGAGAAACCCAAAAAGAAAACCGGTCCCACTGGGTTTCAGCACTGTACCGAGTGTAAGGAGGCCTTTGCTAAGGCCAACCCTCACCTCGTCTGTGTTTACTGTCTGGGATTTGACCACCTCAAAGAAGACTGCCAAATCTGTAAAAACTCTCCCAAAGCCACTCTGGAAAAACATTTGAGTAGGCTAAGGGAGAGGGAGGCCGAGAAGTCCGCTGACCCGGATGGCCAGCCCGGTTCGGCAGTTGCCGAACCTGAGGGGGTGCCCACTGACCTGGGTGATACCTCCTCAGGCAAAAGGAGAGCCAATTCTGTGGAATCGGTTCCTAGGAAAAGGAAACGACAATCAGCCAGTTCGGATCCTACTTCCCATGGTCCATCCGCTGAGGAGATTGCTAAAGCGATTTCTGTTGTTCATTTGCTTTGCCCGGTTCTGACCGAACCGGCAACGGTTCATAGAGGTTCAGTTCGGTCGGACATAGTCGCTTCTGACATTGATCCAGAGGCTTTCTATGAGGGCAATTTGGATGGAGAAGAAGAGTATGATGAAGAGGAAGATGAAGGCCTAGATAAGCCTGTAGAGCCTGACATCTCCCCAGACGGGCCTTCCAATGTGTCTCCTCCCAGACTTTCTGAGTCCTCCTCCCATTTCTTGTTTTACAAGAAAGTTGCTGATACTCTTCAGCTCCCAGTGGAAGAAGCTGAACAGGATCAGGAGGAACCTGACTTCATGGAAATGATGGATGACCCAGAGTCGAAGAGTGTCTACCCCTCTGCATAAATTCCTGGGGAAACAGACACAAAAAAATTTAGCAGTTTCAAACTTCTGTACCTCCTGTGGATAAAAAGATGGACAGGAGATGTACCTTGTCAGGTCCTGGAATAGAATTTCTTAAAACTCATTACAGCCATGTTGGAGTAGTGCAGGCTGCAGCCTGTGATAAGACTAATATTCCCCTGGCATCTCACCCCCCAGATATGGATTCTAGGAAAGTGGATGCAATGGCCAAGAAACAATACTTGGCATCCTCTTTGGGACTCAGACAAGCCAATTATATGGCATATACAGCCAGGTACCAGAAATCGAGGTGGGATACGGTTCTGGAACTGGCTAAGAATGCCCCTCCCCAGCTAGCCAAGGAGCTGGAGAAGGTGGCTGCAGATGGTATTGAGGCATCCAAGGTCCAGTTTCACGCTGCTGTTGACTTGAATGATGTGCATTCCAGGGTCATGGCTACATCTGTCTCCATCAGGAGATTAGCTTGACTCAGATGTACCAATCTGTCACAGAATACCCAGACTAAGGCCATGGATTTTCCTGTTACTGGTAAATCTCTGTTTGGTGAACAAACAGAGGCTTACATGAAGAAGATGGATGAGTACAGCACCACCTACAGGAGTGCCGCAGCAAAAGAGAAGCAGGCCACTCCTCAGAGGCAGCAGTTTAGGGCTGGCAGGGGCAGGCCTTTTAACAGGCCTTTTTACCAAGCCCAGGCTTCCTCTTCTTTCCAGCACAGGGGGTTCTTCAGGGGAAGAGGCAGACGAGGGATGACCAGGACCTCAGCATCCACTCAGTCCAAGCCCTCTGCCAAACAGACACCCTGAGGTGCCAGTCAGGGTCGCCTCCCCAATTCCTGTAGGGGGCAGGCTGGCTCACTATTCCCAGGCCTGGGATTACAGTTCCTCAAACAAATGGTTCCTGGAAGTAGTGAGCCAGGGACTTGTTCCCAGTTTCAAAAGGTTCCCAAAAATGAGAGCAAGATCTTTCAGCCCGCTCTCCCCCTTGGAGACAAAGGCCGTAGAGGCAGAAGTCTCCTCTCTTCTGCTCATGCAAGCAGTAGAGAAGGTACCTCTTTGTCACAGGGGAAAAGGACTTTATTCCAGATACTTCCTTACCCCAAAAAAGACGGAGTGGCGACTCATCCTAGATTTAAGGTACCTCAACAAACATTTAACAAAACCAAAGTTCAAGATGGTGACTCTGGGAGTAATTCTCCCTCTCTGAGACCAGGAGACTGGCTAGCCTCCCTGGATCTCAAGGATGCCTATTTCCACATACCCATCAGACATTCCCACAGAAAGTACCTCAGGTTCGAATTGCCCTCAGGCCATTATCAGTTCAGAGCCATGCCTTTCGGCCCAACATCGGCTCCAAGGGTGTTTACCAAGTGCCTGGCAGTAGTGGTAGCAGTCCTCAGGAGACAAGGTATCCTTCTGTTCCCATACCTAGACGACTGGCTCCTAGTGGGTCAGTCCCCAGGCCAAGTCAAGTCAGCCTTAGAGGTCACCCAAAGGCTCCTGGAGTCCTTGGGCTTCATTCTAAACCTAGAAAAGTCGGTTCTGGAACCAACTCAGCTGCTCACTTTCATAGGGGCGGACATGGACACAACCCAGGCAAGAGCATTCCTTCCTCTTTCAAGGGTTCAGTCTCTAGTCACTCTGGCTTCCTCTTTTCAACCTCTAGTTTCTCGTCCAGCCAGACATTTTCTTCAGTTACTGGGCCACATTGCAGCCTCCACAGCTGTGGTCCAGGGAGCAAGGTTTCAGATGAGAGATATTCAATTTCATCTCAGATCTTACTGGTCTCAGAAAAAGGACCCTCTCTCCAAATTGGTTCCAGTGTCCCAGACTCGAGTTCAGGCACTCCAGTGGTGGCTAGAGGAGGACAGCCTTTGGCAAGGTGTTCCATTCATCAGTCAGGCTCCTCCAGTGATTCTCACCACGGACGTCTCTCTTCTAGGCTGGGGGGCCCATCTGGACCAGCTTACATCTCAGGGAACCTGGTCTCACCAGGAGTCCCTCCTTCACATAAACCTTCTGGAGTTGAGAGCTGTCTGTCTAGCTCTGCAGACATTCTCAACTGGTTTTCAGGGGAAAGTAGTACAAGTCAGGACAGACAATACCACAACCATGTGGTACATCAACAAGCAGGGAGGCACTCGGTCCCCAACCTTGTGCACGGAGGCCATGAAGGTGTGGTCTCTGGCTTATTCCCTTCACGCTTCCCTGGTGGTTGTACACCTGCCAAGGAAGGACAACATCTTAGCAGATGCTCTCAGCAGAATTTCTCATGGTCATCATGAATGGACTCTGAATCCCCTGGTCCTTCAGGTTATCTTCAACAGGTGGGGGACTCCAGAGATGGATCTCTTTGCAGCCCCGGACAATCATCAACTTCCTCTCTTTTGTTGCAGACCTCCTCTACTGGGCTTTGTACACCAGGAGGCTCTACTATTGGATTAAAGAAGCAGGTTCCTGTATGCATTTCCTCCTTTCCCTTTGATTTTCAGGGTTCTGATCAAGACCAGATCTTAGCCTTGCAGGGTGATCCTAGTGGCACCAGACTGGGCCAGACAGCCGTGGTATCCTCTACTACTGTCATTGTCAGTGACAAGGCCTCTGTATCTTCCCAGACACTTCAATCTGCTGACATCCTCTCAGGGGAGGATCCTCTATCCCAATCTTCAGACTCTCAGGCTCAAGGTCTGGCTCTGAAAGAGTTAGAATATGCACATCTAAACCTTTCTCAGTCGGTTTTGGATGTTCTAAAGGTTAGCAGGAAACCTTCTACCAGAAAAACTTACAATTCCAAGTGGAAAATATTTGGTTTTTGGTGTTCCCAGTTACCTGTTCAGCCAGAATTAGCTGGCATTGCTACTATATTGGACTATTTGGTGCATCTTAATAGTTTAGGCCTTTGGCGCACTACCCTTAAGGTGCATTTGGCAGCTGTGTCTGCCTTCCTTTCAGCTGGGAAAGGGCTCTTCCTTGGCCTCTCATCCAGTTTTCCAGAAATTCTTCAAAGGTCTGATGCATGTTAATCCTCCCTTTCGAGCCCATACCCCTTCTTGGGATCTGAACATCTGTATAGCACAGCTTATGCAGTCCACTTTTGAGCCTCTATCTTCAGCAGAGCTGAAATACTTGACATGGAAAACTGTATTCCTGGTAGCCATTACCTCTGTCAGGAGGATCAGTGAGTTACAGGCTTTATCAGTTGAACCTGATTTTATTTCTTTACACAGGGATAAGGTGGTCCTTTGAACTAACGGAAAGTTTCTTCCCAAAGTGGTCTCAGACTTTCATTTGAACCAATCTATGACATTGCCTGTGTTTTTTACTGACCATTCTTCCTCTGGGGAAAGATTACACAGTCTCGATGTAAAAAGGGCCCTTAGTTACTATGTGGAGCATACTAAGGCGTATAGGAATGGATATTCTCAGTTATTTCTCACCTGTGGTGAGGTGGGAATGGGCAAACCAGCCACCAAGAGAACTATTGCCAGGTGGATTGTCTCCTGTATCCAATTCCGCTATTCAAAACTTGGGAAGGAACCGCCCTCAGGCCTGAGGGCTCATTCTACCAGGGGTATAGCTGCTTCACTCGCAGCAGCTAGGGATATACCTTTAGTGGAAATTTGTAAAGCAGCCACCTGGAAAACTGTTCACACATTTATCAAGCATTATTCTCTGGACATTCAGTCTAGAAGTGATGCTAGGTTTGGCACAGCTGTGCTGCAGAGCCTGTTCCCAAAACAGGTTCTGTGACTCCCTCCTCCAAGGGGGTACTGCTTGGTAGTCTGCATTTAGTCAGAATACAGCAAGGCTTCATGTTGTTTGAAGAAAAAATTACTTACCATAGTAATGTTGTTTCTTCTAATGGAGTCTTGCTGTATTCTGACCTTCCTCCCTACCTCCCCTCCTAGAACCCAGTAGTTTTGGGATGTGGGTGGGCAGGCACAGTGCTGCACCCCAGAGGTGTACTTGTCTTGCCCTATCTTATGGGTTTTAGTTATGTTTTAGCTCTCTACCTACTTTGGTTTTATATTTAGCTTTCTTTTTGGGGTTCTCGACTTGAGTCTTTTGACCCTGAAAACAATTTGTGCAGCCATTTGGCTTGCAAGAGTTGAAATAATTTCCACCTATTACTTTTATTAGTTAGTGCTCGTAATAATCTGACGGTTACACTTCAGAGTGCTAGAGACAGAGGTTTGAAAACCGAGCTCGAGCTCAATGTTCTATGCTTCTGCATAGAGTTAACTCTTTCTAAGAGCGTGGATATGTTGTTCATCCACACTCTTTGGCATGTCCCTTTCCCCTTTAAATCTGGCCGGAAGTCTTCAAGCTGGCTCCTCCCACCCACCCGGGTGGTAAATACCTCGGCTCCGCCCCATGATGCCAGATCTTCCTTTCCACTGAAAGATTCAGGTTTCCTCCTGCTACTTCTGCAGTATCGTAGGCCCTGGATACTAATCGACGGTTTTCACCGCAATCGCTTTCTTTGAACGTACAAGTTTACGATTCCGATCCGAGCGCATCGGACATGGAAGACAAGTCATCCCCCATGTTTCGCCGGTGTCCCTGCGGACAGAAAATGTCACGCACAAATCCCCACCTCTCGTGTGTCTATTGTTTGGGTGTCGTGCATGACACCTCTTTGTGCACCATCTGCTTGGCCTTCCATCCCAACGTTCTGGACGACCGCAAGGCGCACCTTAAGCTGCGGAGACCGGAGCTTCGCAATCCACTGGTGAAATTGAAGGAGGCAAGGTGGGCAGTTTCCGCGGCCGTGGGATCCGCTGAGCAGCTCTACCAGATGTCGGCATTTGAAGAAGAAGCTGCCCAAGCTTCGGCCAGCCAAGGTTTTTTCATGCCGCTGAACCTTGGCTCTACCTTCACAGGATCCTTTCGGGAGCTGTGCCAGTCTCTCCCTATCAGGGGTGAGGCACCCTTGGGCATGAACTCCTTCCACCCTAGAAAACGGGACAAGGACCCTAAATCTTCTTCTCGAAAAAGACGTTCCTGGAACCGAGAGAGGTCTGAATCCCAGGACCTTGCGGTCTTGCCCTCGGTCGAGATCGCTTCCTCAGCCGCCGGCTTGTCGGACCTTCCGTCAGGCCAAGGCACCGAAGCAGAGGAAATGGCCAAACCGTCCGAGATATCTCTCAACCTGATCAAGCCGTTGTCGCCGACCTTGGTCGCCGACTCCTTGGAGAGGACACCTATCCTTTCCTTCCCTGATGAGGAGACCCAGCCCTCGAGTATCCCGATCGAGGGACAGGAGCCGGAACCTTGGTTTTCACCGACTCCAGCCTCTCCCGATCGAACAAGCCAACCCCATCGGTCTCAATCGAGGACCAGGACCCCTTCGGTTGAAAAACTGAAAAAAGGTCACAAACACTCTCGGAAGAGGCGTCGCCACCGATCCTCATCCTCTTCGGACAAGGAGAGACTTCGACAGAAGCTCCGTCGGCATTATGAGGACCTTATGTGGCAACAGCTAATTCTGACCGGTCATAAGCTGGCTACGCTGGCCATTACTTGGCCCCAGCCCCTTAGGCCAACGCCGACCCCTCCGGAAATGAAGACTCCGGTTCTTCCTCCGGTAGGACCGGCGCATTTTCCTGTTCAGCCTGTTCCTGTATCCCCACCAATTTTGGTGGAGCCACCACCTAAGCAGCCTCAGGGAGGGGCCCCCTCATAAG
The DNA here is from genome assembly GCA_016271365.2 of Neoceratodus forsteri. NCBI lineage: Eukaryota > Metazoa > Chordata > Ceratodontiformes > Ceratodontidae > Neoceratodus > Neoceratodus forsteri. Next base: position 552,660,932 of record CM057452.1, on the reverse strand, counting down.
AGGACAGGACAGATACGGGCCTGCCCCGTCGTTTGTCCATCACTGTTCTCCCCGATCGCCCTCGGCGTATTGAAGGGGACTTAGGTGGGAGACCCTTATATCCCGACTCTTCGGACTCAGATACCATGGGTCTACACTCACACCCCGATGAAGAGTTGTCAGTGACAGGCTTGGAGGAAGGTCCTTCCTCTTTCCAGGGCATTCAGAGTCAACCAGTATGCCTTTGGAGCCTAACCAAAAGAAGGCGGAATATCCTCTCACGGATATCCTTAAGAAGGGGGATACCCCGACGGAGGTCTTCCCAGTGGCCGAAGCCATTGTTGGCCCGGCCCTTGAGCTATGGCAGCGCCCTGCCTCTTGCCCAGCTCTGTCTGCCTGCGTGGCTCGCAAGTACACTGTACCCATGGGGTCCTTGGCGGGTTTCACAGAGCATCCCTCGGCCGAGAGCCTTGTGACTGCCTCTGTGTTTAGACGCACGGGTAGCTCAGCGGATACTGACCGTCCTTCAGACAAGGAGTCCAAGAATATGGACCATTCCGCCCAGAAGGTGTATACGGCCTCATCCTTGGGCCTTCGTCAGGCCAGCTCGACAGTGATCATAGCACACTTCTCTCACTCCCTCTTGGGGTCGCTAGATGAAGTCCTCCCTCATCTCCCAGTGGACATGCAGACCATGGCTAAGCAAGTCCATGACCAGGGCCATGCTGTTGCAAAACAGCAGCTCCAGACGGCCTTGGATATTGGAAATTCCTGTGCCCACTCACTAGCAGCTGCAGTGGCCACTCGCCGCAGGGCCTGGCTGAGGTTATCCTCTTTCCCGGCGGATACTCGGCACAAGTTAGCTGACGTACCCTTCCTTGGCACCGATCTCTTCAGTCTGGGAGTGGCAGGTCACCTCCAGCGCATACAGCAGTCCAATGCCACCTTGGATGCCACTTCTGCAATGGGTAAAAACCAGCAGAAGCGCAAGAAGAAGCCTTTTCGGCACTCTTCTCCTGCGGTTAGACAGCCCTCCTTCCAGGGAGGTCAGCAGCACCACCAGCAACAGCAGGCAAAAGCTTGATGCCCCAGGCCCAAGCAGGGTCCCCAACAGCCCTGCAAAGGAGGCCAAGGTGCCAGTCCAGGAGCCTCCTCCTCCTCCTCCTCTAAGCCTGCTCACTGACGGATCAGGGGTGGCCACCCCTACACCCGTCACGCCAGTTCTGGGTCCTCCTGTGGGGGGCCAGCTCCACCACTTTCTTTCCGCCTGGTCCGGTATCACTTCGGACAGGTGGGTCCTGGAAGTGGTCAGTCAGGGACTGCCTCTAGAATTCGAGCAGTACCCTCCCTGCCGAGCCCATGCCCCTCGGGAGGAAAGGATCTCAGTTTGCACTTAGTCAGCCCTTCCGGACAACATTGCTCAGCTGCTCCACAAGGAGGCGGTAGCTCCAGTGCCGGATCCTCCTACAGACCCAGGCTTCATGTCCAGGTACTTCCTGGTGCCCAAGCGGACGGGGGGTTGGCGCCCCATCCTAGATCTCCACGACCTGAATCAATATCTTAGGTCTCACACCTTCTGGATGGTAACTCTGAATCAGATCATACCATCTCTGGAGTGAAACATGTGGTTCTGTTCACTGGATCTACAGGATGTATTTTTCCACATCCCAATCCATCCGTCCCACCAGTGTGGAAGGGAACCTGTACGAGTTCCAAGCCATGCCGTTCGACCTGTCATTGGCCCCTTGGGTCTTCACCAAGTGCATCGCAGTGGTGACGGCCCATCTACAGCGTCAAGGGTTTTGGATATACCCCTATGTCGACGATTGGCTCCTGGTGGGTTCCTCCTTGCAGGAGGTGGAGAGTTCCAGGGACCTGGCCCTCCGAACCTGTTCCCAGTTAGGCCTCCTGATCAACGAGGCCAAGTCAGAACTCGTGCCCTCTCAGGTGATGGGCTTTATCGGGGCAGAACTCGACTCTCGTCAAGCCATAGCTCAGCTCACGGCGGACAGGGCAGAGGTTCTTTCCTCCTTTGCCCAATCATTTCTGTTTGGGCACTTGCGCCCTGCCCGGGACTTCCTGTGCCTTCTGGGTTACATGGCGGCATGCACCTCAGTGGTCCTTTAGGCCAGATTGCACATGCGCCCCCTCGAGTGGGAGCTGGCCACTCAGTGGACTCAGCATCAGGGTCAATTCGATCAGCTGGTCACAGTCACCCAGAAGATGTGGGACGCTCTCTAATGGTGGACCGTCCCAGGTCATCTGCAGGAAGGGATCCCATTTGTCCGCCCTGAGCCGATGGTTGTTCTCACGACCAATGCCTCTCTCATGGGGGGGGAGCCCATACGGGGGACAACAGAGCCCATGGGTTCTGGACCCCTGAGGAGTCCCGATGCCACATCAACCTGCTGGAGCTCAGAGCAGTCAGACTGGCACTGTCCGCATTCGCTCCTCAGCTCCGGGGTCAAGTGGTTCAAGTCCAGACGGACAATACCATGATCATGTACTACCTCAACAAACAGGGCGGCACGTACTCCCGTCTGCTATGCAAGGAGGCGCTCTGGATCTGGACCCTCGTCAGCCGGTTGGAGGCTGATCTCTTTGCCATCCATGTGGCAGGAGTCTCGAACGAACTGGTGGATGCTCTCAGCCGCATAGGCCAGACATCCCACGAGAGGTCTCACCTTCCAGAGGTAGCTTACAGTCTGTTCTCCTATTGGGGCAAACTGATGGTGGACCTGTTTGCCTCCAGGGAGAACACCAAGGTGAGTTTGTACCATGCCCGCCACCCTCAGCAGGGCTCGCTGCAGGGGGATGCCTTCTCGAGGTCGTGGACCCCAGGCCTCCTCTACGCCTTCCCTTCATTTCCCTTGATCCACAAGGTGTTACTCAAGATGAGGAGGGACAAGACGAAGGTGATCCTGGTAGCCCCAGATTGGCCCCGCCAGTTCTGGTATCCAGATCTCCTCAGCCTCAGCTGCAGGGCCCCGGAGCGGCTTTGTACATGCCCAGACCTGATATCATTGAACCAGTGGAAGGTTTTCCATCTGGACCTTCAATCTCTGCACCTCACAGCCTGGCACCTGAGTGGCTAGAGTTCCAGGCTCTGGGTCTTTCCGAGGATGTCTACACAGCTGTGCAGGCATCTCGTAAGGAATTGACCAGGAAATGTTATGCCTTCAAATGGAAAAGGTTTTCCATTTGCTGTCAGGGTAAGAGTCTGGACCCCTTATCCTGCTCTGTGGCTAACATTTTAGACTACCTTTGGTCTCTCTCCAAAGGGGATCTATGGTCATCGACCCTTAGGGTGCACCTGGCAGCCATTTCTGCTTACCGGGTGCGGGCCGGTCAGTCGACATTGGTACAGGAGACAGTGGTCGGGCGCTATTCAAAGGCCTGGATCACATATTCCCTCCGGTGTGTGAACCTCCACCTCTGTGGGATCTTTTGCTGGTTTGGCAAAGCTCATGGGCAAGCCATTGAATCCATGCACAAGTGTGAGCTCTCACACTTGTCATGGAAGCACTGCCTTCCCTGGTGGCTCTCACGTCAGCCAGAAGGACAGGGAGCTCCAAGCGCTTTCGGTGGACTCCCCTTATCTGGTCTTTCACAGGGACGAAGTTGTCCTGCGCCCCCACCCGAAATTCCTTCCAAAGGTGGTGTCAGAGTTTCACCTTAACCAGGTGTTGACTCTGCCAATATACTACCCTAACTACACCTTGGATGCCGAGTATAGGCTCCATACCTGGACCTTAGACGTGCTCTCTCCTACTACAAGGAGAGGATGGCGGAAATTCGAGGAGAGGTTCGCCAGCTGTTTGTCACCTACACTGAAGCTGCTTCTGGCAGACCTGCAGCCAAATGGACCATTGCAAGATGGATTACATCATGCATAGGTCTGTGCTATGAGTTGGCGGGCAAGGAGCTTCCCAGAGGGATAAAGAGCTCATTCTACCCACCATACTGCTGCATCGGTGGCTGCTTCCAGGGACATCCCTATCCAGGAAATCTGTCGGGCTGCTACCTGGAAGTCAGCAAACACCTTCATTACCCATTACCACATCGACCTTGAGTCACATCGGGATGCTGGTTTTGGGGCCTCGGTTCTCCAATCTCTGTTTCCTAAGTAGGGGGTGTGCGCCTTGCCTCCCTCCTCCCGGAGAACTGCTAGGAGTCTGCCAAAGAGTGTGGATGAACAACATATCCACGCTCCTAGAAAAACAGGTTACTCACCTGTAACAGTAGTTCCAGGAGTGGCATATGTTGTTCATCCACACGCACCCACCCGACCTCCCCGGCTTTAGGCGCACCACCTTGCTTCCAGCGGGCTAAGATCTGGCATCATGGGGTGGAGCCGAGGTATTTACCACCTGGGTGGGTTGGAGGAGCCAGCTTGAAGACTTCCGGCCAGATGTAAAGGGGAAAGGGACATGCCAAAGAGTGTGGATGAACAACATATACCACTCCTAGAACTACTGTTACAGGTGAGTAACCTGTTTTTACTCTCCGGGGCAGTTCAAGTGTTGGGGCTAACTGCATTTAGTCAGAATACAGCAAGACTCCATTAGAAGAAACAACATTACTATGGTAAGTAATTTTTTCTTTCGGACTCAGATGCCTCCTTGCCCCCTTTGTGGCGGCTGCTCACAGAATATGGTGACCTTGCCGGTTATAAAATTAACCTCACAAAAACCGAAGCACTGAGGTTTAACTACTCCCCATCCCTAACAACACAAAAACAGTTCCCCTTCCAGTGGGATCTTCCTAGACTAAAATACTTGGGGGTTTACTTAACAGGGGACCACACCCAATTAGGTAACTTAAACTACCTCCCTGTACTTCGACAAATTATGTTCGACCTGGAGAGATGGAAGGCTGTCCCTCTTCCATTGATCCAGTGAACTGATGCAGTTAGATGAACCTCTTATCCCGCTTCCTGTACCTACCTCAGACCCTCCCTATCTCCCTACCTACTCGTATGATTAGAGAATGAAATAAAAAAATCTCTAGATATATTTGGAACTCGCAACGGCCCAGAATCAGGTTGACCATATTACAACTCCCAAAAAATCTGGGGGCCTAGCCCTGCCTGCTCTGGAAGCCTATTATTTGGCTTCGCAACTTTGGACAATACTGTACTGGCCCCCCAATACCAAGCCAAATGGAAGGATTTAGAGATGGGGAAGGGGACCTCCTCAGAACAAATCAGGTGCTACTAGAAAGCCTGAGCCCACCACTGAGAGAGGTGACAGACAACCCCTTTACAGGTAATACACTGCAGATATGGAGGTCCACACTGGACTCTAGACAGTTGTCCAGTCACAGACACCTACCCTACTCCCTGCCTTACCACCAACCCTTTTTACCTGCCAGTCTGGATCATGCTTTCCAGATCTGGCAGCAGATAGGCCTTTATTTAGCAGGGCACTTCCTCAGGGGAGAACAATTGGTCACTCTTGTGGACCTTCACACCATGTATGACCTTTGCCCACAGGATCATCCTATGGTGCTCCAGGCGCTCAACTTTGTTCATTCACAGATTGCTAAAACCTCACCTGAGGTCTCTCAGCCTTGGATTATAGAAACATTCCAGTATGCATTAGATAGTAAGGCACCCTCTCATGTATGATAACATGTCTATACCAAGGGGTCATCTCTCTGAAGGGGAATCCTTACAGAAACTTAAAAGTGCTTTGGAAGCAACTTAGATATCATTGGACTCTGGGCAGCTGTCTAGCCTATGACCAGCACATCAGCAATGTTTCTAGGACTGTCAACTACAAGATTGGTCTCCTCCACAGGCACAAGCACTGTCTCACTTCAGACGCCCTTAGACTTGCCATCAACAGCTCCATCCTTTCTGTCGTAGACTATGGCTTGGTAATCTATGCCGCTGCTTGCCACACTGCTCTCCGCAGAATATCAGTTGCACTGAACAAGGCCTGCAGACTGCTCACAGAGGCCGCATGTCTCACCCGTACTAGTGACCTCTGTGCTCAAACAGGCTGGCTCCAACTTAGTGGGAGGATACACTACCAAACCTGTCTGCTTGCCAAAAAGGCTCTTCTTGGTATCCTTCCCCATGGCACAGCTAACCTACTCCAACTTCACAGCAGCAGCTCGCAACATACAAGAAGCTCTAGCACCCACTTCTTCCATGTTCCTCGTCCCCGAATGACGCAGGGCTAACACTCCTTTGCCTACAGAGCACCCCCAGCCGGGACATTTCCAACCAATCTATTCTGGTCCCTTTTAAAAGACTGCTTCGCCAACATCTTTCTGCATCCAGCACCAGTGACTGCAACCCCTAACCCCCATTGCCTACAGTCTCTGCCCTGCCACTTAGCGGCTCCCTGCATTGGCATGGCCCCTTGCCTCCTCTACCCACCTCCCTCACTAACTCCCACCCCCGCCACTTAGCAGCTCACTGCACTGGCACGGCCACTGGCTACCTTCTACCCACCCCTCACTCCCTCTCACCCTCCCACTATGACAATGTCAATGACTGCTGTCCCTTTCTCCCCACCTCACTCCCACCCCCCACCCATTGTCTCCTTTAGCCCATCTCTAACTCCTATCTGCCCATCTCCAACTCTTTGATTGCCAACTTATGGTGTATGCAAACTTATGGTATTTTACCTATTATTGTCATGTTTTTTAGACTCTTGCTTGTATAACCTTTGTTTTTAGTGTTCATGTTTCATACTCTCTTGTTTGTATAATCCTTTGTATTATTGTCTTCCCTTCCACTGACGTGGAACCTTTGTAAACGAGCTCCCAGCTCAAAGGTGTTTAATCCTAGATCTCAATAAATAAATAAAAAATAAAAATCATAGAGAAAGACTCATGGAACACACATCTAAAGTTCCTTCATTCGGAAATGGCCTCTCCATCTTGGAAAGAGTTCTGCTGGAAACTCGCACTTCGCTTTTTTAAAACCCTAGCAATACAGGCCAAGTATCTGGAGTGCAGAGACGCCTCCTGCTGGAGGAAACGTGGCTGCTCCTCAGCCACACATGGGCACATTTTTGGGGCTTGTCCTAACATTCAACCCATTTTACAGGACTTCCAGGGTGCTCTGTCAGAAATATTCATGTCTCTTCCCCAGCTTACACCACACCTCTTTCTATTCTCTGTCTATCTCAAAAACTGCTGAGACCCGGCCTTAAGAAAATTGTTGACTATGTATCCTTAGTGCAAAGAAGGTTATTACTACACATTGGCTCTCATCTACCTTAACATTAGACCATTGGCATATTTTGATGATAAGATTATATAAAATGGAACAGATTACAGCAATGGTCAACAAAAGGCAAGAACACTTTGAAATGATTTGGAGGGGATGGGTCTTATATGTCGCACCTCATAGATCAGACTTTACTCCATAAATGGAGTAAACTGCAACTCAATGTTATATATACAGTAGTAGCCACAGACACTGCCAGCTATTTCCTGAAATTTCTGCGATATTTCCAGAAATATCTTATCCTTTCTGCATTTAAACAGAAGGGGCAGCAGAGAGAAACTCTTCAGAAATTTCGCGAAATATCTGGAAATAGCTGGCAATGTCTGTGGCTACGACTGTAGTATTATCTATTTTGGGCACATGTGTTTCATTGGAGGGACTGTACCCGAATGTTAAACCCCCGAATTTCACAGTTATAAACCTAAAGAGAAATGAACTGTAAAGAGGCATCACATATTGAAATGTTGTACATACAATAATAATAAAATTTATTTGTATACGTGCCTTTCACATTTCAAGGTGCTGTACAGTTCACATAAAAACAAAACACAGTACATACAATATAAAATCAAGAAAATACCGAAAATGCTTTCCCCCATAAAAAAGTCTTGAGTGCCTACTTAAAACTCCCCTCCGTCCTGAACTCCCAAAGCTGATGGGGCAGAGAATTCCAGAGGGTAGGTGCCACAAACCCAAAGACACGCGCACCAGATGACTTTAGATTAACCCTCGGAATCTCTAGCAACCCCTTGTCAGCTAAATGGAGCCGTCGCAACGGGGTGTAAGAAACCAGGAGCTCTTTCAGGTAATCGGGGCCTGATCCGTGTGGGGCTTTGTAAGTCAAAAGACCTACTTTAAAGGTGATCCGCCACTGTATAGGCAGCCAGTGCAGATTGTGCAGCACAGGGGTGATATGAGATCTTCTAGATTCCCCAGTTAACAAACATGCTGCCGTGTTCTGCACTAGCTGCAAGCGGTGGATATCAACCCCAGAAAGCCCTAGGTAAAGGGAGTTGCAATAATCAAGGCATGATGTCACAAAGGCATGGACCAAGACAGGTAGGTTGCTGGACGGAACAAGGTGCTTAATCCTAGCAATGTTCCTAAGATGGTAAAAGGCCAGCTTGATGACTGCCGATGCCTGACGATGAAAAATCAGGCCATCATCAAGCACCATTCCCAGATTACACACCCGTTCAGAGGTGAGAATCTGGGCCTCCCCCAGGACTAAACCGGAAGGGAGCCCAGTCCTCAACCCCTCTGCCCTACGACCCGGGTCCACAACCAGAACCTCAGTCTTTCCTGGGTTCAACTTTAGACTGATGGTATTCATCCAATCTTGGATTTCTGCAAGGCAGCTGTTCAGTACTGAGACAGCACTAACCTGGTCGGGAGCAAAAGACAAGTAGAGCTGGGTATCATCAGCATAGCAGTGAAATCTCAGCCCATACCGTCTTACAATGTCTCCGAGGGGTAACATATATACTGCGAATAACATGGGAGACAGCACCGAACCCTGAGGTACCCCGCAGGGCAGTGAGAAAGCCCTGGATGAAAATAAACCTGAGACAACTCTCTATGTTCTACCAGCGAGAAAAGATGAAAACCATTTGAGGACTGTACCAGACAGCCCACAGATAAACCTCAGACATTCGAGCAGAACCCCATGATCCACAGTATCAAAAGCTGATGATAAATCCAGGAGAACCAGGATAAAACGTTGTCTCCAATCTCTCGCCATCAGGAGATCATTGAGCACCCAAACCAGAGCGGTCTCAGTACGAAAACCCGATTGGAGAGGTTCATATAAATTATGGATGGTTAAATGCTTATCCAGTTGAGCAGCCACAACTTTCTCAATAACCTTCCCCACAAAAGGGAGGTTAGAGATAGGCCTGTAGTTTGCTATGTTCTCCGGGTCTAAAGAAGCTTTCTTCAGAAGGGGGGTCACCAACCCCTCCTTCAGGGAGCTAGGGAACTCACCCGAATCCAGAGAGCACCGGACAATCTGAACTAAGACCGGGATGATAATATCACTACAACCCAAAATCAGGAAAGTAGGGCCAAGGTCTAAACTACAGCAAGTGGGACACATCTCCTGGACAATCCGCATAATATCTACGAAATCCAGCAGGTCAAAGGTACTCCAGGAAACTCCAGGCTCTGTGACTAAGCACCGATCAACAGCAACCCCCTTACAGTGAAGTTGGTGGCACTCCTGCCTGATGTCAGCCACCTTATTCGCAAAGAAGTGAGCGATCTCATCACACTCAGTTTGTGAAAAAAACTCGACGGAACTGCTGACAGGCTGGGTTGCACAGCCTGTCAACAGTTCTGAAGAGTTGAGCTGGTCGATTTCGTGCAACAGAAATTTCCCTAGACAGGAATTCTGCCTTCTTACGGGAAATTTCTGTTTGATAGAGTTTATAATGCCGTAACAAAATAAGGTGGTCGGCATCAGAGGCAGACTTCCTCCAATGATGCTCTAACTTACGCCCCAATCTCCGCAATTCCCTTATAGTCCCATCAAACCAAGGGGCCCCAGGGTGACACGGGAAGGAGCGAACATGGATAGGAGCAATCAGATCGAGAGCTGAGGATACGGCCCCATTATAGGCCGTGACCAACTGCTCAGGATTTGTGCAAGTCTTGTCCAACAACGAGAGGTCAGTAACCGCCATCAGGTCTTCAGGGACCACATGCCGCAAAGGACGGTACCTGACCAACTCCACAGGGGCTGACCTGCCCAGGGGGGCCGAAGAATTGAACCCAACCAAGTAGTGGTCAGACCAACCGACTGGTTCCACTACTAAGTCGGAGGCCTCGATCCCCAGGAGAAAAAACAAATCAAGACAGTGACCACCCTTGTGTGTAGCTGAGGAAACAACCTTTGTGAAGCCCAGAGATGTCATCAACTGGAGGAAATGTTGACCAAAAAGTGAGGATTCGTTGTCGACCCAGGCATTGAAGTCACCCAGAACCATCAGTCTGGGTGACTCCAAAGCCATGTCGGCGGCGAAGTCTGCTGTTTCCTGCAGGAACAGCTTCTCATCAGCTGGTGGACAGTAGATGAGGGCTATCCTGCACCCTACACCAGCTACCACAGTACACTCAAATGACCCAGCCTCCTCAACTGGTATACTGGTTAGGCCCACTTGGTCTTAAACCGCCATCCATAACCCTGGTCCAATCTTGGGCGATGTACAACCAGTACCGGTGGGAACAGCCGCCTCTAAAAAAGGGGCAGCATTCCCGTCCAACTAGGTCTCGGTAATGCAAGCCAGATCTACCCTAGCAACAAAGTCTGCAATAAGACCAGTCTTGTTGCAGACAGATCTGGCATTACATAACAGTGCCCGAGTTGGACGAGGTTGGCGAACTGTTCTGACTACTTGCCCTCCCAAAACGGAGGTGCCCTTGGGTATGGGAACTAGAACGGAATCACCACATTCCAGATACCATTTTGCTCCAGGGCGTCTTCTGGTCCTAACCACCCCTATGGGAGAGCACCGCTCATTGGGGCTCCGTTGTCCACAACCCCCACCCGCCTATATCCTCGACCCCCCCCACGATCAATCCCCAAAGCCTCGACAGCACTGGTAGATAGAAGCACATAGAGGGGGAGAGGAGAAGAGGCAAAGGGCACGGAGAGTGGAGGCTGAATAGCACAGGACAGGAGGGGCAAGCAGGCACATTTCACTTACAATATTAAAACAATGGGGAAAGCACATAGAATTCCTAGATCACAAAGGTGATACTGCAAACAAAGCAAAAAACCCCAAAAACAACTTAAATAACGATCTTTGCCCTAATAAAACATATAAACTATCCCGCTCCCACTATAAGATGGCTTTCACACCCCCAAAATAAAATAAAGTAATACAATAACACCGTCCCCTCTCACTGGATAAAATAAACTTACAAATATAAAAATTCTCCCTCTCCCACAGCCCTCTCATAGCCAAAGGGGGGGGGGGATAATAATCAAATAATAAAACAATCCCCTCTCACAGGATGTTTAAAAACCAAAAAGAATAACAAAAAATTCCCCCATCCCACAGCCCTCACACAACCGAGGAAGGAGGAGAAAAAATAACAAGGCACCCTGGTTCTCTCAACACCAGGGAACCCTAAAACAAATTTAGAAACAGGGAAAAAAGGCATCAAATAGTAGGAGGAACCATAATAATCCAACGCAATCCAACGTAAGTTGAACCAAATGTCAAGATTTAACGAAACAGGATAAATGTTTCCAATATGCAGTAATGTCTCGGTAAAAATCCAAAAAGTCTCCAGAAAAAGCCAGTATGTATAGGCCAAGCCACTGGAAAGCGGGGGCTCCCCCACCTCACCCCTTAATCTGCCTTATCAGGTCCATTTTTACCCTGCAGCTACAAATACCCCAAGGCCACGCCAAAAGGACCAACCCGAGGATAAATTAGGAGCTCCCCCCACTAATCCCCGACTCCCCAGGGGAGAGTGAGGCAGCTCCTGCTCTGTCCCAGGTAGCACCCAAAGTTACCCAGGCACAAACATGGGGGGGACAAAGCCACCCGCAGCCAGACCACTATTTAGGCCCTACTTCTGAACTAAGAGAAGTATAGAATTGCAGGAAAGAAAGGGGCACTGATCAATGAATCAGGCCCCCACTCACAGTACTCCAAACTCTGCAAACAGTCCCTTTGGCCAATTTCCAAAAATTAATTCACAGTAGAAAGTCCCGAACCAGGTTCTTCTTTATCCAGCACTGAAGAAATATATCACTAAGTCCAAAAGGCAAAGGCGTGGTGAAAGTCAGTAGAGCCACAACTCCAGAGTTCAGACTTCCATGGTCAAAACACTCCAAAGCACACCCAGAAGACAATCCAATGATCTGCCAAGCACAATTCAGAAGGTTAATCCCTCAGGGAAGAGGTCCGCCCTCCGACTCCCAGGCACAAACTAAATGTCTGATAAACAAAAAACGCTTCCCTTAGTTGGCGCAATAGCTGCTCCGGGAGTACCGACCAACTCCCCGACCAAGCACCAGCGAAAGGTACCACACTCCAGCAAACGACTGGGCTCCAACAAGCGACCAAGCTCCAGCATGCGACCGGGCTTCACTTCTTCACTTGTCTACCAGGAAAACACAGAGGCACAGAGGAAACACCGCCAGGGAGCATCGACCAAGCAAAAACAAACGCAGAACACTAACAGCAACACAGTAAAACAACTTTGCACAAATTAAAATATGTAAAAATAAACTAAATAAACAAAAATAAAATGGGGCAACGAAACGTAATAACAAAGGCTAGTCCAGCATGACCGCCATCTTGAAGCTGTAAGCTTAAGATGTCAGGGTTAAAATATGAAACGAACACACAAGCACTGGTTTTATGTTTTGGTTTTATTTTGTCTGTTAATTCAATGTATTTGTATCAATGTTTGTATACCTTAATGTATAAAATTGCAAAATAAAAAAGTTTTAAAAAGAGACAGAAAGTCAGCCCAGAGGCGCTGAGGACTGGGCTGGATGCCTTACCTACAGCACTCGCCCGGTGACCGTGTTGGGAGCAGTCATGGGCGGCGAGGGTCAGCAGGGGAGAGGATCGAGCATCCGAGGGACTGCTCTCCTCTCTGGGGAGGGAGGACTTGAGTGGTTGGCGTTACTGGCCCCTAGCAGAGGCTGGGGGGCAGTGCGCCGAAGCTGTGCACTAAATGTGGCTACGGTGGGGCAGGTGCATGCGCGCTCCTTCCACTGACGTCATTGCATGCCCCACTCATGCAAGGAAAGAGGAAACAGGTGTTCTGGTCGCGGCAGCTTGATGGCCATCCAACGGGCACCCCAGCTTCAGGGGCATCACTGTACTGGATCTGGACTGGTGGGGAGGTTGGGTCCCTCAACCACCCACAACAGGGGGTTAAGCCAGGGGAACAAGCGGGGCCCTAATGGAGCTGAGGCTGACCGGCGGTGGCCAGAAAAAACAGGGGAAGCGCAGACGATGTAGCCAACCAGGACCCAGGGAGAAAAAGTAAGCGCAAAAAAAAAAAAAGAAAGGAACTGAGGAAATTAAAAAGCAGATAGAGGGATTAAAACCTTATGGAGCAGGGCTGGGCGACGTAGTGCCACAAATGCTTAAGATGATGAAAGACACCATTTGCCATCCTCTGAAAACAATATTTGAGAAATCCTTAAATATAGGACAAATTCGTACTGATTGGAAGATTGCCAGAATCGCACCTAAATACAAAAAAGGCAATAGACAACAAGTTCAAAACTATCAGCCAATAAGCCTTACATCCATCCCTGGAAAGATTTTAGAGTCAATAATACAAGACAGAATACAGGATCATATTTCTATGAATAACAAACAGGACCCTAATCATCATGGATTCACCAAGGGAAGATCCTGTATTACGAATCTGGTGTGTTTCTATAAACATATTAGTAGATTACTTGACAAGGGGGAAACAGACGTGATTCTAATTGATTTTAGCAAAGCGTTTGACACGGTAGCTCATTGGGCAATTACTGAGAAATCGTTAAAATATGAAACTGACAATGTCTTTGTAAATTGGACTACTAAGCTGGCTTATTGATAGAAGGCAGATTGTTGCAATAAATGGTTATTTGTCAGGTGAGGGATCAGTAACAAGTGGGGTGCCCCAGAGTTCTGTTCTGGGCCCAATAATTTTCCAGTTATTTATTACCGACCTAAGTGATAGCGTACAGAATACCATTGTAAAATACGCAGATGATGTTAAAGTAGGTGGACCATGTAGCAACACTGGACAAATTAAGATAATGCAGTCAGATCTGGACAAAATAACAGAACGGGCACACACATAGGGCATGGCATTCAACTTGGACAAAAGCTGTGTTTTGCATGTAGGAAAAAACATCCCTGAACATCACTACTTCCTTAGTAACACCATCTTGAGAGCGGTATGTGAAGAAAAAGATCTCAGTGTACTTGTAGATACCAGTTTAAACTTTAAAGAGCAATGCACAGTAGCTGTTACTAAAGCAAACCAAGTTATGGGCTCTTACAAGAAACATAAAAAGCCACAAAGCAGATTTCCTGATGCCCCTGTACACCTCGTATGTCAGACCACAATTAGATTATGGTGAGCAGTTATGGTGTCCATACAAAAAAAACAGAATAGTAAGAGCTGAAAAAGTCCGATGTAAAATATCTAATTAAAGATTTAGAAAATCTACATACAAACATGCCAGCAGAAGCAGGCCTTGCAGTCTATTGAGTTTGCTCAATTTTGCAGCTAGTCCCTCATCTCACAGCTGCCCCACCGTCACTCCCCCTCATAAAAAAAAAAAAACCCTCACCCTGTCCCACCCCCCTCTTAAAGCTGCCCACTGTACTGCATGAAACCACCTCCTGGGGCAGAGTATTCCACCTGTCTACCACCCATTCTATGAAATAATGTCTCCTCATTTCCCTCCTGAATCTTCCCCCTTCCAGTCTTAGCTGATGCCCTCTCATATCCCTCCCCTTCTAATCTGGAAAATCCCTTCTGTATTAACCTTGTTTATCCCCCTAAGGTATTTAAAGGTTTCAATCATATCCCCTCTATCCTTCCTCTCCTCCAGGGAGTACATATTCAACTCGCCCAATCTCTCCTCGTAGGACTTCCCCTCCAAGCCCTGTATCATCTTTGTCGCCCTCCGGTGCACCCTCTCCAACAATTTTCTATCCTTCTTCAGGAACGGGCGCCAGTACTGCACGCAGTATTCCAGGTGCGGCCTGACCAGAGACCTGTCTAGAGGAAGGATCACCTCCCTATTTCTAGAGGAGATTCCTCTCGCTACACACCCTAGTATCCTTTTGGCTTTCACTGCCGCCTTCCTGCACTGGGCTGAGTTGTTCATGCTGCCCATTATAAGCACCCCTAGATCCTTTTCCTCCTCGAGGCTTTCGAGCTGCACCTCTCCCAGTTGATAGCTCCTCCCCGGTTCCTAGCTCCAAAGTGCAGTACCTTGCACTTCTTGGCATTGAATCCCAGCTGCCATGTTTCTGACCACTCCTGTAGTTTTGCCAGGTCCTTCTGTAGCCCTTTCCACCCTTTGATGTCATCCACAACAGCTCCCATCTTCGTATCATCAGCGAACAGACTGATCCTACTCCGTATCCCATATAAGATATCTGCTAAAAATATCCCAAACAGCACTGGCCCCAGTACCAATCCCTGTGGCACACCACTCATCACCTACCCTGGTGTTGAGCCCCCCCACACAGGTCCATCTAGTCTGCCCAGTGCTCGTAGGTTGCTACACCCCTTCCTGATTAGGCATTTTGGACAGTGATGCCCTTATACTTGTTCCATGCCTGCTTAAAGCCCCCGATAGTTTTGGCCCCAATGGTCTCCGAGGCAAGCTGTTCCAGGTGTCAGCCACCCTCTCTGTGAAGAACTACTTATTGACATTTGTCCCAGACCTGCCCCCTCTTAGCCTTAGATCATGCCCTCACATTCTACTGCCTACTTGGAGGTGAAAAAGTTCCTTCACCTAAACCTTGTTTATACCCTTGATGTATTAAAATGTCTCTATCATGTTGCCCCTCTCTCTCCTCTGTTCCAGGGAGTACATGTTTAAATCCCTTAGCCTTTCCTCGTATGACTTCTGGTGCAATCCCTGAATAATTTGTGTTGCCCTCCTTTGCACTGTCTTGAACCTGTCTATGTCCTTTCTGAGGTGTGGTTTCCAAAACTGTACTCTGTACTCCAAGTGGGGCCTAACCAGAGCCCTGTTGCCTGTACAGGGGCAGAACCACCTCCCTCCTTCTACTTGTGAGCCCTCTCCCGATGCAACCTGCTTTTAGAGCCACCTTTTTGCACTGTCTTCCCACCTTCAGGTTGTCTTTTATTATGATCTCCATATCACGTTCCTCACTAGTTTTGCTAGTCTTCCCCCCTCCCCCCAAGATAGCATTCAGTTCTTGGGTTGCTCCTATCAATGTACATATCCTTGCACTTTTTTGCATTGTATTTCAGCTGCCATGCTGCAGACCATTTTTCCAGTTTCTCTTGGTCCAACTTCATTGTCATCACTCTTCCTGTAGAGTCCACTCTTTAGCATATTTTGGTGTTGTCTGCGAACAGATACATCTTCCCCTCGAGCCCCTCTGCAATGTCGACTATTAATATGTTAAATAGTATAGTCCCCAAAACAGAGCCCTGGGGCACCCCACTGGTTACTTTCCATTCTGTGGATCACGTTCCGCTCACCGGCACCCTCCGAGCCCTACCGTGTAGCCAGTTTTTCACCCACATTACTACCTCCTGTCCCACCCCCATGCAGTTTAATTTTGTAACCAGCCTTCTGTGTGGTACCGAGTCGAATGCCTTGCTAAAGTCCAGGTAGACTACATTGATGGCACCTCCCTTATCCACAGCCCTGGTCACCCAGTCGAAGAACTCCATCAGGTTTGTTTGGCATCATCTTCCTGATGTGAACCCATGCTGTCTATGATCCTGCTGTCCACTGGACTCCAGGAAAGCTATTATCCTCTGCTTAAAATAATGATTCCATCACTTTCCCCACCACAGAGGTAAGACTCATTGGGCTGTAGTTCCCTGCTTCTTCCCGGCTTCCAGCTTTGTGCAGTGGAACCACCGTCGCCCTTCTCCAGTCCTTTGGAACTTCCCCATTCACCAGTGACTTGGTGAAGAGTTCTGCCTGGGGTTCTGCCAGCTCCTTCAGGATTCTTGGGTGCATATTATCAGGTCCCATGGCCTTGTCCGCCTTCAGGTTATTTAGCACTTCCAGGACTTCACCCGCTGTGAAGGGGCTCATATCAACTCCTGTACCTGGGGGATTGTTTCTTTGCATCGCTGGTCCATTTCCCTCTTTTCCTCAGTGAATACCGAACAGAAGTACCTATTTAGGACCTCTGCTTTTTTGCAGTCCTCTTCCATTACAGTCCCCCCTTCTGCTGCTAGCCTTATTGTACTTCCCTTAGTTTTCCTTCTCTCTTTTATATACCTAAAGAAGGTCTTGTCACCTTTTTTTTTTTTAACTCCTTCTGCAATCCTCAGCTCAGTCTGGGAGCATTCTTATCACTTTACCTGCTTCCTTCATTTTCTGTTTGTATGTTTCTTTGTCTTCTTCATTATTTGTTACTTTGGACTTCTTGTAAGCTGCCCTTTTCTCTTTTACAATGGTTGCCACCTAACTGAGTACCATAGTGGCTTTCTTTTCTTCTTTGCCTTACGTATTTTTCTGGTGTATTTGTCTTTGACTGTCTCAGTGGCTCCTTTAATGTACTCCCACATTTCTTCCACTTTCCCTCTCTTCCTACCTTTTAGGATTTCTGCCATTTTGGCCCGCCATGGAGTGATATTGAATACCTATTCAATATCACTCCATCCCTTTACTCTGTCAGTACTTAAGCACAGTTTGCATTCAGTCATTCCACCATGTGTCTATCATTTATAATTATATAGTGTATGGG
Organism: Neoceratodus forsteri; assembly: GCA_016271365.2. Taxonomy (NCBI): domain Eukaryota; kingdom Metazoa; phylum Chordata; order Ceratodontiformes; family Ceratodontidae; genus Neoceratodus; species Neoceratodus forsteri. The sequence continues at coordinate 552,643,259 of CM057452.1, read as the reverse complement.
ATAACGTTGTAATGCATGGAAATCCATCAGAAGCTAACGTTGTTGTGCCATTGATGTGACGTCAGCTTTCTGTTGTACCATCTTGGGTATGCCACATCAATAATACAACAGCAGCCAGCATGTTTGCACATGCACAAAACTAAAACGCCGCACTTCAGGAAACAGCCGGTAGTGAGACATGGACCCTATAGCGAGCCTCAACATTGACAAATGGAAGGCAAAATAAGGGCATATTCTGGATTTACCTTCCAACTAAATCACAGGCGTGTTCAGATTTATTTAAAAAAAGAATTAGTGAGTGAGATTGAGAGACCAGGGACGGAGTGAGGCTTGTTTTTGGGTTGGGGGAGAGGGCACAAAGTAAGAAATCACATTGCAATGCACAAGAAGTAGTCCACTTTTGATTTACTGATTCCCATACACTATATAAGACAATGGATGGACATCAGTAAACAACAACTTTGTGTTCAATTCTCGAGGTTGTATGACAACATGGTTGTCATGACAACCTCTCAAAGTGATCAACAGTGTTGTTGTTCACTGTTGCCCATCCATTATCCTCTGTGTTACCTGTCTCTGATCCTTAAGTGGATCAACAGCACTTTGTCTTTCTCCCTTCTCAGTCATATATTTGAAAACATTGTTATTCTAACCCCAGGAATCCCTCACTTATAGTTTCAGTTTAAGCATCATCTCTTAGGAGACGGATGCCCCGGAGACAGTATGCTAATCCAATAGCAGAATGTAGAATTTAGGGTGTTTGAAAAACTGTGCAGCCACCTTCCACTCCGGCAGTTGCCAGATTTGTTTCTCCACCTGGAGAGAATGGTCACCCCAAATCAAGCTCTGGTACTACTGAGTCTCCAGTCGTTTATTTAGTTCTACAAAGTTGTTAGTTTAATTTCAAAGTGTTCAAACAGATTTGTTGTACTCTGCATTTAGTTAGGGTATTTTGTTTTTTTCTGTATGGTCCTGTCAGCTCAGTTTTGATAGGGTCCTAGAAGCTGGAGACCGCCCTTGGCTACCTTTTTCCTTTTTTAGCTATTGTAAGCTATTTTTATCATTTACTTGCATTTTTCTTTAGTAAATGATCCTTGCTTTCAGCTGCACTGTACAGAAACAGAGCTACTTTCACTTTCTGTTTCTGCCTGTGCCCTTTCATCCTAATTAATCGCTTCCTGTACAGGAAGTCGCAGTTTGACCTTTGGCACAGTTGTTAGGAGGTATGACACATTTTTGTTATTGGGCTCTTACTTTTTTATTAATTTTTGCTGTGTTTTTGGTATTGTTGCCAGTTTTTTTAATCGGATCTCTCCATATTGGCATTAGGGAAACCTAAGAGGTCACTTGGGTAAACAATTATTAAAAAGTGTTTTCGGCTCCTAGCAAAGGCAGATTGTCAGGAGCTCAATGTAAATTGCTTGGGATCAGACCACAGCATTATTTATTGAGAACTCTGCATTGTTTTTGCCCAAAATGCTTATTAAAAGGTCAAATAAATTAGAAGTTATTATAGCTTCTCAGTCTGCCTCCTTGTCACCAAAAATAATAAAAAAAGGCTGTGAGGGAGTTCCCAAATGATGGTGGAAAGCATGTATCAGAAGGTTCCATCTCATGTTTAACAGCAGCATCGAAAAAATATGAAGGGTGACAAGACAAAAGATAACTCTGCCCAGCCATCTGTAAGGCACGGTTAAGATGGATCAGATATCAGGGTGTCTGATAAGAGGAACCCTGAATCTGTTGATAGCAAAAATATAAATAGAAGAACCTCTGAGCAGACACTGGAAATGGTGCCTGCTAAAAAGAAATTAAAAGAAAACAAATGGCCCTGTTCACTCTTCCTGAATGGAGAAATGAGCAGGCAGATGATAAAGAAAAAATGCCCTCTTCCAAGGACATGTCAAATATATGGCAATTTCTCCCGGCTATCCAGGCTGTGGGAACATTTTAATAATATAAATGCCACCTCCTCCCCAGGCTTAGGCTCCAGCCTCTCTGCATATGGACGAGGAGGAGGAAGAGGAGTACCGTGTACAAGAGGAGGAGGCTGCCCCATGGAATCAGAGAGTGCATCTGAACAAGATTTTGGCTCTTCTTCCAGGGCATAATGATGATTGTAACATGGCTCTGCAAAGGGGAGTGAAATGAAGCGTCCCGACTGGTCGAAATGGGTCAGCTGATCGAGTCCTAGCGGTGATTAAGCCCGCGATAGCAGCCGCTAGGCTAAGTACCCACAGTGTCCACAGACAACAGCACTCATTACCGCCCACAGGGTTAGTATCCGAATTGTCCGATCAGCCAGAGGGTGCAGTACTGGGACGGGAAACAAGAGAACATAGAGGAGAGGTGATATCGTGGACGCGCATAGAAAAATATCCAAGGACAGCAGGGGGCACGAGGAGGCAGTGGTGGCAGCGCTCGGGAAGTAGGCACAGCACTCTGCAGGATGAAGAAGTGTATCGGAGGGAAACTCGATGTAACTGAACAGAAGGAAACTCGTAGTGGTAGCCATTTGTGAGGCATGTATCTAGGAGAGTCAGTTAAAGAAAAGGAGTAGTAGGAAAAGTGGTGCAGATCTGAAAAAAAAAACAGTATTGGCACATGGAATGCAGAAGAAATATTGAGTCCCATAATGCAGCAGTGCGATGTATCTCGGCAAGGTGAAAACGAGCGGCTGAGCATACAAAGTACCGGGTAGAACCTAACCGCAAAGGGCAAGCTGATCCTGTTTCACATCGTGATCTTATCTCAGGAGCTCACAGAAATCTGTCCCCAGTAGCTGAATGTATGTCAGTCTTCTAACATACACGCGCACGGTGGCTCATCATAAGTGTAACAAAATCAGAAAATGCCGAGAGCACTATTTCTCCACCGATCTGCGATCGCTACAGACTGTAAGTGAATCTCTATGTGATATCAATGTTACAGTACTTCCTTGCCACTTGCCATATTACAAGCACATTAATCACCTCCAGCGTCAGGCTGCACCGGTGATTAATGCACGCTGGGTGGTTGAAGCCCTCGGGCTTCGCCCTCGTGCACCAACCCCCCCCATCGGGCATTAATCCACTGGTAGAGCCCTCCTCTGTCGGTGATTAATGCTTACGTACAGTATATTTCATTTTCCTCATTTGTCAGACATCTACAGCTTAATTAACCATCCTGCATCAAAATATGCAATCTGTTGTTTGTTTTCTTAGTATCATAGCACCTCTCTTATTATTGTTATATATTGTAAAGTATTACAGTGCACTCCACTTATAACGGACACTCGGTTATAGCAGAAAAAAACTGATATCCCAAACCAAATATACCAAATCCAATGCATTTTTCTCTGGTTATAGTGGACAGAAACATTGCTTATAATGGACACTATGAAGCTGTTTTGGGCATTTGTAGTGCTTTTGTTGTGGGGGAAGGATGGGGAGTGCAGAGCTGGTGAGGAGATTAGGCAAATGTAGAATTAAGATGGAGACGCTACAGAGATTACATTTCTTACACAATACTTTTCCAAAAGCTGCACAAACTTTACACTAAAAAGGAGATTATTTTATATTTCAGTAAACCCCTTAAGGTACAGTTGTTGTTCTTACTGACCTAGAACCCGCAACATCCAGCCACTAGAGTTACCATCTGCTTCTTACCCTTCTATAACAAACCTCCTTAAAAAAACTCATGCTCCGTGACAGTTAAATAACTTTAAATAAACACACAGAAAACGGAAACATATATGCTAGGCAGGATCTGAGTAATCTATGAGGTTTTGTAATATGTTCTCATTCACTCTGACCCCTGCTCACACACACAGGGACACCTAACACATATGCTCCACCTCCTCTGAATATACCGGACAAACGTTGTGTGCACAGATGCATCTGTTATAGCAGGCTTCCACTGTAATGCCTATTTTTGCTCATACTGTGTATGTTTATTCTGTTTTTCCATTTATGCACTGTATTTGCCTTTGTTGCTGTACTTGCCGTGTATCCCATTTCCCCTCTCCCCAGGACGCATCTGGAAATGAACATGTAAGTAAGTAAGTAAAAAATGTATTTATAAGGGCTTTTCAAAAACCAAAGCACTGTATAATAATAACATTAAATAATAAACAAAATATTAATAATAAAATCAATCTTTAAACGCTTTTAAAAACAAAAAGGTTTTTAGCTCAGATTTAAATCTCTCGACAGTCAAGCAACCTCGTGTCCGAGTGAAATTCCACAGGATGGGGGCAGCGCAAGAGAATGCACGTGCCCCAGATGTCTTTAAACGAACCCTGGGAATCTCTAGCAATCCCTCGTCGGCGGATCGGAGTGAGTGAGAGGGACAGTAGGGAGTAAGGAGATCTTGCAGATACCACGGTCCCTGTTTGTGTAGGGCTTTATAGGTCAGTAGCCCGACCTTAAAGGTGATCCACCACTGAACCGGCAGCCAGTGCAGTCCGTGCAGCACAGGTGTAATATGACTATTTTTAGATGTCCCAGTCAACAGCCTGGCCGCTGCATTCTGCACCAGCTGCAAGCGGCGGATATCAACCCCTGGTAGCCCTAGGTACAGGGCATTGCAGTAATCAAGGCGAGAGGTTACAAAGGCATGGACCAAGGTAGGAAGGTCAGCCAGAGGAACCAGGTGTTTCACCCGAGTGATATTCCTAAAATGGTAAAATGAGGATTTGACAACAGCCGACACCTGAGATTTTAGGGTCAGGCCGTCATCTATAATAACGCCCAGATTACGTACCTGGTCTGAGGTTGGGAGTTGGACACCATCGAGCCATATGCCCGATGGAATCCCAGCCCTACAACCCGCCTCAAGGCGACCAGGGTCCACAGCCAACACCTCAGTCTTATCCGGGTTTAACTTCAGCCAGCTGGTACTCAACCTAACTTTGATTTCGGATAGACAGTTGTTAAGCATAGAGATCGCATCTTCCTGTCCGGGATTGAAGGACAGATACAACTGGGTGTCATCTGCATAGCAGTGCAAAGCCAGATTGTATCGCCTAATAATGTCTCCCAATGGCAGCATATATACGACGAACAACATGGGTGCCAAAATGGAGCCCTGCGGCACCCCACAGGATAGGGAGATGGTGTCAGAGGAATAAATTTCAGTGACAACCCTCTGCCTCCGACCCGTGAGGAAGGATCGAAACCAATGCAGAACTGTACCAGTCAGTCCACAATAAAGCCACAGGCGCTCCAAAAGCACACCATGGTCCACAGTATGTCTTTCCTGGTGAAACTTTAAAAAAAATAAATATCCTTAATACTCTCAACATCTACCCTCAGGAAACTGTGAAGGATGAAGAGAATGCTGAATGTATGGACTTGATGAGTATGGCTCCTTCAAGAACATTGCTGTTCCCCCATACATACGTCTCTTAAGAAGGCCATATCAAACGTCATGTCTACATCTACTTCTGTTGCAGCCATGATCCATCATTAAAAAAGACTGAAAGAAAATATCGGATAGACAGACAAGAGGTGGAATACTTCTGCCCACCTTGATTATCAAGGTGTAATCCAGGCTGCTGCTAGGGAGAAAGCAAAAGTCACTGTCTCTGCACAGCCTCCAAAAAAGATTCCAGAAAGTTGGATACTATGGCCAAGAAAATTTATATACTTCAGTTTGTTTTGCTCATTAGGCAGGCAGCTTATTCAGCACCTATAGCACAGTACCAGAAATCATTGTGTGGTACTATTCTGGCACTTGCAGACAGTGAGCTGGCATAGGACCTTGTTGCCACAGGAAGATCAGCCCTGTGTGGAGGGATTGTGGGATGACAGGTGGACCAGACACAGAACTTCAGGTTTAACACACAGTCTGTGTGTGAAGTTTATTTAAAACACAAGAGATAACCTTAATGAATGGCATATCCCTTCTTCAGTTTGCAGCAACAGACTATGCATGTCTTTCCTCTGCGCTTAGTCAGCACCTACTGACTCACTGATCTATCTCTTTAGTGAAAATTATTTAATTCCCTTTGTTGGTCTTGTGTGTTTGGGAGGTCAAAAAAAAAAGGAAAACCCAAAGACAGAGAACCTCAGTGCAGAATCACTGAAGCAAGAGTTACCCCAAAGGAGATTGGCAATAAAGCCAAGTTTCAAAGAAATACAAAATCACACATACCCCCATGATGCAAAGCATCATGGGTTGTATTTGCAAATCACCATGACATTTTAGGCTGGTTCAGCTTAAAGCAGGAATGCATGGTGCCAAAGGGCCTCTCAAACAATCTGTAATTTACGTGTATTTTAACTAACACAACAGGGGTTTTCTGATATCTCTACCCCGGTAACTTATTTTTTATAAAACAGTCCCCTAGTAACTTTTTACCTTTATCAAAAACACCCAGTGCCGTGGTATTTTCAACATTTACAGGTTTCATACATATGCCCCCCACCTCTCTCCCGTAGCACTGTCTGTTTTCCTTGTCTTGCCTATTGTGCAAATATCCCCTCCCTCCTTTTTCTCAATTACTATAATCCTCTGTACCCATTATTCCCTATTTTTTTCCTTTTCCATCCACTTAATAGGTTGCATACTATTCCTGTATGTTCCAATGTACTATTTATTTCTCTTGTGAATTGCTTTGCACTGTTTGTAGTCATTCTGCTTCTGATTGTTCCTAATGTACAGTTTTTTTGTTTTTTACTTTTTTCCCGTTGTAAATGACCTTGCACTGTTTGACGTGGAGCCTTTGTAAAAGAGTCTCTGACTCAAAGGATTGTAATTCCGAAACTTCAATAAATAAATACATAAACATAAGGCATATACATCAAGGGATTTTATGACAAAGTGCTACAGTATTACATACTAAATCCAACAACGGGGAACACAGTCTTTTGTTTAACATCAGCTTGAAGTTCACCACAATAACCTCCCTGTACAAGGACCTGAGAGGGAAAAGGAAAATTAAAATGAACACCATAGCATAGTCAAGAAAGGGGAGGGGGGCACCCATAGGTGGCCAACCTTGTGGACTAGAAATTGTAAAGGATAGATTAGGCTAAGAAATAGAAGAACTGTTACAATAGATTTAAGAAAAGGTTGGTCCTCAAGAGTGGCAGGATCTCCCTGTCACACCCTTGACAACACTAAGTAGCATTTCTGCACAGCTGTGGATACTAATGATACCATAGCTAGACCGCTAGCACATGAAGTATCCTTAGGAAGGTTTTCCTGGTTAAGGACTACTGTCCTTTCCCAGGATACCCAAAGCCATGAATTTCTCCTTTGAGGGAAGTGTTTTTTTTTTTTTGTGACAAAACAGAGGCAGGCGTGAAAAAAGTGGATGAATACAAGTCCACTTTCAAGAGTAACGAGAAGGAAAAGGCCTCTACTTCCTGTAAGCCCTATGGAAGAGGGTGGCAGAGGCAGGGGTTATTTCCCAAGAGTCTATACCCCATATGCCCCTTATAAGTATCAGCCACAAAGGGAATACTATAGGGATGGGGCAGAAGGGGCACAGAGTGTACTGTTGCTGCAGCATCAGGACTCAAGCAGCAGCCAAAGCAAAACTCCTGACAGTTCTGCCCAGGTCACCCATCAGTTGCCAGAGGGGGGGAGACTGTCTTACTGTCTTCAGAAATAGGTAAACAATACCTCAGATAAGTGGGTTCTGGAGGTAGTGGGCCAGGGACTGTCTCTATAGTGCAAAAAATTCCCAAGACTGCTGAAACACAAAAACTTTCCAACACTCTCTCCCACAGAAAGAATCCTGCTAGAACTGGGAGTAAAGAAATTGCTGACAGCAAAAGCTGTAGAAAAAGTCCTTGCCCCTGGTCTGTTCTCAAGGTACTTCCTCACCCAGAAGAAAAATGAGGACTGGCAACCCATTTTAGAGCTCGGCTATCTAAACAAGCATATAAAGAAAGAGTAAGTCAATATGGTCACACTGGGAACAGTGATACCATTTCTGCAGTCCTCATCTGCCTACAATTTCTATGTTTCTGTGTTTCTAAGATTGATACAGGTAAGATTTGAAAATTACGTACCTACCATAATTCTTGATCTTCCTGTATATCTTCACCATTCATTACTGATTCCTGCCCTCCATCTCCTCTTGGGCCCCAGTCTCCTGGACAGTGCCTCCACCCTGCTTGCCCTCCTCCCAGTTGAGGCCAATTGCAGGTACAATCTTGCTGGCACCTCCAGGTTCCCTGTCACTTAATCCGAAGCACCAGGGACCCACCTCTGGGGGGAGGGCAAGCAGGAGCTCTTGACCGTTTTTCCCCTAGGGACTCCTCAGGTCCCCTCTTGGCTGTGATGGGGGACTCTCTTAGAGACTCTCTGGATGAAGGGGACTCTGTCCCTCGCAGGCTTTTGCTTCTTCTCTAGGAAGTATGTCCAGGCTCCCTAGTTTGAGTTCCCGTTGCCATCGCAAAGGCTTTGGGGACCTTCTGCTTTTCCATAGATCTCTAATCGACTCACCTTTATCCCCCACAGGTAACCCACTCCTGGGTCACCATGGGACAGGGTCTCCTTGGATTCACCCTGAGGCCCTTGGCCTCTTCTAGGGGTTGTCATTCTTCATCTCACCACCCTTGTGGTGCTGGACATAGGGGTCAGTAACTTTTCCTATGTCCCCGGACCTCCCATCCTTATACTCTCCTCCGAGGAGACTTTGTCCTGAGGTGGGTCTTGTCCCCACCTCTTGCTGTGAGGGGAGAGAGGGAGTTGAGAGCAAATAGCTCTTTTTTCTCCAGCGGACTTTGAGGGTTGCACCTGGTCTGACCTTGACATCCTGTCGGATGCTCACATCTGCGAGGTGTTTACTCCTGGCTATGCTCTCGGCAGACTCCGTTCTCCTGAATCTTGAGCCCTCTCATCATAGTTCGCTTGTCTCCAGACTTCTCAAAAATAAAGGGGGTGAGAGTGCAGCTTAGGGTTCCCCTTCTTGGTCCACCAGGAGAAGCTTTGTGCACTTCTTTTTTTTTTTTTGCATTTACATTTTTTCGGTATTTTCAATATTTGTATCCCTCCTGGGACCATGGCGTACACATGCGTGGAGGTGCATGCGTACGCCAGGATCTGATGGCCTCTTCTGTTCCAGCGCTGACTTATGTTGCCACTCCCTCATGCCTACGCTACCCACGGCCCCCACCAGGTGGGGCGGAACTCACAGGCGGGCATCCTCCCTGGACGAGAGTGCTGCAGGGCAGCTAGATCCCTCTCCAGTCTGCTCCCCAGACTAGCACCCCAAGCGTGAAGTCGTTTTCCGAAACCCTGGCCACCGGCTGGCACAAGGTAAGGTGTCCAGTGCCTCAAGCGCCACCGGGCCGGCCTAGCTTTGGGCACTTCTGAGAGGGATGTTCCCCTCCCCTCTTTCTCCATCTCTCCCCCTCTTTCCTTCCTTCCTTCTTCTTTGTCTTTTCTTTCCTCCCTACTACTCCAACCCTACTCTCAACCTCCTCTGGCCTGCCCGGTGGTTAGGGTCCATCTCCCAGACCCTTTTAGAGTCTTACCCCTCCTCTTGTGGCTGGCTTATTCCTTTTTCAGTTTATATCCTTTCCTTTTTCTATTCCTTGGGCTCTCTTGCCCCTCTTACCCTTTTTCCCTTATCTCTAGTTTCCCTCTCCGGCAAGCAAAACTGAGGTAATGGAGGGGCCAGCATCCATTACTTGCCAACCCACGAGCACCACGTAGGACATCAGCCTCAAGGGCGGCGCTGCGTCTCTGACATCCACCCTCCTCCAGATGAAGAAAACTTTTTAAATCTAAAAAGTTACCAAGGGGTCTTTGCGCTCCGGCTTGAACCCACCATTGATGAATGGTGAAGATATATAGGAAGGTCAAGAATTATGGTAGGCACATAATTTTCATTTGAAGCTAGGGAATTGTCAATACTGTTTCACAGCTCTTCCTTTTGGCCTTTCCTCAGCACCACGGGTATTCACGAAGTGCTTGGTGTTGGTAGCAGCACACCTGAGAAGGCAAGGTGTGATAGATTTTCCCTACCTGGAAGACTGGCTAGTCTCAGGGAAAACAGAAGAGGAGACAAGGCACTCCCTACAGACTGAAACATGCACCTTGGAGTCTCTTGGATTCTTGATAAACCTGCAGAAGTCCCAGCTAAAACCTGTTCAAGTATTGGACTTCATAGGAGCAGAGCTAAACATCTTACAGGAGAAATCTTTCCCACTGCAGGCCAGATTTGCAATTTTAATAGCAGCAGCAGAAGAGTTCTTCACAACAGGTCAGCCAAGACCTGCAAGGGACTTCCTGCAATTAGTAGGACACATGTCCGCATCCACAGCTGTGGTTCCATGTTCCAAGTTTCAAACCAGAGATATCCAGTACCACTTAAGAGACAACTGGTCTCAAAGATGGGATCCACTCTCAAAACTACTGCCAGTGACAAAAGCACTGGTAGAGTCACTAGAGTGGTGGAAGGAAGAAAGCAACCTCAGAGAGGGCATTCCTTTATTTCAGCAATCACCAACAAGTATCATTACTACAGATGCCTCACTCCTGGGGCACTTACTCATTTATTTGTTTGTTTATTTATTTATGTATGTATTGGATTTTGTTAACTGGGTAGGCTCACTAAGACTAAAAGTCCCTTTTTCAGGAGTGACTCGGGATTAATTACAAAGGTACAGTCATAATTAAATACATCATAATTACTGTGATACAGATAGCAAACATATTCAGTAAGGTACAGATAGAAATTATCAGGCAATGTACAGCCATACCAAAGACGGGGATGATTCTCTTACCGGGCAATAGGGAAAGTCTAAAACCAAACAGATAAGTCATGGGCAGGTACTCACTGAAGGCAGATGCACTGTTGCTTACCAGAAGTAGTCCCCTAAGGGAGTTTTTTTTTTTTTTAATTCAAGATTATTAAGGTTACAGGCATACATATAGAATTTATATTCTCAGATGTTTTTACAATCCACTTCTTTCAAGTGACAGGCTCATTTCAGTTAATATATAACATTTTACTTAGGCTATACTTTTTTTTTTTCAAAATCTATTTGTGTCTCCTGTGGTCTGGAACTCTCTGAGGCAGTCCACTCACCTGCAGCTCTACCGCCCACTGTGACCATCTGCCCCCTCAAAGTTGTTAGCGTTCCCCGCGGGCCCCCGGGCCAAACCCCCGAGGAGATCAAAGGGCGGAGGCAGTGGCCCAGTGATGGGTGTGTGGCGGTCAAGACACTGGGATGCCGCCGCCTATCCAGCCCACAGGGGTTTTTCGGATGCTTCCCCATTTCCTGAACATGACGAGATGTGACGCCATGGTGCACGGCAACCCCGCCGGCATCAACCACGCTCCCCCTCGCTGCTGGTCTGGGATCCTGCAGTACCCCTGGTCTCCACCTGGGGTCACTGGGACACTAGACATCCCCAACTCCCTCCCCCCAAGAAAGGAGAGCTATCCAAAGAATGCTTAATCCATTCCCTCCCCTGCCTACCAATGGCGCCCAGGCTCGCTCCCGAACTCGGGTCGCCGGCGTGGCGTGAGGTGTGGCGTCCAGCGCCTCAACCCTCAGTGCCACCGGGCCAGCTACTTAGGCTATTCTTTAATATAACTTCATACAAATTCTTTATTAAATGTGAGGAGTCCTCGAGCACAGTCCTCTCTCTACCCTTCTGATTTCATTTAGGTGCATGTCAGTACGGGGAGTTTATTATTTCTTGCAGTAGGAAATTTCTTCAAATCAGACTATCCCCATCCCTCCCCTATTTAAGTGGGCCCCCCTTTCTCATAGTATCTCCTTCAAAGCCTCCTGCCACATTATCCATCTCGTCCACCTATTTAGAAAGACTGAGGATCTAGAGTTCATTTTGTGGGTCAGTTCCTCCATATCTCAGATCTCTTCGACCACCTCACTCCAGTGTTTAGTAGGGGTGGGGCTGTCTGTAGCCATTTTCTTGTGATGGCTTTATGGGCAGCAGTCACTAGGATATTTTCACACATATATCTGGTCTTTACTGTTCACTCCTCTGGGGACCAGCCCCAGCACCAAATGTTTGGTGTTGAAAGGCTCTTCTAAAGGAAATATATTTTCTAGAGCCCCAGTAGTTTCTCTCTCCAGAGTTGGGTTAGATTCAGGCAGAGTCCTAGAATGTGCAGTTGGTCAGCTGTCTCCGCCCTACAGTTTCTCCAGCAAGCTGGGTTGTGTCCCCTGTCCCATTTATTCTTCATCACCGGAGTGATGAAGAAACGTGATCTGACTTTCCAGGCAAACTCTTTCCATCTCTGCGAGTAAGTTGTGTGGTGTGCCTGAGTGAAAACAGTGCCCCACTCTTTCTCTAGTAGTTGCTCCCCCCAGCTCATTCTCCCAACTACTCTTGAGATGGGCCGAGTGTCCCCCTCTTCTGTTTCTGAGTGCCCCATAGATAGCAGAAATGTGACCTTTACTTGTTTGTGAGGTCATAATCTCATTCATAATGTCCTGCAGTCCCTGTTGTTCTACTGTAGGGCCTGATGGGTTCCTCTACCCAGGGCAAACCTTTGTGAGATGCCCCCATTGACCCTTACACAGGCCTGTGGGGCAGCATAGAGGGACTTTACTGCAGCTAGGAAAGGCCCAGGAAAGCCTAACCTCTCCACGACTGTGAACAGGAAGTTCCAATCTACCTGGTCGAATGCCTTCTTGGCGTCTAGGCCGAGAAGGCAAGCAGGGGTGTGGTGTTAGTTTATCAGGTCTACAACATTGATTGTTCTCCTGACCCCCTCTTGGGCCTGTCTCCCCTCAATAAATCCAGTCTGATCAGGTTTTATGATTTGTGTCAGGAGTGGGTTTATTCTTTTTGCCAAAATGGCTGTAAAGATTTTATAGCCTACATTTAGGAGGGAGATAGGCCTATAGGAACTACATTCTTAAGTTATTTTCCCTCTTTGGGAATTACTGTGATGGTGGTGTAATTCCAGGATGGTTGGACTGTTTCTCCCTTCAGCCAAATCAAGTTTTAGACCCTTTTCAAAAAGGCTGTGACCTCTGGGGCAAAGACCTTGTAAAATTCACTGCTGTAACCGTCCAGTCCTGGACATTTACCTGGCATCAGAGTTTTGATTATGGCAGCAATCTCCACTGTAGATATTGGGGCCATCAAGGTCCGTGCCTGGGTCTCACTTAATTTGGGTAATCCCAAACCTCTCAGGAAGTTAGCTGTACTGTCTACTGGAGTCACCTTCTCGGCCTTATACAAAGTTTTATAATATGATACAAAGGGGTCTGTTATATGCTCCCATTTGTGCCTTAATACTCCAGAAGTTGGGTCTCATACTAGTTATGGTGGCCTTGGCTGCCCTCTGCCGTAAGTGGTAGGCTAGTTGTTTTGCCATTTTGGACCTCCCCATAGTATGTCTGCTTTAGATAATGTAGAGCCCATTCTGTTTCTATGTTATTTAGCTCCTGTATTTTATTTTTAATTGCTTTAATTTCAGCGTCCCTCTCTTTAATCCAGTGTTGTTTTTGCTGTGTTTCTAAAGACCTTAACTGTGCCATAAGACTCTGCATTTGCTTAAGCCTTTTTTTTTTTTCCAAAGAGGCAAGGGAAATTCATTTCCCTCTTACCATGGTCTTAACTGTATCCCATAGTATTTGAGCTGTGGTGCCCAGTTTGTCATTAATTTCAACTGTCTGTTTAATTACCTGCTGTATTTCTTTTTTAATGTGTTCGTCCCTTAGTAAGGTTATATTTAGCCGCCAATGTGTAGGTTTTTTTAAGGAGCTGGAGATCCATTTCCAAAAAGATGGTCTGGTGGTCCGAAAGTGTGGCCGTGCCCACCCACATGACCTGACAGAGGGAACTATCCCTATCGAAAACAAAAAACCTATCCAATCTGAAGTATATCTTATGTCTCGGTGAGTAGTAAGTGAAATTGTTGGCCGTGGGGTATTTTTCTGTCCAGACATCTATTATTCCTGAATCCTTCAGGAGTCTGGAAATCTGGGTTGCAACTCGCCTCTCTATAGTGGGGATACCAGAAATAGAGTCCCATCGCCTATTTCAATAAGATTAGATTCCAGTCTCCCCCAGCCATCTCTACTCCTTTTGCTTTCTGCGTCACCAGCTGCAGAGATCTGCATAAAAGTAGTTGAGACACCCTGGGGTATACATAATCAGTGTTACCCACAAGTCCTGTATTTTCCCCACCAGGATTAAATATCGTGCCCCTGTATCAGTCGCCACCTCCACCTCTTCGAATGGGAGATTCTCAGACAGCATCATAGCTACTCCCCTCTTTCTATCCTTTCCAGTGAGGCCTGGTAGACGACTGGGAAACCCTTAGTTTTAAGCTTTAATGCCTCTTTCAAAGTTAAGTGCGTCTCTTGTAGGAAATTAATCGCCCATTTCTGGGTTTGAATACATTTCTGAATTTGCTTCTGTTTCATGGGGTGATTAACCCCATTAATGTTATAGGATAAAACGTTTGTGTTAATTGTGGCCATTTTTATCATCTATGAGGGTCCATGTATCATTTGAGGGTGTCTCAAGGAGGAAGTGGATGTGGCGGCGGTCACAGAGATGTGGGCTAACAAAAACCATGACTGGGACCTAAATGTGCGGGGGTACACTATGCTTAGGAAGGATAGAAAGGAGGGCAGAGGGGGTGGAGTGGCTATGTTCATTAGCGATGACATAGAAATTGCTAGGGTAGAAGAGGCAGAGGGAAATGTGGAGGCCTTATGGGTCACCTTACGATCCCCAGCAGGAGATAAGGTCAAGCTGGGTGTAGTATATAGGCCCCCCGGGATGAGTGATGTTCTAGAGGATGGTTTGCTGGACAACATCCTTGCCCAGTGTGGACCAAAAGGGGAAGGAGTGGTGTTGATGGGGGACCGTAATATGCCAGGTACAAACTGGGTGGCCAAGGAGCAGAGGCTGCTGGACAGCTTCCAGGATGTGTTCTTAACACAGCATGTGATGGAGCCCACAAGGGAGGGGCATGTCCTGGACGTGGTTCTGGCAGATGGGGATCTGGTAAGGGACCTGGTTGTAGAGGACCCCCTGACTGGGAGCAACCACAATACTGTCTGGTTTCAAATAAGCATGGGGGGGGGTGAGATCTAGGACACTGGCAGTGGACTTCAGGGGGGCAGACTTTGTGGACATGGGAAATATTCTCAAGGATCACTTGAAGGGGATTACATCAATGACAAGTGTGGAAAGGAGATGGGAGGTCATTAAACGGGGACTTCATGAGGCAGTCAGGATCAGTACTAAGTTGAAACGTAAGGGAGCAAGGTCACATAAACCATGCTGGTGGTCCAGTGAGGTACAGGTAGCGGTCAGAGAAAAGAAGGCGGCCTACAAAAAATATAAAACAACAAGAGGGGATAGGGATAAGGAAATGTACCATCTTGCTTCTAGAAAAGTCACCCAGATGGTGAGGGGAGCAAAGTCCAGTAAAGAGCAGCGGCTGGCACAGGGGATACATGGAGAGGAAAAGGGGTTCTTTCGGTACATTGGGGAGCGGAGAAAAACTAAGAGCCATCTCAGCAGATTGAGATCAGAAGGAGGGTGGGTAGAAGAGGCGAGGGACCAGGCAGAGATATTTAATGAGTACTTTGCCTCTGTGTTCACTAGGGAGGGGGATGGGATATCTACAAAGCAAGGCACGATGGGGATAGAAGCAGCAGTGAGTGGGATCAGGGGAGCAACAGAAATGGAACAAGAGAGAGGGAGAGGTACCCCAGGGGTGTCACATCTGGATAAGGGTAAAAAGGCTAGTAAGGTGGAGGGGACGGATGATGCTATCTTCGCCAAAAGGGTGTGGTTAGCCCTCAAGGCCCTAAAGAAAGACAAATCTCCTGGGCGGATAGCATTCATCTGAGAGTACTATGGAATTAGGGACATACTGGCTGCACCCCTGGAGGAGCTCTTCAACAGGTCACTTGAGACAGGGAGGGTACCTAGATTGGCGAGGCACATGTGGTGCCAATCCACAAAGGGGGTTTCGAGGGAAGTACCAAATAACTATAGACCCATCTGTTTGACCTCGGTGGTGGGAAAATTAATGGAGAGTATGCTAAAGGAACGATTGGGGGTGTACTTGGAGGAGGTGGGAGGTCTGGATAGTCGGCAACATGGGTTTGTGCCAGGTAGATCATGTCAAACAAATCTTGTAGAGTTCTAGAATGGGTAACATCAGAACTGGACAGGGAAAGCCTGTGGATGTATTATTCTTGGACTTCAGCCATGCTTGACTCTGTCCCCACAGTGGTCTGGTGGAGAAACTGATGGGGTTAGGAGTAGGCCTTTGATGGTCAGATGGATTGAAAACTGGCTAGCTGGATGCACCCAGAGAGTAGTGGTCTGTGGGGAGCTCTCGACCCTAGAGAGTTGGTAGTGGGGCACCGAAGGCTCAGTCCTGGGTCCGATCCTGTTTAATGCATACATATCAGACATCAGGGAGGGTATAGGTGTGAAATGAGTCTCTTCGCTGATGACTCCAAGATGGGAGCAGTAGTTGAGGGAGAAGAGGGAGGTTGGCCCTGCAAGGGACCGACACCCTGAAAGCTGGGCTCACACATGGAAATTAAATTTCAATATCACCAAGTGCAAGGTGTTGCATCTTGGTGGGGAAACCCTAAACACAGGTACACCCTGGGAGGGGAGGCACTGGAGGCCTCAATAGGGAAAAAGACTCAGGTGGATGCATGTATGAATAACTCTGAGCAGTGCAGGAGAGCGGCTAGCAAGGCAAACAGGATGTTGGGATGCATTGTAAGGGGGATCACCTCAGGAGCAAGGAAGTGATTCTGGCCGTACAATGGACTGGTTAGACCACACCTTGAGTGCTGTGTACAGTACTGGAGACCACACTTGAAGAGGGACATACAGCTCCTGGAAAGGGTACAGAGGAGGGCAACTAAGATGACACGAGGGCTAGGATCTGACGTGATGAGGACAGACTTGAGGAGCTCTGCCTGTTTTCATTGGAGAAGAGGAGAGACAGGGGTTCATGATTGAGGTCTTCAAGTACCTCAAGGGAATAAATAGGGTAAACATGGAGGGGATCTTTAGACTAAAGCAGGGAGGTATCACCAGAGGGCATGGTTTGAAGTTGGAAGGTGGAAGGGTGAGGGGAAAAAGAGAAGGAGGTTTTTCACTGAGAGGGTGGTGGACCCTTGGAATGCACTGCCTGGCGAGCTGGTTCAGAGATCCACAGTGGAGGGCTTCAAGAGAGGGTGGGACAGACACAGAAAGTGGATGTATCAGATGATGGCCTGTCCGGGGGTGGGGATGGATGATAGGGGTTTCTGGAACACAAGGGAGGGGAGGACCTCGGCACCCAACTAGGGATCTGAGGTTCGAGCAGACTCGATAGACTGTAAGGCCTAATCTGCCGGCAAATAGTATGTTAGTATGTCTCTGTCTTTCCCAGCCTTTTATCAATAAACCGTCTTTCCCTCTCAACCATTTGACATTTTCTGGTGCTCCTTAACATAATTAGTTTGCCTGCAGTGACATTCTGAGAAACATAATACTGTTGATTTGCTACAGAGTTATGCCTTTACTGTTTCTCGTGTTTGAACATTTAACCCAGTACTTAACAGATATTTCTAAAACATTAACTTATAAGAACGATTCCAACTTCCTCCACAAGGTGGGAGTGTGACCTGTAGAAATTTATTTAAACGTTCTCCAGCTCTAAGTTTCTCTGCTGGAAGTTTAAACTGTACCAAACCAAGTAGGATATGAGTAGGAAACCCTATCTGGGCTCCTCTACCCGTTCCCAGGCAATAATAACTTGAGAAGGAATCGGGATCTGCTCCCTACAGGGGCAGATATAAGGTGTTAAAACAAGTACTTGAATCCCTTCTTTGTATGAATGGTTGCGTTTCGGTTGGGAAAACGCCCAACTTCTTAATGTGTGACTTCCTAGGTCAGTAAGGAGAAAAAGCTCCTCATGAGGTATAATCCTTAGACAGACTTGTCTTCCCCAGTGTGGTATGGGGTAGTGCCATTGTACGGGGAACATCTTGGGTCTTGGCCCCTCCCCATGGCAAGTGGTCAGCATTAACAAAACTATTAACGGCCAAATCATGTTCTGCTTTTCAGACATCTCAGTGCTCCCCTGTGCCCTATTAGTTGGAAAAATGGAAGGGGGGGGCTTTCATTATGATTTCCATCTCCTGCTTTAATTTAATAACCCTCCCCTCTTTAGTTGTGCTTCCACTGCTACCTAATTCAAACTTTTGTGCCCCTTTGTTTGTCTCAGAGCACATTAGATACAAAATAAGTCAAGTCCTTCCCATTTCCTTGTTCTTCCCTGTCCAAGTGATGAGCCAGTAGTAGCGTGACTCTGCCAGTGTTCGTTCTGCCTCAGGGCCCAATCAAATGTAAAGGGCACATTATAAAAATGAAACTCAGTCTCCATGTACAGGACAATTCCCCCGAGGTGCTTAAAAAGTCCAGAATGTCCTCCTGATGTAATGAGAACGTCAGAGTATATGCACCCCCTTTTTTGTTTTTTTAAAGTACCCCACATTTTTTGTTCAGGCTTTTCACAGCTTCTCAGGTCAACCCCCCCCCCACCTCTTTCCCATCTCCTAATCCCCAGATCCAGTCCCACTAGGTACAGTACCTTAGAGTTGGTTTAAGCGGGTCTGGTGTGTCTCGGGGGAGAGGGGGTACCTTTAAAGTTGGAATTTCCTGAGTCCTGCATGGATCATTCAGGAGTTCGTTTTCGAAGTGGAGGCCTGAGCTTCTGGTGAGTTGTTTGGTCGTCCACTTCTCTCCTGCGCTAGAATGGTATCTATCTGTACTGGCAAGCTGTAGTGCTTCAGCATGGCGCAGACATCCGAGCGTAGGATCAAGGAGGTTGCTTCTGTATTTGGGCCTACTGCCGGTGATCTTCTGGCTACTGTCCAGACTGAGCATATCAGTTCCTTTTCAGACCGCTCCTTAGCTAGGTGGAGGACAAGAATTCTGATGCTCTCAAGGTAAGGAGTCGCTGCTATCAGGTCTTCAAAAGTTTTCAGGCCCCTCTCATCTCAATTTTAAGGTGCGCTGGGTAGAGGATCTGGGCTCTGATATTTTTAGCACACAATTGTTTCATGATTGGCCATAAGGTTTTCCGACTGTCCCGCACCAGGATGGTATAGTCATTATCAATTTGTATACGGTGTTCTTTGTATGTATGCGATGCTTTCCTCCAGGCTTGCCTTAGAATGTCCTCTTTGGTGGTATAAGACATTAGTTTTTGGCCACAAATGAACGAGGCCTAGCCCCTGGATTTGTAGGCCGGCGCACAAGTGAACGGTGCACCCAGTCCATAGCCAGATCGTAGCTCGGTGGTAGATTCAAGGCTTCTCGGAGTACTCCTTGCAGGAAGGTGACTGCATCATTAGTTCCATCCTCCGTGCCCTCCGGAACGCCATACACCCGGATATTTTGCCTGCGGCTCCTACCATCAAGATCATCTAGCTTGGTGGTTAATTCTCTTTCTCTTGCTAGTAGGAATAAGAGGATGTAGTCATGGTGATCGGCCTGCTCTGTAACATTGGTGAGGCCAATTTCGAGCTGGTCAGTGCGATGCTCAATCTTATTTATATCCTCCCTGAGCTCTTTCAGGGTGCTGGCAATTTGTTTCACTGTTTCAGTCGTCTGCAGAATGGATGTAACGAGTTGGGAGCATTCGTTGTCTTCTGTGCCCGCCATTTCTGTATCTGGCTCCTCTCCCGCAGTCTCTGGCAACAAATCCCTTTTTTCATGCTGTAGCGTAGAATTCAGCTTCTGTACTGGGGTCTGTGGATTCTTCGGGAGTAGCCCTCTGGAGCGGGTTACTTTGGCCGGAGATTGCATTATTGAAAATGTGGATGCCAAAAGATTGTTCGTAGAGCGAAGTGGAGCTCTGAGCTAAGACGCCATTCAGCTGCCGACGTCACCGGAAGTCCCCCTAAGGGAGGTTTTGAAGGAGTGGAGACTGAAGCGTGCCTGGACATAAGCCGGGAGGTCATTCCATAACTTTGGTGCCGTGGAGGCAAAGAATGTTTTCCCTGCAGCAGTTACTGTTCTAGGGTCAGTAAGGAGTACCTTGGCGGAAGGCTGAAGAAGCCGCCTGTGAGGTTTCAGCTCAGGATGGAGGCAAGATTGGGAGGAGGAGCATATAGTAATTTGTGCACCAGACAAGGACCGGATGCCTGAGTCTTCCTTGCGGGTGGGGGGGGGGGGCAATTTAGCAAGGAAAGCATCTTGCAGTGATGGTCCTGTTTACCAGCACCTACAGCAAACTGGGGCACCTGGTTATACAGGGTTCTGAGCTTTGAGAGCTTGGATTCCTTGTGTGAGGCTAGGACATGAGCACCATACAGGATGATAGGCTGCAAAATACTGTTGGCTATGGACACCCTAGCTTCTGGAGTAAGGTGAGGGCTGAGCCGAAAAAGCAGCTCCACTTTTTGGTTCAACAGTTTGCTTGTCCGATCTACATGTGGTTTAAAAGATAATTCTTGGTCCATTAAAACACCCAGGTATTGGTATCTATTAGGGAGACTGAAACTCAGAATCCCGAAACTGACAGGACCAAATTTAGTCTACCGACACCCACACACCCGACAGGAAGAAAGCCAATGCCGACAGGGGTACAGTAGCGTATATGACGAACCACTACCCTACCCTTAGCCAGGCACCATAAGGAACTAAAAATACAAATGCTGGCTGAGCTGCTCCCGTGGCGTGGAAGTCTAAGCAATTAGCAGCCAGCCAGCATGGTCTAGTAGACCGGTTCTGTTCCCAGTCACCAGAAATTTTGCAGCACACTGTTTCACCCCCGTAACTTTCTTTTTTTTACTCAAGGTCCGCTCCCCTCGGAGTTGGTTCTTTAAGTCACGGGGATGCATGAGGTAGAGTCCCCAGTGCAGGTGGCAGAGCATTACGAGTAAGTTCCTTGTGGGATACCGAAATTCTGTCTCCCAGACTCGGTCTTGTACAGTTCAGGATACTGAATTGCGGTCTTTCAAATTATGTCCCAGGTATTTTATCAAATCAACAGTTTCAATGCGATCACCCTTGAGTGAGCATATTTTTTGAAATTCCTTCCTATATGAGCCTAGACAATGGTGGCTGAAGAGGACAGTCTTTATTTTCTTGGCGTTTAACAGTAGCTTATTGGCCATGAACCAGGATTCCAATAGCTGGAAATCAGTTTGGAGGCCTGATTCAATCAACTCCAGGAACAAATGATTCCTGTATAGTACTGTATCATCCACATACAGGAGGGCTTTGGCATTACCACAGTGCTTGGGTAGATTTCTTTTTCCTGGTCATCCACTCCTTCGGGCCACCAAGCCTACCCTCCATCCATCATTTCCCCCGTTGCTGTCCACTGTCCCTTATCGCGCCATACCCCCAATTGACCCAACGTGTCCCTTCATCGGGGGGGCCCCCCTTCTGTGGTCATGACTGGGAGAGGAGACTTTCTTGTACCCTAAGGCATTTCGTCCAGCCTCACCGGGGCACAGCAAGGGTGCAGCAAGGACACATCTGGCTTCGCGGCAGCGAGGAGCCGGTCACCGTCATCCAGATGGCCAGGCAACCATAATTTTTCAGTTTTATGCCCCGCCCTCCCTACAGTTGGCTGCACGCTCGCAGCTCCCTGGTTGACACCCCCATGGAGCATGGTCACCCACCCCCATAACTGAGCGCTGCCCCTACGGGTCACCAGGAGCCACTCTAAGAGCGGTGCAGCTTGCTTTCTTCCCCCGGGAGGACAGCATCCGTGAGATGCTCCAAACCCTCCCTGCCGGCCTCCGCTCCAGCCATGCGGGCTTGAGGTTCAAATCTGGGTTACCAGCTTGTCAGGCGAAACTAGGGTTACCACCTGTACTAGTTTTCGTAAAACAGTACTGATTTGAGCAGCTGTGTCCTGCAAAAAAACATAAAAAATACCAAATGACCTGATTTTATAGTAGAAACATATTTTCTAACTTTCCACTAAATGTTGCAGAAAACTACAATACCTTAATTGAAATACCTTAAAATGATAAGAAACAATACAAGCAACTAAGAAACTACAATACTTAGGCTTAATTCTGATTATATAGAGAAAACAAGTCTGTTGCGTTGGTCGAGTTTTTTTTATTTATTAGAGTCTAGGATTACAGTTACCTTTAGGTTACATACTGTCCTGCAAAAAATCATGTTTCAGTAAGAAATGTCCCACTTTGGGCTTCTTAATAGGTGGTAACCCTAGGCGAAACCTCATCACCTGGTGCCACAGAGCTGGCCGGGGTAGATCATTTATAAACCAGGAGAGCAATAGTGGGCCCAGTATTTAACCCTTGTACAGGTCCTCATTATGAGTGGCACATGGAGCCTACAGGAGCCACTGGAACACATCATCCTCCTGGAGCTCAGGGCAGTGCTACTAGCAATGCATTCTCCTCCAAGCTACAAGGTCAATCTGTCCAAATCAGAACAGACTACACCAGAACAATGCATTACATAAACAAGTATAGCCCAGGGCCGGCATGCCATTTAAATCTGACAGCAATACCAGGTGGACTGGGTTCGGGGAGGAATAGGTCACTCAGCACAAAGGCTAGATTTGGCTACTCTGCACAGGGGCACCCAAGTAATTCTGAACACAGGAAGCAATAACTGTAATGTCCAATACCAGAGGTGGGATTCTAAAGTGTGGCTTTTTATTCACATCCAAACAGAATAAACAAAGCATAGATGGACCCCCACGGGGCTACAATCCTGGTAATGCAGATTAAAAGGCAGTATAGCGCAGTGGTCTAAGGCTCTGAGCTGCAAATCTGGTGACATCCAGCAGACCAGACCTGGGGTTTGAATCCCACAGCTTCCACTTGCATACTGTGTGACCCTGAGCAAGTCACTTAACCTCCTTGTGCTCCCAGGTCGCTCCTGTAAAAAAGCTTTCAGCTTAGTGTGCTATACCTGGTTAAACAACTAAAGAAAAAAAAAAAAAAAAAGAAACGAGGACACTTCTTCAAAAATTTAGCCCTCAGGCTCAACCCACTGGGCACACAGCCCGGACTGCACGCTCCTTTGGGTTACACAGCCCAAACTTGTACACTGTTCTGGGTTTTCCCTGGCTTGGCTCCCTTGCCAGCCACTTGGACACCTTCCATACTTCATGGAAACATTTTCTAGTGGCTCCCTAAACCACCTAAGAGCACCATGGCTCCATCAGGGAATTCTTCCTCTTAATCCCACGTCTGGGTACTTTCCTCAGGCACTGGCCAAGTACCTGAGAGAAAGTAAAAGGTGTCTCGGAGTAAATCCGTAGATGTGAATTTGGTTACTACTGATGCGTGGTCTCCCACAATTCATACCCGGCCATTTCTCTGGACAGTAAACACCTCATCCTGTAAAACCTTGCAATGTAGATTCTTGCTAAATGTATTTCACATTCCATCTACTTGTCTTGCTTCCCATTTATGCTGGACTTGAACATACTTTTAAGTGGCATTGTCCATTACTCTAGACCCCCCACTGAGTCAAGCAGTCCAATCCCCAATTTCCTTCACTCTTTGTGCTGGACTTGAACATACTTGAATTAAGTGGCAATATCCATTACTCTAGATCTCCCACAGATTAAGCAGTTCAATCCCCACTTTCCAACTGTTCTTGGCTGTCTTTTCCTGACCCCACAGTAACAGTCCCTTTAGTTTCCTTCTGTTCAGGTGAAAAACACTTGGCCCTTTTTCAGAGCGAACCCACCCTTTCGTTGCAGGTGACCCATAGGCATTTTCTCAACAAGGAATTTCTCTCTCTCAGAGCTTCTGGTGCCTCAGCACAACTTGATCAGGCAGCTTCTTTCCCTTAGCCGGACCCAGGAGGGTTGCCCCTGGAAAACAGGCAAAAACCTTCCCCCCATCCCATCAGGGATGGGGCTCTTGAACCATTGAAAGCGGTCTCCACTACTTCAATTACCAGTTCCTGTGTTCCTCTTCAGGTGGAAACACACACCTTCCCAAAGTAGCTCTAAAACAGAGCTTAAAGCTCTGAGAGCCTGCACACACTCAGCTGTACTACTGTCTGTCACTCAGACTGGCTTCAAAATCCCCCGGGTTCTACATTAACCTCCAACTGCAACATTCCAGTGTGGCTTATGCAGCTGCGAAAGTTCTATAATGATGTCATCCCTCAGTCTCAGCTGAGACTGAGAACAGAGTGAGACAGTGTGAAATCCATTTAACTGGAGTTTCACAAGCTGCCTTCCCTGCCTACCACTAGGTCTTACTGGGATTCTAGTAACCCCGGGTAACGGGGGGTGGGGGGGGTTACACAAGCAGGGAAGGACAGCATCCTTGAATCTGTATACAGAAGCAATGATGATCTGGGACCTGGCATGCACTATAGAAACAGATATTCATGTGATTCACTTGCCAGGCTAAGACAACGTCCTGGCAGATTCCTTAAGCAGAATCAGTCAGGAAAACCACATATGGGCATTGAGCAGACTTCTGACCACAGTGTTCATAAGGTGAGGCATTCTCAAAATAGACCTGTTCTCTTCTTGGAAGAACAGTCCACTTCCATATTTTTGTTGCAGACCACAAGCCAGAGGGACAGCCCCAGAGGCTGTCCTGTCTTTGGAGTAGACAGGGAGGTTCCTGTATTCCTTCCAACCATTTACGCTCATCCAGAAAGTCCTCTTAAATCTCAGGAGGGAATCTTCAACAGTGATCCTAATAGCTCCAAGCTAGGTCAGACAGACCTAGTATTCAATTGTGCTGACCCTGTCCAGCAAGTCTCCAGTCAGCCTGCCACTGAGGCACAATCTGCTGACCCTATCTCAGGGCAGGATTGCATTCCCAAACCTCAAAACACTAAACCTGGGGGCATGGTTCTCGAGGAGCTAAGAGTACTCTGAAGGTAGAGGTAGTCCTGAAGGTACTTAGAGTTTCAAGGAAACCAGCAACCAGGAAAACATATTCCTCTAAACGGAAGATATTTTCTTACTGATGTATCTCAGAAGAATAATTCCAGTATAGGCAGGGTTGCCTATAGTATTGGAATAGCTGGTGCATCTCCAGACCTAGGCCTAAGGCCATCAACACTAAAGGTGCATTAGCAGCAGTGTCAGCTTACATATCAGCAGGCAAGGGAAAGTCAACCCATTTCCAAAAGGTTTTTTAAAGGCCTCCATCACTTGCACCCACTGGTAGGGGACCCAGTTCGACATGGGATCTCAGTGTCTGCCTTGCCTAGCTCATGGAGGCCCCATTCAAGCCTATGTACACTGCTGGCCTATAGTATGTCACATGGGAAACCACATTCCTGATTGCCATGACCTCTGCTGAGTGAACTACAAGCCCTCTGCAGAGAGCCAAATTACATAGTCTTCCACAGTGAAAAAGTAGTCCTTAGAACCAGCAGGAAATGACCACCTAAGGTGATGTGTGAATTCCATCTGAACCAGTGAGTAGCACTTCCTGTACTCTATCCAGAAAACTTCAGTCCAGGTGAGCAAAAATTGCACAGCCTTGACCTGAAATGATGCCTGGGTGTTTATATGGACCAGATGAAAGATGACAGGTCAAAGACACTCAGCTTTTTGTTACCCATGGTGAGATTGGCAAAGGTAAGCCAGCATCCAAGAGGTCTGTCTCTTGCTGGATAGTCTCTTGCATTCGATTCTGCTGTGAAAAAAGATGGGAAGGTGACACCTTGGCAGCTCTTTATAAAGTTGTTATTCTCAGAAATTATATGCATTCCCCTAAATTATCCCAACTTAACTGTATCGGAATAAAAAGTGATGCTAAAAACTGTATTTTGCATTGTTTTGTTTTTATGGGCAGCATTCTGTTATAGTTCTCATCATGGAACCAGTAATTTGGAGTTTTAACTATGTCACGATTTGTGCAGAGAACTCTAAGCATAGTTCTGATAGGCCAACAGCTCGTAATTATCATTCAAACAACATGAAGTCTTGCTATATTATAGACATTAGCAGTTTGTTCCAGCTCTAGAACTGCCCCGGAGTGAAATGGTTAAAACCATTCCAAAATAGAATTTTGGCATGAGAGCAGCTCTATCTGTGTCATTTCAAACTTGAACTGTCAGATTCTTTACTCCGCCTCAGTGAACAGTCGCTCCGGAGATTTCTCCTTCTGCTCGGTTCATTTCTCGGTTTAAAAGTGTTTTCTCGGTTGGTTAACGAGAATAGTTTATTTGCACATAAAACCGTTCGGTTCAAGCTCTATCTGTGGTAACGTAAGTAAATGAAGGTTTTGTCTGTGTGGAACTTGTAAGTTATCGGTTCGGTTTTGAACCGATCAGTGGTTTAAAACTCATTAAAACTAAAAGTTACTATTTTAGAGGCGGTTCCCGTTCTTATCGGTTCTAAAAAAACGGATTTATTACGCTTTTTCCAATACTGTGGATACGTTAGAACCGATAAGGGTGTCTTTGCCTGGCATTGCCGTAAAAGGGCAAGTTTTTGGTTAGGGCTGGCATTATGTCTGAGAAACCCAAAAGAAAAACTGGCCCACTGGGTTTCAACACTGTGATGTTTGTGGGGAAGTCTTTGCTAAGGCTGGACCCACACACCATGTGTTTATTGTCTGGGGTTTGACCACCTCCAGTCAGACTGCCAGGTATGTAAAGAATTTCCCTGCAGCCACCCTGGAAAAGATTGGGCAGGCTCAGGGACGAGAGGCCAAAGTCGCTGACCGATGGCCAGCCCGGTTCGGTGCCAACCACCAGAGAGGGAAGTGCCTCTGACCAGAGCCAGACTTCTCGGCAAAGAAAAGCTGGTTCTGAGGAACCAATTCCAGTAAAGAAAACAAGAAAATCAGCAGGTCTGAGTCCAAATTCCTTCTCCAACTGTTGCAGAGATAGCAAAAGCCATACTAAATTGTCCAGTCACTGTCCTCAGGGCCGTCCGAACCACCACTATCTGGTAAAGGTCGGTTCGTCGGTCCCCAGTGGTTCAGGATTATGATATTGAGGAATTTTATGAACCAGAGGAGGGGAGGAGGATTATGAACAGTATGAATGTGGCTGGAAGGTCTGGGTGTGCCCACTGAACGGACATCTCCCAGACAGACCTTTAGAATCTCCCCTATGCTGTCTGAGTCCCCATCTCATTTTATGTTTATAAAAAGTTGCTGAAACCCTCCAGCTTCCTTTAGAAGAGGCTGTGGATGAGCAAGAGGAGCCTGATTTTGTAGAAATGATGGATATTCCAGAGTCTAGGAGATTGTCTATTCCTTTACATAAGTCTTTTAGGAAACAAACAATTAAAATTTTAAAAGCTCCTAATTCTGTGCCTCCTGTAGATAAAAGATGGACAGAAGGTATACATTGTCAGGCCCTGATACAGAATTCCTTTCTCAGCAATGCAGTCATGTTGGGTAGTTCAGGCTGCTGCCTGTGATAAAGCTAATATTCCTTGGCTACATCCTCTGACAAGGATTCCAGGAAGATTGATGCCATGGCAAAAAAAGTATATGGCAGCCTCTCTGGGACTCAGGCAAGCAAATTATATGGCTTATGTAGCTAGGTATCAGAAATCTAGATGGGATACTGTTATGCAATTGGCCAACAGGCCCATGGCCAGCTGGCTAGTGAACTAGAACAGGTGGCTGCTGATGGCATTGAAGCCTCTAAGGTTCAGTTTCATGCTGCTGTGGATGTTAATGATGTTTCCTCTAGGGTCATGGCCACATCTGTAGCTTTTCGTAGGTTGGCCTGGCTCAGGTGTACTAGTTTGTCACAGGATACCCAGACTAAGGCTATGGATTTTCCTGTGGTGGGAAAATTCTCTGTTTGGAGAGCAGACAGAGAATTACATGAAGAAGATGGATGAATATAGGACTACTTTCAAGAGTGCCCAGGCTAAGGAGCGGCAAGCCACTCCTCAAAGGCATGCCCCCAGGGGTAGGGGTAGGCCTTTCACAGGCCTTTCTACCAGACTCAGGCCTCCTCTGCCTATGCTCAGAGGGGCTTCTTCAGAGGCAGGGGCAGACAAGGGTGGGCAGACCTGCTCCCACCCCCCAGCCTAAAGCTCCTGCGAAACAGGCACCCTGATGGGGTGCCCAGGGCCGATTCTCCTGTACCAGTGGGGGGCAGGCTGGCTTACTTCAGTCAGACTTGGGCTTCTTTAACCTCAGACAAGTGGTTTCTGGAAGTAGTAAGCCAGGGTCTGGTTCTCAGCTTCAAAAAGTTTCCCAAGTTGAGAAGCAGACTTTTTCTACCTGCAAGTGCTTCAGAGACCCTCGCTCTGGAAACAGAGGTCTCATCCCTGTTAGCTCTCAGAGCAGTAGAAAGGGTTCCTCCCCTGCATCAGGGCAGGGGTCTGTATTCCAGATACTTCCTTACCCCAAAAAAGACAGGAGAATGGCGGCCCATTTTAGATCTCAGATATCTGAACAAGCATCTTTTGAAACCAAAGTTCAAAATGGTAACTCTGGCAATGATTTTACCTTCCCTAAGGCCAGGGGACTGGCTAGCCTCCCTGGACCTCAAGGATGCCTATTTCCATGTCTAATCAGAAGATCCCATCAAAGTACCTCAGATTCGAACTGCCCTCAGGTCATTACAGTTCAGAGCAATGCCCTTCGGCCTTACCTCTGCTCCAAGGGTATTCACAAAGTGTCTAGCAGTGGCAGGTGGCCTACTTAAGGAGGCAGAGAGATTGCTGTTTTTCCCTATCTAGACGACTGGCTCATTGTAGGCCGTCCCAGAACAGGTAAAATCTCACCTGCAGGTCACCCAGCAGCTTCTCACCTCCTGGTTTTTCTCAAACCTACCAAAGTCGGTTCTGGAACCAGTCCAAGTACTCACCTTTATAGGGGCAGGGTGTGGACACAAAGCTAGCCAGAGCCTTTCTTCCCCAGAAAGGGTAAGGAATTTAGTGGCTCTGGCCTCTTCCTTCACTCTGCAGGTCTCTCGACCAGCAAGACACTTTCTGCAGCTCCTGGGGCACATGGCTGCATCCACAGCTGTTGTGCAGGGAGCCAGATTTCAGGCAGAGAGACATTCAGTTTCACTGAGAACCTTTGGTCTTCAGAGAAGAGACCCCTTTCCAAGTTGGTCCCAGTGACTCAACCTTGATCCTAGCTCTCCAGTGATGGCAGGATCAGAGCAATTTAAGAGCGGGGTCCCCTTCATTTCCCTTCTCATGACTTGGCTCTCACTACAGATGCTTCCTTCTGGGTTGGGAGGCCCACATGGGCGACCTTTCCACTCAGGAGTTTGGTCCCCCAGGAATCTCTGCTCCACATCAGTTTGCTGGAACTCAGAGCTGTCTTTTAGCTCTTCAAGCTTTTCCTGCATCTGTCCACGACAAGGTGATACAAGTCAGAACAGACAACACCACAACAATGTGGTACATCAACAAACAGGGGCACTCGGTCTTGACCTTGTGCACCGAGGCAATGAAGTTGTGGTCTCTGGCCTATTCCTGAACACTTCCCTCATAGCAGTTCATCTTCCAGGGAAGGACAATGTCCTAGCGGATGCCCTCAGCTAGGATTTCCAGGGCCATCACGAATGGTCCCTGGATCCTCAAGTGCTGGGGATAATTTTTGCCAGGTAGGGCATCCCTCAGATAGATCTTTTTGCAGCCCCAGACAATCACAAACTTCCTCTGTTCTGTTGCAGGCCTCCAGTTCTGGGCTCAGTTCCCCTGGATGCCCTTCTTCTGGATTGGGAGGGAAGTTCCTCTATGCTTTCCCCCTTTCCTCTCCTATTCAAAGTACTAGTCAAAATCAGATCTCAGCCTTGCAGGGTGATTCTGATTGCCCGGATTGGGCCAGGCAGCCCTGGTACCACTCCTTCTGTCTCTGACAGTCCATCTTCCCTGTGCCTCCCAGGAATCACAATCTGTTGACTTGTGCCCAGGGAAGGGTTTGGTATCCGGACCTCAAATCCCTCAACCTCAAGGCCTGGCTCTTGAGGAGTTAGAGTTTGCTGATTTACACCTCTCTCAGGGTGTTCTTGAGATCCTAAAGGCTTCAGAAAGCCTTCCACTAGGCTACTTATAGTTCCTAAATGGAAAAGGTTTTCCATTTGGTGTGCTGGGAAAATATTTCCCAGAATCTGCTGAATTGCCCATTTTGTTAGATTACATGGTACATCTTAATTCCTTGGGTCTCAGACCAGCTACCCTGAGAGTTCATTTGGCAGCTGTGTCTGCTTTTGTGTCAACAGGAAAGTCATCCCCTCTTTCCTCTCATCCTGTGTTTTCCAAGTTTTTAAGGATTACTCATACTAATCCTCCCTTTAGGAACCGGCCCTGCTTGGGACCTTAATGTTTGCATTGCCTAGTTAATGCAACCCCTTTTTGAACCTCTGTCTTCTGCAGAGCTTAAGTACCTAACTTGGAAAACTGTTTTTCTAGTGACTATCACTTCTGCCAGACGCATAAGTGAATTGCAAGCCTTGTCAGTGGAGACTGACTTTATTTCTTTCCACAGGGATAAGGTAGTCCTTAGGACTAATAGGAAGTTTTTGCCTAAGGTGGTTTCAGATTTCCATCTTAATCAATCTATCTCCTTCCAGTATTTTTCACTGATCACTCCTCTTGGGTGAGAGAAGGTTGCACAGCCTGGATGTTAAGAGAGCTCTTAGTTATTATATAAGGAGTACCAAAGGTCACAGGTTGAATCCTCCAACTTTTCCTACCTATGGTGAAGTTGGGAAAGGCAAACCTGCCACTAAGAGATCAATAGCCAGGTGGATTGTCTCTTGTATCCAATTTGTTATCAGAAAGTGGGGCAGAGCCCCAGTTTGAGGGCTCATTCTACCAGGGGTACAGCTGCGCCTCTAGCTGCCGCCAGAGATATCCCTTTATTAGAGATTTGCCATTCTGCTACTTGGAAAACGGTACACACTTCTTACCAAGCATTACTCCCTGATGTCCAGGCCAGGAGAGATGCTCGCTTGGCACAGCTGTTCTTCAGAGCCTATTCGCTAAGCAGGTTCTCCCTCCCTCCATGGAGGTACTGCTGTGTATTCTGTTAATGTCTATAATATAGCAAGACTTCATGTTGTTTGAAGAAAAATTACTCACCTTAGTAATGTTGTTCTCTTCTAATGGAGTCTTGCTATATTGTAGACCTCCCCAACCTGCCCCTCTCAGAACCTCTACTTGGTGGGGTGTGGGCAACTAGTGTGGGCACTACTTATGTCCTGTTAGCATTTTGTCCCCTTTGGGACTTTGGGGTGTGTATGTAGGCGTGTGTGTGTTTTATTATACTTACGCTCCATTTTCATATTATTAGAATGGTGTTAGTATTTCTGGTCCCTGACTTGAGTCTTGGGTGTTGGGACCATCAGTGGTTGTTATTATTTAGGTAGCCATTTGGCTAGTGTAGGTTATAGCTTCCACACAGACCTTAGTGAGTATGGCTCGAAAAGATCTGACAGTTCAAGTTTGAAATGACACAGATAGAGCTGCTCTCGTGCCAAAATTCTATTTTGGAATGGTTTTAACCATTTCACTCCGGGGCAGTTCTAGAGCTGGAACAAACTGCTAATGTCTATAATATAGCAAGACTCCATTAGAAGAAACAACATTACTAAGGTGAGTAATTTTTTCTTCTGTACAGTTACAGTTTTTCTTATCACTTTGTATTCAGGTACGGTTAAATATGGATAATTTTGGGGAATGTGTGTCATTTCTGAGACTAAGAACTTTATAAACAGCTTCCAATTAGCACAAGTTTCCTGTCCCCTTTAAGGTGTGGGAGATCACCTGATTTACGTATAAGAATGAAAAAATTGACAGTATCCCTAATTCAGATGAAGGACCTGGCACTCAGTCCTGACATCCAACCCAGTCTGGGGTCAGTGCTGTGATTGATAGTTGAGATGAACTTCAGGACAGATTCATCTAATGGAATCACTGCTGAAGGAAAGGGTTGTGGAATATCTTGAATCCAACGGATTAGAAGACCCAAGGCAGTGTGGATTCACATGGCGGGGGTAGATCATGTCAAAAGAATCTGATAGATTTCCTTGACTGGGTGACCATGAAATTAGATCTTGGTGGAGTGGTGGACATGGCCTACCTAGATTTCAGTAAGACTTCTGACATCATTCCACATAGGAGACTCGTAAGGAAGTTGGGCAGCTTAGGAGTGGGTCCAAAGGTGTAAACTAGGTAAGAAATTGGTTAGGGAATAGGCGACAGAGGGTCGTGGTAAATGGACTTCAGTCTGGAGAGTGACCAGTGGGGTGCCTCAGAGATCGGTATGGGTATCAGTCCTCTTTAATGTCTTTATAAGTGACAATGCAGAGGAGCTGTAAGAGAAGGTCTCA
The DNA here is from genome assembly GCA_016271365.2 of Neoceratodus forsteri. Classification (NCBI taxonomy): domain Eukaryota; kingdom Metazoa; phylum Chordata; order Ceratodontiformes; family Ceratodontidae; genus Neoceratodus; species Neoceratodus forsteri. Next base: position 552,611,045 of record CM057452.1, on the reverse strand, counting down.
CTCTTTGCAGGTGACACCAAAATCTGCAATATGGTGGATGCTCAAGGTGTGTGTGTGTGTGTGTGTGTGTGTGTGTGTAAAAGAATGATCAGAGACCTGAGAAAACTCAGAGTGGTCAAGGGTATGGCAGCTGGGTTTCAACACAAAAAAGTGCAAAATGATGCACTTAGGGCACAGAAATCCAGGGGCAGAGTAAAAGAATGGATGGAGAGGTAATGATGACCACCAAACAGGAAAGAGTCCTGGGGGTAATCATATCTGATGACCTAAAGGTGGCCATGTAGTGTGACATGGCAGTATGGAGGGCTAGTGGGATCCTGGGGTGCATGTGGAGGAGTATCACCAGCAGAAAGGGGAGATGATGTTGCCTCTGTATAGATCACTGGTGAGAACCCACCTGGAGTACTGTGTTCAGTTCTAGGGACTACATCTCTGGAGGGACGTAGACAGAGTGGAAGCTGTCCAGAAGAGAGCAACTAAAATGCTGCAGGGTTTGCATCAGAAGCCCTATGAGGAGAGACTAAAGGACTTCAATATGTGCACCCTGGAAAAAAGGGGGCTGGTGGATATGATAGAGACTTATAAATACCTTACGGGGGTAAATAAGATACAGGAGGGGGTATTTTTCAGAAATAAATATGCTCAAGAACAAGGGGTCATGCAGTGAAGCTTGAGGGGGATAGATTCAGGAGGGATGTGAGGAAGTACTTCTTCACTGAAAGAATGGTGGATGCCTGGAGCAGTCTTCAAGCGGAGGTGGTGGAGGCGAAAACCATGATGGGGTTCAAGAATGCGTAGGACAGGCATTAGGGAATCTTAGTGGAAAGGAAGTGGGAGAGAAGGAGCCAGAGATCAAGTGGGGTCTACAGAGACATTGTACATAGGAAAAATGGGCAGACTGCGTGGGCCAAGCAGTCCTTATCTGTCATTAAATTCTCTCCGTTTCTTATCATTTTTCTCTTTCAGGCCCAGGAGCACATGAAGGAAGAGATCGAAAAAAGGTCATTTCAGGTACAGGAGATGAGACGCAGGGAGCAACTTATTAAAGTGGACTTGGAACAGTCACAGGCTCGGGTAAGGACAGCTGGATTAAAACAAGAAATCATTGATAATAGAGGAGCAGAGCAAGAGAAAACATTTGTTTTTAAATCTTATCTGGATCGACTGCAACAGGGTTTTTCTTTTTAAAGAATAGCAGTTCATAAGAAATTGATATAAACCAAGACTTTACCAAGGCATGATCTTTTTAAGGTCTCATAGTAATTTGATCTAGACTGCAGGCAAAATAACAAGTACTCTGGATCAAATGGAAAGCACTCTGAACAATAGAAAGTGCATGCTGTGCTGCAGAACTTAGGGGTGCTTCCAGAAAGACACAGAAGTTCAAATGCAGTGCATAGCGCAAATGAGAAAAGAGGTATAGACAGGCCATGTGACAGATTATTAAGAACAGTAAAACACTGAACATGAAGGGAAGTGGAATGCTGCCTGGCACCAGCAATAACTGGTCTTGCAATGCAGTTGTGGATGCATGAGATGATTTCCAGCCATATCTGGGTTGGGGGGGTGTTGAGAGGAGAAGGAGCATAGCATGCCTGTTTGTTACAGAAGCCCCCACTGCCGCCATGGTACACAGATTAACTGGTAGCAAGCCAAATGTAACTGGGTATGTCCCTGGTGTCTGGTGGCACCCCCCACCCAACCAGTCAAATATAGGAGCACCCCACCACCACACTCTGGCACCTTGCCACCCTCCTCCTCTTCCATTCATCATCCAAAGGATATGATTTCATCTAACCTGTATAACAGAAAACCATCCCCTGCCATGGCCATGCCTCTCTGCTCATCACTGTCTCACTCTGCTAATGAATTAGTGATGATGTGCCATAGTAGAAACAGCAAATTGGTCACTGTTGTCAGTCAATCAGATTTTACTACTAGGGCACGTCATCACTGATTTGTTCATTGAGTGTGCCATTGATGAAGAAAGAGGCTGGTTGCCATGGCAGGGACTGTTTTTTGTTTTACAAGTTAGATGATAGCATATCCTTTGGTTGATGAATTGGACGGAGGAGAGTGGTGGTTATTTGAGGGTGGGTGGGTGGGTGGTGTTGCCATCCAGTGACTGGGGTGGGGAAAGGATTATATTTAATCATAATACTGCCATGGTACACTTGAGGGGGGAGTGAGGTGAGTGCTAAAAGTGTGTGGCAATGATTTAATCATCAGGTGTGCTGAGAGGAGGTTGGTAGATATACCATATGTGGGTGGGGTATTTTAGGTTTAAAAAGAAAAGATTAAAAAACAACTATGCATAGTGGCTCTTTGTTAGCAAAGATGCCACTATCTATACAGTACTGCCTGTCATGAACTACGAATAGTGGCATCTTGGCTTGTGAAGAGCCACTACACGTAGTCTTCACCTGATGGGGGAGGACTTAGCCAGGTGAAGAATTATATGCAGTGTCACTTAATGCTATGCAAAATCAGCACACTCCATGTAGTTCTACGTGTAGCGAAGTTTAGACACTTTGCCACACCTAATGTCACAATTTTGAGTTGTGCCAGTATTGCTAGTAGGGGTGCATCTTACCCATTTGTTAGGACTTCCCATTGACAATGTGGAGTACTACAAAAAACCCTGGCCATACTGTAGACATGTTTCCTCAAACCCATATGAAGCAGGGTGATGGACATGATGGACCATTCCAACCTTTAATTACTACAGTAAGTTATGTACTATGTTTATTTTGTTTATTCTTTTTGTAAACTCTGTGTCCTTTTATTTCTAAATCACCCAGTTCTTTTCCTGCCTTAACCTTGTCTCTCCTAACTCCAAAGAGGTCTGTTTTTGTTTACAGCTGGAGCGATTTAGAAGTCGGATTATACAGACCACCTACTCAGCCCCAGATGTGTCCATTCCGCAGACAGAAGTAACGGACCAGCAGGTCAGTCACAGGATTGGAGATGGAGTCCCAAGTAACGCTGAGCAGTGCTAACATATGGTTAACTGATTACATGGCAACTTTTCCGAAGGATTTTGTCCCAGAGTAGTATATGTGGGTGGTTAGGCCCTTGGCAGAACACCATGTATAGGACACAGAGCAGTCTTTAATGTTTCTTTTATTTACATGAGAAAATAAGGAAGCTTTTTCAGCAGTCAAAAATAACAAGACAGAAACAAACAGAACAGCTTTCACCTTCCTCTGTGGCTTTCTGTGTATTTACCAGGTTCTTTTTCTCAGGGTTTGTTTCTCAAGACTGACACACTGGGAGTCTATTACATAGCACCTTGCTCTCTTAGGCTTTCATCTAAGCTTCTTTCAGTATTTCTTTCAGCAGTTCTATTAGCTTAAACATGTAAGCATTAATCCATGACAAAGGAGGGCTCTACTAGGGAATTAATGCCTGTTTTTTGGGGGCATGAGGCCGCAGGCTGAGTGCCTCCAACCAGGCACTAATTCCCTAGTAGAGCCGGACGTTCGAGTGGATTAATGCGCTTGCACCATGGCAAGCACAAGATGACTACTGTTAAAAGTAAATTACATGTGGGAAACAAATGAAGAGCAATTGACCTTATTGCTTCATACAATATTTTATGCTCTTCAGCTCTGCACTTTTCACTGACTACACAGACTCTGTAAATGTATGAATGTACACGTGCACATTGCCTGCTGCACATTTATTTACATTGTGACTGCACTTGTAATACATCTTGCAGCGTTATGTTTTTTATAATACGAGATACAAAGACAACAGAAACAGTTACCTGCGCTTTTAAATACACTGTTCTGTTTACCCGTCCTGTTCGTTTTTACTTCAAATTCAGTTGTGCAGTATGGGTAAAGTGCAATTATTTGCATATCCCTGTATTTCAAAGGATGGTGTAATACACACATGCAAATATTTGTGCTCTGCCCATGATGCATGACTGAATTGAAAAAAAAAAACTTAGGAGATGACTGTGCTTATAAGGCCAGGTAACTTTTCTGCTTTGTGCCTCTTACTGTGCATTTACCGACTTTACCTTTCCATGCCTAATGTTGTCTGGCTGGTTTCTTGTTGTCCTGTGATTTGCTTTCGCATCAGGTGCAGGACGATTTCTCATTTTCCCGTTATGTGCTTTGTCATCCGGTACACTGACCGCAAAAGTCCCCAAGGTCCATTGCGTGAGTGGGTGGGCAAGATGGAGAGCAGTGAATGAAGGTAAAGGGAGAGACACAGCAGTGAGTGGAGGTTTCACCAACTTCCTCTCGACCACGGTCTCCATGGGCTTGCTGGAGTCGGTCGGGAGTGTGGTCCAGATTTCTGTGGTTCAACCACGATGCCAACCATGGTATAATTATTTATTTAGCGTGCTCCTGAGTGCACTATTGGGCATTGTGGCTGCAAACAGTAGTACATTCTGAGGCGGGCATTACTAGGGAATTAATCCCCGCTTCAGTTTGTACCGCCTGCTCTGTCTGCACCAATCTACTTTCTGTATTTGGCAATAAGATTTCTTACCATGTTACATTGCTTTTTACTCTCTATATCTTTCTCTTTACAGCATTTCTCATTTAGCATTTGGTAGAGAGCTCTTCCTGTCTCTCAAGGCAATTTTACATACAACATAACTGGAGTGGTGCCATCTGAATCAGCTTCCTCTGCTACTATGGCACCACCAGCCTTGTCTCATTACATGCTGCAGCTGTGCAGCATTCCTGGTGGCTTTCCCAACTTTTGGGGGCATTTCTGGCAGAGGAGTTTGTGAATGGCAGTGGCACCAGTGCAGGCAAAGCAGTGTTTTTACACGCTTGCACAAAATGCCTGCACCGGTGCACTCTGGTCCACGTTGTCAACAAACCAGGGAATGCTCTGCGCCGAACAGAATGCAAGGGAACGACGTGCAATGCTCCAGCAGCTCTTAACACTACCAGATCTGTACCAGTGAAACTCATCGGTACTGTAGGCACCGGTGCAGATCCAGTAATGTAAAAGCTCCTTTAGTTTCAGCATTTCTCCCTTGCTGTGCAGTCAAGGCCACCTTTATTAAACTCCAACTCCCAGGTGCCTTGCAGCTCATCCCTCAGAATGCTGTCGGGGCTGCCACCTTGACTCCCATGCCTTACAAAATCTCCTAAAAGGTCCTAATCTCCCAAAATAAGGGGTTATTTGAGTGTGATGGGTTTAGGGGATACACATCCCATCACAGGCTTGTTCCTTGGTTCTTGTTTTGTATCCAGTCTAAGAATATTCACCATGATTGTAAACAGTTAATAGTGTGGCACCATGCCAAAAAGTCACAGCCTCTGGTCCCATACTGAGAACTTGGGCTTGTATGTACAGTAATCAAACAAAACAACTCTCGCTCCACCAGTAACAACCATGCCAAGTCAGAAACAGAAGCCGCGAACCACAAAAGACTAGCACTGGTAAAGCTGAAGTAACATTTATTTGATACAAAAATGCTAAAAATATATCACACAAAGTCTAATCACTCAATATAGATCTAGCAGCAGCAGCAAATGGGAAACAACGTGCATTAATCCCCTGACCAGTTTCTCCTTATGACTTCATGGAAGTCTGTGAGTTGCTGCTGTGCTAAATAGATAGGATCCAATTTTTTTTTTCGCTATTTATTTCTTCACCTGGGTCCCGGTTGGCTACTATCTCCATCCACCCGTCCAGCCCCATACCCCGAGATCAGGCCGCTACCCCTCTTCCCCCACGGATTACCCCCCCCCCCATGGCAGGGCAGCGAGAAGACCCCCTTTCTTGGCTCTACTCACCTGAACAGGATCCAGTTTGGGGAGCACCATTCAGAGTCGGGGCCTGCGACAGGTAGATGCATCATCTTGCACGACCAGGAAAAGTTTTTTCCTCCCATTTACTCCATTGCATGAGGAGCGTGCAATGATGCCAATGGAAGGAGCGCGCATACGTCCACACGTGCTTCTCCCGGCAGCTGCCCCATCGCACCCCCTCTCACTGCAGTAGTGGCGCCATGTCCCCAGCCTCCGCTAGGGGACAGCCATGCACCAAACACTGGAGTCCCCCGCCCGGAGAGGGAGAGCAGTCCATCAGAGGCTCGATCCCATTCCTCCCCTGCCAGTCCCCAGCAGCCTGTGCTCATTCCTGAACACAGGTTGCCAGCGTAGTGCGAGGTAAGGCATCCAGAGCCTTAGCCCTCAGCACCATCGGGCCGGATAGATAGGATTCAATTTAAAGTGACACACACTGAATTTATATTACTAAGATAAGTTACTAAGTGGAATAATTAGGATCCATGAAATTAAAAGCACAGCAAACTGCATATATAGGAAAACTCAGTAATAGCAGAAATCAATATTCATGAAAGTCCATATAAACTCCGAAACAATATATGGAGTGTCTGCACTTCCAGCTGTCGCGCATGCAAGCAGAGGATCCAGAAACCAATAGTGTGCTAATAGAAAAAAGAGAGATGCAAGTTAATATAAGAACTAGAACAAACACTATACATAGCCTCACTATATTATCTGATACCTAATTAAAGGTGCATAGTCAATTTTCTCATTTAAACCTCGAGCATGTAAAGCTCCCAGCTGCACAATTCACACTGCCTTTCTCCTGAGGGTCAATGCCTCAAGCTTGTCTGCCCTTTTGACCAACCTGACTCATTCTATACCACAAAATCTGAAGTGGTGAGAACCTGAGTCCACTTGTGGACTAATGTGATTTGCCAAAGCATTGCTAGAGTCATTCTTAGCATTACTATGAGTATGTTCGCCAATTCGCATTTTAAAAGGGCGAGAAGTCTTTCCCCACATAAAAAGCTCCACAAGCACATGTGGCAAGGTACACCACATTACAAGTGTCACAATTAATGAAAGATCTCATATCAGATGTTTTGCCAGCATTTACACTTGTGTAATTAGTGGATTTTAGAATGTTAGGGTAAAATGTACAGTGTCCACACTAAAAAGTACGATTTGGGAGAGTGGGAAGCCATGTAAAAGCTGCAGGACCACCATTCAGTACAGGCTGAAAACTATGTACTGAGCTGTCACCCAGATTCCTTCCTCTTTTATGGACAATTCTTGGGAGACCCTGTGTGTCATTTCTCAATGTTGAGTCCGACCTCAAAATGGACCAATTCTTATTAATAATGTCTCTAATGTTCCCACTTTGTCTACAGTAGGTAGTGACAAAGTTAAACTGCAAATGTGTCTGACCACTACTGGCCACCTTTGGTCCCAATAATGTGGTTTTGTTGCTTCCCCTGAAACTATCCCATGCCCTCTTCACAGCATTCTCTTTATAGCCCTTAGTTTTAAATCTTTCAGACAGTTCAGCACTGCGAGTTTCGAAATCAGCACTACTGCTGCAGTTACAGCATACTCTCAGGAATTGGGATTTTGGTATGTTGTTGGTAGTGTGGCATGGGTGACAGCTGGAGGAGTCAAGCAATATGTTTCTGCCTGTTTCTTTTCTACATAAATCAGTACACATGGTTCCATCTTGCAATTTGGTCACCCTGAGGTCTAAAAGGGTAATACTTGTTTGGCTTGCTTGTATAGCAAACCATAAATTCAGAATGCTGTTCTCCAGATCTGAAACAAATTATCCAGCGTCTCCCTGTCAGCCCTCCACACTTAACAGTATGTTGTCTGTGTATCTTTTCCATAGGTCAGTCCTATCATAAAAAGGATTAACCTCAGGGTCATAGACAATTGCTCTTTCCCAGTTTCCCAGATACAAGTTTGTGTAATCTGGTGTGAATGTAGCACTCATAGCAGTACCCTTAATCTGCAGCCAGTATTCATCCTGGGAGAGAAAAATGTTAGAAGTTAATACAAAGTGGGCACATTGAATAAAAAATCCATTTAAATCCTGACTAAAATCAGTGCCAGTATCCAAATAATGACAGAGTGCCTTCAAACCCCCCCCCCCGGGACTCCACGTCTAAGGAAACCAGCCACCAACTTTGTTCAATTTGCATATCCCCCCAAATATTCAGAATCTGTCCAGTATCTGAGACATATGAAAGCAGGGTCATTACTAACTCCTTAATGTGGCTGTCTACAAACTTGGACAATGGCTTTGTCAAGGAGCCAGTTCAGGCCACAACTGGACAACCAGAGGGGTGTTGCAAATGTTTATGGATCTATGGGAGGAGAAGCACGTGGCACATACTGGGTGCTCCACCATTAAAAACTTCATAACACGTTCAGGTATCACCCCATGTTCCTTGCTAATCAACAATAAATTTTTAATTTCCTTTTTTGAACTTTAAGGTAAGGTCAGATGGCAACTTTTTATAAAAGTTGGAATTTGACAGTTGCCAGGCAACCTCCTCAGTGTAGTTATCAGAGTCCATTACCACCACTGAGCCTCCCCCACCTTGTCAGTTGGCTAGATTGTTAATGTTTTATCTTGTTCCAGTCTTCTACATGCCTCTTGTTCTTGTTTACTAATATTAATGAAAGGAGATGGTCTCTGGTTAGCAAGGAGCAATTTAAAATTCTCTTCACACAGACACACAAAAACTGCAAGTGTCTGATTGTATGGGGGGATTGAATGTTGATATCGGGCAGTAACGTGATAATAAATCTGTATGGGAGCTTCTGTTACCAGTTGACAATTCTGAACTCCACATGAAAGAATCTGATGGGGTCGAATTAAGGTCATAAGTATCATGTCTGAGAGAATCTTATTGTATACATTGTCCCTCTCACCTGTCTCGACCAAGTGGATCATGAACATTGGTGCCTATGCACCACTGGGCGGAAAGTACGTGCCTAAGGTGCGTACCCCACCCACACAGCTCCGCACCTGCGGACAGGTGCACACAGGCCAAAATTCTTGAACTGCCTCCACCTGTTCGTGGCCCTGCCCCCAGCACACGGGTCCATGCAGGGTGGCGGGGCAGAGTAGTGGACCCAGTCAGTGCATCCAATCGGATGGCCGTCACACAAGTCCTAATGAATCAGCACATCACACGCAGGGTGCGGTCCGGTGCTGTGAATAGTGCCTTGCACAGGTGCCGGACCCACAGCCACCTCTGTGGCCACCGACACACTGCCGTCCAACCACCCATCCAATGGCCCCCCCGACCCGATTACAATACAGAACTCCTGCACCAGCATGTGACTGCCCCGGTCCCAGCAGCGTAGTAGCAGATCTACGTCCCATCACATCTGTGCCCCATGCCTGTATTGGCAATCATACCCCCCATCACATGGAAGCCCCAACCCCGAAACAAGCAGTTGGGTCCAATGCCATCCCATACATGGGAAACAAACCCCCTTCCCCCACACATGCCCTGGTCCACAAACACCTAAGGCTGACCCAGTACCTCAGCAATCAACAAGGTGGCCAGTGGACCCTCTACTCCATGGCACTGTGAACACCCACCCACAACGCTGATCCCCCACTTGGGATGGTCAGCGGCACAGCCCTCCTCACACTTCCCCGGCCATCAGCCATCCAAGTGCTGCTGGGAGAGCAATTATATATATATATATATATATATATATATATATATATATATATATATATATATATATATATATATGTGTGTGTGTGTGTGTGTATATATATATATATATATTAGAGGCAAAAACTCAGTTTAATGCATCAGTTGAGGTTGTTCCACAGCGACAAAAAGTGAAATTAGGTGTTAGGGTTGAAAACCCCCTTGGACCCCCAGCCCACCCCCAAGCGGCATTGGGGTGCGCATTCAGATCATCAGCCTAACTCTCACCCCATCACATGTGAAAAGCAGCAGATGTATTGGAGAATGGGGTGAGAGTTGGACCGGCGACCTCTCGCGCACTAATAGACTAGAAGTAGAGGGTTTTCAACAACACCATTCACTGTCGCTGTGTTCATGATGCGTGATGTTTACCCTATTCCCTTCTTTTGAGAATGATAACGAGAAATAGTGAATGTTATGCAGCGGGGGGGGCCCGGCTGCTCATATGATGTCTTGTGACATAGTAACAGGAACAGCAACACAACAGAAGTGCCAACAGTGGCACACATGGTAATCTGGCGTGAATGAGAACAGAAAGGGATGCGCACACAGTGGCGTAGGCGAGTTGGGTCCGCCAGTGATGTCTGTCACATAGTGACATGGTGCCCATAAACGGAAATGTCAATGGGCATGGTGCGCCAAAGCAAAACAGAAAGACAAACAGTACTGTAGACAGAAATGGCAAAAAATAACAGAAGCACAAACGGAAATGAAAACGCAAAGGATAACGCACATGGTGGCGTAGACGTGAACAGTAAGTGGACCGGGTATGGAACCGCAAGTGGAAAGGGCAACAGTAACAGTAATGTAGGTGCACAGGCTGGTTTTCCCCAAAAGCTACATAGAGAAAGACAGTGAGTATAAAGAATGTATGCGTAATAATGGGTCTCGGAGCAGAAAATGAGGAGTTGGAATACTAAATAGCGTATATCTCAGGAACCGTACAACGTAGGAAAAAAATTTAAAAGTCATATGATTTATGATTTTCCTGGCTAAAAGTATTTTTTCCAACGAAAAGTCCGTATCTCGTACTGTTTCCGAGATACGGGCCCTGAAAGGCGCGGTGAACGCCGTAATGTTATCCTATGGGAAAAAAAGAGAAGTTTGGAGTGCCATAACTTTGCCTCCTGTAATATTTTTTCACCAAACCACTGAAAGGCACATCTGTGTGATGTTGGCTGTGCTAACTCCAAATTTCAGTCCAAAAGACCAAACCATTATTTTGCAGCACGGTGCCAAAGTATTCCTGTAATGCATCAGGTGCCATAATGTTATCCTATGGGAAATAACGTCAAATTTGGAGTCCCATAACTTTGCCGCCATGTTATATTCTTTCAATAGAACACTGAAAGACACATCTGTGACATGTCAGCTGCGTTCCCTCCAAATTTCAGCCCAAAACTCCCAACCGTTCTTTTACAGCACAGTGCCAAATAATTGCTGTCACTTTCCCACAGACTAGAAAACTACTGTCGCAATTTGCGAAAGCTTTCGCAAAAAAGTTCGACACTTTCGTGAGCACGAAAGTAATTTGCGAAAGTACTTTTTCCAGAAATTTGAAAAAACATATTTCTGGGGTGTTTTACCCCAAAATAAAGACATGGCTAGCATCCTCAGGGTCTGACTAGGTGAATACAAAAAGAATTAGGTTGCTAGCGGGTCCCAAATTTAAATGCCAAGCATTTTTCTGATCACTAACTGGAAACAAAATGGCGGATTTGCGAAAGTAACAGGGCCATTTGCGAAAGTAAAAATGCATTTGCGACACTGTCGAACTTTTTGTTAACTTTTCCAATTGACTTATAATGGGAAATTGTTTTTTGAATAACTTTTGAACCGTTTAATATTTTTTCACCAAATCTTCAAAAGGCACATCGGGGACCCTGGCTGCATGATCCCTGAAGATTTCGGGCGATCCGCATAAACCGTCGACCTGTCAGCTAGCGACCGTAGAATTCCAGAAAAAGTGTAAACCAACGTGCAGATAACGCTTAATAACTCCACAGCCGTGTATCCAACCGGTACGAAACTTAGCAGATCCCAAGGCCTATGGCTCTTGGTCGTGTATTCCAAATTTCAGCCAAATCCGTCAAACAGTTGCAAAGTTATTAAGGTGCAAAATTTTGGGTTTAACATAGAAATGGCTCCTCAACCCTAACTATGGTAGCACTACCGTGCTACCATAATATATATATATTTATTTATATATACACACACACACACACACATACACATATATGCAGCGCACTCCCAGCATCACTTGGATGGCCGGCGGCCAAGGAGATGTGAGGTGGGCTGTGCCACCAGCTGTTCTGAGCCGTGGCATTGACCAAAAGGCACAGGGACTTGGGGGGCGGTGTTGTCGGTGCCGTGGAGGTGGTCCACTGGCTACCACATCAATTGCTGGGGTACCGGGTTGGGTGTTTGTGGACCGGGGAATTCCCTATGTATGGGGTGGCATCAGATCCAATTGCTTGTTTCGGGGTTGGGGCTTCCATGTGATGGGGAATATGATTACCAGTATGGGGATGGGGCACAGATGTGACAGGGGTTGGGGTCTGCTACTGTGCTACCGGGACAGGGCAGTCATGTGTTGGGTGTTACCAGGGATCGGACACCTCTGGGAGTATGGCAAGTTCAGATGCGGGCGAGGTGGGTCCTGCCTGAGCTCCTATGGGGGTGGGGGCTTCTTGAGCAACTCTGGAGAGGGGGCGTAGAGGGGGTGTGTCCCTTCACAATGGGATGTACCTGGGGCTACGCTGTGAGCGGGTGGGGGAGTGCTGTTGTGCTGGTGGGTTTGCCACAGGATGCCTGGACCCGGCGGGGGACTGTGTGCATGCTGACACATACGGATATTATGGCAGGGTTCCCCCTGCCATAACCTGCTTGGTCTTCCACCCCCCTATGGACAGCACTACGCGCCTTAGTGAATGGCATGTAGTGCTGGTGCGTCCCCGGCCCATTCCCGGCGTGTTGCTCTCCGCGTGGCCAGGGGATTGGGTGCATATGGGTTGAATGCACCATTCGTGCATCCCACATGGTGGGCGCAAAGTGTGTAGGGTGGCTATGCGCCACATATGCGTGGTGTGTAGGCACTCCACACATTCATGCATAGGGCCCATTTTCTCTCTCTCTCTCTCTCCCCCTCCCTCCCCATTTCCTGTTTATGGTAGAATGACTTAAGGTTCAGGCACCTTGTTAGGCAATAGAGATCTAAATATAAATCAAGGGGTTGTACTTCTTGTGTGGGGATAAATGTGAGTCCTTTATTCAGCAGAAAGATTCCGTTTCAGATAATAATTGTGAAGAGATGTTCACTAAATTCGCTTCTTGTGTGTTTTTTCTTTTGTTTCTTTGCCTTTTCTCTGTTGCGTTTGCCAAAACACTGACCTCTGCTGCCCACCTTGTGCATTTGCTTCGTCCTGAAAAGTGATTGCTCTTGGGCTCCGATGGGGCAGTTGTGCTGCATTTTGTTGATTGTGGTCTAAAAAACGATCCACATTTTCTACTTCAGAATCACTTGTCGAATAGTAACTAGCAGAGGGAGAGCTGCTTTGTTTTAGGATAGATTTATGGTGGCTTCTACTCCTGCTGTGTCCTCTATCTTTGTTTTTAAACCAGGTGAACACTTGTTTTTTTTTGGGGGGGATAATCCCCTGTCTTGTTCAAATTTGTGGAGTTTAGCTGCTTTCATTTTCTTCTTTTGTTCATCAGTTGCCACTTTTAGTTTCTTTTCCAACTCAACAAACTCTGAATGTCCTTTGAACTGATTTACTGCTGCTTGTTTCTCCTTCAGTTCCACTTGCAGTGCTGACATTTGAGCATTATAGTCCTAAATAATGCACTGAACAAGCTGTATTGAAGCAGAATGTATGATTTCACTCCAGTCCACAAAAAAAAGTCCCTATCCTGTCTGTAGCCAGGTAACTTTGTCCATCGCAGCCCCCAAGGCGCTCTAACATATGCCTTAAGTGAAGATTTGTACTGATAGTGTCTTCTTAACTTTAATACAGTTCTTATCAATAACTTGAATACAGTATGGATCGTATTCTCAGTTTCCAAAACTTCCTCGGCTACAGGATCTTCACCCATCGCAGTGGCTGCTGCTTCAGGGGGTGAATCAATAAACAGGTTGCTGTCTGGATCCCCGCAAATCACTTTTAAAAAGGCATCTCCCAGATTAATATAACTGCTTTCCCCATGTGATATCTAGGACATAGCTAAGTGGAAAAAATGGTGCTGCTGAGAAAAATATAACGTGAGTTCATAATCAGGCTTTGTGGATTTCAAAAACGCCACCATTACTATGAGCATAGTAACCAAGAAATCAAACAAAACAACCTTCTCTCCACAAATAACAACCGTGCCAAGTCAGAAACAGATGCCACGAACCACAAAAGACTAGCACTGTTATAAGCTGCAGTAACGTTTATTTGATACAAAAATGCTAAAAATATATCACACAAAGTCTAATCACTCAGTATAGATCTAGCAGCAGCAGCAGATGGGAAACAAAATGTACTAACCCCCTGCTAGAAATCTGCTATTTGGCACAGCAGCAACTCACAGAACCCCCCTTCCCGATGAAGCTATAGGGCAAATCCGGTGAGGGGGTTAGTGTGCATTGTTTCCCATTTGCTGATGCTGCTAGATCCACATAGTGTGGGTAGACTGTGTTATATATTTTTAGCATTTTTGTAGCAAATAAATGTTATTGCAACTTATACTGGTGCTAGTCTTTTGTGGTTCGTGGCATCTGTTTATGACTCCACATAGATGTTACTTGTGGAGCGAGAGTTGTTTGGTTTGATTTCTTGGTTACTACACTCACAATAAAGATGGCTGTTTTGAAAGCCACAAAGCTTGATTACGAACTCACATGGTATATTTTTTTCAGCTGCAGCATCATTTCTTCTGTTTAGCTATGTCCTCAATATTACTTGGAGACAGTGGTTTTATTAATTCAGGAGATCCATTTTTAGAAGTGATTTGTGGGGATCCCAACAGCAACCTGCTTACTGATTCACCCCCTGAAGCAGCAGCCACTGTAACAGGTGGAAGTCCTGTGGCCGAGGAAGTTTTGGAAACTGAGAATACAATCCATATTGTATTCAAGTCATTGATAAGAATTGCATTAAAATTAAGAAGACACTATTGGAAAAAAATCTTCACTTGAGGAATATGTTAAAGTAAATAGAGTACCTTGGGGATTGCGTTGGACAAAGTTAGCTGGCTACAGACAGGATAGGGATGAGTTTTTTGTGGACTGGAGTGAAATCATACATTCTGCTTCAATACAGCTTGTTCAGTGCATTATTTAGGTCTATAATGCTCAAAAGTCGGCACTGCAAGCGGAACCGAAGGAGAAACAAGCAGCAGTAAATCAGTTCAATGAACATCCAGAGTTTGTTGAGTTGGAAAAGAAACTAAAAGTGGCAATTGATGAACAAGAGAAGAAAATTAAAGCAACTAAACTCTGTTAATTTGAACAAGACAGAGGGAATTATGAAAATAAAACAGGTGTTCAACTGGTTCAAAAAGATAGAGGATGCAGCAGGAGTAGAAGGCACCATAAATCTATGCTGAAACAAAGCAGATCTCCCTTTTCTAGCTACTATTTGATAAGTGATTCTGAAGTAGAAAATGTGGATCCTTTTTTAGACCACAATCAACAAGCTGCAGCACAACTGCCCCGTCAAAGTCCAAGAACAGTCACTTTTTGGGATGAAGCAAACGTACATGGCAGGGGCCAGAGGTCAGTGTTTCAGCAAACACAACCGAGAAGAGGCAGAGCAACAAGAAAACCATAACACTGCACAAGAAGTGAATGTGGTGAACATCTCTTCGCAATTATTATCTGAAACAGAGATTTCCCTGCTGAATAAAGGACTCAAATTTATCCCCATGCAAGAAGTACAGCTCCTTGATTTATATTTATATCTCTATCAACGAACAAGGTGCCTGAAACTTAAGTCGTTCTTCCACAAACAGGAAATGGGTAGACAGAGAAACAATGTCCTTGATCCACTTGATCAAGATGGGCGAGAGTGACATTGTATGCAGTCAGATTCTGTCAGTTATGATACTTATGACCTTAAGTTATCCCCATCAGCTTCTTCCATGTGGAGTTCAGAATTGTCAACTGCTAATAGCAACTCCAGTACAGATTTATTGTCAAGTTACCACCCAATATCAGCATTCAGTCCCTCGCACAGACGGTTGCAGATCTTATCTGTGTCAATCTTCACCATTCATCACAATGGGCTACTGGCCGGAGATCAGGACCCCGCGGGAGCCTTTTTTTTTTTTTAAAAAAAGGATAGGCAGAGCCGATGCAGCATCGGCGCCGCCCTCAAGGCCGACGTACTACGTGGTGCTGGAGGATTAGCCGTTAGGCTGCGCCGACTCCGCCTGCCTACCAGTTCTTCGTCTCCCGCCGTCGAGGTCGCCTCGTGGAAAGCCAGCTGAAGAAAAACTTTGAAGAAATTTTTAGGCCTTCGCCTTTCGTTCGTTCGACAGTCCGTCGGTTACCTGCTAGTTCTGGGTTCTGCCTCCACTCGACGTCGCCGGTAAGATCTTTCCTTTTTATTTAAAGTTTGTGACGTTGAGTCTGTTTTTGGTGTTTTTTTCCGTAGGTCATGTCTCGGTCGGAGGGCAAGAAGTTTTCCAAGGTGGGTCGGCCCCCTATGCGTCTGTGCCCGTGCGGCTGCAAGTATTCCGTTACCGACCAGCATGACCGGTGTCTCGCCGGTCTTGGCCCGCTTCACGACATGGATTCGTGCAACGCCTGCTTCTCCATGGACCGCCGCATCCTCAAACAGTGCGCGTTTAAAGTGGGCGAACTCCGCCAACTTTCGGGGGAAGGGTTTGCACTCATCGGGCTAAGCCGCACTCTCTCGGCCTTTCCTCCGGGTCCCCTCCCAGTTCTACACGGACCGAGGAGGAGGGAGCCTCGGCTACTTGTAGCCTAGTCTTTGGCAGGAGCTCCTCCCAGCGACGCAGAGGCCCGTCCACTCCTCCGGGGGCAGGCGGGAGAGTGCCGATATGCAATCGCCCCTTGAGGGTGAAGCTCCCAGTGTCGCTCCCATGGTCGGAAGGCCCAGAGTTGGCCCGTCCCGGGGCTAGCCGGCGCCCGTTCCAGCGGTGCTGTGGGCCCTGTTGGCCTCGACTTGAGCGCTGACTCATCTCGGCCCAGGGCGCGACTCTGCTCCAGTGCCCGTGACCTGGATTCAGCCTGCGCCTTTAGCCATGTCTCGTCCTCGGCACGATCCTCGGCGCCCGAGGTTCAGCAGCGCAGTAGGGCCTTGGCGTCATCAGTCGGTGCCGCCCGTCGAGCGCCATTAGTGTGCTCGGTGCCGCTCACAGCGCCGAGAGCCAAGCGGTGTCGTGTTCGGCGCCGATCCACCTTCAGAGCTGTCGGGCGCCACTTCAGTCCTCGGTGCGCTACGCGGCGCTCGAGGGGCTTAGTGGTGCTCGTCGGCACCAAGGCTGTTGCTGGGGCTGCCGTCGGTGCCGTCTCTGTCCCTGGTACCGGCCCCGGTGCCAGTGGACTTGACGGCGCCGCGGCTGGCCCTGGCTCTGGACCTTTGGCCCGAGCTGCCCTGGTGCCTTCTGTCAGCCCCGCTTGCGAAACTGTGGGCTGGTGCCGCCTCGGCCACTGCTCTGACTGCTGGGCGCGCCCGGTAAGGTCGCCTTCCCTCGCCCTCCTACCGTTTGGCTTAGGGCCTCAGACTCTACCTCTTCCGAGTCGGAGTCGGGCTTGGAGTCAGACGGGCAGTCACACCCTTCCGGGGTTTGTCTGCAGAGGAGGGCGAGCCTGTGGTCTCGACGATGAGTCACAGCCAGCCCCCTTCTGAGGAGCGTCAGGTTCTTCCCGAGGTTAGGGTCAGTGGTACTGACCAGCAGGCTATGGTGCGTGCCACCATTGCCATGCAACCTGGCCTTGGAGGGTTCCTCGACCCCTCGGCGGTGGTACCCCCTCCGGTAGTGTGTCTCGATCGTCCAACTTTGGGGCCCATCGGGAAGTCTGCAGGAGAGGAGGGTGCTGCTCCCTGGGTCTCCCCTTCGGGGGCAGCCCAGAGCTGCCAGCTACCTAGGCTGGCCCTCTCAAGGATCAGGACCCTCTCAGACTCTGAGGGGTCGAGGGGTGTGGGGTCGGCGTGTCGGCCTTTCTCTGGGGTCCACCGGGCCCAGACGGCGCAGTGCGGGACTTCGCCCTTCCCGTCCAGTTCCTTGAGGGGGTCCCATTCTTTGGAGGCAGGGGACCGTCCTTCTGGACCTATACGGCCCCGGTCACCTCACTGGGGGGATTATTCTGGGCGCAGCCTAGGCAGTACCAACGTGGTTGTACAGCAGTCGGCTGTGGAGTTTTCCGGGACACCATCCTCGGGTGTCCATGGTCCGCTCCCTAGCCCTGGCAGAGGTCAGCCGACTTCTTCTCTCGGCTCTGCCTCTATCCCTCTGCCACATTCTCCAGCGCTCCCAGGCATTCTTGGTCCTAGCGGCCCTCTCACCTGTGAGCAGTTCAGAGCGGTGGCTGCTCGGTTCCCTGCCTACGTTAGGGCCATGGACAGCCAGGTTTTTCAACCTCCCCCCGTGCAGCCACCCTCGGAACGCATGGTGACCTCCAGCTCCTCATCCCCCTCTTCTGGGGGAGAGGAACCATCTGTCCATATCTCTCCTGCCGCTGATCTCTCCGAGTATCAGCGTTTCCTCGTGAGGATGATGGAGGACCTTCACCTTTCTCCCCTGTCTGTGAGCAATCCTGAGCATGCAGTGCATGCCTTTCTAGAGTGATTTTAGTGCGGCCACCCTTGTGGTGCCGCTAGCCTCTCCCTTTTGGGAGGCGTCCATGCATTTCTGGCAGAGGCCCTTCTCCGAGTTCCTGCCCTAGGGACCTCTGCCAGAGGTATTGCGCTCCCTGAGGTCTCAGGTTCTATGCCTCATCCGAAGTCCAGATTGACGCACCTGGACACCCCTGATGGGCTTCGCGCCCTCTACCGTGACCGGCCCCCAGATCAAGACTCCTTGGATTTTGACTTCTGGGGGAGGAGGACCTTCTACTCGGCACGGTTGCTTCTCTCCACCTCTGCTCATCAGGCCCACTGTGCAGCCTACAACAGGTTCGTGTGGTCCGTGCTAGGTCAGATCCTAGCTGCTTTGCCTGAGTCGGAGCAAACCAGGCAAGCCATCGCGCTTTCTGCACGTGGCCTGGAACTAGCAAGGGCATCGTACGATGCCAATGAGGTAGCTACCAGGGTCGTAGGGACAGCGATCTGCACCAGGAGATCAGTGTGGCTTCGTCTTTCCCGGTTGTCACCCTTGGCCTGGCGTAGGGTGATTTGCTCTGCTCACCAGGGAACCTACCTCTTTTCCCGTAGGGCAAGACGACGTTTGTCGGGGCAACTTCCTTCCCCCTCCAGGGAGACCCTGTCTCGCTCTCTCACTCTCGGGCCTCATCAGGCCCAGAAGGTTCCCAGCCGTGTGTCACCCACTGTCCCTTAGGGTGTGATAGATCAGCCCCCTTGAGGGGGCTTAGTACTCACCATCTCTGGATGAATGGTGAGAAGACACAGCACAGATAAGATATAAAATTACGTACCTACCGTAATTATGACCTTTCTGTGTATCTTCACCATTCATCACAATCCACCATGCCATCCCCTGGGGCCTCAGTCTCTGGGTCCTCCTCCCTCTGTGCCTACCCCTCTTCTTTGAGCAGGGTAAAGTTGGGACACACAGGGGGGGTATTTTCTTCCCTAAGCGTTACAGCTTGACTGGCACTCCTTCTCTACTACATATCTCCACCCCTACGGGGTGGGAGCTGGTGGTTGCCCTCCTTCTGTTATCCATCTAAAAAATTTTCCCTTTTTTTCACCAAATATCTTTATAGAGAGAGTACTAAGTCCCTGTACCCTGTCCTTCTCCAGAATAGCCGACTCTGCTTTTGGGGTATTGCCAGTTATTCTGTGCCTTGAATTCTGGCAGAGAGCTTTGCTACTCCTTGCAGTTCCTATACAGTCTGGTGACGGAAAAGGGTCTCGGATCCTTGTTACCTCTCACTCTCTCCTAAATTTTCTCCCCTCCTTTCCCTCCCTTCTTTCGCTTCCAGAGATTGGGGCCCCTAACCAATCCCCTTAGTCTTACTTCTTCTATGCTGTCCTCTCAGTCATTATTTCTCCTTTTAGTTCAGTTTTTCTCTTACTTTTTATGTCCCTTGGACTCTCTTGTCCCACCCTCCATCTCTTCCTCTTACCTCTCCATGACTCCAGAACTGGTAGGCGGGGCGGGTCAGCGCAGCTAACGTGACTAATCCTCGGCGCCATAGTGCGTCGGCCTCGAGGCGCTCAATGCTGCGTTGGCTCCCTATCCTTTTAATAAAAAAAAAAAAAAGGCTCCCCGGGGTCCTGATCTCCGGCCAGTACCCCATTGTGATGAATGGTGAAGATACACAGAAAGATCATAATTATGGTAGGTACGTAATTTCTATTTTTTGAGCATCTGTTTGAAGAGGATTTTGGGTAGACAGAGAAAGAATGTCCTTGATCCACTTGGTCAACATGGGCGAGAGTGACACTGTATACAGACAGATTCTCTCAGTCATGATACTTATGACCTTAATTCGTCCCCATCAGATTCTTCCATGTGGAGTTCAGAATTGTCAACTGGTAATAGCAATTCCAGAACAGATTTATTGTCAAGTTACCGCCCAATATCAGTATTCAATCCCCCATAAAATCAGACAGCTGCAGTTTTTGAGTGTCTGTGTGAAGAGGATTTTAAGTTGCTCCTTGCTAACCTGAGACCATCTCTTTTCGTTAATATAAGTAAACAAGAACAAGAGCACTTTGAAGATTGGAACAAGATAAAACATTAATGGTCAAGCCAACTGATAAGGGGAGGGGGGCTAAGTGGTGGTAATGGATACTGCCTACTACACTGAGGAGGTTGTCCGGCAATTGTAAAATTCCAGCTTTTATAAAAAGTTGCCATCTGACCCTACCCTAAAGTTCAAAAGAAATTAACAGTTTTTGTTGATTAGCAAGGAACATATGAATTAGAATCCACGTGTCTGACTGAATGGCTAGAAGCGCCATTGAAAGGCTCGGCAGACTTCTCCTCAGTTTTCCTTCTAAATGGTGGTTTTACCAGGAGCAAAACAATAATCCAAGGAGAGGACACCCAGAACAAACTAGCGGTACAAATTGTGTGTGAACTAACTCATGAAATGGAGATCAAAATGAAGGCAGCACTTCCTAAGCTCACGCCGCCATCCACGCCAGAGAAGAGCTCCAAAAAGAGCAAGGGCCAGGCTTCCACGAGCAGGCAAGGAGCCACGGCTACACCGGAGCAAGTCCCATTGACTCTAAAACGATTTCTTCAGGAGTTCCAGCTGTTTCGAGAGAAGCTCCAATCGCTAGCTACTGAATTTAAAACAATGGCTGGGGCAATTGAAGACTTGTCGAGATGAACTGGAGACAGTGAAGCCCATGTATTCTCCCTAGAAAAGAAGTTTGACTGAATAGATCCTGAACTCATGACTTTGAGGCTAAAACTGGGTAAAGTAGAAGCTAAAGTGGAGGATCTGGATAGCCGGAGTAGGCGTAAAAATGTCATCATTTTCAGCCTTCCAGAAAAAGAAGAGGGAACAGAGCCAGTCATTTTTACTCAGAAGCTGATACAAAAGCTGGCAGGCCCATCCCCGTTTGGGGTCTTATACACGATTGAAAGAGCTCATCGGGCCTTGCGGCCTTTGCTATCACCAGGATTGAACCCCAGGCCGTTCATATAATGATATCTAAATTTCCTAGAAAAACAGCATTGTTTGGGTATGATGAAGGTAATACAGGAGGTGAAGTGGGGGAACTCTACCTTGAGGATGTTGCAAGATTTGCCGAGCTCTGTCCACCTGAAGAGGTGCACCTTTCACCCCATTGTCACAAAGCTGATTGCTGCCAGTATCAAGTTTAGGATGGTTTACTCGGCGAAGCTGCAAGTTCTGGTTGCCGGCTCCTGGTTGAGCTTTGAAGAGGCCAAGGCAGCCAGCGAAGCCCTCAAGAAAGCACTGCCTGATCTACAGCATTCAAGCCTTAATGAGTGTTAGGGGAAACCAGTGAAATCTCAGTATGGGACTGAATCATGGATTGTAGTTTGATTGCTGGACTATGACTTAAATGGGAGAAGTTACAGTTGGCTTGGCTCTTTCTCAGTCCCTCTCTTCTACTGTTCTTTTATTCGGCCTAGCGTTTCTGGTATAGCTGACACGCCCCCCCCCATCTCCTTGTAAGTGCATGACATGCCACAGTGAAAAAGGGACATGTTTGGCGAGCAATTGGATACGTTTAAACAGCTTAATTTGTCTGCATGACTTAGAAGGAGGAAGGCGTAATGGGTACTAAAGGGGACTCAGTGCTGTAGGGGCCAAAAATAACTGATGTGTGGTTTGCTGATCAGCTATATTGGGCAAGCCCCATCCAGAACTGTCAGTGGGTGACTAGGCTATCGGATGCCTCAAGGACTATACTGTGTCTAGGGGCCTTTGAGTTATGTGCACTGGCAAGTCATCCCCTTGTGCGCAACTGCTTCTCATCTTGGATTCTCCACCCCAGAGCAGGAGCTTGCTTAGGAGAGGCACTACATGATTTTGGGGGACTCGGGGCTGTGACTCACAGGGGATTGGAGGGGGTATACTATACTGTGCTGTACTGCAATTAAGCAGGATCTCTCTGTCTACTCGGAGGTCAAGAACGAGCTAATGGTGTTAGGAGACCAACAACTGCTTTATTGGGTTTGGGATATTAATAAGGGAAAGCTCGTTGGAACCAATGGAGGTGGCAAGGCAGTTGGGCATCACGGACCAATGACTTTGTACTGGAAGGGTGGGAAGGGAGCAGGGTGTTATTTCATCTTCTTCATGTTCTGGGCATTCTTGGTAGAGGAAGTTCAAATTACTACCTGGAAACCATGGTTCTTTATCAGGGTAGTAGGAGCTGGCCCTTGATTGCAGGCATAAGGCGTCCGTCTCGACACCGACATCCCGAGTTGAGAAAGGACATAGGAGTCAGAGGGATGGCCGGGAGAGAGGAATCGAGCTTCTGGAGGACTGCTCTCCCTCTCTGGGGGGAAGGGGGAAGAGTGTCTGGCACAGTGAGGACCTCTGGCAGAGGCTGGGGGTCCTGCATGGCCAGCGCCATATGTTTTGTGGGCTGGGCGGATGCTGGCATCATTGTACATCCCCGGCCCCATGGGGAAAAAAACACAGAACAAATTCGGCCATAAATGATGGCCCCACTCTGCCGCTGCTCCCTGCTCAGACAAATGTCTGCGGGGCCCACTCTTGTAACTCCACCCTGGGGAGCAAGCCATGGCTATGCGACCCACGATCTCGTGGAGGGGTCACCCATCCGGCGGCCCCATCCTGGGTGGGAAGCCTGGGGATGGGGGGAGTGACAGGAGGGGTCGGGAACCGGAGAAACTCCGCCCCCCCAAAAAAATTAGGGTAGTAGGAACATGTTAATGCAGTGTACAATGCAGAAGATGTTAGGGTTTCACATTTGGGGCGGGAGGGGGGCTATGGCATCAGCTGGGTTAGTTTTATTCAAAGTCACCTGAATGTACTAAGGGCAACTACCAAAAGGTCACATGATGGCTAATTACTTCAAGGCTATAACGTGGAATGTTAAAGGTGAATGCAAAAACACAAAGAGATATAAAATACTTAAGCATATTCAGCATGTTAAAGGGAGCATCGCTTTCTTGCAGAAGACGCACCTTTTGTAGACCGAAGCCACACTCTTCAGAGACTATTCATAGGACAGGTGTATGCAGCTGGAGACCGCAAGCAGAGTAGAGGGGTAGCCATATTACTTGCCAGGTCACTAGCCTTCGCGTGTAAGCAATGCATCCGGGACCCACAGGGCAGGTTCGTTTTTGTAATAAGTACCCTGGGGAGGAATGAGGTAGTGTTAGGATGTGTATATGGGCCTGATGGGGACTCCCCCTCTTTTTTTATGGAACTTATATGCATTCTATCACCCTTCCTATCTCTCCTGATCTTTTTTGGGGGGGACTGGAACCTCCCATTCTCACCACATATGGACAGATCGGTGGCCAGGCAAGTGGACTTTCTGCTGGGCCAGAGGGCTATAAGGGAGCTAGCTGATAAACTGGGTCTCTGTGACCCATGCAGAGTACTCCATCCTGACTCTAAAGAATACACCTTCAGATCACCAGTGCATGGAACCTCATCCCGCATAGACTATTTTCTAATAAGTAAATCAATACTGGAGGGGTTGATGTATTGTCAGATCTACCCTGGAGTGGTTTCGGATCACTCTCTGGTAAATGCATTATTATTTTCTCACCAAAGCAGCACAAGGATATACTCTGGAAGCTAAATAATCAACTGCTAAAGGAGGAATGGATAGTATGTAGGGTTGCCCAATGTATTGAGCAATATATTGCAGTCAACTTGGGCACAACAGGGAAGGTGGACATTCAATGGGAAGCTTTGAAATGTTATATAAGGGGAGAATTGATATGTATAGCCTCCACCAGGAAGCGTAAAAGGGAAAAGAAGGCATCTAACCTCCTTGCCAGGATCAGGACCATGGAAGACCACCTCTCATCTGTGTCCACAGAAGCAGATCGCCTAGAGTTAGTCAAGCTTCGAGGACGGTACAGTGACTTATTAAGAGAGAAAGCAGAATATGCGATTCTAAAGTCCATGACTGCATATGTGGACCAGGGGGAGAAAGCGGGGCATTTGCTAGCAATGAGGGTCAAACAAGAAAGTTCTAGGATTATCACTGCCATTAGGTCTACAGGGGAAGCTCTCTCAAAACATATCCAAAGGAAATTGCACTGGAATTTGAAGAATATTATAAAAAGTTATATGGTCCCATGACTGACCCTCCTTCCTCAGAATTGGTGGATGAGTACCTGGCTAATATCCTGCTTCCCAACCTGATGGCAGACCAAATAAATCTGCTAGTTACCCCTTTACCACAGACGATATTAGGAGAGCAATCAAGGCCCTACCTCTAGACAAATCCCCAGGCCCAGATGGGTTTTCACCCAACTTTTACAAGGTCTTGGCTGAGAAGCTAATTCCTTGGCTACGCAGATTGTAGCAATGTATCCTTTCTGAGGAGGTACAGGACTGCAAGTTATTTGAAGCCCTAATTATTGTACTTTACAAGGTGGAGCGGGACCCAGAAAACGTGTCTAACTATAGGCCAATCTCGCTTCTGAATTACAATATTAAGATATTAGCTAAACTGCATGCAGGTAGGATGAGCAAGGTTCTGCCCTCATTAATAGGAACTGAACAAGTGGGATTCATGGTAGGAAGGGTCTCCTCTGACCACCTGTGTAAGCTGGGGCATGTCTTCTCTGCGTCCAGGGATTCCGAGCACCCTGCAGTATATGTGTCCCTGGACGTGGAGAAAGCATTTGACAGGGTGGACTGGCAGATCCTGTTTAGCACCTTGACCTATTTTGGGTTCCCCTGTAATTTATTCAGTGGATACAAGTACTGTATAGTAAACCTAGTGCCCGTATTAATTGTAACAGGTTTCTTTCTTCTGTTTTCTCCTTATATTCAGGTACGAGGCAGGGCTGCCCTCTACCTCCCCTGCTTTTTAACCTCTATCTGGAACCCCTGTTGATACAACTTAAAATGAACCCCAAAGTACAGGGAATGAAGGTGGGAAAGCATGAATTAAAAATGTCAGCATTTGCTGATGATATACTTCTTACATCTCAGTAATTCCCAAGGGTCCATCTCAGCAGCCTTGGATGTGATCAAGCAATATGGGGTACTATCCAATTATAAGTTAAATTTGGGAAAAACTAGTGTATTTCCCTTGAATCACAAAGTGAACAAGCAAGAGATCACTGAATTAGGAATGTCATGGTCACCGGAGTGTTTAAAGTATCTGGGGATAAACCTAGCCGGAGGGGAAAGTCATGTAAACTGCTTAACCTGGATGCCCTGTCTCAGGTTATACAGCAAGATTTGTCCAGATTGAAATTACTGCCTCTTTCTCTATGGGGCAGGACAAACTTAGTCAAAATGAATATCTTACCATGTCTTTTTTACCCCAGAAACATGTTAAACTTAGGGATCCCACTGGCCTGGTTTAGGAAACTGCATGCCATTGTCTCAAACTTTATATGGGATGGTAAACCAGCTAGGCGGGCATATCACAAACTTGCTGCCTCCAAGAATAAAGGTGGGTTGAGACTTCCTCACTTTGGCCTGTATTACAGGGCAAGCCAGGCCAGCAAGTACCTGAGATGGCTTTCCCCAGGTGGGGATGGTGGCTCCTGGCTATATACGCCGCTATGGTTAACTATTGAGCAAGAGGCAATAACCTCCTGTGGTCTCTCTCCTAGAGCTCTGCTACATATCAACCCCAGATCCTTGCTGGATATTCTTCGCCACTCCTCAGTGGGGGTATCCTCAGTGGGGGTATCAGCGACGGTTCATACCCAATTATGCTCATTTTTGTCCTACAGTCAAACTCAGGACCCCAATCAACCTATTGTTGGAAAGCCCAACTTGAAGATGGGGGGAAGCATATCCCAACTAGCTGGCTACCACAATTGAATTCACTGCTTGTGGGAGATCTGATAAAGGACGGGGGAGTACCTAAGTTCCGGTGACATTATACAGCAGTACAAGTTGGAAAGAAACTCAGTTTTCAAAGTGTTGCAACTTTGGCATATGCTGGTGAAGTACACACAAGTGAATTCTGGAGGGGGGGAGAAGGGTGCATTCCTGCAGTCACTCTGTGACATGGCAGGGTACCACATGTGGTCTCTCTACGATGTACACCAACCTTTATGAAAGAGCATACAGTGGGGTAGAGGGCACGCCTGGGTACACATTTTACCCATTTATTGTTGGATTGGGGAAAGGTCTGGAGAGACAACCATAGATATATATCACAGGATAGACTAAGACTTATGCAATTTCAAATTCTCAATAATATGTATTTCACCCCAGTTAAACTATTTAAAATGGGGAGGTTGCCTTCTCCCACTTGCTGTAGATGCCTTCAAGCGGCGGGTTCACTATTTCATATCTTCTGGGAATGCCCCAAGGTGGCATCATTGTGGTCTGTTATCAGACAGAAGGCTGACCCATTATTGGGAATAGAGGATTTGTTCCTGCCTGAAGTCTGTCTGATTGGGGACTATTCTAAAGTAGTAGTTAAGGATCGCAGATAGTAAATAGCTTTAATAGCCATTTCGGTTAAGAAGCTAGTTCTACGTCATTGGCAGGATACAGAAACTCTCATGTACGTAGAGTCGCTGCAGGAACTTCTCTCCAACTTGAATACAGAGAAACTTATTGCAAGCATACATAACTGTCTTCCGCAATCTAATAAGATATGGGGAAGAAAGTGTGCACTGTATGTATCTTAGACAGGTCAGGCCAGCTATAGTTTTTATCATGGTCTAGGTTAGTAATAGAATGCTGATGCCACAGAGAGAGGTATGGTGGGGTGGGGGTTGGGGGTAATGGTTGTGTGTTGAGTGTTTGTAAGTTTGAATATTTTGTTTTGGCTGTATGATATCTTAGAAATCAATAAAGCTGATTTAATTAAAAAAAAAAAGGAACATTAGGTAATACCTTAACATGTTATGAAGTTTTTAATGATGGCGCACCCAGTACGTGTCACACTGTATCTCCCCCCAAAAATCCATAAACATTTGCACCCTCCCCACATCGTCCAGTTGTGGCCTGAAATGGCTCATGGACGGAGCTGTTGTCCAAGTTTGTAGACAGCCACATTAAGTAGCTAGTAATGACCCTGACTTTATATGTCCATGATACCAGACAGATTTTGAATATTTGTTTGTTTGCTGTTTGTTTGTTTGTTTAGGCTAAAGCCATAGAGCAAGCTCATTTACAGTGGCAACCTTAGTGTAGCAATCTACAAGTTACAAAATACATACAACATATCAGATACAATACAATACAAAATGTAATTAATTTAAGCAGAAAAAACATCGGTGTAAAAATCACTTAAAACAATTACAAGACATGAGGGTTGAGAGAAGTTGTCTTTTCAATATATGTACAAAAGGGGAATTTTTATACTTAGATCTAAACTTATCTGGGAGGCTGTTCCAATATCTGGGAAAAGTTGGCTAAAATAATTTTTCCCCCGGTATTTTGGGGGATATGCAAATTGAATAATGTTGGTGGCTGGTTTCCTTAGATGTGAGTCCCTTTACACAAACATGCCCGTTCGAGAGGTTGGAGGCACTCTGTCATTATTTGGATACCGGTGCTAATTTTAGTCAGGATTTCAATGGATTTTTTATTCGGAGTGTCCACTTTGTTTAATTTCTAACATTTTTCTCTTCTAGGATGAACACTGGCAGCAGATTAAGGGTACTGCGTTGGGTGCTACATTTGCATCAAATTACACAAACATATCTGGGAAATTGGGAAAGAGAAAATGTCTATAACCCTTAGGTGAATATTTTTTATGATAGGACTGACCTATGGAAAAGATACCTAGAAGACATACCAAAATATCCCAATTCCTGAGAGTATGTCATAACTGCAGCAGTAGTTCTGATTTTGAAACTCGCAGTGCTGAACTGTCTGAAAGGTTTAAAACTAGAGGATATGAAGAGGATGTTGTAGAGAGGGCATGGGATAGTGTCAGGAGAAGAAACAGAACCACATTATTGGGACCAAAGTTGGACAGTAGTGGTCAGACATGTCCGCAGTTTAACTTTATCTCCACTTATTTTGGACAAAGATGGAGCATTAGAAACATTAATAAGAAATGGTCCATTTTGAGGTCAGACCCAACACTGAGAAATTATACACATGTTCTTTCTAGAATTGTCCATAAAAGAAGCAGGAATTTGGGTGACAGTTTAGTACATAGTCTTCAACCTGTATTAAATGGTGGTCCTGATGCTTTTACCTGGCTCTCCACTGTCCCAAATAGTACTTTTCAGTCTGGATGCTGTACATTTTCCCTAACATTCTAAAATCCACTAATTTTACAAGTGTAAATGTTGGCAAAAGATTTGATATGAGATCTTTCATTAATTGTGACACTTGTAATGTGGTATACCTGGCCACATGTTCATGTGGAGCTTTTTATGTGGGAAAGACTTACCACCCATTTAAAATGCATATTGGTGAACATACTCATAGTACTGCTAAGAATAATTGTAGCAATGCTTTGGTAAATCACATTAGTTCATAAGTGGACTTGGGTCCTCACCACTTCAGATTGTGTGGTATAGAATGAGTCAGGTTGGGCTAAGGGGCTGGCCATCTTGAGGCATTGACCCTCAGGAGAGAGGCAATGCATATTGTGCTGCTGGGAGCTTTACCTGCTCCAGGTTTAAATGAGAAAACTGACTGTGCACCTCTGATTAGGTATTCCAGATGATATATTGAGGCTATGTATGGTGTTTGTTCCAGTTCTTATATTAACTTGTGTCTCTCTTATTTCTACTAGCACATACTATTGGTTTTCCGGAGCCTCTGCCTGCATGTGTGATAGCCGGAAGTGCAGACACTCCATATATTGTTTAGGAATTTATATGGACTTTCACGAATATTAATTTCTGCTATTACTGGATTTTCCTATATATGCAGTTCACTATTTAATATTGATGTTTGCTGTGCTTTTAACTTCATGGATGTTGGTATTTTTATTACGGATCTTAATTATTCCATTTAGTAACTTTTTTTTATCAGTAAAAGGTTTTATTTAAAAAAAAAAAAGTAAAAAGTGTTACATTAATAATACAGACCATACACTTATATTAAAAATATATACTGCCTCAGTATTAATCATAAGTAATCACAATTAACAACAAAAGAAAAAGAATATCTATTATCAATACCTGAACAACATGAAATGACATATTTAGTTTTTTCACTGTTCGTTGTCATTTTCATAAAAACAGTTACATTCAATATAATATTAAGCATACAAATTTTCCTAAAAGCTACTCAAAAATTGTCTTTCTTCCCCAGAATTACTGAGAGTGTGAAGTACCATTTAGTAACTTATCTTAGTGATCTAGATTCAGTGTGCGCCACTTTATATTGGATCCTATCTATTTAGCACAGCAGCAACTCACAGCCCCCCCCAAATGAAGTCATATGGAGAAACAGGTCAGGGGGCTGTACTGATAGGCGCCGGGTTGTATGGGCCTGTGGGGCATTGGCCCCACCAATATTTATTAACCTGGGCTGAGCCCCATCAATATTTTCCAAACGCTGCCTTGATTTTTTTTTTCTCCTGGTTGTTTGTTTCTTAGTATCTGCGCAGCGTGCCCTCCGCTGCTGTGACCTGCACCAGCATCCCCCCTCCCCAGTTTAATTGGCTGGCAGATGCGGTGCTAACATTATTTAAAATTTGTGCCTTTTGCCTGTTTGGTTTGGCAATCACCCCATATCTGGTTGGGTGGTAAGAAGTGGCATTGTCAACTTGCTGGCATTGTGCACTATTATTGGCCAGTGGGAAGGCTTATAGGCATGATACATGTGCGTCTGGGGCGATATGACTAGTCAGGTGGTGGCATGCGGCAAGGTGATTAGGCGAGGTAGGGCACGGAGTGGACGGCGGAGACGTTTTCCCCTTTTTTCCTCTGCTGTTTCCCCAATTAATCTGATCCATTCATTCCATTAGTGGCAGCCTAGGCCTTAGAGAGTAGTCAGGAGAGCAAGTATGCAAGCATCAAGTGCCAAAGGCCCACCAGTGCTGCAGTGCGGTGGTGCAGCGAGAGATGGCTCGGCAGGAGGCCAGGACAGGAGTCGGGGGGAGAGTCGATGAGTAAGAGTCCACTCTGGGAGTCGGCCATTCGAAAGACCAGACTGTGAGTCCAGGTTCTCCGGGACAAGAAGACACAACCCAACAACAGGCAGCAAGTTGCAACTTGGAGGAAGGTGGCAGCCTAGGCCAGCAGGCTGAGCAGCAGAGGCCCAGGCCAGAGCAGCAGACTAGCGGTGTGTGCAGTACTGCCTGAGCAGAGAAGGAGGTAGGGGATGGGCTAGAAGTATAGTGAGTGCCGTGGGTTGGCGGGATGACTTGAGCATGACGGGTGAGGTAAGGGTTAGGGTGGGGTCGAGACTGGTGGTTTAGGAAGGCGGCACGGCAGGCCTACAAACAAGTTAAGTGGGCAGCGGGCGCTGGGTGAAGGTCACCGGCACTGCCGGGTGCGGGTGGTATTGTGGCTTGGGGTTGCCTTCTTGGAAAGAGGAGAGTCGGTCTGGGAGGGCAGCGGCATGACACCAGGGAGGCCCAGCAGTCTAGCAGATCCAGCAGCAGGTGAACTGGACAGAACCTTGGGAGCAGCGAGGTGAGTAGCAGAAGGTGCCGCATCATCATTCATCCTCAGATTCCCCAGCAAAGGTAGGCAGCTGCCGGCAGGCTAGCCTTGGAGGAATTTTCTTTATTGCATAACTGTACTGTCAATAACTGACTGTAAGTGATTATATGTATGTATAACCATCCTCTTTAAGAAGCCAGGAGAAAGACTGTTAGACTGGTACTGGACTGCACTGTAATAAGTCAGTTTTCGTAATTGCACTACCTTTTTGGTTGGGACTTGGGGCCAAGGTTATCAGAGCAAATGCCCAACATTTAATTTAAAATGCTAATTTGCTAGCTAGCATTGAGCCATCCCATGGCAATAGGGTCACTCAGCACCAATTCAACACACTGGTGGTTACACAGGGACTTTATAAGGGAGCTCCCTACATTGGTTAAAAGGGTAAATACTGGTAAGAAGATGGCAGCAGCAGCCTTCAGTCCAGGAGGTTACCAAGTTTGAGTTGCACAGACAGTGCATTGTGGTTGTGGTGTGATGGTGGTGGCCACTGGGCATTGGTGGCAAGCTGAATGTGAGCTTTGCACCTGGGGACCTTTTTTAGTGGCAGCACAGGCAGCCCCAGTAAAGGTTTTGGCATTAATGGAGGATGCCGGACCACCTTGCGCTTTTCAGAAATTCAAGCAGTATTACGGCGCTGCTGTACGGAGCACAAATTGCGTCTGGCATCATTTCAGTTCAAGCAAGCAGATCACAGTAATGCTAAATCTCAGGAAATAAACGGTGAATGAAAGCAAGCAGTATGACAAAATTAACTTGCAAATATTAGTTCTTAAATTGCTGATTATTACACCAGGGGATGGGGGCAGAGCCCACCAATGAAAGCAAGCATTACTAGAAAATAAAAGGCTTCAGCAACCAAAAATAAATTCTCACTATCATTGGAGTACCCCAGGGTGTGTGGAGGGTGGATTGCCCCCACAGAAAGAAACATTACAATATACCTTCTACTTTCTTTTTTTTTTATTACTGTCATTGTGGGGGCTCTGCCCCCCCCCCCACTCTCCCGTGCAATAATCGGCCAAAAAGTGTTTCATTTGGTTATTTTTTTTCAGGACCACTGCACCATCTTTCTTTTTATTTTCGTTTTGTGGAAATGAAACCTACATACCAAAGACAGATGCCTCTCATTTTACTCTTGTTTATTCAAACAACATGAAGTCTTGCTGTATTCTGACTGTATGCAGTTAGCCCCAGCACTTGAACTGCTCCGGAGAGTAAAGGGTTAACTGTGTGCCAAGGCATAGAACGTTGAGCTTGAGCTCGGTTTTCAAACCTCTGTCTGTGGTACTCTAAAGTGTAACCATCAGATTTCTTACTCCACCTAACTGTGAAGAAGCTCTGGAGATCCCTCCTGTGCTTTGGTTGGGTATTAGTTCGAACTCGTGGTTTTTTTTCAACTGCAGTTCTTATTTTATCAGTATTCTTACCTCTGTCTCCGTAACAGTAAGTGGTAGTAGTTGGTAGTGATAATTTTTGTCAATTTTGTTAGAAATTGTTTTGCCTTCGGTTCTTTTCCGATCGGTCCGGTTTAGAACCGAAATCTATTGTGATTTGTGTATTTCTGTTCATTATTGTGGTTTTCCGGTACTTATCGGTTCCTAAAAAAATCTGGATTTCTGTGGGATTTTTTTAACTAACCCGTGACACGGTTGGAACCAATAAGTGTTAAGTTGCATGGCTTAACGCTGGCAAGGGTGACTTTTTCTTTTATTCAGCATGTCTGAGAAACCCAAAAAGAAAACCGGTCCCACTGGGTTTCAGCACTGTTCCAAGTGTGGGGAGGCCTTTGCTAAGGCTGATCTCCACCTCATATGTGTGTATTGTCTGGGGTTTGACCGACTCAAGGAAGACTGCCAAATCTGTAAGAACTTTCCCAAAGCCACTCTTGAAAAACATTTGAGTAGGCTGAAGGAAAGGGAAGCCGAGAAGTCCGCTGATCCGGATGGCCAGCCCGGTTCAGTTTCGACCGAACCTGAGGAGGTGCCCACTGACCTGGGTGATACCTCTTCGGGCAAAAGGAGAGCCGACTCTGCAGAGTCGGTTCCGGCTCAGAGAAAAAGAAAATCAGCCAGTTTGGATCCAAAACTCCATGTTCCGACTGCTGAGGAGATAGCAAAAGCGATTTCAATAGTGCAGTCACTTTGCCCGGTTCCAACCGAACCGACATCGGTTCAGATGCGACCAGTTCGGTCGAAAGTTGTTGCCTCAGACATTGATCCAGAGGCATACTATGAGGGCGATTGGGAGGAGGAAGGAAGATGATGAAGAAGGAGAGTTTGTAGGCCTAGATCAGCCAGTAGAGCCTGACATCTCCCCACACAGGCCTTCCAATGTTTCCCCTCCCAGGCTTTCTGAGTCCCCCTCCCACTTCTTGTTTTACAAGAAGGTGGCTGAGACTCTTCAGCTTCCTATGGAAGAGGCTGATCAGGATCAGGAGGAACCTGATTATGTGGAAATGATGGATGTTCCAGAGTCAAAGAGAGTGTCTATCCCTTTGCATAAATCCCCGAGGAAACAGACACAGAAAATCATGCAATTTCCTGCATCCATTCCTCCTGTGGATAAAAGAATGGACAGGAGGTATGCCTTATCAGGTCCTGGCACGGAATTCCTTTCGGCACATTGCAGCCATGTTGGGATAGTGCAAGCTGCTGCCTGTGACAAGGCTAATATTCCCCTGGCATCTCACCCCCCAGATAGGGATTCCAGGAAAGGGGATGCCATGGCTAAGAAGCAGTATTTGGCATCCTCTTTGGGGCTCA
This sequence comes from Neoceratodus forsteri, assembly GCA_016271365.2. NCBI lineage: Eukaryota > Metazoa > Chordata > Ceratodontiformes > Ceratodontidae > Neoceratodus > Neoceratodus forsteri. The sequence goes on along the minus strand of CM057452.1, from coordinate 552,577,397 downwards.
GGCAATCACATTGCATGGTATATACGGCCAGGTACCAGAAGTGTATGTGGTATATGGTTCTGAAGCTGGCTAAGAATGCCCCTCACCAGCTAGCCAAGGAGCTGGAGCAGGTGGCTATAAATGATATACAGGCATCCAAAGTGCAATTTCATGCTGCTGTGGACTTGAATGATGTGCATTCTAGAGTCATGGCTACATCTATCTCCATGAGGAGGTTTGCTTGGCTTAGATGTACCAGTCTTTCGCAGGATACCCAGTCTAAGACCATGGATTTTCCTGCAACTGGTAATTCTCTGTTTGGTGAGCAAACAGAGAACTGCATGAAGAAGATGGATGAATATAGCACCACCTATAGGAGTGCTGCAGCCAAGCAAAAGTAGGCCACTCCTCAGAGGCAGCTATTTAGGGCTGGCAGGGGCAGGCCTTTTTAAAGGCCTTTCTACCAAGCTCAGGCCTCGTCGTCCTCTTCTTTCCAGCAGAAGGGGTTCTTTAGGGGAAGAGACAGGCGTGGGATGACCAGGACCCCATCATCCACGCAGTCTAAGCCCCCTGCCAAACAGACACCCTGAGGTGTCAGTCAGGGTTGACTCCCCAGTTCCAGTAGGGGGCAGGTTAGCTCACTACTCCCAGGCCTGGGGGTCTATTACTTCAGACAAATGGGTCATGGAAGTAGTGAGCCAGGGACTTGCTCTCAGTTTCAAAAGGTTCCCAAAAATTAGAGCAAGATCCTTCAGTCCTCCCTCTCCCTTGGAGGCAAGGGCCTTAGAGGCAGAAGTCTCCCTTCCTCTCTTCTGCTTCTGCAAGCAGTAGAGAAGGTACGTTTTTGTCACAGGGGAAAAGGAATTTATTCCAGATACTTCCTTACCCCAAAAACAAGAGGGGAGTGGCGAGCCATCCTAGATTTAAGGTACCCGAACAAACATTTAACAAAACCAAAATTCAAGATGGTGACTCTGGGAGTAATTCTTCCCCATCTGAGACCAGGAGACTGGCTAGCCTCTCTGGATCTCAAGGATGCCTACTTCCACATACCTATCAGAAATTTCCACAGAAAGTACCTCAGGTTCAAGTTGCCCTCAGTCCATTCAAAGCTATGCCCTTCAGCCTAACATCTGCTCCAAGGGTGTTCACCAAGTGTATTGCAGTAATGGTGGCATTCCTCTGGAGACAGGGTATCCTTCTGTTCCCTTACCTGGACGACTGGCTTCTAGTGGGCCAGTCCTCAGACCAAGTCAAGTCAGCCTGAGGGGTTACTCAAAAGCTTCTAGAATCCTTGGGCTTTATTCTGAACCTAGAAAAGTCTGTTCTGGAACCAGCTGAGCTTCTCACTTTCTTAGGGCTGGAACTAGACACTATTCTGGCACGAGCATTTCTTCCTCTCTCAGTTGTTCAGTCCCTTGTCACTCTTGCTTACTCTTTTCGTCCTCTACTTTCTCGTCCGGCTAAACACTTTCTACAGTTGCTGGGTCACATGGCAGCATCCACAGCTGTGGTCCAGGGAGCAAGGTTTCAGATGAGATATTCAGTTTCATCTCAGATCTTACTGGTCTCAGAAAAAAGACCCTCTCCAAATTGGTTCCAGTATCTCAAACTCTAGTTCAGGCCTTCCAGTGGTGGCTGGAGGAGTACAGTCTTCGACAAGGTGTCCTATTTATCAGTCAGGCTCCTTCAGTGATTCTCACCACAGATGCCTCCCTACTAGGTTGGGGGGCTCATCTAGATCAGCTTACAGCTCAGGGAACCTGGTCGCAACAGGAGTCTCTTCTACACATAAACCTTCTCGAACTAAGAGCTGTCTTTCTAGCACATCAGACATTCTCAACTGCTGTTCAGAGGAAAGTGGTGCAGATCAGGACAGACAACACCACTACCATGTGGTACATCAACAAGCAGGGAGGCACTCGGTCCTTGGCCTTGTGCACAGAGGCCATGAAGATATGGTCTCTAGCCTATTCCCTTCAGGCTTCCCTGATGGCTGTGCATCTCCCAGGGAAGGACAACACTTTAGCAGATGCTCTCAGCAGGATTTCTCAGGGTCACCACGAATGGACTCTGAATCCCCTAATTCTTCAGGTCATTTTCAAAAGGTGGGGCACTCCAGAGATAGCTCTCTTTGCAGCCCCGGACAATCACCAACTTGCTTTCTTTTGCTGCAGACCGCCTCTTCTGGGCCCTGGCCCTCAGGATGCTCTCTTGTTGAACGGGACAAGCAGGTTTCTGTATGCATTTCCTCCTTTTCCTCTGATATTCAGGTCCTGATCAACATCAGGTCTCAGCCTTGCAAGGTGATTCTAGTGGCTCCAGACTGGGCCAGACAGCCTTGGTACCCCCTTCTCCTGTTACTGTCAGTAACAATACCTCTGTGTCTTCCCAGACAGTCCAATCTACTTACCTCCTCATAGGGGAGGATCCTTTACCCCAACCTTCAGACTCTCAGGCTCAAAGCCTGGCTCTTGAAGAGCTAGAATATGCAAGCCTACACCTTTCTCAATCAGTCTTGGACATTTTAAAGGTTAGCAGGAAACCTGCTACTAGAAAGACTTACAACTCCAAATGGAAAAGATTTGGTTTTTGGTGTTCCCAGAAGCATGTCCAGCCAGAGCTGGCTGATATTGCCACTGTATTGGACTGTTTGGTGCATCTTAACAGTTTAGGCCTCCGGCCTACTACTCTCAGGGTACATTTGGCAGCTGTGTCTGCCTTTCTTTCTGCTGGTAAGTGCTCTTCCCTAGCTTCTCATCCAGTTTTCAAGAAATTTTTCAAGGGTATAGTACATGTTAATTCTCCCTTTAGGGACCCTACCCCTTCTTGGGACTTTAATATCTGTATCGCACAGTTATGCAGCCCCCTTTAGTGCCTTTATCCTCAGCTGAGCTGAAGTATTTGACTTGGAAAACTGTATTCCTGGTAGCCATTACTTCTGCCAGGAGAATCAGTGAATTACAGGCTTTATCAGTGGAACTTAATTTCATTTCATTTCACAGGGATAAGGTTGTCCTTCGAACCAACAGACAGTTTCTTCCCAAGGTGGTATCAGACTTTCATTTGAATCAGTCTGTGTCATTGCCTGTATTTTTCACTGACCATTCTTCCTCTGGGGAGAGATGATTACACAGTCTCGATGTAAAGAGGGCTCCTAGTTACTATGTGGAGCATACTAAGGCCCATAGGAATGAATGTTCTCAGTTGTTTCTCATTTATGGAGAAGTGGGAAAGGGCAAACGTGCCACCAAAAGAACAATTGCCAGGTTTATTGTCTCCTGTATCCAGTTCTGCTTTTCAAAGCTTGGGAAAGAGCCTCCCTTAGGCCTGAGGGCTCATTCTACCAGAGGTACAGCTGCTTTGGTCACAGCAGCTATTGATATACCCTTAGTGGAAATCTGTAAAGCAGCCATCTGGAAAACTGTTCACACATTTACCAAACATTACACTCTGGACATTCAGTCAAGAAGTGATGCTAGGTTCGGCATAGCTGTGCTGCAGAACCTGTTCCCAAAATAGGTTATGTGACTCCCCCCTCCGAGAGGGTACTGCTTGGTAGTCTGCATATAGTCAGAATACAGCAAGCCTTCATGTTGAAGAAAAAATTACTCACCATAGTAATGTTTCTTCTAATGGAGTCTTGCTGTATTCTGACCTCCCTCCCTGCCTCCCCACTTGGAACCTAGTAGTTTTGGGATGTGGTCTGGCAAGCACAATGCTGCACCCCGGAGGTGTACTTGGCATGCCTTTAGCTTATTAAGGTTTTTTTCTGGTTTTTATTATGAATATTTTGGTTGTTTCGCTACCTGCTTAGATTCTTTTTGGGGTTCTTGACTTGAGCTTTTTGACCGTAAAAATCTGTTTATTGCCCTTTGGCATGAAAATTTTAGAAACAATTTCTACTTATTGAGTTAATTAGTTTAGTGCTCGTAGGAATCTGTTGGTTACACTTCAGAGTACCACAGACAGAGGTTTGAAAACCAAGCTCGAGCTCAACATTCTATGCCTTGGCATAGAGTTAACCCTTTACTCTCTGGAGCAGTTCAAGTGCTGGGGCTAACTGCATATAGTCAGGATACAGCAAGACTCCATTAGAAGAAACAACATTACTATGGTGAGTAATTTTTTTCTTCTGTAAGGGAGAAACATTGCGTGACATGGGAACGCACAGCACACTACTATAAATGCTGAAGTTGCAGCGCACGGTCTGGGATCCTCCACTATCGCCAGTTTATTTGGCTTCTCATAGCATGAAATAATGACTGCATGTGATTTTTATGATGAAATCTGCACAAGGCACATAAAGACCAGTCTGTTGGCAATGCATTACCTCATTTGCATTAACCCTAAATGAAAGTGTTTTTGTTGAAGCCATCTCATTCTTGTCTCTGAAGAGTATTAGTGCATGCTAATTGTTGGAGTAGTAACCATCACAGGGAGGTGGGCAGGTAGCATCCTGGTGGTTGTGCTGAGTTGCTGACTAGTCATTAATCTTTCTCTGGGCAGTCGGTGGAGGCACTGCACAATTGAATTCATGTAGATACAGAAACACTGTCGGGCTTGTCGGCAGATAAGGGCCTATGACCCACCTAGTCTGCCCATTTGAGCTTGTTAGTTCCCTCTGTGTGTAGAAGTGTCTTGCTCCTTGCCCCTGATCTCCAGAATTCCCTTATGTCTGTCCCGCATTGATGCATTCTTAAATCCTGTGATTGTTTCAGCCCCCCAGTAGCAGCAGAAAGAACTGCTAATGTAATGTTCTGAGGCTAACTGTTGTCTTGTCTGTTTTAACTTACTTGTTGCCAAAGCTAAACAAAACATCAACCCCCATTTTTAGACAGCGTGGAGCTAAAAATGCTAGGCACATGATACTGGGAACAGCATGGTGGTCACCGGTCAGTACCACCTGGTACATGGCATGCCATTAATCTAATTTCAGCCTTAGGTACACACTTTATATACTGCTGTGCCATGCAAAAGAGGAATTCTCCCTGCATACACAGTACATCTTTATATACAGTGGCTCTGAGAGTGCTAAACAGCCAAAATCGGAGCACCTTTACCATAGTGATAGTGCACAGAAGTGCACCGTGTTGCCTCCCAGTTTCCTATCACCAGTCCAATCCCTGGAAACCTCATCTTTGTTGTAAAGATCCATGGCATCTACTGGTCCCACACCCCTCAGTTGCCATTCTGATCCCCCATGAACATGGTATTTAATGTTCCCTGGCATCTTGTGGACCCTGGCCACCACCTCAAGTCACTGGTGATATATATTTTTATTTGTCCAATTGTTTAACCAGATGAGACACACTAACCCGAAAGCTTGTTTACAGGTGCAACCTGGGAGCACAGGGAAGTTAAGTGACTTGCTTAGGGTCACACAGTATGCAAGTGGTGGCTGTGGGATTCAAACCCAGGTCTCCAGATTTGCAGCTCAGAGCCTTAAACCACTGTGCTATACTGCCTCCCTTAGTCTGAACCGAAATAACCCTTTATCTCATTCCCTTGTGTGTGGTCATCTTCTCATCCCCCCACCCCAACCCCCATTGCCAGTCAGACTCAAATAACCTTTATCTCAAAGATCTCTGGCATCTAGCATTCACCTCACCCCACCCTGACCATTGTTTTGAGCCCAAATATCCCTGCCATCTAGTAGCTTCTCACCCCCCATCTTCAGTCTGAACCCCCATTCCCTTCCCTCCCACAGGTCCCTCCAGCCCCCTTCCCTAGGTGTCCCTTCCCTTACCCAAGCTGGCAGTTTCCATTGGGTGACTGACTGTCAGAGCCCCTCTGCTCACTACCTCTGCCTTCTACTATCTGAGTGATGGGGAGTGAGCTTGTCTCTGCTGTGGAAGCAGCTGTTCTACAGTAGGTGAGCACTTGCTCCCTCCCGATTACTCAGACTGTGGATGGCCAAGGGGGTGAGTGGAGGGGCTGTGCCATTCACCTCACCACCACTGGTAGGGGAGGCTGCCAACTGGGGTGAGAGGGGACACAGGGGAAGGGGGCGGAGAAACTTGAATTAGTAGGATGGGGAGGGGGATATGAATTAGCAATCAGGGGTGTGGGGACCAGCAGGCTTTATTGACAAAACGGTTATTTGGGCTTGGACCTACAAGTCTGGAGTGTGAGGACGACTAGATGCCAGGGATCATTGTTTTTTTGAGTTTGAAAAAGCAGTGATTGGGGGGTTGGGGGTGTCTACTATATTGACTGCTTATTTATTTGATGCACCTTATAGTTCTGCCGTATCTATGTAATGTACTACTGTAGTCTGTACCTCCTCACTACCATGTGTTTGTATTGCACTGTGATATTAAGTAATTTTTATTGTATTTCGTACTCCACATTGTGCTTATTAACTGTACTCTCCCAGTTTGTGACTGAAAACGGGCATATTACTGTGTACTGCACATACCCGGTAATCAAAAAAACTAATAAGTTATATAAATACTTACATTCAGACAAACAGCATGTACCAGTTGGACTGTATTGCCTATCTGAATATGTCCCTCAGGCTGACCCTGGTGTGCTATCTCACGTGCAGTACTATAGGCTGTGTGGCTCTAATTGCTGGCTGTCAATGTGGGGGCCATTGTCTTTTAAATAGATTTCCTTGTACACCTGACCTTAGCCAGTACAGACTGAGAATAACAAGGTCTGGTTAAAGGCAGTGTACCATCTTGTTTAACTGGTAATGTAGAAAAGAGGGTTACAGGGACTGCAGTCTGTTGTGGTATGGATGAATCTGAGATGAGAAGGGAAATAGCAAGCACTGTCATAATGGAGCACCATCAGTCATGAACATGATCAACAGGTATCAACATCCGGCTGTCCAGGTTCGGGGGGGACAGCGCAGACAAGTGGGGCTGGTGGCAGCTGTACAGTCACCAAGACATCGCAGTAGTCGAGCAGGAGGCAGGAAGGTGCTGCAGTAGTCACTGTGGAGTGGACTCCATAATTAGGGCAGTGCCTGGGTGAGGTGGAGGGGGCATTGTTTACTGAAACACTTGCTTTCTCAGCTGGATTGGCTGCTGTACTAGGAGGTCAAGTGAGTTACAAAGAACAGAGTATTTGGCAGGGTGCTGTAATATGTAATGGGGTGTATTTTAAAGGCAAACCTTTATAAGTGGCACAGAAAATTAGGATTTTGAAATTCATAATATCACATTAAATGTTTTAATCGTCTGTTATGTAGCACACACAGTGTTGGCAGAAAAAAGGCCATTGGTCCATCTACTCTAACACAGTTCTTCTTGGAGAAATCTACAACCCCACAATGCCTCTGTTTCACCAAAAAAACGGCATTCTGTTAAAGTTTTAAAAAAAAAACAACTTTTAAATAGTGTTTCAATTCCTTTCGCTACCTGGGGCCAAGGTCTAAACACACAGACACCCACATTATGAATACAAGGTGCTCTACCCCCATAGACCCCTGGTAGTGGTGGGTTGCTCTCTGACCCCAGCCCGTGGGACGGGGCTTTGACCCCTAGAACCCAGATGATTCACCTCTGACCCCTGGGCCAGGGGGTGGGGCCTTGACCTCTGACCCCTGAGCCCGACCAACAGTTTTACAAACCCGGCTCCTATGTCTGTAGTCCCTTCCTCAACAGAAGCAGATTGTAATACAGTTGTCCCTATCACTTTTCAAAATGTTGCTGAGTACATAAAAGCTGCTCTGCTTGCCTACATACAGTCTCTGAATGACCCATATGTCTTAACTCACTGTAAACCACAAAAAATGGGAGAACTTCAGGTTTCAGTTTAAGCTCCTTTACTTGGATCTACCCACGCTTTCAACTTCTTGGGTGCTTGCTTGACAGGCACACTCAGAATAAACAATGGGGGGGGGCACATCCTATAAAGAACCACACTTTCAAGTGAGTGGTACTGTTCAGATTTGTTTTATATGCTGTTACAGCTCATTACTAACGTGCAAAAAAAACACCACCGGGTAGGCAAAAGCTGAAATCTAATGTCTGTATTTCAGTAGCATATTTGGGTAAAGGTTTGGGTGGGGCCACCCAACTCAGCAAGCACACCCTGACAGCTTGTGAGGGGGGCCTAGAAGAAGACAAATATCGCAACTGGTCTAGTGTGGTCTTTGAGTGGACTTGTCTCACTCAAATCCTGATCCAAATATGTTTCTGAAATCAAGAAACATGATTGCACAAACAGTTTTTGCCTGCCCGTTGCTGAATGTTTTACTTGTATGCAAGTTAGTAGAGAGATGGTGCAGCATATAACACTGAAAATTGAAGTGTATAACATAATCCAAAGTGCTTGATCAGATGCAGCCCTGGATTTTTTTTGGTTTTGTTTTTTGTCATTGCCTTATAAAGTGCTTTGAGGTACTTTATGTATGAAAGACTCCATATTATTCCAGATTCTATTCTGTTCAGGTAGTAGGTGCTAATGAGGAGAGAATTATTGCCTGGTGGGGACTGCTGGCACCTTCATGCACACTAAAAGTGCCTAAAATCAAGCTGCAGTTCTAAGTGGATAGTAACTCTCAATGAAGCAATAGCTAAGCAATAACGACCAAATAAGCAGCATTTCTAGGGACATGGATATGTTGTTCATCCACACTGTCTGGCAGGTATCCTTGCCGCTTTAAATCTTGCCGGAAGGTCTTCAAGCTGGCTCCTCCCACCCACCCGGGTGGTAAAACTCTCGGCTCCGCCCCATGACGCTAGATCTTCCTTACCGCTTGGAAGCTCAGGTTCCCTCCTTAACGCTCTGCGTATAAGACTGGTTCCTAATTCTTCAGTTTTCGAATTTGAAAGTTTTGCTTTATAGACTTGGTCTTCTATCCCTAGCGGCTGCGATGGACCAAATCGACTCGGTTTTCAGTGGTGCCCTTGCCGAATGAAGATGTCTCGGACAGATCTGCACTCACGTGTGTCTACTGTTTGGGCCTTGAGCACGACCCGCAGGCTTGCGACCTGTGCTCTTCCTTCTCAGCCTACGTCCTCGAAGACCGTGCTGCCCGTTTACAACTGGGGCGCCCCGAGAAACGTTTTCCTCCGGTAAAGTCTAAAGAGGCCTGGTCGGCGGTTTCCGTGGCGGCAGGCTCGGCGGATCAGCTAGAGCAGATGATCGCCCTCGAAGAGGAGGCGGCGGGGCAAGCATCTTCCTCGACCGCGGCATTTATCCCGCTCTCCCTGGGTTCCTCTTACACAGCTTCCTTTAAGGAGCTTTGTCTGTCCCTCTCCACTAGAGGAGAGGGACCAACATCTGCTGGACCTTCTTCTCGGTCCAAGAAGAAAGACAAGGGTAAGTCCCTCCGTCGACGCTCTTGGGAGCGGGAAAGGTCCCTCTCCACGAGTTGTTGGCCATCGACTTCGGTCGATCGTTCGGCTTCGGCCACTGGTCTCACGGTGTCCCCGTCAGGTCAGTTGACCAAGACTCCCATCAGCGCAGTCGAGATCTTTCTCAACCCGTTGGACGGGTTGTCGACCGGCAAAGCTGAAAATCCCCTCTCCTCGGTTCCCCCGGTGGGAGTTGAGGATCCCGTGGGCTTGCCAGTGCCTCCGGTTCCGGAGCCCTTGGGTGTTCCCTCTGAGCCGAGGGAGGAGCCAGTTCCACCCGTCCCCTCCCCGCACCGTCCTCAGAAAGGCCGAGGTTCTCTGTCTCGGTCTCGGACTTCTTCGCGGTCCAGCCAATCCATGATGCGGCGGTCTGATCTCGGCACCGCGGTCGTGACGCCACCGCTCGTCCTCCTCCTCAGATGAGGGGAGGCTTCGACGAAAGTTATGTCGATGATACGAGGACCTCCTGTGGCAACAGCTCCTTCTGACTGGGAACAAGCTGACGGCGTCGCCTTCCCCGGCCCTTAAGTGGCTGTCACTGGAGTGGCCGAAACAACCCCTCATTTTACCCGAGGAGCCTGTTCCCAGGCCAGTTGTTCGGCCAAAACCAGCTGCCCCACCGATTCCGGTGGAACCTCCGTCTCCACAGCCGCTGTTTGGGGCTCCGACCAAGAACTCTGTCGGCTCAGGGTCTGCCCCATAGGCTGTCGGTCACCCTCACTCCCGATCGCCCTCGGCAGGTGGAGGGTGGCTCAGGCCCGAGGCAGCTCTTTGCGGACTCTTCGGAGTCCGACGATGATTCCTCCCTTTTCTCCAAGCGAGTGGACTTGGAGTCCTCTGGAGGTCAGTCACTGGGCGATAGCCCTCGTCCTTCCTGGGTTTACTCAGGCTCATCTCGGAGTCCACGGGATGCAGCTCGAACCCGTATCAAGCGGGCCAAATATCCCTCACGGAGATATTGGACCGAGGGATTCCCCTACGGAGGCCTTTCCTGTGGCTGAGGCCATCGTGGGCCCGGCCTTGGAGCTCTGGCAGCGCCCCGCTTCCTGCCCTGTGCCTTCGGCCAGGATGGCCAGGAAGTATGCGGTCCATACTGGTTCCCTGTCTGGTTTCTCGGAACATCCCTCAGCCGAGGGGTTAGTTACCGACAGCGTTTTCCGGCGTGCCAGAAACGCTGGGGACGTGGACAAACCTCCAGACAAGGAGTCCAAGAAATTGGACTATGCCGGGCGAAAAGTCTATGCTGCGTCCTCCCTTGGCCTTCGTCAGGCAAGCTCGGCAGTGCTGATGGCACATTTCTCCCATGCCTTGTTGGGCTCCCTGGACGAGGTAGTCCCTCATCTCCCGGCTGACCTGCAGACTACGGTTAGGCAGGTGCAGGACCAGGGCAGGGCAGTGGCCAAGCAGCAACTTCAGACTGCTCTGGACATTGGAGATTCATGCGCGAGGTCATTCACGGCCGCAGTGGCTATGCGCCGTCGGGCATGGCTGAGGATATCCACCTTCACAGCGGATACCCAGCACAAATTGGCGGATGTCCCCTCCTGGGACCGACCTTTCTTGGCCCTGAGTGGAAGGCCACCTCCAGAGGATCGAAAAGTCCAATGCCACCTTGGACTCGGTCTCATCCGCTCAGAGGGACAAGGGCGCAGACCACAACCCAAGCCCCTTTCGTCCGTCTACTCCCGGCACGTCAGCCCAGCAACACCAGGGCCAGCAGGCTCGCTCTTGGCGTCCCAAACCCAAGCCCGCTGCTTCCTCCTCCAGGAAGCAGGGAAGTAAAGGCCCAGGTGGTCCCTCGGCTGGTCTCTCCTCAAGCCTGCACAGTGGCGGGTTGAGGGTGCCGCCCCAACCTCGTCACCTCACCCAGGATTCCCCGTGAGAGACGGCTCCATTCTTCCTTTCCGCCTGGTCTGCTATTACCACAGACCGGTGGGTGTTGGAAGAGTGGTAGGAAAGGCCTGCCTCTGGAGTTTGAGCAGGCCCCACCCTTCAGAGCCGTCGCACCTCGGGGTCCGAAGCCTCGCTGTCAGCTCGGCGAGCCAACATCGCTCTCCTCCTCGAGAAGGAGGTGATAAGAGAGGTGGCGGACCCTCCCTCAAACCCGGGGTTCGTGTCCAGGTACTTCCTGGTTCCAAAACAGGCGCGGGGCTGGCGCCCCATTCTCAACCTACACGACCTAAACAAGTTCCTAAGGTCTCGAACCTTCAGGATGGTCACTCTGGCTCAGATAATACCATCCTTGGAACACGGCGTGTGGTTCTGCTCCCTGGACCTACAGGATGCGTTCTTTCATGTCCCTATCCGTCTGTCCCATCAAAGGTTCCTTCGCTTTTGAGCGGAGGGATCCTTCGAGTTCAAGCCATGCCCTTCGGCTTATCTCCAGCTCCCAGGGTCTTCACCAAATGCATGGCAGTGGTGACAGCATTCCCTCTGGCGCCGAGGGTCGGGTTTACCCTTACCTGGACGATTGGCTGATGCAGCCCCCTCCAGACAGGAGGTGGAGCAGTCAGAGATCTGGCCCTCCAGGTTTGCTGTCAGGTCGGCCTCCTCATCAACGAGGCCAAGTCGGAACTCGAGCCGAAGCAGATGATTCTTTTCATCGGGGCAGAGCTAGACTCTCTTTGAGCCAGGGCACGGCTCCCGGCGGACAGGGTCGAGGTTCTTTCCTGCTTTGCCCAATCATTTCTGGTTGGGCAATTGCGCCCTGCCCGGGACTTCCTGCGCCTCCTGGGTCTCATGGCAGCCTGTACCAGCGTGGTCCGTTGAGCCTGTTGGAACATGCACCCCCTTCAGTGGGGGCTGGCCAGCCAGTGGTCCCAACGCTGCGATCCTTTGGACCAGCTAGTGACGGTGACCCAGGGGATGCGGAACACTCTCCAGTGGTGGACCGTTCCAGTTCATCTGCAGGAGGGCATCCCGTTTGTCCACCCCGAGCCGACGGTCTCTCTATCGACCGATGCCTCTCTGATGGGTTGGGGTGCCCATCTGGGGGAACACCGAGCACACGACCTCTGGTCCCCGAGGGAGTCCCGATGCCACATCAACCTGCTGGAGCTCCGAGCAGTCCGCCTAGCTCTCACCACCTTTGCTCCGTTTCTTTGGGGTCAAGTGGTCCAGGTCCAGACGGGCAACACCACGACCATGTACTGTCTAAACCGCCAGGGAGGGACGCGCTCCATGCTTCTATGCAAGGAAGCTCTCCGCTTCTGGTCACTCGTGCGCAGCCTGGAGGCGGATCTCCTAGCCATTCATGTGGCAGGAGCCTTCAACACCCTGGCCGATGCCCTAAGCCGGATAGGGGCTGCGTCCCACGAGTGGTCTCTCCTGCCGGAGGTAGTACAAGATCTATTCTCCCATTGGGGCACACCTCAGGTGGACCTATTTGCCTCCAGGGAGAATGCGAAGCTGAGGCTTTTCCATGCCCGCCCCCCTCAGCAGGGATCGCTGCAGGGGGATGCCTTCTTGAGGCCTTGGACCCCGGGCCTCTTCTATGCCTTTCCCCCCGTTCCCCTTGATGCACAAGGTGCTGCTCAAAGCAAGGAGGGACAAGGCGCAGGTGATTCTGATAGCCCTAGACTGGCCTGCCAGTACTGGTACCCAGATCTCCTCAGCCTCAGCTCCAGGCTCCCGAGGCAGCTTCCAGCTCGCCCGGACCTGCTCTCAGTCAATCAGGGGAAGGTATTCCATCCGGACCTTCAATCCCTGCACCTGACGGCCTGGTTCCTGGCGGCCTAGAGTTCCAGGCCTTGGGTCTTTCCGGCGAGGTCCTCAGCGTGGTTGAGGCGTCCCGTCAAGGTCGACCAGAAAATGCTACGCCTTCAAATGGAAAAGATTTTCCATTTGGTGTCAGGGCAAGGGCCTGTACCCTTCCCCCTGTTTCTTGGCGAGCATATTGGACTACCTGTGGTACCTTTCTCAGCAAGGGCTTAGGTCGATGACCCTTAAGGTGCACCTGGCAGCCATCTCTGCTTACCGGGCGCGGGCCGGGAAGCAGTCGGTGGCGCAGGAGAAGGTGGTCTGGTGCTTTTTCAAAGGCCTTGATCACATTTCCCCTCCGGTGCGAGAACCTCCACCTCCGTGGGATCTACTGCTGGTACTGGCAAAGCTCATGGGCAAGCCATTCGAACCAATGCACAGTTGTGAACTCTCTCACCTGTCGTGGAAGACCACCTTCATGGTGACTATCACGTCAGCCAGAAGGATGGGAGAGCTCCAGGCGCTCTGCATCGAGTCTCCTTACCTGGTCTTCCACAGGGACAAGGTTGTCCTGCGCCCCCACCCGAAATTCCTTCCGAAGGTGGTGTCGGAGTTTCACCTTAACCAGGTGTTGACTCTGCTGGTGTTCTACCCCAATCACACCTCAGAGGCCGAATATAGGCTCCATACTGTGGACTCTAGAAGGGCGCTCGCTTACTATAAGGAGCGCACAGCTGAAGTTCGGGGAGAGGTTCGCCAGCTGTTTGTCACCTACGCTGAAGCCGCACCTGGCAGACCTGCAGCCAAGCGGACGATAGGCAGGTGGGTCACCTCCTGCATAGATCTCTGCTATAAGCTGGCGGGCATGGAGCCTCCCAGAGGGATAAGAGCTCATTCTACCCGCCATACTGCTGCATCGGTGGCTGCTTCCAGGGACGTCCCTATCCAGGAAATCTGCAGGGCTGCTACCTGGAAGGCAGCACACACTTCATCACCCATTACCACATCGACCTTGAGTCACGCTGGGATGCTGGTTTTGGGCCTCGGTTCTCCAGTCTCTATTCCCTAAGTAGGGGGTGTGCGCCTTGCCTCCCTCCTCCCGGAGAACTGCTAGGAGTCTGCCAGACAGTGTGGATGAACAACATATCCATGTCCCTAGAAATACAGGTTACTCACCTGTAACAGGAGTTCTAGGAATGGTATATGTTGTTCATCCACACGACCCACCCGACCTCCCCGGCTTCGACACACAACCTGAGCTTCCAGCGGGCCAGATCTGGCGTCATGGGGCGGAGCCGAGAGTTTTACCACCCGGGTGGGTGGGAGGAGCCAGCTTGAAGACCTTCCGGCAAGATTTAAAGTGGCAAGGATACCTGCCAGACAGTGTGGATGAACAACATATACCATTCCTAGAACTCCAGTTACAGGTGAGTAACCTGTATTTACTGGGGATTAAAGCCCATCTGGGGGGTGTTCTTAACTCCACTTCTGGTAGTTATCACTAGACATACCCACTTGTAAAGGTGTTATTGCCATTATAAACTGAACTGCATTTGAAAAAGGCAAAAAAGCCATTTTAAAAACATAAAACTAAACAAAATAACATGGGTCATGTTGCTATGAATGTCCAGTTTGTTTCACTTTCAAGATTTGCTTAATAGTCTTCAAGGCCCCTCTATGACCTAGGTCTGAGGCAGGAAGGGAGGAGGAGTGGCACTGTATGTGAAAAATGACATAAGGGCCACAGAGATCCAGGAGGAACAAAATGGGGGAGAGATACTGTGGGTTAAGCTGGAAAGGAAAATGGGGCCAGCCATCCGCACAGGTGTGGTCTATTAACCACCAGCCCAGTAGGAAGAAACAAATAGGGAGCTGATGCTAGCCATCCAAAGGATGGCAGACAACGGTGAGGTAGTACTTGTTGGAGACTTCAATATTCCAGACGTGGACTGGAGCATCCCAGCAACAGTATCAACTAGGAGCAGATTTATCCTGGACTCCCTTCAGGGTGCCTTCCTCAAGCAACTGGTCATGGAACCAACTCGGCAGAAGGCAATACTGGACCTTGTGCTCACAAACAGGGACAATGTGATGGGGGTAACAGTGGGGGAGCACCTGGAGAACAGTGACCACCAGTCACTGTGGTTTGAAATCACAGAAAGAGCAGAACCAAACCACACAAAACATGTATCTTGGATTTTAGGGGGCAGACTTTGGGAAAATGGGAGATACTTGAAAGAGGCATTAAGGGAATGGGGCAGGAATCGGGGTTGAGGAACAGTGGGCAGTATTTAAAATGGGGATTACAAGAGCAACAGAATTATGCATGAAGCAGGTTAGCAAGAGGAAAAGAAGAGGAGACCATTATGGTTTTCCAAAGAGGTAGCAAAAGAAAGTGAAAGCCAAAAGATTGCATTCAGGCAATACAAAAGACATAGGCAGAAGGGGATAGGGAGAAGTACCAGGAGAAGCAAAGGGAGGCAGGGAGGTCAGTAAGGGAAGCCAAAGCTCAGACAGAACAACATATTGCAAAATCAGTGGGTAGAGGGGACAAAATCTTTTACAGGTACATAAGTGAAAAAAGAAAGGCAAAGGGAGGGATAGTGAGACTGAAGGGGGAGGATGGGGGCCGCGTGGAGGATGACAACAGTAAAGCTGACATATTAAACAGGTATTTCTGCTCAGTCTTTACTGAGGAAGAGGAGGGTAATGGATCTGAAGGGAGTACAAGGGGTGAGAATGGTGCAGAAATGGACACAAGTCCCTTTACACGAGAAAGGGTCCTGAAGGAACTGGAAGTAATGAGTTGATAAAGCAATGGGGCCAGATGGGGTGCACCCCAGTGTCCATAAAGAACTAAAAGAGGTGGTGGCTGAACCTCTGGCTATCCTGTTTAGTCGATCACTGGAAACAGGGGAGGTACCCAAAGACTGGAGGACAGCAGATGTAGTCCCCTTATACAAAGTGGGAACAAAGAGGAAGTGGGGAACTACAGACCAGTCAGCCTCCACCTCGGTAGTGGGAAGATCATAGAAAGCTACTGAAGGAGAGATTGGTGGAACATCTGGTTGTCAATGGACCACAGGATCCAAAGCAGCATGGTTTCACCAGGGAGTTCATGTCAGACCAACCTCGTTGAATTTTTTGACTGGGTGACTAGGAGGTGGATCAGGGGAGGGAAGTGGACATGGCCTATCTAGACTTCAGCAAGGCCTTTGACACTGTGCAACATAGAAGACTATTACACAAACTGGGGAATATGGGTGTGGGCAGGACAGTAGTGTGGTGGGTAGGTAACTGGCTGGGTGGCAGGACACAGAGAGTGATGGTAAATGGCTGTCACTCCACAGAGGGAAGAGTGACCAGTGGGGTACCACAGGGATTAGTGCTGGGACCGGTCCTATTCAACATCTTTATCAGTGATATTGCGCAGGACCTAGAAGGCAGAATTTCACTGTTCGCTGATGACACAAAGCTCTGTAACAGAGTAGACACACCAAAGGGTGTAGACAGAATGAGAAGGGACCTGAAGAATGGTCAGGGGGTTGGCAGTTGAAATTCACTGCAAAGAAGTGCAAGATAATGCATATGGGGCACAAAAACCCTGGCACAATATATCAGTTGGGGGGTGAGGATATAGCATGCACCAAGCAGGAAAGGGATCTTGGGGTTATCATTTCTGACGACCTCAAGGTAGGGAAACAGTGTGACAAGGCAGCAGGTAAAGCAAATAGGATGCTGGGATGCATAGGCAGGGGCATCACTAGCAGGAAAAGGGAGGTAATAATTCCACTATACAAGACACTAGTGGGGCCCCACCTGGAGTACAGTGTACAGTTCTGGAGACCTTACTTATATAAGGACATAGACAGGGTAGAGAAGGTTCAGAGGAGGGCAACAAAGATGGTGCATGGAGTGCATCACAAGTCCTGTGAGGACAGGTTGAAGGAACTGAACATGTACTCCCTGGAGGAGAGATGGGAGAGGGGGGATATGATAGAGACATACAAGTATCTTGCAGGGATACTCTGTTTTTAAGCAAACAAGATATTCCAGGACTAGAGGGCATGGAATGAAGCTAGAGGGAGGACGATTCAGAGGAAATGTGAGGAAGAATTTCTTCACAGAACGGGTGGTGGACAAGTGGAACACTCTGCCAGTGGAAGTGGTGGGGGCTAAAACAGTCACGGGATTTAAGAATGCATGGGATAGACATAAAGGAATTCTGGAGGTCAGGGGTAAGGGGCAACAGACTTCTAGGAAAACATAAACTGAACTTACAAGCTCAAATGGGCAGACTGGGTGGGCCATAGGCCCTTATCTGCCGACACTGTCTGTGTATGTATGTATGTATCTATGTATTAAAGATCTCCTTCATCTATATATTCTGTGCTGCCCCCTTCACTCTGCTGGCTACATGGGTGTTGCTGTGGTGGTACCTTATTTATTTATGGAATTCTCTTCCTCGATGCATTCAAAATAGTCCCTTGGCAGAAGGTTTTAAGAAGATATTGAAAACCTACATGTTCTCCCAGCTTTTAATTCTGTTGAGTTTTACATTATTGTTGATGTACTGTAATTATGCCCGTTTCCCTGGTCAGATGTCCCTATGACAGTTGACATCATCGATGATGCACTGGAGTACAGGCCAGAACATATGGAAGAGGAGGAGGGGCCATGGATGAAGTGATGGATGTAGCTGGCTGTAGCTCATATGTACAGCAAAAGTGCACTCTCCAGAGTCCATGCAGGATGGTCAGACACAGCACTGGTCCTCTTAAAGCAAGTGTCTGCAAAATTGCCAGTCTAAAGTGGAGTTTATTCTGAGCAATGCAGTTAAAAGAATTCAGCAAGTAGTCTACAGATGATCCACATGTAACCCCCTGCAAATGGGGGTTCCCAAAAGACTTCCAGGAGCTTGCTTGAATGCTCCAAGCCTGAATGGTGTTTGGCGTTTAAGCCATTTATCAGTGAGTGTTTTTAGAACCTCTGGCACTGTCTCTTTAAGAGCTGTCTGCTTGCAGACATAATTAGTTTGTATGGGGGGACTGTGTGCTTCTCTGTTTGAGTACCACTCGAACTGCTGCCAATTACTTCATTTTTGCAGTCACTAGGAGTGCAAGGGAACCTATCTGAAAGATGTAACTGTTTGCCAGAAATTATTTAGAGTAATAATGAAATTACAGTTTGTCTAACCTGCTTTCTTTGCAGTCAGAACTGTGTCTGCTAGTTCCCATTCTAGTTTTGAACTGCTGAACTGGACCAATCAGTGTGGGGTAAGCTAGCTCTAAAATGGTGCCTTGGACGAATCAGAACTTGGACTCATAATCTGAGCCAGCCACAAGAGGATTGTATGGGCAGTGACTCTGGGAGATGTAGTTTAGACTTCAGTGCCTTTTGGACCAACAGCAGCAGTCTATTGTAGTGACAGCCAATCCAGTCAAGAACTGGGAGGAACTCAAAGGAAGTGCCCAGTTTTGTCGGTTGGAGCTTCAGTTGAGCTTTGGCAGTGAAGAAGGAAGGAGCCCTGTGCTTTTTCAGTGTGCAGTTTTAGTCAAAAACGTGTGTAAGGCCCAGAGTTCCGGTCTGCAGCTTGTGTAACAGCTTGTTAGGACTGAATCTGCCTGTGAAAAGAATCAAAGGATCTCTGAAGAGTAGAAACCAGGCTCACCCTGTAGAGACTGGAAGAATTGCTGAAAATTGCACTCGGTCTGTCAGGAACTGAATCTGCTGTGTGTTCTCCCGGTATTGTGCAGTAATTGCGATCGGGATACAGATGCAGCCTGCCTGGTATAGTACTTTCTTTTATATGGATGTGTGAAGAGGTTTGTGTACCTCAAGTGAGCCCTGCTGACATTGAAGGACCCTATCTTATTTGGAGGTCGTGAGTACTAATTCAGGGTTGCTCCCTGTTGAATTGCCACATTAAATCCAAATGGAATTACTGTACTGCTGACTGTTTAATTCTCCTTTTCTCTGTGTGAAAGGCCCCTACCAGCTGCCACGGTTTGGACTAGCCACTAGGGCTTGGGTACCCAGGGACAGTAACTGATAGGGATAGGCCTGTGCACAGAGCCATAAATAGATTATTAGAGTGATAAGCTAATTAACCTGATTTCCCTGTCCTTGTTATATCCCCTAAATAAATCAGAGCTGCTTGTTTCAGCAAAGTTATACTGCCTGAGGTATTTGTCTATGTTAAAGTACTGTACTGTGATTGTTGCACTGTATCTCATTTCACAGGAGGTCCCAGTGCCGGAACCAGACCTGGGGGTAAGTGTATACTGTGAAGGTAATTCTGATATATTGTGTGGGCCACTAGTGGGAAGAAAGGGGGGTTGCAGTGTCCCAGAGGGCTGTGACCAAGTTAGTTTAACTATTGCAAACCCTGACCTCTGGGTGGAGGCACCCGCCATTGGATCCAGGCCCCTCAACCTGTTAGTGGCAAATCAGGCAGGGGTAGTAGCCCCTGGGATAGCGCCATCTAGGGGTTACATCTTGGAGGCTCACCGCTGGGATTGCGTGTCCTCTAGTGGCCATATTTACGAACCACTGTTAAGAAAAAAATGGGTACCCCGACAGAAGTGGCTGTGCACCGGCTGGTGGAGTGGTGTACTGGGGAGGAGATCGACCCCCAAAATGCTATGCTTATCCTGGACATCCCCTGGGTATCAATACGGACACTGTGCAGGAGTACTTTCCAAGGTGGAAGGTTTACAAAACCCTGTGGTGGTGGGTCGGCATGCTAATCTGCTCACCCACACTTTCCTGGCCCTAGTAGAGTTTAAGGATCCCATAGATAGCTCAAAGTGCCACAGACCATTACCCCAGAGGAGCCTCACTGCTTGAGAGTGATAACTAAGGACAGTAAAGACCGGGGAATCAGCCCCACCACTATCTGAAACTTTTGAGGAGAAATTTGCTGAATGGTTGCTGGGAGAGGGAAAACTGTGGAGGACTTGAAGAAACTATTCTTTCCACCTGGGGTGTTCCTCCCCAACACCCTCTCCTGCTCCAGTGCCCTAATGGTGGCTGAACCAATGCAGACTCCTATTTCTGCACCTGCCATTAGTCACGACTCTTACCGAAGGTTGAGGATCTTCTCTGGCACCCTCCCACCCCCAAGGGGATGACTGGGAGACCTGGATAGACTATGTTGCCCCAAGTGCTAGAATGGCAATGCTCGGAAGGTGGAGCGAAAGAGGGTTAGTGAGAGCCTCCGAGGTCCTGCCCTGGCTACCATCCGTGCTAAATGGGCCAGTAACCCTGAAGCGACTGCACAGGCCTATCTTGAGGCCTTGGAGAATGTGTATGGGAGCCCAGATTCTGATGAGGACCTATGGTGGAGAGTAAGAGATGCACAACAGTACCAAGGGAGTTGTTGTCTGTGTATGTATCTCGGCTGGAAAAATTGTTGCAAGAATGCCTCAGAAAAGGTAGTTTGCCAGCGATTGAACTGGACCGAACCAGGCTGGACAGGATCCTTAAGTCTGCCCCTTCTCAGAACTGCTGTTGCTTCAGTTACACCTGGCAGATCGACTGGAATCCCCACCCTCCTATGATGAGTTAATGAGAGAAATTCGAGGAGTTGAAAAAGGCGACCTCGGGAGGGACCTGCACCAATAGCTGCGGCTACGACCAGTGACTGAGGTGACCCATCAAGTGAAGTTCAGGGGCAGAGGTTGGCAGTCAATGAGTGCTCTGACAAGGAAAAAGATATGTCACAATGGGGCGAACTGTTGAGAGAGATCCGGGAATTCAAAAACAGTCCCTTTATGAAGGCCACGCCTGCAAATACAGACCCTGACCTATATCCGACTGCATCTGCTATGGGGTGGGGGTACCACCTGTATCTCCTGCTGATAACAGCTCCGAACTCGATTCCTTGACCATGGAAGTGGAGAAACTGACGAGATGTCTCCAAATGCTTATCACGCCACAGACAGAGATGGCACCAAGGTTTCCAGTTAGTAATACCCCGCCCTGGCTCCCAGTGTGGCGCCTCGGCCAGCTCAAACTCCAGAAAGTATGTTTTGCTATAATTGTGGGAAAGATGGGCACATGAAAGGAATGCCAGTCCCCAAAGACACTGACAAAGTTGCATATAGGCTACAAGGAGAGCTTGGGAGAAGAAATCAGTGGTTAAGAGGTGCACGACATGATCCCAGTGAGGGCACCAAAATGCTAATTCACGTCCTTTTGTGGCAAGGTCAGTTGCCCAGGCCCCACTACCGCCTCTCCAGACTGGTCCAGAATAGTGGTCCCTCCATGGAGACCACTGTAAAGGTGAACGGAGTGTCTACAAGAGCTATATTAGACAGTGGCTCCCAAGTGACAATTATGTTCCAAGATTGGTATCAGAAGCATTTGTCAGACATACCCTTACAACCATTAGAAGGACTGCATGTATGGGGGTTAAGTGAGAAGGCCTACCCCTATTCCGGGTATATCCGAATTTGGCTGTCTTTCCCCACCTCCGTGGCTGGAGTGGCCGAACAAGTAGAGACCCTAGCCTTAGTGTGTCCCCACTGGACTGTATGATGGTGTCCTTTGTTGATGGAACAAATGCTCATATGTTGGAAGGCTGGCACAGTTGTGTTATGAAAAACAGGGGTCAAAGACTAGTAGAGCTTTAAGAGTTCCGGCTTTAATTAAGAAGGCCTATGAGGCACAGAGAGATGCTGAAAAACAGAACCAGAGGAACCGGTCGGAATTGTATGGAAGAAGGATCCTGAGTCTCTGATCCTGGCGCCAAAATGCCCAGTGTACCTTACAGGAGAGGTCCGTATCAGAAAGGATGTTAAGAATAAAATATTAATGTTGGATGCACCAGGCGATGGAAAATTGCCAGAGGGACTGCTGGTCAAGCCTAGTATTTTGCCCGCTAGAGCCCATGCTTATGCCAGAAGGGTAATGGTCCAAGTTCATAATGTGTCTGAAAGAGACATTCGAGTAAACAGAGGTTGCATCCTGGCTAATGTGCATTGTGCAGACACTGCAGTGCTACCCAGCAGCAAGAGTTCAAGGAAGAATGACAGAGTAACGCCTGACTTGTTTGATTCGGCGACTCCCGCTGCCAGCTGAATGGAAAGTGAAGATCAGTGAGAAGCTTGCCCAGAGAGACCAGGTGTTTTCTTTAAAGGAATGGGATGTAGGATGCGTGCAAGGAGCTGAGCACAATATCCGCTGCATGACGAAAGACCATTTCGTGAGAGGTCTCGACGCCTGGCACCTGCTGACATAGATGATGTGAGACGGCATCTGCAAGAGATGTTAGCTGCTGGTGTAATACAAGAATCCAGAAGCCCTTATGCTTCCCCATTGTGGTAGTGAGGAAAAAGAATGGAACAGTAAGGATGTGTGTGGATTATCGCACCTTAAACCGCGGACTATCCCTGATCAGTACACAATGCCCCGCATTCAGGATGCTTTGGACTGCCTAAACGGGAGCAAGTGGTTCTCTGTGCTGGATCTCCGCAGTGGGTACTATCAGATCCCGATGGCCCCAGAGGACCGTGAAAAGACAGCCTTTATCTGTCCGCTTGGCTTCTATGAATTCATGAGGATGCCTCAAAGGTTTCAGGTGCCCCAGCCACTTTTCAACGATTGATGGAGCGTGCAGTGGGGACATGAACTTACTAGAGTGCCTGGTATACCTAGATGATGTTATTGTGTTTGGCGCTCACTGGAGGAACATGAGAGCAGATTATTTAAGGTATTGGACCGACTGGAGGACTTTGGCCTTAAACTGTCCATTGATAAGTGTCAATTTTTTCAAACATCAGTAAAGTATGTGGGACACATAGTATCCACCGAGGGAATAGAGACCGACCCAAGTAAAGTTGAGGCCTTGACCACCTGGCCACAGCCCAAAAATCTAAAAGAACTGCAAAGATTCCTGGGATTCTGTGGTTATTATCGGCGCTTCATCAAGGACTATTCAAGAGTGATCCGCCCTTTACTTAACCTTACTCAAGGGTATCCCCCAACCCACAAAAAATACCAAAAGTCAGCATCCCTCAAGACTGAAAGAGTGTATTTTCATCCGAGTGAAGTATTTGGGGCCCGCTGGACTCCTGATTGTGAGACTGCTTTTCATGAGATCATATATCAACTTACCCATGCTCCAGTGCTGGCCTATGCCGATCCAAGAAAACCTTACGTCCTGCACACTGATGCTAGCTTGCAAGGGTTGGGGCTGTGTTGTACCAAGAGCACGAGAATGGCCTGAGACCAGTGGCCTTTGCCAGTAGAAGCCTGACCCCATCCGAAAAGAACTATCCTGTACATAAGTTAGAGTTCCTAGCTTTGAAGTGGGCTATTGTTGACCAATTCCATGAGTACTTGTATGGGGCTAAAATACTAGTAAAACTGACAATAATCCTTTGACCTATGTTGCAGACCTCAGCTAAGTTGGATGCCACTGGCCATAGGTGGCTTTCTGCATTATCTACATATGACTATGCTCTCGAATACCGAGCAGGTCTGAACCACATAGATGCTGATGCTCTCTCCGGAGGCCTGTTCCCCAGAATGATTGGGTCCGACTGGCAGAACCTGACATTCGGGCACTCTGCCGGAAGTTTGACAGGGAGGAACAAATGTCCACGGACGCAGTGGACTGCATGGTGGATTGCTTGGGAGCCTCTGAGAATTGCATACCTGCTGCTTATTGCCACTTTTCTGCAATAGACATTGGTGCACTGCCTCAGCTGGACAATGACAGTATTCGCGGGCTCAACTCGCGATCCCATGATCAAAGCAGCTTTAGAAGCCCTCTATGCAGGAAAAGATGTGTCCAAATTACGCTCCACTGATTTGAGAACTGCACTGTTATACAAAGAAGGTCCTAAGTTGAAACTGATCAATAAACTGTTATACAGAGAAACAGTAGACAGAGGGGACAAGTAGACAAACAACAACTAGTGCTGCCCACTGCCTTTCGAGACTCAGTATTGAGGTCCTTGCACAACCACATGGGGCACCTTGGTATAGACAGAACACTTGACTTGGTGAGATCCAGATTCTATTGGCCTAAGATGGGGGCTGATGTGGAGCAACACATTCGAACTTGTAGTCGCTGCTTACAGAGGAAAGCTTTGCCCCAGAGGGCTGCCCCCCTTGTTAACATAACCACCAGTGCACCCATGGAGCTGGTCTGTATTGATTTTCTAAGTTTGGAGTCAGATCAAAGAAATATCAGTAATGTGCTGGTGGTCACTGACCATTTCACGAGATATGCCCAAGCTTTCCCACCAAAGACCAGAAAGCATCCACTGTAGCCAAAGTACTTGTAGAAAACTTTTTGTTCACTATGGGGCTCCAAAAATCCATTCTGATCAAGGAGAGACTTTGAGAGTCGTCTGATCAAAGAGATGCTTTCTCTGTGGGGAGTGCGAAAGTCCAGAACCACTCCTTACCACCCCAGGGGACCCACAGCCTGAACGTTTCAACCGCACTTTGCTAGATATGCTAGGCACCCTGCACCCAAAGGACAAGCCTAGATGGAGCCAACAAATTAGCACCCTGGTACATGCTTATAACTGCACAAAAGTGATGCCACTGGATTCTCCCTACCGCCTGATGTTTGGAAGAGAAGCTCGACTACCAGTAGATGTGTGTTTTGGGGTCTCTCCTGATGGGGTTCAAGCTGACAACTATTTACAGTATGTGCAAAGTTAAAGGCCCAGCTAACTCATGCGTACCAACTGGCTCAAACCATGGCTGCCAAAAGAAATCTGGCCAACAAAGAAAGGTATGATAAAAGGTGAAAGCACAGGAACTCCAGGAGGAGATCGGTATTGCTAAGAAATCTGGGACTGCATGGCAAGCACAAGATTGCTGACAGATGGCACCATCTCCCTCACATTGTAGTGGGCAAACTAGATGATCTGCCAGTGTACAAAGTAAGGCCTGAGAATAATTCAAAAGATGTAAAAACAATGCATAGAAATCATTTACTGCCCATTGGACAAATCTTAATTGAGTCTGAGCCCCTAGAAGATGCCCCTCTGGACCAGTGACTAGAGCTGCTGCTAAAAAAGATCAAGAAAGTCTGCACCTACAGAAGCAAAGTTAAAGTGTTCCCTCCACAAGTCCCAGTTGAGCATGACTGTCAGTCCATATCGGAAGAAAGTGAGAGTGACTTTGAATACTATCCTTCTTACGAACTGAGTCAATTGTTTCGGGCAATCCCTAGTCAATACTGGAGACAAAGCTGGGCCTTCTGGACACTGTCTAAGCCCCCAGCTTCATCCCTGGAGCCAATGCTCCCAGAAAGTGAAGTGCAAAGCATCAGATCAGATGAAATGGAATCATTGTGCATGGTTGAACTGTTTGAGCTTTCAGGGAGGAAAATGATAGATTGGGGCAGACTGGTGATACACCGAACAAGAAGAGTATTTTGAGTGCCCTGACAGTCCACTGCCAGTGTCCGAAAGCTCTCCATGCGAGCCAAATGTTGTGGACTCAGAAACTGTAACTCCTGGAGCTGAAAGTGCCCCAAGTTCTAGCCTCTCTACCCCCATGGAGACTCCCTGACAAGTGAGGACAATGCTGAAAATGAGGCTCAGAGTGCAGAGACTATAACAGTTCCCCTAGAAAGACTGGTCGAGCTGTAAAGCCTGTGGTGCACCTCAGTTATGATTCACTTGGGAGGCCTGTGGACTTGCCTCTCAATGTTGTCCATAAAGGAGTATGTGTCCCGAGCTCATTGCCCAAACTGAGCATCAGTGCTAACTCCAAGTTACTTGTGTTGCCCTCTAAGTATGGTGCCCTTGCCCCATCCAGCCCCAAGGTAACTGATAGGGAAGGGCCCCCTCTCTTCAGGTTTCATGTACAAGAGGTAATAACTTGAGTTATGGTACAATGTGTATGTAATACTGTGTAAAGAGTGACGTACTGCAATGTTTCAGAAATGTGTTCTTGGTAAAATGATATATTGACTGATGATTACATGTGCGAGCCTAATGCAAATGTATATGGTTGCAGTTGAAACTTATGGGGGTACTTGCTTGACGCGGACGTCAAGCTTTCCCAAACCAGGAAGGGTGTAACCCCTGCAAATGGGGTTCCCAAAAGACTTCAGGAGCTTGCTTGAATGCTCCAAGCCTGAATGGTGTTTGGCGTTTAAGCCATTTATCAGTGAGTGTTTTAGAACCTCTGGCACTGTCTCTTTAAGAGCTGTCTGCTTGCAGACATAATTAGTTTGTATGGGGGACTGTGTGCTTCTCTGTTTGAGTACCACTCGAACTGCTGCCAATTTACTTCATTTTGCAGTCACTAGGAGTGCAAAGGAACCTATCTGAAAGATGTAACTGTTTGCCAGAAATTATTTAGAGTAATAATGAAATTACAGTTTGTCTAACCTGCTTTCTTTGCAGTCAGAACTGTGTCTGCTAGTTCCCCATTCTAGTTTTGAACTGCTGAACTGGACCAATCAGTGTGGGTAAGCTAGCTCTAAAATGGTGCCTTGGACGAATCAGAACTTGGACTCATAATCTGAGCCAGCCACAAGAGGATTGTATGGGCAGTGACTCTGGGAGATGTAGTTTAGACTTCAGTGCCTTTTTGGACCAACAGCAGCAGTCTATTGTGAGTGACAGCCAATCCAGTCAAGAACTGGGAGGAACTCAAAGGAAGTGCCCAGTTTTGTCGGTTGGAGCTTCAGTTGAGCTTTGGCAGTGAAGAAGGAAGGAGCCCTGTGCTTTTTCAGTGTGCAGTTTTAGTCAAAAAACGTGTGTAAGGCCCAGAGTTCCGGTCTGCAGCTTGTGTAACAGCTTGTTAGGACTGAATCCGTCCTGTGAAAAGAATCAAAGGATCTCTGAAGAGTAGAAACCAGGCTCACCCTGTAGAAGACTGGAAGAATTGCTGAAAATTGCACTCGGTCTGTCAGGAACTGAATCTGCTGTGTGTTCTCCGGTATTGTGCAGTAATTGCGATCGGATACAGATGCAGCCTGCCTGGTATAGTACTTTCTTTTATATGGATGTGTGAAGAGGTTTGTGTACCTCAAGTGAGCCCTGCTGACATTGAAGGACCCTATCTTATTTGGAGGTCGTGAGTACTAATTCAGGGTTGCTCCCTGTTGAATTGCCACATTAAATCCAAATGGAATTACTGTACTGCTGACTGTTTAATTCTCCTTTTCTCTGTGTGAAAGGGCCCCTACCAGCTGCCACGGTTTGGACTAGCCACTAGGGCTTGGGTACCCAGGGACAGTAACTGATAGGGATAGGCCTGTGCACAGAGCCATAAATGAATTATTAGAGTGATAAGCTAATTAACCTGATTTCCCCTGTCCTTGTTATATCCCCTAAATAAATCAGAGCTGCTTGTTTCAGCAAAGTTATACTGCCTGAGGTATTTGTCTATGTTAAAGTACTGTACTGTGATTGTTGCACTGTATCTCATTTCACAGGAGGTCCCAGTGCCGGAACCAGACCTGGGGGTAAGTGTATACTGTGAAGGTAATTCTGATATATTGTGTGGGCCACTAGTGGGAAGAAAGGGGGGTTGCAGTGTCCCAGAGGGCTGTGACCAAGTTAGTTTAACTATTGCAAACCCTGACCTCTGGGTGGAGGCACCCGCCATTGGATCCAGGCCCCTCAACCTGTTAGTGGCAAATCAGGCAGGGGTAGTAGCCCCTGGGATAGCGCCATCTAGGGGTTACACACAGATAGTGTAAAGGTGACCAAAGCAACAACACCAAAGGCTGCACAGTCTCAGACAACCCAGCGTTTCACTTAGAGAGCTTCATCAGAGCGTAGGGTCTGCAATCAGAGGCATACCTTTTAAGCCCGTAATGGGCTTCTAATATGAATGTTTCAGTCCCAAGTGGTTCCAGTTTACATAGTGTAGAAGGTATGTTAGAAGGGTGTAACCCTTATGATTGTGGTCAGACGTGCAGGCACAAGACAGTGAAAATGTGCAAATTAAAATAAGAGTTTGCCGGCCTGGTGGCGCTGTGGGTTGAGGCACTGGGCGCCACACCTCGCACCACGCCAGCAACCCGGGTTTGGGCACGGACTCTGGGCACTGGGGGTCGGCAGGGGGAAGGAGGAGTAAGAGTCCCA
The DNA here is from genome assembly GCA_016271365.2 of Neoceratodus forsteri. Lineage (NCBI taxonomy): Eukaryota > Metazoa > Chordata > Ceratodontiformes > Ceratodontidae > Neoceratodus > Neoceratodus forsteri. The sequence continues at coordinate 552,549,331 of CM057452.1, read as the reverse complement.
ACGGATGCTCTCCTCCTTTGGGGTGGGTTACCAGGGGTGCTTTACACACCTGACGTCCTTAGGGGGTCGGTGAAAGCACTGACTTTCAGGGCATTGGTGGCTCCCATGGGGTTAGTGTCGGGAAGGGGAGGACACTGTTAGGCAATTGGCAGGCATAGTGCATAAGCATGTAACCTACCCGAGCCTGCATCCTTCATCCAGTTCAGGATCCACGGGCAGACCCGATTGTGCAGGTGCTTCATGGAGGTGAGAAGAGGAAGGTAGGAGTTACTGGGGCACTCTAGGGGCAGACTGTGTGTCGGGGACATGTGTGGCATGAGCAATGCCTAAAGGAGTGAAACAATGAGGGCGATCAGGAGGGGTAAAAAGAAAGTAAGTAAATAAATAAATAAGAGTTTATGCAAATGACATATGTACATGAAGTTATACAAAAATACTATTGCAAAAAGAGCAATGTCAAGCCAAGTCTACATTCGAGGTTATTACCAATGCGAAAATGCCTTAGCTGAACTGCCTAATAATGTCATAGTTATAACAAGTGGTAAAGATGGTGCTGGTTCCCCCAAGGGGTTAGTATGGATCTGGGGGTGGATAGGGTTAATTTATTTATTTAGCTTTTGTTTACCGGGTAAGTACACTAGACAAGTATTATGCCTATTTTCAGGAACGACCAGGGAGAGTACAACATGAGGAACAAAAGTCAAGGAGACATGGCAAAGAGAGTACAGTTTTTGTCACAGTAAACAAACATGTGGAAATACATCATTTGACGCTAGAAACATACAGTAGTAAGCACATTTCAGATTATACACTCTAGACTAGCCAGTTCAACTGACAGATATATACAGGTCATCATACATAGGAGTGAGCATAGCTCAAGGACTGGATTGGTCAAGAGAACTTACAACTACAGTATCTAGTGGAGACCCTGGAAAATGCGCAGCGGGCCCAGAATGTAATGAATAGTTGGGCTGCCGGAGCATGGCGAGAGGGAGAGTCTGCTTGAATTACTTCGTACTTGGCTACTTACTACTCTATGCCTTGAAGCGCACCTCCCAACAGCTAGCTTTACAGAAGCTTATCGCATCACTCCTAGAGCTGCCGTCAATCAGGTAGATGTTCCACGGACCATTTTTCTGCCTACAGTGGGATCAGCCATGAGAGATAAAATCTTACAAGCTGCCAAGGGATTGGGGTCTCTGACTTACCAGGGAAAGACAGTCCACTTGTTTCCAGACCTGTCCTTCGCTACCCGTGCTCGGATTAAAAGATGTGATGGAGTGAGGGCCAAGTTCAGGAGTCCAGGCATCGCACACTCCCTACTGATGCCAGCCTGCCTGAGTGTGTTCTATGGTGGTCACACATACCAGGTCACCGATCCGAAGGAGGTAGGGAAAAAAGTCAAAACAATCAGCAGAGTTTGCCCGAGCCAGGCTGGAGGACTCAGAGTCTGAAGAGGACACTTGAATAAAATGTTGAACTGGTTGGGATTGTTTTTCTGTTCAAAATATAACAGTTAAACTGACCTGTACTGTGGTACCTAGTGGGGAAGAGTTTAACTATGGCCACATTGTTAAGGCCCAAATTGTTGTTGGCTTTATGTTTGGGTTTACATTATGTAACCCCCCTGCAAATGGGGGTTCCCAAAAGACTTCCAGGAGCTTGCTTGAATGCTCCAAGCCTGAATGGTGTTTGGCATTTAAGCCATTTATCAGTGAGTGTTTTTAGAGCCTCTGGTACTGTCTCTTTAAGAGCTGTCTGCTTGCAGACATAATTAGTTTGTATGGGGGACTGTGTGCTTCTCTGAGTACCACCTGAGCTGCTGCCAATTCACTTAATTTTTGCAGTCACTAGGAGTGCAAAGGAACCTATCTGAAAGATGTAACTGTTTACCAGAAATTATTTAGAGTAATAATGAAATTACAGTTTGTCTAACCTGCTTTCTTTGCAGTCAGAACTGTGTCTGCTAGTTCCCATTCTAGTTTTGAACTGCTGAACTGGACCAATCAGTGTGGGTAAGCTAGCTCTAAAATGGTGCCTTGGACGAATCAGAACTTGACTCATAATCTGAGCCAGCCACAAGAGGATTGTATGGGCAGTGACTTGGGAGATGTAGTTTAGACTTCAGTGCCTTTTGGACCAACAGCAGCAGTCTATTGTGAGTGACAGCCAATCCAGTCAAGAACTGGGAGGAACTCAAAGGAAGTGCCCGGTTTTTGTCGGTTGGAGTTCAGTTGAGCTTTGGCAGTGAAGAAGGAAGGAGCCCTGTGCTTTTTCAGTGTGCAGTTTTAGTCAAAAACGTGTAAGGCCCAGAGTTCGGTCTGCAGCTTGTGTAACAGCTTGTTAGGACTGAATCCGCCTGAGAAAGAATCAAAGGATCTCTGAAGAGTAGAAACCAGGCTCACCCTGTAGAAGACTGGAAGAATTGCTGAAAATTGCACTCGGTCTGTCAGGAACTGAATCTGCTGTGTGTTCTCCCGGTATTGTGCAGTAATTGCGATCGGGATACAGATGCAGCCTGCCTGGTATAGTACTTTCTTTATATGGATGTGTGAAGAGGTTTGTGTACCTCAAGTGAGCCCTGCTGACATTGAAGGACCCTATCTTATTTGGAGGTCGTGAGTACTAATTCAGGGTTGCTCCTGTTGAATTGCCACATTAAATCCAAATGGAATTACTGTACTGCTGACTGTTTAATTCTCCTTTTCTGTGTGAAAGGGCCCTACCAGCTGCCACGGTTTGACTAGCCACTAGGGCTTGGGTACCCAGGGACAGTAACTGATAGGGATAGGCCTGTGCACAGAGCCATAGGTAGATTATTAGAGTGATAAGCTAATTAACCTGATTTCCTGTCCTTGTTATATCCCCCAATAAATCAGAGCTGCTTGTTTCAGCAAAGTTATACTGCCTGAGGTATTTGTCTATGTTAAAGTACTGTACTGTGATTGTTGCACTGTATCTCATTTCACAGGAGGTCCCAGTGCGGAACCAGACCTGGGGGTAAGTGTATACTGTGAAGGTAATTCTGATATATTGTGTGGGCCACTAGTGGGAAGAAAGGGGGTTGCAGTGTCCCAGAGGGCTGTGACCAAGTTAGTTTAACTATTGCAAACCCTGACCTCTGGGTGGAGGCACCGCCATTGGATCCAGGCCCTCAACCTGTTAGTGGCAAATCAGGCAGGGGTAGTAGCCCCTGGGATAGCGCCATCTAGGGGTTACATCTTGGAGGCTCACCGCTGGGATGGTGTGTCCTCTAGTGGCCATATTTACGAACCACTGTTAAGAAAAAAATGGGTACCCCGACAGAAGTGGCTGTGCACCGGCTGGTGGAGTGGTGTACTGGGGAGGAGATCGACCCCCAAAATGCTATGCTTATCCTGGACATCCCCCTGGGTATCAATACGGACACTGTACAGGGAGTACTTTCCAAGGTGGAAGGTTTACAAAACCCTGTGGTGGTGGGTCGGCATGCTAATCTGCTCACCCACACTTTCCTGGCCCTAGTAGAGTTTAAGGATCCCATAGATAGTTCCAAAGTGCCACAGACCATTACCCCAGAGGAGCCCTCACTGCTTGGAGAGTGATAACTAAGGACAGTAAAGACCTGGGGAATCAGCCCCACCACTATCTGAAACTTTTGAGGAGAAATTTGCTGAATGGTTGCTGGGAGAGGGAAAACTGTGGAGGACTTGAAGAAACTATTCTTGCCACCTGGGAGTGTTCCTCCCCAACACCCTCTCCTGCTCCAGTGCCCGTAATGGTGGCTGAACCAATGCAGACTCCTATTTCTGCACCTGCCATTAGTCACGACTCTTACCAAGGTTGAGGATCTTCTCTGGCACCCTCCCACCCCCAAGGGAGGATGACTGGGAGACCTGGATAGACTATGTTGCCCCCAAGTGCTAGAATGGCAATGCTCGGAAGGTGAAAAGCAAAGAGGGTTAGTGAGAGCCTCGAGGTCCTGCCTGGCTACCATCCGTGCTAAACGGGCCAGTAACCCTGAAGCGACTGCACAGGCTCATCTTGAGGCCTTGGAGAATGTGTATGGGGAGCCCAGATTCTGATGAGGACCTATGGTGGAGAGTAAGAGAAGCACAACAGTACCAAGGGAGTTGTTGTCTGTGTATGTATCTCGGCTGGAAAAATTGTTGCAAGAATGCCTCAGAAAAGGTAGTTTGCCAGCGATTGAACTGGACCGAACCAGGCTGGACAGGATCCTTAAGTCTGCCCTTCTCAGAACTGCTGTTGCTTCAGTTACACCTGGCAGATCGACTGGAATCCCACCCTCCTATGATGAGTTAATGAGAGAAATTCGAGGAGTTGAGAAAAGACGACCTCGGAGGGACCTGCACCAATAGCTGCGGCCACGACCCGAGTGACTGAGGGTGACCCATCAAGTGAAGTTCAGGGCAGAGGTTGGCAGTCAATGAGTGCTCTGACAAGGAAAAGATATGTCACAATGGGGCTAACTGTTGAGAGAGATCCGGGAATTCAAAACAGTCCTTTATGAAGGCCACGCCTGTAGGCACGGGCCCTGACCTATATCCGACTGTGAGCTGCTATGGGGGTGGGGTACCCACCCATGTATCTCCTGCTGATAACAGCTCCGAACTCTATTCCTTGACCATGGAAGTGGAGAAACTGACAAGATGTCTCCAAATGCTTATCACGCCGCAGACAGAGATGGCACCAAGGTTTCCAGTTAGTAATACCCCGCCCTGGCTCCCAGTGTGGCGCCGGCCAGCTCAAACTCCAAAAGTATGTTTTGCTATAATTGTGGGAAAGATGGGCACATGAAAAGGGAATGCCAGTCCCCAAAAGACACTGACAAAGTTGCATATAGGCTACAAGGAGAGCTCGAGAAGAAATCAGTGGTTAAGAGGTGCACGACATGATCCCAGTGAGGGCACCAAAATGCTAATTCACGCCCTTTGTGGCAAGGTCAGTTGCCCAGGCCCCACTACCGCCTCTCCAGACTGGTCCAGAATAGTGGGTCCCTCCATGGAGACCACTGTAAAGGTGAACGGAGTGTCTCAAGAGCTATATTAGACAGTGGCTCCTAAGTGACAATTATGTTCCAAGATTGGTATCAGAAGCATTTGTCAGACGTACCCTTACAACCATTAGAAGGACTGCATGTATGGGGGTTAAGTGAGAAGGCCTACCCCTATTCCGGGTATATCCGAATTTGGCTGTCTTTCCTCACCTCCGTGGCTGGAGTGGCCGAACAAGTAGAGACCCTAGCCTTAGTGTGTCCCCCACTGGACTGTATGATGGTGTCCCTTTGTTGATTGGAACAAATGCTCATATGTTCGGTAGGCTGGCACAGTTGTGTTATGAAAACAGGGGTCAAAGACTAGTAGAGCTTAAGAGTTCCGCTTTAATTAAGAAGGCCTATGAGGCACAGAGAGATGCTGAAAAACAGAACCAGAGGAACCGGTCGGAATTGTATGGAAGAAGGATCCTGAGTCTCTGATCCTGGCGCCAAATGCCCAGTGTACCTTACAGGAGAGGTCCGTATCAGAAAGGATGTTAAGAATAAAATATTAATGTTGGATGCACCAGGCGATGGAAAATTGCCAGAGGGACTGCTGGTCAAGCTTAGTATTTTGCCCGCTAGAGCCCATGCTTATGCCAGAAGGGTAATGGTCCAAGTTCATAATGTGTCTGAAAGAGACATTCGAGTAAACAGAGGTTGCATCCTGGCTAATGTGCATTGTGCAGACACTGCAGTGCTACCCAGCAGCAAGAGTTCAAGGAAGAATGACAGAGTAACGCCTGACTTGTTTGATTTCGCGACTCCCTGCCAGCTGAATGGAAAGTGAAGATCAGTGAGAAGCTTGCCCGAGAGACCAGGTGTTTTCTTTAAAGGAATGGGATGTAGGATGCGCGAAGGAGCTGAGCACAATATCGCGCTGCATGACGGAAGACCATTTCGTGAGAGGTCTCGACGCCTGGCACCTGCTGACATAGATGATGTGAGACGGCATCTGCAAGAGATGTTAGCTGCTGGTGTAATACAAGAATCCAGAAGCCCTTATGCTTCCCCATTGTGGTAGTGAGGAAAAGAATGGAACAGTAAGGATGTGTGTGGATTATCGCACCTTAAACCGCGGATCATCCCTGATCAGTACACATGCCCTGTGATTCAGGATGCTTTGACCGCCTAAACGGGAGCAAGTGGTTCTCTGTGCTGGATCTCCGCAGTGGGTACTATCAGATCCCGATGGCCCCAGAGGACCGTGAAAGACAGCCTTTATCTGTCCGCTGGCTTCTATGAATTCATGAGGATGCCTCAAGGGATTTCAGGTGCCCCAGCCACTTTTCAACGATTGATGGAGCGTGCAGTGGGGACATGAACTTACTAGAGTGCCTGGTATACCTAGATGATGTTATTGTGTTTGGCAGCTCACTGGAGGAACATGAGAGCAGATTATTTAAGGTATTGGACCGACTGGAGGACTTTGGCCTTAAACTGTCCATTGATAAGTGTCAATTTTTTCAAACATCAGTAAAGTATGTGGGACACATAGTATCCACCGAGGAATAGAGATCACCCAAGTAAAGTTGAGGCCTTGACCACCTGGCCACAGCCCAAAAATCTAAAAGAACTGCAAAGATTCCTGGGATTCTGTATATTATCGGCGCTTTATCAAGGACTATTCAAGAGTGATCCGCCCTTTACTTAACCTTACTCAAGGGTATCCCCAACCCACAAAAATACCAAAAGTCAGCCCTCAAGACTGAAAGAGTGTATTTTCATCCGAGTGAAGTATTTGGGGCCCGTGACCCTGATTGTGAGACTGCTTTTCATGAGATCATATATCAACTTACCCATGCTCCAGTGCTGGCCTATGCCGATCCAAGAAAACCTTACGCCCTGCACACTGATGCTAGCTTGCAAGGGTTGGGGCTGTGTTGTACCAAGAGCACGAGAATGGCCTGAGACCAGTGGCCTTTGCCAGTAGAAGCCTGACCCCATCCGAAAAGAACTATCCTGTACATAAGTTAGAGTTCCTAGCTTTGAAGTGGGCTATTGTTGACCAATTCCATGAGTACTTGTATGGGGCTAAAATACTAGTAAAAACTGACAATAATCCTTTGACCTATGTGCAGACCTCAGCTAAGTTGGATGCCACTGGCCATAGGTGGCTTTCTGCATTATCTACATATGACTATGCTCGAATACCGAGCAGGTCTGAACCACATAGATGCTGATGCTCTCTCCGGAGGCCTGTTCCCCAGAATGATTGGGTCCGATTGGCAGAACCTGACATTCGGCACTCTGCCGGAAGTTTGACAGGGAGGAACAAATGTCCACGGACGCAGTGGACTGCATGGTGGATTGCTTGGGAGCCTCTGAGAATTGCATACCTGCTGCTTATTGCCACTTTTCTGCAATAGACATTGGTGCACTGCCTCAGCTGGACAATGACAGTATTCGATGGCTCAACTCACGATCCCATGATCAAAGCAGCTTTAGAAGCCCTCTATGCAGGAAAAGATGTGTCCAAATTACGCCCACTGATTTGAGAACTGCACTGTTATACAAAGAAGGTCCTAAGTTGAAACTGATCAATAAACTGTTATACAGAGAAACAGTAGACAGGGGGACAAAGACAAACAACAACTAGTGCTGCCCACTGCCTTTGAGACTCAGTACTGAGGTCCTTGCACAACCACATGGGGCACCTTGGTATAGACAGAACACTTGACTTGGTGAGATCCAGATTCTATTGGCCTAAGATGGGGCTGATGTGGAGCAACACATTCGAACTTGTAGTCGCTGCTTACAGAGGAAAGCTTTGTCCAGAGGGCTGCCCCTTGTTAACATCACCACCAGTGCACCCATGGAGCTGGTCTGTATTGATTTTCTAAGTTTGGAGTCAGATCAAAGAAATATCAGTAATGTGCTGGTGGTCACTGACCATTTCACGAGATATGCCCAAGCTTTCCCCACCAAAGACCAGAAAGCATCCACTGTGGCCAAAGTACTTGTAGAAAACTTTTTTGTTCACTATGGGGCTCCACAAAGAATCCATTCTGATCAAGGGAGAGACTTTGAGAGTCGTCTGATCAAAGAGATGCTTTCTCTGTGGGGAGTGCGAAAGTCCAGAACCACTCCTTACCACCCCCAGGGGACCCACAGCCTGAACGTTTCAACCGCACTTGCTAGATATGCTAGGCACCCTGCACCCAAAGGACAAGCCTAGATGGAGCCAACAAATTAGCACCCTGGTACATGCTTATAACTGCACCAAAGTGATGCCACTGGATTCTCCCCTACCGCCTGATGTTTGGAAGAGAAGCTCGACTACCAGTAGATGTGTTTTGGGGTCTCTCCTGATGGGGTTCAGGCTGACAACTATTTACAGTATGTGCAAAAGTTAAAGGCCCAGCTAACTCATGCGTACTAACTGGCTCAAACCATGGCTGCCAAAAGAAATCTGGCCAACAAAGAAAGGTATGATAAAAGGTGAAAGCACAGGAACTCCAGGAGGGAGATCGGGTATTGCTAAGAAATCTGGGACTGCATGGCAAGCACAAGATTGCTGACAGATGGCACCATCTCCCTCACATTGTAGTGGGCAAACTAGATGATCTGCCAGTGTACAAAGTAAGGCCTGAGAATAATTCAAAAGATGTAAAACAATGCATAGAAATCATTTACTGCCCATTGACAAATCTTAATTGAGTCTGAGCCCCTAGAAGATGCCCCTCTGACCAGTGACTAGAGCTGCTGCTAAGAAAAGATCAAGAAAGTCTGCACCTACAGAAGCAAAGTTAAAGTGTTCCCTCCACAAGTCCCAGTTGAGCATGACTGTCAGTCCATATCGAAGAAAGTGAGAGTGACTTTGAATACTATCCTTCTACAACTGAGTCAATTGTTTCGGGCAATCCCCTAGTCAATACTGGAGACAAAGCTGGGCCTTCTGACTGTTTAAGCCCCAGCTTCATCCCTGGAGCCAATGCTCCCAGAAAGTGAAGTGCAAAGCATCAGATCAGATGAAATGGAATCATTGTGCATGGTTGAACTGTTTGAGCTTTCAGGGAGGAAAATGATAGATTGGGCAGACTGGTGATACACCAACAAGAAGAGTATTTTGAGTGCCCTGACAGTCCACTGCCAGTGTCCGAAAGCTCTCCATGCGAGCCAAATGTTGTGGACTCAGAAACTGTAACTCCTGGAGCTGAAAGTGCCCCAAGTTCTAGCCTCTACCCCATGGAGACTCCCTGACAAGTGTGGACAATGCTGAAAATGAGGCTCAGAGTGCAGAGACTGTAACAGTTCCCCAGAAAGACTGGTCGAGCTGTAAAGCCTGTGGTGCACCTCAGTTATGATTCCCTTGGGAGGCCTGTGGATTTGCCTCTCAATGTTGTCCATAAAGGAGTGTATGTCCCCGAGCTCACTGCCCAAACTGAGCATCAGTGCTAACTCCAAGTTACTTGTGTTGCCCTTCTATATGGTGCCCTGCCCCATCCAGCCCCAAGGTAACTGATAGGAAGGGCCCCTCTTCAGGTTTCATGTACAAGAGGTAATAACTTGAGTTATGGTACAATGTGTATGTAATACTGTGTAAAGAGTGACGTACTGCAATGTTTCAGAAATGTGTTCTTGGTAAAATGATATATTGACTGATGATTACATGTGCGAGCCTAATGCAAATGTATATGGTTGCAGTTGAAACTTATGGGGGTACTTGCTTGACGCGGACGTCAAGCTTTCCCAGGCCAGGAAGGGTGTAACCCCCCTGCAAATGGGGGTTCCCAAAAGACTTCCAGGAGCTTGCTTGAATGCTCCAAGCCTGAATGGTGTTTGGCATTTAAGCCATTTATCAGTGAGTGTTTTTAGAGCCTCTGGTACTGTCTCTTTAAGAGCTGTCTGCTTGCAGACATAATTAGTTTGTATGGGGGACTGTGTGCTTCTCTGAGTACCACTCGAGCTGCTGCCAATTCACTTAATTTTGCAGTCACTAGGAGTGCAAAGGAACCTATCTGAAAGATGTAACTGTTTCCAGAAATTATTTAGAGTAATAATGAAATTACAGTTTGTCTAACCTGCTTTTGCAGTCAGAACTGTGTCTGCTAGTTCCCCATTCTAGTTTTGAACTGCTGAACTGGACCAATCAGTGTGGGGTAAGCTAGCTCTAAAATGGTGCCTTGGACGAATCAGAACTTGACTCATAATCTGAGCCAGCCACAAGAGGATTGTATGGGCAGTGACTCTGGGAGATGTAGTTTAGACTTCAGTGCCTTTTGGACCAACAGCAGCAGTCTATTGTGAGTGACAGCCAATCCAGTCAAGAACTGGGAGGAACTCAAAGGAAGTGCCCGGTTTTGTCGGTTGGAGTTCAGTTGAGCTTTGGCAGTGAAGAAGGAAGGAGCCCTGTGCTTTTTCAGTGTGCAGTTTTAGTCAAAAACGTGTAAGGCCCAGAGTTCCGTCTGCAGCTTGTGTAACAGCTTGTTAGGACTGAACTGCCTGTGAAAGAATCAAAGGATCTCTGAAGAGTAGAAACCAGGCTCACCCTGTAGAAGACTGGAAGAATTGCTGAAAATTGCACTCGGTCTGTCAGGAACTGAATCTGTGTGTTCTCCCGGTATTGTGCAGTAATTGCGATCGGATACAGATGCAGCCTGCCTGGTATAGTACTTTCTTTATATGGATGTGTGAAGAGGTTTGTGTACCTCAAGTGAGCCCTGCTGACATTGAAGGACCCTATCTTATTTGGAGGTCGTGAGTACTAATTCAGGGTTGCTCCTGTTGAATTGCCACATTAAATCCAAATGGAATTACTGTACTGCTGACTGTTTAATTCTCCTTTCTCTGTGAAAGGCCCTACCAGCTGCCAGGTTTGGACTAGCTACTAGGGCTTGGGTACCCAGGACAGTAACTGATAGGGATAGGCCTGCACAGAGCCATAGGTAGATTATTAGAGTGATAAGCTAATTAACCTGATTTCCCCGTCCTTGTTATATCCCCTAAATAAATCAGAGCTGCTTGTTTCAGCAAAGTTATACTGCCTGAGGTATTTGTCTATGTTAAAGTACTGTACTGTGATTGTTGCACTGTATCTCATTTCACAGGAGGTCCCAGTGCCGGAACCAGACCTGGGGGTAAGTGTATACTGTGAAGGTAATTTGATATATTGTGTGGGCCACTAGTGGGAAGAAAGGGGTTGCAGTGTCCCAGAGGGCTGTGACCAAGTTAGTTTAACTATTGCAAACCCTGACCTCTGGGTGGAGGCACCCGCCATTGGATCCAGGCCCCTCAACCTGTTAGTGGCAAATCAGGCAGGGGTAGTAGCCCTGGGATAGCGCCATCTAGGGGTTACAATTAAATGTTTGGAGTGGCTTGTGTTCCGGGGTCTATATGGTGAACTTCTCCACTAAAAGTAAAATCTTACAAGTTGCATGTAACCCCTAGGGGGCGCTACCCTTAGGGCTATTACCCCTGCCTGCCTCCACTGAGACAGGGTGAGGGGCCCAGATCCGTTGTCGGGTGCCTCCACCCAGAGGTTGGGGTTAAAATGGTTGAGACCGCCTCGGTTACAGCCCTCTGGGTTACTGCAACCTCCTTTTTGTCCCGCTAGTGGCTCACACTGTGTACCAACAATTCTTTTCACCCGTACACTTACCCCCCCCCCCCGGGTAGTATCTCTCCGCTCACTCCGGGGACCCCCTGTAAAGTAAGGTACAATTATGTCACAGTCACTATGCAGCAGTTCACCCGGGATGCACTAACCAGCCAGGATGTAGTTGCAAAACGATAATCTGATTTATTAAAGGGGGGGATAACAAGGAAGGGGGGTAAATCAGGTTAATTAGCTTATGCTAATATTAGCTACCTAGGGCTCTGTGCACAGGCCTAACCCTTGAATTTACTGTCCCTGGGTACCCAAGCCCTAACGGCTAGTCCAAACGTGGCAGCTGGTTGGGGCCCTTAACACAGATAAACATTACAGTCCTGAGCAGGTCAGAATAGGAGGAAAGTTTAATTAGGCAGTCAGCAGTATAACAATGCACTGGAAACCACTGTGTACACACTCTGCATGGAGCTACCCTGAATCAGTACTCACAACCCCAGCCAATAACGATTCCTTCAACACTGCCAGGACGGAGCCCGAACTTCACCAGCCTTCTCACACATTTATATGGCAACAACAGAGGGGTACCATACCAGGCAGCTGCTTTCAAACCATCACAAATTGCAGAAGAACTCAAACAGCGAATGGCAGTTTCAACAGTACAGGCGGACCGAGCGCGACTCGGCAATTCTCTCCAGTCCCTTCAGGTTGAGCCTGGTAGGTAGCTGGGCTGGCACCAGCCTCCTCCGACCACGCCGGGCGGATTTAGTCCGAGTTCTCACAAGGGCAAAACGCCACTTCCAGGCCTTCCCAACACTCCCACAGCGCAGAAGCACAGAGCTCCTCTCCTCACCTCAGCCACAACGCATCTCCCCACAACAGCCAGGGGCTCTTCCTTCAGTTTGGGCGCTACCCGCTTCTATTGGCTGGCTGAACATGCCAGTCATTTCCTCCTGCCCTCAGTGATGCGTAAAAGCACCATAGCCCATAATGCCTTTCCCAGAATACAAGCAGTCCCTCTATTGGTCAGCCAACTCTGTAGGGTCCCGAGGTACTGATTGGCCCAATTCAGCAGTTCTGGAGCAAAATGGAGGAGGCAATCAAACAGTCTTTACTGCAAAGGAAGACAGGTTAGAACAACCATGTTATCATTATTATTTTACATCATTTCCATCCAACAATCATATCCCCCAAGAGAACTCCCTCTGCACCACTAGCGATGGCAGAAGGGAGTCATTCTTTCAGTGTCCCGGGCGAGACTCTGGCATACAACCACACAGTCCCCCTCCATTTTAGTTACTTACGGCTGCAACAAGCAGCCCTTAAAGGGACAGCTTATGGAGGCTTTTAGGAGCGTAACTGTTCCTATTTAAGCGGGCGATGCTGATTACCGACCAGGCAGGAGCATAAACGAGCCCGAGAAAGTATTACTTAACCCCCATTCACAAGGGGTTACATGCAGATGTTTACAGGGCAGTTTTTGATTTCTGCTAAATACTGGATAATAGAGGCAGTGATATTCACTGCGCAGTTCATATTACAGGGTTCTGCTACTCTCTCTCGGACTAGGGTTTTAGTCTTGGTTTTATGGCTTTGAATTTTATGAATAAACCTACACGGTTTTGTTTCTTTCTCTGGTCACACAAAATGTTAGAAGAGCCATAACTGAAAGGGGGTCGTATCAGCACTGAATGTGAGTTAACATGTTTGACTAATAATTTTTATTTGGAAACAACCACCCATAGTTTTGTAAGGTGCAGCATATATTGGACAATATAATTTTTGGACTTTAAATTATGGGAATACCCCCAAATCTGTAATCCTGATTGTCACACCTACCTCTGGCACCCTTCTCCACCAAAGAGTCTCCATCCCCTCTCTCTCTCATCCCATTCTGTCCTATGGTGACTGCCCAGAAGGCACCAACACATGACTAGTATTCCCTACCATGTCTGCTTTCACACTGCCATGCCCCTAATTTCCAGCACATTACATGTTTTCACTTCTCTCCCTTTTCTAAGCCTTTACTAGCTGTACCTCAGCTGACTACTAGCTGGCGGCCATCCTCTTCTTAGCACTGTCAGTCCCCTCCCACCAGCTCCCCATCCTGCCTCTTTACCTGCCCCTATAATTTGCAACTAACACAATCTACATACTGTAGGCAGCTGCCTTCTCCACATGCCTACACTTCTACCCCCAACCTCAACAGCCTGCATCATCCCTCACCCCCTTCCCCCTCCTGTTTGACAACACCTTTGTGGGTGGCTACTGTAATCTGCTATGGCACCTACTACTGTTGAAGCTACTAAGTAACTGTGTAAATGCTGCAAATTTTGTAACTTCTAGCGCCATATTTATTTTATGTTTACTGTACCTGTACTAGCAGAGTATTGTTATCACATTGTCTTTTGCACCTGTACTTTGTCTACAACTGACTTGGAGACTTTGTAAAGGAGCCCCATAGCTCAAAGATTATAATCTGAAACTGAAGTAAATAAAATAGACTAAGTATACTGTGTACAATGGAGGTATCATTTGCTAATTGCTGTGATCTCTTGCATGAGATGATTATATGTAATTGTTTTTATCATAAAAGCAATAAAATATGCCGGCCCAGTGGCGCTGAGGGTGGAGGCGCTGGACGCCACACCTCACTCCACACCAGTGACCTGGGTTTGGGAATGGACTCCGGCCACTGGGGGTCAGCAGGGGAGGAGAGGGATTGAGTGTCCGATGGACTGCTCTCCCTCTCCGGGGTGGAGGGCTTGCAGTTGTCGCCGCACTTGTGGCCCTTAGCGGAGGCTGGGGGTCGTGCATTGGCACTGTACAATACAGGGGGTGAGTTGGGGCACGGCGCCAGGAAGGAGCGTGCGTGGAAGCTTGCACGCTTCTTCCACTGGCGTCATTGCATGCCCCACTCACAAGGGGCTCAGAACAGGGAAAATGGCGACAGGTCACGGTGGCTTGATGGCCGTTCCACGGGATGCCCGGCTTCCGGGGCATCGCTGTGTACTGGATCAAGTCCTGGTAGGAGAGAGCAGGGGGTTCTCCACCACCCCGTTGCGGGGAGGTAAGACAGCCGGGGTCCAACTGGACAGCGGCTGAATGAATGGTATGCAGTGACATAACATAGAACATAGAAGCATAGAATTTGACGGCAGATAAGGACCACTTGGCCCACCCAGTCTGCCCATTTCCCTACCTAATGGATAAGCTGCAGATCCTAGTTAACCATCAGCCTACTTCTTCCTACCCCCAACCCCTAGAATTGCCTTATGACTGTCCCTTGCATGCTTGAATTCCACCACTGTTTTTGACTACACAACCTCCTCTGGAAGGCCGCTCCATGCATCCACAACCTCTCTGTGAAAAATACTCTTAAATTACCTCTGAGCCTCCCATCTTCATATTGTACCCCTTGTTCTTGCACACTCTTTTTGAAAGATGCTATCGCCTTGGACTTTGTTGATTCCCTTTGAGGTACTTGAAAGTTTCTATCATGTCCCCCCTTTCCTCGAGGCTATACATATTAAGCTCCTTAAGTCTCTCTCATATGTCTTCCAGTGCAGACCCTGCACCATTTTAGTTGCCCTCCTCTGACAGCTTCCATCCTGTCTATGTTCTTTATGGAGAATGGGTCTCCAGAACTGCACGAGTACTCCAGATGGGGTCTTACCAGTTGTCTGTACAGAGGATAATAACTTTCTGTTTTCTACTGGTGATGCCG
Organism: Neoceratodus forsteri; assembly: GCA_016271365.2. NCBI lineage: Eukaryota > Metazoa > Chordata > Ceratodontiformes > Ceratodontidae > Neoceratodus > Neoceratodus forsteri. The sequence goes on along the minus strand of CM057452.1, from coordinate 552,534,019 downwards.
CCTCCCTATGCATCCCAGTATCCCCAGCCCTCCTTGCTGCCCTCTCACATTGCTTGCCCACCTTTAGGTCATCTGATATGACTACCCCAGGTCCCTTTCCATTTTTGTTGTTGTTGATATCTCACCCCCATTGTGTACTTCTTCCCTGGGTTTTTGTTTCCAGGTGCATTACCTTGCACTTCTTAGCATTGAATCTAAGCTGCCATACATTTGACCATTCCTCTAACCTTGCCAAGTCCCTTCTCATCCTTTCCACCCCACCTTGTGCATCAACTCAGATGCAGATTTTTGTGTCATCTGCAGAGACATACTTTTCCTTCCAGTCCCTCTGCAATGTCACTTATAAAGACATTGAAGAGGACCGGTCCTAATACTGAACCCTGCGGTACCCCACTAGTAACCCCCCTTTCTTCAGAGTGGACTCCATTTACTGTTACTCTCTGTGTCCTATTCTCCAGCCAATTCTTTACCCAGATATAGATGGCAGACTGGGAACCAAGGTAGAAGAAACAACATTAACAAAAAAAGGAAAAGCAGTGAAATATAATAAATAATAAAAAAAGTATACTTTGTTAACCATGTTTTAGAGAATTTCTGTTGTAGCAAGATTTTAAGATCATTATCAGATTCATATTATACAATGCAAGAAGATTTCCTGGACTCTGATTGGTCAGTGTGTGTTTGTTACAGTGAGGATATCTGAGCACAACCTCACAGCACCAAGTCCAAACATACAAGTGACTGTATATCATATTGAATAACAAACCACGGCTTCTAACCAAGAGAGCTTGAAGCCTTGTAATTATAAAACTGAACCAAAAGCTTAGCTTCATTTTAAAACCTTATTTACTTATATTGTGGGGAGCACACATTTTTGTCATGGCTAAAACATTTCATAGTTAGGCAGAGAACAAGTATCAGAACATATCCTTTGTAGTGTGGGCACATTTCTTTTATAGTATCAGTTTTACAGTTTTATTTTTTTATGAGGAAACACAGCACATATGACTGCACTGCATCATGGGTATGCAGATACCCAATTGCCTTGTATTGCATAACACACTACAGTGATAAAAGAAAATTGATTATTTCCATACCCATGATGCAGTGCTTTCACATGGGGAGTGTGTCTTCCAAAAAAAAAAATGTCATTAGAAACATAGACTTTGACGTCAGATAAGGACCGCTTGGCCCACCCAGTGTGCCCATTTCCCTACCTGTTGAATAAGCTGCAGATCCTAGTTAACTAACAGCCTACTTCTTCCTACCCCCACCAGAATTGCCTTATATCTGTCCCATGCATTCTTGAATTCTCCCATTGCTTTTGGCCCCACAGCCCTCTCAGGAAGGCCGTTCCATATGTCCACCATCCTCTCCATGAAAAAATACTTCCTCATATTGCCCTTCATCCGTCCCCCAAATTGTGCCCCCTTGTTCAAACAACACAAAGTCTTGCTGTATTCTGACTATATGCAGTTAGCCCCAGCACTTGAACTGCTCCGGAGAGTAAAGGGTTAATTATGTGCCCAGGTATAGAACGTTAAGCTTGAGCTCGGTTTTCAAACCTCTGTCCCTGGTACTCCTCAGTGTAACCATTGGATTCTTTACTCTGCCTAACTGTGAAGTCGCTCCGGAGATCTCTCCTTCGCTACAGTTCAGTTGAAGTAAAATTGGTCGGTTTACAACTGTTTTTCTTCTTTCATTTCAGTATTCACGTCTCTGTCTATGGTACAGTAAGTGTAGCTAGTAGGTAGTTAAGAGTTTTATTTACTAGAAATTGTTTTTTGTTCAGTTTTCTCCTGGTCAGTCCAGTTGGGAACCGAAACAAATTCTATTTGGTTTAATTCTTGTCATTTGTTCATTTACTGTTGTGGTTTCCGGTACTTATCGGTTCCTAAAAAAACAGAGTGCTTTCTTCATTTTTTTAAGCGACCCGTGACACGGTTGGAACTGATAGGTGTGTAGTTGCTTGGCTTAACCGCTGTTAAGGGCAACTTTTTTGAATCCGGCGTGTCTGAGAAACCCAAAAAGAAAACCAGTCCCACTGGGTCTGTGCACTGCACCGAGTGTGGGGAGGCTTTCGCTAAGGCTGATCCCCACCTCATCTGTGTTTTTTGTCTGGCGTTTGATCACCTCAAAGAAGACTGCCAAATCTGTAAAAACTTTCCTAAAGCCACTTTGGAAAAATGTTTAAGTAGGCTGAAGGAAAGGAAGGCCAAGTCCGCTGATCCGGATGGCCAGCCCGGTTCGGTTCCGACTGAACCAGAGGGGGTGCCCACTGACCTGGGTGATACCTCCTCGGGCCAAAGGAGAGCCGACTCTGTGGAGTCAGTTCCGTCTAAGAGAAAACACAAGTCAGCCAGTTCGGATCCCTGTTCCCATGTTCTGACCGCTGAAGAAATTGCGAAAGTGATTACTATTGTGCAGTTGCTTTGCCCGGTTCTGAACAAACCGACACCGACTCAAAGACTATTGGTTCGGTCGAAATAGTTGCTTCTGAAATTGAACCTGAAGCATTCTATGAGAGTGATTGGGAAGGAGATGAAGAATATGAAGAAGAGGAATATGAGGGCCTAGATGAGCCAGTAGAGCCTGACATCTCCCCAGACAGGCCTTCCAATGTGTCTCCTCCCAGACTTTCTGAGTCCCCCTCCCATTTCTTGTTCTACAAGAAAGTGGCTGATACTCTTCAGATTGCATTGGAAGAGGCTGAACAGGATCATGATGAACCTGACTTTGTTGAAATGATGGATGTCCCAGAGTCAAAGAGAGTGTCTATCCCTCTGCATAAATCACTGGGGAAACAGACACAGAAAATTCTGCAGTTTCCAGCATCTATACCTCCTGTGGATAAAAGGATGGACAGGAGGTATACCTTGTCAGGTCCTGGAATGGAATTCCTTACAAATCATTGCAGCCATGTTGGGGTAGTTTAAGCTGCAGCCTGTGACAAGGCTAACATTCCCCTGGCATCTCACCCCCCTCCCCCCGATAAGGATTCCAGGAAAGTGGATGCCATGGCTAAAAAACAATACTTGGCATCCTTTCTGGGACTCAGGCAAGCTAGTTACATGGCATATACAGCCAGATACCAGAAGTCTATGTGGGATACGGTTCTGGAGCCGGGTAAGAATGCCCCTCCCCAGCTGGCCAAGGAGCTGGAGCAGGTGGCTGTAGATGGTATTGAAGCATCCAAAGTTCAATTCCATGCTGTTGTAGACTCGAATGATGTACATTCCAGGGTCATGGCTACATCTGACTCCATGAGGAGATTTGCTTGGCTCTGATATACCAGTTTACCACAGGATACCCAGACTAAGGCTGTGGATTTTCCTGTTGTTGGTAACCCTCTGTTTGGGGAGCAAACAGAGAGGTACATGAAGAAGATGGATGAGTACAGGACCACCTACAGGAGTGCTGCAGTCAAAGAGAAGCAGGCCACTCCCCAGAAGCAGCAATTTAGGGCTGGCAGGGGCAGGGCTTTTCACAGGCCTTTTCACCAAGCCCAGGCCTCCTCTTCTTTCCAGCAGGGGGGGTTCTTTGGGGGAAGAGGCAGACGAGGATGACCAGGACCCCATCATCCACTCAGTCTAAGCCCCCTGCCAAGCAGACGCCTGAGGTGTCAGTCAGGGTCACCTCCCCCGCACCAGTAGGGGGCAGGCTGGCTTACTACTTCCAGGCTTGGAAGTCTGTTACTTCAGACAAATAGATCCTGGAAGTAGTGAGCCAGGGATTTGCTCTCAGTTTCAAAAGATTCCCAAAAATGAGAGCAAAGTCTTTCAGTCCTCCCTCTCACTTGGAGACAAAGGCCTTAGAGGCAGAAATCTTCTCTCTACTGCTTCTTCAAGCAGTAGAGAAAGTACCTCTTTGTCACAGGGGAAAAGAACTGTATTCCAGATACTTCCTTACCCCAAAAAAGACAGGGGAGTGGTGACCCATCCTAGATCTAAGATACCTGAACAAACATATACTAAAGCCAAAGTTCAAAATGGTGACTCTGGGAATAATTATTCCCTCTCTGAGACCAGGAGACTGGCTAACCTTTCTGAATCTCAAGGATGCCTACTTCCACATACCTATCAGACATTCCCACAGAACATACCTCAGGTTCAAGTTGCCCTCCGGTCATTACCAGTTCAGAGCAATACCTTTCGGTCTAGCATCTGCTCCAAGGGTGTTCACCAAGGGTATTGCAGTAGTGGTGGCCTTTCTCAGGAGACAGGGTATGCTGCTGTTTCCATATCTGGACGACTGGCTCATAGTGGGTCAGTCCTCAGACCAAGTCAAGTCAGCTCTAGAGGTCGCTCAAAAGCTTATAGACTCCGTAAGATTCATTCTGAACTTAGAGCAGTCTGTTTTGGAAATGGCCCAGCTTCTCACTTGTACAGGGATGGAACTAGACACTGTCCAGGCAAGGGCATTTCTCCGTCTTTCAAGAGTACAATCCCTTATCACTCTGGCTTCCTCTTTTCACCCTCTAGTGTCTCAGCCAGCCAGACACTTCCTTCAGTTGCTAGGCCACATGGCAGCTTCCACTGCTGTGGTACAAGGGGCAAGATTTCAAATGAGAGAGATTCAGTTTCATCTGAGATCTTACTGGTCTCAGAAAAAAGATCCTCTCTCCAAATTGGTTCCAGTGTCTCATACTCTGGTTCAGGCTCTCCAGTGGTGGCTGGTGGCGGACATTCTAAGACAAGGTGTCCCCTTCCTCAGTCAGGCTCCTTTAGTGGTTCTCAACACAGATGCCTCTTTACTGGGATGGGGAGCCCATCTGGACCATCTTACTGCTCAGGGAACCTGGTCTCCTCAGAGGTCTCTTCTGCACATAAATCTTCTCAAACACAATGCTATCTTTCTAGCACTTCAGACATTCTCAAACACTATTCAGGGGAAAGTGGTGCAGATCAAGACAGACAATACCACAACCATGTGATACATCAAAAATCAGGGAGGCACTCGGTCCTTGGCCTTGTGCACAGAAGCCATGAAAATATGGTCTCTAACTTATTCCCTTCAGGTTTCCCTGATAGCTGTACATCTCCCAGGGAAGGACAACATACTAGCAGATGCTCTCAGCAGGATTTCTCAAGGTCACCACAACTAGGCCCTAAATCCTCGGATTCTTCAGGTCATTTTCAAGAGGCGGGGCACTCCAGAGATAGAGCTCTTGCAGCTCTGGACAATTACCAACTTCCTCTGTTTTGCTGTAGACCCCCTCTTCTGGGATCTGTTTGTCCCCCAGGATGCTCTACTATTGAATTAAACAAGCATGTTTCTGTATGCTTTTCCTCCTTTTCCTCTGATATTCAGAGTCCTGATCAAGATCAGATCTCAGCCTTGCAAAGTTATTCTGGTGGCTCCAGATCAGGCCAGAAAGCCATGGTAACCCCTATTATTGTCCATGTCAGTGACAATACAACTGTGTCTTCACAGACAGTACAATCTCCTCGCCTCTTTGCAGGGGAGGATACTGTATCCCAATCTTCAGACTCTCAGACTCAAAGCCTGGCTGTTGAAGAGCTAGAATATGCAAGCCTACAACTTTCCCAATCAGTCTTGGACATTCTTAAGGTTAGTAGAAAACCTTCTACTAGGAAAACTTGAAATTCCAAATGGAAGAGATTTGGTTTCTGGTGTTCTCAGAGACATATTCAGCCAGATTCAGCTGCTATTGCCAATACTTTGTATTATTTAGTGCATTTTAACAGTTTAGGCCTTAGGCCTACTACTCTTAAGGTACATTTGGCAGCCATCTCTGCTTTTCTTTCAGCTGGGAAGGGCTCTTCCCTAGCCTCTCATCCAGTTTTCAAGAAATTCTTCAAAGGTCTGGTTCGCATTAATCCTCCTTTTAGGGAGCCTACTCTTGTTTGGGACCTGAATATCTGTATTGCACAGCTTATGTAGCCCCCTTTTGAACCATTATCTTAAGCTGAGCTGAAGTACTTGACTTGGAAAACTGTATTCCTGGTAGCCATTACTTCTGCCAGGAGAATCAGTGAATTACAGGCCTTAACAGTGGAACCTGGTAGTTTCACAGGGATATGGTGGTCCTTTGAACCAACAGAAAGTTCCTTCCCAAGGTGGTATCAGACTTTCGGTTAAATCAGTCTGTGTCATTGCCTGTATTTTTTACTGACCATTCTTCCTCTGTGGAGAGAAGACTACACAGTCTCGATGTGAAGAGGGCCCTTAATTATTATATTGAAAACACTAAGGCCCATAGAAATGACTGTTCAGTTGTTTCTCACTTATGGAGAAGTGGGAAAAGGTAAACCTGTTACTAAGAGAACTATTGCCAGGTGGCTTGTCTCCTGTATCCAGTTCTGCTATTCAAAATTGGGGAAAGAGCCACCCTCAGGCCTGAGGGCTCACTCCACTAGAGATACAGCTGTTTCGGTCGCAGAAGCTAGAGACACATCCTTAGTGGAAATCTGTAAAGCAGCCACCTGGAAAACTATTCACACATTTACCGAGCATTACTCTCTTGACATCCAGTCAAGAAGTGATGCTAGGTTTGGCACAGCAGTGCTTCAGAGTCTGTTCCCAAAATAGGTTCTGTAACTCCCTCCTCCAAGGGGGTACTGCTTGGTAGTCTGCATATAGTCAGAATACAGCAAGACTTCATGTTGTTTAAAGAATAAATTACTCACCGTAGTAATGTTGTTTCTTCTAATGGAGTCTTGCTGTATTCTGACCTCCCTCCCTCCCTGCCTCCCCTTCTGGAACCTAGTTGTTTTGGGATGTGGTCTGCCAGATGCAGTGCTGCACCCCAGAGGTGTACTTTGGTTACTTCTTTTTTTAGCTTGAGGTTTTTATGGTTAATTATTCAAGAAGATATTGTTTTTGTTTCACTTCCTACTTGGATTCTTTCTGGGGTTCTTGACTTGAGTCTTTTTGACCCTAAAAATATGTTGATTGCCCTTTGGCAAAAAAGCAAAAAACAATTTCTATATTGTTAGTTAGTTAGCACAGTGCTCGTAAGAACCTGATGGTTACACTGAGGAGTACCAGAGACAGAGGTTTGAAAACTGAGCTGGAGCTCAAAGTTCTAAATCTCGGCATAGAGTTAACTGTTTACTCTCTGGAGCAGTTCAAGTGCTGGAGCTAACTGCATATAGTCAGAATACAGCAAGACTCCATTAGAAGAAACAACTTTATTATGGTGAGTAATTTTTTCTTCTTGCACATCTCTTTTTCTGAAAGATGCTACCCTCCTGGACTTTGTTGATTCCTTTGAGGTACTTGAAAGTTTCTATCATGTCCCCCCTCTCCCTCCTTTCATCGATGATATACATATTAAGCTCCTTTAGTCTCTCTTCGTATGGCTTCTGGTGCAGACTCTGCACCATTTTAATTGCCTTCCTCTGGACTGTCTCCATCCTGTCTATGTACTTGAGGAGATGGGGTCTCCAGAACTGCATGTAGACTCCAGATAGGGTCTCACCAACTGTCTGTACAGAGGGATAACAACTTCCTGTTTTCTACTGGTTATGCGTCTTCCTATACATCCCAGTATCGCCCCAGCCCTCCTTACTGCCTTCTCACATCGTTTGTTTACCTTTAGGTCATCTGATATGACTACCCCCAGATCCCTTTCCATTTTTGTTGTTTTTAGTACCTCCCCCGCCATTGTGTACTCTTCCTCTGGGTTTTTGTTTCCCAGGTGCATTACTTTGCACTTCTTTGAACTGAATCTAAGCTGCCATACTTTTGACTATTCCTCCAACCTTGCCAAGTCCCTGCTCATCCTTTTCACCCCCCCTTGTGTATCAGCCTTGTTGCAGATCTTTGTGTTGTCTGCAAAGAGGCATACTTTTCCTTCCAGTTCCTCCGTAATATCACTTATAAAGACATTAAAAAGGACCGGACCCAGTACTGAACCCTGCAGTACCCTGCTAGTAACCCCTCTTTCTTTGGAGTGGACTCCATTTACTATTACCCTCTGTGTCCTGTTGTCCAGCCAATTTTTTACCCAGGCTACCAACCTGGGACCCACTCCAGGTTGGCTAATTTGTTTATTAATCTTTTGTGTAGGACTGTGTCAAATGCCTTGTAAGTCTAGGTAGGCCATGTCCACAGACCCTCCCTGGTCTACTACTGTACTTTGGTTACCCAGTCAAAGAAATCTGTTAGATTCGACATGACCCTTTCCACTGTGAATCCGTGCTGCCTTGAGTCATGTGCCCCTCTGGCCTCTAGGTACTCAACAGTTCTCTCTTTCAGCAGAGATTCCATCATTTTCCCAACCACTGAAGTCAAACTAACAGGTCTGTAGTTTCCTGCCTATGCTTTGCTCTCACTTTTGTGAAGGGGAATCATATCTGCCCTCCTCCAGTCCTTAGGTACCACACCATCCTCCCATGATTTGTTAAAAAGGGTAATTAGTGGTGTCACTAGTTCTTTCCTTAGTTCTTTTAGAATCAATCAATCAATCAAAATCTTTATTTATCCAGGCGAGCATCATTGAGCAGAGCTCTTTTACAAGATGGGCCTGGTTAGAACAGGATCCGGTAACATCCATCATAAAAACATATAAATAAGTATATAAACACAAACACAATGGGGCAGTAATAGGGGAGTCAAATGATAAAAGGAAGACGAGGCAAGCCATAACAGAGGAGGATTCAAATACAAGGGGGCAGGTCCACCATTGAACCATACAACTGTATATAAACCATGTTCTCTGTATAGAAGTACCAGTTAGTTCATTTACCAGGGGCAGTCACTAGTACTAGCCATGAAAATGGCTTGGAGAACCACCAACTAATGGCAGATGGGGTACCAGGAGGGGTATGTAATATGTAAGTGAAGGATAAACATTGTGAGAAGTGAAGTCCCAAGGATAGGTCGGTAGAACTGATGTGGCGGTGGGGGCCTATGGGGAGAGGGAAAGGGGAGTTAGGACTTTTATAGTATGATTGCATGTAGATTGTGGATGAGTACAGTATAGAGTTGTGGAGAAAGCGGGAAGATAGACCAGTATCAAAGGGAGGACAGAGGCATCAAGGTGTTACATGAAAGCATGATGAATCGCATCAGGGCCCATTGCTTTGTCCACCTTCTGTTTTAGGAGTTCTTTCAGAACACTTTGAATGGACTGGTATTGACCCCCCCTATCCAGAGTGCTTCTATTGACTGGCTTAGGTACCTTCCCCTCTTCTTCTTTTGTGAATACTGAGCAGAAATATTCATTTAATATCCCTGCTTTTTCACTGTCACCCTCTGCCCACTGACCCTCCCCTTTATTAAATTAAAAAATAAAACTGTACAACTGATACTATAAAATGGATGTCCCCACACATAAAAGGGATGTTCCAACACTTGTTCTCTGCCTAATAGCCTGCTTCATGTGTTCATTTGTGTCCCTACAATATTAATAAATGAGAGACATTTGTATACTATCAATAATGCACTCCAGAGTGTGGGTTGTGCTGGGATAACCTCACTTCTGGGGGTGTTCAATGCACCCGGCCCTTGGCCTTGTGCCCAGCCACCCCAGACATGAGGTTATCTCAGCACAATCCACACCCTGTCATGCATTATTGTTTAATTATTACTAAACAGCAGTCGAAAACAGAGAGAAATAAGTAACACTTTCAGGAACCAAATTCCCCTTAGATGGTTTGAGAGAGAGAGAAAAGAGAGATTGAGTTCGAAGGCACTGTTCCATGATCTGAAAGAGAGTGAAAATAATAGTGTTAACCATACACTCAACCAGATGTATTTTTTTGGACAAAACAAATCTATCCAACATATAACAGATGATCAAGATGTCTGAAACAATTTCCATGCAGATTCTTGTTCAGTCCTTTAGATTCCGTGTCTCTCACGCCATCCATCATTTGCATTCTTTTTGAGTGGTGCTTCTAGGCGATCCCCCAACACACACACACATCCTAGCCCAATCAATCTATGTGTTTTGGATTCTAATTATATTTTCTTTGAAATGTATGTCAGCTGCAGTGACCTTTTGGTCATGACACATCTTACATGTTCTTGTATTCTGGTTTTAAGTTGGCGGATGGTTCTCCCAACATAAACTGTTCCGCAGGCAAACCAAATGGCATACACCACAATGGTAGTGGCACAGGAGATCAACTTTCTTACCTCCATATTTATGTTTTCTGTTGTTCAGTGTGAGCTCTCTGGCTTGGTTAGCAAACTTGCATTACAGTTACCACACCAGAAAAAAGCGTTCAATTTCACTGGTAGCCTTGTGTTGCTTTTTTGTGGTCCGGTGCTCAACTGAGTGTGCACTCATTCATACCTGATGTTGCATCCCCTCCTGTTGGTTATTCTAGATGCTGAGCTAACATAATTCACCAACTTGAGTCACATGTGAGGATGCCCCCAGTGTTTTTTGTTGATACTGTATTACCAGTTTTGTAGGACTGTGTGTTGACTGTGGTAACAAAAAGTCAGTGATTGTGTAGTATCCATATTTTTTGTTTTTGTTTAAGGTGTTCTCTCCTGTCATTAGACATTGTCTTCTCCAAAGCTGTATCTAGCAATGGGGACTTGTACCCAATGGCTGGGAACCTATTACAGTACTTTGCTCACCTGCCTTTTGCTCAAAATCTTTCGTATAAGAGCAGTTCCTTTTAAGGCAGTTTGAACTGGCCACATGGGATGGATTCGATGAGTTTTCTGGGTGACAGCTATCTGCCCTGAGAAGGCTGTTGCTAGATGTTGGCTTTCTGAAATTTGAGCATTTTACACCTGTTTCCCATCACTACTAAATTTGATGTCCAGGAAGCTAACCTTTTCAGTGCTGGCTTGATTAGTAAACCACAGGTTGAAATCATTTACATTAGGACTTCCGGTGTTGTCACGGCCTGCATGGCAGCTTAGGAAAGCAGTTCTCATACGAACATATAAACATACGAAACTGCAAGCAGATAAAGGCCTTATGGTCTGTCAAGTCTGCTTGACTGTACAGCTAGCAGCCCTTATAATGCAGCTGCCCCTCCACCCTCCAGTGACCCTCCCCCTTACCCTGTCCCATCCCCTTTTGAAGCAGCCTGCTGTTCTACAGGATACCACTTCCTTTGGCAATGCATTCCACCCAGACTCTGCCCTCTCCATAAAAAAGGTATCTCCTCATTTCCCTCCTGAACTTCCCCCTTCCAGTCTCAGATGGTGCCCACAAGTGTCCCTCACCCTCCTTAATTTGAAAAGCCCCCATGCCCATCTTATTTATACCCTTCACGTACTTGAAGGTTCAGTCATGTCCCTCCATCCCTCCTTTCCTCTAGAGAGTACATGTTCAACTCCCTCAGCCTGCTCTCGTAGGATAAGTCTCCTAGACCTTGGATCATTTTTGTTGCCCTGCGCTGCACCACCTCCAGTAACCTAATGTCCTTCTTCAGGTACTGTCTCCAGAACTGCATTCAGTGCACTAGGTGTGGTCTAACTAGTGACCTATATAACGGCAGGATAATCTCCCCCCTCCTGGAGGATATGCCTCTAGCAGTGCAACCCAGCATCCTGTTGGCCTTTGCAGCTGCCTTTCTACACTGTGCTGAGTTGTTCATTGCTCCCGTTATGATCACCCCCAGATCCTTCTCCTCCTCCTCCATCTTTGCTAGTTGAATCCCCCTAACTGGTAGCTCCTCCTTGGGTTTTTTGCACCGAAATATAGCACCTTACATTTTTTGGCATTGAACCCCAGCTGCCAAGTGTCTGACAAGGCCTCCAATTTTGCCAGATCATCTTGCGACCCCTGCCACCCTCCTAAGTCATCCACTACTGCTCCCATCTTGGTGTCATCTGCAAACAGACTGATCTTGCTCTTGATCCCTATTGAGGTGTCTGCTATGAAGATCCCAAACAACACTGGTCCCAGTACAGAGCCCTGTGGCACCCCGCTTCTCACTGCCCTGGGAAATGGGATCTCCCCTCCCACCACTACCCTCTGCTGTCTCCCATGCAGCCAGTTCACTACCCATACCACCATCTTTGCCCCACCCCTGTGCTTTCCAGCTTATTTTCTAGCCTCTTGTGCAGTACCGAATCAAAAGCCTTGCTGAAGTTCAGGTACAGGACATCCACTGCATGGCCCTCGATATACCTGAAGTTAAAACTTCACCTTCCCCAAAGCTAAACAACTCCAAACTAGGGAAAATGTAAGTGGAACAGGAGGGTGAAGATAGATGGACCCAGTCCAGGTCCCAAAAATCCAAACAACATTGTGATAGTGGCAGATTTAAAACTGATAAGGGAGACAGGAGCCGTAGTGTGTCACCGACTAGTTCTAAAAGCCTAAACTGTGACACTAACTATGAAGGCGCAAAATTAACCCGAAACAGATTTGAACTTTTAATGTGGGAGATTAAAGCCCTCTGAAGAGAAAACCAGTAAGAATTTTGCCTTTTTAATGACAGGTTAGGAGGGATAGAGCGCTGGATTGAAAAGGCAGAAGAAAGGGAAGCACTGGTGGAAGATGGTGCCATACAATTAGGGAACACTGTCAACACATTGTTTCACTATGTAGCAGGGTTACAAAAAAAATGGACCTGGAAGTAGGGTCTTGGAGGGACAGCGTGCGCTTATCAGGATTGACAGAGGGGTCCGAGATCAAACTCGTGTGACTATTTGGCGGACCTCCTTTGCAATGTGAGAGGCCTCCCCCTAAGCATGGAACTCTGGATTGAGAGAGTGAATCTGGCTCTAATTATGAAGCCCGCTGACCCAAAAGCATGACTGCATCCTGTCTTACTAAAATGTTCCAGTTTCCGCACCAAGGAGGCAGTGCTTCAACTAGCACAGCAAAAAGCCGGCCTGGTGGCGCTGAGGGTTGAGGCGCTGATGCCACACTGCCACGACCGCGTGACCCGGTTCGGGAACGGCCCGGTCGGCGTGGGAGAGAAGGGATTGAGCGTCCGCTGACTGCTCTCCTTCTGGGGTGGGATTGTAATCCTCGCTGTCCTGTCGGCTCCCAGCGGTGGCTGGGGCTAGACAGGTCAAGGGGCAAGCTGGTGGGGACGTACTGTGGCAAGACGCTGGGAGAGGGCGCTGCAAGGGAGCTGCAGCGCCTGGTCCCTTGATCGCCATTGCACGCCACAGACGAGGGGCGGTAACGGAGGAAGAAAATCTTGGCGGGCCGTATGATGGCCGGATGGCGCCCCACCGGTCTCTGCCTGATGCTCCCGCTTGTACCGGTCAACCACCAGATCCCGGGCGGTGGTTACGCACACCACGGCAAACAGATCGTGGCAGAGGTTGAAGGTGAGGGGTTGAGCTTGGGATGGGGAAGGTCTAGGGGCTGGCTGTCTGACCGGACTGGGGGGGAACCATTGGTAACACCCCCCCAGCCGCATAAGGAGGTAATAAATATAGAACAACTAGCACAGCAAAAGAAAGAGCTTTAATACAATGCAGTTCAGCTACTCTTGGATCATGACTATCCTCCTGAAATCCAAAGAAAAAGGCTGTAGTACGTGGAGCTCATCAGGGCACTTAAATTACAATAAATAAAGTTCCAAATGCTATACCTATGACAGGGTTGCATAGGACCCCATACTAGTTGTTATGGAGAGTTTAAATGCAGGAATCTGTTATGTTCTTTCCTTTCCTGTCTCTTGTCTGTCTGGTTGCGCAACCAAATTTTCCTGTGGGACTTAGGATTTGATCACCCTAACAGTCTCGCAGTTCTTTGCCTCTCACTATCTCGCAACCTTCCCTTGCCGTTTCTGATGTTTTCCTCCCTTGCATATCTGTTGGTATAAAAATATATGCAAATCATTATGTGGAAATGTAACTGATATTGGGATCCCTTTGTTTAGAAATGATGTAGTGTTACTGTTGAAATGTGTATGATTATAGTTTGAGATGATTGGAAAAAGCTATTGGGAACTCAAGGGGTTAACCTAAAATGCAATTTTTAAGCCTTTTGCAGAAGCTGTGGAAAAAGGGCCTCAGTTCTGGGACATTGTGTTCTAGTTGCACCTGCTTGATATATACAAGAACATTTTAGAAAAAACAGGATGCTTGTTAAGAAGGGGGGTTGCAAAGACTTATAAGACAGAGCTGCAGTTGCTTGCAGGGGACACAGAGATTGAAGTAAAATTCAGATCGATCTTCTCTGTTTATTCAGTCTATGTAAATAGTTATACTGAATAATTTTATTTTTTATTTTATTGTTATTCATAATAAAACTCTTGTTGCGAATTTTACAACTGCTCCTGGCTTTTCCTATGCTTCCTGACTTTTTCCTCGTTGACAATACCCTGCTAAAAATACTGGCGGGAGTGAAAAGCTACCGCATGCTGATGGACGCCAAGCATGCTTTCCAGGATCTCGGCATCAAAGTGGACAGTAGGGCGTAGCAAAAGCAGGATGCACCCAGGCCGCCCCATGGAGAATAGACATCGGTGAGCAGACAAAACACCTAGGCTTCTGGATTAAATACAGCCACTCACACAATGAAAGAAATCCTGGAAATGTTACAGCAGTTCCATGCTGGTAATGCTAGCCACCGGCACGGTGCACAAAGTACTTGATTTACCACACATTTGATAGAGTGAAAGGTTATGCCTTTGTATGTAAGTAAATGGGATTCCTTTGACGTATGGAGATCTTTCATTCATCCAGGATGTTTATCATAGAATCATAGAATTGGAGTTGAGTTAGTTGGCCTTAGCCTTCAATAACTCACCACATATCAGTGGTAGTATTCAAGTCTAGAATTTCCCATATATTTATCTAAGGGCCTTTTAAACATTTCCATAACATTGCTATAGACAATGGGCCACATTTTCAAAGGAGATGCGCAGCGCATCTCGGCCCAAAACAGAGATGTGTGGCACATCTCAGAACATTCGCCGAAGCGCGATATTCGAACAGAAGAGATGAGTCGCTCATCTCCGAATGAGCCATTGTGTAGAATTAATGTATGCGGCACAAATACAAGGGGTGGTTCCATGAATATGCCACACACCACAATATTCAGCAAATATGCAACAGGGTTGATATGCAAGGTGGGGTGGAAAGGATGAAAAGGGACTTGGCAAGGTTGGAGGAATGGTCATATGTATGGCAACTTAGAGTCAATGCAAAGAAGTGCAAAGTAATGCACCTAGGAAACAAAAACCCAGGGGAAGAGTACACAATGGGGGGTGAGATACTGACGACAACAACAAAAGTGGAAAGGGACCTGGGGTAGTCCTGTCAGATGACCTAAAGGTGGGCCAGCAATGTGAGAAGGCAGTAAGGAGGGCTGGAGGGATACTGGGATGCGTAGGGAGAGGCATCACCAGTAGAAAACAGGAAGTTGTTGGCCCTCTGTTCAGACAGTTGGTAAGACCACATCTGGAGTACTGTGTACAGTTCTGGAGACCTCATCTCTGCAAAGACATAGACAGGGTGGAGGCAGTCCAGAGGAGGGCAACCAAAATGGTGCAGGGTCTGCTCCAGAAGACATATGAAGAAAAACTAAAGGAGCTTAAGATGTATAGCCTTGAGGAAAGGAGGGAGAGGGGGGCGTGATAGAAACTTTCAAATACCTCAAGGAATCAACAAAGTCCAAGAGGGTAGCATCTTTCAGAAAAGAGATGTGCAAGAACAAGGGCACAATTTGAAGATGGAGGGGAGGTTCAGAGGCATGGAGGAAGCATTCTTCACAGAGAGGGTTGTAGATGGCTGGAACGGCCTTCCTGAGGACGTCGAAGAGTCAAAAACAGTGGGGGAATTCAAGAATGCATGGGTCAGACATAAGGCAATTCTAGTGGGGGGTAGGAGGAAGTAGGCTGTTGGTTAACTATGATCTGCAGTTTATCCGTTAGGTAGGGAAATGGGCAGACTAGGTGGGCCAAGCGGTCCTTATCTGCCATCAAATTCTATGTTTCTATGTTTAAAACTGTGTGGCGCATCTGCCACTGTAACCCAGAAATGAGCCACCCAAAGTTAGGCATGGAAAAGGTATGCTTAAATTAGCCAGCCAACCACAGGCAGGCTGTGGAAGTGCAGTCAGGTGCACTGCAGCCTGCCAGCCCTGGTAGTCTAGTGGTACCCCCCCCTTCCCGTTCCCGAGTCCCAATTGCAATAATAATCATCCATGAACCCATTTCCATAGTGTAGGGTCCCCCCCCATGCCCAATCCCCGATCGAAATAAAAATGTCCACCGAACACTGTTCCGTAGTGTAGTGGCTGAAGACCACCAATGGGGAAATATGTGGTGCATACTCGGATGCACCGGTTCTCCCCAAGGGCAATAATCAGCCGAGATAGTCTATTGAGCTCATTCAGTGTGCATGGCACAGCTGGGCCACATGAAAGCTCATTATGAGCTCATTAGCATGGCTGTACCTGGCTGAATGCGCCAGACCAGCCCCCTTCAAGTTCCAAGTGAAAGGAAACAGAAACAAATGCCTGGCAGCCCCTGTAGTGGCTCCCACCCCCCTCCCTGTCAGGACTTGACCCCCCAACCCTGCTTACCCCCACCCCAACTGGAGCTGGCGACTGGCTCAGCCCTGTGCACACCACCACAGCCAGCGGCCGACTGAACTGTTAGTGAACGCATACTGTACAGAGTATGCGCTGATTGGCCAAACCAGTGAGTCCGTACTCTGAGTTGGGGAAGGAGCGGGGTTGGGGGGTCCGGTCCTGACAGGGTGGGGTTGGGCCACTACACTATGGAACAGTGTTCAGTGGACATTTTTATTTTGGTTTGGGATCGAATGGGTGGGGTACCACTACACTATGGAAAGGGTTTGTGGCATAATTCTAATTCAGACGGGGATCAGGCGTGGGGGAGGGACGGACCCTGCTCTAAGGAACAGGGTTCGGGGTTGGATTGTATTTTGATCAGGGATTAGGCATGGGAGGGGGGTCCACTACACTACGGAAAGGGATTGGTGTTGGTTTTCTGTTTGATTGGGGACCAGGGACATGGCGGGGGGTACCACTACACTATGGAAAGGGTCCAGGGCATACTTTTAATTCGATCAGGGATCAGGCATGGGGGGGAACCTGTACTAAGGAAAAGGGTTCGGGTGGGATTGTATTTTGATCGGGGATTAGGCATGGGAGGAGGGGTCCACTAAGCTACAGAAAGGGATCGGTGTTGGTTTTCAGTTCATTCGAGGATCAGAGACAGGGTAGGGGGTACCACTACACTATGGAAATGGATCAGGATGGTTTTTACATCAATCGGGGATAGGAGAGGGTTGCCACAGGTCTACAGGGGCTGCCAGGGGGTTATTTCTGTTTCCTTTCACTCGGGGCTAGAAGGGGGCTGGCCTGGCTCATTCAGCCGGTTGTGGCCATGCTAATGAGCTCATAATGAGCTTGTATGGGGCCCGGTTGCGTCATGCACACCGAATGAGCTCCTTTGCATATTTTGGCTGAATATTGTCCTTGGGGAGAATGGCGCATTTGAGTATGCACCACACATTTCCCCATTGACTGTCTTCAGCTCCGAGCCCTCGATGCACTGCACCAAATAAGGCAGCCACCCACTTCATGCCGCGCATCCAGGGTCCGATATTCAAACAGGATGCATTCTGTTTGAATATGCCATCAGAGTTGGCTGGCGCATTTATTTGCGCGGCACATCCATCCAGCTCTGAATATGGGGCCCAATAGCTTCTGGTAAGGAGTTCCATGATGCCACCACTCTCTCTGTAAACCATCTAGCCCTTCTTGTTGTCTTAAAATTTTCTCCCTTAGTTGTAAATTATGAGATATAGTTGTACTTTCAGTATTATTTTTCCATAGTCCTGTTGTCTCCCACAGGGCCTCGTTTTGAAAGGCCTTATATACATAACAGAGATCTCCTCTCTGTCTTCAGTATTGCAAGGAATATAGGTCCAAATTTGTCAATCTCTCACCATATGACATATCTTTAAGATTATTAATTTTTTTTAGTTATGGTCCTTTGTACCCTTTCTGTCTTAATACTGATATTCTTGGGTGAGAATATTGGGGCACAGTATTCGAGATGCGGCCTTGCCAAGGAAGTAAATAATTGGAGGATTACATCTGCATTTCTACTCCTGATGTGTTTGAATATACAGCCAAGTAATTTGTTACTTTTTTGATCTCCTCTGTATGTGTGTTAAAAGTCAGGATATCAGAATTCTGGTTCCATCGCAAACCTGATGGCAGCTTGAACTACTTGCTCCGACTCCCCTAACACTCATAAAATTCTCTATTTTCCTTATTTACTGCCTCAAACTTATTAAAATGTCAGGAAGAGGACAAAACTTGGTGCAGGGTTTTAAAAACAAAGGTAGATGTAAAGCTCAGCTGAAGGATGCCGACGGATTACACACGGAGTTCCGGAGCCGCAGCCGCTCACCATATCTGAGTAGCAGTAAAGGGACAGATTATGACACGGAGGGAGAATTGGACAACTTTTTGGCTCCCGGTTTGAAATACTGCTGGCTGAAATAAGGCATTCTCAAGAGGAGAATAAAGGAGTTCTGCAATTTGTCTCAACAGATCATAAAGGTCGAGAGGAGACTAGTGGTCGAGGCCCTGTACCAACACTCCATCATGCTACAGGCAAAGTACTTGGACTTTGAGGGTCGCTTCTGATGGGAAAACCTAAGAATGTACAGTCTAGCAGAAGGTGTAGAAACGGCCGCCATGTCTGCTTTTCTGGAGAATTTACCTAAAGATGTGTTAGATTTGCCCCAAATTACCACATTGCCATCGAGAGAGCGCACTGCTCATTGGTTCAAAAGCCTACGGACCACTCAGCCCACCCGCGTTCAATAGTGATGAAGTTCAGCAGTTTCAAAACAAAATAGGACATTCTACGGTGGGCTTGGGCTAAAAAAGACATAATATACCTAATATAAACTGTCTTTTGACCAGTGTTATGCTCCTGAAGTTCAGCAAACCCAGCAGCTGTACCTCCCGATTTTCAAGGCACTGAAGGAAAATGGTTGAGGTTCCAGACAACATTCCCCACGAAGCTACAGATATTCTGGCAAGAGGGCCCGCAAGTTTAAAGTTCTGCAGCCCAAGCACTGGAAGCGGTAAAGTCAAAGGGCATCCTGCTCCCTACATCAGACATGGAATGTAGTATTAAAAGGCCGGTTCCTGGCCAGGACTGGATAGCTGTGACACGAAGGGCAAAGGGCACTTCCTCTCTGCAGTCGGCTAGAAATACTCCACGATGATTGGGACTGCTCTCCAGGAGTACACAGAATGCTGCGACTGTGGATGGTCAAACCAGGGACTGAAATGGAACTTATCAAGTTGAACATACGAACATATGAAATTTGCCAGCAGATAAAGGCCTAGAGGTCTATCAAGTCTGCTTGAATGTGCAGCTAGCACCCCTTATTCTGCAGCTGCCCCCTCCCTTCCACCCTTCCCCTTCATTAGCCCTCCCCCTTGTCCTGTCCCATCCTCGTTTGAAGCAGTCCACTGTTCTACTGCATACCACTTCAGCAGGTAACGCATTCCACCCAGCCACCACCCTCTGTAAAAAAGTGTCTCCTCATCTCCCTCCTGAACCTTCCTCCTCCAGTCTCATATCATGGCCCTGGTGGCCCTCCTCCCTTACTTTAAACAGCCCTCTGTATCCGTCTTGTTTATTCCTTTCATGTATTTAAAGGTTTCAATCATATCACCCTGTCTCTCTCTCCTCTCTCCAGTGAGTACATGTTCAACTCCTTCAACCTCCTCTCGTATGA
The DNA here is from genome assembly GCA_016271365.2 of Neoceratodus forsteri. Taxonomy (NCBI): domain Eukaryota; kingdom Metazoa; phylum Chordata; order Ceratodontiformes; family Ceratodontidae; genus Neoceratodus; species Neoceratodus forsteri. The sequence goes on along the minus strand of CM057452.1, from coordinate 552,514,372 downwards.
TAAGTCCCCCAGCCCCTTGATCATCTTTGTTGCTCTGCGCTGCACCCTCCAGTAACTAATGTCCCTCTTCAGATACGGACGCCAGTACTGCACGAGTACTCCAGCTGTGGTCTAACTAGTGACCTATACAGTGGCATAATCACCTCCTCCTCCTCGAGGATATACCCCTTGCAATACAAACCAGCATTTTGTTGGCTCTTGCAGCTGCCTTCCAACATTGTGCCGAGTTGTTCATTGACCCTGTAATGAGCACACCCAGATCCTTCTCCTCCTCTGTCTGGGCTAGCTGCACTCCCCCTAGCTGGTAACTCCTCCTTGGGTTCTTCATCCCAAAATGCAGCACCTTGCACTTTTTGGCATTAAAGCCCAGTTGCAAGGTGTCTGACCAGGTTTCAAGCTTTGCCAGATCATCCTGCAACCCCTGCCATCCCCCTAGGTCATCCACCACCGCGCCTACCTTGGTATCATCAGCAAACAGACTGATCTTGCTCTTGATGTCCCATGACATGCCTGCAATGAATATCCCAAACAACACTGGTCCCAACACTGAGCCCTGTGAGAACACCGTCACTGCCCTTGGGTGTGAGAGCTCCCCACCCACCACCACCCTCTGTTGCCTTCCCTGCAGCCAGTTTCCTACCCATCTCACCAGCTTTGCACCCGCCCCGTGCCTACTAACTTCCTTCACAGACTTCCATGTGACACTGAGTTGAATGCCTTACTGAAGTCCAGATACAGGACATCCACTGCATGGCCCCTGCCCAGTTGCCTAGTTACCCAGTCATAGAACTCGACCAGGTTGGTTTGGCAGGATCTGCCGCGTATGAAGCCATGCTGTCTGCTGTCCTGTAGTCCTTGGCCTCTAGGAGGCCACCAGCCTCTCCTTCAGGATAGTCTCCATTAGCTTACCCACGATGGATGTGAGGCTCACTGGTCTGTAGTTTCCAGTTCATCCTTGGGGCCACTCTTGTGGAGGGGCACCACATGAGCCATCCTCCAGTCCTGAGGTACACACCCTGAATGTAGTGAGGCATTAAATAGGTCTGCCAAAGGTCCTGCAAGGACCTCTGCCAGCTCTTCAGTACCCTGGGTGGATGCCATCTGGGCCTGGTGCCTTGTCCACCCTCAGTGCCTTCAAACCCTCTTGAACTCTGCCTCCATGATTTCCCATCTGTCACCACTTTCCCCCCTGCTTCTGCCATTTCTCCCACCTTGGGTGTCACCCCCCTCTTCTCTTTAGTAAATACTTAGCAGAAGTACTCATTTAGTGCTTCCGCCTTATCACACCCTGCTTCCACCCAACCCCCCTCCTTCCTAATCCTTACTATGTGGTCCTTACAGCTTCTTTTCTCCCTGATGTACTTAAAGAAGTCCTTCTCCCCTCTAATGCCTTGTGCCAGCCTGAGTTCCGTAGATGCTTTGGCTCCCCTTACTGCCCTTGTCACCTCCTTCGATTCTGTCAAGTACTCCTCCCTGTCCTCCTCCCTTCCTGTTTTCTTGTACTTCCTAAAGGCAGCTGTTTTCCTCCTTACCTTTTCCATGACCTCCTTGCTCAACCAGATCGGTTTCTTAGCCCTAGCCCTAGAACAGTCGGCAATGAAGATCTTACCTCCTCAGGGGAAACAGACGGCAGGAGGATATACCTACTCTGTTGAGGAGGGTTTTTTTGGGGACTCATGGACTTAATGCTGCCTGGTTTGTTATTGTTTTTCCTGTTAAAGTCTCAGGGACACTGTTTGGTTTAATTACAATGGACAACCATACTTGGTAGAAGTGATATAAAAATGCCCAGAGGCATGTATATGTAAATTAGCTGCTGATGTGGGTTAAAACAAATCTTTTATATACATTAGCCTGGCTTAGGCATGCGACTGTGACCCAGTCATGGTTCTATGTTTTTTGGGGGGTACTCCAGGCAAAAACAGGGTGTTAACATTGAGTTAGGAAATACTTTTTTATTCATGATTAGTACAAAGGGTGTAAAGTGCCTACAGTATGTTTATTTGCTCTTTGAAAATTCTGTTATGTATGCTGCATGTATCTCACCTGTACTGTTCCCCACTGTCTTGTCTCACAGGTTGATTGCTCCCGCTCCCTGCGACGAGGTGCCTTTGTAAATGAGTCTCTGACTCATAGGTTGTAAATCTGATATATGAATTAAATAAAATAAAATAAAAAAAGTTGATTATTGTCTCTCATAGGTTACGAACATCACGAATGTGCCAGCAGAAACAGACCACCCGGACTATCTAAGTCTGCTCAAGTGTGCAGCAAACACCCCTAGTTTGCACGTTCCCTGAACCCAGCGAAAATAATGAAAATATTGGGTGCAAATTGCACACTGCCTTCTGTTTTTGGCAGGGGGATTTGAGAAGGGCAGCATATAAACAAACAGTTTAAATACAGTACAACTATGTACACAGGGAGTTACGGGCTGGGTTTGAAACTTCCACTCCCCCCCGGCATGAATATATATATCTATTTTGAGTCCCTCCACTCAGGAAGTGAGGAGATTTAACCCCGCTACATCTTACAGTGGAGATTTCTTTTGGGTAGTCTGGGAGGGACCAGGTTGATAGATGTGACCTCGCCCAAAGTTAATCAGGATCTGTTCCTGTACCACATGGAGTAGTCTGACATAATAGGCTGCTCTGGGGGAGACCTCTGGAAAGGAGGTGAAATAACGTCCCCTTCCCTTGCCCCGGTGCTTACTGTACCACTGGTTTTAACTGGGGTAAGGGAACAGAAGTCCTTAGTTTGAATAGGACTTAACTGCCTTGGAAGCACAGTTCCATTAGGTTACACGGTTTCACAGTTAGGTTTGTGATCCTGTTGAACCTTAATTAAGGATGAATGGAGCTTGTTTGAATTGTTATTTATATTGTTTTTTGGGTCTGATATTTTTTTTTGTGGGGGGAATAGATTTTTTTCAGAACTGGGAGACTGTATGGAACACAAGGTCAGATGGACTACAAGGGTGCGGTGTAACTTGCAGGATATGTGTTCATTATAATGGCTAGTAAACAGGAAACAGTGGTATGCTCATACCATGTTCATGGCTTAACAAATCCTGTGAAGAGAAGTAAGGTCCTCGCTTATTTAAAATGTACTGTGGCAGACTTTATCTTTTTAAAGAAAACCCACCTCTCAGCAAAGGAGCATTACAAATTGCAAAAATGTGGGTTTGGGTTCACCTCTACTGCTTCCTATAAAAAAGGAAGACGGCGAGGGGTAGCCACTTTAGTTCCCATACGGGTACAATTTCAGATGACAGATAAACTGAAGGATAAAGAAGGTAGATACATGTTAATGAAAGGTCTATATATGGGGACTAGGGTCACCTTGGCTAATGTATACTTTTCCCCGGGATCATCTTTTCAGGATTATAGGATATTTTTCATCACACTGCAAGACTGTGTAGAAGGTTCCATTATTTGTGCAGGAGATCTCAATTTGATCATTAACCCACAGTTAGATACCTCTGCGAGTTCCCCTTAAAAGGAATATTAAGTGGCGAGGGATGTTTACAGGTTGCTGGGGGAGCTGGGACTCACAGATGTCTGGAGGCAACTATTTGGCCATCGGAGGGAGTACATCTTCTATTCTGCCGCACACCAAACATACTCGAGGATCGATTATTTTCTAATCCCCAAAGAACAAATGTCTACAGTTACAGATATGTGGTTTGGGGACTGTGTTCTCTCAGACCACGCCCCTATTTTTTTTTTTATTGGAGTTAGCAGAGACTCGCAGGAACTCCTTTTGGCACTTGAATGCGTCCCTCCTTCAGGACCGAAAAGTAAAAGAGGAAATTCAGGAAACCTACAGACAGTATTTGCAAGATAATTCCTCACAGGGGATGACTGGCGCTGTGCTATGGAATGCTGCCAAGGCAGTCCTGCGAGAGAAATTTATTGAAATTGCTAGTAGGAAAAAAAAAAGAAAGAGAGGTTAAGCAAACTCATTTAATGGGACAGCTTAATTCCCTAGAGACCCTCCAAAAGATTAAGATGGACAAACAGAGAGCTAAAGATCTTTTGAAACTTAAAAAGAATTGAATGAAATCTTAGACCATGGTGTCAAACAGAAGCTTTTGTTTTTAAGGCAGTGATATTATGAGGGGGGCCCTCGATCGCTGAGACTTCTGGCTAGTAGATTGCGTATTCAAAGGGCCAGAGCACTTATATCAGGTATGCTACATCCTAACACACGGCAAATAGTGAAATCAATACCTGAAATATCAGAGGCATTCTGGGACTACTACCAGCAACTTTATGCACCAGATTCAGAGCCAAACCCTGGGAAGATGACAGAGTTCCTTTCATGTGCCTTTCTTTTAAAGTTGAAGGAGCAATAGAAGGAGGATCTCTTTGTGCTGATTTCCCTAGTGGAGTTTAAGGCAGAGATCTCCAGACTTTAAACCAGAAAGTGCCCCAGTAGCGATGCGCTCTCAGCTGAATTCTATAATGCCTTTAAAGGGGACATTTCTCCATTGCTGCTTAATACCTTCAATGCTATCTTCCAGGAGGGGGTATGGTCTCCATCTCATGGTCACAAGCAGTGGTATCGGTCATACCAAAGCCCGGAAAGGACCCTAAGCTCTGTTCCTCATACAGACCTATTTCCCTTCTTAACAATGACTATAAAATATTAACTTCAATATTGGCCTGTCGTATTCAATCAACTCTTCCTGAATTGATACATTTAGATCAGACCAGATTTGTCCCAGGAAGACAAGCCCAGGATAACTTCAGGAGAACAGTTCACATTATTGAGCACAATAATGACACCAAACTCCCCTCGCTGTTGCTGAGTTTAGATGCTCAAAAAGCATTTGATGAAAGTTTCTTCATCATTTCTGGATTTGGTTTTCCTGATGCCTTCTTGAGTGGTTTATTCAAATTATATCACCACCTACAGGGGTATGTAAAAGCCGACGGCCATATATCATCAGGTTTCACATTGGGCAGGGGCACCCGACAGGGATGTCCACTCTCCCTGTTGCTGTTTGCCCTCTATATAGAGCCATTAGCGCAGTCAGTCTGGCAAAATGCCTTAATAAAAGGGGTCCAGCTGGGGGTCAGTGTGCATAAGTTGGCACTCTATGCTGATGATGTCCTAATATACTTAACAGATCCAGAGAAATCTCTACCGGCAGTATCTCAGCAAATTGAGGAATTTTCTGCCCTGGCGGGGTACACGCTGAGTAAAACTAAGGTGAAAGTTTTAAGTTTTCATTACCAAGTCCTCCTGTAAATTAAACAATTCCCCATGAATTGGGATCTGCCAGCTGTGAAATACCTGGGGATCATACTGGGGAACACATCCTCCCAGCTTTACGACCTAAAGTATATCCCCCTATGGAAACAACTAAAAGAAGATCTCAGGAGGTGGTCAGTGCTTCAGATTTCTAAATATGCCCGGGTCCAGTCCCTCAAAATGAATGCACTACCTCGTTTATTATACTGTATCTATTTCAGTGCGTGCCCCGTGTGATTTCCCAGGGGGAATTGGTGAGGGGACAACGGCTATTCTTTAGGTTTTTGTGGGACAAAAGATGGCCGAGAGTTAGAAAACAAACACTGTTTCTTCCCAAGGTTCAGGTGGGGACTAGCATTCCCTAACCTGCAAGGTTATTGGATCACAGCACAGATGAGGGTCGCTCTGCTTTGGGGTAGTCCACAGTATAAGTCTGGGTGGAAGCAGATAGGCATACGTGAGCATGGGAAGTTGAACCTTGGGGCTCTGTTGTTTCAACCTCCACAACTGAGACCTTTTCAATCCAAATTCATGGATACTAGAGCAATATTGGAGGATTGGAGGAGGGGAACTTTGAAAGGCACACCAAGGCTATCCTCTGGCAATATAGGTAGTGGACATCTGACCCACAGTTCCCTCCTGTGAGGCAAGACAAATGGTTTAGCCAACAGGTAGAGTGGGAGGTTACTTTCCCGGTCCACTTGCTGGAGGCGGGCTCTGTGATCTCCTTTGAGACGGCACAACAGAGATTTGGATGGGGAGAGGGGGACAGACTATGTTATTATCAATTGAGAGACTATATTAGTAGTCTTATAAGGACCCAGCAGGGGAAGGTGTTAGACACCTCAGGCCTTCCATTATTTCAGAATATATGGAGATCCCCCAAGGGTGAGAAGGCCATATCCCTATTATACGCTAATTATATAAATGATTATGGATATTCCTCTGAATATGTTAAAAATAAGTGGAAAGCAGACCTAAATATCTCCCTCAGTGACCAGCAGTGGACCCAATTTTGGGGAAATAAGTGGCATACATCATCTTCCCCCATTTGGAAGGAATTTGGTTGGAAACTCAGAATAAGATATTTCCTGGTGCCTGTGCAGGTCTCGAAGTGGGATGATGGGGTCCCCTCTCAGTGCTGGAGAGGATGTGGTGAGGTGGAAGCCACACAGGCACATATTTTATAGAATTCTCCAACAATTGGTTTATTTTGGAGACAGGTCCAATGGCATCTGCGGGATAGATTCAGGCAGAGCTGGGACAAGAAAATTTGCTTATGGGACTGTACCCAGAGGAAGTGAGGGGCAAGGAGGGCAGGTATTTGTGGGTTATCTTAACAATTGCGGCCATTAAAATGATTACAAAACAATGGCTGCAACAAGACTCCCCTGTGGTTGAGGAATGGGAGCAAATGGTTACACATATACAAAGGTTGGAGAAACTTACATTTGGTCTCTCACAACAGGTGGAAAAGTACCAGAATTGATGGACTAGATGGGATCTATATGAGGGCCTTCCCCTTCACATACAGTATAATGCAATAGAGTGTGGCACACATTCAGTCCCATCAGACCGCAGTTCTTTTGGTTTCTTCTTGTCCTTATGGATCCAGCTCCTTAATTAAGGGTATTGTTCAACTCCTGTACCGATTAATGGAATAAGGGAAACATATAAGACATATTGACGGTAAAAAGTGAGTATATGAATAGAATATAGCTATCAGACCCATTGTTTCTGGTGTTTATTTATTTATGTATTTTTTAACTTAACTTATTTGTTAGTAGAGATAAGTAAAAGTTCATGGTATTGTGTTTTAGCATTTATTGAAACATATATGACTATAGTGAAATAGATATCTGTTGTATATGACTCTTGTTGGTGTAATAATAAAGAAACTATAAAAAAAAGTCAGGGTGTCAGACTCAGAGACATATACTCCCAGGTCTTTTTCATTTGTCGTAGATGCTAATGTCATGTTGTTAAGTTTATAGCTAGCTTTAATGTTATGAATGCCTAAGTGTATCACCTTGCATTTATCGATATTGAAATCAAGTCCATGATTATCAGCCCAGTCTTCTAGTTGTTTAAATTCATCCTGGAGGTGATCAAGAGTTTCTCTGTTGTTAACAACTGTCCCTATCTGTGTGTCAGCGACATATTTACAAGACCATGACCTTGATGACTTTTTCATACCTGAGACAGACATTAAACAGGGCAGGTCCCGAAACAGACACCTGAGGGACCCCACTTGTCACCGCACCTTTACCAGAGTAATAGCCCCTGACACCTACCCCCTGATATCTGTTATCCAGCCAAGAGTTACATAGACACATAGAAGTTGGCAGCAGATAAGGACCGCAAGGCCCATCCAGTCTGCCCATTTTTTCCTACGTTATGAATGTGCCATAGGCCTTTACTCTGTCAGTGGCCTATCTATTCATACTCATATGTATTGTTCCTTTATACCTATCCCATGCTTGTTTGAAGCCCTGCACTGTATTCATATCCACCACTTCCTGAAGTAGGCTGTTCCATGCATCCACCACCCTTTCTGTGAAAAAGAACTTCCTCACATTACCCCTTGATTGGCTTCCTTCTAATCTCATGCTATGTCCTCTTGTCCTGTCATTTTTCTTATATTGAAACATGTTATACTCTTTCACCTTGTTAATGCCCTTAAGATGTTTGAATGTTTCAATCGTATCACCTCTGTCCCTCCTTTGCTCTAGGGTATACGTGTTAAGCTCCGTTAATCTGTCCTCGTATGTTTCCTGATGCAGTCCCTGCATCATTTTGGTTGGCCTTCTCTGGACTACCTCCATCTTGTTAGTGTCATTGTGCAGGTGCAGCCTCCAGTGCTGCATGCAGTACTCCAGATGGGGCCTAACCAGTGTCTTGTAAAGAGGGATTATTACCTCCCTCTTACGACTTGTGATACCCCTACTAATACACCCCAACATCCCTCTAGCCTCTGCATGGATGATTTCAAGTCATCTGTGATGATGACGCCCAAGTCTCTTTCTTCCCTTGTGATTGCCAGCAACTCCCCTCCCAACCTATGGGCAGCTTCAGAGTTTCTCTTCCCTATGTGCATGATCTTGTACTTCTTTGTGTTAAACCTCAGTTGGCACTTTTCAGACCATTTTTCCAGTTTTTCCAGATCTCTTCTCATTCTGCCCACCCCATCTGGATCATCTACTCTGTTGCAGATCTTGGTATTATCTGCAAACAGGCAAACCTTAGCCTCCAGTCCATCTGCAATGTCACTGATGAAGATATTGAAGAGGACTGGCCCCAGGACTGATCCCTGAGGTACCCCACTTGTGACTTACATCTCTTCTGACTGTATACCGTTTACCACCACTCTCTGTTTTCTGCCCGCCAACCAGTTTGCCACCCAGTTGACCAAGTTCTGACCCACCCCGAGCCTCCCCAGCTTATTAATCAATCTTCTATGTGGAACAGTATTGAAAGCTTTGCTGAAGTCAAGGCAGACGACATCAACTGCACCCCCTCGGTCCACCACTCTGGTTACCCAGTCAAAGAAATCTATGAGATTAGTTTGACAGGACCTTCCTGTTGTAAACCCATACTGTCTTGGATCCTGTGCTCCTATGAATTCCAGGTGTTGCACTGTCCTTTCCTTAAGGAGTGCCTCCATAATCTTACCCACTACTGAGGTAAGACTGACTGGTCTGTAGTTCCCTGCTTCCTCCCTGCTGCCACTGTTGTGGAGAGGGATCACATGAGCCCTTTTCCAGTCTTCTGGGACCTCTTCTGTGCTCACAGACTCACTAAACAGTTTCTCTGCTAGTTCCACCCTTAGCTTCTTTAGTACCCTGAGATGTATGCCATTAGGTCCCATTGCCTTGTCCACCCTGAGCTTAGTGAGCTCCTGTAGGACCCTTTCTTTTGTGAAGGGACTTGTGCACACCTCCCTCTCCCTGTGTCCATGGTGCTGAGCTGTGGGCCCTGCCCTACCTTCTCCTCAGTAAATACTGAGCAGAAGTATCTATTTAGGATAGGTGCTTTTCCTTGGTCCTCCTCCACACACTTCCCCTTATCCTCTTTAATCTTAGCAGTACCCCCTCTGGACTTTCTCCTTTCACTAATGTATCTATAGAAAGTCTTGTCTCCTTCTTTTACTGTTCGTGCTAGTGTTTCCTTGGTTTGGGCCTTTACCTGCCTTACTGCCTTCCCTGCTTCCCTTAGGGAAGTTTGGTATGTCTCCCTATCTTCGTCCTGCTGCCTTATATTTCCTGAAGGCCAGCCTTTTGGCTCTGATCTTTTCTGCTACTGTTTCTGAGAACCAAAGTGGTTTCCTTCTTCTTTTGCTCTTGCTTTTCTCCCTAACACAATGGGATGTTGCTTCAAGTATTGCATCCTTAATGCTTGCCCACTTTGCCTGTACCCCCTCACCTGTATTTCTTCTTGCCAGGGCTAGCTTAACTCTGTTGGCCATCTTATCAAAGTCAGCTACTCTGAAGTCACATATGTTTGCCTTGGAATGGGATGATTTACTTCTAGTGGCCAAATTGAATTATACCATGTGATGGTCACTGGCCCCCAAGTGACTTCTGCCTTAAGATCTGTGATCCTTTCCCCATTAGTCAGTACTAGATCCAGTGTATAACGTTTGGATGTATTTTTAGACTTATCAAGCATTGTATGTTCTTTGTGGGGCACTGAATCAAACTCTTAAGAGTAATCTAAATATATTGATGTCCACAGGTAGCCCTTTGTCCAGGGCACAACTGACTGGCTCAAAGAACTATGTTAAGTTCGTCAGGCATGATCTACCGGGAAGGAAGCCATGTTGGGATATGTCACTTAACCCTTGAGTTCTTATGTGTGTTTCTATGATTTCCCGGATAAAGCCTTCCATTAGTTTTCTATAATTGATGTCAGGCTTATAGGTCAGTAGTTTCTGACATCCTGTTTGTCACCCTTTTTGAAGATTGGAGTCACACCTGCTTCTCGCCATTCAGGAATTTTTATTCTTTCTCACAACGAGGTGTTAAATAATATGGCCAGGGAACCTGCCAGATTGTCCGTCAGTTCTCTGAGAAACCACGGATGGATTCTGTCTAGTCCTGCTGATTTGTTCACCTTCAGTTAATTTCATTTGTCTTGGACTTCCTTTTTTGATATTATTTTAGTTTTGTGGTACTTTCTGATATCACATGGGATAATACTGTTCTCTTTAGGTTTAAAAACACTGAGAAAATATTCATTAAACATGTTAGCAACATTTTGCTCATCCCCTATGACCTGATTTTCCAGATTTATTTTACCTATAGTTTTTTGTCCCCCTTTCAGGCTTCCAGTGTAACTAAAAAACTGTTTTTGCTAGGGACGTAGATATGATGTTCTATCTACACTTCTTGGCAGTTGTCTTTCCCTTTAATTCTGGCTGGAGCGTCTTCAAGCTGGCTCCTCCCAGCCACCCGACTGGTAACTGCCTTAGCTCCACCCCATGACGCCAGATCTGCCTTTCTGCTGGAAGAAGCAGACTCCTTCCTTACCGCTTTCACGCTGAGTAGGCCCTTTGCTACAAAATCTACGGATTTACTTCCAAACCTATTAAAAGTTCTGTCTTCAGGCTCATTCTTCGATCATGAAGGATGACGGCAAGTCTGCTCCGGAGTTCCGTCGGTGCCTTTGCGGGCAGAAGATGTCCTGAATGGATCCGCACAAGACGTGCGTCTACTGCCTGGGACACAAGCACGATCCTCAGGCCTGCGACATCTGTCGGACTTTCCACCCTTCTGTTCTCGAGGACCATCAAGCCCAACTCACTCTAGGCTGACCGAGCGAACGGAACCCTCTGGTCAGATCCAAAGATGCCCATTGGGTGGTCTCCGCGGATGCATGGTCTGCCGAACAGCTTGCGGTGTTTGAGGAGGGGGCGGCTCAGGTCGCAGCTCATACCTCCTCAGCTTCGGCCTTTGTTCCACATGCACTGGGCGCCTCTTTCATGGGATCATTCAAGGAATTGTGCTAGAGCTTTACAACTCTCCGGGCAGGACCTTCTTGGGGCTGAAATCCGTCGATAAAGAGACCAAAAATGGTCTGCGCCATCGATCATGGGATGGGAATGCTCTTGGTTGAGGCGTCGGATTCCCCACTTCTCCTGATCGCCTTCTGTCAAATCATCGGCCCAGGCCACTAGGTCCACGGTAACTCCATCGGGCCAGTTGGCTGAAACGCTGGTTGATCTTCCAGCTGAGATTTTTCTCAAGTCGGTCGACCAGTTGTCGACTGAAGAGGCCCACACTTCTTTATCCAGGACTCCGGTCCTGACTCAGACCGTTGGAGGGACGGATCAGTCCTCTGACCTGCTGCCTCTGATCATCGACCAAGACCCGGCGATGCCTCGGCAGTCGCCAACACCCTCCGAGCCCTGCCGCCAGTCCCCCCAGCAGTTGCGATTGAGGTCTAAATCATATTCTTGGGGTCAAGCGGTTCCAGCCAACGTTGGCGCTTCCACTCTCAGTGCTCTGGGAAGCAGCGCTCAGGTGAGGAGAGGCTTCAGCACAAGTTGTGTTGATGATACGAGGATCTTATCTGGTAACAGCCAGTGTTCTTCAGTATGAAACCAGTGCCAGCCTCACCCTGGCCATCAACTGGCTGTAGCTCCAATGGCTGATGCTGTCTCTGCCTCAGGATCTGACCAAGTCGGTCCCGGCTCAGCCAACCCCTGTATCTTCACTATTTGCCATGGAGCCATCTTCTAAACAGCCGAAGACCGGCGCTCTGACCAAGGCGTCTTGGCCGGCCTTGGGGCTTCCCCATTGGCTGTCAGTCACCATCACCCCTGACTGTCCACGGAGGGTCAGCGGGGATTTCGGTGGTTGACCCCTTTTCAGTGACTCTTTGGAGTCTGAGGGTTTCTCCCTGCAATGTCTGGTTGACATTGAGTCAGCGGGTGGTCTCTCATCGGATGAAATCCCTACCTCCTTTATGGGTCTTCTCCGTTTGATCTTGGAGTCCACGGGTATGAAGATGGAGCCTGTCCAGAAACGGGCTTGATACCTGTTCACCAAGATCCCGGACCAGGGAGATTCCCCTGGGGAGGCCTTCCTGGTGGCAGAGGCCATCCTTGGCCCTGCTTTGGAGCTTTGGCACTGCCCTGCTTCCTGCCCAGCACCATCTGCCTGGATGGCCCACAAATATGCGGTCCCTACCATTTCCATGTTGGGATTCACAGACCACCCCTCAGCTGAGGGCTTGGTGGACAATTCTGTGTTCAGGCATTTTGGCAACATGGGGGATGTCAGCAAGCTGCCTGACAGAGTCCAAGAAGCTGGACCAAGCAGCTAAAAAAGTCTACGCTGCCTCCTTGCTTGGCCTTCGTCAGGTGAGCTTGGCCCTTTTCATGGCCCACTTCTCCAATGCCCTGTTGGTCAACCTGGGTGAGGTGCTTCCTCATCTACTAGCGGACCTTCAGACCACGGTCAAACAGGTTCGGGACCAGGGCCGGGCTGTAGCAAAGCAGCAGCTCCAGATAGCCATGGACACTGGGGACTCCTGTGCCCTCTCTGTGGTGGCTGCGATGGCTGTGCACCAAAGGGCTTGGCTGCGGATCTCAGACTTCATGGCAAACACCCAGCACAAGCTGGTGGATGTCCCCTTCCTGGGCATCGACCTGTTCAGGCCTGGGGTCGAGGGCCACCTCACCCACACTGAAAAGTCCAGTGTCATCTTGGACTCTGTGACATCTGCTCAGAAGGACCCCAAGGGCTCTAAGCAGCAGAAACAAAAAGCCCTTTTGGCCCACCTCGACTCTTGTGGCCAAACCAGCACAGCACCAGGCAGGACAGTAGGCCCAAGCCTGGCGACCTTGGCTGCAGTCTGTGGCCTCAGTCATCCATAAGCCTGGAAGGAGAGGCCCCAGTGTCCCTTCAGTCAGGCCCTCCTCCTCCTCCTCCTCCAAGCCTGCCCAGTGACTGGATGAGGGGTGCCTGCCTCATGCCCATCACACCTCCTCTGGGTTCTCCCATGAGGGGCCAGCTCTGCCATTTCCTTTCCACCTGGTCCGCTGTCACCAGGGACAGGTGGGATCTCAAGGTGGTCAGCCAGGGTCAACCTCTGGAATTTGAACATTACCCTCCTTGCAACACTCACGCCCCGTGGGAGGACTTGGTATCCACAGACATTCTGCCGGCTCTTTGAGATGACATTGCCCAGCTTCTCAGCAAGGAGGTCGTGGTTCCTGTTGCAGGTCCTCCAGAACACGCAGGGTTTCTCTCCAGTTAACTTCCTGGTGCCAAAATGGATTGGGGGGGGGGACTGGTGTCTCATTCCAGATCTGCACGACCTGAACAAGTTTCTCAAGTTGCACCCCTTCAGGATGGTCACTCTCTCTCAGATCATACCATCTCTAGAGCAAAACATGTGGTTTTGCTCCCTGAATCTTCAGGACACATTCTTTCACGTCCTGATCCGTCCATCTCACAGAAGGTACCTCTGCTTCAGAGCAGAGGGAGCCCTCTATGAGTTCCAGGCCATGCCATTTGGCCTCTCCTTGGACCCCAGGGTCTCTTTACCAAGTGCATTGCAGTGGTGGCAGCTTACCTGAGGTGATGAGGGGTCTGGATTTACCCCTACTTGGATGACTGGCTGATCGCAGGTCCCTCCAGGCAGAAGGTGGAGTGGTCCAGGGACCTGGCCCTCCATACCTGTGTTTCCCTTTGGCCCCTTCTCATTGAAGCCAAGTCAGAACTCGTGCCTTCGCATGTGATCAACTTCGCTGAGGTGGAGCTCAACTCTTGCAGAGCCAGAGCCCGGCTGCCAGCGGACAAGGCGGAGGCTCTCTCCTTTACCCAATCATTTCGGGTTGGGCAACTGCGCCCTGCCCAGGACTTCCTGCACCTGCTGGGTTACATGGCGGCCTGCATCAGCATGGTCCATTGGGCCTGCTGGAGAATGTGCTTTCTGCTGTGGGAGCTGGCCAACCAGTGGTCTGACCGCAGGGGTCACTTCAACCAGCTGATCACTGTGACCCAGCGGATGTTGGATGCTCTCTAGTTGTGGCTAGTCCCAGAACATCTTCAGGAAGGGTTCCCCTTTGTCCACCCAGAGCCGATGGTCATCCTGACAACTGATGCCTCTCTCGTGGGCTGGAGTACCCACGTGGGGAACACAGAGTCTACGGGCTCTGAACCTCTGAGAAGTCCCGATGCCACATCAACCTGCTGGAGTTCTAAGTAGCCTGGCTGGCGCTGACTGTGTTCATTCCTCACATTAGGGTTCAGGTAGTCCAGGTCCAGATGGACAAAACCATGACCATGTACTACCTCAACAAACAGGGCAGAACGCACTCTTTGCCCCTGTACAAGGAAGCTCCATGTGTAGACCCTCGTGCACAGCCTGGGGCTGATCTCCTAGCCATACATGTGGCAGGGGCTCCAGCCAGCTAGCAGATGTCCTCAGCCTTGTTCGTGACGTCTTACAAGTGGTCTCTCCACCCATTGGTAGTACACAGTCTGTTCTCCCAGTGGGGCACCCCTCAGGTGGACCTGTTTACCTCCATGGAGAACGCAAAACTGAGGCTGTTTTGTGCCTGCCCCCCTCAGCAGGGAATGCTGCAGTGGGATGCCTTCTTGAGGCCCTAGACCCCAGGCCTCTTTTAAGCCATCCCTCCACTTCCCTTGATCCACAAGGTGCTTCTCAAGGCCAGGAGGGACAAGGCACAGGTGATCCTGGTGGCTCCAGACTGGCCGTGCCAGTTTTGGTACCCTGATATCCTCAGCCTCAGCTGCAGGCTCCTGAGGCATCTTCCTCTCCATCCGGACCTGCTCTCCATCAGTCAGGGAAGGTTCTCTATCTGGACCTTCAAGCCCTGCCTGCTAGCCTGGTTCTTGAGCAGCTAGAGTTCCAGGCTTTGGGTCTCTGAAGATGCCCTTACTGTTGTGAAGGCATCTCGAAAAGGAGTCGACCAGGAAATGCTGTGGCTTCAAATGGAAGAGGTTCTCCATTTGGTGTAAGGGCAAGGGGTTGGACCCTTTGTCCTATACAGTGGCTAGCATTCTTGATTATCTGTGGTCGCTCTCTCAGTCGGGCCTGTGGTCGATGACTCTGTCATTGAGGCACAGGTCAGGAAGCATAGGAAAAACCAAGAGCAGTTTTAGAATTCACCAAAAATATTTATTTACAGTAGCAGTAACATAAAAAAAAATAAACTTGTTCAGAATAACTATGTACAGAGGAGCAATGAAATAGTTTTTTCCTTCAGTATCTGTGTCCCTTTTTCTTCTTCCAGCAGTTGCAGCTCAGCTCACTTATAAGTCCTTCCACCCCCATTCTGTTCTTGTAAGTATCTGGCAGGAGCTGCTAAATCACAGTGTCCTTCAGCTGAGGCCCCTTTTAGCTTTTGCAAAAAGGCCTAAAGATTGAACTTAGGCAACCTCTAGTTTACTATAGCTTTCTGCAATCATCTCAAAATATAAATATATACATTTCAACAGAAATATCAGCGAAAATAATCTGAACGCTAATATAATCAACTTTTTTGGTAACATCCATGTGTTGCAGTTAACGTTAACGTTAAAGTATACACAGACAATGTTGCTGCTTTTAAAATGAAGCACTTTATTGACTAACAGTAAATAATTGCTCAAAAAAAAAAAAAAAACAGTAGTGTGAGTTCAATCAGTACTGTATCCAGCAGCAGCGTTCCGTGTCATGTAATTCTACTTTTGTGCTGCATCCATGCAAACCCTAAATAGAAAAAAGAAAAGAGGTATGCTTGACTAACTGCACTGTGCCTGTTCAATCGAAAATATTGACTCCTGTTTCATCCATGTTAATCACTATTTGAGTTCTGATCAGCTCCTGTGCATGAGCGTTTGCAATTCTGGTCAGAAAAGCTGATTTTAAGTTGGGAAAGTCACTGGGCCGTTTTACGTCCTGCTTTGGTCCCTTTTCATTTGCTAAATCCAATTCTGTGAAGGTAACCACACGCCCACTTGCTTGAGAGATCTAGGTGCCCCCCATTCTCAGATAGCAACTGAGGAGAGTTGGCTGTCACTATGCCAACTGCTGCTGCATGTATGCATGACCCCTGCATTAACTACTGCTCCCTCGGCATGGAGGGATTTAACAATTTTTTTCAACTGTTCCTCAAGATGCTCCTCTAGATGTGTTGGTCGTCCTCATGATTTACAAGGGAGGAGAGGAGACATGGTTGTGGGATCAGGGATCTTCTGGAGCTCGGCCAGGTAGTGGGACTTGAAACTGCGGACTGTACTCTCATTTATCCTGCTGCCTGTGGTACTCATGTAGTGGCGAACAGCAGCCATCACTCCCTGCTCAGCCGCATACTTCCCCACTTGAAATCTAGTCTCAGGTGTGTAATTTACATAGGCAGAGGTCTACTCTTCTTTGTCGGAGGTAGGGAAGCAGCTGCAAGTTCCTTCACAACAGCTGCTGCTATTCCAAGCTCCACACCAGAACTCTCAGCCAGATCAGTACTGGAAACAGTGCTCACCTCCACAGGATACTTTCACTTGATGGGCTAGAGGAACTCATCCATTTCAGAAGCGACATGCTGGCAACTGAGTGGCAACCCAGCAACCAAGCAAGTAAGCAGAACAGGGTGAATCAGGGGGAGTTCTTAAAGCCTGCTGTGATCAATTAGGGATCCATTAGCGATCCAGATCTTCATTAACCACTATGTAGTTCTGCGGCGTACTGTGTTTGCCAGTGACCATGGCGAATACTATTGGGGTGAATAATAATGCGGTGCAGGCGCCTGCTAAATATATCAGGGAGAATACAAACTGCTATACAGTATTAGCAGTTATGCAAGGAAGAAAGGCAGCAAGAGAAAACTGAGACAGAGAGAGAGAGAGAGAGAGGCAAAGAATTGCGAGACTGTCGGGTTGATCAAGTCTGAGATCTCACAGGAAAATTTGGTTGCGCAACCAGACAGAGAAGAGACAGAAAAGGAAAAATCCCTACATTTAAACACTTTCTCCATAACAAATGGGACAGGGTCCTATTCCACCCTGTCACGTACACCCCTCTTAAGAGGAAACCTGTTTTATTAAACAGGTTTCCAAAACTTTATTAATTCTCTACTAAAATTGTTGCTTTCGAAATTAAGCACATGTACATTATCAGTTTTATATAACAGTACAGCAAACAGTAAAGTTCAAACCCATACATTTGTTTTCAACCTTCAGAACCCTCAATTCCTGATCCATATCTTGCCAAAAAATCAGCATTGCTATTCTCTTTACCAGATTTGTGTATTACCATGAGTTTAAATGGCTGTAGTGTCAGGTACCATCTTGTGATTCTAGAATATTTATCTTTCATCTGGTTAAGCCAACAGAGAGGACTGTGATCTGTTACAAGAACAAAGTCAGTTCCTAGCAAATAAAACTTCAGGGACTCCATGGCTCACTTTGCTGCTAAACATTCCTTTTCGATAGTGGAGTACCTTTTCTCTCTGTCATGCAATTTCCTACTTATGTACAGAATAGGTTGTTCTGTCCCATCTACATTAAAGGAACTAGAATGTTGGGCAAATACTAAGAAGCTCACTTTTTACACCAATAAATGCACAGTTATGCATTTTGGGAAAAAATAATTTACAAGCCCACTATGTGCTGGGTGGTAGGGTACTGGAAACAGTAAAAGATGAGAAAGATCTAGGTGTTAGAGTTAAAAATGACCTGAGCCCTAATTTACACTGTCAACAAGTCATAAAGAAGGCAGGTGGTATATTGCATTGTATAAACAAGCATATCAAATGTAACAGCAAAGAAGTGATGCTGCCCCTGTACACCTCCTTGGTGTGGACCCATATGGAGTACTGTGCACAGTTCTGCGCACCAGGGGATAAGGGTGTTATAAAGGCGATTGAGGAAGTACAGAGAAGGGCTACCAGAAGGACAAAAGAGGTTAGAGGATTAGATTATAAAAATAGGCTTACAAAACTAGGCCTGTACCCCCTGGAATATCGTAGGTTGAGAGGGAGACATGTGCATTATTTATAGAGCACTCGATGATATGCTATTATGGGAACAATTAGGCCTTGTATTTAGGGAACAAGTGTACAATACCAGAGCACATCCACTACAGTCGATGGGTGATCACTGTAGAACAAAGAAAAGGAGGATCTGGTTCTCAGGAAGAGTAACTAAGACATGGAATGAACTTCTAATCAAGGTAGTAGCCAGCAGCAACAAGGATACATTCAAGACACGTCTTGATACGTAATTTAGTATTAATAACATCCCGGGCTATGTGTGAACTTAAGGCGAGCAAAATGGACAATAGTCTTCAAAGCTCTGTAACCCTATGATACCTATGACACATTTTGACTCAGTACTGCACCTAGGTCTACCTCTGATTCATCTGTTTGTAGTAAAATGGTTTCTCAAAGTTTGGGCTTCTTAAAACGGGCTAAACATAATGCAGCCTTTATGGCTTGAAAAGCTTCACCACACTCTGGGGTCCATTTCACATTATTCAAATACCGTTTTTTTATAAGTTCAGAGACGGGAGTAGCTAACTTAGCAAAGTTGGGAACAAATCTCTGATAATAACCAGCCAGCTCTAAAATGACCGACATGTTTCTTTGTTGTCGGTACAGAACTGTTAGCTACAGCTTCTGTCTTAGAAACTTCTGCTTAACTCTCCATTTCCCAACACATAGCCCAAATATCTGGTTTCCTGCATGCCCAGTGCACATTTGGTAGGATTAATAGTCAGACCTGCATTTTGATAACTTGGATAACTGTTTGTAGGTGTTCCAGGTGGCTTTTCCAGTCTGGACTGTACACCACGACGACATCCACGTATGCAGCACAATAACCAGAGTGAGGAGATAAAATGACATCCGTGTACCGCTGGAATATAGCTGGTGTACCATGTAAAGCAAATGGCACGGTGGTGAACTGATAGAATCCTATAGGGGTGGCAAATGCAGTTTCATCTCTGGATTCTTTAGCTAAAGGTATTTGCCAGTAACCCATGGTTTGATTGAGGGTACTGATATACTTCGCACTTCCCAGTCTGTCCACCAAATCATCTATTCTGGGCATAGGATAACTATCAAATTCTGACACTTGATTGAGTTTCCTAAAATCAAGGAGATTTTAACACCCCTTTCTTTTTTGTTTACAATTACCGTCAGAGATGACCAAGCACTCCTTGACTCCTCTATGATGCCCAGTTCTTTCATTTTTTTGTATTTCCTTAACCATGTCAGCTCTTAACCGCTCTGGTAACCTATATGTCTTTTGCCTAATAGGACCAGAATTCTTTGTCACTATTGCATGCTCAGCCCTTTTGCTCAGCCTGGTACTGTGGTAAAAGTACTGTTAAATGTCTTTAGCACATTACAAATGCCTGCAGTTTGTTCTGATGTTAAGGAAACATTCACCATTACAGTATCAGCATTTACAGTTTATTCCAGTCTATCATAAGCTACATCAATATCTTCCTTATCGGTTTCTGGTAAAACTAGCAAGGCAGCTTTTGGCATTTTTCAGCCCATTTCTTGAGATGGTAAGCATGGTATATCTTAGTAGGATTTTTCCTGTCAGGGTTTCAATCTCATAGTTAACAGTGCCAGTATGTCTAAGCACTTTATAAGGCCCTTGCTACTTCATTAACAGTTTATTTTCTGTTGTGGGTAACAGTAGCAAAACCTTTTCACCTGGCTCAAACATTTTTTCTTTTACCCCATGGTCATAATATACAGTACCTTCCGCTGGTTTTGGGCCTCTTCCTGATTTCTATGGGCAATTTCAATATATTTTGCCAGCTTCTTTCTTAGGGCACACACTTAAGATGTTATAGAGTGTTTCTGAGTCTGGTTATCTTCCCACGTTTCTTTTATCACATCCAGTGGCCCTCTTGGCTGCCTACCATACATCATTTCAAATGGTGAAAACCCTGTTGATGTCTGTGGCACTTCTCTGTAAGCAAAAAGTAGGTAAGGCAAGTATTAGTCCCAATCTTTCCCTTCCCCTTTTACAAACCTTTTTAACATGTGTTTTAGGGAGCCAGCCCAGTGGCCCTGAGGATTGAGGTGCTGGACACCACACCTCGCGCCACGCCGGCTACCCAGGTTCAGGAACGAGCCTGGGTTGTCGGAGGTCAGCGGGGAGGAAGACATGAGCAGCTGGCGGCCCTCTGCCTGGAGTGTAAGTGATGTCCTTGGGCTTGGCCGCCCCTGGTGTGGGTCGAGTGGCGGCACCGCTCAAGGACTGCTGGTGTTATGCCATGAGGGGTGAAGAGACCTGGCACTGGAGCCTGGTGCGATGTGCGCCACTACGCATGCGCCACCACTCAAGGGCCCCGGGCGAGGGGTTACGGGGAGTAATGGAGGAGGGGGAGGGAGGGACATGAGCAGCTGGTGGCCCTCTGCCTTGGGAGGGTGTAAGTGGTGTCCTTGGGCTGGCCGCCCCTGGTGTAGGTCGGTGGCGGCACCCGCTCCAAGGACTGCGGTGTTAGGCCAAGGGAGGGGTGAGAGGACCTGGCACTGGAGCTCTGGTGCGCGATGGCAAGCTACGTGCATGCGCCACCACTTCAAGGGGTCTCGGGCGTAGGGTTACGGGGAGTAATGGAGGAAATAGTGGGGGCCACCAAGGATGATGCCTCCAGACTGGCTCAGGGGATCTCCTGGGGTGCCCATAGCACCTCAAGTCCCCGAAGGACCCCGAGACTGGTAGGGTTGGTGGAGGATGAGGGTGACCCGCCGCAGGGAGGATAAAGAAACTTGGAAAAAAAAACCATGCGTTTTAGGGTTTGGTTAAAGCGCTCAACAAGACCGTCTGTCTGAGGGTGATAGGGGAGGTTATTATGGCAGTTATAACTAGTAGTCTGTACAGCTCCTGAAGCAATGTGGCACCATAATTACTACCATTTCTACTACCAGTAATCATTTCTTTAGGTATGCCACTCTGCTGAAAATGTTGGTAAGCTCTGCTGTAACTTTTGGAGCTGTAATAGTATGCATTTGAACTGCTTCTGGATATTGAGTAGCAAAGTCACATGCTACCAGGATAAATCTGTTACCCTTTTACTTTTGTCTAAAGGACCAACCATCCATTTCAGTTCTCTCAAAGTCACATCTATCAAGGGTAGGGGCACCAGGGCTCCTTGTCTTTTCTAGTGACTGTGGCTACTTTCTGACACTCAGCACAGGAATTACAATAGGTAGCAACATCTTCATGAACTCCAGGCCAGTAAAATATATGCAGCAATCTGGCAAGGGTGTGATCCCTCCTTGAGTGACCAGCCATAGGACTATCATGTGCTATCTGTAACAAGTCTGTTCTATACTTCTGTGGTATAACCAATTGTTCTGTCTGTTCCTGTGGCTGGGGTTTAATTCAAACTCTGTACAGTAACCCGTTACATTTTTCCAACACTGGTCCACCCTATTTTGGTTTTACCCCCAGCTGCTTAAAATAACCCTGGAGAGAAACATCGTTAACTGATTGTGATTTTCTTTCAAAGCAAGCTATCAATTTAGTTTCAGCATTTTTACATTTTAACCCTTTATGTCCCTCAGCCATTTGTTGCCATAGTTTCTTCGGGCATCATCTTTCTTTCCTGGATTTCTGGATCTTGGAGCTGTGTTCGGACAAGTCCGAATCAGAATCTTTGAAAGGAAAAGTGTCCCCACCATCTCAGATTTACTTTGCCTGAGCTCTTGTCACCACTGCTGCTGAAACATCAGGATTTACTCCCTCTTTGATTAACTTAGTAAACCATGGAAAGTCATTTCCAATAATCACAGGTACAGGTAACTTACAGCAGGTACTACTCCCGCTTTCACTTGGTGTGACACACCTTTAATGGTCAGAGTCACTTGGTTGGTGGGATAGTATCGAGTGTCCCCGAGGATGCAGATGACACCAGTACCTGGTCCCTTTGCACAGTGTTTTCCCAGCACTGTAACATGCACTAGGGTCTGTCTGCTTCCCGAATCAATGAGTCCCTTTACAGTCTTATCCCTCACCTTTACATCTGTTAAGTACTTGCCCCAATTTGCCAAGGACAAATCTGCTCCAGTACCACTCTCCTTACTACGGCAGTTTCTTGCAAAATGGCCTGGCTCATTACAGTTATAGCAGATAACATCTTTGGGCATAGATTTATTACCCCCACCAGAGTTCTTATCATGCTTGTAATTTAAATTGGAAAAAGAGTGTCTTACCAGTGCTTGGCTATTACCTCGCTGCTGTGGCATCTGTCTGGCCATTTGGTAGTCCTTGGCCAAAGAAGCAGCCTTTTCCCCATTCTTTGGTCGGTGTTCCTTTACCCACAGCTGCACTTCTGTAGGCAAGATGTTGATGAATTGCTCCACGTCAAATGTGTCGATGATTTGTGGTACTGTTTTGCTCTCTGGTTGGATCCATTTTATCAGGAGTTCTCTGAGTTGGGTGAAGGCTTCTCAAGGATTGTCAACCAAGTTGTACCTCAGAGATCGAAATCTCTGCCTGTATGTCTCTCCGGAGATGTCATACCTTTCCAGGATTTCACTTTTCACCAGGTCATAGTTTTCTGACTGTGCAGTGTCCATACTGCTGTAGGCAAGTTGGGCTTTCCCTGTCAGGTAGGGTACCAGTCTGATTGTCCATTGCTGCTTTGGCCACTGGCAGGCTGTGGCAACTCTTTCAAAAGTTCTCAGATATGCCTCAATATCATCTGAGGAACTTAGTAAGTTTAATGTCTTTTAAGTTGCTTGCACTTGGTTGCTTATCTGAATCTGTGCCGGATCCTCTGCCATTGATAGCTTGCAAGGCATCCAGCCATCGCTGCTGCTGTCGCTGCATCTATTCTCTCATCTGTTGCTTCTATCACTGCACCTCTTCTCTCCGTTGTGCTTCTAAATGCTGAATCTCTTTTTCTCTCTGCCTCTCTGTCTGTTTTTGTTATATAGCCCACCATCTGAAAAAGTCCATCAGGCTTTCAGGTTCTGTCACTGCTTCTTCTTTTTCCATAACTTGTACTGGCTGTACAATCTCAGACTGGACTTCTGTCTCTGCTAGTTTGGCTGCCATTCTCCTGGTAACCACTCCTGGACTTGCTGCTGCAGAATCCATACCTTCCTCTGTGCTTCTCTGGTACTAGGCCCAGTACCCACATACAAAACGCCTGTCTTAGGGTATGCACGGCATAAATCCCACTTAGGCTGACACCATCTGTTGTCGAGGCACAGGTCAAGAAGCATAGGAAAAACCAGGAGCAGTTGTAGAATTCACCAACAATATTTATTTACAGTAGCAGTAACATAAAAAAAAAATAAACTTGTTCAGAATAACTATGTGCAGAGGAGCAATGAAATAGATTTTTCCTTCAGTATCTGTGCCCCTTTTTCTTCTTCCAGCAGTTGCAGCTCAGCTCACTAATAAGTCCTTCTACCCCATTCTAAACAGACATCCTGTTCTTGTAAATATCTGGCAGGAGCTGCTAGAATACAGTGTCCTTCAGCTGAGGCCCTTTAGCTTTTGCAAAAAGGCCTGAAGATTGAACTCAGGTGACCTCTAGTTTACAATAGCTTTCTGCAATCATCTCAAAATATAAATATATACATTTCAACAGTAACACTATATATTTTCTTAACAATAGGATCCCAATATCAGTTACATTTCCACATATTGATTTGCACAAATTTTAACATTAGTAGATACGCAAGGGAGGAAAAGACAGCAAGAGAAAACTGAGAGACAGAGAGAGGCAAAGAATTGCGAGACTGTCAGGTTGATGAAGTCCGAGGTCTCATAGGAAACTTTGGTTACACAACCAGACAGAGAAGAGACAGAAAAGGAAAGATCCTTGCATTTAAACAGTTTCTCCATAACAAATGGGACAGGGTCCTATTCTACCCTGTCACAGACCCTCAAGGTGCACCTGGCAGCCATCTCTGCTTATCAGGAGCAGGCTGGTCAGCAGTCGGCACTGGAGAAGGTGGTCTGGTGCTGTTTTAAAGGCCTTGACCACGTTTCCCCTCTAGTGAGTGAACCACCACCACCTTGGGATCTGTTGCTGGTTTTGGCAAAGCTCATGGGCAAGCCATTCGAACCTATGCACTGGTGTGAGATGTCACACCTGTTATGGAAGACCGCCTTCCTGGTGGCTATCACATCAGTCAGAAGGATTAGTGAGCTCTAGGTGCTTTCGGTGGATTCTTCTTACCTGGTCTTCTACAGGTTGTCCTGTGCCCTAACAAAAGTTCCTCCCGAAGGTTGTGTCGGATTTCCACCTTAACCAGGTGATTAATCTCCTGGTGTACTTCACCAGCCACACCTCAGAGGGAGAGCACAGGCTCCATACTTTGGACCTGCGGCCAGCGCTCGCCTATTACAAGGAGTGCATGGCTGGAGCTCGGGGAGAGGTTCGCCAGCTATTTGTCACCTACACTGAAGCTGCACCTGGGAGACCGGCAGCTAAGCAGACAATTGGCAGGTGGATTATGTCCTGCATTGAGCTCTGGTATAGGTTGGCAGGTAGGGAGCCTCCTGTTGGGCTTAGGGTTCATTCCACCCATTTTACTACTGTGTTCGTGGCTGCTTCCAGGGACGTCCCTATCCAGGAAATCTGCAGGGCTGCTACCTGGAGGTCAGTGCAACCTTCATTTCCCATTACTACATTGATCTTAAGTCACGCTGGGATGTTGGTTTTGGGGCCTCAGTTCTCCAATCTCTGTCCCTAAGTAGGGGATGTGCCTCCCTCCTCCTCTGGAGAACTGATAGAGTCTGCCAAGAAGTGTGGATAGAACATCATTTCATTTTTATTTTTTAGGCTTGTAAGCAGGATGAGCAAAACTGCCCATTTTCACCAGCGACAAGTTACAAATGACACAAACATACAGATCCATACATACAAACATGAAACATTATACAAAATACAAAACCATAAATAACATTACAAATACTCAGTAAAACATGTGCAATTATCATTATCCATCAACCAGTGTTTTAGTCTAGATTTAAAAGACCATAAAGTCTTACTGTGTGCAATATCAACAGGTACTGAATTAAAAAACAACGAGGCCCTGTACAGTATAGATCTCTGTCCAAGAACAGTATGAAACAGAGGAAGTTCAAAAGTAAATTTAGATTGAGACCTAGTTTCATAAAGGTTTGAAAACCTTGAAAATAAGGACATAACTGTAGGAGACAGAAGACCGTGCATAACCTTATACAACAGAATGCCTAATTTATATGAAATTCAATTTTCTAAGGACAAACAATTAGAACTCTTAGACAAAAAACAATGGTGGGTTCTATAAGGGGCATCAAGCATAAAGTGTAGAATGAAATTATATAGTACATTAAGCTTATCTAAAAGTGTACCAGAGAAGGATGAATAAACAATAATACTGTAATCCGTAACACTCATAAGGAAACTATGAGAAGAAACCTAGAATCTTTTGTCAAAAAATGCTTAACCCTATACAGTAAACCTAACCGCTGGTGGAGTATTTTCCTTAAATTATTCAAGTGGGCTTCAAAGGACAATTTTGGATCAAACATTATCCTCAAATATTTAAAATTGTTCACAAATTCAGTGACCTTACCATCCAATGTAAGAATCTGAGGAAGATCAACACTTCAATAACTTTGTTGGAAAATAACATAATTTTAGTTTTACTTGGATTAAGTACCAAACAATTTACCAAGAGCCAATTCTGGAAAGAATCAAAATCACATTGGACATCTGCCAGTGCATCACTGGGATGAGAACTAATGCTGTATATTACAGCATTGTCAGCATAAAAAATCAAAGATGTACAAGAACATACTGTAGAAGCAGAATTCATATAAAGTGAAAAAAATCAAGAGGCCAAGAATGGACCCTTGAGGTACCCATTTAGTAGTACTAAAAGAAGAAATACAATCACCAATTCAAGTAAAATGAGATCTTTCGTAAGATAATCAAGAAACCAAAGGAAACATATTCAGAAAAGTGTAAATGAGAAGAATGCCTTTTAATAGTTCATCCTTCACCAAATCAAAAGCCTTGGTGAGGTCCAAAAAAGTGCCTACTAGTTTGTCCTTTATCCAAGTCACCCTGTATGGCACTAGTGAACTCCACCAAGGCTGTCTCTGTATTTGTAAAGGCTTAAAGCCATGTTGACAATCAGTAAGTAAGTTATTTTTGTTTAAGAAATCAAAAGTTTGATCCATAATAATTTGTTCCAGAATTTTTAAAAGAGGTAATAGCAAGGAAATCTGCCAGTAATTGGTTAACACCATAGAATCTCCAGATTTCAAAACAGAAGTGATTACGGCCTTCTTCCAGAGACTGGGAAAAGCCCCTATAGACATAGAAAAGTTAAACAAAACAGAATAAGGAAAAGAAAAATAATTTATTCCTAATTTTATTACTCGAAAATCTATTCCATCATGAAGCAAATAAGGTCAGGGATCCAGTTTCAAAACATATTCCTTAATTAATTCAGGAGAAACATAATTAAAACTGAATTTAGAGTGGGACATTTCATTTACAGGTAAGAAGGCATTCGATAATGGGCCATGGAAAGGCACTCTATACCCATCCA
Source organism: Neoceratodus forsteri (assembly GCA_016271365.2). Taxonomy (NCBI): domain Eukaryota; kingdom Metazoa; phylum Chordata; order Ceratodontiformes; family Ceratodontidae; genus Neoceratodus; species Neoceratodus forsteri. The sequence continues at coordinate 552,487,575 of CM057452.1, read as the reverse complement.
GGTTACTAAAAATTGTATTGAAAGTTTCAGAGACTAACATGGAATCACTAATCAAGTGATCTGCAGATTGGATAGCAATTTCAAAGTTTTTTTTACCCCATCCAATCAAACTATTTAGAGTGGCCCAAGTGTGTTTAGGATTACCAACAGACTTTTTTTGCTCAGAGAGAAAAAAATGCAATTTTGGCTTTACGAATTTCAGATTTGCATTGATTACTAAGAGATTTATAAATTAAAAAATGAGAATGATCAGAACTATCCTTGTACTGTTTCCAGCTTTTATCCCGTAATTGCATTAGATGAAGCAAATGAGAGGAAATCCGCTTATGCGTACTAGCTTTAATCCTCATTCTCTTCAAGGGTGCAAGCCTGTTAACCACCCTTAAATAGCCAGAAATAAATACATCCAGCATTACATCAAGATCCCTGATGGATTCGAGTCCAGTCCAGTCGATTTTGGAGCAAGCAGTCTCTACCATAATAGAAGTAAAAGACTTAATATTTCTAAATTCAATATATTTTGGTGGTTGTTTATCAAGTTTAACCGACCACAAACAAAAAACTGGACAGTGGTCGCTCAGTACATCAGACAGTACCCCTGAACTAACAATCCGGTCTGGGTGCATGACTGCAATCCAATCAAGTATGGTCCCCAGGCCAGACCTAGGATTAAACCTAGTTACCTCATTAATCAACTAGAATAGACCCAGGTCCATCAGAAAATCTTTAGCAAAAGTACTAATCTCTTCAGCCCAATTACAGTTAAAATCACCACAGAGTAACCACTCTCTATGCACCGGAAATTTACATTTTACCTCAGAAATGAGGTTTAAACCAGACTCTATAAGTCCAGGGGAACATAGATAGAACTAATAAAAGGTGCTCATTCTGACCAAGAAGCAAATCTATAGAAATTAGGTCAAGCAAAATTTTGTGGAGAATGATGAATAGGGGAAAATTTAAATTTACTTTTAACATAGATCATAGTCCCACCCCCACATTTACCTTTCCTGTCCCTTCTACAATGCTCATAACCTTTAAAAAAAAATTCAGAATCACTAATTTTATTATTGAGCCAAGTAATAAGACTGGCCTCTCTGCTGTTAATGTTGTCTGGCAATATTCATCCCAACGCTGGACCTGCACCAAAAACATCTGTACCTACAGTATAATAAAGGATGGGGTCTTAACTATTGCTTCTATTAATATCTGTAGCCTTCTGGCTAGTTATGACTCTTTGCAGGCATGGGATGTGCAACACAACCCAGATGTTCTGTCTGTAGTAGAGACCTGGCTTACCCCAAGAGTCCTAGACCTGGCAATCCAGCTGGGAGGGTATAAGTCTTTCATGTTGGACTGATCTGGCAAGTGAGGTGGAGGTTGTGTCATTTACATCTGAGACTCCCTCCAGGGGCAAGCGCTTCCACCCCCTACTAGTGAGAGTAATACCCCAATGCTTGCTATAAAGTTACAGTTTGGTACGCATGGCAAATGCCTCATGATACACCATATACCACTCCTAGAATTACTGTTACAGGTGAGTAACCTGTTTTTTCTGCTCGCTAGATCCAGGGCCTGGAGTTTTCTGTGGAGACACGATGTCCCTCTTTTGAAGTGGGGAGGGAGAAGGAGGAAGTGAAAATCATATAGGGAGTGTGGAAGGGAAGATAAGGGAAAGTGCTGATACTTTTAAGAGCACAGACTGTAGTATCGAGAGAGGAATGGAGGAAATATGGGCTAGGGGCATCAAAAACAGGTGCATTTGTAGGAAGTGGCAAGATGGTTACGTAATCCTCTCTTAAATGAGGCATTGGAAGGTGATTGGCATAGAGCAAATGGCAGAGAGTTCCAGTATTGGGGAGCATGACAGGCGAAAGCTGTGGCGCCTTTGGAGGAATGAAGTCTGGGGATAAAAACAGGTGCTTGTTCGGTAGACCTTAAGCTACAGTGGGATTTCAAATTAAGGAAGAGTCCCGCCAGGGGTTTGGGTACTTGCGAGCGGACAATTTTGTCTATGACTGAGCCATAAGCATAAAGCCTTAGCTCAGAGGGAGGAAGCCATCCCAGATCTGAGTATAATGTATAGTGTATAGTGGTGTTTTAGTCGGTGCAAGGAGGAAGCGTAGCGGCAGATATTGTTATAAGTGACTTCCCACTTTCTGAGGCTGGATTTGGACACAGAGGTAAATATGGCAACATCATAGGTTAATGAAGGTAGGAGAATACCCCAGGCAATGGCTAGTCTAGCCGAGGGGGTGAGCATATATTTGGTACGGTAGGCTATACCAAGTTTGACGTTGACCAGATTGCTGGCCTGTTGTATGTGTTGATCGAAGTTTAGAGATGGGTCTAGAGTGACACCTAGGTATTTGAATGAGTTTACCACCCCGAGGTTAGAACCATTGGATGAGAAGACTTTAAATTTAGATTGGGAGTGGCTGAGTTTGGCTTTTGACCCGAATAGTATAGCCTGGGTTTTGGACTCATTAAAGACCATTTCGTGACTGGTTAGCCATTTTTGGATCAGTTGAAAGTCAAACGAGAGATTTTGGTTTATTACTTCAATGTTTATAACACTGAACTATAGAACAATGTCATCAGCATATAGTAAGGAGTCAGTCCTGAGGAGGTTTGTGGTGATGTTATTAATGAAGATGGAGAAAAGCAGAGGCCCCAGGATGGATCCTTGTGGAACTCCAACATTGATAGTGGCCTTGTCCGAAAGGGTGGCGTTAAACTTCACGGTTTGAGTTCTATCAGAGAGGTAGCAGTCGAACCATCTCACCACGTTGTCAGAGAAACCAAGAGTTCTAAGCGAGGCTAAGAGGATGTGGTGGTCGACGAGGTCAAATGCCTTGATCTTCCTGGACATAAGTCTCCACCACTCATTCACAGTAGTGGGATTAGCGCCGGAGGCACTAGGACCCATCGGGAGCAAACTTTTTGCTGGAGGGTCGGAGCGAGAGATGGCGCCGCGAGCAGCGGCTCGAGCGGCAATGACCATCTCGGCGACGACCCTCCAACCGCCTCAGTTCCTTTTTTCCCGCCGTCGAGTGCGCTTCAGTGACGACGTCGCTCGCCTGTCGGGAGTCAAACTTCAAACTAGTGCATAGTTTTCAGTTTATTTTTGTAACATTATCTCGATAGTAGTATCGCTTAATTTTATTCTATTTTCGTTAAATTTTTCTAATATTTTAAATTTAACTTACTTGAAGAAGTCTCGGCCTACTGGACGGAGTCGACCATGAGCAGGTCAGGTGACGGTAGGGAGACTTCGTGTGAAAGCTGTTCAGTCAGCCGGGCTGGGTCCGGTCAGCCTCCTTCTCCTCAGTGGGGTTCCGACAGCGGTCAGTCCGATGCCTGGGGATGGGCGGTCCCCGTCGGCATAAAATAAGCGGTCGCATTCTCGGCACCGTTCGGCCTCGAGCTCTTCTTCGGCCCACAGGTCAAAAAAGAGAAGGCATCACTCGAGGTCGCCCTCTGGTATGTCTGCGTGTCGACGGTCGGTTATCGTAGCTAGTTGCTGTTCTCCTCCTTCGGAGTCGCCAACTGCTGGTGACCGTCGTCCTCGACATCGGAGCCCCTCCCCGCCTGTAGGTAGGGCTCCAGATGAGCAGTTTCATCAGTGGGCCGCTCTTATGGAGCGATGGGCTCGAGTTGGTTCTCCTGCCTGGCTCGGTTGCCATGGAGCCCCGGGCTCCTCCAGCGATCGGGTAGAGGCGGTTGGACCTTCCTAAGTCGCGGCGCCTTCTTCGGTGCCGGTGACTCCGCCAGCTGTTCCGCCTCACATGGCTGCGCGCAGGGGCCACACCGATGCCCTTATCTCCTGTTTTTTTCCTCTCTAGCTTTTCAGGTTCCTGGGCGTTCCAGCACCTTCCAGCGGGGTCTGTTGGCTTGTCGGTACCGTTTTGGTGCCGCTCGGCCTTCTTGGCGCCCGTCCAGCGGCTTTTAGCGTGATCTCCACGGCGCCGCCTGTGGCGCCCGTTGGGTCTGGCGGCGCCATCGGCGGCGCCCGCTGGTTCGGCGGTGCCATCGTGGCGCTGCTTGCGATGCCTCTCGGCGCCCGTGCCCTTTGCGTGCCGTTTCAACCCGTTTTGCCTTCTCGGCGATGGGGCCTCGGGACTCTCCTTGTTTCTCTGCTATTTCCTCCTCTCCTAATTTTCATTCCTTTCCTGTCCAATCAGTCCTTTCTGGACCATCAGGAGATGATGTTGAGCCTGACCCAGACCTTCGGTTGGGTGATGAAGTGGAGGAAACAGGATCTTTCTTTGCTACAGAGCCTGTGGTCGAGGACCTGTCCTTTAAGTCTCTGTTGAAGAACCTGAGATCACTCTTTCTCTCCAGACTACAGACATCGATCCTGGGAAGATATTAAGACTCCAGTACCTTCATGCTGCGGAGATCCCTACAGTTTGACTCCTCCGATCCAGCCTTCCTTGAGGCGCTGTCTCAAATGGTATGGAATAATCCTGCTCTTATTCCCTCAGTGGCTAAATCCATTGATAAAAGTATTCAGCTCCCAAGGATCGTCCCATTTGGCATCCCAAGCCTTCACGGATCCTATTGTAGTCCTGGCAGAGAATGATAAGGTCGTTCTTCCTCAAACTACTACAGCTCGACCTATTAACAAAGAGTCTCGTAAGATTGATACATTAGGTAAGAGAGTCTTTGCTGCCTCCACTCTAAGTATACGTATTGCCAGTTATCAAGGCTATTTTTCTCAGTATGAGTATATCCTGTGGCACTCTTTGAAAAGAATGGTTGAATTGGACTCCAAGTCAGAGCTTCTTCTGACCGTTACTAGGTGTTGGTCCAATAACCAACAGGTCAAAGCTGCTATGGGCGCTTCGACACTGCTTCTCGCTCAGCAGCCGCGGGTATTTGTACTGGCGCCATTCCTGGCTGCGTACTTCTGGCTTCACGAATGATGCTCAGCAGCAGGTAATGGCGCTGCCTTTGATGGCTCCTTTCTTTTCGGCCCTCAGGTGGAACAAGCCTTAGAGGCCACTCAGAAGACTAGGTCGGCCATTAAGTTGGCCAGACCTCCGCCTGCTCCCTCTCGGGGCATGTGAACAACGTCAGTTTCATAGGTCGTCAGTCCTTTGAGGCAGAGGCAGAAGCTTCCATAAAAGCCAACCTGCCCAACCTCAGAAAGCGCAGCAAGCGCGGGGCCTAAGCCCCTCGCCACCTATAATTGCTGGCCCAAGTTCCATCCACATTGCCGAGGTGGAACTTTCTCCTCCAGTGGGAGGTCGCCTGATGTACTTCACAACCAGTGAAGTCCATAACCAGGACAAATGGGTCCTTCGGATAATTCGCGAGGGTTATTCTCTCAATTTTTGGAAACCCGCGGTGTCTCCCAGGCAACAACCCAGGTTGTCGGCCTCAATCAGACCTCCTCACTGCCGAGATCCAGGGCCTTCTAAGCAACAGGGCAATAGAACTGGTGCCCCGCATCTGCGAACTGAGGTTCTACTCCCATTACTTCCTGGTTCCAAAAGAAGTCTGGGGAATGCCCCATTCTAGACCTCAGAAAGTTAAACAAATTTCTCCCAGGAGAAATTCAAAATGATTCCTAGGTACCCTGTTACCCTTGCTGCATCAGCACGACTGGCTGGCCTCCCTGGATATGCAGGGCGCACCAGCATATCCCCATCCACCGACCCACCGCAAGTTCCTCAGGTTTGTACTGGGTCAGCATTATCAGTTCAGAGTCCTGCCTTTTGGGCTATCCTCGGTTGTAGTCTTTACAAAGTGTTGTGCAGTTCTCATAGCGCATCTCAGAAGATGGACTCCAGTGTTTCCCTACCTGAGGCGATTGGCTTCTAGCAAGCCCTTCCAGCCAAGGGACTTTGAAGCCGTGGCAACGACTTCTGTCTTCTTACGCCTATGGGAATTCTGCTGAATTTGAAAAAATCACAACTGCAGCCCTCCCAGAGGCTCCTTTTCATAGGGACGCTTCTAGACACCTCTTCCGCGAAGGCTTTCCTTCCAGAGGACAGAAGACTTGACATCCTTCGGATGGCCCGTTACATCGGGGAGAACCAATCGGTTACAGCTCTCTCGATGCAACGCATGTTGGGTCTCATGGCGTCCTCGGTGTTCACTGTACCCCTAGCCCGGTTGCACATGAGAACCACCCAGTGGATGCTCTCCACTCAGTGGTCTCCGACCTCTCACCCCCAGTCTTATCCCATCAAGGTGACGGAGCCCCTTCGAAGGTCTCTCACCTGGTGGACTCAAGAGAGCAATCTCCTGGAAGGGTTCCCTTTGCTCCCCGGATCATCAGATCTCCATCACCACAGGCGCATCGCTAATGGGATGGAGCTCACTGTCGCTCCTCCACACCAAGGTGTATGGACTCAGTTGAAACTCTTCTCCACATAAATGTCCTGGAGATGAGAGCGGTCCTCTCTGCGATCCGAGCTCTGAGGGATATCCTTTGTCACAAGAACATTCTCCTTCAAGCGGACAACAAAGCTGTGATGTATTACATCAACAAGCAAGCGGTGCTCATTCTTACCCCTTTGCAGGGAAGCAATGAGGGTGTGGGAGTGGTGCTTGGAGCACAAGTCTCTGATTCAGGCGGTTTATCTGCCAGGTATACAAAACAATCTAGCAGATCACCTCAGCAGAGCGGAGGCAGACCCTCACAGTGGTCTCTCGATCCAGCCGTAGCTCGGTCACTATTCAGAAGAGTGGGGACTCCAGACCTGGACCTTTTACACATCCCACTCAGCATAAAACTGCCTCTCTTCTGCTCCAGAAATCCAGGGCCTGGCATTTTCTGTCAGGATGCGTTCAGGCTGCGGTGGACAAAGCGTTTTCTTTGCCTTTCCACGATCCCTCTAATCCAGAGAGTTCTCCTCAAGTTCGAGTCTCAGGGACCAAAATGATTCTCATTGCTCCCTCCTGGCCTCAGCAACTATGGTTTCCTCTGCTCAACAGTATGTTGGCAGCCTCTCGAGACCACTTCCTTGCAAATCAACCTTTTGACTCAGGGTTGGTTGGTCCATCCCAACCTGAAATCACTTCACCTTCATGCTTGGCTCCTGAAGAGGTAGAGTGAATCGATTCAACACGTCTCTCGTGAGTCTCGGACATCCTTCTGGCTCTTGTGAAGCCAGCCACCAGCGTCACGCTTCCAAATGGAAGCAGCTTTTCTCTCTGGTGTGCAAAGTCCTCTTGGAATCCCTTTCCTGTCCTCCTGACAAGGTTCTGGAGTATTTTTGGACCTATCAAACTCAGGTCTCAGTACTCCACAGTTAAAGTTCACCTTAGTGCCATCTCAGCGTTCCATGAGCCAGTTTCTTCCTTGACTCTGTCTCAGCTTCCTATGGTGAAGAGATTTCTTAGGGGATTCTTCATACCAGACCCCTGTTAGGCGTCCAGTTGCAACCTGGGACATTAACCTGGTGCTGGACATGCTCACTCGAAGCCTTCGGGCCCTTAGCTACCTGTGAGCTAAAATTTCTTACCTGGAAGACTGCCTTCCTGGTGGCCATTACCTCAGCCATGAGGGTCTCGGAGATTCATGCCTTGGTGCCGGACCCTCCATTATACTGTATTCCATAAAGACAAGGTAGTTCTCCGTACTCATCCTAAATTTCTTCCCAAGGTTGTGTCAGAATTCCATCTAAACCAACCTCTGGTACTTCCCTCTTACTTAGCTAATTTCCAAAATGAAGGGGAACGATCTCTTCATTCCTTGGATGTTAAGAGAGCCTTGCGGTTCTATTTAGATAGAACCAAGAATTTTCGCAAGACTCAGCAACTGTTTGTTTCTTTCAGCGACACCCGGCTGGGTCAACCCGTCGCTATTAGATGCATCTCATCATGGTTAGTGGCATGCCTTCGACATTGCTACTCCATGGCTCAAGTTAAATTGGAGGGTAGAGTGTACGCTCACTCTACTAGAGGCGGTCGCGCATCTTTGGCGGAGATTCTGCACGTTCCAGCCATGGATATCTGCAACGCCGCCACCTGGAGCTCAGTGCATACCTTCGCAAGCATTATGCACTGGATGTTCATGCCAGGCGACATTCCGCATTCGGCAGAACTATCATAATAGTCTTCTATCTTAGGTAGCGTGAGCTCTGGCTCTCCTGCACGCCCTTTTGGGGGATTATCAGCTTGGTACTCTCCCACTAGTGTGAATGAGTGGTGGAGACTTATGTCCAGGAAGATATGAAAATTATGTACCTACCGTAATTCTTGATCTTCTTGGACGAGTCTCCACCACTCATTCACATGCCCACCCTCCATCCCCCGAGCTCACCGCTGTGTTGGTCTTCACTCCCTCAAATCTTTAGGCCGTGAGGACTTCTTTGCTGACCCTTCTTACACGGGTCATACGGACTATCTTATGTCCGTTTTTTAAGGTTAGATGTACTCTTTACGTTAGTTGAGCTGCACCTCCTTGATAAAAAAGGTACTGAGGCGGTTGGAGGGTCGTCGCCGAGGTGGTCATTGCCGCTCGAGCCGCTGCTCGTGGCGCCATGCCTCGTGGCGCCATCTCTCGCACCGACCCTCCAGCAAAAAGTTTGCTCCCGATGGGTCCTAGTGCCTCCGGCGCTAATCCCACTAGTGTGAATGAGTGGTGGAGACTCGTCCAAGAAGATCAAGAATTACGGTAGGTACGTAATTTTCATGTCACGTCAATGAAAATGGCCCCTGTGAGAAGGCCAGAGTCCATGGCCACAAGGGTATCTGATGTGAATTTAAGAACGGTGGTAGTTGTGCTATGGTCTTTGCGAAAACCATGCTGGGCTGGGGTAAGAAGGTCATATTTCTGGAGAAAGTTTATTGTTTGGGTGGACACCAGTTTCTCCAGAATTTTACTGAGAGCTGATAGTATGGCGATGGGCCTGTAGTTAGAGGGATCTTACGATCTCCCTTTTGAAAACAGGGGTAATCCTGGCTGCCTTCCAAATATCCAGTATATAGTTCTGGGACAGGGATAGTGTGAAAATTTTGGCTAGAGGAGCAGCAATGTAGGGCGCAAATAGCTTTAGGAGCGGTGGCTCTATTTATTTATTTTTGTACATCAGTTTACAACCTTTGAGCCAGAGGCTCATTTCCAAAGGTACCTCGTCACATTGAGGACAAATACATTACAAACTTTTTGTTACATCACAGAGGTTACAAAGTTTTAGCAATCACGTGCAGTTACAATCATTTGTACAGAGAAAAACAGTTTAATTGCAATGGCATATTCTTGCACATGGGAACATGCAGAAACAGCATGGTGGTAACAGTTCAATGGGCACCAGGGCGAGGTTGTGGTGTGGTGAGGTGACGTGCCGCTCAGCAAGCTTTGTCAGTGTGTAGTGAGCTATGCCTCCTTAGAGACAAGCGCAGCTACGCGTATTAAATAGCTGGCTCCGAAGTGCAGTTTTGAACTAGGAGATCGTGGGGGTGTCAGAGATGGGGGTAGGGAGCGTGTTATACCAGGAAGGAGCTCTATAGCTAAAGGACCTCTGTCCATGGGTGGTCCTGGATCTTGGGATCAGTAGAGTGGCCTTGCAGGAGGTTCGTGTTCGAACCAAGGGTTGGGCTTGGTGGATGGAGGCTGTCAGCCCGGGAGGGGATAGCCCGAGAAGAGTTTTTTCGTTTTGAGGCAGGTTTGGTATCTAAGTCGTTCGTCTAGATTAAGCAGCATTGCCATGTTATAGAGCTGGCAAGTATGAGTGAGCCTGGGGGCCCCCGTAATTAGCCTACAGGCCTTATTCAGGGTGAGGCAAATTTTATTGAGGGCGGTCAAGTCTGCAGCACCGTATACTGGCAGGTCATAGTCCACAAGGGACAGTATTGAGGATGTAACCGCTAGTCGGAAGGTATCGGGGGGAGACAATTTTTGTAGCGGTAGAGGATACTTAGTCGCACATTGGTAGCTGAGGCAAGTGCATCAATGTGGGTGTGGTAGGTGAGGGCTGGGTCGAAGGAAACCCCAAGGTACTTGTATGAGCGGACTTGCTCAAGAGGTTGTTTGGAGCTAGGGAGGATGTGGAGTGAGAAGTTGCTGGCTTTGTTTTGGGGGTGGGCAAAGAGCATTGTTATTGTTTTTTTGAGTTTAATGACAAGTCTGTGCTCTTTAAACCAGGTTTCGACATCATTAAAGGATAGTTGTAGGGTGTCCTGAAGGGAGATGGGGTTGCGGTGGGTGGCAAAGATTTTATTTATTTATTTAGTTTTTGTTGACCAGGTAAGTGCACTAGGCACATCCTGCCTATTTTCAGGCTCGACCCAGGGGAGGGGGATACAGATGAATGCCAACTGACCTTGAACCAGATTAAGCTGTTGATGGTAAATTTTAGTGAATGAGGGAAATTTGGCCAGGACACCGGGGAAATTCCCCTACTCTTTTCGATAAGTGCCATGGGATCTTTATCATCCACCTGAACTACCACCAATTCAGGCAGATGGGACCTCGGTTTAACGTCTCATCCGAAAGACGGCACCTCAGAAGTGTAGCACCCCTCTCATGCTGCACTACAGTGTCAGTACCGGGATATTAACCCAAGTGCCAGATGTGGGAACTGAACCCACAGCTCTCTGATCTCCCGGTCTCAGAGGTGAGTGTGCTACCTACTGAGCCACTGACACTGCTAAGATGACGGCATCATCTGCATACAGCAGAATTTTTCCAGTGCATGCTCTGGGCAGGGTGTTAAGGTAGAGCGAGAAGATTAGTGGTCCCAGGATGGAACCCTGGGGAACACCTGAGCGGATGGGACAGGTTTTGGAAAGTGTCCCATTGATTTTGACACATTGGGAGCAGGCAGATAGGTAGCTAGTGCACCAGGAGAGTGGCCCAGTAGAGAAGCCGGTGTGGCTGAGGGCATCCAGCATGAAAGGGGGTGGGAGACAGTGTCGAAGGCCTTTGAGAGATCAATGAACACTGCCCCAGCTAGGGAGCCAGAGTCCAGGGAGGAGTGTAGGAAATCTGAAAACTCAATTAGTGCAGTGCCGGTACTGTGACCTGCACGGAAACCATCTGTTGTGGGCAGAGGATGTTGTGTTTGGTCAGGTAATCAGTAATTTGAGTGGCCACCAGTTTTTCTAGGGCTTTGGAGAGGGGTGGGAGGCTGGAGATAGGTCGGTAGTTCCTGGCCAAGGACCTGTCACCTCCTTAGTATATGGGCGTAACTGTGGCAGTTTATCCATGCAGATGGGAATTGCCCCAGGCAGAGGGATTTGTTGAGAAGGCTGGTGCGTGGAGCAAGGACCTGATCCAGCACCCGACAGAGTGTGCTGGGGTCCAGGGAGTCGCCGCCAGGACTATTGCTCTTTAGTGCTTTGATCAGGTGGGCTCTGACTTCCTGGGTAGTTACCCTACATAGGTAGAAACCAGGCGTTGGATGACTGGGGTAGGTAGGGAGGGGTGGGTCAAAGAAATTGCTAGGGTGGACTGAACTAAGGTCCGTGAAAGATGTGTTTAGGAGGTTAGCTATGCAGGCAGGGTCGGGCAGAGGTGGAGCCGTCTGTGGTGATCTGGGATGGGGAGGGAGCGCTCCCATTTAACTGTTTAATGTTGTCCCAGAATATTGGTGCACACCCCAGGAGGAGGTGAGTGTGGCCTGGTAGTGATCTGCCTTTGCTTTACAGATGGCCCAGGTGCACTTGTTCCGCGCAGCATTGTAGGCCTGTCTGTCAGCCATCCGGCCTGTTTCTGTGGCAAGGTGCCATAGGTTATCCCTGCTCTTGAGCAGTTGTAGCAGGGTAAGGGTAACCCAGGGTGCCTTATGCTTTTTGGTTCGGACTTCCGTGAGGGGTGCGAATAGGTCACAGGCTTTGTTAAAGGTTTGGAAAAAAAAGTTTAGGGCAGTATCTGTGTCAGGGGCGTGGTGTATGGGTGACCAGTTTATTTGGGCAAGAAGTTGCTTGAGGCTTTTCAGACCACCCGGTCTGAGGCGCCGGCATAGCGTGGACTGGGCTGTGAGTTTGGGCGTGGAGGTCACCCAATGGAATAGGATAGGGGAATGGTCACTAAGTGAGTCAGGAAGGACCTGGATATCCTGGACTTTTTTGGGGCGGTTGATGATGACTGCATCTAGAATGGTGCTGGTACCTGTCTTTGTGTTTACTCTAGTGGGTTGGGAAATGAGTTGTGTCAGATCTATAGCCGTAAAGGAGTCCCGGGTGGCGGTGGAGGAGGCGCTGAGCCAGTTCACGTTCTGGTCCCCCACAAGGATTTGGTCAGCCTTGTGATGAAGGGTTGCAAGATAATCTGTTAAGGATAACAGTGCCAGGTTTTGGTTCTTTGGGGGAATGTAGGCAGTGGTGAGATATAGGGGGCCCCTGGAGGGGTCCGGAGTGAGTTTGAGGGTTAGGGCCTGTGCCCCATTTACGAAAGCTGGAGCAGGGAGTGCTTGTCCAGTGAGTGAGTCCCTGGTATAGATTGCACAGCCCCCCCCCCCCCATTTGCCTACACGATCCTCCCGGTATAGGGTGTATCCTGTGAGGGAGACAAAGGAGTCGGGGTGGACTTTGATAGCAAAATTTCCACCAGTGTTATGATATCTGGTTTATGCAGTGTGACCCAGCATTGGAAGGAATCACATTTTTTCAGTAAGCTGCATATATTCATGGATGCTGTGCGGAGCCCGGGGGACCCAGCTGGTGGGCTAGTATGGGCAGGGCCTGGGTTGGGATGTATATTGCCTGTTAAGAGTAATAGGATGATCACGGCTCTGGCCAGGGGGCGGTGATGAGTGAGCTTTCGATAGGTATGTAGGGATGAGGAGGAGACCTTCTGGGAACAGGGGATGGGCAGGGTTTGCCAGGTCGGGAGAGCGAGAATGATTAGCCGGCAAAGGAAGCCAGGGTAGGCAGCGGGGAGGTAACCAAGGGATGGGTGCTGTGGGCTAGGGCACGTGGTGAGTGTAGGGTGGGATCGTATTATGTCCGAGAGAAATGTGGGTGCTAGTGCCAGGGGGGCTGCCTGGTTGATGGGACATGGGTACCAGAGTAAGGATGAGGGGGAGGCATTTTAGGAGGAGGTGGACTAGCATAGTGCTTGCGGTAGCAGCAGGGCAAAAAGGTAGAAGTATTTTGGTAGCCAGCCCTCCAGAAAGCGTAGATGCCACTTTGGAGCAGTGATAGTGACACGGATTCTGGTGGGCAGGGTACCAGGTTCAAGACTCTCCCAGGGCAGCTGGAAAAGGGACCTGGGTGAGAGCTGAGCTCCACGTTCTAGAGGCTTGAGACAAGTTAGGTTGGGGCCAGAAACAGGGTGAGAAATAGTGACTCCTAGTGGTCACTGGGTGTAGGCTTGGTGGTGTGGCTAGGGGTCAGGATGTAGGGCTAGCTATAGGGCTGAGTGCAGGGAGAGATATGGGCAGGGGTAGGTGTAAGTTGAAGAGGAGAGAAGTGGAACAGGTAGTTAGAAGGGTTCCAGGAAGTAGTGGGAGGAGGACGTCTGATAAGAGGTACCTGAGGTGGGAGTCTGTGGGTCCCTCTAGCGGCTGGCAGGTATAACCTGCAAATGGGAAAGTGGGGACTTAGTATTACAGTAGGCAGGAAGTGATGTCATGGGGGAGGGCCAATAAATTAAGGGATGCCCTTGGGTGGGTGGCGGGCAGGGCAGATAACGCGCAGCGTCGTCGGGCTAACGCCCACAGAAGATAGCAGCTAGAAGAGTATCTCACCTCTTAGGCTTCTCGATTCAAATCCTGCTCCAGGAGGAGCTTGAGCATCTGGCACTGCTGTGAGTAGCAGTGCGGGGTCTGTGAGGCCTCTTAGGCTTCTCGATTCAAATCCTGCTCCAGGAGGAGCTTCTGAGTGTCGAGCACTGCCGCGAGTAGCAGTGTGCCGGGGGGCTGTGAGGCCTCTTAGGCTTCTCAATTCAAATCCTGCTCCAGGAGGGAGCTTCTGAGCGTTGGGCACTGCCACGAGTAGCAGTGCCCGACTCTAGGTTATCCGAGCCTACTGGGGTGTGATCTGAGATTTTATTTAGTAAATTGAACACCTCACGCCTAGAGATAGCTTTAAAAAAGAATTGCGGGCCACTGTCATAAGGCAAGATAGGTAAATTCATCTGGACAGAGAAAGAGGAGGTATAGTTGGATAGGTCAGAGAAAATATCATTGAAGAAATTTGCGATGGTTCGGGGATTGTCGCAGTGTACACCATTTAGTAACATGTCATTAGGGGTGGATGATATGGGACCAGAACTTTTTTGAGTCACCATCGGAATTTATTAATAGATCCTTACAGTAGGAACTTTTGGCCTTTTTGATGTCCTTTTTGCAGGAGTTACACAGGGCCTTGTAAGTATTTAAGTCAGAGGATAGCCCTGATTTCTTGTATTTGAGCCAACCCTTGTCTTGCTGTTTTAATTTAAAGAGAAGGTCAGACGTTAGCTAGCGGGTTTGTCTGTTCTTTACCAGACTGGTAAATAGTTTGCAGTGCTTATCTTGTACCATGAGGAAGCGTGTCATGAATAGTTGGAGGGAGGTTTGAGCATCATTTGATAATAGAATGGGGGACCAATCAGTTTCAGCGATGTCATGAAGAAAGAGTTGTGGGTCGAATTTAGCATAGTTATGGAAAGTGAAGAGGCGAGGTTTGGATGGAGTGGGTTTACTTTTACCCCATATACAATAGATGGGGGCTTGGTCGGTAATGTTATCAGGTAGTATGCCAGAGGTAATAATGTTTTCAGGGTGGTCGGTCATAATCCAGTCCGGTAGTGTGCTTGTGTTAGAATGTGGTGTTGTTCTGGTGGGATCACATATTAGTTGGTGCAAGTTATGACTTTGCAGCCTGGACAGCAGTGTTGATTGAGTGTTCCCCAGCCAATTTAGGTTAAGGTCACCTAGTATAAGAACCTCATGTTTACCAGCAAGGTATGATATTTGATCCAGTAATTCATCCAGCCCCTTTCGACTGTCTGATGGGGGTTGTAGACACAAGCTATAGGTAGTTTATTTGAGCCCAGGGTTAGAAGAGTATGGAGTACCTCACAGTGGGCAAGATTGGATAATTTAATGGCAGTGAGGTGTAGATGGTCTTTAACGTAGACAGCAATACCACCCCCCCTCTCTTGGGGGCAGGTCTGTCGAGTCTCAATAGGTTATAGGATGGAAGGGACCACTGAGAGTCGGGAGTGGAAAGACCTAGCCAGGTTTCAGTCAGACAAATGAGGTCAGGCTTGTATTGGGAGGTCCAGGACTCCAGCTTGTTAAAATTGTGTGTGAGACTCCTAATGTTATGGTGTACTACAATCAGACCTTTAGCATTGCTAATCAAGTCTGGTGTGGCTAGTGTTGGTCCTGGATTTAAGTGAACGTCCCCAGAGAGTAGGATAGCGAGTAGGAGGAGGTACCAGAGCTTACGGTGCATAAAATAGTATTGGCTCAGTGTACCCAGGTGACAGTTTTTAGAGGCAGAAGTTACTAGGTGGAGCCATAGAAGAATTTCTGGGGTGAGATCACAGTGAGGGGGATTGAGCAGCAGAAGGTTGAGAAAAGATAGTCATTTGGCTGGTATTTAGGGACTAAAAAAGCAGTACGATGTACAGAGAGCATGGATAGATGAATCAGTGGTATTGATGACACTAGAATAATAATAATAATAACATTTATTTAATTGAGCGCCTTTCAAAATTTCAAGGCGCTGTACATCAAGAACAAACATAAAACATATTCAATGCATTCAATAAAAACAAATATGAACATATATTCCAGTACTGCAATATAAAATTAGAACAAAGAAGGAAACACCTTCTCCCATAAAAAAGTCTTTAGTGCCTGCTTAAAGCTCCCCACCATCCTACACTCCCAGAGCTGATGGGGCAGAGAATTCCAGAGGGTAGGTGCAGCAAATCCAAACGCCCGGGCACTAGATGACTTCAAATTTACCCTCAGAATCTCCAGCAACCCCTCGTTAGCCGAGCGGAGCTGTCTCAGAGGGGTGTAAGGCACCAGGATTTCTTTCAAGTAGTCGGGACCCAGACCACGTAGGGCTTTGTAGGTCAAAAGACCCACTTTAAAGGTGATCCGCCACTGTATTGGCAGCCAGTGCAGAGCGCGCAGCACAGGGGTAATATGAGAATTTCTAGAGGCCCCAGTCAACAAACGTGCTGCCGCATTCTGCACTAGCTGCAAGCGGCGGATATCAACCCAGGAAGTCCGAGGTAAAGGGAGTTACAGCAGTTAAGGTGAGATGTCACAAAGGCATGGACCAAGACCGGCAGGTCACTGGGCAGAACAAGATGCCTAATCCTGGCAATGTTCCTAAGATGGAAAAATGCCAGCTTGACAACTACAGACACCTGATAACGGAGGGTCAAACCAGCGTCAAGCTCCACTCCCAGGTTACGCACCCGTTCAGAGGTGAGGATCTGGTCCACCCCCAAGATTAATCCAGAGGGGAGACCAGTCCTCAAGCCCTCTACCCTGCGACCCGGGTCCACAGCCATAACCTCAGTCTTTCCTGGGTTCAACTTTAAACCACTGGAATTCATCCAGTCTTGGATGTCTGCGAGGCAGTTGTTCAGTACCGAGATAGCACTAACCTGGTCAGGTGCAAAAGACAGGTAGAGCTGGGTATCATCAGCATAGCAGTGAAACCTCAGCTCATACCGTCTTACAATGTCTCTGAGGGTAGCATGTATACTGCGAATAACATGGGGGAAAGCACCGAGCCCTGAGGCACCCCACAAGACAGAGAGAAGGCCCTGGAAGAAAACAAACCTGAGACCACTCTCTGCGTTCTCCCTTCGAGGAACGATGAAATCCATCTGAGGACTGTACTCGATAGTCCACAAATGGACCTCAGGCATTCGAACAGAACCCCATGATCCACAGTATCAAAAGCTGATGATAGATCAAGGAGAACCAATATAGAACGGTGTCTCCGATCTCTCGCCATCAGGATATCATTGAGCACCCGAACCAGAGCAGTCTCGGTACTATGCCTCTTGCGAAAACCAGACTGGAGAGGTTCATATAAACTATGGATGGTCAAATGGTTATCCAATTGAGCCATACAACTTTCTCAATAACCTTCCCACAAAAGGGAGGTTAGAGATTGGCCTGTAGTTTGCTTGGTCATCCAGGTCTAAAGAAGCTTTCTTCAGAAGGAGTCACCACCCTTCCTTCAGAGAGCTAGGAAAACTCCATATCTAAAGAACACTGGATAATCCGAGCTAAGACTGGGCCGATGATCTCACTACAACCCAAAATCAGGAGGTAGGGCCAGGATCTAAACTACAGCATGTGGGACGCATCTCGGACAATCTCGTAGTGTCTCGAGATCCGCAGGTCAAAGGTACTCCAGGAAACTCGGGCTCTGCGATAGGACACCCGATCAACTGCAACAACCTTAGAATGAGGTTGAGCACTCCTCCTGATGTCTTCAACCTTGACCGCTAAAATCGAGCGATCTCCTCAAAATCAGTTTGAGTAAGACTCGATGGATCTGCTGACAGGCTGGGTTGCACAGTCTGTCAACAGTTCTGAAGAGCTGAGCCGGTCGATTCCGTGCGACAGAAATTTCCCTGGACAGGAATTCTGCCTTCTTATGGGAAATTGCTGTTTGGTAGAGTTTGTAATGCTCTAGCAAAATAAGGTGGTCGGCATCAGTGGTGGTCCTCCTCCAACGCCGCTCCAACCTACGCCCCATCCTCTGCAACCCTCTAAAAGCCCCATCAAACCATGGGGCAGCGGGATGAGTGGAAGGGGGCGAACACGGACTGGCGCAATCTGATCGAGTGCTACTGATATGGCCTAATATAGGCCACTACCAGCTGCTCAGGATCAATGCAAAACTCGTCAAACAACGAGGTCGTTAACCGCCACCAGGTCTTCAGGGACGACGTCCCGCAATGGGCGGTAACTGACCAACTCCACAGGGGCCGACCTACCCAGGGGGGCCTCAAAACTGAACCCAACTGATTAGTGATCGGACCAACCAACTGGTTCCACCACCAAATCAGAAGCCTCGATCCCCAGGAGAAAGACCAGGTCAAGAGAGTGACCTCCCTTGTGTGTAGCTGAGGAAACAACCTGTGTAAAGCCCAGAAATGTCATCTCCTGGAGAAAATGTTGACCAAAAAGTGAAGATTCGTCGTCGACCCAAGCATTGAAGTCGCCCAGAACCATCAATCTGGGCGACTCCAAGCCATGTCGGTGGCAAAATCTGCTATTTCCTGCAGAAAAAGCTTCTCATCACCTGGTGGATGATAAATGAGGGCAATCCTGCACCCTTCACCAGCTACCACAGTACACTCAAATGACCTGGCCTCCTCAACTGGTACACCAGTTAGGCCCAATTTGGTCTTGAAACAGACCGCCACCCCCCCACCATGTTCCAGTCTCGGGCAATGTATAACCGAGTACCCGGTTGGAACAGCGACCTCTAAAAGGGGGGCCACATTCCCATCCAACCAGGTCTCGGTAATGCAAGCCAGATCTGCCCTTGCAACAAAATCTGCAATAAGACCAGTCTTGTTGCAGACAGATCTGGCATTACAACAACGCTCGAGTTGGACGAGGTTGCGAAGTTGTACCAACCACTTGCCCTCCCGAACTGGGGTGCCCTTGGGTATGGGAACCAGAACAGAGTCACCGCGTTCAAGTAGCCATTTACGCCCAGGGCGTCTTCTGGGCCTGACCACCCCTATGGGAAGGCCCGCTCACTAGCTGTCCACTCACCCCCACTCACTCCCAATCCCCCCGAGCAACCCTCACCCGACAACAGTGATAAATATGAGCAGGGGGGCAAAGAAGGGGCGGAGGCATGGAGAGCGGAGGCCGAATAGCATAAGACAGGAGGGGCAGGCAGGTACATCTAGCTGCTCAATTTAAAACAATAAATATAATAAAAATTACCTGCAAACTTCCTGCAACTAAAATTATACGACTACAAATTAAGAAACTAACTAAAATAAAAATAAGACTTAACCAACTCTCTAACACAAAACCTAATTAATTGATTTAACCCACAGGTCCTCTCACAACCTGGGGGTCAACCAAAAATTAACCAAAACAATTTTCAATTATTCCCAGGTCCTCTCACTACCTGGTACTTAAAAACAAATTAAACACTCTCACAAGAATAAATAAAAAATAATAATTAAATCATAATAATAAACAGAGGAAATAATTTAAAAGCCACCCTCCGGGACTCTCTCACAGTACCGGATACAGGTGGGATAAAAGATATCATATAGCACTCTCACTGCTCATATTATTTCCTCAAACAAAATATAATTACAGACAACAAAATATAATTGCAGACAACAAGAATCCTGTCTATATACAACAGGATACAAATATCATATAACCCGCCCAAACGTCAATAGAAGCAACAAACAATATAATTCAGTCTTCAAAAACACAGGGCTTCAAAATCCGCTCTGATTCAGGTCGTAGAAAGGCCACTAGCAGGCCGCAGGTTCTGGCCAGCCCAGAAAATCAGTGGCTCACTACTTCCACTCCAAGAGGAGTCAGCCCCCCAGCCAGCTACCCCAGGAGTCTAGAGGAAGGGGAGATCAAGGACAGGCCCTCCAGCCTACCCCCCTCCCCACCTCTGTGTGTGACACTGACCCGGGGCCCCCCAGAACTCTGCAAGCCCAACTATTAAGCCCAGAAATGTCAATCTCTAAAAATAGCGTTAAGTCCATCAAAGATGTCACTAAAGACTTCAAATCCACTTATCTTGAAGGCTCTTCAAAACAACTCCGCCAGATCACTGCTCCCCACGATCCAACTGACCGAATATAAATAAATCCAGGGATAATCAAAAAGCACAGCCACAGGTTCAAATCCACATATGGAGTGACAGGGTGACAGTTCAAACAGAGCTTAAATTCGGCTAGAAAGCCATAAACTGACCAGTCCATTCCCTGGATGAATAAATAACTCAGTCCGCGATACAGGACTCGATCCAAACACTAAGATCAGTAAACGAGACTCAGGTATACAGAGTATCACCAGGTCTCTCCAGAACGCTCACAGAGTATCACCAGGTCTCCAGATCTCTCCAGGTCTTCACCCTTAAAACACCACGACTCTTCCCAAATCTCCAGGTGTTCAGACAACACACTAAGTCCCGGCCCGTAAAAACTAAATGCTTCTCAGAGCATCTCCAGGTCTTCAACATTAAAACACCACGGCTCTTCCCAAATCTCCAGGTGTTCAGACAACACACTAGATCCTGGCCCGAAAACAAAACAAAAAAAAGAAGGAGTAGTATTAAATGCAGGTACATTTTGGGTTCCTGGGATGGTAGAAGAGATCGGGTAGTCTGGAGAAATTCGGGGGACTGTTGTTGATAGTAGACCTAGATTAGCAAAGGGCACTTGTCAGATGGGCAGGGTGCCTAAAACATGGACCATGGAAGTTTAAGTGATCACCAGCCAGTAAGCCTAGTCAGGGACTGGGTAGCAATCGGATAAGGGATTTAACCAGGGTGATCAGGGATAGGACAAAACTGAAACAGGAGTGAGGGGATATCTATAATACAGTTAAATGTAGAGATGATAGGAAAAGCAGGAGCCAGAAGTGGCAGTGCTGGCAGATCCTCGGTTTTACCTGGGGGAGTGAGTGCTAGTGAGAGTACAGGGTTTTAAATAATTGATTAGCAGTTTTATTTCTTGGGACAATGCTAACTGTACAGAAAGTATTTATATAGGTTTTCTAGAAGTGTTGTGTTTGTTTAAACACAGTGAAGCAAGTGCTATGCATTTCGCAATGTTTTAGCACTTTTATGAGCAAATCACTAATCAATTTTTGAGTTAAATAAATCCTGGAGTAGATAAGAAGGGGCCAATGGTGATGGTGTATGGGGTAGAGCAGAAACAGGGCCAATGAGGAGAGCAGAGCATGATCAGAGTAGGGGTCCAAAGCGTATTTAAAGGTGACCTGGGAGGGGGAGGGGTTAGGTAAATTCAAGCACAGGTTTCACAGTGAGGGAGCAAGAGATAGATGTAAGGCACTACACACTGGCTGGTAACAGCAGCGAAGTACAAATTATAAATTTTACAGGGGGTTAGACGGAGAGCTTAGGTAGAGATGAGAAAGTTACAGAAAAATTATAGCAGGAAATACAATCTTAGTGCAGATAACAGATAAGGTTGGAAGAGGATAAAGGTTAACAGTTTACAGGCAAGCACTTTAGGTTACTTTGGGTAACCTTAAAACTTCATTTACAGACAATTTACCCAGCTTAATCGCTAGTTAATTAACAATACAGAGCATCCAAGTATATAGGACAAAAATAGAATGTGAAATCCGAGGAACCGCCGCGCTGACAGCCAAAATCTGCAGTTTGGAAGTTGAGCAGAAAAGGCGCTCCAATCAGCGGGCAGTTCTTGGCTGGCGGACCAGTTGGCTCCTATCTGCTGGGGCGCTGCACCAATCAGCCGTTAGCAGCCTTTGAGTTGAAAGAGCACTTTGTACCTGGTGTGTCTTGCCATGCTGGGGGACCAGGAGGGCGGCCGAAGATGCTGCCAAGGCGTCGGGCAGTGGTGGGTGCGGCGGCTTGAAGTTCCACCTGGAGGAGTAACGCCAGCTGGCCAGGAGATCCTGGTGGGTCTTGCTATGCTGGGGGACAAGGAGGGCGGTCAAGATGCTGCCGAGACGCCGGTGGCGGCTGTGAAGCTCTGCCTGGAGGAGTGGGGCACCGTGGGCAAGGAGATCCTGACTCAACACCAACCCCAAATGCCTTAAAACCTGTATACCTGCACTGCCAACTATACTGAATTTCTCAGAGGTCCCGTAATTTATTTACTATGGAAGACACAGCTTTAGTTAACATCACAGACATCTAATTGCCAATTCAAATTCCTCCAAGGTTCAGATATTTCTTTGTGAAACCTCAATGCAGCTGACAAGTGAAAACAATATTCCAGTTCCGAGATGTCAACCCAGTCCCAAGATGTGAACTCAGTTTCTCCCGGGTCCCAACAATGTATATTGTGTCTCCTGAATGACAGCATCCTTACAGACTTCTTTTAAAGAACTGGAACAACCAAGGAAGGGGCTGGAGTAGAAAAGTGAAACAGTCTAGGGAGGTCAAATCATGGAAAGCCATGTGTGCAAATGCCAGGAGCCTTAGCAACAAGATGGAAGATCTTGAGGCTGTCATGGTACAGTCAGACCTGGACATTGTGGCCATCACTGAAACCTGGTGTAATGATAACCACGACTGGGAGATGGCCATACCTGGCTACAACATATTCAGAAGAGACAGAGCAGGCAGGAAGGGAGGAGGTGGCACTGTATGAAAAATGACATAAGGGCCACAGAGATCCAGGAGGAACAAAATGGGGAGAGATACTGTGGGTTGCTGAAAAGGAAAATGGGACAGCCATCCGCACAGGTGTGTCTATAGACCACCAGCCCAGGAGGAAGAAACAGATAGGAGTTGATGCTAGCCATCCAAAGGATGGCAGACAAGGGTGAGGTAGTACTGGTTGGAGACTTCAATATTCCAGACGTGGACTGGAGCATCCCAGCAGCAGCATCAACTAGGAGCAGATTTATCCTGGACTCCTTCAGGGTGCCTTCCTCAAGCAACTGGTCATGGAACCAACTGCAGAAGGCAATACTGGACCTTGTGCTCACAAACAGGGACAGTGTGATGGGGTAACAGTGGGGAGCACCTGGGAAACAGTGACCACCAGTCATTGTGGTTTGAAATCACAGAAAGAGAGAACCAAACCACACAAAACACGTATCCTGGATTTTAGGGGGCAGACTTTGGGAAAATGGGGAGATACTTGAAAGAGGCATTAAGGGAATGGGACAGGAATCAGGGTTGAGGAACAGTGGGCAGTATTTAAAATGGGGATTACAAGAACAACAGAATTATGCATTAAGCAGGTTAGCAGGAGGAAAAGGAAGAGAGACCATTATGGTTTTCCAAAGAGGTAGCAAAGAAAGTAAAAGCCAAAAGATGGCATTCTAGGCAATACAAAAGACGCAGGCAGAAGGGGATAGGGAGAAGTACCAGGAGAAGCAAAGGAGGCAGGAGGTCAGTAAGGAAGCCAAAGCTCAGACAGAAGAACACATTGCAAAATCAGTGGGTAGAGGACAAAACCTTTACAGGTACATAAGTGAAAAAGAAAGACAAAGGAGGATAGTGAGACTGAAGGGGAGGATGGGGCTGCGTGGAGGATGGCAACAGTAAAGCTGACATATTGAACAGGTATTTCTGCTCAGTCTTTACTGAAGAGGAGGAGGGTAATGGGTCTGAAGGGAGTACAAGGGTGAGAATGGTGCAGAAATGGACACAAGTCCCTTTACACGAAAAGGTCCTGAAGGAACTGGAAGTAATAAGAGTTGATAAAGCAATGGGGCCAGATGGAGTGCACCCAGGGTCCTTAAAGAACTAAGAGAGGTGGTGGCTGAACCTCTGGCTATCCTGTTTAGCCGATCACTGGAAACAGGAGGTACCCAAAGACTGGAGGACAGCAGATGTAGTCCCCTTATACAAAAGTGGGAACAAGAGGAGCGGGGAACTACAGACCAGTCAGCCTCACCTTGGTAGTGGGGAAGATCATGGAAGCACTACTGAAGGAGAGATTGGTGGAACATCTGGTTGTCAATGGACTACAAGACCCAAGGCAGCATGGTTTCACAGGTGGAGGTCATGTCAGACCAACCTCGTTGAATTTTTGACTGGGTGACTAGGGAGGTGGATCAGGGAGGCAGTGGACATGGCCTATCTGGACTTCAGCAAGGCCTTTGACACTGTGCCACATAGAAGACTATTACACAAACTGGGGAATATGGGTGTGGGCAAGACAGTAGTGTGGTGGGTAGGTAACTGGCTGGGTGGCAGGACACAGAGGGTGGTAGTAAATAGCTGTCACTCCACAGAGGGAAGAGTGACCAGTGGGGTACCACAGGGATCAGTGCTGGGACTGGTCCTATTCAACATCTTCATCAGTGACATTACGAGGACCCAGAAGGCAGAATTTCACTGTTCGCTGATGACACAAAGCTCTGTAACAGAGCAGACACACCAGAGAGTGTAGACAGAATGAGAAGCGACCTGCAGAAACTTGAAGAATGGTCAGGGTTTGGCAGTTGAAATTCAATGCAAAGAAGTGCAAGATAATGCATATGGGCACAAAACCCTGGCACATATATATCAGTTGGGGGTGAGGATATAGCATGCACCAAGCAGGAAAGGATCTTTGGGGTTGTCATCTCTGATGACCTCAAGGTAGGGAAACAGTGTGACAAGGCATCAGGTAAAGCAAATAGGATGCTGGGATGTATAGGCAGGGCATCACCAGCAGGAAAAGGGAGGTCATAATTCCACTATACAAGACACTAGTGAGGCCCCACCTGGAGTACAGTGTACAGTTCTGGAGACCATACCTACGTAAGGACATAGACAGGGTAGAGAAGGTTCAGAGGAGGGCAACAAAAGATGGTGCATGGATTGCATCACAAGTCCTATGAAGACAGGTTGAAGGAACTGAACATGTACTCCCTGGAGGAGAGGAGGGAGAGAGGATATGATAGAGACATACAAGTATCTTACAGGAGGAACAGGGTGCAGGAAAACACTATTTTAAGCGAAAAAGATGTTCCAGGACTAGAGGGCATGGGATGAAGTTGGAGGAGGACGATTCAGAGGAAACATGAGAAAGAATTTCTTCACAGAGACGGGTGGTGGACAAGTGGAACACCCTGCCAGAGGAAGTGGTGGGGCTGAAACAATCAGGATTTAGAATGCATGGGATAGACATAAAGGAATTCTAGAGGTCAGGGTAAGGGCAACAGACTTCTAGGAAAACAAACTGAACTTACAAGCTCAAATGGGCAGACTGGTTGGGCCATAGGCCCTTATCTGCCGACACTGTCTATGTATCTATGTATCTATGTAACTGCTGACATGAACCCATAACTCTGCGTAGTTGATGAGTTGCAATGTAATATCCTGAAGTTTTTTTTTTGTTTTGATATTAAAATGTCATTTGATTACCATTTTTAAAAGTTTTTCCCACTGCTGATAACAAGTGTGCTCACGCTTCGAGTTAGCAGTGCTGTTCCAACTGTAAAGATGCGGTGATGTCCCTAGGGGGATTGCCTTCAGTAAGTGGGAGCAGTGCACTGCTTTATGTGTTGGTGTCAAGCAGAGCGCACCCTCATCAGGTTTAAAAAAAATTAATGTACTTCCAAAAGTATGCATGCAAAAAAAGTCCATGAAAGTTGGCTAAATTGGGAAAGAGAGATACAACATCAAGGTGAAGTAGCAGCGCCTACGTAGAGATTTAGGGGATAGAGCAAAGGCACTGGGGGAGTGAAGGAGAGGGGGTTATAGGATGGTATGGGTAGATTCAGTGGATTGTACCAGGCTTGTAAGTCAACACCCATCAACATGTAGTGGGACGAAGGAGAGGAGACAGAGAACATTCTTAGTGGCAGACAAAGTAGGGCATATTACCTCCCTCGGTGCAGGCAGGGGTCATCTCAGTGCCCCTTCTATGCCATCATCTGTCTGAGATAGAAAGGAGGCGAAAGATAAGGGAACACTGAAAGGGTAAGGGCATCTCACACTTCTCTGTACAGCTTGGCACCCCATCGTTGACGACTCATGGCCTCAGAGACTGTAACTTTCAGAACAGAGACATAATAAAATTGTTAACAGTTAAACCTAGGAATAGTGACAGCATGCAAAACAGTACATAAGAAGCAACAGTCCTCTTTACCTACAGAAATAATTCTGCAGTCTTGTACTGTCGGTTGCATATCAGTCCCTGGTTGCATACTGCAAAAGACAAGAATCCAAATCAGGTCACATTTCACAATGGGCTGCTCAGTTTCACACCTGGCGAACTAACCTGTTGGCATACAGTAAGAGGCTTTACATGTCCATTCACCCAGCTTCCAATGGTTAGACTTAGAGATGCAGTCTGTGATGCCAACCCGAGATTGGGTCTGAAAGACCTTTGCTGGAGGGGAGGTGGATGTAAGGGCGTATTTACTTTGGAAGCCTCCAGAGGCTGCACCGGGGAAAGGGGATAAAATCTATTCTTTGTAGGCAGTGGTTGGGGGGGGGCAAGGGACTTTGCTGCAGGACTACTGGAAAGGGACCCCCCATCTTTGGCTACAAGATCTGTTCAAGTACATCCAGGAACCCATCCTCACCTCAGTTTAT
The DNA here is from genome assembly GCA_016271365.2 of Neoceratodus forsteri. Classification (NCBI taxonomy): domain Eukaryota; kingdom Metazoa; phylum Chordata; order Ceratodontiformes; family Ceratodontidae; genus Neoceratodus; species Neoceratodus forsteri. The sequence goes on along the minus strand of CM057452.1, from coordinate 552,461,451 downwards.
ATTGTTTCCTTCCCCAGCAAAGTCTAATGTGTCTTAACACCCTGAGAAGTCTAACAACCTGATGTGTGTCTCCCCCACCAGCTGGGTGTCCCATGCCCATCTCCTAGAAGGGCAGCTGGCTCATGGCAGTACTTGCCACCTGGAGTCTCATCCCACAGTGCCAAACAGTAGCAGCGCACTGGGAGTTAGACCATGCACTGGCTGGTCTAAGGCCTGGCAGGTCCAGTGAGCTTCAGGAATCATTATTGTTGGGATACTGCAGCTTGCGTCTGCCACAAGCTCCCTACCGCCATGGTGCAGGAGAAGGGCTGGCTCATGCCTGGAGCAGGCGATTCCCCTCCTGGTGCAGGTGGAATTGCTGAATCAGGATTGTCGCAAGGTGCATCGCAGGGAGCCCATTGTGTCATTTCTCTTTAATACAAGCACCTTGTGTCATTACCGAGGCTTTGTGAATCGGGCTCCAGGCATTTTATTTTGTTAAAAATAACTAGTAAAAAGTAATCCCTCCCCAGCTGTCAAGCATCTGTCTAGCCACACATTTAGTATGTAGAATATTTGTTTATTATGGAATGTAGGAGTTCAGATTTCTGAAGATTTTTACTGGCTGAGTGTTGCCTTTCCCCACACAAATACACAACAGAAGGCCTCACTAAAGCCAGGGACTCAGTTTTATCTGTGGCAGGGCAAGCAGCAAAGATTTCCCTGGTAGGCAGGTAAGGATGGATGGGGTCGTGGTCAGAAAAGAAGCTCCAGAAAAGAAAACTGTGTTACAGTAAGTATTTCATTGTCTTTAATTTGTGTGACAATTGCAGCCATAGGCAAGAGTAGGCAACGAGAGAGAGAGAGTGTTTGTGTGTGTGTGTGTGTGTGTGTGTGTGTGTGTGTGTGTGTGTGTGTGTGTGTGATATGCACATGCACATGCACATGTGCAGAAGAGAGACTGTAAAAGAGAAAAACATTTAACAAATTTGTTCTTATTTCCTTTTGAGAATTTTATTTTTAGGAGCCTAAATTATTCTTTTAGTGAGTAAAGGTGGCAGCCATGTTTGTAATTGCTACAAAGAGTTTTCAAAAAGGCATTGATACTGTTAGTGTGCTGTGTCCTGATTGCCAGAACTTTTTTTAACCTGTGCATTAGACAGACCTAGACATAGGTGCCAACCAATCAAGGCATAGGATTTTCTCTACCCATTTTATAATCTGTGTTAGATTGCCCTTTTTGTTTGTTGTATAAGATGACTTTTCCTGATTTGAGCCTGCTTTGGAATGATTTTAAATATCTGAAATAATTAAAGAGATTACCTCTTTTCGCAGCTATCTCTAGGTTCACCTGTATATTCTTAGCTGTTTTGAACATCCACAATGTTTAACATCTCTTTGTTTGTGACTAAGGTAAACCAGTGTGCAACAGACAATGTTTCTCTCACTTTATATGACAGTGGGTGTTCAGAAGCGGCTGAGGGTATCGATGAAAATCTGAGGGTAGTGATATTAAATGGGCGTTCCTTAATTATATCAGGCCTATAAAAATGCTAAAGTTGAAAACAGGCAATTTAGAACAGCATAAAGCGGTATAGATACATATTTTACATGGTAAGATAGTAACTTACGACTGGATGGGAGTCTAGTTGATTCCTGTCACTCACCCCACCCCATTGCTTCATAAAGCAAATATGAATAAGTATGCGATGCAAACATATACTAATTTAAAAGGGATTCTCTACCCACTCTACTACCGAGGGTATTCAGTGGCTCTCTTGATAAGCAGAAATATGTTCAGGCTTACCTTGAAGGTTGGTATTGCCTTTATGTCCTCTGTGTCTGCTGGTAGGCTGTTCTTTGAGTTCACAACTCTAAGGGAGAAGTCCCTTCTAATGTTACCCCTGAGTTTACCACCTCGTAGCTTCAGAACACCTCTCTGCCTCCTGCTGGGAGCACATTAGATCAAACATCACTGTTGGATCCTGTCGATCCCCTGGAATTTGCAGAAGACTGAGATCACGTCCCCATTCTGCCTCTTGTACTCTTTGTTGTAGGCCTCAAGCCTCTCCTCGTAGCTTTTATCATCACACTCCTTATCATTTTGTTGGCTCAAAATTTTCTAGTTAATGGCGCAGGAGCTGGAGGAGCATAGCAAGGTGTTTTAGTCTATAGTGGTTCTGTTTTTGGGATTGTGATCTGTTCTGGCATGATCCAGGATCTTTGATTTCTCTGACCAGCACTTTGGTTCCCTTTGCTCAGGTTATAGAGCAGATGCGACAGATTATTGAGCAGCGGAGTGAGTATAAGAAGAAGGTGAAGGAGCTGCAGCAGGAGTTGCATTTAAATTCCTTAGAAGATGAAGCACTATCTGGGCCTACTTCCTCTGTGAAAAAAATGAAGATGGCTTTACAGAAATGCCAGGTAATAACACCAGATTGATTCTTTTAAAGTTTTGTTTTCCTTTTTTGCTCCTTCCAGCTTGGGCACCCCCTCATTCAGTCACCCTTCAAGGCATTCCCCCACTGTCTGCCAGACCTGCCCTGCACTTCTGCTCCTTGCCACCCATATCTTCTGAATCCTCCATCAGCCCCAGTGATTTTGACTATCCCTGCTGGGGGAGCCTTCTTGCTGCCACCAGAAGAGAAGTACCTTGATCATCAGGCTGATGGCTAAAAATGATAAAAGCCAGCCACTTTGAGAACTGGTGGTGTGAGAGGGCTGCTATAGAGGCAATCATCTGACATGCCTGGTTAGAGCTTTCTGGGTTCAGGGCCCTGTCCACCACCTGCATGTGCCCTCTGCTGCATCATTCGGAAAGCAGGGATGCCTTGTAGCATGTGGCACACATGCTGTCAAAGCTGCCTCTGCAGTGCCATCACCAGGTGCAGCTAGACAAACAGGGCTGCACCCCCCCCCCCCCAGGAGGGAAGCATCTGATGGATGCCTTGTATCCATCCCTACTTGCCTCTGTTTCTGGCATCCTGGGCTTAGAGCAGGAACCTGGGTCACTAGCTTGCCAGAATTGCTCGGCACTAAGGAGTCAGCTTTACATAAAATGTTTATTGCATTTGTAATAAAATAAGTACAGAATTTATCTAGAGAAATAACTGGAACATTGCTAATTTATAGTATGTTATTGAAGTACTAGTCATACTTTCCTCTAATTATAGTACTCTTGCGGTGTTTACCTTATATGGTATGCCTAATATGATTGTGAATGCAGCGTACCCTCTCCGTCACAAACTTCTTGTATGAATATTGGACTGCCGCCCAAAGTGCATATGTGTGCCGCTGCCACAGACTGCTGCTGGTAACGGACAACCCAGGAGCAAAGGGTATAGGATGTCCCAAATGGGATAATGGGTTTGCCCACAGGTGCCATATTCAGAAGCCAACATGCTAATGACCACATATAACATGCAAAGCACTATGGGGCTAGTTGCATGTGATTATATGGCCACTATCAGCTCTTTGTAATATCTCAGTACACAAATGCAGAGGCACAGTGCAGAGCCTTGGCCATTGCCCCTACCCTCCAGAGTTTGTACTGTATATGCATCCTTGGTTTCCGTCATTTAGATGGTGGCTGACTGAGGTGGAGAGAGGAGGGTCTGTGCCAGTTGCCATCTAATGCTCTGCCCATAGACCTGGACTGGTAGTTCAGGAAGGAGGGTGGTAGATACGAATGGGTGTGCGGGGGTTACAAATAGTATAGCGAGTGAAGCAGATGGGGGGAGGTTACTAATGGACTACCAGGAAGCTTTTGTTTTCTTGGGATTGGGGAAGAGGAGGTTACCACTGGACTTTCAGGGATGTATTAGTATTTACTTGGGATCGGGTGGGAGAGGGTCACTGGCACCAGTGCTGTCTGTGGGGGGTATTACACATCACTGCGCATGTTGATAAGAGCTGGAGTTTTGAAGCACTAACTAGCACTGCCTTGGTGGCCTTTTAGCTCTTCCAAAGACCTCTAAATGTACCAATGTGCCCTGTACACAGGGCAACTCCTTAATTCACATGGGTGTGAGTGGTCTGTTGAGCGCGGTCATGCTGTCTGCCGTGTCCTCCTACCAGGCACCCTGAATATGGCCTCCACCCTGTTTGAATGCGCTATGACTGGTTAGTGTGGTGCTTTCATGTCAGTTCTGCACTCACCTTCTAAATATGGGGGCATTAGAGTTCTATAGATATCAGAACTAAACCAGATATCTGTCCTCCTTCTATTTCAGCTATTCCTCCAGTTCAATGGAATAAAAATTGTTTGAAATATTTAGGAGTGGTTATCCCTCGAAATTAGGATCATTCAGAATTGTTTAATTTTGAGCCTTTAACTACTGTGCTAATGAAAGATTTAGGCCGATGGTCAGAGTATCGTTTCTCTTTTTTTTTTTTTCCAAAGGATCGAAATTGTTCACACTAATGTCTTGCCCTGAATGTTATTTTCTTTTTACAAGTTTTACCTATTTTTCCCAGTGTATTTTATTTTCAGGATTGGTAGCTCTTGATATCTCATTTTATCTGGGCAGGTCGAAAACCCAGGATTCGCGTATCAATTCTGTATCTTCCTACTTCTTGGGGTGGGCTCAACCTTCCTAATATATGGTGGTATGCATTATGTTGTCATTTGCGGATACTCTGTTTGTGATTGCGACATACATACCACAGCCATTGGAAGGCTATTGAGTTCATGATCAATGACCTTTATGATTTAAGTCAAATTTTGTTTTCGAGTCCCCCAGAATATTTGCCAGTTTCTTAATTTACCAGATTTACATGGGCTCCGTTTCAGATTTGGCATACGGTATGAAAATATCTATCACTTGCGGAACAAACTCTCTTAACGGCTTTAGCCTGGGATTCCCGGAATCACTTAACAAAATCTGATTTTTATTTTTTTTTATATCAGTGGGCAAGAAGGGGCTTGGTATGTTATCATCAGGTCCTTAGCCCAGCCCACAGGGGTTTTGTTTACTTTCAGAATTACAGGCACAATACGCCATTCCCTCTACAGATTATCGATACTTACAGTGTCAGGCCTATCTTGATTTGCTAACAGCATCTCATTGATGATTTTCCAAAAACCCCAGATCATTTTTTGTTTTAGTTCAACTACATTAACGAGGGGAGATCTGTTCCCATCTAATTGGTTTTATCTTTTCTGTGCTTCACTCCCATTCATCTGATTCTACTTTATCGATTTTAACTGAATGGAATAGTGACTTACAACAACTTTATGATTTCTCAAATTGGGAAAGGTATTTTCTTGCCTCTAGTAAACTCACTATTTCTTTGTATTTGAAAGGGTTCTCATGGAAATGTCGGATGTGCTTTTTCTGACTCTGGCAGCAGTGGCAAAGTATCAAGGGATGCATCTGCCACATCTTGGCGGAGGTGTGGGGACCAGGCAGCCGATCAGTTCCATTTATTTTAAGCCCTGTCCTCTCCTAAGGCCTTTCTGGGATGAGATTATGTTGGTTATTTCTCCTTTCTTTGATATTCCTTTTCCATTACCTCTAAGCTTAATTCGCCTGCATATTCCTTCTCCAGATATTCAGATACGTAAGTGACAATTACAGTTATTGCTAATACTCATAGTCTGTGCGAAGAAGATTATTACTAGATTGTGGCTTACTTCTCAAATCTCTTTGCTATCACAATGGATATCTACAAAGCAGTGTGCAAAAGATGGAGATTAGCGCCCAAGAGGTGGATGGGCAGAAAAGGGGCAAAATTCAGCAGAAGGGCAGACAGCAAGGAGAACCAGGGATAAAGGACAACCAAGGAAGGGGCTGGAGTAGAACAGCGAACCAGTCTACAGAGGTCAAATCATGGAAAATCATGTGTGCCAATGCCAGGAGCCTTAGCAACAAGATGGAAGATCTGGAGGCTGTCATGGTGCAGTCAGATCTGGACATTGTGGCCATCACTGATACCTGGTGTAATGATTACCATGACTGGGAGATGGCCATACTTGGCTACAACATATTCAGAAGAGACAGGGCAGGTAGGAAGGGAAGAGGAGGAGTGGCACTGTACGTGAAAAATGACACAAGGGCCACAGAGATCCAGGAGGAACAAAATGGAGGAGAGATACTGTGGGTTAAGCCGGAAAGGAAAATGGGGCCAGCCATCTGCGCAGGTGTGGTCTATAGACCACCAGCCCAGGAGGGAGAAACAGATAGGGAGCTGATGCTAGCCATCCAAAGGATGGCAGACAAGGGTGAGGTAGTACTGGTTGGAGACTTCAGTATTCCAGACGTGGACTGGAGCATCCCACCAGCAGCATCAACTAGGAGCAGATTTATCCTGGACTCCCTTCAGGGTGCCTTCCTCAAGCAACTGGTCATGGAACCAACTTGCAGGAGGCAATACTGGACCTTGTGCTCAAAAACAGGGACAGTGTGATAGGGGTAACAGTGGGGAGCACCTGGGGAACAGTGACCACCAGTCATTGTGGTTTGAAATCACAGAAAGAGCAGAACCAAACCACACAAAAACACGATCCTGGATTTTAGGGGCAGACTTTGGGAAAATGGGGAGATACTTGAAAGAGGCATTAAGGGGAATGGGGCATGAATCAGGGGTTGAGGAACAGTGGACAGTATTTAAAATGGGGATTACAAGAGCAACAGAATTATGCATTAAGCAGGTTAGCAAGAGGAAAAGGAAGAGGAGACCATTATGGTTTTCCAAAGAGGTAGCAAAGAAAGTGAAAGCCAAAAAGATTGCATTCAGGCAATACAAAAGACACAGACAGAAGGGATAGGGAGAAGTACCAGGAGAAGCAAAGGGAGGCAGGGAGGTCAGTAATGGAAGATAAAGCTCAGACAGAAGAACACATTGCAAAATCAGTGTGTAGAGGACAAAACCTTTACAGGTACATAAATGAAAAAGAAAGACAAAGGGAGGGATAGTGAGACTGAAGAGGAGGATGGGGGCGGCGTGGAGGATGACAACAGTAAAGCCAACATATTGAACAGGTATTTCTGCTCAGTCTTTACTGAGGAAGAGGAGGGCAATGGGTCCGAAGGGAGCAAGGGTGGAATGGTGCAGAAATGGACACAAGTCCCTTTACATGAGAAAGGGTCCTGAAGGAACTGGAAATAATAAGAGTTGATTAAGCAATGGGGCCAGATGGGGTGCACCCCAGGGTCCTTAAAGAACTAAGAGAGGTGGTGGCTGAACCTCTGGCTATCCTGTTTAGCCGATCACTGGAAACAGGGGAGGTACCCAAAGACTGGAAGACAGCAGATGTAGTCCCCTTATACAAAAGTGGGAACAAAGAGGAAGTGGGGAACACAGATCAGTCAGCCTCACCGGTAGTGGGGAAGATCATGGAAGCACTACTGAAGGAGAGATTGGTGGAACATCTGGCTGTCCATGGACTACAGGACCCAAGGCAGCATGGTTTCACCAGGGGGAGGTCATGTCAGACCAACCTTGTTAAATTTTTTGACTGGGTGACTAGGGAGGTGGATCAGGGGAGGGCAGTTGACATGGCCTATCTGGACTTCAGCAAGGCCTTTGACACTGTGCCACATAGAAGACTATTACACAAATTGGGGAATATGGATGTGGGCATGACAGTAGTGTGGTGGGTAGGTAACTGGCTGGGCGGCAGGACACAGAGGTGGTGGTAAATGGCTATCACTCCACAGAGGGAAGAGTGACCAGTGGGGTACCACAGGGATCAGTGCTGGGACTGGTCCTATTCAACATCTTCATCAGTGACATTCATGGACCTAGAAGGCAGAATTTCACTGTTTTCTGATGACACAAAGCTCTGTAACAGAGCAGACACACCAGAGGGTGTAGACAGAATGAAAGGACCTGCAGAAACTTGAAGAATGGTCAGGGTTTTGGCAGTTGAAATTCAATGCAAAGAAGTGCAAGATAATGCATATGAGGCACAAAACCCCGGACACAATATATCAGTTGGGGGTGAGGATATAGCATGCACCAAGCAGGAAAGGGATCTTGGGGTTATCATCCTGATGACCTCAAGGTAGGGAAACAGTGACAAGGCAGCAGGTAAAGCAAATAGGATGCTGGGATGCATAGGCAGGAGCATCACCAGCAGGAAAAGGGAGGTCATAATTCCACTATACAAGACACTAGTGAGGCCCCACCTGGAGTACAGTGTACAGTTCTGGAGACCTTACCTACGTAAGGACATAGACAGGGTAGAGAAGGTTCAGAGCAGGGCAACTAAGATGGTACATGGATTGCATCACAAGTCCTATGAGGACAGGTCAAGGAACTGAACATGTACTCCCTGGAGGAGAGGAGGGAGAGAGGGGATATGATAGAGACATACAAGTATCTTACAGGGAGGAACAGGGTGCAGGAATACACTATTTTAAGCGAAAAGATGTTCCAGGACTAGAGGGCATGGGATGAAGTTGAGGGAGGACGATTCAGAGGAAACGTGAGGAAGAATTTTTCACAGAACGGTGGTGGACAAGTGGAACACCCTGCCAGAAAAGTTGTGGGCTGAAACAATCACGGGATTCAAGAATGCATGGGATAGACATAAAGGAATTCTGGAGGTCAGGGGTAAGGGGCCACAGACTTCTAGGAAAAAAATAAACTGAACTTACAAGCTCAAATGGGTGGACTGGGTGGGCCATAGGCCCTTATCTGCCGACACTGTCTATGTACAGTATCTATGTATCTATGTAGCTTGTGGACTCCATATATAACTATGAGAGGTACTCTTATCACTATATAGATCTTATGGAAGCGTTTCAAATGATATGGCAAAAATGAGTACTATTTAGGGTGGGATCAGATCCAAGGTTCATACCATAATTAAATTTCCCTTGCCTCCAAGTGTTTTGGACTTTCCATCCTGGTTACTGTACTCTCTCTCTTTTTGTTTTAGTTGTTTCACCAATAAAAGTTGATATTTTTCATTATTCTTATATATGGATATGTTTATCAATATCTGTATTTTGGATAAGCATTCATGCTGTATTGTAAACTACAGTATTTGTACAGTATGTCTTTATATGCTAGTTGAAATCTATTTTGTACTCCTTACATAAACCCCTTGGTTGATTGGTTTATTTTCTTGGAAAACTTCTCAATAAAGATGTTATAGTATATGGATAGCCTTTATTGTCCATGGAAATCAGTGGCTTTCTAAATGTTGTTGTAGGGCAGTTCAAATGTCAAAAAAGCTGTTGTACTATCGTTCTGATGTCACATCGATAGTACAACAGCTTTTTAACCTCATTCTCTCACCTGATTGGCTCATTCATTGAGGACCCACCAGAACCAAAAAAGAAAACATGGCAGCGCTGAACGGTAGACGGTTCATTAAGTGACACCCATAGAACTACACATGGCTGTTTGTCAGAAAAGAAAAATTACTTTTTTTTATTTAAAAATTTAACTGCTCAGCCACAGAAGAAGAAAACCAAAAGGAGGAGTTTACTGAGACCGATATGGTCTAACTGTAAGAAGACGGAGCAAGCGGAAGCCGGAGAAGCCAGAGCGAGCGGGACAGGGAATGGCACCAGTTAAAAAAAAAAAAAAAAAAAGGTAAACATTCAAAAGGCCACTGGTTTCCGTGGACAATAAAGGCTGTCCAGTTGTCGATACTATATAAAATAGTTGAATGACGTCCATCAATAACAGGTTATTTTCTTCTGGGAGTTGATGACATCAGTGACACCTCTCGAAGCTTTGCTCTCGCGGTCTCTATGATGTCATCAACTCCCTCGAGGGAAACATAGCCTTGTTGTGGATGGGCAATCATCCACTATTCTATATATTATAAAAAAAAATAAAAAAAAAATTAAACCAGATATCTGGAAAGTGTTGATTCTGTCTCTAATACAAGTATGGCAGTATAATGCAGTTTTAAACACAAAACTGACAACATTTCTTGGTAACAGTGAACATTCAGTTGGCAAGTGCTTAAGCCGTAACAGTCTGGACCAACGTAGACACCATCATGTGCTGCATAGCTGTAAAGTTAAGAGCACACACAGTCTGGTGGGAATGGGTGCCATAAAAGATTCTCGGATAAAGAATGGCTTCAGGAAGCTGTGATTCTAAACCATGATCTTCCAAGAATGGATCTTCTCATTATAGTCCCACTTGTGGAGCTGAGCCAGAGGCGATAAGACCCTGTGGGAGCCAGAACTTTTGGGGCTGGCAGCAGGTATGTCACATGAGCACACCAACTATGCCTGCTAACTCACATACATTTTGGCTTCCATCCGCTTCATCTATTTTTTTCCCACCATTGAAATGTAGCATTTTCCTCACTGTCCTTGATGGGGCCCTAAGATTGGGTCCTAAGTTCTTTAGTTTGTCTACAAATAGAGTTCTATCTACTTCGTCATGTTCATACTTTATAAAGAACAACTAGAGTTTGTTATTTTTGTGTCAGTTCAGTTAGTTTCAAAAGAAGTTTCCTCACAGCCTTAACTTTTGTTGGCAGTTGATGACATGGCATGGGTGTGCCATCAGTGTAGCAAAACCCCCTACAGCGACAGCAACGTGGGCGCTGCAACCCAATTGACAGTCATTCCATCGATCAGGATTTTATAGCACACGCCGTCTTGCCGCCTGAGGGATATTGCGCTGTTCCCCCCCTACACCTCCGGCCTGAAGGTGATTATATTATTTGTTGAGGGGTACATGGTGCAAAGCCCCCCGCAGGCAGCCGGGATGTGCCCCGGTGTTTTTCTGCGATTGCGGTCAGGTGGCACGATTGCCGGGCAGCATGGTTACCATCAGCATTTTCGTATCAATATTGTGTTGGTCGACAATATCGTTGTCTAACTGACATGGTGGAACCCATGGCAGGTAAGGGTCCTGAACAGGCCACTTGCTATGATAATGAGGTTGCATCCCACCACCACTTCTCTCTGGGCAAACTGGCTTCAGGCAGTCTTGTGCACAGGAGGAAGGGCAGTCTTCTAACCCCAGCAATGCCTCACCTAGTGTTTTTACTTTTGGCAGTCATCACAGCTCAGAGAGATGCTCTGGAGATGGAACCTGTGCACATTTTAGAATTTGGAATGTTGGTTCAAACTCTGCATCCACCCTCCACCCTGGCTGCTTGTCAGATCTGTTTCTCTGCCTGAAGAGAGCAGTTGCCCCATAGTGAACTCCGGTAATACTGGTTCTTCAGTTGGGTTATTTCTTTCAAATTAAGTGTATTAGTCTTAGTTTTTCAATTACTATGCGTTAGTTAGGGACTTTTGATGTAATTTCAGCCTCTCCAGTTTCCATCGATTCCTGGAAACTGGAGAGTATCCTAACTGGCTACCCTTTTTATGTTTGCTTACACACATGTGCAAGAAACATAGTACCATCATCCAAGTTTTCGTAGGTGTGGCACCCATCTTCCCATGCAGTCAGTGTGTTTGCAGGCGTGGCCACAGTTCGCCAATGAATGCTGCAGCTGTCTATGACAGCAGTTGAAAATGCAGTGCCATACAGTTGAAAGGCCCACCCCAGTGTGGCAACAGTCCCTATGGCCGACGGAGGTGCCCAATCCACCGTCGGCTCCACTGCCCCCACCCCAAAACAGTTTTTCAGCTACACTGGGAGCTCTACCCCAGCGTGGCCCAAGTCCCGCATCATCCAAGAAAAAAGAAACCTGAAAGAGAAAACCTTCCTTGCCGACTGTCCTGACCCCACCTCACACCTGCGCCACCCTCTGCGCACTCCTGTTTCCCCACACCCCCATCACCCCATAATTACCTCCGAGTCATGACGCATCTTTGTGGACCGGAAAACGCCTGCACTCTTCAAAGCTGACTGTGAACTGAGGAAATGCCAGTATAAAAGCTGTATAATGTAATAAATAGGGTTTTTTCAACTTTGATGCACATCTCAGGCATTTTGGGGAATTTTTTCACCAGATTAAGATGTTTTAGACCCCACCTTATGATTCCTGTCACTGTCATTTTGTTAATCGGCCCCAAAAGGTGATTTTGCGGTCACTGCACAGAACCATCTTTCGGACCGATTGAAATGACAGTGTACCAGTTCATGAGGTAGGCCCCCCAAAAACCCTATGCTGAACATTTGGTGAAAAAATTCCCCAAAATGACTGTTTTACGAGCATATGTTTCACTGTTCCTACGCACGCTCGTAAGTTCACGAAGTTTAAATATTTTCACTCCAGATTTTCAACATTGCCATTTTACCACACCTCCTTATGAGTAGCTGTAATTTTTCACATTTTGCCCAAAATGCGTTTCCGCACATGTATCGCACATTGGCGCAGTTGGTGTGCAAAATCAATGTTTGGGACAGATTAAGAAAATCACAGTGACACTGTTCATGAGCAGAAGTATTAAAATGGCTATGTAAAAAATTTGGTGAAACAGTTCCCCAAAAGACTGTTTCATGAGCATGTGTTTCGCTGTTCCTACGCATGCTCGTAAGTTCGTGAATTTTCACTATTTTCACTCCAGATTTTCAACATTGCTATTTTACCACACCTCCTTATGAGCAGTACAACTGTCATTTTTCACATCTTGCCCAAAACATGTTTCTGCGCATGTAGCGTGCAATGGCGCAGTCAGTGTACGAAATCAATGTTGGGGACAGATTAAGAAAATTACAGTAACACTGTTCATGAGCAGAGGTGTTACAATGGCTATGTTAAAAATTTGGTGAAAAAAGTCCTTAAAATGACTGTCTTACGAGCGACCATTGCACAGTTTCCACGCACCCTCGTAAGTTCATGGATTTCTAATATTTTCAGTCCAGATTTTCACCACTGGCATTTTTCCACACTTCCTTAAGGATCAGTACAGCTGTCAGTTTTCACACCATGGCTGAAATGTTTTCCCACTTCCTCAAGAAATGTGTGGTCGCTGTGGGAAATCACTGTTCGACAGATTAAGAAAATTACAGTGACGCTGTTCATGAGCCGAGGTTCCAAAATGCCTGTGTTGACAATCTGCTGTAAAAATCCCCAAAACTAATTGTATTATGGGTGTGTTATGCAGTTTCTACACACGCTCATGACTTCACCAGTTTTTTTTAATATTTTCACTGCAGATTTTCAACATTGCCATTTTTTCCCCCTCCCCATGAACAGTACAGCTGTCATTTTTCACATCCTGTTCCAAATGTGTTTTCGCACCTGTGGTGCCAAATGGCGTAGTCGCTGTGCAAAATCAGCTTTTGGCTAACTAACTGATATTGCCCCTGTTCATAAGGTGGGGGTCACAAAAAAACCATGTTAAAAATTTGAAGTGAAAATGCCAAATGAATGCCTGAGACATTAGGGTTTCCAACCATAATGCCCCACCCTGTAGAGATTGACAGGCATCAGGGGTGTGACTTGGGATTCTCGCTGTAATGCTCATACCATTCCATACCCTGCAGCCAGTGAGAGGCATCGAGGTGTGCCTTGACCTCGCCCCAAAGTTCACCCTCCCATTCTCCTATACAGCACCCATGGCCAAAGACCCAAGGCACACTGTGACACTTGTCGGTGTCTGCAGGGTAGGGTGGTGGTGAATGGTGTGGCCGTTATGCCTGATGACCCAAAGGCACACCCCAATGCCTGTCAGTCTCTGCAGGTGGTGGTGGGGTTGGCTTGAGTTCAACACTTCACTGCCATTCCTATTATGCAGTTCTCTAACTCCTACACTACCAATGCCAGTGCCAGCAAGCAAACATTCAGTATTGACAAATGCTTGTTTATTTAGGCATGTAAATTAAATAGACCTATTTATTACTTAAATTTACATTTTTGTTACATGAGTATGTGAAACAGAGCATTTTCATTTTCCATTTCAGCCCATGCTCTTTCACCTTAATTAAATGGTTCTTGTTTCCTGAACCACAATTTCACCTTTGGCATGATGTCTAAGTGTACAGAGCCTTCTTTGTATTGGGTTTTCTTACTACACTGTTTTGGGGAATCAATATAGTCATCTCTCAGATTGGGTATATGAGAGACCGTGGACCTATAGGTTTAAATAACTAAAATTATTCTAGAGCATGGATATGTTGTTCATCCACACTGTCTGGCATGTCCCTTTCCCTTTAAATCTTGCTGGAAGTCTTTGCTGGCTCCTCCCACCCACCTGGGTGGTATATACCTCGGCTCGGCCATGACGCCAGATCTTCCTTCCACTGGAAGATACAGGTTCCTCATGCTACTTTTCAGACCATAGGCCCTGGAGTCTAATCGATGGTTTTCACAGACTTTGCTCTCTTTAAAACTCACAAGAGTTTATGACTCGGATCCAAATGCTTCAGACATGAAGGACAAATCATCCCGGTTTCGCCGGTGTTCTTACCGGACAAAAATGTCTTCAGACCGACCTCCACCTCTCGTATGCTTACTGCTTAGGCACCGTGCACGATACCTCTGCTTCACTATCTGTCTGGCCTTCCATCCCACAGTCCTGGCGACTGCAAGGCGCCTTCAGCTAGGGAGACTGGAGCTTACGCAATCCACCGGTGAAACGAGAGGCCAGGTGGGTGGCTCGGCGACGGCGGATCCGGCTGAGCAGCCTGTAACAGATGGCTCTGAGGTAAGCTGCCCAAGCTTCCGCCAGCTGAAGTTTTTTCGTGCCGCTCAACATGGGCTCCACCTTTACTGGGTCCTTTCAGGAGCTGTGCCAGTCTCTCCCTACTAAGGGTGAGGCGCCCTCTGGCTCGCACTCCTCCCGCTCCAAGAAAAAGGACAAGGACCCCAAATCTTCTTCTTCTAGTCGAAGAAGACGTTCCTGGGACTGAGAGTGGTCTGATACACAGGATCAGGTGGTCTCGGCCTCGGACGAGATCGCTTCCCTCGGCTGCCTGCTTGGACCTTCCGTCAGCCAAGGCACCAAAGCTGAGGATATGATGAACTGGCCGAGATTTCTCGACCCGATCGAGCCATTGTCGCCAACTCCTGTCAATGACTCCTTGGAGAGGACACCCATCCTTTCCTTCCCCGATGAGGAGACCCATCCTTCGGGCATCCCGATCGAGGGACAAGAACCGGAACCTCAGTTTTTGCTGGATCCGGCTTCTCCTGAGCAACAGATCCGACACAGTCGGTCTCGATTGAGGAGTAGGACCCTGTCGGTCGAAAAGCCGAAAAAGGGTCACAAACACTCCCAGAAGAGGCGACGCCGCCGTTCCTCATCCTCCTTGGATGAGGAGAGACTTAGATGGAAGCTCCGTTGACATTACGAGGACCTCATGTGGCAGCAGCTAATTTTGACCAGTCAAAAGCCGTCTACTCCAGCTACACCAGTCATTGCTTGGCCCCAGCCTGTTCGGCCGACACCGACCCCTCCAGTACCGAGGACTCTGGTTCTCCCTTCGGTGGGACCAGCACGTATTCCTGCTCGGCCTGTTCCGGTCTCCCCACCAATTTTGGTGGAACCACCACCCAAGCAGCCTCAGGGAGGGGCTCCCTCGAAGGAGGATTGGACAGATATGGGCTTGCCCAGTCGTCTGTCCATCACTGTCATTCCTGATCGCCCTAGGCATATTGAAGGGGACGTGGGTGAGAGACCCTTGTATCCTGACTCTTCGAACTCTGATACCACTGGCCTTCACTCACACCCTGAAGATGAGCTGTCAGTGACAGGCCTGGAGGAACGGCCTTCGTCCTTCCAGGGCATCCTTCGACTAATTTCTGAGTCCACGGGTATGCCTTTACAGCCTATCCAAAAGAAGGCAGAATATCCTCTCATGGATATCCTTAAGAGGGGGGAATACCCCGACGGAGGCCTTCCCAGTGGCCAAAGCCATTGTTGGCCCGGCCCTCGAGCTATGGCAACACCCGGTCTCTTGCCCGGCTCATCTGCCCGCATGGCTCGCAAGTACACCGTACCCATGGGGTCCTTGGCGGGTTTCACTGAGCATCCCTCGACCGAGAGCCTTGTGACTGCCTCAGTGTTTCAGCACATGGGTAGCTCTGCGGATACTGACCACCCTCCGGACAAGGAGTCCAAAAATGTGGACCACTGTGCCCGGAAGGTATATGCGGCCTCATCCCTGGGCCTTCATCAGGCCAGCTCGGCAGTGATCATGGCACACTTCTCTCATGCCCTATTGGGGTCGCTTGATGAAGTCCTCCCTCATCTCCCAGCAGACATGCAGACCACAGTCAAGCAGGTCTGGGACCAGGGCCTTGCTGTTGGAAACAGCAGCTCCAGACGGCTGTGGACATTGGAGATTCCTGTGCCCGTTCACTAGCTGCCGCAGTGGCCACTCGCTGCTGGGCCTGACTGAGATTATCCTCCTTTCCAGTGGATACTCAGCACAAGCTAGCTGACGTGCCCTTCCTTGGCACTGATCTTTTCGATCCGGGAGTGGCAGGTCATCTCCAGCATATTGAGCAGTCTAATGCCACCTTAGATGCCACATCTGCTAAGGGTTCTTCGGGCAAGAACCAGCAGAAGCGCAAGAAGAAGCCTTTTCGGCACTCTTCCCCTGCGGTTAGGCAGCCCTCCTTTCAAGGAGGTCAGCAGCACCAGCAGCAACAGCAAGCTCAAGTTTGGCGCCCTTGGCCCAAGCAGTGTCCCCAACAGCCCCGCAAAGGAGGCCAAGGTGCTGGTCCAGGAACCTCCTCCTCCTCTAAGCCTACACAGTGATGGGTCGAGGGTGGCCTCTCCTGCACCCGTCACGCCAGTTCTGGGTCCTCCCGTGAGGGGCCGGCTCCGCCACTTTCTTTCCACCTGGTCCAGTATCACTTTGGACAGGTGGGTTCTGGAAGTGGTCGGACAGGACTACCTCTAGAGTTCGAGCAGTACCCCCAGCCGAGCCTGTGCCCCACGGAAGAAAGGATATCAGCTGGCGCCAGTCAGCTCTTCGGCCGACATTGCTCAGCTCCTCTGCAAAGAGGCGGTAGCTCCGGTGCTGGATCCTCCTACAGACCCAGGCTTCGTGTCCAGGTACTTCCTGGTGCCCAAGCGGACAGGGGGTTGGCGCCCCATCCTAGATCTTCATGACCTGAATCAATATCTCAGGTCTCGCACCTTCCGGATGGTAACTCTGAACCAGATCATGCCATCTCTGGAGTGAAACATGTGGTTCTGTTCACTGGATCTACAGGATGCGTTCTTTCACGTCCCAATCCGTCCATCCCACCAGTGGTTCCTCCACTTCAGGGTCGAAGGGACCCTATACGAGTTCCGAGCCATGCCGTTTGGCCTGTCATCGGCCCTTCGGGTCTTCACCAAATGCATTGCAGTGGTGGCAGCCCATTTACGGCATCGGGGGTTCAGATGTACCCCTACCTCGAAGATTGGCTTCTGGCGGGTTCCTCCTGCAGGAGGTGGAGAGGTCCAGGGTCCTGACCATCCGAATCTGTTCCCAATTAGGCCTCCTGTTCAACAAGGCCAAGTCAGAACTCGTGCCCTCTCAGGTGATGGGCTTTATCAGGGCAGAGCTCAACTCTCATCAAGCCAGAGCTCGGCTTCCGGCGGACAGGGCAGAGCTTCTTTCCTCCTTTGCCGAATCATTTCTGGTTGGGCACTTGCGCCCTGCCCAGGACTTCCTGTGCCTTCTGGGTTACATGGCAGCGTGTACCTCAGTGGTCTGTTGGGCCAGGTTGCACATGCGCCTCCTCTAGTGGGAGCTGGCCGCTCAGTGGTCTCAGCGTCAGGGTCTTTTCAACCAGCTGGTCACTGTCACTCAGAGGATGTGGGACGCTCTCCAATGGTGGACCATCCCAAGTCATCTGAGAGAAGGGATCCCATTTGTCCGCCCCAAGCCAATAGTCGTCCTCACGACCGATGCCTCTCTCACGGGCTGGGGAGCCGACATGGGGGACCGAAGAGCCCACGGGTTCTGGACCCTTGAGGAGTCCTGCTGCGACATCAACCTGTTGGAGCTCAGAGCAGTCAGACTGGCACCGTCAGCTTTTGCTCCTTAGCTCCGGGGTCAAGTGGTTCAAGTCCAGATGGACAATACCATGACCATGTACTACCTCAACAAACAGGGCGGCACACACTCCCGTCTGCTATGCAAGGAGGCGCTCCAGATCTGGACCTTCGTCAGCCGGTTGGAGGCAGATCTCCTTGCCATCCATTTGGCATGAGCCTCGAACCAACTGGCGGATGCTCTCAGCCGCATAGGCCAGACATCCCACGAGTGGTCTTTCCATCCAGAGGTAGCTTACAATCTGTTCTCTCATTGGGGCAAACCGTTGATGGACCTGTTCACCTCCAGGGAGAACACCAAGCTGAGGCTGTACCATGCCCGCCCCCCTCAGCAGGGCTCGCTGCAGAGGGATGCCTTCTCGAGGCTGTGGACCCCAGGCCTCTTCTACACCTTCCCTCCATTTCCCTTGATCCACAAGGTGTTACTCAAGGTGAGGAGGGACAAGGCGAAGGTGATCCTGGTAGCCCCAGATTGGACCCGCCAGTTCTGGTATCCAGATCTCCTCAGCCTCAGCTGCAGGGCCCCAGAGCGCTTTGTACACACCGACCTGATATAATTGAACCAAGAGAAGGTATTCCACCGACCTTCAATCCCTGCACCTCACAACCTGGTTCCTGAGCGGCTAGAGTTCCAGGCTCTGGTCTTTCCGAGGATGTCTACACTGTGGTGGAGGCATCTCGTAAGGAATCGACCAGGAAATGTTATGCCTTCAAATGGAAAAGGTTTTCCATTTGGTGTCAGGGTAAGAGTCTGGACCTCTTATCCTGCTCTGTGGCTAACATTTTAGACTACCTTTGGTCTCTCTCCAAAAGGGGTCTTCGGTCATCGACCCTTAGGGTGCACCTGGCAGCCATCTCTGCTTACCGGGCACGGGCCGGTCAGTCGACGCTGGCACAAGAGACAGTTTTTGGGCGTTTTTTCAAAGGCCTGGATCACATATCCCCTCCGGTGTGTGAACCTCCACCTCCGTGGGATCTACTGCTGGTACTGGCAAAGCTCATGGGCAAGCCATTTGAACCCATGCACAAGTGTGAGCTCTCGCACTTGTCGTGGAAGACTGCCTTCCTCGTGGCTATCATGTCAGCCAGAAGGATGGGGAGCTCCAGGCACTCTCGGTGGACTCCTCTTATCTGTCTTTCACAGCAACAAAGTTGTCCTGTGCCCCCACTGAAATTCCTTCTGAAGGTGGTGTCAGAGTTTCACCTTAACCAGGTGTTGACTCTGCTGGTATACTACCCTAATTACACCTCGGACGCCGAGTACAGGCTCCATACCCTGGACCTGAGACGTGCTGTCTCCTATTATAACGAGAGGACGGCGGAAATTTGGGGAGAGGTTCGCCAGCTGTTTGTCACCTGTGCTGAAGCTGTTTCTGGCAGACCTGCAGCCAAACGGACTATTGCAACATGGATCACATCATGCATAGATGTGTGTTATGAGTTGGTGAGCAAGGAGCCTCCCAGAGGGTTAAGAGCTCATTCTACCCACCATACTGCTGCATCGGTGGCTACTTCCAGGGACATCCCTATCCAAGAAAGCTGTCGGGCTGCTACCTGGAAGTCAGCAAACACCTTTATTTCCCACTACCACATCAACCTTGAGTCACGCCGAGATGCTGGTTTTGGGGCCTCAGTTCTCCAATCTCTGTTTCCTAAGTAGGGGGTGTGCGCCTTGCCTCCATCCTCCCGGAGAACTGCTAGGAGTCTGCCAATAAGTGTGGATGAACAACATATCCATGCTCCTAGAAAAACAGGTTACTCACCTGTAACAGTAGTTCTAGGAGTGGTATATGTTGTTCATCCACACGCACTCACCCGACCTCCCCGGCTTTAGGCGCACCACCTTGGTTCTAGCGGGCTAAGATCTGGCGTCATGGGGCGGAGCCGAGGTATATGCTACCCGGGTGGGTGGGAGAAGCCAGCTTGAAGACTTCCGGCAAGATTTAAAGGGGAAAGGGACATGCCAAAGAGTGTGGATGAACAACATATACCACTACTAGAACTACTGTTACAGGTGAGTAACCTGTTTTTTCCAGTTCATGGCAAGGGCAGACTGCCGTGAGTT
The DNA here is from genome assembly GCA_016271365.2 of Neoceratodus forsteri. Taxonomy (NCBI): domain Eukaryota; kingdom Metazoa; phylum Chordata; order Ceratodontiformes; family Ceratodontidae; genus Neoceratodus; species Neoceratodus forsteri. The sequence goes on along the minus strand of CM057452.1, from coordinate 552,441,531 downwards.
TTGTTTAAAGTGCTTAGGTCTAGAACGCAACACTTTAGTTCTGTCATATATTTTGCTTAAAAACCTCTGGATAAAGGGTAAAAACATTTAAAAATAAATATGCCTTCTCAGTCTGCCTTGGTGTCACCAAACTATAATAAAAATGGCTCGGTATAAATTCTCAAGTGATGGTGGAAAACACGCACCAGAAGGGTCCACCTCCTCATGTACGGCAGCCAAGTAATGTAAAAAATAACCAGCAAAAATATCAAGCTGCACTACCATCAAAAAAACTTGGTAAAGATGGTCAGACATCAGGGTGTCCAAAAGGAGGAACTCCGAATCCAGTGATGTCAAAAATAAAAAGAACTTCAGAACAGACACTGGGAAGAAATTTAAGGAAAACAATGTCACTGCCACTCCTCCTGAATGGAGTAAGGAGCACATATCAAAAATGTGGCAATTTTTTCAGGCTATCCAGGCCATGGGATATTTTAATAAGATACCTGCCACCCCTCCTCCCAGCTTCAGGCTCCAATCTATCTGCCTCACGGAGAAGGAAGAAGAATAGTATGTACAAATGAAGGCATGGAATTAGAGGTGCACCTGAGCAGTCTGCAAGAACTCCTAAAACTGAAAGGTGGACAAAGCAATGGGTCCTGATGGAATTCACTCCAGAATTCTAAAAATTAAGGAAGGAACTAGTGAAACCACTGGCTACTCTTTTTAATAAATCATGGGAGGATGGTGTGGTACCCGAGGACTGGAGGAGCGTGTGATTCCCTTCACAAAAGTGGGATCAAGACAGAGGCAGGAAACTACAGACCTGTCAGTCTGACCTCTGTGGTAGGGAAAGTGATGGAGTCACTTGAAGGAAAGAATAGTTGAGTACCTAGAGGTCAGTGGAGCACAGGATCCAAGGCAGCATGGGTTCACAGCTGGAAGGTCATGTCAGACGAATCTAATAGATTTCTTTGACTGGGTGACCAAAGTAGTAGACCAGGAGGGGCTGTGACATGGCCTACCTAGACTTTAGCAAGGCATTTGACACAGTCCCACACAAAGATTATTAGTCAATTAACCAGCCTGGGAGTGGGTCCCAGGGTGGTAGCCTGAGTAAAACATTGGCTGGACAACAGGACACAGAAGGTAATTGTAAATGGAGTCCACTCTGAAGAAAGGGCAGTTACTAGTGGAGTACCGCAGGGTTCAGTATTGGGTCCAGTCCTTTTTAATGTCTTCATCAGTGGCATTGCAGAGGGACTGGAAGGAAAAGTATGCCTTTTTGCAGATGACACAAAGATCTGCAACAGGGTTGATACACAAGGAGGCGTGGAAAGGATGAAAAGGGACTTGGCAAGGTTGGAGGAATGGTCTGACATATGGCAGCTAGGATTCAATGCAAAAAAGTGCAAAATAATGCACCTGGGAAACAAGAACCCAGGGGAAAAATACACAATGGGTGGGGAGGTAGTAATAACAACAACAAAACAGGAAAGGGACCTGGGGGTAATCATATCAGATGACCTTAAGGTTAGCAAGCAATGTGAGAAGGCAGTAGGGAGGGCCGGGGGTATACTGGGATGTATAGGGAGAGGCATCAGCAGCTGAGAACAGGAAGTTGTTATCCCTCTGTACAGACAGTTGGTGAGACCCCATCTGGAATACTGTGTCCAGTTCTGGAGACCCCATCTCCGCAAGGACATAGACAGGATAGAGGCAGTCCAGAGGAGGGCAACTAAAATGGTGCAGGGTCTGCAAGAGAAGCCGTATGAGGAGAGACTAAAGGAGCTTAATATGTATACCCTTGAGGAAAGAAGGAGAGGGGACATGATAGAAACTTTTAAGTACCTCAAGGAATCAACAAAGTCCAAGAGGGTAGCATCTTTCAGAAAAGAGACTTGCAAGAACAAGGGACACAATTTAAAAGATAGAAGGAGGGCGGTTCAAGGGGCAATGTGAGGAAGTATTATTTCACAGAGAGGGTAGTGGATGCATGGAACAGCCTTCCTGAGGAAGTTGTGGAGTCTAAAACTGTGGAGAATTCAAGAATGCATGGGACAGACATAAGGCAATTCTTGTGGGGCAGGAAGATATAGGCTGTTGGTTAAATAGGATCTGCGGCCTATCCTGTAGGTAGGGAAATGGGCAGACTAGATGGGCCTTATCTGCCGTCAAAGTCTATGTTCTATGTTTCTATGTTTCCTCCAAGGCATAATGAGGTCTACTCATCCTTTTCCTCATTTGTCAGACAAATAGTTGATATCCTCATCATCTCCCCAACAAGAAACGGAGGATGAGGAAGAGGATGCTGAGTTTATGAACATGATGGAAGTAGCACCACCAAAAAGGAGGCTGGTTTCTATACATCATTTAAAAAGCCATATCAAACAAGCATTTGTCAATGCCGAATGTTTGCTTGCTGGCATTGGCAGTGGTAGTGTAGAAGTTACAGAGCTGCGTAATAGGAATGGCAGTGAAGTATTGAACTGAAGCCAACCCCACCACCACCCTGCAGAGAGTGACAGGCATTGGGGTGTGCGTTTGAGTCGTCAGGCGTAACGGCCACGCCATTTCACCACACCCACCCCCCTGCAGACACTGACAAGTGTCACGGTGTTCCTTGGGGTCTTTGGCCCTTATGACACCCATTTCATTCGGAAATATGGTGAGATAAGCGATATAGGAGAATGGGGGGAAGTTTGGGGTCAAGAGTCCAAGGCATACCTCAATGCCTCTCACTGACTGCAAAGTGTGGAATGGTATGAGCATCACAGGCAAGAATCCCAAGTCACACCCCTGATGCCTGTCATTCTCTACAGGGTTGGGCATTATAGTTGGAAACCCTAATACCTCAGGCACTCGTTGGTATTTTCACTCCAAATCTTCAACATATTTGTTTTGTGACCCCACCTCATGAACAGGGGGAATATCACTTTGTTAGCAGAAAGCTGCTTATGCACAGTGATTCACGGCATTTAGCACCACAGGTGCAAAAACATTCCTAACAGGATGTAAAATGACAGCTGTACTGTTCATGGGAGGTGTAAAATGGCAATGTTGCAAATCTGTACTAAAAATATTAAAAAATGGTGAAGTCACTGAAGTGCTCATAGAAACTGTGCAACGACACCGTAATATAATTAGGTTGGGGATTTTTACAGCAGATTGTCAACTCAGGCATTTTGGTGCCTCCGATCATGAACAGTGTCACTGTGTTTTTCTTTATCTGTGCCGAACAATGATTTCCCACAGCGACCACGCATCTCTGCGCTGAAACTGTGAAACACACTTCAGCCATGTTGTGAAAATGACAGCTGTACTGTTCATAGGAAGTGTGGAAAAATGTCACTGGTGAAAATCTGGACTGAAAATATTACAAAGTCATGAAGTAACAAGGCGTGGGAACTCATAATGCTCACTCGTATCACAGTCATTTTATGGACTTTTGTCACCCAATTTTCAACATAGCCATTTTAAGACCTCTGCTCATGAACAGTGTAACTGTGATTTTCTTAATCTGTCCTAAACATTGCTTTCAGACACCAACAGCACCATTGTGCGTTACATGTGCGAAAACACATTTAGGGCAACATATGAAAAATTGCAGCTGTACTGTTCATAAGGAAGTGTAATAAAATGGCGATGTTGAAAATCTGGAGTGAAAATATTGAAAATTCGCGAACTTACAAGTGTATGTGAGGAACTGCGCAGCGACGTCGAAACAGTCATTTTTAGGAATTTTTTCACCAAATTTTCAACATAGCCATTTTAAGACCTCTGCTCATGAACAGTGTCACTGTGATTTTCTTAATTGTCCCATACATTGATTTACATGCGCCTAGCCATTGTGCATACATGGGTGGAAACACATTTTGGGTGAGATTTGAAAATGACAGCTGTACTACTCATAAGAAGGTGTGGCAAAATGGCAATGTTGGAAATCTGGAGTGAAAATATTGAAAATTCACTAACTTACGAGCTGTATAGGAACTGTGCCAACGCACGCCAGAAACAATCATTTTTGGAATTTTTCACCAATTTTTCAACATAGCCATTTTAAGACCTTTGCTCATGAACAGTGTCACTGTGATTTTTAATTTATCCCAAGACACTGATTTCAGACACCGACTGTGCCATTGTGCGCTACATGGGCGGAAACACGTTTTGGGTGAGATGTGAAAAATGACAGCTGTACTACTCATAAGAAAGTGTGGCAAAATGGCAATGTTGGAAATCTGGAGTGAAAATATTGAAAATTCACGAACTTATAAGCGTGCATAGGAACTGTACAACGCACGCTCATAAAACAGTCATTTTTTGGAATTTTTTCACCAAATTTTCAACATAGCCATTTGAACACCTCACCTCATGAACGGTGTCACTGTGATTTTCTTAATTTGTCCTGTACATTGATCTCAAGACAATCGACTGCGCCATTGTGCGCCATATGGCAGAAACACGTTTTGGGTGAGATGTGGAAAATGGCAGCTGTACTGCTCATAAGAAGGTGTGGTAAAATGGCAATGTTGAAAATCTGGAGTGAAAATATTGAAAATTCGGGACCTTACGAGCGTGCGTAAGAACTGCGTAATGCCCGCTCGTAAAACAGTCATTTTGAGGAATTTTTTCGCCAAATTTTCAACATAGCCATTTTAAGACCTCTGCTCATGAACAGTGTCACTGTGATTTTCTTAATTTGTCTCATACATTGAATTCGCACACCGACTGCGCCATTGTGCGCTACATGGGCGGAAATGCATTTTGGGTGAGATGTGAAAAATGACAACTGTACTACTCATAAGAAGGTGTGGTAAAATGGCAATGTTGAAAATCTGGAGTGAAAATATTGAAAATTCGCGAACTTACGAGCCTGCGTAGGAACTGCGCAACGCACGCTCATAAAACAGTTTTTTTTTGGAATTTTGGAATCAAATTTTCAACATGGGGTTTTTGAGACCCCTTCTCATGAGTGATGTCACTGTCATGGTGTTATTCAGGCTCGAAGGGTGATTTCGCTGGCAGTGACTGTGAAATCACCCTTCAGGCCCGAATAACGCCATGACAGTGACATCATTCATGAGAAGGGGTCCCAAAAACCCCATGTTGAAAATTTGGTGCAAAAATTCCCAAAAATGCCTGAGATATGCAACAAAGTTGAAACCCCCTATCTAGCCCATTATACAGCTTACCGGCATTTCCTCAGTTCGCGGTCGGCTTTGAAGAGTGCAGACGTGTTCCCGGTCCACCGAAGATCATCGCGACGGAGTCCGGAGGTAAGTATGGGGTGGGGGAGTGTGGGGAGGCTGGAGTGCGCAGTGGGTGGGTGCGGGTTGTGGGAGGGGCGGGAGATTACGTGGGACCGTTTTTCTTTACGGGACAAAAAACGGACGATGTGGATTGCCACGCTGGGGTGGGCTCCCCAGCGTGGCACAAGGACGGTTGGGGGGGGACTGCATTCAGCCGACGGGGGATTGGGCACTTTGGAGCTTGTCATAGACAGCTCCAGAATGCATTGGCTTACAGGGGCCGCGCCTGCCAACACACTGACTGAATTGGAGGAGGGGGTGACACACCTCCGAAATCTCCGATGATGGCACTATGTTTCTTGCACATGCGTGCAAGCAAACATAAAAATCATGTCTGCACCTACTTCAGCTACAGCCATCAATAAAAAATGGAAAGAAATATCCAGTGGACAAGCAAAGCATGGAATACCTGCATGCCCACCTTGACCATTAAGATGTAATCTGAACTGCTGCCTGTGAGAGAGCAAAATCACTCTGTCAGCACAGTCTCCTGAAAAGACTAAAAACCTGGATGCTATGGCAAAAGGTTTATAGTACTGTTTCCTGCTTATCAGGCAGTCAGCTTACTCAGCACATATTTATTTATTTTAAATTTTGGTAACCGGCAAAGGCACACTGAACCGGAACTCATTTCAGGGCGACCCGGGGTGAAGAAAATATAGCAAGAAGACATAGGAGATTGTACAGCACTGGTACAATAAAACACATAGTTATTATACAAACTATATACATTAAGGTACAAGAACAGTGCAGGTATATGCCATATATTCAATAAATACAAGCGAGTATGTACATAGGTGATTGCCTAGCACTAGTGACAATAAAATAAAGAAATTTACAATTATATACAATAAAGTACCAGAATACAGCAGATGTAAACCATGTATACAATAGTTGCATATCAAAGTACAACGTACTGTATACACTCTGGCAAAAGTAACTGGAGCAGAAGCAGGGAGTCACATAAGAATGACCAAAAGATAGAGGGAACTGTGGGAAGTCAGGGGTGCCGAAGAGGAGGAGAGGAGGGGTTCAAGGAGGAGGAGGGAACAAGCTCAGGGGAGGTGAATGCGGGTTCAAGGAGGATGAGGAGAGAAACAAACGCGGGGGAGCGAAGGGGTTTTAAGTGTTTTTTGAGGAATGCAGCAGTGGGCAAGAGACTAACCAATTGGGGGAGATGGTTCCATAGGTCGGGGAGCCTAAAGGAGAAGGATAACGTGCTTGATTGCGAACGTAGTGAGGGGAGGGAGAAGGAGCAAGGATCACAGGAATGATGAGAGTAGCCAGGGTCATACGAGGACAGAAGATTGGAGAGGTAAGAGGGGAGATCCCCAAACCAAAAGTTTGCGATGAAAGTGGCACAGTGGGCATGGCGATGGCCAGCTAGAGAGGTAAGGGTGAGAGCTGAGTACAGAGTACAGTGGTGTGTTTGGTAGGGAAGGTTCGTTGCACAGCGACAAAAGGCATTGTAAAGTGGGTCTAGTCTGGAGAGAGATGACTGGGGAGCAGCACAGTACACAACAGCAGCATAATCTATGGAGGGTAAGATTAGTTTGGTAGCCAGTTCCTTCCGGGTTGGGAGCGAGAGACAGTCCTTGTATCTGTACAAGGCTCCATGTTTGGGCCAGAGCTTTGCATGGATAGAGTCAATGTAGCAGAAGAAATCCAGCCTAGGATCAAGCCAGGATGCAGGTATTTAAAGGACTCCACAATTTCTAATTTGAGCCATCTAAGGTATGTTGGGGGTAAGCTTAGCAAGTTTTTGTGCTGTGCTAAAGACCATTGCAACAGTTTTTGTTGTGTTGCATTTGAGAGAGTTTGCTTCAAAACATTTTAGCGTGTTCTCAAAGTCAGCCTGGAGAGAGGCCTGTACATGTGAGAGAGACGTGCGGATGCATAGATAACCGTATCATCGGCCTACATAGATTCATAGATATGTGTAAGCAGAAATGGACCTTCTTGGCCCATTGAGTCTGCCAATTCCTCCTCTTTACTTCCCCCCAAATTCCTCCCTCCTTCCCTTGACAACCCCTTGTTTCTAGGAGCGTGGATATGTTGTTCAATCCACACTTACTGGCAGGTTCCTTGCTGCTTTAAATTTTGCCGGAAGGTCTTCAAGCTGGCTCCTCCCACCCACCCGTGTGGTAAAACTCTCGGCTCCGCCCCATGACGCCAGATATTCCTTACTGCTTGGAAGCTCAGGTTCCCTCCTTAGCGCTCTGTGTTTTAGGCCTGGATCCACACTCTTCGGTTAAACCGAAACTCATTCTAAAGTTTAAAAGACCTCGGTCTTCCTTTTCCCTCACAGCTGCGATGGACAAATCAACTCCCGGATTTCGTCGCTGCCCCTGTGGGCAGAAGATGTCCCGGACCGATCCGCACTCCATGTGCGTTTATTGCCTTGGACTCGGCCATGACTCACAGGCTTGTGAGTTATGCAAATCCTTTTCGGCTTCGGTCTTGGAGGACCGTGATGCCCGATTGATGTTGGGGCGACCTGAAAAACGTTATCCTCCAGTCAAGTCAAAGGAGGCCCATTGGGCGGTGTCCATGGCTGCGGGCTCGGCAGAACAGCTGGAGCAGATGATCGCCCTCAAGGAGGAGGCGGCCCAGGCCGCATCATCATCATCCTCGGTCGCAACATTTATCCCGGTCTCCTTGGGCTCTTCCTATACAGCTTCTTTTAAGGAGCTTTGCCAATCCCCTCTCCACCAAGGGAGAAGGGCCATGGAACATTCCTCTCGGTCCAAAAGAAGGACTCCAAAGTAAGTCCCACCGTCAGCGTTAAATGGGAGGCGGAGAGGTCCCCTTACGTATAGTCGACTACTCAACCGGTCAAGGTTGCGGCTAAGGCTGCTGGCTTCTACGGTGTCCCCGTCAGGTCAGCCGGCTGAGACAACCGTCGGCCGACGCGTCGAGATTTTTCCCATCGGCGGACGGTTTGTCGACTGGAGAAGCAAACAACCCTTCTCCACCGGTTCCCCCGGTGGAAACCGAGGACTTGCCTGTGCCTCCTGTGCCGGAGTGCCCGGTTAAGGTTCCTGAACCGAGGGAGGAGCGGGTTTCCCCCACCCCCTCTCTGACCCACCTCAAGTCCCGAAGGTCTCGGTCTCGGACCTCTTCTAGGTCCAGTCAGTCCCGTCGACATCGGCGGTCTCAGTCTCGCAACATGGAAAGCGCGCGCGCTCATCCTCGCCGTCCTCTTCGGAGGATAGGCTCCAGTGCAAGTTGCATCGCGCCACGAGGATTTAATGGAGCAGCTTATTGTCTGGGAATAAGCCGACTCCATCGCCTTCTCCAGCCATTAAGTGGCTGTCACCGGAGCGGCCGAAACAACCCCTCATAGTGGTCGAGGAGCCGAAGCCGGCATCGGTTGTTCGGCCGAAACCGGCTGCACCACCCATTGTGGTGGAACCTCCGTCTCCACAACCGAAGACTGGGGCCCCGACCAAGGATTCTTGGTCGGGTCAGGGTTTGCCCCATAGGTTGTCGGTCACCCTCATTCCCGATCGACCTTGGCATGTGGAGGGTGACTCAGGTGCTCGGCAGCTGTTCGCAGACTCTCGGAGTCTGACAACGACTCCTCCTTGTTCTCCAGACCACTTGACTTGGAGTCCACTGGGGGTCAGTCGGTGGACGAGAGCCCATCCTTGTTCCTCAGAATGCTTCGACTCATCTCCAAATCTACTGGGATGAAGCTCGAACCCATTTCAAAACGGGCCAAGTATCCCCTCAGATACTGGACCGAGAGGATTCCCCTACGGAGGCCTTCCCGGTGGCCGAAGCCATTGTTGGCCTGGCCCTGGAGCTGTGGCAGCGGCAGCGGCCAGCTTCTTGTCCAGCACCTTCAGCCAGGATGACTCGGAAGTATGCTGTCCCTACCTTTTCACTCTCCGGTTTCTCAGAGCACCCCTCTGCGGAGGGGTTAGTGACCGACAGCGTTTTCTGGCGTTCCGGGAATGCTTAGGATGTGGACAAGCCACCCGATAAGGAGTCCAAGAAATTGGACTACTCCGGGTGGAAAGTCTATGCTGCTTCCTCCGTAGGCCTTTGTCAGGCTAGCTCGGCCATCCTGGTGGCACACTTTTCACACGCCCTTTTGGGCTCCCTGGATGAGGTGATTCCTCATCTCCCGGCTGACCTTCAAACGACGGTCAAGCAGGTGCGGGATCAGGGAAGGGCGGTGGCCAAACAGCAGCTCCAAACTTCCTTGGACATCGCTGACTCATGTGCCCAGTCAGTAGTGGCCACAGTGGCCATGCACCGCAGAGCTTGGCTGCGGATCTCCACCTTTACGGCAGATACCTAGCACAAGCTGGCAGACGTTCCCTTCCTGGGTACCGACTTGTTCGATCCTGGGGTGGAGGGTCATCTTCAACAGATCGAGAAGTCCATCGCCACCTTAGACTCGGTTACGTCTGCCCAGAAGGACAAAGGCCGCCAGCAGCAGCGTAAGCCCTTTCGTCCTTCAGCCCCTGCGGCACGTCCGGCTCAGCAACACCAGCATCAGGGCCAGCAGGCTCGCACTTGACACCCCAAAGCCAAGTCTGCTGCTTCCTCCAGCAGGAAGCCAGGAGGGAAAGGTCCAGGCAGCTCCTCAGCGGCCCTTCCTCCAAGCCTATGATGATTGAGGTTGGGGGTGTAAGCCTAACCTAGTCACTGCTCCCCGAGTTCCCCCCATGGGGGGACAGCTCCACCACTTCCTTTCCGCCTGGTCCGTTATCACCATGGACCGCTGCATGTTGGAAGTGGTAGGCAGGGGTCTGCCTCTGGAATTCGAGCAGTCCCCACCCTATTGAGCTGTTGTCCCACGGGGGGCTATGGGTTCCGCAGCCTCTCTGTCAGCTCGTCGAGCCGACATTGCCCTGCTCCTCCAGAAGGAGGTGATCAGGGAGGTGGCAGACCCTCCTTCAGGCCCAGGGTTTGTGTCCAGGTACTTCCTGGTCCCAAAACAGATGGGGGGCTGGTGCCCCATTCTCGACCTACACGACCTGAACAAGTTCCTAAGGTCTCGCACCTTCAGGATGGTCACTCTGGCTCAGATCATTCCATCCTTGGAACGAGGCATGTGGTTCTGTTCTCTGGACCTTCAGGACGCGTTCTTTCACGTCCCAATCTGTCCGTCTCACCAGCGATTCCTCCACTTCAGGGCAGAGGGATCCCTTTCGAGTTCAGGCCATGCCCTTCGGCCTCTCTCCAGCTCCCAGGGTCTTCACCAAATGCATGGCAGTGGTGACAGCATTCCAGGTCTGGATGTACCCTTAGACGACTGGCTGATTGCAGCTCCTCCAGATTGGAGGTGGAGCGGTCCAGGGATTTGGCCCTCCAGGTCTGCTCTCAGATTGGCCTCCTCGTCAACGAGGCCAAATCAGAACTCGTGCCATCACAGGTGATTCAGTTCATCGGGGCAGAGCTCGACTCATAGATACATAGATGCATAGATACATAGACAGTGTCGGCAGATAAGGGCCTATGGCCCACCTAGTCTGCCCATTTGAGCTTGTAAGTTCAGTTTGTTTTCCTAGAAGTCTATTTCCCCTTACCCCTGACCTCTAGAATTCCTTTATGTCTATCCCATGCATTCTTAAATCCTGTGATTGTTTCAGCCCCCACCACTTCCTCTGGCAGGGTGTTCCACTTGTCCACCACTCGTTCTGTGAAGAAATTCTTTCTCATGTTTCCTCTGGAATCGCTCCTCCAACTTCATCCCATGCCCTCTAGTCCTGAAACATCTTTTCGCTTAAAAATACTGTTTTCCTGCACCCTGTTCCTCCTGTAAGATACTTGTATGTCTCTATCATATCCCTCTCTCCTCCTCTCCTCCAGGAGTACATGTTCAGTTCCTTCAACCTGTCTTCATAGGACTTGTGATGCAATCCATGTACCATCTTTGTTGCCCTCCTCTGAACCTTCTCTACCCTGTCTATGTCCCTTACGTATGGTCTCCAGAACTGTACACTGTACTCCAGGTGGGGCCTCACTAGTGTCTTGTATAGCGAATTATGACCTCCCTTTTCCTGCTGGTGATGCCCCTGCCTATACACATCCCAGCATCCTATTTGCTTTACCTGATGCCTTGTCACACTGTTTCCTACCTTGAGGTCATCAGAGATGACAACCCCAAGATCCTGTCCTGCTTGGTGCATGCTATATCCTCACCCCCAACTGATATATTGTGCCTGGGTTTTGTGCCCCATATGCATTATCTTGCACTTCTTTGCATGGAATTTCAACTGCCAAACCCTTGACCATTCTTCAAGTTTCTGCAGGTCCTTCTCATTCTGTCTACACCCTCTGGTGTGTCTCCTCTGTTACAGAGCTTTGTGTCATCAGCGAACAGTGAAATTCTGCCTTCTAGATCCTGTGCAATGTCACTGATGAAGATGTTGAATAGGACCGGTCCCAGCACTGATCCCTGTGGTACCCCACTGGTCACTCTTCCCTCTGTGGAGTGACAGCCATTTACCACCACCCTCTGTGTCCTGCCACCCATCCAGTTACCTACCCACCACACTACTGTCCTGCCCACACCCATATTCCCCAGTTTGTTAATAGTCTTCTATGTGGCAAAGTGTCAAGGCCTTGCTGAAGTCCAGATAGGCCATGTCCACTGCCTCTCCTGATCCACCTCCTAGTCACCCAGTCAAAAAATTCAATGAGGTTGGTCTGACATGACCTCCCGTGGTGAAACCATGCTGCCTTGGGTCCTGTAGTCCATGGACAACCAGATGTTCCACCAATCTCTCCTTCAGTAGTGCTTCCATGATCTTTCCCACTACCGAGGTGAGGCTGACTGGTCTGTAGTTCCCTGCTTCCTCTTTGTTCCCACTTTTGTATAAGGGACTACATCTGCTGTCCTCCAGTCTTTGGGTACCTCCCTGTTTCCAGTGATTGGCTGAACAGGATAGCCAGAGGTTCAGCCACCACCTCTCTTAGTTCTTTAAGGACCCTGGGGTGCCATCTGGCCCCATTGCTTTATCAGCTCTTATTACTTCCAGTTCCTTCAGGACCCTTTCTCGTGTAAAGGGACTTGTGTCCATTTCTGCACCATTCTCACCGCTTGTACTCCCTTCAGACCCATTACCCCCCTCTTCCTTAGTAAAGACTGAGCTGAAATACCTGTTCAATATGTCAGCTTTACTGTTGTCATCCTCTACGCGGCTCCCATCCTCCCCCTTCAGTCTCACTATCCCTCCCTTTGTCTTTCTTTTTTCACTTATGTACCCAGCTCCCGGTGGACATGGCCGAGGTTCATTCCTCCTTTGCCCAATCATTTCTGGTTGGGCAATTGCGCCCTGCCCGGGACTTCCTGTGCCTTCTGGGCCTCATGGCGGCCTGCACCAGCGTGGTCCGTTGGGCCCGCTGGCATATGCGTCCCCTGCAATGGGGGCTGGCCCGCCAATGGTCACAGTGCTCCGGTCCTCTGGACCAGCCAGTGACAGTGACAGGAGATGTGGAACGGCCTCCAGTGGTGGCTCGTTCCAGCTCATCTGCAGGAGGGTATCCTATTTGTCCACTTCCGAGCCGACGGGTCACCTGATGACCAACGCCTCTGATTGGTTGGGGTGCCCATCTGGGGGAGCTCAGAGCTCACAGCCTCTGGTCCCCTCAGGAGTCTCGATGCACATCAACCTGCTGGAGCTTCGGGCGGTCCGACTAGCCTTCACCGCCTTCGCTCCACTTGTACGGGGTCAAGTGGTCCAGGTCCAGACGGACAACACCACGACCATGTGCTACCTAAACCGTCAGGGCGGGAAGCACTTCTTGCCTCTGTGCAAGGAGGCTCTCCGCACTTGGTCTCTCGTGATCAGCCTGGAGGCGGATCTCCTAGCCATTCATGTGGCAGGAGCCTCCAACACTCTGGCCAATGCCCTCAGCCGGATAGGTGCTGCATCTTGCGAGTGGTCTCTCCTGCTAGAGGTAGTACAAGATCTGTTCTCCCACTGGGGCACCCCTCAGGTGGACCTGTTTGCCTCCAGGGAGAATGCGAAGCTGAGGCTGTTTCATGCCTGCCCCCCTCAGCAGGGCTCGCTGCAGGGGGATGCCTTCTCGAGGCTGTGGACCCGGGCCTCTTCTACGCCTTCCCTCCATTTCCCTTGATCCACAAGGTGCTTCTCAAGGCGAAGAGGGACAAGGCGCAGGTGATTCTGGTAGCCCCAGACTGGCACCGCCAGTTCTGGAATCCAGATCTCCTCAGCCTTACCTCCAGGCTCCCAAGGCGACTTCCAGCCCACCCGGACCTGATCTCAGTCAACAAGGGGAAGGTACTCCACCCGGACCTTCAATCCCTGCACTTGACGGCCTGGTTCCTGAGTGGCTAGAGTTCCAGGCCTTGGGTCTTTCCGACGAGGTACTCAACGTTGTTGAGGCATCCCGTAAGGAGTCGACCAGAAAATGCTATGCCTTCAAATGGAAGAGATTCTCCATTTGGTGTCAGGATAAGGGGTTGGACCCTTCCTCCTGTTCTTTGGCTAGCATTCTGGACTACCTGTGGTCTCTTTCTCAGCTAGGGCTTCAGTCGACCTTAAGGTGCACCTGGCAGCCATCTCTGCCTTACGGCACGGGCCGGAAGCAGTCGGTGGCGCAGGAGAAGGTGGTCGGTGCTTTTTCAAAGGCCTTGATCACATATCCCTCCGTGCAAGAACCTCCACCTCCATGGGATCTACTGCTGGTATTGGCTAAGCTCATGGGCAAGCCATTCGAACCGATTCACAGGTGTGACATCTCTCACCTGTCATGGAAGACCGCCTTCTTGTTGGCTATCATGTCAGCCAGAAGGATGGGAGAGCTCCAGGCGCTTTCCATAGAGTCTCCTTATCTGGTCTTCCACAGGGACAAGGTTGTCCTGCGCTCCCACCTGAAATTCCTTCCGAAGGTGGTGTCAGAGTTTCACCTTAACCAGGTGTTGACTCTGCCGGTGTTCTACCCCAGTCACACCTCGGAGGCTGAATATAGGCTCCATACTTTGTACCCTAGAAGCGTGCTCTCTTATTATAAGGAGCGGACGGCTGAAGTTCGGGGAGAGGTTCACCAGCTGTTTGTCACCTACGCTGAAGCCGGACTTGGCAGACCTGCAGCCAAGCGGACGATAGGCAGGTGGGTCACCTCCTGCATAGATCTCTGCTATAGGTTGGTGGGCATGGAGCCTCCCAAAGAGATAAGAGCTCATTCTACCCGCCATACTGCTTGGTGGCTGCTTCCAGGATGTCCCTATCCAGGAAATCTGCAGGGCTGCTACCTGAAGTCAGCACACCTTCATTACCCACTACCACATCGACCTTGAGTCACGCCGGGATGCTGGTTTTGGGACCTCGTTCTCAGTCCTTATTTCCCAAGTAGGGGTGCGCGCTTGCCTCCCTCCTCCCGGAGAACTACTAGAGTCTGCCAGTAAGTGTGGATTGAACAACATATCCACGTCCCTAGAAATACAGGTTACTCACCTGTAACAGGAGTTCTAAGGGTGGTATATGTTGTTCATCCTAATACCGACTTCTCCCACCCGGCCGCGCAGCCTGGCTTCCAGCGGGCTAGATCTGGCATCATGGGACGGAGCTGAGAGTTTTACCACCCAGGTGGGTGGGAGAAGCCAGCTTGAAGACCTTCAGGCAAGATTTAAAGCGGCAAGGAACCTGCCAGTAAGTGTGGATGAACAACATATACCACTCCTAGAACTCCTGTTACAAGTGAGTAACCTGTATATTTGGCCCATGCCCTCTTGAATCCCTCCACTATACCAGCCTCCACCACCTCCTCCAGCAGACTGTTCCAGGGTGCCACCACTCTCTCGGTGAAGTAATGCCTCCTAATGTTTCCCTTGAACCTACTCCCCTCCATCATCAGTCCATGCCCTCTAGTTTTTGCATCTACCTTCCCTGAGAATAAGCTCTCCCCCACTTTATTGATCCCCTTGACATATTTGAATGTTTCTATCATGTCCCCCTCTCTTCTGGTCTCCAGCGGTACAAATCCAACACCCTCAACCTCTCCTCGTATGTCTTCCTTTAGCCCATGCACCATTTTAGTGGCCCTCTCTGCACCCTTTCCATGCCATCTATGTCTTTGTGCAGATGGGATCTCCAGAACTGAACCCCGTACTCTAGGTGTGACCTCACCATGCAACTGTAGAGTGGCATCAGCACTTTTCTGCAAATTATCCCCATCCCTATGCATGCCAGCATTCTGTTCACTGTGCCAACACCTTGGGTCCCTACTTTAAGGTTGTCAATGATTATAATTCCTAAATCCTTTCCTGCTCAGATGCAACCTCCCCGTGTGTATATGGTTTTGGATTCTTTCGCCCCAAGTGCATCACTGTGAATTTTTTTGGTGTTGAATTTCAGCTGCCATGTTTCCGACCACCCCTCCAGCAACCTTAGATCTTTCTTCATAGCTTCCACTCCCTCTGGGGTGTCCACCGTGTTGCAGATTTTTGTGTCATCTGCAAAAAGGCAAACCTTCCCCTGCAGCCCCTCTGCTATGTCGCTGATGTAGATGTTAAGCAGAATGGGCCCCAGCACTGACCCCTGGGGTACCTCGCTCATCACCCCTACCTCTCCAGAATGCACCCCATTGACCACCACCATCTGACTAATACCCGTCAGCCAACTCTCCACTCACCTTGTTATTTTCTGTCCCACCCCCAAACTGTCCAGCTTATTAACCAGTCTTCTGTGAGCACAGCTGAAGCTTTTCCAAAGTCCAGGTAGGCCTTGTCCACTGCCTCCCTCCTCCCCGATCAACCACTCTCATCACCCCATCAAGAACTCGATCAGGTTGTCTGACATGACTGTCTCCGACTGAAGCCATGCTGATGAATGTCTTGCAGCCCCCCATCTTCCAAATAGCTAACCACCCTTTCTTTCAATATCGCTTCCATCACCTTACCTACCACCGATGTAAGGCTGACCGGGCAATAATTGCCAGCCTTCTCCCTGCTGCCACTTTTATGAAGTGGCACCACATCTGCCTTCTTCCAGTCGTTTGGCACCCACCCTGTATCTTGGGACAAGTTGAATAATCTCGCTAGTGGTGCCGTCAGTTCCTCCCTTAGGTTCCAGAGCACCCTAGGGTGCAGGGTGTCAGGGCCCATAGCCTTGTCTACCCTCACTTTACTCAATTCCTCCCTTACCCTATCCTCACTGATTGGACTAGTATCCACCCCCATGTCCCTCCTTCCCTTTCCCCTTAACACTGATCCCCTTCCTTCACCCTCTATCGTGAAGACTGAGTCGAAGTATCTATTCAGCACCTCTGCCTTCTCGAAATCTCCTTCCAGGTGTAATCCCCCCTCCCCCTTTACCCTTACTATCCCCTGCCTTGCTTTTCTCCTTTCACCTATGTACCAAAAGAAAGTCTTGTCCCTCCTTTTGGCCTGCCTTGCAGTTCTCTCCTCCAGTTCTGCTTTTGCCTTCCTAATCCTCTGTCCTGACACCCTCAGTATCTTCCTGTAAGTTTCCTTCCTCCTTCCCTGTATCCTCTTATATTCTCTGAATGCCCTTTTCTTCTCCCCTATTGCCCCCCTCACTTCCCTATTGAACCACAGTGGCCTCCTCCTTCTTTTGCTCTTTCTTTCCTTCCATATACAGCTCTCTGTGGCCCCTTGATCTTATTCCACAGTTCCTCCCCCCCATCTCCTCCATCCCCTTCATTTCATTTCAGAATATCTCCCTCATCCTGGGAAAATCTGCCCACCTGATGTCCATGGCCTTTGTGATGGTTTGACTCACTTTACACCCTGCTCTAACCCTGCAGCCCACTGTTTTATGGTCACTTTCTCCTAAGCTGATGCCCACCCCCACTCCTTCCACACTATCCCCATTGGTGAGGACCACATCAAGTATGTTATCCTCCCTAGTGGACTCCCTGACCAGCTGCTGCAGGAGGCTCCCTGGAGGGTCCCTAGGATCTTCCTGCTCCTAGCAGACCTCTTGCTGTGATATCCCAGTCTATATCTGGGAGGTTAAGTTTGCCCACTAGCAGAATCTGCCCTTCAGTGCCATCCGTTGAACTTCCTGCAGCATCTGCATGTCCATTTCCTTGCTCTGCATTGTGGGTCTGTACACCACTCTCAGCCTTATTGATGCCCCAGCCTTTCTTTCTAGTGTAACCCACATGCTTTCTACTTCCCCTGGCTCTTCCTGCCCTTCCGTGACCTTAATGCCCTCCCTGATGTCCAGCACAACCCCCCCCCTCCTACCAGTACTATCCCTCCTGAATAACCTATACCCTGGGACCCCTACTTCCCAGGCCTGGTGCTCAGACCACCAGGTCTCTGTTATGGTTACAATATCCAGCCCCTCCCCCTCCATTATTGCTTCTAAGTCTGCCATCTTATTCCCCAGGCTTCGTGTGTTTGTGTTAAGTCCCTTCCACCAACCCCCTCCCCAGCCTTCCCTGCTTGCCATGTCTGGTCTGTGCCCTTCTCCCTCTTGCAGGGGACTGCTTGCTAGTCCGGTCTCTCCTCCTTTTGATCCCTTTCCCATCTTAGCCTTGTACTTCCCTTTACCAATTTAACCCCCCCACGACCTTATCAGTGTATCCTTGTGAAGAGGTGGGCTAAGATGGCGGCCATGCTGGGCTGACCTCTAGACAGCAGAACTAGAGCAAAACATATTTTATTGTTTTATTTTATTTTTTCTATAGTTGTATTTAGTAATTAGTTTATTTTTAGTCTCAGTAGCAGCATTAGCAGTGCCAGTCACAGTTTAGCATTTAGCGTTTAGTGAGAGAGGGTGTTTTAGTGAGTTAGTTATCACTAGGTGTGTATCGGGATTTAGGTGGCAGAGAAAATTTAATCTGGGACTCTGGAGTCACTATAAGTGTACCGCTGTGACTCTTGAGAGGCTTGGAACATTGTCTGTTATTCTGGCCCAAAATATTGAAGTGGAATAACTGAGGCCTTTACCTTCCCGGCCTGTTTTGAGTGGTACAACCTTGTTGCCTGGAGGATTGGAGGAGCTGTGCGCCCTGACGAGGGAGTGGATCCTGCTTTGGAACTGTCTTTTGGGGAGCAGGGTCGGGCTTGTGTTGCTGGACTCGTCTTGACGCCCGACCATCCTGTTCATTGTGGAACTGCTTCCGTGAACTGGTTTCATGCTGATTCTTGATCCGAGAGTTCAGGAAGTTGTGCTGACCTTTTGGACTGGGAGCTTTGTTGCCCTGTTGGATCGGCTGGAGCTGCTTCTACCCCCTGGGCTTTGGGGACCGCTTGTGTGCTTAACTTATGCTTCCATATGGGGGTTTGAGGTAGGGCTTGCTGGAGGGCTGGCTCTTTGATTCTGCTACCCCTAGGCTCCCTGGGGATTCAGCCGGTGGGCTGATTTGAACGGGAGTTGAGGTGTTGGGTCACTGGTAGAGCCGGGGGCAGTCGTCTACGGAGCACTGGGGGATATCTTGCGATTTACTGGATATTTACTCTTGGAGTCTGAGCTGGAGATTCGGAAGCCTAAAGAAGAACTTGGATTGGAGAGTCTGGACTGGTGCACAGCCTGGTTTGACCCTTTTATTTTCCCATTCATTACATTGGGCTGGATTTTTGGTTTATGGGCAGTTAGAGGGCCCTATGACTGTCCAAATTTTAAAGTAAATCTGTGATCTTTAGAGAGACATCATCTGGAGACTTTTTGGCAGTGAGAGTGCCTAGTAACTGATTAAATTTCATATTAATTTGTTGACTGCTCCCCCGACCTTTGTGAGAGATAGTGTCAGGGGGGCAATAATTCTAATTTTTGAAGAGGTGGGAGTTCCCCAGAGGAAATTAACTATTCAACTGGTAACAATTTGTGATATTTTCTGCTACTTAAAAACCTTTCACACCTTGTTATATAGCTGCTTCTATATTGTTGTTGGGGTTGGGGATTTTTGGTTGATTGTTTGCTGCATATGTGGTCATTGTGTGGAGTGGTGTGGAAGTTTGAGAGTTTTTGGAGGTTTGTTGCGCTGAATGTTATTTGATTGGGTGTTTGTGATTTGCTGCAAAGATGTGTTGCAGGTAAATTGACGGTCAGGCATTCAAACAACATGAAGTCTTGCTGTATTCTGACATATTGCAGTGATGTCCAACCTTTGAACTGCCCCAGAGATGAAAGATAACTTTCCATGCCAGGCATGGAACGCTGAGCTCGAGCTCGGTTGAGACTCTGTCTGTTGCTGTTTGAACTCAAACTGTCAGATTCTTTACTCCGTCTCACTGAACAGTCACTGAGAATTCTCCTTTGCTCGGTTCAAGTTTGTCAGTTAAAGTGCTGTTTTCTCGGTTTTTGAGCAAATTTAATCCGTTAACCTGTCGGTTCAGTCTCTGTCTGTAGTATCGTGAGTACTTGATAGGTTTATTTTCTTGTTCTTCTGTGTGGAACTTATAAACGTGGGATCGGTTCGGTTTGAGCTGATCAGGTTTGTTCAAAAAAGTTTATTCTACTTTAAGAGTGTGGTAACCGGTCCTTATCGGTTCTAAAAAAAACGGATTTCATTATGGTTTTTTCCACGACCCGTAACACGGTCAGAAACCGATAAGGGTGTCTTGCCTGGCGGATTGCCAAAAAGGGTAAGTTTTGTTAGGACTGGCCATGTCTGAGAAACCCAAAAGAAAAACCGGGTCCACTGGGTTTCAACACTGTAGTGTGTGTGGGGAAGCCTTTGCTAAGGCTGATCCCCACACCACCTGTGTTTATTGTTTGGGGTCTGACCACCTCGATTCAGACTGTCAGATTTGCAAGAATTTTCCTGCAGCTACCCTGGAAAAAGAGTTGGTAGGCTCAGGGAAAGGGAGGCCAAGTAGTCCACTGACCCGAATGGCCAGCCCGGTTCGGTTCCAACTGAACCAGAAGGAGTGCCCTCTGACCAGGGCGAAACATCTTCAGGCAAAAGTAGAACCGTCAGAGTCGGTTCCAGTTAAGAGAAAAAGAAGGGATAAATCAGCCGGTGCGGATCCACAAATTCTTTCTCCGACCGCTGATGAATTAGCCAAAGCGATAGGGATTGTTCAGTCGCTAACCCCGGTTCCGACCGAACCTGCACCATCAGCAAGGGGCTCGGTTCGGTTGGTTCCCCAGTTCCAGATTATAATTTAGAAGATTTTTATGAACCGGAGGAGGAGGAAGGAGAGTATGAGGATAGTGATTACGAAAGTCTGGATGTGCCTATTGACCCGACATCTCCTCAGACAGACCTTCAGGGTTTCTCCTCCTAGGCTTTCTGAGTCCCTTTCCCATTTTATGTTCTACAAAAAAGTGGCTGAAACTCTTCAGCTTCCTATGGAAGAAGCTGTAGATGACCAGGAGGAGCCTGACTATGTTGAAATGATGGATATCCCAGAGTCCAGGAGGCTGTCTATTCCCCTTCATAAGTCCTTTGGGAAACAGACAATAAAAATTTTAAAGACTCCTAATTCTATACCTCCTGTGGACAAGAGAATGGACAAGAGGTATACTCTCTCAGGCTCAGATACGGCGTTCCTTACCCAGCAGTGCAGCCATGTTGGGGTAGTGCAGGCTGCTGCCTGTGATAAGGCAAATGTACCCTTGGCTTCACACCCCCAGATAAGGACTCCAGGAGGATTGATGGCAAAGAAACAGTACATGGCAGCATCCTTGGGACTCAGGCAGGCTAATTATATGGCCTATACAGCTAGATAACAGAAGTCTAGATGGGACACTGTGATGGCTCTAGCAAACAGGTCCCTGGACAGGTTGCCAGGGAGCTGGAGCAGGTGGCTGTGGATGGTATTGAGGCATCCAAGGTGCAATTCCATGCTGCAGTGGACTCCAATGATGTTTCATCTAGAGTCATGGCTACATCTGTGCCCCTTCATAGGATGGTTTGGCTCAGATGTACTAGCCTGTCTCAGGATACCCAGACTAAGGCCATGGATTTTCCTGTTAGGTAATTCTCTGTTTGGGGAGCAAACAGAGAACTACATGAAGAAAATGGATGAATACAGGACCACCTATAGGAGTGCTCAGGCCAAGGAAAGGCAAGCCACTCCCCAGAGGCAGCATTCCAGGGGCAGGGGCAGGCCTTTCAGGGCCTTTCTACCAAGCCCAGACCTCCTGCCTGCTTATGCTCATAGGGGTTCTTCAGGGAGAGGCAGACTGGGTACAAGCAGGCCTGCTTCCACCCCTCAGCCTAAAGCCCCTGCCAAACAGGCACCCTGATGGGTTTGCCAGGGCCGATTCTCCACCACCTGTAGGGGGCAGGCTGGCTTACTTTGTCCAGGACTGGATGTCTTTAACATCAGACAAATGGGTCCTGGAAGTAGTAAGCCAGAGACTGGTTCTCAGCTTCAAAAAATTTCCAAAGATGAGAATCAGATCCTTTCCACCTGCAACTCCTTCAGAGGCACTTGCCCTAGAGGCAGAGGTCTCTTCCCTCTTGGCTCTGAGAGCCATAGAGAGGGTTCCACCCCTACACAAGGGAAAAGGATTGTACTCCAGGTACTTCCTAAGCCCCAAAAAGACAGGAGAATGGCAGCCCATCCTGGATCTCAGATATTTAAACAAGCACCTTTTAAAGCCAAAGTTCAAAATGGTGACTCTGGGAATAATTCTACCCTCTCTAAGGCCAGGGGACTGGCTGGTTTCCCTGGACCTCAAGGATGTCTGTTTCCACATTCTCATCAGAAGCTCCCACCGAAAGTACCTCAGGTTCGAGCTGCCCTCAGGCCATTACCAATTCAGAGCAATGCCCTTCGGCCTAACTTCTGCTCCAAGGGTGTTCACAAAATGCCTGGCAGTAGTGGTTGCCTTCCTAAGGAGAAAAAGGATCTCCATCTTTCCATACCTGGATGACTGGCTCATAGTAGGCCAGTCTCCAGACCAAGTCAAGTCACACCTACAGATAACTCAGCAACTACTCACTTCTCTAGGTTTCCTTCTAAATCTTTCAAAATCAGTTCTAGAGCCTGTGCAGCTCCTCACCTTCATAGGGGCAGAGCTGGATACAGTAAAGCAAGAGCCTTCCTTCCCTGGACAGGGCAAGGACCCTTATCTCACTGGCCTCTTCATTCAACTTCCAGGTTCTTGACCAGCAAGGCATTTTCTGCAGCTTCTGGGACACATGGCTGCCTCTACAGCAGTGGTTCAGGGAGCAAGATTTCAAATGAGGGACATTCAGTTCCACTTGAGCCTCTGGTCTCAGAAAAAGGACCTCTGACCAAACTAATCCCAGTGACTCGAACCCTGATCCAGGCGTTACAGTGGTGGCAGGATCAGGACAGTCTAAGACAGGGAGTTCCTTTGTCACTCAGTCTCATTCTCTAATCCTTACTACAGATGCCTCCCTCTTGGGGTGGGGAGCCCACTTGGGGGACCTGGCCACCCAAGGGTTGTGGTCTCCTCAGGAATCTCTGCTTCACATCAATCTATTAGAACTCAGAGCAGTGTTTCTAGCACTTCAAGCTTTTTCCAAGTCTGTTCAGAACAAAGTAGTTCAGATCAGGACAGACAGTACCACCACAATATGGTATATCAACAAGCAAGGGGGCACTCGGTCTACGGCCTTGTGCACAGAGGCAATGAAGTTGTGGTCTCTGGCCTATTCTCTGAACGCCTCTCTTACAGCAGTACACCTCCCAGGCAAGGACAATGTCCTGGCAGATGCTCTCAGCAGCATATCTCGGGGCCATCACGAATGGTCCCTGGATCCCCTGGTTTTGAAGGTGATCTTCTCCAGATGGGGCACCCCACAGATCTTTTCGCAGCCCCAGACAATCACCAGCTTCCTCTCTTTTGCTGCAGGCCCCCAGTGTTGGGCTCAGTCCCCCTGGATGCCCTAGTTCTCAATTGGGAAGGAAGTTCCTGTATGCTTTCCCTTCCTCTCCTGTTCAAGGTGCTACTCAAAATCAGGTCTCAACCTGCAAGGTGATTCTGATTGCTCCAGACTGGGCCAGACAGCCCTGGTACCCTCTCTTGTTGTCCTTAGCAGTCCACCTTCCCCTGTCTCTTCCCAGGAATTACAACCTGTTAACATGTGCTCAGGGGAGGGTTTGGTATCCGAATTTCAAATCTCTCAATCTCAAGGCCTGGCTCTTGAAGAGTTAGAGTTTGCTGATTTGCACCTGTCTCAAGGTGTTCTAGAAATCTTAAAGGCTTCTCCAAAGCCTTCCACCAGAAACACTTACAATTCCAAGTGGAAAAGATTTACTGTATGGTGCTCTGGGAAGCATATTTCTCCAGAGTCTGCTGGCCTGCCCACAGTCCTTGACTATATGGTTCATCTTAATAGCTTGGGACTCAGACCAGCTACACTAAGAGTGCATCTGGCAGCTGTCTCTGCCTTCCTCTCAGCAGGCAAGCACTCTTCCCTTCAGCACATCCTGTATTTTCTAAATTTTCAAGGGATTGCTTCATACCAATCCTCCTTCAGGGACCCTGCCCCTGCTTGGGACCTTAATGTTTGCATTGCTCAGCTTATGCAACCCCTTTTAGCATTTGTCCTCAGCAGGGCTTAAGTACTTGACTTGGAAAACTGTTTTCTTGGGCCATCACTTCTGCCAGATGCATAAGTGAGTTACAGGCCCTGTCAGTGGAGCCTGAGTTTACCTCTTTCCATAGAGATAAGGTGGTCCTCATGACTAATAGGAAGTTTTTGCCTAAGGTGGTTTCAGATTTCCACCTTAACCAGTCTATGTCTCTTCCTGTTTTCTTCACTGACCATTCCTCCTCTGGGGAGAGGAGGCTGCACAGTTTGGATGTGAAAAGGACCCTTAGCTACTACATAGAGCGCACCAAGGGTCACAGGTTTGACTCCTTCCAACTGTTCCTCACTTATGGTGAGGTTGGTAAGGGAAAACCTGCCACTAAGAAATCTATTGCCAGGTGGATTGTCTCTTGCCTTCAATTTTGCTACGAAAAACTAGGTAGGATCCCACCCTCAGGTCTGAGGGCTCACTCAACCAGAGGTACTACTGCTTCTGGCTGCTGCCAGGGATATTCCTACCTTAGGGATTTGCCAAGCAGCCACCTGGAAAACAGTACACACTTTTACCGAGCATTACTCTCTGGATATCCAGGCTAGGAGTGATGCTCAGTTTAACACAGCTTCAGAGCCTATTTCCTAAGTAGGTTCTGTCCCTCCTCCATGGAGGTACTGCTTGGTAGTCTGCAATATGTCCGAATACAGCAAGACTTCATATTGTTTGAAGAAAAATACTCACCTTAGTAATGTTGTTTCTTCTAATGAAGTCTTGCTGTATTCTGACCTCCCTGCCTCAGAACCTGGTTTTGGGATGTGGGTAGTAGCAGTGTTGGCACTCGGGAGGTGCCCCCACCCTTCTTTTCTCACCCTTTAGTTTGGGTGTGTGGGTGTTGTGTTTTGTTTTATTTTTTGGTTTCCTGACTTGAGTCTTTGTTTTGGGACCAAAAATCTTTTTATTATATTTAGTAGCCAGTTGGCTAGTGTAAGTTTACAGTTTCCACACAGGACACCCAGTGAGTATAGCTCAGAAGATCTGACGATTTGAGTTCGAACAGCAACTGACAGAGTCTCAACTGAGCTCGAGGTCAGCGCTCCATGCCTGGCATGGAAAGTTCACTCTTCATCTCCGGGCAGTTCAAAGGTTGGACATCACTGCAATATGTCAGAATACAGCAAGACTCCATTAGAAGAAACAACATTACTAAGGTGAGTAATTTTTTCTTATTTCCCCTCCAGGCTGAGGAACCTCCACCCTTTCTTTTGTCCCTCCCTGTCCCCGGAGGTGTATAGACAGTGTAGGGCACTGGGGATAGTTAGAAGGTCAATGGTGTGGGCTCGGCCTGTTGGGGAAATGAAAAGGAGTGGGTGGATTGGGGTAGTGGGGACAAGGAGATGCCCTGGGGTGAAATGGGTCCAGGAAAGGGGTCCTCCCGTCTGGTTCCCATACCCAAGGACTCTGTTTACGGCAGGCAGGAAACTCAGTCTTCTCGGCTGCTCATCCGACTCGGGCGGTAGTTATGTAATGCCAGGTCTATTAAAAACAAGACTGCTATGGTAGCGGATCTTGTTAAATCATCTGACCTGGCTTGCATCACCGAGACCTGGCTGGATGAGAATGCTGGTCCCATTTTGGCTTCAGCAATTCCTGCTGGGTACTCCATGATACACCACCTGAGGATGGATCGTAGGGGTGGGGGTGTGACCATTTGTTTTAAATCAGAACTGAACCTGATGGAAGTACCAGTGGGAGCCACCAGCTCTTTTGATTGTATCATGGGTGAGGGTGTGGGGTGCAGGATTCTTCTTGTCTACTGTCCACCAGGAGACGGGAATGTTTTCCTGCAGGAAGTTGCAGACTTCACTGTCGACCTGACATTGGGATCCCACAGATGGCTGATCCTGGGGGATTTCAATGCCTGGGTCGACGATGAACTGTCGCAGTTTGGACAGGACTTCCTCCAGTTAATGAGTTCGCTGGGCCTCACACAGGTTATTTCCTCCTTGACTCACATTGGAGGACATTCATTAGACTTGGTGTTTCTCCTGGGATGGACATATCCGACTTGGTGGTGGAACCGTTCAGGTGGTCTGACCATCACACCATCGGGTTCCGCTTACAGCCCCCTAGGAGGCCTGCTCCATGGAGATGGTCCGATACCACCCTTTCAGGGTGTATCTTCCATTGGCGTGATGATGGTGTTGGACCTATCGGGTATGCCGAGTGAATGCACAGATCCAGGGATCTGGTACTAGCCTATAACAAGGCGGTGACAGAGGCCCTGGATTCCATTGCTCCTGTTCATGTTCGCCTCACTCTTCACCCCAGGTGATTTTGTTCTGATGAGACCTTGAGGGAGGTGAGGAGAGGGACGAAGGTTAGAGAGGCGCTGGCAGAGGTCAGGCCTGGTGTGTGACAGACTTAGTTTGATGGACCATTATTTGGTCTATCAATCAGCAATTACCCATAGGAAGGCAGAATTACTGTTCAGGGAAATTGCTGCTGTGCAGAATTGACCAGCCCAGCTTTTCGGACCGTGGACAGACTGCAATCCACTCTGTCTTCAGCCTGGAAACACTTTTTTCACAAGAGCGCTAGGAGGAGATTGCCTCGATTCTCTCATGATAAGGTTGCCACAATCAGATCTGATGTCCGCCTGATCCTCTCTCAAGGGAGTAGCGGTGGTCATGGGATATATCGGACACCCAGTTTGTGGTGTGACTTCGCCGCCCACAATCAATGATATTGTGATGGTTATCCAGTCACCACGTCCGACCAACTGTAGTTTGGACCCAGGCCCCACGCCTTTTAGTAGGTTGTGTGGATACCATTGGCCTGGTCCTTGCTGAGATTGTCTGGATGTCCTTGAGAGGGGATCTTTCCAGATCCTCTGAAGGAAGCTGTGGTTCGGCCCCTTCTTAAGAAGTCCTCCTTGGACCCGGACTATCTGGCTAACTACAGGCCTGTCTCTAACCTACCCCTTGTGGGTAAGGTTATTGAGAAGGTGGTGGCATCACAGCTGGATGACCATTTGACCAGCCACAATATTTATGATTCTCTCCAGTCCAGATTTAGGAAGAGACATAGTACTGAGACAGCCCTTATTCGGGTACTGAATGACGTCCAAATAGTGAGAGATCAAAAGACATGTTCCATCTTGGTCCTTCTTGAGCTCTCTGCGGCATTTGACACCGTGGACCATGATGTGCTGCTGTATCGCCTGCAGTTCATCTGTGGACTTTCTGGGTTGGTCCTCAGATGGTTTCAATCATTCCTCGAGGGTAGGACCCAGAGAGTGGTATCTGGGTTTTTTTCCTCAGCTCCATTCTCCCTATCCTGTGCGGTACTGCAGGGATCCATCTAGGCACCCATGTTGTTTGTGGTGTATATGCTGCCATTGGGGGCGATTATTGGGTGGTACAGCTTGAGTTTTCACTGCTATGCAGATGATACTCAGCTATACATGTCTTTTGTGCCTGATCAGGATGATGCTGTCTCAGTCTTTAACAGCTGTCTAGCCAAAATCCAGGACTGGATGAATGTGAGCTGGCTGCGATTAAACCCTAGAAAAACTGAGGTGTTGGTTGTGGACCCAGGTCATCGTGAGGTGGGTGTGTTGGCAGGTTCTCCATCGGGTCTATGGCTTGGAGGTGTCTAGCTAACTGCCTCAGACCATACGGAACCTGGGTGTTATGTTTGATGACTGCCTGACCCTCAAATTGCAGGCGCAGCAGCTGTCAAAACCTCTTTACCGCCTGAGGAATATCGCCTGAGTAAAGCACATGGTTCCTCCCGATGATCTTCCAACGCTGGTCCATGCTTTCACATTTCCCACCTTGACTACTACAATGCCCTTTACCCAGGGCCAGGGTTAATATCCACCGCTTGCAGCTAGTGCAGAATGCGGCAGCCAGGCCTTTGACTGGTACCTCTGGGACCAGTCGTATAACGCCTGTGCTCCGCGGACTGCACTGGCTGCCAATACAGTGGTGGATCACCTTCAAGGTTGCTTTGCTAACCTAGAAGGCCATACATGATCAAGGACCCAGTTACCTGAAAGATCTTGTCCCCTCTGCCCTCTCTGATCCACCAATGAGGGATTGCTAGAGAGTCTCAGGGTTCGTATACAAACATCTGGGGCAAGGGCATTTAGTTTTGCGTGCCCCACCCTGTGGAATCTCTGCCTCATCGGGTACGAGATTGCCTGACCGTTCAAAGTTTTAAAGTTGCTTTGAAAACGTATCTTTTCAGCCTGGCTATTGTATTTATTAGTTTTAATTTTATCTGCATATTTATAAAAATGTGTGTGGTTTTATTGTACAGGCACCTTGGTTTGGAAAGGCGCCTTTTATAAATAAAGCTTTGATTTGATTTGATTTGATTTGTGAACCCCCCCTCAGTACTCTTGTCCCCCTCTCACTCAGATGCAATCTATCCTTCCAGTGCAGATCCTCATCCTTCCATGTGTCCCTGCAGTCTCCTGTACATGCACCCTTCTTCTTTGCACCATACCCTGAGCCAGTCATTGAATTCCTCGATTCTGTTCTGACTAGCAGTGCTGGCACAGTGGACTGGCAAGACCTCCAAAAGCCAAGGATTTAGCTCCTCCAGGCATGCCCATGCCATTGCCCTGAACCTCTTCTTGACCTCTTCCACCTCATTGCCTGCCAGGTCATTTGTCCCCAAATGAATGATAGGGGTGGCTTCCCCACCAACCGTGCCATCTCCCGATTTTCTGCATTGCCCTCCCGCCTCCATCCCTGGTTCAAAAAGACTGACTTCTGCCTGAATGTAGGACCTCTCCTGCTCCACTGTATCCCTTAATGATGGAGTCCCCAAATACCATGGCATTCTCAGTCTCCATGACTAGTGGATCTGGCCTTATTCCTGGGGACCCTTCTCCTCCTAACCACCTCCCCTGCCCTGTACTGACTACTTATCCTTCCTGGTTCCTGTGACAGGTGACCCCTGTGATAGTGGACACCCCTGAGATAAATTGAACCCCTTCCCAAGCAGTTTCTATGTTTTGTATAATGTCCAACATGCTGGTTGGCTGGTGATAAATTAAGTGCTGAAAAGCTATAAAGCTTTCTGGGCATATTAACCAAAAAACAAAACTAAGAGCACAGTTACAAAATGAGAGGGCTGTCTTAATATAAGAATAACAAAAACTTGTGTCTGCTTTTCCTAGATGTTAGCAATTTTCTTCTAAGACATATTCTGCAGCAGACAGCATGAGGTAATTTGACCCTGCAGGAGAGTTTAGGAGAGCACAGAATGTTCTGACCTCAGGTCTGACCTTCAATAATGTTGTGAACAAGTTATGTTCTCAAGTGTTCTCTAGGTGCCAAATAGCTGTTCTCTATGGAGTAACAGTGGCCCCTAGTGGCTAGTTTTATGTTATATCTGCTGTTAATCAAAAGGCGGGTGGAATTGTTTTTTCCAACTTCTAGTGAGCTTATAAAAAGCCATACCTCAGTGCTGAGGTAAGATAGATAGGGAGGTCAGTTGGATACTGACTGAGGAAGGTGGAAGACCTCCTGGTAGTGTGTGCTTTCACACTGTTTGATTCATGCTAGGCTGAAGAAAAGCCTTGGAAATTGTTGAAGCTAAGCAGTTGTCTGATTTACCATTTTGCTTTCTGTATAGTTTACTTGATGAAAATAAAATGGTAAATACAACCATGCATTTTTTATGCACCTGACTTGTGGTCTGCCTGAAATTGTGTTATCCTAAACCCACGCCCGGTGACAGTTCCTCTCAGGTTCCCCTCTCATTCTCCTCCTGCTTAAAGATTCTGTTGCCTTATCTCCCAAACCCCGCTCCTGTCCCCTAACCCCGTCTTCCCTGTTTACCTGTGTCCCTTGCTTGCTTCCTGCCTTCGCCTCTGCTGCCTTCCTGTCCCTCATCTTCCCTTGCTCCCCTACCTTTCCTCACTGCTCCTCCTGCATCTCCCAGTTCCCTTCCATGTTCGTCCTCCCTCCCACCGCTCCCATTTCTGTGCTTTTAACATTTTCTCCAACTCGCCTCTTTCGACCCCTCCCTTTATCTGCCTTCCTACCCCTGCTTCTATCTCTCTTCCTTTCTGCCTGTCCCCGCTTTCCTGGCCCCTACTTCTAGTCCTCCAAATCCTGTGGAACTTCCTCCCCAATCCTGTCAGCCAGAAGTTTGTACCTGTTGGACACTGTAATACCCCCATCTTGTGCTTCATTACCCCCTGCAGCTGAAGTATGTGCCTTTCCTTGAGTCCTTCGAGTCCCCCTCCTGTGCTCTTCGCTTCTTGCCAGCCATTACACCCACCACAGCCTGGTCTGGGACCCTTTCCTCCCTGACCATCCCTGTCCTACCCCATTGTTCCATGACCCCAGCTGGTCTCTTCCTCCCTCATCCCCTACACCAGCCTTCCACAACCCCACTGTTACCATTATAGTTGCAACTTCCACCCTCCCCCATCCTTCCACTTCCTTGCCATCTTACCCTTATATTGCCTATCTCCACTTCCATTTGCCCCAGTCTGACACATATTGGGCAACACCCCATCCTCCACAGTGTTTCCATGAAGACTGCTGCCCCACACCAGTTGCACCCCACTATTCTATCCCCTGCCCCTTCCTTCCCCTGCAACCTTCCTCCTCATCTAAAAAGACCCCTGCCTCCGGCCTCTCCACTGCCCTGCATAGTACATTTTGACCCTAGCTTCAGTGCCTCCCTTTCCTTTTACTGCTTAACGCACGTTAGACTTAAAAAAAAAAAAAAAAAAAGGCCCTGTCTGTTAGCTGCTACCTCTTTTACATACACATTTGCTTCTCTGTACACAGTTCCTGTACTATTCACTCCTTTACAGTGGCCTGCTTAAAGTGGTACCTTATGCACATGTAACCCCCCTTCCAAGTCGGGGGCTTACTTGCAGCTCCTGCTTCCCAATGCTCCTGCTGCAGTGCTCACTTGTGTTGCTCTCCTGGCCTGCTCCTAGACTTCTGACAGGGCCGGGAGCATAATAACAGTAGTGCGGCACCTCCCTGCCCCGATCCCATGCGGTGAAAGAGCCACCTCCTCTCGCCTCCCCAGCCTGATCCTGGACTACCACCAGGGCCAGGGAGAATACAAGACTGTTCTGGCGCCTCAAGCACCTGTTAGGAAAAGCGCCAGTGAGCTGCACATTTATGTTGCTCCTGGCCCCAGAACTGCTGGACAGTGGGGCAGGGAGCACAGGGATAGGGACACACTTGTTTCTGGTGCCCTGGCACCACCAGATCATGTGGCAGAAGCACCACTTGTCGCACCCCCAGCCCCACCGACAGCAAAGGGGCTGGGGGAACAAAATAAAATTAAATAACTCTGCAAGAGGCTCCCGACCTGATCCAAGCCCAGTGGGTCAGGAGTCAGGGGACAACATGGTGGCTGCAGGGACTACAAGTCCCATGATGCAGTGCACCCAGAACTGCCGTTTTGCCACACAGCTCCTCCTGGGGAGCCCACAAAACAGAGCTTCCAGTGGAGCTCCTGTCCCCCAAAAGTGCCCCCTGGACCTAGCGACCACCAGTGGAGACCAGGAGGGTGCTAGCCCTGCATCCAAATGCTGCCAACTCTATGCCAACAATATTTTTTACTTCAGAGAAGAGACTGAGCCTGTAAGAACCGTACAAGGGCAGCCATCTTTGCCAAAGTTGCTTGAGGACAGCATGGAATCCTATTGGTAGCTGCAGTACTTCCAATCAGGATGTAGAACTCGAGAATAGTGTGGACCAATAAGATGTCGAGAGTCAAACCAAACATTCTGGGGTTGACAGTTTGACCCTGGGTCTTTTCTGTGAGAATTTTGGAGAAGAAACAACTGATTTTGACAGCTCCTGCTGCTGTCACAGAACAAAACTGAAATAGTTTATGCCAAAACGAACTAAAGACATTCTGAACTTGTTCCTAATTGTCTGGTAAATCCCAGACACAAGGGGTTTACCTCTGCTTGACTAAACTGCTGGTATTTGGCAAGCCAGATATCAGTGACTGCTGAAAGAAGTCTTTATTTGTGCTTGTGTGAGGTGACAAGTCCTCTGCCTCACAAGACTGTAATTCCTTCCAGGGACCTAAGCTCTGAGGTCCTGCCTGCCTGTTCAACTGCCTGCCTACTGCCAAGGTGGTGAAGACAAGTCCCATTGTGGGCGAAGACTAACGGCCTACCTACAGCCAAGATGGGTGAAGACAAGTCCCTCTGGGGGTGAAGAGAATCATCGCCTGCATTCCACGCCAGTCCACCTGTTCTTCCAAAATTGCCTGGAAGGGGAGATGTAACCAACTCCTGCATCTCCTATTCTCCAAGAGGTCGTGAGTACTGGGTTTTACCCAACCAAATACTTTTCTAACTGTTCATCTAGCTAGCTAGTTAACTTTCCATCTGGGCTTTCTGCACGATCTTAGCTACACTCACAACAACAGTTACAGCCAGGATAAACTATATTCCTACACCCCCAGTGTAGTTTGGTACTTTGCATTTGCAGCCTCCAACCATTCAACGGTGCTGCACCCAGTGTCCTCTAGCCACAGGTCTACAACTCCTCAGTGTGCACACAAGGTACTTGGGAGCTCCTATGGTAACTGTGGGGTTAACTGGCACCAGTGGGGGAGAGAGGCTGTACAGAGAATCCTGGGTGTAATATACTGGTTGCCTGTTTATTCTGTCTGATTGCAGTTTTTATTACAAGGTTCTTGTTGAATGTCTTATTACCCTTTGCATCCCTTGTCCCTTACCTCATTCTCCAGCCCCAAAATAAACCCTCTTGTTTATTTCATTACAGATGCTGAATTGTTTGCATTATTGTGTAGCATAATATTTGCATGCTTAGAGTGACAAGTGGGGAGGTGACTGTATATTGTTCTACCTGTTATCAAGGGAGGGGGCTGTATTTCATTTCCTGTGGGGAAGCACCCTGGCAGTACACTGCTATAAGGATCCCCATAGGTGGAGGCACCACGCCACTTGCCAAGCCAATTATAACCACAAACCCAGGCACCAACCTATAGTCCTTCGCAGCACCATTTGTGGGTGGGTGTGCAGATAGAAGGAAGAAAACATTACTACCATAGTAATCCTTGTTATGACCGACCGGGTTCAGCTGCCCCGGAGAGTTAAGAGTTAAACTCTATGCAAATGCATAGAACGTTGGGCTTGAGCTCGGTTTTCAAACCATTATCCTCAGTACATTCTATGTAACTGACCAGATTCTTACATAGCTACTAATAAGAAATGCCAAAATGGCCAAAAAAAATAAACCATGACTATAACTAACCCCCCAAGGGTTAAATACACACAACAATAGGGCATAAAGAAGACTCAAGTCACTGATGCCCAGAAAAAACACCACCTACTGGTGGGTATAGAAATTAACAACTGGAGTGCAGAGACTCCGCTTCCCTAGGTTCCAGAGGGGAGGCAGGGTGGGTGGTCAGAATACAGCAAGACTCCATTAGACTGGGTGACTAGGGAGGTGGATCAGGGGAGGGCAGTGGACATGGCCTATCTGGACTTCAGCAAGGCCTTTGACACTTTGCCACATAGAAGACTATTACACAAACTGAGGAATATGGGTGTGGGCAGGACAGTAGTGTGGTGGGTAGGTAACTGGCTGGGCGGCAGGACACAGAGGGTGGTGGTAAATGGCTGTCACTCCACAGAGGGAAGAGTGACCAGTGGGGTACCACAGGGATCAGTGCTGGGACCGGTCCTATTCAACATCTTCATCAGTGACATTGCGCAGGACCTAGAAGACAGAATTTCACTGTTCGCTGATGACACAAAGCTCTGTAACAGAGTAGACACACCAGAGGGTGTAGACAGAATGAGAAGGGACCTGCAGAAACTTGAAGAATGGTCAGGGGTTTGGCAGTTGAAATTCAATGCAAAGAAGTGCAGGATAATGCATATGGGCACAAAAACCCTGGCACAATATATCAGTTGGGGGGTGAGGATATAGCATGCACCAAGCAGGAAAGGGATCTTGGGTTATCATCTCTGATGACCTCAAGGTAGGGAAACAGGTGACAAGGCATCAGGTAAAGCATATAGGATGCTGGGATGCATAGGCAGGGCATCACCAGCAGGAAAAGGGAGGTCATAATTCCACTATACAAGAAACTAGTGAGGCCCCACCTGGAGTACAGTGTACAGTTCTGGAGACCTTACCTACGTAAGGAAATAGACAGGGTAGAGAAGATTCAGAGGGGGGCAACAAAGATGGTACATGGATTACATCACAGGTCCTATGAGGACAGGTTGAAGGAACTGAACATGTACTCCCTGGAGGAGAGGAGGGAGAGAGGGGATATGATAGAGACATACAAGTATCTTACAGGGAGGAACAGGGTGCAGGAATACACTATTTTAAGCAAAAAGATGTTCCAGGACTAGAGGGCATGGAATGAAGTTTGAGGGAGGACGATTCAGAGGAAACGTGAAGAAGAATTTCTTCACAGAACGGGTGGTGGACAAGTGGAACACCCTGCCAGAGGAAGTGGTGGGGGCTGAAACAATCACAGGATTTAAGAATGCATGGGATAGACATAAAGGAATTCTGGAGGTCAGGGTAAGGGCAACAGACTTCAGGAAAACATAAACTGAACTTACAAGCTCAAATGGGCAGACTGGGTGGGCCATAGGCCCTTATCTGCCGACACTGTCTATGTATCTATGTAAGAAACAAGATTACTACGGTAAGTAATTTTTCCTTCAAACAACATGAAGTCTTGCTGTATTCTGACAATATGCAGACTACCAAGCAGTGCCCCATGGAGGTGGGCACATAATCTACTTAGGGAATAGACTCTGCAATACTGCTGTGCCAAACCTGGCATCACTCCTGGCCTGGTTGTCCAGGCAGTAGTGCTTGGTGAATGTGTGAACAGTTTTCCAGGTAGCTGCTTTACAGATGTCAAGCAGGGGATATTCTGGCAGCTGCTATGGAGCTGCTATCCCTAGTAGAGTGAGCCCTCCGTCCACTGGTGCCTCCTTACCTAGTTTGCCATAGCAAAACTGGATGCAAGCTACAGTCCATCTGGAAATGGTCCTCTTTGTGGCTGGCTTGCATTTACCCACCTCACCATAGGTAAGGAACAACAGTACAGTCCTTCCTGTGGTCTTTTGTTCTGTCCATAAAATAGCTGATGGACCTTTTTACATCCAGGCTATGCATCCTGCGTTCACCTGAACTGGAATGATCATTGAAAAAGACAGGCAATGTTATAGACTGATTCAAATGGAAATCGAGACTACTTTGGGGAGGAACTTCCTATTAGTTCTTAGAACAATCTTGTACCTGTGAGGGGCAATGTAGTTGGGTTCTACTGACGGGGCCTGAAGCTCACTGATCCTAATGGCAGAGGTGATGGCCACCAAAAACACAGTCTTCCATGTCAGGAATTTGAGTTCTGCTGAGGACATGGGTTCAAAAGGGGGCTGCATAAGCTGTGCTATGCAGATGTTCAGGTCCCAAGAAGGGGTAGGCTTCCTGTGAGGCGGGTGAAGATGGAGCAACCCCTTGAAAAATGTCTTAAAAATAAGATGGGCAGCTAGGGAAGGGCCCTTCCCAGCTGACAAATAGACAAAACAACTGGCAGGTGCACCTTCAGGGTGGAGGGCTGCAGGCTCAGGGATTGAAGGTGAACCAAGTAATCCAACAGGACTTCCAGGCCAGCCTCCTGTGGGTCCATGTCTTTCTGGGAACACCAGATGGAGAATCTCTTCCATTTGGAAGTGTAAGTCCTCCTGGTGGAAGGCTTCCTAGAAACCCTAAGGATGTCCAGGACTCCTTCTGAGAGATGGACTTCAGTACTCTAAGTCTTCTTTATTTTGTTTTTAGTTTATTCTATTTTGTGTTGCAAGTTGCTTTGGCTCGGCAAAGCCTGGAGTAAGACGGCCGTTTGCTCGCTTGTGTGTTTGCCTTGGCCATTTTGGTTGTCCTGCTGTTTGTGGTGGTGCTATCGGATGCCGCCACTGCATTGGGAAATGTAGGACTGATCTGAGGCACTGCATCGATGCCTCAGTACTGTGTGTAGCCGATCTTGGATTGGGCAAAATTTGGCTGTGTGGTCAGCGATAAGACTGTTAATCCCTACCTAAGTGTAGAAGGATTGAGGGATTTTTAATATGGGCTGCCGCCTACAGAGGTGTCCATCTGAGGAGGAGCTGTTGGAGCTGTGGGAGTTGAATCGATCGTGTGTGGAGTTCATTTTAAGAAGCAGTTTTGGGAGCTAAAACTGCTTGTGAAGGCGCCAGTTTGGTGTTTGGGTCTAGGAATCGAGTGGTGGGCCCTAGACTGTGTTTTGGTGGGCCTAAAGTTTGTATTCTATGAGACTGGCCTGACTCTGCAGGGGATCACCGACCAGATTCTGCTGCTTCACGGGGGCTCGGGGGATCCTTAGTCAGGGAGTTGGCTGGTGATCCTGGGGAGCCCCTAGACTCCCGGGACTGGCTACTGTGTGGCTTTGATCTGGGTGTTGTGGTGTTGCAGTGGTATATTTCTGGTTGGGGTCCCCTAGGTGCGGAGTTTGGTAGGCCTGTATTGCAGTCGATCATTTGCTGGATTTTCTCAGCTGGACCCTTCCTGGCTTTGATTCACTGACTGGATTTATTGCACGTTTCGGATTATCTGATTCTATTGGCTGGATTTATTTGTTGGAGTAACCTACACCTTGGATGATTTCTCTCCTGGATTATTTTCTTTCTTATATCTACATCTCAACTGTTTTGTGGTCTCCTGGTGGTGAGAGGACCTGGGAGTCCATATTTTATTTGTTCTATTTATTTATTGAATGTTATGTTTATGTTTATTTTATTTGTATTTGACTGATTTATTTTATTCTGGGCAGGAGAGTGCCTGGAACTCCCTTTCCTTGTCTGTGAGAGGGCTTGGGGGAATTTACATTTGTGTTTGTGTTTTGCATCCTGTGAGAGGGACTGTAATAGTTTCTGGGATTGAAATCATCCAAATAGTGGAGAATAGGGTGGTATTTTATGTATATCTTAGTGGGGTATTGTTGTTTAATTTTATTGTTGTTTTTGGGGTCCTTTCAGTTTGGGTTCCTGAATACTGTTTATGTTGGTATTCATTCTTATTGTGAAATGGGTCCCCCGTCGTGCCTATAGTCACTCCACTTTCCGGCGCCCTCCCCCATTGTCAACTTACCAGTGCAGTTGTCGCGTTTGGTATTGCTCGTAAGGGGGTGGACAGTGGAGGACAGTGAACAGCACCTCTCACATCAGTTTGGTTAGGCTCAGAAGACGCCCCTGGGGCTTAATGGAGTCTGGAACGCCTGTGTGCCTTGTCTAGTCCCCATACCCAAGGGCACTGTCTTCAGTGTATCCCAACTATGGAGAACCTGTTTGCATAATGATAGAATGGAATAAGTGAGTATTGTAGCCAAGGATAAAAGATAATAGGAGAAATGATATAACAATCTTCACTGTACTATTTTTTCCAAAAAGAGAAATTAGTTTGTGTTTACCATCCTTACTAATGGTGTGATACACATGAGATGTAAATGAATGAACTGAAAAGTTAGATACATTTGTAATGGTAGTTTTCTATTAATAGGTGATTGGTTCTTTTAAATGTGGTGTCACAGCTTTGTATGTATTTAGTGTGCACTTTTAACCAGGATGTAAACGCCCTTGAAGGCATTAAGCCAAGGTGCTAGGGGCTCTCACAAGGTGGATTAGTAATACAACAATCAGTTGTTTAAATTCTATTGTTCTGTGGTTGTTTCATGCGGTTTCTAAACTGCGCTGATATATTTTGAACTATTTACTGAATTGTCGGGTTGTCACCATTTGTAGCGCACTCCTAATACATTGAGCGCAGTTTGAATCTTCTTTTTTTTTGAAATCGCAGTTTATCTCTCTCCTCGTCCTGCCAGCTCAACCCTTCGGGGCTGCTAAGGAGTCATCCTCCTGCCTCCCGCCTACCCACCTCCACCTCCGTGTCCCCATGGGAGTTCGATTACCCCTGGCGGGGGCGGCCTAACTCCCAAGCTACTTACTATTTCGCTGGTCCCGGTGGCAGAGCCGAGCGGGGGCACATCAGAGGCACACTCCAAGCATCCCATCTTCCCAGTGCTGGCAGATGTTTTCTCCCTTTTCTTCCACCCCGACAGTGTAAACCCCAGACGTCAAGGTGTTGAGCACCGATGTCACACTGTTTGTGTAACGGCCGCCCATCCCCTTGTTGTTCGGGGCTGGTAGTACTCCGAGCCTCTGCTCGGAGTCATACAAGGGCGTCGGCTATGGCCTCAACCCTCCCCAGAGTAGGTGAGCTGTCGCGGGATGCTCAAGCCTATCTCCCCCTGGCCAACCCACCACCGACCCGAGTCTGCTCCCAAACCAGGGTCGCCAGCATGGAGCGAGGTGTGGTGTCCAGTGCCTCAACCCTCGGTGCCACCGGGCCTGAATCTCCTTTTTGTTTCACTGTCTCATGTGGCAGGCAAGCAGCCGGGGCGGCCCCTGAAGCCCATTCAACTAGAGCGGTGTTATGCAATGCCAGATCTATTAAAAATAAGACTACAATTATTGCAGATCTTATTGAAACAACTGATATGGCTTGCCTGATACACCGTTCGAGATTGGATCGCGGGGGAAGGGGGGTAGCGGTATGTTTTAAGACTGAGTTAGGCCTCACGAATGTACCAGTTGAGGAAGCTGAATCATTTGAGTGTACCATGGTGGCTGGTGTAGGCTACAGGCTAGCTCTCGTCTACCATCCACCCGGGGACGAGACGTGATTCCTGCAGGAAGTAGTGGACTTTGTTGCTGACATGGCATTGGAGTCTCCCAGGTTGATGGTACTCGGAGGTTCAGTGCCTGGGTCGACGATGATCTCTGGCAGTTTGGACAACACTTCCTCCAGCTTATGACATCTCTGGGCCTCACACAGGTTGTTACCTCCGCCACCCATAAATATGGTCACTCTCTTCATCTGGTTTTCCTCCTGGGGATCGAGGCCTCCAACTTGGAGGTGGAACCAGTCAGTTGGTCTGATCACTACACCGTGAGGTTCAACTTTTGTGCCCCCCTTCGAAGGACTGCCCCTTGGGAGATGGTCAGTTACCGCCCTTTACGGGAAGTGAGTCCCGAAGGTCTAGCAGAGGTGAGTGACCTCTCGGAGTTTCTTGTGGCCAGTCGAGTCCAGAGACTTTGGTGGTGGCCTATAATAAGGCCATCTCTTCAGGCCTGGACTTGATTGCTCCTGTCTGTGTTCATCGTCTCCTCCTTCGCCCTCATGCCCCTTGGTTTGATGGACCTTTGAGGGAGTTGCGGCGAGTAGGACGTAGGTTAGAATGGCATTGGTGGAAGTCCGCCCTGGTTACTGACCACCTTAGATTGGTTGAACATTATAAGATTTACCAATCAACGATCTCCTGTAAGAAGGCAGAATTCCTGTCCGGGGAGATTGCTGCCACTCAGAATCGACCAGCTCAGCTCTTCTGAACTGTCGACAGGTTCTGCAACCCAACCTGTCTACAGCTCTGAAAACCTTTTTCGCAAGTAGAGTGCAATGAGCTTGCTCGGTTTTTGCAGATAAGGTGGTGGACATCAGGTCAGAGGTTCGGCTC
Source organism: Neoceratodus forsteri (assembly GCA_016271365.2). Taxonomy (NCBI): domain Eukaryota; kingdom Metazoa; phylum Chordata; order Ceratodontiformes; family Ceratodontidae; genus Neoceratodus; species Neoceratodus forsteri. The sequence goes on along the minus strand of CM057452.1, from coordinate 552,402,237 downwards.
AACTCACTCTGTGGGGTTGCTGATGATCGGTGCCTGGTCACCTCACCTCAAGCTTCCTGGAGTACCTTTAAGCTTGCCGAGTTCGCGGATGTCATGTGGATTGTCCAGGGTATGCGCCGTATGTGCTGTAGTTTGGATCTGGGCCCAACTTCCTTGATTATGGGTTGTTGAGATATGATCGGCCCCATCCTAGCTCGGATAGTCCGGTGCTCCTTGGAATCCAGTGAGTTTCCAGGCTCCCTGAAGGAGGTGGTGGTAATTCCTCTCCTGAAGAAAGCTTCTTTGGACCCAGACTCTCTGGCTAACTACAGACTGATCTCAAACCTTCCCTTTATAGGAAAGGTGATTGAGAAAGTAGTAGCAATACAGCTGGATGACCACTTGACCATCCATAACATCTACGAACCTCTCCAGTCCGGTTTTCGTAAGAAGCATAGTACCAAGACGGTGCTGGTTCGGGTGCTCAATGATCTCCTGATGGTGAGGGATTGGAGGAACCATTCTGTCTTGTTGCCCCTTGATCTCTTTTCAGCTTTTGACACTGTAGACCATGGGGTGCTGCTTGGATGTCTGAGGTCCATCTGCAGACTGTCAGGTACGGTCCTGACGTAGTTTACATCTTTCCTCGCTGGCAGGAGTCAGAGAGTAGTGTTTGGGATTTTTTCCTCGGACCCTTTCTCCCTGCCATGTGGGGTTCCTCAGGATTCAGTGCTGTCCCCCATGTTGTTTTCAGTGTATATGCTGCCCCTCGGAGACATTGTAAGACGGTATGGACTGAGGTTTCACTGCTATGCTGATAATACCCAGCTCTGCCTGTCTTTTGCCCCCGACCAGGATAGAGCTATCTCAGTACTTAATACCTGCCTCGCTGAAATCCAGGACTGGATGAACTCGAGCTGGTTAAAGTTGAACGTTGGAAAAGCAGAGGTGATGGTAGTGGACCCGGTCACCGGATAGAGGGGTTTAGGCCGATCAGCCCTCTGGACTTTTCTTGGGGGCTCTTAGATCCTTTCCTCTGAATGGGTGCGAAACCTGGTAGTGCTTGACAACGGGCTGACATTACGATCTCAGGTGTCGGCTGTTGTCAAGTCTTCCTTTATCATCTTAGGAATATCTCCATTATTAAGCACCTGGTTCCGTCCGGGACTTGCCTACAATAGTCCATGCCTTTGTGACTTCGTGCCTTGATTATTGTAACTCCCTGTACTTAGGGCTTTCTGGGGTTGAAATCCGCCACCTGCAGCTCGTGCAGAATGCAGCAGCATGATTGCTAACTGGGGCTTCTCGAGCATCCCATATTACTCCCGTACTGCGCGATCTGTACTGGCTGCCGATTAGGTGGCGGATCACCTTTAAAGTTGGTTTACTGACTTACAAAACCCTACACAGACTGGGCCCCAACTACTTGAAAGAGCTCCTTGTGCCTTAACATCCGGTGCGACAGCTGCGTTCGGCTGATGAGGGGTTGCTAGAGATTCCGAGGGTGTCTTTGAAATCTTCTGGGGCCCGTGCATTTTGCACATGCGGCTAACCCTCTGGAATTCTCTACCCCGTCAGCTTCAGGAGTGCATGACTGTGGAGGGGTTCAAACAGGCTTTGAAAACCTTTTTTTGGATTCTTGCCTATGACGGCTCCATATAACTTTGATCCCCTGTTTATTTTTGTATGTTAGTTATTTATCATGATGTTTATTGTTTTATATAATTGTAACTAGTTTTATCTTTTTGTAAAGCACCTTGATGGCCCGAAAGGCGCTTATGCGAAATAAAATTTATTATTATTATTTATTATAACCAAGCCTGGAGCCCGAGGGACTCAAGGTTGGGGTACTGAATCCTTCCTTGGGAGGATGTCAGCAGGTTGTGCCTCCTGGGGAGGCAAATTGGATTGGCCACTGACAGGGACAACAACATCAAGTACCATGGCTGTCTGGCCTACTCCGGAGCAATCAGAATCACAGTGGCTGGCTGAACCCTGAGTTTGATTAGAACTCTGGGTATCGGAGGGAATGGCGGAAAGGCATACAGAAATGTGCCTGACCAGTCCAGAAGCAGCACATCCAAAGGCACTGAGCCCAGTGCTGGGGGCCTACAACAGAACTGGGGAAGCTGATGATTGTCTGGGGCTGCAAAGAGATCTGTCTCTGGAGTGCCCCATCTTCTGAAAACCGCCAACAGGATTTTTCTGTTCAGGGTCCATTTGTGATGATCCTAGTTGATTCTGCTGAGAGCATCTGCCAGGACATTGTCCTTCCCTGGCAGGTGGACTGCTGAAAGGGAGATGTTTAGGGAGTAGGCCAGACTCCAGCTCTTCATGGCCGCTGTGCACACCACTGAAGATCTTGTTCATCCCTGTTTGTTGATGTAGTACATGGTGGTGGTGGTGTCTGTTCTCACCTGTACCACCTTGCCCTGTAGCATCTTGGTGAATGACTGAAGTCCTAGGAACACTGCTCTGAGCTCCAGCAGGTGTATGTGCAGGAGAGGTCATCTGAACAAAAGAACGAGCTGTGCAAACAACATAGAGGGGGGTGCTCAGTTAAAAGGTAGCTAACCTTAAAGTGTCCAAGTAAAAGGATTTTTTCTGAGCACTCTAAACGAAAAAGAGAACACACCACACAGTAATTCAAGGTGTGTAAATATTTAATGCGGTACAAAAAAGCCGGACCGATTACCCCGGCACTTCGGCGTTCAAGCCTTCGTCAGGAGGTGTGGCTTAACAAACAACCAGTGCATATTATATACATACAAATTACATCATCACAGTGCGACCCTTGTGAGTCACAAGGGTCTTAAAGAAACAGTTGTTATATACAAATTGTCAGGTAATTCATAAACAAAAATTCTGTTATACAATATACAAAAAATTTCAAAACTTTTCAATAGGACATATTGGATTGTCTAGGATTGCTGTCACACTTGAATTACATATCATTATGCATTTTCAGGGCACAGTTAATCCGACAGTCATCCTAAGGAGAGCAGGGATGATCTAAAAGGGGGCAAGACTATATCATAAGCTGACTAAAATTATTTTGCTTGTGTGCAGGAGAGACTCCTGCTGGAGCCATGTTCCATGAGCAGTGTGTTTCCCCAGGTGAGCTACCCACCCTAGTAGTGAGGCATCTGTGGTCAGCACTACTGAAAGAGCTTGTTGCAGAAAGGGGATTCCTGCCCTGAGGTTCTCCCTGTCTTGCCACCACTGTAGTGCTTGCAGCAAAGTGGCAGTTACTGGTATTAGTTCTGACAGAGAATCCCTCTTCTGGGACCAAAAGGACCTCAGGTGGAACTGGATGCCCCTCATCTGAAATCTGGCCCCTGGGACTACTGCTGTGGTAGCAACCATGTGGTCCAGGAGCAGTAGGAAGTACCTCACTGGGCGAGGAACCTGTTGACGAAAGGACTCTACCAACTGAACCAGGGCGTCCGCCCTTCCTGGAGGCTGGATGGCATTTGCCTGAATCATGTACAGCTCTGCTGTTATGAAATCTAGGATCTGGACAGGTTTCAGAACTGATTTCTTGAGGTTCACCAGGAACCCCAAGGATTGGAGGGTATCCTGTGTGAGGGTCAAGGCTTCCTCTACTTGTTGGGGGGAGTGACCCACTACCAGCCAGTCACCCAGATAGGGAGGAACAGTGACTCTTGCCTTGTCAGATGTGCCACGACCACTGCCATGCACTTTGTGAAGGCCCTTGGAACAGATGTCAGTCTGAAGGACATGGCCCTGAACTGGTAATGACCTGAAGGCAGTCTGAATCTGAGGTATTTTCTGTGAGATTGCCTGATGGGGATGTGAAAATAGGCATCCTTTAGATCTAGGGATGTTAGCCAATCCCCTTGTTTGAGAGAAGGTAAACTGACAGCCAGAGTGACCATTTTGAACTTTGGCTTTGTTAGGTATCTGTTGAGGTATCTCAGATCTAGTATGATCCACCAAACCCCATCTTTTCTTCAGGGTTAAGAAGTACCTTGAGTACAACCCTTTTCCTTTGTGTTGAGAAGGAACAGGCTCCACTGCCCTGACTTGAAGTAGGGTGGAAACGTCTGCTTCCAACAGGGTTGTTTCTGAGAGGGTGGCAGGTTTGAATGATACTGCTCCTGTTTTCGGGAACAGCTTTAAACTGAGAGCAAGACGCTGACCTATTACCTCCAGGAGCCACCTGTCTGAAGTGATGGACTGTCAGGCCTGAAGGTAATAGGCCAGCTTGCCCCCTACTGGTAATGGGGAGGTGGCCTGGACAGACATCTCAGCCTGTCTGTTTAGAGGGTGTAGTGGACTGAGAGGTGGAACCAGCATGGCCAGTGCCTCTTCTGCCTCTGCCTCTAAAGTAATCCCTAGGTTGTTGGTAGGAAGAGAGGGCCTGAGCCTGACAGAAAGGTCTGGGGTAAGGCCTACCTCTGCCTTCCCTACTCTGCTGCTTCTGAGGGGTGGCAGCCTTTTCTTTGGCAGCTGCATTCTTGTAGGCTACCTGTACTCATTCATCTTTCTCATATATGCCTCTGTTTGTTCCCCAAACAAGGAATTTTGTGCCGGGGTAAATCAGTGGCATTGTTCTGAGTGTCTTGGGAGAGATTTTTACATCTTAGCCATGAAAACCTCCAGAGGGAAATAGCTGAAGCCATTGAACAGGAGGCTGCATCATTGGCATCCATTGCAATGTGAAACTGATGTTCTAGGATCGTGAATATGTTGTTCATCCACACTTACTGCCATGTCCCTTTCCCCTTTAAATCTTGCCGTAAGTCTTCAAGCTGGCTCCTCCCACGTGCCTGGGTGGTATATACCTCGGCTCCACCCCGTGATGCCAGATCTTCCTTTCTGCTGGAAGATACAGGTTGCCTCCCTCGTGCTCATAGGCCCTGGCTTTCAATACTTCGGTTTTACCTAAATTAAAACTTGTCTGAGTTAGTGATCGCGCTTTTGCATCCTCGACCATGGAAGAGAAATCTTCTCCAGGATTTTGCCGGTGTCCATGCGGCAAGAAGATGTTGCGCACCTATCCCCATCTCACGTGCATCTACTGCCTAGGTGTCAGCCATGATACCTTGTCCTGCAGCTTTTGCTTAGCCCTCCATCCCAACATCCTGGACGACCGCCTGGCACGTTTAAAGTTGGGGAGACCGGAGAAAAGGAATCTTCCGGTTAAGTCCAAGGAGGCTACGTGGGCAGTTTCTGCAGCCACGGGTTCCGCCAAGCAGCTGGAATGCATGAAGGCATTCGAAGAAGAAGCCGCCTGTGCTTGGGACAATCAAGGCTTTTTCGTTCCACTCAACCTGGGCTCCACCTTCTCAGGTTCCTTCAAGGAGTTGTGCCAGTCTCTCCCTACCCAGGGAGAGGCGCCCACAAGCTCGCAGTCCTCCCGATCTCGTAAAAGAGATAAGGAACCAAGCTCATCTTCATCTCAACGAAGGCGCTCTTGGGACTGAGAGAGGTTTCAGTCCCAGGAGCATGTGATCTCCATCTCAGTTGAGATCGCCTCCTCAGCCGCAGGCTTCACGGATCTTCCGTCTGGCCAGACGACCAGGAATGTGACGGATGAGGTCGGGATCGTTCTCGATCCAATCGACCCGCTCTCGCCGGCCATGGCCGACGACTCTTTGGAGAGGACTCCAGTTCTTGTGTTCCCTGATGAGGAGATCCAGCCCACTGGTGTCCCTATTGAGGTCCCGGTTCCAGACCCACAGGTTTCGCCGATTCCACCGGTGTCTCCTGAGTGACTGAGTTGGCCTGCCTGATCTCGGTCAAGGTCTAGAACCCCCTCGGCCGAACGGCCAAGGAAGAGCCATAAGCGCTCCAAAAAGAGGCGACACCACAGGTCGTCCTCGGATGAGGAGAGGCTCCGATGGAAACTCCATTGGCGCTACGAGGACCTTATGTGGCAACAGCTGATTTTGTCCAGCATAAGCCGGCTCCACTGCCTACCCCGGCCATTACTTGGCTGTCGCCTCCTAGGCCGAAGCCGACCCCCTCGAAACCGAAGCTTTTGGCTACACTGCCCGCAGGGCTGACTCGTCCTCTGGTTTGGCCTATACCGGTCTCTCCACCGATAGTGGTGGAGCTGCCGCCTAAGCAGCCTTTGGGAGAGGCTCATTCCAAAGAGGACCGACAAGATACCGGGCTTCCTCGATGTCTGTCGGTCACGGTCACCCTGGACCGCCCTCAGCGGGTTGAGGGTGATTTGGGTGGCAGGCCGCTGTACCCCAACTCTTCGGACTCTGATGTCACTGGGCTCCACTCTCATCCTGGGGATGATGAGTCATCTGTTGGCACAGGGATGGAGGAAGGTCCTTCCTCCTTCCAAGGGATCCTTCATCTCATCTCTGATTCTACAGGGATGCCCCTGGAACCCATCCAGAAAAAGGCGGAGTACCCTCTCACGGACATTCTCAAGAGAGAGGATACCCCGACGGAGGCCTTTCCTGTGGCCGAGGCCATTGATGGTCCGGCGCTTGAACTATGGCAGCGTCCTGCCTCATGTCCAGCACCGTCTGCCCGCATGGCCTGCAAATATGCAGTGCCCATGGGGTCCCTTGCGGGGTTCACAGAGCACCCTTCGGCTGAGAGCCTGGTGGCCGCCACTTTGTTCAGGTGTACTGGCAGTTCTGCCGACACTGACCATCCTCCCGACAAGGAGTCCAAGTATTTGGACCATTTGGGGCAAAAAGTCTAGGCAGCATCTTCCTTGGGCCTTCACCAGGCAAGTTCGTCCGTCATCATGGCACACTTCTTCCATGCTCTTCTCGGGTCATTGGATGAAGACCGCCCTCATCTTCCTCTGGACATGCAGACCACGGTTATGCAAGTCCGAGGTCAGGGCCATGCTGTTGCCAAACAGCAGCTCCAGACAGCCCTAGACTTCAGAAACTCTTGTGCCCACTCGATGGCCACTGCAGTTGCCTCTCGCCGCAGGGCTTGACTGAGGCTGTCCTCCTTCCTGGTGGATACTCAGCACAAGTTAGCTGATGTACCTTTCCTTGGGACCGACTTGTTCGGCCCAGGAGTGGCCGTCACCTTCAGTGCATTGAGCAGTCCAGTGCCACTTTGGATGCCACTTCTGCCAAGAGTTCTTTGGGCAAGAACCAGCAGAAGAAAAAGAAGAAGCCTTTTTGGCACTCTTCTCCTGCAGTTCAGCAGTCTTCCTACCAAGGAGGACAGCAGCATCAGCAGCAGGCTCAAGCTTGGCACCCTCGGCCCAAGTCTGGTCCCCAATAGACCCATAGAGAGGCCGAGGCTCAGGTCCTGGAGCCTTCTCCTCCTCCAAGCCTTGCTCAGTGATGGGGTGGGGGTTGCCACCCCTATTCCTGTCATGCCAGCTCTGGGTCTTCCCATGGGGGGCCGGCTCTACCACTTCCTTTCTGATTGGTCTGCTATCACTGCAGACAGGTGGGTTCTCGAAGTGGTCAGTTAGGGACTGCCTCTAGAATTTGAACAGTACCCTCCCAGCCGAGCCTGCACCCCCTCGGGAAGAACGGATTTCCGCATGCACCCAGTTGGCTCTTTGAGACGACATTGCTCAGCTCCTCCTCGAGGAGGCAGTAGCTCTTGTGGTGGATCTGTCTGCAGACCCAGGCTTTGTCTTCAGGTACTTCCTGGTACCCAAGCGGATGGGGGGCTGGTGCCCCATTCTAGATCTCCACGACTTGAATCAGTACCTCAGGTCATGCACCTTTTGGATGGTCACTCTGTCCCAGGTCATACCATCCTTGGAGCGAAACATGTGGTTCTGTTCAATGGATCTGCAGGATGCATTCTTTCACGTCCCAATCCGTCCATCCCATCAGCGGTTCGTCTGCTTCAGAGTCGAAGAGACCATGTATGAGTTCCGAGCCATGCCATTCGGGCTGTCATAGGCCCCACGAGTCTTCACCAAATGCATTGCAGTGGTGGCAGCCCATCTTTGGCATGGGGGGTTCAGAATTGACCCCTACCTTGACGATTGGCTCCTGGCAGGTTCCACCCAACAGGGGGTGGAGAGGTCCAGGGATCTGGCCCTTCAAACCTGCTCCCAGCTCGGCCTCCTGATCAATGAGGTCAAGTCAGAACTCATGCCTTCTCATGTGATGGGCTTCATCGGGGCAGAGCTCGACTCTTGTCAAGCCAGAGCACGGCTCCTGGCGGACAGGACAGAGGTTCTCTCCTCCTTTTCCCAATCATTTCTGGTTGGGCACTTGCGCCCTGCCTGGGACTTTCTGCACCTTCTGGATTACAGGGCGGTGTGCACCTTGGTGGTCCATTGGGCCCAGTTGCACATGCGCCCCCTTCAATGGAAGCTGGCCGACCAGTGGACTCAGTGCCATGGTCATTTCGACCAGCTGATCACTGTAATCCTGAAGATGTGGAACGCTGTCCAATGGTGGACCACCCCAGACCAGCTGCAGGAAGGGATCCCATTTGTCTGCCCCGAGCCGATGGTCGTTCTCATGACCAGTGCCTCTCTCATGAGCTGGGGAGCCCGCATGGAGGACAAAAGGGCCCACAGGCTCTGTTCCCCCGAGGAGTCCCGATGCCACATCAACCTGTTGGAGCTCAGAGCAGTCAGACTAGCACTGTCAGCTTTCACTCCTCAGCTCCGAGGTCAAGTGGTTCAAGTCCAGACGGACAATACCACGACCATGTACTACCTCAACAAACAGGGCGGCACACACTCCTGTCTGCTGTGCAAGGAGGCGCTCTGCATCTGGACCCTCGTGGGCTGGTTGGAGGCGGATCTCCTAGCCATCCATGTGGCAGGAGTCTCAAACCAGCCGGCGGATGCTCTCAGCCACATAGGCCAGACATCCCATGAGTGGTTTCTCCATCCAGAGGTAGCTTACAGTCTGTTGTCCCCTTGGGGCAAACCAATGATGGACCTGTTTGCCTCCAGGGAAAACACCAAGCTGAGGCTGTTTCATGCCCGGCCCCCTCAGCAGGGCTCGCTGCAGGGGGATGCCTTTTCGAGGCTGTGGACGCCAGGCTTCCTCTGCACCTTCCCTCCATTTCCCTTGATCCACAAGGTGTTACTCAAGGTGAGGAGGGACAAGGCGAAGGTGATTCTGGTAGCCCCAGACTGGCCACGCCAGTTCTGGTATCCAGATCTCCTCAGCCTCAGCTGCAGGCCCCCGGAGCAGCTTGTACATGCCGGACCTTATATCTCTTAATCAGGGGAAGGTATTCCATCCGGACCTTCAATCCCTGCACCTCACAGCCTGGTACCTGAGCGGCTACAGTTCCAGGCTTTGGGTCATTCCAAAGATGTCTACACCATGTTGGAGGCATCCAGAAAGGAATCGACCAGGAAATGTTATGCCTTCAAATGGAAAAGTTTTTCCATTCTTGACTACCTTTGGTCTCTCTCCAAAGGGGGTCTGCCATAACATCGACCCTCAGGGTGCACCTGGCAGCCATCTCTGCTTACCGGGGGAGGGGGGGGGCCGGTCAGCCGACTTTGGTGCAGGAGACAGTAGTCAGGTGCTTTTTCAAAGGCCTGGATCACATATCCCCTCCAATGCGTGAACCTCCACCTCCGTAGGATCTACTGCTGGTACTGGCAAAGCTTATGGGCAAGCCATTCGAACCCATGCACAAGTGTGAGTTGTCACACTTGTCGTGGAAGAGAGTATTCCTGGTGGCTATCATGTCAGCTAGAAGGACAGGGGAGCTCCAGGCACTTTCAGTGGACTCCCCTTATCTGGTCTTCCACAGGGACATAGTTGTCCTGTGCCCCCACCCGAAATTCCTTCCGAAGGTGGTGTCAGAGTTTCACCTTAACCAGGTGTTGACTCTGCTGGTATACTACCCTAATTATTCCTCAGAGGCCGAGTACAGGCTCCATACTTTGGACATGAGACTTGCTGTCTCCTATTATAAGGCGAGGATGGCGGAAATTTGTGGAGAGGTTCGCCAGCTGTTTGTCACCTACGCTGAAGCCGCTTCTGGCAGACCTTCAGCCAGATGGACTATTGCAAGATGGATTACATCATGCATAGGTCTGTGCTATGAGTTGGCGAGCAAGGAGCCTCCCAGAGGGATAAGAGCTCATTCAGCCTGTCATACTGCTACATCGGTGGATGCTTCCAGGGACATCCCTAACCAGGAAATCTGTCGGGCTACTTCCTGGAAGTCTGCAAACACCTTCATCACCCACTACCACATCGGCCTTGAGTCACGCCGGGATGCTGGTTTTGGGGCCTCAGTTCTCCAATCTCTTTTCCCCAAGTAAGTATTGAGGGGGTGTGCGTCTTGCCTCCCTCCTCCTGGAGAACTGCTAGGAGTCTGTCAAAAAGTGTGGATGAACAACATATCCACGATCCTAGAAAAACAGGTTACTCACCTGTAACAGCAGTTTTAGAGTGGTATATGTTGTTCATCCACACGACCACCCGACCTACCCGACTGGCGGACGCATAACACCTGGCTTCCGCAGGCTAAGATTCAAGGCCATACGGAGTCAAGGATATACCACCTGTGGGTGAGAGTGAGCTAGCTTGACCTTCCGCGATCCTTAAAGGGAAAGGGACATGCCGGAAGGTGTGGATGAACAACATATACCACTCCTAGAACTACTGTTACAGGTGAGTAACCTGTCTTTATTGTTTATATACAGGCACCTCAGAAACAAGTGTAAGGCAGCCATCAGACAAAGCAAGAGTAAATTTTACAGAGAAAAGCTCATGGCCTTGCAAAACAACCCCAGCAGATATTGGAAAAACCTTAAAGAATCTCGGGGGTATGCTAATCCCAGCACCTCCTCTGACTTTGAAATAAACAGGGCAAACTATAATAACCTGGTCACTGTATCTAATTATTTTTTTTTTTTAATTTTAGTCTTTTGGTAACTGGGTAAGGCCCACTAGGCACAAGTACCTGTTTTCAGGGGCGACCTGGAGCACTAGGCGTGTAAGTGACTTGCTCAAAGTCACACAGTATGCAAGTGGAGCTTGTGCGAATCAAACTCAGGTCTGGTCTGCTGGATGTATCAAGCTCATTCACACCTTGTTCCTCTAACCTCTAGGCTATACTGCCAGCATGCATATATATATATATATATATATATATATATATATATATATATATATATATATATATATATATATGTCTTAGCCTGTCAGCCAGGTGTTGTGTGTCACGGCCGAGAAGGTCGGGTGAGTCCGCAGGATGAACAACATATACCACTCCTAATGCTTTCAACCATCAATTCTCTGACCTTTCTGCAGTTACTGAAGCCCTGAACTCTCACTCCAGCCATGATGCCTACCCTCCTGTACTGCCACCCGCCTCCCAACCCACCTTCCACTTTAAACTAGTCACTGCTGCCCAGGCTCGCAAACTCCTGCGGTTTATCCCTGATTCCAAGTCTGCAGGCCCTGATGGATTAGACCCCAAATTACTGAAACTTGCTGCATGGAAGCTTGCACCCCCTGAGCCGTATCTTCAATTTGTCACTGTCCACTGGTGGTGTTCCATCAACCTGGAAAAATGCCAATGGTGTGCCCATTCATAAAAAAGGAAATCCTAAATCACTGTCAAATTATCGGCCTATTGCTTTATTACTTGCCCTCAGTAAACTGCTCAAAAAAATGGTAGCTACTCCGCTAACAGCATACCTTGAAAAACATAATCTCTTATGCCCAGCCCAATATGGTTTTCGCAAGAACCATAGCACCATCACAGCGCTACTCACGCTATCGAATGCAGTTTATTCTGCTCTCGATCACAGCAACTCACTGGAGCTGAATTCATAGACCTAACAAAGGCCTTCGATACAGTCAACCACCCCATACTACTAAATAAACTCAGTACCATTGGAGTCTCAGATCATGCCATACCCTGGTTCTCCAACTACCTCTCCAGCAGACAGTAGTGAATCAGAATCGGCACTACCCACTCAGATTACCTCCCCACCTTCCTAGGTGTCCCTCAGGGTTCCATTGTTGGCCCTTTACTGTTTTCTCTTCACATAAACACCATTACTCACTGTTTTAAAAACTCTACTCCCCTACTATACCCAAATGACTTGGTATTCTTTAGTCGTGCCTCCAACACAACTGACATCAACAGAGACCTGGCATCTGACTTAGCTTCTGTTCAGTCCTGGTTCCAGGACAATAAACTTCTCATGAGCTACTCCAAATCCCAAGCCATGCTTTCAGAACCCCTTGTAGGCTAAAAAATGCACTCACTCCCCTAACTGTGATTTCTGAGGATGGCACCCCCCTCAATACTGTAACCAATTTCAAGTACCTTGACTTCACACTTGATCCCTCCCTGGACTTCTCTTGTCATATTCTATCTGTATGTAAAGCTGTCAACTCCAGCCTAGGCATCGCTTACCGTGCCAGAAGTAATCTCTCACCTTCTGCATGTGTCAGAGTTGCTTGCTGCCTTCTTCTTCTTCCTAAGCTATCTTATGGACTACCAGTGTTTGCCCACTCCTCTAGTCTTTGCAGATGCAAATGGACAGTATGCTACAATAACATCTGCAGATCCACCTTATTCTGCAACCGTCTCACCCATCACTACCTACTCTATAGCAAACTAGGCTGGCTCTCCCTGACTGCCCTTCTTGACTCCTCTCTCGTGAAGGTAGTACACAACATCGTTTCCACACAGAAGCCGCCTTCCCTAGCCACCTTCCTGGTAGCCAACTCAAACCACTACACCCTTATTCTATGGAGTTCAGCAACTATTAATCCCCGGATCAAAATCCAAATAGTGCACCATGACCTTCTCCTCTGCAGCTCCTACCCAGTGGAATAGCCTCCCAACTGCTGTATGTCCTTGCATAGATCCTAATATCTTCAAAAGGCAGCTCCACCCCCGGCTGCATCGCTCAATATGCACATGCAACCCTTACCCAGGTCAAGAGTGGCATCTTGCAACCAGGATCCCCCCCTAACTTGTGACACAGACAAGGCAACAAACCACAAGGTGGCAGAAAATAACTAATGCACTTACCCGGTTACCAAAAGCTAATAAATAAATAAATATCACCCCTGGCATTAGGGTAAATACTTGGCTTGAGCATCTAAGAGGTCAGGGGGTTAGGGCACAAAATAACATTTATATTTATTCTGAGTCCAGGAGAAAGAAGTGCTAGGGCTATACTGTGTCTCCTATCTGAGGGGGGCCCCATACATTTCAGTTGGACTCACAGATGGATTATCCACAACCAAAAATTAGAATTGTGTCTTATGGCTTTATTTTCTGACAAAATGTTAAGCAGAATTAGGGTGGTCCCCCAAGGGCGAACTTTCCACACAGATGACACAGCTTTCAGTAGAAGAAACATTTGTTTTCGCACAGACACACAGGCAGTACTGTACATTCCAACATGAACCTTTTCCAAAACACGAACTATTCACACCTTTGCTTAAGGATCTCTGGATCTTTCTGGACATAAAGTCTCCACCACTCATTCACACCGATGGGATCTACGTCAGAGGCGCTAGGACCCTGTGGGAGCAAACTTTTGCAGGAGGGCCGGCGCCAGAGATAGAGCCGTGAGGAGTGGTGCCACAAGCCCTGGCTCATGGGGTAATGACCATCTTGGTGTCGACCCTCCAACCACCTCAGTTCCTTTTTTCCCGCCGTAGAGTGCGCTTCAGTGATGACGCCGCTTGCTCGCCGAGAGTCAAACTTCAAACTAGCAGCATAGTTTTCAGTTTATTATTTGGTAGTATATCTCGAAAAAGTACCGCTTGCTATCATTTATTCTTATTAAAGAAAGAAGTCTCAACCTACATTGACGGAGTCAACAATGAGCGGGTCAGGTGATTGTAGGGAGACTTCGTATGAAAGCAGTTCAGTCAGCCGGGCTGGGTCCCATCCGCCGCCCTCTCCGGAGAGGGGGCCTGACAATGGACGGTCCAGTGCCCGAGGGGAGGGGGGGGCGGTCCCCCTGGAAGCATAAAAGAAAATGGTCACATTCTTGGCACCGTTCGGCCTCGAGCTCTTCTTTGGCGCACAGGTCAAAAAAGAGAAGGCATCACTCGAGGTCACCCTCTGGTATGTCTGCGTATCGACTGTCGGTCATTGGGGTCAGTTGCCAGTCTCCTCCTCCGGAGTCGCCGGTTTCTGTTTCTGGTCACCAACCTCTTCGACATCGGCGCCTTTCCCCACCTTCAGGTAGGGCTTCAGATGAGCAGTTTCATCAATCGGCCACTCTGATGGAACAATGGGCTCGGAGGTTGGTCCAGCTGCCTGTCCCAGTCACTTTGGGGCCTCGGGCTCTTTTGGGGATCAGGTAGGGTGGTTGGGCCTCCCCAGTCATGCGGTGCCTTCTTCGGTGCGACTCCGCGATCAGGTGTTTTCCCCCCCTCACATGGCTGTGACACAGGGGGCCACACTGATGCCTCTATCTCCTGGTATTCTTCCTTCTTTCTCCTTAAATCCTAGTTTTCGGAGCCCTGTGTTGGTTTCGCCGCCATCGGCGTTGATGGGTCGCTCGGCGCCATCCTCAGCACCGATGCATCTGTTAGCACCATCCTCGGCGCCGATGAATCTGTCAGCGCCATTGGGATTGTCAGTGCTGTCCTCGGTGCCGTGCAGCTTGTCGGCACTGAGGGCTCTGTTGGTGCCATGCGTAGTGCTTGGTCAGGCAGCTCCATGCTCTTTTTCGGCGCAGAGGCTTGGTGTGACGTCTTCCAGTCTTCATGACTTCTCGACTCTGAACCTTTTTCCTTCCTCTTTTCCTTCTGATTTCCATTCCTTTCCTGTCCATACAGTCCCTTCTGGGCTGTCAGGAGATGATATTGAGCCTGACCCAGACCTTAGGCTGGGTGATGACGTGAAAGGAACAGAATCTAATCCTATTGCCGAGCCTGTGGTTGAGGACCTGTCATTTAAGTCTCTGCTGAAAAATGTGAATTCCACTCTCTCTCCAGACTACAGGGATCGATCCTGGGAAGCTTTTAAGGCTCCAATACCTTCATGTCCTGGAGATCCCTATGGATTTAACTCCCCCAGTACAGCTTTCCTTTCAGACGCTTTCTCAAATGGTGTGGAATAATCCCGCTCTCATTCCTTCTGTGGCTAAGTCCATAGATAGAAAGTACACTGCTCCCAAGGATTTACCTATTTTGGCCTCCCAAGCCTTTGCAGACCCTATTGTGGTCTTTGCAGAGAATGATAAGGTCGTCCTCCCTCAGGCTACTACAGTCCGACCTATAAACAAAGAATCTCATAAGATAGATACTTTAGGTAAGAGAGTCTTTGCTGCATCCACCCTGGGTATGCGTATTGCCAGCTACCAGGGTTATTTCTCTCAGTATGAGTACGTTCTTTGGCATTCACTTAAACAAATGGTGGAAGCTCTACCGGAGTCGGACACTAATTCCGAGCTTCTTCAAACCATAACCAGGGGTATCGCGTCCAACAACCAGCAGGTTAAAGCAGCTATGGACGCTCTCGATACTGCCTCCTGAGCGGCGATGGTGGGCATTTGTACCCGCCGTCACTCCTGGCTGTGCACTTCAGGTTTCATGAATGATGCCCAGCAGCAGGTCATGGCATTACCCTTGACAATATGTATCTCTTGGTCCTCAAGTGGAGCAAGCTCTAGAGGCCACTACAAAAGACTTGGTCTGCCATTAAATTGGCTCGACCTGCGCCCACCCCTTCGTGGGGGGGGGGTATTAATAAGCATCAGTTTCACAACCGTCAGTCTTTTTGAGGCAAGGGCAGGGGAGGTTTTAATAAAAACCAAGCCCCCCAGCCTCAAAAGAAAAAGCAACAGAAATCGCAAGGGCCCAAAGCACCCAGTGCCGCCTTCTGAGTTTCTGGCCCAAGTCCCACCTCAGCTGCCCGAGGGGGACTCTTTCTCAGCGGTGGGAGGTCATCTGACTCAGTTCTACAACTGGTGGAAGTCCATAACAGCGGACAAATGGGTCCTCTGGATAATCCGCGAAGGGTATTCCTTCAATCTTTCAGAGACCCCTCCGGATCGTTCCCCCCAAATGACGCAGACTGTCAATATTTCAGTCAGAGCTTCTCGCTTCCAAGATACAAGGCCTTCTAAACAACAGGGCAGTAGAAATAGATCTTACTTCGAGAAACAGCTCTTGCAGCAGGTTACACCATTAGGACTGAAGCCGGCAGGCGCCAGGACCCCATGGAAGTTTTCTAGCTAGCAGTATCCAGCGGGGACTGCCCCCTACGTCGGCCCCACCCCCAACATCAGGCATCATACAAAAGGGATTGGTCCCCCAGAATCCCCAGTTCTTTTCCTGCCGTCAACTCGCCAGCATCGGCCTCATGGGCGCCCTTTTCAGCGAATGACGACTCGAACTTCCAGCAATTGTTTGTTCACCTCAATGTCTGCATCTCCTACTCCTTCCACAGAAGGACACCCCTGCAAGTGTGCCTGCGGAAAACAGATCCCATTCAAGGATCTCTATTCAGCCTGTCTGCGGTGCCTAGGCCTGGAGCACGACACCCAGGCCTGCTCCTTCTGTCAGAAGTTTAATAGCCGCACCAGGATCCGCTGTCAGAAGACACTTCAGGGGTTCCTGTTAGAGGAAAGATTGAAAATAATGGACAAAGACCCTGCCTCCAGAGGTGAGTCTACCTCCAAGTCCCACAAACATCGGGAAAAACACCGGGAGAAGGCCAGGTCCAGATCCCTGAACCGGGCCTCAGACTCGTGCACCAGCTCAGGCTCCATGCGCTCAGACTGCTCTCCCTCCAGGGCTCATTCTCAGCCTCCTCCCATTGAAGTCTGGGCTTCTGGTGGTCTTTCAGCTTCTCTCCACCCATTAAAGACTTCCAGGACTTTGGACCCTTCTTCAACGCCCTCCCGGGCCTCAGCGAAGTCTTCAGACTGTCATTGGTCCAAGTCCTCTTCCAAGTCTACTTCTGCCTCCTCGGACAGATGCCGGGAACCCGATGCCAGATCGGCCTCCCAGGGGACCTGATCCCCTCCCAGGAAGATTAAGGACCTGACATCCCTCAAGCAGATGATGGACCCTAAGCGGGCTGCTGATCCTTCTCTGGCCAAACGCCCGTCGGACCAGACGTCCCTTAAGCACCCGACGTCAGTCAAACGACCTACGGAGCTGATGACTGCCATCCCTTCACCGGTTGATACCAGTCACCGGGGTTCATCTGAGGAGGATCTGACATTGCCTGACGTCCAGGCAGGCAACACTGAGGATGCCGGGCTTCCGCGGGAGCCTTCGCCCGAACGAGCGACAGACCAGTCCTGACGCCAGGACCGTCGTCTGGTATGAACATCCAAGAAGTCAAGGATCTCTTCATGTTTTGGTGGGACACTATTAAAAAGGATATGGTCCCAGTAAAGCCTCCTCCTCCTCCTCCCCAGGGTCCAGCAGGAAGACCGCCGACCCCCAAGGAGCCTACACCACCTCCTAGGGGCAGATCCAAAGAAAGGAAAAGGCCCCCTTCACGGTCTCCCTTGGGGTCCCCCAGTCCCAAGTGACCCAGAGGAAGATGGTCCAATCCGCAGGGGAATGACTCTAGACCGGACTCTTCGGACACCTCCAGGTCTCCTTCTCCAATAAGTATCCCTTCACCAGACCCACGAGACATCCCCAGGTCACCTCCGGATGATCCCTCTTTTTCTGAAATCATGAGGCACATCCAGGAGAATATGGGATGGGAAACAGAAGATCTAGACCCCGAACGACAGCGCTTAGCTCGATACCTTTGACAGAAAGATCCTAAGTCTGTGGTGGTGCCACCCTTGGTGGACACCTTCACGGACATCACGAAGGCCGCGTGGAAACATTCGCATTCCACCCTCGCTGTGCCGAAGAAGGCTGACCACCTGTACAGGGCCCCTGTGGAGGACCCGTATCTGGCACACCAACCCCTGGCCGATTCACTGGTCATCACAGCCTCACATGACCGGTTTCAATGACCACAACATTTGAGCACACAGCCTCTGGACCAGGAATCCAAACAATTGGATTCACTGGGTAGGCGCATGTATGTAGCTGCTACATGCTCCATCAGGTCACTGAACTATCTGACACACATGGTTCAGTTTCAGAACGCCCTATGGGAACAGGGCCAGGACCTGGTTAAAGTCCTTCCGGATGGTGAACAGAAGGAGGAACTTTTGAACCTTCTTCACACAGGGTCAGACGTGGGGACCCAAGTTTTGAGAGTTGCCTATGATTTGGCGGACTCTGCGGCCAGGGGAGCAGCCTCGGGCATCTGTCTCCGGAGACACTCATGGCTTCGCATCTCCAGATTTAACCCGGACATCCAGAAAAATATCCTGGATGTCCCCTACAATGGAGAGAGGTCCTGTTGGGTGAGGATTCTGAAAAAGTAATCACCAAATTACAGGACGCTGGGAAGGCGGTGAGGACTGTACAGGCTATGTACAGGCCCAAGACTGGTTCCTTTTGTAGGAACCAGAATCGTTTTTGTGGCCGGCAACAACGGCAGCAGCCACATTCCGGCCAGCAGCAAAGGGGCAACTTCAACCACAAGGCTCAGCCTTAGTCTTCCCCAGGCCAAGGTCAGAGATGTACAAAACTGACCCAGCCTGCGGGAGGAACGCCGCCACAGCATGACTCCTTCCCAGCCCCCACCCTTCCTCTGGATCAACGGGAAGAAAAGGTCAGGGGTTGCATCTCTCGCCACCTTTCAGGGTGGCAGATGATAACCGCCGACCGGTGTGTCCTTCAGTTGGTTGAGAGAGGACATGCTATAGAATTCCTCAATCACCCACCTTCAAGGCCTCCCCTGCTTTCCCGTTACTGGGGACAGCACGCACTGCTCATTCAGCAGGAGGTGCTAGCGCTTCTGGAAAAAGAGGCCATACAGCATGTACCGAGGAACCAGAGAGGCGCAGGATATTATTCCCACTTCTTTTTGGTTCCCAAAAAGACAGGGGACCTCCGTCCAATTCTGGACCTCAGTGACCTCAACGCTTCAGTGCTTTACAAACACTTCCGCATGGTGATTCTTCCAGGGCTAATTCCCATGCTCAAGCAGGGCCCCTTCTTAGCGTCACTGGACATGCAGGATGCCTACCTGCACATACCAATAGCTCGGGTGCACAGAAAATTCTTGCGCTTCGTATTTCTGGGTCGCCATTATCAGTTCCGAGCCTTCCCTTTCAAGCTGTCCTCAGCACCTCGGGTATTCACGAAGTGCATGGCAGTCATAGCGGCGGCTCTCAGGTGACAAGGCCACTACGTGTTCCCCTTCCTGGATGACTGGCTCCTCATGGCCCCCTCTTGGGAGGCTCTGATGTCTGCGATCCACTGTACATGTTCCCTCTTTGGGTCCTTGGGCATCATTATCAATCAGGAGAAGTTGTACCTGGTTCCATCTCAGAGACTGCAGTTCATCGGCGCAGTCCTGGACACCATCCGGGGAAACCTTTTTTGACCCAGGACAGAGCGGAGCACATCAGAGCCCTCATAAGGGATATCTTGGCAAAGAAGACCATCCCAGCAAGACTGGTCCTTTGCCTGCTTGGACACATGGCTGCGGCCATTGCAACAGTCCCTTTAGCCCGTCTCCACACGCGGGTGACCCAGTGGATGTTACGAGTGCAGTGGGATCAGAAGCAAGACCATCTGCAACATCCAATCAGGATCACGAATGCCGTTATCCGGGATTGGCAATGGTGGCTCGACCCAGAGCACCTGTCGTTGGGAGTCCCCTTCGTCATGCCGTCTCCGGTTGTGACACTCTCTACGGATGCTTCGGGGTCCAGTTGGGGAGCGCATCTCAACGGTGTCAGGTCTCAAGGCTCGTGGATGACCCAGGAAGCTCATCTTCACGTAAACATTTTGGAGATGAGAGCGGTCCTTTATGCCTTGCAGGCTTTCCAATCAGAGATTCCACCGGGTACTCTGCTGTTACAAACAGACAATACCGCAGTGATGTATTACCTCAACATACAAGGAGGCACTCATTCCTACCCTCTTTGCAGGGAGGCCATGAGGGTGTGGGATTGGGTACTGCAACACGGCGCAAACCTTATTGCTGTTCATGTTCCAGGAGTGGACAACGTTATCACAGACAGTCTGAGCCGATCTCAGGCCAGAGTCCATGAATGGGAACTATTCCAGGAGGTCGTAGAGGATCTATTCCACAGATGGGGGACATCAGAGTTAGACCTTTTCGCGTCCCCATCCAATGCAAAACTGCCCAATTTCTGCTCACTAGATCCAGGGCCTGGTGTTTTCTGGTGAGACGCATTGTCCCTCTCCTGGGCGGGCAGATTCCTCTATGCATTTCCTCCTTTCCTGTTGATCCAGAGGGTTCTTCTGAAACTCCACAGAGAGCAGGCGACGCTGATATTAATTGCGCCCTTTTGGCCCAGGCAGATCTGGTTCCCTCTGCTGTACCAACTTTCTCAGGAACCGCCGGTGCCTCTGCCAATCAGTTCTCACTTATTGTCCCAGGAGGCAAGAACCTTGGTCCATCCAGACCTTCGCTGTCTGAACCTGCATGCCTGGCTCCTAGGGACATAGCAGTCATGCGTTACGGGGTCTCACAAGAGGTAGCAGATGTTCTAGCAGCTGCTAGAAAACTGGCCACTCATGCCACGTACGCCATGAAATGGTGCAGATTTTGTCTCTGGGCTCAAGCACGGGGACTTTCCCCACTGGATTGTTCTGAGGGTTCGGTATTAGACTACTTCCTGTCCCTATTTCAGGTAGGCTTGGCCTACTCCTCGATCAAAGTACACCTCTGTGCCATCTCGGCCTATCACATACCTATAGGCCTATGGTCCATATCCCAGTTGGAAACCGCACATGCCTTTTTGAGAGGCGTTCTCCACCTTAGGCCTCCGATTAAGGATCCCATTCCTCCGTGGGACCTACCCTTCGTCCTGGAGCAGCTTACGCTGCCTCCTTTTGAAGCAGCCACGGATTGCGAGCTACGTCTTCTTGCATGGAAGACGTTATTTTTAGTTGCTGTTACTTCGGCCAGAAGGATTTTCTGAGCTACACGCACTTATGTGCAAAGAGCCTTATTTGGTTTTTCACCAGGACAGGGTGTCCCTAAGGACAAATACAACATTTCTGCCTAAGGTGGTCTCAGCCCTTACCCTTAATCAGGACATCGACCTACCAGTGTACTTTCCAAAATACTCCAATAGAGGAGAGGCCCTGCTGCACACTCTTGATGTGCATAGGTGTCTAAGATACTACCTGACCAGAACCAGGCAGCACCGTAAATCTGATCAGCCTTTTGTCTCCTTCGTCCATAGGATGCTGGGTGCTCCGGTCTCCAAGCAATCTTTTTCTAGATGGCTCATTCATTGTATCATGTTCTGTTACCAGAAACGTAACAAGTCCTTACCAGGCTTGGTTAAGGGACATTCCACAAGGGGGGTGGCTACCTCCTTTCTGCTGTGAAGAACGTGTCCACTTTAGTCATCTGCGCAGCAG
Organism: Neoceratodus forsteri; assembly: GCA_016271365.2. NCBI lineage: Eukaryota > Metazoa > Chordata > Ceratodontiformes > Ceratodontidae > Neoceratodus > Neoceratodus forsteri. The sequence continues at coordinate 552,380,875 of CM057452.1, read as the reverse complement.
CTACTTGGAGCACCGTGCACACCTTTATAAGGCATTATAGCCTGGATGTTGCTTCACGGTGAAGAGCTGGTTTTGGTCTAGCAGTCCTTCAGGGACTACTGTCCTAGGCTCCGGTTCAACTCTTGATCTCTCCCTAGCCTCCTCCCATCTGAGAGAGATTTCCAGAATTGCTTGGAAATCAGTCCTAATGGTGTAACCTGCTGTAAGAGCTGTTTGTTGAAGTAAGATAGTACAGTTACGTAACAACTTACCGTAAAAGTAGATCTTCGAGAACAGCTCTTGCAGCAGGTAGTTTCCCTCCCACCATCCCCTCTGGAGGTAGAGTTGTTCCATTGATTACTACCTAGGATTCGGTGTTTTTTTGCCACCTCCCTGCTACATACCTTCTTTGAAGACAGATCCTCATTCTCCACTTCTGATGTCATCTAGCGGCCGGGAGTCTCCAGCGGGAGAACTGGGGATTCTGTGGGACCGCCCCCTTTTGTATGGTGCCAGACATCAGGGCGGGGCCGACGTCAGAGGCGGTCCCCGCTGGATACTGCTAGCTAGAAATTTTCCGTGGGGTTCTGGCGCCTGCCGGCTTCAGTCCTAATGGTGTAACCTGCTGCAAGAGCTGTTCTCGAAGCTCTACTGTTACGGTAAGTTCTTGCGTAACTGTACTTTCTGCTGGATCAACGGAACACAGGATTCTACTCCCATTACTTTCTAGTTCCAAAGAAAACTGGGGGCATGCGCCCCATTTTGGACCTCAGAAAATTGAACAAATTTCTTTCCAAGGAAAAGTTAAAAAAAATTATTTCGCTAGGAACCCTGTTACCTTTGCTTCATCAACACGACTGGCTAACCTCCCTGGACATGCAGGATGCTTACCAACATATTCCCATTCACCCAAAGCATCGCAAATACCCACGGTTTGTGACTTTGGGCCAGCATTATCAGTTCAGAGTCCTGCCCTTTGGGCTATCCTCAGTGCCGCAAGTTTTTACAAAGTGTTGTGCAGTTCTCGCAGTGCACCTCAGAAAGGTCGGAATACAAGTGTTCCCATGTCTGGATGACTGGCTTCTAGCAAGCCCTTCTAGGCAAGGAACTCTCGACGCCATAGCCATGGCCTTAGACTTTTCTCACATCCATGGAAGTCCTGCTAAATCTCAAGAAATCACAGCTGCAGCCCTCCCAGAAGTTCCTTTTCATAGGAACTCTTCTGGACACCTCCCTTGCGAAAGCTTTTCTACCAGAGGACAGAAGGAGCGATATCCTACAGATGGCTTGATACATCAGAGAGAACAGCTCAGTTCAAGCTATCTCGATGCAACGAATGCTGGGTCTCATGGCATCCTCGGTGTTCTCTGTACCCCTAGCACGCCTCCACATGAGAACCTCTCAATGGATGCTCAGTACTCAGTGGTCCCCAACCACTCACCCTTAGTCCTTTCTCATCAAGGTGACAGAACCTCTGAAGAGGTCACTCACCTGGTGGTCACAAGAGGACACTCTTTTGGAAGGGTATCCCTTTGCTCCCCTGGATCATCAGATTTCCATTATCACGGACGTGTCCCCGATGGAGTCAGGAGCTCACTGTCAGAATCTCCATACCCAAGGTACGTGCACTCAGGATGAGTCCCAACTTCACATAAATGTCTTAGAAATGAGAGCGTTCTTTATGCAGTCTGGGCTTTGAAGGACATTCTCTGTCACAAGAACATTCTCCTTCAAATGAACAACAAAGCAGTGATGTATTACATCAACAAGCAGGGCGGTGCACACTCTTACCCTTTATGCAGGGAAGCAATGAGAGTGTGGGAATGGTGTCTAGAGCACAAGGCTCTAATTCAGGCAGTCTACCTGCTGGGAGTGCAGAACGAACTGGCAGACCGTCTCAGCAGAACAGAGACAGATCCTCACGAGTGGTCTCTAGAGCCAACCATAGTTCAGTCACTATTCGTAGAGTGGGGAAGTCTAGACCGGGACCTTTTTGCATCCCCACTCAACACAAAACTGCCTCTCTTCTGCTCCAGAAATCCAGGACCTGGTATTTTCTGTCATGATGGGTTCAAGCTGCAGTGGACAAAATGTTTTCTATACGCCTTTCCTCCTCTTCCTCTAATTCAGAGGGTACTTCTCAAGTTCGAGTCCCAGGGGGACAAAATGATCCTCATTGCTCCCTTATGGCCTCGACAGATATGGTTTCCATTACTCAACAGTATGTTGAAACCCCCTCCAAAAGCGCTTCCCCTTCAGACAAACCTTCTGACTCAGGGGCCTGTGGTCCATCCCAATCTGAGGTTGCTTCACCTTCACGCTTGGCTCCTGAAGAGATAGAAGTGAACAGGTTCAATGTCTGTCGCAGAGTCTCAGATATTCTTTTGGCTGCGCGTAAGCCAGCCACTAGAAAAACTTACACAGCCAAATGGAAGCGTTTTTCTCTCTGCTGTGCAAGATCCTCTTTGAATCCTTTTTCCTGCCCACCAAATAAAGTTCTAGAGTACCTTTTAGACCTCTCAAATTCAGGTCTACAATACTCTACAGTCAAAGTTCACCTTTGTGCCATTTCAGCTTATCATGAGCCAGTACTTTCCTTGTCACTGGCTCAGTTACCAGTAGTTAAGAGGTTTCTTAAGGGTATTCTGCATACCAGACCTCCTATCAGACATCCAGTCACAGCCTGGGACATTAATCTTGTACTAGACATGCTCACTCGAAAGCCTTTCGAGCCTCTAGCTACCTGTGAGCTGAAGTTTCTCACTTGGAAAATGGCCTTCCTGGTGGCCATTACCTCGGCCTGCAGGGTCTCTGAAATACATGCCTTGGTCACAGACCCTCCATATACTGTGTTTCATAAGGACAAAGTAGTTCTTCAGACCCATCCTAAGTTTCTCCCTTAGGTTGTTTCAGAATTCCATCTAAACCAACCTTTAGTTCTACCTACTTACTTTGCGAACTTCCAAAATGAAAGACAGTGTACCCTTCATTCTTTGGATGTCAAAAGAGCTCTGCGTTTCTATTTAGATAGAACAAAACAAATTTGCAGAGCTCAACAACTGTTTGTTTCCTTCAGTGATACCCAACTTGGTCAACCTGTCGCTATCAGATGCATTTCAGCATGGCTGGTGGCATGCCTTCACCACTGTTATTCCATGGTGCAGGTTAAGCTGGAGGGCAGAGTGTACGCTCATTGTACTAGAGCATTCGCGGCATCCCTGGCGGAAATCTGCAACGTGCCCATTACAGATATTTGCAGTGTGGCTACCTGGAGCTCAGTGCATACTTTCGTCAAGCACTATGCCCTGGATGTCCATGCCAGGCAACATCTTTCGTTTGACAGAACTGTCCTTAATGGACTTCTGTCCTAAATCTGTGAGCTCTCTCCTGCTGCCCTCTCGGGGGATTATTAGCTCGGTATTCTCCCATCAGTGTGAATGAGTGGTGGAGACTTTATGTCCAGGAAGATACGGAAATTATGTACCTACCGTAATTCTTGATCTTCTTGGATGAAGTCTCCACCACTCATTCACACGCCCACCCACCATCCCCCGAGCTCACCTCTGTCGTTGGTCTTCACTCCCTCAATCTTTAGACTGTGAAGACTTCTTTGGTGACCCTTCTTATATGGGTCATCCGGACTATCTTATGTCTAGTTTTTGTTAGGTTATCCTTCTAGGTTAGTTACGCTGCACCTCCTCTGGAAAAAAAAATACTGAGGCGGTTGGAGGGTCGACGCCGAGATAGTCATTGCCGCATGCACCAGGGCTCCATCTCTGGCGTCGGCTCTCCTGCAAAAAGTTTGCTTCCGCTGGGTCCTAGCACCTCCGGCATAGATCCCATCAGTGTGAATGAGTGGTGGAGACTTCGTCCAAGAAGATCAAGAATTACGATAGGTACGTAATTTCCATATTTCTGACCAAGTGTCTGTATAGTGAGGGTTGCCACACACTTTACTTCAAACTCCTGATGAAATGGACTATGTTAACACCTGCAGGCAATGGTGCCTATCTGGTAACCAGTTAGCCCTGACCTGTGACTAAAAGCGAGGTCCTGCCCACCCTGGCCCCAGTCATCTCTGCCATTCCATTTAGGACACCCAACTGGATCCTTCAACCCCTCCTGGATTACTAAAGACATCCTTTATTCTGGATTCCCCAACCCCTCCTGGATTGCTAAGAACATCCTTTACTTTGATATATTACTTCAGCACTTATCTGTGGTGAACTGGGTCCTGAATGACGTGTAATCTAGCCAGCATAGGGCACAAACCCAAAAGTATTTACCAAATGCTGCTGTACTCAAGGTTTGGTATTCCCTTTGTTACAGGCATCTGACAATATTTGAAGAAACATTTCTTCCTTGAAATCCATAGCTTTTACCAGAAACTCTTTTAGTCTCTTTCTCTCGGGAGCTGTGATAGTCTTCAGTCCATCAGGGGGTTGCCCCTTAGAACTACTGATTTATCAGTCCCTGTTCACATTTCAAAGAAATTAACCCACTGCGGTCCCACTGACACAGGTCTCCACCACTTCTTTTAGGCACACTGTTGTTCCACACACTAGGGTGAAAAAAATGATGACCCAGAGGTCCTTCACCCAGCCCAAAGAAGGCTGGCAGGCACCTCTTGCCCACTGCTGGACAGAGAGCTCCTTCCTCTTCACTCTCCAAACTGGAACTCACACATTCTGAACTCTCAGGATTCTAAACTGCATCCCCTGCAGCTGTGCTAAAAGGCTTATGCTGCTGCTGCAGTTCTAAATTATATCACTCATTTTGAACCTAGCCTAGCTAGGTAAACAATGAGGTGTGTGTAGAGAGTGTCTTAAAACTCCCTACAAGCTGCCCAGAGACCTACCTGGTCTAATACTGATGGGATTGTAGTAACCCCAGGGGACTGGGTGGTTACATGAGTCTCTAATCATCTCACATGCTTGCACATATCCCCATCCTATTCCTTCTGCTCCTCTCCTCCACTCCTTCACCCTCTGTACTCTCCCCTGCCCCATCAAAGCACTGTCACCACTCTCTCCTCGCTAGAGCGCCTATGCCTTCCTCTTCCAGCTCATTTCCTCTACACTGATGTCCATGTAACAGTGTATTGTCCTAACCTGTGTGATTACTCACTCTTTTTTTTTTTATTATTAGTTAATCTGTTTATCCTCCTGGTCCCTGACAACAATACTTCTTGCCAGATCCCCCAGCCCGGTCCCCCGCTCGCAGCTCTTCTTCCAGCTGCCCCACTGCTTGCCCCCCATGGTGGGGTGACGGGAATCCCTCAACCTGCCTCTCTCACAGATTCGGTGCCGGAGGGGTGTTGCTGCTAGTCACGGGGGTGGTACGGAGCATGTCAAGACCCTTTTCGTCTGGTGTTTTTCCCCCTAAGGTGAGGATGTGCAATGAAGCCACAAGGAGCGAACGTGCACGCTCCTGTACATATTCCTCCAAGTGTCTGCCTCACCTTCCCCTTCTGTAGCCTTGGCGCACCAGCCCCCATCCTCCACTAAGAGCCAGTAGTGCACCGATTGCTGGTGTTCCCCCTTCCCGGAGAAGGAGAGCAGCTCAGAGGATGCTCAATCCTTCTCTGCCCCGCTGACCCCCAGCGGCCCGTGCTCATTCCCGAACACGGGTCGCCGGTGTGGTGTGAGGCAAGGTGTCCAGCGTGTCAGCCCTCAGCACTACTGGGCCGGCTGCGATTACTCACTCTTGACAGTGTCTACCTACTGCTTGCTCTTTGGTTGCCCTAGGTTATATGTAATGTTGTATTAATCTTGTAACGTTGCATGGTGTTTTGTACATTTTTCAGTATGTTGTACTGTACTCTCTCAGGTCGTACCTGAAAATAGTATGCCTAATGTACCCCACCCAGTAAACAAAAGATAAATAAATAAAATATAATATTTTTTTTAGCAAGACTGCTGACAATTTGTTTGGTTTTGTTTTCAAAATCTATTCAAAAATCATTCAACATTTTTTCTGGTAGCTTTTTTTGCAACTGTCACTAGCCACTGCTCCACCCTGGTTTAGAAACAGATCTGACAATTGGTCAGGGTAGAGCACAGATGCAGAGTTTGAATCTACATTCCATATTCTAAACATTTCACATGTTCCATCTCCAGTTGTGTCTTTGAACTGAAATGACTGCCAACAGTTTAAACATAGTGAGGGATCCCTTAAAGGAAAACTGCGCTGAACCTGAAAGCCATTTTTCCCAGTAAAAACTGTTTTTTTTTTTTTAATACAGTTTCCAGTGTTGTTATTGTTCCAGCTATATAGGCCTACTAATACTAATAATCTCAATTGTTGTTTCTGATTTACATTCTGTGTTAAGTGCCATTTTCGGAACTGTATGATATAGTTTATGTCCTTCAGAGTTCCATAGTAAAACATAGATGCACTGTGAAAAAAATAGATGAGCTGAGCAAGGTCATAAACTACATTTACAATTCTAAAATGGTACTTCTACCTGTGTATAAATCAGAAACACCCACTAGGATAACAAAAAACGAAAAAGATTGAACAGTAACAAAATTTGCACCATTATTTAACAAAATCAACTTCTACAGGGAAAAATGACTTACAGGTTCAGTGCAGTTATGTGAAGAAACAACTTTACTATGGTGAGTAATTGTTTTCTTCTGGGAGTCACAAAAAGAAACAGTCCTGGCCCCGTTCATGCTCAGCATTGGATTCCTGTGACTGTTCGACCTCTTGTCACAGAAGATATAAAGAGAAGAAAAGGTGCTGGTTGAGGTCGAGCTCATGCCACTCTTCACCAAGGCATTCAATGCCTGTGTGCTCAGAATCTCCGTAGTCAACCCTGTCAGTAACACCACATTTTCTGAGGCCTACAGGCCAGCTGTGTCTGTCCATGAGTCTCTCCCTGTCCACTAGGGAGCCTTCTGGTAAGGAGTTCAGTCATTTGGCTACTCTTATGGAGCAGTGTATTCAGCGCATGCTGAGTGGTGACGCCATTGATGGTGCCGGCCCTGGCCTTGGTTGCTCCTTTGTTGTCAGGGCCTTTGCTAATGCTACTTTTCGTACCATCATCCTTGGTGGTGTCCACTTCGGCTGTGGTGCGAAGGCCTTCAGTGTCACCGCAGAGTCCAGTGTTGGTGCTGCACTTGGTGCCACCTTCAGCCCCTGTGCCAGCCATTACTCCAGTGTGTGCATGATGTCACATATGGCAAAGCCTGAACCCTTGGCATTGATGCTGGTGCCAGCTTCAACACCAGTCCTGTTGGGACTGTTGTTTGTGACTCTGTCTCCTGACATAGATGTTGATGAGTACAACCCAGATTTAATCACATTTACTGACTCCGGTGATGAGGGTCCTCAGGAGCCTGTGGAGTCAGAACCAACTCCACTCAAGGTTCCCCAGGAGGACCTCAACCACTGCTGAAAAACTTACACAGTACTGTGCAATTTGAGACAGTGGCTTTTGACCAAGCTTGGCAACTTCATTTAGAATTTTTTTTTTTAATGTTTTGTCTTTATTGCTTTTCTTAGTAATAAACATACTGTAAAAGCATAGACTTGGCTCGGAGTACTTCATATAAGACAGTCATAATAGTCGAATAATCTAGATTATTTAACTCTTCGTTCATTGTTACAATCAAAGTGAGAGGCAGTACATCCCTATAATGAAGTAATAACATTAGGTTTAAGTAAGTCACCGTGCAGCAAGAAACATGGACATAATATGAAAAAAGATATAGGTAGTCTAATAAGCGAGTCCCAGTGCGTTATACTGCACAAAAACACTGCTAAAAGCCATATTATCGTCCATGCAACGCAAGCATTTAGAGATAAACTATTGTGAAATCCCTGCAGATGCTCCCAGGAGAATTCTTCCCCCACCAATGGCAGACATATTTAATCAGACTCCTTAAACAACTCGGGCCACTAAATGTCTCAAAAAGAGACAACCATAGAAAGAGTACATTGGTAATAAAACATTCTCAGCATCTTATATTCAAGGTTATTTAAACTTATGGAATACCATAGAAAGAGGAATTTGCTGGGCTACTGTGCCTAAGTCACTTGAGGGGCTCTTGCCCGGCAAACATATGCTTGCTGTCCATCAGTTAATGCCAGTTGGGGGCCCCCAACTCCCCAGCTTCCCCAACTAGCCATCCCAGTGAGCTTATTGATTTACAATTTATGAAAATTACTAGGCAGGTAATCCCCCCTCCACAGGGCTTGTAAAAAGAGCACAGCCTTACCACTCGACTATAAACCAACCAGTATCATGTTCAGCATTTTTCTGTTTTTACAGTTTGAAATTTTAAGCCTCTTCAGCGGAATCAGTGAGCATCGACTTCTGGGCAAAGTCCTTTTGAATAGCAGCCAGTCTCTTCCCAGCTTCATTGGGATCCAAAATACAAATAAATGTTCCCAGTGTAGGAAATCTTGAGCCGGGCCAGGAATTGGAGCACGTGGGTGACTCCCAGGGCCCATAATCCTGACCGGACAGCATCGAAAGCTTTTCTTCTCTGGCGCGTCGAGTAACTCAAATCTGGAAAACAATGAATTCACTCTCCAGTCTCCAAGGAAACAGAAACTTTTCTTTTAGCGGCATTAAGAACTATGTCCTGGATATGTGGGCCACTAGTAATAGCAAGCACTGTACGAGGCTGGTCTTCCCCTGCTAGACATCGTCGAGGTGAGATCCTATATGCCTTAAATATATGACCCAAGATCTCCACATCCCAATCATTTTTAAATAGAGTCTCTGAATATGTCACTATAATCTGACCTTCGGAGTGTTCTGGAATGCCCAGAATTCATAGATTCACTCCTCGGTTGGTATTTTCCATCTGCTCCATTCGTAGTTGGAGTAGCTTATTTTCAGCCAGCATGCCATTGACGATGGTGGCAGTGTTGTTCACCGTTTCTGCTGCCGACTCAGCCACTGCTGTAACTTTAGTCATCTTTGTATCTGTAGTTGCAGTGTGATCTGTTAAAGTCTCTACTTTTCTATCCAATTCTTTTATGGCCTGTAGGAGAACAGAATTAGATGGTTCAACCGCTCCCTCTGCTCCATGAACTGTAGCCGAGGCTCCTCCCTGATCAGATGGCTTAGTCTGCTTCGCCCATGCCGTACTGTTAGGTCTTTTTCCTATGATTTCCCATATTGAAAGTGTGGCAAAAAAGGGATTGTTTTATTCTCCATACTGACCTAAAGTTGTTGCTGATATAGTTCAGTGCCTTAGTTGCAAATGAAAAGGAAAATCAGACAATCTCTCCGCAGGTGGAGGAGCTCCCTAAAAGCAGTCTGTTCCCTTCAGCTGCTGGCTGTGCCCCCTTCATTTAGAATTTTTGAATGAGACTGCTATGTCCATGTCCCTGGTTCTGCCACGCCAACCTGCTCTGGAGACCCTCACAGTGGCAACCTGAAGCATGCTGATTTCTATTCTAGATGTCCCTAGACAATGGGATAAGAAGTATTTGGTTCCCAGGGCAAAGCTGATATACTTTACCCAGCCTATCAATGCTGTTGTAGTTATGGCTAATAATGATAGGGCTGTAGCTCCAAAAGAGCCCAAGATGTTGCCAGCTAACAAGGATTCATGCAAAGTGACATTATTGTGAAAAGGGCGTTTGCTTTGCCCACCTTGAACCTGAGAATAGCAAGTTAACAAGTCCACATTTTGGTATAGCTAAAAGTCTGCTTTATCTGATAAGCAGAGATTTTATTGAAACAAGTATAGATTTGTAGTTCTAGGGGCATGGATACAGTTCACTATCCACACTCTGGCAGCTCCACTGGGAGTGCTGATTCATTGGACGTCTTCAAGCTTAGCTCATTCCACCATCCAGGCAGTATATCCCCTGCCTCTACCCCGTAACATCAGATCTTTCTTTCCCCTGGAAGAACAGGTTTCCTCCTTAAGTAGTTCTTGCTTAGGATTTAGTGTGCCATTGGGTTCGGTTATAGACATCTGGGGCCTGTGCATTTGCATTTGTGGCCCCCACCTTGTGGAATTCTCTACCTCGTTGGATTTGTGAGTGCCAGACCATGGAGAGCTTCAAATCAGCATTGAAGACGTATTTATTTAATTTGGCTTTCTCCATTAGTTGATCTGTCTTGACCCTGCTGTTATTACTGAATTAACCGATTATGCTTTTTAAGATTTTAATTGTTTAATTATTGTAAAGTGCTTTGATTTTACGAATTGTGCGCTATAAATAAAGATTATTATTATTATTACCAACAATGGAGTAACAGAACTCAGGATTCAAATTCAGCATATGGAACCGGCAGAAGATGTTGGTCCAACACGTACCTGTACTGCCTGGGCAGGCAGCATGACATGGCCGGGTGCAGCTTATGTCTTTCAGTGCTTCCAGAATCTCTTGAGAACTAGAAGCACTGACTTACTCTCAGTTATCCTTCAGAGTGGGATCTGAAAGACCAACCTAAGTGTCACAAACTGGCCTCAATGACTGGCAGGTCTACATCACCTTTGAGAAAGAAGTCATGACCGCAGTAGTAGGTACCTCTTTGGTCTTGGTGCTGCTCCTGGCTGGGGCCAGCATTGGAGAGTCATTCTCAGGTTTCTGGAAGATGTGCATGGCCGTCTAGACCTTGGGGGAGAGTCCTACCTACCGTGACCAGAAACACGAGAACCGCCGGCACCGGTCATGGAATTGGGAGAGATCGAGGTCCTGTGAATCCTTCAACTCCCCCACCTGCTTGAACTTGGTCGTGACCCCCTTGGTCGAGGGAACAGGTTGAGGGGTCCTCCATACCTGTATCGGGCTTGTTGACTTTGACTCCGGTCGAACATGCTGTGGGTTTTTTCCTTGAGTCTGTGGATCAACTGTCAGACAAGCTTGAGGTCTTGATCTGTCAGACCCCAGTACTCCCTATCCTCACTCAGGAGGACATGACCTGATCGATGTCCCTGATTGGACCACCTTGGGAGCAGCATCTACCAGTGGTTGAGCCCTCAAAACCAGTCTTGCTTTATATGACGTGCCTTGTGGTCTATCATGACCAGCCAGAGGGCTGTCCATGCCATCAACTGATTGATCACCAGTCAAGGTCTTGGTAGAGCAAATCCTGGTCTTGATCCTGCTTGACCAGGAGGCATTACTGTTGACACTCCATGACCTTCTCATCCTCAGGTGAGGAGAGACACCGTTGGAAGATGCGGGTTGCTACAAGAAGCTTTATTTGCAACTGTGGACCATTATGTGGTGGAGTAGGGCTTTACCTTCCACCTCCTAGGCCTTTGGCCATCTGGCAGCCACCAGTGATGCCCTGACCAGTCCACACAATGCAAGTGCTTACCACAACTGCTTCCCCACCCCTACAGGTGGAGCCACCAGCACTGCAGTTGAAGCTGGGCGCTCCGATCAGGGAGGCCCAATCAGTAACTTGCTTGTCAAGCAGGTTGTTGGTGGAAAGCACCCAATCTTTCCTAGATCAGTCTTCACTGTTCATTACTGTTGGGTTGTAGCTAAAGGCGTCAGCCCTTGCAGGAGCATATAGCTTTAAGGAATAAAGCTTTTCTTTCTGGAGGAGGGGCCGGCATCGGAGACAGCGCTGACCTCGAGGCCAGCATATTACATGGTGCTCGCTGGCTGGTCTAACAACAGTCCCCTAACCTCCTCAGTTCTTCTTTTCCCACCATCAAGGTAGGATTGCTGTGGGAGCTGAAGCCTTCTTCAATTAAAGCTGTGTCAGTTCTGACACTGCCATTTTCACTCAACACCGCAGACGACCTCCGACACCACAGACTCACTGGAAAGCTGCTAAAACTACTCTTTTTTAATTTTTCTTTAGCCTATCAATAGTGCAGCATCGAGTCTGTACTGTGTGTTTTTTTTTATTTTATCCATGTGTAGTCATGTCCAGTTTGAGGCCTACATCGACATCTAAGGCGGGGTGTGCCCCTATGCCTCGGTTCCCCTGCGGCAAGCTGATGACCATAACAGACCACCATGACTACTGTGCAACCTGCCTGGGTCCATCTCATGACATGGACAACTGCAATGTCTGGTTTTCCGTGGACTGCCGGGTCCTTGAGTTGCATGCGCAGATTGTGGATCATGATCCTCTCACCTTTGGAGGGCGGCGTCAGCCCCGGGATGCCAAGGCCAGGACGCTGAGTCCTTTTCCCCGGGTCTCCCTCCAGTACTATACATACCCAGGGGAGCATGCCTCTGCCAGTTCTAGTCTCGCTAAAATGGGAGGCCTGTGTGAGGGGGTCAGTGGGACAGTCAGCCTCCTCCGGGGGGTCGGCTGAGCACCCTCTCACAGTCCGTAGCCTCCTTGGGGGCACGGACACCCCCAGCATCGCTGTCACAGCTACATGCTGAGCCTGAGCTGTTGGAGCCCTCAGTGCCGCCTACTGGCACTGCTTTGACTCCCGACACCACCCTTAGTGCTTGTCAGCGAGGCAGCACCAGCGTCAGTGCCGGGAGAGGGAGAGTATCAGGGGTGGCTTCTTTGGAGATCTCCTTGATCTCTTCCTCTTCGGAAAAGGAGGATCAGGGTGATCCTGATTGGCTTCCCAGCTTCCCGGAGCTCTCCTCTGCCCAGCCTTAGGATCTTTGGTACTTCAGAGTCTGCCACCACCCTTCCTGGGGCTGCCCTTGGAGCCCCCTCCTCCACATCCTGTGGTGCCACTTGTGGCACCAGAGACATTGCTGGTGCTGATTCCAGGGTTGTTCCAGGGTCCATTGCTGGCTCCAGTGCCGTGTCTGGTTCCTGCACCGTTCATGGTACCAGATCGCACTCCAGCATCAGGGTGGATTCTGAGGTGGATTCTGGCACCATTTCTGGTGTCGGGGTTGTCTCAGAACCCCTAACCTCCAGTACTAGAGGTCCTCCAAGGAGCAGGTCCCTATCTGGTGAAGTGGGGGTGGGGAGGTCGAGGTTGGCATGCAGGCCTTTTTCCAGGGGAATCTTGTAGCTCTGGGAAGAGCCACAGTGCTGACCCTTCCCTCCTCTCCGGAACCGATAGGGTCTGCAGCAGGTGGGGTCAGGGGCCACCCGCAAGGGCCAGATAAACTTTGATGGCCCCATCTGGGAGCCTTTCCCCAAGGGCACCACCCTGGTCACCCCCATCTGGTTGGGCAGTCTGCATTGGGTGAGTTGCACAGCCCTCTCCCTGGGGAAGGGTCCCCTGCATGGTCTCTTAGCCCTAGCAGAGGTCCTACTGTGGCTCATCAGAGTTCCTCTCCTCCTCTTCTTCCTACTCTGCCAGGCCTGTGTGGCCCTTTAGGACCAATGACCTGGGTACAGGTCAGGGCATCGGCGGCTGCTTTCCCTCGCTACCTTAGAGCCCTGGACAAGGTCATTTTTAGACCTGAACCACCAGATGCTCTGGTCTCTGATTTGGGCTCCTCAGCCTCCTCATCTTTGTCCTCCATGGAAAAGGATCCTTCCACCCACTTGTCCTCAGACGCTGATCTCACCGGCTATCAGTGCTTCCTGTTGGGGATGCTGGAGAAGCTCCATCTTTCCCATTTTACCAGCTGTAATCCTGCCCATGAGATGCGCGCTTTCCTAGGGGAGTTTAGCACAGATAGTCTTGTCATCCCTCTGTGGCCTCGACCCTTCACGGAAGCATTGTATAGGGTTTGGCATTGTCCCTTTTCCCCTTCTCCAACCCTGAGGGACTGTCAGTGCAGGTATTGCGCACCGCTGGGGTCTCCAGGTGCTATATCCTGCCCCTGTTCGGGAATGGAGCTCCTGGACACCCTCTCTGGGCATTGTCGCCTAAGCCATGACCGCCTCCTTGAGTCCAACATGGCTGAGTTTAACCACTGGGGTAGAAAGGTCTTCTCAGTAGTGCACCTTCTTCTGTGCATCTCGGCGCTCCGGGCACACCAGCCTGCCTATGCTAGGCACTTGTAGACAATGCTAGGTCAACTCCTAGCATCCTTGCCTGACTCAGAGAAGACCAAGCAGGCCATTAGCCTTTCTGCCCATGGTCTGGAGCTAGTGAGGCACCAAGCAGTGGTGTCCTATGATGCCAGTGAGGTAGCTTCAAGACTGGCAGGAACTGTAGTCTGAATTAGGCGGATGGCGTGACTTCACCATTCCAGGTTATCACCCTGGCCCGGTGTAGGCTGATTGCCTCTCCCTTCTAGGGTGCCCAGTTCTTCTCCTGCAGGGTGAGGCGTGAGTTAGTGAGGTGCTTTCCATCTCCCAGGCATTGGGAGTCTCTGCCTCATCCTTACCAGTCTCGGGCCTCACCAGACCCGTGAGGGGCCCACTCCTCTCTGCGTTCTCCCCCACAGGAAGCTGAGGGGAAGTTTCAGCCCTCAGGGAGGTGGCAGTGCCAAAGCCATGGTGCTTGGTACTCGCCCAGCAATAATGAATGGTAAAGACTGAGCTAGGGAAGATCTGAAAATTACGTACTCGCCATAATTATTGATCTTCCTAGATATCGTCACCATTCATTACTGCTACCCTCCCACTGTCCCCTCATGGCCAGACTGCTGGGTGTTGCTACCTCCCTGTTGGCCTTCTCCCTCCAGGAGACCTCTTCTGGCACCTCCTGACGCCACGAACACTGCTTGAGGGCATCTGGGGAGAAGGCAAGCAGGGAGACTTTTCCCTTCTGCCATGGGCTTCTGAGGCTCCAGGTGGCCTTGGATGTGGGACTTGCTCCTGGGGCAACAGCATGAGCCAAGAGTTTTTCCCCATCTCTGATGGGTGTCCATCAACCTTCCCATGCAGAACTACCTTGTGCCCCTTTGAGCTTTCAGGGCTGCCCCTGATATTCTTAAGTCCCTATCCTTGGTTTGAGGAGCCCTGGGGATCCTCATTTTCTTTCCTGTCCTACAGTGGAGCTTTTTGGTCCACTCTTTTTTTTTTTTCTCAGCTGTAACCCAGCTCTGAGTTACCCACAGGACAACGTCCCCATGGACCTCCCCCTGTCCAAGAATCTCTTGCTCCCTTCTTTGAGGAGAATATATTTTCTTCCACTGTCTACCATTCTCCTAGTGGTGGAAGGCTAAGGGGTTGAGCCTTCTAGTTAAAGGTACCTGGGTTCACCTAGCCAGGTTACCCTCCCTGTCCATGGGGATCTTGCGCTGGGTAGTGTGTTTTCCCATCCTTCTGCAGGGAGGGAGAGAAAGAGGGAAACTCTTGTGGACCCCCTTCTTTTCCTGTGTGACAAATAAACAGTGGCAACCTGTGAAGCGGAGGGGCAGGGATCTTCTGCACCCCTGCCTGACACATACTTATGTTGCCTAACTCCTGTAGATCTCTTTCTGGGAGACTACAGGGCTTCCCTTTCCACTCTTTAAGTTCCTCCTATACTCAGCTGGACCTGGGTCCATCCACTTCTATAATGGGTTGTTGCCTTTCTTAGGTCTGAAAGGAAACCCTTTTCCATCCTTCTGGGGTCCACGTTGGTCTCTCTCACTCTCACTCTCGCGCTCTCTCTCTCTCTCGCGCTTTCTTCTTTTCTCTTTCTTCTTTTCCTTTCCTTCCTTCCTCCCTCCCATAACCTTGGCCTGCCCAGTGGTTGGGGTCTCCCTACCCAGAAAACCCTGTAGCCCTTACCCCTTCTCCTGTGGTCGGCTTTATTTTTTCAGTTTATATCCTTTGTTTTTTCTATCCCTTGGGCTGTCTTGCCCCACCCTCCCACCTTTTTTCCTTTGGTCTTTTTTCCTCTCCAACGAGTAGAACTGAGGAGGTTAGGGGGCCGGTCTGTTACTGGCCAACCTGTGAGCACCATGTAATTCGTCAGCCTTGAGAGCAGCGCCAACTCCGACACTGGCGCCTCATCCAGAGAGAAAAGCTTTAATCCTTAAAGCTATAAGCTCCTGCGGGGTCTGATGCCTCCGGCTACAACCCAACAGTAATGAATGGTGAAAATATCTAGGAAGAATTACAGTAAGTATGTAATTTTCATATCTAAGGATACTTGGGTGGTCCATGGTAAGAAATGGTCAGGGTCAATTTTTGAGAAGCCCTTGTATGACTCTAATCTTTCATTCATAGCCTCCTCTGGGACTCATATCCTTCACTAGGGCTTGGTCAAGGAGCTGACCACTGACCATGTGCTGGTGTCTTTCAGAGCTCTCATCTGATTAATATTGGAGTCCATGAATGTCCCTCCAGAGCCTGTCCAGAAGAGGGCCAAATACCCTTTCATGGACATTTGGACAGGGACGAATCCCCAGGGTGGCCATTCCCATGAATGTGGTCATACTGGGACCAGCCCTGGAGCTTTGGCAGCATCCATCATCTTACCTGGCACCCTCCACCCATATGGTCCGCAAGTATGCTGTCCCTACTGGGTCCCTTTCTGGGCTGTTAAACTATCCTTCAGTCGAAAAGCTGGTTTCTAACTTAACTTTCTGCAACTCTGGGGCCAAGGGGATATGGAAAAATCCTCTGGGCATGGAGTACAGAAAGACTGACCACACTGCTAATAAGGTTTACGCTGCAGTATCCTTGGGTCTCCATCAGGTGTGTTTCTTTGTCATGATGACCAGCTTCGGTCACTTCTTTTTGGAGGTCTTTGATGAAGTCCTCCCTTACCTCCCTGCTAACCAGCAGTTGCCGGTGAAGATTGTTCAAGACCAAGGTCAGTTCCTGGCTAAACACCAGCTTCAGATGGCCTTTGACATGGGCAACTTTGGTGCCCATGCCATGAGCACAGCTGTCTCCATGCGTCCCAGAGCCTGACTGCATCTGTCCACCTTTACGGTGGACACCCAGCACAAGTTGGCCGATGTCCCTTTCTTGGGCACCAACTACTTCGGCCCTGGGGTGGAAGGACATCTCACCCATGTAAAGAAGTCCAGTGCCACCCTTGAATCTGTGGCATAATCCCAGAAAGACCAGAAACAAAAGTCGAAGAAAAAGTTTAGTATCGGTTGTGACGCTTGGACAGCTGGTTCTGATCCCTGTATGATTTTTGTAATATAAAAATGTGTTATTGAGTGTCTCTCATGAGACATGCTGAAACAGCCTGTGGAATGACACCCCAGGTTTTATCTACAAGGTGTTACCTGGAAGGCCAGGAGATAATTACAGGCTGGAAGACACCTAAATTGAGGATCTCCTGTGTATCTGACAGGATAGAAAATATCCATTTTATGACGTTTAGAGGAGGAAAACCAGGTTATGTCACACTGGTGCAAAGTCATAAATGTTCCTCTGATGTCTGTAAAAGCAGGATGTTGCTCATGGATGAAAGAAGGACTTAGAAATTAACCTTATTTAATTTACCTTCTGAGTGATGACATCCTGGTTGTATAATTTTTATATTCTGACAGGGAAGAGCTAGGTGACCACATGCAAAGAAGTTGGCAAAGCCAGTTTTAAAACTGTAGTCTGTATTCCCTTCAGACACACATGTTTGGACTCTGGAAAGAGCAACATCAGCACTGTTAGAAGATATACGTTAGTGTACTGTGGTAGGAGATCTAGTTTGTATTTAAAACCTTATTATTTTAAATGATTGTATGTTTTTGTGATATATGGTTCTGTATTTACATTTTATATTTTTATCTATTTTAAGTAAACCTCTACTTTTAGAGACTTTTTGGTGTGCCTTTGAAATTCTCTTCTTTGACAAGTGAAACATATATGGTTAAAGCTGACACTGTACAAAGCTTACTGGTTTTACCAAAGTAGGAAAAGGTAAGAGTTTATTCTGAGGTCTTTAATTGAGTTTTTTAAGGGTTCATTTTGTACGCCTGGTTAGGTGCCCATAGGCGAAAGATATCTGGCCCCCCGAAGAACAGAATTATCAGAGCCTGTACATTGTGTACGCTAGCAAGAGGTTCACAGTTTGAATCCCTCCAGAACTTGAGACCAAAGTTTGATTCAAACCCACAAAACAGACAGGAGGGTTACCTTGTTCTGTTAACTGTTCACAATACTACGCTCGGAGGTTGGCACTGTGGGAGCAGAGGGCCTGACCTGCTGAGTGAGGTTATGACATCGGTCCTTTCAGCTGCAGCCTTCTCAGCAGCAGCCCTAGTATGGGCAGTACCAGGCCTGCACCCAAAACCCAAGTTTGGTGGCCATGGCCCCAAAAGAGGTGGGGGCAGGGATGATGCTGCCCATCCAGCCGCAGCAGCTGGTGGCCCCGCAAAAGCTGCACAGTGATGGGTTTTGGGATGTCATCCCTCCACCCATCCTGACCCTGTCTGCCCTTGGGAGTCAGTTAAGTCGCTCCTTGCCACGCTGCTCTGCTATCACAATGGACAAGTGGATGTTAGAAGTGGTAGGCAAAAGGCTGCTTCTGGCCTTCAAGGCTATCCTGCCTAACTGACTCCACACTCTTCAGGAGTCCAGGGTGTCGCAGGACATGCTGTGCACTCTATGGGAAAATATCACTCAGCTCCTCACAATAAGATCCATAGCCCGTGTCTCAGATGCCCTGGCCAGTCTGGATTACGTGTCCAGGTACTTTCTAGTTCGAAACAGACAGGGCTGGTGCCCATAGTGGATCTGCACAATCTGAACCAATTCTTTTGGAAGCAAATGTCCCTGATGGTCGCCTTGAAACTGATCATTCTGTCTCTGGAGCAAAACTTGTGGTTTTGCTCTTTGGAACTCCAAGATGGGTTCCTCCACATTCCAGTCTGTCTGTCCCACCACCGTTACCTCTGGTTCTGCATCTGAGGGGTGCTGTACCAGTTTCAGGTCATGCCCTTTGGTCTCTCCTCAGCTGCCAGGGTCTTCACCAAGTGCATTGCAGTGCTTGCAGTCTTCCTGCGGTGCCAAGGTGTCTGGGTGTATCCCTACCTGGACAGCTGACTGCTGGCTGGGCTGGGCCATCCAAGGAGATCATCAAGAGGTCCAGGAATCTGGCTGTCAAGATTTGCTGAGACTTTGGCCTGCTGTTCAACCTGGAGAACTCCAAACTGGTATCCTCACTGGTGATCAAGTTCATCTGGGAAGAACTGGACTCCCTGTGGGCCATGGCCCACTTCCCTGCAGACTGGGTGCTGGATCTTACCTCCTTTGCCTGATCATTTCAGACTGGGCTGTTGTGCCCTGCCCAGGATTTCCTGTGGCTGCTGGGGTACATGGTGTCTTGCACCAGCGTGGTCCATTGAGCCCACTGGTGGATGTGCCATCTGCAGTGGGAGTTGGGCCATCAGTGGTCTCAGTGTCTAGGCCTCTTGGACCAGCCAATCACTGTGACACAACCAATATGGTGGCTGGTCCCAGAACATCTGGAAGAAGGAATTCTGTTTGTCCGCGCCCAGAGCCAACCTTCATGCTCATGACGGGTGCGTCTTTGGTGGGGTGGGGAGCACACCTGGGAGACCACAGAGCCCTCAGATTCTGGTCACCGCATATACCTGCTGAAGCTTTGTGCAATCTGACTTGTGTGGATGGAATAGGCTCCTGTAATCAGGGGTCAGATTGTGCAGGTTTAGACGGATAACACCACAACCGTGTTCTACCTGAACAGGCAGGGTGGAACGCACTCCCTCTTCTGTTGTATCAGGAGGTCCTCCACACCTGGGCCCTTGTGCACAGCCTGGGGCAGAGCTCCTGATGTTCCATGTTGTGGGAGTTCACAGTCAGCTGGTGGATGCTCTCAGCTGGGTATGAGAGACACTTACACAATTGGTCCCTGAATGAGGAGGTGGTGAACCACCTGTTCTCCCTGTGGGGCACTCTGGCGGATCTGTTTGCCTCCTGAGAGAACATAAAACAGGCTGTTTTATATCTGCTCCCACAGTCCAGGACAGTGTGGGGGGATGCCTTCACAAGGCCTTGTACCCCAGACTTTGTGTACGCCTTCCCCTTGATCCACAAGGTAGTGGTCAAGGCCCAGAAGGACAAGGCATGGATGATCCTCCTAGCTTAGAGACTGGCCATTGCATTTCTGGTACCCGGATCTCCTCAGCTTCAGCATCAGACCTCCGTTGGGTGCTTCTTCATCCAGATGTTCTGACCAGACAACAGGAGACAGACCTTCACTCAGGCATGACATCCCTGCACCTCTTGGCCTGGTTTCTGAGTGGCTAATGTTCCAGGTCTTGGGTCTGTTAGAAGCTCTGCTCCATGCCATGGAGGCCTCCTGAAAGGGGAATCAACTTGCTGATGTTTTACATTTAAATGGAAGAGGTTCTCCATTTGGTGCCAGGGCATGGAGCGTAATCCCCTTGCCTGCCCTGTGGCGAGCATCTTGGAATACTTCTGGTCCTTCTTTTGGCTGAGACTGCAAGCGATGACCCCTAAGGTGCATAGAGTCATAGAATCATAGAAACTTGACGGCAGAAAAGGACCCTTCTGGCCCATCCAGTCTGCCCACCCCTTCCCTTTCACACACCCCTCCCCGCCCGCCACCGCCTCCCTCCAGTACTCAGCCCCATATGCCTGTCACATGCCCTCTAGAATTCCTCCACTGTTTTAGCCCCCACCACTCCATCTTGCAGTCTGTTCCAGGGCTTCACCACCCTCTCGGTGAAGAAGCACCCCCTCACATTGCCGCTGTATCTTTTTCCTTGTAATCTGAGGCTGTGCCCTCTAGTTTTGGCTCCCTCTTTCCTCTTTAGTAGACCCCCCTCCTACTTTATTGAGCCCCTTTATATATTTAAAGGTTTCAATCATGTCTCCCGTTTCCCTCCTTGTTTCCAGTGTGAACAGATTCAGCTCCTTACACCTCTGGTCGTATGTCTTCACCTACCCTGCACTATCCTTGTTGCCCTTCTGTGAACCATCTCCAATGCCTATATATCCTTGCAGAGGTGTGGTCTCCAGAACTAAACCCCATACTCCAGCTGTGGCCTCACCATGGCTTTGTAGAGAGGCATTATTATTATTACCTCCCTCCTTCTGCCTATGCACGGCAACATTCCATTAGCCCTTCCCGACACCCTACTACATTGGAACCCTACCTTAAGGTTTGAGGAGACTATGATCCCCAGATCCCTTTCTTCCTCTGATTTTTTTGATTTCCTCCCCACCCAGCGTATACCCTGCTCATGTGTTTTTACTCCCTAAATGTATCACAGCGCACTTCTTGGCATTAAATTTCAGCTGCCACTTCCCGGCCCACTCCTTGAGCATCTCTAGATCCTTCCTCATGTCCTCCACCCCCTCCGGGGTGTCCACTCTATTGCATATTTTTGTATCATTGGCAAATAGGCACACCCTCCCTCTCAAACCATCCACAAGATCACTGATGCAGGTGTTGAAGAGGAACAGACCCAAAACTGACCCCTGTGGCACTCCCCACTCTTTACCCTTGCCATCCCTGAGTGCACCCCATTTAGCACTACCCTCTGAGTTCTCCCTGCTAGCCAGACCTCCACCCAGCTTGCTATTTTCCCTCCCAACCCCATGCTTTACATCTTGCTCACCAACCTCCTATGGGGGACAGTGTCAAAGGCCTTGCTGAAGTCCAGATAGGCCATGTCCACCACCCCTTCCTGGTCGATTATCTGAGTCACCTAATCAAAGAACTCAGTTAGGTTGGTCTGGCATGATTTTCCCTTGGTGAAGCTATGCTGTCTGCTGTCCTGCAAGCCAGACTCCTCCAGGTAATTCACCACCCTCTCCTTGATTAATGTCTCCATTACCTTCCCCACCACAGACATGAGGCTGACTGGGCAGTAGTTCTGTTTCAGCTCCCTGCTACCTTCCTTGTGCAAGGACACCATGTCCGCCCTCCTCCAGTCCTCTGGCACCCTCCCTGTATCCAGGGACAGGTTGAAGAGCCTTGTCAAGAGTGCGGCCAGCTCCTCTCTCAATTCCCTGATCACTCTGGGGTGTAAGCCATCAGGCCCCATTGCCTCGTCTACCCATAGTCTATCTAGCTCTGCCCTATCCCTATCCACAGTGAACGGGCTCTGATCCACCCATTTGCCCTCCTTCCCCTTAGGCTTTAGCACAGGACCTCTGCCTTCCTCCTCCTCCTCCTCCGTGAATACCGAGCTAAAATGCTTATTTAATGCCTCTGCTTTTTCATAGTCCTGCTCCAAATGTATCCCTCCTTCCCTCCTCAATCTAGCAATCACCTGCCCTGCCCTTCTCTCCCTCACATATCTAAAAAATGTTTTATTCCCCCCCTTGACCTTTTTGGCTATTTTCTCCTCAGTGGCTGCCTTTGCTCCTCTGATCTCCCTCCCTGCCATACTCCTCTTCTTCTCCCTATACTCCTCCCTATCTTCCTCTCTGAGTGTCCTCTTACATTTTCTGAAAGCTCTACTCCTTTCCCTGACTGCTTCCACCACCTACCTTGTGAACCACAGCGGTTTCCTCCCCCACTTGCTCTTCCTGACCTTTTTTATGCACATTTCCGATGCTTCCTGAACCCCTTCCCCTGATAACTACCCATAATTCCTCCACTGCCCCTATATTCACTGTACCTTCCATTTTTTCCCTAACTATCTTTCTCATCTTATCGAGGTCCATGCGTCTGAAGTCCATGACTGTCGTACTGGTTTTACTTGTCTCCCTCCCTGCCCTGACCGTGAACTGTACCATGCTGTGGTCACTTGTGCCAAAGGCTTCTCCCACCTGCATCTCCTCCACACTCTCCTCATTAGTCAGGACCACGTACAACAAGTTGTTTCTCCTCATTGGCTCCCTGACCAGCTGTTGAAGGAATACCCTCAGCAGCGTGGCTAATATCTTTCTGCTCCTTGCTGATGCTGCATTCGGTATTTCCCAGTTAACATCTGGGAGGTTCAGGTCACCCTTTAGTAGCAGTTCTCCTTTCTGGGGCAGCCTCTGCCGGAGTTAGCCATCTATCGTCCTCCACCCCTCCACATCTGGAGTATGGGGTGCAGTTCTGGAGACCGCATCTATGTAAAGATATTGAGATGTTGGAGAGGGTTCAGATAAGTGCTACCAGGATGGTGCGGGGGAGGCAGGATAAACCATATGAGCAGAGGTGCAAGGAGTTAACTCTGTATCCATTAGAGACCAGGAGGGGGAAGGGGGACATGATTGAGATTTTTAAGTACTTGAAGGGGATTAATAGGGTAAAGGAGGGGAGCTTGTTCAGAAAGAAGGAGGGAGCAAACATGAGGCGACATAGCCTTAGAATAGAAGGTGGGAAATACAGAGGCAATGTCAGAGGGCAGTTCTTCATGGAGAAGGTGGTGGAGGCCTGCAACAGGCTGCCAGAGGAGGTAGTAGGAGCTGAAATGGTGGAGGGGTTCAAGCGGGCATGGGACAAACACATGGGGTTGGGAGGTGGGGTGAAGATCCAGAATTATTGTAATGGTGGTGGGGAGCAGGGGGAGGATGTAAAGGGCAGACAAGATGGGCCAGTGTGGTCCTTTTCTGTCATCAAATTTCTGTGTAATCTGTGTGTAGTCTTCCTTTGCGTAGGTGGCCTGTATACCACCCCAGCCACAGGGATTCTCCCATCTTCCTGCCTAGCGTTACCCACAGCAGCTCAGTCTCCCCATCCTCCTCCTCCTGTCCTTCAGTTACACTAATGCCTTCTCTGACATATAAGGCAACCCCGCCCCCTTCTTGCCCTCCCTGTCCCTTCTGAACAGTTTATAACCTGGAATAGTCATGTCCCAGGTGTGATGCTCTGTCCACCAGGTCTCACTTATTGCGATTATATCTAGTCCCTCGTCCCCATGATAGCCTTCAAGTCCACCATCTTATTTCCTAAACTCTTGGTCTTTGCTGCTAATCCCTTCCACCAGGCTCCCCCTTTGTTCCCCCCTTCACTCGTCACCCTCATGTCCAACAGTTTAGTGCTATCCTGGGAGAAGGCTGGTAGCCCCCCAAACTTTCTTCCTTGTGGAACAGATTCCCCTCCCTCCAACCTAGTTTAAATTGTAGATCTCCACTATGAATTCTCCTAGTTCTCTTTTCAGTACTGCCACTCCCCTCCCTATTCAGGTGCAGTCTGTCCAGTGCAAATAGGCTCTTGTCCCCCCACGTTGATCCCCAGTCCCCTACTAACCCATACCCCATTTGCTCGCATCACCAGCCTCTCATTCAACTCCTTAATCCTCATCTTCCTATCAGCGCTTTCCCTTGGTACTGGTAACATTTCTGAAAAAGCCACAGATTTGAAATCCAGATTGCTACAGTATTTAGCGAGAGCTCTTAATCTTGCCTACACCTCCATCAGGTTACTTCCAGCCAGGTCATTCATTTCCAAATGGAACAGCAGGTGTGTTTTCTCATCCTGCTGCTTCCCCCTTGACGGGACATAGTGATTGACCTTCACCGTCATCATGCCCGGCAGATACTCAACCCACACCGTGCTGCTCTTGTCCCCCTGCCCCCCAACCTAATTCCTTTGGAGTCCCCAACCAGTAGGACCCTGCTCTCCATCTCCCTTCTATCCTTCCCCCAACCCCTTGCATCCTATTTTGTATCCTACATTACATAGAAACATAGAAACATAGACTTTGATGGCAGATAAGGACCACTTGGTCCATCTAGTCTGCCCATTTCCCTACCTACAGGATAGGCCGCAGATCCTAGTTAACCAACAGCCTATTTCTTCCTACCCCCCACAAGAATTGCCTTATGTCTGTCCCATGCATTCTTGAATTCTCCCACAGTTTTAGACCCCACAACCTCCTCAGGAAGGCTGTTCCATGCATCCACTACCCTCTCTATGAAATAATACTTCCTCACATTGCCCCTGAACCGCCCTCCTTCTATCTTTAAATTGTGTCCCCTTGTTCTTGCAAGTCTCTTTTTCTGAAAGATGCTACCCTCTTGGACTTTGTTGATTCCACTGAGGTACTTAAAAGTTTCTATCATGTCCCCCCTCTCCCTTCTTTCCTCAAGGTAAGGGTATACATATTAAGCTCCTTTAGTCTCTCCTCATACAGCTTCTCTTGCAGACCCTGCACCATTTTAGTTGCCCTCCTCTGGACTGCCTCTATCCTGCCTATGTCCTTGCGGAGATGAGGTCTCCAGAACTGGACACAGTACTCCAGATGGGATCTCACCAACTGTCTGTACAGAGGGATAACAACTTCCTGTTTTCTGCTGATGATGCCTCTCCTATACATCCCAGTATACCCCCAGCCTCCCTACTGCCTTCTCACATTGCTTGCTAACCTTAAGGTCATCTGATGATTACCCCCAGGTCCCTTCCTTTTGTTGTTGTTACTACCTCCCACCCATTGTGTATTCTTCCCCTGGGTTCTTGTTTCCCAGGTGCATTATTTTGCACTTCTTTGCATTGAATCCTAGCTGCCATACTTGTGACCATTCCTCCAACCTTGCCAAGTCCCTTTTCATCCTTTCCATGCCTCCTTGTGTATCAACCCTGTTGCAGATCTTTGTGTCATCTGCAAAAAGGCATACTTTTCCTTCCAGTCCCTCTGCAATGTCACTGATGAAGACATTAAAAAGGACTGGACCCAATACTGAACCCTGCGGTACCCCACTAGTAACCCCTTTCTTCAGAGTGGACTCCATTTACAATTAACTTTTGTGTCCTGTTGTCCAGCCAGTGTTTTACCCAGGCTACCACCCTGGGTCCCACTCCCAGGCTGGTTAATTTGACTATTAATCTTTTGTGTGGGACTGTGTCAAATGCCTTGCTAAAGTCTAGGTAGGCCATGTCCACAGCCCCTCCCTGGTCTACTACTTTGGTCACCCAGTCAAAGAAATCTATTAGATTTGTCTGACATGACCTTCCCGCTGTGAACCCATGCTGCCTTGGGTCCTGTGCTCCACTGGCCTCTAGGTACTCAACTATTCTTTCCTTCAGAAGTGACTCCATCACTTTCCCTACCACAGTCATTCAGTACCCCCTTTGCTTCCCGTAGTACTGTCTTCTTCCTGCACCCCAGCTTCGAGCCTCCCACAGGCACTTTCTGCTAGGCCGCCCTCCTCTGCCCCTCCATCTGTGAATTTTTCCCCTCCCAGTTTATCTGCCCCTTCCCGTGCCCTGACTGATTTTCCCTGAGGACCTTCCCCCTTCCCTGCCCCATCCAGCCTTTGCTCCTCTGAACCTGAGCATGCTGTCCCCCCCACCTTTTTGGGCTTGCCTCTTGTTCTTACCCGATAGGGCACCCCCTTTTTCAAATTATTCTGAGCCTTCCTTTGCGCATGCCTCTTCCATTTCCCCTTTGTACTCTTCAACTCCGTTTTCCTGATCTCCCCCGTCCCCCATTTAGTGCCCCTAGTGGGGAAGCTCTATTTTTTTGTTCTAAGCCCACTGTCTGTATCCCTCTGGCTGATGGTCCTCCTCTTGCTCCCTCCTCCCTTGTCCTCTGTGCAGGCCTTGGTCCTTTATCACCTACCATTCCCCCTTGGTTATTCTTGTGTCCCTTGCTGCCTCTATCTAGGATTCCTCTATCCCCTCTAGTGCTTTCCTCTACCCCACTCCTTGCTTTTGTGCTCCTTAAGTATCCTCCAGTTCCTATCCCATCTTCCCCATCCTGTGGCCTTGTTTGCGCCTTGTCCCCCTGCAGCTCCCCCCTTTTACCTCACCTTGTTCCCCCACAGTCCCCCCTCTAGCTGCTATAGCTTCCTTGGCATTGACCCCTCCAGTCCTCCCTTCTACTCCTCTCCCTTTCCCAGCTTAGTGTTCATCTCAGCCATCCCCCCTTCTCCCTTAGCTGTGCAACCTCCCTACATACCATGCATCCCCCCATTTTCCAGACTATATCCAGTACCATGGGTGACCTGCAACCAGTACACCCTCCCAAAGATGCTTCCAGACCTTGTAGCCCAGGGACCCTGCCTCAGATTCTCCCTCACAATGCTTTATTGGCCCCTCCAATGTGATTGTCCCTCTATTTTCCCTTCTTGCCTATGCTTAGCTTTTGGTTTCAGGCCCAATGGTGAGATTTTCCTTGTTCAAAACTATCAGTATCCAGCCCCTGTGGCTTTCTGATTTCTGACCCAGGGATGTTAGGGTCTGCACCTGGCTGTAATGTCCACCAATTGTAGGGTAGCCCCTCACCTGTAGAAGTGAAACAGACTGGATGGGCCTTGCGGTCCTTATCTGCCGTCAACTTCTATGTTTCTATGTTACTCTGTGGTGGAAGAAATGGGGGGGTGGGTTTGGGCCCTATCCCGACTCTTGTGAGAGTCAATCAGCCCTGTTCCTGTCCTCACCGAGACACCTCTATCCCCAATACAAGGCCTCCTATCCGATTTCAGTGCATACCTCTTTTTCCCCTACTGCGAGGCCCTCTTCTGCCGGATGAAAGACAAGGACGCAATATGAAAATGCACAGGTAACACGAAACCCTACAGTGTACTGCGGCCTTTCCTGCAGAGAAAATGTCCCCTTACTATCGATGGCTATGCCCGTATACAGAAAGGAAAATCCCCTTGTTTCACTGATGCCTCTACCAGTTTGCTGCTGTTCACATTTCCCCTCTGATCCCCAGATATCAAACCCAAAGAACCTTGCTGAAATTATTTGTACTTC
This sequence comes from Neoceratodus forsteri, assembly GCA_016271365.2. NCBI lineage: Eukaryota > Metazoa > Chordata > Ceratodontiformes > Ceratodontidae > Neoceratodus > Neoceratodus forsteri. Next base: position 552,353,564 of record CM057452.1, on the reverse strand, counting down.
CCTTTGTTCCTCTCACTTTTCTTAGCATCTCAGCAGCAATCCCAGCAGCAATCCCGAGGTCCATCCCCACACCACACCGTGAGCCTTGCAACCTACTATGTACCTCACCGCACTCCCTCCCAGCTCCTCTCCATCTGTGTGTGTGCAGTGGTCCATGCTCCTGTATTTTAAGGCCCTCTAGCCTTTGTTTGAGCTTTGCGCTCTTTCCCCACATGTTGATTGGCTCAACCCCCCTATCCCGACTCTCATGAGAGTCAGTCAGCTCTGTCCCTCTCTCCACCGAGACCTCTCTATCCCCAACACAAGGCCTCCCATCCAATTTCAGTGCATACCTCTTTTTCTCCTACTGCAAGGCCCTCTCCTGCCGGACGAAAGATGAGGACACAATATGAAAATGCACAGGTAACAAGAAACCCTCCAGTGTAGTGCAGCCTTTCCTGCAGAGAAACTGTCCCCCACTATTGACCACTATGCCTATACATAGAAAGGAAAATCCCCTTATTTCACTGCTTCCCCTACTAGTCCACTGTTCTTTGCATTTGCCCTCCTAACCCAAGATATCAGACTCAAAAAGCCTTGCTGAAAATATTTGTACTTCCCTTTGTTTCTCTCGCTTTTCTTACCATCTCAGCAGCACAGCAGCAATCCAAGCAGCAGTCCTGAGGTCCATTGCCACAGCACGCCGTGAGCCCCATGGCCTGCTGTGCGCCCCATCGCACTCCCTCCCATCTCCTCTCCGTCTGTGTGTGCAATGTTCCACGCTGCTGTATTTTAAGGCCTTTGAGCTTCGCGCGCTTTCTCCACACATTGATTAGCTCAACCCCACCATCCCGTCTCTCGTGAGAGTCAGTCAGTCAGTCCTGTCCCTCTCCCCACTGAGACTTCTCTATGCCCAACACAAAGCTTCCTATCCGATTTCAGCGCATACCTCTTTTTCTCCTACTGCAAGGCCCTGTCCTGCCGGACAAATGACAAGGACACAATACAAAATTACACACGTAACAAGAAACCCTACAGTGTACTGCGACCTTTCCTGCCGAGAAAATGTCCCTTTACTATTGACTGCTATGCCTGTACACAGAAAGTTAAATCCCCTTGTTTCACTACTGCCTCTACCAGTCCAATGCTCTTTGCGTTTCCCCTCTGAACCCCAGATATCAAACCCAAAAAGCCTTACTGAAATTATTTGTACTTCCCTTTGTTCCTCTAGCTTTTCTTAGTGTATCAGCAGCACAGCAGCAATCCCAGCAACAATCCCGAGGTCCGTCACCACTCCGCGCCGTGAGCCCCGTGGCCTGCTGTGCACCCCACCACACTCCCTCCTGACTCCTCTCCATCTGTCTGCACTTGGCAGCCATCTCTGCTTACTGGGTGCAGGCTGATAAACTGACAGTGGCCCGGGAGAAGGTGGTCAGGTGCTTTTTCCAAGGCCTGGATCACCTGTCCCCTCTGGTGCATCAACCACTACCACCATGGGACTTACTGTTGGTGCTGGCTGTGCTTATGGGCAACAGAAAAGAAAATTGTGGGGTTCTGCTCACTCAACGGTGACCAGTCTGGTGCTTGTAGCCAGAATACAATACCAAAAATGCTGTCTGGGAGACTGGAGTCACCCAACTAGTTGCTACAGCACAGTTCCTACAGCACAAACCAAGAGCTCTTGGTTTGTGCTATAGCAACTAGTTGGGTGACTCTGGTCTCCCAGACAGCATTTTCGGTATGCTTATGGGCAAGCCATTTAAGCCTATGCACAGGTATGAGATGTCACACATGTTGTGGAAGATGGCCTTCCTGGTAGCCATTTCGTGAGTCAGAAGGATTAGCAAGTTCCTGACATTCTCAGTGGAGTCTCCTCAACTGGTCTTTCATAAGGACAAGGTTGTCCTTTGCCCCCACCAGACGTTCCTCCTGAAGGTTGTATTGGAGTTCCACCTTAACCAGGTGATGAAACTTCCGGTATATTTTACCATTCCTACTTTGGAGACGGAGTGCAAGCTCCATACTCTGGACCTGCAGAGGGCACTCTCTTTTTATAAGGAGTGCATGACTGGAATTCAGGGTGATGCTCGCCAACTGTTTATAACATATGCTGAAGCCGTGCCTGGCAGACCTGCAGCAAAATGGATGATTGGCAGGTGGATCACATCATGCTTCAACCTTTAATATAGGTTGATTGGTAGGGAGCCTCTTGTAGGGCTTAGAGTTCATTCCACCAGACTGCCTCAGTGGCTGCTTCCAGGGACACCCTATCCAGGAAATCGTCAGGGTTGCTAACTGAAAGTCAGCACACAGCTTTATTTTCCACGAGCATCGACCTAGAGTCACATCGGGATGCTGCTTTTGGGACCTTGGTTCTTCAGTCTCTAGACACAAAATAGTGGTGCGTGTCTTACCCCCTCCTCCCGGAGAACTGCTGAGAGTCTGCCAGAATGTGGATAGTAAACTGTATCCATGCCCCTAGAAAGATAAGTTACTCATTTGTAACTGTTGTTCTAGGAATAGTGCACATTTCACATCCGCACAACCCACCCGCCCAACCTTGGCAAGTGGCACACAGAACCCTGCTTCCAGCATGTAAAGATCTGACATCAGGGGGCAGAGTCTGGGAATATACCATCCGGGTGGTGGGAAGTGCCTAGCTTCAAAACGGCCAGCAAATCGGAACTTCCAGAGGAATTGTCAGAGTGTGAATGTGAATGGTATACCACTCCTAGAACAACGGTTATAGGTTAGTAACCTAGCTTGACATTTTAGTAATTGTTCCAGCATACTGAAAATTGTTGATGAGTAGATCAGTCAAATGCACATGTCTCCAGTAAAGAATATGTTTTGTATGTTGTTATTTGTAACCATTAATTTCAGTAACAGTTTTTTTCTCAAACAAAAAAGTATGAGTATCGATAATGGATTAAGCTTAATCCATTGCAGGAATCTTGCCTGACTTTGCTTCAAAACAGGAACTTCCAGTAACTATTTTTTATTTTTATTTAAATTTTGTTAACTGAGTAGGGACACTGGAACAAGTCCATTTTCGGGTCCGACCTGACACTTAAAGACATAACACATAAAATCACAGAATTCACAAATATAACAAATTACATAACAACTTTAGACAAAACACCTACAAACTTCCACTGACTGTAAATATATCTTACAATTTTGTTTGAAATGTTTCAATGAGGAGGAAGAACGTAAATTAACAGTTAGTGAATTCCAGAATAGGGGAGCGGCAACTGAAAAAGATCAAGATCCGGCTCTGGAGTGATATGGAATAGTTTGAAGGAGGACACCATTAGAAGAATGCAGCTTGCAGATCGTAGACCTAATGGTGACCAAATCCATAAGTGGGTAGATAGTACTGGGAAAAATTGACTTGAACACTTGACAACCAAAAAAATATGTAATTCTTACCCCAGGAATTCTCCAGTATTCCCAACTCTTTCAGCCTTTGAAGTAGAACTACCTGGAGATAGAATGCTAATGATAGAACCTATCATTGGCTTGTGCCACTTTTCAAATGCTGCCCTTATCAGCTGCATTCTATAACGCCTCAGATTTCTTTTTCCACCTGCCAAGTCAAGATGTCTTGGAGAGTTCTCCTCACAGTTGTTCCTGAGTGTTACTTAGAAAAATATAAGTATTTTTCTTAGAAATTTTCATTTGCTGCCTTTATTATCTGTTTTAATAGTAAACCACTAGTTTAGGAGTAGATATTTTAAGTTTTCTCGGTTTTTCTTGGTTCTGGATAACCACTGAGGAACCGAGGTTTAGTTAGTTTAATTGGAGTTTTGTGACTAAAACTCCAATAGATTTTAGCTAAATTTGTTTCTGTTTTCATTTAAGAGAACCGGCAAACTCGGGTCTTTTTCTACGGACCCCGGTTCTTATTAGAACTTCCCTCGGTTCCTAAACCGCCCGCAACCACTAATTGTTTACTTATAATAAAGTCCTTTATTTGCGGTTTTGGCCTTAGGTTTATTTTTCCTAAAAATATCAGAAAAACTTAAGAAGAAAACTGGTCCACTGGGGTTTAAAAATTGCTCTAACTGTGATAAAGTCTTCGCCATGGCTGACAAACATGATTTATGTGTTTGCCACGGCGAAGAACATTTCTCTTCTGAATGTGACATTTACAGGTCTTTCCCTCAAAAGATGCTTGACAGACGTCGGGAGAGACTTCATAAAAAGTTGGAGAAGGGTGCCTCAGGCTCTGACCAACCTACACCCTCAAAAAATGTGACTGACACCGCTGATACTAAGCAAACAACCCCTGATAAGGGTTCTTCTTCTTCAACCGGGAAAAGAACTGGGAAAAATACTGGTAAACCAGTTGACTCTCCAGTTCCTGCTAAAGGATTAAAGAAAATAAAGCACACTGAACTCCCTGCTGAAAAGCCTAAGGGGACTTTTGAGGTGCCTAGCAGTTTGCCCACACCTGAGGATATTTCTAAGGCGTTTAAATTAATACAAGCTTTACAGGGGCTGGTGCTGGTTCCAGTTCCCCAAACACTGGTTCAAACCCCAGTTCGGCAAACAGTTTCCTTGGTTCCAACATCATTCCAGGAGCATACGGAGTATGAGGGTTATGAGGATTATGATGAAGATGGGGTGGGGACCCATTGAACCTGACGTTTCTCCTGATCAGGATTTTGGATCACCTCCCAGGACAGCTGAGGATTGTTCCTCCCATTTCTTCTTTGTGAGGAAAATGGTGGATGCCTTAGACATAGCCACTAATGAAATAGTAGGAGATGAAGAGGAGGTGGAATACCTGGAGCTTATGGGACTAACACCAGCAAAAAAGCTGTTACTTCCCATGAACAAATTTTTAAAAAAAGATATTTTAAAGATTCTGCAGACACCAAATTCTGTTTCACCTCTGGATAAGAGGTCTGATAAAAAGTATCTGCTGGATAGGGAGGGGGCAGAGTTTCTGTTTACTCAATCTGACCATCAAGGTGTTGTGCGAACAGCAGCCTGTGACAGGGCATAGGTGTCCTTGGCATCACATCTTCCTGAAAAGGATTCTAGAAAGATGGACAGTATGGCTTAGAAAGGCTATCTTTCAGCTTCATTAGCTACAAGACAGGCCAACTTCCAGGCTTGTGCTGCACAGTACCAAAAATCACTGTGTGCGCTCTGTCTTTGCCATGTCTGTAAAAGCACAATCTGGCCTCTCAGCTGATCTGGCTGAGACTGCCAGGTTTGGCCTGGAGGCTGCAAAGTATCTGTTTCAGATGTCAGCAGATGCCAACGACACTGCTGCCAGGTGGATGGCCTTTACTATAGCTCTTAGAAGATTTGCATGGCTTAGGGCCACAAACCTTATACACGATACCCAGGTAAAAGCCATGGATTTCCCTGTAGAGGACAACTCCTTATTTGGGGATAAAACAGAGGCCTGTATGAAGAAGGTGGATGAGTACAAGGCCACCTACAGAAGCAATTCGGCCAAAGAGAGGTCCTCACCTTCGACCAGACCTTATAAAAGGGGAGGCAGGGGTAGAGCCAGGTACAGCAGACCTTTTTTACCAGGCTCAGGCTGTTCCCCAATATCAGCAATACCCCCAGCAGACAGGGTACTTGAGAGGAAGGGGCAGAAAGGGGTCTAGACACGGATCCTAGACTGGTCAGGCCCAGTCTCAATCCAAGCAGACTCCCTGACTTATTTGCCAAGGCCACCTCCCGACTCCCAGTAGGGGGCAAGCTGGCCCACTTCTTCCAGGCTTGGAAAAACATTACCACAGACAAGTGGGTCCTGGAAGTGTTGGGTCAGGGTTTGTCCATGGGTTTCAAATCCTTCCCTCTTCTAAGAACAAGAGTGTTCAAACCAGCTTCAAATACAGAAAGGAAGCTGTTTGGAAAAAGAGGTGCAAAATCTGCTACTGTCAAGGGCAGTGGAACCTGTCCATCCACAACAAAAGGAAAAAGAATTTTACTCAAGGTACTTTCTGACCACAAAGAAAAATGGGGAATGGTAGCCTATTCTAGACCTAAGGTTACTAAACAGGCACCTGGTAAAGCCAAAGTTCAAAATGGTGACCTTGCAAATGATTCTACCAACCTTGCAAAAAGGTGATTGGTTGGCATCCCTGGACCTAAAAGATGTTTACTTTCACATCGCCATAAGGGAGTCTCACAGAAAATGCCTTGGGTTCAGACTCCTATCAGATCATTACCAATTTTCAACACTACCATTTGGTCTCACCTCCAGTTCTAAGGGTGTTCACAAAGTGCCTAGCAATGGTAGTGGCACACCTAAGAAGATTAGGTGTCATAATGTTTCCCTCCCTGGAGGATTGGCTGATGGTGGGAAAATCACCACAGCAGGTCAGAAAGTACTTACAAGTAACCTAGGAGCTCTTGGAGTCCCTAGGGTTCTTAATAAACCTCAAGAGGTCTGTCCTACTATCAGTCCAGATACTGCACTTTATAGGGGCAGAACTGGACTCTCTGAAGGGAAGTGCTTACCTGCCTCAAGACAGGGTAAGCAGTATCCTACAAATTGCTGGTTCATTCAGTCTGAACAAACCAGACAGCAAGGCAGTTCCTGCAGCTACTGGGACACATGGCTGCAGCAACAGGCACAGTCCTGAGTTCCAGGTTCCAAATGAAAGATATACAGTTCCACCTCAGAGCACATTGGTGCCAAAGGAGAGACCCTCTGTCAAAGTTGGTTCCAGTAACAAAGACGTTACTGCAAGTTCTCCAGTGGTGGAATGAAAAAGACAAACTCGGGGAAGGAGTTCCTTTCCAGCAAGAGTCTCTATCAGTGATTCTCACAACAGACACTGCCATACTGGGGTGGGGTGCCCACCTATGGAGTACACCACCCACGGAACATGGTCAAGCACAGAGTCACTCCAGCACATAAACCTTCTGGAACTGAGGGCAGTACTCCTGGCCTTACAGGCCTTTGCACCATTGGTGCAGGACAGACTGGTAGAGGTCAGAACAGACAATACCACAACAATGTACTACATAAACAAACAAGGAGGAACAAGGTCAACCCCCCTGTCACAGAGACAGTGAAGATAGGGAGTTTGGTTTACTCTCTCAAAGCGTCACTGCAAGCTATTCATCTGCCAGGCAAGGACAACACCTTAGCAGATGCCCTGAGTTGGATCAACCAGGCCCATCATGAATGGATCTTGAACAGGCAGGTGTTGGAAGTAGTGTTTAGAAGGTGGGGCACCCCAGAGGTAGACCTCTTTGCATCCCACAGGAACCACAACCTGCCACAGTATTGCTACAGACCACCAACCAAGGGTATGATACCCTGGGATACTCTGACTCTGAACTGGTCAGGGAGACAGCCATATGCTTTTCCTCCATTTCCCCTGATCCTCAGCTTTCTGATCAAACTCAGGTCCCAGCCAGCATCAATGATCCTGACAGCACCAGACTGGGCCAGGCAGCCATGGTACTCTCTGCTGCTCTCCATGTCTGTGGAAAAGCCAGTACACCTCCCTTGGAGGCACATCCTGTTAACCTGCAACCAGGGAAGGATCCTGTACCTGAACCTCAGATCCCTCAGGCTCAAGGCTTGACTCTTGAGGACTTGGAGTATGCAGACTTGCAGCTCTCAGAAGGTGTTCTGGATGTTTTGAGGGGTTATGGGAAGCCTTCTAGTAAGAACACCTATGCTTCTAAATGGAAGAGATTTTCTAGTTGATGTTCTGTCAGTGATGTAGTACCTGCACAGGCAGGAATTCCAGCACTGCTGGACTATCTTACCTATTTGCACTCCCTGGGCTTGTAGCCCATTACTTTGAAGGTCCATCTAGCTTCAGTATCTGCTTACATCTCAGCTGGAATGGGTGTCTCCATGACATTCAACCCTATTTTCAAAAAGTTCTTCAAAGGTCTGGCCCACCTGCACCCTCCTCACAGGGAGCCGGTGCCAGCTTGGGACCTGAATGTCTGCATTGCCCAGCTCATGGACCCCCCATTTGAGCCCATGGTCTCAGCTCATTTGAAGTATGTTACCTGGAAAACAGTTTTCCTGGTAGCCATCACTTCTGCTAGAAGGATTTGTGTGCTGCAGGCTCTTTGTATTGAAAAAGACTACAACTCATTCCTTAGGGATAAGGTAGTTCTGAGAACAAATAGGAAATTGCTCCCCAAAGTGGTCTCTGATTTCCACTTAAATCAATCCATCACTCTGCCAGTCTTTTTTATTGAGCATTCTAGTTCAGGTGAACGTCGACTGCACACTCTTGATGTTAAGAGAGCTCTGAACTACTACATGACTCTCACTAAGGACCATAGGCAGGACAGACAGCAGCTGTTCCTGACTTATGGGGATGTGGGTAAAGGAAATCCAGCATCTAAAAGATCCATTTCTCGCTGGATAGTTCAGTGCATCCAGTTTTGCTACTTGAAAGCTGGGAAGGCACCCCCAACAGGACTGAGGGCCCATTCCACAAGAGGAACAGCTGCTACTATAGCAGCTACCAGGGATGTTCCATTAGTGGAAATCTGTAAAGCAGCTACCTGGAGGATAGTGCGTACCTTTACAAAGCATTACAGCCTTGACACCCAGTCCAGAAGTGATGCCAGATCTGGCACAGCAGTCCTGCAGAGTCTGTTTCCAAAGTAGGTTCTGTGCCCACCTCCAAAGATACTGCTTCTTAGTCCGCAAAAGTCAGGAATATTGGAGAATTCCTGGGGTAAGAAGAAATTACTCACCATAGTAATCTTGTTTCTTCCAGGGTATTCTCCGATATTCATAATTCACCCACCCTGCCTTGCCTTCTAGAACCAGTGGCCTCTGCACTCCAGGCTGAATAACCATGTGTAGGGTGCCTCACACTGGCATAACCTATCTTTTTGAGCCATGTTGGGCATTGTTTTTTTCCCCTTCCTCAGGTGATTCTGACATATGTGGTGGGGGGGTTGCTTCCTCCAGTTGGAGGTTTGTGTAGATTAGCTCACTTTTTATTGCTAGGTTTCTGTTGGTTGGGCCTTCCCTTATAGGCTCTCCAAAAAATCTGAGGAGTTATAGAATGCAGCTGATAAGGGCAGCATGTGAGATGTGGCATGAGCCAATGTTAGGTTCTATCATTAGCATAACGTTCCATCTCTGGGTAATTCTACTTCAAAGGCTGACTGCAAGAGTTTTGAATATTGGAGAATACCCTGGAAGAAACAAGATTACTATGGTAAGTAGTTTTTTTCTTTTAGAATAAGAAGACAGCCATCCCAAAATAGAATATGGATGACAGTGATGAAGACGATAAGAAGAATCCTGGACAAAACGACAGACATTATTATAAGTAACAGTCAGTATATTGATTTCTTTGACCTATTACTTAAAAAACTACTGACATGATTCGGGCAGACAACTTGCTCGGAAGTTGCATGCCTGATTAGCTTAATAAACTAGTGTTCCATTTTTTGGGGGCCAGCAAAAATAGTGAAATTTTAACTTACACGTACGAGCTGAGCAGCCATCTCAACGCTGAAGCCCCGCTCCGAAAATCAGCATTTTGATGACGTTAGGTATGGAACGGGACTGCAGGTACTCTATGTAGGCACTGAGTTGCAGGCCCCATGTCCACCTCAGCTGCTCGAAGTGGATCGCTCCTCTCCAGTGGGGTGGGGGAGGGGGGAGTCTAACCCACTTCTATCATCATTGGGAATCCATCATGACAGAACATAGAAACATAGACTTTGACAGCAGATAAGGACTGCTTGGCCCACCTAGTCTGCCCATTTCCCTACCTAGAGGATAAGCTGCAGATCCTAGTTAACCAACAGCCTGTTTCTTCCTGCCCCCCACAAAAAATGCCTTACAGTATGTCTGTCCCATGTATTCTTGAATTCTCCCACACTTTTAGACCCCACAACCTCCTCAGAAAGGCTGTTCCATGTGTCCACCACCCTCTCTGTGAAAAAATACTCCCTCACATTGCCCCTGAGCCACCCTCCCTCTATCTTCAAATTGTGTCCCCTTGTTCTTGCACATCTCTTTTTCTGAAAGATGCTACCCTCTTGGACTTTGTTGATTCCACTGCGATACTTAAACATTTCTATCATGTCCCCCCCTCCCTCCTTTCCTCAAGGGTATATGTATTAAGCTCCTTTAGTCTCTTATCGTATGGCTTCTCTTGCAGACCCTGCACCATTTTGGTTGCTCTCCTCTGAACTGCCTCCATCCTGTCTGTCCTTGCGAAGATGGGGTCTCCAGAACTGGACGCAGTACTCCAGATGGGGTCTTACCAACTGTCTGTATAGAGAGGGATAACAACTTTCTGTTTTCTGCTGGTGATGCCTCTCCCTATACATCCCAGTATCCCCCCAGCCCTCCCTACCGCCTTCTTATATTGCTTGCCAACCTTAAGGTCATCTGATATGATTACCCCCAGGTCTCTTTCCATTTGTGTTGTTGTTACTACCTCCCCCCCATTGTGTAATCTTCTCCTGGGTTTTTGTTTCCCAGGTGCATTATTTTACACTTCTTTGCATTGAATCCAAGCTGCCATACTTCTGACCATTCCTCCAACCTTGCCAAGTCCCTTCTCATCCATTCTACGCCTCCTTGTGTATCAACCCTGTTGCAGATCTTTGTGTCATCTGCAAAGAGGCATACTTTTCCCTCCAGTCCCTCTGCAATGTCACTTATAAAGACATTAAAAAGGACTGGACCCAGTACTGAACCCTGCGGTACCCCACTAGTAACCCCTCTTTCTTCAGAGTGGCCTTCATTTACAATTACCTTCTGTGACCTGTTGTCCAGCCAATGTTGTACCCAGACTACCACCCTGGGAACCATCCCCAGGCTGGTTAATTTGACTATTAATCTATTGTGTGGGACTGTGTCAAATGCCTTGCTAAAGTCTAGGTAGGCCATGTCCACAGCCCCTCCCTGGTCTACTACTTTGGTCACCCAGTCAAAGAAATCAGTTAGATTCGTCTAACATGACCTTCCTGCTGTGAACCCATGCTGCCTTGGATCCTGTGCCCCACTGGCCTCTAGGTACTCAACAGTTCTTTCCTTCAGAAGTGATTCCATCACTTTCCCTACCACAGATGTCAGACTGACAGGTCTGTAGTTTCCTGCCTCTGTCTTGGTCCCACTTTTGTGAAGGGGAATCACATCTGCCTTCCTCCAGTCCTCAGGTACCACACCATCCTCCCATGATTTGTTAAAAAGGGTAGTCAGTGATGTCACTAGTTCTCTGCTTAATTCTTTTAGAATTCTGGGGTGAATTCCATCTGGCCCCATTGCTTTGTCCACCTTCATTTTTGGGAGTTCTTTCAGAACCCTTTCTTCTGTGAACGGACTGGGATCGACCCCCCTATCCAGAGTGCTTCTGTTAATTGGATTAGGCACCTCCCCCACCTCCTCTTTTGTGAATATTGAACAGAAATATTCATTCAGTATCCCTGCTTTTTCACTGTCTCTCTCTGCCCACCCACCGTCCATTCTATTCAGCCTCACTATCCCTCTCTTTGTCTTTCTATGCTCTCTGATATACCTATAAATATAGAATACTGGATGGGCAACTGTGCACAACCAGTATGTTGTGCCACAGAGGGGTTCTGATTCCAGATGACCTCAAGAGCGAAACCAAGAGGTCCCCTGGAATCAGAACCCGAGGTAGCATTAACATACTGGTTGTGCACTTAGTGTGCACAACCACCAAACAGTGTGGTTCATTATAAACACAGCCATACAGTCAAGCCATACAAAAGCAAGAGTATTGGACTTTAGGAGGGCTGACTTTGGGAAAATGAGAGGGTGCCTCAGAAAAGCACTAGCAAACAGGCAAGAAGGAGGGGTGGAGGAACAATGGAGAGTAATCAAAACAGCCATCACAGAGGCAACAAACCTCTGTGTAAAGCAAATCAACAAAACACAACGAAGAAAAAAACCACTATGGTTCTCAAAAGAGGTGGCAGGGAAGGTTAAGGAGAAAAGGATAGCATTCAGGAAATATAAGGAAACACAGAAGGAGAAGGACAGAGAACTTTATCAGTTAAAGCAGAAAGAGGCTGGGAAGGCAGTCAGAATAGCAAAGGCCCAAACTGAGGAAAGGATAGCCAACTTTGTTAAGAAGGGGATAAGACCTTTTATAGGTACATTAGGGAGCGAAGAAAGACCAAAGGAGGGATACTGAGGCTTAATAAAGGGGAGGGAATGTGAGTAGAGGGTGACAATGAAAAAGCAGGGATACTGAACGAATATTTCTGCTTAGTATTCACAAAGGAAGAGGAGGGGGAGGTACCTAAACCAAACAAGAGAAAGACTCTGAAGACGAGGATCGATACCAGTCCATTTACAGAAGAAAGGGTTCTGAAAGAACTAATAAGATTGAAGGTAGACAAAGCAATGGGGCCTGATGGGATTCACCCAAGAATTCTAAAAGAACTAAGGGTAGAACTAATGACACCGCTGACTACTCTCTTTAACAAATCATGGGAGGATGGGGTGGTACCTGAGGACTGGAGGAGGCGGATGTGATTCCTCTTCACAAAGTGGGAGCAGGACAGGGCAGGAAACTACAGACCAGTTAGTTTGACCTCAGTGGTAGTAAAATGATGGAATCACTTCTGAAGGAAAAAATTGTTGAGTACCCTGAGGCCAGTGGAGCACAGGACCCAAGGCAGCATGGATTCATGATGGGAAGGTCGTGTCAGACGAATCTAATAGATTTCTTGACTGGGTGACCAAAGTAGTAGACCAGGGAGGGGCTGTGGACATGGCTTACCTAGATTTTAGCAAGGCATTTGATACAGTCCCACACAAAGATTAATACAAAGTTAGCCAGCCTTGGAGTGGGTCCCAAGGTGGTAGCCTGATAAAAATTGGCTAGACAACAGGACACAAAGGGTAGTAGTAAAATGGAGTCCACAGTGAAGAAAGGAGGGTTACTAGTGGGGTACCGCAGGGTTCAGTACTGGACCAGTCCTTTTAATGTCTTTATAAGTGACATTGCAGAGGAACTGGAAGGAAAGTATGTCTCTTTGCAGATGACACAAGATCTGCAACAGGGTTGATACACCAGATGGAGTGGAAAAGAGATGAAGGACTTGGCAAGGTTGGAGGAATGGTCAAATCTATGGCAGCTCAGATTCAATGCAGTAATGCACCTGGGAACAAAACCCAGGCAGAGAGTACACAATGGGGGTGAGATACTGACAACAGTAAAATGGAAAGGGACCTGGGGGTAATTATATCAGATGACCTAAAGGTGGCAAGCAATGTGAGAAGGCAGTAAGGAAGGCTGGGGGATACTGGGATGCATAGGGAGAGGCATCAATAGTAGAAACAGGAAGTTGTTATCCCTCTGTACAGACAGCTGGTGAGACCCCATCTGGAGTACTGTGTGCAGTTCTGGAGACCCCATCTCCATAAAGACATAGAACAGAGTGGAGGCTGTCCAGAGGGAGGGAACAAAATGGTGCAGGGTCTGCACCAGAAGACATATGAAGAAAGACTAAGGAGCTTAATATGTATACCCTTGAGGAAAGGAGGAGAGGGGACATGATAAAACTTTTCAAGTACCTTAAGGGAATCAACAAAGTCCAAGAGGGTGGCATCTTTCAGAAAAAGAGATGTGCAAGAACAAGGGGGCACAATTTGAAGATAGAGGGGGGATGGCTCAGAGGTAATGTGAGGAAGTATTTTTCACAGAGAGGGTTGTGGATGCATGGAACAGCCTCCCTGAGGAGGTCGTGAGTCAAGAACAGTGGGGGAATTCAAGAATGCATGGGACAGACATAAGGCAGTCCTAGTGGGGGGTAGGAGGAAGTAAGCTGTTGGTTAATTAGGATCTGTAGTTTATCTGTTAGGTAGGAAAATGGGCAGACTAGGTGGGCCAAGCGGTCCTTATCTGCCGTCAAATTCTATGTTTCTATGTTGCCCATCCAGTATTTTTTATGGTGTATAGTTATCATTTCGCCTGAACAAAACAGTTTTGATTTAAAATTATTCGATCGTCTCCCGTCGTACTGGCTGCTAGAACCTTGGTGTGGTTGCTGAGAGAGGTGATGCTTTGCTATTGGGTACATTTGCAGTGTGGGCAGGGTTACAAGCAAAAATATTTATGGCGCTAAACAAGATGCTCGCTGAACAAAGTTTGGCAATTTCACTTACCCACAAATTAATTCCCGGACAGAGAGGCAGAATGTAACAAGCAAAAAATTGTATTTAAATTCACTACAGTGACAGATAAATAATAAACTGCTCGCTTTTTTCGGCTCAGTAGAGGGACAGTTTTTGAAAAAAACGCCGACATTCTGATTCGCGCTGTTCTGTGAGGAGACACTAGTAGGCAGTTTGACTGAGGCACAGAGCAGCGCATGGAGCTCTAGAGCGTTTCAAGATGTTGTTGTACTACAGTGTGGTACAATCGCGTTCCATGAACTTTTGCACTGTGGTACTACAACATTTTGAAACGCTCTGAATTCTATGCACAATAGCCCCCTACTATACACTATAAGGTTTTATCCCCGTTCTTAACTGAGTTGGCTATCTTTTCCTCAGTTTGGGCCTTTGTTTCCTTATACTTCCTAAATGCTATCTTTTTCTCCCTAACCTTCACCGCCACCTCTTTTGAGAACCATGGTGGCTTTTTCTTTCATTTTGATTTGTTTATTTGCTTCACACAAAGGCTTGTTTAAAATGGGTTTTAAACATTATTTGAGAGGGATGCTCTCTGGAATTGTTGGAGAGTGCTCCAGACAACCCTCCAGGGAAGCAGTTCCACTTTCAGTTCACATGTCTGAGCTGTTACCTCAGGCAATTGCATTCCTCTTATTCACCAGGGCAGTGGAGGTAATACCATCATTAGAATGGAACAAAATTTCTACTTCAATACTTCCTTGTATCCAAGACATTCAGAGTCCTGCACCCCATTCTCAATCTCTGAAAACTGAATAAGTGCATGACTTGAGAAAAATTCAAGATGGTCTCCCTAGGATCCCTCCTTCCATACCAAAAACCCCAGACTGGCTAGCATCACTGGATATGCAAGACACATGCCCACACATAATGGTAAACCCTAGACACCACAAGTACCTATGGTCCTGTATGGGTGTTGGGAGCATTACCAAGTTGGAGTCCTTCCATTTGTGCTTTCCTCTGCACTTCATGATCTTCCAAGGACCAATCTTTGCCATTCATCACTGGTGGGTACTAGCCAAAGGTGCATTACTCCATGGGTGCATATAGCTTTAAGATTTTAGAGGTGGGGAGGTGATGTCAGGGATGGCACCGCTTATGAGGCCGACACATGACGTGGCACTAGCGGACTGGCCAGTAACCAATGCCAGCTCCCCAACCTCCTCAGATCTGTTTTTCCTGCTGCAGAGGCAGCATCACTTCGTGGGAGCAGCACAGAAAAAATTGTGCCAGTTCCGTTTGGCCATTTTTTGCTCAACATGATACATGATATTCGAGGCTATCAGTTATTCAGAACCGTTTTCTCACTGTTGCCACCTTTTTTTTCTCCTCTCCCTTTCAGTGCAGCGTTGAGTGCTTTTCCTGTTTTTTATTTTATATTCCATCAGTTGATGATGTACGGTTCGGGGCCTAAAATCTCTGGGAAGACCAAGGCAGGGGATTGCCCTTGTGCATCGGTGCCCCTGTGGCAATCCCATGACTGTAAAGGACCATCATGATCGCTGTTTCTCCTGCCTGGGTCCACAGCACGATATAGACTTGAGCAGCACCTGCTTTTCAGTGGATTTCCACACCCTTCAGATCCACATAATGAAGTTTCAGAGAGAGCGGCATCACACCTGGGATGCCAGGATCAGGTCCCTGGGCCCTTCCACTGGGCCTCTCCCCGGTACTTTGCGTACTGTACTGATGGAGAGCAGGCATCTGCCAGTCCTGGTCTTGCTGGGACTGGGGGCCTGCATGAGGGGTCAGGTGAACAGCTGGCCTCCTTCGGGGTGTCAAGTTGAGCATCTCTCGCAGTCAGGTGCCTTCTCGGAGGCCCAGGCTTCCCCAGCTGTGGGATCATAGCTACATGCTCGGCCTGCACCGGTGGACCCCTCAGCAGCACAGCGTGATGATGCTTTGGCTCCTGACACTGCCCCCAGTGCTGGTGAGCGAGGCTGCACTGGCTATGCGACAAGGTCCCCTTCTTCTGCTGTTCGTGGTCTTGGGAGAGGGAGGGTCCAGGGGGTTGCCCAGTTGGATAGCTCATTGATCTCATCCTCCAACTTGGGGGATGATCCTGACTGGCAGTCTGACTCCTCTGAGTCTCTGAACCCTTCTTGGCCTAGTTCCAGGCCTTTGCAGCCTGGGGAGCCCTGGAGCTCCCTTCCCGGCACCAGCCTTGGTGCCTATTCCAGCACCAGAGGGGATGGTGGTGCCAGGTCCGGTGCTGGGTTGGAATCCGGTGCCGCCCTCAGTGCTGGTCAGATTCTGGTGCCACTGTCAGTTCCATTTCTGACTCAGGAGCTCTTTGCGGTGCCAAGGTGTGTCCCGGTACTGTGGGCAGTGCCGCGTCCCGGTATCCTCCAGCTTTCTGACTCGCCCTTGGTCCTTAGGTCCTCTCTGAGGAGCAGGGCCATGTCTGGTGACATGGGGGTTGGGAGGTCAGGTCATACACAGCATTCCTTCCCTGGAGCTGGGCAAGCCTGGGGAGGAGCCGCAGTGCAGACTTAGGCCTTTCCTCTCCTAGGGATCTGACATACTCTGCAGTAGGTGGGGTAGAGGCCGCCCTGCGGGACGTGTATGACTTTTATCTCCTCACCTGGGGGTTCCTCCCAAGGGCCCCCACCCTGTTCACCCTGCCATGGTTAGGCATTCTGAGATGGCTGGGTTGCAAAGCCCCTCATTCCTGAAGCCCTCTCAGAGGTCCTAGTTTTGTCTGCCACAACCCTCCTTCTCTGCCTCCTCCCCCCCCCCAGGTTTTTTTGGTCCAGCTGGCTCCATGACCTGGGAAGAATTCAGGACTATGGTGAGTGCTTTTCCCAGATTCCTTAGGGCCCTGGATGAGGTTGTTTTTCAACCTGAACTCCCAGCACCGTCTTCCCCTGAGACAAGTTCTTCTTCCCCGTCTGCCTCCTCTGAGGAAGAGGATTCCTCAGTCCACTACTCCGCTGACACTGAACTCACTAGTTATCAGTGTTTCCTTGTGGGGATGCTAGAGGACGTGCATATCTCCCCTTTCGTAGCACACAACCCTGCTAGTGCAACTTTGTTCTTGCTGGGGAAGTATAGTTCGAACTCCATGATTATTCCACGGTGGCCCCAGCCATTTGCAGAGGCATTGCACAATGTCTGGCACCACCCCTCTGCCCCTTCTCCAGCCCTGAGGGACTGCCAGCAGAGGTACTGCACACCCACAGGGTCTCCTGGTGCCATGCCACACCACTCTTCGGGAGTGGAGCTCCTTGACCCCCTTCTGGGCATTGTTGCCCAAGGCATGACCCACCCCCACAGAGAATGACTCGGCTGAGTTCGATTGCTGCGGTAGAAGGCTGTGGTTGGTGGTGCACCTTTTGATCTGTATCACTTCATACTCGCGAAGCACGCTCAGGGAGCTCTATGCTAGATACATGTGGGGTTGGCGTTGGGGCAATTCCTGGCATCCATGTCTGATAGTGAAGCAACCCGGTGAGCCATTCACCTTTCCACCCAGGGCAGGAGCTAGTGAGACACCAGACAAGGGCGTCTTATGATGCTAGTGAGGTAGATTCATGGCTGGCAAGAACTGCTGTCTGCATTCGGCGGACAGCATGGCTTCACTTCTCGCAAATCTTCTTCGGAGGTATCTCACTCATCCGGTTACACCATAGGAACTTCACCGTCAGTGAAGCAGGATCCACACGGAAGATTTTCAGCAGTACAACTGGGGCCACCCACACTAACTTCATATGACAATGTCACCAACCCTATAAAGGCGTGAGTGGCCCTGCACCCTCCTCAGTTCTTTCCCACCATCGACTTGTTTGCACAAGCCTACGTTGAAACTCCAACGCAGTTTCGTGCCTTTTTTCGCCTACAGCTTTTTTCATTATATTACTTTTGAATCTCTTTTTAAAAGAGATGCCTTTCTTTTGTTTATGTTGAGAGTTAATCCTTTGACTTCTCTCTTCTGCGTCTCCCGCTGCTGAAAGAAGATTGCCTCCACAGACGAACACTCTCTCTATGTCTGCTCTTTTGGGCCTGATCACAAAGTCTCCGACTATGAACTCTGCCAGAAGTTTAATCAAACAACCCTCAGGTGACGCAAAAACGCTTTTAAAAATGACCTAATGGAGCAACAGGTAGCCAGTTCTGGGCAGGAGTCCTCCGGGGTCCCAGCCTCCCAGTTGCTGGCAGGTTCGTCAAGCTCCCAGGCCTCTAAGGCCAGAGACAAGTCCTCGAGGGGTAAAGTCACAAAAAGGACCAAGATTGGGACCACTCCCCTCCTGTAGCAGTCTCGCTTCATGACAGCCTCCTTTCCTTTATTCAGGGGTTCTTCATCGGCTGCGGCTGTTCCGATGCATAAGTCTGCTGTCCATGTCTCTGTGCCCACCAGACCCACACCAACAGTGCCTCTGTCCAATATTCAGGGTGGCCGGTTGTCGACCTCTGGGTCTTTGACCCCTTCTTCATCGACAGCTCTCCCGACAAGGCCTGATCCTACCCCAGGCCCTTAGGCTAGAGGCTCTTCGGATCCTCAGGGTCCCTCTGGTGGGTTGTCACTTCCTGCACTATTGCCCCCTCCATCAACGCAGTCTTCAGTGGTTGTCGACCTCAATGAGATTTTGCCTAAATTTACCTTGGTGATTGTTTACCAGCTTGATGCTTTAAGGCCTTCATCGCTGGCAATGGCAGCTTCATCATCGACTCCTCCTAGACAGCCGTGGGCTGCCTCCCGTGGGCCAACATCGGTGCCTCACATGTTGGACCTGGATCTGGAAGAAGTCAACGTTGAGGAGGAGTACCACTCTAATCTAATTCTTCCTGATGAGGAAGAAGAAGAGGAAGACCCCCTCTCTTCTGAAAGGTCCACTGCTTCCTCAGTCAGCGAGGATTCTTGTCAAGCCACCCCTAGGTTTCCTCCAGTGGCCCTCACCTTCTTCAGTATTATGAAGCAGCTGTCCTCAGCCTTGGTGTTTCACAGTGAGGAGGAGGATATCACCAGGAAGAACGTAGTGGATTTCCTGGAGATCCCAGAGTCTCCTCCCAAAATCATTCCTCCTAATGTCCCTGCTCTGAAAAATGCCACTACTGCAGCCTGGCACAGGTCTGTCATGGTGCCAGCAATGCCCTGTAGGGCAGATAAACTTTATCATGCCCCTTAGGGATTTCCACATTATGCTGGCCAGACTGAAACTGATTCAGTGGTCATAAAGGCAGCTCACGACAGGCCTAAGGCACCCAAGCACCTTACTTCCCCTCCCCCCTGACAAGGAGTCATGCAGGATTGACCTTAGGGGGTAAGACAGTTTATGCCTCCTCCACCCTAGAGCTGAGGATTCCAAATACTTGTCCCATATGGTAAAATACCAGAATACCAACTGGAAGAAGGGCAAGGACGATGCCCAGGCACTCCCAGAAGGTTCACAGAAGCAGGAGATTCTCAGATGTTTGCAGTCCGCTGAAGATGTTAGCAAGCACCTCCTGTGAGCCCTCTATGATATTTCGACACTGTTGCCAGGGCTGTTGCCACTGCATTTGCCTCCCTAGGCACTCCTAGGTGAGGGTCTCAGGCTTTGCTGCTGATGTTCAGCAGAAGGTGCTTAATTCCCCCTTCAGTGGGTCTAAGATTTTTGGTCCAGATGTCTAGGACATCATTAATGACCTGCAGGCATCTGGCAGGGCTCTTAAATCTGTCCACTCGCTCTACCACACGCAACCTAAGAGCAGACAGTGCCCTCCCTTTCGTAAGGCATCCAATTGGCCAGGAGCAGTCTCTCTGCTTCGAGGCAAATGCAGAGCCTCCACTGCCTTGCTCGCCTCCTCTACTGCTGGAGCCGTGGCCAAGCATCCCAGAGGTGATGGACCAGCCCCAGTGGCTGGATCCGCCTCTGCTTAACTCCTTACCAAACCCCGCTCTTCTGATTCCCGACGTAGTGGTGGTGGCCGGAGGTTGGTTTTCCCTCCATCTCAATCAATGGAGAACCAGTGCAGTGGATGCCTGGATTCCACAAATCATAGAAATGGATCACACTCTGGTGCTCACCAAGCAACCCCCAGAGACTCCCCCTCTGCCCTCCAACTACGCCCCGGCCCACCTGGCTGTTCTCTGTGAGTAGGTACAGTCTGTTCTGTGCAAACAAGTCATAGTGCCAGTGCCCAGGAGCCAGAGAAACGAGGGTTTTTTTTTCCTGATCCCCAAACAAACTGGAGATCTGAGGCCCATCTTAGACTTAAAGGACCTCAATCTGTATATCCAGTACAAAAAGTTTCGAATGGTAACTTTACCAGGTCTGATTCCCCTTCTCAAGCAAGGTGACTGGCTGTGTTCTCTGGACATGCAGGATGCATACCCGCACATCTCAGTATTTCCTCCTCACAGGAGATTCCTCCAATTTCTTTTTCTGCGTGAGCGTTACCAGTTCAAGGTGCTGTCCTTTGTCTTATCCTCTGCGCTGCGGGTCTTTAGCAAGTGCTTAGCAGCAGTAGATGTGGCCCTCAGAAGGGAGGGAGGGAATGTACAGTTTCCCTTATCTGGACAATTGGCTTCTAAAGGCCCCATCAAGAGAACTGCTCCTGGTGACCCTAGAGAGAACTGTCCAGTTCTTTCTCTCCCTAGGCATTAACGTCAGTCTGCTCAAGTCAGTCTTGGTTCTGTCCCAGAGGCTGCAGTACATAGGAGTGGTTCTAGTCTCTGCGCTGGGGAAGGCCTTTCTGCCTCAAGCCAGGGCAGAGTGCCTTACTGCCCAGGCTCAGGAGGTGGCCTAGAGTTCTTACATCCCTGCCAGGGTGTACCTGAGACTGTGGGGTTTGATGGTGGTTGCCTTGCCCATTGTTCCACTGGCCAGGCTCCACATGCGCAGTCTCCAGTGGCCTCTTCAGTTACAGTGGGACCAGCAAATGGATGATTTAAATGAGCTAGTGCTGGCCATTTCCCCAGTCCACAAATTGCTCCAGTGGTGGATCCCCTGAACCTGCTGCAAGGGGTCCCCTTCCAGATCTCCACCCCCCCAGCAGATCCTTACCACGGATGCCTCTGGTTTCAGCTGGGGGGCTCATCTGGGTCCCTTTCAAACTCGGGGTTCTTGGTCCCAGATCAAAACCTCCCTGCATATCAATGTCCTGGAGATGCGGGCAGTTCTATATATCATGCAAGATTGTCAGAGCCACCCTCTTCTGTGCCAGTTGCTAATTTAATCCGACAACCTCAGTGTAGTGTACTACATCAACAAACAGGGGGAACACATTCGTACCCCCTATACAGGGAGGTCATGAGAGTAATGGTATTGGGCATTAGACCACAGCCTGACATTCTCAGCGGTCCACGTCCCAGGAGTACTAACCACTTTGGCAGACAGCCTCAGCTGGACTCAGTCCAGCATGCTCCAGTGGGAACTTCTCTCATCTGTCGCAGAAGATCTAGTCAACCAATGAGGTCATCCAGAGTTGGACCTTTTTGCATCCCCACTCAATGCAAATTTCTGCTCGCTAGATCCAGGGCCTGGAGTTTTCTGGTGAGACGCATTGTTCCTGTCCTGGAGCGGGAGGTTTCTTTACGCCTTCCCCCTGGTTCCTCTAATTTAGAGGGTGCTGATCAAGCTGCAGATGGAGGCAGCCACCATGATCCTCGTAACTCCATTCTGGCCTTACCAGATATGGTTTCTTCTTCTATAGCAGCTGGCTGAGGAACCTCTGGTTCCTCTCCCCCTTTGCAGGAATCTGCTGACCCAGGATCAGGGGACCCTGATCCATCCCAACCTCAGGTCCCTCCATATGCACGCCTGGCTCCCGAGGACACAGCCATCACCAGATTTGGGGTTTCTAATAGAGTGGTGGATGTCCTAGTGGCCAACCAAAAGCCTTCCACCCGAGCCACTTATGCCATGAAGTGGAAGTTGTTTGCCATATGGGCTGCCAAGCATAATCTGGACCCTTTCACCTGTCTGGTGCACCAGATTCTGAACTACCTGGTCACTCTCTCTGACAGGTCTCCAGTACTCATCCCTCAAGGTGCACCTTTTGGTTATCTCAGCCTTTCATGAGCCCATGGGTGACCGTACCATAGCTCAGCTGGACGTCTCCTGTACCTTTTTGAGGGGCATCCTGCATCTGAACCCTCTAATCCATTACCCCATCCCGGCTTGGGATTTAAATTTTGTTTTAGAGAAGTTGACCCTGTCTCTCTTTGAGCCAGCCACAACTTGCAAGCTACGCTTCCTGTCCTGGAAAGCATTATTTTTAGTTGCTATTTCTTCTGCTCAAAGAATTTCAGAGCTTCAGGCCCTCTGGTGCAAGGAGCCTTATTTGATTTTTCACAAAGACAGGGTGTCTGCACACAAATCCTAAGTTTCTTCCTAAGGTGGTATCTGAATTTACACTGAACCAATCTATCCAGTTTCCTGATTATTTTTCAGAACGTGCCAATCCAGGGGAAGCACTGCTTCAAATGCTAGATGTGCAGAGAACTTTGAAATATTACCTGCTCCGAGCTAAGGGATCTAGAAAGTCAAAACAGTTTGTTTCTTTCATCCCAGGTAGAAAGGGCATTCAGGTTTCCAAACATTTGTCCAAATGGTTGGCTAACTGCATTGTGTTCTGCTACAAGAAGTATGGCAAGGAATTGCCTGGAACGGTCAAAGCTCATTCCACAAGAGGCATGACTACCTCTGTGTCTTGTTGCCAAGAGATCTCAGCCACTGACATTTGTGAGGCTACCACCTGGAGTACCATCCGCACTTTTACCAAGCACTACAGTCTGGACATTGCCTCTAGAGCTCGTGAAGGATTTGGCTGGGGAGTACTCCAAGGCCTCCCGTCTTAAGCTTAAGGTTGTCCTTCCTCCCAGACTGTTAGCACCTGTAACTTCTTGGGACTCATTCCTATGGTGTGACCTGATGACTGAGGTAGCCCCAAAGAAGATAGAACACTTACAGTATGTAAGAACTTACCGTAACACTAGATCTTTGAGGGGATCTCAGTCATCAGGTCTGTCTTCCTTTCCACCATCCCCCTTTTTGGGGGGCTCTTCACTGGAACTGGCTATCTGCTATATATAGCCTTCCTTTTTGGCCTGGGCACCCTCTCTCTCTCTCTCTCTCCTTTCAGTCCCCCATGGCTAGAGCTATGCTCCCTTTTCTCCAGGGGAAAGAACTTACATAGATACATAGATACATAGACAGTGTCGGCAGATAAGGGCCTATGGCCCACCCAGTCTGCCCATTTAAGTTTGTAAGTTCAGTTTATGTTTTCCAGGAAGTCTGTTGCCCCTTACCCCTGACCTCCAGAATTCCTTTATGTCTATCCCATGCATTCTTAAATCCCGTGATTGTTTCAGCCCCCACCACTTCCTCTGGCAGGGTGTTCCACTTGTCCACCACCGTTCTGTGAAGAAATTCTTCCCTCACGTTCCTCTGAATCGTCCTCCCTCCAACTTCATCCCATGCCCTCTAGTCCTGGAACATCTTTTTCGCTTAAAAATAGTGCATTCCTGCACCCTGTTCCTCCCTGTAAGATACTTGTATGTCTCTATCATATCCCTCTCCTCCTCTCCTCCAGGGAGTACATGTTAAGTGCCTTCAACCTGTCCTCATAGGACTTGTGATGCAATCCATGCACCATCTTTGTTGCCCTCCTCTGAACCTTCTCTACCCTGTCTATGTCCTTACGTAGGTAACTTAGGAGGGAACGGGGCCGCTCATGCCTTTATAGGGTTGGTGATGTCGTAACATGACACCGGCATGGGCGGCCCTAGTTGTACTGCTGAAAATCTTCCATGTGGATCCTGCTTCACTGATGGTGAAGTTCCTACGGTGTGACCTGATGACTGAGAGGCCCTCAAAGATCTACTTTTACGGTAAGTTCTTATATAACTGTTCTTTATCACCACTGGCCCAGCATAGGGTGATTGTCTCACTGTTCTGAGTAGCCCAGATCTTTCCCCCAGGGTCAGGCGTGACTTGCTGTGGCGACTTCCTCCTCCCAGGTCACAGAAGCATCCACCTGCCCCAACCAGTCTCGGGTCCCACCAGACCTGTAAGTGGCTTCTTCTTCTTGTGTTTCCCCCACAAGAGGATGGGGGAACAGCCATTTCCCTCAGGTGTGCCAGCACCACCTAGGGTGGTGACTTGGTACTCACCCACCAGTGATGAATTGGGAAGACTGATCCTGGGAAAATATGAAAATTACATACTCACCATAATTCTTGATCTTCCAGGATGTCTTCACCATTCATCACTCCTTCCCGCCCGCCTTCCCCTGATAGCCAGGCTTCTGGGCAGTGCCCCCCCCTTGCCTTCCCCCTTTTATATATCCTAAAAGGGGAGTACTAGTTGGCAGCTAGCACTTCTTGATGGAAATTCTTCCTCCTGCTCAGAAAAAAAAAGTTTTGGGGGGAAGGGGATATTTATATATATTAATACATCCATCTTCCCCACAGGACTTAGCTCCCTTGTTCCAAGGGGAAAGGCAACTGCTCCTGTCACTCTTGCCTTATTTCCTCCTTATTACCAAGAAGAGTTTCCTAACACTCGTCTGTATATTGTTATATAGACATGTGTGTCTGCTTTTCTGTGGACCTTTGGTTCTTGTTTAAAGAAAAGAAATATAGAGGAAAACCCTCCCCGAGTTTCCTTTCAGGAGAGAGACACCAAGAGGCATTCTTGTAGCCGCTGGAATTTTCCTTCTTCCCTTGTTATCTGGTCAGTTGAAGGAACACTGTTTGGCCTGTTAGGCTATTAGTCATCCCCTGGGGACAGAGGTGCACTAAATATGGGGTTGGGTACTTCAGTGTTTGTGCAGTTACCCATCGTCTTTTCAGAAGGCTTGTCTCACCCTACTGCAGATTATGCACTGTAGCCACTCAAGTTGGCTCCTTCCACAGACTTGTCTTAGAGAGGGAAAACTCCTTCTGTATTGTCCTCTTCTCTTGCAGAATCCCTGTTCTGATCTATTTCAAAGGTGCTTGTCTTCCTTTTGCTTCTGCAAAGTGGTTTGTCACCCTCTTCTGGATGTCCTGTGTTCTTTTGTCATGTGGGACAATTGAAGGTGACCTTCTCCTCGGAAGTGCTCCAGCTGGCAAGCCCTCGGCTTACAGGGCTCAAGCACTTTAGATCTTACTTCGAGAAACGGCTCTTGCAGCAGGTTACACCATTAGGACTGAAGCGGCAGGCGCCCAGGACCCCACGGAGAGGCCCTACAGCTAGCGGTATTCAGTGGGACGCCCCCCAACGTCAGGCATAGTACATGAGGCGGTCCCCAGAATCCTAGTTCTTTCCCACCGTTCGACTCACCAGCATCGGCCTCACGGTCCTACTCTAGCCCACAATGACTAAGAACTTCTCTCAATAGTTTTACCAAACTAATGTCGGCATCTCCAACTCCTTCTTCAGAGGGACACCCTTCCAAGTGTGCCTGTGGCAAACAGATCCCCTTCAAGGATCCTCATTTGTCCTGCCTACGGTGCTTGGGTCCGGACATCAAGGCCTGCTTCTTCTGTCAGGGGTTCAATAGCTGCACCAGGATCCACTGTCAGAAGGCACTTAAGGGGTACCTTTTGGAAGAAAAACTTAGCAGAATGGATAAGGAGCCTTCCTCCAGAGGTGAATCTTCCTCAAAAGCCCACAAACACTGGGACAAGCACTGGGAGAAGGCAAGGTCCAGATCCTCTAACCTGGCCTCGGACTCACGTAGCTCAGGCTCCACACGCTCTGACCGCTCTCCCTTCAGGGCTCATTCTCAGCCCCCTCCGGTCAAGGTTAAGGCTACAGGCGGTGCTTCAGCTTCGCTTCATCCCATAAAGACTTCAAGGCCTTCGGCTTCCTCCACTCCCTCCCGGGCCTCATTGAAGTCTTCTGACCATCATAAGTCTTCGTCTTCTGTCTGACGCCGGTACCCCGACTCCAGATCGGTCTCCCAGCCTCCCAGGGGTCCAGATCCCCCACCCAGGAAGACAAAAGACCTGACGTCCCTGAAGCGGGCAACAGACCCATTGTCGGCCAAGCACCCGATGTCGTCCAAGCACCCAAAGTCAGCCAGACGTTCGCCGGAGCCAAGGACATCGGCTAAACACCAGACGCCGGCCAGGTGTATGCCGGACCCGAAGATGTCGGCCTCACACTCGCCGGAGCCAAAGACTGCCCCGCCCGTCACCGGTGGACACCAGTCGCCGGGACTCCACGGAGGAGGACACGACATTGCCTGAGGACCAGGCAGGTGACACAGAGGACGCTGGGCTTCCAAGGGAACCTTCGCCCACCCTGAAGACACCTGTGGACCCGACGCCCGAACCCGGCGACAGACCACCGGCACCAGGCCCATCATCGGGCATGAACATTCAAGAGGTCAAGGATCTCATCACTTTCTGGTGGGACACAATCCGGAAAGATGTGATCCCCATGAAACCTCCTTTCCTCCTCCTCCTACTCCTTCACCTCCTACTCCACCACAGGGGCCAGCAGGATGACCACCAACCCCTAAGGAGCATACTCCACCTCCATTGGGGAAAATCTAAGGAACGAAGAAGGCCTCTCTTAAGAGCTCCCTCAGGGTCTCCCAGCCCCAAGCGACCCAAACGTCGTCAATACACTCCGTCAGGGGAGGATTCTAGATCGGCTACCTCTGAAATCTCCAGATCTCCTTCTCCACTCAGCATCCCATCGCCTGACCCACAACATCTACCCAGGTCACCTCCGGATGATCCCTCCTTCTCTGAGATTATGAGGCACATCCAGGAGAACATGGGATGGGATTCTGAAGATCTCGACCCCCGAGAGACAGCACCTTGCCCGTGACCTTCGGCAGAAAGATCCTAAGCCTGTGGTAGTACCACCCTTGGTGGACACTTTCGCGGACATCCCCAAAGCTGCGTGGAAGTGTCCGCATTCCACCTCTGCTGTGCTGGAGAAAGCTGACCGCCTGTACAAGGCTCCGGAAGAGGAACAGTACTTGGCACAACAACCTCTGGCTGACTCCCTGGTCATTACGGCCTCTCATGACGGGTCCCAACGACCGCAGCATATGCGCACACAGCCACCAGACCAGGAATCCAAACAGTTGGATGCCCTGGGGAGGCGCATGTATGTGGCTGCTACATGCTCCATCAGGTCCCTGAACTACCTATCTCACATGCTTCAGTTTCAGAATGCACTGTGGGAACAGGGTCTGGACCTCGTTGACAAATTACTGGATGCCGATCAGAAGGCAGAGCTCCTAAACCTCCTCCGCACATTGTCTGATGTGGGAACCCAAGTGCTACGAGCCGCATATGATTCTGCGGACTCATCTGCCAGAGCTGCAGCTTCGGGTGTCTTTCTCTGGAGAAACTCCTGGCTCCATGTCTCTGGCTTTACCCCAGATGTACAGAAAAACATTCTTGACGTCCCATACAATGGTGAAGTCCTGTTTGGTGAACACTCGGAGAAGGGTATCACCAAGCTCCAGGATGCTGGGAAGGCAGTTCGATCCATACAAGCCATGTACAGATCAAGGCCTGGTTCCTTTTGTAGGAACCAGAACCGTTTTCGTAGCCAGCAGCAACCATGTTCCGGCCAGCAACAAAGGAGCACTTTCCATCGTAAAGCCCAGGCTAAGTCTTCCCTAGGCAGAGGCCAGCGTTACACCAAACTGGCCCAGCCTGCAGGAACCAGTGCTGCCACAGCATGACTCCTTCCTGGCCCCCAACCCTCCTCTGGATCAACAGACACAAAAGGTTGGGGGTTGCATCGCTCGCCACTTTTTAGGGTGGCAGTTGATTACCGACGACCGGTGGGTTCTTCAAATGGTCAAGAGAGGTCACTTCATTTAATTTCTCGACCACCCACTGTCAAGACCTCCCCTGCTTTCCCGTTATTGAGGTCAGCACGCCCTGCTCATACAGCAGGAGGTGCTAGTGCTTCTCGGAAAAGAAGCTATAGAGCACGTACCGTGGAACCAGAGAGGTGCAGGTTATTATTCTCACTTCTTTCTGGTTCCCAAGAAGACAGGGGACCTCCATCCAGTACTGGATCTCAGCGACCTCAATGCTTTGGTCCTCTTCAAATGCTTCCGCATGGTGACCCTTCCAGGTCTAATACCCATGCTCAAGCAGGGCGCCTTCCTAGCGTCCTTGGACATGCAGGATGCTTACCTGCACATACCCATGGCTCAAGCGCACAGGAAGTTCTTGCGCTTCGAGTTTCAAGGTCACCATTATCAGTTTCGAGCCCTCCCTTTTGGACTGTCATCGGCACCACGAAGTGCATGGCGGTTGTAGCGGCGACTCTGAGGAGGCAAGGCCACTACGTGTTCCCCTACCTGGACGATTGGCTTCTCATGGTGCCCTATCGGGAGGCCCTGATGTCTGCCATTCATTGTACTTAGACTCTGTTCGAGACGTTGGGCATCATTATCAATCAGGAGAAGTCACGCCTGGTTCCGTCACAGATTCTGCAGTTCATAGGCGCAGTTCTGGACACCATCCAGGGTAAAGCTTTTCTACCCCGGAACCGAGCAGAACACATCAGATCCCTCATCAGGGACTTTTTGGCAAAGAGGACCATCCCAGACAGACTGGTCCTTTGCCTGCTCAGACATATGGCTGCGGCCATTGCAACAGTCCCGCTAGCCCGTCTCCACATGCAGGTGACCCAGTGGATGTTTCGGGTCCAATGGGATCAGAAGCAAGACCATCTGCAGCTTCCAATTCAGATCACCAGTGCCATAATCCGGGATAGGCAATGGTGACTAGATTCAAGGAACCTATTAGCGGGGGTCCCGTTCATCGCGCCGTCTCCGATTGTGACGCTCTCCACAAACACCTCAGGGCTCGGGTTGGGAGCACACCTCAATGGTGTCAGGTCTCAGGGCCTGTGGACAGCCCAAGAAGCTCATCTCCACATAAATATCCTGGAACTGAGAGCAGTTCTTTACACCCTGCAGGCTTTCCAGTCGGAGATCCCAACGGGTACTCCTCTGTTACAAACAGACAATTCCGCGGTGATGTAGTACCTCAACAAACAAGGAGGCACCCATTCCTACCCACTTTGCAGGGAGGCCATAAGGGTGTGGGATTGGGTTCTACAACATGGCACAAACCTCATTGCTGTTCATGTCCCAGGAATGGACAGCGTCATCGCAGACAGCCTGAGTCGCTCTCGGCCAGAGTCCATGAGTTGGAACTACTCCAGGAGGTAGTAGAGGATCTATTTCACAGATGGGGTACACCAGAGTTAGACCTCTTCGCGTCCCCACACAACGCAAAACTGCCCAATTTTTGCTTGCTAGATCCAGGGCCTGGTGTTTTCTGGCTAGACGCGTTGTCTGTTTGGGGTGAGTTTAGACTGGTGGAGGTGGCTGAGGTCATTGAGATTGCCTCCAAGCTTCGGCACACCTTTTGTGAACTGGACCCGGTGCCAACCCGTTTCTTAATGAGATGTGTTGACTCTGTTGGCCCAGTGTTTGCCTTGATTGTCCGGTGCTCCTTGTTGGAGGGGGTCTTTCCTGATATCTTGAAGGAGGCATTGGTGAGGCCCCTTCTGAAAAAAACATTGTTGGACCCTGATGTCAAGGCAAATTATTGTCCTATCTCCAATCTTCCATTTTTAGGTAAGATTGTTGAGAAGGTGGTGGCGCTTCAGCTTGAGGAGCATCTCGTGGCCCATAATCTTTATGAACCGTTCCAGTCTGGCATTTGTGCAAGGCATAGCACAGAAACTGCACTAGTTCGGGTGCACAATGACCTCCTAAGGGCTAGAGATCGAGGGGAGGGGACAATTCTTGTTCTCCTCGATCTCTCCTCAGCATTTGACACGGTGGACCATCGAGTGTTACTTGACCGCCTAAGGGAATTCTGTGGACTTGCCGGCTCTGTCATCCGCTGGTTTGAGTCTTTTTTATCTAACAGGAGGCAGAGGGTAGTGATGGGGAATTTCTCCTCCTTCCCTGACCACCTGTTGTGCGGAGTTCCCCAGGGTTCGGTCTTGTCACCGATGTTGTTTGCCATGTACATGCTACCCCAGGGAGTGCTCATTAGGAAGTACAGCTTGGGTTTTCACTGCTATGCTGATGATACCCAGCTGTACTTTTCCTTTGGCCCTGGAACATCTTGTGCAGTAGAAGTGCTTAACAGCTGCCTTGCTGAAATCAATGACTGGATTGCCTCCAGCTGGTTTCGACTTAATCCCAGTAAGACGGAGGTACTGGTGGTTGAGTCGAACAGAGGATGTGATAGGTTGGCCTCTGGTGCAGAGACAGGACTTTGCCTTGGCTCTGTACCATTGAAGACCTTCTACAGGATGCGTGATCTAGGTGTTATTCTTGACAGCGGTTTGACACTTGAATTTCAGGTGTCTTCCGTTGTACGTACTAGTTTTTATCATGTGAGGAATATCGCCAGGATCAAGCCCTTAGTTCCGCCTCTAGATCTCCCCACTTTGGTGCATGCCTTTGTGACGTCCAGGCTTGACTACTGTAATGCACTCTATCTTGGGGTCTCTGGGGGTACCCTGCGCCGACTGCAGTTGGTGCAGAATGCGGCGGCGAGGTTGTTGACAGGACAATCCAAATACTGTCATATTACCCCGGTGCTGCGTCATCTGCACTGGCTGCCAGTTAGGTGGAGGGTCCTCTTTAAGGTGGGTTTGCTCACCTTTAAGGTCCTACACGGCTTGGGCCCTGGCTACTTGAATGACCTTCTTACACCTGCTGTCTTGGTCCATTCTCTACGTTCCTCTTCTCAGGGCCTCCTTGCAATTCCCAGGACGAGGTTAAGAGCTGCAGGCGACAGAGCATTTAGTGTCACCGCTCCTGTCCTGTGGAATTCGCTTCCTTTAGTTGTTAGGGGGGCCCCGTCTGTTGAGGTTTTTAAGGTCCAACTCAAGTCATTTTTATATGATCAGGCATTCCTTGACTATGTTTTATAGCTTATATTGTCTAATTTTTAAGGTTTATTTTAGTTTTAGAGAATGAAACAAATTGTGCAGTAAATTATGCTTTAATTGTTTGGAGCTGTATATTTTATTGATTGTTATTGTGTTGTGTTTTTTTTATTTGATTGATGTATGGCACCCAGAGGCTCCGGGATGGGCGTCTTTTCAAATAAAATTTGCCTTCCCTTGTCCCTCTCCTGGGTGGGCAGATTCCTCTATGCCTTTCCCCCCTTCCCATTGATCCCGAGGGTCCTTTTGCAACTTCGCAGAGAGCAAGCAGCACTGATACTTATCACGCTGTTTTGGCCCACACAGATCTGGTTCCCTGTACTACATCAGCTGTCCCGGGACCCTCCAGTGCCTCTGCCAATCAGCTCTCACTTATTGTCTCAGGATGCGGGCTCCTTGGTCCATCCGGACTTTCGTTCGCTGAACCTGCACGCCTGGCTCCTAAAGACATAGCCATTATGCGATACAGGGTCTCACAAGAGGTAGCAGACGTTCTAGCGGCTGCTAGAAAACCGGCCACTCATGCTACTTACACCATGAAATGGTGCAGATTTTGCCTCTGGGCTCAGGCGCGGGGATTTTCGCCATTGGATTGTCCAGAAAGGTAGGTCCTGGACTACCTCCTGTCTCTTTTTCAGACAGGCTTGGCCTACTCCTCAATAAAAGTATACCTTTGTGCCATCTCAGCCTATCACACTCCTATAGGCCAACGTCCCATATCTCAGTTGGGCACAGCACGAGCCTTCCTGAGAGGTGTTCTCCACCTTAGACCTCTGATTAAGGATCCTATTTCACCATGGGATTTACCCTTTGTCCTGGAGCAGCTTACGCTGCCACCTTTTGAACCAGCCGCAGATTGTGAGCTACATCTCCTTACATGGAAGACATTGTTTTTAGTTGCCGTTACTTCGGGCAGAAGAATTTTAGAACTTCACGCACTGATGTGCAAAGAACCTTATTTGGTTTTTCACCAGGACGGGGTATCCCTAAGGACTAATCCGAAGTTTTTACCTAAGGTGGTCTCAGCTCTCACTCTTAATCAGGACATCGATCTACCAGTGTACTTTTCTAATATTCTAATTGAGGAGAGGCCCTGTTGCACACTTTAGATGTGCATAGGTGTCTTCGATACTACCTGACCAGAACCAAACACCACCGAAAATCTGACCAGCTTTTTGTCTCCTTTGCCCACAGGATGATGGAAGCTCCCGTGTCCAAACAATCGCTGTCCAGGTGGCTTATACATTGTGTCACGTTCTGGTACCAGAAGTGTAACAAACCTGTAGCGGGCTCGGTTAAGGGTCATTCCACAAGGGGGGTGGCTACCTCCTTTGCGGCCTTAAGGAACGTGTCCACCTCAGCCATCTGTGCAGCAGCTACTTGGAGCTCTGTGCACACCTTCATCAGGCATTATTGCTTGGACGTCGCATTGAGACGAAGAGCAGGTTTTGGTCTAGCAGTCCTTCAAGGACTCCTGTCCTAGGCTTCGATTCTACTAGTGCTTTCTACCTTCCCTCCTCCCAATGGTGAGGGATTTCCAGTATTGCTTAGGAATCAGTCCTAATGGTGTAACCAGCTGCAAGAGCTGTTTCTCGAAGTAAGATAGTACATTTGCGTAAGAACTTACCGTAACAGTAGATCTTCGAGAACAGCTCTTGCAGCAGGTACTCCCCCCCCCCCCACCATCCCCGCTGGAGGTAGACTTGTTCTGATATCCTTCTCCTAGGATCAGGTGTTCTCAACACCACTTGATTGTCATTTGATGGCAGATCCTCAGTCTCCTTTTCTGATGTCATCTAGCGGCCGGGAGTCTCCGTAGGGAAAACTGGGTTCTGGTGGACCTCCCCTTATGTGTACTATGCCTGGCCGTCGGGCGGGACCCGACATCGAGGCGGTCCCGCTGAATCTGCTAACTAGAAAATTTCCGTGGGGTCCTGGCGCCTGCAGGCTTCAGTCCTAATGGTGTAACCTGCTGTAAGAGCTGTTCTCGAAGATCTACTGTTATGGTAAGTTCTTACGTAACTGTACTTTCCCTTCTGGCCTCAGAGAAGTACTCTTCCCTGAACCCGGCCTTTAACTGTGCCTCCACAGCTCAGTTTTTCTGTCCCGTGGTTGCATTCCCCATAATTCAAACACCATGAAGTCTTGCTATATTATGAGTATATGCAGTTAGCCACAGCACTTGAACCGCCCCGGAGAGGAAAGAGTTAACTCCAGAGAGTCTGGAGTTCCACAGCGCGAGGGCGCTATACCAAAGCTCTATCTGGCCAGTTTCAACTGAAACTGTCAGATTCTTTACTCCGCTTCGCTGAACAGTCGCTCCGGAGATCAGCTCCTTCACATCGGTTCATTTCTCGGTTCAAGCGAGTATTTTCGGTTCATTTGAACCGGCCAAAAGTATTTATTTTACCGCATTTCGGTTAAAAGCTCTATCTGGTAAACCGTAAGTAGAAAATTTAAAGTCTGTGTGGAAATTCAATTATCGGTTCGGTTTTGAACCGATCGGTTTGCTTAATTTAACGTTTTAAAGTGTTGGTTGGGCTTTTAGAGTGCGGTTCCCGGTTCTTATCGGTTCTAAAAAAGCCTTGCTTTTAAAATAGGTTTTTTGAAATACCCGTGACACGGTTAGGAACCGATAAGGGTGTCTTGCCTGGCACTGCCATCAAAAGGGCAAGTTTTTGGTTAGGCTGGCATTAGGTCTGAGAAACCCAAAAGAAAAACCGGGCCCACTGGGTTTCAACACTGTGATGTCTGTGGGGAAGCCTTTGCCAAGGCTGACCCACACACCACTTAGATACATAGATACATACATAGACAGTGTCGGCAGATAAGGGCCTATGGCCCACCTAGTCTGCCCATTTGAGCTTGTAAGTTCAGTTTGTTTTCCTAGAAGTCTATTTCCCCTTACCCCTGACCTCTAGAATTCCTTTATGTCTATCCCATGCATTCTTAAATCCCGTGATTGTTTCAGCCCCCACCACTTCCTCTGGCAGGGTGTTCCACTTGTCCACCACCCGTTCTGTGAAGAAATTCTTTCTCATGTTTCCTCTGAATCGTCCTCCCTCCAACTTCATCCCATGCCCTCTAGTCCTGAAACATCTTTTTCGCTTAAAAATAGTGTTTTCCTGCACCCTGTTCCTCCCTGTAAGATACTTGTCTCTATCATATCCCTCTCTCCTCCTCTCTCCTCCAGGGAGTACATGTTCAGTTCCTTCAACCTGTCTTCATAGGACTTGTGATGCAATCCATGCACCATCTTTGTTGCCCTCCTCTGAACCTTCTCTACCCTGTCTATGTCCTTACGTAGGTATGGTCTCCAGAACTGTACACCGTACTCAGGTGGGGCCTCACTAGTGTCTTGTATAGCGGAATTATGACCTCCTTTTCCTGCTGGTGATGCCCTGCCTATACATCCCAGCATCCTATTTGCTTTACCTGATGCCTTGTCACACTGTTTCCCTACCTTGAGGTCATCAGAGATGACAACCCCAAGATCCCTTTCCTGCTTGGTGCATGCTATATCCTCACCCCCAACTGATATATATCGTGCCAGGGTTTTTGTGCCCCATATGCATTATCTTGCACTTCTTTGCATTGAATTTCAACTGCAAACCCCTTGACCATTCTTCAAGTTTCTGCAGGTCCCTTCTCATTCTGTCTACACCCACTGGTGTGTCTACTCTGTTACAGAGCTTTGTGTCATCAGCGAACAGTGAAATTCTGCCTTCTAGATCCTGTGCAATGTCACTGATGAAGATGTTGAATAGGACCGGTCCCAGCACTGATCCCTGTGGTACCCCACTGGTCACTCTTCCCTCTGTGGAGTGACAGCCATTTACCACCACCCTCTGTGTCCTGCCACCCAGCCAGTTACCTACCCACCACACTACTGTCCTGCCCACACCCATATTCCCCAGTTTGTGTAATAGTCTTCTATGTGGCACAGTGTCAAAGGCCTTGCTGAAGTCCAGATAAGCCATGTCCACTGCCCTCCCCTGATCCACGTCCCTAGTCACCCAGTCAAAAAATTCAATGAGGTTGGTCTGACATGACCTCCCCCTGGTGAAACCATGCTGCCTTGGGTCCTGTAGTCCATTGACAACCAGATGTTCCACCAATCTCTCCTTCAGTAGTGCTTCCATGATCTTTCCCACTACCGAGGTGAGGCTGACTGGTCTGTAGTTCCCTGCTTCCTCTTTGTTCCCACTTTTGTATAAGGGGACTACATCTGCTGTCCTCCAGTCTTTGGGTACCCTCCACTTATGTTTATTGTCTGGGGGCTGACCACCTCCTGTCAGACTGCCAGGTGTGTAAGAATTTCCCTGCAGCCACCCTGGAAAAGAGACTGGGCTGGCTCAGGGAAAGAGAGTCCAAGAAGTCCGCTGACCCAGATGGCCAGCCCGGTCCAGTACCCACTGGACCAGAGGGAGTGCCCTCTGACCAGGGCGAGACTTCCTCGGGCAAAAGGAAGGCTGGTTCAGGGGAACCAGTCTCAGTGAAAAAGACAAAGAAATCAGTAGGTTTGGAGTCCAAAATTGTCTCTCCAACTGCTGCAGAAATAGCTAAAAGCCATACAGATTGTCCAGTCACTGTCTCAGGGTCCTGCCGAACCACCTACAGTTGGTAAAAGGTTGGTTCGTTCAGTGCCAGTGGTTCAGGAGTATGATGTTGAGGAATTTTATGAACCACAGGAGGGGGAGGAGGAATTTGATCATTACATGTGTGGCTGGGAGGGTCTGGACGTGCCCATTGAACCGGACATTTCTCCAGACAGACCTTTAGAATCTCCTCCTATTCTGTCTGAGTCCCCTTCTCATTTTATGTTTTACAAAAAGGTTGCAGAAACCCTCCAGCTTCCTTTAGAGGAAGCTGTGGATGAGCAAGAGGAGCCTGATTATGTAGAAATGATGGATATACCTAGAGTCTAGGAGGTTGTCTATTCCTTTGCATAAGTCATTTAGGAAGCAAACAACAAAGATTTAAAAATCCTCATTCTGTCCCTCCTGTAGATAAAAATGGACAGAAG
Organism: Neoceratodus forsteri; assembly: GCA_016271365.2. NCBI lineage: Eukaryota > Metazoa > Chordata > Ceratodontiformes > Ceratodontidae > Neoceratodus > Neoceratodus forsteri. The sequence continues at coordinate 552,317,536 of CM057452.1, read as the reverse complement.
ATATACCTTGTCAGGCTCTGATACAGACTTCCTCACTGAGCAGTGTAGTCATGTAGGTGTGGTACAAGCTGCAGCCTGTGACAAGGCTAATATTCCTCTGGCCTCACATCCTCCTGATAAGGATTCCAGGAAGATTGATGCCATGGCAAAAACAGTATATGGCAGCTTTTTGGGACTCAGGCAGGCAAATTATATGGCTTAGTGGCTAGATATCAGAAATCTAGGTGGGACACAGTATTGCAGTTAGCCAAGCAGGCCCATGGCCAGCTGGCTAGTGAGTTGGAACAGGTGGCTGCTGATGGCATTGAAGCCTCTAAAGTTCAATTTCATACTGCTGTTGATGTTAATGATGTTTCTCTAGGGTCATGGCCACTTCTGTAGCTTTCCGTAGGGTTGGCATGGCTCAGATGCACTAATCTGTCCCAAGATACTCAGTCAAAGGCTATGGATTTTCCTTGTGGTAATTCTCTGTTTGGGGAACAAACAGAAACTATATGAAAAGATGGATGAATACAGAACTACCTACAAAAGTGCCCAGGCTAAGGAGAGGCATGCCACTCCACAGAGGCACGCTCCCAGAGGTAGGGCAGGCCTTTCCACAGGCCTTTTACCAATTTCAGGCCTCCTCTGCATTTGCACAGAGGGGTTTCTTTAGAGGCAGAGGTAGATGGGGCACAAGTAAACCGTCCCTCCCCTCAGCCTACACATTGCTGCAGGCACCCTGATGGGGTGCCCAGGGCCGATTCTCCTGGTACCAGTGGGGGCAGGTTGGTTTATTTCAGCCAGAACTGGGTGTCCCTAACTCGGACAGGTGGGTTCTGGAGGAATAGGCCAGGGTCTGGTTCTCAGCTTCAAACAGTTTCGAAGATGAGAGCCAGACATTTTCCACCTGCAAATCCTTCAGAAGCCCTTGCTTTGGAAGCAGAGGTTTCTTCTCTTTTGGACTGCAAAGCAGTAGAAAGGGTCCCTCCTTGCCATCAGGGCAAGGGGCTGTACTCAAGATACTTTCTTACCCCAAAAAAGACAGGAGAATGGCGGCCCATTTTAGATTTAAGGTACCTGAACAAGCATCTTTTGAAACCAAAGTTCAAAATGCTAACTCAGACAATGATTTTGCCCTCCCTGAGGCCAGGGGACTGGTTAGCTTCCCTGGACCTCAAGGATGCCTATTTTCATGTTCTGATCAGGCCTTCTCACTGAAAGTACCTCAGGTTCGAACTACCCTCAGGCCACTACCAGTTCAGGGCAATGCCCTTCGGTCTTACCTCTGCGCCAAGGGTATTCACGAAATGTCTAGCTGTGGTAGTGGCACATTTAAGAAGGCAAGGGATTGCTGTGTTTCCCTACCTGGACGACTGGCTCATAGTGGGTCAGTCCCCAGATCAGGTAAAATCCCACCTGCAAGTCACCCAGCAGCTTCTCACTTCCCTGGGATTCCTGCTGAATTTACCAAAGTCAGTTCTCGAATCAGTCCAGGTACTAACTTTCATAGGTGCAGAATTGAACACAAAGTTAGCCAGGGCATTTCTCCCCTCGGAAAGGGTAGACAGACTCATTGCCCTGGCATCCTCCTTTACCCTGCAGGTCTCTCGACCAGCAAGGCATTTTCTGCAACTCCTAGGGCACATGGCTGCTTCCACAGCTGTAGTGCAAGGAGCAAGATTCCAGATGAGGGACATTCAGTTCCATTTGAGGGCCTATTGGTCTCAAAAGAGGGACCCCTTTCCAAATTGGTTCCAGTGACCTAAACCCTGATCCTGGCCTTACACTGGTGGCAGGATCAAAGCAATCTAAAACAAGGGGTTCCTTTCATTCCGTTCCCTCCTCACCCTCACCACGGATGCTTCCCTGTTAGGGTGGGGAGCTCACTTGGGCGACCTGTCCACTCAGGGAGTGTGGTCTCCTCAGGAATCTCTGCTCCACATCAATCTTTTGGAACTCAGAGCTGTCTTTTTAGCTCTTCAGGCGTTTTCAGCTTCTGTCTAGAACAAAGTAGTTCAAGTCAGGACAGACAACACCACAACAATGTGGTACATCAACAAGCAAGGGGGCACTCGGTCATCAGCCTTGTGCACCGAAGCAATGAAGTTGTGGTCTCTGGCTTACTCCCTGAACACTTCCCTGATAGCAGTTCACCTTCCAGGGAAGGACAATGTCCTGGCGGATGCCCTCAGCAGGATTTCTCAGGGCCATCACGAATGGGCTCTGAATCCTCAGGTGCTGGGGTCAGTCTTTGCCAGATGGGGCACCCCTCAGATAGATCTTTTTGCAGCCCCAGACAACCACCAACTTCCTCTGTTTTGTTGCAGGCCTCCAGTGCTGGGATCAGTCCCCCTGGATGCCTTTCAGTTGGATTGGAAAGGGAAGTTCCTGTATGCCTTTCCCCCCTTTCCCCTTCTTTTCAGGGTACTAGTAAAAATCAGATCTCAGCCCTGCAAGGTAATTCTGATTGCTCCAGATTGAGCCAGACAGCCCTGGTACCCACTGCTTCTGTCCTTGACAGTCCACCTGCCCTGAGCTTGCCCAGAGTCCACGACTTACTGGCCTGTGCACAGGGAGAGTGTGGTATCCGGACCTCAAATCCCTCCATCTCAAGGCATGGCTCTTGAGGAGTTAGAATTTGCTGACTTACACCTTTCTCAAGGTGTTTTGATATTTTAAAGGCTTCAAGGAAGCTCTCCACTAGGCCACTTACATTCTAAGTGGAAAAGGTTTTCCATCTGGTGCTCTGGGAAGCAGATTATCCCAGAATCTGCTGATCTGCCCATTTTACTGGACTATTTGGTCCATTTAAATTCCTTTAGGCCTTAGGCCAGCTACCTTAAAGGTTCATCTGGCAGCTGTCTCTGCTTTTCTGTCAGCAGGGAAGCCTGCTTCCTTTTCTTCTCACCCTGTGCTTTCCAAGTTTTTTAAAGGGTTACTTCACACCAACCCTCCTTTTCGAGAACCAGCTCCCGCCTGGGACCTGAATGTTTGCATTGCTCAGTTAATGCAACCCCCCTTTGAGCCTCTGTCCTCAGCAGAGCTCAAGTTTCTGACTTGGAAAACTGTTTTCCTAGTGGCTATCACTTCTGCCAGATGCATAAGTGAACTACAGGCCCTGTCAGTTGAAGAAGATTTTATCTCTTTCCACAGAGATAAGGTAGTCCTCAGGACTAACAGAAAGTTTTTGCCTAAAGTGGTTTCAGATTTCCACCTGAACCAATCCATCTCTCTTCCAGTATTTTTCACTGAGCATTCTTCCTCAGGTGAGAGGAGTCTGCACAGCTTGGACGTCAAAAGAGCCTTGAGCTACTATTTGGAACGCACCAAGGGTCACAGGTTCGAATCCTCCAACTCTTCCTTACCTATGGCGAGGTTGGCAAGGAAACCTGCCACTAAGAGGACAATTGCAAGGTGGATTGTCTCTTGTATCCAATTTTGATATCAAAACTAGGTAGAGAACCCCCTCAGGACTGAGGGCTCACTCCACCAGGGGTACAGCTGCATCTCTAGCGGCTGCTAGAGATATTCCCATTCTGGAAATCTGTCAAGCTGCTACTTGGAAAACAGTTCACACTTTTACCAAGCATTATTCCCTGGATATTCAGTCCAGGAGAGATGCTCGTTTTGGCACAGCTGTGCTTCAGAGCCTATTTCCTAAGTAGGTTCTGACCCTCCTCCATGGAGGTACTGCTGTGTAATCTGCATATAGTCATAATATAGCAAGACTTCATGGTGTTTGAAGAAAAAATTACTCACCTTAGTAATTGCTTTTCTTCTCATGGAGTCTTGCTATATTATGACCACCCTCCCTCCTGCCCCTCTCAGAACTTCTACTTGGGTAGGGGTGGCAAATTAGTGCAAGCACTGTGTCATGCGATTTTAGTTCTTCCCTTCACCCCCTTTATTTAGGGTTAGGGAATTAGGTATTTCTGTTTTAAGTAATATGTTGGCCCCCTTCCTAGACTTGAGTCTTTGGGGAAGGGGGTCTAATAGTGCTTGTTAGGGAGAAACTAATAATACTATTATTCATTGTTATTATTATTATTATTGCTGTTTATATTGTTGTTTTATTGTTGTTATTCCTACTAGTAGGTAGCCACTTGGCTAGTGTAGAGCTTTCCACACAGACTTGTTGCTTAGTGTTAGCTTCAGAAGATCTGACAGTTTCATTTGAAACTGGCCAGATAGAGTTTTGTATAGCCTCGGCTGTGGAACTCAGACTCTCTGGAGTTAACTCTTTCCTCTCCGGGGCAGTTCAAGTGCTGTGGCTAACTGCATATAGTCATAATATAGCAAGACTCCATGAGAAGAAAAGCAATTACTAAGATGAGTAATTTTTTCGTATCAACCGTTCCTAGCCTTTAATGGGAACAAGTCAGCATCCCACACATGCCTCTGACTGAGATCCAGGGATCCTCTCAGTCAGTCAGTCTCTTTCTCTCTCTCTTCTCTCTCTCTCTCTCTCTCTCTCTCTGTTGGGCTGCACAATGGCTCTGGTTACCCCTGACCGTAGTTCCTTGTCTAGAGTTCTTGCCTCTTCCTCTTGGGCCAGCCTTTTATTTTTACATCTTTTCCTTTTCCCCATCCCTTGGGCTACCTTGCCCCACCCTTCTATTTCTCATTCTCTATTTCCTCTCTGGCAGACAGAACTGAGAAGGTTGGGGAACTGACGTCGGTTACTGTTCAGTCTGCGAGTGCCACGTCATGCGTTGGCCTCGTGGGTGGTGCTGTCCCCGACGTTGCCTCCCCTCCTCTATTATCTTAAAGCAGTATGCTCCTGTGGAGTCCTGTGCCTTCGGCTGGTACCCACCAGTGATGAATGGAAGATTAAGAATTACCATGAGTATTTAATTTTCATTTTTTGCAAAGTGTATCTCAGATCTTCCAAGAATCAGTCTTCTCCATAGATTACTACGTATGAGTCTGAGCTGGAAACAATAGAACTCCGAAGTAGGCAAAACTTTTCTGGTGGGAACTGGTGGCACTAGTATGCCACGTGCACATGTCACCGCATGTGCCCACTGATATACAGTGTCAGCAGTCCCCAGCTGCCTCAGTTCCTTTTTTTTCCATCGTTAACTGTACAGCGTCTCCTTCACTGTCTTCTTCAGGGTCAGAACTTCACCTTCCATACAACAACAGTGTTCAGTTCTTCGGTTACTATATATAATTTAGTGGAGTTTTTTGTTTTTATGTCAGTTTAGTTTAAAAAAAACCAAACAAAAAAATGACTGCAAGTTTCCTCACAGCTCTGCCTCCCAAGAATGGCCAATGCCATGGAAGGTAGGAAGCTAGAACAGGCAAATTGCTCCAGCAACAGAGCTGTTTCCGGCCACTACTCTTCTCTGTGTGAGTGCTCTGACAAGGGACAGTCCAGCTCCCAGGAGGAAGGACAGTCTTTCTGGTGTCACAAAAAGGTACTGTCATGGTTTCGCTCATGCTCTGTGCTGGGCCATGTGCACTATTCAGCCTCAACCTCTTCTCATCAAAAAACACAAAGAGAAGAAATGGCACCAGCTGAGGTGTACCTCTGGTCATTCTGCCAAGAGACAGTCAACAGCTGTAGGCCAGAGGTCCTCACCATTGTCCTCGATGACACCAAGCTTTCCAGGGCCTGCATTCCCATAGACTCCATCCCAGAATTTTCTGCTGTCCACTGGGGAGACTTTGTGATCAGTTTGGCTGCTTGGCAGCTCTTATAGAGCAATGGTTTCAGTGTATAAGTATGATGACCCTTTTGGTGGTTCTGGCTCTAGCCCCGGTTGTCTTCCAAACTTCGGGACCATTGCTTATGCCACCTTCATTGTTGTAAGTATTAGGTGTGCTGACTCCAACTTCGTTGCCAGGGTCATCAGTGACACTGTTATCTTCGACTCAGTCAAGACATGCCTTGGCGTCAGGGTCATTGTTGGTGTCACTGCCTACACCAACTCTACTTGTAGTGTTGCTGCCAGCCCCTCTGAAGACAGTGGTACCCATGATGCCATTGCCATTGGTGGATGGGTGAATGGTTGCATGGGCCATGCACCACTGTGTGCATTGATAAGAGCAGTGTTTGGAAAGCATTAAATAGCACTGTCTCAGCAGTCTTTAGCACTTCAAGAAACCTCTGCATGTATCACTGCACCTTTGCATGAGCACAGTGCTGTATTTTGCACATTTGTGCTATCCACTGAACACCCTGCATCGTGGCACTTAGAATACAGTGCTTGCCCCATTTGAAAGTCCTAGGGCTGGTTAGTGGGGGCATAACTAGCTGTCGGCCATGCAAACGAGCTCATGCTGGAAGTTGACTTTCTTTATTTTTAATAATTTAAGCTTAACCAGTTAGCACTTACCTAACCCAGCAGTTGCAGTTGTCGAGGTAGTACAAAATGAGAACCCTCATAACCCAACAACTGCATCCTTCTACTTCTAACTACTTCATTGTGCTGGAGCAGGCAGCAGGTGGCTGGCTCTGCAGCAGCAGCACCATCAAGGGAGCAGGCCCTGTCGATCAACACAGTAGATATTAAAAATTCTTTGCAGGTGATGAGCTGCTCATTACGTGCTATAGAAAGATACTCAGAGGACTTTTCTACCAGGATGTAACAAGTCAAGCAGTTAGTGGTAGCATGTTCCGAAATGGCAGAGTGGGCTGCGGCCCATGTTGAAAAGGTCTTAGTTGCAGCCACCAATATGTTTAGCAAAATGGTCATTTTGAGAAAGAGATTGGAGATTTCAAAGCTCACTATAAGGGACCTTAATGCGAGGCTTGTCAGGCTTCCCGAAGTTCAGGAGGGCACATATTCAGTTTAATTGCCACTATTTGACTGTATCAGCCATGTGTACAAGAGTAACCCCAGAAGGGCGCAACCAACCCATATCAGCCACGCACAGTGTTAATCATCTTTTTTTTATTTATTATACTTTTTCTATTCTGCCTAGCCATCTTCAGCCATCTTCTCTCAGCCCCATCACCTCCTGTCCCTGGGACATACCTTCCAACCAGTCAGAGCCCCATGGATTGCCCTGGTGAAGCCTCTCAGCAGGTGTTATAACTGGGTTGTAGTCAGGAGCCTGGTGAGCAGTGCGGGGCCTGTGCAGGAGAGGCAGTGTCATGCTGCTCCTCCCTTGAGCACTTCATGGGCTAGAACCAACTGGACGTCTGCATGTAAGTGTGCAGACGTACTGGCCAGAAAGTGCCCATCCACCCATCATAACTCTGCTGCTCTGCCGCCTGTAGTCACACAGGTGGCAATGTCATAGCAGACTAGCAGTCGTCCTTCCCTGGAGGAGGAGAGCATCCTGTGGGATTCTGAGTCCTCCGCCCAGTCGGCCTCTGATGACCCAGGCTTGGTTCCAAACCCAGGTCACCAGCATTGCGAGTGATAATGCTACCACTGTGCCAATGGGCTGGCTCAGTGTTAATCATCTTGGCTAGAGCAAGTCTGGCACATCAGATTCTAGCATCAGCATGTCGGGGTGCAGACCTTTCATCGGGGGACGTGGTGGTGCATCTCTTCCCAGAGCTGACTGTTTCCTCCCACAAGAGGCGCAAAGACTTTGACCTCCTTATGAACAGATTAAAGCTTTAAACATACCTTTTGCTTTACTGTTGCTGGTGAGATTGTGGGTGGTGACAGGTGGGCACACATGCATTTTTACAAACCTGTACAATGCAATTAAACTGGAGGACAAGTTGGAGTCTGAAAAATGTTGTCTAGATGCTGCAGAACCTTCTGAGGAGAGCAACGATTCTTAAAAGTACTGCATTGCGGCTTTCTCATTGCTCGCCGTGGATACTGGACACCCATCCCCTTCCCTAATGATCCTTCTATCCAATGTGTTTAGTGGGCTCAGTCAGGACAACTGGACTTGATTATTATAAACTTTGTTACTTTGAATACTATTTATCTGAGCCCACTTACCCTACAATGTACTCAAAATGGCATTTGTGCATGATGAAGATCTGAGACTCCTCGGAAGAGAAGAAAGGGGATGGGGCAGTGGCTGCCTGATGGTGCAGTAGGTGTTATAGTCAGGACAATGTCTGGCCTTGGCAGTCCTCTATGTGTTGAGAGTCTGAGTGATTATTTGCTGAGTTGCACTGTTTGGGACAGAGTTCTGACTGTTCATGATGTTTATATTCCTCCTTTACCTTGAGCTGCAGCATTCTATATCTTGTGGTAATCTGATTTTTTTTTTTTCATTACAATATGTGGCGGGGGGGGGGGGGCGGTTATTGACGGCACATTGCTTTCAGTTTGCTGCGGTAGTAGTGTGCCAAAGTGTACAGTAGCTATATCCATCCTTTGGATGAGACGTTAAACTGAGGTCCCATCTGCCTGTTCTGGTGGTTGTTCAGGTGGATGTTAAAGATCTCATGGCACTTCTCAAAAAGAGTTGACAAAGGTTCCTGGTGTCCTGGCTAAATTTCCTCCATTCACTAAAAAATACCACCAAGAGCTTAATCTGGTTCAATTTCATTTAGTTTGCATCTGTATCCCCCCAACCCCAGCCCCAGAGCGAGGCTGAAAATAGGCAGTATTATCTAGCCCTCCTTACCTAGTCAGCAGAAACTAAATCGACCTGAAAATAGGCATATAACTTGTCTAGTGTACTTACCTGATCAACAAAAGCTAAATAAATAAATATATGAACAGTACATGCACTTATTAGCTCAGTTTAATGTTGAATTACAATTTTGCTAGCAGTGTTTAGATAATCCTATGTTTCTATGATGGCATGTAGCCTAATCAAAGAACTTATTCCAATATACGGTATGTGTAATTTGTTTATACCCTACTCACGTAGTGACAGTGATACAACTTTCATGTAACAGTACCCTGGAATAATGCATGCATTCATTTTCTTGTATCAAGAAACAAAGGGTAAAGGATGTATAAGTAAACTTTTTATTGCGTTTAAATGATAAAATCAATAAAGTTTAAAAAAAAAACTATGGCCGGTTAACTTGATGCTGTTCATGTTAACACCATGCTAACTTTCTGAGTATGGGTGCCCTAACCTCTTCTGCTCAAAAATCTATCAATGGAATGCTGGGATGCTAGGGGGAAGGCATCTTTAAATAAAAAGATTCTAATTTCCAGGGCACCATGCACCTTGTAGAGTGGATGCACAGACCTGACTGGCTGTTCTTCTCCGTTAAAATAAAAAATGTTACTATGGTGAGTAACTGATCTTCCAGAACCAGTCTTCACCACTGAGTTTCATCAATGGGTTTTGAGCTGGAAGCACTAGGACTCTGCAGGAACCAGAACTTTTCAGGAGGGCCAGCATTTAGCATTTCTTTAGTTATGGTTATTATATTATAATGTTGGTTTTAAAATTCTTATTAGTATGTATATGTGTTATGTAAAATGCCTTGGTTTTGAAAGGCGCTATAGAAATAAAGTTGACTTGACTTGACACTGAGGTAGGCTGCATGTATTCGTGGCACTGTGAAAGCAGCTCGCGCTGTATGGCTTACCTCGGCACAGGCCATCAACTGCCTCAGTTCCTTTTTTGCCAACCATCGAGTGCGCTTCAGTATCAATGTCACTTGCTCACTGGGAGTCAGAACTTCACATCTATACGATAACAGCATTTGGTTCATTACATATAAGTGCTAAAATACTGTTTGTTATTTTTGGGCCAGTTTAGTTTACAAAAAAAAAAAAAGAAAAGAGAGAATTTTTGTGTCGGTTTCTCACAGCCCTAATGAACAAAGGTCGAGGATCATGGATGCCGACGGTGATGATAGGGAGCCTCTTCAGGCGTGCTGCTCAGGCAGCGGAGCTGTATCCAGTCTACCTCCCTCTTCAAGGGAGTTTTCTGATGATAGGCGGTCCTCTGCCTGGGAGGGAGGAAAGCCCTTCCTCAAACACAGAAAGAAGCAGGCCCGTTCTCGATCCTGGTTGGGAACCCGACGCTGCTGGATCTCAAGTTCTTCCTATCCTAGTAGATGGGGAAGAAACGGTACTGCTCGAGGTCACCCTCTAGTAGTTCTGCCACGAGGTCCTCAGCATCCAGGAGCAGGAGGCCCTCCCTAGCCCTGTCTGTATTCCTGATGGTTTCTGCTCTCAGATGTTCGAGGTCTCAGGACCGGAGCCCCTGTCTGTCTTCCAGTGGGCAATTTCATTACTGGGCAGCTCTTATGGAGCAGTGGATACAGTGCCCGACTTGCTTGCCCCTTCTAGTGGAGCTGGCTCCAGGCCCCATGAGACCTGGGGTGTTGGAGCCACATTTGGGACACTCTAGCCAGGTAAACCGTTTGGCTCTGGCAGTGGCCTCTGAGCCCTTGTCGGTGACTGTGCCACCAACGCCTGTTCCATTGGCCGCACCCCCTTCCAGTGTCACTGTCTTGGGACCAGCCCTGGTACATTTTCCGGTCTCTTCCGGGTGCTGGCTGGACCTCTGATGCCATGGGTGGTGCCAGGATCATGTTCTTCGGGACCTGTTTCGGCGCTGTTCCCCGTATCACACCTGGTGCTGCCTCTGGCACCAAGAGATTCTTCAGCACCAGGCTATCTGTCTGGCGACATCTCCTCTTTTGCCAACACCAGCTCCTTATTTTCCAGCACTGGCTCCCTCTTTGATGGTGTCGCCTGTCACTCTGACTCCCAGATCAGGGCTAGGCATTTCGAGGTCCATCCCCCACCCAGACCCTCTTTCCAGAGAGGAGCTGGAGAGTGATGTGTCTGGCCCCGGCCTCAACATTCCGAAGCAACGATGAAGACTCCTTTTACAGCCTGGATACTTCAATCCCAGGCTCCTCTCCCGTGCCACAGGAGGATCTTTCTTTCTTTCCAGGCGTTACTTCACAGTATGTATGCAGCCCTTGTTTTTGAACCTTCTGCAACTGACCCAGGTAAATGTCTCCATCTGGAGTGGCTCAATGTTTCCACTATGCCAGTCAGCCTTAAACCTCCTTACTCCCCTTGCATTTGAGACCCTCTTTGATGCAGTGTGGGCCAGGCCTGCATCTATTCCCTCTGTCTGTTGGCAGATAGACTGTAAGTATGATGCTCCTAAGGACAGACCTATTCTGGCTTCCCAGCCTATTACTGACAAGAGTGTCATTCTGGCTGAGAATGACAAGACCATTCTTCCTCAGGAAGTTACAGCACATCCCATCAATAAAGGGTCTCGTAAGCTAGACATGACGGAGAAAAGAGCTTTCACTGCAGCTACCCTTTGCATGGGAATAGCTAGCTACCAGGGACATTTCTCCAAGTACGAATTTGCCTTTTGGACCTCTCTCAGATCTCTCATGGAGACCTTGCCAGAATTAGAGGCTAAACAGAAAATACTTCAGACTGTTACTCATGGCATTGAGTCAAACAGTCATCAGCTGAAGGCAGCTATGGACGCATCCGACACTGCCTCACTCTGCTGCTGCAGGAATCTGCATCAGGAGGCACCCCTGGCTTCAGTCTTCTGGCTTTTCGATCGATGTCCAGCAGCAGGCCATGAACATGCCCTTCAACGGCTCCTACCTCTTCAGTCAACAGGTGGAACAGTCCCTAGATGCCTTTCAGAAGACTAGAATGGCCATTAAGACTTCTCAGCCTGTCCCTTCTCACCCCCACAGGGGAAAGGGGCAAGTCTTATACCGCTATAAGTAGTCCTTTTGTGGCAAAGGCAAAGGAGCCCAAGTCAAGTCCCAGCCTCCCCAGCCACAAAAGAAAGCACAACCCAAGGCACAGACCCCAAAGGTGCCTAGTGCCACTCTCTGAAATTCTGCCCCTAGTCCTGCCTCAGCTGCCTGAGGCAGACCTCTCCTCTCCATGGGGGGGGGTTCTGACTCACTTTTACTGTCAGTGGGAATCCATCACCACAGACAAGTGGGTTTTAAGGATCATCCAGGAGGGGTACTCACTGGATTTCTCAGAGCTCCCTCCAGATCATCCTCCCAGAAAGCAACACCCCCTTTCAGCTCCCATATCAGACCTTCTCGCAAAGGAGATTTGCAGGCCTCTTGAGCAACAGGGCAGTAGAAGTAGTGCCAGAGGTGGAGCACAATACAGGCTTCTACTCCCATTTCTTTCTCATTCCAAAGAAGTCAGAGAGCATGCTCCCCATCCTCGACCTCAGAGAACTGAACAAGTTCACACACCAGGAGAAGTTCAAAATGGTCTCCCTAGGGATCCTGCTGTCACTTCTCAAGTTGCAGGGCTGGTTGGCTCCTTTGGACATGCAGGATGCCTATCAGCATATCCTGGTCCACCCCAGCCACCAAAGATGCCTTTGTTTTGTGGCGTTGGGCCAGCATTACCAATTCCGGGTCCTGCCCTTTGGACTATCCTCGGCACCTCAAGTCTTTACAGAGTGCTTTGCGGTTCTCATGGCGCATCTTTGAAAACTTGGACTCCAGGATCTTCCTAGACTAAAAGTCTCCACCACTCATTCACACTAGTGGGACTACGCCGGAGGCACTAGGACCCAGCGGGAGCCAAAAATCTTCAGGAGGGCCGGCGCCAAGGTAGGACTGCACATGCATGGCACCACAAGACTGGCTCACGCTGTACAGGCTGTCTTGGCGTCGACCCTCCAACAGCCTCAGTTCCTTTTTTCCCCACCGTGGAATATGCTTCAGTGACGATGTCGCTCGTTCATCGGAGTCAAATCTTCATGTCTATATGACAGCAGCTTTTTAGTGTTTTAGTGCTGTTTATTTAAAAAATTTTTTTTTTAAAGTGAAGTAATGAAGAAAAGGAGTCTTCTTCAGCATGCCATCAACAGAGTTGACTATGAATGGTGACAGTAGGGAGACTTTGCTTGAAAGCTGTTTTGGCAGCAGGGCTGGGTCCGGTCCGCCACCCTCTTCTGAGGGGGGGGGGTCTGACTATGGGCATTCCGGTGCTCAGGAGGAGGGGTGGTCCTCCTGGAAGCACAGAAAGAAGCGGGCCCATTCACAATCCCAGTTGGGGGCTCGGCACCACTTGACCTCAAGCTCTGCTTCCTCCCACCAGTCAAAGAAGAAGAGGTACTGCTCAAGGTTGCCCTCTGGTACATCTGCACCGAGATCGTCAGTAGCAGGGGATGGAAGGCCGACCCCGGTTCTGTTGGGGTCACCTGTGGCTTCAGGTCCCTAGCGGCTGCGGTCCTCGGCTCAGGAGTCCCTCCCTGCCCCCTGGGTGGGGTCTTCCAGGGAGCAGTTTCATTATTGGGCCACTCTTATGGAGCAGTGGGTTTGATATTTGTCCCAACTGCCTTGCCTGCGCTTTCGATCCTGCACCGCGGGCTAGGGCCGTTAGTCCCGTGGTTGGAGCGGTTGGGTCAACTTAATCCTGTGACGCCTTCTTCAGTGCCATCGACGCCACTCCTTTGTGCCTTTCCCCCTCACATGGCTGCGGCTCGGGGGCCCGCACAGATACTGCATTCTCCCCCTACCCCTCTTCACACTTTAATGTCTCCAGTGGTGTTGTGGCCTTCAGGAGTCCCAATGTTGGGGTGGGGAACTCCAGGCCCTTGTGGTGCATACGGCTCTGGCTATGGCAACGGTGCCATTACTGCATGTGGTGCCAGCACCGTTTTTGGCATCGGCTTCGACTCTGGTGCAGAGGTTCTCTACTCCAATTCCAGCAGTGGCACCTCCGGCTCTTCCCCCTCTTTTCCTACCTTTGCTATCCCTTCTGGGGAAGAGGGGGACTGTGATTAGTCTGATCCTGATCTGCACCTGACATATGACGTGCACGAGGACCCGTTTTATGGGATAGAGAGTACGCTCTCTACTTCAGCTGAGCCTTTGGTCAAAGACCTTTCATTTAAATCTCTGCTGAAGAATATGAATTCCACCCTGGCTCTCCATACTTCTGAGGTGGACCCTGGGAAGCTTTTGTGGCTGCAATACCTGTATGTTCCTGAAATTTCTGTGAACCTGGCATCGCCAGTGCAGCCCTCTTTTGAGACTCTTTCAGAAGCGGTGTGGGACAGACTGGTGCTCATTCCTTCCATGACTAAGTCTATAGATAGGAAGTACATTCCCCCTAAGAACAGGCCAATCCTTTCTTCTCAAGCCTTCGCAGATGCCCTGGTGGTTGTTGCAGAAAACAACAAAGCCGTGGTCCCTCAGGAATCCATGGCTCATCCGGTGAATAAAGAATCTTGTAAAATAGACATTCTGGAGAAACAAGTGTTTGCTGCTGCTACCTTGGGCATGCGCATAGCTAGTTACCAGGGCCATTTCTCTCAGTATGAGTATACCCTCTGGCATTCGCTCAAGGCAACGGTCGAGAGCCTCCTGGAATTGGACACTAACGCAGAGCTTCTACAGACCATTACCAGATGCATAGAGTCCAACAGTCAGCAACTGAAAGCTGCTATGGACACCTTTGACACTGCCTCTAGGGCAGCAGCGGCCGGGATTTGTACCCATTGATATTCCAGGCTAAGGACTTCAGGCTTCACAAATGATGCTCAGCTGAGTCATGAATTTTCCCTTTTGATGATGTTTCTCTGTTTGGCCTACAAGTAGAGCAGGCACTACAGGCCACTCAGAAGACCAGGACTGCTATTAAGACTGCCAGACCGGCTCCTGCCACCCCTCAGAGGGGCAGAAGCCACCAACAGTTTCACAACAGACAGTTCTTTCGAGGTAAATGCTGAGGAGCTTTTAATAAGAGCCAGACTCCTCAGCCATAAAAGAAAAGGCAGCAGAAGGCACAGGACCGAAGGCGCCCAGTGCCACCCTCTGAAGACCCGACCCATGTCCCACCTCAGGTGCCCAAAGGGGACTCCTTTTCAGCGGTAGGGGGTTGTCTGACTCAGTTTTACATCCAGTGGAAGTCTGTCCCAATGGACAGATGGGTCCTCAGGATAATTCGAGAGGGATACTCTCTCAATTTCTCAGAGACTCTCCTGGATCGACCACCCAAACGACAGCCCAAGCTGTCTACCACTCAGTCAGACCTCCTTGCTTCCGAAATTCAGGGCCTTCTGAACAACAGGGCAGTAGAAGTGGTTCTGCAGGCAGAATGGAACACAGGTTTCTACTCCCGTTACTTCCTAGTTCCAAAGAAAACAGGCGGTATGTGCCCTATTGTAGGCCTAAGGAAATTGAACAAATACTTGTTCAAAGAGAAATTCAAGATGATCTGGCTGGGAACGCTACTGCCTCTTGTTCATCAAAACAACTGGTTGACATCTCTGGGCGTGCAGAATGCCTACCAGCACGTCCAGTGCACCCAAGCCACCACAAGTACCTACGCTTTGTGGCTCTGGGTCAGCACTATCAATTCAGAGTCCTGCCCTTTGGGCTTTCCTTGGCGCCACAAGTCTTTACAAAGTGCTTTACGGTACTCACAGCGCCTCTCCGAAAACTCGGCATTCAGGTGTACCCGTACCAGGATGATTGGCTCCTAGTGAGCCCTTCTAGGCAGGGGACACAGGAAGCGGTCTCTACAGCTTCCAAGTTCCTCACATCCATGGGAATACTGCTGAACCTGGAAAAATTGCAGCTTCAGCCCTCCCAACACTTCTCTTCA
The DNA here is from genome assembly GCA_016271365.2 of Neoceratodus forsteri. Lineage (NCBI taxonomy): Eukaryota > Metazoa > Chordata > Ceratodontiformes > Ceratodontidae > Neoceratodus > Neoceratodus forsteri. The sequence goes on along the minus strand of CM057452.1, from coordinate 552,302,081 downwards.
TAGGAGCTTTCCTGGACACCTCCAGAGCAAGAGCTTTCCTTCCAGAGGACAGGAGGAATGATATTCTCCAGGTGGCTTGCTTCATCAAGCAGAACAACTCTGTTCGAGCTCTCTTGATGCAGCAAATGCTAGGTCTCATGGCATTGTCCATCTTCACGGTACCCCTAGCCTGCTTACACATGAGAACCACACAATGAATGCTCAGCACTCAGTGGTTTCCAACCACACATCCATAATCCTTCCATGTCAAGGTAACAGAGCCTGTAATGAGGTCTCTCACCTGGTGGACTCAGGAGGACAACCTCCTCCAAGGTTTCCCCTTTATCCCACTGGAGACGCAGATCACCATCACCATGGATGCATCTCTGACCAGTTGGGGAGCTCATTGTCAGGACCTCTGCACTCGGGGTCTGTGGAGCCAGGAGTCCCATCTACAGTACATATAAATGTCCTGGAGATGAGAGCTGTCCTGTACACTATCTGAGCCCATAAGGATGTCCTCTGTCACAAAATAATACTTCTTCAGATGGACAACAAAGCTGTGTTGTACTACATCAGCAAGCAGGGTGGAGGGCAGGCCCGGTGGTGCTGAGGGTTGAGGCGCTGGGCACCACACCTTGCACTATGCCGGTGACCCAGGTTCAGGAGCGAGCTCTCGGGTGCTGGGGGTCGGCGGGGGGAGGGTTGAGGATCAAGTGCCTTTGTGGTGCTCTCCTCCTCGGGAGGGGTGGGTTGGAGACGACTCAGCATGCCAGCAGCCCCAGTGGAGATGGGGGGCACTGCAGCAAGCCGGTCAGCACATTACTAGCATGGCCGACGCAGACAGGGTTGCCGTGCGCCAGTGCATGCGCCATGCGTGGGGGGGGAGCTCAAGTCCTAGAAAACCCTCCACCGGCTGGATAGGCGATGGCCTCACAGTGCCTGCCTCCACACATCTGTAACCTGACCTCCTCCTCTGCCCCTTGAACTCCCCGTGGACCTAGGGGCTGGGGGTCCCATGAGGAGAGCTAACGACTTTGAGGAGGTTGGGGGTCTCAGTGGGCGGTAGAGTGGCAGGCGAGCTGGCAGCCTGAGAGAGTTCTAGTCCGGTTGGGCGCTATAAAGAGATAAAAAAAAAAAGCAAGCAGGGTGGAGCGCACTCTTACCCTCTCTGCATAGAAGCCATGAGAGTGTGGGAGTGGCATCTCGAACACGAGGCCCTGATCCAGGCAGTCTACCTGCTGGGAATCCAGAATGGCCTGTCGGACCGCTTCAGCATAACGGAGGCAGATCCACACAAGTGGTCACTTGACTCAAACGTCGTGCAGTCACTATTCGAAGAGTGGGGCACTCCAGACCTGGACCTTTTTGCATCCCCACTCAATGCAAAACTGCCTCTATTCTGCTCCAGAAATCCAGAACCTAGCTCTTTCTGTCAGGAGGCATTCAGACTGCAGTGGACAAGATGCTTTATGTACGCATTTCTTCCTCTTCCCTTAATTCAGAGGGTGCTGCTCAAATCAGAGACACGGGGGGGCAGCATGATTCTCATCGCCCCATACTGGCCTCATCAGATATGGTTTCTGTTAATCAACGGATTGTTGGAAGCCTCTCTGAGACAACTTCCCCTACAGATGGATCTCCTAACACAAGGTCTGGTGGTCCATCCCAACCTGCGATCCCTTCATCTCCATGCCTGGCTCCTGAGGAGATAGAAGTGGGTAGGTTTAACGTCTCAGAGAATCTCAGAAATCCTCTTAGTCACATGCAAGCCATCCACTAGGAAGACTTACACGGCAAAGTGGAAGTGGTTTTCCATTTGTTGTGCAAAGTCTGCCCTGGACCCCTTTGTTTGCCCACCAAGTAAGGTGTTAAAGTACCTCCTAGACCTGTCAGATGTAGGACTGCAATACTCGACAGTAAAGGAGCACTTCTGCACAATCTCTGCCTATCACAAGCCAGTACAGAATATGTCGGTGGCTCAGTTACCACTAGTCAAGAGATTTCTTACTGATCGGCGGGTCTGGGGAGAGGGGGAGGCATCACTGGCAGGAGGGGGGAAGGCTAAGCAGGGGGATGAGGTAGCAGAGGTGGAAATCACAGCAGAGAGAGTGAGGGAAGCCCTCAGATCCCTTAAGACGGAGAAAGCACCGGGGCCGGATAAATTACATCCCAGAGAGCTGAAGGAACTGGCGGATGTCCTGGTGAAACCCCTGGCGGAGCTTTTCACCATCTCTCTGAGGACAGGGTGGGTGCCCCAGGACTGGAAGGTGGCACATATAGTGCTTATCCACAAGGGGGGATCAAGGGAGATGGCAGAGAACTACAGGCCTGTCAGTCTGACATCAGTGGTGGGCAAGGTGATGGAGGGCATTGTCAAGGAGAGGCTGGGGGGGACCTGGAAAAGTCAGGGTGCCTGGACGATAGACAGCATGGATTCATCGCGGAGAAATCATGTCAGACAAACCTTGTGGAGTTCTATGACTGGGTAACGAGTGCCTTGGACCTGGGTAGACCAGTGGACGTCCTCTTTCTAGATTTCAGCAAGGCATTTGACTCTCTTCCTCATGGGGGCCTGTTGGATAAGCTGGGAGAAAGGGGGGTGGGGAACAAGATGATCAGATGGATAGGCAGTTGGCTCCAGGACCGGACCTAGAGGGTCGTAGTGGGTGGAATAGTCTCATCCCCAAGGAGGGTCATTAGTGGGGTCCCGCAGGGATCAGTCCTTGGGCCCCTCCTGTTCAACGCCTACGTCTCTGATATAAGGACAGGTATCAGGAGTGAGATGAGTTTCTTTGCGGATGACTCAAAACTGGGGGCGGTGGTGGATGGGGAGGAGGGGAGGGTGGCCCTACAGGGGGACCTGGAGGCTCTGGAAAGATGGTCTAGAAAGTGGAAGCTGAGGTTCAATGCAGGGAAATGCAAGGTACTGCACCTGGGGGCCAGAAATCCAGGCCAAGTGTACACCCTGGGGAGGGAATGCTACAAGTCTCAGTGGCTGAGAGCAACCTGGGGGTGGTGGTGGATGTCAAGATGAACAACTCGGAGACTTGTAGGAGGGCAGCAGCCAAGGCCAACAGGATGCTGGGATGCATCGCTAGGGGGCTCACCTCCAGAAGGAGGGAAGTGATACTCCCTCTGTATAACTGCTTGGTGAGGCCGCACCTTGAGTACTGCGTGCAGTTTTGGAGGCCACACTTAAAGAGGGACATTAAACTCCTGGAGAGGTTCTAGAGGAGGGCAACGAAAATTATTTGGGGCTTGGGGGACAGGACCTATGGGGAGAGGCTCGAAGAGCTAAATATGTACACATTGGAAAAGAGAAGGGACCGGGGGGACATGATAGAGGTCTTCAGGTACATGAAGGGGGTAAATAGGAGAGGAGCAGTCAGGGTGCTTTGAAGGAAGGAGGGGGCAACTAGAGGGCATGGGTGGAAGGTGGAGGGAAGATTCAGGGGAGAAAGGAGGAGGTGCTACTTCACTGAAAGGGTGGTGGAGCCATGGAATGTGCTGCCCAGGGGGCTGGTGGAGGCAGAGACGGCAGAGGGGTTCAAGAGGGGGTGGGACAGGTACAGGGAAAGGGTTCTGGAAGCAAAACCCAGTGCAGCGAGAATATCCGGAACTGGGAAAGGAGAAGCCAGAGAGGGCGAGAGGGGCAGCAAGGTCAGCTCCCAGGGTGGGGGCTGACCAAACGAGCAGACACGAAAGACTGTTAGGCCTATTCTGCTGTCATTTTAGTATGTTAGTAGTATGTTAGTATCCTGCACACTAGGCCTCCAGTCAGGAGACCAGTGGCTGCATGGGATATCAGTCTTTTGCTAGACATGCTCACCTGTAAACCTTTTGAGCCAAAAGCAACCTGTGACTTGAAGTATCTGACCTAGAAGGCAGCCTTCCTAGTGGCCATTGCCTCTGCTAGCAGGGTTTTTGAAATACATGCCCTGGTCACAGACCCCTCCTACACAGTGTTTTACAAGGGCAAGGTGGTTCTCAGAACTCACCCTAAATTCCTACCCAGGGTGGTCTCGGAATTTCACCTTAACCAGACCTTGATCCTTCTGACCTACAGTACTTTGCAAATTTCCAGAATGAAGGGGAGCGCGTCCTTCACTCTCTAGATGTCAAAAGGGTTTTGCGATTGTACATTGACAGAATGAAGGAGATTCGCAAATCCAAACAACTCTTTGTATTGTTCAGCATGGCCCGGCTGGGTCAGCCTGTTGCCATCAGATGCATTTCAGCATGGTTAGTAGCCTGTCTTTGCCATTGCTACTCAATGGCGCGGGTCAAGCTAGAAGGCAGGGAATATGCCCACTCTACCAGAGTGGTTGCAGCATCCCTGGTGGAGATTCAGAATGTGCCCATTACTGACATCTGTAATGCGGCCGCTTGGAGCTCTGTGCACACTTTTGTGAAGCACTACGCCCTGGATGTCCATGTCAGACAGCATACTACTTTTGGCAGGTCAATCCTTAATGGACTTCTGTCCTAAGTGAGCTCCTTTTTCCTGCTGCCCTGCTTGGAGGATTGTTTTCAGCTTGGTAGTCTCTCACTAGTGTGAACGAGTGGCGGAGACTTTTAGTCCAGGAAGATATGAAAATTACGTACCTATGGTAATTCTTGATCTTCTTGGATGAAGTCTCCACCACTCAGTCACATGCTCACCCCCTGTCTCCCGAGCTCACTCATCCTGTTTCTGGTCTTCACTCCCTCGTTGGCTGGGCTGTAAAGACACTGTTGAGTTGATCCTTCTTATACGGGTCATATGGACCATCTTATGTCCGGATTAGATTAGTTTCCTAGATAAGTTTACACTGCACCTCCTTGGTAAAAAAAGGTACTGAGGCGTTTGGAGGGTTGATGCTGTGATAGCCTATACGGTGCAAGCCAGTCTTGCAGTGCCGCACATGTGCGGTCTTACCTCGGTGCCAGCCCTCCTGAAGATTTTTGTCTCGCGCTGGGTCCTAGCACCTCTGGCATAATCCCACTAGTGTGAATGAGTGGTGGAGACTTCATCCAAGAAGATCAAGAATTACGGTAGGTACATAATTTTCATTTTTTCTCTGCGTGGACGACTGGTTGTTGTCCAGTCTGTCCAAGCAGGACCCGGAACAAGCAGTGGCCACAGCGTCACAGTTCCTAACCTCCATGGGAGTCCTGTTAAACCTAGAGAAGTTGCAGCTTCAGCCCTCTCAGTAGCTTCTCTTCATCTGAGCCCTCTTGGACACCACCAAGGCGAAGGCCTTTCTTCCAGAGGACAGAGGGAAAGCAATCCTTCAGATGGCTCAAATTATCATGGAGCACAAGTCCATTTAGGCTTACTCCATGCAGCGAATGTTAGGTTTCATAGCCTCCTCCGTCTTCACGGTACCTCTAGCTTGCCTCCACATGAGGACAACTCAGTGGATGTTCAGGATGCAGTGGTCTCTGGCAGTGCACCCTCAGTCTTACTCCATCAAAGTGTTGAAGCCTCTGCTTCAATCACTTGCTTGGTGGACACTGGAGGACAATCTCCTTAAGCTCTCCCCTTCTCTCCTCTAGAACCTCAGATAACCCTTACCACAGACGCATCTCTTTTGGGGTGGGGAGCCCAGTGTCAGGACCACCACACTTGGGGAGTACTGAGGCCCTACAGAGCCCCACCTCCACATCAATGTGTTGGAGATTAGAGCAGTCCTGTACACCTTCCAGGCCCTGGTGGACTTCATCCGTCACAAAATAATCCTCGAGATGGACAACAAGTCTGTCATGTACTACATTAACAAGCAAGGGGGAGCACACTCTTATCCTTTCTGCAGGGAGGTACTGGTGTTTGGAACAGGATGCTCTAATCCAGGCCACTTATCTCCAAGGGGCTCAGAACAGTTTAGCAGACAAGCTCAGTTGGGCAGAAGCAGATCCTCATGAGTGGTCCTTGGCACCAGATGTCATGCAGTCTCTCTTCGATGAGTGGGGAACCACAGCAGTGGACTTTTGCATCCCTCTCTCAATGCCAAATGGCCTTGTTTCTGCTCCAAAAATCCAGAATGTGCCGTTCTTTGTCAGGATGCATTCACACTGCGGTAGACAAATCACTTTCTGTTTGCATTCCTCCTCTTCCTCTGATCCAGAGAGTACTGCTCAAGCTGGAGGTACACAAGGGGCAAAATGATTTTGATCACCCTATACTGGCATCTGCTGATATGGTTTCCCCTACTCAACAAATTGTCAGTCGCCCCTCCGAAAACCCTCTCTCTATGGATGGACCTTCTGACACAGGGATCCCTGGTTCATCCTAGCCTATGCTCCCTTCATCTTCATGCTTGGTTCCTGAAGAGATAGAAGTGAGCAGGTACAAGGTGTCTCAGAGGGTCTCCTAGCTGCTCGTAAGCCCTCTACCAGGAAGACTTACAGAGCCAAATGGAGATGTTTTTCGGAATGGTGCTCCAAATCCCGTATAGTCCCATTTTGATACCCACCAGACAAGGTTCTGTGGTACCTGCTGGACCTCTCTGATGCAGGTCTGCAATACTCTACAGTTAAGGTCCACTTGTAGGCTGTTTCATCATACTGCGAGTCAGTTCAGAACTTTCCTCTAGGTCTATTACCTTTTTTTAAGAGGTTCCTGAAAAGCATCTTACACACAAGGCCCCCAGTCAAGGAAACCTTTGGCCGCCTGGGACCTCAATCTTGTGTTGGACATGCTCACCCATAAACCCTTTGAACCCCTGGCTGCGTGTGATTTTAAATTTCTAACTTGGAAAACTCTGCTTCTGGTGTCCATCACCTCTGCCCGCAAAGTCTCTGAGATACATGCATTGGTTACGGAGTCTCTGTATACCATTTTCTACAGAGACAAGATGGTTCCCCGCATGCATCCCAAGTTCTTACCTAAGTTGGTGTCGAAGTTCCACTTAAACCAGCCTTTGGTACTGCCTGCATACTTTCTCAACTTCCACAGTGAAGGGGAGCTCACCCTTCACTCTCTGGACATTAAAAGAGCCCTCACGCTGTACCTCGATAGAACAAGGGACTTCCGACAGTCGAAACAACTCTTTGTTTCCTTTAACCCTAACTGACTGGGTCAGCCAGTTATGATGATATGCAGTTCCGCATGGATCATTGCTTTCCTCTGCCACTTCTGCTCTATGGTGCAGGTCAAGCTGGAGGGCCAGGTTCATGCCTACTCCACCAGAGCAGTTGCTATATCCCTGGCAGAGATTTGCTCTGTTCCTAGTGCTAATATTTGCAGAGCTGCCACCTGGAACACAGTGCACACCTTTATCTAACACTATGCCCTGGATGTCCATGTCAGGCAGCATACCTCTTTTGGCAGGACAGTCCTCAATGGACTTCTGTCCTGAGTGAGCTCTGGCTTCTACCACCCTTCCCGGTGGACTTTTGTCTCAGCTTGGTACTTTAACTCATTGGTGTGAGTCAATGGTGAAGATTGGTCCTGAAAGATATTAAAATTACATGCTCACTGTACTTCTTTTTGTTAGTATTTCTTTCTTCTCCTTTCCTCCGACTGCTCCCGTCTGACCGACCCGCTCCAGCCCCATCACCCTGCTTCCCTGAGACTTACCTTACACCTCCATCCTCTGCCACGTGACTTAGGGTGCATGCCCAGACACAGGTGCAGAGACTGGGGGGGGCAGTCTTCATTCCACCTCCGAGGGTTCTTTTTCCACCTGTTTTTACCACTTTTGACATCACCAGGACCTCGGCCATTCATTGCAGCACATGCACATGGAGGCATGCACACGTACTGGCACCGAGCGCAGCCCCGATCCACCCACCCAGCCTAATGCCAGCCCATCCAGTGCTCCGATGCTTCCAGCAAGCCTCCACTCAGTGGCAGTCAAGAGCCAGAAAGGGCCTTCCTCCCCAGTCCGGGAGAGAAGAGCTGCCTGGTGGCCGCTTTATCCACTCCCAGCCCCCCCCGGCTGACCCCCGGCAACCCATGCTCATTCCCGAACATGCGTCACTGGCATGGTGAGAAGTAAGGCCTCAGCCCCCTGTGCCACTGGGCCAGCCCTCACCATAATTCTTGATCTTCTTGGATCATCTTCACCATTGATTCGCACACCCACCCTCCATCCCCTGGGCTCACTCTTTCTGTTCATTGGTCTTCACCCCTTGTTTCTGGTTTGGGGTGTGAAGACACTGCTTTCTTGGTTATTAATCCTTCTTGCGCAGGTTGAACGGGCTATCTTATGCCCTTTAGTTAGGTGTTATTTTTAGATTACGCTGCATTTCCTTGGTAAAAAAGGTACTGAGGTGGTTGTGGGCCAGTGCTGAGGTAAGCCATGCAGCGCAAGCTAGTCTTGCAGTGCCGTGCATGCATGCAGCCTACCTCAGCGCCGGCCCTCCTGCAAAGTTCTGGCTCACACAGGGTCCTAGCACCTCTGGCTCAGAACCCATTGGTGTGAATCAATGGTGAAGATGGTCCAAAAAGATCAAGAATTACGGCGAGTACGTAATTTTAATTTTCTTATTTATTAGTGGTCCTAAATATCTATTTCCAGAGTCCTTATAGAAAGGGCAGATTAAAAGATAATGTTAAAGCGTGTCTAATTCTTTAAAATTGCACTTACATCATAGGGACTAATGGGGAGACCTTAAACTGTATATACCATATTACTATACATGTGCTTGTCACCACATGTACAGCCACATGTATGTTGCAGGCATGTGCATGTATTCTGCTACTCACTGGGAACCCATTACCAACAAGATGCTTTGTTGTTTTATTTTCAGACTGCATTGAAGAAAGATTATCGCAGCCAGGTGCTGAGGAAGGAGATCGGTACTCTTAAAGACCTGTCCGTAGATCAGCCTATTTTGTGGATACAGAAAGCTGTAGTTGACATTCTGGACAGTGTGTTGTCATGGCAACAGGAAATAGACCAGTGCCTGCAGGATGCTGGGATAGATGTGATCCACTCAGAAGAAGGTTAGCTGCATGATTTTTCATTGTGTTTTTTCTACACTTTCAAGAGCAGGAAATGTCTTGCTGCTAAGTGCAATTCTGAGAACTGTTTTATCATATTTTTTTTCATTTTTCAAGCTTTGGGGCTTGGGGACTTCTCATGAGAGTCCTGGTGTTTTGCAATATAGGTTTTCTCTTGATGTTTTATGTAGGTATATCATCATTTATGTTTATCAGCAGAGGAAGACATTGCAAAGCTAATGAACTGAGGCTCATTTTCAGTTGCGTCTTTTAAGGCAGAATACAAATAGTGAGCCAGAGCAGGACAATGGGGCAGTGCTAGAGCTGGTGCTTGCAAACAGGGACAGCACTGCAGACCTTATAGTGGGCAGTCCCCTGGGTACCAGTGATCACCGTACAGTGTACTTTACCATGAAGAGAGGCTAACCACATGAGGGTGAGGGTTCTGGACTTTAAGAAGGTGGATTTTAAAGAAATGTGAGACTGCCTCGGAAACTGCCGGGGCCGGGGGTGGGGGTGGGGGATTGCCAGGGAGGGTAGAGAGGCACAGGAAAATAAGGGAGGGCATAATTAAAGTAGCGAACCTCTGCATTCAGGAAAAGAGTAAAAGCTGAGTGAAAAAGAGACTGTTACGGTTCTCTAAGAAAGTGGCAAAAGTGATAAAAGAGAAAAGGGGGCATTCAGGAGGTGCTCTATAAGGAAACATAGGGAGGAGGACAGAGGTTTATGCCAAGTGAAGCAGAGGGTTGCAGGTAAGGTGGTGAGGAGAGCAAAGGCACAGACAGAGGAAAGGATTGCCAGAATCGCTAAGGGGATAAGACTTTCTTCAGATATATAAGTGAGAAGAGGAAAGCAAGGGAATGGATAATGAGGATTAGAAGGGAGGGAGGGGTAAAGGAGACTGAGCAGAAGAGAACCAAGAAACAGCTGACTTCCCAGGTACTTCTGCTCAGTCCTCATGGTGTAGGGAGGGGGGATGGACCACCAGAGAGTAGCGAGAATGGGAAGGGGGCATGGACGCAAGTCTATTTTTAGAGAAAAGAGTCCGAAAGAGACTTGCAGCTCTGAAGGTGGGCAAGGCTATGGAACCAGATGGAATGCACCAATGGGTACTAAAAGAACTCAGGGAAGTGCTAGCCACCCCACTGACAGCCTTGTTCAACAACTCACTGGCAACAGGCATCATTCTGAAGCACTGGAGAAGAGCTGCAGCAGGGAGGAGGCTAGCAACAAGGTGGTCAGTCTTACCTCAGTGATGGAGAAAGGAATGGAAACCCTGAGGGAAACATTGGAAGAGTATCTTAAATTCAGTGGGCGGCAAGACCACAGGCAGCACGGATTCATGGGAGAAAAGTCATTCCAAAAGAATCTGTTAGATTTCTTTAACTGGGTAAATAGGTAAATAGATCATGGGAGGGTGATGGATGTGGCCTAGCTGGACATTAGCAAGGCCTTCGACACTGTGCTGCACAGGAGGCTGATAAAGAAATTGAACAGCCTATGGGTGGGATCCAAAGTGGTGAACTGGGGTAGAAATGGGTAATGGATAGGAGACAGAGGGTGGTGGTAAATGGCACTCACTCTGATGGTAGAAGTGTGACCAGAGGGGTACCACAGGGTCAGTACTGGGATCATTCCTTTTTAGTGTCTTTGTAGGTGGCGTTGCAGAGCTGGAAGAAAGCTATGCCTTTTTGCAGATGATTACAAAATCTGCAATAGGGTAGACACTCAGGAGGAGAGAGTGTGGAGAATGCCCAGGGATTTGGGGAAACTCAGGGAGTGGTCAACAGCATGGCAGTCAGGGTTCAATGCCAAAAAGTGTAAAATCATGCGCCTAGGGCATAGGAACCCAAGAGTTGAGTACAGGATGGGGGGGGGGGTACCGACAGTCACTAAACAGGAAAGGAACCTTGGGGTTATAGCTGAGGACTTCAAAGTGGCAGGATAGTGTAACAAAGCAGTGGGTAGGGCTAGTAGGATGTGGAGAGATATTTCCAGTAGAAGGAGGGAGGTGGTGTTGCCACTGTATCGCTCACTGTTGAGACCTCCACCTGGAGTTCTGTATCCAGTTTTGGAGACTGCACCTCCGAAGAGACGTAGACAAGGTGGAGACAGTCAGAGGAGGGCAATTAAATTGTGCAAGGGTTACATGAGAATCCCTATGAGGAGAGGCTGAGGATCTTAACATGTACACCCTGGAAGAGAGGACAGAAAGAGGTAGCATGATAGAGACCTAAAAGTACTTGCATGGGTAAACAGGGTACGGGGGGAGTCTCTTTCAGATATGAAAGAACACAGGAACCAGGGGCATGCGATGAAGCTGGAGGAGGAGTTCAAGAGAGATGTAAGGAAACATTTCTTCACTGAAAAGGTGGTAGACACTTGGAACAGACTGCCAGCGGAAGGAATGGAGGCTAAAACAGTGGGGTGTTTCAAGCATGTGTGGGGATAGACATAGGGGTATACTAGAAAAGAGGCAATGAGGCAGGAGGGTCATTGGAGACCAGATAGGGTCAGCGAGACAGATTAGGCAGGGAACATCTGGGCAGACTGCGTGAGCCAAGAGGTCCTTTTCTGCTGACAAATTTTGTTTCAAGCCTGATTCTCAGTCTTGGTTTATGGGCTGCAAAAAGGAGAAAAAGGTGTGTCCTATTGCACTAACCAATACAGTTATTGTATTTAGAACATCAGATTTGCAGTGGGGTAGAGACCCCCCCAATGCAAATCACTGAATGCAGATGTGGCATTCCAGCTGTTACTGTTAACAAACCAGTTTTGCAGAAAGTAATGGCACACATTCAAACAACGGTAGTGCTTTCTTCTTCTTACCAGTGTAAGCAGCTAGCTTGTGCTTGCTGTCTGCTTTGGAATATTCAGGCAGTTTGAACCAATCCCAGCACTGATCACATGACCTGTGAGCAACAACAGCCAGATCAGTTTGGCCACAGTATAGACTAGACACCTTAGACTTGGCTCTGTTAGAGCCTATGGTATTGTGATTAAAAGCTGGTAAAAGTATTCCTTATGGGAAAAATACTAGATCTTCCAAGAATCAGTCTTATACATAGATCACTACTGGGTCTGAGCCGGAAGCAGTAAGACCCCATGAAAGCTAGAACTTTTCTGGAGGAGGCTGATGACACAAGTAGGCCCCGCACGCACGCATCACTGCACATGTCTGCTAGTATACAGTGACACTAGTTCCCAACCACCTCAGTTTCTTTTTTCCAGTCATCAAAAGTGCAACAGCATCGTCGATCTTCTCATCGGAGCCAGAACATCACAGTCTATATGACAACAGTGTTCAGTTCTTCAGTTTGGATTTAAAATATTCCAGTGTTTGTTATTTTTATGTCAGTTTTGTTTAAATTTACAGAAAAAGTCTACCATATTCTCTCAGCCCTACCTTGTGCAAACAGTTGATGACCATTGAATGTTGGGAGCCTGAAAAGCCAAGTTGCTCCAGCAGCAGGGTTGTATCTGGCCACTACACCTCTCTGGGTGGTTGCTCTGGCAACATGCAGTCCAGTTCCAGGTAGGATGGACTGTCCTAGAGTAGTAAAAAGAAATGTTCCAATTCCCACACATCCTTGGCATTGGGGTCTTTGCACAGTTCAAACTCAATCTCTTTACCCAAAAAACATCATGAGAAGAAAGAGCACCAGCCAAGGTCATCCTCTAGATAGAAAGTCTCTGATAGAGACTTTCAAGTACCTTAGGGGAATAAACAGGGTACAGGTGGAAAGCATATTTCAGAGAAAACTCTGCACAAGAACAACGGGGCATGATAGGCTGAAGAATGGAAAGCTCAGGGTAATGTTAGAAAGTACTTTTTCATTGAAAGGATGGTGGAGCCGTGGAATAGCAGAAATGGTGGGGGCGAAAACAATGAGGTGGTTCAACAGTGCATGGGATAGACCTAAGGGTACCCTGGAGATGTGAAAAGCAGGACAGCTGCAGATCAAATAGTATCTAGGGCTGCAACATTGAGTAGGGAAATGGGCAGACTAGGTGGGCCGTATGGTCCTTATCTGCTGACAGATTCTATGTTTCTATGTAGGCATTCTGCTGTGAGATACTCAACTCCTTTGTATTGGGGTACCCCACCATCGCCTGACGACACCAGGTCTTCTTGGCTTGGAGGGTCAAGTCTCAATCCTGGAGTCCCTCTTTCCAATAGAGAGGATTTCAGGGGGGCAGTTCAGCCATTGGACAGCTGTTATGGAGCAGCGGGTGCAGTGTATAAGTGCGGTGGTGCCGTTGTTGGTGTGGGCTCCTGGCCCTTCGAGATCAGTTGAGCCGGTGCCAGTTTCAGTGCCATTGGACTTAGGCACTCGACTGACTTCAACTCCGGCCTGAGTGCTGGGGCCGTCGTCGGTGCCACTAGTGCCTGCTGTACTTGTGGTGTCGGTTCTGACCCCTCTGGGGATGGGGGGCAGCCACAATGCTTCTGTTAGCTCCTTTGGGGCCAGCAGGACCCTTGACACTGTCAGTGCTGAGATTAGGCCTTTGGGGGCTTACCTTAGGGATGACGCTGTGCTGCCTTCAGTGCTGTATGGGTCTACAGTGCCAGGATTCATCTCTCTGGGGGTCGATCCTAGGCCCATCCTTTGTGCCGTTGACTGTGCTGTTCCTGAGGCCCTATCTGGGGCCTGGTCCTGTGTCACATGTGTTGCCAAGGCCATGGCCAGTGCTGTTGCCCTTACAGTTCTCCCTCCCTGCCACTCCTCTCCAGGGGCAGTGAGGGATGAGTCTGATCCTGACCTCATTATTCAGATGGAGAGGATGACGACATGAACTACAGCCTGGAGAACTATGAACCAGTTCCTGTCACCATACTTCAGAAGGATCTCTCCTTTAAGGCTCTGCTCACAAATATGCATTCTGCCTTAAATTTTGATCCAGCAGCCATAGACCAGGCTTGGCACCTCCAACTGGAGTTTTTAAACATGCCTCATATCCTGTTCTTCCTAGTTCCTCCTATCCAGCCAGCCCTAGAAACCCTGCTGGAGGTGGCTTGGAGGAGGCCTATTATTGTAACTGTACCCAAACAGGTGGAAAGAAAATATGTGGTGCCCAAGTCTAAGTCCATGTATTTTACTCAGCCAGTAATGGTTTCCATGTCATTTTGGCTGAAAATGACAAAGCCATATAACCCAAGGAGGGCTCAGCGAATCCCACTGACAAGGAGTAGTGCAAGGTATAAACCATGGGCAAGGAAGTCTATGCCTCTGATACCCTTGGCATGAGGATAGCTAGATCTTCCAGGAATCAGTCTTCACTATTGATTCACACTAGTGGGTCTGAGCTGGAGACACTAGCACCCCGCGTAAGACAGAAATTTTCAGGAGGGTTGGTGCCAAGGCAAGATGCACGGCTCCGCGAAACTGGGCTCATGGGCACAGGCTTACCTTGGCACCAGCCCTTAACAACCTCAGTTCCTTTTTTCCCCACCATTGAATGTGCATCAGTGACATTGCTTTCTTACTCGGAGTCAGAACTTCATGTCTGTATGACAACAGCGCTTGGTTCTTCTCAGTTTTAGTGTTTAAAGCTAGAGTTTATTTTTTTGTCAGTTTAGTATATTTTCATAAATAATATTTCTGCCCATTTCTCTCAGCCTTACCGAGCGTCAACGGTCGAAGGCCATGTAGGATGGCAGGGAGCCTGCTCAGGCAAGCTGCTCCAGCAGTGGGATTGTGTTTGGTTCACGTCCTCACTGGGGAAGGGTTCTGACTACGGGCGGTCCAGTGCCTGGGAGGAAGGAGGTCTTCTTGGAAGGATAAAAGGAAGCGTGGCCCATTCCCAATCCTATTCGGGTTCTCGGCACTGCTTGGCCTTGACTTCTTCCTCTTTCAGCCAGAAGAAAAAGAAATGGCATTAGTCGAGGTTGCCCACTCCGAGGTTTACTGCAAGATCTCCAGTCTCTAGGGGCTAGAGGCCTTCACAGTCACCTTCAGTGTCATCAAAGACATCTGGTTCCAGGAGGTCATGGTCTCGGGCCTGGAGTCTCTCTCTGTCTATAAGTTGGGGACTCCGATGGGCAGTTTCACCATGGGGCAGCTGTTAGGGAGCTGTGGATGCAACATCTGGTCTGTGTGCTTCTGCCAGTTGAAGCAGTCCCCAGCCCCTCAGGGTCGGTGGCACTGGAGCTGCAGGCGGGGCCCTCAGGCCAGGTAGAGCATCTGGCTTTGGCAACAACCCATAAGTCCTTGTTGGTGACCGTGCTGCAGACTCGTGTCTCACTGGCTGCACCCCGTCCACAGATAGGACTGGCTGAAGTACCACTGCCGGTGTGCCAGCTTGGTCATCAGTGCTAGGTCTGGCTCCGGTGCCGGTACTGGACTTGGACCTTAAGGAGTGTGGCCCAGCACTGCGTCTGGTGCTGGTCCCGGTACTGAATTTGGTTCCAGTTTCAGCGCTGCCCCTGACATAGGCCCCTTGTCATTCGGGGCCAATGTCGCAAATGTTGCTGCTGCCACATTCAGATTAGTGGGCCTGAGACCCAACCCCCTCTATGACTCCCCATCCAAGGAGGGTTTAGAGGGGGACAGTTCTGACCCTGACCTCATCATTTCACATGGTGGCAGCAACGACTCTTTAACATAGACACGTCAGACCCAGGTTCTGTGTCTATGCCTCAGGGGGATCTAATGTTCTAGGCATTGCTCAGAATTATGTACTCTATGCTCAGTTTTGTGTCTTCTGCTATTGACCAGGATAAACATCTCCATCTGAAGTGGCTAAATGTTTCATATATGCCGGTCAGTTTAGTTCCTTGTGTTCCTCCCACATTTGAAACCTGATCAAAAGTGACTGCACCCAAACATAAGCCAGTGTATACTTCTCAGCCTACAGCTAATGCCATTGTTATTCTCATTGAGAATGACAAGGCTGTTATTCCCCAAGGTTACTGCATACCCTGTTAACAAGAAGTCACACAAGATTGATACTATGGGCAAGCGTGTTTATGCCTCAGCTACCGTCAGCACGAGAATTGCCACCTACAGTACCAAGGGCATTTTTCTAAGTATGAGTATGCCTTTTGGAGCAAACTTAAGTCTCTGGCAGTGATCCTGCTGGACTCAGAGACTAAACAAGATATTCTACTGAAAACACATTATTGAGTCCGACAGTCAGCAGCTTAAAGACACTGTGGATGTCTTTGACTCTGTATTTCACTCTGTGGCTGCACGCATTTGCTTCACACAGCATTCCTAGCTGTGAATGTCTGTCTTTCTTACTCAAGACATCCAATAACTGGTTATGAATGTTCCCTTTAATGGAACTTACCTATTTGAACAGCAGGTAGAGAAGTCTCATAGGCATCTCATAAAACAAGAATGACCCTTCAGATTTCCAGGCCAGCCCCTTCTAACCCTCAGCAAGGCAAATAATGTGGTTTCTTTCAGAACAAGCAGTCCTTTCTTGGAAAAGGCAGGGGATCCCAAAATGAAACCCACCCTCCGTAGCCTCAGAAAAAAAGGCAGTTACAGGCACATGAGCCGACAGCACCCAGTGCCACCCTCTGAACCTCCGGCCCTGGTCTCACCTCAGCTTCATAAAGCAGGCCACCACCTCCACCCCCCTCAATGAAGTGGGGGGGCGTCTGACTCAGTTTTACCATCAATGAGACTCCATCATGATGGACAAGTTGGTTCTCAGGATCATCCCAAAGGATACTCCCTGGATTTCACAGAACTCCTTCCAGCCTATCCACCCAGAAGGCAGTCCCCCTTTTTAGGGCTGTAGGTAGGTGGAGCCTGCAGCCCTCTTGCATCAGCTCTAAAAATGAGCTACTGGATTCAGACCATGGAACATTTTCTTTGGAGTTTTCAAATGATCATTCCACGTCTTTGCAGTCCTTCAGTTTAACTCTTGCAATGCTGCAGACTGAACATCTGTCCAGGGCTCAATCAAATAGATTTATTTTAGTTCTTTCGGCAGCCTTGGGATTAAGAAGCACATGCCCTGGATAATCACCTCTCCTCCCCAACCTTGTAATGCTTCAGTGAGTACAAGAAACACATGTTTTCTTTTGAATCCAACTTGGTAAACAGCATTTTTAGAGCTAGTGCAAGAGGGCCATTGAGTAGACCAATTCCAACACGATTTTCTCAGCTTTTTATATTTTTATTGCAATGTGACTTGCTATCTCTGGAGACTAATAATTTACTGACAAGACTTTCAGCAGATAACAGCATCTAACTTCAGAGTAGTTTCAGTTTACAGTCTTAGTCATCCTCTCCTGTGTGTGTGTGTGTGTGTGTGTGTGTGTGTGTGTAGCAATGATTTACAGTATTTAATCTGAAGAGTTGATTTATAAGAAATACAAAATCACACATGCCCCCCACAATGCAAAGCAGCATGGGCTACATATGCAAATCACCACAGAATATTATGCTGGTTCAACTTTAAGCAGAAATGCATAGTGCCGAAAGGCCTCTCACACAGTTTTCAAAGGGTGCCAACACAAGACATAAACACGTGTTTTGTCCTACCAGAACTCGTCAGTATGTCTCATCTGTTTGACACCCCAGTAGAATGAACCAGCTACCCTAAGATGGTCTATCTGGGTTATGTTGTGGTGAACCCAATTAAAACAAAAAACAATTTATTGATTTATGTTAACCCTTTCTGGACCTAATTAGTGGCATTGGAACTGCCATGGTTTTATACTTGTAGGAAGGGCAAATAAATGCTAGGCAGCTAATGTTTTAGGAGTTTTCAGAGGTTGCAAGGGGCATCCTAGGGAATTATACGAATGATAGCGGTGTCAACTGCAGTGTTCCCAGATTGAACAAAGCATTTCCCCTGTAGGGCACCCTCCTTTTCCCTGTATTTTCCATGTAAAACTGGGACAAAACTCCTGTACATTTTCCTGTATGCTCAAATCAATACATGTACACAACTGACTTCATAATAACTGTCAGCAAAATCACTGTAACAAATGTTAAGGCTGTTTTTATTTATTGTAAATGGTAAAACTCACCTGCAACATATCACAGAGGCTCTGGAAAAATGTTGGAATCTCAAGCTTTGCTCTCAATGTTCATATGTCTCCAGAACCTCTTGATCATATTATAGCATTGTTACAATGTACTGACACAGCAGGATAGCCTGGCTGAGATGCAGTATGTCATATTCAGTGGGGTCATAATTTTATCCATTTTGGCAATGTACTGACACGGGATAGCTTTGATGAGATGCAGGATCTCATTTTCAGAGGGGTCCTAATTTTACCCACTTCTGCAATGTACTGATACATGTTAACCTAAGATGCAGTATCTCATTTTCAGTGGGGTCTTACTTTTACCGGTGCTGACTTAAACTATGCATATATGAGTATGGCGCATATGTAGTCATGTCAGTGCTGCCATGATTCGGCTGACTATGGGGCAAACTGCGCATGCGTGAGTATCATGCATGCACAGTTCTGTAATCGCAGCAGTATCAGTTACATCTGACTGTGGTGCGGCAAGAGCTCCTCATATTCTTTTCAACACTCTTGCTGCTCCTAAAAGCTCTCCACAGCCATATCAGCTCAGTGCTGGCAAAAGCTAAGGGATGGGCAACACTGGGGACTGCTCTACTGTCTTCATGTCCACAGTCTCTATTAGCAGGTCAGTTTAGAAGGCCATCACCTTCTGGGACAAAATATGCTTCCTAATGTTACCCCTAAACTTGCCATCTATGACCTTCAGAGCATGTCCCTGTGTCCTGCTGGAGAACATATCCATGTGTTCAATCCTGTCAATACCCCTGAGAATTAGAAGACTGAGCTCATGTCCCATCTCAGCCTGCTGTTCCACAGGGACAAGCAAAAGGATGAGGAGCACCCACATATGCAGAAAGCACCAGAACCACAAAAATATTATTCAAAGTCCTTTAACTAAAGTGCATGGTGTACCCACACACAGTGAGCATAAAACAGTGGCGGCTGAGCCTTTCTGCAACTAACATTTCTCCTGACCCCTGCCAGGCATCATCACAGTGATTCAGCTGGGAGAAGCATAACTTTCAGAGCAGCTCAGCCGTCTCTTTTTTTATGCTCACTATGTGTGGGTCTACTATATGTTTTAGTTAAATAAAGAACTCTGAATATTATTTTTGCGGTCCTGGTGCTTTCTGCATATGTGAGTGCTTCTCATCCTTTGCTTGTTTCAGTTTTTTCATTGCTGAGCACCATATTACCACTCCGAATCCATTTTGCTTTATTCCACAGGGAGAAGACGGTAACAACTACTAGTAAACATAAATGTGGATATTATTGGTTGGATCCTTCCAGGTATTCCTGTTTTGCAAACTGAGCTTCCCCTTAACAGGGATAACTAAACAGAAAGCCCACCAGTATATTTATTTTTATTTTTAGTACTAAACACATTCTCTTTACTGCTACGGTAAATGTAAACACTGGAGGAAATATGAAGAAACGGATAGAGGAAAGCTTACAAAGGTTGTCAGTTGGCATTTTATGTGACTGTATAAATATGCAGAACTAAAAAATGCTACATAAATTCAATGCCACTAAGCAAGAGGCAGATGGGGGGGCCGGATTTGTCAACACAAAAGGGGGGCTTGGTTTCCACTCAGAGAGGAGTGAGAAGGTCAGTTTTCCTATGTGGGACAGTGACCTACAGGGTGTAAAAAGTTGGGGTTACTGAAAGTATGATAGATCATAATGATCTACATAGCCCATTTTCTTAAAGCAGCAGTTTTGTCATCAAAGAAAAAAGATGGGTCAGAATTGACAACCATCTGACATTTTTCACAATCTCCCAATCAAAAATGAATACAGACACAATTTAACTTGCTGCACTAGAAGACCGCACCAAAGAATTCAGCATCTATGCCAAGTTGATGTTTCCCTGCTTGACATATGTGTTGCATTATTTTGGAAGAATCTTTACAGAGTATAATGACACAATAAATTTTCTTTACCTTATCCTCACTTCCATCTGAATGCACCCTAACCCCCTTTCTGCCCTGATATCATGATATTTAGGGCTTGATTAACTAAAGCTGTTTCCAAATTTCCTCCCTGTGGACCAAGTTTTACATTTTAAATGTCAAAACAAAAAAGACTAGCAATACATTCCCTGGCTTTGAATAAATTTAATATGGGGTAGTATTATACTTTGCACATTCTTGTGTTGTATGATTCTAGTATGTTCCTCTATTATGTAATGAGGCTGTGCTGAATTTTGCAAATGCGGGCTCATAACTTTGGTAATATTCAGTATTTTTACCACAACATTTCAACATAGCTATTTTGGTACAGCGACTCATTAATGTGACAGCTGTCATTTTTCAGCTCCTGCCCAAAATGTGTGATTGCAGCCCAAAAGCTGATTTTGCAGTCCCTGCACGACATCACCTTTAGGCCAGGAGTTGAACATTTTCTCTGCCCTTTATGAGGCAGGTTCATCACAAGGCTCTGTTGAAAAGTAGGTGTAAAAATATTTTAAAAAAAAAAACTTTCAATACTGTTAACCCAGATTCCTCTCCTGCAGCCCTTTTGGCTCTGGCCAGAGTTTGTTAGCTTTGATGTCAGAGCTACTGGCACAGGGGATTGTGGGCCTCCTGAGCAACAGAGCAGTGGAAGTAGTGCTGGAGTCAAAATGAAATACAGGCTTCTACTCCCACTACTTCCACGCGCCAAAGAAATCAAGGGGTGTTCACTTCATTCTGGACCGCAGAGATCTGAACAAATTCATGGAATGAGAAAAAATTAAAATGATTTCTCTGGGCTCTCCTTCTTCCCTTCCTGAAACCTCAGGATTGGTTATCATCCTTGGATATACAAGATGCATACTAGCACATTTTGGTACACCCCAGCCACCACAGATACCTCTGGTTTGTCATGCTGGGGCAGCATTACCAGCACAGGGTCCTGCCATCAGTGCTACAAGTCTTTACAAAGTGTTTTACAGTACTCGCAGCACATGTGAGGAAGTAGGACTGCAGGTTTTTCCATATCTGGACACCTGGCTTATTGCAAGCTCATCCAGGCAGGAGATGGAACAGAAGTCTCAGCGCCAATCCTCATAGCAACTGCTGTTCATAGGAGCTCTTCTGGTTATGGCCAATGCTCATGCTTTTCTTCCAGGGAGCAGATGGCATACTGCATCATGGGGCGCAAGACTGTGCAAGCCCACTCCATGCAACATATGCTGGGTCTGACAGTCTTGTCAGTGTTCACAGTGCCCCTGGCATGGTTGCACATGAGAACGACTCAGTGGATGCTCGGTGCACAGTGGTCACAAGCACCATCAGACCTACTGCATTCAGATCACCAAGCCCCTGGTTCAGTCACTCACATGGTGGTCAGTAGAGGGCAGTCTCCTCCAAGGCTTCCCCTTTTCCCAACCAGAGCCTCTGGTGACTCTCAACATGGATGCCTTTGTGCTGGGATGGGGGGCCCACTGTCAGGGCCTCCAGACACAGGGTGGCTGGGCACAACAGAGACACATCTCAACATCAGTGTGTTTGAAGTACAAGTTGTTTTGTACAGTCTAAGAGCCCTAGTGAACCTACTCAGCCACACAACAGTCCTCCAGACGGACAACAAGTCTGTCATGTACTGCATCCACAAACAAAGGGAAGCACACTCTTACCGTCTCCACAGGGAGGCAACAAAAGTGTTGGAATGGAGCCTTGAGCAGGGGATCCTGCTCCAAGCAATTTATTTGCTAGGAGTCCAGAACACTGTGGCAGATGAATGCAGCTGAAGCGGGACCGATTGTCATGAGTAGTCAGTAGCTCCAAACGTAATGAGATTGCTATTCAACAAGTGGGGTGCCCCAGATGTGGACCTTTTTGCATCACCACTCAATGCCATACTGCCTTGATTCTGCTCCAGAAATCCAGGACATGGTTTTTCTGTCAGGATACATTCAGACTAGAATGGTAAAATCTGTTCTAGGGCGTGGATATGTTGTTCATCACACTTTATGGCATGTCCCTTTCCCCATTAAATATCATGAAGTCTTCAAGCTGGCTCCTCCCACCCACCTGGGTGGTATATACCTTGGCTCCACCCCATGACGCCAGATCTTCCTTTCCGCTGGAAGATTCAATGCCTTTCTCATGCTCACAATTCATAGGCCCTGGCTTTCAAATCGGTTCTATTGAAAGTTCAAATTTCTTGAATTAGCAATTGCAAATTTGTCGCTTCTACTATGGAAGAAAAATCTTCCCCAGATTTCGTCAATCCTCCTGCGGCCAGAGATGCATGTGTGCGAGTCCCCCCCTCCGCGTCGTCTACTGCCTCGGTGTGGAGAAATGACACCTCTTCCTGCAGTTTCTGCTTGGCCTTCCATCCCAAAGTCCTGGACGCACCCGCCTTGTGCGCTTACAGCTGGGGAGACCAGGAAAGAGGAACCCTCCAGTGAAATCGAAGGAGGCTAGGTGGGCGGTTTCCACAGTGGTGGGATCCGCTGAATAGTTGGAGTGCATGCAAGCCTTCGAGGAAGAAGCGGCCCACTGTTCAGGGAGCTGTGCCAGTCTCTTCCTACCAAGGGGGAGGTACCTGCAGGCCCACACTCTTCCCGATCCTGTCCCCAGGATAAGGATCCGAGTAAGTCTTTGTTTAGACGAAGACGCTCTTGGGACGAGAGAGGTCTCAGTCCCAGGAGCATGCGGTCTCGACCTCAGTCGAGATCTCTTCCTCGGTGTCTGGCTTCTCAGACCTCCCATCAGGCCAGATGATCGAGGATGTGGCTGATGAGGTTGAGATCGTTATCGACCCACTGTCGCCGACTCCCGTCGACGATTCTCTAGAAAGGACCCCGGTCCTTATCTTCCCCGATGAGGAGACCCAGTCTGCTGGAGTCCCCATCGAGGATCCGGTCCCGGACTCCAGGAAGTCAGTGGCCCCGCCAGTGTCTCCTGACCGACCGAGTCAGCCTGCCCGATCTTGGTTGAGGTCTAGGACCCCCTCGTCTGAAAGGCAGAGGAAGGGCCACAAGCGTGCAAAGAAGAGGTGACGCCATTGATCATCCTCGTCCTCCTCGGATGAGGAGAGGCTCCAATGGAAACTCCGTTGGCGCTATGAGGACCTCAAGTGGCAGCAGCTCATTTTGTCCAGGCCTAAGCCTACCACGGCTTCCTCCCCAGCCATTACCTAGCTTTCACCTCCCAGGCCAAAGCCAACTCTCTTGGAGCCGAATAAATCAGTTTCCCTACCCGCGGAGCCGGCAAGACCACCAGTTCGGCCTGTCACACTCTCTCCACCCATTGTGGTGGAACCACCGCCCAATCAGCCTGTGGGAAGGGCTCCTTCTAAGCAAGATAGACTGGACACTGGGCTTCTCTGGTGCTTGTCAGTCACGGTCACCCCAGACCGCCCCCAGTGAGTCGAAGGTGACACAGGCAGTAGGCCATTGTATCCAGACTCTTCTGATTCGGACATCACTGGTCTCCATTCATATCCAGGGATGATGATTGGACCAGTGGCCTAGAGACAGAGGAAGGTCCTTTGTCCTTTCAAGGATCCTCCACCTCATCTCTGAGTCTACAGGGATGCCCCTGGAGCCTATCCAGAAAAGGCGATACCCTCTCACTGACATCCTCAAGGGAGGATACCCGACAGAGGCCTTTCCTGTGGCCGAGGCTATTGTTGGACCAGCCTTAGAACTATGGAGCATCCTGCCTCCTGTCAAGCTCTGTCTGCCTACATGGCCTGCAAGTACGCTGTGTCCATGGGGTCCCTGCGAGGTTCACAGAGCACCCTTCGGGCAAGAGCCTGGTGACTGCCTCTGTGTTCAGGCATACTGGCAGTTCTGCTGACACTGATTGACCTCTCATAAAGAGTCCAAGCTCTTGGACTATTCAGCCAGGAAGGTCTTGCAGCTTCCTCCCTGAGCCTTCGCCAGGCAAGTTCGGCCGTCATCATGGCACACTTCTCCCACGCCTCCTCGGTCACTGGATGAAGTCCTCCCACATCTCCCCATGGACATGCAGCCTACGGTCAAGCAAGTCGAGATCAGGGCCGAGCCATTGCCAAACAGCAGCTCCAGGCGGCCCTGGATCTCGGGACTCTTGTGCCTGTTCAATGGCTGCCGCATTTGCCTCTCGTCACAGGGCTTGGCTGAGGCTCTTCTCCTTCCTGGTGGATACCCAGCATAAATTAGCTGACGTGCCTTTCCTTGGGACCAACTTATTTGGTCCAGGAGTGGCAGTCGCTTTAAGTGTATTGAGCAGTTCAGTGCCACCTTGGACGCTACCTCTGCCAAGAGTTCTTAGGGCAAGAACCAGCAGAGGAAAAAGGAAAAGCCATTTCGGCATTCTGCCCCTGCAACTCAGCAGTCCTCCTTCCAGGGCGGACAGCAGCACCAGCAACAGCAGCAGGCTGAAGCTTGGTGCCCTCGGTCCAAGCAGGGTCCTCAGCAGGCCCATAAAGGAGGCCGAGGTTCCAGTCCTGGATCCTCCTCCTCCAAGCCTGCTCAGTGACGGGGCGGGGGCTGTCATCCCTGCTTCTGTCACGCCAGCTCTGGGTCCTCCCATGGGGGGGTCGGCTCCACCACTTTCTTTCCGCCTGGTCCGATATCACCACGGACAGGTGGGTTCTGGAAGTGGTTGACCAGGGACTGCCTCTGGAATTTGAGCAGTTCTGCGCCTCAGGAGGAATGAGTATCTGCTCAGACACAGTCGGCTCTCAGAGACAACATCACTCAGCTCCTCCTCAAGGGGCAGTAGCTCCAGTGGTGGATCCTTCAGCAGACCCAGGCTTTGTCTCCAGGTACTTCCTGGTGCCCAAGCGGACCGGGGCTGGCACCCCATTCTAGATCTGCATGACCTAAATCAATATCTCAGGTCACGCACCTTTCAGATGGTCACTCTGTCCCAGATCATACCATCCTTGGAACGAAACATGTGGTTCTGTTCACTGGATCTGCAGGACATGTTGTTTCACATCCCAATCCGCCTGTCCAATCCGCGGTTCCTCCACTTCAGGGTCGAATGGACCCTGTACGAGTTCCGAGCCATGCCATTTGTCCTGTCATCGGCCCCACGGGGCTTCACCAAATGCATTGCAGTGGTGGTGGCCCATCTCCGGCATCGGGGGGTCAGGATTTACCCTACCTTGACGATTGGCTCCTAGCAGGTTCCACCCAACAGCAGGTGGAGAGGTCCACGGATCTGGCCCTCCAGACCTGCTCTCAACTCAGCTTCCTGATCAATGAGGCCAAGTCGGAACTCGTGCCTTCTCAGGTGATGGGCATCATTGGGGCAGAGCTCGACTCTTGTCAAGCCAGAGCTTGGCTCCCTGCAGACAGGGCAGAGGTTCTTTCCTCCTTTGCCCAATCATTTCTGGTTGGGCACTTGCGCCCTGCCCAGAACTTTCTGAACCTTCTGGGTTACATGACGCCATGCACCTCAGTGGTCTTTTGGGTCTGGTTGCACATGCGCTGTCTTCAATAGGAGCTGGCTGCCCAGTGGACTCAGCGCCATGGTCATTTCGACCAGCTGATCACTGTAACCCAGAAGATGTGGGATGCTCTCCAGTGGTGGACCGCCCCAGACCAGTTACAGGAAGGGATCCCATTTGTCCGCCCCGAGTCGATGGTTGTGCTCAGTTGTGCTCATGACCGATGCCTCTCTCGTGGACTGGAGAGCTCACATGGGGGATGAAAGGGCCCACGGGCTTTGGACCCCCAAGGAGTCCCAATGCCACATCAGCCTGTTGGAGCTCAGAGTGGTCAGACTGGCACTGTCAGCTTTCACTCCTCAGCCATGGGGTCAAGTGGTTCAAGTCCAGATGGACAATACCATAACCATGTACTACTTCAACAAACAGGGTGGCACACACTCCTGTTTGCTGTGCAAGGAGGTGCTCTGCATCTGGACCCTCTTGAGCCGGTTGGAGGTAGATCCACTTGCCATCCATGTGGCAGGAGCCCTGGACCATGTGGCAGATGCTCTCAGCCACTTATGCCAGACATCCCACGAGTGGTCACTCCATCCAGAGGTAGCCTAAAGTCTGTTCTCCCATTGGGGCAAACCGATGGTGGACCTGTTTGCCTCCAGAGAAAACACCAAGCTGAGGCTGTTTCATGCCCACCCCCCTCAGCAGGGCTCACTGCATGGGGATGCCTTCTCAAGGCCATGGACCCCAGGCCTCCTCTATGCCTTCCCGCCATTTTCCTTGATCCACAAGGTGCTTCTCAAGGTGAGGAGGGACAAGGCGAAGGTGATCCTGGTAGCCCAAGACTGGCCGCGCTAGTTCTGGTATCCAAATCTCCTCAGCTTCAGCTGTAGGCCCCCGTAGCGGCTTTACACACACCCGGACCTGATATCTCTCAATCAGGGGAAGTATTCCATCCGGACATTCAATCCCTGCACCTCACAGCCTGGTACCTGAGCGGCTAGAGTTCCAGGCTTTAGATCTTTCTGAAGATGTCTACACCGTGGTGGAGGCATCTAGAAAGGAATCGACCAGGAAATGTTATGCCTTCAAATGGAAAAGGTTTTCCATTTGTTGCCAGGGTAAGGGCCTGGACCCTTCATCCTGTTTAGTGGCTAACATTCTTCACTACCTTTGGTCTCTATCCAAAGGGGGTCTCCGGTCATCGACCATTAGGGTGCACATGGCAGCCATCTCTGCTTACTGGGCGCGGGCCGGTCAGCCGACTTTGGCGCAGGAGACAGTGGTCGGGCACTTTTTTAAAGGTCTGGATCACATATCTCCTCCGGTGCGTGAACCTCCACCTCCGTGGGATCTTCTGCTGATACTGGCAAAGCTCATGGGCAAGCCATTCGAACCAATGCACAGGTGTGAGTTGTCACACTTGTTGTGGAAGATGGCCTTCCTGGTGGCTATCCCGCCTGCCAGAAGGACAGGGGAACTCCAGGCGCTTTTGGTAGAGTCCCCTTATCTGGTTTTCCACAGGGACAAGGTTGTCCTGCTCCCCCACCTGAAATTCCTTTCGAAGGTGGTGTCAGAGTTTCACCTTAACCAGGTGTTAACTCTACAGGTATACTACCCTAACTACACCTCTGAGACTGAGTACAGGCTCCATACTTTGGACACGAGATGTGCTCTCTCCGATTACAAGAAGAGGATGGCGGAAATTCAGGGTGAGGTTCGCCAGCTGTTTGTCACCTACGCTGAAGCCGCTTCTGGCAGACCTGCAGCGAAGCAGACTATTGCAAGATGGATTACATCACGCATAGGTCTATGTTATGAGTTGGCGGGCAAGGAGCCTCCCAGAGGGATAAGAGCTAATTCTGTCCGCCATACTGTTGCATCAGTGGCTGCTTCTAGGGACATCCCTATCCAGGAAATCCATCGGGCTGCTACCTGGAAGTCAGCAAACACCTTTATCACCCACTACCACATCGACCTTGAGTCACGCCGGGATGCTGGTTTTGGGGCCTCAGTTCTCCAATCTCTGTTCCCTAAGTAGGGGGTGTGCGCCTTGCCTCCCTCCTTCTAGAGAACTGCTAGGAGTCTGCCAAAGAGTGTGGATGAGCAACATATCCACATCCTAGAAAACAGGTTACTCACCTGTAACAGTAGTTCTAGGAGGCGGTATATGTATTCAATCCACCTAATTCTCCCGACCTCCTGGCTGCGGATGCACAAACCTGGCTTCCAGCGGGCTAAGATCTGGCGTCATGGGGCAGAGCCAAGGTATATACCACCCAGGTGGGTGGGAGGAGCCAGCTTGAAGACTTCTGGTAATCCTTAAAGGGGAAAGGGACATGCCAAAGAGTGTGGATGAACAACATATACCACTCCTAGAACTACTGTTACAGGTGAGTAACCTGTTCTTTTTGTGTGCATTCCAACTAATCCCTCTACTGCAGAGGGTCTTTCTCAGATTAGAGGTGCTTGGGGGCATGATGATTCTGATGGCCCCTTGCTGGCCTCAACAGACATAGTTTCCTGTCGAGCAGACTGCAAGCAAACCGAGGATTCTTTAATAATCATTCTGTCCTGAGCACCATTTTGTCTCAGGTAAGCAATTGATGGTTTGGACTTCATATGAAGCTTATCGGAAGTAATGAGTTAACTTGAGACGGACTTGCTGACTCTGGGTCACCTGATCGATCCCAGCCTGCAATCCCCTCATATTCAGGCCCGGCTCCTGAAGAGATAGAAATGAACAGGTACAAGGTATCTCAGAGGGTCTCTGAAATACTTTTGGCTGCACGTAAGTCTTCAACTAGGAAAACGTACACAGCCAAATGGAGAATATTTTCCATCTGGTGTTCCAGAACCCACATGGACCCCTTTGGGTGTCCACCTGACAAGGTTTTGGAGTACTTGCTAGAACTCTCTAATGTTGGACTACAGTATTCCACAGTATTCCACCTATGTACTGTGTCTGCAAACCATGAGTCTGTCAGTACCCTCTAACTGGCACAGCTGACACTGTGCAAGAGGTTCCTTACAGGTATCTTACACACAAGGCCTCCTGTCTGGAAGCTGGTGGCTTACTGGGATATCAACTTTGTGCTGGATATGCCCACTCGCAAACCCTTTGAGCCCGGTGCGATGTATGGGCTGAAGATTTTAACTTGGAAAGCAGCATTTCTAGTGCCCATCACCACTGCTTGCAGAGTGTCTGAAATCTGTGCCTTGGTTACAGATTTTTCATATACTGTTTTCTGTAAGACAAGGTAGTTCTCCACACACACCCCAAGTTTCTTCTGAAAGTGATGTCAGAGTTCTATCGTAACCAGCCTCTAGTGCGCACTTGCCATTCTCTGGATGTTAAGAGGGTCCTTAAGATTATCTGGACAGAACTAAGGACTATAGGCAATCCAAACAGCCTTGTCTCTTTTCCACATAGGAGACTAGTATGCAAACTGTGGAGCTTAGGAGTGGGTCCAAATGTGATATACTGGGTAAGAAATTGGTTAGAGGATAGGCGACAGACGGTGGTGGTAAACAGAGCTCACTCCCAGGAAGAGAAGGTGACTGGCGGGGTGCCTCAGGGGTCAGTGCTGAGACAGGTCCTCTTTAATGTCTGTATAAGTGACATTGCAGAGGAACTGGAAGGGAAGATCTTCCTCTTTGTAGATGACACCAAAATCTGCAACAGGGTGGACACTCCAAGCGGTGAAATGGATTAGCAGAGTCCTGAGAAAACTCGAGGAGTGGTCAAGGGTATGACAGCTGGGTTTCAGCCCACAAAAGTGCAAAATAATGCACTAAGAGCACAGAAACCCAGGGGCAGAGTACAAAATGGATATAGTGGTATTAATCACCAAGCAGAAAAGAGACCTGGTGTTAATTATATCAGATGACCTGAAGGTGGCCGGGTAGTGTGCAAGGCAGTTTGGAGGGTTAGTGATATGTTGGGATGCATAGGGAGGGGTATCAACAGCAGAAAGAGGGAGATGATGTTGCCCCTGTTTAGTTAGCTGGTAAGACCCCACAATGAGTACTGTGTCCAGTTCTTGAGACAACATCTCCGGAAGGACAAAGTGGAGGCTGTCCAGAGGAGGCAACCGGAATGGTGTAGGGTCTGCACCAAAAGCCTCAATATGTGCACTCTGGAAGAGAGGAGGGAAATGGGGGGCAGGATATGATAGAGACCTTTAAATACCTCAGGGGGATAAGTAAGGTACAGGAGAGAAGTATTTTTGTGAAAAAAGAAGCTCAAGAACAAGGGTGCATGCTATGAAGTAGGAGGGGGGTAGATTCAGGAGAGATGTCAAGAAGTATTTCTTCACAGAAAGAGTGGTGCATTCCTGGAAAAGCCTTCCAGTGGAGGTGGTGGGGCCAAAAACAGTGGTGGGGTTCAAGAATGCATGGGGTAAGCACAAGAGAATCACAGAGGGAAGGAAGTGGGGGGTGGCAGAAAGAGCAAGAGACTGATTAGGGTCTGCGGTGATAGTGTAGGTAGGGAAAAATGGGCAGACTGGTTGGACCAAGCAGTCCTTATCTGCCATCAAATTCTGTGTTTCCATGTTTGATCATAATTGAAAGTGACATCCTGTTACAATAAAGTGCATTTCTGCATGGATTGTGAACTGCCTGCACCACAGCCATGCCTTGGCTCAGGTCAAGCTGGAATGCCTGGAGCAACCAGAGTGGTTGCCACATCCCCCGGCAGAGATTCACTTTGGGCCTATTGGTGATATTTGCAGAACTGCAACTTGGAGCACAGTGAACACCGTTACTAACCACTATGCCCTGGATGTCCATGCCAAGCAGCATGCCACCTTTGATAGGGCAATCCCAAATGGATTACTGTCATGAGCAAGCCCTTGGTTCCTGCTGCCCTAATCTGGTGGATTTTGTCTGAGCTTGGAACTCTGACCCACTAGTGTGAATCAGTGGTGAAGACTGCAGGATATGAAAATTATGTACTCACTGTAATTCTTGCTCTGCTAGGAATACTGTATCTTCATGAGTGATTCACATGCATGCCAACATTCCCCTGGGCTTACTCCAGTATCTTATGTTTGTCATAGGATTCATAGGATTGTTATAGAGCTAATAGACATTTGTCCTTGTTGCTTGCCTTACATCGATTTAATGAATTTCCTGGTTGTAGGTATCCAAATTATGTTTGAATGCATTTGTTGTTCTGCTTTATACATGGTTTGAGCTGTGAAGACACTGTGATACTGATCCAGGGCATAGTGGTTAGTAAAAGTGTTCACTGTGCTCCAATACTAGACCTGGTACTCTCAAATGGAGAGAGGATCACAAATGTAGAAGTCAGTAGACATCTGGGAACAAGCGACCACTGCACAGTGTGCTTCACAATAAGCACAACCATAGAGACAACCATACAAAAACAAGCATACTGGACTTTAGAAGGGCTGACTTTGGCAAAATGGGTAAATACCTGAGGAATACACTAGCAAATGGCCAAAAAGGAGGGGTGGAAGAACAATGGAGAAAAATCAAAACTGCCATAATAGAGGCAACAAGTCTTTGTGTGAAACAGATAAAACAAAGCAGAGTAAAAAAACACTATGATTCTCAAAGAGGTGGCAGGGAAGGTTAAGGAGAAAAAGGCTGCATTCAAAAAGTATAAGGAATCACAGAAGGAGCACGGCAGGGAACTGTATCAATTAAAGCAGAAAGAAGTGGGGAAGGCAGTCAGAATAGCAAAAGCCCAAACGAGGAAAAAATAGCCAATTCAGTTAAGAAGGGGGATAAAACCTTTTATAGGTACATTAGGGAGCATAGAAAGGTTAAGGGAGGATAGTGAAGATTAATAAGGGACAGGGGAGGTGGGCAGAGGGAGACAGTGAAAAGGCAGAGATACTGAATGAATACTTTTGCTCAGTATTTACAAAAGAAGATGAGGAGGAGTTACCTAAACCTGACAATAGAAGCACTCTGGGTAGGGGGGTTGACACCAGTCCATTTACAGAAGAAAGAGTCCTGAAAGAACTCCTAAAACTCAAGGTGGACAAAGCAGTGGGGCCTGACAGGATTCACCCCAGAATCCTAAAAGAACTAAGGAGGGAGCTAGTGACACCACTGACCACACTTTTAACAAATCATGGGAGGATTGGGTGGTACCTGAGGACTGGAGGAGGGCAGATGTGATTCCCTTTCACAAAAGTGGGAGCAAGGCAGAAGCAGGAAACTACAGACCTGTAAGTTTGACCTCAGTGGTAGGAAAATGATGGAATCACTCTGAGAAAGAAAGAATTGTTGAGTACCTAGAGGCCAGTGGGGCACAGGACCCAAAGCAGCATGGATTTACAGCAGGAAGGTCATGTCAGGCCAGATCTAATAGATTTCTTTGACTGGGTGACCAAAGTAATAGACCAGGGAGGGGCTGTGGATATGGCCTACCTAGACTTTAGCAAGGCATTTGACACAGTCCCGCACAAAAGATTGATAATCAAGTTAGCCAGCCTGGGAGGGGTCCCAGGGTGGTAGCCTGGGTAGCAAACTGGCTGTACAACAGGACACAGAAGGTAATAGTGAATGGAACACATTCCGAAGAAAGGGGGGTCACTAGTGGAGTACCTCACGGCTCTGTACTAGATCCAGTCCTCTTTAACATCTTTATAGGTGACATTGCAGAGGGTCTGGAGGGAAAGGTATGCCTCTTTGCAGATGACACAAAGATCTGTAACAGAGTTGATACAAGGGGGTAGAAAGGATGAGAAGGGACTTGGCAAGGTTGGAAGAATGGTCAGACATATGGCAACTTAGATTCAACGCAAAGAAGTGCAAAGTAATGCAACTGGGAAACAAAAACCCAGGAGAAGAGTACACAATAGCAGGGGAGGTACTAACAACAACAAAAATGGAAAGGACCTGGGGGTAGTCATATCAGATGATCTAAAGGTGGGTAAGCAATGTGAGAAGTCAGTAAGGAGAGCCAGGGGGATACTGGGATGCATAGGAAGGGGCATCACAAGTAGAAAAAGGGAAGTGGTTATCCCTCTGTACAGACAGTTGGTGAGACCCCATCTGGAGTACTGTGTGCAGTTTGGAGACCTCATCTATGCAAGGACATAGACAGGATGGAAGCAGTCCAGAGGAGGGCAACTAAAATGGTGCAGGGTCTGCATCAGAAACCATATGAAGAGAGACTGAGAGAACTTAATATGTATACCCTTGATGAAAGGAGGGACGGGGACATGATAGAAACATTCAAGTACCTCAAGGAATCAACAAAGTCCAGGAGGTAGCATCTTTCAGAAAAAGATGTTTAAGAACAAGGGCACAATTTAAAGATAGAGGACGGTTCAGGGTAATGTAAGGAAATTTTTTTTCACAGAGACAGTGGTGGATGCATGGAACCGCCTTCCTGGAGAGGCTGTGGGGTCTAAAACAGTGAATGAATTCAAACATGCATTGGACAGACATAAGGCAATTGTAGTTGGGGGTGGCAGGAAGTAGGCTGTTGGTTAACTAGAATCTGCAGCTTATCCAGTAGGTAGGGAAATGGGCAGACTGGGTGGGCCAAGTGGTCCTTATCTGCTGTCAAAGTCTATGTTTCTATGATTTGGTGACCCTTCTTGTATGGGCCAGCAGGGCTATCTTATGCCCTTAGGTTTAGTGCATAAGTAAGTGTTAGGTTATGCTATATCTCCTCAGTAAAAAATCAAAAAGGTACTGAGGCGGTTGAGGGCTGGTGTTGAGGTAAGCCTGTGCCCGAAAGCTCTGTCTTGTGGAGCCAGACATGCACGTAGCTTGCCTCAGCGCCAACCGTTCTGAAAAGTTCTGGCTCCCACGGGGTCCTAGAGCCTTCATCTCAGACCCACTAGTTTGAATCAATGGTGATGATATTCCTAGAAGGGCAAGAATTACGGCGAGTACGTAATTTTCATTTACCAGGGCCACTTCTCTAAATACTAGTGCGCCATCTGGAGCAAGCTAAAAGCCCTGGCAGAGGCAAGGGGGTCTACGCCTCCAGTACCCTTGGCATGAGGATAGATAGTTACCAGTGCCACTTCTCTAAGTATGAATATGCCCACTGGAGCAAGTTAATATGATAGAAATGTGTTTTTTAAAATGTGTTTTTAATATGTGCTGCTTACTGTAATGACATATGTCGACCAATAAAATTTCATGTATGTATGTATGTACATGTGTGATTTTGTATAAGCTAATACGCCTTGCAGAGGCCCTGCATGACACAGAGGCTAAACAGGAAATGCTTCTAGCTGTTAAACAGGGTATCAAACCTGCCAGCCACCAGCTTAAAGCTTCTATGGATGCTTCTGATGCAGCAGCCAACTCCGTAGCTGCAGGTGTTTGCAACATGTGGCACACCTGGCTGCAAACTACTGGCTTTACCCCACCAACAGATCATGAACTTTCCCTTTAGTGGCATCTGTCTGTGTAAGCAGCAGGTGGATCAGTTTCTTAAGGAATCTAATGAAACAAGAACAACTCTTAAGACCTCCAGGCTGGCTCCCTACAGTCCTAAGAGGGGTTAAGGATGTGGCTGTTTTCATAACAAGCAGTTCTGTTGTGGCAGGGGCACAGGAGGCCCCAACAGATCCCAGCCTTCTGAGGCCTAGAAGAAGGTCCAGCCGAAGGCACAGGCACCAAAAGCACTGAGTGCCACCATCTGATGCTCCAGCCCTAGGTCCACTTCAGCTGCCCTGGGTGGACCATTCCTCCCTGGTGATGGTGGGTGGGTGCCTCACCCAGTTTTACCATCACTGGGAATCCTTCTTGGCAGACAAATGGGTTTTAAGGATCATCCGAGAGGGCTACTTTTGAGTTGTTGGAGCACCCGCCTCAGACAATCCACACAGGAGGCAATTCCCCTTGTTAGCTCCCATGTCAGAACTACAGGTACAGGTGACTGTGGGCCTGCTGAGAAACAGGGCAGTAGTAATAGTGCCAGAGTCATAGAAATATAAAAGATGAGTGCAGAAAAAGACCAATTGTCCAGCTAGTCTGCTCATGTTATCATATAATACCCCAGGACCTATTATTCCTGTAGGGTCTTCACTTATCCTGTTCTCCCTATTGTTCTTTGTGTTTCCACTTTCCTTGTCCCTCTGGATAGCTGCTATACACTTGGCTCTATCCCAGCCATGTTTGAAGCCGTTTATGGGTTTTGCATCCATTACCTCTGCCAGTGGACCCTTCCGTGGCTTAATAACTCTTTCTGTAAAATACGTCCTTTTTTTGTAAATATAATTTTTATTGAAAAAATTTCCATGTCTGGATTATCTATTACTGTACAAAATAAAGATAGTTTACAAAATCAAAGTGTTATACTTAGTTATCTGTACATTTCACTCTTCTGGGCAGACTAGACAGTTGTAATAATTGCTCCCTCCGCCCCCTGTTTTACCACATTGGGGCGGGAGGGAGTCAGAAGTTAATGACAATACCACTACCAGTTTTAACCCTAAACAGTACAGTTTTCTAAGTTATTCGTCGTGACTCTATATTGAGGCAGCAGGGAGGCCCCTGGAGTCCACCGTTCCCTGGGAGGGTGAGGTAGGACCAATCTATACCATGTGATTAATTTGAGATAGTGCATGTCTGCCCTGAGGTGGAGCAAGTGCTGGACTCTGCTGTAGTGGGGTAGTGAGTTAAAGGTCATTTGTAGGGACTCACGGAACTAAATCCTGGTTCTTGCTCATCATGTGCAGGAGGCAACCATTGCACCAAGAGGAGCAGAGCTCCGTCCTATCATTCAGGGAGTGTGTGATCTTTCTCTGTTCTGTAAATCTGATTGACTATGGAATGCCAGGTTATGACAACTGGAATTTGAGATGCAAGCCATGCTCTTGTTATGGTTTTCTTTTCTGCCATAAGTAGGATGCCCTGTAGGTATCGTGAGTGTGAGTCCCATAGATCTCATGGGAGCTGAAGGAGTACTAACATCTTCTCTGTCAAGAGGATTGGTTTACAGTACAGCTCTTCCAACTCCTGTAATGCTTGGAAGAAGGGGCACAGGACAATGCAGTCCCACATGATGGACATTATACAATAGGTATAGGAGTGTAGGTAGGGTGATCATACGTATAACCTCTACTCTTCTGGAGAGGCTTAGGGGCAACACATTCCATTGTGCAAGACCCTGTGCCATCTGTATGAAGAAGGGAGTGAAGTAGTTCTGAAATGCTGATCTTCCTGGACATAAGTCTCCACCACTCATTCACACTATTGGGATCCGCGCCGGAGGCACCAGGACCCATCGGGAGCAAACTTTTTGCTGGAGGGTCGGCGCCAGAGATGTAGCCTCGAGGAACGGCGCCACGAGCCCCAGCTCGCGCGGCAATGACTATCTCGGCGTCGACCCTCCAACCACCTCAGTTCCTTTTTTCCCGCCGTCAAGTGCGCTTCAGTGACAATGTCGCTCACCCACCGGGAGTCAAACTTCAAACTAGCAGCATTGTTTTTAGTTCTGTTATTTTGTAGTATTATCTCGATAAAGTATCACTTAGTTTACTTTTATTTTTAAAAATAAAAGAAGTCTCAGCCTACTTTGACAGAGTCGACCATGAGCAGGTCAGGTGACGGTAGGGAGACTTCGTATGAAAACTGTTCAGTCAGTCGGGCTGGGTCGATCGCCGCCTTCTCGGAGGTGGGGTCTGACAACTGTCAGTCAATGCCGGGGATGGCGGTCTCCTGGAGCTATAAAATAAGCGTTGCATTCTTGCACCGTTCTCGCCTCGAGCGCTCTTCTTCGCCCATAGGTCTAAAAAGAAGGCATCACTCGAGGTCGCCTCTCTGATATGTCTGCGCCAGACATTCGGTTATCGGGTTGAAGTTGTCGGTCTCCTCCTTCAGAGTCGCCAACCTCTGTTTCTGGTAGCCAACATCTTCGACATCGGAGCCCTACCTCGCCCACAGGTAGGTCTTCAGATAAGCAGTTTCATCAGTGGGCCGTTCTTATGGAGCAATGGGCTCGGAGGTTGGTTCAGCTACCTGGCTCGGTCTCTCGTCGCTTTCAGGCTCATTAGGAGACCTGGTAGGACGGTTGGATTTTCCTGGTCGCGCGGCACCTTCTTCAGTGCCGTCGACTCCGTGCTTAGGTGTTCCCCCCCCCCACATGGCTGCGGCGCAGGAGGCCACACTGATGCCCTTATCTCTTGCTCCTTTTCCTTCAAAACCTGTTTTTCGGAGTCTGGGGTGTTTCTGGCACCTTTGGCGCCCGTCTGACTTGTCGGTGCCATTCTTGGCGCCCGTGGTGTGCTCACGCCGTCCTTGGAACCGTCACGGCTTCTCTGCGCCGTGCAACTTGATTGCCAGCGTGGTCCCTCGGCATTGTTTTCGGTGCGGGTGGTCCTCGGCGTCGTTCTCGGTGCCGCGGCGCCTCGGCGCCGGGGCTCTCGGCGCTCTCTGCTTTTCAGGACTCCTCCTTTCGCTTCCTTCCTCCTCTCTTCTGATTTTCATCTTTCCTGTCCATACAGTCCCTCCTGGACTGTCAGGAGATGACATTGAGCCTGACCCAGACCTTCTGGTTGGGTGATGAGAGTGGATGAAGCAGGATCTATTACTGCTACAGAGCCTGTGGTCGAGGACCTGTCATTCAAGTCTCTGCTGAAAAATATGAGTTCCACTCTCTCTCTCCAGACTACAGACATCGATCCTGGGAAATTGTTAAGACTCCAATACCTTCATGCCCCAGAGATCCCTACGGATTTGACTCCTCTGGTTCAGCCTTCCTTCGAGACGCTGTCTCAAATGGTATGGAATAATCCTGCTCTCACCCCTTCGGTGGCTAAATCCATAGATAGGAAATATTCAGCCCCCAAGGATCGTCCCATTTTGGCGTCTCAAGCCTTTGCGGATCCTATTGTGGTTCTGGCAGAGAACGATAAGGTCGTTCTTCCTCAAACTACTACAGCTCGACCTATTAACAAAGAATCTAAGAAGATAGACACCTTAGGTAAGAGAGTCTTTGCTGCTTCTACCCTAAGTATGCGTATTGCCAGTTACCAAGGTTATTTCTCCCAGTATGAGTATATCCTCTGGCACTCTATCAAGCAGATGGTGGAAGCTCTTCTGGAGTCGGATGCAAAGCCAGAGCTTCTTCAAACCATTACCAGGGGTATCAAATCTAGCAACCAGCAGGTTAAAGCAGCCATGGATGCTTTCGACACTGCTTCTCGTTCAGCGGCTGCTGGTATTTGTACCCGCCGTCATTCCTGGCTGCGTACTTCGGGCTTCACAAATGACGCACAGCAGCAGGTAATGCTGTTGCCCTTTGATGGTGCATATCTTTTTGGTCCTCAGGTAGAGCAAGCTCTAGAAGCTACCCAAAAGACGAGGTCAGCCATTAAGTTGGCTCGACCCCCTCCTGCCCCCTTTCGAGGGCATGCCAATAAACGTCAGTTTCATAATCGTCAGTCCTTTCAAGGCAGAGGCAGGGGAGGTTTCCATAAAAACCAACCTGCCCAATCTCAGAAGAAGGCACAACAGAAAGCGCAAGGGCCCAAAGCGCCCAGCGCTACCTTATGAATTGCTGGCCCAAGTCCCATTTCAGC
The DNA here is from genome assembly GCA_016271365.2 of Neoceratodus forsteri. Lineage (NCBI taxonomy): Eukaryota > Metazoa > Chordata > Ceratodontiformes > Ceratodontidae > Neoceratodus > Neoceratodus forsteri. Next base: position 552,264,271 of record CM057452.1, on the reverse strand, counting down.
TGCCCGAGGTGGACTTTTCCTCTCCGGTGGGAGGTCGTCTGATATACTTCTACAACCAGTGGAAGTCCATAACCTCAGACAAATGGGTCCTCCGGATAATTCGCGAGGGGTATTCACTCAATCTTCTGGAGACCCCTCCGGATCGTCCTCCCAAACGGCAGCACAGGCTGTCGACCCTTCAGTCAGACCTTCTCGCCGCTGAGATTCAGGGCCTTCTAAACAACAGGGCAGTAGAAGTGGTGCCGCTTCATCAACGGAACACAGGGTTCTACTCCCATTACTTTCTGGTTCCAAAGAAGTCCGGGGGAATGCGCCCCATTCTAGATCTCAGAACGCTAAACAAATTTCTCCCCAGGGAGAAATTCAAAATGATTTCGCTCGGAACCCTGTTGCCTTTGCTTTATCAACACAACTGGCTAGCCTTCCTGGATATGCAGGATGCTTACCAGCACATTCCTATTCACCCGAGGCATCACACATTCCTGAGGTTTGTGGCTCTGGGGCAACATTATCAGTTCAGAGTCCTGGCCCTTGGGCTATCCTCGGCGCCGCGGGTTTTTACAAAGTGTTGTGCAGTTCTCGTAGCGCACCTCAGAAAGGTCAGGATACAGGTGTTCCCTTATCTGGACGACTGACTTCTAGCAAGCCCTTTCAGGCAAGGGACTCTGGAAGCTGTAGAGACGACCTCTTGCCTCCTCACATCCATGGGAGTCCTGCTGAACCTCAAGAAGTCACAACTGCAGCCCTCCCAGAGGCTCCTTTTTATAGGGACTCTTCTGGACACCTCCTGTGCAAAGGCTTTTCTTCCAGAAGACAGAAGGAAAGATATCCTTCAAATGGCTCATCACATCGGGGAGAACAGCTCAGTTACAGCTCTCTCGATGCAACGGATGCTAGGTCTCATGGCATCTTCAGTGTTCACTGTACCCCTAGCACGTCTGCACATGAGAACCACTCAGTGGATGCTCAGTACTCAGTAGTCCCCCACCTTGCACCCACAGTCCCATCTCATTAAGGTGACAGAACCTTTAAAGAGATCACTCACCTGGTGGTCTCAAGAGAGCAATCTCCTGGACGGATATCCTTTTGCTCCTCTGGACCATCAAATCTCCATTACCATGGACGCATCCCTGATGGGGTGGGGAGCTCACTGTCAGGCTCTCCACACTCAAGGTGTGGACTCAAGTCGAGTCCCAGCTTCACATAAACGTCCTAGAAATGAGAGCCGTCCTTTATGCGGTCCGAGCGTTGAAGGACATTCTGTGTCACAAGAATATTCTTCTTCAAACGGACAACAAAGCAGTGATGTATTACATCAACAAGCAGGGCGGTGCTCATTCTTATCCCTTGTGCAGGGAAGCACTGAGGGTATGGGAATGGTGCTTGGAGCACAAAGCTCTAATTCAAGCTGTCTACCTACCGGGAATACAAAACGAGCTAGCAGACCGTCTCAGCAGAACGAGACAGATCCTCACAAGTGGTCTCGGCGCAACCATAGTTCAGTCACTATTGAAGAGTGGAGAACTCCAGACCTGGACCTTTTGCATCCCCCTCAGCATAAACTGCCTCTCTTCTGCTCCAGAAATCCAGGGCCTGGCATTTTCTGTTATGATGCGTTCAGGCTACAGTGGACAAAACGCTTTCTTTACACCTTTCCACCTCTTCCTCTAATTCAGAGGGTGCTCCTCAAGTTCGAATCCCAGGGGGACAAAATGATTCTCATTGCTCCCTTCTGGCCTCGACAGCTGTGGTTTCCACTTCTCAACAGTATGTTGGCAGTCCCTCCAAGACCTCTTCCCCTACAGATGAACCTTTTGACTCAGGGACCTGTGGTTCATCCCAACCTGAGATCACTTCACCTTCACGCTTGGCTCCTGAAGAAGTAGAAGTAAACCGGTTCAATGTCTCTCGTAGGGTTTCAGATATTCTTCTGGCTGCTCGGAAGCCAGCCACCCGGAAAACTTGCACAGCTAAATGGAAGCGTTTTTCGCTCTGGTGTGCAAAGTCCTCTTTGAATCCCTTTTCCTGTCCACTAGATAAGGTTCTGGAGTACCTCTTGGACCTCTCAAATTCAGGTCTGCAGTACTCTACAGTCAAAGTTCACCTTAGTGCCATTTCAGCATATCATGAGCTGGTTTTTTCCTTAACGCTAGCTCAATTACCTGTGGTTAAGAGATTTCTTAAAGGAATTCTGCATACCAGACCTCCTGCAAGACGTCCAGTTGCAGCCTGGGACATTAATCTTGTGCTAGACATGCTCACTCGGAAACCTTTCGAACCTCCGGCCACCTGTGAGCTAAAATTTCTCACCTGGAAGAGTGCCTTCCTAGTGGTCATTACCTCAGCTCACAGGGTCTCTGAGATGTATGCCCTGGTCACAGATCCTCCGTACACTGTGTTCGATAAGGACAAAGTAGTCCTTCGGACCCATCCAAAATTTCTTCCTAAGGTAGTGTCAGACTTTCATCTAAACCAACCTCTAGTCCTTCCCTCTTACTTTGCGGACTTCCAAAATGAAGGAGAACGACATCTTCATTCTTTGGATGTTAAGAGAGCTTTGCGTTTCTATCTAGCTAGAACCAAGGATTTTCGCAAAGCCCAGCAACTGTTTGTCTCCTTCAGTGAGACCCGGCTAGGTCAACTTGTCGCTATCAGATGTATTTCAGCTTGGTTAGTGGCATGCCTTCGGCACTGCTATTCCATGGCGCAGGTTAAGTTGGAGGGTAGGGTTTACCCTCACTCTACTAGAGCGGTCGCGGCATCCCTAGCGGAAATTCGCAACGTGCCCATTGCAGACATTTGCAATGCGGCCACCTGGAGCTCAGTGCATACTTTCGTTAAACATTATGCACTGAATGTCCATGCCAGACGACATTCTTCCTTTGGCAGAGCCATTCTTAATGGACTTCTGTCCTAGAAACGTGAACTCTTGGTCTCTCCTGCCGCCCTCTCGGGGGATTATTAGCTCGGTACTCTCCCAATAGTGTGAATGAGTGGTGGAGACTTATGTCCAGGAAGATATGAAAATTACGTACCTACCGTAATTCTTGATCTTCTTGGACGAGTCTCCACCACTCATTCACATGCCCACCCTCCGTCCCCCGAGCTCACCTCTGTTGTTCTTCACTCCCTCAAATCTTTAGGCTGTGAAGACTTCTTGTTTGACCCTTCTTATATGGGTCGCTCGGACTATCTTATGTCCGGTTTTTAGGTTAGGCTACCCTTCTAGGTTAGTTACGCTGCATCTCCTTGGTAAAAAAGGTACTGAGGCGGTTGGAGGGGTCGGCCTTGAGGACAGTCATTGTGAGCTGGGGCTCATGGCGCCCGTTCCTCGGCTCCTTCTCTGGCGCCAACCCTCCAGCAAAAGTTTGCTCCCGATGGGTCCTGGTGCCTCCGGCGCAGATCCCAATAGTGTGAATGAGTGGTGGAGACTCGTCCAAAAAGATCAAGAATTACAGTAGGTACGTAATTTTCATTTTTCGGAGATCTAGACAAGTAGACACTCAGGTATTTTAATATCTCTAGGTCCCATCAGAAAGGGAACTGTTATCTTTCCATTTGTGAGGGGAAGTAATAGAAGGTCAGAGATTCGGTGTTAGTTGCATTTAAGTTGTACCCAGAGACCACTCCATAAGAGTCCAGTATCTGGAACACAGCAGGGAGAGACCTTTTACTGTAATCTAAATATAGGAGCACATCATCGGCATAAAGTGCAATGCAGTCATCTCTCCACCCAGTTGTATCCCTGTAATTCTCGTGGACCCGTGTATGGCCCATTCCAGAGGCTCAATATAAAGTGTGAAGAGCAGGGGTGAGAGGGGATCCCTATCTGATTCCCCAGTAAAGGCAAACATCCTCAGAATGGTGGCCAGAGACCTTAACACAGGCATGTGGGGCATCATATATGTTTTGTATTAGTTGAACCAGGGTGATCAGGAAGCCCAGCTTGCCCAAGACTGCATACAGGGGAAAGGCTAGGAGACCTGGTCAAACACCTTCTCAGCATCTAGGCTGAGAAGGACAGAGGGACGTTGGCATCTCTGCATTTCATGGCTAATGTGTAGCACCCATCTAGTGCTGTCAGTAGTTGCCCTGGAGCAGACAAACCCCATCTGATCTAATCCCACTAGAGAAGAAAGCACCTTGCCGTGCCTGTGGGCCATGATGGACATGAAATATTAGTAATTGGATTTAAACATTGATATGGGCCAGTATGAGCTGCATAACTGTGGATTTTTGTCTGGCTTCAGAATTACTTATTATGGAATTAATTATTTCAGAATTCTCAGGTATGGATCAGGGTCTGATCATGCCAGCCATTTTTGTCGATCTTGCTAAAGCTTTTGACATAGTGGTACATCCCCTCCTTGTGGTCATGTTTAAAGCAGTGGGTCTTTCTGACTCTGCAGTCAGCTGGTTTCATTCTTACCTTGAGGGAAGGTCTCAAGCTATCTGGATAGGAAGCTCCAATTCATCACGACTCCCTGTCTTATCAGGTGCCCCTCAAAGGTCTGTCCTAGGTCCTATTCTCTTTTCCATATTCTTGAATGACCTCCCCTATATCTGCTGTTCTGCGTCAATTCATATGTACGTTGATGATACAGTTCTTTTTGCATCTGGCTCTTCTTCCCTTGATCTTACCTCACAGCTTCAGTTGGGCTTTGACAATATTCAGCACTGATTCCAGTCTAACCAACTATCCCTGAATGCCTAAAAGACAGCCATCAGAGGCCTTCCATACTTATCCTTCTTCCTTTATTTCACACACTTTGTGGTGGTATGATTGAGGATGTATCCTCTTTTAAGTATCTCTGGGTCTGGCATGATTGTCATCTTGATTTCTCAGTTAATATTGATGGCTTACACCAGAAGCTTCACCTCAAGCTTGGTGCATTGTACAGGAACAAAGCGAGTATAACACTTCCTGCCCAACAAAAGATTGTTTTAAGGATGATTCTCCCTATTTTTGATAATGGTGATGTAGTCTGTAGTGGAGCTTCCAGATCTTCCCATGGCAGACTTGACCCCATATTCTTTTTGTCATTTTGCTTTAGATTGTTCCCCTCGTACCCAGAATTGCTTGCTGTACTATGCCCTTTTACTCCCCTCTCTTGATGCCCAGTGCCTTTCCCATTGTGCCTCTTTCATATCTAAATTCTGGTTTGTTCTCTTCCCACTTACCTTACATCCCTCTTATCCTCTTCTTCGGCTTTCTGCTACCCTCTCTGCTCTATTACTTTCTATTCCCTTTCTGTTCCTTCTTGAAAATCTACTGTTAGTTAATCTTTTTTTGGTAATCAGGTAAGGACCACTAGGCACAAGTGCCTGTTTTCAGGGGTGACCTGGGAGCACTGGGGTGGTTAAGTGACTTGCTGAATCACACAGTATGCAAGTGGAGGCAAGCCATGGTCTGCTGGATGTACCAAGCTCATTTAGAGCTCATTACTCTAACCTCTAGGCTATACTGCCAGGTCCTGGCTTTCTCATACCGCTTTCCTCAACTGTGGTCCTCCCTTCCCATGTCAGTTCACTCTGCATCTTCTGCTTTCTCCTTAAAGAGCAACTGACACCACTTCTGCTACATTGCAGAATTAGAATAAGCATAGCCCCAGGAAATCTCATAGCAAAAACTAGATTTCTGTGTTACTTCATTTTAAAGATATGAGCTATTTTGTAACCCTGATTTCACAACCAGTTCAGAAGAGCCTGAGTCAGTGAAGAGCTGCTGCTGATGTCATCTCAGGAACTCACAGTCTAGTACTCCCTGTCATCTAGCTTATAGGACCTGTGTCTCCAAAGTTCTAAAGATCATGTGCAATGGTTTTCACAAGTAAAACAGGCAGCACCATTCAATAAACATTGCTTTAAAAACTGTGTTTCAGGTTTTGTAACAAAGCTGACAATATTTCTGTGGGTGCCTTTTTGTTGAGGTCCTTTTTTCCAGGGTTGCTGGATGCTGGGTCATAGCACCCTGTTGTGAGGTTTGCAGACTGAATAAGTTTCTGATGTGGTGAAAGGCTGAGATCATTTACACCTATCATTCAATTTAGGTGATTTCTAAGGGTGGCACTTTAAAACAATTATTCCATTTCCTTGTCAATGGGAGTGGGAGAGGTAATATTGATTTGAACCCTTACTATGGATGAATGAACCTCTTGGCCACCAATTGTCTGCCACAATTCAAAACTGACCTCAAACAGCACCTAATAACACTCTCTAAGTGCACCTGCCCCTGAGTCCAGCCAACCTGCTCTCTCTGCCCCCCAGCAAGCACTAGGCAGGCCTCAGATACCCCCTCCCTCTGTCACTTCTCATGACTTGCCCCAGCAATCAGTTTGCGTCATGCTCCTTTGGCACCTGCCACCTCCCTCCCCCTTCCCCAACTCACAGTCCTGTGATTTTCCAAACAGTCACTACTAATGAAGGCTGCTTAACCATGCCCCCTCACACCCCACCATTTTACTCTAGCATGTCCTCTCCACTCAGCCTCCCCTCACCCCACCATTTCTCTCTATACCTTATCATCCCTCTTCCCTCACCCTCTCGCCTCCACCTCAGTACTTACCTCTCTATCTTGTACCTCCCTTCTTCACCCCTCTGCCAGTTATCCCCATCCCTCTGAACTACTGACAAGGCACTTTGCGGCTGCTTATTCCCACCCCCACCCTCATAAAATGTTTTTTCTTGTTATTTAACTTGTACCTATGTTTTGAGTTATTCTGTAAGTTCTGAATCCGAGCTGTGTCGTTCATTGTAATGTACCTTTGCTTTCTCCTACTGTACTTTGTTTTGCAATCTATGACGTGGAACCTTTGTAAAAGAGCTTGTGCTCAAAGATTTTTCCGAATCACTAAATAAATAAATAGGAGTTTCTAATTTAGCCAGCCCAATGTTTTCTCCCTGTCAGGCTCTTTTTGACCTACAGTCAGGCTCATCTGTGTTCTGTTCTAAATTAAACTGATCATTTTAACAGAGCTAACACGTTCCCCCCAGTAGGAATTAACACATATAAGATCCCTATTAAAACTTATGGTAAAGCAGACGCTGGCAAACAGCAGTGAAGTTACCAACATTACAATACTAGCAGTAATACAACATCCTAACAGGCACAGTAAAGTAGCACTCCAAATGGCATCACCAGCCTGGAGGCATGCTGACTCAGCATCCAGCAACACTGGAGTCACTGAATGTAGATCAAAACAGCCTGACAAGGGGGAACACATGGGCTGGCTAAATTAAACCCAGAGTAAAGTTTCAAAACAGCATTTCCTCTTCCACCCCCTCTGACAAGGAGATGGAATAATTGTTATAAAATGCCATCCTTAGAAATCGCCTCAATTGAATGATAGGTGTGAATGATCTCCGCCTTTCATCACATCAGAAACCTATCCAGACTGCAAACCTCACAACAGTGTGCTATGACCCAGCATCCAGCAGCCCTGAAAAAAAGGTTCACAACAAAAAGGCACCCCACAAAAATTGTCAGCTTTTGTTTCAAAACCTGAAACACATATAGTTTTTAAAGCAATGTTTATTGAATGGCGCTGCCTGTTTTACATGTGGAAACCATTGTACATGATTGTTACAACTTTGGAGAAACATATCATATAAGCTTGCTGACAGGGACTACTAGACTGTGAGTTCCTGAGATGACCTCTTCAGCAGCTCTTCACTGACACAGGCTTTTTTGAACAGGTAGTGAAATCAGGGTTACAAAATAGCTCATAACTTTAAAATAAAGTAACATAGAAATCTAGTTTTTGGTATGAGATTTACTGGGGGTATGCTTATTCTAATTCTGCAGTGTAGCACTTTTGGCCAGACTGGTGTCAGTTGCTCTTTAATGTCTCTTCATCATGAGTTTTTCTCCCTCCTGCAGCTGTCCATGACCCTCTTCTCCCCCAACTAGTTTTGCCCTAGTAGTCTGTTTCCCTCATTACCCGTTCACTGTTCTGTGCTTGTAAGAGTAGCTCCTCACCTAAATTATCTCAGTTTTATCTACTATACATATCTGTTATACTGATTGTATTCCATTTTTTTAATTATGCTCCTTAATATATTGTATTTGCTGTTTATGACTTACCACATCCCCTTACCCCCAGGATGCATCTGGGAATGTGCTGTTAGCAGCTCAGCATGTCTTTCCTGGTGAAACTTTTGAAATTAATTAATCACTGAGATGGCAGCGTATGCTCAGGCTGGTGAGGGCATCCTCCATAAAGAACTTAATTGAGCATCTGTAGGAATGGTGGAAGAATCTGATCTTTGGTTATTTTGTAGAACTCCACTCCATACTCATCCAGGCCCAGACCCTTCATGGTCTTAGAACACCTGATGGCTCCATCCACTTCCGCTGTAATTGGGTCAGTGAGGTGGGCTTTCTGATCTTTTGAATGCATGGGGAGAGTTTGGGTGTACAAGAAAGAATTAGTGGACTCCGGGGCCACTGACTGTTCTGAGGTATAGAGGATTGGTAATAGGTGCACAAGGACCTGGGTTTTATCCTCTGTAAAATACTTCCTTACATCCTTTTTAACCCCCCCCCCCCATTAGCCCCTACTCATGATCCCATGTTGTATCATCTCTGTTCCTGGTAAAAGCTCTTAACAGCTCACCTTATTTATTCCTTTCAGGAACTTGAAGGTCTCTATCATGTACCCCCCATCTCATCTGGTTTACAGTGAATACAAGTTTAGCACCTTTAGCTGCTCCCCATAGTATTTGCCCTCCTAGCTCTGTCTCCATCTTGATCACCTTACATTGTACTGTCTCTAGCATGTCCCTGTCCTTGCTGAGGTGGGGACTCCACAACTGGGCATAGTACTCCAGGTCTGGTCTCACCAGTGACCGATACAGAGATGACAGTACCACCTGCTTCCTACTGTCGAATCCCCTCCCAGTGCACCCTAGCATCCTGTTAGCCTTGCTGAAGGCTTTGTTACTTTGGCTAGCTTGTTTAAGGGAGTCAGTAAAGATGATTCCTAGGTTCCTTTCCTCTGATGTTGTATACAGCTAAACCTCTCCCCACCCATCCAGTACTCTGTTCTGGGGTTTTTGTTCCTGAAGTGCATCACTTTACACTTCTTGGCATTGAATTTCAGTTGCCATACTTTGGACCAATTTTCCAGCCTTTGCAGGTCTCTCTACAATTCCCTCATCTCTCCATGCTGTCAACCCTACCACAGAGTCTGATGTCATCTGTGATTAGACACAGCCTGCCCTGGATTCCATCTCCCATGTTATTGATGAACATATTGATGAGAAATGGGCCCAGGATAGATCCCTGTGGTACTCTGCTGGTGACTGCTCTTTCCACTGATCTGACTCCATTTGCCACAATTCTCTGTTGTCTCCCCTCCAACCACCTCTCTACCCACTATTCTGTTTCCTTGGATGTTCCCAGATCCCACATTTTCTTCAGCAGTTTTCTGTGTGACACCGAGTCGAATGCCTTGATGAAATCAAAGCAGAGTAAGTCTGCCTCATGCCCCTTGTCAGCTTCCCTAGTTACACAGTCCAAGAATGCTATCAAGTTGGTTTGACAAGACCACCCTGCCATGAATCTGGTCTCCCAGCTACTTATCATCACCTGCCTTATGGCTTGGAAAGATGTCCACCATTCTCCAGTCCTTGGGAACCAACCCTTCATACAAAGACCTATTGAATAGTCCCACAAGGAGTTCGGCTAATACCAATGCCATTTCCCTTAGCACCCTCAAATATATCACATCTGCCCTTGTGGCCTCATTTACCTTGAGGGCTACTAACAGTTTTCTAACTTTATTTCTACAACCTCATTTCCGGGACCTCTGTGTCAGCTGCCTTTTTCCTGCTGTCTGGCAGAGGCCTGCCATTCTTTCTAGTGAATATGAGCAAAAGTTGTTGTTTAGCACGGCTGCTTTCTTCCTGTCTTCTTGTAGTTTCCTGCCCACATCCTTTAGCCTGACAATTCCCCCTTCCATCTTTATTCTTTCCCTTATATATCTAAAAAACTGTTTCCCCTCCCTTGACCCCTCCACAATACACAGTTCTCCTTGTCTGCCTTTGCAGTCTTTACTGACCTCTTGGTCTCTAGTTTTTTCTCGATAATCCTCCCTTTCTTCATCCCCCCGTTTTACTTTGTACCTTATAAAGCCATTCTTTTTGGTGCACATTGCTCCATGACCTGTTCAGAGAACCAAACTGGTCTCTTATACTTGTTTGTCTTGATAACTGCTCTCACGCATGTTTTTGTTGCCTCCAGAATGACCCTTTTATAACTCTCTATCTTTCTTCCACTTCCCTGGTGCTGTTTATCCCAGATAACCTACCCAGGACTAATTCCCTTATTTGGTTGAAATCTTCCCTTCTGATGTTTACCACCTCAGCCTTAAATGAGTGCTTACTGGTGCACAGGGCCAACTCGAACCATATAGTATTGTATTTGCTAGACCCCAGGGGTTCCTCAATCCTCACTCTGACTACTGTTTTCAAGTTTGTGAGTACCACATCGAGAATGGTGAATTGCCTAGTGGAATCTCTCGAACCCTGGGGAGCTCTCGAACCCTACAGAGGTTGGTAGTGGGGTACCACAGGGCTCGGTCCTGGGTCCAATCCTGTTTAATGCATACATATCAGACATCAGGGATGGTATAGGGTGTGAAATGAGTCTCTTCACGGATGACTCCAAGATGGGAGCAGTAGTTGAGGGAGAAGAGGGGAGGTTGGCCCTGCAAGGGACCTGGACACCCTGGAAAGCTGGGCTCACACATGGAAATTAAATTTCAATATCACCAAGTGCAAGGTGTTGCATCTTGGTGGGAAACCCTAAACACAGGTACACCCTGGGAGGGAGGTGCTGGAAGCCTCAACAGGGAAAAGACCTAGGGGTCATGGTGGATACATGTATGAATAACACTGAGCAGTGTGGAGAGCAGCTAGCAAGGCAAACAGGATGTTGGGATGCATCGCAAGGGGATCACCTCTAGGAGCAAGGAAGTGATTCTGCCACTGTACAATGGACTGGTTAGACCACACCTTGAGTACTGTGTACAGTACTGGAGACCACACTTGAAGAGGACATACAGCTCCTGGAGAGGTACAGAGGAGGGCAACAAAGATGACACGAGGGCTAGGGGATTTGACTTACGAGGACAGACTTGAGGAGCTCTGCCTGTTTTCATTGGAGGAGAGGAGAGACAGGGGACATGATTGAGGTCTTCAAGTACCTCAAGGGAATAAATAGGGTAAACATGGAGGGATCTTTAGACTAAAGCAGGAGGCATCACCAGAGGGCATGGTTTGAAGTTGGAAGGTGGAAGGTGAGGGGAAAAGAGGAGGAGGTTTTTCACTGAGAGGGTGGTGGACCCTTGGAATGCTCTGCCTGGTGAGCTGGTTCAGAGATCCACAGTGGAGAGCTTTAAGAAAGGGTGGGACAGACACAGAAAGTGGATGTATCAGATGATGGCCTGTCCCGGGGGGGTGGGGATGGATGATAGGGGTTTCTGGAGCACAAGGGATGGGAGGGTCTCGGCACCCAACTAAGGATCTAGGTTCGAGCAGACTTGATAGACCATAAGGCCTAATCTGCTGGCAAATAGTATGTTAGTATGTTAGTATGAATCCCTAACTTGCTGCACCAGAATGCAGTCGTGCAAAGAATAAAGCAGGCCTTGGCTTCTGGTGCTTCTCGACGCTGGGATGTCCTATTCGATGTCTGTCAGATTGAGATCCTCAACCCTTTCTTACTTATGCTCCTAGTTCCTTATCTTTCTCCTCTCCCTGCCCTGATGTCCTGTAAACCACCCCCATGCAAAGTTTTCTACCCAAGTATTCTGTGAGCTGTACCCATAGTGATTTTATCCCCCCTTACCTCCAATGGATGCATTCTCTATTGCCTTTATTTTTTCCCTAACTTAAATAAAAAAACTAAAATAATGCTGTTCACTGGCCCACACTCCTAAAAGAAAAACCTTATTCTCAACATAGTCAATAAAAAAAACGAAGTCCTCGAACAAGTAAGGACAATCAAGTACCTCGGAGTACATATCGATGACTCCCTCTCCTTCTCCTCACATATTGACAGCGTAGTCAAGGCTATCAATGTCAAACCTGGAGTCCTGTCTAAGCACAGGAGCCACCTAACTCCCGCTGTGCTGCGCCTTGCTGTCACCAGCTCAGTCCTGTCAGTTGCTGACTATGGGCTGATTGTATATAGTGCTGCCACTGACACGGCCCTAAAGTGTGTCAAAACAGCACTCAACAAAGCCTTCCGACTTGTCCTGGGTGCTGACAAGCTCACCCACATGTGCAAACTGTATGCCGAAGCACAATGGCTGAACCTGCCAGGGCGAGTAAAGTACCAAGTATGCCTCGTGGGAAAGAAAGCGCTGCTTGGTCTTGCCTCGCCTGCCATCTGCAACCTTCTGGAGTTCTCGCAAACCCAGCACTGCACCAGGGGTGCTACATGATGCTTACTATCCACACCGTTCAGGAGAACCTCTCTCACTCAGCACTCTTTTGCTTACAGAGCCCCACATTGGATTAACAAACTCCCTGCTGAACTAGCCAACTCCAACAACATCAGCTCATTTAAAAAAGAACTGAAGGTGGGGCAGAGCCTACCTGTACGATGGTACAAGTGTAATTTCTTAGTGCTCACATTGAGGAGTTTAATAATCTGATATCCTGCAATTCACCGCTAAAACGGAGATCTCCTGAGTGACCAACCGACAGCTAAAAATTACACCTCTTCAACGACACCCTTTTCATCCAGATTGGGTACTCCTATAGGACTTTATCAACAATCTCCATTTATCCAGAGCCACGAGGACTCGGCCCAGGCAGTCTGGTGCATTGCAGTTTCAGCACCCAATGAGAAGCTCCAGCAGTGCCATCCACATTTCCTACCTGAATGGCAGCCGTCTGACGACAACCTTCTCCACAGATCAGCAGCCATGAAACGCTCAGTGGAGGTGGATTTAGGAGTAATGATGGCAAAACATGATAAGATACTCCTGGACACTGTGACTTAAAACGGGTAGCAAATAAAACAAATCAGGTCTTGGCAGCCCTGGCATGGCATGTGGCCCACACTGAACATGCAGTCCAGCAGCTCGATGCCTCAATGCAGCACCATGAAGGAGCTTTGTGGGACCATCATAATAAATTGCTCTGTCTCCTAAACAAGGTGGATGATATGGAGAATAGGGCCAGGAGAAAGAACTTGTGCATTGTGGGGGTGCCAGAGGGAGCTGAAGGTAGGGACATGCTTATCTTCCTGAGAGTGTTTTTTTGCCAGAACTGATTAGAGATAACAACTGCAGTGCCCCAGAAATAGAGAGAGACCATCACTCCCAGGCTCCCCACCCCAGAAAGGTGAGTGACCCCGGCTCATTCTGTGCAAGTTCTTACGGTACCCCGAAAAAGAATTCTACCTCCGTAGGGCAAGTGAGCAGGGATCCTTTGAGTGGCATGGTGTACGCATACAGCTGTACCAAGACTTCTCCCAAGACCTCTCGAACAGAAGGAGAGCATATGGAGGGATCAAGCAGCAGTTTTACAAATTAAATATTCCAACATCCGTACAGTACCCAGCCCTACTCCGGATAAAACACCAAGGGGAGTATATCACTTTCAGAAGCCCTGCAGCAGTGGAGAACTTCTTAAAGGACTACCAACAGAGGCATGAATTCTTGAACTTGCCCACCCATCGCCCTTGAGGTGGCTCGCCCTCCAAGATGGAGGTGAGCCACGAGGCACCGAAGCTGGATTCCCTGACAAGTCTGCTAGCCCCAAACAATGACACACCCTGGCAATCTACATCCAGGGGTTGCCCCAGGAAGAAGCCGTCAACCACAGGAAAGCCATTGGCATGGAGGGAGAGATCTAGAAGCCGCAGCGGTTGGATTTCCGCTTGCGACGCCGGCGACCCGGGTTCGGGAACGGACTTGGGTAGCTGGAGGGCTCCGGCGGGGAGAAGGATCGAGTGCCTCACGGGCTGCTCTCCTTCTCCGGGGAGGCGGGACAGTGTCCGAGCCTCAGCGACCCCTGGCGAGGCCGGGTATCCTGAAACCGACGAGGCGCTCGCTGACTTGGGCGGGGCAGGCGTTCGCGTCATTGCGTCCCGCCTCCCAGAAAACCAGGAAAATGGGCGGCTGCCGACCGCCTACATGAAGCCGCCCCGCGGCGATTAGCCCCAGGCCAGCTTCCCGACCAATTCCGGTCTCTGCAGGGTGTTTGGGTCCGCACCCTGCAGCTCCGCCTGAGGGGTAATCCACGGGTATCGGGGAGCCGTGGCGATCTGGGGGGTGGAAGCCGGTGGCCCGTGACCAGGCAGAATTACCGGGAGGTCGGCAGCTAGGAAGGGGATAAAGAAGAAAAAAAAAAAAAAAAAGATCTAGAAGCCAACTACGGAGACTCCTACAATCAGATGCTAGCAGCTGTTCACCTGGAGATACACCGATCAAGCTCAGAAATAGATATGAGCCACTGAGAGAACTCATGCCATCTCCTTTGGACCTTTTTCCTGTTCCCCAATAAATGAGCTTGGTCTCTGAGACGCCTGAATCCGACCATGAGGGATGGTCTCTGCTCCCAAGGGACTGGGCTGACTGTGACCAAACTGTGGGAAAAGGTGATGAAGAGAACTCCCTTGAACAATTGGAGGCATTGTTAAATGCCTCTGAGGACATTACCACTGGTTAAGGAATCTCTTCCAGGATAGAGCCCAAACTGCATGTTTCTCAATGAAAGGGGGATTAGACTGCACTGTGGTAATGTATAAATGTCTATGTTTAGATCCCCTTATATTTAGGGGACAAGTGGATCTGTGTTTGCTGCCGCGGGGACTAGTGGGCTAACCCGGGGGCTGGCTGACCACCCCGTCCCCTTCCCTGATCCCCTCTGGCTCTTATGCCCAGAACAGCACCAGACCTGTGCCAACCTTATGGGTGTTGGGTTCAAGATCCTCCCCACTAATGGCCATGCATCTGTTTCTAGGTTGAAATGACCTTGAACCCACATTCACTAATAATGCCTGTAGCGGCTTGTGCCAACAAGCGGCCACAACTTGGAATAGTCTGGCAGCGAGTCTCGC
Source organism: Neoceratodus forsteri (assembly GCA_016271365.2). NCBI lineage: Eukaryota > Metazoa > Chordata > Ceratodontiformes > Ceratodontidae > Neoceratodus > Neoceratodus forsteri. The sequence continues at coordinate 552,249,195 of CM057452.1, read as the reverse complement.
TGGTACCGTTTTATTAAATGTTGTTGCAGTAGGGTTTGCTATATGAGGAGGTTGCTTACTGTTATGTTTCTCCATAGCACAACTCGAAGTGCCACCCGCCCGATCCAGATTAGAGGGCATTTAATACTCCGGCTCATACGTGCCTAGGGGACTGTGAGCTAGCCTAATTTAGTATAGGTTGGAACCTCCTCAAGGCATAGTGTATTTAGAGAAGCAGGATGTTCCCTTCTGCCTCAGAGCGACTGGTTTATGTTCAAGTAGTCGTAGTGGTTAAATGATAGAAATTCTGGGCCCCTTAAGGAGTTCCTGTTGGAGTAATCCTGCATTTCTAACATATGTGCTTGGTTATGATCTCTCTTTTTCTCTATTTCTGTATTTCCATAAGAATGTTACTAGATAATTGATCTCACTCCCCCCCACCCCCCGTGAGACAGCAGAAGGTATACTGCAGCAAATATCCCACAGGAGGCTACCTACAGAGGCCTTCTTTGGATAGTTCCCCTAGAGGGGTGTTCTGGGAGTATGGGGCAGCAGGTTCTGCCCGGCTCCACAATAAGAACCCTGCCTCCAATATCGCTCAAGACAGGCACAGTAGCGCCAAAGAAACTACATAATACCCCTGCACAGATTTTTTGTGACTCTCCACGAATACAGAACTGGGGATGGCAGGGAGCCACACTCGCAAGGGGTGTCCTCCCACTAGAAAATGAGGGACAATATTTGCACATCAGCAAGTGGAGATGGAGATGACTGGCCGCACAAGTGATTGACAAACAAGGGGAGGGAGGGTATTGGAATAAGGGCATACATGACCTCGGGGGGTAATACTCAGTAGATTTCCAAAATGCATTCCTTACCGGTGAGTAAGGGCGTTCGGCACATCAGGGGTTAGGGGAACAATGCCCTGTACAGTGGCCAACATTACAACTCAACTGATACACCATAGGGATAATGGATAGCTTGAAGAATGTGACTCTGACATCCTGGAATGTCAGGGGGCTCAATTCTCCGATCACACAGAGGAAGATCCTGGCTAGACTCCACAAACTTAAATGTCACATAGTGTTTCTACAAGAAACTAAACTAAATCACTTAGGGCCAGATATTCAAAACTTTGCCCCGGGGCAAAATTAGCACTGCCCGGTGGGCAAACTTAGCCCGGAACACAGAGCAAGCTATATTCAAACGGAATAGCCCAGGGCAAACCGCTTGAATATAGCATGGTAATGAGGCCATGCAAACTGGGCTGGGAGTGCAGAGCAAACATAGCCCTGGAATAAGACAACACTGAATAAAGCAACCAGGAAGTGCAACCCACAACAACAACGCAGTACACAGCAACGTGAGGGCAGGTACAGACGAACTACGTGGCCAATGTGTGTGCCAGCAAATGCATGGACTCAGTACAGCTGCAGGAAGCAGCAGATGTGAAAGAACAGTGATCAAAACTGTATATCATTCCCCGTACCGTTAGCGCCGTGCTAACACATTAGCGCGGAGCTAAGCAGTTAGCCCGGAGCAAACACATTTGCCTGGAGTTAAAATGTGCCATATTCAAAAGTGCCATGCAAATGAGCCTACTTAGGTAGTCTCTAGGCAAACAACCGGATTAGCATCTAATTATACCCTGATTTGCATGCAGTTTGCCCAGCGTTACTGCAGGGTCCCACAGAGCCACCTGTAGGTCAGTCTGGAAGTACAGGGGCTGACCAGGTCCAACCGCAGCTCCACCTGTAGGTCAGTCTGGCAGTGCACGATGATAGCTGCAGGCTACATGTAAACAGTACAGCATAGCATAGCATATTGTACCCCAGGGGACAGGACAGCATAGGCACAGGTGGTGGTGGTGCTGCATGCAACTGTCACACTGTAGGGCATGCTACAGTGCACAGCAGCAAGTACAGTAGCAAGGGGCCAGTAGTGTGTGGACACAGCAATGCCTATAGTGTGTAGGGCAGTGATGACTGCACTTATACACAGTGAGAGGCCCAACCTGCGGATGTTTACTGACACTGGACATTACTGTTACGCTGTTGTGTGACCCACAGATGCTGCACCTGTGGCATGGATGCTCACAGTGACATGTACATTCCTGGCTTTGTGTGCTATGGCAGTTGTACAGCTGTGAGGTATGTGGCGGGGGGCATATATTATCCGAAAGGCACACTGGTGTTGGGTTATTCCCAATACTGGCCCATGTACACTGCATGATGTGTCCCAGCCTTGTGGCCACACCTGGTCTGTAGCACAGCCTCGCCATCCATACATGCTCCCCTCAACATCCTCCATGCCCACAGTGCTGCATGTGTGTGCTGGCATCTGTTGGTGTCCACGGCAGTGCGGTCCGCAGGTGTGTGCCGTATGGCCACACTGCCGTGCTGTCCACTGGTGGCAGGGTCACCACTTACTGCCTGGCATGGCTGGGACTGGTGGCAGATGATGGAATCATTGTGATGCTATCAGTTAGCAGCATGCTTCCTCTGTGTTTGGCTTTATCTATATGTCATATTTATTTGTTAGGAGTCGCTAAACCCGGCGCAAACACAGCGCCAAAGCCACAGTGTCAGCGCAAGGCTGCTTGCCCAGGATTAAGATGAGCTTTTCCTGGGCGGTAATGTCTGCAGCTAAGTGTCGCTAGGTCATGCTAAACCACTTAGCGCGGTAGCCACTGAATATAGCATTGCGCCTGTATTCATGTCAGTTTGCCCCTTGCATGCATTATATTTCGTTCCGCTAATGACAGTCTCGCCGCTTATTTGGCCTTTGAATATAGAAGACCCACGCTAATCCCGTACTAAACCTGCACAAGCGGTTTTGCCCGACGCAAAGTTTTGAATATCTGGCCCTTAGAGTCTAAGAAACTTACCAGAGAATGGGTGAAAAGGGAATTCCACAGTGTTTCAGGCAAGTCTAAAAGAGGGGTCTCCATTTTACTTCATAAGCACCTTAAATGGGATATGAGTCACCGGGAGGCAGACAAAGAGGGATGCTGGGTAATGGTTAAACTGTCCTTCCCGATGGGCCCAGTATTGCTTGTAAATATTTATGCCCCGAACGAGGCCGCACCTGGATTTTTCAATACATTTTCTCTAAAAATGTTGGACCTGACAACCGACAACCCAGGGATCATTATGGGAGGAGACCATAATTTGGCCCTGGACTTTTTACTTGATGGGTCCAACGCCATGCAGGAGCCCCACACTAACTCCCTTAAGGCACTTCAAGAGCTGCTCTCCTTGCACAGACTTGCAGACATCTGACAGCTGCAGCACCCCTTCGATAAGGATTTTACCTATTTCCCCACAGCTAGACCAGTGGCCGGTAGACTAGACTATTGGTTCACTTCAGAAAATATGACCACCAGAGTCACTGATGCCCATATAGCCCCTATCTATTTATCAGACCTTGCCCCCGTGATGTTGCACCTATCCATAAGCCCAGCCTCCGGGGGAAATCCAACTTCTGGCGGCCTGACCCCCTACTCCTGAATGACGGGGGCTTTAAATGCCCAGTGAAAGATGAGACTAAAAAATTCTTTCAGATTAACCCACTGGGTTCCTCATCTGCGGCAATGATTTGGCCTCAGGGGCCAAATTATAAGCTTCGCTCCTCACCATAGGAAGCAAAGAGAAGAGGAGGTATTGCAGTTGGAGACTAGATTAAAGCAGGTGGTGGTCGAATACGAGTCCAGTTCCGGGAGGCTTAAAAACAACTGCCTAGTGGCAGAACTGACCAGGCTCCAGGTCAGGTTCCATGCACTAGCAACCAGAAATGCTGAACTACATATCAGGCGCTCCCAGCACAAGTACTGGGCCGAGGGAGAGAAAGCAGGGAAACTCCTTGCCTATAGACTGAAACAAAGACAAGCGGATAGGCACATTACAGGACTGAAACACTGGAGGTAAAATGGTGTACAACCCAAAAGACATAAATGACACCATGGTTAGTTTTTACCAGGACCTGTATGCCTCCCATACTGACTGGGATGGGGACAAATTCCATAGTTTCACGGATCATCTTTCACTGCCTTCTCTCTCCACAGCCCAGCAACTGGCCCTTGACACCCCTCTTTCTGGGTTGGAACTCAGCAAAGCCATCCTCAGCATGGCTCCTCACAAAGCCTCAGGGAGTGATGGTTATCCAGCAGATTTCTATAAGCTCATACATCATGAGATATCCACTCCACTATTTAAGATGTTGCAGGAAGCCCACTCCGTAGGGGAACTCCCCCCTTCCCTGAGGGAGGCAGTGATTACTATCCTCCCCAAAGAGGGCAAGGACCACACGATGCCTGGGAATTGCTGCCCAATCTCTCTCATCAATGCCGATACCAAAATTCTGGCAATGGCTCTGGCTGCCAGATTGGAAACTGTATTGCCGGACATTGTCCATCCTTCCCAGGTCAGCTTTGTTAAAGGGAGGCATAGTTCCAACCACGTACAGGGTCTGGTTACTCTTGCTACAGGTGGCTGCTAAACGCCCCACTTCCACTGCATTTATAATGATAGATTTTGAAAAAGCCCTTGACTCAGTGGAGTGGGAGTTTCTGCATGCTGTCCTGCAGTGGTTTAACATAGGGCCTTATTTCTCTTCCTGGATTCGAACTATGTACCAGCACCCGGTGGATAAAGTGCTCACAAATTCTACCATATCCTCTCCCTTTCAGCTCCATCGGGGCACCAGACAGGGCTGCCCCCTTTCCCCGCTACTTTTTGTTTTGGCTATGGAACCCCTATCGGCAGCTCTACGTACCCACCCCAGAATCTGTGGTATAAAGGTGGGAAACCAGGAGTACCATGCTAAACTTTACTTGGAGGACTGTCTGATCCTGACTGGAGACATTAAAGAGAGTCCACAACCCATCCTGGATACTCTTAATGCATTTGGGAACATCTCTGGCCTTCAAAATCAGAGGTTCTCCCTTTAAACTCTCTCACATCTGCAGACATGATCAGCCCGTCTAGCCTTAAATGGGCACATTCCAGTATTAAATATCTAGGGGTCACCCTATCCCTGGACATTACCACCCTAGCGGATAAAAACTTTATGCCAGTTTGGACCCAACTATCCAAAAATATCCAAAGGTGGGAGCATTTGCACTTGTCCATGGCAGGGAAAATAGCAGCCATAAAGTTGATGTTCATGCCAAAAGTGTATTATCTGGTTTCCCACCTCCCCATACTGATTCCCAAAATGTGGGCACACAAGTTATACACTCTGCTGAACTGTTTCATTTGGGGTCCCAAAAAGCTGTGATACAGCAGAGCTAAGCTAAGGGCCCCATGGACCGGGGTGGCTGAAACTTACCGGACTTTAGCAGATACTCTCAAGCTTTTTTGATTGCTAAATTGTGTAAAGGGATATGGAGGATGTCTCTCTCACCTCAGGCTTGGGTGAATATAGAAAAGGCAGCTCTAGGTAACGTCTCCCCCTTCTGTTTTTTGGGTCACTCCCTCACGAAGGATGCGCAGGCATGGTTGACTATTAAGGCAAGTCACCGGGCCTGGCAAGCCCTGGGCAGACTATCACGTGTATGCCTGAACATTGGCTTTCACTCCCCACTATGGAACAATCCGAACTTGACAATAGACCACTGACCTTTCCACTGGATGGTATGGGGTGACCGTCAAACAAATACCTTCCAGGACTTGGTCCTGAGAGATAATACAACCTTTGTCTCTTTTCAGCATCTGAGAGACAAGTATCATTTGCCCAAGGAATGCTTTTGGCAATACTTGCAACTCCAAAGTCTATAACTTGCTTGGTCTAGATCCAGCTGCACGTGTGTGGGTTGTGCAGCTAAACCAGGACCCCCCCCCCCCAGAAATAAAATCCCACTATCCCTCTGGCTCCGACAAGACAAAGGGTTGGCGGGCAAGATCCAGGGATGGGCTAGAGATACTGCACTGGACCCTTCAGTGGTGGCCAAAACTAGGTGGGAAAAAATGTTGGGATCCACAGTCACCTTTAAGGAATGGAGTAGCTGCTGTAAAATAGCCCAGAGAAGCCTTCTCATCAAAAACAAAGATCTTACTTCGAGAGGACTCTTGCAGTAGGTAATTACATATAGGACTGACACCGGCCGCCAGCAGGACCCCACGGAAAAATTTCTAGCTAGCAGTCCCTGGCGAGGGACCGCCCCCATGTCAGATGACCAGCGACAGGAGGCGTCGGTTATAAAGGCGGTCCTGGGCGTAAATCCTTCCAGTTCTTTCCCGCCCGTTAGCTCGTGCAGCTCTCGCTGATAAAGTTCATGCGCCGTCAGCCTACCTTTGTCGTTTTACGAAAATAGTTATTCTTTTTCAGTCTTCAGGTATATCGTTGGTGTATATGGTCCCGACTCCTCCGAGCACAAAACAAAGTGCGACTCGTCTGAGCCTAACTGCCACACAAGGACGGCCATTCCCTGTGCCTTTTCTGCCTAGGCCCCGATCATCCAGTCGATAAGTGCCAGCATTGCCTCAACTTCAACGCGGCTACCCCTAAATGGCGCCAACAGTCCCTGGAAGCCCATCTCCTCAAGAAAAAGATGTCTTCTATGGAAAAAGAGTTGAAAAAGTTGAGGCAGGCGTCCACTTCCCGAGGGACATCGAAAAGGACAAGAGGCACCAGGAGAAGTCCCTCCTCTACCCGCGTCTCCCTTGACCAACGGCCCAGTCTCGTCCCCAGGGGACCGTTCGGCAGCAGCCTCAGGGTTTCTAAGTCGGACGTCGGCTCCTCTGGCGTCTGCATGGAGAGGTCGATAAGATGCCCGACCCTTGAGGCGGCGCACAACCACTTCCCCGGGCCGGGCCGTCCTTCCCCTCAGCCCGACTCAGTGAGGGCTCCCATAACCGGATGCCGGCTCCTCCAGTGCCCTCGGGGAACTGCGCTAAGCCGCGCCTGGCTCCTCCGATGTCGCGGCGTGAACTGACGGCGGACCCCCATCCGTCGTACCCGGTTCCCTGCAGCCTTCGCTGCCGTCTGAGAGCCTAAGTCACCCCAGCCTGACCCGAGTTTCTCTCCTCCATTCCTGGCGTACGGGGATCTTCCTCCTCCGTCAGACCCTCCCTCCGGCGGAACCGGATCTGGCCTTTGGCCCCAGCGCGGTACCTCCGATGCCGGTACTGCGGCCTGGTACCTCCGGCGCCGGCAGGGGATATCCCTTTCCATTGGGCCCTCCGCCTCCAGGCCCCTTAATGTGGACCCGCCCGTGAGGCTGCCGACTGGGCTGTCTGCTCCGGCAGCTTCCCCAGCTCCCAGGTACCGCCGTCTTATCTGGCCCCGTCATACCCGGGACCGCAGTGTCCAGCGCCGCCAGTACCCAAAGCCGGTACTCCGGCCACAGTACCCGATGCCACAATGCCAATGCCGGTTTCCGCAGCCAGGTTTGAGGATACTCGCATACGGGTACAACCGTACACCTTTCCCCCTCCTTCTCCACCGCCCCCATGGCCGCCGGTGGATCTGCAGGAGACTCTGGCCTCTTGGTGGGCTGAGGCCAAGGCTCAACTCACCAAGGAAGTAGGGGGCTGCCTTACGACAACGATGCGCCACTGGCTCTCGTCGTCCGAGGTGGCACACTCCCTCACCACCTCCAGACTCCAGGGCTCTTCCCTCTGGATCCCGAGAGGGGCAGGACCGCGTTTATGGGTACCACCAAGGAACCCGTTCCTCCCCTAGTGGCGTGTAAGGGAGTCTTTTCTTCTTCTTCTTCTTCCCTCTTGGATTCCTCGGACTCTTCTGAGGATGCTCCGAGAGAGACAACGAGCGCCGCTCTCCGTCTAAGCTCCGGCCGAGGCCCCTCGAAGTCTCCTCCGGAGGATCCATCTTTCATGGAGTTGCTTAGAAAAATTCAGGAAATTCACCAGTGGGGCTCTTTGGAACCAGATCCTCAGCGGCTTAAGCTCGCCGAACATCTGGACCTGCCCGTGACAGCTCCAACTTTAGTGCCACCCTGGATCGAGCCTCACGCCCACCTTGTTACCACGATTTGGAAACAACCGTCGGCGTTAGCCCCACTTCCCAGGAAGTCTAACAGGCTATACCAGGCTCCTGAGGGTGTAAACTATCTTGACTCTCACCCTCGTGCCGACTCAGTCGTGATTAGTGCCGCTAACGGCCGGTCGGCACATCCAAAGCATCTGAGCTCATCTCCTCCGGATAAGGAATCTCGCCTCCTGGACCAGTATGGAAGAAAGATCTACGCCTCCTCCACACTGGGAATTCGGGCCCTGAATTACGTCGCCCATATGGGGGATTACCAGAAGGCCATCCTTACCCAGGCAGAATCCAAGCTGGACTCCTTTCCTGACTCCCAAATCAAGCAGGAGTTAGCAGACCTTGTCCGTTCTGCTCGTTCGGCCAGTCGCCACATTTTGCCGGCGACGTACGATGCAGTGGACACTGCAGGGCGGAGCTCCGCTTTCGCCGTGAGTCTACGGCATCATGCCTGGCTCCGCGTGTCAGGTTTGGTCCCAGAGGTGCAATCCGCTATTCAGGAGGCACCTTTCAGGGGGTTGGTGCTTTTCGGCGGTGATGTCAAAGACATCATCACCAACTTGCAAGAGAAGCGGACGGCTCTGAAATCCGTAGATTCCATGTACTGTCCCCAACACCAGCAGCGCCATCTTTTTCGCAGACTGAGTCGGCCACAAGCGAAACCCCAAGGAAGGTGGGCCACTAAACATCGGGCCCCCGCAGCTGCCAGGCCCCCTCCGCCCAAAAAAGCAGCGGGTGCCTCAGCTGCAAGCGCTGCCCCACACCACCAGACTCCTTTCCTCTCCCACCGCCTCCGGAACAACCTTCCGGGTTGGGAGAGGATAACCACAGATTCTTGGGTGCTCCAGCTTGCAGCAGAAGGGCATTCCATAGAGTTTCTTCAGAAACCACCCCGCCACCCACCCCAGAAGTCGTCCTTTTCAAGGGAATATCTTCCTTTGGTCCGGGAAGAAATCTCGGCCCTTCTCGCGAAGCAGGTGATAGAACCCCTCCCCCTTCATCTTCAGGGGACGGGTTACTATTCTCATTTCTTCCTGGTCCCAAAGAAGACGGGAGATCTCAGACCCATTCTAGATCTCAATTCCTTGAATCTTTATGTGAAATACAAAAGGTTCAGGATGCTCTCTCTGCAGAGCCTTCTGCCCCTCCTTCGGCCGGGTCAATGGCTTTGTGCGCTGGATATACAGGATGCCTATCTGCACATTCCCATTCGCCTTTCTCACCGCAAGTATCTTTGTTTTGCGTTTCAGAGGGACCACTACCAATTCAAGGCGCTCCCCTTTGGTCTATCCTTGGCCCCCCAAGTATTTACCAAATGCCTGGCTGTGGTAGCAGCCCACCTGCGTACAATGGGAGTACAGGTATTCCCTTACCTGGACGACTGGCTCCTAGCGGCCTCGTCCAGGGAGGAACTCCTGCATTTTCTCTCCCTCACCCAGCAGGTTTTCACTTGTCTGGGTATTACCATCAACCATTCCAAGTCTCATCTGGACCCTTCCCAGAGGCTACAGTTCATTGGGGCTATCCTCGATTCGACTGTGAGCAAGGCCTTCCTGCCTCCAGACAGGGCAGCCTCTCTTCAATCCCAGAGCTCCCTGCTATCAGAACGCAGGAGGGTCCCGGCGAGGTTGGTCCTCCGTCTTCTGGGGCTCATGGCGGACGCTATTTCAACGGTTCCCAGAGCACGACTCCACATGAGGATCTCTCAGTGGACCCTTCGCTTCCAGCGGGACCAACTTGTGGACGACCTAGATCAATTAGTTCTGATCTCATCGCTGATGGTACGAGACTTGCAATGGTGGATGATTCGAGAGAACCTGTTCCAGGGGGTTCCCTTCTTTCATCCTCCCCCCTCCCAGACTCTGACTACAGACGCATCAGGCGAAGGTTGGGGAGCCCATCTAGGCCCTCATCGGACCCAGGGCTTATGGTCCAGACTGGAACAAGCTCTCCACATCAATGTGCTCAAGCTTTGAGCTGTGCTATATGCTCTCCAAGCCCTTCACCAATACATTCTTCCCGGCCACCTAGCCGTCCAGACGGACAACATGTGCGTAGTGTGGTACATCAACAAACAGGGAGGAACTCGCTCCTACCCTCTATGCAGGGAAGCAATGAGGGTTTGGGATTGGGCAACTCAACACGACCTTCACCTCACGGCGATTCATGTTCCAGGAGTCGACAACACTCTGGCAGACAAGCTAAGCCGCTCCTCTGCTCTGGCACACGAGTGGGAATTGGACCAAGGGGTGCTAGACGATATCTTTCAGCTTTGGGGGACTCCGCAGGTAGACCTGTTCGCCTCTCCCCAAAACACAAAACTTCCCACCTTTTGCTCGCTCGTTCCAGAGTGAGGCATTTTCTGGAGCGACGCTCTGTCTCTAGACTGGAAAGACAGATACGTCTATGCTTTTCCCCCAATTCCTCTTATCCCACGAGTATTGCAGAAACTAACCACAGATGGGCGAGAATGATTCTCATCGCTCCTTTCTGGCCCAGGCAAATCTGGTTCTCTCTTCTTCAACAATTCTCAGAGGTTCCTCCTCTTCCTCTTCCTCTATCTCGAGGCTTGCTGACCCAGGATCAGGGGACCCTGGTCTGCAGGGCCTCAAATCCCTTCAACTACATGCATGGCTCCTGCAGACCTAGCCCAATCCCGTTTTGGCGTCTCTCCAAAAGTGGCGGAGATTTTAGTGGAGGCTAGAAAACCTTCCACCAGGTCCACTTATGCCATGAAGTGGAAGAGATTCTCTATTTGGGCAGCCTCCAAGAACGTGGAGCCTTATTCCTGTTTAGTGGCTTTTCTGCTGGAGTACTTACATCATCTCTTCGACCTGGGTCTCAGCCATTCTTCCCTGAAGGTTCACGTGGCTGCTATTTCAGCCTACCATGTTCCTTTCACAGATAAAGCTTTCGCTCAACTGGAGGTCTCTAAGACCTTTCTCAGAGGGGTCCTCCATCTAAGGCCCCCCATCCGTAGCCCTGCTTCCCCTTGGGACTTGAATTTTGTTCTTGAGAAACTTACTCTCCCTCCCTTCGAACCTGCAGCTTCTGCAGATCTGAAGTTTCTTTCGTGGAAGACGCTCTTCTTGGTGGCCATTACTTCAGCTCGAAGAATTTCCGAGCTCCAGGCCCTTATGTGTAAAATTCCCTATTTGATTTTTCACAAAGAACGAGTTGCTCTTCGCACGAATCCTAAGTTTCTACCTAAAGTAGTAGCAGAGTCTACCTTAAATCAGTCCATAGAGCTTCTTGCCTTTTTTATGCAGTACTCTAATCAAGGGGAATATTTACTCCATACCATGGATGTTCACCGGATTCTGAGATACTACACTGACAGGACGAAGGATCTCAGAAAGACTGACCAGTTTGTCTCTTTTGCTCACAAAAGGGAAGGCAATGCTGTTTCCTAGCAATGCCTGTTGAAGTGGTTGGCTCATTGCATCACTTTCTGTTATGACAAGTACAACAAGACTCTTCCGGGTCAGGTCAGAGGCCACTCCACACGAGGAGTAGCGGCCTCTGCAGCTTGTTTCAAGAATGTGTCTACGGCAGACATATGCGCTGCCGCCACCTGGACTTCCGTCCATACCTTTACGAAACACTACAGTTTGGACATTGCCTCTCGCCGTAGAGCAGGCTTCGGGCTAGCTGTTTTGCAAGGCCTCCTGTCTTGAGGCTTGCAAGGCTAGTGCTACTTTCTGGAGTAGTTTCCTCCTCTCGGTGCCTCTTATTTGTTCCAGACTGCTTGGGATTCAGTCCTATATGTAATTACCTACTGCAGAGCCCTCTCAGTAAGATAGTACAGTTACGTGAGCTTACCGTAACAGTAGATCGAGAGGCTCTTCTGTAAATATCTATCCACCCTCCATCCCTCTAGGCTTTTCAGCTCCTTTTCCAGGAATGGAAACATTTGCTTCTCTCGTCCGGGCCTTCCGGACCTGGGGGCGGAAAAGAACTGGAAAATCCGGGACCCTTTGCCCATTTGTGCGATGTCTCTGGCGGTCATCTGAGCGGTCCTCGCCAGGGACTGCTAGCCAGAAATTTTTTCTGGGTCCTGCCGGCCGGCGTCAGTCCTATATGTAATTACCTACTGCAAGAGCCTCTCTCGAAGATCTACTGTTACGGTAAGTTCTTACGTAACTGTACTTTCTCCATTTATGGTATAGAACTCCACTTCAGCTCCATAAGATGGGCCTGCTCCCCCATGAAAAGTGTTGGAGATGTCAGTCTTTAGATGCAGACCTCCTACACATACTGTGGAAATACGAGCCCCTCCAGCCAGTGTGGAGCAAGGTGATCCAATTTTGCTCCTCCATCCTGGCTTGTAATTTACCTTCTACTCCCGGCTGCTAGGTATAGTCCCAGATAATAGTCAGGTTAGTAGCACACAGATGCTGCAGATCACCCAAGCTTCAGTGGAACTCCTTAGACTTATTCTAATGAAATGGAGAACCACAGATGTCCCAGTGTTTCAAGCCTGGTTGACAGCAATAGAGTCTTTAGTTTCCTGCACCCAACTCGCCCATTTTGCCAGGAATACTTGCAGAGCCTTTTTAGAAATGTGGCCCCCTACTTAACGAGTATAACCCTATCTGCCCACCCGTTATTTTTTTTTTTTATATTCTATTTTTATTCCCCCTTCTCTCTCCATGGTGCTTCCTTACCTTCAGGAGTCTCCTATGGCCTTTATGCATCCCTGCTTGTCTGCCAGTTTCAGGTGCAGTCATCCCCCCATGCTGCCTTGGTTTAACCCCCAGGCGGGTACGAGGCGGGGCTCCCCTTCCTCCGCCCCGAGCATCTGTGTTTTGTTAGGGATCCATTACCTGAACTGACAGGGACCCTGGGATCGGGGCCTGAAGCTCCGTCTACAGGGAGCACCGTGGGGTCTTTTCCTGTTTTGCCCGGCCCGCAGGACGTCCGCACGCATGGAGAGCCTATGAGCATCCGACTCCCGGCAGACGTCCTCCCTCCCTACTACATGCTGTCCTTTTAGCTGCATCTCCACCCGTGGTCACCCAGGTGGCGGTATTGCAGCGGGACCAGCATCCCACCCCACCCAGAGGAGGAGAGCAGCCTCTGGGCATTCGATCCTCCTCCCACTAGCTGGCCCTTCAGCCGCCCGAGTCCATTCCTGAACCCGGGTCGCTGGTGCTGTGAGTGGTAGCCTATCGCTATGCGCCGGGCGGCCGGCTCTGCCCACCAAGTTATTCACACCAGACACCAAAGATTTACTGAAACCCCACTGAAATCATTGATAAAAATGTTTGGAAATGCATACTGCTTTGACTGCTAGGCCTGATCTGATATTCTGATATCTGTGTATTGCCTGGATATACATTTGTTTTTTCCAAAGTATACCTGTATTCACCTGCTCTGCATATGTTGTATGTAAGCTTATTTGTTGCATGTACTACCCATTGTTGTATTGATGTATATTCCTCAATAAAAAGATTAACTGAAAAAAAAGAATTGAAGCACTACCTAGCTACCGCCAGCAGCTGTGACTGCTGAACGACCTTTAACTTTTTCCCCTCTGCTTTAGTGAAGCTGACCTCACCCCATCCTTATCCCAGGGACCTCTAACTGACCCTTTTACAACCCCTCATCTCCCTGCCACCAGCCTCCTCTTTCTACTTCCTCTTCCCCACTGCCTTCCCAACCTCAACTGCACACCTTAACCCTGTACCTCCCCATGGACCCTCCCAACCACTTGCACCTATCTCTCACTTTCTGGCCTCCCATCCTCACTTTACTGATACAGTTGTGACAATCCCACATCTCTTGGTGCTGGCCTGCTCTATACCCTCCCTTATTTTCCATAGTTTGTGTGTCTTATTTTTATCTTATTGTATAGTGCTACTTGTACTTGGTTTGGCTACTGATGTTATGTGCTCTGTAAATTCATACTTGCTGCTGTATACCCAATATGCTTGTCTGCCATTGTATTGTTCTCCTTGACGTGGAACCTTCGAAAATGAGCTCTGAGCTCAAAGGCTGTATCCAAAAATTAAAATAAATAAATGGCCACCGCTTTCCTTCTACCCAGTCCTGTATCTTGCCTGTATAAGGTGTACACGAGGGACTGCCAGGTCCCAGTCATTGTTCCCATTGGCCCAAGTTTCTGTGACAGACACTAGATCCTGCCCAGAGTCTGCTACCAGTGCCTGGAGCTCACTAATTTTATACCCAGACTCCTGGCAGTGAGGCAAACCACTCTTCAACTTGCTGTTCTATCCCAACTGGTTCTTGACTGACTTCCCCTATCACAATTCCCTGGTTTCCATGGTGTCTTGTGTTTTTCCATTTTTGCTGGTCTGTTTTGGTCTACACTCCCTGGTATCCTGAAATTGTTCCATTCTACTACTACTTTTTGTACCCTAGCCTCCATCCCCAGGAAGTCCTGGCTAGGTTTCCACTTCACCTACCTCAACTGTGGAATACCTAGCCCCAGTCTCCACTGTAGTTAGTTCAGCTGTCTCGGGACCCTGCTGCAAGCACTCTGCTGGGAGTTCAAAACACTCTAGCAGATGAGCTCAGTCGAACAAAGGCCGATCCTCATGAGTGGCCACTAGCTCCAGATGTTGAGGATCACTATTCCATGAGTGGGGCACTCCAGATTTGGACCTTTTGTGTCCCCACTCAGCACCAAACTGCCTCGATTCTGCTTTGGAAATCTGGGACCTAGCATTTTCTGTCACATCTGTCTGTATGTCTGTCGGTATGCATTCCCTCTAATCCTGCTCATTCAGGGAGTGCTGTTCAAGCTGGAGGCACATGGGGGTAGATGATCCTCATGGCCTCCTGCTGGCCGTGGCGAATATGGTTTCCCTCTGTTGAATCGAGCTGTCAGTCCAACAAACCAAGGATTCTGCCACTCAGGATGGAATTTTTTTATTTTACATTCTTTTTGCCCCACTGCGCCAGAAGCTCAGTCTGGTCACAGACCCCCACTTCGCTTCACATTGGTCGCCCTTCTCAGTATCCCCTGGCTTTCCCCCCATGGTGGGGCTGCTGCAGTTGGCTCCTCCATTAAGTGCTGCAGACACCGGGATAGGTCGAGGAGTTGACCTGAAGCTATGGAAGCGGGGGTGGGCATCATCTAGGTGTCGGCGGTGGAGTTTTTCCCCCTTGGGGGGGCTGGGAAATGAAGTGATGTCCTGCGTGCACCCCACCCCCTAGCAGTTGTTGGCGCCTGGTCGCTCACGGTACCCCAGCCTCCTCAGGGGCCCATCAAATGCGGACACACTCCCCGCCTCCCCTGGAGAAGGAGAGTAGTCCACGGAACGCCTCCATCCTTCTCCCCTGGCCGGCCCTCTGGCAACAGGGTCCGTTCCCGAACTCTGGTCGCTAGCATCACAAGTGGAAATCCAACCACTGTGCTGACAGGCCAGCTCCAGGATGGAATTATTGACCCAGGCTTAGGGCCAGCTAGTCCATCGCAACCTGTGCTCCTTTCACCTTCAGGCCTGGCTCCTGAAGAAATAGAAGTGAACAGATTTAAAGTGTCTTGGAGAGTCTCCAAAATACTCTTGGTTGTGCATAAACCTTCGGCCAAGAAGACATACACAGCCAAATGGAAATTATTTTCTGTCTGGTGTTTCAGTCCCAAATGGGCCCCTTCAGGTGTCCACCTGGAAAGTTTCGAATACTTACTGATCCTTATGCATAAACCTTCGCCAAGAAGACATGCTCGGCCAAATGGAAATTCTTTTCTATCTGGTGTTTCAGTCCCTCATGGACCCCTTCAAGTGTCCACCTGGAAAAATGTTGGAATACTTACTGGACCCTGATGATGCTGGCCTGCTGTGTTCCACAGTTAAGATCCACCTATGTGTTATATCAGCATACCATAAACCTGTAGGTCCCCTCTCTTTCGCACAGCTGCTACTGTTCAAGTGGTTCCTTAGGGACATCTTTCAGATGATGCCCTCTCACCCCCGGAAGCCAGTAGCTCCCTGGGACATCAGTCTTGTGCTGGATATGCTCACTTGCAAGCCCCTTGAACCCATTGCAATTTGTGACATGAAATATTTGACTTGGAAAATCACTTCTGCGCACAAAGTTTCTGAAGTCCATGCTTTCATCACAGATTCTATGTATATTGTTTTTCATAAAGACACAGTGGTGCTCCATACACACCATACGTGTTCACCTAAAATGGTGTCAGAGTTTCTTCTGAATCAGTGTCTGATTCGCCTACTTCCAGAATGAGGGAAAAGAACTCTTCACTCACTGGATGTGAAAAGTGTTCTTAGAATGTACCTCAACAGGAAGAAGGCTACAGACAGGTAAAGCAGTTCATTGTCTCTTTGTACCCCAATCAAAAGGGACTACCTGTCAAAATCAAGTGCATTTTGGCACGGATCGTGAATTGCCTTTGCCATTGCCATGCCGTGGCAGAGGTAAAGCTAGAGGGCAAGGTGCATGCCCATTCCGCCAGAGCAGTAGCCACTTCCTTGACAGAACTGCACTTTGTGCCAATTGCATAGATTTGCAGGGTTGCAGCTTGGAGCACAGTGCACACCTTTGTCAAGTGTTATGCCTTGGATGTCCATGCTAGGCAGCAGGCCACCTTTAGCAGGACAGTTCTGAATGGATAACTATCCTGAAGTGAGCGGTGCGCTCCAACCTCCCTAGTTTGGGGGACTTTCTCTGAGCTTAGTGCTCTGACCCATTAGCGGGAATCTATGGAGATTTATTTTGGAAGATATGAACCTTATGCACTTACTGTAGCTGTTGATCTTCCTCAATATTTTTTCCATAGATTACCATACCCTCCCACCACCCCCTGGACTCACTCCAGTATTGTGTCATGGTCTTCGCCCCTTTTTGTTTGATTGGGCTATAAAGACACTGTGTTTCTGGGTTTGGTGGCTTTCCTTACATAGGTCACTAGAGCTATCTTGCACCTTTAGGTTGAATGCACAGGTTACTAGTTAGGATCATGCTGCTCACCTCCTCGGTAAAAAAGGTGCTGAGGTGGTTGGGGGCTGGTGCTGCTGTATTACAGTGGGCACTTGCAGTGACTCACGCACAGGGCCTACTCAGGTATACTTTTATTTGACCAAAACTGTCTTGCCCGACATTCACAATACCGATGCCACGTTCCCAACACATGTTTGCCTGAGATTTAAATTTTGCCCACAGTGGAGTTTGTTATATTAAATTATGGGGGGTGCAGGGGGTGAAGTCCCCTGAAACATGAAATAAACTCCGCCGCGGGTGAAATATAAATGTCTGGAAACCTTGTGTTGGGAATGGAATACTGGACTTGGTGCTAACAAATGGAGACCAAGTCCAGGATGTGGTAGTACAGGACCCTCTAGCAGGAAGCGACCACCACTCAGTGTGGTTCCTCCTCAACACAGGGAGGGAGTCGGCTAAGACCAGGACAAGAGTGTTGGATTTCAGGAAGGCAGATTTTGTTAGAATGGGCAGCATCCTAGAGGGGTATTTAGCTGAAATTAACCCAGTGATGGATGCTGAACAGAAGTGGGTAGTCATTAGGAAGGGGATAAATGAGGCCACAAACACATGTGCCAAATCTCAGAGTATGCAGTCCAGGTCAACAAAACCTAGCTGGCTGAGCAAGGAGGTGGAGGGGAAAGTGAGGGGAAAAAAGACTGGCCTTCATTAAGTTCAGAAAATCTGGGCATGAGGAGGCTAGAGAAGTGTTCTCAAAGGCATCTAGGGAGGTGACCAGGTCAGTCAGGGCAGGCAAGGCAGCAAAGGAGCTGAAGTTTGCTCGGGATCAGAGAGGGGGAAAAGGGGTTCTTTAAATACATAAGGGAGAAGAGGAGTTGTAGGGCTGACATTGTTAGAATCAAGTGAGAGGGAGGATGGGTAGAACAAGGGGAAGATCAAGCAGAGGCACTCAGAGTATTTCTGCTCGATGTTCACAAAAGAAAGGGATGGCCCAATACTGTAGGGGAAAGGGGGCAAGGATAGAGGGGGGCAGAGATGACAGACAAGGTCCAAGAGAATAGAGTTCTGAAGGGTCTTAAAGCCTTGCGGGTGGACAAGGCACCAGGACCAGACGGTGTACACCCAAGGGTCCTGAAGGAACTGGCAAAGTTGTTGGCAGGCCCTCTGATGGACCTGTTCAACACCTTCTTGGAGACGGGGTATGTACCCAGGGACTGGAGGATGGCTCACGTGGTGCCCCATCACAAGGGTGGACCCAATGACCAACTGGGTAACTACAGACCAGTGAGCTTGACTTCCATAGTGTGGAAGTTGATGGAGACCATTCTGAAGGAGAGGTTGATAACCTTTCTCGATAGCAATGGGCTGCAGGATGAGAGACAGCATGGGTTTCTAACAGGAAGATCTTGCCAACTAACCTGATCGGCTTCTTCAACTGGGTCACTAGGGCGGTTGATGAAGGCCACGTTATGAATGTCCTGTATCTGAACTTCAGCAAGGCTTTGACTCTGTTCCACAGGAGGTTAATAAGCAAGCTGAGGTACATGGGGCGGGAAAAACTGGTGGGGTGGGTTGAGAGCTGGCTGCAGGGCAGACAACAGAGGGTAGTTGTAAGGGGGGAGACATCCAAGCCACAGCCAGTGTTGAGTGGAGTACCTCAGGGTTCAGTGCTTGGCCCTGTTTTGTTCAATGTCTTCATTGCAGAGGAGGTCAAGAGTAAGATCTGCCTGTCGCGGACGACACTAAGATTTGTGCAAAAGTGGACAATGAGGAAGAGAGGCAGGCACTCAGAGAGGATCTAGCTAAACTCAAACACTGGTCTAGGGAGTGGCAGTTGGGGTTTAATGCTAAGAAGTGCAAGGTCATGCTCCTTGGGGCCAGAAATCCCAGGAACAGCTATTGGCTGGTGGAGGAGTGCAGATAATAGCTTCAGAGGAGGAAAGGGACCTGAGGTAATAGTCACAGGGGACATGAAGGTATCAGCACAGTGTAGGAGGGCAGCAGCAAGGGCAGATAGGATGCTGGGGTACATTGCCAGAGGGATCACCTCTCGAAAGGGGGAGGTCATCCTGCCATTGTATAGATCACTGGTGAGGCCACACTTGGAGTACTGTGTATGGTACTGGTGCCCATACCTCAAAAAGGATGTGAGATTACTAGAGGGGGTGCAGTGCAGGGCTACAAAAATTATCATTGGACTAGGGGAGTTGCCATACGAGGAAAGGTTGAAGGAACTCAACATGTACTCGCTGGAAGACTGAAGACTAAGAGGGGACATGATAGAGACCTTTAAGCACTTGAAAGGCATAAACATAGTCAAGGAGGGAGGATTGTTCCACTTAAAGGGGGGGGACGGTCACTAGGGGCAGTTTGAAGTTGGAAGGGGGAAGGTTTAGGAGGGAGATGAGGATGCACTACTTCACAGAGAGAGTGGTGGCGAGTTGGAACCCACTGCCAGAGGAGTTAATCGCTCAAAGGACAGTGAATAGCTTTAAGCGGCGTTGGGATAGAGTCAAGGGCAGGGTTAGTACAGACAAAAACACAAAAGGGGGAAGGACCAGGAAAAAGGAGAAAGGGTGGGGCTTGGGTGGCGGTGGGTCAACTGTAGTGATATGAAACTGAGAGTTGCACAATCGGGCAGACTTGATAGACCTGTGGGCCTTTTTCTGCCGGCAATTTTGTATGTTTGTATGAATGTGGCATCGGGATTGTGAACGTCGGCAACAGAGTTTCGGTCATATGTAGTAAATCCCCTACTCACTTTACCAGCCCCTTTCAGAAAAGTTCAGACTCCCACAGAGTTGTATCACCTCCAGCTCAGACCCATTAGTGGTAATCTATAGAGACAATATTCAGGAAGATCAACAGTTATGGCAAGTATGTAACTTTCATTTCCAGTCCTTGTACTGATTGTCTAAAGTAATTTGTGGGGCAACTGCTGGGTATACCAAGCTGACAAAGAACAATATTCCTAAACTTCTAGAAAGTGGTGACTTAAAGGTGTCCAGACAGTGTACCAAGGCTGTGGGGAGGGCCACTAGCGCGTTGGGGTGCACAGAAAGGGGTATCAATAGCAGAAGAAGGGAGGTGGTGACACCACTGTACAAAACACTGGTGAGGCCTCAGCTGGAGTACAGTGTACAGTTCTGGAGGCCACATCTTCGTAAAGACACGGACAGGGTGGAGGCAGTTCAGAGAAGGGCAACAAAGATGATGCAGGGTTTGCACCAGGAGACATAATGAGGAGAGATTAAAGATCTCAATATGTATATACTGGAAGAGAGGTGGGAATGGGGAGATATGATAGAAACCTTTAATTATCTTAAAGACATAAACAAAGTGCAAGTGGGTGACATCTTTCAGTATAGGAGGTATACAAGGATGGAGGGGCATGGTATAAATTTGGAGGGATGCAGGACAAAGGGAAATGTGAGGAAGTTTTTCTTTTTTTTACGTTCGCATGCGCGCATACGCAAGGAACGTCTTGGGAGAATGGGACACTTTGGAGGTGTGCCTGTCCTGTGCAATCCACTGCTCCGTTGAGCAGGCGTGGCGGTCCTGCACCAATCGATGCGGTGCTGTGTATGACAGTGGTGGTCTTCTCTTCAAAGAAAACCACCGCTGTGTGCTGGCAGCATCACGCCCTACCCCAAATCTTTGGGTGCCACGCTGAGAGCCCACCCAGCGTGGCAAAGCGTCCCACGTCGCTCTGCACCCTGTCGGCTCCATCGCTCCCAAACAGTTTCTTGCTGCCACGCTGGGAGCCCACCACAGCGGCAAACGCCCCATGTCGCCTGAGTAAAAAAAAAAAAAAAAAAGTTCCATCGCTGTCTCCCCACCCTCCCACAACCCGCACCCACCCACTGGCGCACCTGCCCCTCATCCCATACTTACCTCTGGAGCTCAGCATGACGGTCATCGCTGGACCGGGAACACGTCTGCACTCTTCAAAGCCAACAGCGAACTGAGGAAATGCCGTAAGCTGTATAATGGGCTAGATAGGGTTTTTTCAATTTTGTTGCATATCTCAGGCATTTTTTTGTAATTTTGCACAAAATTTCAACATGGGGTTTTGGGACCCTTCTCATGAATTCTGTCACTGTCATGGTGTTGCGGCTGAAGGGTGATTTCGCAGTCACTCAGGAAATCACCTTTCAGGCCTGATTAACGAAAGACAGTGCCAGCGTTCATAAGGTGGGCTCTCAAAGCCTATTTTGAAAATTTGGAAAAATTCCTAAAATGACTGTTTTACGAGGGTGCGCAGTTCCTATGCACACCATAAGTTTGCGAATTTTCAATATTTTCACCAGATTTTCAACATTGCCATTTTCCACAACTCTTGGAGCAGTGCAGCTGTCATTTTCACATCTTGCCCAAAACGTGTTTCCGCCCATGTAGCGCACAATGGCACAGTTGGTGTGCGAACTCAATGTATGGGACACATAAAGAAAATCACAGTGTCACTGTTCAGAGCAGAGATCTTAAATGGCTATGTTGAAAATCTGGTGAAAAATTCAAAATAACTGCTTCATTAGCATGCGTATGCAGTTCCCACGCATCAGTAGTTTAGGAATTTTCAATATTTTCACTCCAGATTTTCAACATTGCCATTTTACCACACCTCCTTATGAGCAGTACAGCTGTCATTTTCACATCCTACCCAAAACGCAGCTCACTATGTAGCGCCTAATGGCGCAGTCGGTGTGCAAACCAATGTACAGGACAAATTAAGAAAATCACAGTGATACTGTTCATGAGCAGAGGTCTTAAATGGCAATGTTGAAAATTTGGTGAAAAAATTCCTAAAAATGAGCTGTTTTCACAATGCGTGCGCGGTCTCATGCGCTCGCTATAAGTTTGTGAATTTTCAATATTTCCACTCCAGATTTTCAACATTGCCATTTTACCACACCTCCTCATGAGCAGTACAGCTGTCATTTTTCACATCTCACCCAAAACATGTTTCCGCCCATGTAGTGCACAATGGCGCAGTCGGTGTGCGAAATCAATGTATGGGACACATTAAGAAAATCACAGTGACACTGTTCATGAGCAGAGATCTTAAAATGGCTGTTGTTGAAAATTTGGTGAAAAAATCCTAAAAATAACTGTTTCACGAGTGTCGTTGAGCAGTTCCTATACTGCAGCACTCGTAAGTTTGCGTTCAATCTTCCTCCAGATTTTCAACATTGCCATTTTACCACAACTCCTTATGAGCAGTGCAGCTGTCATTTTTCACATCTTGCCCAAAACGTGTTTCCGCCCATGTAGCGCACAATGGCACAGTTGGTGTGCGAACTCAATGTATGGGACACATAAAGAAAATCACAGTGTCACTGTTCAGGAGCAGAGATCTTAAAATGGCTATGTTGAAAATCTGGTGAAAAAATTCCTAAAAATAACTGCTTTACGAGCATGCGTTGCGCAGTTCCTACGCACGCTCGTAAGTTTGTGAATTTTCAATATTTTCACTCCAGATTTTCAACATTGCCATTTTACCACACCTCCTTATGAGCAGTACAGCTGTCTTTTTTCACATCCTACTCTAAAACGTGTCACTAAGGTAGCATACAATGGCGCAGTCGGTACAAACCAATGTACAGGACAATTAAGAAAATCACAGTGATACTGTTCATGAGCAGAGGTCTTAAAATGGCAATGTTGAAAATTTGGTGAAAAATTCCTAAAATGTTTCTACGAGCGCAGCATTGCGCAGGTTCCTACGACGCTGTAGGTTTGCGAATTTTCAATATTTCCACTCCAGATTTTCAACATTGCCATTTTACCACAACTCCTTATGAGCAGTGCAGCTGTCATTTTTCACATCTTGCCCAAAACGTGTTTCCGCCCATGTAGCGCACAATGGCACAGTCGGTGTGCGAACTCAATGTATGGGACACATAAAGAAAATCACAGTGTCACTGTTCAGGAGCAGAGATCTTAAAATGGCTATGTTGAAAATTTGGTGAAAAAATTCCTAAAAATAAATCATGACAGCATGCTGGCAAGAGTTCCTACGCGACGCCAGAAGTTTGCGATTTTCAATATTTTCATTCCAGAGTTTCAACATTGCCATTTTACCACACCTCCTTATGAGCAGTACAGCTGTCATTTTCATCCTGCCCAAAGCGTTTTCCGCCCATGTGGCGCACAATGGTAAGTCGGTGTACCAAAATCAGTAATGTGGGACATTAAGAAAATCACAGTGACACTGTTCATTAGAGAGGTTTAAAATGGCAATGTTGAAAATTTGTGAAAAAATTCCTAAAATGACTGTTTTACTGGCGTGCATTCGCGGTTCCTACATACGCGCGTAAGTTTACCAATTTTCAATATTTCCATCCAGATTTTCCAACATTGCCATTTTACCACACCTCCTTATGAGCAGTACAGCTGTCATTTTCACATTCGCCCAAAATGTGTTTCCGCATGTAGCACACAATAGCGCAGTTGGTGTGCTAATCAATGTTTGGGACAGATTAAGAAAATCACAGTGACACTGTTCATGAGCAGAGGTCTTAAAATGACTATGTTGAAAATTTATTGAAAATTCTAAAATGACTGTTTCACAGTGCATT
Source organism: Neoceratodus forsteri (assembly GCA_016271365.2). NCBI lineage: Eukaryota > Metazoa > Chordata > Ceratodontiformes > Ceratodontidae > Neoceratodus > Neoceratodus forsteri. Next base: position 552,225,709 of record CM057452.1, on the reverse strand, counting down.
CGCGCAGTTCTCGCATGCTTTTCGTAAGTTGTAATTTTCAATATTTGCACTCAATGACTTCCAAATACCTAAACAGCACATAGAAGCAAGCAACATTCGGCATTGACAAATGCTTGTACTTCTTTGTCACTGATTTTTTAAAGCCATGTCCAAGTGCCAAATACCACTGCAAATACCTGCAAGCGAACGTTTGGCATTGACAAATGCTTGTTTTTTTTATGGTATGGCTCAGTAAAGGTTATATCAGCTGTTTTCTTCCATAATTGACAGTCAATATGGATTAAGCTGATTACCCATCATCGTACGGCATACCATCCTACCTCTCTAAGCGTCCAAAAGTTACAGACTACATTAAACATTAAGTATTTATCTTAATTTATATTACAACTATTTATTGCATCCTGAAAAGGGGACCAAATTAAATGAAATATATCTACCTGACCATTTCTTATGTAGTATATGCATTCGAATGCAATTACATCCTTCATATAGTTAATCCAAGTCTGCACCATAGGGGGGCTGGAGTCTTTCCGCTTAAGTAAGATGCACTTCTGTGCTATAATCATTGCTACTGTATACAATAGTCTCACATAATTTGTCGAAGTACCTGAAAAGTTGAATATCAGCAATAAAGTTGCCATTGGTGTAATTTGTACTTTCTGTTTACTACAACTATTTAAGCAGTCAAAAATTTCCAGCCAAAATTCATAGATTCGGACATGAATGACTTAATGTATTAAAGTACTAGATGTACATCCACACCGTGACAGCTGAACTAATTGGAAAATTAATTGCATGTAATTCTGAAGGAGTAAAATATACTCTGTGTATTGTATTATATTTTATCTGTTGCACCTTGGATGTCTTAATATTTATAAATGGAGACTTCAACATTTCTGACCATAAGGCATCAGTAATATTAATCCCCAGTGTTTGCTGCCATTTGATTTTTAATTTATTCTTATCACTTACTGCCTGGTTATTTAATATCTCATATATTGCAGCAATTAATTTCTTATTATTTGGTCTATTACAGAACAATTCAAACAAAGGTGGATTGTCGTATAATATAATTGTATCATTCATTTCCTTCAAATGACTTTTAAGCTGTAAATACTGAAACAAATTACCTTCATGTAACTGATATTCTTGCCTTAATTGACTAAACAATTTCATTTTCCCTTCCTTAAATAATTGGTTGAAATGTGTTAGACCTTTTTCAGACACTTTTTTAAGTATTGTCAGTTAATAACATATCATGTGATGGAGTTCCATATAGTGGTGTTTCTTGAGATATCCCTATCTTGTAATTGATTATTCTATGTGCTCTATACCAGGGCCCGGATATTCAAAGGGGTTGTGCCTGGCGCAACAGAGTTCCCTTGACGCAACCCTGCACATTGCGCCCCCAGCAGGATATTGAAAAGGCTGCCTGGCACACGTGCAAACTCATGCACTGGGGCTTAATAATTAGGGAGGCGGTGCAGATGCAGGGGGCCTGCCCATGCATATGCAGCACATCCTGATATTCAGCCCGGGATGTGCAGGGCATATGCTGGCACACCCCTGCACTGTGCCGCATAGAGGTGCTCAAAGTTGAGCCCGTGCACAAATCCTGGCCACCCACATGCAGGCCACTGTATTGCAGCAGCCCAGCCGTGGGTGGCCACCCGCCTGCCCAGAATACCGTCCGAAAGCACTCACAACCCTGGTGGGCAAGTGGACCCCCTCCGCCCATTGCCTCGATCGTGGTATATGTATACGCAGTACTGCCTGGTAGTCTAATGGCCCCCAATCCTCGATGACCCGATGCATAAAATACATGACCAGTCCTGGTGGTCTAGTGGTCCCCGTCCCCACCGTGTCCCTGATACCGAGAATGTATAACTGCCAGTCCCTGGTGGTCTAGTGGACCCCCCGCCCATTGCCGTGATCGCTGTACACCTCCAAAGAAATGCCCTGGTGATCCAGTGGCACCCCCATCCCTCCCACCCACACAGTACCCTTCCCCACCCTGCTCCCCTCCTTCATCGGCGGGAGCGGCTACCCACTCGCAGATACCACCCGGCCGCCTGCCGAATGACAGGTACAGTATGGGCTGTAAGCCCATTGGTCCCCAGTATGGACCAATGGGTTTACAGCCCATACTGTTTCTGTCATTTGGCGGTGGGCGGTAGCAGCTGCCCGCCGATGACGGGTGGGAGCGGGTGGCAAAGGGCTATGTAGGTGGAGGGTGGGGTGCCACTGGATCACCAGGGCATTTCTTTGAGGTGTACCGCAATCACGGCAATGGGCGGGGGGGGGGTGTCCACTGGACCACCAGGGACTGGCAGTTATGCATTTCTCAGGGTATCGGGGACTCAGGCGGGACGGGGGACCACTAGACCACCAGGGACTGGTGGTTATGCATTTCTCAGGCATCGACCGTGGGATAGGGGACCACTAGACCACTAGGGCTGGTCATGTATTTATGTAACAGGGTATCGAGGATGGGGGACCACTAGGACTACCAGGGAGTGCTGTGTACACATATACCACGATTGCGCTATGGGCGGGGATGCCTCAGGATCCCCACTGCACACGTCATGCAGTGCAGGGCACCAGGCACAAGTCACCAGGCTGCCCTGCACAAGGCATGCAAATGGGACCAGTAATGATATGCAAATGGCCCCATTTTGCCTTGCATATTGTGGCCTGATTTGCATGCCCCCACTGAATATCGCAGGTGATCGCCTGGGCGCCTGCATTGTAGCTGGTGCATCCCCATGCTCCCTATCTATGGCTTGCGCACCCGGTGCAGTGCCACTGCGGCATAATGCGTGCCATATTCAACAGTGCTGCACCATGGTACATCACCGTTGAATATCACCTGCTCGTGGTTCCCCAGCGCATCCCAGTTGTGCTGCGCCCAGGCTTGCACCACTGCCTGGCACAGTCTAAATATCCCGGCCCATGCGTTAATTGCTGTAATAGTGGCTTAGTTCTTTATATATCTGTTAATTACTACTTTAATGCGCTTACTGTCAGAAATAAGCAAAGTATTCTTAAACCTAATTTTACTAGAATCTTGTTCCATTTTAATTGCTATTGGTCCCTCAGAATCCTTCAACCATTGCCAGATTATTGAACATTGTGTGGCTATATAACATTTTTAAAAATCTGGGAGTGCCATTCCTCCCTGATCTTTAGATCTACTTAATGTATTATAGGCTACCCTCGGATGCTTATTCAGCCATACAAATTTGGTTACAATCCTCCTAATTTTCAAAAAAATAAGCTTCTGAAAGTTGTAAAGGGATGTTCTGGAATAGATATATAAATTTAGGCAAAACATTCATCTTTATAACATTAATTCGACCAGATTTGTTAATGGTAAAGTTTGCCATCTATTCAGTTCTTTTTCTGCATTTTGAATTAGAGAATCATAATTCTGTTGATTAATTTCCTTTAAACTATTAGAAATATTTATTCCTAAATATGGAATACTTTGTGTTATGTTACACTTGCAAGAAATAGGAGGACTAACCAAACTTGCTGCTTTAGATGGCATAAGATATGATTTCTGCCAATTAACTATATACCCTGATACTTCTCCAAAGGACTTCATTGACTTATATAACTCTTCCCAAGACTGGTTTAAATCCGACACGTAAAACAGGGACTCATCTGCATACAAACTTATCTTGTGCTTTTTCTGAGAGCATATTATACCTTTAATGTCTTGATTATTTCTTACTGAGCATGCCAGTGGTTCCATAATTAAAGCAAAACTAAAGGAGATAACGGCATACCTGATATGTTCCTCTAGATAGTACAAGATTTTCAGAAAGAATATTATTTGTTTTACTCCTTTAGGTGAATGATATATTAACTTTGCCCAATCAATAAAGTTTTGACCAATTTGCATTTTCTAATGTCTGAAAATGAATTGCCATTCCATTTATCAAACGCTTTTCTGCATCTGTTGATAAAAATATGCATTTGAATGAGCACTTGTATAAATTATATTAATGGTTCTACGCAGAATTAATTTTATGGCCTTTATAAATCCATTTTGATCATTTTGTACTAGATATTCCATAACTATTTGCAATCTAGTTGCTAATATTTTTGTAAATATTTTGTAATCTACATTTAACAAAGAAATCGGGTGATATGACTGGGGTTTCTGTGGATCTTTTCCCTTTTTGTATATCAGATGAATTATGGCTTCATTGAAAGTATCTAGAATTGAACACACTTTATTAAATGAATTAAATAATTTTAACAGTATTGGCTAAATAAGATCTAAATATTTTTTATAGAAATCTGTGGGTAACCCATGGGGTCCTGGTGTTTTGTTTCTAGGTAACTGATTTATTGCTGCTATTATCTCTTCTTTTTTAATCTCTGTGTTAAGTGATTCTTTGAGATATTCAGGTACAGTATGTAAGGGTACTCTTTGAATATATTCCTTCACTTTTACAAAATCTGGGCCTAGTTGTGATTGATATAATTTATTATAATACTCAAAAAATTGAATATTTATCTATTTTGGATCCCTTGTTACTGTGCCATCTTCCTTTTGTATTATATCAATTGCTGTTTGTTCTTTTTGTCTGTTTTTTTTTTTTAATTCTTTTTGCCCCCTACTGCTCCCATCGTTATTTTTCAGCTCTGGTCACGGACCCCCTTATGCCTCCACCTCCAGAAATGCCTGCGTCCCCACGGTTATCCCTGGCTTTCCCCCCAGAGAGCGGGGCCGCGGCACCGACCCTCCATTATCGGACGCGGTACTAATATCTGGTCAGGGACCGCTCTTAGAGGCTAATTGAGGCCTTACGGGGGCAGAGCGCCATATAGAGGGCGAGGTTTGGGATTTTTTATCCCCCCCCCACTTTAAGCAGGATGGGGACGTGCAATGACGACCTGCGTCTGCCCCATCCTGACGTACTGTTGAGCATCGACGTGACGCAGCAACCCAGCCTCCGCTAGGTGCCGCTCGTACACTGAGTGCTGCCCTGCTCTCCCCGGAGAAGGAGAGCTGTCCAAAGACGCCGATCCTTCTCCCCTGGCCGTCTCCGGTGTCCCGGTCCGCCTTCGAACCCGGTCACCGGCGCCACAAGTGGAAATTAACTGCTGCACCGGCGGCCGCTCTTTTGTCGGTTTAATTGCCATGATGAAAGTTTCAATGGCTTGTCAGAATACAAATAATTGTTAGTTCTAGTTTGTAATATCAGTTTCTCTGCTTGCTCGGATAATATTCTTGCATGCTCCATTTTCTTGTGTGTCAAATCCTTAAAAATCTGAGGATCTAAATTAATACTGTATAAAGCTTGTAATTCTTTAATCTGTTCTAATTGTCAGGGGATGAAAAATCCCCAAGTCCGAGATCCGGGACGCACATCACAGCAGCAGGACTTAAACTGCACAGACTTGTAAAGTCCGACGGACTTGCTGTGCAGTTCCTGCAGCTGTATGTGCAGTTCCCTTACTGTCCTGCTGTGTTCTGCGGCATGCACCCGACCTGCCGCCCCCCCCAGCGCTTACCTCGCAGAGTCCTTAGGAATGCGCTTGAGGTAGGAGAAGCTCAGTAAGAAGCTCCGGTCTCGGGGGCAGTGTTTGCAGGGCTTCCGAAATACGTGGGGTCATGGAAACATGGGGCGGGGTTGGCAGGGCTTCCAGTCGTGGGGTGGGGTCACAGAAGCGTGGGCGGGGTTGGCAGGGCTTCAGGATCCTCCTACATGTTCGCGTAGTCGGCACATTGTGAGATCAGCCACAGGGGATCACATGTGTGACAATCAGTGATCAGGTGGTCTGTGGCTGATCTGCGCATGTGTCCGATTAAACGAACTGCGCCAACACTTTTGAGCTGGCTGTTAGAAGGAGAAGACGTGTGGTTAGGCAGTCTGTTAGTTGCGTGGCAAATAAAAAAAAAATCTGGATGATCTCTTGCTCACTAGTCTGGCATGTTAGTCTTGCTTTGGGCACAAAAAAGGGCTAAATAGATGATTTGGGGGTAGTTTTTGGGGTGAAAAATCTTTGTGATCTATCGGAGCTAGAAAGGATCGCTCGAGCTGCAGCTGAAATGACAGTTTGGCGGCAGCTTTAAGAAGCAACAATCTTTGAGCTGGTCACTTGAGGAGGTTTAAAAAAAAGCACGATTTGGAACAATCTGTCAGGATTTTTTCTTTGAGTTACCACAGTCTGTCTGAAATCTGGCTGCCTAGGGCTCTAGTGGGCTACACAAATAAGTAAAAAATTAGTTTAACCTGACACAATTATTAGTGCACTGTCTGTCTAAAGGATGCCTGCAGCAAGTCTGTGAAACAGTGGTACATTCAGAATTTAATTTGGAGCCAATTATCATGCAGCCAGTGTGCCTGACTGACATACTGAGCCACTACATTTTACATTCAGACTTATAATTATTCTGAAGCAAAGCCTGTGTCGATATAATAGTTTGAGACAGAAGTCACTAAATATTTTTCTGGGCTGAAGCAAAGCCTGTGTCTATTATTTTGAGAGAGAAGTCACTAGAGTCACTAAATATTTTTCTGGGCTGAAGCAAAACCTGTCTCGGTCTGTATTAGTTTGAGAGAGAAGTCACTTAATATTTTTCTGGGCTGAAGCAAAACCTGCGTCTATTCGTTTGAGTCAGTGAAGTCACAAAATATTTTTTCGGGCTGAAGCAAGCCTGTGTCTATCAGTCAGTGAAGTCACAAAATATTTTTCTGGGCTGAAGCAAAACCTGCGTCTATTAGTTTGAGTCAGTGAAGTCACAAAATATTTTTCTGGGCTGAAGCAAAGCCTGCGTCTATCAGTCAGTGAGTCACAAAATATTTTTCTGGGCTGAAGCAAAACCTGCGTCTATTAGTTTGAGTCAGTGAAGTCACAAAATATTTTTCTGGGCTGAAGCAAAGCCTGCGTCTATCAGTCAGTGAGTCACAAAATATTTTTCTGAAGTTATCAGTGTGTCAAAAAAAGTTTGCAGAAGCACACCTCCCTTGTGACTGATAAATAAAACATTTCATAGTGTCACCGCCTTATCTCATTGTCAGTCATATTTAGACATTTGTATTCTGTCTGTCTGCCCTTACTTGCTAACCTAAGCAGCAGCCAATACTTCTGGGCCATAATAGTACCTCACGTGTATTTCCATCCTTGCTCATCAAAGTAAACATTTCTATTACAAAAACTTCTTCTAATCTTACCCAGAGCAGTTTCTCACAGCAAAATGAGCTTATTAAAATTTGGTTTCTCAAAATCTGGTGGAGCAAGTACTAGTAGTGCTACAACATCCAGTTCTGCTAAACGTAAAAGTTCTGACGATGGCCTTACCAAGGATCAAAGATATGACAGAGAAAAAAAGGGTGAGGAATTTCTGTCCTGAATGGAAAAAAGAATTTCCATGGCTGGATTACAGTGAAGAAAAATCTGTAATGTACTGCAGATTTTGTAAAGCCTACCCCCAAATCTGTGATCCTTACTCAGCTATGGTAAAAGGTTCAGGAGATCTTAAGTTAGACCCCATAAAGAGGCATGATCTGACGAGGGAACACATCACTTGCACAAAACATTACTTAAAGGATACTGCTAAAGTACCACCCATTCGTCTGTCAGAAACTGCTCTGGGTCAGTCATTTCAAAAAAGACAGATGACAACAAAAGAAGTTAAGAAATACAAAATTTTATTTAACACTGCATACACCGTGGCAAAGAATGGGAAACCTTTTTCTGATTTTGAAATCATTTGTGAGATCCAGCGTAAAAAATGGTTTAAATGTTGGTAACAACTACATGCATATAGCAGGTTGCCGCTTGTTTGTGGACAACATAGCTAAAACAATACGTTCAGCAATAATTGAAGAGGTAAAAAATGCCTCCTTTGTGAGTATTCTTGCAGATGGAAGTACAGACCACTCCATCGCTGAACAAGAAATTGTCTACCTGAGATATGTAGGTGTAACCCCCCTGCAAATGGGGGTTCCCAAAAGACTTCCAGGAGCTTGCTTGAATGCTCCAAGCCTGAATGGTGTTTGGCGTTTAAGCCATTTATCAGTGAGTGTTTTAGAACCTCTGGTACTGTCTCTTTAAGAGCTGTCTGCTTGCAGACATAATTAGTTTGTATGGGGACTGTGTGTTTCTTTGATTGAGTACCACTCAAGCTGCTGCCAGTTCACTCCATTTTGCAGTCACTAGAGTGCAAAGGAACCATCTGAAAGATGTAACTGTTTGCCAGAAATCATTTACAGTAATAATGAAATTACAGTTTGTCTAACCTGCTTTCTTTTGCAGTCAGAACTGTGTCTGCTAGTTCCCCATTCTAGTTTTGAACTGCTGAACTGGACCAATCAGTGTGGGGTAAGCTAGCTCTAAATGGTGCCTTGGACGAATCAGAACTTGGACTCATAATCTGAGCCAGCCACAAGAGGATTGTATGGGCAGTGACTCTGGGAGATGTAGTTTAGACTTCAGCACCTTTTGGACCAACAGCAGCAGTCTATTGTGAGTGACAGCCAATCCAGTCAAGAACTGGGAGGAACTCACAGGAAGTGCCCGTTTTGTCGGTTGGAGTTCAGTTGAGCTTTGGCAGTGAAGAAGGAAGGAGCCCTGTGCTTTTTCAGTGTGCAGTTTTAGTCAAAAACATGTGTAAGGCCCAGAGTTCCGTCTGCAGCTTGTGTAACAGCTTGTTAGGACTGAATCTGTCCTGTGAAAAGAATCAAAGGATCTCTGAAGAGTAGAAACCAGGTTCACCCTGTAGAAGACTGGAGGAATGGCTGAAAATTGCACTGGTCTGTCAGGAACTGAATCTGCTGTGTGTTCTCCGGGTATTGTGCAGTAATTGCGATCGGGATACAGATGCAGCCTGCCTGGTATAGTGCTTTCTTTTATATGGATGTGTGAAGAGGTTTGTGTACCTCAAGTGAGCCCTGCTGACATTGAAGGACCCTATCTTATTTGGAGGTCGTGAGTACTAATTCAGGGTCGCCCTGTTGAATTGCCACATTAAATCCAAATGGAATTACTGTACTGCTGACTGTTTAATTCTCCTTTCTCTGTGTGAAAGGGCCCCTACCAGCTGCCACGGTTTGGACTAGCCACTGGGCTTGGGTACCAGGGACAGTAACTGATAGGGATAGGCCTGTGCACAGAGCCATAGGTAGATTATTAGAGTGATAAGCTAATTAACCTGATTTCCCTGTCCTTGTTATATCCCCCTAAATAAATCAGAGCTGCTTGTTTCAGCAAAGTTATACTGCCTGAGGTATTTGTCTATGTTAAAGTACTGTACTGTGATTGTTGCACTGTATCTCATTTCACAGGAGGTCCCAGTGCCGGAACCAGACCTGGGGTAAGTGTATACTGTGAAGGTAATTCTGATATATTGTGTGGGCCACTAGTGGGAAGAAAGGGGTTGCAGTGTCCCAGAGGCTGTGACCAAGTTAGTTTAACTATTGCAAACCCTGACCTCTGGGTGGAGGCACCGCCATTGGATCCAGGCCCCTCAACCTGTTAGTGGCAAATCAGGCAGGGGTAGTAGCCCCTGGGATAGCGCCATCTAGGGGTTACATAGGTGCTAACTGTTTGCCAGTCACACATCTAATATCTGTGTTACCACTTGAAACTGCAAGTGCTGAGGGTGTATTTAATGCTATTGAGAAAGCCTTACAATCAGTGGGTTTGCCATTACCAGAACTGACAGGCAGTGCACATCCAGCACTTGTATGTGCTAATTTTGATGGTGCATCAGTTAGTCTTGGTGAACGGACAGGAGTCATTACTAGACTCAAATCACTTTTGCCAGACATTATTGGCATTCACTGTGTTGCCCACAAACTTGAGCTTGCCATTTTGGATGCAAATAAACATTTCAAATACATGGCCAAATTTAAAGAGTGTTTAAAAGGCATTTTCAGTTTTTATTTTTGGTCTCCAAAGCGCAGGGGAGAACTTAAAGAAATTGCTGAAGTTCTTGATGAGCATCTTGCACATTTCACGGCTGTAAAGCAAGTCAGGTGGCTAGCAAGCAAAGAGAGAGCAGTTGTGGCATTAGAAAAAAACCTGGACATTGTGACAGTGCATCTGGAGCACAGATTTGTGGATGGCAACAGGGCAGACGTGCTAACAGAGCTAAGGGGTACCTCAAGGAACTGACCTCTATGCATTTCATTAAAGTTCTTTATTTCTTATTAGATTTTTTGCCAGTTGTTGCTAGATTATCAAAAACTTTCCAGTTGGCAGACTACTTAATTGTTGAAATACCAGAACATATAGAGAAAGCTATTCTGCAGCTAGAAGCACTTAAAAGTACTCCTGGAAAATATCTTACAAAATTCCAGGAACAGTGTAACGCTGAAGAACGTATGTTTGGCAAAACAAAAGTTCACGGAACACCTGGAAGTGAAGCCGAACTTCACACATTTGTTAACGATACTGTCACGTACATCCAGAACAGGTTTGGTGTTCTCTCAGAGAAACCTTTGTCTTTACTTCAGATTTTGAATTATCACAACTGGCCACTGGAAAAGGAAGATCTAGCAACATTTGGCAATGCTGAACTAATTGAACTCATCACAGATAGCCCTTTCTCTTCTCACTTCTCAGAACTTGATAAAGATTCTGCTATTGATGAGTGGGTGCAGCTGAAGTTATACCTTTCTCGATTCCGAATCAAACCTCTCTTAACTATGTACCAGTTGGTGTTACAAATGAAAATTGGTGAACGTGGCCCAGACTCCACGAAGGGCCCTATGCAGAAGCTTATTGAGATTCTGCTCACGATTTCCCCTTCCACAAGTGAATGTGAAAGAGGATTTTCGAAAGCTAATTTAATTAAAAAACAAATTACGAACAACCCTGACCCAACAGTCTTTCGAGAACCAGCTGCTTATCATGACTACAGGACCATCCATCTCTGAATTTGATCCACTGCTATCAATAAAGTACTGGCTTGACAGTAGTCTGGGTACTATCCATTCCTCTGGTCACAAATGTCCATCAAAAGAAGAAGAAAATCAGCCTGAAGCAAGCTGCGGTACTATTGCTGTCTTATAATATTCTCTCTGCCTCTCTGTAACCTTTCTCTGACTGTCACTGGAGCATCCTAAAAGGGGGAAAAAATAAATAATTATTTTTTCTCGTAATAATATGAAAAATGTTGTGACTTACTGGATCGTGATATGGACTTACCCATAAAATGTACCATAAGTCCTGGACTTATGCATCCCTCAAAAATTTTCAACCCTGATTGTACCTGTTGCCTTCCAAACAACCTTCATTTTTTTTCCTTAATTTGAAATAAACCCTTACCCAGACCTTAAAGGATTCCTACAAATTATGTAAAGTTGTTTCTCCATTATCATTATTTGAGAAAAACTCTGCAATTTCCCTCTGTATTATGGCCGCTCGCGCTTTATTTTGTAACAGAGATACATCCATTCGCCAATTATAAGAATAATAATACCTTTCTAACTTTAGAAAAAGTATTCCTGGTGAGTGATCCGAGATGTGTATTCCTGGATAATCCGTTTTTTCTATCAAATGCATCAAGGCTTCTGAGCACAAAAAATAATCTATTCTAGAATATGTTATATGTACTTGAGAATAGTAAGAGCCAATAATTTTTTTCTGGATTCAAAAAAAGACCATGGATCTGTCAAATTTAAATCTGCCTGGAAATTTTTGACTACTCTAACTGAAGATTTAAACATAGATACTGTATCTGAAGATCTTCCTGGACATAAAGTCTCCACCACTCATTCACACTAATGGGAGTATGCCGGTGTGCTGGGACCCAGTGGGAGCAAAATTTTTCAGGAGGGCCGGCGCCTGAGATGCAGCCACGAGGAAGCGGCACCGTGAGCCCGGCATGTGCGGTAATGACTATCTCGGCGTCGACCCTCCAACCACCTCAGTTCCTTTTTTCCCCCACCATCGAGTGCACTTCAATGATGACGTCGCTCGCCTGCTGGGAGTCAAACTTCAAACTAACAGCTTAGTTTTCAGGTTATTATTTTGTATTTTATCAACGTTAGTACCGGTTATATTTTAATAAATTCTTGTACAAGAGAAGTCTTCAGCCCTCCTTGATGGACTTCGACCATGAGTGGGGCAGGTGACAGTAGGAGACTTCAGATGAAAGCTGTTCAGTCAGCGGGGCTGGGTCTTGTTCACCACCTTCCCTGGAGGGGGGTCTGACAACGGACGGTCCAATGCTCAGGGAGATGGGCAGTCTCCCCGGAAGCATTAAAATGAGACAGTCCCTTTCTCAGCACCATTTGGCCTTCAATTCTTCTTCGATGCACAGGTCGAAGAAGAGACGGCATCACTCGAGGTCGCCCTCTGGTACGTCTGTGCATAGGCGGTCGGTTATTAGGGCCAGGCACTGGTCTCCATCTCTGTTGGAGTTGCTTGTTTCTGATGGTCAACCACTTCAACACCGGAACCCCTCCCCGCCTATTGGAGGGGTTTCCGATGAGCAGTTTCACCAGTGGGCAGCTGTTATGGAGCAGTGGGCTTGGAGGTTGGCCCGATTGCCCGAACCAGCCTGTCCAACTTCGGGGCCTGTGGGCCCTTCGGGTCTTGGACGGCAGGTGGGGCGGTTAGGTCTTCCTAGTCACACGGCGCCTTCTTCTGTACCGTTGACTCTGCACTCTGGTGTCTATCCCCCTCACACAGCTGCGGTGCAGGGGTCTTCACCGATGCCCTTATCTCCTGTCAGTTTTCATCCTATAACTTCAAATCACAGTTCTCAGGCTTCTGTGACTTTGCTGTTGTCTGCGGTGCCGACTTCTCCGCATCGAGGGTCCCTTGTGGCACCACGGGTGCTGTCGGTGCCATCTGCAGTGCCACAGGCTCTGTGGCCGCCATTCTCGGCATCGGGGCTGGCGCCGGCACTGAGTGCAGTGCCGCGTTTTCCTTTGGCACCCCCGCTGCCAGGGATGGTGCCGGTGTCCAGTGCGGCGTCACACTCTTGTTCAGGACCGTGTGCGATGCTGTTTTATGGGGCGGCTACTTTTTTCTTGGCGCTGTTTTCCTCGACGGTGCTGGGGATGGGTGTGGAACTGTCTAGTTTCCAGAGGTTTTCAACTCCGATTCTTTCTCTTTCTCTTCTTCCTCCTACTTTTCACTCCATTCCTGTCTATGTGGGCCCTCCTGGACTGTCAGGAGACGATTTTGAGCCTGATCCAGATCTTCGCCTGGGTGATGATGTGGATGCTGATGCTGCCCTGCCAGGGATCAATCCTCCTGCAGAGCCTCTTATTGAGGACCTTTCCTTTAAGTCTCTGCTCAATTTAAATTTCTCTTTCTCTCCAGACCACAGAAATCAATCCTGGAAAGCTTTTGCGTCTCAATATCTTCATGTCCCAGAAATCCCTATGGATTTAACCCCTATGGTACAGCCCTCTTTTGAGACCCTTTCACAGATGGTGTGGAAGAATCCAGCTTTTATTCCTTCTGTGGCCAAGTCCATAGATAGGAAATATGCCCCTCCCAAGGATCGCCCCATATTTGCCTCACAAGCCTTTGCTGATGCCATTGTGGTCCTGGCAGAGAATGATAAGGCTGTCCTACCTCAGGAATCTACAGCCCGGCCTATAAACAAAGAATCTCACAAGATAGACACCTTAGGTAAGAGAGACTTTGCTGCCTCAACCCTGGGCATGCGCATTGCCAGCTACAAGGGCTATTTTTCACAATATGAGTATGTTCTTTGGCATTTGCTCAAAGCAATGGTGGAAGCTCTGCCCGAATCAGAGGTTAACTCAGAGCTACTTCAAACCATAACTAGGGGTATCGAGTCCAATAACCAACAAGTTAAAGCTACTATGGACACCTGCAATACCGCTTCCCAGGTGGCGGAGTCTGGCATCTGCACCAGTTGCCACTCTTGGCTGCATACTTTAGGCTTTCACCTAATGACGCCCAGCAGCAAGTCATGGCCTTATCTTTTGATGGTATATATCTGTTCGGACCTCAGCTGGAACAAGCACTAGAGGCCACACGGAAGACTAGGTCTGCCATTAAGACAGCCAGACCTCCACCCGTCCCCTCCTTGGGGGGTGGAAATAAGCACCAGTTTCACAACCGTCAGTCCTTTCGTGGCAAAGGCAGAGGAGGTTTTAACAGAAACCAGATCCCTCGGCTGCAAAAGAAAGCGCAGCAGAAGGCACAAGGCCCAAAGACGCCCAGTGCCACCTTCTGAGTTTCCGGCCAGGGTCCCACCTCAGCTGCCTGAGAGGGACTCCTCCTCAGTAGTGGGAGGACATCTGACTCACTTCTACAGCCAGTGGAAATGTATAACATCAGATGAATGGGTCCTCCGGATAATCCACAAAGGGTACTCTCTCAATCTTCGGAAACCTCTGGATTATCCTCCCAAGCGACAGCCCAGGCAGTCTGCGGTACAGTCAGACCTTCTTGCTTCCAGCTGTACAAGGCCTTCTGAACAGCAGGGCAGTAGAAGTAATCCCGCTGGATCAGCGAAACACATGTTTCTGCTCTCATTACTTTCTAGTCCCAAAGAAAACGGTGGCATGCACCCCATTCTGGATCTCAAAAGTTAAACAAGTTCCTACACAAGGAAAAGTTCAAGATGATCTCACTCGGTACCCTTCTGCCTTGGATTCATCAACACGATTGGTTAGCTCTCCTGGACATGCAGGATGCCTACCAACACATCCTCATACACCCAAAGCACCACAGATATCTAAGGTCGTGGCATTGGGTCAACACTATCAGTTCAGAGTCCTACCCATTTGGGCTATCCTCGGTGCCTCGAGTCTTTACAAAGTGTGCAATTCTTGCGGTGCACCTCAAAAAGATCGGTATACAAGTGTTCCCATATCTGGATGACTGGCTCCTAGCAAGTCCCTCCAGACAAAAGATTCTGGAGGCCATGGCCTCAGAATTCCTCATGTCCATGGGAGTCCTGCTGAACCTCAAAAAGTCACAGTTGCAGCCCTCCCAGAAGCTCCCCTTCATAGGAACTCTTCTGAACACCTCCTGTGCGAAGGCTTTTCTTCCAGAGGACAGAAGGAGCGATATCTTACAGATGGCCCGATACATCAGAGAACACAGCTCGGTTCGAGTTATCTCGATGCAACGGATGCTGAGCCTCATGGCATCCTCGGTGTTCACTGTACCTTTGGCTCATCTTCACAAGAGAACCTCTCAGTGGATGCTCAGGGCTCAGTGGTCCCCAACCACTCACCCTCAGTCTTTTCTCATCAAGGTGACGGAACCTCTGAAGAGGTCGCTCACCTGGTGATCTCAGAAAGACAAGCTTCCAGAAGGATATCCCTTCGCCCCTCTGGATAATCAGATCTCCATTACCACAGATGCATCCCTGATGGGTTGGGGAGCTCACTGCCGGCATCTCCACACCCAGGGTACATGGACTCAAGACGAGTGTCAACTTCACATAAATGTCCTGGAAATGAGAGCTGTCCTCTATGCAGTCTGAGCTTTGGAGGACATACTCTGTCACAAGAACATTCTCCTTCAAACAGACAACAAAGCAGTGATGTACTGCATCAACAAACAGGGCGGTGCACACTCTTACCCATTATGCAGGGAAGCAATGAGTGTGTGGGAATGGTGCCTGGAGCACAAGGCTCTGATTCAGGCAGTGTAGCTGCTGGCAGACTATCACAGCAGAACGGAGGCGGATCCTCACGGGTGGTCTCTCAACTTAACCGTCGTTCAGTCACTCTTCAAAGAGCGGGGAACTCCAGACCTGGACCTTTTTGCATCCCCACTCAACGCAAAACTGCCTCTCTTCTGCTCCAGAAATCCAGGACCTGGCATTTTTTGTCAGGATGTGTTCGGGCTGAGGTGGACAAAACACTTTCTATACGCTTTTCCTCTTCTTCCCTAATTCAGAGGGTACTGCTCAATTGGAGTCTCGGGGCAGAATGATTCTCATTGCCCTTCTGGTCTCGCAGATATGGTTCCCTTATCAACAGGCTATCAGAAACTCCCCAAAAACGCTCCCTTCAGAAGAACCTTCTGACCCAAGGGTCCTGTGGTCCATCCCAACCTGAGGTTGCTTCACCTTCACGCTTGGCTCTGGGTGAGATAGAGGTGAATAGGTTCAATGTTTCTCGTAGAGTTTCAGATGTTCTTTTGGCTGCATGTAAGCTGGCAACTAGAAAAATCTACACGCTAAATGGCAGCGTTCTCTGTTTGGTGTGCAAATCCTCTTGGAACCCTTTTCCTGCCCACCGAACAAAGTCTTGGAGTATGTCTTAGACCTCTCAAACACAGGTCTGCAGCACTCCACAGTCAAAGTTCATCTTTGTGCCATTTCAGCATATCATGAGCCAGTACTTTCCATGTCACTGGCTCAGTTGCCCGTAGTTAAGAGGTTTCATAGGGGTATTCTGCATACTAGACCTCCTATTAGATGTCCAGTTGCAGCCTGGGACATTAACCCTGTGCTAGACATGCTCACTCGTAAACCTTTTTGAGCCTGTAGCTACTTGCGAGTTGAAGTTCCTTACTTGGAAAACAGCCTTCCTGGTGGCCATTACTTCAGCCTGTAGAGTTTCTGAAATACACGCTCTGGTCACAGACCCCCCCGTACACTGTATTTCACAAGGACAAAGTAGTTCTTAGGACTCATCCTAAGTTTCTCCCTAAGGTTGTCTCAGAATTCCATCTAAACCAACCTTTAGTTCTTCCTACCTACTTTACAAACTTCCAGAATGAAGGGGAGCGTGCCCTTCATTCGTCGGATGTTAAAAGAGTGTTGCGGTTCTATCTAGATAGAGCGAAAAGAAATTCAAGGCTCAACAACTGTTTGTTTCCATCAGCGAGACCCGCTGGGTCAGCCTGTTGCTATCAGATGCATTTCAGCATGGCTGGTGGCATGCCTTCACCACTGCTATTCTATGGCACAGGTCAAGCTGGAAGGTGAGGTGTGCGCTCATTCTACCAGAGCGTCGCGGCATCTCTGCAATCCGTAGCGTGCCCATTGCAGATATTTGCAATGCGGCTACCTGGAACTCTGCATACTTTCATTAAGCACTTGCCTTTGATGTCCATGCCAGACACATCTTTCGCTTGGCAGGACCATTTTAATGGACTTCTGTCCTAAGCACGTGAGCTGTTTATCTCCTGCTGCCTGTCTCAGGGAATTATTTAGCTCGGCACTCTCCCATTAGTGTGAATGAGTGGTGGAGACTTTATGTCCAGGAAGATATGAAAATTACATACCTCCCATAATTCTTGATCTTCCTGGAGGGAGTCTCCACCACTCATTCACACACCCACCCACTATCCCCCGAGCTCACTTCTCTGTTTATGGTCTTCACTCCCTCAATGGCTGAGCTGTGAAGACTTTATTGTTGACCCTTCTTACACGGGTCATTCGGACTATCTTATATCTGATTTTTAGGTTAGTCCTTTCTAGGTTAGTTACGCTGCACCTCCTCGGAAAAAAAGGTACTGAGGCTGGAGGGTCGACACCAAGACAGTCATTACCATGCGCCTGGGCTCATGTGCCACCCCTCGGCTCCATCTCGGCGCCGCCTTCCTGAAAAGTTTGCTCCGCTGGGTCCTAGTGTGTGCAGCATACTCCCATTAGTGTGAATGAGTAGTGGAGATGCCATTCAAGAAGATCAAGAATTACAGAAGGTATGTCATTTCCATTTGTCTTTTTTATTTAATGTTAAATTAAAATCACCTGCTACTATACAAGGTGGAGAATGGGTAATTAATTATAAAAATAATTCGTTAAAAAAAACGGGTGAGTTTTCCTTTGGTGCATACAAAGAGGCCATAGTAAGTTTTTGATAAAACAATTGAATTCTCTAGAATTATAATGTGGCCCGCTTGATCTGCATATATTTTCGTTACAACTGGATTTATCCTTCCCTTTTTACATAGTACAGCTACTCCCCAAGAGTTATTTCTATACAGTGAAAAGAATCCAGGTTCCCATCTCCTAGAAAACCATTCTGATTCCTGTTTGTTAAAATGTGTCTCCTGTAAGCAGAGGCAGTTTATTTTATGAGCTTCTGAATACTTAATAACTTTACATATTTTGCCTCTGCTTTTGAGACCCTAACATTCCAGGATGCAATCCTCAAACTTTCAGACATTTACTAAAAATATATTTTGTTCAATTGCCTTACTCCATACTTTGACCTCCTCTTCAAACAACATGAAGTCTTGCTGTATTCTGACATATGCAGTTAGCCCCAGCGCTTGAACTGCCCCAGAGAGGAAGAGTTAATTTCATGCCAGGCATAGAACGTTGAGGTCGAGCTTGGTTTTCAAACCTCTGTCTGTGGTGCCTTAGAGTGTAACCGCAGATTCTTCACTCCGCCTGTGAAGTCGCTCGGAGATTGCGCCTTCCTTCGGTTCAGTAAAGTTTCAAAACGCATCAGTTTTTTACCAATTTGTTTATTTTCGATTTTGAGCCTCTGTCTACGGTACAGTAAGTAGTGTAGATAGATAGTGAACTGTGATTTTGTGTTTCTTCTATGGAAATTGTAAATCTCGTTCCTTCTCAGTCAGTCCAGTTGGGAACCAGCCTTTGTGTTTAAATTTATTTTCTGGGATTTTAGTGGTGGTGTGCTGGTTCCTATTGGTTTAAAAAAATAACTTTTTTCAGTTTCTTTACACAACTCGTGACACAGGGGTGTATTACCTGGCTAAAAGCTGTAAAGGGTAATTTTTTCTAGTCTGGCCATGTCTGAGAAACCCAAGAAAAAAACTGGTCCCACTGGGTTTCAACACTGTACAGAGTGTGGGGAGGTTTTTGCTAAGCCGACCCCACCTTGTCAGTGTTTATTGTCTGGGGTTTGACCACCTCAAAACAGACTGCCAAGTCTGCAGAAACTTTCCTAAGGCCACTCTGGAAAAAGATTGGGTGAGCTAAAAAGAAAGGAGGCCGAGAAGTCCGCTGACCGGATGGCCAGCTCAGTTCGGTTCCGACCGAACCTGAGGAGGTGCCCACTGACCTGGGCGAGACGTCCTCAGGCACAAGGAGAGCCGACCCTAAGGGGTCGGTTCCATCAAAAAGACGAAAAAAGTCAGCCGGTTCGGATCCAGCATCCCTTACTCCAACGCTGAAGAAATAGCCAAGCGATCAGTATTGTGCAGTCGCTTTGTCGCAGCCGTCTCGAACCAGCCCGACGGTTAGGCGCTTGTTGGTCAGATCCAGCTCCATCAGATTATGATCTGGATGCTTATTACAAATTGGACTGAGAGGGGAGTAAGAGTTACCGGATGATGATGATGATGATGACAATGATTATGAAGGTCTGGATGTGCCCATTGAACCGGACATCTCCCCAGACAGACCCTCCAATGTCCCCCCTCCAAGGCTTTCTGAGTCCCCATCTCACTTATTGTTTTACAAAAAGGTGGATGAAACCCTCCAGCTCCCTATGGTTGAAGCTGTTGAGGAGGAAGAAGAGCCTGATTTTGTGGAGATGATGGATATCCCAGAGTCCAAGAAGTTGTCTATTCCCCTCCATAAATCCCTGGGGAAACAGACATAAAAGATTTTACAGACACCAGACTCTTTACCTCCTTTGGATAAGAGAATGGACAGGAGGTATATGCTATCAGGCTCAGGTATGGAGTTTTTGTTCAGTCATTGCAGCCATGTTGGGGTCGTGGCAGGCTGCAGCCTGTGACAGGGCTAATATACCTTTGGCTTCACACCCAGATAACGACTCCAGGAAGGTGGATGTTATGGCCAAGAAACAATACTTGGTATCCTCCTTGAGACTCGGAAAGGCTAATTATGTGGCCTACACAGCCAGATACCAGAAGTCCAGGTGGGATACAGTTCTGGAACTGGCTAATAGGGCTTCCCCAGCTAGCCAAAGAGCTGGAGGAGGTGGCTGCTGATGGGATTGAAGCATCCAAAGCGCAATTCCGTACTGCTGTAGACTCTAATGATGTGGCATCGAGAGTCATCGCTACATCTGTGTCTCATAGGAGATTGCTTGGCTCAGATGCACTAGCCTTTTTCAGGACACCCAGGCTACGGCCATGGATTCTCTGTGGTGGGTAACTCTCTGTTTGGGGAGCAGACGTGGAGTGCACAGGCCAAGGAATGGCAAGCCACTCCTCAAAAGCAGCTGTCTAGGGGCAGGGGCAGGCCCTTTCATAGGCCTTTCTACCAAGCCCAGGCCTCCTCTCCCTTCTCACAGACGGGGGTTCTTTTGAGGGAGAGGCAGGAGGGTGATGAGCAGGGCTGCATCCTCTTCCCAGTACAAGGCCCCTGCCAAGCAGACACCCTGATGTGTCAGCCCGGGTCAACTCCCCAATTCCAGTAGGAGGCAGGCTGGCTTACTACTTCCAGGCCTGGAAGTCTGTTACCTCAGACAAGTGGGTCCTGGATATAGTAAGCCAGGGACTGGCCCTCAGTTTCAAGAAGTTTCCAAAAATGAGGGTCAGGTCTTTTCCACCTGCAAACATCTCTAAAACCATTGCTCTAGAAGCAGAGGTTTCCTCTCTGCTGGCTCTCAGAGACATGGAGAGAGTTCCTACTCTACACGGGGACAAAGGTCTGTACTCCAGATATTTCCTTACCCCAAAAAAGACAGGGGAGTGGCGACCCATCCTAGACTTAAGGTATTCGAACAAACATATCTTAAAACCAAAGTTCACAATGGTGACTCTGGGAGTAATTCTTCCCTCTCTGAGGCCAGGAGATTGGTTAGCATCCCTGGACCTCAAGGATGCCTATTTCCACATTCCTATTAGGTGCTCCCACAGAAACTACCTCAGGTTTGAGCTGCCTTCAGGCCATTATCAGTTCAGAGCCATGCCTTTCGCCTAACATCGGCTGCAAGAGTGTTTACAGAGTGTCTTCAGTAGCAGTGGCCTTCCTCAGAAGGCAGGGGATCTCTATTCCCATACCTGGATGACTGGCTCATTGTAGGACAGTCTCCTGACCAGGTCAGGTCAGCTCTTCAAGTCACTCAGGGTTTGCTCAGTTCTCTGGGTTCCTTCTCAATCTGCCAAAGTCGATTCTTGAACCAGTAGAACTCACTTTCATAGGGTTAGAGTTAGATACTGTTCAAGCCAAAGGCCTCTTCCCACTAGCAAGGGTAAAGGCCCTTACAGATCTTGTGTCCTCATTTCATCCTCTCGTTTCTTGCTCAGCAAGACATTTTCTTCAGCTCCTAGGTCACATGGCAGCTTCCACTGCAGTGGTACAAGGAGCCAGGTTCCAAATGAGGGACATTCAGTTTCACCTAAGGAATTTTTGGTCTCGGAAAAAAGATTCTGTCACCAAATTGGTTCCAGTGACTTAGACTCTGGTCCAAGCTCTCCAGTGGTGGCTGGATCAGGACAATCTCTGACAAGGTGTCCCATTCCTCAATCAATCTCTTTTAGTGGTACTAACCACAGATGCTTTTCTCCTGGGCTGGGAGCCCACCTAGAGCCCCTCACAGCACAGGGTGTTTGGTTTCCACAAGAGTCTCTCCTTCATATCAATCATCTGGAACTCAGGGCAGTATTCCTAGCCCTTCAAGCTTTCTCAGTCTCAGTAAGGGACAAGGTGCTCAGGTCAGGACAGACAACACCACCACCATGTGGTACATCAACAAGTGAGGGAGCACTCGGTCTATGGCCTTGTGCATGGAGGCTATGAAAGTATGGTCTGTGGCCTACACCTTGCAAACTTCCCTAATAGCAGTCCACCTCCCAGGGAAGGACAATGTGTTAGCAGATGCTCTGAGCAGAATCTCCCAGGGCCATCACGAATGGACCTTGGATCCTCTCATACTGAAAGTAATCTTCACCAGGTGGGGCACTCCAGAGCTAGATCTCTTCACAGCCCCAGACAGTCACCAACTTTCCCTCTTCTGCTGCAGACCCCCATTCCTAGGAACTATTCCCCTGGATGCCCTGATATTGGACTGGGAAGGCAAGTTCCTTTATGCCTTTCCTCCCTTTCCTCTGTTGTTCAGGGTTCTAGTTAAGATCAGGTCACAACCCTGCACAGTGATTCTACTGGCTCCAGACTCGGCCAGACAGCCTTGGTATCCTCTGTTGTTGTCCCTAGTAGTCTCACTCCCCTGTCTCTTCCCAAAAGACACAATTTCCTAACCACCTCTCAGGGAGGATCTGGTACCCCAATCTCAAGGCCTAGCTCTTGAAGAGTTAGAATATGCAGGCCTCGTGCTTCCTCAGGAGTTTTGGACATCCTTAAGGTTTCTTGGAAACCCTCTACCAGGAAAACGTATAATTCCAAATGGAAAAGATTCAGCATTTGGTGTTCCCATAGGGATATTCTACCAGATGCTGCTGGCATTGCTACACTTTTGGATTACCTGGTTCACCTTAATGGCTTGGAACTTAGGCCAGCCACTTTAAAAGTTCATTTAGCAGCCGTGTCTGCATTCCTCTCAGGAGGGAAAGGGCTCTTCCCTGGTGTCTCACCCTATTTTTGGTAAGTTTTTTAAAGGTCTGGTTCATATCAACCCTCCTTTTAGAGAGCCTGCTCTGGCTTGGGATCTCAATATCTGCATTGCTCAGCTTATGCAGCCACCCTTTGAACCTCTGGCTTCGGCCGAGCTTAAGTACCTGACCTGGAAAACTGTGTTTCTGGTAGCTATCACTTCTGCCAGGTGAATTAGTGAATTACCGGCTCTGTCAGTTGAACCTGATTTTATCTCATTCCATAGAGATAAGGTGGGCTTCAGAACCAGTAGGAGGTTCTTACCCAAAGTGGTCTCGGATTTCCATCTGACCCAATCCATATCTCTTCTAGTGTTTTTCACTGATCATTCTTCTTCAGGAGAAAGAAGATTACATAGTTTGGATGTTAAGAGGGCACTTGGCTACTACACTGAGCATACTAAGGCACACAGGAATGACTGTCTTCAATTGTTTCTCACTTAAGGTGAAGTGGGAAAAGGTAGACCTGCTACTAAGAGAGCTATTGCCAGGTGGATTGTCTCTTGTATACAATTCTGCTATGCCAAGCTAGGTAAAACACCTCCCTCAGGCCTGAGGGCTCACTCGACTAGGGGTACAGCTGTTTCTCTGGCTGCTGCCAGAGATGTACCCTTGGTAGAGATTTGCAAAGCAGCCACCTGGAAACAGTCCATACTTTCTCCAAGCATTACCTCTGGATAGCCAGGCAAAGAGTGATGCTAGTGTTGGTACAGCAGTACTGCAGAGCCTATTCCCAAAACAGGTTTGGTACCTCCTCCATGGAGGTACTGCTTGGTAGTCTGCATGTCAGAATACAGCAAGACTTCATGTTGTTTGAAGAAAAAAATTGCTCACCTTAGTAATTGTGTTTCTTCTAATGGAGTCTTGCTCTATTCTGACCTCCTCCCCCTGCCTTCCCTCTCAGAACCTAGTTTTGCGATATGGGTTGGCAGGTACAGTGTTGTACCTCAGAGGTGTACTTTGCACCCCTCTCCTTCAGGGTGGGGTTGTTGTTGTTATAACTTAGATTTATATATCTTGTTCACTACCTGTTTTTTCTCTTGGGTTCTTGACTTGAGTCTTTTAGACCCAAGTTGTTGCCTGTTGGCTTATATGCTTTACAGTTTCCACACTGGAAGTGTAGGTAGTTAGTTTGCTTGGAAGAATCTGATGGTTACACTCTGAGGCACCACAGACAGAGGTTTGAAAACTGAGCTCGAGCTCAATGTTCAATGCCTGGTATAGAAATTAACTCTTTCCTCTCTGGGGCAGTTCAAGTGCTGGGGCTAACTGCATATGTCAGAATACAGAAGACTCACTAGAAGAAACACAATTACTAAGGTGAGTAATTTTTCTTTTGGATCCTTGTATACAAAATTTGCAAATACTCAGCTACGTGATAACTGGAGGTGGGGCCTAGTCACAGTTAAAGCAGCAAACAGAGGTTCATCTTCTCAGAAGAAGCCAGAAGGTGAAGGAAGGAAACATATTCAATTCAGTGCTTCAGAGTAACTGGTAACTGGTATTTTTCTTTTAAACTTAGATTGTAGGCTTGTAGTGACACTATACTTTCTTTCTGTGTTGTCTTTACTTATAATTGTTTTTGGGCTGTTGAAAATTTAAAAATAGTGGTGGTGTAATTCTGTGCTGTCTTTAATTGCTGCAAATTTTATCTTGGCTTGTCTGACTGTCCTGTAGCTGGGTGAAGGTGTTAATTGTCTGCCTCTGACCTCCCTTCCCCAACTCTTAATTATATGCCCTGATAAATCTGATTGACAGGAGCTAAACACAGGGTATAGTAAGAGGTGTTAAGTAGGAGGGCATAAGGGGAAGAAGACCACCCTCAGCACGACAAGTGTTTTGACTCATTTATTTATTTATTGGTTTCTTTTCCTTAAAAAATATATATCTGAGGATCAGTTACAGGATTTTTAGTACTGTAAATAAATAAAAAGAGAACTAAGAGAGCTTCAGTAGCAGATAAGTAGTGGAATTGCAGTATAATGTGGGAGTGGTGCAATGCAGTGGCTGTGGGCAGCCATATTCAGGCAGACCTTCTGGACACTGAGGTGCTGCCCTATCTGCATGCATCTCTCGGACTGCGGGATGAGGTAGCCAGACTCAGAGCGGAAGTAAACTGGGTCAGGAGTACCATCACCCTGTCCAGGAACCACCAGTCCAATGCAGCTGCCTCAAAGGATGCTGAGAACGAGGAGCACTTGGATGACAGTGGGCTCAGGGAGGGTTAGAGCAGTCAGGCAGAGGCACATCCCAGATCCTATTCTCTCAAGAACTCATATGCCACACTGGCAAATGAGGACAACCAAATAGAGGTACCCAGGAAGTGGAAGGAAAGGATGTGGAGGTTAGGCAAGGAGGTGACCTCAGTGGGAAAGCAGTGGACCCCAGAGGAGGAGGAAGCGAATCCTGGTGGGGGACTCCATCATAAGAGGGATCCAGCTAGGAACACAGGAGGGGGAGGACAGGGAGGTGAGGTGCCTACCAGGTGCCACGGCATGGAGGGATGGAAGGAAGATACTGGGGATACTGGGAAGGCAAGACAGGAGGGTGAGCTGGATGTCATTATCCACCTAGGTACTAATGACTTGGCAAATGGGGAGCCAAAGGAAGTTCAGGAAGAGTTTAGGAAACTGGGGAGGGGTCTCAAGCAAGTAGCTACTTCTGTCACTTTCTCAGAGTACTACCTGTGAGAGGCAAGGAGAGCATAGGAGTGCATGCACCAGGAACTTTAACTCATGGTTGAAGAACTGGTGCTGTGAGGAAAGGTTTGGATTCATTGGTGACTGGGGACCCATCTGGAGGGATGGAGGTTTATTCAAGCCTGACGGCCTCATCCATCCTGGAGGGATCCAAGCACTCAATGATAAGTTTAAATGCTACATTGATGCAAGCATTTAAACTAGCAAAGGGGTGGCAGGCCAGCAAGGACGTACCTACTTGCTCACCCCCACAGCTAGTAATGGAACCAGTGAACCAGAGGAGTGGCTATCTCCAAAGCAGTGTGCAAAAGATGGAGATTAGTGTCCAAAAGGTGGATAAGCAGAAAAGGGCAAAATTCAGCAGAAGGGCAGACAGCAAGGAGAACCAGGGATAAATGACAACCAAGGAAGGGGCTGGTAGAACAGTGAAGCAGTCTAGGGAGGTCAAATCATGGAAAGCCATGTGTGCAAATGCCAGGAGCCTTAGCAACAAGATGGAAGATCTGGAGGCTGTCATGGTACAGTCAGACCTGGACATTGTGGCCATCACTGAAACCTGGTGTAATGATAACCATGACTGGGAGATGGCCATACCTACAACAACATATTCAGGAAGAGACAGAGCAGGCAGGAAGGGAGGAGGAGTGGCACTGTATGTGAAAAAATGACATAAGGCCACACAGATCCAGGAGGAACAAAATGGGGAGAGATACTGTGGGTTAGCTGGAAAGGAAAATGGGGCCAGCCATCGCACAGGTGTGGTCTATAGACCACCAGCCCAGGAGGAAGAAACAGATAGGAGCTGATGCTAGCCATCCAAAGGATGGCAGACAAGAGTGAGGTAGTACTGGTTGGAGACTTAATATACCAGACGTGGACTGGAGCATCCCAGCAGCAGCATCAACTAGGAGCAGATTTATCCTGGACTCCTTCAGGGTGCCTTCCTCAAGCAACTGGTCATGGAACCAACTCGGCAGAAGGCAATACTGGACCTTGTGCTCACAAACAGGGACAGTGTGATGGGGGTAACAGTGGGGGAGCACCTGGGTAACTGACCACCAGTCGTTGTGGTTTGAAATCACAGAAAGAGCAGAACCAAACCACACAAAAACACGTATCCTGGATTTTAGGGGGGCAGACTTTGGGAAAATGGGGAGATGCTTGAAAGAGGCATTAAGGGAATGGGACAGGAATCAGGGATTGAGGAACAGTGGGCAGTATTTAAAATGGGATTATAAGAACAACAGAATTATGCATTAAGCAGGTTAGCAAGAGGAAAAGAAAGAGGAGACCATTATGGTTTTCCAAAGAGGTAGCAAAGAAAGTGAAAGCCAAAAGATTGCATTCAGGCAATACAAAAGACACAGGCAGAAGGGGATAGGAGAAGTACCAGGAGAAACAAAGGAGGCAGGGAAGTCAGTAAGGAAGCCAAAGCTCAGACAGAAGAACACATTGCAAAATCAGTGGTTAAAGGGGACAAAACCTTTACAGGTACATAAGGAAAAAGAAGGACAAAGGAGGATAGTGAGACTGAAGGGGAGGATGGGAGCCTGGAGGATGACAACAGTAAAGCTGACATATTGAACAGGTATTTCTGCTCAGTCTTTACTAAGGAAGAGGGGTAATGGGTCTGAAGGAGTACAAGGGTGAAATGGTGCAGAAATGGACACAAGTCCCTTTACACGAGAAAGGGTCCTGAAGGAACTGGAAGTAATAAGAGCTGATAAAGCAATGGGGCCAGATGGGTGCATCCCAGGGTCCTTAAAGAACTAAGAGAGGTGGTGGCTGAACCTCTGGCTATCCTGTTCAGCCAATCACTGGAAACAGGAGGTACCCAAAGACTGGAGGACAGCAGATGTAGTCCCTTATACAAAAGTGGGAACAAAGAGGAAGCAGGGAACTACAGACCAGTCAGCCTCACCTCGGTAGTGGGAAAGATCATGGAAGCACTACTGAAGGAGATTGGTGGAACATCTGGTTGTCAATGGACTACAGGACCCAAGGCAGCATGGTTTCACCAGGGGAGGCCGGTCAGACCAACCTCATTGAATTTTGACTGGGTGACTAGGGAGGTGGATCAGGAGGGCAGTGGACATGGCCTATCTGGACTCCAGCAAGGCCTTTGACACTGTGCCACATAGAAGACTATTACACAAACTGGGAATATGGGTGTGAGCAGGACAGTAGTGTGGTGGGTAGGTAACTGGCTGGGTGGCAGGACACAGAGGGTGGTGGTAAATGGCTGTCACTCCACAGAGGGAAGAGTGACCAGTGGGTACCACAGGGATCAGTGCTGGGACCGGTCCTATTCAACATCTTCATCAGTGACATTGCACAGGATCTAGAAGGCAGAATTTCACTGTTCGCTGATGACACAAAGCTCTGTAACAGAGTAGACACACCAGAGGGTGTAGACAGAATGAGAAGGGACCTGCAGAAACTTGAAGAATGGTCAAGGGTTTGGCAGTTGAAATTCAATGCAAAGAAGTGCAAGATAATGCATATGGGGCACAATATATCAGTTGGGGGGTGAGGATATAGCATGCACCAAGCAGGAAAGGGATCTTGGGTGTCATCTCTGATGACCTCAAGGTAGGGAAACAGTGTGACAAGGCATCAGGTAAAGCAAATAGGATGCTGGGATGTATGGCAGGGGCATCACCAGCAGGAAAAGGAGGTCATAATTCCGCTATACAAGACACTAGTGAGGCCCCACCTGGAGTACAGTGTACAGTTCTGGAGACCATACCTACGTAAGGACATAGACAGGGTAGAGAAGGTTCAGAGGAGGGCAACAAAGATTGTGCATGGGTTGCATCACAAGTCCTATGAAGACAGGTTGAAGGAACTGAACATGTACTCCTGGAGGAGAGGAGAGGAGGGAGAGAGGGTATGATAGACATACAAGTATCTTACAGGGAGGAACAGGTGCAGGAAAACACTATTTATAAGCCAAAAAGATGTTTCAGGACTAGAGGGCATGGGATGAAGTTGGAAGGAGGACGATTCAGAGGAAACATGAGAAAGAATTTCTTCACAGAACGGGTGGTGGACAAGTGGAACACCCTGCCAGAGGAAGTGGTGGGAGCTGAAACAATCACGGGATTTAAGAATGCATGGGATAGACATAAAGGAATTCTAGAGGTCAGGGTAAGGGAAATAGACTTCTAGGAAACAAACTGAACTTACAAGCTCAAATGGGCAGACTAGGTGGGCCATAGGCCCTTATCTGCTGACACTGTCTATGTATCTATGTATTTTATTTTTATCCAATTCAGTATTTTTCATATAATCAATCCAATAAATGCCATCTTCTTTATTATATAGCCATCGTATCTTAAACCCCTCTCTAACAGGAGAAAATAATTCAGACAACTTGAAGTCTTGCTGTACTCTGACAAATGCAGTTAGGTCCTGCCTTTCAACTGCCCCGGAGAACATAGGGTTAACTTTTCTATGCATGGCATAGAATGTTCTTCTCGAGCTCGGTTGAAGCCTTTGCCTGTTGTTATTCGAACTGCAACCATCAGATTCTTTACTCCGCCTCACTGAACAGTCGCTCCGGAGATTACTCCTGCTGCTCCGTTCAAAATCGGCTGAAGTGTCGGTTTTTCGGTCGGTTTTCTTCCGAAATTGTTGTTTCCGCATAGTCGGTTCAAGTCTCTGTCTGTGGTACTGTGAGTACTAGATAGGTTTTGTTCTGTTTTCTGTGTGGAACTTAGAACTGTGGATCGGCTCGGCTGAACCGATCATTTTGAGGTAAACTTTGTACTTTACTTTGGTGTGTGTTACCGGTCGTATGGTTCTAAAAAAAAATGGCTTTTAGTACTTTTTTTCCAAGACCGTGCACAGTCCGGAACCGATAGGGGAGTCTTGCCTGGCGGATTGCCGAAAAAAGGGTACGTTTGTTTAGGTTGGCCATGTCTGAGAAACCCAAGAAAAAAACTGGGCCCACTGGGTTTCAACACTGCAGTGTGTGTGGGGAGGTCTTTGCTAAGTGATCCCCACACCACCTGTGTTTATTGTCTGGGGTTTGACCACCTCGATTCAGACTGCCAAATTTGCAAATATTTTCCCAAATATACCCTGGAAAAGAGATTAGGTAGACTGAGGGAAAGGGAGGCCGAGAAGTCCGCTGACCCGGATGGTCAGCCCGGTTCGGTTCCAACCGAAATGAAGGAGTGCCCTCTGACCAGCGCGATACTTCTTTGGGCAAAAGGAGACCCGATTCCGAGGAATCGGTTCCGACAAAAAGAAAAAGAAGAGACAAATCGACCGGTTTGGATCCAGAATCTCATACTCCGACCGCTGATGAAATAGCCAAAGCGATTAGGATTGTGGAATCGCTTTGATCAGTTCCGACTGAACCGCATCTTTTGGCAGGGCTCGGTTCGTCGGTTCCCCGGTTCGGATTATACCTGGAAGAATTTTATGAACCGGAGTTGGAGGAGGAGGAGAGTTAGAAGATGATTATGGTGATGGTGAAAGTCTGGATGTGCCTATTGACCCGGACATCTCCCCAGACAGACCTTCAGGTGTTTCTCCTCCTAGGCTTTCTGAGTCTCCTTCATACTACATATTTTACAGAAAGGTGGCTGATACCCTCCAGCTTCCTGTGGAGGAGGCAGTGGAGGGTCAGGAAGAGCCTGACTATGTAGAGATGATGGACATCCCAGAGTCCAGGAGACTGTCTATTCCCCTCCACAAATCTTTTGGGAAACAGACACAAAAAATTCTGAAGTCTTCAATTCCATACCTCCTGTGGACAGAAGAATGGACAAGAGGTATACTCTTTCAGGCTCAGATACGGAGTTCCTGTATCAGCAATGCAGCTATGTTGGGGTTGTACAGGCTGCTGCCTGTGATAAGGCAAGCATTCTCTTGGCATCACACCCCCCAGACAAGGACTCCAGGAAGATTGATGCCATGGCAAAGAAGCAGTACATGGCATCATCCTTGGGACTCAGGCAGGCTAATTATATGGCCTATGCAGCCAGGTACCAGAAGTCCAGATGGGATACTGTACTGGCACTGGCTATACAGACTCCTCCCCAGCTTGCCAAGGAGCTGAAGCAGGTGGCTGCGGATGGGATTGAGGCATCGAAAGTTCAGTTTCATGCTGCCGTAAACTCCAATGATGTATCATCAAGAGTCATGGCTACATCTGTGGCTCTTCGGAGAATGTCTTGGCTCAGATGTACTAGCCTCTCACAGGATACCCAGGCTAAGGCCATGGTTTTCCAGTAGTGGGTAATTCTCTGTTTGGGGAGCAGACAGAGAATTACATGAAGAAAATGGATGAATACAGGACCACTTACAGGAGTGCTCAGGCCAAGGAAAGGCAAGCAACTCCTCAAAGGCAGCAGTCCAGGGGCAGGGGCAGGCCTTTCCAAAGGCCTTTTTACCAAGCACAGGCCTCTTCTTCTTTTTCACAGAGGGGGTTCTTCAGAGGGAGAGGCAGAAGGGGGATGAGCAGGCCTGCATCCACCCCTCAGCCTAAAGCCCCTGCCAAGCAGACACCCTGATGGGTCTGCCCGGGTCGATTCTCCTATACCAGTAGGGGGCAAGCTGGCTTACTTTGTCCAGGACTGGATGTCTCTTACATCAGACAAGTGGGTCCTGGAAGTAGTAAGGCAGGTATGATTCTCAGCTTCAAAAATCTCCCAAGCTGAGAGCCAGATCTTTCCAACTGCGAATCTCTCAGAGACCCTTGCCCTAGAGGGAGAGATTTCTTCTCTCCTAGCTCTCAGAGCTATAGAGAGAGTACCTACCCTACACTGGAGCAAAGGATTGTACTCCGGGGACTTCCTAACCCCCAAAAAGACAGGAGAGTGGCGACCCATCCTGGACCTAAGATACCTGAACAAACATCTTTTAAAGCCAAAGTTCAAAATGATAACTCTAGGAATTATCCTTCCCTCTCTAAGGCCAGGGGACTGGCTAGCCTCCCTGGACCTCAAAGATGCCTACTTTCACATTCCCATCAGGTGCTCCCACAGAAAGTACCTCAGGTTCAAGTTGCTCTCAGGCCACTATCAGTTCAGAGCAATGCCCTTTGGCCTAACATCAGCTCCAAGGGTCTTCACAAAGTGCCTGGTAGTAGTTGTTGCCTTCCCTAAGAAGACAAAAGATTTCCATTTTCCCATACTTGGACAACTGGCTCATAGTAGGCCAGTCTCCAGACCAAGTCAAGTCACACCTGCAGGTGACCCAGCAAGTGCTCACTTCTTTAGGGTTTCTTCTCAACCTACCAAAGTCAGTTCTCGAACCAGTGCAGCTCCTCACCTTCATAGGGGCAGAGCTGGATCACGAAAAGCAAGAGCCTGCCTTCCCTGGAAAGGGCAAGGGCCCTCATGGAACTGGCCTCTTCATTCAGCCTTCAGGTGTCTCGACCAGCATGGCATTTCTTCAACTACTGGGCACATGGCAGCTTCTACAGCAGTGGTCCAGGCGCAAGATTCCAAATGAGGGACATTCAGTTCCACTTAAGAGCTTTTTGGTCCCAGAGAAAGGATTCCCTTACCAAACTAATTCCAGTGAGTTGAACTCTGATCCAAGCACTGCGATGGTGGCAGGATCAGGACAGTTTGAGGCAAGGGGTTCCATTTGTCACTCAGTCTCATTCAGTGGTGCTCACCACAGATGCTTTTCTGCTGGGCTGGGGAGCCCATTTGGGGGAACTTGCCACCCAGGGACTGGTCACCAGAATCTCTGCTCACATCAATCTCTTGGAACTCAGAGCAGTATTTCTGGCACTGCAAGCTTTTTCCAAATCTGACAGAACAAGGTGGTTCAGGTCAGAACAGACAACACCACCACCACCATGTGGTACATCAACAAGCAAGGAGGCACTCGGTCTATGGCCTTGTGCACAGAAGCGATGAAGTTGTGGTCCCTGGCCTATTCTCTGCAAACCTCTCTGATAGTAGTTCACCTCCCAGGGAAGAACAATGTCCTAGCAGATGCACTGAGCAGAATATCCCAGGGCCATCACGAATGGGCCCTAGATCCTCTGGTGTTGGAAGTGATTTTCTCAAGATAGGGCACTCCAGAGATAGATTTTTTTGCAGCCCCAGACAATCACCAACTTCCTCTTTTTTGTTACAGACCCCCAGTCTTGGGCTCAGTCCCCCTGGATGCTCTGATCCTGAACTGGGAAGGGAAATTTCTGTATGCTTTTCCCCCTTCCCTCTCCTGTTCAAAGTGCTTGTCAAGATAAGGTCACAACCATGCAAAGTGATTCTGATTGCTCCAGACTGGGCCAGGCAGCCATGGTATCACTTGTTGCTGTCCCTAGCAGTCCATCTTCCCCTGTCTCTTCCCAGGAATTACAACCTGTTAACATCCTCTCAGGGGAGGATTTGGTACCCCAGTCTTCAGTCTCTCAATCTCAAGGCTTGGCTCTTGAAGAGTTAGAGTTTGCAGATCTGCATCTTTCCAAAGGGTTCTGGATATCCTTAAGGCTTCTAAAGCCTTCCACCAGAAAGACATACAACTCAAAGATATTTCTCCAGACTCTGCAGAATTGCCTACGGTTCTGGATTATATGGTCCATTTTAATGGCCTTAGGCCTCAGACCAGCTACTCTCAAGGTACACTTGGCAGCTGTTTCTGCTTTCCTGTCTGTAGGCAAGTCTTTCTCTCTGTCATCCCATCCTATATTCTGTAAGTTTTTCAAGGGACTGCTTCACACCAATCCCCCCCTTTAGGGATCCTGCTCCTGCTTGGGATCTTAATGTTTGCATTGCTCAGTTTATGCAACCCCCTTTTGAGCCTTTGTCCTCAGCAGAGCTTAAGTACTTGACTTGGAAAACTGTGTTTTTGGTAGCCATTACTTCTGCCAGACGTATCAGTGAATTGCAAGCCTTGTCAGTGGAATCTGATTTCATCTCTTTTCACAGAGATAAAGTGGCCCTTAGAACTAACAGAAAGTTCTTGCCTAAAGTGGTTTCAGATTTCCACCTCAGTCAGTCTTTATCTCTCCCTGTTTTCTTCACTGATCATTCTTCCTTGGGAGAGAGGAGGAAGAGCCCTTAGCTACTACATAGAGCGTACCAAGGGTCACAGGTTTGAATCCCTCCAGTTGTTCCTCACTTATGGAGAGGTTGGGAAGGGCAAACCTGCCACTAAGAGATCTATTGCCAGGTGGATTGTTTCTTGTATACAATTCTGCTATGAAAAACTGGGTAGAATTCCACCCTCAGGCCTGAGGGCTCATTCCACAAGAGGTACAGCTGCTTCCCTGGCTGCTGCCAGGGATATCCCTCTCTCAGAAATTTGTCAAGCAGCCACCTGGAAAACAGTCCATACTTTTACCAGGCATTACCCTCTGGATATCCAGGCTAGGAGTGATGCTCGGTTTGGCACAGCAGTACTTCAGTGCCTGTTTCCAAAGTAGGTTCTGTCCCTCCTCTATGGAGGTACTGCTTGGTAGTCTGCACTTGTCAGAATACAGCAAGACTTCATGTTGTTTGAAGAAAAAATTACTCACCTTAGTAATTATGTTTCTTCTAGTGGAGTCTTGCTGTATTCTGATCTCCCTCTCAGAACCTAGTTTTTGGGATGTGGGTGGGCAGGTGCAGTGTTGGCACCCTAGAGGTGCCCCCCACCCTTTACACCTCTTTTTTTTTGGGTGGAATGTTGTTCATTTGATTGGTTTTTGTTTTGGTTTCCTGACTTGAGTCTTCCTTTGAGAACCAAAAACATTATATTTCTGCCAGTTGGCTAGTTAAAAATTTTACAGTTTCCACACAGAACACCTAGTGAGTTTTTGCTCATAAAGATCTGACGGTTGCAGTTCGAATAACAACAGGCAGAGGCTTCAACCGAGCTCGAGATGAACATTCTATGCCTTGCATAGAAAAGTTAATCCTATGCTCTCCGGGGCAGTTGAAAGGCAGGATCTAACTGCATTTGTCAGAATACAGCAAGACTCCACTAGAAGAAACATAATTACTAAGGTGAGTAATTTTTTCTTCTCCACCCTCCCTTTATTATTCCTGTAGATGGCTGGTAGTGCCATCCATTGCAGACACGGTCTGCAGCATCCTAGCTATAATTTTTGCAAAAATAACATATCAAAGAGTCGGCCCTTTATATTCATACACATTCTGTTTGTTTCTTTTATTTTTCTTTTCCCTTCCTTTCCCTCTTCCTCCCTTCCTCTGTCCCTTCCCCCTCTTCATTCCAATTTCCCCAAATGATTATACAAATGCATCTAAATATGTAGTTATTTTAAGCAATATCTCTATCGCTCTCTCTCACATCGTAAACTAGTATGTTTACATTAAAATATAGAGAACGAATCGTTCCATTCCATATTGTTCCTATTCTATAAATTTGTAATTATAAACTTAGGGAATGGAGAGGATGATCACAAAGAGAAAGAGAGGAAAGGACAAACTTAAAAACAAACAAAAAAAGGGAAACATTTTTGTTAAATTTTTTCCTTCATCCATTTTGCTTCTATTTCCTATTTCTTCGATTCAGTCCTTCCACTCTATACAAAGTCAAATCCCATAATAATGCCATAGAAAATCTCCTTTCACCCTCATGCTGGAGCGCTTCCCAATCTCATGCATTTAGGTAGGGTCTTTTCAGTATTTGACTCCTGGTCTGCTCCGGGTATGGAGCTGTCCTAGGGAGTGTGAATGTGCATATCTTCCTGGACTAAGTCTCCATCACTCATTCACACTAGTGGGGATAGCGCTGGGCGCTAGGACCAGCGAGAGCCAAAAATTTTCAGAAGGGCGTCGCGGTAGGACCACGCCGCAGCGCTGCCGAGACTGATTCGCGCCTGTATAGGCTATCCCCGCGCCGACCCTCCAACCGCCTCAGTTCTTTCCTCCCGCCGAAAGGCGCTTTGGATGTCGACGTCATTGCCTGCCGGAGTCAAAGTTGCCTATATGACAGCAGCTTTTAGTGTTTAATTTAAAAGTTTTAATTTAACTATTTAGTAGTAATTTTTATTTTAGAATAAGAAGATTATGAAGAAATTCTTTCCTGCCTTCCACGGAGTCGCCCTTAGACGGTAGGGTGGACGTAGGAAGACTTTGTTTGAAAGTTGTTATGGCAGAGGGGCTGTGCCCGGTTCACCACCCTTAAGTAACGGGGAGTCTGATCACGGACAGTCCTGTGTCAAGGGAGGACAGTCCACCAAGACAAATTCGGCGGTGCCGGGTTCCGCCCGCTATTTCTCGAGCTCTTCTTCTTCGTTTGGGGAAGAAGAATCGGTGCCGCTCGAGGTTGCCCGTTGGTATGTCTGCACGAGGATTGTCTGCTGGTAGGGCGATAGGCCTGAACCACTTTGTGGGTTCCCTTGGCCCCGCCCCTAACGGCTGCTTTTTCGACCGACTCCATCTCTGTCCTCTTGGAGTTCCGTGAGCAGTTCCACTCTGGGCGCCTCCTGTGGAGCAGGGGTTTGACTCCTTTTTTCCTGGTTGTGTTCCTGGTTTCTGGGCCTCCGGCCTCGGAGCCGTTGGACCGAGCCGGGTCAATTGATCTGAATGAGCGCGGTGCCCTCTGGTGCCTTCGCCATCTTGTCAGGCCTTCGTGCCTACCCCCTCTTCCTTTCCATGCAGGGGCCGCACAGCAACCACCTTTCTTCTTTCCCATGGTGTTTTTCCTGGCGTTGTGCCCAACACCTGGTGGCGCACAAGTCTGGTGCCATGCCCTGGTTTGGCATGAGTGCCATAGGCGGCACCGCTGGTGTTTGGGTCGCGCCTGCGGGCTCGGTGCTATGCTTGGCGCTGTACTGATGCAGTCGGCGCCGTGGCTCGGTGCTGTGCTCGGCTCCATGGCTCGGTGCCATGCTCGGTGCCGTGGTCGGCACCGTGCTCTGTGCTGCAGTCGGCGCCGTGGCTTGCTCGGTGCCATGCTCGGCTCCGTGTTTCGGCGCCGTGCTCTGTGCTGCAGTCAGAGCCGTGGGTCGGCTCTGTGGCTCACGCTGTGCTCGGCGCCGTGCTTGGCGCCATGGGTGCTTCTTTGTCAGCGCCGTTAGCGGTGCTGTGGGTGTCTCAAGGTGTCACTGATGCCCACGGGCACTGCGGGTGGCGCTGGGCACCCGCGGGTGCCACGGGCAGTGCCGGGCACCCGGGGGTGGTGCCGTGGGCAGCGCCGTGCACCTGCAGGTGCCGCGGGCGATGCTGTACACCCACGGGTGACGCCTGGCACCCGCGGGTGCCGCTGGCGACACCGGGCACCCACGGGCGGTGCCGAGCACCTGCGGGTGGCACCAGGCACAGGCACCACCTTTCTCTTCTTTCCCATGGTGTTTTTCCTGGCGTTGTGCCCAACACCTTGGTGGCGCCACAAGTCTGGTGCCGTGCCCCTGGTTTGGCATGAGTGCCATAGGCAGCACCGCTGGTGTTTGGTCGGCGCTGCGGGTTTCGGTGCCGCTTGGCGCTTGTACTGGATGCAGTCGGGCGCCGTGGCTCGGTGCTGTGCTCGCTCCATGGCTCGGTGCCATGGTCAGCACCATGCTCTGTGCTGCAGTCGGCACCGGCTTGCTCGCCGTGCCATGCTCGGCTCGCCCGCCGCGGCTCTGTGCTGCAGTCGCGCCGTGGGTTGGCTTTGTGGCTCACGCTGTGCTCGGGCGCCGTGCTTGGCGCCATGGGTGCTTTCTTTGTCGGGCGCCGCTTAGCGGTGCTGTGGGTATCTCATGGTGCCACTGATGCCGCGGGCACTCGTGGGTGCTGGGGGTGGTGCCGGGCACCCGCGGGTGGCGCCTGGTGGCAGCGCTGTGCACCTGCAGGTGCCGCGGTGATGCTGTGCACCCGCAGGTGCCGCGGGCGCATGCCGCACCCATGGGTGGCGCCTGGCACCGGTGGGTGCCGCTGGCGACGCTGCACCCACGGGCGGTGCCGAGCACCCACGGTGGAAACCAGACACCGGGGTGCCGCTGGTGGCACTAGGCACCCATGGGTGCCATGAGCATCGGGGTGCCCTTGCGCAATTGCTGCCGCTGATACCGAGGATACCTGTGGGTTCTGCCGGGTGCCCTCTGGTGTCTCTCAGGTGGCATGGTTACTGCTTGCTTCTCCTGTGCCAGGAGTGATGCTAGTGCCGCAGGGGTGCCAGTTGGTGCTGTCTGACAGAACTAGGGAAAGATCTGTGTTGGCAGACCTCTTCCGCAGGACTTGTGTTGGGATGTTCCATGGAATGAATTCCTATTCTAGCGGATTATTTCCACACATTTTAGTGGGTGGCGGTCTGCATCGGATCTCCTCATCCAGCGATTTTCCGCTGATGGGACTCTTCTGTTCTGTTTCTGTCAGCGGAATCTCTCATCCGCTCAGCACTTTCTCAGCCCCTCAAGTGGTGCTAAGCTCCTTGACACCCTTCCTGGTGGCGGAGTCTCTAGTGGCTCTAACCGAGACCTCTTTTGGGGTCCTTCTGTGGTAGAAAGGCATCTGGATGAGTCTTTCCCTGTCCTTCTGGTCAGTGATACAGCGGATGACTCATTTTATATACTGAACGCCTCTCTATCATCAGAGTCTGTGATGCAAGCTCTTTTAGTAGTTCCTCATTTATGGGGTCCACCATAGTGTTCAGACTGGATCTGTGGACTATATACCTCATGCCTAGACTTTTCAGTGGTCAAGACAATTACACTCTTTGGAACATTTTAATTCTATGGTCGGGAGCTGCACAGACTGTCCCGCTCCTTTGATAGGGGTATACAGCCCATTTTTTGATGCTGCCCCTCTGGTGGCTGCTTCGCCACAGGTAGTTAACATCTGTCTAGCTATTAGTCCAGTCAGGGGTTCAGTTATGGATCTTCAGGCTCCTCCTGCTCCTCAGAGGGATGACATCCTTGTCATTTCTGTATCAGGCAATACTTGCCAAATAGCAGCCAGCAACCTTGTCAGGCTAGGACTAATAATATTTAAAAAAAAGGGGGGTCAGAATTATCACAGCACAGGGCCTAGTTGGAATTTCCTGATACCACGCTTGGATCTGATCAGGTTCCGCCTCAACCCTGAGGCGGTCGTCTCTAAACCTCAGTAAAGGGTACCTGTTTTCTTCTACTCCTAGGGGGCAGTCCGCTCCAGCGGTGGCAGAGTTCACCTCTTTTCTCTAAGAGAATTTCTCTTATTCCGAGATATTTCCAAAACCTAGGCATCTAACCAGTCTGTTAGTCCCCTTTTTGGTTTTTAATCAGGCTTTCTTCTCCTGATCAGAGCCTTGCAGCAACAGGAGTGACTCTTCAGCAAGTCGGAACTTAGATTCCTACTTCCATGTTTGCTCCAGCTTAACAGATGACATTTCTTTCTTGACCCTTGGTCAAGTAGGTTCTTTCTAAGGTAGCCATAATATTCACATACAGTCATACTACCCTGAACTCTGACACTTTACCTCCGGCTCTTGCAGCTCCTGAGGTCTTTTACATTAGATTAGTGCATGTCTTTGACACTATTAATTTTGGTCCTAGATCAGATCGTGAGGCCAGGTTCTTGCCGCTCTCCCAGAATAGTTGCGGCTGCCTGGCAGACTTTAATTTTTTGCCCATTGTAGTTGTCGGCAAGGTGACGAGTTAAAACTCAAGTGTTTATCTTGTAGACACTATGTTATAGATGCTCTTACAAGACAGCTCTTTTTATTAACAGGACAGTCCTTGGCTGTCCTTTCCGAGTGAACCCTATCTCCTACCACCCTACTCAGGGTTGTTGATTTTAGCTTGGTACTCTCCTACTGGTGTGAATGAGTGATGGAGACTTAGTCCAGGAAGATATAGAAATTACGTACTTACCTGAATTATTGATCTTCTTGGACAGTCTCCATCACTCATTCACACGCCCACCCACCATCCCCTGGGTTCACTCGTTTTTCTTTCCTGGTCTTCATGGCCTATGGTTCGGACTGTGAAGACATTGTTCTTGACCTTCTTACAAGGCTATCTGGGCCCTCTCAGGCCCAGACACTCAGAATGAGTTATTCTCATTAGTTACGCTGCACCTCCTTGGTCGAGAAGGTACTGAGGCGGTTGGAGGGTCGACGCGAGATAGCCTATACAGGCGCGAGTCAGTCTCTGCTGTGTCACAAGGCGTGGGTCCTACCGGCGCCGGCCCTTCTGAAAATTTTTGGCTCGCTGGTCCTAGCGGCTCTGGCGCTATCCCCATAGTGTGAATGAGTGATGGAGACTGTCCAAGAAGATCAATAATTACGGTAAGCACGTAATTTCCATTTCTTTGTGCATCTGAGGTTGTAGTTTCTGAATAACATTTTCACATGCTTCGTCAGCTTCAAAGGGTCATCAAAAGTCTGAAGCCTACCACTAACAATAAACCAATTCTTGCTGGATGTAACATAGACGCCTTTTAATCCTCTGGTGTATAACTTAGACTTGAGGGGGTTAAATAGTTTTCTTCTTGCTGTTGTCTCTTGCAATAAATCTGGGTAAACATTAAAATGAATATCGCCCACTTTAAGCCCCTTCTCAGTTCTGGCTTTAAACAAAATTTCCTCTTGATGTTGAAACTTGTGTGGCTTTACAAACACTGTGCAAGGTAAGCTTAGATTAGTAGCCACAAATCTGTAACCCACTCTATGCGCTGTATCTAAAGAAATTTTTTTTTTCTGGGTATGTTTTGCTGACTGCTTCAGTGATAAATTTCTCAAAAAATTTGAGCTGCTCTTGTGCCCCCTCCACTCCCTCCGGTATTCTACACAATCGCAAGTTTCCCCTTCTTGCTCGGTCTTCTTGTTCTGCTAACTTATTTGTGAGAGTCTGTAGTTGCTTTTCATGCAAAGTTTGAACTTTTACTAAAGGAATGTAGTAATCTTTTAGCTTTGATATCCTATTTTGCATGTCCACAGATGAGACAGTCGAAGTATACATTTTAACCGTTAGTTCAGAGACCGAAGTTGTTATTTTTTTAATAGAGGTCTTCATTTCACTCAAAGTTCAAGCTATATCCTCTTTTGTCTCTTTCATAGCCACCAAAACAGTTTGAGCATTCTCCTCCTGTACTTCATTAGTTGAGGCTGCATTTTTGTCCGCTTCAGACTCTGCTCTTTCAGCTACATCAGTGTCCATTGCACCATTTCCATCTTTCTGAACTGTTACAGTTTCTACATTTTTCGGAAAATCACTGTTTCTTGCTAAACGCTTTTCATAGAAGTCTGTCCAGAATCTGGTGCATCCGCCTCGTTCCTATCTTTTTGGAGACATCTGGGGTGAAACAGCTCTAAACCTATTTACAGGTGTGTTATATACAGCCACTAATTTCTTTACCAAACCTTGTTTTTCTGAAAAGGACTGATTCTGGTTTGGCTCCTCTTG
Source organism: Neoceratodus forsteri (assembly GCA_016271365.2). Taxonomy (NCBI): domain Eukaryota; kingdom Metazoa; phylum Chordata; order Ceratodontiformes; family Ceratodontidae; genus Neoceratodus; species Neoceratodus forsteri. Next base: position 552,185,311 of record CM057452.1, on the reverse strand, counting down.
TAAAGGAATTTTACCAAAAGACGATTTTTATGAGTAGCTTCTGCACAGAGGAAATTTGCATTGGATGACTGAGTGGTTTTTAGCATTGAGACCAACATTCTGTTGTGTTTTTTTTTTTTTTTTGACCCTCCGCCCGGAACTCTCTCGAGCCACTGCACTTGCCGAAGTTGTTTCACTGCCCGCTGTGTTCCCCTACATCTTCATTTCATCACGGTTCCCCAGGACGGAGGCAGCAACCGGGAAACCGCAGGGACAGTGATGGAGAACCAGCATTGGGCGGTGGCGGAGCACTGACAGGGCTGTCGCCTATCCGAGGCGGATGGTATTTTCTGGATTTATGCCCTCACGTTGGACGTGTAATGCCGCACAGCCCACAACGTGAGTGCTCCCACCCAGGTCCGGAAGGCAGCTGCCAACGCTCACCCACGCCTGTGAGCCCCTAAGCATTGCAACGCTGCCGTCTCCACGGGGGCTGCTGCTGCGCCCAGGCTTCCTGGATCCCTCCCTGAGAGAGGAGAGCAGTCCCATGGATGCTCGATCCTCTCTCCTGCTGACCCACGGCAACCCTGACTCACTCCCGAACCTGGGTCACCGGCGCAACGCGAGGTGTACTGTCCAGCTTCTCAACTCTAAGCGCCACCGGGCCAGCCCAACATTCTCTTGTTTATTTAAATATGCTCCCACAAACACTATTTAGCTTGAAAAGAAATAAATAAACTACGCCAGTATGCTATCTACCTTTCAACTCTTACTGCCACGCTACTATATTGAATATCTGCCAAATATATTAGACTTGTAAGCAACACTCAGGTAACATTATATAGAGTTTCACTTCTCACTTTGTTTGAGTGTGTTTATATGTTTACAGTCACAATACCTTAATAACCATTTCAAGGTAAGCAATAAAATTGGAGAGAAAATATTTTTACTTAGCGTCATTAGCATACTGGCGTTACCATCCTTAAATGAATCTCAGAATCTCCGTGTCGTGTACATGGCAAGATAGTTTAAAAATATTTAAAGAAGAAACTAAAACAATTTAACATTCGGGCCCGACTCTGAAAACTCTTACAAACTGCAGTAGGACGCCGACCGTGCTCGCTTCTCTTTCACCTGGCCATCTTGGTTTAAAGCAGTGTGTATCCTATGGTGGGAAAAATTCTTAAAGCTGATGACCATAGCCTATATTTTAAGTGCTTAAGCCCATAGCATTTGCCTCTGCATTGTGACTCATCTGCTATATGTTGTAAGAGAACAGAAAATAAAAGGCTATCACTTTTCAGTTCCAGTTGCAAGTGTGTGCTCACATGTAAAATAAAATTTGAACAAAATGGGGAACCATTTAAATTCTAGTTCTCTGCAGCATTTGGCTTGCTAAACCATCATTCAGTAGGGGTACATGACAATTCGCTCCCATCAATTCCCTTCCCGACATTTGGCTCTCGGCAGTTCACTCCCGAGTTAACTTGCTCCTCCTCATTTTCGCTCCCGTCAATTCACTCCCGGTACAATGTGTAGTGCAGCTTTTTTTTTTTGTTTGTATACATATACAGTACTCTAGTTTCTTTCTGTCACCCTTATCTCCCTCTCTACCACTGGTGGGGTATCTTTCAGCATTCCCTTGTTTATATCTTTAATCTCAGCTCTGTATACATTTAGCAGAGGAATTTCATTTAGTCTCCCCCAATCTCCTTGCTATTACTAATACTGCACTTATGGCACTTAGTGTGCTATATCAAAGTATTTTAAACCCACTAACAATTTGGTGCTCCCCAGGTATTGATCCCGAAAACAGTACTTACACATTACAAAGTGGGAGGTTGCAAACAGGAGAAGAAGATGAGAAACATGGAGTGCACAGAAGTAACACGGGAAGCAAACGCTTCTAATCCAGCACATCGAGATGAAGACGAATCCAGCAGTAAACAGCAAGTATCACTATCAGTAAAACAGAATCATAAAGAAATCCCCCTTAATCTAGCAACTCATCAAATGTACACTCTGAAATCTGAGAACTCCGCCTCTGCAACTGGTGTGCTTACTCCTTTAGAGGGTACATTGCAACACAGTTTGTGATTCATTGGAAGCTGTGATGAAATGAGTACTGGCTTTGATTTGGTAGCACCACATATCAGGACAGCAACAGTATAAAAACAGCATTTTGGGTCCGGAGTGCAAGGGGAGATTCGATTGCGACCTAGCATGGAGTGCAAGGGGCCATTCGATTGCGATCTAGCATGGAGTGCAAGGGGAGACTCTATTGTGATCTAACATGGATATAGAGGTACGTTCAGTTGTGGAGCAAACACTGCTTGCCAACATGCATAGGTACCCCCCCTTCAAATACCCTTGCAGCCAGAAGAAACGCACTGCACCCAGTGTCCACAAATCACTTTATTTCTGCCTGCACAATGATAGCAGTTTCTCCTATTTCGGCATCAGGCATCAAGTTGGACCGCAATTTTTTTACCCGAATCGGTTGGCATTGGAAGAGTGTGGGGAATGGGGGAAACAAAGAATGCAAGAGGGTAGTAACTGGGGACTATATTCTCTGTCAGTCAGTCACTGACATACAATTCAGAATCAAACATAACTATAAGTATTGTATAAGTATCACTGCAGCTTCAGTAACGGGAGTGAATTGATGGGAATGAAAATGAGGAGGAGCAAGTTGACTCGGGAAAGAATTTTCAGGAGCCAAATGTTGGGGAGCGAATTGTTGTGTTCCCCATCAGTGGCGTTAATGTTCAAGACATTTCCTGGTGTTTCAAATTCCCAGTTTTCTGATGCACCTGAAAAAGTTTTCAAGGCTGTTTACTGACATAAGTATATTTATAAATATATGGAAGCATTATTATAATGATTTGTCCTATTATGTCATGTCCAGCAAAAAATGTATACAGGATGGTAGCAAGGAAATTGGCTCCCATAACTGCAATTGTTGGAAACATTCAAGGCATTTTATGTACACGTCTGTCTGTCCTTGCTTACTGTTTCTTTTATATTAAAGTCCTCATCGTTCTGCATGTACTTTTGAATTGTTTGAATAGCTTGCTGGCAAGTTTTATTTTTTATTGGGATTTTTCAAGTTATTTTTGTCCCGAGCCAGTCGCCTCTGAAACTGCAACTTTGAAAGCAAACATAACCCAAAGAAGCATGACAACCCCTGTATTTCTTTCTTTTGCCATATTCACAACCATATTCTACATCTGTCAAAACGCTTCTATGAAAATGACATGGGACGGAAATGGTTTTATGCATAAAAATATTTCCTCCATGTGTGGGAATGTTAGTTCAAGAGGGTGTCATAGTATTGGCAATTTAGTCATTATTTTTGCATTTGTAGAAAAAATGAAACAAATATCATGATAAATGATGAGTCTTTGTTTTACTTTTTCTTTCACGTTCATGTTGATACCGAAAACATTGATGTTATAACTACATAAAACAATCTGACCCCTTATGGACTTTATCCATGAAGAAAGCTTAAGTCTCACTATTTAATTCAAAAACAAGCCTGGCAACCTATAGTTTTTGTTATGGATTTTATTTATTTTTACTTACTTTTTTCAAACAACATGAAGTCTTGCTGTATTCTGACATATTGCAGTTAGCCCCAGCACTTGAACTGCCCCGGAGATGAGAAAGTTAACTCTATGCTGGAAGCATAGAGTGTTGAGCTCAAACTCGGTTCAAACCACTGTCTGCTGCACTTGAAGTGTAGCTGTCAGATTCTTTACTCCGCCTAACTGAACATTTGCTCCAGAATTTACTCCTCGCTTGTCGGTAAGGTAAGGTAAAGTAAATCATCGGTTTAAACCGTGAGATTTTCTCTCTTTTTCTTGGTTTAGATCCCTGTCTCTGGTACAGTAGGTATTATAGGTAGTGGACTGTAGAGTTTTTTAGAGTTTTCTTCTGAGGAAATTGTAAACTTTACTTGTGGTCCGTTCGGCTGAACCAACCATTTGTTCTTGTGTGTTATATCTTGTGGTGATTCCGGTACCTGTCGGTTCTAAAAAATAGGTTAGCCAATAGGTTAGCCTTACCTGGCCTGAAGCCGTGTAAAGGGTAAGTTTATTTGTTTGTGGCTATGTCTGAAAAAACCAGGAAAAAAACCGGGCCCACTGGGTTTCAGCACTGTAGTGTGTGTGGGGAGGCCTTTGCTAAGGCTGATCCCCACATCACTTGTGTATATTGTCTGGGGTTTGACCACCTCGATTCAGACTGCCAAATTTGTAAAACTTTCCCTAAGACCACCGTAGAAAAATGGTTGGGCAGGCTTAGGGATAAAGAGGCCGAGAAGTCCGCTGACCCAGATGGCCTGCCCGGTTCGGTTCCGACCGAACCTGAGGGAGCGCCCTCTGACCAGAGCCATACTTCCTTGGGCAAGAGGAAAGTCGACTCTGAGGGGTCGGTTCCTTCAAAAAAGAAAAGAAGGAGAAGTCTGCTGTTTCGGATCCTGAATCTCTTCATCCGACTGGGCCGGGAAATTGCTCCGGCGATTAGCATTGTAGAATTGTTCGTCTGCTCTGACTGAACCGCCTCGCCGGTAGGCGCTCGTTTATCGGTTCTCCGTTACAGATTATTCTCTGGAGGAATACTTACATCCGAATTCGAGGGAGAAGTTGAAGAGGATAAAGAAGACGAATATGATGGTGGGGAAGGTCTGGATGAGCCTATTGAACTGACATCTCCCCAGACAAACCTTCTGGAGTTTCCTCCTAGGTTTTCCTGAGTCCCTTCCCACTTTATGTTTTACAAGAAAGTGGCAGAGACCCTCCAGCTCCCGTGGATGAAGCTGTTGAGATAATGGACATCCCAGAGTCCAAGAGGCTGTCTATTCCCTTGCATAAATCTTTTGGGAAACAGACACATAAACTTTTAAAACCCCCAGTTCTCTGCCTCCAGTGGACAAACATATGGACAGGAGGTATATGCTGTCAGGCTCAAGTTCGGAGTTTCTGTATCAGCATTGCAACCATGTTGGGGTAGTACAGGCTGCAGCCTATGATAAGGCTACATTCCCTTGGCTTCACACCCCTTGGATAAGGACTCCAGGAAGATAGATGCCATGGCCAAGAAGCAGTATTTGGCATCTTCCTTGGGACTCAGACAGGCTAACTACATGGCCTATGCAGCCAGGTTCCAAAAGTCCAGGTGGGAGTCTGTTTTGGAACTGGCTAGCAGGCGTCCCCCCAGCTGGTCAAGGAGCTGGAGGAGGTGGCTGCTGATGGGATTGAGGCATCAAAAATCCAATTTCATGCTGCAGTCGACTCCAATGATGTGTCATCTAGAGTCATGGCTACATCTGTTGCTCTACGGAGAATGGCTTGGCTCAGATGTACTAGCCTATCACAGGATACCCAAGCTAAGGCCATGGATTTCCCTGTTGTTGGTAATTCTCTGTTTGGGGGGCAGACAGAGAATTACATAAAAAAGGTGGATGAATGCAGGACCACCTATAGGAGTGCTCAAGCCAAAGAAAGGCAAACCACTCCTCAGAGGCAGCAGTCTAGGGGCAGGGGCAGGCCTTTTCAAAGGCCTCTCTACCAAACTCAGGCCTCCTCTCCTTTTCCTAGAGGGGGTTCTTTAGAGGGAAGGGTAAAAGAGGGATGACCAGGGCTGCATCCTCCTCTCAGCCCAGGGCCCCTGCCAAGCAGACACCCTGATGTGTCTGCCTGGGTCGACTCCCCCATTCCTGTAGGAGGCAGGCTGGCTTACTACTTCCAGGACTGGAAGTCTGTTACCTCAGACAAGTGGGTCTTGGAGGTAGTAAGCCAAGGACTGGCTCTCGGCTTCAAAAAGTTTCCAAAGCTGAGAGCCAGATCTTTTCCACCTGCAAACATCTCTGAAACCATTGCCCTAGAGGCAGAGGTTTCATCTCTTCTGGCCTTAAGAGTCTATAGAGAGTGTTCCTACCACCCACAGGGGCAAAGGTCTATACTCCAGGTACTTTCTTACCCCAAAGAAATCAGGGAGTGGGTGACCCATCCTAGACTTAAGATATCTGAACAAACATCTATTAAAACCAAAGTTCAAGATGGTGATTCTGGGAATAATTCTTCCCTCTCTAAGGCCAGGGGACTGGCAAGCCTCCCTGGACCTAAAGGATGCCTATTTTCACATTCCCACCAGGTGCTCCCACAGAAAGTACCCACAGAAAGTACCTAAGGTTCGAACTGCATTCAGGCCATTACCAATTCAGAGCAATGCCCTTCGGCCTGTCATCAGCTACAAGGGTGTTCACCAAGTGCCTGGCAGTAGTAGTGGCTTTTCTAAGGAGAAACAATATCTCCATAATCCCTTACCTGGATGACTGGCTCATAGTGGGTCAGTCTCCAGACCAGGTCAAGTCAGGTCTAAAAGTGACCCAGCAAGTGTTCACTTCTAGGCTTCCTTCTCAATCTTCCCAAGTGAGTTCTCGAGCCAGTACAGCTATTGACTTTCATAGGGGTGGAACCAGACTCTGTCAAAGCAAAGACATTTCTCCCTTGGCAAGGGTGAAGGCCATTATGGAGCCGGCCTCTCTTTCCACCCTATAGTCTCTGACCAGCAAGACACTTTCTTCGGTTACTGGGCCACATGGCAGCTTCCACTGCAGTGGTCCAAGGGCCAGATTTCAGATGACAGACATTCAGTTTCATCTGAGGGCTTTTGGTCTCAGAAAAAAGATCCTCTGACCAAGTTGATTCCAGTGACTCGGACTCTGATCCAGGCTCTTCAATGGTGGCAGGATCAGGACAATCTCAGGCAAGGGGTCCCATTCATTTCACAGTCTCATTCTGTGGTCCTAACCACAGACGCCTCTCTCCTGGGGTGGGGGGCCCACTTGGAGGCTCTCACAGCTCAGGGAGTGTGGTCCCCTCAGGAGTCTGTTCTCCACATCAGTCTTCTGGAGATCAGGGCAATGTATCTGGCTCTACAGGCTTTCTCACAATCAGTGAAGAGCAAGGTGGTTCAAGTCAGGACAGACAACACCACCACCATGTGGTACATCAGCAAGCAGGAGGCACTCGGTCACGGCCTTGTGCATGGAGGCCATGAAAATATGGTCACTGGCTTACTCCTTCAGGCCTCTGGTAGCAGTTCACCTCCCAGGAAAGGACAATGTGCTAGCAGATGCACTGAGCAGGATTTCCCAGGGCCATCACGAATGGTCCCTGGATCCCCTAGTGTTAAAAGTGATTTTTTCCAAATGGGGCACTCCAGAGATAGATCTCTCTGCAGCCCCAGACAATCACCAACTTCCTGTATTTTGTTGCAGACCCCCAGTCTTGGGCTCAGTCCCTCTAGATGCTCTGGTTCTGGATTGGGAAGGGAAATTTCTGTATGCTTTCCCTCCTTTTCTTCTGCTGTTCAAGATACTAGTCAAGATAAGGTCACAGTCTTGCAAAGTGATCCTGATTGCTCCAGATTGGGCCAGGCAGCCTTGGTATCCTCTACTGCTGTCCCTGGCAGTCCATCTTCCCCTGTCTCTTCTCAGGAATCACAGTCCGTTAGCCTCCTCTCAGGGGAGGATTTGGTATCCCAACCTTCGGTCTCTCAATCTCAAGGCATGGCTCTTGAAGAGTTAGAGTATGCAGGTTTGCACCTGTCTCAAGGGGTTCTGGACATTCTCAAAGCATCTCGAAAACCTGCCACCAGGAAAACTTATAGTTCTAAGTGGAAGAGATTCAGTATTTGGTGTTCCAAGAAGCATATATCTCCAGACACTGCTGAATTGTCTACAGTTCTGGACTATATGGTTCAACTCAATGGCCTAGGCCTCAGACCAGCTACTTTCAAAGTACATTTGTTAGCTGTTTCTGCTTTTTTTGTCAGTAGGGAAACCTTCTTCACTGGCATCTCATCCTGTTTTCTGTAAATTTTTCAAGGATTTGCTTCATACCAATCCCCCCTTTAGGGATCCTCCCCCTGCTTGGGATCTTAATGTTTGCATTGCCCAGTTTATGCAACCCCCTTTTGAACCTTTGTCTTCAGCAGAACTTATGTAATTGACTTGGAAGACTGTGTTTCTGGTAGCTATTACCTCTGCCAGACGATCAGTGAGTTACAAGCTCTGTCAGTGGAGCCTGATTTTATCCTATTCCATAGAGAAAGATGGTCCTTAGAACCAATAGGAGGTTCTTGCCTAAAGTGGTTTCAGATTTTCATTTGAACCAATCTATGTCTCTCCCTGTATTCTTCACTGATCACTCTTTTTCAGGAGAAAGAAGATTACACAGTTTGGACGTTAAGAGGGCTCTTAGCTACTACATTGATCGTACTATGGCCCATAGGTTTGACTCCCTTCAGTTGTTCCTCACTTATGGGGAAGAGGGTAAGGGCAAACCTGCCACTAAGAGAACTATTGCCAGGTGGATTGTCTCTTGTACACATTTCTGCTATGAAAAGCTAGGCAAAATACCACCCTCAGGCCTGAGGGCTCATTCGACTAGAGGCACAGCTGCTTCCCTGACTTCTGCCAGGGATATTCCCTTGTTAGAAATATGCAAAGCAGCCACCTGGAAAACAGTCCACACATTCACCAAGCATTACTCTCTGGATATCCAGGCTAGGAGTGATGCTAGGTTTGGTACAGCAGTACTGCAGAGCTTATTCCCAAAATAGGTTTGATTCCCTCCTCCATGGAGGTACTGCTTGGTAGTCTGCAATATGTCAGAATACAGCAAGACTTCATGTTGTTTGAAGAAAATTACTCACCTCAGTAATTATGTTTCTTCTAATGAAGTCTTGCTGTATTCTGTCCCCCGCCTCCTCTCTCAGAACCATTTTTTTTGGGAAGTGGGTTGGCAGGTACAGTGCTGCAACCCAGAGGTGCACTAGTCTCTGCTGAATTGGCTTAACTTCTGTTTATAATATTTAAGTTCACTATCTGGTTTTTGTTTTGGGGTTTCTCGACTTGAGTCTTATGGGGATCCAAAAAACTTAGATGCTCTTTGGCTAATGGTTTTTACAATTTCCTCTTTTAGAGTGTAGCTAGTTAGTAGTAGCGCGTAAGAATCTGACGGTTACACTTCAAGTGCAGCAGACAGTGGTTTGAACCGAGCTCGAGCTCAACATTCTATGCTTCCAGCATAGAGTTAACTCTTTCATCTCTGGGGCAGTTCAAGTGCTGGGGCTAACTTCAATATGTCTGAATACAGCAAAACTCTATTAGAAGAAACATAATTACTAAGGTGAGTAATTTTTCTTTCTCCCATGGCCCCTGGTCAGCTCCTCCTGTCCTGGCACCTCTTCTTCCAGCCGCGTCCATCCTGCAACCTGCTCCAATTTGGGCCACCACCTTGCTCCCCCGTGGCAGGTGGTGGGAGACACCTAACTCACCCACCAGGACCGGATCCAGTACAGGTTGGTGCCCTTCCAGAGATGGTACGTTAGTCAGATGGCTGTCAAGCTGCATGACCTGGGCTGCCCTTTTCTGTGTTCTTTTGCAGCAGTGGAGTGTATAATGCTGACAGTGGTCATGCCATGTGCACGCCCACATGCAGCGCGCCCACTGGCTGCTCCACCTCTGTGCCCCACTGTACTGGGCCAGGCATGCCTGTACCCAGCCTCCACTAGGTGTCAGGCAATCGCCAGCCTCTGTTTCCCACCCTCCCCGGGAGAGGAGAGCTGTCTTCCAGACACTCGATCCTCTCCCACCCTGGCCATCTTCGACGACCCACTCACACTGCTAACATGGGTCACCGGTGTGGCAGGAGATAAGGCAGCCCTCCATGCCACCGGGCTGGCCTTTGTTGTGGATTTTAAATGTTTAGATGATCATCATATACTGGGCAAAACATTATGAATTTGACATGGGATTGCTGGAACACCAGGGAACGTCCTTAAAGAGTTATATACCTACAGGCATTAAAATATTTTACAGCCTTACTTGTTTGCGATCTGTTTTTGTACACATTCCTCTGAATGCATCTGTATTTTGGATCTGTTTAGTGACCTAGCAAGCCAGCCCCCTTTCAGCAGCACCAGCTCTGTAATGACTGTAGTGCGGCTACCATTGCTACCAATGTCCTTAAAGAGAAATGCAGTGCCCTCTTCAGGCAGCACACCAGCTGACCTACATCACCACCCTGGACGGGGGGTGGCAAGGGCACACATTTATAGGTATACAGGTAAACTGTTTGCTGGTAGTCTCTTCTGCTAAACAGTACCGGATTGCTTAACACCTTAGACAGAGGAATAAACCACACTGGTCATCAAGCACCTGACTTTTATTACTGGAGGGCTTCACAACAAAGTTCATTTGTACAGTAGGACAACACAGACCCGGGGACCCAAGTACATTGCCTAATGCACAGTTCGTTATGGTAAATCAGATGTCACAAGAGTCCAGTCCAGTCCTTGTTTTCAGACCCCCAGCATGCAAACTGCATAGCAGTGAGCTGCTGTGGTATATTCCATCCCTTCTTGCTCCAAGCAGTTCCCCTTCAAAGCATGGTCTCTAACATTTCCTATCCTTTAGTACAAGATCTAAGACCTGCACCCACATATGCACCCAGACCATCATTGAAAAAGGAATGGATTCTATACATGTTAATCAAGCAGTGTGGTTTACCTAATACAGTACAGAAAGTTCACAAATGGATAGGAAAGAAGGCAGCCACTGTAAACCAAGCTGAACCACCACTAACACACAGTATTAAATCAGGTTATCAGCACACCAGTAGGGCAGCATTTTTACCAACCAGGTCAGTTCCTTGTACCTATCTGTCCTAATACTAAGAGGCAGCTTCAAAAACACACAGAAGAGAAGGGCATGGAAATCAAAACTATATAAAACAATTGCACTTTGCGTATCTCAGGTCATGACCAGAGGTCATGTAATTACTACATCCAGTGTTCCTGTCAATGCACCCATTCAGTCTCTCCTACGAATATCTTAGCATTTCCTGCTAAGCATCGCCTCACTGCTATAGACCATATCCTAGTCATTGCCTACCCACCCTTCCCTTTAAGTGCTTTTACGTCTTCTCACTAAATCTGGCTTTTGTACCTCTTAATAGGAGGCAGTATAGCGCAGTGGTTTAAGGCTCTGAGCTGCCAACCTGGAGACCTGGGTTTGAATCCCACAGCCCTTACTTGCATATTGTGTGACCCTGAGCAAGTCACTTTACTTTCTTGTGCTCACAGGTCACACCTGGAAACAAGCTTTGGCTTAGTGTGCCTTTCCTGGTTAAACAATTTCCCCTTTCCCTTTCCTTTCCTTAATCTCTTGGTGTTACCTGCACACATAGCTCATTGCTTATTACTGAATATGACACACTGACAAGGCACCAAAATTATTTGTTGTACTCTCTGCTTCATTGCCAGACAGCTTTGTCTCTCTGGGCATCACCCATACTCCTTTCTTGGTGCATACTCAGGAGCAATCTACAACCCAACCCACATGGATTTATTTATTTATTTATTTAGTTTTTGTTAACCGGGTTAGGTGTGCTAGCCAAAGTTGACTATTTTCAGGCACAACCCGGGAGAATACATACATAAAATGAGAAGAGATTATACAATACATAGTATATAGTACAGATACATAGTATATAGTACAGGTAGGTTAGAATACAGATCAAGTCATACAGTACTCGCGATAATACATATAGCTATGCAGAGATGACAAAAGTGACATTAGTACATGCAAATAACTGAAACTGGGCTAAGTGGCAGTTATAAAGACATTTTATAGCAAAGCTTGTTTAGAAGTGCAGCAGTGTCTTTGGCAAAATAGGGTGGTTAGCTGTGATTGCTTTCCAATGGCTAGGCTGTGGGTGTTCCCTTCACCATTATTCAGGTTCTCCCTTCTCATAGTTCATGGAAAGGAGTCTCCAACCTTATTCCTGCTGTCTCTGCTCAATATTTGCTTCACCTGCTTCTTGGTGCTCAGCAGTCTTTGGACACAGGTCTCCTGTTCACCCCCACTAGGATGCAAATCTTTGGGAACCCGCTGTCAGACCTGAAAGCAGTTGAGAGATGGCACTTGAGGGACACTCCTCAGTCCCTCCCCTTCAGGTGGTCTTCTAAACTCCCAACTATGAACAAAATACTCAGAGCTTCACCCGAAGTCTCAGTGGCACGGGATACTCCCACAATGCCCGAAGCCTCTCCCTGGAAGCCTTCAGGTCTGTTCTTCTTTTTTATATATTCACGCTTTATTATTCTCCAAAACGGGATTACAGCAAAGTAAAATGAGTCATTCCTTACATATAACAAGTAGCATATTTTATATGATCTAGACAAAGGTTTCCCTGACACAGACTATTAAATTGGAAAACACTGAGTCAGTATTTCTATAAGTATATAATGGAATGGTGATCTTAGAAAAATTATACACACAATTAAATTAAAATCATTACCTAAATAAATATAAACTGTCATTTAGATTGTCAGAGGGTTTAGATAACAACAGTGTACTCTATCACTAGGGGGCCAGTTCTGGCTTGCATAATGCACTGTTCAGTATGTACTGAAATAAGTAAATATAAATTAAGTAAAGTATTTAAAGTATAATATGATATAGGTCTGTCCATTTTAGTAGAGTGATATATAAGGGATACATAACAGGGACCTGTGCAATACATGCTTTATTTTCACAAGAGCTGTTTGACCTTGGGTAATCTCACGAGTGGCGTAAGCCACGAGTGATGTGCCCAAGGTCAAACAGGTCGAGTGAAAATAAATCATGTATTCCACAAGGTCCCTGTTACGTATTTCATTTATGCAATAGGGATTATTTAGGATTGTGTAAGGAGTTTTATTTTAAATTGTTTAATTTTTCATGTTAACATACATGGGGGACTTTTTGTAGTTTTCCCAGGGTAGCTCGACTTAGCATAGTGGTTGCGAAGCAGTTGCTATGGATGCTCCAACTTTACATTATGGATAGTACATAATGAAAAAGTTTGATGCACAATTCTTTTGTTTTCATATTTTAGGGGGGGATTTGTTCAGCAGAAAAAGTAAATAAAAACTGAATTGTCTGCCATTTTTTGATGATTATAAAAAAATTCTAAAAGGCATCTATATGTGAAACACCTCTCATTCTGTAGAAAATTTTGTGCTCAATGTACAAATGCTATCAGGTTTCATTTTAAAGTTAGTTGTATTTATTTATCGAACAGTGCAAAAAATAAACCTTAACTTTCTGCTGTTTTTGCTAATTCACAAAACTAAAAGGTATCTATAAATGAAACACCACTCATTTTGTAGATATTTTTGTGCTGGACAACTTTTGTGCTCACAGTACCATGCTATCTTTTTTCATTTTAAAGTTATTTGCATTTGAATATGATTAGTACTGCTACTGAGGCTGAACATTCTAAACTGGCTGATGACATAGCAACTGTGTATATAAATGAGTGATGACATAGTAACTATGTACGTAAATGAGTGATAACATACTTACTATGCACGTAATTGGTTTTATTTACACAGTAGCTACAATACACATTATTTATGGCATGTATTTATTGTTCACACCTGTTGCATAAATAAATCTATTGTATTTGAAGTCTAGGAGTCTAGGTATTTATAAAGTTAGAAATACAGAAAGAAAAAGACGTATTCATCAGTGTTCCATCTAATAGGTAGCTAAAAAAATTAAGAATCAAGGGGTTCATACAATTCCCAACAGGTCCATCGATTTATAAACTGGGGAAGGCATTGCTGTAACGAGAATGTTATCCTCTCATAAGTGTTAGTTACATTGATTAAATCTCTCCATTCTTCCACTGATGGGGGTGAAGGGTCATTCATTTCTTGATGATTGCTTTACAGGCAGCTGTTACTAAAATATTTGAGAGATATTTGGTCTCCTCCCACCACCTCCCAGGGATGTAATCCTAGTATAAGATAGTCTGGCTGGAGGAGAAGGCAACATAAAATGGTAGCCATATGGAGTTGGTCTGCCTCCCAGTGTTGCCGTAAAGAGGGGCATTTCCAGAAAATATGGGCCTGTGTGGCTGTTTCAACATCACATCCCCTCCAACAGGAGGGTGGGACTACAGGGTTCCATTTAGTTACTGTTGCTGGAACTCTGAAGTATCGGATATGGAGCTTCCAGACAAACTCACACCATCCCAGATCCCAGCACGTTAGAAACAGTTCATCCCTCTCGGATAGCAAACCTGTCTGCTTTGGTGTCCCACAGGGGTCTATACTGGGTCCCCTCCTATTCAGCTTATTCCTGAATAGTCTCCCTAAAGCCAACCAGTGCCACATCTTACTCTATGCTGACGATGCAGTCGTCTTTACACATGGCTCAAATCCTGATGAACTGGAGCATCAACTTCAAAGTGATTTCGCCTGTCTTGAGAAGTGGTTCATAGAACATAAGCTAATTATGAACTATAAAAAAACTTAAGACCATGCTGTTCGCCAGTCCCCATAACAATTTATTTTATTTTGTTGAAAATGTTTCACCAGGAAAGGCACACTGAGAAAAAAGATGCTCATCTCACGGTGCGACCTGGGGGAAGGGGCTACAATGGAGGCAGGTATACAAACAAAAGTTGAATTTAGAGATAGAGCAATACAGATATTGTGCATAGTTGGAAGGGATTACATTAGCACTTTTTGCAATAGGAGAACAGTACAGATATTGTACATAGTTGGAAGGGATTACATTAGCACTTTTTGCAATAGGAGAACAGTACAGAGCATACAGAATGTATATAGTAGGGTGGGATTACATTAGCACTTTTTTCAATAGGAGAACATTACAGAACATGAACATCAAGGACAGGGTATACATATCATGGGAACTCATCGGGTAATACATGATTAGTTAAGTGCCAATAACAGGATTTGAGTGCCAGTAACAGTACTTGAGCTGAAGCGAAGTGCACCCAGTTGACAGTAGGAGTTGGAGGAGAATATGGGGGGTGGTATACAGTTGTGGCAAAATATTGCGCCTTTGCACTTTTTCAAATAACTCACAATTTCTAAACATAAGTTGAATTAATAACAGTACAATATTTGGTCTCCACAATTCTTTATTTCTCTGTTAATATTACAGAACCTTTGTTTTTGATTCAGAATTTAATATATCCTTTTAAATCAGAAAATGAAAAGAAATGGCATTGACAAAATTATTGACACCCTAGACTTGATATTTGCTAGCACAGCCTTTGGTCAAAATAACTGCAATCAACCACTTCCTATAGCCATGGATGAGGTTCCTGCACCTCTCTACTGGCTGTTTGGCCCACTCTTCTTGTGCAAACTGCTCCAGTTCTCCCAGATTTGAAGGGTGCCTTCTCCCAACTGCTGTTTCAGATCTTCCACAGGTTTTCAATGGATTTAGATCTGGACTCATTGTTGGCCACTTCAGAATAGTCCAGCATCTTGTCTTGAACCATTTCTGGGTGCTTTTGAAGTGTGTTTGGGGTCATTGTCCTGCTGGAAGACCCATGACCTTCGAATGGAGACCCAGCTTTCTGACACTGGGTTCAACATTGCGCCCAAAATGGCCTGGTAATTTCCAGATTTCATGATGCCATGCACACATTCAAGGCACCCAATGCCAGAGGCAGCACAGCAACCCCAAAACATCACTGAACCTCCATGTTTGACTGTTGGGAAGGTGTTCTTTTCTTTGAAGGCTTCATTTTGTTTTCTGTAAACATAGAGATGATGTGCTTTACCAAAAGCTCTAATTTGGTCTGATCTGTCCACAGGACATTCTCCCAGAAGGATTTTGGCTTGTTCAGGTGTGTTTTGGCGAACCCCAGTCGGGCTTTTTTATGTCTCTCTCTCAGCAGTGGGGTCCTCCTGGGCCTCCTACCATATAACCCCCTTTCATTGAGTTGGCGACGGATGGTGCACGTTGAAACCGTCATACCTTGTGTCTGAAGATCAGCTTGAATCTGTTTGGCAGTTGATCGTGGTGCTTTCTCCACCATTCAAACAGTCCTGCACTGCAATCTTCGATCAAGTTTTCTCTTGCGCCACGTCCAGGAGGTTGGCTACAGTGCCATGGGCCTTAAACATCCTGATAACATTATGTACGGTGGAAACAGGAACATCAAGGTCTCTGGAGATTGGTTTGTAGCCTTGAGATTGTCCATGCTTGGCTACAATCTTCTGTCTGACCTCCTCAGGCAATTCTCTGGCTGTCTTTCTTTTCTCCATGCTCATTGCAGTACACACAGTGACACAAAACAGGAGAATGAATCATTTTCTCTATTCAAACTGGTTGAATGAGTGATTTTTATATTGCAGGCACCTGCAACTCACCACAGGTGAGTTGAAGTTCCAAAGTGAAGGAGAATTACCTGCTTGAAATCTAATTATTTCTAACTACTTCTAAAAGGTGCCAATAATTTTGTTTCGGGCCATTTAAGGATTTCTGTGTGGAATAAGCTAAGACTTAGTAAATGTTTTTGCTTTTTGTGTTTTATTCCACTGTAAACCAAAGAAATACATATGTGGATACCAAAAATATTTTTTAATTTCAACAATTTTGTGGAAGGAATGGTGCATTATTAGAAAAAACTGCAAGGGCACCAATATTTTGGCCACGACTGTAGGTGGGTGGGGGGAAGGAGAGGGGAGCAGTAAAAGGTAAGGCTGAAGAGCGTGGGTTGTTTAGGAATGAGGGGGAGGGAAGGGGAGATTAGAGGGAATATGAGAGGGGGAGGAGTAGGCGCAGGAGGGAGTCGATAAGCCAGACAGTTAGGCGAATGCCGAGCCACTGGTCAGGGCGCTAAGGGGGATGGGGAAAGGAAGCCATCGGGGGGCCAGGGTAGTTGCAGTTTGGTGCAAGGAAGTTAGTGAGGGCAGAGGATAGGGAGTGTTTGGATGATGATTGGCGGATCTGCGCTGGCAGGCTGTTCCAGAGTTTAGGGAAGAGGCAAGAGAAGACTGATTGGCCGGCGGTGGTCCTACGGTGAGGGATGACTAATAGCCTGGCATCAGAAGACCTGAGGGCGTGGGTGGGGGTAGGAGGGGAAGATAGGGAGGATGCGAGGTAAGGAGGGAGGGAGCCGAGCCAGAAGTTGGAGGCGAATTTAGCACTATGAATTAGGCACCGGTTGCACAGGGATGGCAGGGCCAGTGAACGGTAGAGCTCGCAGTGACGTGAGCGGAGTGGGCATCGAGGGAAAAGTGGTAGAAAGCATTAAAGAGGGGGTCAAGTCTGGTTAGGGTGGACTTGGCGGCGTGAATTGTAAACGGCATCACAGTAGTCAAGGAGGGTAGGATCATTTTCTGGACTAGTTCACATCTGACAGGTAGCGGGAGGCTAGTGCAGTTTCGATAGAGGGCACCAAGTTTTGGGCGCAGTTTTGAAATGATGGCATCCACGTGTATGGAAAAAGGAGAAGTGGCGATCAAGCCAAAACCCTAGATACCTGAAGAAGGGCACTTCATCAAGGAAGGTGTTATTTAGGTATGGAAGATCAGGGGGAGGTGAGTTTGGATAGACGTTGTCTAGTGCCGAAAGACATAGAGACAGTTTTTCGATGCTTTAAGAAGAGCTGGTTGGTATTGAACCAGCACTGGATTTTGTTGAAATCGGTTTGAAGTTTGAGGAGACTTCTTCATGGGTCCGCCGAGGTAAAGAGGACTGTGTCGCTCATGCATATGTGGATTAGGTGAGTAGAGCAAGAGTTAGGCAGATCATTTAGAAGATGGAGAAGAGGATGGGGCCAAGAGAACTGAGCTTTTGGGAACACCGTGGTGATGGGGGAGGTGTGGTCGGCTATTTTAGTGGATTGGGTTCTATTTAGAAGGTAGGCACTGAACCAGTTTGTGGCAGACACTGCTAACCCAGCCCCTGGTAGACAGGATAGTAAGAGAGGATGGGATACTATGTTGAAGGCTTTTGCTAGGTCAGTGAAGATAGCAGCAGTGATTAGTCCTTTATCCATCCCAGTGAGGATGGAGTCTGTGAGTCTTAGTAGGGAGGAGGTGGTAGAGTGGTGATTTCGGAAACCGGACTGAAATGGGGTGAAGAAGTTAGTTTCAGAGAGAAAGTGGGAGAGTTGGGATAGCACTAGGTGTTCCTGGAGTTTGGCGAAGGTGGGGAGGAGGGAGATGGGATGGTAGTTAGTTGTGGAGGTGGGATCACCACCTTTTGGGAGGGGTATGACAGTGGCATGCTTCCATTCGGAGGGGAGTGACTCAGTGGTGAAAGAGAGATTTAGTAGGGCTGCGAGGGGAGTAGCAATGGGGGTGCAGACAGGAAGAGGAGTTTGTTGTCAAGACCATCAGGGGAATTGCCTTTGGAGGGGTTCAGGGAGTGAAAGGCAACTAGGGTTTTGGTGGGGGAGATGTGTCTGAAGGAAAAGGGGCTTCTACCAGATGGAAGGTGGATAGATGTCTGGGGAGCAGGTGTGGTTGCAGGAGGAAGGGAATCAAGGAGGGCCTGGGCGCAGGTAGTAAAGTAGGAATTAAACTCGGAGGCTACCTTCAGGGGGTCTGAGAGGAGAGTCCATTGGGTGAGGAGGAGAGGAGAGGAGGGGCTTGTTGTTTGGGGGTGAAAAGGAGTTAATGACTTTCCAGAATTTAGAAGGACTCTCAAGATTTGTATTTAGGGTATTGTTAAAATAATCAGCATTAGCTAAGTGATGGCCTTAGTGCACTTGTTATGGAGCATGCGGTAGGTGATGTACAGTAGTTGCTTGGGAGGAGCGTGGATTTGCAGTTCGCCAGGCCTTGTCACGGGCTTGTTGGCAAGCTATCAGTTCAGGGGAAATACAGGGTAGGTGAGACCCCCGGACTCTAGCCCAGCGCAGGGGGGCGTCTTTGTCCCAGGTGGCGAGGAAGGTGTTCCGAAACTGTGTGAGGGCCGCATCCATGTTAGAGCAGCTAGAGCTCGGGGCCCAATCAGAGTGAGATAAATCATCCAGGAGGGGGGAGAGGTTGAGGGATTTGTATGACCGTTGGAATATAAATTTGGGAGGGGATTTAACTCTGTGAATCTTGCGAACCAAGTAGATTAGATGATGGTCACTGATGGAATCAGGGAGGAGGCCTGAACTGACGATACAGTGTGGGTGGGATGTAAGCGCCCAGTCTAGGAGGGAGTGGTTACCAAACTTATGGTTAGAGCGTGTGGGTTCCGAAATAGTTTGACTAAGGTTGAGAGCGGTTACCTCAGTTTGGGTTTTGTTAAAAGTGGGTGCTAGCCAGTTGTGATTAAAGTCACCCATGACATATAGTTCACCCGACTGTGCGAGAGATGAGGGCTGGCCCAGAAGGTCGGTGACTAATGTGGTTGGCGTGCCTGGGCAGCAATAAATTCCAGCCACAAAGATAGGTAATGAGGAGGAGGGACAGTTTACCATAGAAGCTCATAAGCTTTGGGTTCAGCTTTGGTGAGAGAGACAGTGAAGTGTAGGGCTGATCTGAAGTAGATAGCCACCCTCCGCCTCTGGAGGGCCGGTCTTGCCGTGTGGTGGTGAACCCTGGGATAGTGATGGTATTATCAGGAAGGCTGGGGTTTAGCCAGGTCTCGGATAGGATGATTTTGTCGGGGGCATGATGGGCAGCAAGGACCTGTAGCTGATCGAGCTTAGGGGCTAGGCTACAAATATTTAGATGGAAAAGGCATAAGCCACGGGGAAGGTAGCCAGAATGATTGTCGGTGGTGGCCTTGGCTGAGGGGTTTGGTATGGGGTGGTTGGGGCCTGAGGTTAGGGGTGGGCCGGGGTTAGGGTGTATATCCCCTGCTGCCAGAAGGAGTAGAGCAATGGTTAGATGGCAGCGTAGTACACGGAGAGACCGGGATTTTGCCATGCGCAGGTTGGTGGTGGCAGTAGGGTGGGCTGAGCAGAGGGAGTGGGTACTGGAGAGGGAGAGAGAGGCCAGAAGACAGCCAAAGGAAAAAACCGAGGAGGAGGGGGGCGTTGGGAAATGGGACCAGAAGATAGCTGGGAGGGATGCAGTGGACTTATAGGGGCATTTGTAGGATGAGTCAGAATAGCCGTGGGGAGGGTGCTGGGTAGCCACTTGGGGAGTTAAATGGGAAGGACAGTAAGATGGAGGAAAACAGTAGTACAAGGGTTGTTGATGGGGACATTTTACCAAAATTTGGGGAGAGGTGCCCAAACAATAGTGCCTAGGTAAGCAGGGTGGTGAATTTCAAGTAGCTTGTTGCCCTCAGAAACATAGATACCACTTTGGAGTAGTGGTACTGTCATGGACTCTGGTGGACAGGGTACAAGGTTCAAGCCCCTAGCTGGGCAGTCGGGATAAGGCCTGGCTGAGAGTAGGGAATTCAGGTTCTAGGTGACGTTAAAGTGGCTGGGTTTGGGCCAGAAAACAGGGTAGAAATAGTGACTCTTAGTGATCACTGGGGTTAGTGGCAGGCTGGGTGAGCGTCAGGCAATTGGGTTAGCCAGATGGCTGGGCGAGGGTGAGGTATGGGCAGAGGTAGAAGTGGGAGTTGGGAGAGAAGTAACCTAATCAGGTAGAGAGGTTACAGGAAGTAGGAGGGGTTTCAGGTGGGGAGACTAAGGTGGAAAGGTCAGAGGTCCCTCTAGTGGTTAGCAAGTATAACCTGCAGATGGAGAAGTGGGGACTTAGTAAAAACAGGCAACAGGATGTGAAGTCACTAGACAGCAACTATAAAGGAAATGCCAAGCCAGGGTGGGTGGGGCAGTCGACATGCGCAGTGCGTTGACAGGCTACCCCCCCCACAAGGGTGCTGTAGATGATGTAGTTTATTACATCTGGCACCCGTGAGTATCCTCGCTTCTCGTTCCTGGAGGGAGCTGTCAGTGGTGGTATCTGGCAACTGGGGGGTCGGGGAGGCAGAATGCAGGCCTATATCGGGAGGAGAACAAAGGGAGTAAATTAATATGCAGCAGGAGACTGGGGTCGCCTCACAGCCCATGCGCGAGAGAAGTATCCCGATTCAAGCAGCCAGAGTACAGGCAGTAAACATAACATGCGGTAAGCTTGGCAACACTGAGAAACTACTTGTAAAACTGAGAATATTCCTTGAATAACACCGGTTCCTAGTTTACAGCTAAAGTACAGTACTGTAACAGAGCAGTCGCTTGTACCCCCCCCCCGAACCTGAGGTTTAGCCTGGCAGCACAGTTTTAACATTTAACATTCCCCATGTAGCAGTGCACTATTTCAGCAGTGTTTAGTAGAGACAGAACATACATATCCCCGAAGGGCAAGATAATAGATAAATCCCCCCACACAAGGGTGCTGTAGATGAGGTAGTTTATTACCTCTGGCACCCGCGAGTATCCTCGCTCCTGGAGGAGCTGTCGGTGGTGGTATCCAGCGACTGGGGGGTCGGGGAGGCAGAACGCAGGCCTCTGGCACCCGCGAGTTTCCTCGCTCCTGGAGGGAGCTGTCGGTGGTGGTATCCGGCGACTGGGGGGTCCGGGAGGCAGAACGCTGGCTTGTGGCACCCACAGTATCCCTCACTCTTGAGGGAGTTGTCGATGGTGGTATCCAGCAATTGGGGGGCCAGCGAGGCAGAACGAGCCTCTGGCACCATGAGTATCCTCGCCCTGGAGGGAGCCGTCGGTGGTATCCGCGCATAGTAACTACCCTTTATCAATATGTAATGTTGCTGGGGCCTCCTGAACTGGTCCAACATTTTAAATACCTTAGGGATCACTATTGACAACTTGTTGTCCCACACTGCCACATTGACAATACCGCCAAAGCAATCAGCAAACGACATTGGGCTGCTTTATCAGCACAGGCACAGCCTGACCCCCGAAGCCCTTAAAATAGCAGTTTACAGCTCTGTGGGTTCCCTTGTTGACTATGTCCTTCCTATATCTGGCTCAGCCACTGATACTGCCCCGTGCTTAAAACCGCCTTAAACAAAGGTTTGCTGGCCTTTAGGGGCACCTCGGGTGACTTCATACCTGCAATTTGTATACCGATGTGCGTTGGCTCCTCTCTCTTCCCGACTAAAATTCCAAGCCTGCCTCCTGGCAAAAAAGATCAGCTTTGGTACCCTCCCACCCGGGGTTAGTCAACTCCTGGTGCCTTGTATTATTCCACGGCACACTTGCAGTGCTGAGCACCAGTCCTTCATTATGCTGAAATGCCGCACTTCCCAAGGTCAAAGGTCTTTTGCGCACTGTGCCCTGCCCTGGTTCAACTCTCTTCAGGAAGATCTTATGCGGCAGCGTACGTTGGGTGCTTTCAAAGTCCACCTTAAACGACACCTGTTAAATGATGCCCACTGTGACTGTCACTCATAGCTTCCCCTCTCCTCCTCTGACACTGATGCCCCCTTGGCGCCCACTATCCCTCCCCCCCTCCTTCCTCGAGCCCTGTCCACTCTTCCCACCTACTCACCTCTCACCCTTACCCTCTGCTCCTTCCTGAGCCTTTCCCTCAACTCCCAACCTCTCACCTTCTACCCCTGCTCCATACCTTCCTTGAGTCTGCTCCTTCCTCCATGCCTCCTCTCCCACCACCCTCACCAGCTGCCTTTCTCCCTTCTTCCTCCTCTCCCCCCACCCTCACCACCTGCCTTCACACACACACACCCTTTCCCAGCTTAATTCTCACTGTATTGCCTGCCCTCTTGGCACTTGGGGCTCCTGCCCTGCCCACCCTACACTTATCTCCTCTCTTCTAACCTGTCTCCGCTGACAGCTGACTGGTATTCATCATCAGGCATCTAACACCTGTAAGTCTATTGTTTGGCCCTTTCTCCCCCTTATCCTGATTGTCTTGTTTGCTCCATTATATAATTCCCTCTTCCAGTCCAGTGTAATTTTGTAATACTATGTTTTGTATTGTGAACTTGACATGGAACCTATGCAAAGAGCTCTGAGTTCAAGTGGTTTTATCCGAGATTGTAATAAATAAATATATAAATAAAATAAAATCTGGGAGAGGAGGTTGTCTGCAGTGTGCTTCTCAAAACCCTGGACCACTGTTCTTGTTCTATTTTTATCCCTAAATCCTGCTTCCATTTAGTTTTTATCCAGTCAGTTGTGTGCTGCAGGTCAGATATATAGTTTTTATACAGTATGGATATAGCTCCCTCTCCCAGCTTCGAGTGCCATACTGTTTCAAATACAGGTGTGTTGGGGGGGGGGGAGCCATGAGCTTTTAATGTGGAGATTCTTAACTGGCGAGTAATATAATCTCTGATTTGATAAAAACGCAGGTGATCCCTTGGAGGCCTTTCAGGTCTGTTCTAATGGCATACCAATGCCCTAACCACAGTGAGGTGCCAAGAACTTCACACCACCCTCAGTGCCCTGAGAGTGACTGGCACCCTTGCTTTCTGGTGGGAGCATATCTTTGGGGTTTCTGTGCCTTGGCCAGAGTCTTGCAGCCAGCCACTTGGTGGACACAGTGTGCCAACCCTTGTGGAGCACGCTCAGAGTCCCTTGACACCAAAGCACCATGATTTTGGTTCCTGCAGCTTCTTCTGACTGGCACCCATAACTTGGATGTCCCATCCATCCCTCCCTGGAACCCCACAGGGTGCCTACTCAGTGAGTGCACCTGGATAGTCGATGCTCTCTGTCAGCTTACTGGGTCCCAACTAATCCACATTCCAGAGCCTAACACCTCGAGGGGCACCCTATGTATATTTTGTCTGTAGCTCCTCCCAAACCAACTTCACCTATAGTGGATGATGTCCGTGCATCAGTGCAAGTCCTGATGATGATAGTGCTAAATCTCTTAGCGCTACTAGTGGGAAGAAGTTCCGCAAGGAGAAGAAAGACATGCAGGTCTCCGAGTGCTCAGCCCAAAAAGGTGCGGGTGTTAGCTGATTTCTTGCTAGAAAGGCACAGAGTAACACACCAGGTAGCTGCACACCAAAGGAAGACAAGGTACCAAACTGTAATGCAGAAAGAACTTGCAGTTTATTAGTATCCAACTAGAGAGTTGCAGCTTGAAACCTCAGTCCTTCGGTCTCCCATGTGACCTCATCAAGGTGTCTAGAGGATAGGAACAGGCACTATTATAAAGCACATTCTTAATGTCATACCATGTTTCATGTATTTTCTACTGCTCTCCTAAGCTAGACACTCAAATAGATACTTTTACTTTTTAGTGCAATAAATAAGTAGTGCAGTCATTCTTAATACCACTAGTACAAAACCTTTAATGAGCAGAGGTGTATGTTTAAAAACATTTAATGCTGGAGAACTATGAATAATAAAAGATAACTGCCAACTTGAAAATGATAAAGGGGGAAAATCCAAATAGTGATAGTAAAGTATTAGAGGGAAAGGGGAGATTGCACACAAAGAATTAGAGTTTATGCCTATATACTGTAGTATATGGTTACCCTTTGTTATGTATAAAAATCAGCCTGCTCAAAATCCTTGTTAAGCACATTCTAAACCGTTATGCACATTCTAAAGTGTTGTTATGTGCATTCCGAACAGTTATGCACAGTTCAAAGGTCATACAATTTTAAATTTCTCATTTATTCTACACCTAGCTACTTACTAACCACCCAGTGCCCAAAGTCATACCTTTCACCTTTCAAAAGTCTGGAAATTTTATTTTGTTATGTGAGTAGAACAAAGAAATGGCAAGATTTTTTTGTTTTCACTTCAGTGGGGGTCTGTCACACTAGTGTAAAAACCATATACTATAAAACATAAAATATGGTTAATCACAAACAACTCAGCATGTGTTTCCATCTCGGGGTTGAGATGACAGCATGGACCTCTCGAGGTTCATATGCTGTCATCTCAACCCCTCGATGGAAACACAGCCTTGTTGTGTATGGTTGCCCATACATTATTATCTATATATTGTAAAAAGGAATTCTAGTTATGGACAAATGGAATCAGCTGAATGGGCAGAAACAGCATGTTATATATGTCAGTGCCAACTGGGCAGGTATAGTACTGTATGAAAGAATGAGCAAACATGTAATGTGTAATGCTATTTTGAAAAGGAGTGATAAAAGCTTGTAAAAAGGGGGAGGCTGGAGAAGCAAAATAAGCACTCTAGAAAAGTTCCTGAGAGCAAGTGATAAGATACTGCAAGAGTTCTAATGCCCAAGAAAAATAGAGGAGGGTGATAGTCAAAACTTCTGAAAAACTTTAGTACGTGGCGAATGCTGGCAACCAAAATGGGTGCCACCCAGTGATACCATAATATGGACCGATACATTATGTTCAGGGAAATTTCTAACAAGTAGGTTACTAAGTAGATGGTGTTCAAGTATTAAAGTGAATGCTTGCAAAAAAAGTGTGGGGGAAGGGTTTAGAGATGCAACATGTGCTCTCCAGAAAGTTCAAAAGAGCAAATGGCAAAATATCGCAAAAGCTCTAATGCCCAAGAAAAAGATGTAATAAAATTGTAGGTGGCAGCCACAGACTTCCGAGGAACTTTCAGTACATAGCAAATGCTGGCAGCCAAAACAGATGCCACCTAATAAGGCCAAAGTATGAATGGCAGTGTGAACGTCTGTTCAGGTAAACAGGGAAATAGGAAGGGTGGGGGGGTTAAATTCAGAAAGAAGAAAGGAGAGAAATAAGAAAGGGATGGGGAATGATGTGTATCTGGAAGAAAAGACAGAGACTGTTGAAAGACTCTGGGACTAAACTACTTAGTGGCATAAGTGATGATAACCCTGTATTGAAAGAGAACGGGTGAGAGAGCCAAGGTGTAAACCCAATATACAAACTCCTGATGGACTATCTTGTCCTTAGTTTGACAGGTAACCTCCTTGGAAGAATTTATTGTAATGTGGCAAATTGCTTCAGGTCATGCAACAATCCCAGGCCTTGGCTGCATAATTTTCCCATTTACCTGAGGAAGGTGGTGAAGAGTAACGATTTTGGAACAGAGATGACATTTGATGGCATAATTCCTGATGACACGGGTGGTGAGGGATTGTGCTTCCTTACCTATGCTTTAAATGACTATTCTTCCTATAATTCATACGAACATACGAAATTGCCAGCAAATAAAGGTCTTATGGTCTATCAAGTCTGCTTGATTGTGCAGCTAGCAGCCCTTATACTGCAGCTGCCCCTCCCCTCCAGTGACCTTCCCCTGTCCTATCCCCTTTTGAAGCTGCTCACTGTTCTACAGGATACCACTTCCTCTGGCAATGCATTCCACCCAGACACCACCCTCTCCGTAAAAAAGTGTCTCCTCATTTCCCTCCTGAACCACACCCCTTCCAATCTCAGATCATGCCCTCGAGTGTCCCTCCCCCTCCTTAATTTGAAAAGCCCCTCCGTGCCCATCTTATTTATTCCCTTCATGTACTTGAAGGTTTCAATCATGTTCCCCCATCCCTCCTCTCTTCCAGGGAGTACATGTTCAACTCCCTCAGTCTACTCTCTTAGGGTAAGTCCCCTAGCCCTTGGATCATTTTTATTGCCCTGCGCTGCACTCCCTCCAGTAACCTAATGTCCTTCTTCAGGTACGGTCACCAGAACTGCACACAGTACTTCAGGTGTGGTCTAACCAGTGACCTGTATAGCGGCAGGATCACCTCCCCCCTCCTGGAGGATATGCCTCTGGCAGTACAACCCAGCATCCTGTTGGCCTTTGCAGTTGCCTTCTACACTGTGCTAAGTTGTTCATTGCTCCTGTTATGATCACCTCCAGGTCCTTCTCCCTTCCATCTTGGCTAGTTGGATCCCCAGCTGGTAGCTCCTGCTTGGGTTTTTTGCACTGAAATATAGCATCTTGCAATTCTTGGCAATGAACCCCAGCTGCCAAGTGTCCGACCAGGCCTCCAGTTTTGCCAGATCATCTTGCAACCCCTGCCACCCTTCTAAGTTATCCAGTATTGATCCCATCTTGGTGTCGTCTGCAAACAGACTGATCTTGCTCTTGATGTTTATTGAGATGTCTGCTATGAAGATCCCAAAAAACACTGTCCCCAGTACAGAGCCCTGTGGCACCTCACTTGTCACCACCCTGGGAGATGAGAGCCTCCCTCCCACCACCACCCTCTGCTGTTTCCCCTTGCTGCCAGTTCACTACCCATCCCACCATCTTCGCCTTCACCCCTGTGCCTTCCAGCTTACTTCCTAGCCTCCTGAAAGGCTTACATGGCATAGAGCACCGCCCTCATCTCTAGGTCGCTGAAAAGTAGGGAGGATTGCTACTGGGACCAAGAGCCCTGGGTCTGGAAGGGACCCTGGTGCGCCCCCAGCCCAGACTTGAGGCATCCATAGTTGGGATCTGTTGCAGAGAGGAAATCTGGAATAGGATGCCTTGAAACAGATTCAAGGAGTCCATCCACCACTGCAGTACCTTGCGTACTGGGGAGGAAACCAGGACTGGTTGGTCTAACTTGTCCGTGCGCTGGTCCCACTGTACTGTGAGGGTCCACAGGAAGATGGGCATATGAAGTCTGGCCAGTGGAACAGTGGGTATGACAGTTGCCATCAGGCCCAGCAATCTGTAGTATATCCTTGCAGGAATTTATCGAATTTGAGCACTCTGCACTGTTTTGGGCCAGGAAGGCTTTCCCCTGCGCTTAGTCCAGAACCACTCCTGTATACTGTAACCTTTGGGACGATATCAGAACCAACTTAGGCAGATTGACAGTGATGCCCAGGAACTGGAAGAGCTGGAGTTCGCTCCAAAATCAGCAAAAGCTGTTTCCTGGTTGGGGACTTTAGGAGCCAGTCATCCAGATAAGGAAAACATACAGTCCTCCCTTATGAGAGCTGCTGGATGGCTGCTAAGCACTTGGTAAGAGTCACAGCACAGAGGACAAGCCAAAGGGCAGCACTTTGAACTGATAATGCTCGCCTGAAAGGCAAAATGGAGAATCGTCCTGTGAGGAGGAAAGACCGAGATGTGCAGGTAAGCTGCTCTGCATGTCCAGTGAGCACAGCCAGTCCCCTGTCTTGAGAAGGGACATCGGCCTGGCAAAGTTACCATCGAGAACTTTTTGTACTGGATGTACAGATTGAGATCCTTTAAATCCAGAATGGGCCTCAGATTGCCGGTCATTTTGGGGACCAGGAAAAACCTGGAGTAAAACCCCTTGTTTCTCTGGTGGCTGGGCACTGGCTCGATGGCCTGCTTGAGCAGAAGGGACTACACTTCCTACCGGAGAACAGATAGGTGAGCCGGGGGATAACAGGAGAGTGGAGACTGGGTTTCTGAAGGCTGCTCGATGAGCTCCAAGGTGTGTCCTCTTTCTATGATCTGCAGAATCCATGCATCTGAAGTTATGGTTCTCTATTGATTCAGATGGAGGGAGAACTGACCTCTGACCACCACCTCCTGGTCCAGGGCCAGAAGAGGTGGGTCTGGCAAGGAGTCAAGCAGAGGTGAAGCCAGCCACAGGGGCTGGTCCCTCACTTCGGGGGCACTTGGCCACCGGCCCGCACTGGAGGGAGCAGGTAAGGAGCCGGGCTCTGTATTTTCTCTGGGGCCAGGAGCTGTCCTGGGCCTGTTGTTCATTTTACAGAAAGGAGGCCACCCTCTGCCTCTTGGTTGAGTGTGGTAGAGGGAGTGGACAGACTTAAAGGCCCTGCCCGAGGCTTGTAGATCATTAATGATATCCTGGACATCAGTGCCAAACAGCTTAGTGCCATTAAAGGGTGCATTAAGCACTTTTTGTTGCACTACAGCCACACCCCTCAATACTCTGAGCCAGGAGTGCCTACGTAGGCATATGCCCATGGCAGCTGCCCTGGCAACGGTGTCAGCCATGTCGTACAGGGCTCTGAGGAGATGTTTATTGACATCCTCAACAGCTTGAAGGCACTGAAGCAGTTCCTGCTTTTGAGTGACCTCTGAAAGGGCCTGGACGGCAGCCTTGCCCCTCTTCCAGTTGGCATTCTGGATTTTGCCATGTGCAACAGATAGTTTGCAATCCTCAAACCTAGAGTAGAGGAGGCATAAACCCTTTTACCCCAGAGGGCGATTCTGCGAGACTCTTTGCCTCTGGGGTGGGAACTAAGGTGCTTAGGCACTTTAGACCTGTTATGGGCTGCCTTGATGACCACTGAGTATGTTTCGGGCTGGGCAGCATAACAGGGGAAGACCCTAGGGGGCGTGATAAAATTTGTCCACCCTGCAAGGCATAGCTGGCACCATGTCTGGTCTGTGCCAGGCTGCTGTGGCTACATTCTTCAAGGATGGTAAGATTAGAGGAATGCTCTTCGGGGGAGATTCTGGAATCTCCAGGAAATTCACCAATTCTTTCCTGGTGGCATCCTCTTCCTCAGAGCGAAGCCCATGGCTGAGGACAGCTGCTTCATCATATTGAAAAATGTGGGGTCTTCATGAGGAGACCTAGGGGTATGCTTCACTGAGTCCTCACTAACAGAAGAGGCTGTAGATCTGACAGAGTGTAGGATCTCTTCCTCTTCCTCCTCCTCATCATCTGGCAGAGGTGCTGTCGGTATGGGTCTGGTGGGCACAGAGACCTGGACAGCAGATTTCTTCACCGATGCAGCCAACAAAGATCCCCTAGAAGAAGGAGAGGCCAACGGGAATGAGTCTCGACTGGGGGAGAGGTCGGATCTTGGTCTTTTTAGACTTCTTCCCGAGGATTTGTCTCGGGCTTTGAGGCCTGGGAGCTTGAAGAACTGGTAGGTGACTGACAGGCCGGAACCCCAGAGGAGACCTGCCCAGAAATGGCTACTTGTTGATCCATCAGGAAATTTTTGAGAGCCTTCCTGCGTCACCTGAGAGTTGTTTCGATAAACTTCTGGCAGTGCTCACAGTCAGAAACTTCGTGGTCCTGCCCAAGACGGCAGACACAAAAAGAGTGTTCATTTGTGGAGGCAATCTTCTTTCTGCAGCGGCAGTGACGGGAGAGAGAAGTCGAAGGATTAACTCTTGACATAAACAAATTGTAGGAATCTAGAAAAAAGAGATTCTAAAAGGTAAAGTTAGAAAAGCCATAGGTGAAGAAAGGCACGAATACTGCAATGGAGATTCCACAGAAACCCATGCGAGTGAGTCAACGGTGGGAAAGAACTGAGGAGGGAGCAGGGCTGCACATGCCTTTATACGGTTGACGACATCAATGGCGTGGGCGGCCCAGTTGTACTGCTAAAAATCTTCCAAGCAGATTTCCCTTCTCCAACGGTGAAGTTCCTATGGTGTTATCTGATGACTGAGATACCCCTGAAAAAGATCCCTTTGTTCTTTTGCTGCCTGAGCACCGGTGCTATAGCTCTTTTGTTCAGCAAGGTGAGCACCTGCTCCCAATGTGGTAGGGAGGATAAATGGAGGGAACAGGCAAAAAATTTGGAGGCTGATCCAGAAGTTCTAGAGTATGATCCCTCTTGATTAGCTGTAGGAGCCAAGCATCGGTCGAAGGACCCTCCATTGATCTAGATGGAGGAAGAAACAACCCCCGACCACCACCTCCTGGCTGTTGGTGGGGTGGGGGGTCGGGCAAGGAGCCATGCTGAGGCACAGCTAGCACCCAGGGCTACACTTTCACCTCTGGAGCTTTTGGCAGAGGCACCTGTGGTGGAGGAAGGGACAGGAAAGGCGGACCCTGCTCTGGGGTCTGAATCCTGACCTAGCCTTCTGGGGACCTTACAAAAGGAGGGACATGGTCTGCTCCTCGGCTAGTTATGACATAGAGAGTGGACAGACCTAATGGCTCTGCCAGAGGCCTGCAGGTCATTGATAATATCCTGCATGTCATGGCCAAAAAGCTTGAAGCCCCCAATGGGGGCATTCAGGATGTTCTGCTAGACATCAGCAGTGAGTCCAGAGACTCTTAGCCAGGAGTGCCTTTGAAGGCAAATGCCAGTGGCAGCAGCCCTGGCTGTGGCATCAGCCATGTCATAAATGGCCCATAGAAGATGCCTGCCAACATCTGCCACAGCCTGGAGAGACTTTTTATTTATTTATTTCTTGAAGTCTAGGAATTACTTACAACCCTTTGAGTCAGGGACTCTTTTTCAGAGGCTCCACGTCAGCACAAAGTGTGGCAGGCAAGTGTTACAGACATCATGAACAATAACAGTAATTATACACAAACAGAAAATTATACAGTAGGGAGTTATATGATAATGGTGCAATACAATAAGCATTGTCAATTGACATGGGTGTAACCAAAATTGTTGAAATAAGTCTGAGGAGAAAAAATAAATACTAGAGACAGGAGCAATGGAGCTATGGAGGAGAAAGTGAGAAACAGGCCCAGAAAGTGGACCAGAGGAGAGCTGGAAAATAGTAGCGACCAGAAAGCCACCCAGTGGGCATTGTTGTAAGGCTAAGATGCAGGAGAGGAAATAGTAGGAGGGTTACGACAGTGTTATGGGCAGTCACAGTTTGATGGAACCAGGATGTGGTCCCACAGTTCTTTTCTGAAAGGGCCCAACCTGGGTGTGGATAGGAGAGAACAGGGGATGGAATTCATCCATAAAGGGGCCCTATATTTGAAGGACCTTTGACCGGCAGTGGTTCTATAGAAGGGGACTTGGAAAGCAGATTTGTTGGTGTGTTTGGTTGCCCGCCTGTGCTGTTCTGGAGATAGGAGAAGGTTATAGCCAGGGCATGAGTGGCCCATAGAGATTGTTTTTGCTAGTAGACAAGTGTATTAGTAGAGACACCAATGGAAATTTAGCCAGGCCGATCGTTGATAGAGATCGCAGGTATGCATCAGCCTGTTGTGGCCAGGCAGCAGGCTTTATTTAAAGAAAGTTTAATTTTGCTCAGAGCAGAGTTTGAGGCATACCCTAGATGAATATACCATAGTCTACCAAGGATAGGATAGAGCTGGAGACTGCCAGTCTAAGAGTAGCAGGGGGAGGCAGAACCTAATTCTATAGAGGAGACCAATTCTGGCATTAACTGTGGAGCAGGTAACGGTAATGTGTTCATGGAAGGAGAGGGCAGGATCAAGGGTGATACCAAGGTATTTAAAAATGGGGAACAGATTCCAGAGGGGTGCCATGAGAATTGAGGATGAAGAGGACGGAGGACTTGTACTTATTTTAGTGGTGAGAAAATAGCATTACCTTTGTCTTTTTATAGTTGAGAATAAGGTTATATGTACATACGAATGTGCCAGCAGAAACAGACCACCCGGTCTATCTAAGTCTGCTCGAGTGTGCAGCCAACACCCCTAGTTTGCAGCTGCCCCACCCCCTTCCCTTTGTCATCCCACTGCCACCCCCCACCCTCACTCTCCCTCTTCCCTGTTCCCTGTCCCATGCCCTTTTGAAGCTGTTCACAGATTTACATGATACCATCCATTCTAGTAGGGCATTTCATTTTGCTACCACCCTCTGTGAAATAGTTTCTCCTCATTTCCTTCCTAAATCTTCCCCTCTAGTCTTAGCCTGTGCTCTCTGGTGACCCTCTCCCTCCTTAACTTAAAGACCCCATCTGCCCTATCCTTATTGATTCCCCTCAGATACTTGAATGTCTCCATCCTGTCCCTTCTATCCTCCAGGGTGTACATATTCAGGTCTCCCAGCCTGCTGTCATAGTCTCTCCCCTCCATTCCACATATCATCTTTGTTGCCCTCCTCTGCACCCCCTCCAGCAGCCTGATATCATGTTTCAGGTATGGTCTCTAAAATTGCACACACTACTCCAAGTTTGGCCTTACCAGCGACCTGTAGACGGCCAAGATCACCTCTCTTCGCCTGGATGGAAACCCTCTCGCTATGCACCCCAGCATTTTGTTCGCTTTTGCAGCCACTCTCCTGCACTGGGCAGTGTTGTTCATGGTCCCTGTTATCATTACCCAGGTCCTTCTCCTCCTCAGTGATCCCCAGCTTAACCCCCCAGCCAGTATTCTATCCTTGGGGTCTTCACCCCAAAGTGCATAACCTTACACTTCCTTGAATTGAACCCCAGCTGCCACCTTTCTGACCACTCATCTAACTTGCGTAGGTTCCCCTGCAGCTGCTTCCATCCCTCCTCTCCATCTACCACTGCTCCAATGTTGGTGTCATCAGCGAACAGACTTACCTTGCTCACCACCCCGTGTGCAATGTCTGATATGAAGAGCCCAAACAATACTGGCCCCAACACAGAAGCACCTGTGGCACCCCACTCGTCACCGGCCTTGGAGTTGAGAGCCCCTCTCACCACCACCCATTGCAGCCTGCCACTCAGCCAGCTTGTAATCCAGTTTATCATTTTTGCCCCTACCCCTACACCAGTTAGCATCCCCCCAAGCCACCCATGAGGCACCGAATCGAAAGCCTTGCTGAAGTCCAAGTAAAGAACATCCACTGCATGACCCTTATCCAGCTCACCTGTCACCCAGTCATAATATTGTAAGAGGTTGGTTTGACAAGACTTCCCTGAAACAAACCCATGCTGCCCCACATCCTGGAGGCCGTTGTCCTCCAGGTACGACACCAGTCTTTCCTTTAGTATCGTTTCCATGAGTTTGCACACTATGAAGGTGAGACTTACCGGACAATAATTACCCGGTTCATCCCTTGGCCCGCTCTTGTGTAATGGTACCATATGTGCCATCCTTCAGTCCAGTGGCACACATCCTGACTCCAGTGAAGTGCTGTACAGATCTGCCAGCTGCTCCGCCAACACCTCCACCATCTCCCTCAGCACCCAGGGGTGGATACCATCTGGCCCTGGTGCTTTGTCAACCTTCAGTGCCCTTAGTCCCTCTAGGACTCTATTTGCCTCAGTTCTTCCATCTGTCGCCTCCTCTCCCCCTGTCCCCACCCTCCCAGCCCATGCTGGTAGCGGTCCCCCCTTTTCTTCCATGAGCACTGAGCAAAAGTATTCATTTAGTGCTTCTGCCTGCTTCTCCCCTTTTCCGTCCACTCCCACCCCTTTTTATCCTCACTATTGTCTCCTTGCACTTCCTTTTCTCCTGATGTATCTGAAAAGTCCCCCCATTAATTCCTCATGCTAATCTCAGTTCCCTCTGGGCCTTGGCTTTCTCACTTTTCTGTTCACCTCCCTGGAACATCTTGCATATTTCTTCCTGTCCACTTCCTTCCCCGTCTTCCTAAACCTCTGGTGCGCCACTGTTTGCCCTCACCACCTCCACAACCTCACTGTTCAACCAGCATGGTTTTCTTGCTCTGCTCCTCTTACTTTGTGCCTTGGTGCAGGCTTCTGTTGCCTCTGTAACCCCCCGTTTAATAATATCCCATTTCTGCTCCATGTCCATCTCTTGCCTTATGCCCTCCAGTTTCCCTTTCAGTACTTTCCGCATCCTCCAAAAGTCCGCCCCCCTGAAGTTTACCACCCGAGTAACTGATTTATCTGGCTCCCCGCACATTGTGATATTAAACCACACCATTTGGTGATCACTGTTGGCTAGTGGGTCCTCTACCTTTATTTCCCTCACTGCCTCCCCATTCGACAATACCAGATCTAAAGTGTTCTTTAGCCTAGTAGGTACAGTAACCAACTGTGTCAGGAGACCCTCCTGAATTGTGTACAGGAGCACTTTCTCCCTAGCACTGGAGGTGACCAGAATGCTTCAGTCAATCCCCGACAAGTTGAAATCCCCCACGATGACCACCTTCCCTATTCAACATACCTTTTTGAATTGTCCCGCCAACTCCCTGTCAAGCTCCTCAGACTGGGACGGCGGTCTGTATACCACCCCAAACCTCAATTTCCTACCCCTTGAGTCTAGGAGCTGCAGCCAGATTGCCTCTGTTCTCCATTCTTCTCCCTCGTCCCTTGTGCATTTGATCCCGTCCCTCACATAGACTGCCACCCCCTCCCCCCCCATTACGGTCCTTCCTGTATAATTTGTATCCTGGGATTGCCAGATCCCAGTCTTGGTGCTCAGTTGCCCAGGTTTCTGTGACAGCTGCAATATCCACCCTCCACACTGCTAAGAGTATCTGTAGCTCAGCAGATTTGTTTCCTAGGCTTCTTGCATTCAGTGAGACCACCCTCCATAATGCCCCCTTCCCTTCACTAGCCTCCATCTCCTCCCTTCTACTCCCTCCTTTGGCTGCCCCGAGTCCTTCCCTGCTAGCCTAGGGGTAGGCTATGACTCCACTCTATCAGATCCCTGCCTACCTGCTGTCCACTTGCCACCCCCCATCTAGTTGAAATCCACCCATATCATACTATACCTCCCCCAGTCTTTGCTTTAATACTGCCTTCCCCTGCCCACTCAGGTGCAGCCTATCCCTTGCAAACAGATTATTATCCCAGGTACTGCCCCAGCCACCCACAACTCCATACCCCTTAGTTTGACACCATTCTACCAACCATGTGTTCAACTCTCTAATCCTCTTCTTTCTCACTGTGCTTGTACAGGGTACTGGGAGCATTTCAGAGAAGGCCACAGACTCCCCAGTCTCCTTGCACAGCCTTCTCACTTCCTCAGTCCTCTCCCTTGTTACCACCACTGTTTCCCCCACTAGGTCATTTGTCCCCACATGTACCACAATGTGTGGTTTCCTCCTACCCCTCTTTATGCACCTTAGGATTGCCTGTCCTGCCATGTCTGCCTTTAATCCTGGTATGGACTCCACCCATATCCAACTGTGCCTCTCCCCCTTGCTGCCCCACCTGATCCCCTTGAGTATGGAGTCCCCCACCACCAGTACACCCACCTCATCTTTCCTTGTGCCCATCGCTACCCCCCACACAGGTTCTCATTTATGGACCCTCTCAAGACTGTGTTTTTACCATGTGCCCCAGTGTCTTCCCCCTGTCCCTCCCAATTAAAACCCTCCCCCTCCTCCTGTTTGACTGCCAACCTCCTCTCCCTCCTCACCTCCGAGTATTATCCTCCTCCTGCACCACCATGCTCAGTCTCTCCACTAGTAATGCCCTCACTCCCTCTTCTTGTGAGTGCTATCTCTTGTGCAGTCATGTCCTTCATCCTCTTTCCCAAGTGTTGCTAGTAAAGTAAACATGTTCCCTATCCCCTTTGCCTTACTATGTGCTTTCTCCTCCCTCCTCAAAAGGGTGGCAAGGGACACCTCAGGGGAAGGAAACAGCTTCTGATAGGGGACTCAGTTGTTAGGGGGGTAGAACTGGGGAAGGGAGAGGAGAGGGAAGTAAGGTGCCTGCCTGGTGCTATGGCTTGGAGGGACAAGAAGCGAATCCTCACGATTGCAGAAGCAGCATCACAGGAGAGGGAACTAGATATCATTGTCCACCTTGGGACAAATGACCTAGCTAGGCATGGAATCAGTGCAGTGCAGGATGAATTTGTGGAGTTGGGGAGGGGCCTCAGACAGGTAGCAAGCACGGTTACTTTCTCAGAGGTGCTGCCAGTCCATGGCAGGGGTGAGGCTAGAGTACTGCACACCATGCAGTTTAATGAACGGTTGCAAAACTGGTGCAGAGCACAGGGCTTTGGCTTCATTGGGGACGTTACACCTGAAGAGATGAAGGTCTATACTGGCATGATGGTCTGCATCTGTCCACGTAAGGGGACCAAGCTCCTAAGTGACAGGTTTAAATGCTTCCTTGGCAAGCTTTAAACTAGCCAAGGGGAGGTGCTGATAAGAAGCAGGAAAATTCAAGCCTCCCCACAAAACATGGCAGGTAGTAAGGTAAACACTGAGGTACAGAGCTCAACAGAGGGCAGGACAGGGGTAAATGGAAAAATAGACAAGGGCAATAAGAGCATTGATGGGGGAAAAAGGATAAAGCCAACATTAAATGGAGGGCAATGAGTACCAGTGCCCGTAGTCTGGGAAACAAGCTTCCTGAGCTAGTAGCCCTGATGGAAGATGAAAAATTGGATATTGTGGCAGTCACGGAAACATGGTACACGGAGAACCATGACTGGGATGTCAATGTGCGGGTACACAGTCTACAGAAGGGACAGGGAGGGTAAAGAGGAGGTGGAGTAGCTCTGTTCATAAGTGAAGGGATCAAAGCTACAGAACTAAAAGTAAAGGGGAGGACAAGAGGCACTCTGGGTCACCTTGGAGACAGGGAATGGCATCACAATCCGCACAGGGGTTGTATACAGACCCCGCCTCAAGGAGGAAACGGACAAGAAAATGATAGAGGACATTCTCAAATGGCTGAAAAAGGGAGATACTGTTGATGGGGACCTGAATATGCCAGATGTTAACTGAATGATATGTACTGCAGCCACATCCAAGAGCAGGGTCATTCTCGATGCTCTGCAGGGGCAGGCATTAGACAGCTAGTGTTGGAACCCACTCGGGAGGGAGCAGTACTAGACCTGGTACTCTCAAATGGAGAGAGGATCACAAATTTAGAAGTCAGTAGACATCTGGGAATAAGTGACCACTGCACAGTGTGCTTCACAATAAGCACAACCATGAAGACAAGCCATACAAAAACAAGGATACTGGACTTTAGAAGGGCCAACTTTCGCAAAATGGGTGAATACGTGAAGAATGCACTAGCAAATGGCCAAAAAGGAGGGGTGGAAGAACAATGGAAAAAAATAAAAACTGCTGTCATAGAGGCAACAAGCCTTTGTGTGAAACAAATAAAGAAAACAAAGTGGAGTAAAAAACCACTATGGTTCTCAAAAGAGGTGACAGGGAAGGTTAAGGAGAAAAAGGCTGCATTCAGAAAGTATAAGGAATCACAGAAGGAGCACGACAGGGAACTGTATCAATTAAAGCAGAAAGAAGTGGGGAAGGCAGTCAGAATAGCAAAGGCCCAAACCGAGATAAAAATAGCCAACTCAGTTAAGAAGGGGGATAAAACCTTTTATAGGTACATTAGGGAGCATAGAAAGGTTAAGGGAGGAATAGTGAAGATTAATAAAGGAGAGGGGAGGTAGGCAGAGGGAGACAGTGAAAAGGCAGAGATACTGAATGAATACTTTTGCTTAGTATTCACAAAAGAAGATGAGGAGGAATTACCTAAACTAGACAATAGAAGCACTCTGGGTAGGGGGGTTGACTCCAGTCCATTTACAAAAGAAAGAGTCCTGAAAGAACTCCTAAAACTCAAAGTGGACAAAGCAATGGGGCCTGACAGGATTCACCCCAGAATCCTAAAAGAACTAAGGGAGGACCTAGTGATACCACTGACCACACGTTTAACAAATCATGGGAGGATGGGGTGGTACCTGAGGACTGGAGGAGGGCAGATGTGATTCCCCTTCACAAAAGTGGGAGCAAGGCAGAAGCAGGAAACTACAGACCTGTAAGTTTGACCTCAGTGGCAGGGAAAATGATGGAATCATTTCTGAAAGAAAGAATTGTTGAGTACCTAGAGGCTAGCGGGGCACAGGACCCAAAGCAGCATGGATTTACAGCAGGAAGGTCATGTCAGACGAATCTAATTGATTTCTTTGACTGGGTGACCAAAGTAATAGACCAGGGAGGGGCTGTGGATATGGCCTGCCTAGATTTTAGCAAGGCATTTGACACAGACAAAAGAGACAAAAGACTAATAATCAAGTTAGCCAGCCTGGGAGTGGGTTCCAGGGTGGTAGCCTGGGTAGCAAACTGGCTACAACAGGACACAGAAGGTAATAGTGAATGGAACACATTCAAGAAAGGGGTTACTAGTGGAGTACCTCAGGGCTCAGTACTGGGTCCAGTCCTCTTTAACATCTTTATAGGTGACATTGCAGAGGGTCTGGAGGGAAAGGTATGCCTCTTTGCAGGTGACACAAAGATCTGTAATAGAGTTGATACACAAGGAGGGGTGGGTAGAAAGGATGAGAAGGGACTTGGCAAGGTTGGAGGAATGGTCAGACATATAGCAACTTAGATTCAATGCAAAGAAGTACAAAGTAATGCACCTGGGAAACAAAAACCCAGGAGAAGAGTACATAATAGCAGGGGAGGTACTAACAACAACAAAAATGGAAAGCGACTTGAGGGTAGTCATATCTGTTCTGCCAACTCAAACCAAGCAGCTATTTGCCATTCACACTCACATACACACAATAGTACAATAAGTATAGCAAGCCAAAGCTTTATTATAGCAAAATACAAAAGGTTATACATCACCGATTCAATAAAGCATCATCCAAGCCCTCTTCCAATGGCTGGAAGCTCTTGTCAGCCTGGCTAGGAGTCTCTTGAACCGAACTGGCCCCACAGCGATGCGTCCCACCCTGCAGGGAGAGGCTTCTAACCAGGCGCCTGAAAGTCCCATTTTATATGTTTTATCTGGTATTTAGAAATGCTAAACCATCATGTCCTAAGCACTGGCCAGGTGCCCAGAACATCACGAATTCAGCATGACAAACACCACTTATTCTCATAATAAATAGTTGGCATTCGTTAGATCATCATGCCCTAAGCACTGGCCAGGTGTCCAGAACATCATGAGCCAAACAATGCCAGAGATTCTCACAACATCTTGTATGCGACCTCAAGTCAGCAAAATACACTGTCTGAAGCAAAACATAATAATGAGGCTATCTAAAGAGCAAAACACCAATTAAATGAAGCAGCATGTAAAATGGAGTCACACAATACAAAATGGAGTACACATTACATGAAATAGCATACAAAATGGAGTAACAATAATCAACATATTATACTATCACTACATTCGGTCCTTTGATTATTGTGAATACGATTTGTATGATATTGGTACCATAGCAAAATTACTACGAATATAACATGATAAGTAACAAGTCCAAATAAGCAAGATAATTGTCACTACAGCAATGATTATGATAGGATATATCAGAATATTTAACACTTTTGTAGCTGATGGAGACCATCCTGTAAAAATATCCCACCAATAATGAGTAGTCTCTTGTTGAATCTTGGAACTTAAATCAATCATTTTATTTTTAACTATCGTAGTTTTGCACCTGACTTTGCACTAATGATTTATTTCTTATTGCCAAATGAGCCTGCATTACATCTGTTTCCTGAATTATCTGTTTAATTTTATTTAATGAGATACTCAGTCTTGATTGATCTAAAATATTGGGCTGCCAATACAAAATAAGCTTCTGCTCATTATCAGGGACCTGTGCATTTTACTGTGGTGGATGACATTACAATCCAATGATTACTAGGAATCCATGATTTGAACACGGTCCTCCACACATATTCATTATTACTCATTAAATCACTCTGGGCCTTATTTCTTTGCATTATAGAATACATATGTCGCATTGTGCATTCTGTCCAATCAATAAATCGCGAAACATTTTCTGCTACTCCCATTCCCCATACCTGTGAAGCATTAAATAACTGCAAGAACTCAAAATCATAATTCAAAGTTAATCTTTGGGGTAAGAAAACAGTTGGCATCCATTGAGCTTGTAAGTTAATTAAGCTAAATACATCAATTCCTACTGCCTGAAGCCTGTTAGTCAGTGTTTCTATATCCACACTATTTAAAATTCCCATGCCTGCCCCTGCTCCACCTTAATAGCGTATCATACCAAGCTCTTTTATATTTGCATTTTCTACTAAACATAAACGTTATGTTAAAATGGATTACATTTTCTGATACCGCGCGCACTGATGTACATGTGGATGGAACCTTAATTATACTATCATTGCTAATTACAGGATGATTTTTCAACACTGTAATGTGATATGCCCAAGTAGTTCTATTAGTTATTGCAGTAGCATTCATGCAAAACAAAGTATTTACATTAACTAGTTCAATGGTTTCGTTAAAAATGTCTGATTGATTCATGCAACAGTCTCGTCCTCAGTGAGGAGTTATCATGCACATGTCTGATAAGTTGCAGCATTTAATAGCAGTCTTATTCTGCAAAGAGATTTCATCTGTTTCGTAGGCATATTGTCCTGGGCCACCAGTTGTCATCCAGAGATTGACCCCTGGTGAAAATGTCATGTTCAGTACCACACACTTCTGTCCGGATGGGCAGCTAAAGTTCCCCTGGGTTCTATCTTTGGTATCATTTTTCCAACTCCAGGTTCCTTTACAACCAGTGTCATTACAGTTAACCCTTTGAATCCTTCCTCCAGGGGTAACTAGCTCTGCCAAATGGACTATAAGACACACCAGCATTCCTTTTAAAATCCATTGCTGGACCTGTAAGTGGCTTTTCTCTCCCAAATGTCCACATTTTGATGTGCCCATTTTGCCAGCCCTGATAACTGCTGACTTTGAGTTTCTTCAATATCCACTGGAAGAATCTTAGCTTTTCATCTGCAATAGAATTATACCATCGTTCTAGTGTATCTGAAGCACAATGAGCATCAACATGAAATACAGTGGTCTGAGTATTTTGCACCATAGTCCATATTTCCTGCCACAGTTCTTTTCCCCATATTTCTTTCAATAAATTTTCCACTCATCCTTAGCCCAAGTGGGCAGCCAGGTTGTTAAACCATTGGCTACAGACCATGAATCAGTATAAATATGACATGTACCTTGCAACCTTTGTGGGTATTACACTGGAAGGGAGGAAGGTAGCTACCCTCCCTCCAAGCTCCTATTGGTGGAAAACACAGCTCGAGGTGCAAGAGACAGCTCGAATACTGTAGCAATAAAAGGTTAGCTGTGAAACACAGACAAACAACAAAAACAAACACACATCAGTTTAAAAATAAAACAAGATTATTTCCATAGGATAAAAGAAGCCAAGCGCCCTGGATTCCCTTATCCTAAGCATGACAAAATGTCCAGATTGATGGTAATACCGCGATGACGTATCTCTGTAGATGGTAAACTCTCAAAAACAGCTGTAATAGTCCTTTTTTCAAAATTGTAAAAGTTTGTTCCTCTTCACTTAGAATACTAGTTTTGCAATAAAAAGTCAAATTACATGGTTCACTCTTGGTGTGCTTTCATGAAAACATACATTTTGTGTGAAAAGTTGTGCTTTAGGCATGGAATACACATCAAGTTTGAACTGGTAGTAACATAA
This sequence comes from Neoceratodus forsteri, assembly GCA_016271365.2. Classification (NCBI taxonomy): domain Eukaryota; kingdom Metazoa; phylum Chordata; order Ceratodontiformes; family Ceratodontidae; genus Neoceratodus; species Neoceratodus forsteri. Next base: position 552,143,670 of record CM057452.1, on the reverse strand, counting down.
AATGTTGAAACACAAGAAGGTCAAATAACGTGCAAAAGGTCACAGTGTGCATGCAAGGGTCATTCAAACCCAGCCATTCCTGTAGTGTCCTTGAACACCACCAATATTAAAATATCTTTACACAATAAAACTGCTGGCCAAGACAGTACACACACATATACACATACACAAAAAGAAATACTTAACACAAAATAAGACTGACATTGTTTCACACCAATTTGCTGAGGTAATTCCCATAGTTCCATTAGAAAACTGTACGTGGTTTAGATATATGTGCTACCTCCTGCCTGTCTTGTAACACTGATAATTTTTAAACCAACACATTTATACATATTGCCATGCCAAATCTTTCCAGAACAAAACACTGTTTAAACACATCGTCTGTAAGTGAACACATCTCGTATAACATGATTACACCTTTTGGCACATAACTAAAATATGGCACTCTGCCATTTTGCAAAAAGTTTCTGGTTTTAACTAGAAGTATGATAAAGCCATTTATAGCTGTTAACACATTACATTTTCACCTAACAGTGGCTTGGCACGTTGCTTGCAAACTGCAACTCTTTCTGCACATTGCAATCTATATGACGTCATAATTCTTCACCATCAACGCTACCTGCTCCAAGCACAACTACAAACAAAAGTTTTTCACTGACCCTATCTAGGCAGCACAAATGTTCCATTAAAAATAAAGCCAATTAAAACAGTCAGCTATGAGGCAAAGAAGCTTCTTCCTTTTTTTTTTTTCTGTAACCTGTTGTGCACTGAAGGCAGTCAATCCTATCTCGAACCTTGACAACAGAACATAATTACAGAACACAGATATAAGCTAGAAAATATGCATGAGAACAGACAGAGCATTACCTTGTTTAGTATACATGACACAGAAATAAAACAGACAGACATAAAACAACTTTAAATAAAAAAATTCAGACTTACCCGGTGCCAAGGTATTTTTCTTCTTCTTTCCGATACACTAGTCTAAGTAAAAAACTGACTGCAGGACCTTCGTGATAATTTCCAAACACTGCAACTATTAACTCTTTCAAAGGTTTTAACCCTTTCAAAAGTTTTCTTTTGGCCATTTTAGTAACCTGCCAAACCAAGTCTTTCTCCAGAGCTCTGGTTTGCAGTTTAAAAACAAAACAAACAAAATCTCTAACAGTACTAGGTTGAGATCCATCTGGTAGAGGTCCCCAGTACTTGGGTTTAGGATCAAATGTTTCAGCCTCTATAGGAGGCAAGGGAACTTGAAATTGATACAGAAAAACTTGAAACTACACAGATAGGCAACATGGGGGATTTTCAAATCATCCCGTCTGTAGTCACCTACTGTGCGTACATCCACAGTAGTTTATTTTTCTTTTTCTAGATGTTGCTTATCTAACTTTACTTAACCAGCCGCTGCTTTTCTCCTAAAAGCAGCCTGAACTGTGAAAGCCATCATTGGCTCTAACAGTATATACTTGCAGCAAGCACAAATTACAAGTACAAAGGGCAGTTGCCCTTGCTTGTTTGAGCCTTAATACACCTTTAAAAAAAAGAACTCATCCTTTTCCTAAAATAGACATTTTATTTTCTAATCCTGCCGACTACGCCAAAAATGTTCTGCCAACTCAAACCAAGCAGCTATTTGCCATTCACACTCACATACACACAATAACAGTACAATAAGTATAGCAAGCCAAAGCTTTATTATAGCAAAATACAAACGGTTATACATCACCGATTCAATAAAGCATCATCCAAGCCCTCTTCCAATGGCTGGGAAGCCCCCTTGTCAGCCTGGCTAGGAGTCTCTTGAACCGGGAACTGGCCCCACAGCGATGCGACCACCCTGCAGGAGAGGCTTCTAACCAGGCGCCTGGAAAGTCCCATTTTATATGTTTTATCTGAGTATGAAATGCTAAACCATCATGTCCTAAGCACTGGCCAGGTGCCCAGAACATCACGAGTTCAGCATGACAAACACCACTTATTCTCATAATAAATAGTTGGCATTCGTTAGATCATCATGCCCCAAGCACTGGCCAGGTGTCCAGAACATCATGAGCCAAACAATGCCAGAGATTCTCACAACATCTTGTATGCGACCTTCAAGTCAGCAAAATACACTGTCTGAAGCAAAACATAATAATGAGGCTATCTAAAGAGCAAAACACCAATTAAATGAAGCAGCATGTAAAATGGAGTCACACAATACAAAATGGAGTACACATTACATGAAATAGCATACAAAATGGAGTAACAATAATCAACATATTATACTATCACTACAATATCAGATGACTAAAGGTGGGTAAGCAATGTGAGAAGTCAGTAAGGAGAGCCAGGGGGATACTGGGATGCTTAGGACGGGGCATCACAGGTAGAAAAAGGGAAGTGGTTATCCCTCTGTACAGACGTTTGGTGAGACCCCATCTGGAATACCGTGTGCAGTTTTGGAGACCCCATCTACGCAAGGACATAGACAGGATGGAAGCAGTCCAGAGGAGGGCAACTAAAATGGTGCAGGGTCTGCATCAGAAACCATATGAAGAGAGTCTGAGAGAGCTTAATATGTATACCCTTGATGAAAGGAGGGACGGGGGACATGATAGAAACTTTTAAGTACCTCAAGGAATCAACAAAGTCCAGGAGGGTAGCATCTTTCAGAAAAGAGATGTGTAAGAACAAGGGGTACAATTTAAAGATAGAGGGGGACGGCTCAGGGGTAAGTGGAGGAAATCTTTTTCACGGAGAGAGTGGTGGATGCATGGAACCGCCTTCCTGGGGAGGTTGTTGGGTCTAAAACAGTGGGGGAATTCAAACATGCATGGGACAGACATAAGGCAATTGTAGTGGGGGGTTGCAGGAAGTAGGCTGTTGGCTAACTAGAATCTGCAGCTTATCCAATAGGAAGGGAAATGGGCAGACTGGGTGGGCCAAGTGGTCCTTATGTGCCATCAAAGTCTATGTTTCTATGTTTTCTGCCTACTGCTGCTCCTCTTTTTCTAGGTCCTACTAGAGTCCATCCTTCGTCAGCTGGCTTCCTGTCTAGTTTGCTCCTCCCCCTCCCTTGACCCACTGATCTTACTTCGAGATACAGCTCTGCAGCAGGTAACACCATTAGGACTGAAGCCGCAGGCGCCAGGACCCCACAGAAATCTTCTAGCTAGCAGTCTTCAGCGGGGACTGCCTCCGACGTCGGTCCTGCCCCCGACGTCAGATGTAGTACATAAGGAGGCAGTCCCGCCAGATTCCCCAGTTCTTTCCCGCCGTCGACTTGCATGTCTCGACCCTTCGGTTCGTTTCTAGCGTGTGACGCCTGGTTAAGTTCTTCCTTCGGGGAAAAGTTCATTTTTTCTGCTCAGTTTCTGTCTGATGTCCTCTCCAACTTCCGTTGAAGGCCATCCATCAAAGTGAGCCTGTGGGAAACAAATCCCATTCAAAGACCCACATTCGGCCTGCATCCGGTGCCTAGGCCCAGATCACGACACCTGGTCTGCTCCTTCTGCCAGGGGTTCAACAGCCGACTCGGATCCGTGCCAGAAGGCCCTTCAGGCGCTCCTGCTCGAGGAAAAGATTAAAGCCATGGACGCAGCCTCAAGGGGAATCTTCCGACAAGGCCCAGAGACACCTCGAGAAGCATAGGAGAGAGGAGATGCAGGTCCCGTCTAGGGCCTCTGACTCCGTAGCTCCGGCTCCCGGTCCGACCGCTCCCTTCCGGGTCCTCTCTCAGCCTCCCCTGCAGCGGTGAAACTTCTTCGGGTTCCTCCTCTCTTCCTCTGGCCAAGACCTCCAGAACTTCTTCGTCCTCGGCCATTAAGGCCCTGTCGAGGTCGGGGGACCGTCATCACCATCACAAGTCCGGTTCCCGCCATTTGGAACCCGATACCAGGTCAGTTTCTTTGCCTCCTCCTCCCCAGCAGAAGACCAAAGAACTGACCTCACTTAAGAGATCGTCGGACCCGACGCCGGCCCACCCAACGTCGGGCAAACACCATCGGTCCCGAGAACCGACGACCGCCAGACGCCTGCTGCGGTTAAGTTTTCGCCCACGGACGCTGGCGGGGACCGACGTCTGCACTCTACTGAGAAGAGGACTCTTCGCCCACCGCCATCGGGTCAAGAGGCGATCACGGAGGAGGAGCTGACCCAGCCTGAGGACCAGACGGGCGAACCCGGTCCTGTCGCACTCCCAGGGAACCTCGCGAACCTGAGACCCTGGGGAGCCGACGCCTGAACCCGGACGACCGCCATCGGCACCTAGTCCGTCATCGGGCCTCAGCATATCCGAGGTCAAGGAGCTGTTTACTTACTGGTGGGACACCATAAAGAAGGATGTGGTTCCCACACCTCCTCCTCCTCCTCCACCTCCACCTGCGACTCTGCCGGCCCCCGCGACCCTACTTCACCCAGGGATGCGGGCTGAGTACCTCCCCCCCAGGAGCCTACGGATCCTCCTAGGGGTAGAACAGAAAAAAGGAGACCTCCGTCCAGATCTTCTTCAGGGTCACCCAGCCCCAAGAGACCCAGAAGACGCCGCCGTTCGCCTTCGACGGAGGACACGGGATCGGACTTCTCGGACGGATCCAGATCCCCCTCTCCGATCAATGTCCCTTCTCCGGACCCACGTGAGCTTCCAAGATCTCCTCCGGATGACCCATCGTTCTCAGAGATTATGAGGCATATCCAGGAGAACATGGGCTGGGACGCAGAGGAACTAGACCCCGAGAGATTATGCCATGCCAGATATCTTCGACAAAAAGATCCTAAGCCTGTGGTGGTGCCACCCTTGGTGGACACATTCGTGGACATCACCAAGGCAGCGTGGAAACGTCCACACTCGCTTCCGGCGATGCCGAAGAAAGCTGACCGCCTGTACAAGGGCCCCTAGGGAGGACCAGTACTTGGCATCACATCCTCTGGCCGATTCTCTGGTCATTACAGCCTCTCATGACTGGTCCCAGAGGCCACAACATTTGAGCACCCTGCCACCGGACCCAGAGTCCAAACAGCTGGACGCTATGGGCAGGCGCACGTATGCATCCGCTACCTGCGCCATCAGATCCCTCAACTACTTGACCCACATGGTACAGTTTCAAAACGCCTTGTGGGAGCAGGGACTGGATCTGGCGGAAAAGATGCCAGAAGGTGAGCAGAAGGAGGAGTTACTGCAACTCCTTCATATGGGTTCGGACGTGGGAACCCAGGTGCTGCGAGCCACGTATGATTCCGCGGACTCCTCGGCCAGAGCGGCAGCTTCAGGCGTATGCCTCCGGAGACACTCATGGCTCCGTGTCTCCGGATTCACCCCGGATGTCCAGAAGAACATCCTGGATGCCTCGTTTCATGGAGAAGTTCTTTTTGGTGAGTCCTCGGAGAAGGTCCTCACCAAACTTCAAGAGGCTGGGAAGGCAGTACTGGTCTGTCCAGGCCATGTACAGACTCAAGCTTAGTTCCTTCAGAGGAACCAAAGCTGCCGAGGCCGGATGCAGAGACAGCAGTCCCGCCGTCCGCAACAGAGGGCTCCTTCTCCCGCAGAGCCCAGGGGAAGTCGCCGGTGGGCGAAGTCAGCGACTCAGCGGTCGGCCCAGCCCGCTGGACCCTCAGCCGCCACAGCATGACTCCTTCCCGGCCCCCACCCCTCAGGATCAACGGGACACCGAGGTCGGGGGCCGCATTGAGGACCACCTGCCAGGGTGGCAGTCCATAACCACCGACAGGTGGGTCCTTCAGTTGGTCGAAAGAGGCCACTTTATAGAATTCGTGGACAAGCCACCCACAAGGCCTCCTCTGCTCTCCCATTACTCGGGTCAGCACAGATCACTCATCAGGCAAGAGGTACTCGCGCTACTGCAAAAGGAAGCGGTGGAGTATGTCCCAGAGAGCCAGATAGGATCCGGATACTATTCCCACTTCTTTCTGGTTCCAAAGAAAACAGGGGACCTCTGTCCAATCCTGGACTTCAGCGACCTCAACATGTCGGTCGCCTACAAACGTTTTCGCATGGTGACCTTCCAAGGACTCATTCCCATGCTGAAAAAGGACACCTTCTTAGCGTCCCTGGACATGCAGGATGCCTACCTGCACATCCCAGTAGCTCAAGCGCACAGGAGGTTCCTGCGCTTCGAGTTTCTCGGCCACCACTTTTAGTTCTGGGCCCTTCCGTTCAGACTGTCTTCGGCCCCCCAGGGTCTTTACCAAGTGTATGGCAGTCGTGGCAGCATCTCTGAGGAGACAGGGCCACTACATGTTCCCGTACCTGGATGACTGGCTTCTCATGGCCGCCTCCAAAGAGGCACTGTTGATGGCTATTCCGAGCACCCAGGACCTGTTCCAGTCTCTGGGCATTCTTATCAGCTACGAGAAGTCTCTCCTAGTACCATCCCAGAAGCTGCAGTTCATAGGCGCAGTTCTGGACACCATCCAAGGGAAAGCCTTTCTTCCCGATGAAAGAGCGGAACACATCAGATCCCTCATCAGGGATCTTTCAGCAAAAAGACCGTCCCCGCCAGGTTGGTCCTTCGCTTGCTCAGACACATGGCTGCGGCCATTCCAACCATCCCTTTGGCAAGGCTCCACATGTGGGTAACTCAGTGGATGCTCAAGGTGCAGTGGGACCAAAGGCAAGACCACATGCAGCATCCGGTCAGAATCATGAACGCCGTGATTCGAGACTGGCAATGGTGGCTAGACCCAGGGACACTTTCTGAGGGTGTCCCGTTTACCACGCCGTCCCTGAAGGCAATCCTCTCCACAGACGCCTCAGGGCTGGGATGGGGAGCGCACCTGAACGGGGTGAGGTCCCAGGGAACATGGACCCCTCAGGAAGCTCACCTCCACATCAACGTGCTGGAGATGAGGGCGATCCTTTACGCCCTGCAGGCCTTTCAGTCAGAAATACCGTCGAGTATCCTTCTGCTTCAGACAGACAACACGGCGGTGAAGTATTACCTCAACAAACAAGGAGGCGCACACTCTTACCTCCTCTGCAGGGAGGCTATGAGGGTGTGGGATTGGGTAATCCGACACGGCACGAGCCTGATTGCAGTTCACGCTCCCGGAGGGACGACAATAATCGCAGACGGCCTGAGTCATTCCCAGGCCAGAGTCCATGAGTGGAACTTCTTCAGGAGGTAGCAGAGGATCTGTTTCTTCGATGGGGCACTCCAGAGTTGGACTTATTCGCTCCCATCCAATGCAAACTGCCCAATTTTGCTCGCTAGATCCAGGGCCTGGTGTTTTTCTGGCGAGACGCGTTGTCCCTCTCCTGAGTGGACAGATTCCTCTACGCTTTCCCTCCTTTCCCGTTGATCCAGAGAGTTCTTCTCAAACTGCACAGGGAGCACGCAACAATGATCCTGGTAGCGCCTTTCTGGCCCAGGCAGATCGGGTTCCCCATGCTGACGCAATTGTCCTGGGAACCTCCAGTTCCGTTGCCTTTCAGCTCCCACCTATTGTCTCAGGAGGAGGGTTCACTAGTCCACCCGGACTTACACTCACTGAACCTGCATTAATGGCTCCTAGAGACATAGCCATTATGCGATACGGGGTCTCGCAAGAGGTGGCGGAAGTCCTTTCCGCGGCCAGGAAGCCGGCAACGCATGCGATGTATGCCTTGGAGTGACGCCATTTTTGCTTATGGTCGCAGTCACGTGGCCTTTTCCCTCTGGAATGCCCGGTGAAACGGGTGCTGGAATACCTTCTTTCCCTATTCCATTCAGGTCTCGCCTACTCCTCCATTAAAGTGCACCTCTGCGCAATCTCTGCATACCACTTTTCGTGGGACAGCGCACAGTGGCACAGCTTGATGCCGCCGAGACTTCCTGAGAGGGGTGTTACACCTAGGCCACCCATCAAGGATCCTGCTCCTCCTGGGACCTACTTTGTCCTGGAACAACTCCACGCTTCCCCTTGAACCTACTGCGGATTGTGAGCTGCATTTTCTGTCGTGAAAAACGTTGTTTTTAGTTGCTGTCACGTCAGCAAGGAGAGTTTCCGAGCTTCATGCTCTCATGTGCAAGGAGCCTTATTTAATTTTTCACCAGGACAGAGTGTCTCTGAGGACGAATCCTAAATTCCTGCCTAAGGTGGTCTCTGCCCTCACTCTCAACCAGGACATCGATTTGCCTGTGTATTTCCCCAAGTACTCTAATAGAGGAGAGGCGTTGCTTCACACCCTGGATGTTCACCGCTCCTTAAGGTTCTACCCGAATAGAACTAAACAGCTTCGGAAGTCGGAGCAACTATTCGTTTCCTTCGCTGAGAGGATGCTGGGCCAACCAGTCTGTAAGCAAACCCTTTCTCGCTGGCTTGTCCAGTGTATTTCATTTTGCTACGACAACAAGCATAAACCCCTCCCTGGTTCAGTCCGGGGCCATTCGACAAGGGGGGTGGCTACCTTCTTTGCAGCACTGCGCAACGTTTCCACCTCGGTCATATGTGCTGCAGCTACTTGGAGCTCAGTGCACACATTTATTAGGCACTATAGCCTGGATATTACATCTCGGCGGAGAGCCGGTTTCGGCCTGGCCGTTCTACAGGGTCTCCTGTCCTAGAGTCAGGACTTGTTCTAGATCTCCCCTATTTTCCTCCTCCCAGAATGCTTTCAGGCGCTATTGCTTGGGAATCAGTCCTAATGGTGTTACGTGCTGCAAGAGCTGTATCTCGAAGTAAGATAGTACAGTTACGTAAGAACTTACCGTAACAGTAGATCTTCGAGAACAACTCTTGCAGCAGGTACCTTCCCGCCCACCATTCCCCCTTGGAGGAGGTACGGCCTACCAGGCCTTGGCAGGAGCTTTAGCTCTTTTCTTCTGATGGTGGATCCTCGGTCTCCCCTTCTGATGTCATCCTGTGGCCGGGAGTCTCCGGCAGGAGAACTGGGGAATCTGGTGGGACCGCCTCCTTATGTACTACGTCTGACGTCGGGGGCGGGACCGACGTCGGAGGCGGTCCTCGCTGAAGACTGCTAGCTAGAAGATTTCTGTGGGGCCTGTCGCCTGCCGGCTTCAGTCCTAATGGTGTTACCTGCTGCAAGAGCTGTTCTCGAAGATCTACTGTTACGGTAAGTTCTTACGTAACCGTACTTTCCTTCTCTGTGGTGCCCCCACAATACTCTCAGATGTCAGCCCTCCTACCGACGCAATCCTCCCCTCATCCTTCAACCTCCCTAGCTCCCTGCCAAGCCACTGAACCTCTTCTCGAGCCTCTTTAGCCTGTGGCATGTTGTGCACCCTCCCAGCCTCCACAGCATATTCATCCGGTACATGCCCACAACCATTGCACCCAACAATCCTACCCATGGTCCACACTACCTATACAGTCTCTCCACACTAACTATCCCTACAGCAAGTAGAATTAACTAATCCTAGCCTAGCCTCTAACAGAAATTTTACCTGGTATATTCCAGTTGAAAGCCCTCCACAATATCCATCTGTCACACTAGTCAGCAATTCGTTGTGGATGCTGTACTTCTATTTGAGACCTACCTATGCTTTTTCCCTGCCCCGTGTTTGCATTATTGGATAGAACTACATGAGCTGCACCTGAAGACCCTTCCTCCAATTGCAGGGTAGGTGTTCCCCTATAAATGAGCTGTGCTCTGGGGAGGGAGCGGTTGGGGAGGGTGGGATTAGGGCCCACACCCGACTCTCACGAAAGTGTATCACCCCTGTGTCTGCCCCTCACTGCACCTCCAAGCACTGCAACCTCCTCCAGAGGAAGGTAGCACACACACACACAAACACTGTATTAAACAAGTCAGCAGTACTGTCCTAAAGTCCACAGACTGAAACAGAATTTAAAGCTTATCCAGCAACTAAATCCTTTCCCCAACTGCAAAAGAAGGTTCGGACAACCTCTGCCAGACTCCAACTGCTTCTGCAGTCCTGCTATGTGAGAAGCCCTGGTATTTAAGTCCCAATGAGCTGTATATTGATCCTGGCTGAGAGGACAGAAACTTCCAGAAAGCTGCTTGCAATGCCTGTAGAAAAGATAAATGAATATCTAGCTTCCACTATGGATCCCCCACACCACACAACACTATTACACAAGTCAGCACTCCTGCCCTAAAGTCCACAGACTGAAACAGAATTTAAAGCTTATCCAGCAACTAAATCCTTTCCCCAACTGCAAAGAAGGTTCAGACAACCTCTGCCAGACCCCAGCTGCTTCTGCAGTCCTGCTATGGATTAAAACCAGGATTTAAGTTCTTTGAAAGAGAGCTGCAGGTCCTGTTGAAGCAGGGTGGCTCAGGGTGGTGACTGAAAATCACCTCTTCATCCGATAGAGGAGGAGACGCCTGCAGGCCAAGAGGAGAGAGTTCAGGTACAGGGTAAATAGAAGTGGGCCAAGAATGGAGCTTTGGGAACCCCAGAGCGAACCTGTAGAATAGTGGATAGGGTGCCATTAATCTTCACTTTCTTGGAGCTTCCTTTCAGGCAGTGAGTGAACCAGGCGATGGCCTCCTGGGATAGGCCAGCGGAAAGGAGAGGAGTCTGATAATAGGGAATGATTGACCGTATCAAAAAGCCTTAGGCGGTCTATGTACACAGACCAACCAAGGCCCCTTGGTCGAGGGCGTTGTGGATGTATGAGGTGTACCCAGAGGGCAGTGGTGATGCTGTGGCCCTTCCTGAAACCATGCTATTGCTGGCAAAGGAGGTTATGTGATTCCTGGAATTCAGTGAGTTGGTTGGCGAGGATTTTTCGAGCGCTTTTGACGGGGAGGGTACAGAATGGAGATAGGTCTGTAGTATTATGGGAGGTTCAGTCACTGCTGTTGTAGATGGGGGTGACCACCGCCTGTTTCCACTGGGACTTGGGAGTTCTGTCTCTGGGACCGTCAGGAAGGGTCTGTGCTGCAGCTCTGCCCTTCTTCCAGAGGGTGTTCTGGTACTTGACCATGTGAGACAAGTAATTGGCAATCCTGAGGCCTAAGGGGGCCGAAGCAAAGGTCCTCTTGCCCCAAAGGTCAATGCTGCTAGATTCTTTGTTGGGGGTAGGGAACTAAGGTGCTTGGGCACCTTGAACCTATCATAACTGTTGTACTTTGCTGCTCTGTTCGGCCGTAGCCGAATGCCAGGGTGCCGCATCCGTGGTTGGAGCCATTTGCAGTCGTTGCCACTTGGAAGAGCAGGGCGGCCGCAGCTGCAACTGATCGGCAAGCCACATCCGTGGCAAGGAGCATCGAAGCCGCAGGATCCAAGGGTTGGGCCGCAGCCGCAGCCAAGGATAGAAGGAGGTTAGGCTCCCACAGGAGCCAGTAGAAGGCCACCAAGAAAATGGTGCATACTTTAAATTAGCAGCTGGACTATATAAACCAGAGCCCAGCCGCACACCAACAAACTGCTGTAATTCTTTCAATAGACTGCTGTACTTTGCTGAAATTGCTGTAATTTTTTTTCCCACCCACCCTGCACCACCTCCATTTTTAAATAGGCTAGCTGAGCCACTCCCCAGTAGTGGTTCACCTATTGGGAGGGGCCAGGAGTTAAAGAGTATTTATAGAAATGTGCAATGGTGTTGGTTAGGCAATTAAAGTGAACAGGGACAGTGATCTTAGTAGAGCAATTTTGCAATGTAGGGTGAACTGGGATCCTAGTAGAGCATTAGAGCAAAGAAACCCAGATAGCTAACGTTTAGCGGTTAGTGTTTTAGGATTGTATTAAGTGTAAGTACAAAAGGTGTTTAGGACTGTATTTAAGTATAAGTCCAAAAAGTTTACCTTGTGGTGGATGGGATTCTAGAACTGCATGGTGGGGGAATTAAATGTGTAGTGTCAGGGTTTATTAATGTGACCTTTTATCTCTAAAGGACTTTCTATAGTTTAAAGGTTTCGTTGTTAGGGGCTAGGTGACTGTTTTTATACTGCTCTGTTTACAGTTCTATAGTTTCATGGTTTAGGTAGTAGAAATGTTGCAAGGTAAGTTGTATAGGACTTTACTGTAGGGGGATCTGTAGGAAACAGTGCATGCTGATTGAATTTAAAAGTGACTTTTTACGGCTGTGGGCAGAGCCTACAGCCGTTTTGGGATCAGTCTTAAAATGCTGCATGACCAGTTGGTGGTAGAGGAGAGCAATTAAAAGCTTCCACACAAGCACCATTTTGAAAAAATGTAGCATTAACCCTTTCTAGAAGGTTAGCACTCCTTATTAGTGAGCAGTTGCAAATATTGCCTGCAAAAGTTTTAAATAACATGGGTGGCATTTTCAAATGGTTGCATTTATTTTCAGACATGGCCATCGACATCTCCCAGATAGTTAGACCACCAAAAAGGTGGTCTAACTTCTAATATGATGCCATAACTTGCATCCTGGAGACTACACAGTCATCATAATTTTGATACGCTCATTTTTTTTTTGTTACTGAAAAACTGTTAAACTGTCACAGATGCATTGGGATGTATGAAACTTGGCTGAAAACTTCCGACACACTTGACAACACGAAACACACATCTGAAAACGGACACAGGGGGCTGGGTCCCCACTTTTCAAAATCCCAGCCCTTGTATTTGTGCAGGTGGATGAAAAATGATGGAAAAAGGATATACTGTATCCAAAGAAGGTGCTAAATATTTATTTGCTTATCTTTCTTCCAAAGGTTTTGTACAGACAGCTTCCTACAAAAAAGACTTGACATAATTGTCATCAGAGCCACCTGATAAAGATTAATTTCTAGAAACATTAATGTTTTTGGTAAAAATAATTATTCTGCAGTGACTGACACCTACACAGGCTTCATATGTGGGTTGTTCAGCAAACTATAACTATTCTCTTTGGTCCTCAGTTTTACCTCTTGTATGAAAACATACCACAGGAAGACAGAGCTCACATAATGCGTGTGATGAAGGCTGCTTTAGCGGTATCCTCACAGCAGCTCCAAATATCTGTTGATCTGAAGGACAGCAACTAAAATAATAAATCAGTAATGCAGTAGTTACTACAAATGACATCACTGGTAGTCCAATGGTACCCTTTCTAGATCTTCATTCCTGTAGCTGTATATATAAAATAAACATCCTTGATAGTCTTGCAGTCCTCCCATCCCAGTACCATAGCTGTATAATAAAATAAACATCCTTGGTAGTCTGTACCCCCATTCCCTAGTCCAGTAACAGTATAATATAATAAGCATCATTTGATAGGTCAAAGATGCCAACCCCTCCCCATAGCAGTATAATAAAATGAACATCATTGGCAGTATATTGGTGCCTGCCCCCCATTCATCGGTCCAGTAGTAATTTAAGAACAAAGCCTGGCAGTGTGGTAGTACCCCCTGCTTCACCCAGATAGCGAACGACCCATATCCACCTCTCAAATTCACAGCAGGCTGCCATCTACTTTGTGCATGTCTGATATTGTTATGCAAGCATGTATAGCAATGTAGTATGTGCAGGACTATTAGTCAAAATTGTGGGTACTTACAGTGCTTCATTAGCATGCTATCTGCTTTCTCTGTTTCAGTGTAGGAAACACCTGTAGCTTCTTTTTGTATAGCACAGAGACACACAACTGAGAACAGTAGCACAAAGTAGTCATTGTGACTACTTTGTGCCTAACTCATGACTATGTATGGGGCTCCTGGAGTTTTTTGGAGAAATTAAATGTAACCCCTAGATGGCGCTATCCCAGGGGCTACTACCCCTGCCTGATTTGCCACTAACAGGTTGAGGGGCCTGGATCCAACGGCGGGTGCCTCCACCCAGAGGTCAGGGTTTGCAATAGTTAAACTTACTTGGTCACAGCCCTCTGGGACACTGCAACCCCTTTCTTCCCACTAGTGGCCCACACAATATAGCAGAATTACCTTCACAGTATACACTTACCCCAAAGGCTGGTTCAGGCACAGGACATCCTGTAAAATAAGATACAGTGCAACAATCACAGTACAGTACTTTAACATAGACAAATACCTCAGGCAGTATAACTTTGTTGAAACAAACAGCTCTGATTTATTTAGGGATATAACAAGGACAGGGAAATCAGGTTAATTAGCTTATCACTTTACTATCTACCTATGGCTCTGTGCACAGGCCTATCCCTACCAGTTACTGTCCCTGGGTACCCAGGCCCCAGTGGCTAGTCCAAACTGTGGCAGCTGGTAGGGCCCTTCACACAGAGAAAAGGAAAATTAAACAGTCAGCAGTACAGTAATTCCATTTGGATTTAATGTGGCAATTCAACAGGGAGCGACCCTAATTAGTACTCACGACCTCCAAAGAAGATATGGTCCTTCAATGTCAGCAGGGCTACTTTTGATCTCCAAGAGACTCCTCACACATTTATATGGTAAAAAAAAAAGCACTATACCAGGCAGGCTGCATCTGTATCCCAATCGCAATTACTGCACAATAACCAGGAGAACACACAGCAGATTCAGTTCCTGACAGACCGAGTGTAATTCAACAATTTCTTCAGTCTTCTACAGGGTGAGCCTGGTTTCTACTCTTCAGAGATCCTTTGATTCTTTTCACAGGATGGATTCAGTCCTAACAAGCAGTTACACAAGTTGTAGACCGGAACTCTGGGCCTTGCACACGTTTTTGACTGAAACTGTGCACTGAAGGAGCATAGGGTTCTTTCCCCTTCACTTTCAGATCTCAAACTGAAACTCCCAACAGACAAAACCGGGCACTTCCTTTGAGTTCCTCCCAGTTCTTGACTGGATTGGCTGTCACTCACAATAGACTGCTGTTGTTGGTCCAAAAGGCACCGAAGTCTAAACTACATCTCCCAGAGTCACTGCCCATACAATCCTCTTGTGGCTGGCTCCAGATTATGAGTCCCAAGTTCTGATTCGTCCAAGGCATCATTTTAAGCTAGTTTACCCCACACTGATTGGTCCAGTTCAGCAGTTCAAAACCAGAATGGGGAACTAGGCAGACAGTTCTGACTGCAAAGAAAGCAGGTTAGACAAACTGTAATTTTATTATTACTGTAAATGATTTCTGGCAATCAGTTACATCTTTCAGACAGGTTCCTTGCACTCTAGTGACTGCAAAATGGGGTGAATTGGCAGCAGCTTGAGTGGTACTCAATCAAAGAAACACACAGTCCCCATACAAACTAATTATGTCTGCAAGCAGACAGCTCTTAAAGAGACAGTACCAGAGGTTCTAAAAACACTCACTGATAAATGGCTTAAACGCCAAACACCATTCAGGCTTGGAGCATTCAAGCAAGCTCCTGGAAGTCTTTTGGGAACCCCCATTTGCAGGGGGGTTACATAAAGTTAAAAAAAAAAAAAGGTTATGATGTTGGAATTGTATGATGATTGTTTTTATCCATGTAGTTTTTATTAAATAATGCTTATCTATATAATAAAAGCAGATCTATTAGCACAGTTACTGTCCTCATGTAATCTGGATGTGAATGTAAGATTGATGTTGTCTTTCTCATTATTGTATAACTACTTTTGTCCTCATGTAATCTCCTCTAACCATTTTTAGTGTATATAATCCCTTGTAACCAATGTTATTGTCTGCATAGCACTTTTACATTTTTAACACCCATGTTTTGCTGCACTTGGTACTCTGTACCTTCCCCAGGACACATTTGAAATTAACAATTTGCTCAGCATGTCTTCCTGGTGAAACTTTTAAATAAATAAATAAATTGATGCATGTAACCTGGGTTCAGCAAGGAGCCCACGATGTCATGGTTGGCAAGGCGCTTTTCTTTGGGAGGGAAGGTTGTATGCTCTGCTACTGCCACCTGGGTGACAACTGACTAGTGAGAGGGAGGGACACCAACTAGGTCATGGGAAGAAGCATGCCACTGAGCCCTAGTCTTTGGTGTCCCGGTGGTGAGGTAACTGACGTGGAAAATTCTGGGATGCATGCAGGATGACACTGACACTCTTGGGCCCCACCAACTTGGGGGGACGATGCCAAAGCTCCAAAGGTGCCATCACATGGGGGAAGCCCGTGGGGAGTGGCGGTTGAGTAAGTTTCAGAGAAAGCAGCCGGATCATTAGTGCTGCGCTATGGCTACAGCTTGCAACACCAGCAACTAGGGTTCAGGAACAGACCCAGGTGATTGGGGGCTGGCGGGGTTGGGAGAGGGAATCGGTGTCCCAGAGGGTGCTCTCCCGCTGCAGGGAGTTAAACAATTTGTGTAGCTGCTGTTATAGCCTTACCTAGGTGACCACAGGTAGCACTGCAGGCTAGGCTTACCATCGGGTAGGAAGGAAGCTGACTGATGCAGTGAGTCACGCACTTGATGCATAGGGATGTGCATGGCATCACCAGTGGCAGACTTTCTTGAGGAAGGGGTTGAAAACTAGAAAAATGGCCCCGGTTCCCGTAGATGACATACCTCAGTGCATCCCGGCTCTACGGCGTCTCCGTTTACTGCCTGACACAAGGACATTTGTCAGGGATATATGTCTCTCCCACTCTGTCCCCACCTGGAGGCTTTTCCAGGGCATGATGGAATCTGGCAAGTATGGGCTGAGAGTAGTGGGGAGTTGTGGTGCACCTTGAGGCTTCTGGGAAGATAGGCACGAGGAACAAAGGAATGCATGGGGAAAAATTATGGATTAAAAAAAAATATTTTCAGAGAAAGCAAGACCTAGGCCGAGAGGTTGCCAGGCTGAAGGATGGACAGGAGCATAAAGAAAGTGCAAAACAAAATGTATATCTGAGGGGTTGTAAGTTATGAGACAGGACTTCTCTGACTCTTGATCTGTAGACTGGCAGAGGACAGCATGCAGTCAGGAACTGATTTGTGTGGATTCGGGGAGGATGCAGACCACGTAGTGGAGATGCAAACCCTGCCAGATGGTCATTAAGCCAGCTATTGAGGATCCCCAATGAAAAGTAGAGCTCAAGTGACAACAAAAAGGGAAGACTGAATAAAATGTTACAAAATCTGTACTACAGTAATATGGACTATATTTCCGGTCTGATGTACAAAGCAGTAGGAGGTTCAGTGGACTTCATTTCCCTGCTGTAATTTTCATTCCCAATGGCCTGTAAAGAAAGAATGTGGTCTTACAGGAAAACTCACCTAGACTTATCATATTGGCCATTTTCTGTTTTATAGGTATTGCAGCCCATATTAAAGCTTACACAGAAGGTGGCAGGAAGCAGAAAGTCGGAGCAGATCAAATCAGGTAGGACTGTAATATGCAGAGCACTGCAAGGCCGATGCTAACAACATTCCATTTGAAGTTAAATTGCTTCCATGTTTGTAAAAGCATTTACTTTCAGTCTGTCATTGAATTGTCTGCTCAGTTCAGCAGCAAACACAAACTTTTCTTTAAAATGTGTACAAATTAGCTGGCCATTGGCATGGTGGTTAGGGCTACAGCTCGCAATGCTGGTATCCTGGATTTAACAGCTAACTCAGGTTGTTAAGGGCCAGCTGAAGGAAGGAAGATAGGGTGTTCTAGGGACAGCTCTCCTCCTTTGGGGCAGGTGAGATGTGTGCCCTGCAGCACAATCCCCACCTAACCGCTCATATCCCAGCGAGTGAGTGGAATAGCGAAGGAGGAACAGGAGTAAGACTGGTGTCATAGGCATCAGTAAGTGTTAGCAGAAGTAAGCAGGGAACTCTGCCGGACCAGTAACTTGTTAGATTACCTATGTACTTGTTGCTTCCTGTTTAAAAGGGTGTATTGTCAGTGGAATGGGGTACGTAAGGGTGTAGGGTAGGGAAAGTAAGACCTACAAAGGTCAAGCTAGGTCAATGCACGCAGCACCCCTCAGGGAGAAAATGGAAAAGGCTGGGCTGCTCCATGCTGGCCCCCCTTCCCCTGCAGACTCTCGCACTACCAACACGGCTGACTACCCACTTTAAATGGTTCTGGGAAGTGGTGGATAAGCAGTAAGTCCGTGAGAAGGTTAGTAACAGGATTGGGGTGGGGGGGGGGATGCCATCAGAAAGACCCAGTAGGAGAAAAAGCTTAATTGAAAAAAAAAAAAAGAATCCAGTCAGTGTGTTCAGCTGGTGGTACCAAGCTGCAAGATGCTGTCTGTTATCCTGTTCCACTCATTTTCTCCCCAGGATTTCCAAAGTGTAATGATGCTGTGCTTCTGTCAGTGTATCATGCCGTTCTGGGCCTCCTGACTGCCATGACTAGCTTAGCTCCATTAGGTGTCAGATGCATTGGGGAGATCGACTCACCCACCACCCACCCTGTGAGAGAAGAGCAATCCTTGGGTGCTTGATTCTCCCACCCCGGCCGACCCTTGACAATCGAGTTTGCTCCGAGTCCGGGTTGCTGGCGTAGCGAACAGTAGCCCTACTATAGTTCTAGAAGCTGGCCCTTACTGCTATTAGAAACCTCACCATGCCCATCGGCTGGCGGTTGGATTCCCGCTTGCAATGCTGGCGACCCGGGTTCGGGAACGGACTCGGATCATCGGAGGGCTGGCTGGGGGAGAAGGTTGGAGCTTCCGCAGACAGCTCGCCTTCTCTGGGGAGGAGGGTGGGGATGTGAGCCGGGCACCTGCTGGCCCCTGGTGGAGGCCAGGACCATAGCAGGGTGTCGGGGCTCTAATCGCAGGGGGAGCGACGGACGTCGGCGTTCACCTTGATGTCAGGTGACACGTCACTCTCCAAGGGAGAAAACTGAGAAAACAGCCCTGGCTAAGCCAGATGACGATATCTAGCCCCCACTACTGCCAGGCTTCACGACCGCCTGCCTCAGCAACACCTGGAGCTGATTGCCGCGGTCGCGCTGGACGACCCCACGGTGCCTTCCTCTTGGAGGAGGGGACCCACCCGCCAAGGGAAATGCCATGCTACCTCCAGCAGGTAGCGAGGCGAGGTAGGGTCGGGCGCCGGAGATGGCGGCAGATGGAAGGGACCTCAGGGGCCTGAAGGAGGAGCTGGCCAGGGAGCAGAGGAGGGGAAAAAAAAGAAACCTCACCACTGGGTTTATTTCTAGGGGCATGAATATGCTTCACATATTCAGACTCTGGCAGTTCCACTGGAACAATGTTATTGGCTGGAACATCTTTAAACTAAGCTTTTCCCACCACCTGGGCAATATATCCCCCGACTCTGCACCCTGATGTCAGATCTTTCTGCTGGAAGAACAAGTCACCTTCTTCGCGTTCCTGCTTAGGATTTTTTGCACCATGGGTGAACCTCTTATTTTTGAAAGTTTTTGAATTCTTGCTTCTAGTTTCATGGTTCTTTTGACTCTGTCTCTGGACCAATGATGGAACACAAGAAACCAGGATTCAGATTTTGTGTTCGGTGCCAGCAGAAGATGTCGGTCACTGATCTGCATGACACATGCATGTACTGCCTGGGCGGGCAACGCGACATAGCCAGGTGCAGCCTGTGCTTATCTAAGCTACTTGAGTCCCTCCAGGACATGAAGCACCAGCTCGTGCTAAGTCGGCCTTTGTAAAGGGATCCAGAGTACCACCCTGAAAGCCGCAAAAAAGCCTGGGCTGCAACCAGGTCTGCTGAGCAGCTTGTGGCACTTGAGGCAGAAGCAGACACTTCCTCGGTCTTGGCCAAGGGCCCTAGAATTCTGCGGCCGCAGAACTTGCAACCTACTGCAGAATATCTACAGTGCTGCAGAATTCACTGTTCTTGGTGATTCTTTACTAATATTTCCAGTTTATCCATAGCACCTGGTTCCCTTCCTCTTTTATATCCAAATCCTTTATGCTCAGCATGTGATGTTATCAGTGCTATCACATCATACATTAGCAAATGATAGGGCTGCATTCTGCCACAGAAATGAGTAATCACTTATCTACCACAGCTCCCACTTCCAGAGAAAGTGGCACAGCACATCAGGTACTGTGATATTTGCTCAGCCTGTACTACAGCCTAATAAAATGTTCAGTCTTAAGTTATTACTCTAGGGCCAACTTAAACAAATACTTGACAATAGCATAGACCTGTTAATTCCTTACCTTACTTTGTACAGATTTATTTGTGCCTTTGAGGTATAGGGATGCCATCTGAAATGAATAACTGGGAAAATGAACTAACCTGTCGTTTTTAAGAGAAATAAAGTAGTTATACCCAGAAAGATGGCATATAATAATGTGTAGACCTGTTGAAAGAACAGGTCCACTAAATTGCACTCTACACATTTTTGCTAGGGTTATTGATTACATGTCATCACGGGTTGAAAGAATTACCAAAAGGTTATGGAGAAATGTTGTGTGCAGGACCAGCTGTTGGGCCAGTGGTTAGCATGTTGTGTTCCTGTGCTGATGACTCAGGTTCAGGGACAAGCTCTGGGAGCTGGCTGGGCAGCATAAGGATTTGTTGGGGGGAGGGCAGCCCTGTCGCACACCACTGCTCTGAGCCTGGGAAGGTATAGCGCAGTGTTCTGTCACACATGTGACACCTTGTAATGGGCTGGGGAGCCTTTTCTCATGAAGGGTTCATGTGCATGTCCATGGCTTGACGGGGTTACATAGTTTGTCAGGAGAAGTGGGTTGGCATGAAAAATGAGTCTTGCATTATATCCTCTATTCTGTTTATTCCACTTCCAAAGGGACCTGTATGAATGAGGATACAATTTCTCGGTCACAAAAAGAGACATTTATTTAAAATAAATACTATGTTACAGATTGCATATAAATATATAAGTGATGCACTATGGGCACCTCATGAGTGGGGTAAACAGCATGAGGATATAGATAACTTATTTATCACACAAAGTCCCCTCTGCGTATCTCATTTATGCAACAGATTGTTTTAGCTTTTTTAAAAATAAAAAAATTTCTAAAAGTCTGTTTTTTTTTTTTTTTAACTAGTGTTACTTTGTGTTCCCACACCCCGATTGCTATGGACGTGAAGTCAGAATGACAAGTTGACGCTGTGATGTGGCAGTTCATTTTTGCTGCAGAACTTCCGCAGAAATTACAAACCACTGCTGCAGAAGTCCTGTGGCAAATGGTAATCCTGCCGCAGAACTTGGTCCCAAAGTGTCGCAGAAAAGTGGGAGCCTTGGTCTTGGCAATGTTTTTTTTTTTTTTTTTTTGTCTTTGGTAACCAAGTAAGGCCCACTAGGCACAAGTGCCTGCTTTCAGGGGCAACCTGGGAGCACTGGGGAGATTAAATGACTTGCTCAGAGTCGCACAGTATGCAAGTGGAGATTGTGGGAATCAAACCCAGGTCTGCTGGATGTACCAAGCTCATTCACAGCTCACTACTCTAACCTTTAGGCTATACTGTCAGTCCTGGGGCCAGCATTGGACAGTCTTTCAGGGGCCGGTTCTGTGACATGTGCTTGTCCCTCTAGACCTTGGTGGAGAGCCCTACACTCTGTGGTTCAAAATCCAAGCACTGCTGGCACCAGCTGTGGGACAGGGAGAGATCGAGGTCATTCTGGTCCCTCAGCTTGCTTAACCGTTTGGCTGTCGAGCACCCCTCAGCTGAGGGGCAGTTCAGGCACATCAAAGGCTCTTCAGTTCTGCCGTCGAGCCAGTTGACCATGGCTCTGGTCAACCAGGCCATTGAGGTTTTTCTTGAGCCTGTTGACTGGTTGTCGGATGAGGCCAGGGAGTCAATCTCGCAGACTCTGTGCTCCTGGTCCTTACTCAGGAGGATGTGGACCAGTTGGTGACCCCGGTCAATCCTTTCAGGGACCAGCCTTTACCTGAGTTCGGGTTTTCAGTGCCTTTGTTGCTCAAGGTCAGTAGGCATGTCATATACAGCCAACCGCAGGAAGACTCTTGCCATTGGCTGGCCAGTCGACAGTTGAGATTGAGGTCGAGGCACTCACGGTCTTGATCCTGCTTGGCTGGGAGGTGCCACTGTCTGTGTTCCTTGTCCTCATCATCAGGTGAGGAGAGGCACTGGTGTAAGATGTGCCGGTGCTACAAGGAATTCCTCTAACAGCAGTGGGCCAGTGAGGAGCACTATGCCAATGACCTTCGGTCCCCTGTGGCCGCCAGTGGTTGGTCCACTGGTCCATATTCCAAAGGTGCTCCCCACACCTGCTTCTCCACTGATTAGGGAGGAGCTGCCACACTTGACAGCTGCCAGTCTGTGCTCTGACCATGGAGGTCAGCCATTCAGTCACCAGCTTGCCACGCTGGTAGTCAGTTAAGATTACCCTGGTGAGGATTCCTGGAGGTCCATGGTGAACAAGAGCCAAGGCTGTCTTCAAGGAGTTATCAGATGACTCAGATCAGGAGTCTGTGGCCTCCTCAGGGACTCAACTCTTCAACTGTAGCTTGGACGAGGAGCCTTCCACCAAGCATGGCCTGGTTTCCTTCAGTGGGCTGCTGCGACTTATCTTGGAGTCCACATCAATGCTGCTTGAGCCAGTTCAGAAGAGGGCTAAGTACCCTCTCATGGACATTTTGGACCAGGATAAATCCTTGGGGGTTGCCTTCCTGGTTGTTGAGGCCATCTTGGGACTGGCCCTGGAGCTTTGGCAGCATCCAGCATCCTGCCCAACACCCTTGGCCTGCATAGTCCCAAGCGTGTGGTCCCTACAGGCTCTCTCTCAGGGTTTTCAGGCCACCCTCTTTGGTTGAAGGTCTCAGAACTTAAGATTTGAGGTTCCATAAATCTGACACCAGGGGACATGGACAAGCCTCTGAACAAGGAGTTCCATAAGACTGACCATGCTGCTGGAAGAGGTATGCTGCGCCGCCTGGGTCTCCAACAGGCTTTTGTCAACATAATGGCTAACTATGGTCATTCCCTGATGGGAATCTTTGATGCGGTCCTCCCCACCCCCATCCAGAGCAGCAGATGAGAGACCAAGGTCAATCACTGGCTAAACACTAGCTTCAGACAACCTTGTACATCTTGGACACGGGCAATTTGTAATCAATGTGGTGGCAGTGGCTGTCTTCATGCATTGCAGGGCTTGACTGTGTTTGTCCACTTTCAGAGCAGACACCCAACAGAAGCTGGCCAATGTCCCTTTCCTGGGCACTGACCTCTTTGGCCCTGGGTTGGAAGGGCATGGCATCTTATCTAGCTCGAGAAGTCCAATGCCACCCTTGACTCTGTGACCTCATCCCAGAAGTAACAGAAGAAAAAGCCTAAGAAGCAGGCTTTTCAGTACTGGTCCTTTCAGTCACAGCCTCAACGGCAGCAGCAGCCCCTGCAGGAGCAGTTTCAGCCCTGTTACCCCAAGCCAAAGTCTGGGGCCCAAGGTCCAAAAAAGGGGGGGGTGTCTGGGGTAGTGATGCCCCTCTGGCAGCAGCCGCCAGTGCTCCCACAAAAGCTGCCCAGTGATGGGTTGGGGGTGTCATCCCTCCACCTATCCTGTCTCCGACTGCTCTACCAGTCAGAGGCTGGCTACATCACTTCTTGCCACATTGGTTCACTATCACAATGGACAAGTGGGTCTTGGATGTAGTGAGCAGAGGATTGTCTCTAGATTTCGAGGCTCTCCTGCCCTAGTGTCTCCATGCACCTCAAGAGTCTGTGGTGTCTTAGGATATGCTGTCCACCTTCCCATCACTCAGCTGCTTGCAAACAGAGCAATAGTCCATGTCCCAGACACCCTGGTCAGTCAGGGTATGTGTCCAGGTACTTCCTGCTCCCAAAACAGGCAGAGGGCTAATCCCAACCAGTACATGCCGAAGCACAAGTTCTGGATGATCACTCTGAGCCAGATTATATTGTCCCTGGAGCAAAACATGTGGTTTTGCTCCTGTATCTCCAGGATGCATTCTTCAATGTTCTCATCCACGGGTCCCACCGCTGGTACCTCTTTTTTCTGAGCAGAAGGGGTCCTGTATCAGGCATGCCTTCTGCCTCTCCCTCTACACCCAGGGTCTTCATCAAATGCATGACAGTGGTTGCGGCCCACTTGTGGTGCAAGGGAGTCAGGTGCACCCTACCTGGATGACTGGCTGATAGCTGGTCCATCCAGAGAGGCCATGGAGAGATCTACAGACCTGGCTTACCAGACCTGCCAAGACTTGGGCCTGTTTGTCAACCTGGACAAGTCCAAACTGGTACCGAAGCAGGTGATCAAGTTTATGGGGGCAGAACTAGACTCCCTGCGAGCCAAGGCCCGCTTCCTACTGGACCAAGCATAGGATCTTACCTACTTTGCCCTATCATTTCAGGTTGGGCTCTTGCACCCTGCCCAGGATTTCCTGTGGCTGCTGGGGTGCATAGGATTCTGCACCAGCGTGATCCACTGGGCCTGGTGGTGGATACGCTACCTTCAGTGGGAGCTGGGCCATCAGTGGTCCTAGTGCCTAGATGACTTGGACCAGCTGGTCAAGTAATCCAGCCAATGTGGGACACCATCCAATGGTGGCTTGTCCCGGAACATCTGGAAGAAGAAAATCCCATTTGTCCACCCAGAGTGGACCATCACATTGATGACAGATGTGTCTCTGGTAGAACCAAAAGCAGAAAAACAGCTCCAGCTGTCAAGGAGTGTGCTAGGTCATTGAAACACAAATTGAAACAGCAAAACCAGCACCACTCCAGACTTAAAGTTTAAAGGGCTTTAATTACAAATGTAAAAAAGGCAAATGCCTGCAGCATACCATCCACAGCTAAGCAACAGAACAACCCCGACCAGTTTCGCAACTAGTGCATCATGGGGTGGGGCAGACCATATGGCCCATGGATTCTGGTCACCCAGGGAGTCCCGTCACCCTATAAACCTGTTGGAGCTCTTTGCAGTGCATTTGGCTCTGACAAAATTTGCTCCACTAGTCAGGGATCAGGTCATTCAGGTTCAGAAGGACAAAACCATGACCATGTTTTACCTGAACAAACGGGGCGGCACACACTCCCTTTCTCTGTGTCGGGAGGCACTCCACACCTGGACTGTCGTGCGCAGCCTGGGCACCGATCTCCTGGTGATTCATGTTATGGGGAGAACAGTCTGCTGGTGTACACTCTCAGCTGGGTAGGAGAGACATTGCATGAGTGTTCTCCGAATCAGGAGGTGATGAACCACACATTCTCCCTGTGGGGCTCACCCTCAGTGGACCTATTTGCTTCCTGGGAGAATGCCAAACTGAGCCTGTTTTGTGCCCAGCCTCTACAGTCCAGGACACTGATTGGGGATGCCTTTGTGATGCCCAAGATCTCAGGCCTCACGTATGCCTTTCTTCCTCTCTCCGAACCACAGAGTTCTGGTCAAGGTAAGGAAGGACAAGGCTTGGATGATCCTAATAGCATCTGACTGGCCTCGGCAATTTTGGTACCTGGATCTCCTCAGCCTCAGCAGCAGGTCTCTGTAGAGACTGCCTTCACCCAGACCTGCTGACCAGACTTCAGGGGATGGTTCTGCACCCATACCTTCAGTCCCTGCACTTCATAGCCTGGTTCCTGAGCAGTTGGAATGCCAGACCTTGGGTCTCTCTGAGGATGTCCTCCACATGTTGGAGGCATCCTCAACATGTTGGGGGCCTCCACAAAAGAGTCGACTTGTAGGTGCTATGTCTTTAAATGGAAGAGGTTTTTAATTTGGTGTCAGGGCAAAGTACTTGAGCCCCTTGCCTGCCTCGTGGCTAGCATCCTGGACTACGTCTGGCCTCTTTCCCAACTGGGACTGAGAGTGATGATCCTTAAGGTGCACCTGGCAGCCATGTCTGCTTACCAGGCGCAGGCTGGTATGCCAACGGTGGCCTAGGGGAAGGTGGTCGGGTGCTTTTTCAAGGGCCTCAACCACTTGTCCCCTCCGGTGCATGAACCACCTCCACCATGGGACTTACCGCTGCGCTTTACTAAGCTCATGGGCAAGTCTTTTGAGCCCATGCCCTGTCATGGAAGACTGCCTTCCTGGTGGCAATTATGTCTGCTAGAAGGATTGGTGAGCTCCTGCACTCTTGGTGGACTCTCCCTATCTGGCCTTCCACAAGGACAAATTTGTCATTTGTCCCCAACCCAAAGTTCCTCCCAAAAGTGGTATCAGAGTTTCACTTTAACCAGGTGATTAACTTACTGGTATATTTTACCAGCCCATCTTCAGAGGTTAACCACAAGCTCCATATCCTGGACCTGTAGAGATTGCTCTCCTACTATGTTGAGCATATGGCTGGAGTTTGAGGACAGACTCACCAGCTGTTTGTCACCTACTCTGAAGTCATGCCTGGCAAACCAGCAGCAAATCAGATGTTTGCAAGGTGGATCACATCCTGCATCGACCTCTGCTATAGGTTGACTATTTGGTAGACTCCCGTAGGGATTAGGGCTTATTCCACCAGACATACTGCTACCTCGGTGGCTACTTCCAGTGATGTCTCCATACATTAGATCTGTAGGGCTGCTACCTGGAAGTCAACACACACTTTCCTTTCCCATTAGCACATCGACCTTGAGTTACACTGTGATGCAGGTTTTGGGACCTCTGTTCTCCAGTCTCTTTTTTTCCAACTAGAGGTGCACACCTTGCTTCCTCCTCCTGGAGAACTGCCAGGAGTCTGCCAGAGTGTGGATACATGAGCAATATCCATGCTTCTAGAAGAATAGGTTACTATCTGCAACCGTAGTTCTAGGGAGTGGTATATGATTCACATCCACACAACCCACCCGGCCCCTGGCAAGTGGCACCTGATCCTGCTTCCAGTGTGCAAGATCTGACATCATGGGGCAGATTCAGGGGGTATATCTGCCCAGGTGTTCTGGCCAAAAACATTGTCCTAGTGGAACTGCCAGAGTGTGGATGTGAACCATATACGACTGTCTAGAACTACGTTACAGGTGAGTAACCTATTCTTATAGTGAGGTGAAACCTTCTTTGTCAGAATGTGTATCTACAGTGCCTTTGTAGGTTCACAAAGGCACTGTAGATATGCAAATGAAGTTATAAAGGCCCTCGGCCTAGAACTATACAAATTAGCACGTGCCTCAGTGTCCTCAACTAATTGCTTTTTCCTTGACCTGCTTTTTTTTTTTAAGTTTCCAATACTGAAAAGCTAAAAAATAATTGAAGAAAGACTAGAGAAATCTACAAAAGACAAGTCACTTGCTATAATAGTGAAAGAACTTGGGATTCAACACTGAGTGTTCCCTGAGATTTACGATATAACATGGCCCTAAAAACAAACTGTAAAGTAGTAACTGAAGCTGTCATAGCTGTAATGTAAGCCTTGTGTGTCGTAGGCCATGGGATAGATTGTCCAGTCTCAGATACAATAGGGTGTCAAGTA
This sequence comes from Neoceratodus forsteri, assembly GCA_016271365.2. NCBI lineage: Eukaryota > Metazoa > Chordata > Ceratodontiformes > Ceratodontidae > Neoceratodus > Neoceratodus forsteri. The sequence goes on along the minus strand of CM057452.1, from coordinate 552,116,608 downwards.
ACCATTCTTTATGGGTAGGAGTTGTTTTGTCTAACCACAATCTTAAAATTTGCCTTTTTGCTACATTGGAAATAAGGTCTAACGTGTGGCATTTATGACAAACATATTAGACCGGGCAACATTTCCCACTATGCATTGCTCCTTGAAATTGCTATAACTTACCCATGTATTTCCCTTAGTTGTTGATATATGACTAGCTGCCTGCCTTGCCGGGGGACTGTTGCCTTTACAGTTGTTCCCTTATGAACAGCTGTCTCCAACATGTACACTATTCAAAATGTACTTATCAATGTTGTACATATTGCTTTACGGTTCCATGTTACTACAGCGACATCCCCGACTGCAACAGCCCCCACAGCGATAGACACATGGTGACATCCCCGACACCGATGCAACCTGACGACGACCGGCAACACCATGACAGTGACCGACACTGGTGGACGGATCAATGCACCCCCACCTTTATACATGTAACTCCAAGTCGCACAGACAATGGAGTTAGATACATATCCCCCATCACCGCAAAGTCCATCAGTGTGAAACACCTATCGCCACAATGTCCATCGCTGTGCTGATGGTATACGTTACTCTACTGCTTGTATATAGTGCTTACCTTTCTTCTTAACTTTAAGTTTACCTCTTGCCATTTACCTGTTCAACTTATGTAGTTTTGTTGCATTTCTTTCTCCCTTGTACCCTACCCCCCAGGATGCATCTGGAAACGAGCTGTTATTTCAGCTCAGTATGTCTTTCCTGGTAAAACTTTTGAAATAAATATAAATAAATAAATGCAAATGTCTGGTGTGGAGAGCTCACTCGTGCTTAGAAGTGGGTTCAGCCTGCACTTGATGTCTTTTCAGAAGGCCGCTTTTTGAGGGCATTCCTAGGATGTGAGCAGTTGTAGCACTGGGCAGAGGAAATGGTGCCCATTTTGTACAGTTTCTCTGGGGTGTACAATAGGTTACAAAGGATCTGAATTGCCGTATTTTAGGGTTATTGTGTCATATAGCCTGCCTAGAATATTGCCAAAACTTATTCCAGTCCCGGGTTGTCATGGCTGTTCTTATGGCTCTACTCCACCAGTCCATTGTTTCAGTAGTTGTTCCATGTACTGTACTTTGGATAATAGAGCATTGTACCATTGGAATGTTGTGCTTAGGCATTATAATTCCTCTTCCCAGGTGGAGTTGTTGTGGCTTGAAATATTTTTTTCCAGTGAGACGATGCTGACTCTGCATTGCTCTATATGCGTTAAATGGTTTCAGGCCATGGTCCAGTTGAAGTTGCCTGAAGGGTTTGTAAGACTTCCCTTGGATGATGTCACATTCTGAGGATCCTGATGCTCCTCCAGTTGTAGAGGATCAGTCTATTTCCACTTATTTAGATGTTACCATTGTCCCAAAATGGCTGGTCAATGGAATGTTTAAGCGAGGCACTGGTTAGTCTCAGCATCTTGGTAAGGAAGGTGTGGATGCACCCCAGGAGTGTCTGCTTAACGGATGGTGGAATGGGCCCACGTAGGATTGCTGCGAGTTCTAATTCCAATATTAATGCATAGTCACCTTTCTGTGTCTAGTCAATCCAGTTGATAGGTGACCTGTGTGGTTTCTTCCAAGAGGGAGTACCAGTAGGATGCATAGGTGAGCTCGGTCGCTCAATAGTGTAGGGTGAGATCTGGGATGTTAAGATTCACATTCATAGGTAATTGTACCAAGTGGTGTAGCTAAGAACACTTGGGATTTTCTGCACCCAGATAAAATCTAAGATTAGGTTTTGCATGGATTTAAGCCATGTTGCTGGGACTGGCCTGCTGTAATTTACTACTGGCACTCACTGTCACTGGCATCATTACTGATCCAGAGGGGTTGAGAGAGGGGAAAATCTGACCAAGATCACCCTCCCCCACACCACATTTCAGAACATACCACTTACTGTAAGCTCCAGGGCACCGAAAGAGCTGCTCCTTCCTGGTTGGTGACACCAGTCGATCAGCAGTCAGGGTTGCTGAAGCTGTGCCTCTTCTGATGGAATGCACCAATTGGGTGCTGCCTGCACATCAGCCAAGGACAGGCGAGGGGAATTTAAACTGCACTCTTGCCTGCTTCTCTCAACTGGCCTGCTGTAACTTACTAGTGGCACTTAACTGCCACTGGCATCACCACTGATCTGGAAGGGTTGAGAGGGGGTAATTCTGACCAAGATCGCCCTTCCTCTGCACCACATCTCAGAGCCGGACTGCTGACTGTAAGGTCCAGGACACCGAAAGTGCTGCTCCTTCCTAGTTGGTGATGCCAGCCTATTAGTGACCAGGGTTGCTGAAGCCGAGCCTCTGCTGGGAGAACGCACCAATCAGGTGCTGCCTGCATGTCAGCCTGGGACAGGCAACTACCTATTAAATTTCAATCTACCAAGCGGCCCTTCACGCTGGCCCTCTACATAAAGGACATCATAGGAGTCTGCCAGGAGTCAGCCAGTGAGACAACCAGCAGCCAGGAACTCTGCCTGTCTCATCCCAGGTAAAACTGCATATGCACATTTAACTGCATTGTTTTTGGGAGAATTGTTCAAGGAGCTAATGGCTACTTGGCTGTAGCTGTACTCTATCTGGGTGTGTACTGCAGGTTAATAGAGCAGTCTGCCTCAACTACAGTAATATTTATTGCTCATGTAAAGTTTAGTTTCTTATCTGTGTCTGCCATAGCTAGTGTAGCTTTAATTTCAGGGTTGTTTTGGGCTTTAGCTAAACTGTACAACTTCTCCCTATCTGGGTGAGCACTACAAGGTAGTTTATACTCCTGTTTTCTGTGCTGTAGCTGTGCCTTACAGCTACACCGTATCTGAGTGAGCAGGATGGATTAAATTAGTCATCTGTTTAGTACAGATCTTTTTGGGGATGGGTTCAGAGGGGAGGCAGTCAGTTGTGGCGGCTGTGGGGTGCTCTTCTCAGAGATATGCTCTGGAGGAAGGGCAGTGCCCCATCTGCAGGAGTTAGCAGAGCTCCATGCTCAGCTGGTGGCAGCAAGGGTAGAAAGACCTCAGCTGCATCATCAGCTTAACAGGAGCCCACTACCCCAGAGACCCACTGGTCCAGGGGGATGGAGAGTTGGGGGGGGGGCCTTAGAGGAAGAAGGGATAGACATAAGGAGGTTGTCCAGACCAGCAGCATCCAGACAGCGGATCCCTTCACACCACTAGAGGAGGTTCTCACTTGACTCTGCTGGGGGGAACTCTGGGTCAGTCGATGGGAAAGGGCAGGGCGCTGTGATGGCTCCCAACAAGAGCAAATCTGCCAGGAAAGTCTTAGTGATTGGGGACTGAATGATTAGTGGGTAGAGAGGGTGGTGGAGGGGGATTGTATGGGAGAGGAATAGTCCAGTATCTTCCTGGGGCATTACCCATCTGGGATTTAAACAGGATAGGGAGGATGCTGAAGAAAGAGCGGGGGGAACTGGGTGTGCTGGTACACCTGGCTGCCAATGATCTGGTGAATGAGTTGGTGGAGATGGTGAACCAGAACTTCTGAAGACTGGGGGACAGATTGGCAGATCACTCAGACTTCCTGGCCTTTTCCAACCCCCCGTATGGGACAGGGAGGGGAAGCAGGATAGGGTAAGTAGTGATGAAATACAGGAGCTTAATGGATGGCTTAAGGGATGGTGTCAGGAAAAAGGGTACCACTTTGTGGGGGACTGGGGAGACTTTTGGAACAGGAGATTCTTCAAGGGTGACGGACTTCACCTGATAAGAGAGGGGGCTTGTGCTCTGAGATAGAAGTTTGACATGTATATCAGATGTTTAAACTGACTAGAAGGGAGACTGGGTCTAGGTGAACCATGGTGGCTGGTGAGAAGAAGTTGATCCTAGCTAGTACTCCCCAACATCTGGGGGCTTGTAGCAGCAAAGCATGTACAAAGAGAGCTGTGGTGCATTTGGGACTGGGGGAAGGGACAGTAGAGAGGGGATATGCAAAGGGTGCAAACACCAACAAGGTGATGAGAAGACAAGGAAAGCACAAGGATAACAGCAAAGTAGGATCAGGGGTTAGATGAAAGGGGGTATGCCTTAATGCCAGAAGCCTATATAACAAAATCAGCGAGCTCCAGGCGCTGATGGCAGACACTGAGATGGACCTTACGGCCATCACGGAAACATCAGCTTCGGAAAAATAAAGTCTGAAAACTGACGGTCGCTGCATATTCAGTGTTCAGGAGAGACAGAGGAACAGGTAGAGGGGGAGGAATTGCCCTTTTTGCCAAGGAGGGCATCAAGGTGGCAGAAGATGGGTGCATCAGAGGTACTAATGCGCTTGGGAGTGATCTATAGACCGCCAGGTCAAGGGAAGGAACAGGACAGAGAGCTCAGGGAAGAACTAGAAAGAGGGTTAGTAAAGGGGGAAGTAGTGGTGGTGGGTGATCTGAACCTGCCGGGCATCAATTGGGATGTTCCAGTGGCTGGGAGTGTCAGAAGTCAGGCCTTGCTGGACACCTTCCAAGACAGTCTACCAGTACAGCTAGTTAAGGAACTCACCAGGCAGACTGCAATTCTCGATGTGGTGCTCACCAACTCAGAGGTGGTAGGAGCTATGAGAGTAGGGGAGCCACTGGGGAACAGCGACTATTACTCCATTTGGTTTGAACTGGTTCTTGAGTCCGGCAAACCACAATCAAGAGCTGAAGTCTTTGATTTTAGAAGGGTGGACTTTGATAGGCTGAGGGAGCTTGTCAGGGATAAGTTAGATGGGGTAGATAACATGGGGGGTGGAAGAGAGATGGAGGGCAATTAAGGGGCCATTCTCAAGGCATCTAAGTTATACATGAGAACAATAACCAGAAAGAATGGTTAAAATCATGGTTCTTGGCAAGGGTCAAGGAAGTGGTAAGGGCCAAGAAGAAGGCATTCTAGAAATACAAAGGAGAAGTCACGTGATGCAAGCTGCCTGAAGGCTGTGCATACCCTGGGCTCCTACCACCCATTCGCTACATCGATTTTAAATCGACTCTGGCCTCCTAAATCAGCAAATAACAGCAATCGGAGTACTCTCAATCTCTGCCTTTGTTTTCATCTGTTTCTTCCAGCATCGACAGCTTCACTGCGCGATGGAGGCAGAGATGAAGAGGCCGTGATGCGGCACACTCCACCCAACATGCCAGAAAAGCTTCCCAAGAAAGCGAGGGACCAGGCCTCTGGCAACTCGAGCAAATCGGGCGGCACTGCTCCCTCTGTAGTCCCTCTGTCCGAGGAAAGATTTCTCCAGGAGGTATCACCTCTTCGTGAAGTGCTGGAAAGCATCACTTCTGAGCTAAAATCTATTAAAGGTGATCTTACCTCCCTTAAAAGCAGAATGATCGACTCAGAAGCCAGAATTACATCTCAAGAAAGATGGAGGGACACAACGGAGCCAGAAATTACTTTATTGAAGAAGCAAGTCCAGAAGCTCCAGCTCAAAACGGAGGATTTGGAAGGGCGTAGTAAGAGGAACAACCTCCTGATTATTGGGCTGCCAGAATCGGAAGAAGGTTCAGATGCCATTGCCTTTCTCCAAAAACTCCTGCATAAAATCGTAGAGGCCTCACCCTGAACCCCAATACTACATTGAAGGGCCCATCGATCCCTGAGGCCAAGGCGCCCAACCGGACTCTCCTCCTCCGCCGATCATCATTAAATTCCTAAGTTTTATTGAGAAACAGCATGTCCTCACTAAAGCTCGAGAGCTACAATCAATAACTTGGGGAACATCTAAGATAAGAGTCGCTCAAGACCTCCCGATTGAGACCAGGCAGAAAAGAACCGCCTTCCATCCTATTGTGCAGAAGCTAATCGCGGCAGGTAACCGTTTCAGGATGCTCTATCCAGCCAGTCTGAAAGTCATGATTGAAGGCTCAGCATTCACCTACGAGTCCCCCGACCAAGCCATCAAAGACTTAACTTCCAGGCTTCCCAACCTGTTCAAGGAGAGATGAACTAAGCTCTATGGGATCAGTTGTTATAGTGGCTGTGTTTCTTCCTCCCATTATGTTTAGAATTGCATAATATTTACCTGTTTGTTTTGGTGGGATGGAGTTGGGCTTGCGTGTGGGAGGAGAGGTAGAAGCTCTTAAATTCTGACCCTGGTAGGCGCGATCCTCTCGATTTCCCCAGCATGGTCCTGGAACCTTTGGGATGTTTTTTTTTTTTTTGTTCCGGCCGGCCGGATTGGCCGCGGACCGACTTTGGTCCCGTAACATATCATGTCCCCCAGGGCCTCACGAAGGCGATGGAATGCTTAGTTGTTCAGCGGTGGACGGGCAGATACCCCTGCTTCTCTCCCAGACCGTAACCAGTCTTGTTACTGCAGCAGAATTATGCAGATCACGGTAAGTGACTAGCTAGTACAACTAGTTGGCGTGTGATATATGCACCATGTATGAGCCGATTGTAGCCCTTAACCCTGTTTGTCTAGCAGTTTGCTTTCTTTTTCTTTTTGATCACAGCAGGCGTGGCTGCCATACTACCATTGTAAAGATGGGATGGTGGGGTGCCCAGGGATAGAAGCTCATAGGAAGCTGCCTCATGAGCTAATAAAGGGGTTATGGTGACCCTCAGGTAAATAACAGGGGATTCAGCTTTATACTTTGTTGGCTGTTTCATCCAAACAGATCATTCTTTTACCCCTGTAATAATATCATATTTGGCCGTTACTGGCTCATGAAACTCCTGGGTCTCTCCATTGGGGTTCTGGTTTCAGGTTCCTGTTGTTGGCTCTCACGTGGTTTGTATGCCCAAACCTGGAACCATTCTGTACATAGTTGGTTGGGGTTTTTTTTTTGTATGGGGGAAGGGGTTGCCTCTGGCCTCAGGACATAATCTCTCAATGGTTCTTCAATGTTATCTGCTTTTCCTGGACAGTTTCTACACATCAGAGGTTTGAATATTTTTCCTTATATAGTTCAGGCTGGTTTACAGTGGGTTTTAGAGTGTGCTATCCTTATCTCTTAATTCGAAGGTATAATGATACATGCTTTCTTAATTTAAAGGTTCAGAAATGGCCATGATGTCGATTAAAACAGCTTGGAATGTAAGGGGGCTCAGAGATAGAGCCAAAAGGATTCAGGGCTTTAATCACTGCAGTTTACTCAGGATTGATATACTTATGCTTCAGGAAACCCATCTGGTTAATAATGAAAAAATCTGGTTACTTAGATCTGGTTTTTCTCAAGTCTTCTCAGCAAGTGGTTCTGGGGCTAGTAAAGGAGTGGCTATCCTAATTAAGAACCATGTCTCTTTTCTGGCAGAAGAAGAATTAGCAGACCCAGAGGGCAGATTTATACTGGTCGGAGGCTGTCTCAACAACTGTAATGTTGTACTCGGCTCTGTTTACGGGCCAGTAGGAGGGAGTCCTGAGTTTTTTATGACCCTAGCGGATAAAATTGGCACTCTTCTACCCTCACAATTAATTTTAGGAGGGGACTGGAATGTCCCACCTAGTCAAACCCTTGACAGAGCCCATGAACCAATGAGGCCAACAACTCCAGTTCAAAAAGCCCTATTGGACTTCATGCAGCTTTTGGGCCTTTGTGACCCTTGGCGTCTCACTAACCCCTTACTCCAGTCTTTTTCTTTCTTCTCCCAGGTGCATAACTCATGGTCTAGAATAGACTACATTTTGACCAGTAAGTCACTCCTTCCTGGTCTCCTCCAGTCGGGTATCGAACCGACAGTGCTGTCAGATCATGCTACAGTTTGGGTCAGGGTCTCACCGGACCCCAACTTTCAACGGGATACTATCTGGAAACTAAACACTCAACTTCTCAAGGACGACCAGACGGTCTCCCACATTAAAGAACTCATCTCTAAATTTCTAGATCTTAATAAGAATTCTACCCGAGGAGGACTCAATCTGGTGTTCCCTGAAGTGCTACCTCAGAGGGAGTTAATCAAATTGGCCTCCTTGAGGAAAAAAAGTAGGCTGGCACAAGCTGCTTTGTTGTTGGCCAAAATTAAAGAGATGGAAAGCTCATACTCCCCCTTAGGCTCGCACGAATCCCTACTAAAATTAAAGAACGATTACGCGGACTTACTTAAAGAAAAGGCTGAATATGCTATTTTAAAAACTCAATCCAAATATGTCGATCAAGGTGAAAAGGCCGGTAGGTTATTGGCCCTAAGACTGCGCAAAACAGAGAGCTCGAGACTAATCCCAATGCTGCTAACCCTGGAGGGACTAGTTAAAACTACTCCCAGAGAAATTACCCAGATTTTTGAGGAATTCTATAAAAAACTTTACAGTAGGCACCCCTCTCCAGCATCCCCTTTGGACATAGCAACTTACCTAGAAGATCTTGAACTTCCTCACCTCCTTCCACACCATAAAAATACACTCGCCTCTTCTATCACCTTGCTTGAGGTCGAGGAAGCCATCGCTTCCCTAGCTCCTGACAAAGCACCGGGCCCGGATGGCTACCCTTCTAATTTTTACAAAACCTTTAGTAAGGAACTAGCCCCCCTTCTCCTTAAGCTCTATGATTATATGTTTGAAGCTGACACCATTGATCCTACATTACTGGAAGCCACGATTGTGTTAATCCTTAAGCCAGATAAACCACCCAAAGACCCTGCAAGTTATCGCCCCGTCTCTCTCCTAAATTGTGACATGAAGATTCTATCCAAGATCTTAGCCAGAGGATTAAAAAGATTTGGACCCACCTTCTGAGCCCAGAGCAGGTAGGGTTTGTGCAAGCTCGTTCCCCTGCTGACCACCTTAGGACCCTTTCTCATATCTCACATGCAGCCCAATCATCACATACTCCAATGGCTCTAATTTCTTTAGACGCTGAAAAAGCGTTTGATAGAGTTAATTGGGACTTTCTATGGGCAACGCTCGCTAGGATGGATTTCCCAATTTTGTTTATTAGGTGGATCCAGGTTATATACAAATCCCCCTCGGCTAAGATCTATTGTAACGGGGTCTTCTCTTCAATTTTCCACCTCTTTACTGGTACCAGGCAAGGCTGTCCCCTCTTCCCCTTCTTGTTTAATCTGTATTTAGAGCCTCTCCTTCTCAATATCAAACGTTTCCCATATATCCTGGGCTGCCCGGTGCTGCAACAAGAGTTGGTCCTTTCTGTTTATGCGGATGACATCCTACTCAATGTGGCCCATCCTGAAAAGTCATTAACGCACGCCCTCCTGGTGATTATGCAATACGGCCGCCTCTCCTATTACAAATTGAATCTAGCAAAATCAGAAGTGTTCCCTTTGAACTCTTTCACACATAAACATTGCTTTACTAGATTTGGTATGAGATGGTCTCCTAAATCGATTAAGTATCTGGGCATACATTTCACCTCTGATCCAACTTTACTTAAGAAGCTTAATCTGGATGACCTTAAGTCTAACATTCAGTTAGATCTACAAAGATGGTCCAAACTCCCCATTTCCCTTTGGGGCAGGATCAACATTATTAAGATGAACGTCCTACCCCGTATTTTTTACCTCCTCAGCTTATTGGGCCCCTGGCCACCCCTTTCATACCTACAATGATTCCACTCCATCTTTTCTCAGTTTATCTGGCAAAACAAAACTACCAGACACTCTTTCTCTAAACTATGCCTTCCCAAAGATAAGGGAGGACTTCGTCTCCCTAACCTACTATTTTACCACTGGGCAGCCCACCTCTCCAAATTGGGCAGATGGCTCCCAAATAGGGCCGAAGGACCCCTCCCGATCTGGCTCCAGATTGAAAGACGGATACTCCAGGAGGCCAATCTCTGCTCTCCGACTATATTTTTTATTCCCAGGTCAGCACTCCCATCCTCATTCTTGAATCCAACCATCATCACCTCTCTCAAAATTCTCTCTCAGTGCCTTCACTATCTCAAAATCCCCCCCCCCCAAAAGAGACATGGCACAATCCCTCATCCTGAACCCCAACATTCGGTTAGGAGACTCGATGATTACCCCAGATTGGCTTCCTCAAATCTGAGAAGCTCTGGTTGAGAACCTATATTCTCAAGACTCTCTTCTTCCTTCTCCGGATATTTTGGCCAAGTTTGGCCTCCCTAATAATAAGATTTTCAAGATATACCAGCTGAGACATCTCATTACCGCTAATTTTGGTTCCGAATTCCGTTGCTCACAGGTCAGTCCCTTCCTCTTCCAAGTGCAAGACTTAGCCCCCAAACCCTATTGCATCTCATCTATATACTCCTACCTGCTGGGTCTTAAATATCCGGGCTCCCTCTCAGGCTCCTGTGTCTGGACCTCCCTCTTACGGATACATTCCCTAATTGGCATGGATTTGGAAGGTTTACACAGATACCACACTCAAGATAGGTTCAGACTTACTCAATACACATACTAAACAACATGTACTATACTCCGGTTAAACTGGCTCGATTAGGAACTACCTCTTCCTCTATGTTCCAGATGTCTACAATCAGAAGGAACCTGCTCCACATTTTTGGCAATGTGCAAAAGTGGCCTCTTGTATGTTCTATTCAGTCTGGATCTCTCTTGGGTCTGGACAGTTTCTTCACTGCTGAAATATGCATCCTGGGTATTTATTCTAAAATTCGAGAACCAGGAGCGCAGATTCCACATCTGATAATTTCTATGGTGGTCAAAAAGACTGGTGCTCAAGCATTGGACGGACCAATTAACCATAACATATACCGAATGGTTGAAAGATTTATCAACCTGTTTTAACATGGAGACTCGTTGCTAGTTCCCACAACCGTATGGATCTGTCTCACAAAAATGGGACAAACTGTACACATTGTACTTGCACCGTGACCTGTTGGTTCTATCTCTGAGGCTCTTCCCTATTGACTTTACTATTAATCCTATTGTCTTATGGCATTATGATTATATCACATTATAAATTAAATAAGCACACTCGGGGAGGGTCAGGGTTGGGGGAAGGGGTGAGTATTAGTTACAGGGATTTCTTTTCTCCTATTTTATGTCCCATTTACTGTTTTGATGTATAGAGGAGTTGTTACTCAACCCTATGTATAGCCTGATGTAAACCTGTGACTTGTTGTAACTTTAAAATTAATAAAGTTAAATTAAAAAAAAAGAAATACAAAGAAAAGCAGGGGAAGGAAGAATGGGGAGAGTATGTATTGAAAAATAGGGAGGGAAAAGCAGAAACAGAGCTGTGTACCATGGAGGGGGTCAAGAGCAGAGAAAAATAATTCTTCAGCTATATTAGGGAGAAAAGGACGACAGGAGGGGGGAAGTATAAGGCTAATTGAGGAGGGCAGGGTGATAGAGAAGTGTGACAGTGTTGGATAAGACCTGGTCCAATTTGTTATGTGGAGAAAGTTAAAAGTAAAGATCTATTTTGTCCTCTCCTGTTCTGTCACTTGTCTGTCTCTTGCCTGTCTGATTGCGCAATCAAATATTCCTTGTGGCAGCTAAGAATTGGCCACTCTGACGGTCCCACAATTTCCCTCTGTTTTCTGTTTTATCCTACACTTGCTCATTCTATTATTTCTTTCTTCCTTTGTTCTCTGTGGTTAAAAATTATTTACAAATCTGTATGTGAAACTGGGATCTCTTGTTTTGGAAATGTATATAATTATACTGTTGAAATGAATGCAGAAAGCTATTTGGGTTTCTTATAATAATGGCAATCTGTAATGCAAGTGTTAACCTTGAGCTGTATTTTGACCTCCACAAGCTTGTTTACAGAATTATTAACAGGAGACTAGCCCTGGGACAGAATGTCTTAATTGATTGCACCTGTTAAGAAGACTTAGATAAGCTACACAGGATGGGGGGATTTCATTTTTAAACTATAAGCGAGTACTAAGGACAAAAAGTCTAATCAGCTCTGATCAACCTGTGAAACTAATATACTCTTCAAACTGGTCACGGTCAGGTCAATGAATAAAAGCCTTGTTGCATTTTGTGAAAAACAGGAGATAAAAACTTACAAGAACAGGATGCAGAGGTTAAACTGCAAGGCAAAGACATCTTATAAAAAGAGAGCAATGTTTTGTTTTGGTAACGAGAGAGAGAGAGAGATTTACATTGAAAAGATGCTCTCAGATGAAGGGCTCTTTTTTGTACTGCCTTTGTAAGCAGCTATCCTGTACAACTTTATTTTTCAATTTATTGTTACAATAACAACAAAATGCTATTTGCAAATTTTACAACTTCTCCTGGGTTGGCTATGCTTCCTGACCTATGCCTCTATGACAAGGAGGACGGGCAAAAGGCCGTGGTCCTTGATGATTATTTTTGCTCAGTTTTCAATAGGGAAGACAGCAGGTCCTTGCAAGAGAGTGGCATCAAAGTGTCCTCTATGGGGGTCCTGGAGATGAGGTAGCCAATATTTACTAGCAGAAGGGTCCTAAAAGGACTGGCAGTCCTAAAGATAGATAAGACCCTAGGACCAGATGGATGGCATCCTAAGATACTTAGGAATTAGCAGCGAACTGACTGAACCCCTGGTAGGTCTGTTCAACAGTTCACTTAGGACGGGGTAGTTCTGAAGGATTGGAGGGTGGCAGATGTAGATCTTCCTTGTCAGTTTCACCACTCATTTACTGGTCAGTGTAACCGTAGATGTCTTGCTTTATTAAACTTTTTACCATTTTTTGGAGAGGCGGCACCATGGCGCTGCCTAGCGTTGACGCACTGCATGGTGCACGTAAGGTGGCCGCACACCAGCAGACTCCTCCATCCCAGTTCTGTGTCTCCGCTGTCGAGGCTGCACCTGCTACGAGCTGCTCTTCATTTTATCTGCATCATCGCTCAATATTTGAGTTTTGATGCTGCTGTTTTCTCTTTGCTCTCGTTCTCCATCCCGACGCCATTAAAAGCTGGTAAATCTATTCCTTGTCTTTTCTAACGCGCCGATCTTTTATTGTATTTCAGTTATTTTTGCATCATGTCCAGTCCAGGAGCTAAGTGCAAGTCAAAGCGGGCTGGCCTCCATGCATCGGTGCTCCTGTGGCTGACATTTTCCGCTATGGACTGTTTGTCTGGTGCCTGGGACCTAACCATGACATGGATAGATGTGACGCCTGTTTCCTCCATGGACCGTTGCATTCTGGAAATCCGTGCATTCAAAGTAGGCAGGGCCCCGCTGACTTTCGGAGGACGACATCGCTCTCGGGCCTCCCAGGCCAGGTCTTTAGACCCTTCCTCTTGGTCCCCTCCCGGGCCTATACAGTCCAGTGAGGAGGAGGCCTCCTCATCTTCTAGCCTTGCCGAGGAGGAGGCCTCTTTCGCAGTGTCAGAGGAGCGGCACGGCTCCTCCCAAGGTTGCGTCATTGACACCGCCTCAGCAGCCACCTCTTCCAAGGTGCAGGCTCCCCCAATGTCATGGCCCACGGTTGCTGGATCTGGCACTGGTGGACCCTCAACACTGCCTTCTGGCCATTTCGGATCCTGGTGCGTTCGCTGCTGGTATCGAGATGGTGCTGCATGTGGTGCGGTTCGGGCCTTGGTGATGTTTTGGTTCCGTGCCATGGGTGGCGCCGGTGACTCTGCCGACTCCATGGGGGTTGGCACTGGTTCCAGGGCTATGGGTGACGCAGTGGCCTATCCGGCACCGCCAGTGGTGCCACGTCCCAGGACGGTGCCATTCGCATTGCAGTCTCTAGAGAAACTCTAGGGGCAACAGACTTCTAGGAAAACGTAAACTGAACTTACAAGCTCAAATGGGCAGAATGGGTGGGCCATAGGCCCTTATCTGCCGACACTGTCTATGTATCTATGTAACTCCGGGTGGCCAGTATTGAGGTCCTTCTGGTCGACTCCTCTTCGAGGGGCGACTCAGATTTGGATCCAGACTGGCTGCCCAATTGGAGGGTGACAGATGAAGTTCCACTCCTTGGGGGAACAAGGAACAAACAGGGAACTACAAACCTGTCAGTCTTACCTCTATTGTAGGAAAGCTGATGGAGTCACTGGTCAAAGAGGACCTTGTGGGCTTCTTGGAGAGCAGTGGGCTCCAAGATAGTAAACAGCATGGATTCATGGTAGGGAGGTCAGCTACCCTGATAGTTTTCTTTGACTGGGTTACAAAGGAATTCAATAGGGGCCATGCTGTGGATTTGCTGTACTTCTGCTTCAGCAAGACTTTTGACTAAGTACATCACAGACAGCTGCTGAAGAAGATGGAGGATCTGGGTGTGGCTAAAGTCATAGCAAACTGGGTGGATAAGTAGTTAAAGGGAGGCAGCAGATGGTTGTGGTCAACAGGGTTAAACCAGAAGAGAAGGCGGTTATGCGTGGATTCCACAAGGATCTGTCCTGGGTCTGGTCCTCTTCCACATGTTCGCCAGTGACATTGGTGAGGGAATCTAGGCAGGTTGTGTCTCTTTGCAGATGACACAAAGCTCTATGGAAGGGCGGATAGTGATGAGGGTTATAAGGACATGCAGAGACTTACAAAAACTAGAAGGGGGTCAAGAGTTTGCTAGTTGAGATTCAATGCCAGAAAGTGCAACAAGAACCCCAGGATGAAGTACTGGATGAGAGATGAGATTTGGCACTGCAGCTGAGGAATGGGACCTTGAGTTATCATCAGCAACTCCTAAAGCAATTGAGTCAGTGCAACAAGGTTTATAGCAAGGCTAGTAGAATGCTGGGATGTATCGGGAGGGTATTGACAGCAGAAAAAAAGGTGTGATACTTCCTGTATAGATCCCTGGTGAGGCCACACCTGGAGTACTGTGTCTAGTTCTGGAGTCTATCCTCAGGAGGGATAGGGTTAGCCTCAAGACGATGCAGTGCAGGGAACAAAAAGTGATACAGGAGATAGCAGGGCAGATCCTATGAGGATGCCTCAAGGCACTGAATGTGTATTCATTGGAGACCAGCAGGAAGAGGGAGATGTGATAGAGACCTTCAAGTTCCTCAAAGTAATTAACAAAGTGAACTGAGGGTAACTTGAATACTAACACGCGGGTCACGTGAACATGCATGGAAACTAACAGTAGGAAGGTTCAGGAGGGACATGAGGAAATACTGTTTTATAGAAAGGGTGGTGGAGCCATGGAACAGTCTACCAGCTCACGTGGTGGGTGCAAAAACAGTTAGGGGTTTCAAGCAGGGTTGGGACAGAATGGGGGGGTGCAGAGGGCTAGGACCCTGGAGGAATAGTAGGTTCCAGGGCTTATAGGGATCTTGGGCAGACTGGATGGACCACTGGTCTTTCTCTGCTATCGTTGTCTGTTTCTTTGTGTTCTAAAGCCTAAAGCATGGTGAGCTGGAAGAGAATTTATAGCAGAATGTTAATTTACATAGTTGAGAGCCTATGATCCATTGACGGTGGCAGCTTGTGCCAACTTTCAAAGTCTGTCCTTAGCGCGAGGGCTTTAAGGTCATTTGTCACCTTTTCTGGTCCAGTGGTGGAGCAGTTATACTTCTGCTGCCCGTGCTGGAGACCCAGGTTCAGGAACGGACTAGGGATGCTCAGTGGGTCGGCTGGGTGAGGAGGATTGAGTGCCTGATGGCAACTCTCCTTTCTCAGGGAGGGGGGACACCAGGTCCCATTGCTAAGACTCCCACCTGGTGAATGCCAGGTGGGAGTGCACATAGGGCAGGGATGTAACGTGATGTGTACAGGGTGGAGGCAGTTTGTTTTCCTCTTTGTTCCTCAGTGCTGTGAGAGGGTCCTGGGGAAGGGAAGTTAATTAATGTTGTATTGTTTATGGATTTTTGTTTTTGCTGTGAGTAAAGAATAGTTGTGTGGGTTTTGTTATTTTAGGGTTGTTTATGTATGAGGTAGTTGAGGTTTTACTGAAGTGTCTGGTATTTAGTTTTGTTTCCTGCTGTGATATGTGCTGGCAAGTCTCCCTGTCGTGATTATTTGCCTCCGATCTCGGCGTCTCCTCCCTTTTTCTCCCTCCTCTCCCATTTTCCATCTACCAGCTGTCAGGCACTTGGTATTGTATGTAGGAGGGTTTGGGGTGGATTTGGCGGGGGTCATGGACATTGGAGGGCATATGAACGGACTTCTCATATAGGGCTTATCAGGTCCAGAAGATGCCCTGGGGCCAAATGGAGCCTGGAACGTAGTGTTCCATGTCTAGTCCCCATACCCAAGGGCACCACCTCTTTGGATAGGCAAGTAGCTGGGACAGCTCCGGATCCCTGTCCAACTCGAGCAGTGTTGTGCAATGCCAGATCTGTTAAAAACAAGTCTGCTATTATTGCTGACTTTGTTGGAACGGCTGATCTGGCTTGCATCACCGAGACCTGGCTGGATCATAATGCTGGTCCCATTTTAGAGGCAGCAGTTCCAGCCGGGTACTCGGTGAATCACCGCCCGAGATTGACTGCATGGGGCGGGGGTTGCAGTCTGTTTCAAGACCAGATTGGAGCTTACGAGTGTACCAGTTGAGGAGGCTGAATCCTTTGAGTGTACCGTAGTAGCCGGTGTGGGTTGCAGGATAGCTCTCATCTGCCATCCACCAGGGGATGAGGGATGATTCCTGCAGGAAGTAGCAGACTTCATCACCGATATGGCATTGGAGTCACCCAAATTGATGGTTCTGGGCTACTTCAATGGTTGGGTTGATGACGAACTCTCGGCTTTTGGTCAGCACTTCCTCCAGCTGATGATATCGCTGGGCTTCACTCAGATTGTTTCTTCGGCTACTCATAATCACGGTCACTTCCTGGATCTGGTCTTTCTCCTGGGGTTTGAGGCCTCTGATTTGGTAGTGGAACCAGTCAGTTGGTCTGATCACTACACCGCAGGCTTCAATTTTTCTGCCCCCTTTCACAGGTCTGCCCCTGTGGAGATGGTTCGATACCGCCCTTTGCAGGATGTGTGCCCTGAAGACCTGATGGTGACTTTGAACCTCTGAGTTTCTGGTTGCTAGAAATAATCCTGAGTCGTTGGTTCTGACTTATAATCAGGCCATTTCCTCGGCTCTTGATTCGCTTGCTCCTGTCCGTGTTCGTCCCCCCTCTCTCTCTGCCCTCGGGCCCCTCGGTTTGATGGGTCCATGAGGGAGTTGCGACGTGTGGGATGATGGTTAGAGCGTCAATGGTGGAAATCTGCCTTAGAAGTCGACCGCCTTAGTTTGGAGGGGCATTATTCACTCTACCAATCAGAGATCTCCCTTAAGAAGGCAGTATTCTTGTCCAGGGAGATCACTGTTGCTCAGAATCGACCGGCTCAGCTTTTCAGAACTGTGGACAGGCTGTGCAACCCAGCCTGTCTCCAGCTCCGTCGAGCCTTTTCACAAGAGAAGTGTGATGAGATCGCTCAATTCTTTGCGAATAAGGGGGCCGACATGAGATCAGAGATCCGGCAGACATACTCTATGGGGGATGCTGTTGGTCGGCGTTCGATCATGATACCTCAGGCCTCCTGGAGTTTCTTTGTCCAGCCGAAGTTCGAGGATGTTATGAGGATTGTCCAGGGGATGCGCCCTATGTGCTGTAGTTTAGATCCGGGCCCAACCTCCCTGATTTTGGGTTATGTTGAGATCGTGGGCCCACCTCTGGCTCAAATAATCTGGTGCTCCTTAGAATTGGATGAATTTCCTAGCTCCTTGAAGGAAGCGGTGGTAACCCCCCGTTGAAGAAAGCTTTGTTGGACCCAGATGTTTTCACCAACTACAGACCTATCTCTAACCTTCCCTTTATAGGGAAGGTTATTGAGAAGGTAGTGGCAATCCAGCTGGAGGACCATTTGACCATCCATAATATCTACGAACCGCTCCAGTCTGGTTTTCGTAAGAGGCATAGTACTGAGACTGCTCTGGTTTGGGTGCTCAATGATCACTTGATCGCGAGAGATCAGAGAAACCATTCTATCTTGGTTCTCCTTAATCTTTCTTCAGCTTTTGACACTGTAGACCATGGGGTTTTGCTTGAGCACCTGAGGACCATCTGCGGACTGGCTGGTACAGTGCTCAGATGGTTTACTTCTTTTTTATCTGGGAGAACACAGACAGTTGTGTCAGGGAATTTTTCCTCTGACCCTTTCTCTCTGCAGTGTGGGATTCCCCAGGGCTCGATGCTCTCCCCCATGTTGTTTGCAGTGTATATGCTGCCCCTCGGAGACATTGTAAGATGATATGGGCTGAGGTTTCACTGCTATGCTGATGATACCTAGCTCTGCTTGTCTTTTGCACCCGACCAGGATAGTGCTGTCTAGGTATTTAACAGCTGCCTCGCTGAAATCCATGATTGGATGAATTCGAGCTGGTTAAGGTTGAACACTGGTAAAACTGAGGTTATGGTTGTGGACCTGGGTCACAGGATAGAGGGGTTGAGGTCTGATCTGCCTTCTGGTTTATTCCTGGGGGGAGATCAGCTCCTTACCTCTGATCGAGTGCGTAACCTGGGTATTGTACTTGATGACGGGCTGACCCTTTGTTATCAGGTGTCAGCAGTCATTAAGTCTGCATTCTACCATCTTAGGAACATTGCCAGGGTGAAGCATCTTGTTCCGTCCTGTGATATACCTGTGTTGGTCCACGCTTTTGTGACCTCTCACCTTGACTACTGCAACTCCCTCTACCTGGGGCTTCCTGGGGTTGATATCTGCTGCTTGCAGCTAGTGCAGAACGCTGCTGCTGCTAGGTTGTTGACAGGGGTATCGAGAAGGATGCATATTACCCCTGTCTTGCATGATCTGCACTGGCTGCCTATACAGTGGCGGATCATCTTTAAAGTAGGTGTTCTGACCTTCAAAGCCCTGCACAGACTTGGCCCTGACTACTTGAAAGAGCTTCTGATTCCTTATACCCCTGTACAACAACTCCATTCGGCTGATGAGGGGTTGCTGGAGGTTCCAAGGGTTCTTTTAAAATCGTCTGGGGCTCTGGCTTTTGAATTTGCTGCCCCAATCCTCTGGAACTCTCTGCCTCACCAGCTTCAGGAATGCACGTCCATGGAGATCTTCAAGCGCAAACTCAAGACCCATCTTTGGACTCAAGCCTTTTTGACTTGAGAGTGCTGTCATTTTGATTTGATATATGTCTCTGATTTTAGTGTTAATATTGAAGATTGTTGTTGTTCTGATTTTATATATGGTTCTGTTTTATGCTTATTTTGTACAGCGTCTTGGTGCTTGAAAGGCACTTAAATAAAGTTTTATTATTATTATTAAAGAAGGGCAGCATATGTGGTGCAGGGCCTGCACCAAAAGTCATATGAGGAGAGACTGGGACACCTCAATATGTATACCCTGGAGGAGAGGAGAGGAGAGACGAGGGAGATATGATAGAAACCTACAAATATCTAAAATACATAAATAAGGTACTGGAGGGTAGCATTTTCCAGAAAAGGAGATGTCCAGGAACAAGGGGGCATGACATGAGGTTGAAAGGGGGTAGACTAAGGAGTAGTATGAGGAAGTATTGCTTCACAGAAGGGGTGTTGGATACATGGAATAGACTCACAGCGGAGGTGGTGGGGGCAAACACAGTAGGGGATTCAAGCATGCATGGGACAGGCATAGGGGAACCATAGCAATAGGAACGAGGAAGATCAAGTAGGGTCCACGGCTTTTACAGTAGGCAGGGAAAATTGGCAGACTAGATGGGCCTAGCGGTCCTTATCTGCTGTCAGTTTCTATGTTTGGCGCACTTGTCCTGATGGTACAGCCCAGAGGGAGAAAATAGAGGAAAAAGATGCATGGCTGCCCACAGCTGGTACTCACCACAGACTGTCATGTGACTGACATGGTTAGCCACCCACCCATTACAGTTCTGAGCAAAAAGTGGAAACTAGTAAGTCTATGGTAAGGACAGTGATGAGGCTGGGGGTGCTGCTATCGGATAGACTGGAGGGGAGAAAAACTACTGATTGAAAAATAAAAAAGGTAGGCCAGCTTGCCAGTGCAGCAGTAGCACTACCACTTGCAATGCTGATGACCTGGGTTCGGAAATGGGCTCAGGTGGTCGGAGAGCCGGCTGGGGGAAGGAGGATTGAGCATCGTATGAACTACTTTCCTCCTCCAGGGGGAGGTTGAGAAGTCGCCGGTGTTCCTGAGACCCCGTGTGGCCGTTGGGGAGTCCGGCAGCCGGGACTGTATCTGTAGAGAGGCATGTCAGACATTTGGCTTGCTGTCCAGTCGTTCTTGCACAACTTGCCTCCGAGGGAGAAAAAACATGGAAAATCGGAGGTTCTTCCTCTGCAGGATGACGTCTTCCCCACATAGCGGACCTTGCACTGCCGCCCAGGCTCCCACTCCCATGCTATCTACTTGTCTCTGTTAAGCCAGGGTGTTCAGGAGTCAGGTCAATCCTGTGGTTGGGGGTTGGGGGACAGAGCATACAGGGACTAATGGCTGGCAAGTGTGAAGCCCAGCAAAAAAAAAAGTTACTTGCCATGGTGGCAGTGGCAGACACTGTGATATGTAGTGAAATTCCTAAATATCTAATTGGCTGTGGGTACCACTTTAAATGTGATACAGCTTATATGGCTCTTATGGCAAAGGTGATTTTTGGGAGAATTTGTAATTTGTCTGTGTTTAGCTTGTATCCCAAAAAAGCACTATAATGGTCAGTGCTTTCCAGAAGAGTCATTATTGATGTTTCATGGTTTATGATCAAGAGGAGCACATTGTCAGCCTATGTTGATACTTTATGTGTAATGGTGGAAAGAGGTATGCCATGAATGCTCCTCTGCCTGAGTCTTTTGAAACAGCTGTGCCAGTACCAGGTTAAAGAGGGCTGGAGACAGGTGGCAGCTTTGCCAGGGTCCTGACCAAGCAAGAACTCCTCTGAGATGATTCCATTCATGCAGACAGCCACCTTTGGTTTTGAATAAAGTATTTGTACCATTTTGGAGCAGACTGAGGGAATGCCATATCTTTCGAAGATGGAAACAGATATGGCCAGTCCATCCTTTTAAGGCCTTTTTGGCGTTTGGTGTTAACTGGGCTACAGAGTTATTTAGTCTAGCCATGGCATTAAGGAGATATGAGACCTTTCTGGTGTTATCTGAAATATGACAGCCCTTCATGAAGCCAGTGTGTGCGGCACAGATCAGGGGTGGAAGAATATGATGGGATCAAGTTGCCAAGAGATTTGTATCAACCTTCGCATCTAGATTTAGCAGGGTTATAGATCTGTAGTTTGAGCACGCTACTGTATATGATCCTTATTTGAATTGGGGATGAGACTAATCGAGCCTGAGAGCATCATTCCCAGGAGACTTTTCCTTCCTAGGCTTCTGTGAATACTTTCTTGCAAATGGGGGTAGTGTGTCTGCAAAGGTCCCAGAGAAGTCTGGGGAGTATCCATCACTCCCTGGTGTCTTTCCTTTAAGAACGTGTTTGGAGGGCTCCTGGATTTCAGAGGTTGACGATTCTGTGGCTAGAACCTTGCTTTACTTTTGACAGGCTTGGTACCTTAGTACCCTACAGAAAATCTTCCAGAGCTAACATTCCTTCTGATACATCTAACTAAAGCTACCAACTTTCCAAGGCCTAAACTGGACAGCCCATCCTGACCATGACCCCCGCCCCCCACACCGTGTCACTCCCCATGGCACCACGCAGACAATGCTGCACATAATCAATTACATTTGCTGCTTGCTCTGGTCATGCCGCCCCACAGTAACACCAGTAGCAAACATTCAGATTTAAACAATACATCATTGTGCTGCAGCAAGTTCCAAATCATGATGTACAGAAAGCTCATTAGAAGCAAACCTGTGTTAAATTGTGATCAGACATTCAAGCTGCATATATTGCTCCCCCTGACAGTCCCATCCAACCCACTGACACTCACCTCATTTGCTGAGAAAACTTCACTTCAGTGACTCCCACCACCACACCATATTCTTTCACACACTTATACTGCTGATCAGGTTTGGGTACCTTAGTTTCCTGCTGCCAGTCTCTTCTCCGTCTGGAGTTCTCTCAGCTGCTGGCAGGCAGATGTCCACATGTGCTTGTTTGTACTACTACCCAGTCTGATCTAACAGGAAGGAACATGTTTTACTGTACTCCCACTGACATGCTTGCAGTGCAACACAGGCGCAGGGGTTGAAGTTGCAAACTGCTGTCCAGTTCAAGCAGCACCACAGTGGTGCAGAAATAACTGTCACTCATAGATTAGCAGTCAGCAAAAAAATAGGGACAAAACTGGGACAAGTAAGCGAAAAAAGGGACAAAAGTGAAATTATTCAAAACTTGTGGGGACACTGGGACATGCTATCTAAAATAGAGACTGGCCTGGGAAAACAGGGACTGTTGGTAGCTTTATCTCTAACATGTATATGGTGCGGTAGACGTCTAGGAAGGTGGTGTTGATCTGTTTTTGTTCTTGGTAAGTGAATTAGTATCATTCATTTGCATAACATTAATCTGTTTCTTTTCTGTTTCCTGTTTGAGGTATAGTTCTAGTATTTGGGTGGATATGGGATTGCTTGCTACGTAGTTCAGTTTTGCTCTTCTGTATGTGAATTCCACTGATTCTCTTGTCATTACAGGTCTTTTTTTTTTTTCTTAAACATATTTTTCCCCCTGGGTGCTGGTAGTGACCTCCTTCCCCATCTGCCAAGCCCTGATGCTTACTCACTGAAACTCTTCCACTTACTGTTCAGACCCTCAAGACCAACCCACGACCCCCCTGTCATGCCCCCAGGGCTGGGTATGCCTGCAGCCACTTTAGCATATTTATTTATTTAGCTTTTGTTAACTGGGTAAGTGCACTAGCCATAAAATGACTATTTTCAGGCACGACCCGGGAGAGTACAGACATGCAGAAACTTAACAGGATAACAATTTATAAGTGCTTTACATTACAATGAGTTAAAGAGGATACAGTATATCAAAACATACAAAGTAAGGCGCTTTACATACAATGAGTTAAAGTGGATACAATATATCAGAGACATACAGAGGAGACCATTCATAAGTTCATAGTTGCCTGCCTATGCAATGAATAGAGAGGACCTTGGACAATAAATTATCAGGTGACATATCATATGAACAGAACAAGGTACACAAAAACAGGTAATACAAAAGGAAGAAATAACCATTGAGAGCAGGGGGTGTCATTAAGGAAAAGGTCGGTAAGTGAGGAAGAGGGGAGCAAGCCATGAAATTAGATTATATGAGTGTATGTAAGTGTAAGGGAGATGCCTGCAGTGCAAGATTGTATATGGGCAGGGAAAGGGAGCCGGGACAGGCTGAGGCAGTAAGATGGTTATATAGAGGTGAGGAAATACTATTGTATGGCCAGAGTCATCAGTCATTAGGTAGGGTGAAAGCAGGAACAGGTATCAGCAATCAGCAGATTCAAGTGCAGTTTTCTCTTAAAGCATGTGTGGGAGCTAGAAAGTCTAATGTCGAGGGGAAGGGAATTCCACAGCTGTGGAGCCGCATGCTCAAATGCGACAGTTCCTTTACTAGTGCGGCACCTCGGCAAATTCAGAAAGTATTTATCAGTTGATCGTAGACCATGGAGTGTATCCTGAGGAACAAGCATAGCTGCAAGACACCTAGGGGTTTGATTTCAAATTACTGAATCAATAAGAGAGCCAAGGTAGTATTTCCTACTAGCTAACGGAGAGAGCCAATCTCCCCACTGTCCATCTGGCCACCCATGGCGGAAGTGAAGACCTGGAGGACCCCCTGTAAAGCACTGGAGACTGTCCAGCACTGAGCATGGTGAGCAAGCAGAGGTTTCATCTGCCCAGTCTAGCCCCATGTTTATCCCCCGTTAGTCCCGCCCTCCCCCCACGAGCATGCTGCATCAAGTGCCTGCATACCAATGCACCCACTTGAACCGTGAGTCACTCCAGTGTCCCCTTACTAGCGCTATCCCCTGCACCATCACCTGTGGTCACCCAGGTGGCGGTAGAGCAGTGGATCAGCGAGTTCCCACTCCCTGGAGGAGAGTATCCACTGGGATGCTCAGTTCTCCTCCTCCTCCCAGACAGCCCTTATTATAGGTCCTCTTAGCTTCAACCCATTCTGACCAGGCATTTTCCAAATTGTCCACATTTTGTTTCTTTTTGACTGTTTCTATTTTCTCAAGTACTATAGCTTGATCTTATACAGGGCAGTTTCGTTTTTCCCCTTGAACACAGAGCAGTAATGTTACCCTTGGGAACAACTCAGCACTTACCATGTTGATGCCCAGGATGTGTCCTCTGATTTACTAAATTCAAGGAATTCCTGGGTACAGTGGTGCCCATTGTCAGGTTCCTTCTTGCCTAGTCATGTCAGATAGCATCTTTGGACAAGAACTGGCAAGAAGAGATGGAGTCATCTCTGCTAAGTGCCAAACTTTAAACTGTTTCTAATCATTATGACTAGTCATCACTGAGGATACCATGACAATAGTGTCATGACATGACTAGACACGAAATAACCTGATAAGAGGTACCACTGTGTGTTTTTTGATTTCCATACAGCACGATTCTTGTAGGATGTAGTTGTTGAGGCTACAACCAGCAGGGACATGTTCCAAGTAGAATAAACAGAATGTCTGACATATTTGGAGCCCTGGATCACCAACCACATTCATGCCAGAATGTGCAGGGCCCTTTGTTTTCAAATTGTTAGTGCACTGTCATTTGCTGGCATTTTTAAACTGTCACAAAGGGAGACAGTATAGCGCAGTGGTTTAAGGCTCTGAGCTGCAAATCTGGAGACCCGGGTTTGAATCCCACAGCCCCCACTTGCATATACTGTGTGACCCTGAGCAAGTCACTTAACTTCACTGTGCTCCCAGGTTGTACCTGTGAAAAAGCTTTCAGCTTAGTGTGTCTCACCAGGTTAAACGATTGGAAAAAAAAAAAAAAAAACAAAGGCAAAAAATATGTGACAGCATAAACGTGAATGACAAAAGCATATGCAATTCATGATTTTTAAAAGTTAATATTTTCATCAAAAAAGACAAGGGGTATTTCATCATACAGATGGGGTATGCTACCACTGGGATAGGGGTTTCCCTTCTAGGCATTTCAACTGGACTCGTATTTGCAAGGTATGCATACCTACGTAGCCAGTGACAGACTCCGCCTCACGCAGTTTAACATTCTTCACAACCTATATTATACCCCTCAAAGATTGTTCAAAAATGGCTATATTCGCTCACAAAATTGCACTAGATGTGATAACGCTGAGGGTTCTCTGCTTCATATTTTTTGGGAGTGCTGCAAGTTTCGTCCTTTATGGGAAGTCATCCAACCTAAAGCCGATCCCCTATTGGATATTGACCAGCTATTTACACCCGAGGTGTGTATAGTTGGCAATTACAGTGGGATTTCAGTTAAAGAACGAAAGTATATCAGGGCCATGATCTCAATCTCAGTTAAATGGGTAGTGTTCAGGCACTGGCGGGATCAAGACATTATACCCTATCAGGCGTGGCTACGTGAACTCCTTTTCAATTTACAATTAGGGAAGATATATTCTGTGTTTTCTTTGAGGGATTTTGCTTCAGGTGGGAGATGATTACATTTAGACTTGAATTGCCCTCCATTGATGTGATCAGGTAGGTAAAGCGTTTTCAGCAGGCAGCATTCTTTATTAACACACCAGAGGGGATCTGCCTTTGACACACTCATTAATACCTGCACCAGATTATGTAGGTTGAAATAAATGGGGACAGCTGGATAGGTGGTGCTGAGGGTTGGGGCAGTGGATGCCACACCTCGTGCTACTCCGGCGACCCAGGTTCAGGAATGAGCCCGGGACATCAGGGGTCAGCAGGGGAAGGAGAGGATCGAGTGTCCGAGGGACTGCTCTCCTCTCCTCTCCCAGGGTGGGATCCGGAACTTGCTCGGTGCAGTAGGGACCCCTGGTGGTGACCAGAGGTAACACTGGCACTGAGCCGTACAAAATGGGGGCGGAGTGATTGCAGACATCAGCGACCCAGTCGCACAGACATCATTGCATGTCCGCACTCTGGGGAAACCTTACATGAAAAATCCCCATCCTCGGGGATAGGCGAAGGCACCCTGCCCCTCCAGGCCACACTCCAGTACACCGGGCACTCTCCTCTCTGTTGCTGGTCACCCAGCTTGACATACTTGATTGTAGATAGAGCACCCTGGGCAGATAGGGCAGTCCCAGCTCAGGGGAGTTCAGAGCTGGGGGGGGGGGTCCATCAGGCTGGTGCGAGGAGTAGGAGATGTCTCAGGTAGGAGGTAGAGCCTGGAAGTTGGTGGGGTTGCCGGAGAGAGTTCCGTGAGGAAGGTGCATAAATAGAGCTGACAAAAAAAAAAGAAATGAATGGGAATAATTGTCTCATTCTCTGAACACAGGACTCTGATTTGGCAACAGAGGTTTCCATATTAAAGAGGCAATTAACATGGCAAAAAATCTGTTTCAGAGGGGTCCCTGGTCAGATAATCAGGTATCCCTAATAACAAGGCAGAGATTAAAAGAATGTGAGTGTACTAAAAAATGGCAATAACTAGAAAAAACTAATTACCAAAGATTCACCTTGAATCAAGCCATATCAACCCTGAAAGTCTCGGATTTCAAATCGCAACAGTTTTTTAGGTATTGAACAAAAAACAGTCTTACATTTTGTGAATTTATGCATTAACCTTCTAGAACTTAGGCCCTGCTGAACTGATCACTACAAATTTTACAGGATCCAGAGATCCTGGCATCACCTTCACACATTTATTTATTACAAAGTTGGTGAGTGGGATAGGCGTATTGAACTGGGGCTGGTTTCCAGGTGTGACTCGGGGAAGGGATACAAGAGGGAGTGAAACAACAATAAAAAGGTGAAAACTATAGGTAGATGAACCTAATCACAGTACAAGTGATGAACTTCAGAGAAAGAAAAAACAATGGAAAAAGAGTTTATGTATGTTGGTTATGGGTTAGCCAGGTTAAGAGCTAAAATACCACGATGCCAATGTCAAGCAAAACATTTGTACCAAACCAGCTACCACATGCGGAACAAAGAAAAGTCTATCAGATTTTCAAGAGCAGCAAAGCTTTTTTTTTTTTGTTTTTTTTTTGTTTTTTTGAGTAAAGTGATCCTTAAACCATTTCTCAGTGCTGGCATTTGGACCATGCATGCACCTGTCCCATGGCTGTTGGACTATGCGTATATCCAGTTCTTAGGGCCAATTCTTGAGAAGTCTTGGTCATCTGTTTTCACATGAATGCTATGCCTGATTTTCCAGGCTCTCAGCTTTTAAAAGTTAGGCATACTGAATAATGTTTATGATTGCTGCACCCTGTGCAGTTTTCAGTGTCTGTATCTTAATTATTTTAATGATGTAATTGCAACAAGTAGAAAGAGTCTGATGCTGAACTCTTAGAAAGGTTGGAAATTTTTGCCCAGAAAAGTAATGTCATTATAATTACTGGTGACCCCCTTTAACACACGGACCAGAGCCACGTTTCAAATGCCATAATAACCGGTAGAACCAGTTGTTATGGTGCTCAGAAAGCACCTTACTTGCACTGTCCGTAACTGCCACTTTCACTTTCTTTGCAGCGTAGCGTGACTGAGTGGTGTTCGTTCAAAAAAAAACCCCGAAAATGTAGACAAAGTCGAAACCTGTTTTAAAAACGCTGTCTCTTGTAGCAGTTAACTTAGTTTTAGTTAGTTATTTTGTGTTAAAGCCACTGAGTACAGACTGAGGAGTGCGAGTGACCCAGCAGCTTCAAAAAATGACATTCAGACGTAAGCGAGTGTTTCTATGGTAACACTCGCTTACGCTTGAATCTCGGCTTCTGAAGCCGCCAAGTCACTCTCTCTCCTCAGTCTATACTCGGTGGCTTTAACACAAAATAAATAACTAAAACTAAGTTAACTGCTACAAGGGACAGGGTTTTTAAAACAGGATTCGAGTTTATCTACATTTTGGGGTTTTTTTTTTGAACGAACACTGCTCGATCATGCTACCTTACTTTTTCCAAATGAACACCGCTCAGTCATGCTACCTTGCATTAGCAATTATAAAAAATAAAGATTATGCAGCTGTTGTGTTATTGTCATTTTTGTACACACCTTTGGGGTGTGATGACTGCATAAACCTCTCGAGCTTCCTGGGTCATCACACCCCTTGGGTGTGTTAAAAAAAAAATTAAAATCCATAACACACAGTTGCATAACCATTATTCTCTATATAATTACTGGTGACCCCCCTTTAATAACCTGAATTCAGGCACAGTACAAATGCTGTAACAACCCGAAATTGAGTTATTATGGTGTTTGCTAAACTTTTACCAGCGCTAGTGTCCACTGTCTGTCATTCAAGCATATCAAGCCACTTCATTGGCTCCCGCTCTGCTTGTGGGCGGGCTAAGCAGTATTTAAAAAATGGCAGCTTGGTTTTCCGTTTACCGAGGAGCCGCTTTTGTTTATTTCCGTCTCCCTATTCATTTTTATCTTTATCTGGCTGATCCTGCCTTTCAAGCACAAAATAAATATCTGGTTGATCCCACCGTGCCCCCGAATCGGCAGACGCGCCGACTCCAACTGAAATCCAGGATGGACCCTACCTAGCACGAGCCGTGGCTGACACGTAACAGAAAAAAATGAAATGTAAGCAGAGTGGGAGAAAGGAAAGTGTGTGTGTGTGTGTGTGTGTGTGTGTGTGTGTGTGAGACAGTGTCTGTGAGGTAGTGTGTGTGTGTGTGTGTGTGTCTGTACATTGGGAACACACTGAGCAAACTCTGCACCAGTAATTATAAAAATTAAAAAAATAGGCAACTTTGTGTTTTATAGATTTTTTTTTTTAAACACACCCTCGGTGTGTGATGACCTCATAAACCTCGGGTGTAAAAAAAAAAAAAAATCCATAACACACAGTTGCCTATCTATTATTCTCTATATAATAATTGGGTCTCCCCTTTTTGCCATAGGTAGACCGTGGCGTAATTTGCCGTTATGAAGGAGCGTTTATAACGGCAAACACGTACACAGTTCTCCTACTTCTGCGCATGCGTCCGCTGTAGTGTTTCCCTTTCTGGCTCGCTGCTGTCTGCTCGACCACAACCTAGCTGCCAAAGAATCACGGCATAGCGGTAAGTCACATTTAAAAAAAAAAAGTTATTTTCTACAGGATACAAGTTTTAATTATTAAAAAAAAAAGACACGTGAAACCTCCGAAAATCTAAATGTAAGAACCGGACGAAAACCGAACTGGAGCGTGACCGCACTGAAACTGCTATTTTATATAATTGCTGTGGCCAAAAAGGAGAAACCCAGCAATTATATAAAATAAAATATGGGGTGGTGTATGTGTAAACTCGAAGGTTACACACACCCTCGAGGTTAGATGCACGTACAAACCCCTCAAGCTTCGCTCTCAGGGTTTATTCAGCATCTAACACCTCGGGTGTGTGTGAACTTCTCGTTACACACACCACCCCATACTTTATTCTATATATAATAACTGGTGTCCCCCCATAATGACTGGATTTCCATTCCTGATAAAATGCCATAATAACCCACTGAATTCCGTAATAACGCAATAGTGGATTATTACAGTGTTTTCCTCCTCATACTCTCTTTTCACTGTATTTGTGTGTGTGAGTATGGCGGCTGCTCAGGGACATGCTCGCGCACACCAATACAGCTTACAGTTTTCTCTCTGTTGAAACCTTGTACCAGTTATTATAAAAAATAATGCCTGTGCAAAGTTTGTTTTATGAGGATTTTTCACACACCCTCGGTGTGTGATAGTCTCATAAACCCCTTGAGCTTCGCTGTTGGGATTTATGGATTATCACACATCGAGGGTGTATGAAAAATCCTCATAACGAAACACCTGCACAGGCATTATTCTCTATATAATGAGGGATTAATTAAGATGAAATTGATTGGGTAGATAAAACCAAAAATGAGACAGAAAAATTGTTCAGTGATTTGGTGAAAGTCTGGAATTCAGCACAATACGTTAAGGAGTGCAAAAGGAATGGAAATACACTAGATTATATCTTGAACAACATGGATTGTGATATTAAGAATGCTACTGTAATGGAACCCCTTGGTACAAGAGATCATGCTATGGTGGAATTTGAAATAACAAGGAAATTGAATATTGAAATGGGCTGTACGAAGTGCTTTATTCATAACAGAGCAGACTATCAGGGTATAATGGATTAGGGAATCTTAAGGTACTGTTTGCTATTTAAAAACTTAGGCATTGCATTTTTTGGAGAAAGTACTTTATAGGTCATGGACTTAAAATTAGAATGAAACAACTGGCACAGTAAGCAGGAAATACTATTACAAATAGTGAGTGGTAGGTTGGTGGAACACACTTCTGCCAGACCTTGTTGGGTGGGTACTGTTTCTAACACCTTGAAACGAGGTCTGGATAGATGGATGGGGATAAGAAAATCAAACAGGAATTATCACTGACATAGTGAGGGAATGATCTCGATGGGCATGGTAGCCTGGTTTTATCCCTTGTTCCACAATGTGAACCGCAGTATAGTATGAATGGAACTGCACAAAGGATATCACCAACGTAAATGTGAAAGAGAAATGGCAGATATTAAAGCAGCAGTACTAGTTAATAAAAATGTAAATAATATGGTTGGCAGTTAGGACAAACCAAAACATACAATATATCTGATTTGCTTTTTGCTTCAATTCCTAAGTCAAAATAGATGATTTTAGAGTTCTTAAGAATTATTGGTCCTTTGTCAGGTCCACCATTATAGATGTAAGCAGATCAGGGTAGTGGTGTGCTGTTGGCCATCAGGAACATGTACTGGCAACACCCTGATGTATCTGCATTATAAATACAGTGGGTGCAGTTAGTGTGTGATCTTATAGGAGAAACTTTTTGAAAGCTGCTGGGGGCTGCCATCTGGGTTATAATTAAACAGTCTTAAAAATATCTGAATTTAAACTACTCGAATGAAGAATCTAAGATTATCAGAAATACAGTACTGCTAAAGAAAGGTAGGGTGACATTTTTTGCTGGGTAACTAGTACTGCTGCTTTAAAATATGGGATATCGGGACTGCAGGAAAACTATATACCCAGTAGAAGGAAGCCTGAAACGTAGGGAAAAAGCCTTTATGGTTTTAAGGGGTATTCAAGCTAATATTGAAGATGTGTGTTTCTGAAACTGGCTCCTCTTGCACTATATAAAATAAGGTAACCAACTGTGAGGTACAAGCTGGAATTGCACACCTCGCTAGTGTGATGATATCATAAAGACACTAAAGTTTTGCTTTCATGCCTATGATGCCATCACACTAATTTGGTGTGGAATACCAGCTTGTACCTCACAGTTGGGGGTACACTATTCTTTATATGAAGGAGGCCCAGTGGGAATGGCACCTGGCATTACAGGAGGGGAGGGAGAGTGAGGTATAAAGAGACCAGTGATTGGTATGAGGGGTACAATCCAAGGCAAAACAGCAGAAGAAGTGAAAGAGGGGGACCACTGTGGCAAGGGAGGATTTGGGTGTGGCACTGTAGACCATGTCACTGTAGTCAAAGATAGGGCACTCATGTTCAGTACAGTCTCATGATAGACAGGAAGTGAGATACATACGTTATTCTTGAAAGGCGCACCAGCTCTGGGGTGAATCTTAAGGGGATAATATCGGTGTGTACTGAGAAATCGAGATAGAAGTCCAGCCAAACCCCAGATGCTTAAAGGAGGAGACTTCCTCAATCACAGCACCATCAAGGGAATGAAATGATGGAAGGAGGGAGAGCCTGGTAAGCCTTTGTTGGGAGCCAAAGGTCATGGCGACCATTGTTGTGGCACTGAGAGACAGTTTTCCAGGAACTAGTGATGAATATTGTCAAAGTCCAGTTGTAGTTGTGTGGTAAGGTCAGCTACGAAGGAACCAGAGACAAAGAGAACAGCGTCATCAGTAAACAGACACAGAGGAGCAGCAGAATGGATAGTGTTCTGTAGTAGAACATGGATGCATTATGCCAACAATGGAAGAGCTGAACATAGAAAATAACGAACCCCCTCCCACACAAAACAAACTAGTAATCTTACACTGAGTGAGGTTAGGGACATCATGGGTATGAGAGTGAAACTCAGGTGCCCTCATGATGTCACTTTCCTCATGGGGTGTGAGATAACCTTTGAATTCTGCATGGAGGGGGTGGTTCTTGAGCAGTCTGTTTCAGAAATAAGGGTTCACATTTTTAAACATAAATAAAACATTACTCACTGCAAGCGTCGTCATAGAGGTTGAATCCACTAACACTGCAAAGTTTTTTTTAAATCCAAACACACCAAGACTTCACCGCGCTAAAGCACTTAGGTTATGCATGCACCACACAAGAGGCGGTTAACCCCGGAATAAAGATAAAGTTCAATATGGATAGTAAGGAATATAATGACGCAGTAATGGTGGTTGCTGGGAAAATTTACAAGATGATGCACACAGCAGGAATGGACGAGTAACTGCTCAGCGCTTTAATTACAAAAGCTCCTGCGATCCCCTTGAAGACTTCTGCAGTCGAGGTGCCAGGTGTAGTTACTCATTACGCTCCTGCTGTGTGTTATGTATTCACGTTTTGCAGTAAAATATTTTGCTAACCAGCATTTACTGCGTCGTCGTATTCCTTGCACACCACACGTTGTTGGACTTTGTTTTTTTAAATCCACCAATGGCACTGAAAAGTAAATTTAAATGGCTGTAAAAAGTCTATTTTAATCCAACAATGGCTTTCAAAAGTTTATTTAAATCCACTAACGGCAAATGGAAACAACAGGTACCAACGGTGAACAGGAACTGTTTCAACAGCACTGAAAATGAGAAAACATCTGGCTTTTTAACTCAAATTTTGTGTGTGTGTGTTTTAAGTGAATCCCAATTGCTGCTATTTTTTCTACTCTGAACTAGAGTCAGAGTAGATAACGCATCTTCTGTGACGTTTTTGCTGGATTGTGTGCATAATTGTGAAGTGCACTGTATGGTTAAAGATACAATTTGCTTTAAAGGCTGTTCAGAGGGACATTGAATTGGCAACCATTGAGGAGCTCCTGGAGGAGATTTGAGTGTTTCCCACTGTATGTTGGCACTGTGTCTCCTCCCTCTGTAGTGCTGCAGATTCTGGCGGTTGGCAGTGGGCTGGTAATGGGTTTGGCCTTTTAAATGCAGTCTATAATTTTGTTACAGTTGCGACAAAGTTGTGGCATACAGGTTCAGTGGTTGGCTGGAAGGGATTTTGTCTTCTAATTCTTCATCTGAGGTACTAGGATGTCTTGCAGGGTTAAGAAAAGGGATGGCCTTGGGCATACATTGTACATCTGCTGAGATACTGTACCTGAGACCTAAACTAGCCTTCTGTAATAGTACAGGCTGTTTTTCATGTTTTTCCATTTTTTCATGGAATAAAGTGGAAGCAGTCTGAGTAACTGGACTGTGCCAGACTGTTCATTATAGAGGTTAACGGCAGGCATGTGGCTTGCTGCTGGGCACATTTCCTGTCTTGAAGTGGGTGGCAGTGCTACATTATTATGTAAGCTTGAGCTGTGAAGGATGGATGAGATGTTCCTTTGTTATGGCGCTGATAATACAATATAGTTGTTAACTGAGTGCACTATTTTATTGACAGAGACCTGCTGCATTTGGGGGAGGGGGGGTTGGCGGCATTATTATCTAATCATTTTTGTGTTGTGTTTTTTTTCGTGTTGAGTGATTGATTATTCCTTTTTGTTGTGGGAGTCCTGCCTACAAGTTCATGTTGAACATAAATTTTCTTAATTTACTGATGCCAGTTTTCATTGCATTGTACCAAAGAAAATTTATCTGGTTTCCAGTTTATATTAAGGGCCAGATAAAATGGTAATCCTGGTGTACACATTTGTGAGGGTCTGTTTGAGGGGTTCCACCAAGCCGCATTGACAGGAATTTTATTGATCAGCATTACAGCAATGGCACAATGTCGACAGTCAGCATTGTGCTGTTAGGGGAAGCAGGTGTTTTTTGCGGGGGGGCTTTGCCCCCCCCCCCACGTTATAAATTATCGACTCCGAGTCTGAGTCATTTCGGGAAGGGGATGAAATCCCCAGTGAAAGCAGTGCAGCAATACCACGGACCATTACAGCAAACTGCTGATTTTGTCACTGTAATGGTCTTTGCAGTATTTCCGTCACTGTGGCAACGGTATATGTGTTTGAGGCATACCGTTTATATGCCAGTATCAGGACTTTTTGTAGATTTGTTGTGTTCTGGTAGAGATGTGGCTTAACTGGTCTTATATTTGCTGGGTTCTCACCAGGGTGTGTTTTCACTTGTATCTCATTGTATTCAACATACTTTTGCCCATCAGTATTGACACAGCATTCATTCCTTACTTCCCAATAAGGTACAGGGCACAGCTGTTTATTGGGCTTGAACTCTCCCTGCTTTGCAGGGGATGCATGATTGGTCTTTTTTTTTTTTTTTTTTTGCGAGATTTATACAAATATTTTAAATATGATAGATACCACTTTATGCAGTTTCAGTTGTTACATAATATGTCTTATACTTTTACTAAGTTATACAAAATGGGTAGGGTGCCCTCTGATTTATGTAGTCGCTGACAGTTGCATCAGGGGACGCTGTTCCACGTTTTCTGGGAATACCCTAAAGCTGCTCCTTTTTGGGCCTCGATCCACTCAAGTTTGGATCCTTTATTGAGGTTGGATCAAGCGTTTTCTCCGGACATCTGCTTAATTGGGGATTATAAAGATAAATTCTTGGGCACGCAGAAAAATTATATGGCCTTAATTTCCGTGTGTTTGTAAGTCCTTTTGAGGCATTGGTGTGATCAGGATATACCTTCATATGCCAAATGGCATGAAGAAATTTTATTTGCCCTTCAGGCAGAGAAAATGCTTGCCAGCCTGGCGGATCGCTTGGAGGCTTCTCGCAAGACTTGGGAACACTTACATACTCTGTTGTTGTCTACTTGATACTTGGCACCCTCCTCTAACCACACTTGTTCTTTTTAGTTTGACTTTTCATTCCTGTTTCTGCTGAATCCATAGTTAGTATGTATATTGTGTTTAATGCTTTAGATCTTGTTTTTATGTGAGTACTTCTCTTTCATACTCTATTTTAGCTTTCACTACGTTCCAGATTCTGGGTGGGGGATGGGGAGCTTCTTGTATATGTAACCCCCTGCAAATGGGGTTCCCAAAGACTTCCAGGAGCTTGCTTTGAATGCTCCAAGCCTGAATGGTGTTTGGCATTTAAGCCATTTATCAGTGAGTGTTTTAGAGCCTCTGGTACTGTCTCTTAAGAGCTGTCTGCTTGCAGACATAATTAGTTTGTATGGGGGACTGTGTGCTTCTCTGTTTGAGTACCACTCGAGCTGCTGCCAATTCACTCCATTTTTGCAGTCACTAGGAGTGCAAAGGGAACCTATCTGAAAGATGTAACTGTTTGCCAGAAATCATTTAGAGTAATAATGAAATTACAGTTTGTCTAACCTGCTTTCTTTGCAGTCAGAACTGTGTCTGCCTAGTTCCCCATTCTGGTTTTGAACTGCTGAACTGGACCAATCAGTGTGGGGTAAGCTAGGCTCTAAAATGATGCCTTGGACGAATCAGAACTTGGACTCATAATGCAGAGCCAGCCACAAGAGGATTGTATGGGCAGTGACTCTGGGAGATGTAGTTTAGACTTCGGCGCCTTTTTGGACCAACAGGAGCAGTCTATTGTGAGTGACAGCCAATCCAGTCAAGAACTGGGAGGAACTCAAAGGAAGTGCCCGGTTTTGTCTGTTGGAGTTTCAGTTTTAGCTCTGGCAGTGAAGGGGAAAGGAACCCTGTGCTCCTTCAGTGCACAGTTTTAGTCGGGAAACATGTGTAAGGTCCGGAGTTCCGGTCTGCAGCTTGTGTAACTGCTTGTTAGGACTGAATCCGTCCTGTGAAGAGAATCAAAGGATATCTGAAGAGTAGAAACCAGGCTCACCCTGTAGAAGACTGGAGAAATTGCTGAATTACACTCGGTCTGTCAGGAACTGAATCTGCTGTGTGTTCTCCCGGGTATTGTGCAGTAATTGCGATCGGGATAGAGAAGCAGCCTGCCTGGTATAGTACTTTCTTTTTGCCATATAAATGTGTGAGGAATCTCGTGGAGCTCAAGAGTAGCCCTGCTGACATTGAAGGACCCTATCTTGTTTGGAGGTCGTGAGTACTAATTCAGGGTCGCCCCTGTTGAATTGCCACATTGAATCCAAATAGAATTACTGTACTGCTGACTGTTTAACTAATTTTTCTTTTCTCTGTGTGAAAGGGCCCTACCAGCTGCCACGGTTTGGACTAGCCACTAGGGCTTGGGTGCACCCAGGGACAGTAACTGGTAGGGATAGGCCTTGCACAGAGCCATAGGTAGATGAGTAAAGTATAAGCTAATTAACCTGATTTCCCCCTGTCCTTGTTATATTCCCCCTAAATAAATCAGAGCTGCTTGTTTCAGCAAAGTTATACTGCCTGAGGTATTTGTCTATGTTAAAGTATTGTACTGTGATTGTTGCACTGTATCTTATTTTACAGGAGGTCCCAGTGCCTGAACCACCCTGGGGGTAAGTGTATACTGTGAAGGTAATTCTGATATATTGTGTGGGCCACTAGTGGGAAGAAAGGGGGGTTGCAGTGTCCCAGAGGGCTGTGACCAAGTAAGTTTAACTATTGCAAACCCTGACCTCTGGGTGGAGGCACCCGCCATTGGATCCAGGCCCTCAACCTGTTAGTGGCAAATCAGGCAGGGTAGTAGCCCCTGGGATAGCGCATCTAGGGTTACATCTTGGGGCTCACCGCTGGGATTGTGTGTCCTCTAGTGGCCATATTTACAAACCACTGTTAAGAAAAAAAATAAATAAATGGGTACCCCGACAGAAGTGGCTGTGCACCGGCTGGTGGAGTGGTGTACTGGGGAGGAGATCGACCCCCAAAATGCTATGCTTATCCTGGACATCCCCCTGGGTATCAATACGGACACTGTGCAGGGAGTACTTTCCAAGGTGGAAGGTTTACAAAACCCTGTGGTGGTGGGTCGGCATGCTAATCTGCTCACCCACACTTTCCTGGCCCTAGTAGAGTTTAAGGATCCCATAGATAGCTCCAAAGTGCCACAGACCATTACCCCAGAGGGAGCCCTCACTGCTTGGAGAGTGATAACTAAGGACAGTAAAGACCCGGGGGGGAATGAGCCCCCACCACTATCTGAAACTTTTGAGGAGAAATTTGCTAAATGGTTGCTGGGGGAAGAGAAAACTGTGGAGGACTTGAAGAAACTATTCTTGCCACCTGGGGGAGTTCCTCCCCCAACACCCTCTCCCGCTCTAGTACCCGTAATGGTGGCTGAACCAATGCAGACTCCTATTTCTGCACCTGCCATTAGTCACGACTCTTACCGAAGGTTGAGGATCTTCTCTGGCACCCTTCCCACCCCCCAAGGGGAGGATGACTGGGAGACCTGGATAGACTATGTTGCCCCCCAAGTGCTAGAATGGCAATGCTCGGAAGCCGAAAAGTGAAAGAGGGTTAGTGAGAGCCTCCGAGGTCCTGCCCTGGCTACCATCCATGCCAAACGGGCAAGTAACCCTGAAGTGACTGCACAGGCCTATCTTGAGGCCTTGGAGAATGTGTATGGGAGCCCAGATTCTGATGAAGACCTATGGTGGAGAGTAAGAGATGCACAACAGTACCAAGGGGAGTTGTTGTCTGTGTATGTATCTCGGCTGGAAAAATTGTTGCAAGAATGCCTCAGAAAGGGTAGTTTGCCAGCGATTGAACTGGACCAACCAGGCTGGACAGGATCCTAAGTCTGCCCCTTCTCAGAACTGCTGTTGCTTCAGTTACGCCTGGCAAATCGACTGAATCCCCACCTTCCTATGATGAGTTTATGAGAGAAATTGAGGAGTTGAGAAAAGGCGACCTCGGAGGGACCTGCACCAACAGCTGTGGCTACGTAATCAGTGACTGGGGTGACCCATCAAGTGAAGTTCAGGGCAGAGGTTGGCAGTAAATGAGTGCTCTGACAAGGAAAAGATATGCCACAATGGGGCGAACTGTTGAGAGAGATCCGAGAATTCAAAAACAGTCCCTTTATGAAGGCCACGCCTGCAATGCAGACCCTGACCTATATCCGACTGCATCTGCTATGGGGTGGGGTACCCACCATGTATCTCCTGCTGATAACAGCTCCAAACTCGATTCCTTGACCATGGAAGTGGAGAAACTGACGAGATGTCTCCAAATGCTTA
Source organism: Neoceratodus forsteri (assembly GCA_016271365.2). Lineage (NCBI taxonomy): Eukaryota > Metazoa > Chordata > Ceratodontiformes > Ceratodontidae > Neoceratodus > Neoceratodus forsteri. The sequence goes on along the minus strand of CM057452.1, from coordinate 552,078,518 downwards.
TCACGCACGCAGACAGAGATGGCACCCAGGTTTCCAGTTAGTAATACCCCGCCTGGCTCCCAGTGTGATTCTCGGCCAGCTCAAACCCTAGAAAGTATGTTTTGCTATAATTGTGGGAAAGATGGGCACATGAAAAGGAATGCCGGTCCCCAAAAGACGCTGACAAAGTTGCATATAGGCTACAAGGAGAGCTTCGGAGAACAAATCAGTGGTTAAGAGGTGCACAAATGATCCCAGTGAGGGCACCAAAATGCTAACTCACGCCCTTTGTGGCAAGGTCAGTTGCCCAGGCCCCCACTACGCCTCTCCAGACTGGTCCAGAATAGTGGGTCCCTCCATGGAGACCACTGTAAAGGTGAATGGAGTGTCTACAAGAGCTGTATTAGACAGTGGCTCCCAAGTGACAATTATGTTCCAGGATTGGTATCAGAAGCATTTGTCAGGCGTACCCTTACAACCATTAGAAGGACTGCATGTATGGGGGTTAAGTGAAGGCTACCTATTCCGGTATATCCGATTGGCTGTCTTTCCCCACCTTCGTGGCTGGAGTGGCCGAACAAGTAGAGACCCTAGCCTTAGTGTGTCCCCCCACTGGACTGTATGATGGTGTCCCTTTGTTGATTGGAACAAATGCTCATATGTTCGGAAGGCTGGCACAGTTGTGTTATGAAAAACAGGGGTCAAAGACTAGTAGAGCTTTAAGAGTTCCGGCTTTAATTAAGAAGGCATATGAGGCACAGAGAGATGCTGAAAAAATAGAACCAGAGGAACCGGTCGGAATTGTATGGAAGAAGGATCCTGAGTCTCTGATCCTAGCGCCAAATGCCCAGTGTACCTTACAGGGAGAGGTCCATATCAGAAAGGATGTTAAGAATAAAATATTAATGTTGGATGCAATTAGGCATGGAAAATTGCCAGAGGGACTGCTGGTCAAGCCTAGTATTTTGCCCGCTAGAGCCCATGCTTATGCCAGAAGGGTAATGGTCCAAGTTCATAATGTGTCTGAAGAGACATTCGAGTAAATAGAGGTTGCATCCTGGCTAATGTGCATTGTGCAGACACTGCAGTGCTACCCAGCAGCAAGAGTTCAAGGAAGAATGACAGAGTAATGCCTGACTTGTTTGATTTCGCGACTCCCGCTGCCAGCTGAATGGAAAGTGAGGATCAGTGAGAAGCTTGCCCAGAGAGACCAGGTGTTTTTTTTAAAGGAATGGGATGTAGGATGCTGCACGGAGCTGAGCACAATATCCGGCTGCATGACGAAAGACCATTTTGTGAGAGGTCTCGCGCCTGGCACCTGCTGACATAGATGATGTGAGACGGCATCTGCAAGAGATGTTAGCTGCTGGTGTAATACAAGAATCCAGAAGCCCTTATGTTTCCCCATTGTGGTAGTGAGGAAAAAGAATGGAACAGTAAGGATTGTGTGGATTATCGCACCTTAAACCGGCGGACTATCCCTGATCAGTACACAATGCCCGCATTCAGGATGCTTTGACTGCCTAAACGGGAGCAAGTGGTTCTCTGTGCTGGATCTCCGCAGTGGGTACTACCAGATCCCGATGGCCCCAGAGGACCGTGAGAAGACAGCCTTTATCTGTCCGCTTGGCTTCTATGAATTCATGAGGATGCCTCAAGGGATTTCAGGTGCCCCAGCCACTTTTCAACGATTGATGGAGCGTGTAGTGGGGGACATGAACTTGCTAGAGTGCCTGGTATACCTAGATGATGTTATTGTGTTTGGCAGCTCACTGGAGGAACATGAGAGCAGATTATTTAAGGTATTGGACCGACTGGAGGACTTTGGCCTTAAACTGTCCATTGATAAGTGTCAATTCTTTCAAACATCAGTAAAGTATGTGGGACACATAGTATCCACCGAGGAATAGAGACCGACCTGTAAAGTTGAGGCCTTGACCACCTGGCCACAGCCCAAAAATCTAAAAAGAACTGAAAAGATTCCTGGGATTCTGTGGTTATTATCGGCGTTTCATCAAGGACTATTCAAGAGTGATCCGCCTTTACTTAACCTTACTCAAGGGTATCCCCAACCCACAAAAATACCAAAAGTCAGCGTCCTCAAGACTGAAAGAGTGTATTTTCATCCGAGTGAAGTATTTGGGGCCCGCTGGACTCTGATTGTGAGACTGCTTTTCATGAGATCATATATCAACTTACCCATGCTCCAGTGCTGGCCTATGCCGATCCAAGAAAACCTGGCGTCCTGCACACTGATGCTAGCTTGCAAGGGTTGGGGGCTGTGTTGTACCAAGAGCACGAGAATGGCCTGAGACCAGTGGCCTTGCCAGTAGAGGCCTGACCCCATCCGAAAAGAACTATCTTGTACATAAGTTGGAGTTCTAGCTTTGAAGTGGGCTATTGTTGACCAATTCTATGAGTACTTGTATGGGGCTAAAATACTAGTAAAACTGACAATAATCCTTTGACCTATGTGCAGACCTCAGCTAAGTTGGATGCCACTGGCCATAGGTGGCTTTCTGCATTATCTACATATGACTATGCTCTGAATACCGAGCAGGTCTGAACCACATAGATGCTGATGCTCTCTCCGGAGGCCTGTTCCCCAGAATGATTGGGTCCGATTGGCAGAACCTGACATTCGGGCACTCTGCCGGAAGTTTGACAGGGAGGAACAAATGTCCACGGACGCAGTGGACTGCATGGTGGATTGCTTGGCACCGTCTGAGAATTGCATGCCTGCTGCTTATTACCACTTTTCTGCAATAGACATTGGTGCACTGCCTCAGCTGGACAATGACAGTATTCGGAGGGCTCAATCCCGCGATCCCATGATCAAAGCAGCTTTAGAAGCACTCTATGCAGGAAAAGATGTGTCCAAATTACGCTCCACGGATTTGAGAACTGCACTATTATACAAAGAAGGTCCTAAGTTGAAACTGATCAATAAACTGTTATACAGAGAAACAGTAGACAGAGGGGGACAAGTAGACAAACAACAACTAGTCCTGCCCACTGCCTTTCGAGACTCAGTACTGATGTCCTTGCACAACCACATGGGGCACCTTGGTATAGACAGAACACTTGACTTGGTGAGATACAGATTCTATTGGCCTAAGATGGGGGCTGATGTGGAGCAACACATTCGAACTTGTAGTCGCTGCTTACAGAGGAAAGCTTTGCCCCAGAGGGCTGCCCCCCTTGTTAACATCACCACCAGTGCACCCATGGAGCTGGTCTGTATTGATTTTCTGAGTTTGGAGTCAGATCAAAGAAATATCAGTAATGTGCTGGTGGTCACTGACCATTTCACGAGATATGCCCAAGCTTTCCCACCAAAGACCAGAAAGCATCCACTGTGGCCAAAGTACTTGTAGAAAACTTTTGTTCACTATGGGGCTCCACAAAGAATCCATTCTGATCAAGGAGAGACTTTGAGAGTCGTCTGATCAAAGAAATGCTTTCTCTGTGGGAGTCCGGAAGTCCAGAACCACTCCTTACCACCCCAGGGGACCCTCAGCCTCAACGTCTTCAACATCCACTTTGCTAGATATGCTAGGGCACCCTGCACCCAAAGGACAAGCCTAGATGGAGCCAACAAATTAGCACCCTGGTACATGCTTATAACTGCACCAAAAGTGATGCCACTGGGTTCTCCCCTACCGCCTGATGTTTGGAAGAAAGCTCGACTACCAGTAGATGTGTGTTTGGGGTCTCTCCTGATGGGGTTCAAGCTGACAACTATTTACAGTATGTGCAAAGTTAAAGGCCCAGCTAACTCATGCGTACAACTGGCTTCAAACCATGGCTGCCAAAAGAAATCTGGCCAACAAAGAAAGGTATGATAAAAAGGTGAAAGCACAGGAACTCCAGGAGGGAGATCGGGTATTGCTAAGAAATCTGGGACTGCATGGCAAACACAAGATTGCTGACAGATGGCACCATCTCCCTCACATTATAGTGGGCAAACTAGATGATCTGCCAGTGTACAAAGTAAGGCCTGAGAATAATTCAAAAGATGTAAAAACAATGCATAGAAATCATTTACTGCCCATTGGACAAATCTTGATTGAGTCTGAGCCCCCAGAAGATGCCCCTCTGGACCAGTGACTAGAGCTGCTGCTAAGAAAAGATCAAGAAAGTCTGCACCTACAGAAGCAAAGTTAAAGTGTTCCCCTCCACAAGTCCCAGTTGAGCATGACTGTCAGTCCATATCGGAAGAAAGTGAGAGTGACTTTGAATACTATCCTTCTTACGAACTGAGTCAATTGTTTCGGGGCAATCCCCTAGTCAATACTGGAGATGAAGCTGGGCCTTCTGGACTGTCTAAGCCCCCAGCTTCGTCCCTGGAGCCAATGCTCCCAGAAAGTGAAGTGCAAAGCATCAGATCAGATGAAATGGAATCATTGTGCATGGTTGATCTGTTTGAGCTTTCAGGGGAGGAAAATGATGGATTGGGTCAGACTGGTGATACACCAGATCAAGAAGAGTATTTTGAGTGCCCTGACAGTCCACTGCCAGTGTCCGAAAGCTCTCCATGCGAGCCAAATGTTGTGGACTCAGAAACTGTAACTCCTGGAGCTGAAAGTGCCCCAAGTTCTAGCCTCTCTACCCCCATGGAGACTCCCCTGACAAGTGAGGACAATGCTGAAAATGAGGCTCAGAGTGCAGAGACTGTAACATTTCCCTCTAGAAAGACTGGTCGAGCTGTAAAGCCTGTGGTGCACCTCAGTTATGATTCCCTGGGCGCCAGTGGATCTGCCTCTCAATGTTGTCCATAAAGGAGTGTATGTGTCCCCGAGCTCATTGCCCAAACTGAGCGTCAGTGCTAACTCAAGTTACTTGTGTTGCCCTTCTAGCATGGTGCCCTTGCCCCATCCAGCCCCAAGGTAACTGATAGGAAGGGCCCTCTCTTCAGGTTTCATGTACAAGAGGTAATAACTTGAGTTATGGTACAATGTGTATGTAATACTGTGTAAAGAGTGACGTACTGCAATGTTTCAGAAATGTGTTCTTGGTAAAATGATATATTGACTGATGATTACATGTATGCAGCCTAATGCAAATATATATGGTTGCAGTTGAAACTTGTGGTACTTTGCTTGACGCTGGACGCTAAGCTTTCCCAGGCCAGGAAGGGTGTAACCCCCTGCAAATGGGGGTTCCCAAAAGACTTCCAGGAGCTTGCTTGAATGCTCTAAGCCTGAATGGTGTTTGGCATTTAAGCCATTTATCAGTGAGTGTTTTTAGAGCCTCTGGTACTGTCTCTTTAAGAGCTGTCTGCTTGCAGACATAATTAGTTTGTATGGGAGGACTGTGTGCTTCTCTGTTTGAGTACCACTCGAGCTGCTGCCAATTCTCTCCATTTTTACAGTCACTAGGAGTGCAAAGGGAACCTATCTGAAAGATGTAACTGTTTGCCAGAAATCATTTAGAGTAATAATGAAATTACAGTTTGTCTAACCTGCTTTCTTTGCGGTCAGAACTATGTCTGCCTAGTTCCCCATTCTGGTTTTGAACTGCTGAACTGGACCAATCAGTGTGGGGTAAGCTAGCTCTAAAATGGTGCCTTGGACTGAATCAGAACTTGGACTCATAATCTGAGCCAGCCACAAGAGGATTGTATGGGCAGTGACTCTGGGAGATGTAGTTTAGACTTGGCGCCTTTTGGACCAACAGGAGCAGTCTATTGTGGTGACAGCCAATCCAGTCAAGAACTGGGAGGAACTCAAAGGAAGTGCCCGGTTTTGTCTGTTGGAGTTTCAGTTTTAGCTCTGGCAGTGAAGGGAAAGGAACCCTGTGCTCCTTCAGTGCACAGTTTTAGTCGGAAACATGTTAAGGTCCGAGTTCGGTCTGCAGCTTGTGTAACTGCTTGTTAGGACTGAATCCATCCTGTGAAGAGAATCAAAGGATATCTGAAGAGTAGAAACCAGGCTCACCCTGTAGAAGACTGGAGAAATTGCTGAATTGCACTCGGTCTGTCAGGAACTGAATCTGCTGTGTGTTCTCCTGGGTATTGTGCAGTAATTGCGATCGGATAGAGAAGCAGCCTGCCTGGTATAGTACTTTCTTTTGCCATATAAATGTGTGAGGAATCCGTGGAGCTCAAGAGTAGCCCTGCTGACATTGAAGGACCCTATCTTGTTTGGAGGTCGTGAGCACTAATTCAGGGTCGCTCCCTGTTGAATTGCCACATTGAATCCAAATAGAATTACTGTACTGCTGACTGTTTAACTAATTTTTCTTTTCTCTGTGTGAAAGGGCCCCTACCAGCTGCCACGGTTTGGACTAGCCACTAGGGCTCGGGTACCCAGGGACAGTAACTGGTAGGGATAGGCCTGTGCACAGAGCCATAGGTAGATGAGTAAAATATAAGCTAATTAACCTGATTTCCCCCTGTCCTTGTTATATTCCCCCTAAATAAATCAGAGCTGCTTGTTTCAGCAAAGTTATACTGCCTGAGGTATTTGTCTATGTTAAAGTATTGTACTGTGATTGTTGCACTGTGTCTTATTTTACAGGAGGTCCCAGTGCCTGAACCAGCCCTGGGGGTAAGTGTATACTGTGAAGGTAATTCTGATATATTGTGTGGGCCACTAGTGGGAAGAAAGGGGGGTTGCAGTGTCCCAGAGGGCTGTGACCAAGTAAGTTTAACTATTGCAAACCCTGACCTCTGGGTGGAGGCACCCGCCATTGGATCCAGGCCCCTCAACCTGTTAGTGGCAAATCAGGCAGGGGTAGTAGCCCCTGGGATAGCGCCATCTAGGGGTTACATATAGTTTGTATGTTAATTGTTAGGTTGTAGACATTGTGGTTTGTTGTTTATATTTTTCATTGTTTCATTGTGCTTGTGGTGTTTTCTTGTATTATTTGCCAAAAGCTCAATAAAGTTTATTCAATTAAAAAAAAAATTGACACAGCATATGATGAACCCGAAGTACAATGAAATATTGTTCCTTCATTCTTAGAGCAAAATATAACTGTATGTTGGAACACATCATGTTTAACAATGGAAATGGGTCATTCATTACTATAGTGTCAGAGTTGAAGAGCTGCTATATGTTGTGGTCTGTGAGGGATCTGCTTGTTGGGGGTCTGTTTCTTTTGCCCATTTTTTAAATTGAGTTTTTTGGCTGTCAGTTTTTTTCCTCCACAAGATCTGTGTTCAGTCCCTGGAATATGGAGTGTGGGTAATGGATTTGCAGCAAAACTCATTCTATCCTGCCCTTGGTGTCTTGAATAGTGCTGGGCTCATAGCCTATGCTAAGAAATTTAAATTTCGCCAGTAGGCAACGAGTTCATAATGGGAACTTACCCCAAACTCATAATACACCTATGAACCTATGCCATCCCTTTTTTCACACATAGAATCTGATGGCAGATAAGGACTGCTTGGCCCTCCCAGTCTGCCCATTGCCCTACCTATGGATAAGCTGCAGATCCTAGTTAACCAGCAGCCTACTTCTTTCTACCCCCAACCCCTAGAATTACCTTATGACTGTCCCGTGCATGCTTGAATTCAGCCACTGTTTTTGACGCCACAACCTCCTCCGGAAGGCCATTCCATGCATCCACAACCCTCTCTGTGAAAAAATACTTCCTTATATTACCTCTGAGCCACTCCCCCCCAATCTTCAAATTGTGCCCCCTTGTTCTTGCACACCTTTTTTTGAAAGATGCTACCCTCTTGGACTTTGTTGATTCCCTTGAGGTACTTGAAAGTTTCTATCATGTCCCCCCTCTTCCTCCTTTCCTCGAGGCTATACATATTAAGCTCCTTTAGTCTCTCTTCATATGTCTTCCGGTGCAGACCCTGCACCATTTTAGTTGCCCTCCTCTGGACAGCTTCCATCCTGTCTATGTCCTTGTGGAGATTGGGTCTCCAGAACTGCATGCAGTACTCCAGATGGGGTCTCACCAGCTGTCTGTACAGAGGGATAACAACCTGTTTTCTACTGGTGATGCCTCTCCCTATGCATTCCAGTATCCCCCCAGCCCTCCTTATTGCCCTCTCACATTGCTTGCCCACCTTTAAGTCATCTGATATGACTACCCCCAGGTCCCTTTCCATTTTTGTTGTTGTTAGTATCTCATTGTGTACTCGTCCCCTGAGTTTTGTTTCCCAGGTGCATTACCTTGCACTTCTTAGCATTGAATCTAAGCTGCCATACATTTGACCATTCCTCTAACCTTGCCAAGTCCCTTCTCATCCTTTCCACCCCACCTTGTGCATCAACTCTGTTGCAGATCTTTGTGTCATCTGCAAAGAGACATACTTTTCCTTCCAGTCCCTCTGCAATGTACTATAAAGACATTGAAGAGACGGATCTAATACTGAACCTCGGTACCACTAGTAACCCCCTTTCTTCCAGAGTGGACTCTATTTACTATTACTCTCTTGTCCTATTCTCCAGCCAATTCTTTACCCAGGCTGTTATCTTAGGACCCACTCCCAGGCTGGCTAACTTGTATATTAATCTTTTGTGTGGGACTGTGTCAAATGCCTTGCTAAAGTCTAGGTAGGCCATGTCCACAGCCCTCCCTGATCTACTACTTTGGTCACCCAGTCAAAGAAATCTATTAGATTCGTCTGACGTGACCTTCCGGCTGTGAATCCATGCTGCCTTGGGTCCTGTGCCCCTCTGGCCTCTAGGTACTCGACAGTTCTTTCCTTCAGAAGTGATTCCATCATTTTCCCTATCACTGAGGTTAAACTAACAGGTCTGTAGTTTCCTGCTTCTGCCCTGCTCCCACTTTTGTGAAGGGGAATCACATCTGCCCTCCTCCGGTCCTGAGGTACCACCACATCCTCCCATGATTTGTTAAAGAGGGTAGTCAGTGGTGTCACTAGTTCTACCCTTAGTTCTTTTAGAATTCTGGGATGAATCCCATCAGGCCCCATTGCTTTGTCCACCTTCAGTTTTAAGAGTCCTTTCAGAACCCTTTCTTGTGTAAATGGGCTGGTATCATCTTCTGTATCCAGAGTGTTTCTATTGTTTGTTTTAGGTACCTCCTCCTCTTTATTTGTCAATACTGAGCAAAAATATTTGTTTAGTATCTCTGCCTTTTCACCGTCACCCTCTGCCCACCCCCCTTCCCTTTATTAGGCCTCACTATCCCTCCCTTTGTCTTCCTTCGCTCCCTGATGTACCTAAAAAGGGTTTATCCCCTTCTCAACTGAGTTGGCTATCTTTCCTCGGTTCGGGCCTTTGCTGTTCTGACTGCCTTCCCAGCTTCCTTTTGCTTTAACTGATAAAATTCTCTGTCCTGCTCCTTCTGTGATTCCTTGTACTTCCTGAATGCTTTCTTTTCTCTTGAACCTTCACTGCACCTCCTTGAGAACCATAGTGGTTTCTTACATCGTTTTGTTTGTTTATTTGTTTCACACAAAGGCTTGTTACCTCTGTGATGGCAGTTTTTATTATTCCCCATTGTTCTTCCACCCCTCCTTCCTGCCCATTTGCTAGTGCATTCCTTAGGCACGCACCCATTTTGGCAAAGTCAGCCCTCCTGAAGTCCAGTACTTTTGCCTTTGTATGGTTTGACTCTATTGCTGTGTTTATTGTGAACCATACTGTTCGATGGTCGCTAGTTCCCAGATGGCTACCCACTTCTACATCTGTGATCCGCTCTCCATTTCCATTTGAGAAAACCAGGTCTAAGATTGCTCCCTCTCGAGTGGGTTCCAATACTAGTTGTCTAAGGTATGCCCCCTGTAGGGCATCTAGAATAACCCCACTCTTAGAAGTGACTGCTGCAGCTACACTCCAGTTAACATCTGGCATATTCAGATCACCCATCAGCAATATCTCCCCGCTTTCTGCCATTCTAAGTATACTTTCTATCATTTCCTTGTCCATTTCCTCCCTGGGGGGTTTATACCCTGTGCGGATTGTGGTGCCATTGCCTGTCTCCAAATTGACCCACAGTGCTTCTTCTCCTCCCTGTTTACCCTTTTGTTCTGTTGCTTTGATTCCTTCCCTTATGTAGAGAGCTACTCCTCCTCCTCTTTTACCCTCCCTGTCCCTCCTGTAGATAGTGTATCCTGGTATGTTTACATCCCAGTCATGGTTCTGTGTGTACCATGTTTCTGTGACTGCCACGATATCCAGATATTCGTCCTCCATCAAGGCCACTAATTCAGGAAGCTTGTTACCCAGACTATGGGCATTGGTACTCATTGCTCTCCATTTTTTGATGGCTTTACCTTCTGTAGCAGGATCCCCCACTGACCTTTCTACCTTGGTCTTTTTCTCATTTAGTACCTTGTTTTGTAGGGGGAGGCTGGGATTTTCCTGCTGCTTATCAGTGCCTCCCCTTGACTAGTTTAAAAGCTTGCCAATGAAGCATTTAAACCGATTGCCCAAAGACTTGTTCCCTTCCTGGACAGATGCAGACCATCCTGCCAGTATAGCTGGTGTCCTCCAGGTGGAACCCCAGTCCCCAATGAAGCCAAACCCCTGTGCTCCACACCATTTTTTCAACCATTCGTTAAACTGCATGGTGCAAAGTACCCCCTTGCCTCACCCATGCTACTGACAGGCAGCACCTCTGAGAAGGATACTGTTTGTACTACTTGTCTTAGGCCCCTCCCCAACTCTACAAAGTCCTTCTGCACTGCTCTAATCTCATGATGAGCCAAGTCATTTGTCCCTAGGTGGACAATGACGTCCAGCTCAGACTCCCGTGCAACTGTTCTCGTGATCCTAAGGATGCGCTTCCTGTCCCTCCAAGCCATGGCACCAGGCAGGCACCTTACTTCAGTTTTCCCTGCTCCCCCCAGTTCTATCCCCCTAATAATTGAGTCCCCCACCAGGAGCTGCTTCCTTTCCCTGTGGTGTCCTCTGCCTCCTTCCTGAGGGCCTCCTTTGTGACAGTTGTCTGCAACCTCCTTGGTCTCCTCTGCGGGTGCATCCATAGGGGAACTATGCTGCCCCACATAGTATAAGATTGGCTATAAATTGGTGTAATTGTTTGAGGTTGAGATCCATGAAATTGGATCGTTCTCCTACCTCTGCCAGATATTGCTTGAATAGCCTTACATCACCGCCCTTTTTTTTTTTTTTTTGGTATTCTTATTCTGCTGGTTTACTATAAATTGCTCTCTCTCTCTCTTCATTTTCTAGGAGTTAAGACTACAGAGTACAATGCTGTGAGTTTTACCAGTACTTGGTGCAGCTTTGAAATCAATGCTCGTGTGGGGGAGTTGCTGTCAGCTGCAGGAATCAGCTCACGCTCCAGGCCCTGCATCTGGTTGGCTGGAGCATGAATCTGATTAGGGCAAATGTTCATAGAAATAATTCATGTTCTACACTGTGAAATATTTCTCCCAGTGTTCTAAAAGGTGGATTATAAGTTTCAGAAACCGCCACTGAAACAGGCTGACCATACATTATAATGACATGAATAATGTCTTACCATTCTAAAATGATACTTACTGCCTGTGTGCAAATCAGACCACCCCCTTGCTGGACACCAGCCTGATGGTGTGGAGGGCTGAGGCACTGGGTGTGTTATGTCCTGCCATGACAGTGACTCGGGTTCGGGAATGGACGTGGCTCGCTCGGGGGCTAGGCAGGGGAGGGTGGGTTGAGCATCCCAAGGGCAGCTCTCCTCCCTCAGTGAGGGGGTATGTGCATCCCACTAAGCAGCTGCTGCCTGGAGGATCTGGGTGGCAGTGCAGCGGGATGCCAGGGGAAAGAGTCCTACCCACTTGACACTGTGGGGCATCTTCTCAGAGGTGGAGCTTGCACAATGCATCATTGCATACACCATGGGCCCATGGAGGAAACCCCTCAAATGTGGAAGGATGAATGCCCGGTCCCCAGCAGGCCCCACATCATCGATTGAGTCCTCCAGGTCCTGTGGCAGAGGACAGCTGGAAAATGGAAAGCCCCAGAGAAGTCCGGTTATGGGACTGGGGAGACTGGTCTGGACTGGGCAGGTCAGCAGCAGAGGAGCAGACAGGATCTAGGATATCTAAAAAGCCTGATGATATGGAACAGTAACAACATTTTATTTTATTTATTTATTTAACAAATCAGAAAGACCTTTGAGCCAAGGGCTCTTTTACAGAGGTTCCACGTCAAGTCACAAGAATAGCAAATTACAGTGGTTTCAGTAAGTAGTACAACATGAGGAAAGTAATTACATAAACAAAATAACAATATGGCAAGATCAATATTGTGTCAAGTGCAGCCAGTGGCCTTGTCTGAAGAGGGGTGAAAGGCCTTACAAGGAGAGAAGTACAGGGGATGAATTGGGGGGTGGAAGGAGTAAAATAAGAGCAAGGAGGGAGATGCCGGAATGAAGCTTAAGCAGGAAAGACCCACAGGGTGGGGGGTAGAAGGAGAGAACAAGGTGGGGAAATAGAGGAGAGAGGAGGGAAGTGGGAGTGGAGGGGTAAGGGAAGGGGGGGATGAGGTAGGAATGAAAAGGGCAGGAATTAGAAAGGGATAAGGGAGGAAGTGCTGTGAGAGGAATAGAGCAGCAGCAGCATAGGGCTATACAGAGGCAAATGGTAAGAGGGAGGCCCAGTGCATTTAGCTGTCAACAGAGATTCGGTATAGCAGTCACAAGAAGCTCTGGAAACTAGGAATTGCTGCAGCTTCCACTTAAATTGTCCCAAGGTTGCAGTCATCGCAATCTCAGGAGGAAGGGAATTAAATACATTAGCAGCTCTAACTGCAATGGATCACTGTCGGAGCGAGGTTCGACAGTGAGAGACAGTAAAGGGTTGGCTCACAGGACTTCGTGTGCTCCGAGAGCCCCGGAAGGGACTGAAAAGCTGAAGGGAACCTGGTGGTTGGAGACCAAGATCTGCCTTCTTAGCCGGAAGGCAGACTTTTGATCTGTTTATGTAAAATCTGGTAGTCCATGAGCCAGGGCCTTTTTTCGTGTGCGACCAGAACATCAAAACATGCAAACTGGACCTAGTATTTTAAAAATAGCTTCTACAAGGAAAAATGGATTGCATGTTCAGAGTTAAAGACTTGGGTGAAACAAAGGAAAGGGTTGGGGATGTAGAATGCTGAATAAGTAGTATAGAGGACAGAGCTGAAAAAGAGTCGACGTAAGGACTTAATTCAAGATGACTGCCACATTAGAATCTCAGGTAGATGAAGCTGACAGCAGGAATAGAAGAAACTATTTAAAAATTATATGACTGCCTGGACCTAGAATCCAATGGGCTGAGGACCGCAGGGAGCACGGATTCATGGGGGGGGGTTCATGCCAAGCTAAACTGAAGATTTCTTTTACTGAGCGACCAGGGAAATAAACCAGGAGAGGGCAGTGGACATAGCCTGTCTGGACTTCAGCAAAGACTATGACATTGTACCATGCAGAATGCTAATTAGGAAGTTGACCAGCTTAGGAGTGGGGTCCAAATTGGTAAATTGGGTTTGAAACTGGTTATTGATAGGAGACAGAGGGCAGTGGTTAATAGCACACACTGTAAGGATGGGGGAGTGACCAGCAGGGTTCTACAGGGTTCAGTACTGGAACCAGTCCTCTTCAATATCTTCATAAGGGACATTCAGAGGAAATGGAGGGGAAGGTCTGCCTTTTTGCAGATGACACCAAAATCAGCAATAGTGTGAACTACCAGGAGGGATGGAGAAAATGCACAGGGATCTAGGGAAACTTGAGGAGTGGTCAAAGGCATGGCAGTTGGGTTTCAATGCCACAAAGTGCAAAATCAGGCACTTAGGACATAGAAACATAGACACTGACGGCAGGTAAAGACCGTTAGGCCCATCCAGTCTGCTCGTTTTCCTTACCTACTGCAAGAGTCGAAGACCCTACTTGATCTCCATCTTTACCTTCTCATTCCTATCGCAAGGGTTCCCCTATACCTGTCCCATGCATTTTTGAATTCCCCCACTGCGTTTGCCCCCACCACCTCCACTGGGAGTCTATTTCATGCATCCACTACCCTTTCCGAAAAGAAATACTTTCTCATGTTACCCATTAGTCTACCCCTTTCTATCCTCATGTCATGCCTCCTTGTTTCTGAACATCTCCTTTTCTGAAAAATACCACCCTCCAGTACCCTGTTTATGCCCTTTAGATATTTGTAGGTTTCTATCATATCTCCCCTGTCTCTCCTCTCCTCTCCTGCAGGGTATACATATTAAAATCTCTCAGTCTCTCTTCATATGACATCTGGTGCAGGCCCTGCACCATCTTTGTTGCCCTTCTTTGACCTGCCTCCACCCTGTCTATGTCTTTACGGAGATGCAGCCTCCAGGACTGGACACAGCACTCCAGATGAGGCCTCATCAATGATCTGTACAGTGGCATTACCACCTCTTTTTTTCTGCTGGTGATACCTCTCCCTATGCACTCCAGCATCCCACTAGCTCTCCCCACAGCCTTGGCACATTGTTTGGCCACCTTTAGGTCATCAGATATGATTACCCCCAAATCCCTTTCCTGTTTGGTGACCATCAGTAACTCTCCCCCGCCATCATGTAATCTCCCCTGGGTTCTTGTGCCCTAAATGCATGATTTTGCACTTTTTCACATTGAATCTCAGCTGACACACTGTAGACCATTCCTTCCATTTACCTAGGTCCCTCCTCATTTCTTCCACCCCTCCCGGAGTGTCCACCTTAATGCAGAGCTTAGTGTCATCTGCAGACAGGCACACCTTCCCTTCTAACCCCTCCGCAATGTCACTTATGAAGACATGAAACAGGACTGATCCCTGTGGCACTCCGCAGGTCATCCTCCTTTCCTCAGATTTAGCTCCATTTACCACCACTCTCTGTCTTGTATCACTCAACCAGTTCCTAACCAAGTTTACCACCTTGTGACCCACTTGCAGGCTGCCCAACTTGTTCACAAGTCTTCTGTGTGGAATGGAATCGAAGGCCTTACTGAAATCCAGGTAGGCCACATCCACTGCTCCTCCTGATCCACTTCCCTAGTTACCCAGTCAAATAAATCAATTAGATTTGTTTGACATGGCCTTCCCACTGTGTATCCATGCTGTCTCAGATCCTATGCTCAGCTGAATTCAAGGTGTTCCATGATCCTTTCTTTAAGTAGTGATTACATCATTTTCCCCACTATTGAGGTTAGGCTGACTGGTCTATAGTTTCCAGCCTCCTCCCTACTCTCACTTTTGTGAAGAGGGACCATATCTGCCCTCCTCCAGTCCCCTAGAACCACTCCCATATCGAGTGTTTCATTGAACGGGGCTGCCAGTGGTGCTGCCAGCACCTCCCATAGTTCCCTTAATATTCTGGGATGTAGCCCATACAGTCCCATTGCTTTGTCCACTTTCAGTTTTGTGAGATCTTTTAGGACTCTCTCTTTCGTAAATGGACTGGTGTCCACCTCCCTCCCATATTTGCTCATGTTGCCTAACTATGGTCCCTCACCTTCTGTGAATACAGAACAAAAATATTTGTTCACTATTGATGCTTTTTCCAGGTCCCCTTCCACATACTTCCCTTCTTACCCTTTAAGCCTTTCAATCCCACCCCCTGGTTAGTCTCCTTTCACTAATGTACCTATAAAAAGTTGTGTCCCCTTTTTTTAACTCCTGTGGTACTTTTTGCTCCATTTGCGCATTTGCTCTCCTGACTGATTCCCCTGCCTCCCTCTGTTTATCCAGGTACACTACCCTGTCCTCCTCCTTCTGTGTTTCCTTGTATTTCCTGAAAGCCATCTTTTCACCCATACCTTTCCAGCCACTTGCTTTGAGAACCATAATGGTTTTCTCTTTCTCTTGCCCTTGTTTACTTGCCTAAAGCAAAGGTTTGTCGCCTTCACTATGGCTTCTTTCAGATGGGCCCACTGCTATTCAGCCCCCCCCCCCCATTCATCCCTGCCGCGAAGGCATTCTTGAGACGTATCCCCATTTTTGTAAAGTCCACCCTCCTGAAATCCAGGACCCTCGCCTTTCTGTGGTTTGACTCTGCCACTGTACTCATACTGAACCATACCATGCTATGATCACTGGACCCCAGGTGTCCGTCCACCCTGACTTCTGTGATTCTGTCTCCATTGGTGAGTACCAGGTCCAAAATTGCACCTTCCCGGGTGGACTTTAGCACTAGCTGCCTGAGGCCTGCCCCTTGCATGGAGGATAGAATGGCCCTGCTCCTGGCGGAGGCAGCAGCTGGGATGCTCCAATCCACATCTGGCAGATTGAAATCCCCTACCAGCTTGTCATCGAGGCACAGGTCAGGAAGCATATGAAAAACCAGGAGCATTTGTAGAATTTGCAAAAAGTGTTTATTAGTACTGTATTAGCAGTAACATAAAAAAAATTAAATTGTTCAGAATGACTATGTATAAAGGCAGAATAAACAGAGAAGATCCATCTGAGTTTTCCTTCAATCTGTGTCTCCCAAAACATTACAGTTATCTCTCTCATAAGTCCTTGCAACCCCCTCCTTAACAAGCATCCTGTTTTTTTCTAAAATGTTCTTATAAATTTTAGGCAGGTGCAGCAAGAACACAGTGTCCCAGAACTGAGGCCCCTTCTCCACAGCTTGTGAAAAAGGGCATAAAAACTGCTCTCAGGTTAACCCCTTGAGTTCCCAATAGCTTTTTGCAATCATCTCAAACTATAATTATATACATTTCAACAGTAACACTTTATAATTTGTGAACAAAGGGATCCAAATATCAGTTACATTTCCACATAATGATTTGCACATATTTTTATACCAGCAGATATGCAAGGGAGCAAAGAAAAAAATACTCACCTTAGTAATGTTGTTTCTTCTAATGGAGTCTTGCTGTATTCTGACATATTGCAGTGATGTCCAACCTTTGAACTGCCCCGGAGATGAAAGAGTTAACTTTCCATGCCAGGCATGGAACGCTGAGCTCGAGCTCGGTTGAGACTCTGTCTGTTGCTGTTTGAAGTCAAACCGTCAGATCCTTACGAGCTATACTCACTGGGTGTCCTGTGTGGAAACTGTAAACTTACACTAGCCAACTGGTTACTAAATATAATAAATAGATTTTTTGGTCCCAAAACAAAGACTCAAGTCAGGAAACCCCAAAAATAAAACAAAACACAACACCCACACACCCAAACCAAAGGGGTGAGAACATAAGGGGTGGGGGCATCTACTGAGTACCAACACTGCTACTGCCCACCCACATCCCAAAAACAAAGGTTCTGAGAGGGGAGGCGGGGGGGAGGTCAGAATACAGCAAGACTCCATTAGAAGAAACAACATTACTAAGGTGAGTAATTTTTTCTTCAAACAACATGAAGTCTTGCTGTATTCTGACATATTGCAGACTACCAAGCAGTACCTCCATGGAGGAGGGACAGAACCTACTAAGAAAGGCTCTGAAGCACTGCTGTGCCAAACCGAGCATCGCTCCTAGCCTGGATATCCAGAGAGTAATGCTTGGTAAAAGTGTGTACTGTTTTCCAGGTGGCTGCTTGACAAATCTCTAAGATAGGAATCTCCCTGGCAGCAGCCAGGGAAGCAGCTGTACCTCTGGTAGAGTGAGCCCTCAGGCCTGAGGGTGGAGTCCTACCTAGTTTTTCATAACACAATTGAATGCAAGAGACAATCCACCTGGCAATAGATCTCTTAGTGGCAGGTTTTCCCTTGCCAACCTCACCATAAGTGAGGAACAGTTGGAGGGACTCAAACCTATGACCCTTAGTGCGCTCTATGTAGTAGCTAAGGGCCCTTTTCACATCCAAACTGTGCAGCCTCCTCTCTTCAGAGGAGGAATGGTCAGTGAAGAAAACAGGAAGAGATGTAGACTGGTTAAGGTGGAAATCTGAAACCACCTTAGGCAAAAACTTCCTATTAGTCCTGAGGACCACCTTATCTCTATGGAAAGAGATAAAATCAGGCTCCACTGACAGGGCTTGTAACTCACTTATGCGTCTGGCAGAAGTGATGGCCACCAAGAAAACAGTTTTCCAAGTCAAGTACTTAAGCTCTGCTGAGGACAAAGGCTCAAAAGGGGGTTGCATAAGTTGAGCAATGCAAACATTAAGGTCCCAAGCAGGGGCAGGGTCCCTGAGTGGAGGATTGGTATGAAGCAATCCCTTGAAAAATTTTAGAGAAAACAGGATGAGCTGAAAGGGAAGAGTGCTTGCCTGCTGAAAGGAAGGCAGAGATTGCTGCCAGATGCACTCTTAGTGTAGCTGGTCTGAGTCCCAAGCTATTAAGATGAACCATATAGTCAAGGACTGTGGGCAGGCTAGCAGACTCTGGAGAAATATGCTTCCCAGAGCACCATATAGAGAATCTTTTCCACTTGGAGTTGTAAGTGTTTCTGGTGGAAGGCTTCCGAGAAGCCTTTAGGATATCCATAACACCTTGAGAGAGGTGCAGATCAGCAAACTCTAACTCTTCAAGAGCCAGGCCTTGAGATTGAGAGATTTGAGATTCGGATACCAAACCCTCCCCTGAGCACATGTTAACAGGTTGTAATTCCTGGGAAGAGACAGGGGAAGGTGGACTGCTAAGGACAACAGGAGAGGGTACCAGGGCTGTGTGGCCCAGTCTGGAGCAATCAGAATCACCTTGCAGGGTTGAGACCTGATTTTGACTAACACCTTGAACAGGAGAGGGAAGGAGGAATAGCATACAGGAACTTCCCTTCCCAATTGAGAACTAGGGCGTCCAGGGGGACTGAGCCCAACACTGGGGGCCTTCAGCAAAAGAGAGGAAGTTGGTGATTGTCTGGGGCTGCAAAAAGATCTATCTGTGGGGTGCCCCATCTGGAGAAGATCACCTTCAAAACCAGGGGATCCAGGGACCATTCGTGATGGCCCTGAGATATCCTGCTGAGAGCATCTGCCAGGACATTGTCCTTGCCTGGGAGGTGTACTGCTGTAAGAGAGGTGTTCAGAGAATAGGCCAGAGACCATAACTTCATTGCCTCTGTGCACAAGGCCGTAGACCGAGTGCCCCCTTGCTTGTTGATATACCACGTTGGGTGGTATTGTCTGTCCTGATCTAACTACTTTGTTCTGAACAGATTTGGAAAAACTTGAAGTGCTAGAAACACTGCTCTGAGTTCAACAGATTGATGTGAAGCAGAGATTCCTGAGGAGACCACAACCCTTGGGTGGTCAGGTCTCCCAAGTGGGCTCCCCACCCCAAGAGGGAGGCATCTGTAGTAAGGATTAGAGAATGAGACTGAGTGACAAAAGGAACTCCCTGTCTTAGATTGTCTTGATCCAGCCACCACTGTAATGCCTGGATCAGGGTTCAAGTCACTGGAATTAGTTTGGTCAGAGGGTCCCTTTTCTGAGACCAGAATGCTCTCAAGTGGAACTGAATATCCCTCATTTGAAATCTTGCTCCCTGCACCACTGCTGTAGAGGCAGCCATGTGTCCCAGGAGCTGCAGAAAATGCCTTGCTGGTCGAGACACCTGGAGGGTGATGAAAGAGGCCAGTAAGATAAGGGTCCTTGCCCTGTCCAGGGGAAGGAAGGCTCTTGCCTTTACTGTATCCAGCTCTGCCCCTATGAAGGTGAGGAGCTGCACAGGCTCTAGAACTGACTTTGAAAGATTCAGAAGGAAACCTAGAGAAGTGAGCAGTTGCTGAGTTATCTGTAGGTGTAACTTGACTTGGTCTGGAGACTGGCCTACTATGAGCCAGTCGTCCAGGTATGGAAAGATGGAGATCCTTTTTCTCCTTAGGAAGGCAACTACTACTGCCAGGCATTTTGTGAACACCCTTGGAGCAGAAGTTAAGCTGAAGGGCATTGCTCTGAAGTGGTAATGGCCTGAGGGCAGCTCGAACCTGAGGTACTTTCGGTGGGAGCTTCTGATGAGAATGTGGAAATAGGCATCCTTGAGGTCCAGGGAGACTAGCCAGTCCCCTGGTCTTAGAGAGGGTAGAATTATTCCCAGAGTCACCATTTTGAACTTTGGCTTTAAAAGGTGCTTGTTTAAATATCTGAGATCCAGGATGGGCACTTAATTCTCCTGTCTTTTTGGGGGTTAGGAAGTACCTGGAGTACAATCCTTTCCCTTTGTGTAGGGGTGGGACCCTCTCTATGGCTCTGAGAGCCAAGAGGGAAGAGACCTCTGCCTCTAAGGCAAGTGCCTCTGAAGGATTTGCAGGTGGAAAGGATCTGGTTCTCATCTTCGGAAACTTTTTGAAGCTGAGAACCAGTCCCTGGCTTACTACTTCCAGGACCCATTTGTCTGATGTTAAAGACATCTAGTCCTGGACAAAGTAAGCCAGCCTGTCCCTACCGGTGGTGGAGAATCGGCCCTGGCAAACCCATCAGGGTGCCTGCTTGGCAGGGGCTTTAGGCTGGGGGTGGAAGCAGGCCTGCTTGTACCCCGTCTGCCTCTCCCTCTGAAGAACTCCCTATGAGCATAAGCAGAAGAGGAGGCCTGGGCTTGGTAGAAAGGCTATGAAAAGGCCTGCCCCTGCCCCTGGAATGCTGCCTCTGGGAGTGGCTTGCCTTTCCTTGGCCTGAGCACTCCTATAGGTGGTCCTGTATTCATCCATTTTCTTCATGTAGTTCTCTGTTTGCTCCCCAAACAGAGAATTACCACAACAGGAAAATCCATGGCCTTAGTCTGGGTATCCTGAGACAGGCTAGTACATCTGAGCCAAGCCATCCTACTGAAGGGCCACAGATGTAGCCATGACTCTAGATGAAACATCATTGGAGTCCACTGCAGCATGGAATTGCACCTTGGATGCCTCAATACCATCCGCAGCCACCTGCTCCAGCTCCTTGGCAAGCTGGCCAGGGACCTGTTTAGCTAAAGCCATTACAGTGTCCCCTCTAGATTTCTGATATCTAGCTGTATAGGCCTATCAATTAGCCTGCCTGAGTCCCAAGGATGCTGCCATGTACTGTTTCTTTGCCATGGCATCAATCCTCCTGGGTCCTTATCTGGTGTGTGAAGCCAAGGGTATATTTGCCTTATCACAGGCTGCAGCCTGCACTACACCAACATGGCTGCATTGCTGGTAAGGAACTCGTATCTGAGCTCGAGAGAGTATACCTCTTGTCCATTCTCTTGTCCACAGGAGTATAGAATTAGGAGTCTTTAAAATTTTATTGTCTGTTTCACAAAGGACTTATGAAGGGAATAGACAGCCTCCTGGACTCTGAGATATCCATCATTTCAGCATAGTCAGGCTCCTCCTGGTCGTCCATAGCTTCTTCCATAGGAAGCTGAAGAGTTTCAACCACTTTTTGTAGAACATAAAATGGAAGGGACTCAGAAAGCCTAGGAGGAAACCCTGAAGGTCTGTCTGGGGAGATGTCCGGTCAATAGGCACATCCAGACTTTCGTAATCACCATCACTATCTTCATACTCTCCTTCCTCCTGCTCCTCTGGTTCATAAAAATCTTCTAAACTATAATCTGGAACCGGGGAACCGACCGAACCGAGCCCCTTCCTGATGGTGCCGGTTCGGTCGTAACCGGGATTAGCGACTGAACAATCCTTATCGCTTTGGCTATTTCATCAGCGGTTGGAGAAAGAATTTGTGGATCCGCACTGGCTGATTTATCCCTTCTTTTTCTTTTAACTGGAACCGACTCCTGAGTCGGTTCTCCTTGCTCAAGAAGTTTCGCCCTGGTCAGAGGGCACCCTCATGGTCTCGGTTGAACCAACCAGGCTGGCCATCCGGTCAGCTTGGACTTCTTGGCCTCCCTTTCCCTGAGCCTACCAACTCTCTTTTCCAGGGTAGCTGCAGGAAAATTTTACAAATCTGGCAGTCTGAATCGAGGTGGTCAAACCCCAGACAATAAACACAGGTGGTGTGGAGATCAGCCTTAGCAAAGGCTTCCCCACACACACTACAGTGTTGAAACCCAGTGGGCCTGGTTTTTCTTTTGGGTTTCTCAGACATGGCCAGTCCTAACAAAAACTTACCCTTTTTTCAGCAATCTGCCAGGCAAGACACCCTTATCGGTTCCTGACCGTGTTACGGGTCGTGGAAAAAACCGTAACAAAATCCGTGGTTTTTTTAGAACCGATAAGGACCAGTTACGACACTCTAAAAGTAGAATAAACTTTTTTTGAACAACCTGATCGCTTCAACCGAACCGATCCCACGTTTACAAGTTCCACACAGAAGAACGAGAAAATAAACCTGTCTAGTACTCATGATACCACAGACAGAGACTGAACCGACAAGTTACGGATTAAATTTGGTTGAAAACCGAGAAAAACAGTACTTTAACCGACAAACTTGAACCGAGCAAAGGAGAAATCTCCGGAGCGACTGTTCAGTGAGGCGGAGTAAAGAATCTGACGGTTTGACTTCAAACAGCAACAGACAGAGTCTTAACCGAGCTCGAGCTCAGCGTTCCATGCCTGGCATGGAAAGTTAACTCTTTCATCTCCGGGGCAGTTCAAAGGTTGGACATCACTGCAATATGTCAGAATACAGCAAGACTTCATGTTGTTTGACAGACAGAAACAGCAAGTGAGGGTAGAGAGATAGCGAGAGGCAGAGAATTACGAGACAGTTGGGGTGATGAAGTCCTAGGTCTCACGAGAAAATCTGGTTGTGCAACCAGGCAGACAAGAGACAGGAAAGGAAAGAACAGAACAGATCCCTGCATTCAAACTCTCCATAACAACTGGGACAGGGTCCTGGTCAACCCTGTCACACACACCCCCCTCCTTAAGAGGGAACCTGTTTTATCAAACAGGTTTTCTAAAACGTTCTATTAATTCTCTAACATTAGCTTCTGATTTTCAAGAAATTAAGCACATGTGCAGTATTCTTTTTTCTACAACAGTACAGCAAACAGCAAAGTTTAAACTCTTACATTAGTTTTTCAACCTTCAGAACCCTCAATTCCTAATCCATATCTTGGCAGAAAATCAGCATTGCTATTCTCTTTACCAGATTTGTGTATCACATTGAATTTAAATGGATGTAGTGCCATGTACCACCTTGTGAATCTGGAATTTTTATATTTTATTTGGTTAAGCCAACAAAGAGGATTGTGATCTGTTACAAGTACAAAGTCAGTTCCTAGCAAATAAAACTTAAGGGACTCTATGGCCCAATTTGCTGCTAAACAGTCCTTTTCAATGGTGGAGTACTTTTTCTCTCTGTCATACAACTTCCTACTTATGTACAGAATATGATGTTCCATCCCATCTATATTTTGACTCAGGACTGTACCTAGGCCTACCTCTGATGCATCTGTTTGTAACAGAAATGTTTTTTCAAAATCTGGGCTTCTCAAAACAAGGGCTGAACATAATGCAGTGTTAATGGCTTGGAAAGCTTCATCACACTCTGGGGTCCATTTCACATTATTTGGGTACCGTTTTTTCGTGAGTTCAGTGAAGGGAGTAGCTAACTCAGCAAAGTTGGGAACAAATCTCCAATAACCAGCCAGCCCTAAAATTAACCTGACATGTTTCTTTGTTTTAGGGACAGGGCTGTTAGCTACAGCCTCTGTTTTAGAAATGTCTGGCTTAACTTCTCCATTTCCCAACACATAACCCAAACATCTGGTTTCCCGTATACCCAAATGCACAATTGGTAGGATTAATAGTCAGACCTGCATTTGTGATAGTTTGGATGACTGCTCGTATGTGTTCCAGGTGGCTTTTCCAGTCTGGACTGTACACCACGACATCATCCAGTTATACAGCACAATAACCAGTGTGAGGTGATACAATTACATCCATGTACTGCTAGAATGTAGCTGGCGCACCATGTAAACCAAATGGCATGGTGATGAACTGGTAGAATCCAACAGGAGTGGCACTTGCAGTTTTGTCTCTGGATTCTTTAGCTAAAGGATTTGCCAGTAACCCTTGGTGAGATCGGGGGTACTGATAGACTTTGCACTCCCCAGTCTGTGCACCAAATCATCTATTCTGAGCATAGTGTAACCCCCAGGTGGCGCTATCCCAAGGGCTACTACCCCTGTCTGACTAACTACTGACAGGTTGAGGGGCCTAGGTCCAATGGCGAGTGCCTCCACCCACAGGTCAGAGTTTGCAGTAGTTAAACTAACTTGGTCACAGCCCTCTGGGACACTGTAACCCCCCTTTCTTCCCATGACTGGCCCACACAATGCACCAGGAATATCTTCACAATGTACACTTACCCCCAGGACTAGCTCTGTCGCCTGGACGCTAGGGACCCCCTGTAAAACAAGATGATACAATGCAAAAGTCACAGTACAATACTTTAACATAAACGAATACCTCAGACAGTGCTGAAACAAACAGATCTGATTTATTTAAGGAGCTGTAACAACAAAGGGAGAAATCAGGTTAATTAGGTTAAACACATTAATAATCACAGTACTGTGCGCTTATTCAGAGTCCCAAATTGTCACTTTCACTGGTACCCAGGATGGGGGCTAGCCAGGATCGGGCGCAGCTGGTTGTGGCCCTGTGATGGAAAAAACACTGGCACAATACCCAAATTGTAATCCGGAGCCGGTTGGCTCAGTTCGTGAAAAAATGAAAAAAAAAAACAATTAGATGATACACTTGCAATTCGATAAACAGATGGCAGGGAGTTACCCTGCTTTGTACTCACAAACTCAATGCTGGGAACTGGATGGAAGGCAGATTGTCCTGGATTGCCAGGAGGAGCAGACCATGTGGACAGGGTCCTTGTGACTGGACCCCACTGCAGTTTAGAGCAAATGGATGTAGTCTGGATTAAGCTGGGGTTTACTTCCAGCTTCATGCACTCAGTTCTTTGTACAGGGGATATGAAACACAATTCCCCACAAGCACTACACACATTTATATGTAAACGGAAAGTACTATACCAGGCAGGCTGCTTTTCTATCATGATCGCAATTACTGCACAATACCCAGGAGAACACACAGCAGATTCAGTTCCTGACAGACCGAGCGCGATTCAACAGTTTCTCCAGTCTTCTACAGGGTGAGCCTGGTTTCTACTCTTCAGATCTCCTTGATTCTCTTCACAGGTCGGATTCAGTCCTAACAGGCGCTTGCACAAGCTGCAGACCGAAACTTAGGGCCTTACATGCGATTCCCATGCTAAAACTACACACCGAAGAAGCACACAGCTCCTTGTCTCTTCATTGCCCCAACTCATCTGATCTTACCAGTAGACAGAGCCGGGCATTTCCTTTGAGTTCCTCCCAGTTCAGTTGGCTGGTTTGGCTGTCACTCACAGTAAACTCCCCCTGTTGGTGGAAAAAAGGTGCCGAAGTCCAAACTACAATTCCCAGAAGCATTGGCCATACAGTTCATAGGTGGCTGGCTGCACAAGGAGAGTCCAAGTTCTGATTTGCCAGCAGCAGGTTCCATTTCAAAGGTCCCCCCACATTGATTGGTCCAGTTGAGCAGTTCAAAACTAGAATGGGGGACTAGGCAAACATAGTTCTGACTGCAAAGAAAAGCAGGTTAGACAAACTGTATTTTCGTTATTACTCTAAATGATGTCTGGCAAACAGTTACGTCTTTGAAAAGTGCTCAATCTGCCCACTTAGTGACGGCAGAAATGGAGCGATTTGGCAGCAGCTCGAGTGGGACTCAAGCAGGGAAACACACAGACCCCCATCCAAATTAATTATGTCTGCAGGCAGACAGCTCTTAAAGAGACAGTACCAGAGGCTCTAAAAGCACTCAGAGATAAACGTCTTAGACGCCGAACACCATCCAGGCTTGGAGCATTCAAGCAAGCTCCTGGAAGACTTTTGGGAACCCCCATTTGTAGGGGGGTTATAATAGTATAAATGTTATATTCTGACACTTGATTGTTTCCTAAAATCAAGGCAGATTCTAACAAACCCTTCTTTTTTGTTTACAATCACCATTGGTGGTGACCAATCACTTCTCAATTTTTCTATGATACCCAACTCTTTCATTTTTTGTATTTCCTTAACCACGTCAGCTGTTAACCGCTCTGGTAACCTATATGTCTTTTGCCTAATAGGGTGAGCATTCCGCATTCCTTGGCACTATTACGTGCTCGGCCTGGTGCTGTGGTAAAAGTACTGTTAAATGTCTTTAGCAAGTTACAGATTTCTGCGGTTTGTTCGGGGGTTAAGGAAATATTTACCTTCACAGCATCAGCAGTTGCAGTTTGTTCCAGTCTATCAAAAGCTACATCAATATCTTCTTTATCAGTTTCTGATAAAACTAGCAAAGCAGCTTTTGGCATTTTGTCAACCCATTTCTTAAGGAGGTTAGCATGGTACATCTTAATAGGATTTTTCCTGTCAGGGTCTCAGTCTCATAGTTAATGGTGCCAGTACATCTAAGCACTCTATAAAGCCCTTGCTACTTCATTAAGTTTATTTTCTGTTGTGGGTAACAGTAGCAAAACCTTTTCACCTGGCTCAAAAACCTTTTCTTTTACCCCATGGTCATAATATACCTTCTGCTGGTTTTGGGCCTCTTCCCGATTACTGTGGGCAATTTCAACACATTTTGCCGACTTCTTTCTTAAGGTACACATATAAGACGTTATAGATTGTTTCTGAGTGGGGTTATCTTCCCACATTTGTTTTATCACATCCAGTGGCCCTCTTGGCTGCCTACCATACAGCATTTCAAATGGTGAAAACCCTCTTGATGCGTGTGGCACTTCTCTGTAAGCAAAAAGTAGGTAAGACAAGTATTGGTCCCAGTCTTTCCCTTCCCATTTTACAAACCTTTATAACATGCATTTTAGGGTTTGGTTAAAACGCTCAACAAGACCGCCTGTCTGAGGGTGATGGGGGAGGTTTGTATGGCAGGGATACCTAGTAGTCTGTACAGCTCCTTAAGTAACGCAGCACCAAAATTACTACCCTGATCAGTAATATTTTTTTTAGGTATGCCCACTCTGCTGAAAATGTTGGGAAGCTCTGCTGCCACTTCTGAAGTTGTGACAATACGCATTGGAACTGCTTTTGGGTATTGAGTAACATAGTCGCATACTACCAGGATAAATCTATTACCCTTTTTACTTTTGTCTAAAGGGCCAACCACATCCATTGCAATTCTCTCAAAATGCACATCTATCAAGGGTAGGGGCACCTTGTCTTTTCTAGTGACTGGGGCTACTTTCAGACACTCAGCACAGGAATTACATAATAGGTAGCAACATCTTCATGAATTCCAGACCAGTAAAGTCTGTACAGCAATCTGGCAATGGTGCGATCCCTCCCTGAGTGACCAGCCATAGGACTATCGTGCTATCTATAACAACTCTGTTCTGTATACTTCTGTGGTATAACCAATTGTTCTGTCATTTCCTGTGTCTGAGGTTTAAGCCAAACTCTGCATGGTAACCCATTACATTTTTTAAACATAGGTTCACCCTGTTTTGGTTTCACCCCAGCTGCTTAAAATAACCCTGGAGGGAAACATCGTTAGCTTGCTCTGAAACAAAATCACAATCAGTTATCAATTTAGCGTCAACATTTTCAATTTTTAACCCTTTATGTCCATCAGTCTTTTGTTGCCACTGTTGTTTCAGACGTGTTCTTTCTTTCCCGGACTTCCGGATCTTGAAGCTGTTCTCAAACAAGTCTGAATCAAAGTCACTGAAAGGAAAAGTGTCCCCACCATTTGAGATTTTCTTTGCCTGAGCTCTGGTTACCACTGCTGCTGAAACTGCAGGGTTCAGTTCCTCTGAGATTAAAGATCAATGGCAACCATTTTACACATTGTTTAAAAAAAAGTCTAAAAACATCTGAATTCAAGTTCCAGTGATATGAGTAGTGTTTCCTGAAAAGTTCATGCTATTTGGTTTTGTGGTTTTCTTTAAATCACCATTTAATAACCTGTTCTACATTAACTGAAAACAGTCAGGCTATTTCTCTCCCTCTGACTGAGCTTGGGAGTGTGATGACATCATATGGGACTAGGCTACAGCTTCAGCAGTGTAAGTACCTGCTTGACTGATGAGCTGTTAGCTTCCCAATTAGAATGATCTGTGAGGTAATTTTTGCTGTCCAGGGTTTTTACAAACTCAGTCTCTGGTGTTTGTTCAGCTAAATTAGCTGAAAATCCACATTTTGTTCTTCTAAAGAGCTGATCATTTGACTTTCAGTGCTGAATTGAAGTGGTATGCATTTGAGAAATCAGCCTATCTGTATCACAGCTGCTGCCAGTTCTTTCTCATTTAAACTGTTTTTTTTTTTCTAGCTATATAACCTGGGTTGTTTATTTAATGGATATAACAGAACTCTAAAGTTTGTTAATTCATACCAGTAGTTTGATGTAGCCTCAATAAATAGGTACATGTAAGAACAATTTTCTTCCTCTCAGATTGACAAAGAGGTGCCTTCCACAATCTGCTATTTCAGGCACATGTTCAATATGAACTCACATAGTTCAGTTCTTTGATGGTTTCTGTGTGAAAATATATAATGTATAACTTGAAACAGTGTATAGCATCCTGATGCCCCTTGTCTCCTGCACCATAGTTGAGGCAGCTGCACTCAAATGCCCTGTCCCCACAAGCCCTCTGTCTCTTGCCCCACATTCAAGGCCACTGCACCCTGCTGCCCACCATCTTCTCCCACACAATTGGGGCTGCTGCACCCTGTTGCCCACCATCAGTCTGAACAGTTAGGGCTGCTGCACCATGCTTCCACATACCAGAACAGTTGCAACCTGCTATCCATTGTCCCCCAAACCCACAGTTGGGGACATTGTACCCTGTTGATCCTTGTTCCCATCTCCACAGTCAGGGTTGCTAAGCTCTGCTGCACCCTAGGGTCCATTGTATCTTGCTTATACAGTTGGGGCTGCTGAACTGTACTGCCCCATGCTACTAGAGGTGGGGCTTTTGCGTCACCCTGCTATCCACATCCAATGTTCCAAATGAGCCGGGCTGCTGCACCATGAGCACCCCATCCCTCAGTCAGGGCTGCTGTACCCTGATGCCCCCCCCTTGTCCTGCCCCACAGTCAAGGCATCTGCACCATGCTGTCCACAGTCCCCTACTACCAAAGCCAGGGCTGTTGCACCCTGCTCCCGACTACTCAGGCAGGGCTGCTGTGGAATACTGTGCCCTAGAGCCCCTTGCCTCTATAGTTAGGGCTGGTGCACCATGTTGCCACTTGCCACAAGAGTTCGGGCATTTGCTGCCCCCTGTCCTCTGCCCCCATAGTTGTGTCAGTTCCACCGAGGTGTGGCTGCTGCATCCTGACCCACAACTTGGGCTGCTGTACACTAACACCTCCATTGTCTCCTGACCAAACAGTTGGGACTTCTGCACCCTAATGCCCTTTGTCCTTCACCCCTATAAAACAAGATGAAAGCATTGTTCTGTTTTTTTTTTTTTCTTTTGGGCAGTGCAGCAAACAAATCTGTCATTGGTGGCAGGGGGTGGTACAGTGCAGCAACCCTAACTGCGGAGTCATGGGGCTATGGAGGAATTGGGCTGTAGGGTGTAAGAGGGTACAGCAGCTCTGACTGTGTACACAGGAACAGGGCGCAGCAACTCTGTCTATGGTGGCAGGAGACAGACTACAGCATGGTGAAGAAGCTTTAATTGTGGGACAGAACATGGGGGGGGGCAGCAGGGCATAGCAGCCCTGACTGTGGGGTGGGATGTGCATGGTACAGCCGCCCAGCCCATTTTGGAAAATGGACATAGGTTGCAGCGTACAGTAAAAACCCTGCCTCTGGTGGGATGGGCATCATGGTGCAGCAGGCCCAAATGTGGAAGCAGGGGGCATGGGATTCTAGGGCATAGAAGTGCACAGCAGCCCTGACTGTGGTGACAGGAACAGGGGGAACAGGGTGCAGTGGCTCTGATTGAGGGGGTGGAGGACAAAGGGCTGCAGCAGGGTGCAGTGACCTAAACTGTTCAGGCAGGGGACAGCAGACTGCCGAGGACCTGATTGTTCAGGCAGGGCACGGGGCAACAGGGTACAGCAGCCCTGATTCTATGGGACAAGCGAGTGGGCAGCACTGGGGACCGTGGACACCGAGTGGCCCTTCTCCCTCAGGGAAGCGCCCCCTGCCACGTCTGCCTCTGCTGTCATGGAGCAATCATCGGTGCCCCCACCAGAGCTGGTCTTGGTTCCAGTGGGAGTCTGTGGGAAACTGGAGACACCTGCTACCCTTAGGCCCATCAAATCCTCCAGGTCTAAGGTAAGTGGCAAGGTCGATAAGTTGACCGTTGGCTTCTTCGATGACTGCCCAGCCATGACTGATAAGTCAGACGCTGGTTCCACTAGCAATCACCCAGTTATGGCTGATAAGCTGAATGCCAGTCCCCTTGGCAAATGCTCAGCCCCGGAATGTCCGTCAGGCCGTGATGACAGGCCTGATGTAGAGGCTGTGGGCCAGCCGCGCTCTGCACTGCAGCCTTCCTGGGTGGGTTCACCCTCTCGGGGCCCTCCGTCTCCAACTCCTATGGTGGACCCTCCAGATCTTCCTGCACCACTGGAACCAGAGGGTGGAGAGCGTCTGCCTGTCGACACCATCTCACTGCTGACGCCAGATCTCCCAGCGCCAGACCCTCATTCGGGCCTAGTGCCTCCACCTTTTGTTCCCCCATCTGGACCTTCTGCTCCCCAGACCCCAGAGGAACCTTCTGGCCTTCTGAGGCCAACGTTGGACCTTCCATCTGGGGACCCGATGCTGAACACTCCTTTACTGCCATTGGGCCCACTTCCAGGTCCCTTGGCACTACCATCGGGTCCTCAACCAGGGCTTTCGGCCTCTCTGTCAGGCCCTTAGCTCCTCAGCCCTTTTGATGGGTCCTCCGCCAGGCTTCTCGATGCCCGACTACACTGCCCCAGATTACGCTCCTCAAGGGTATCGTTGCCAGGATTTCTGACACAAGGCTACCTGAAGCTCGAGTATCACACCCCGGGTTATTCTAGATCTCACTATCCCACGATGGGATATCCTATGCCGGGGTACCCTCTGTCAGGATGACTGATGAATCAATACCCTCTGCCAGGTTACCCTTCAGCAGGGTACCCCCAAGACTTTCCAGTTGCCTCTGCCACCTCCACCTCCACCACCCCAGCCTCAGGTGGATTTGCAGGAGATGTTAAATTCTTGGTGGAAAGAAGCCAATACTCAGTTTGCTTCCGAACTGGACAGACATCAGCCGGTGGCTACCCCTTCATCAGAACTGATGTTAAGGTCCCTCTCATCAGTAGAGTCTGGTCCAACGACCTCAAGTAGATCACACGAGACTCTTACCCTGACCGACCACCCCAGAGAACTCCTGGGAGCGTTTGACAATCCTCTACTTGGGGTCAGGCACACTGACAGGAGTCCAACGTCCAAATCTGAGTAAGTCTCCTCTCCATTGGACTCAGGTTACGAGTCTCCTATAGCGGATGAACCAAAACAAAAGGAATCTCCTAAATCACCGCCGGAGGACCCTTCTTTGATAGAGCTCCTCCGGAAGATTCAGGAGGCATACGACTGGAAGACAGTAGATCAAGATCCTCAACGTCAGAGGCTTGCTGAACACCTTGATCTAACAGATCAGTCCCCAACACTTATTCCTCCGTGGATAGGCCCACATGAGGACCTGGCCTCCATGATCTGGAAGCAGCCTTCCCCTCTGGTAGCCATAACCAGAAAGGCGGACAGACTCTATCGCACCCCTGAGGGCAAGGACCACCTTAGTGTCCGCCCGAAGGCCGACTCAGTGATCATTAGTGCGGCTCATGACCACTCGGCTGCGCTAAAGCACTTGAGCACCTCCCCTTCGGATAAGGAGTCAAGGCAGCTCGATCAATTTGGACGTAAAGTCTATTCATCCTCTACACTAGCCATCCGAGCCCTTAACTATGTGGCCCATAAGGTGGTTTACCAAAAATCCATTCTGGGTCAGTTGGAATCAAAATTTCAGGCTCTACCTGACTCTGATCTAAAGTCAGACATGGCTCAAATGGTCAGGACAGCCAGATCAGCTATCCGTCATGCTCTTAGAGCCACCTACAATGCGGTGGATGGTACTATGACTGCCGTGAGTCTCCACAGGCACTCATGGCTGAGAATGTCTGGACTGGCATCAGAAGTTCAGTCCACCATCCAAGACACCCCTTTCAGGGGACCTGTCCTCTTTGGAGAGGATGTCAAGGACATCATCATGGACTTACAGGACAGAGGCAAAGCTTTGTGCTCTGTCCAGTTCATGTACAAGCTCCCTGCTAAGCTGAAGCCGTCATTTCACAGGAAGCAAAGGCATCAGCAGAAACAACAGACCAACTGATGCCAGAACAATTGTCGGGCTCCCTTGATGGGTGTTGCCCCACCGGCCAAATCACACAGAGCCTCCAGAGTGGCACCTACCAATCTCCCTTCTACCTCCTGGCTCGTGACAGCTCCTCCATCGCTAGTTCAGGAGGAACAGATAGGGGGCAGAATCGCAGACCACCTGCGAGGTTGGGAGGCAGTCACTGCAGACAGGTGGATTCTTCAACTCATAGCCCAAGGTCACACTATAGAGTTTCTAGAGAGACCCACAGAAGACTCTCCAGGACACTCTCACTATCCACCAGGACATATTCACCTCATCAGAGAGGAATTAAGTGCTCTGCTAAAAAAGCAGCCATAGAGCCTGTCCCTCAGAACCAGGTGGGCAGGAGATACTACTCCCACTTCTTCCTGGCGCCCAAAAAGACGGGTGCTCTACGACCGATCTTGGATCTGTGCTGTCTTAACCTGTATGTAGAGTACAAGAGGTTCGGTATGCTGACCCTTCCAGGCCTCCTTCCTTGCTACTCCAGGGACACTGACTTTGTGCTCTGGATATGCAGGATGCCTACCTGCATATCCCTATTATTTTCATCCCACCACCGCTTCCTCAGATTTACATTCCAGGGGGAGCATTTTCAGTTCAAAGCCCTCCCCTTTGGCCTTTTGTCAGCACCCATGGTGTTCACAAAGTGCCTAGTGGTGGTGGCTGTGGCGTTGTGCCACCAGGGAATCCATGTTTTCCCATACCTCAACGATTGGCTCTGTCAGCTCCATTGAGGGACAGTCTGCTAACCTCCTGTCCACTACCCTGGATCTTTTCAGTCAAGTAGGCATCACGGTCAACTACCTCAAGTCCCACCTTTCCCTGTCACAGCACCTGCAATTTATTGTGGTAGTGCTGGATATGGTCCAGGGATGGCAATTCCTCCCCCAGGACAGGGCAGAGACCCTGAGGAGGCAAGCCACCCTCATGGCATCCCAGCGTCTGACCTCGGCAAGTTCTGTCCTACGCTTATTAGGCCACATGGCAGCAGCCATCCCGACAGTTCACCTAGCCAGATTCCACATGTGGGTCATGCAGTGGACACTTCGGGTATGGTGGGATCAGAGGTTGGATGACTTGGATCACATGATTTTGGTCTCCAACCCCATGGCCCAAGATCTTCTCTGGTGGCAGAACCTGGACAACCTTAACAGAGGCGTCCCTTTCCTGTCCCCTTCCCCCACCCAGATCCTGATGACGGATGCATTAGGGCTGGGTTGGGGAGCTCACTTAGGAGAACACATGACGCAAGGGTCCTGGTCTCAGAGAGAACTGCGTCTCCACATCAATGTGCTAGAAATGAGAGCAGTGCTGTATGCCTTTCAGGCTTTCCAGCCACTCCTCAGATCAGGATCTCTCCTGATCCAGACTAACAACATGAGTGTAGTCTGGTACCTGAACAAACAAGGAGGCACACGCTTATACCCCTTATGTCGAGAAGCAATGCACATATGGTTCTGGGCAGTCCAACACAACCTTCATCTCATGGTAGTGCACGTCCCAGGCATTCAAATCATCCTAGCATACAGTCTCAGCTGCACCCAAACCAGGGCTCATGACTATGAACCAAGACAGTCAGTGGTGGAAGAAATCTTTGACCTCTGGGGCAGACCAGAACTCAATCTGTTTGCATCCCCATCCAACGTAAAACTGCCCAGTTTCTGCTTGCTCGTTCCCAGGCATGGTGTTTTCTGGCAAGATGCACTGTCTCTCTGCTGGACAGGGAGGTTCTTATACGCCTTTCCTCCCTTCCCACTGTTGCAGAGAGTACTGCTGAAACTGCAGGCAGAAGGGGCACACTTGATCTTGATCGCCCCTTACTGGCCGTGCCAAGTTTGGTTCTGTCTGCTTCAGCAGTTGATGATGGAATGCCTGGTTCCTCTTCCCATCTGCCAGGGCCTCTTGACTTAGGAATAGGGCACCCTGGTCCATCCAGACCTCAGATCCCTTCACCTTCATACATGGCACCTGCTGACTTAGTGGCTTAATGTTTCGGAGTCTCTCTCAGAGTAGCTCAGGTACTAGTGGAGGCTAGAAAGCCATCCACCAGATCCACTTACACAATGAAATGGAAGAGATTTTCCATTTGGCTACATCAAAGAATTGAGATCCCATCTCATGTCCTGTACCACAGGTCCTAGAGTATATGCTCCATCTATCTCACCTCGGGCTAAGCTACTCTACTCTAAAGGTCCATTTGTCTGCCATTTCAGCCTTCCACACACTGGTGGATGGCAAGACTTTGGCTCAGCTGGAGGTATCAAAAACCTTCCTGAAAGGGATCCTCCATTTGAAACCCCAGTCAGGAGCCCGGCTCCTCCCTGGGACCTGAATTTCATTCTTGAAAAACTTAGTCTGCCTCCATTTAAGCCAGCAGCAAGTTGTGACACATGTTATCTTTCTTGGAAAGTGCTCTTTTTAGTTGCCATTACTTCTGCTCGAAGGATTTCTGAGTTTCAAGCCCTGATGTGTAAGGAGCCTTATTTGATTTTCCTCAGAGACCAGGTGGCTCTGCGTACAAACCCTAAATTTTTACCCAAGGTAGTTTCTAAGTTCACTTTGAATCAGACCATACACTTGCCAGTGTATAACATTGAACATTCTAACCAAGGGGAAGCAATTCTATACACCCTAGATGTACATAGAATTTTGCATTACTACACTAACCGGACAAAGTCAGTCTGCAAAACATATCAGTTGTTCGTTTCTTTCACACCCAAAAGAGAGGGTGCTGCTATTTCTAAATGGCATTTGTCCAAATGGTTGGCAAACTGCATTTTATTTTATCAGCAGTATAACAAGCCACTTCCAAGGGAAGAAAAAGGGAACTAAACCAAAAGGCATGGCTGCATCTACTGCTTGTTTCAGGAATGTCTCTGCCGTTGATATATGTGCGGCAGCCACTTGGAACTCCATCCACACCTTCACTAAGCATTGCAGCTTGGACATTGCTTCTAGGCGCAGGACTGGCTTTGGCCTAGCCATCCTTCAGGGGCTCTTATCCTAGACCCCGGCTGTCTGCTGCAGACTTTTCCTTGCCTGCCTTGTCTCAGACGTGTCTGATCTTAGCTGCTTGGGAATCAGTCCTAATGGTTAATACCTACTGCAAGAACCCTCTCGAAGTAATATAGTACAGTTACATAAGAACTTACCGTAACAGTACATCTTCGAGAGAGTAGGTACTGCTTTCCCTCCCACCTTCCCCCTGGGTTTCTGCTACTTCTTCTTACTTAGTCACTCTCCTTGGCTTCAGAAGCCCACTCCTTCTCCTGTCGCACCTTTCTAGGTCTCTGGTGGGAGAACTGGAGGGCAGGCGTGGGGACCACTCACTATATAGCGTCACACTGATGTCGGTCACGTGACATCGGGTTGGCGGCCCCTGCCAGACACTGTTAGCTAAAGTTTTCTTTGTGGTCCTACCGCCTGGCAGCTTAGTCCTAATGGTTAATACCTACTGCAAGAGCCTCTCTCGAAGATCTACTGTTATGGTAAGTTCTTACGTAACCGTACTTTTTCTGTAGTATTTAACAGCTATTTTATAATCTACCTGTCCACAAAACTACTGCGTATAGTACAGTACATGTCTTCTGTTGTCTAAAGCATTAAGTTCTCTATTGTATAAAATATTATATGATGTATTAAGTTGTATTAAAGATGCTACATAAAACAAACTGATATTTTATTGTACCTAAACAGATTTGATAGCTTTCTATATAATTGCTAATGGATATGTTTTCTAGTAAACCCATGTTCATGCCCATTTCCAACTTTCTCTCACTGCAGATGTATCTGTCTGACAGTGTATTGTGCAAGGGTGGTGTCAGAAAATTTCTTCAGGTTGTTTTTTTTGTCTCTTAGGCCATGTTGAATGAGGAATCCCAGTGTTCACTGCAGCTGGAAACACTGAAACAACTAAAGGAGGAACAGGAGAAAAGGATCCAAGAAGAGATTCGACTATTACAAGCCGAGACTGAAGGGCAGAACAGGAAGGTAATGAATTCAGTGTCTGTATGTTGTAGTGCATGTGTACGTGCACATGCACACACACTTTCCATTGTGTTGTGTGTGTAGATCAGGTGTTTAGTACATTCAGAGGTAGCTTAGCATACTGAAGAGGCAGTTTTCAAGAGGAGCAGTCTTTAGGATATATAAACGATGCTACAGGAGAAGAAATACTGTATCCATTTTGTTTGGTTTCTGGGCAGTTTTAAAACCACACACGCAGAGGTACACTCTATATCCTCAGACCCACTGCAAGGCAACATGGTTATGTAAATTTATGGTTTATGTGAAGATGTTATTATAAAGAAGATAAGGGGCTGTGGAAGAGTTAAGTAGTTGGTTGGACTGGTTCTATGTGATAATGGCGACTGCCAAACGGCGAGCCGCGTCATCGCGATGTCAGAGTGGCAAAAATGTTTTCGCCACTCTGACATCTTCTACACCTGAAAAACGGTGCCAGGGACTTGAGTTTTGCTTTCGGGAGGACTGTGCCCCTCCACCCACACCACGTGGGGCTTGCCCCTGCACCCGCCTACTAAAGGATTCTCAACTCCAGGGTGCATGTTGGGGAGTGAAAGCAAATAAAAGTAAGTTCGGGCAGGGCACAACAAAATTGCACCAAGCGCCCAGACCCAGACCCAGTACCTTCTTCACCACAACCAGGAGGCCAACCCCGGCCACAGCTGGCTGGCAGCCGACCGCAGTGCCACCCATTACAACCCCTCCGCCTCCTCCAGCCCATGCTCACCGTGCTTGCTCCCCCCCTCACGTGCCTGTACATATAGTGACATCCTGTCCTGCGTCACTTCGACCCCACCACATTAGTGCGCCTCCTCCCCATCGCCATTGGGCTTTCACCTTAGCAACGTTGCCATTTCGGATGGCACTTTACTTCAGGCGCCAACATCACAGGTTACCGGTTGGACCGTTCCATGGCAAGTGCTCTGCTGAAATTTGTTTGAAAATAGGGTCTTAAGGAAGCACTGTAAGAAATGCAACTGCACGTGCATAATATTCCCTACCTCAGTTTACTGAATGCAGAATAAGCCAGAGTCTCACTGAAAAATACATCCGCAATTCTTATTTTGTTTGTTTCTGAAACAGAAAGATGAAATGGATGGGTTTTAAATGGTACTGCAGTCACAACGTAGACATCATCCTTTCTATCTGAATGGATTCATCTACAGACATTAGCTAACTTTGGTCCCAGTGCCTAAACTGGACTGCCAGAACATTCTGGAATTTAAATCCCCCTTGCAGCCACACCCTGATCTCATGGTCAGTTGCCACTGTCTGTAAGAAGTTTTTTCTTCAGCTGAAGAAGGAGGTTTCCCTTGTTTTTCCTTGTATTTGGGCATTTTTCCTCTAAGTTTTTTTCATAGATATATCTTCTATTTCTACAACAGTAGCTTAAAACCGCTAGTGCAGCTCTGTCATGTTTACCTGTGGAATGTTACCCTGGAACTTGGAATATTTTTTGAAATGAAAACTCTTTGCCTATGCTGGTCTCGCGTGAACATCCTTTCCCTAACAGATCTTATGTTTTTGATGAAGAAAGTGGCCTCACTGGGCTGTGCTCCTACTATTTGACAGCTAAGTCTTTTGGTTTTACTTATTCCTAATTATTTTCAGGGTTTTTTCTATATACTGTACTGGTTAGTTCTCTCTCATTTCTGTGTTTTAGCAGTAATTTTTATTAAAAATCGCAATTTTCTCAGTTCTCTGGAACCGAAAAATAACTGCATTTTACTCTTTTTACTAAGACAGGGCCAGAGTTTAAAGGTAAAAAAAATAGTTAAAATATTGCGGTTCCATTTTGGAGTATTCTGGTTAAATAATGTTGTCTTTTTTTTTTCTTTTTTCCTGTTTTTTTGGCCTTTTAACTTGATGCCTTTTGTGGGAACTCTCACTGGCCCATAGCAGCTGTGGTCAGTTTCTGAGTGCTCTGCCAACATTTAAAGACTTTGATTTCACTGTTGAAGTGAAATTTACAAGTCTGCTCTCAAGGACCATGTTTGACATTTAAACCTGCGCTCAATGACTTAGGTCAGTTTACAGTGGTACCCTTCCTGGTCTCGTGTATGAGTCGAGAAAGCCCAAGAAAAAGATTGGGCCCATTAGTTTTAAAAGGTGCACACTGTGTGGCACCAGTTTGCCTAAGGCAGATAAGCAGACAGAGTGTTACAAGTGTTTGGGCACTGCCCATGATTGGGAAAACTGCGAGCTCTGCAGCGTGTTTTCTCCTAAAACACAAAAGAGAAGACAAGCAAAAAGGCTTTCTCTGTCAGCTCCTGCCTCTCTGTTTAGCTCCAAAGAGTGTTCCCCTGTAAAGGTTGCAAACCCTGTGAAATGTGGAAACATAGAATTTGTTGGCAGAAAAGGACAGGTAGGCCTATCTAGCCTGCCCTGTTTTTCTCTGCCTATTGATTGATTTCAAAAGTTTTACCAGGAAAGACATACTGACCTGGTAACGACTCATTTCCAGATGCGTCCTCGGGGGGACGGGATAGGGGAGAGACATGAAA
Organism: Neoceratodus forsteri; assembly: GCA_016271365.2. Classification (NCBI taxonomy): domain Eukaryota; kingdom Metazoa; phylum Chordata; order Ceratodontiformes; family Ceratodontidae; genus Neoceratodus; species Neoceratodus forsteri. The sequence continues at coordinate 552,039,851 of CM057452.1, read as the reverse complement.
ACAATAGAACTGAAATTACTGTACATAGCAGGTAAAAACATATTACCCATCACATACACATCATATAACAACATCATATAACAAGCAACATTGAGGCATTAAAACAAATTATGTACATTGGCATAGACAGATAAAGCAAGCTGCATCTTGAAGACAACAGGAGGATGCAGTTAAGTGCACAGTACAGAAATGCAGGCAGATGGTAGTTAAGCAAGCCAGCATATATTAGAAGGGTCTATTTGGAGATGGGGAATTGGGGGTTGGAAGCAGGATATAGGGTGATAAGTTAGAGTAGAGAGGGTAGAAGTCCAGGTGAGGGAGTGGAAAGGGGGAAGAGAAGTATAGAGGGGAGTCAGGGGCAGTTGCAGTGGTGAGAAAAGAACTTGAGGAGAAGAGAGGAGAGAGAGAACATAGGAAAGAGGCAGAGCAGATGGAAAGGGGGAGAGAATTCCATAGTTTGGGGAAGCAGTAGGAGAAGGCAGCCTGGCCAGCTGAAGCTGTCTTAGTTCGGAGTGCAAGGGAGCAGAAACCAGAGCTACAAAGGTATAGTGGGAAGGAGGGGAGGGGGAGAGGAGCGAGTTGAGGTAAGAGGGGTGAGAGCGGGGCCAGAATTTAGCGATAAAGGAGGAACAATGAGAAAGGCCCCTTGCTTCAAGGGAGAGGGAGATCTAAAGGGAGCAATGGTGAGTGCAGGATGGGTAGTTCAAAGCAGAGCGACAGAAGGAGTGGAAGAGGGAATCCAGTCCGGACAGCGTGGACTTAGGAGCAGTGCTGTAGACAATGTCTGCATAGTCAAAAGTGGGGAGAATCATTTGTTGGACAATGGCTCTACAAGCCAGTAGGGGGGATGCAACCACAGTTCCTGTTTAATGCACCTAGTTTAGGATGTAATTTTTGTGGATGGGATCCACATTTCCAGAAAAGTCAAGGTGTCGATCGAGCCAGACCTGAAGGTACTTAAAGGTGGAAACCTCATCAATCGTGGTCCCATCTAGAGTGCGGAAGGAGGGGAGGTCAGTATTTTAAGACCCTGAACCCTATTAGATTGCTGGTGTCCCGCCCACCTCCCTTTCCTTTACTTATGCCCATGTGCCTATCCCATGCATGCTTGAAGCTCCCTACTGTCTTCACCCCCACCACCTCTTCTGGCAGGCAGGCTGTTGCAGGCATCCACCACCTTTCTATGAAAAAGTGTTTCCTCACATCTGTCTTAAACTCCCCGCAGCTTCATTGCATGCCCCTATGTTCTGGTGCTCATCCTCCTCTGAAACAGACTTCCCACCTGCATCTTGTTCACCCCTGTGAAGTACTTACAGTTCTCTATCATATCCCATCTTGCTCTCCTCTCTTACAGGGAGTACACATTGAGATCCCGCAGCTTCTTCTCTTATGGTTTCTCGTGCAGCCCCTACACCATTGTGGTAGCCCTCCTCAGGACCACTCCCATCCTGTCAATGTCCTTGCAGAGGTGCAGCCTCCAGAACTGGACATGGTACTCTAGATGGTGTCTCACTAGTGCGTGATACAGTGGCAACATCATCTCTCTTCTCCTGCTACAAATGCCCCCTCCCTCATGCACCCCAGCATCCCACTAGCCTTGCCGCACTGCCCTGCCACCTTGAGATCATCAGATATCATTACCCAAGGTCCTTTCTTGCTTGCTGACTGTAAGTACCTCCCCCATCTTATAAACAGCTCCAGGGTTTCCCTGCCTGGGTGCATGACTTTGCACTTTTTGGCATTGAAACCCAGCTGCCACACCCTAGACCACTCCTCCAGGTTCCCCCAGATCCCTTTGCATTCTCTCCACCCCTCCCAGAGTGTCCTCCTGTTGCAGATTTTTGTGTCATCTGTAGTGACATACCTTCCTCTCCAGTTCCTCAGCAATGTCACTTATGACGACACTGAAGAGGAATGGTCCCAATGCTGATTCCTGTGGCACTCTGCTGGTCACCCTCCAGTCCCTCAAGTGTCAGCTGTTTACCACCACCTTCTGCCTCCTGTCCTTCAACCAGGTAGATACCCAGCTTACCACTTTCTTCCCAACCCCCAGTCTGCTTAGTTTCTTTATTAGCCTCCTGTGTGGCACAGTGTCAAAAGCCTTACTGAAGTCCAGATTGGTCACATCCACTGCCCTCCCCTGATCATCTCCCTAGTCGCCCAGTCAAAGAAATCCCTGAGATTTGTTTGACATGACCTCCGCCCCACGAAACCATGCTGCCAGTGGTCCTGCAGCCTATTTGCCTCCAGGGTCTCCATCAGCCGCTCCTTCAGCAGGGTCTCCATTAATTTCCCCACCAGTACTGTAAGACTGACTGGCCTGTAAATGCTAGTCTCCTCCCTGCTGCCGCACTTGTGCAGAGGGACCACATCGGCCCTCCTCCAGTCTTCTGGAACTACCCCTGGCTCCAGTGAGACACTGAATAATGTTGCCAGGGGCATGGCTAGCACCTTGCTCAGTTCTTTTAGAACTCTTGAGTGAATACCATCTGGTCTCTTCGCCTTGTTTTCCTTTAGGGCTTCCAATCCCCTTCAGACATTCTCCTCTGAAAATGAACTTGTGTCCACTCCTTCCTCCACCGGGGCCTGCTGATAAAAGTTGGTCTATCTCCCCCACCCCAACTGTGAAACCAAAGCAGAAGTACTTATTTAAAATTTTAGCTTGTTCTTGATCATCTTCTTCAGAGTCCCCCACCGGCCCTCCTGATTTTCACTATCCCACCCCTTGCTTTCCTCTTTTCTCCCATTTACCTGAAAAAAGCGTTATCCCTTTTTTTTTTTTACCTCCTTGGCGATCCTGTCCTCTGTGCCTTAGCTGCCCTAAGCTCTTCTTCCTCCCTTCCTTTGTTTTTCCAGATATACCTCCCTGTCCACATCCATCTGGGTCTCCTTATACATCCTAAAAGCTGTTTTTTCTAGGGACGTGGATATGCTTCACTTATCCACATTCTCTCAGTTCAATTGGAATAATGTTATTGGCCGAACATCTTTAAGCTAAGCTTTTCCCACCACCCGGGCAGTATATTCCCCGACTCTGCCCTGTGACGTCAGATCTTTCTTTCCACTGGAAGAACAGGGCACTTTCTTTGCAGCTTTCTGCTTAACTTATCTGCACCATAGGTGAACTCTTTCTTTGAAGTTTTTGAACTTTTCATATGCTATTTCTGCAGTTCCTTTGGCTCCATCCAGCGACCGATGATGGTGCAACGCAAGCCAGGTTTAAAATTCTGTGTGTGGGTGGTTGTTTTCTCTGTAAAAGCATGCTTCTTGAGTCCCTTGAGGACAGGAAGCTGCACTCTCACTGGGTCAGCCTTCAGAGTGGGATCCGAAGGACCGCCCTAAGGGCTGAAAGAAGGCCTTCGTTGTGGCCAGGTCTCCTGAACAGCTTGTGGCTCCTGAGGTTGAAGTGGCAGCTGCTGTGGTGGGCACCCCCTCTGTCTCAGCGCTGTTTCCTGGGGCCACTGTCAGAAGGTCTTTCATGAGAGAATTCTGTTAAATGTGTTTGGCCCTCTGGACCTGGGGGAGAGCTGGGCCCACTGTGGTGCTAAATGCAAGCACCGTGGGTGCTGGTCATGGAATCAGGAGCGATCAAGTTCCTTCCAGTCCCTCAAGGGATTGAAGGCTCCTTCGTTCCCCTGTCGACCTTGACTCTGGTCAAGCAGGTCACCAAGATTCTTCTCGAGCCTGTCGACCAGCTGTCAGATGAGGTCAAGGATTCGATCTCACAGACTTTGGTGCTCCCAGTCCTCACCCAAGAGGATGTGGCCCAGTTGGTGTCCCCATCTGTTCCATGAGAAGAGCAGCCTCCACTGGAGGTTGGGTTTTCCATGCCAGTGATGCTGAACGTGGGCAGGCATGTGGTTTACAGCAACTCACTGGAAGACGCTTCTTGCTATCGATCGGCTGGTCGAGGTTGTGGTCATGGCTTCCAACTGTCAATCCTGCTCAATGGGAGGCACCAGAGTTGATGTTCCTTAACCTCCTTATTCTCTGGTGAGGAGAGGCACTGCTGCAAGATGTGCCAATGCTACGAGGTGGGCCACTGTGGGGCAGGGTAGGTCTCTACCTTCTGGATCTTTGGTCTCTTGGCCACCACTAATGGCACCCCTGCCAGTCCACACTGCATCTGTAAACCATGGCTGCCTCTCCAACTCTTCATGTGGAGCTGCCATTAATGGAGCTGAAGATGGGTGCTTCAACTAAGGAGGCCAGTTGCTTGGCCACCGGCATGCCAGGCCAGTTGTCAGTGAGGATAATAATAATAATATTTTTATTTTTTAGGCACCTTTAAAAAAACCAAGGCACCGTACATAATAAAATCAGCAAATCAAATATATAAACAATCATTCATAAATAAAATCACACACAATCATACTACAACCAACAAAGTCAATTATTAAAAACCTGTGACCACAAATAAGTCTTTAAAGCCTGTTTGAATGACTCCACGGTTGCGCACTCCTGAATCCGACGGGGTAGAGAGTTCCAAAGGGTAGGTGCAGTGAACTCAAATGCTCTTGCGCTGGAAGATTTTAAACATACGCTTGGAACCTCTAGCAACCCCTCACCGGATGAGCAGAGTAATCGACTGGGCTGGTAGGGAATCAGGGGCTCTTTCAGGTAGTCCGGTCTGAGTCCGCATAGGGCTTTAAAAGTCAGCAAGCCGACTTTATAGGTGATCCGCCACTGAACTGGCAGCCAGTGCAGCTCGCGCAGCTCCGTCGAAATATGACAAGATCGCAAAGACCCCGTCAAAAGTCGGGCTGCTGCGTTCTGCACCAGCTGCAAGCAGCGGATTTCTACCCCAGGAAGCCCTAGGTAAAGGGAGTTGCAGTAATCTAAGCGAGAGGAAACAGAGGCATGGATCAATGTCGGAAGGTCATCGGATGGAACAAGGTGCCTAATCCTGGCGATATTCCTAAAATGGTAAAAGGAAGTTTTGACAACCGCTGACACCTGTGAATGCAAGGTCAGCCCTTTGTCAAAAATTACCCCCAGGTTACGCACCCGTTCAGAGCTCAAGGGCAAGGCGCCACCCAGAAAAATTCCTGAAGGCGCACCCTCCCCCAACCCCCCTATCCGATGACCTGGATCCACAACCAACACCTCAGTCTTGTCTGGGTTCAACCTTAGCCAGCTGGAATCCATCCAGTCTTGGATTTCTTTCCGACAGTTGTTAAAGACCGATACAGCTCCATTCTGGTTGGGTGCAAAAGATAGGTAGAGCTAGGTATCATCAGCATAGCAGTGAAACCTCAGCCCATACCTTCTTACAATGTCTCCAAGGGGCAGCATATACACCGTGAACAACATGGGTAAGAGGACCGAACCCTGAGGGACTCTACATGACAGAGAAGTAGGGTCCGAGGAATAAACTCCCGACACCACTCTCTGAGATCTACCCATGAGGAAAGATGAAAACCATCTGAGGACTGTTCCAGACAGCCCACAGATGAACCTCAGACGACCCAACAACACCTCATGGTCCACGGTGTCAAAAGCTGAAGAGAGATCAAGAAGGACCAAGATGGAACGGTTCTTCCGATCTCTAGCCATCAGGAGATCATTGAGCACCTGAACCAGTGCTGTTTCGGTACTATGTCTCTTACGAAAACAAGACTGGAGTGGTTCATAGATGTCATGGATGGTCAAATGGTCCTCCAGTTGCACAGCCACAACTTTCTCAATAACCTTCCCTATAAAAGGAAGGTTAGAGACAGGTCTGTAGTTGGCATGGCAGTCTGGGTCCAAGGAAGCTTTCTTCAAGAGAGGTGTCACCACCGCCTCTTTTAGAGAGCTAGGAAACTCTCCAGACTCCAAGGAGCACCAGACAATCCGTGCTAGGACCGGACTGATAACCTCAATACCTCCCAAAATTAGGGAAGTAGGTCCACGATCCAATCTGCAGCAAGTGGGGCGCACGCTCTGGATAATTCGCATAACATCCATGAACTCCAGACGGCCAAAGGTACTCCAAGACACCCGAGGTGTAGTAGCCTCACACTGATCAATAGCAATGCCCATAGAGTGTGCCGGCTTGAGTCCCACCCTGATGTCGGCCACCTTATTTGCAAAGAATCGAGCAATTTCTTCACACTCTAATTGCGAAAAACCTCTCCGCACTTGAAGACAGGCTGGGTTGCACAGTCTGTCCACAGTGCGAAAAAGCTGAGCTGGTCGATTCTGAGCAACTGCAATCTCCCTGGACAGGAATTCTGCCTTCTTACGGGAGATTGCAGATTGATAGACTTGATAATGTTCCAACAATCTAAGGTGGTCGGCATCAAGGGTGGACTTCCACCAGCAACGCTCCAACCTTCAACCTAGTCTCCGCAGCTCCCTCAAAGACCCATCAAACCAGGGAGATCGAGGGCAAAGGGTGAGAGGTCGAATGCAGACAGGGGCAATAGAATCTAAAGCTGTTGAGACGGCCAAATTATAGGCCGTCACGAGAGTCTCAGGATCACTGCTGGCAAACGAGGAAGACAATAGGTCAAGCACTGCCATTAGGCCCTGAGAACTTACATCTCGTAAAGGGCGGTACCTGACCATTTCCATAGGGGTAGGCCTACCGGGGGGGGGTATAAAAATGAAATCCCACAGTGCAGTGATCGGACCACCCGACTGGATCCACCTCCAAATCAGAAGCTTCGATCCCTAGGAGGAAGACTAAGTCAAGGGAGTGGCCATGTCTATGAGTAGCGGAGGTAACCACCTGTGTCAGGCCCAGAGAAGACATCAACTGGAGGAAGTGTTGTCCAAATTGAGAGAGTTCATCCTTGACCCAGGCATTGAAGTCGCCAAGAACCATCAGTCTTGGCGACTCCAATGCCATGTCAACGATGAAGTCCGCCACTTCCTGAAGGAAATGTCTCTCTCGTCACCGGGTGGACGATAGAGCTAGAACGATCCGCAACCTACACCGCCACGACAGTACACTCAAATGACTCAGTCTCCCCTATTAATACACTAGTGAGGTTGAGTTTGGTCTTGAAACAGACCGCCACCCTCCCCCGGCAGTCAATCTCAGGCCAGTGTAACTGAGTACCTGGCTGGAACTAAAGCCTCCAAAATGGGGCCAGAATTCTCATCCAGCCAGTCTCAGATCACTCTGGGGAGGATTCCTGAGAGGTTCGTGGCAAGAAATGGCTGAGGGAAATTTTTGGTAAGTCCTGGGATAGCTTGGATCATGAGTCCATGTTCTCTTCTGAGACTCCATTCTTTGACTGTAGCTCGGTCAAGGACCTTTCCACTGAACATAGACCAGTATCCTTCAGGGCACTTTTTCAACTTAGGTATCCATGTCGCTACTGCTTGAGCCAGTCCAGAGTAGGGCTAAGTACCCACGCATGTACATTTTGGACCGGGACAAGTCCCCTGGGGTTGTCTTCTCTATGGCTGAGGTCATTTTGGGACTGGTCTAGAAATTTGGCAATATCCATCACCCTGCCCAGCACCCTCTGCCTGCATGGTATGAAGTATGCAGTCCCCACGGGTTCCCTTTTTGGATTTTTGGACCACCGCTCAGCAGAACATAAATCTGAACACCGGAGGAACATGGACAAGCCTCTGGACAAGGAGTCTCATAAGGTGGGCCATACTGCTAAAAAGGTATACGCTGTGGCATCTTGGGTCTCTGGCAGGCTATCTGTACTGTGATGATGTCTAATTTTGGTCGCTCCCTGATGGAAGTTTTTGACATGGTCCTCCCTCACCTCCCAGCCAAGCAACAGTTGGCGATGAAGTTCATCAGTGACCAGGGTCAATTGCTGGCTAAACACCAGCTCCAGACAGCCTTGGACAGAGGCAATTCCTGTGCCTGTGCCATGGCAGCAACTGTCTCCATGCATCACAGGGCCGGGCTGCATCTTTCCACCTTCATGGTGGACACTCGGCATAAGCTGGTTGATCTCCCTTTCTTGGATACCGACTTCTTTGGCCCAGGGGTGGAATGACATCTCACCTGAATTAAGAAGTCCAGTGCCACCCTGGATTTTGTGACTTCATCCCAGAAGGACCAGAAGAAGAAGTATGAAAAGCAGGCTTTCCAGTACGGGCCCTGTCAGTCACAGCCTCCTCAGCAGCAGTTCCAGCAGGGGCAGTTCCAGGCCTGGCGCAGCAAGCAGCAGTCTGGGTGCCAGTGGCTGGGGCCAAAAAACGAGGGACAGGGGTTATGGTGCCCCTTCAGCAGCAGACCGCCAGGGCCACTGCGAAAGCTGCCCAGTGACGGGTTGAGAGATATCGTTCCTCCACCTGCCCTGTCCCTGTCTGAGGTCAACTACATCACTTCTTACCACATTGGTTCACTATCATAATGAACAAGTGGATGTTGGACGTACTGTTAGAGGATTGTCTCTGGACTTCCATGCTCTCCCGGCTTACTGTCTCCAAGTGCCTTGAGAGTCCAGGTGTCCCAGGACATGCTGTCCACCCTATAAGTGGACATCACTCACCTCCTTGAGAAAAGAGTGATAGCCCCTGTCCTGGATGCCCTGGCCAGTCAAGATTACAGGTCCAGGTACTTCCTTGTCCCACAATGGACAGGGAGCCTGGCGCCCCATACTGGATTTGCATGATCTCAACCAGTTCATAAGGAAACGCAAATTCCTGATGGACACTCTGAACCAGATTATTCCATCCTTGGAGCAGAACATGTGGTTCTGCTTCCTAGACCTCCAGGATGCATTTTTCCACATTCCAGTCCATGGATCCCACCACCAGTACCTCTGGTTCTGTGTGGAGGGGGTCCTGCACCAGATCTCCCTGGACTAAGTCTCAATCACTCATTCACACTAGTGGGATAGTGCCGGAGGTGCTAGGACCAAGCGGGAGCCAGCATTTTTCAGAAGGGTTGGCGCCGAGACAGGACCACACATGTGCGGCTCCGCAAGACTAGCTTGCGCCTGTGTACGCTATCTCGGCGTTGACCTTCCAACCGCCTCAGTTCCTTTTCTCCCGCCGTCGAGTTTGCTTGGATGTCGACGTCGCTCGCCTTCCGGAGTCGAAGTTTTTGTCTCTACGACAGCAGCTCTTAGCCGTTTTAGTATTCATTTTATTTAACATTTTTAGTAGTATTTTCTTATTCTACTTACCATAATTGTTGATCTTCTTGGACGGTCTCCATCACTCATTCACATGCCCACCCACTATCCCCTGGGTTCACTCATTTTCTTTCCTGGTCTTCATGGTCCTATGGTTCAGGCTGTGAAGACATTGTTCTTTGACCCTTCTAGCAAGGGCCATCTGGGCCCTCTCTGGCCCAGAAAGTCAGGATAAGTTACTTTCATTAGTTACGCTGCACCACCTCAGTCGAAAAGGTACTGAGGCGGTTGGAAGTTGACGCTGAGATAGCCTACACAGGCGCAAGCTAGTCTTGCAGTGCCACGCATGCGTGGTCCTGTCTCGGTGCCGACCCTTCTGAAAAATGTTGGTTCCTGCTTGGTCCTAGCGCCTCCGGCACTATCCCACTAGTGTGTATGAGTGATGGAGACTGTCCAAGAAGATCAACAATTACGGTAAGTACGTAATTTCCATTTCCAGGTCATGCCCTTAGAGTTCTACTCAGCACCAGGGTCTTCATCAGATGCATGGCAGTGGTGGCAATCTACCTGCGGTACCTTAATGTCAGCGTGTACTCCTACCTGGATGTGGTGCCTTCAGAGAAGCCATGGAGAGATCCACAGATATGGCTCTCCAGACTTGTCGAGACCTGAGCCTGCTGGTCAACCTGGACAAGTCCAAAGTGGTATCGAAGCAGGTGATCACATTCATCGAGGCAAAACTAGGCTCTCTGCGGGCCAAGGGCTGCCTTCCTGTGGATTTGGCACTGGATCTTATCTCTTTTCCCTGGTCATTTCAGGTTGGGCTCTAGTGCCCTGCCCGGGATTTCCTGAAGCTGCTGAGTTGCATGGCATCCTGCATCAGCGTGGTCCATTTGATCCACTGGTGGATGCCACACCTTCAGTGGGAGTTGGGCCATCAGTGGTCCCAGTGCCTAGGCAACTTGGACCAGCTGGTCATAGTGACCCAGCCAATATGGGAAGCCTTCCAATGGTGGCTAGTCCTAGAACACCTAGAGGAAAGAATCCCATTTGTCCACCCAGAACCAACTGTCATGCTCATGATGGACCCGTCTCTGGTGCACCTGGGAGATCACAGAGCCCACAGGTTCTGGTCACCCAGGGAGTCCCATCACCACATGAACCTGCTGGAGCTCCATGCAGTGCATTTGACTCTGATAGACTTTGCTCCGCTAGTCAGGAGTTAGATCACGCAGGTCCAAATGGACAACACCACGACCATGTTCTACCTGAACAGTCAGGGTGGAACTCACTCCCTTCTTTTGTGTCGGGAGGCTGTCCATACCCCAATGCTCATACGCAGCTTGGGTGCAGAAATCCTGGTGATTCATGTCATGGGAGAGAACATTCAGCTGGCAAACACTCTCAACTGGATAGGAGAGACTTTGCGTGAGTGGTCCCTGAATCAGGAAATGGTGAACCACTTGTTCTTCCTGTGGGGCATATCCTTGGTGGACCTGTTTGCCTCTTAGGAGAATGCCAAACTGAGGCTATTTTGTGCCTCACCCCGTCAGGAACACTGCTGAGGATGCCTTCATGAGGCCCTGGACCTCAGGCCTTATGCATGCCTTTCCTACTTTATCCCAGTCCACAAGGTGGTGGTCAAGGCCTGGGAGGACAAGGTGCAGATGATCTTGATAGGTCCAGACTGGCTACAACAGTTCTGGTACCTGGATCTCCTGAGCCTTGGCAGAAGGCCTCCATGGAGACTACCTCTCCTCCCAGAGCTACTGACTAGACATCAGGAGATGATCCTGCACCTGGACCTTCAGTCCCTACACCTCATGTCCTGGTTCCTGAGCAGACAGATGTCCAGGCCATGGGTCTCTTGGATGATGTTCTCCATCTTATGGAGGCCTCCAGAAAAGAGTCGACTAGCAAATGCTGTGCCTTCAAATAGAAGAGATTTTCCATTGGGAGTCAGGGCAAGGGGCTGGATCCCCTTTCTTGTCCTATGGCTAACATCCTGGACTACCTCTGGTCCCTTTCCCAGCTAGGATTACAGGCGATGACCCTCAAGGTGCACCAGTTAGCCATCTTTGCTTCCCGGTCATGGGCTGATAAGCTGACGGTGGCCCAGGAGAATGTGGCTGGGCACTTTTTCAAAGGCCTAAACCACTGGTCCCCTCTGGTGCATGTTTCATCTCCACCATGGGACTTCCTGCTGGTACTGACAATGCTCATGGGCAAGCCTTTTAAGCCAGTGCACAAGTGTGAGATGTCACACCTGTCATGGAAGACAACCTTCCAGGTGGCCATTATGTCAGCCAGAAAGATTGAGGAGCTCCAGGTGCTCTCAGCGGAGTCTCCTTACCTGGTCTGTCACAGGGACAAAGTCATCCTTTGCTGCAGCCTGAAGTGGTATCAGAGTTTCACTTTCACCAGGTGATTAACTTACCAGTGTATTTCACCAGCCCATCTTCAGACGCCAACTGCAGGATCTTCCTGGACATAAGTCTCCACCACTCATTCACACTAGTGGGATCTGCGCCGGAGGCACTAGGACCCATCGGGAGCAAACTTTTTGCTGGAGGTGGTAGCGAGAGATAGGCGCCCGCGAGGCATGGGCGCCCTTGGCGGTGGCTGTAGTAATGACTATCTCGGACGCGACCCTCCAGCCGCCTTCAGTTCCTTTTTCCGCCGTCGAGTAGCGCTTCAGTGACAACGTCGCCGCTTGTCGGGAGTCAAACTTCAAACTAGCGCATAGTTTTCAGTTTATTTTTTGTAAATTTATCTCGATAGTAGTAGCGCTAATTTTATTCTATTTCTGTTATATTTTAAAATTTAACTTATAGTAAAAAGTCTCGGCCTACTGGGCGGAGTCGACCATGAGCAGGTCAGGTAGCGGTAGGGGAGACTTCGTATGAAAGCTGTTCAGTCAGTCGGGCTGGGTCAGTCAGCCCCTTACCCTCAGCGGGGTTCCGACAACGGTCAGTCCGATGCCCAGGGGATGGCGGTCCCCTGGCATAAAAATAAGCGAGTCGCATTCTCGGCACCGTTCCGTCTCGAAACTCTTCTTGACCCCACAGGTAAAGAGAAGGCATCACTAAAATTAAGCCCTCTGTCGTCTGTAGCGTCGGCGGTCACGATTGATCGTACCTTAGTTGCCGGTCTCCTCCTTCGGAGTCGCCAACTTCCGGTTTCCGCCGTCTTCGACATCGGAGCCCCACCCCACGTATAGGTAGGGCTCCAGATGAGCAGTTTCATCAGTGGGCCGCTCTTATGGAGCGATGGGCTCGGAGGTTGTGGGCGTGGGCAGGACAGTAGTGTGGTGGGTAGGTAACTGGCTGGGTGGCAGGACACAGAGGGTGGTGGTAAATGGCTGTCACTCCACAGAGGGAAGAGTGACCAGTGGGGTACCACAGGGATCAGTGCTGGGACCGGTCCTATTCAACATCTTCATCAGTTACATTGCGCAGGATCTAGAAGGCAGAATTTCACTGTTCGCTGATGACACAAAGCTCTGTAACAGAGTAGACACACCAGAGGGTGTAGACAGAATGAGAAGGGACCTGCAGAAACTTGAAGAATGGTCAAGGGTTTGGCAGTTGAAATTCAATGCAAAGAAGTGCAAGATAATGCATATGGGGCACAAAAACCCTGGCACAATATATCAGTTGGGGGGTGAGGATATAGCATGCACCAAGCAGGAAAGGGATCTTGGGGCTGTCATCTCTGATGACCTCAAGGTAGGGAAACAGTGTGACAAGGCATCAGGTAAAGCAAATAGGATGCTGGGATGTATAGGCAGGGCATCACCAGCAGGAAAAAGGAGGTCATAATTCCGCTATACAAGACACTAGTGAGGCCCCACCTGGAGTACAGTGTACAGTTCTGGAGACCATACCTACGTAAGGACATAGACAGGGTAGAGAAGGTTCAGAGGAGGGCAACAAAGATGGTGCATGGATTGCATCACAAGTCCTATGAAGACAGGTTGAAGGAACTGAACATGTACTCCCTGGAGGAGAGGAGGGAGAGAGGGGATATGATAGAGACATACAAGTATCTTACAGGGAGAAACAGGGTGCAGGAAAACACTATTTTTAAGCGAAAAAGATGTTCCAGGACTAGAGGGCATGGGATGAAGTTGGAGGGAGGACGATTCAGAGGAAACATGAGAAAGAATTTCTTCACAGAGCAGGTGGTGGAAAAGTGGAACACCCTGCCAGAGAAGTGGTGGGGGCTGAAACAATCACAGGATTTAAGAATGCATGGGATAGACATAAAGGAATTCTAGAGGTCAGGGGTAAGGGGAAACAGACTTCTAGGAAAACAAACTGAACTTACAAGCTCAAATGGGCAGACTGGGTGGACCATAGGCCCTTATCTGCTGACACTGTCTATGTATCTATGTAGGTTGGTTCTTCTGCCTGGCTCGGTTGCCCCGGGCGAGCTAAAGTCGAAGGCGATCAGGCAAAGAAGCGATTGGACCTTCTAGTCGTGGCGCCCGCCCGGTACCAGCGACTCCGTGCTAGAGTGTTTCCCCCCTCACATGGCTGCGGTGCGAGGGCCACACGATGCCCTTATCTCCTGGTTTTCCCTTCTCTTGCTTTCCAGGTTCCAGGGTGTCCTCGGTGCCTTCCAGCGGGGAGTCGCTGCGTATCGCCAATTTCCTGTCAGCGGTGCGGTAGTCTCAGCAGCGCCCGTGTGTCTTGTGACACCACCCGGGCGCTGCAGCGGCGTAACTTCTTCGGCGCCGTTTTAGACTCCTTTCGCCTCCTCGCGCCCGGGGCCCTCGGGACTCTCCCTTTCTATCTGCTCTTTCTTCTTCTCCTATTTTTCACTCCTTTCCTGTCAAGCAGTCCTTCCTGGACTATCAGGAGATGATGTTGAGCCTGACCCAGACCTTCAGTTGGGTGATGAAGTGGAGAAACAGGATCCTTCACCGCTACAGAGCCTGTGGTCGGGACCTATCCTTTAAGTCTCTGTTGAGGAACACAGAGATCCTCTCTTTCTCTCCAGACTACTAGGACATCGATCCTGAAAATATTAAGACTCCAGTATCTTCATGCTGCGGAGATCCCTCGGTTTGACTCCTCCGATTCAACCCTCCTTGAGGCGCTGTCTCAAATGGTATAGAATAATCCTGCTCTTATTCCTTCAGTGGCTAAATCCATTGATAAGAAATGTTCAGCTCCCAAGGATCGTCCCATTTGGCATCCCAAGCCTTTGCGGATCTATTGTAGTCCTGGCAGAGAATGACAAGGTCGTTTCTTCCTCAAGCTACTACAGCTCGACCTATTAACAAAGAGTCTCGTAAAATTGATACATTAGGTAAGAGTCTTTGCTGCCTCCACTTTAAGTATGCGTATTGCCAGCTATCAAGGCTATTTTTCTCAGTATGGTATATCCTGTATGCACTCTATGAAGCGAATGGTTGAAGCTCTTCCAGATTCGACTCCAAGTCAGAGCTCCTTCTAACTGTTATCAGAGGTATTGAGTCCAATAACCAACAGGTCAAAGCCGCCATGGGCGCTTTCGACACTGCTTCTCGTTCAGCAGCCGCGGGTATTTGTGCCAGCGCCATTCCCTGGCTGCGTACTTCTGGCTTTGCGAATGATGCTCAGCAGCAGGTAATGGCGTTCCCTTTGATGGCTCCTATCTTTTGGGCCTCAAGTACAGCAAGCCCTAGAGGCCACTCAGAAGACTAGGTGAGCCAGTTAAGTTGGCTAGACCCCGCCTACCCCTCTCGACGAGGGCATGTAGGTAGCGTTAGTTTCATAGTAAGCCAGTCCTTTAGAGAGGCAGAGGCAGAGGAAGCTTCCATAAACCAACCTGCCCAACCTCAAAGAAGGCGCAGCAGAAAGCGCGGGGGCCCTAAAGCCCCAGCGCTACCTTAATTGCCGGCCCCAGTTCCCATCACACACTGCCCGAGATGGACTTTCTCCTCGGTGGGAGGTCGTCTGATGTACTTCTACAATCGGTGAAGTCCATAACCTTGAACAAATGGGTCCTTCGGATAATTCGCGAGGTTATTCTCTCAATCTTTGGAAAACCCCCGATGCCCCTCCCAAACGACAACCCAGGTTATGGGCCTCTCAGTGAACCTCCTCACCTTCGAGATCCAGGGCCTTCTAAACAACAGGGCAATAGAACTGGTGCCCCGCATCAACAGCCAGGCTGAGGTTCTCCCGTACTTTCTGGTTCCAAAGAAATCTCTGGGGATCGCCCCATTCTAGACCTCAGAAAGTTAAACAAATTCCTCCCCAGGGAGAAATTCAAAATGATTTCCCTAGGTACCCTGTTACCTTTGCTGCATCAGCACGACTGGCTGGCCTCCCTGGATATGCAGGACGCTTACCAGCATATCCCCATCCACCCGACCCATCGCAAATTCCTGAGGTTTGTAGCTCTGGGTCAGCATTATCAGTTCAGAGTCCTGCCTTTTGGGCTATCCTCGGCGCCGTGAGTTTTTACAAAGTGTTGTGCAGTTCTCGCAGCGCATCTCAGGAAGCTCAGACTCCGAGTGTTTCCCTACCTAGACGATTGGCTCCTAGCGAGTCCTTCCAGCCAAGGGACTCTGGAAGCCGGTTCAACGACCTCTCGCTTCTCCACGTCCATGGGAGTTCTGCTAAATCTGAAGAAGTCACAACTGCAGCCCTCCCAGAGGCTCCTTTTCATAGGGACTCTTCTGGACACCTCTTCATAGACTTTCCTTCCAGAGGACAGAAACTCGACATCCTTCAGATGGCCCGTTACATCGGGAGAACCGATCGGTCACAGCTCTCTCGATGCAGCGTATATTTAGGTCTCATGGCGTCCTCAGTGTTCACTGTACCCCTAGCTCGGTTACACATGAGGACCACCCAATGGATGCTCTCCATCCAGTGGTCACCGACCTCTCACCCCCAGTCTTATCCCATCAAGGTGGCGGAGCCCCCTATGAAGGTCTCTCACCTGGTGGTCTCAAGAGAGCAATCTCCTGGAAGGATCCCCTTTGCTCCTCTGGATCATCAGATCTCCATCACCACAGACGCTCGCTAATGGGATGGGGCTCACTGTCTCTCTCCACACTCAAGGTGTATGGACTCAGCTCGAACTCAGCTCCACATAAATGTCCTGGAGATGAGGCGGTCCTCTATGCAATCCAGCGTTGAAGGATGTTCTTTGTCACAAGAACATTCTCCTTCAAACAGACAACAAAGCTGTGATGTATTACATCAACAAGCAAGGCGGTGCTCACTCTTATCCCTTTGCAGGAAGCAATGAGAGTGTGGGAGTGGTGCTTGGAGCACAAGTCTCTAATTCAAGCGGTATATCTGCCGGGTGTACAAAGCGATTACAGCAGATCACCTCAGCAGGGGCCCAGGCAGACCCTCACAGTGGTCTCGACCCAGCCATAGCTCGGTCACTGTTCGAAGAGTGGGGGACTCCAGACCTGGACCTTTTGCATCCCCACTCAATGCAAAACTGCCTCTCTTCTGCTCCAGAAATCCAGGGCCTGGCATTTTCTGTCAGGATGCGTTCAGGCTGCGGTGGACAAAACGCTTTCTTCAAACACCATGAAGTCGTGCTATATTATGACTATATGCAGTCAGCCACTGCAGCTGAACTGCACCGGAGAGGAAAGAGTTAACTCCAGAGAGTCTGGAGTTCCACAGCGCGAGGGCGCTATACCAAAGCTCTATCTGGCCAGTTTCAAATGAAACTGTCAGATTTTTTACTCCGCTTCACTGAACAGTCGCTCCGGAGATCAGCTCCTTCACATCGGTTCATTTCTCGGTTCAAGTAGTATTTTCGGTTCATTTGAACGGCAAAAATGTTTATTTTACCGCATTTAGGTTAAAAGCTCTATCTAGTAAACCGTCAGTAGAAAATTTAAAGTCTGTGTGAAATTCAATTATCGATTCGGTTTTGAACCGATCAGTTTTAGCAAATTAACGTTTTAAAGTGTTGGCTGGGCTTTTAGAGTGCGGTTCCGGTTCTTATCGGTTCTAAAAAACCTTGCTTTTAAAATAGGTTTTCAAATACCGAGTAACACGGTTAGGAACCGATAAGTGTCTTGCCTAGCACTGCCATCAAAGGGCAAGTTTTGGGTTAGGCTGGCATTATGTCTGAAAACCCAAAGAAAAACGGGCCCACTGGGTTTCAACACTGTGATGTCTGTGGGAAGCCTTTGCAAGGCTGACCCACACCACTGTGTTTATTGTCTGAGGGCTGACCACCTCCTGTCAGACTGCAGGTGTGTAAAAATTTCCTGCAGCCACCCTGGAAAAGAGATTGGGCGGCTCAGGAGCGAGAGGCTCAGAAGTCCGCTGACCGGATGGCCAGCCGGTCCAGTACCCACTGGACCAGAGAGTGCCCTCTGACCAGAGCGAGACTTCTCGGGCAAAAAGGCTGGTTCAGGAACCAGTCTCAGTGAAAAAACAAAGAAATCAGTAGGTTTGGGTCAAAATTGTCTCTCCAACTGCTGCAGAAATAGCTAAAAGCCATACAGATTGTCCAGTCACTGTCTCGGGGTCCTGCTGAACCACCTACAGTTGGTAAAAGGCTGGTTCGTTCAGTGCCAGTGGTTCAGGAGTATGATGTTGAGGAATTTTATGAACCACAGGAGAGGGAGGACGAATTTGATCATTACATGTGTGGCTGGGAGGGTCTGGAGCGTGCCCATTGAACCGGACATTTCTCCAGACAGACCTTTAGAATCTCCTCCTATTCTGTCTAGTCCCTTCTCATTTTATATTTTACAAAAGTTTGCAGAAACCCTCCAGCTTCCTTTAGAGGAAGCTGTGGATGCACTAAGAGGAGCCTGATTATGTAGAAATGATGGATATACCAGAGTCTAGGAGGTTGTCTATTCCTTTGCATAAGTCATTTAGGAAGCAAACAACAAAGATTTTAAAAAATCCTCATTCTGTCCCTCCTGTAGATAAAAAAATGGACAGAAGATATACCTTGTCAGGCTCTGATACAGACTTCCTCACTGAGCAATGTAGTCATGTAGGTGTGGTATAAGCTGCAGCCTGTGACAAGGCTAATATTCCTCTGGCCTCACATCCTCCTGATAAGGATTCCAGGAAGACTGATGCCATGGCGAAAAAACAGTATATGGCAGCTTCTTTGGGACTCAGGCAGGCAAATTATATGGCTTTGTGGCTAGATATCAGAAATCTAGGTGGGACACAGTATTGCAGTTAGCCAAGCAGGCCATGCCCAGCTGGCTAGTGAGTTGGAACAGGTGGCTGCTGATGGCATTGAAGCCTCTAAAGTTCAATTTCATACTGCTGTTGATGTTAATGATGTTTCCTCTAGGGTCATGGCCACTTCTGTAGCTTTCCGTAGGTTGGCATGGCTCAGATGCACTAATCTGTCCCAAGATACTCAGTCAAAGGCTATGGATTTTCCTGTTGTGGGTAATTCTCTGTTTGGAGAACAAACAGAAAACTATATGAAAAAGATGGATGAATACAGAACTACCTACAAAAGTGCCCAGGCTAAGGAGAAGCATGCCACTCCACAGAGGCACGCTCCCAGAGGTAGGGGCAGGCCTTTCCACAGGCCTTTTTACCAATTTCAGGCCTCTCTGCATTTGCACAGAGGGGTTTCTTTAGAGCAGAGGTAGGCAGGGCACAAGTAAGCCATCCCCTCCCTCAGCCTAAGGCTACTGCCAAGCAGGCACCCTGATGGGGTGCCCAGGGCTGATTCTCCTGTGTACCAGTGGGGGGCAGGTTGGTTTATTTCAGCCAGAACTGGGTGTCCTAACCCGGACAGGTGGGTTCTGGCGGTGACAAACTCCAAGTCACAGTTCTCAGCTTCAAACAGTTCCGAAGATGAGAGCCAGACATTTTTCCACCTACAAATCCTTCAGAAGCCCTTGCTTTGGAAGCAGAGGTTTCTTCTCTTTTGGACTGCAAAGCAGTAGAAAGGTCCTCCTTGCCATCAGGGCGAGGGCTGTACTCAAGATACTTTCTTACCCCAAAAGACAGGAGAATGGCGGCCCATTTTAGATTTAAGGTACCTGAACAAGCATCTTTTGAAACCAAAGTTCAAAATGTTAACTCTGACAATGATTTTGCCCTCCCTGAGGCCAGGGGACTGGTTAGCTTCCCTGGACCTCAAGGATGCCTATTTTAATGTTCTGATCAGGCCTTCTCACCGAAAGTACCTCAGGTTCGAACTACCCTCAGGCCACTACCAGTTCAGGGCAATGCCCTTCGGCCTTACCTCTGCGCCAAGGGTATTCACGAAATGTCTAGCTGTGGTAGTGGCTCATTTAAGAAGGCAAGGGATTGCTGTGTTTCCCTACCTGGACGACTAGCTCGTAGTGGGTCAGTCCCAGATCAGGTAAAATCCCACTTGCAAGTCACCCAGCAGCTTCTCACTTCCTGGGATTCCTGCTGATTTACAAAGTCAGTTCTCGAACCAGTTCAGGTACTAACTTTCATAGGTGCAGAATTGAACACAGAGTTAGCCAGGGCATTTCTCCCCTCGGAAAGGGTAGACAGACTCATTGCCCTGGCATCCTCCTTTACCCTGCGGGTCTCTCGACCAGCAAGGCATTTTCTGCAACTCCTAGGGCACATGGCTGCTTCCACAGCTGTAGTGCAAGGAGCAAGATTCCAGATGAGGGACATTCAGTTCCATTTGAGGGCCTATTGGTCTCAAAGGAGGGACCCCTTTCAAATTGGTTCCAGTGACCCAAACCCTGATCCTGGCCTTACACTGGTGGCAGGATCAAAGCAATCTAAAACAAGGGGTTCCTTTCATTCCGTTTCCTCCTCACCCTCACCACGGATGCTTCCCTGTTAGGGTGGGGGAGCTCACTAGGCGCGACCTGTCCACTCAGGGAGTGGTCTCCCCAGGAATCTCTGCTCCACATCAATCTTTTGGAACTCAGAGCTGTCTTTTAGCTCTTCAGGCGTTTTCAGCTTCTGTCCAGAACAAAGTAGTTCAAGTCAGGACAGACAACACCACAACAATGTGGTACATCAACAAGCAAAGGGCACTTTCGGTCATCAGCCTTGTGCACGAAGCAATGAAGTTGTGGTCTCTGGCTTCTCCCTGAACACCTCCTGATGGCAGTTCACCTTCAGGGAAGGACAATATCCTGGCGGATGCCCTCAGAGAGATTTCTCAGGGCCATCACGAATGGGCTCTGAATCCTCAGGTGCTGGGTCAGTCTTTGCCAGATGGGGCACCCCTCAGATAGATCTTTTCGCAGCCCCAGACAACCACCAACTTCCTCTGTTTTGTTGCAGGCCTCCAGTGCTGGGATCAGTCCCCCTGGACGCCTTTCAGTTGGATTGGAAAGGGAAGTTCCTGTATGCCTTTCCCTCTTTCCCCTTCTTTTCAGGGTACTAGTAAAAATCAGATCTCAGCCCTGCAAGGTGATTCTGATTGCTCCAGATTGGGCCAGACAGCCCTGGTACCCACTGCTTCTGTCCTTGACAGTCCACCTGCCCTGAGCTTGCCCAGAGTCCACGACTTACTGGCCTGTGCACAGGGGAGAGTGTGGTATCCGGACCTCAAATCCCTCCATCTCAAGGCATGGCTCTTGAGGAGTTAGAATTTGCTGACTTACACCTTTCTCAAGGTGTTTTGGATATTTTAAAGGCTTCAAGGAAGCCTTCCACTAGAACCACTTACAATTCTAAGTGGAAAAGGTTTTCCATCTGGTGCTCTGGAAGCAGATTATCCCAGAATCTGCTGATCTGCCCATTTACTGGACTATTTGGTCCATTTAAATTCCTTAGGCCTTAGGCCAGCTACCTTAAAGGTTCATCTGGCAGCTGTCTCTGCTTTTCTGTCAGCAGGGAAGCCTGCTTCCTTTTCTTCTCACCCTGTGCTTTCCAAGTTTTTAAAGGTTACTTCACCAACCCTCCTTTTCAGAACCAGCTCCCGCTTGGGACCTGAATGTTTGCATTGCTCAGTTAATGCAACCCCCTTTGAGCCTCTGTCCTCAGCAGAGCTCAAGTTTCTGACTTGGAAAACTGTTTTCCTAGTGGCTATCACTTCTGCCAGATGCATAAGTGAACTACAGGCCCTGTCAGTGGAAGAAGATTTTATCTCTTTCCACAGAGATAAGGTAGTCCTCAGGACTAACAGAAAGTTTTTGCCTAAAGTGGTTTCAGATTTCCACCTGAACCAATCCATCTCTCTTCCAGTATTTTTCACTGAGCATTCTTCCTCAGGTGAGAGGAGTCTGCACAGCTTGGACGTCAAAAGAGCCTTAAGCTACTATTTGGAACGCACCAAGGGTCACAGGTTCGAATCCCTCCAACTCTTCCTTACCTATGGCGAGGTTGGCAAAGGGAAACCTGCCACTAAGAGGACAACTGCAAGGTGGATTGTCTCTTGTATCCAATTTTGTTATCAAAAACTAGGTAGAGAACCCCCTCAGGACTGAGGGCTCACTCCACCAGGGTACAGCTGCATCTCTAGCGGCTGCTGAGATATTCCCATTCTGGAAATCTGTCAAGCTGCTACTTGGAAAACAGTTCACACTTTTACCAAGCATTATTCCCTGGATATTCAGTCCAGGAGAGATGCTCGTTTTGGCACAGCTTTGCTTCAGAGCCTATTTCTAAGTAGGTTCTGACCCTCCTCCATGGAGGTACTGCTGTGTAATCTGCATATAGTCATAATATAGCAAGACTTCATGGTGTTTGAAGAAACAATTACTCACCTTAGTAATTGCTTTTCTTCTCATGGAGTCTTGCTATATTGACCCACCCTCCTCCTGCCCTCTCAGAACTTCTACTTGGGTAGGGATGGCAAATTAGTGCAAGCACTGTGTCATGCCATTTTAGTTCTTCCTTCACCCCTTTATTTAGGGTTGGGGAATTAGGTATTTCTGTTTTAAGTAATATGTTGGCCCCCTTCCTGGACTTGAGTCTTGGGGGAAGGGGGGTCTAATAGTGCTTGTTAGGGAGAAACTAATAATACTATTATTCATTGTTATTATTATTATTGCTGTTTATATTGTTGTTTATATTGTTGTTATTCCTACTAGTAGGTAGCCACTTGGCTAGTGTAGAGTTTTCCACACAGACTTGTTGCTTAGTGTTGGCTTAATGCAAGATCAGACAGTTTCATTTGAAACTGGCCAGATAGAGCTTTGGTATAGCGCCCTCGCGCTGTGGAACTCCAGACTCTCTGGAGTTAACTCTTTCCTCTCCGGTGCAGTTCAGCTGCAGTGGCTGACTGCATATAGTCATAATATAGCAAGACTCCATGAGAAGAAAAGCAATTACTAAGGTGAGTAATTTTTTCTTTACGCCTTTCCACCGCTTCCTTTAATTCAGAGAGTTCTCCTCAAGTTCGAGTCTTAGGGGACCAAGATGATTCTCATTGCTCCATCCTGGCCTCGGCAACTATGGTTTCCTCTACTCAACAGTATGTCGGTAGCCTCTCCGAGACCACTTCCCTTGCAAATCAATCTTTTGACTCAGGGTTCGTTGGTCCATCCCAACCTGAGGTCACTTCACCTTCATGCTCGGCTCCTGAAGAGGTAGAAGTGAACCGGTTCAACGTCTCTCGTAGAGTCTCAGACGTCCTTCTGGCTGCTCGGAAGCCAGCTACCCGAAAAACTTACGCTTCTAAGTGGAAACGCTTTTCTCTCTGGTGTGCAAAGTCCTCTTGGAATCCCTTTTCCTGTCCTCCAGACAAGGTTCTGGAGTACCTTTTGGACCTATCAAACTCAGGTCTCCAGTACTCCACGGTTAAAGTTCACCTTAGTGCCATTTAGTTCCATGAGCGGTTTCTTCCTTGTCTCTGGCTCGGTTACCTATGGTGAAGAGATTTCTTAAGAATTCTGCATACGGACCCCTGTTAGACATCCGGTCGCAGCCTGGGACATTAACCTTGTGCTAGACATGCTCACTCGGAAGCCTTTCGAACCCCTAGCTACCTGTGAGCTAAAATTTCTTACCTGGAAGACAGCCTTCCTAGTGGCCATTACCTCAGCCCGCAGGGTCTCTGAGATACATGCCCTGGTTACGGACCCTCCGTATACTGTGTTCCATAAGGACAAAGTAGTTCTTCGTACTCATCCTAAATTTCTTCCCAAGGTTGTGTCAGAATTCCATCTAAACCAACCTCTGGTGCTTCCTCTTACTTAGCCAACTTCCAAAATGAAGGAGAACGGTCTCTTCATTCCTTGGATGTTAAGAGAGCCCTTGATTCTACTTAGATAGAACCAAGAATTTCTGAAGACTCAGCAATTGTTTGTTTCCTTCAGCGAGACCCGGCTGGGTCAGCCTGTCGCTATCAGATGCATCTCATCATGGTTAGTGGCATGTCTTCGACATTGCTATTCCATGGCACAGGTTAAATTGGAAGGTAGAGTGTACGCTCACTCTACTAGGGCGGTCGCGGCATCCCTAGCGGAAATTCGCAATGTTCCAATTGCAGATATCTGCAATGCTGCCACCTGGAGCTCAGTGCATACCTTCATTAAGCATTATGCACTGGATGTTCATGCCAGGCGTCATTCCGCCTTCGGCAGAACTATCCTTAATGGACTTCTGTCCTAGACATGTGAGCTCTGGCTCCCCTGCCGCCCTTTTGGGGGATTATCAGCTTGGTACTCTCCCACTAGTGTGAATGAGTGGTGGAGACTTATGTCCAGGAAGATATGAAAATTACGTACCTACCGTAATTCTTGATCTTCTTGGACGAGTCTTCACCACTCATTCACACGCCCACCCTCCATCCCCCGAGCTCACCACTGTATTTGTCTTCACTCCCTCAAATCTTTAGGCCGTGAAGACTTCTTTGCTGACCCTTCTTACACGGGTCGTCCGGACTATCTTATGTCCGTTTTTTAAGGTTAGGTTTACTCTTTACGTTAGTTGCGCTGCACCTCCTTGGTAAAAAAGGTACTGAGGCAGTTGGAGGGTTGTCGCTGAGATAGTCATTACCACGCGAGCCACCGCTCGCGGCGCCATGCCTCGCGGCGCCATCTCTCACGCCGACCCTCCAGCAAAAAGTTTGCTCCCGATGGGTCCTAGTGCCTCCGGCGCAGATCCCACTAGTGTGAATGAGTGGTGGAGACTCGTCCAGGAAGATCAAGAATTACGGTAGGTACGTAATTTTCATTTCCATACCCTGGATCTGCAGAGGGTGCTGTCCTACTACGTGGAGCGCACAGCTGGGGTTCGGGACAGATATGCCACTGTTTGTCACATATGCTGAAGCCATGCCTGGCAGACCGGCAGCAAAGCAGACACTTGCCAGGTGAATTATATTTTGCATCAACCTCTGCTACAGGTTGGCTGGTAGGGAGCCTCCCATAGGACTTAGGGCTTATTCCACCAGACATTCTCCTGCCTCGGTGGCTGCTTCCAAGGACATCTCTATCCAGGAGATCTGCACGGCTGCTACCTGGAAGTCAGCACACACCTTCATTTCCCATTGCCACATTGACCTGGAGACACACCAGGATGCAGGTTTTTGGACCTAAGTTCTCCAGTCTTTGCTCACGAAGTGCCCTTGCTCCCTCATCCCAGAGAACTGTTAGAAGTCGGGAAGAGTGTGGATACGTGAATCATAGCCACGCCCCTAGAAAAATAGGTTACTTATCTGTAACTGTACTTCTTGGAGTGGTGTATGGTTCATATCCACACAACCCACCCTGCCTTCCCAGCAAGTGACACATGGATTCTGCTTCCAGCTTGCAAGATCTGACATCATGGGGTGGAGTCAGGGAATGTACCTCCCATGTGGTGGAAGGAGCTTAGCTTAAAGATGTCCTGCCAATAACATTGCTCCAGTGGAACTGCCAGAGTGTGGATGTGAACCATATACCACTCCTAGAACTAAGGTTACAGACAAGTAGTGTATTTTTTCTCCCTTAGCACCTTAACCACCTCCTTTGAGAACCATAGTGGTCTCTTCATTTTCCTACCCTTACTTACTTCAAGCAGGATGTTCTTCCTATAGCTGTTCCCTCCTTGATTTATTCTGCCATCTCTCCCAAGGTATTCACTAAGGCACTGTCCCATTTCTTTAAAATCTGGCCTCCTGAGGTCCAGGACCCTCATCCTAGTGTAGTTTTTCTCTTGCCCAATCTATACGCCAGACCACTCAGTATGGTGATTGCTTGTACCCAGGGGACTACCTAGTGTGACGTCTGCTAGGCTGTCACTGTTTATAAGTACCTGGTCCAGCACTGCCCCATCTCTAGTGGGTTCTGTAACCAGCTGCTTGAGAAATGCCCCCTGTTGGGAGTCAAGGATGGTCCTTCGTCATGTAGCTGTGCTCAGAATGCTCCAGTCTACATCCGGAAGATTAAAGTCCCCCATAATCAATACCTTCCCTTTGCTTGCCATTCTGCTAATGGCCTCCCCCAAAACTTTGTCTAACTCCTCCCCCTGTGTTGGTGGTCTGTCCACCATGTCCATGAGGATAAAGGCCCAAGGACCAGTCTCAAAGTCGACCCGAAGAATCTCCAGCCCTTCCTTATCCCTCTGGTATCCCTGTAACTCTATGGCCTTTATACCTTCCCTGACATATAAAAGAAACCCACTGCCTTTCCTCCCTGTCCTTTCCTTCCAGAACATGGTGTAGCCCGGCATGGCCACTTCCCAACTTTGGTTATTGGTGCAGCATGACTCTGTTATAACCACCAGATCTATCTCTGCTTCCCCAAATATTGCCTGAAGGTCAGGAATTTTGTTTCCTGGGCTCTTTGTGCTGGCACACATGGCTTTCCACTCCTTGTTTGTCCCTCTCTCCCCTACTCTGTCCTCCCTTCTTGTTTCCATCCTTTGCCCTTCCCGTTTCCCCAGTACTGTCCTCCTCTTTTTCAACATTCCTGTGCCTACCTTCCTTAACCCTTCCCTCAGCCTTAGATCCACCTACCGACATGCCTGTCGTGCCCTCTCTGTTATCCCGACATGCCTTTACCCCTAGGGAATTCATTTTTTTTTTTTTTTTTTTTATTTACATTTTATTGCCTCCAATGCTGACCGGCCCCCTTCTACTGGTGTCCCCAGCCCCATCTCCCTGATGTCCACCGGGACTTACCTCGATGGCACAGAGGTACCCAGCTAGTGGAGTGCAGAGCCTGCAGGGGACTGGCATCATCCTGCTGGTCGGCACCATTTTCCCTCCTGTTTCACCCCGGTGCCTTGGCTGCGGCGTGCGTGCGTGTGGGGTACATGCATGCTATGCGGTTCCATAGCGCCTTCCCAAGTTGTGATGTCCACCCGTATGCACTACCCTCAGGCCTCCACCTGGAGGCAGCTGTACTACGGGGGCGACAAGGTCCCTCCTCTAGAGAGGACAGCTGCCTTTTGGCTGCTCAGTCCTGCTCCCTCATTCCCCACCCCCACCCTCTCGGCTGACCCCTGACAACCCAGGCTTGTTCCCAAACCCGGGTTGCCGGCATAGTGCGCAGTGTGTCATCCAACACCTCAACCCTCAGCACCACCGGGCCGGCCTGGGAATTCATTTTCTTTGGGCTTCTCCTTTCTGCTGCTCCATTCTCTAGGGGTGGGGGCAATCTCTGCCTCCCCCCTTGGCTAGTTTCAGTGCCCATCAAAGTAGCATCTAAACCTTCCACTCAGGACTGACTTCCCCTCCCAGATGAATGGACACCATCTCCTCTGTACAGGCCTCTACCCTCACTAGATAGGACCCTAGTCCCCTGATATAGCCCAAACTCTCCTCCCTGCACCATGGCTTCAACCACTTGTTGAAGACCCTGTTGCAGAGTTCCCTAGCTTCCCCCCAGCCCTATAGGCTATCACCAAGGTGAAGGCCACCAGGCAAGCAACCTGCTTCAGGTCCCTCCCCAGCTTCCTGAACCTATCTTGCACCACCCCTGCTGTATCTCTTGCTCGTCATTAGTCCCCAGATGGATGACATCCAGCTCCCCCACTGCCCCACCACCCCTGTGATCCTAAGGATCTGCTCTCCATCCCTCCAAGCTGAGGTGCCATGTATGCACCTCATCTCCCTCTTTCCCTCCTGTCCTGCTCCCAAAACTACCCACCTCCCCCAATGATTGAGTCCCCACCAGAAGTTGCTTCCTCTTCTGCTGGGGTCCCCTGCCTCTCTCCTTGGAGACTCCCCTATGGAAGACCCTCATATCCTCCCTGTCCACTGCCATGGATGCCTCCTCCTGGTAGTCCTGTCCCACCAGAGTGGCAAATGAAACATAGAAACTGACGGCAGATAAGGATCACTAGGCCCACCCAGTCTGCCCATTTTCCCTACCTGTTGCAAAAAACACAGACCTACTTGATCTCTGGCTTTGTTCTCTTTTCTATCGCTAGGGTTCCCCTGCACTTATTCCATGCATTTTTGAATTCCCCTACCATACCTCTCAACTGCTATGAATTTCTCATAGTGCTATGATTTTTACACTCAAATTTACCCTTGCTCCGCATAGGTTTCGTGATGTTCTTAATAATGTTAGAGCTATTTCTGGACATGCACACTATTAAATCATTAAACTAAGTTAATAGGAACATTTCTTATCACTAACTCTATGGGACCCACTATTTGTAAACATATTATTCTTTAAATTAAGAAGTGCTCCACATTCTGACCATCTGCTATGATTTTTGAAGGCCAATGCTATGATTTTTAATGCCGAGAGGTTGAGAGGTATGTCCCCTACTGATTTTGCCCACCACCACCTCCCCTGGGTGGCTGTTCTATGCATCCACCACCCTTTCTGTGAAGAAATACTTCCTCATGTTACCCCTTAGTCTACCCCTTACAGCCTCATGTCATGACCCCTTGTTCTAGAACATCTCTTTTTCTGAAAGATGCTGCCCTCCTGTACCTTATTTGTGCCCTTGAGATATTTGAAGGTCTCTATCATATCCCCATCTCTTTCCTCTCCTCCAGGATATACATATTGAGGTCCACCAGTCTCGCCTCGTATGACTTTTGGTGCAGGCCCTGCATCATTTTTGTTGCCCTTCTCCGAACTGCCTCTACTCTGTCTTTGTCCTTACAGAGATGCGTCCTCCAGAACTGGACACAGTACTCCAGATGAGGTCTCACTAGTGATTTGTACAGAGGCATCACCACCTCCTTTCTTCTGCTGGTGATAACCCTCCCTATGCACCCCAGTACCCCACTGGCTCTCCACACAGCCTTGGCACATTGTTTGGCCACCTTTAGGTCATCTGATATGATTACCCCCAGATCCCTTTTCTGTTTGGTGGCCATCAGTATCTCTCCCCCTTCATATGAGCCTCTCCTGGGTTCCTGTGCCCAAAATGCATGATTTTGCACTTTTTTGTATTGAATCTTAGCGCCACACTCTTGACCATTCTTCTAGTTTACCTAGGTTCCTCCTCATTTTTTCCAGCCCTCCTAGAGTGTCTACCCTGTTGTAGATCTTAGTGTCATCTGCAAAGAGGCATATCTTTCCTTCCAGCCTTCCACAATGCCACTTATAAAGACATTGAATAGGACTGGCCCCAGAACTGATCCCTGTGGCACCCCATTGATAACCCTCCTTTCCTCGGATTGAGCTCTATTTACCACCACACTCTGTGTTCTGTCCCTCAACCAGTTTCTAACCCAGTTTACCACATTGGGACCCATTCCCAGGTTGTCTAGCTTGTTTACAAGCCTCTTATGTGGAATGGTGTTAAAGGCCTTGCTGAAATCTAGGTAGGCCACATCCACCACTCCCGTCTGATCCACTTTCCTGGTCACCCAGTCAAAAAGATCTATCAGAAATTAGTTGTACAGTGGCACCGGCTGAGGAATGCACCCCTGATTCACCACCCCCACCCTCCTGGAGCACACCGTAGTCCAGCTGGCCCTCTTCCTTGGCACTCTCTGAGGCAACAGTGGTAGACTTCATGGCCTCTGGGTGGGGTAAGAAGCCTCCTGAATCCTATCCAGTTAAGTGCAGAGTCTAGTGATCGCCTCCCTCAGCCTGTGACAGGGTTGAATAAGACCCTGTCCCATTTGTTATGCAGAGTTAAAAGCAAGGATCTATTTTTTGTCCTGTCCTGTTCTGTCACTTGTCTCTCTCGTCTGTCTCTGTCTCTTGATTGCGCAATCAAATTTTTCTTGTGGAACCTCGGAACTGGCCACTGCCACTGTCACACAGTTTCTGTTCTTTCTTCCCTTGCTTCTCCGTGGTTATTTATTTTTATTTTAGTCTTTGGTAACCGGGTAAGGCCCACTAGGCACAAGTGCCTGTTTTCAGGGGCGACCTGGGAGCACTGGGCAGTTAAGTGACTTGCTCAGAGTCACACAGTATGCAAGTGGAGGTTGTGAGAATCAAACTCAGGTCTGGTCTACTGGATGTACCAAGCTTGTTCACACCTCGTTCCTCTAACCTCTAAGCTATACTGCCAGCCCAAATGGTTAAAATATATGTGAAGTTTAATGTGAAACTGGGATCCCTTGGTTTGCAAATGTATATAGTTATATTAGAATGATTGCAAAAAGCTATTTAGAACTTGGGGGGGGTAACCTTGAGACGCAGTTTGACCTCCACAAGCTCATTTGCAGAGTTCTCAACAGGAGATCAGTTCTGGGATACAGTGTTCTATTTTGTTGCTCCTGCAGGAAAGAAATTGACTAAGTTCTGATACATTTCTGCAGCGCTCCACATCGTCACTAGGTAATCATCATACCTGGGTATAGTGCACCCCTACCAAGGGAATGGCACAATCCAAGCTTTAGAGTGTTGGGCATATCAGGATTCATGTATAACCCCCCCAGTTAAGCTGTGCCATTCAAAGAGGACAGAGCTACTTTTCTCTTCTCCCAAGAATTTCAAGTTTCAAGACTTCAGTTGGGGCTGCAGTTCTGCTCTACAGGTTGGGGTTGCCTGTTTCAGGGAGCACCCCTAAATTTAAATTGTGCTTGTTAAGCTGTTGCTTTCAAATTGAATAACCTGCCTTTTTTCACATTCCCTGTGTGGATTGGGAGCCACTTCTGACTTGCTAGGGTGTTTTAGTGGTCTCCATTAAAAAGAAAAAAAACCAAAACAACAGAAAAAAGGTGCCACTGGTAGGTACAAATTTATTTATTGGGAGTGTAGGGTCTTGGGGGGCAGTTGACTTTGGCATGGTTCCTTTTCTTGCGGCTTGAGATTTTGTGTTTTATTTATTTATTTATTTTAGTCTTTGGTAACCGGGTAAGGCCCACTAGGCACAAGTGCCTCTTTTCAGGGGCGACTTGGGAGCACTGGGCAGTTAAGTGACTTGCTCAGTGTCACACAGTATGCAAGTGGAGGTTATGAGAATCAAACTCAGGTCTGGTCTGCTGGATGTATCAAGCTTGTTCACACCTCGTTCCTCTAACCTCTAGGCTATACTGCCTGTTTGGCAGTGTTTTACAGCTATTTTGTGATTTTGGTGTAGTTCTGAGTTGTTTTGGTGATTTTCCACCTCATCCTCCATTTTTCTCGTTTGCGCGGCCGCCATTAGGGCTGGGCTCATGCTCCTTCATCAGTTGGGCTTCCCGCCAGTGTCTAGAGCACACACCTATGGTGCGCATGCATGCACAGCACAAAACTTGTTTGTGCAGCGCTATTGCCACTGAAACCTGTTGCACAGACTTCCATTTCCGCCACGGCTCCATAATAAGCTCAGGACTCGAGCTCCCCCTCGAGAGCTTTAAAAAGTTCTTTTTCCTTGCTAACTACATGAAGATTGCCACCAGAATGTCTCCAAAGGGGAAAGGGGATCCGAAGCAATTTAAAAATGTACCTGAGCATGGGCAGACGACGATAGATGGCTCCTGATATCGAATGATACAAAACGACCGGGACGCGAACCCCTCGCTGCCAGAGACAGCACTTCAGGCCTCGGCCTATTACACAGGACCTAGCTCAAAGGATAAATCACAACTGGACACAGTTCTAGCAGAAATCCTGGAAATGCTACAAGAAAATAAAGCTGAATTTCAAAAATTACAATGTAAACTGGCTGAAGCATAGAAACATAGAAGACGACAGATAAGGACCGCAAGGCCCACCCAGTCTGCCCATTTCTTTTTTTACCTTATGAATGTGCCATTGGCCTTTTCTCTGTTAATGGCCTATCTATTCATACTCATCTGTATTGCTCCGTTATACCTATCCCATGCCTGTTTGAAGCCCTGCACTGTATTCATATCCACCACTTCCTGAGGTAGGCCGTTCCATGCATCCACCACCCTTTCTATGAAAAAGAACGTCCTCACATTACCCCTTAATCGGCCTCCCTCTACTCTCATGCTGTGTCCTCTTGTTCTGCTATTTTTCTTATACTGAAACATGTTAGACTGTTTCACCTTGTTAGTGCCCTTAAGGTGTTTCAATCATATCTCCTCTCTCCCTCCTTTGTTCTAGGGTATTCATATTGAGCTCAGTTAATCTGTCCTCATATGTTTTCTGATGCAGTTCCTGCACCATTTTGGTTGCCCTTCTCTGGACTGCCTCAATTTGGTTAATGTCCTTGTGAAGGTGTGGTCTCCAATACTGCATGCAGTACTCCAGATGGGGCCTAACCAGTGTCTTGTAAAGAGGGATTATTACCGCCCTCTTCCGACTTGTCTTACCCCTACTAATACACCCCAACATCCCTCTAGCCTTACCTACTGCTTTAGTGGTCTTCTTGGATGATTTCAGGTCATGGATGATGATGTCACCCAAGTCTCTTTCTTCCCTTGTGACTGCCAGCAACTCCCCTCCCAGCCTATAGCTGGCTTTAAGTTTTCTCTTCCCTATGTGCATGATCTTGCACTTCTTTGTGTTAAACTCCAGTTGCCACTCTTCCAACCATTTTTCTAGTTTATCCAGATCTCTTCTCATTCTTCCCACCCCATCTGGATCATCTACTCTGTTGCAGATCTTGGTGTCATCTGCAGACAGACAAACCTTCCCTCCAGTCCATCTGCAATGTCAGTGATGAAGATATTGAAGAGGACTGGCCCCAGGACTGATCCCTGAGGTAGCCCCCACTTGTGACTTGCATCTCTTCTGACTGTATGCGTTTACCACACTCTCTGTTTTCTGCCCGACAACCAGTTTGCCACCCAGTTGACTAACGTCTGACCCACCCCGAGCCTACCCAGCTTATTAATCAATCTTCTGTGTGGAACAGTATCGAAAGCTTTGCTGAAGTCAAGGTAGGCAACATCAACTGCTCCCCCTTGGTCCACTACTCTGGTTAACCAGTCAAAGAAATCTATGAGATTAGTTTGACAGGACCTTCTTTTTATAAACCCATGCTGTCTTGGATCCTGTGCTCCTATGGATTCCAGGTGTTGCACTATCCTTTCCTTAAGGAGTGTCTCCATAATCTTGCCCACTGCTGAGGTAAGACTGACTGGTCTGTAGTTCCCTACCTCCTCCCTGCTACCACTCTTGTGGAGAGGGATCACATGAGCCCTTCTCCAGTCTTCTGGGACCTCTCCTGTGTCAGAGACTCACGAACAGTTCTAATAATGGCTCTGCTAGTTCCACCCTTACCCTTTAGTACCCTGGGATGTAGCCATCAGGTCCCATTGCCTTGTCCACCCTGAGCTATCAAGCCTTGTAGGACCCTTTCTTTTGAAGGGACTAGTGCACACCTCCTCCCCATGTGTCCATGGTGTTGAGCTGTGGGCCCTGCCCTACCTTCTCTTCAGTAAATACTAAGCAGAAGTATCTATTTAGGATAGATGCTTTTACATGGTTCTCCTCCTCACACACACCCTTATCCCCTTTGATCTTAGCAATACCCTCCTGACTTTACCTTCTCACTAATATATCTATAGAAAGTCTTGTCACCTTCTTTTACTGTTTGTGCTAGTGTTTCCTCGGTTTGGGCCTTTGCCTGCCTTATTGCCTTCCCTGCTTCCCTTAGGGAAATTTGGTATGCCTCCTTATCTTCATCCTGCTGCGCTTCCTTATATTTCCTGAAGGCCAGCCTTTTGGCTCTGACCTTTTCTGCTACTGTGTTTGAGAACCAAAGTGGTTTCCTTCTTCTTTTGCACTTCCTTTTCTCACTAACACAATGGGATGTTGCTTCAAGTATTGCGTCTTTAATGCTTGCCCACTTTACCTGTACCCCCTCACCTGTATTTCTTTTTGCCAGGGCTAGCTTAACTCTGTTGGCCATCTTATCAAAGTCAGCTCCTCTGAAGTCCCATATTGTTGCCTTGAAATGGGATAATTTTGTTCTAGTGGCCAAATTGAACCATACCATGTGATGGTCACTGGCACCCATGTGACCTTCTACCTGGAGATCTGTGATCCTTTCCCTGTTAGCCAGTACTAGATCTAGGATTGCCCTGTCTCTTGTGGTTGTTGTACCAGTTGTTTGAGGCCCTCCCCCTTCAGGGAATCCACCATGTGTCTAGTTCTGGCAGATGTCCCTGCTGGTATTGACCAATCTGTATCTGGCATGTTGAAGTCTCCCATTATCAGAACCTACCCTTTAGCTGTCATGTTTTGTATATCTTCTAACAGTAACATGTCTACGTCCTCCCCCTGGTCTGGAGGCCTGTACAGAACCCCAGTTCATATGGCTGTCCCATTTCCTGTTTCCAGGGTGACCCACAGTTCTTCTCGCTCTTTATGTGTATTCTGAATTTCTGTAGCTTTGATATTTTCATTGACATAAAGGGCCACTCCACCCCCCCCCCTCATCGGAATCATAGGAATATTACTGAGCTAAATGGACTTTCGTCCTATATGCCCGCCATCTAGTTCTAAACTCTAATTTTATTCATGTGTATGTCCCATCTAGGTTTAAACTCAGCAATTGTTTGGCTGGCCACAACCTCCAACGGTAGTCTGTTCCAGTCATGCACAACTCTTTGGTTAAACCACCATGTACTACGTACTTTTTTCCTATTTAATGCTGTTAATTGCAAAGGATGAGACCTAGTATTATATACACTTTTATTTAATTCAAGACCAGTGATATCCCAAAGATCATCATTTTTCCAAGCCTTGTGCACTAAGCACATGTCCCCTCTTTTCCTTCTCTCCTCTAGTGAATACATGTTCAGCTCTCTCAAACGTGTCTCATAGTTTTTCTTTGCCATATTGTGTATTGCTTTTGTTGCTCTCCTCTGGACTCTCTCCAACAATATGATGTCCTGTTTTTTATATGGTGTCCAAACCTGGGCACCATACTCCATGATTGGTCTAATCAGTGATATATATAAGGGCATGATAACAGTCCTGCTCCTAGATGATATATGTCTTAATATGCAATTTGGGATTCTATTTCCTTTTTGAGCTGTTTTTTGACAGTGTGATGAAAAAGACATATCACTAGAAACTGTAATACCCAAGTCTCTTTCCTCATCTATTGTCTTTAATAATATATTTCCTAGTTTATAGGGTATTATTGGATTTCTTTTTCCCAAGTGCATAACAAAACATTTATCATGATTTAGTGTCAATTCAAATTTTTTTGTCCAAATATCTATATTATCAATTGTATCTTGTAAGTTTGATGAATTTTGGTTGATATTTATTTCTGCACCTATCCTGCAGTCATCTGCAAATTTTTGAATCCAGACAGAATCATGCTTTATTTGAAGAGATGATACATATAGATTGAATAAACAAGGGCCCAGCACCGAACCCTGGGGGACCCCACTAGTCACCCCCAACCTTTCAGATAGCTCACCTCTAATGCTCACACATTGGTTTCTGTTTTCCAACCAATTTTGAACCCAGTTTATTATATAAGGATTTATATTTAAATTTCTCATTTGTTGTAATAATTCAGGATGAGGAAGCTTATCAAAAGCCTTGGAGAAATCAAGAAATAACACATCCACAGGGATTCCCATATCTAATATATCTATAACTTTATTATAAAAAGCCAGCATATTCGTCTGGCATGACCTACCCTTCACAAATCCGTGTTGAAATTTGTCTGCAAGATGATTTGATTCCAGATATTCATTTATCTTATCCTTTAATACTCCCTCCAAAATTTTGGAGGGTATAGCAGTAAGACTAATAGGTCTATAATTTGCAGGATCTAGCTTATTACCCTTTTTATAGATTGGGACAACAACCGCTGATTCAAACAACATGAAGTCTTGCTATATTATGACTAATGCAGTTTGTCCCACCATTAGAACTGCTCCGGAGGTGAAAGAGTTAACTTCCATGCAGTGCATGGAACTTAAACTGACTCAGTTAAGAAAAGCTCTGTCAGGGTTATTTCAAACTTGAAACCGTCAGATTCTTTATCTCTCCCACTGAACAGTCGCCCGAGATTCCTCCTGCTGCTCGGTTCATTTTCCGGTTTAAAGAGTTTTTTCTCGGTTAAATTCAACCGTGATTATCATTATTTTAACCGCAAACCGATCGGTTCAAGCTCTGTCTATGGTATTGTAAGTAATAGATAGGTTTTCTGTGTGGAACTTGTAAATGTTTATCGGTTCGGTTTGAACCGATCAGATTGTATTTAAACTTCATTCGGAAGCGTTTTAAGGCTTGTTAGAGTGCGGTTCCCGGTTCTTATCAGTTCTAAAAAAAACGGATTTCATTACGGTTTTTTCCATGACCCGTGACACGGTTGGGAACCGATAAGGGTGTCTTGCCTGGCACTGCCAAAAAGGGCAAGTTTTTGGTTAGACTGGCATTATGTCTGAGAAACCCAAAAGAAAAACCGGGCCCACTGGGTTGGGTTTCAACACTGTAGTGTCTGTGGGGAAGCCTTTGCCAAGGCTG
Organism: Neoceratodus forsteri; assembly: GCA_016271365.2. Classification (NCBI taxonomy): domain Eukaryota; kingdom Metazoa; phylum Chordata; order Ceratodontiformes; family Ceratodontidae; genus Neoceratodus; species Neoceratodus forsteri. The sequence goes on along the minus strand of CM057452.1, from coordinate 552,004,172 downwards.
ACCCACACACCACATGTGTTTATTGTCTGGGGTTTGACCACCTCAATGCAGACTGCCAGATTTGCAAGAATTTCCCTGCAGCTACCCTATATAAGAGAGTTGGTAGGCTCAGGGAACAAGAGGCCAAAAAGTCCGCTGACCCGGATGGCCAGCCCGGTTCGGTACCAACCGAACCGGAGGGAGTGCCCTCTGACCAGGGCCAGACTTCCTCGGGCAAACGTAAAGCTGACTCTGAGGAGCCAGTTCCAGCAAAGAGAACTAGAAAGTCAGCAGGTGTGGAGTCAAAAATACCTTCTCCACCTGCTGCAGAGATAGCCAGGGCAATACAGATTGTCCAGTCACTTTCCCCTGTTCCATCCGAACTGCCACTATCTGGCAAAAGGTCGGTTCGGTCGGTTCCACCGGTTCAAGAATATGATATAGAGGAGTTTTATGAACCAGAGGAGGGGGAGGATGATTATGATCAGTATGAATCTGACTTTGAAAGTCTGGATGTGCCCATTGAACCGGACATCTCCCCAGACAGACCTTTAGGAGAATCTCCCCCTAGGCTTGCTGAGTCCCCTTCTCATTTTCTGTTTTATAAAAAAGTTGCTGAAACCCTCCAGCTTCCTTTAGAGGAGGCTTTGGATGAGCAAGAGGAGCCTGACTTTGTAGAGATGATGGATATCCCAGAATCCAGGAGATTGTCTATTCCTTTACATAAATCTTTTGAAACAAACAATAAAAATTTTAAAAGCTCCTAATTCTGTGCCTCCTGTGGATAAAAAGATGGACAGGAGGTACACTTTGTCAGGTCCTGATACAGAATTTTTCACAGCAATGCAGTCATGTTAGTAGTTCAGGCTGCAGCCTGTGATAAAGCTTATATTCCCTGGCTTCACATCCTCCTGACAAGGACTCCAGGAAGATTGATGCCATGGCAAAAACAATACATGGCAGCGTCTTTGGGACTCAGACAAGCAAACTAAATGGCTTATGTTGCGAGATACCAAAAATCTAGATGGGATACTGTCATGGCTTTAGCCAACAGGCCCCTGGCCAGCTTGCATGAAGGAGCTGGAGCAGGTGGCTGCTGATGGTATTGAGGCATCTAAGGTGCAATTTCATGCTGCAGTGGATTCTAATGATGTATCCTCTAGAGTCATGGCTACATCTGTGGCTTTTCGTAGATTGGCTTGGCTCAGGTGTACTACTTTGTCACAGGATACCCAGTCTAAGGCTATGGATTTTCCTGTGGTGGGAAATTCTCTGTTTGGGGAGCAGAGAATTATATGAAGAAAATGGATGAATATAGAACCACTTATAGGAGTGCACAAGCCAAGGAACGGCAAGCCACTCCTCAGAGACAGCCCCCCTGGGGTAGGGGCAGGCCTTTTCACAGGCCTTTTTACCAGACCCAGGCCTCCTCTTCAGCTTATGTTCAGAGGGGGTTCTTCAGAGGGAGAGACAGACGGGGTACAAGCAGGCCTGCTCCCACCCCTCAGCGTAAAGCCCCTGCCAAACAGGCACCCTGATGGGATGCCCAGGGCCGCCTCCATTGCCTGTAGGGGCAGGCTGGCTTTACTTCCGTCTGCAGGACTGGGGAGTCTTAACATCAGACAAGTGGGTCCTGGAAGTAGTGAGCCAGCGGCCTGGTTCTCAGCTTCAAAAACTTTCCAAAGATGAGAATCAGATCTTTTCCACCTGCAAACCCTTTAGAGACTCTTGCCTTGGAAACAGAAGTCTCAACCCTCCTGGCTCTCAGAGCTGTAGAAAGGGTTTCTCCCCTACACCAGGACAAGGGTCTGTACTCCAGGTACTTCCTTACCCCAAAAAAAGACAGGAGAGGAGGCCCATGCCGGACCTAAGATATCTGAACAAGCACCTTTTAAAACCAAAATTCAAAATGGTGACTCTGGGAATGATTTATTTCCTCCCAAGGCCAGGGGACTGGCTAGCTTCCCTGGACCTCAAGGATGCCTACTTCCATGTTCTTATCAGAAGCTCCCAACGAAAGTACCTCAGATTCGAACTGCCCTCAGGCCATTATCAGTTCAGAGCAATGCCCTTCGGCCTTACCTCTGCCCCAAGAGTATTCACAAAATGTCTGGCAGTAGCAGTTGCTCATTTAAGAAGGCAAAAGATTGCCATCTTTCCCTACCTGGACAACTGGCTCATTGTGGGTCAGTCTCCAGACCAGGTCAAATCACACCTGCAAGTTACCCAGAAGCTGCTTACCTCTCTGGGCTTTCTTCTCAATCTTCCAAAGCCAGGTCTGGAACCTGTCCAGGTACTCACCTTTATAGGTGCAGAACTGGACACAAAGCAGGCAAGAGCCTTCCTTCCCCTAGAAAGGGTAAGGACCCTGGTGGCCCTGGCCTCGTCCTTCACTCTGCAGGTCTCTCGACCAGCAAGGCATTTCCTGCAGCTCCTAGGACACATGGCTGCTTCCACAGCTGTAGTGCAAGGAGCAAGATTTCAGATGAGGGACATTCAGTTCCATTTGAGAGCCTTCTGGTCTCAAAGAAGAGATCCCTATCCAAGTTAATCCCAGTGTCTCGAACCCTGATCCAGGCCCTTCAGTGGTGGCAGGATCAGAGCAATCTGAGACAAGGGTGCCCTTCATCCCTTATCTCACTCCTTGACCCTTACTACAGATGCGCCCTCTTGGGATGGGGAGCTCACATGGGCGACCTCTCCACCCCGGGTTGTGGTCCCTCAGGAATCTCTGCTCCACATCAATCTGTTGGAACTCAGAGCTGTTTTCTAGCACTTCAGGTTTTCTGCATCTGTTCAGAACAAGGTGGTACAGGTCAGAACAGACAACACCACTACAATGTGGTACATCAACAAACAAGGGGCACCTCGGGTCTCGGCCTTGCGCACCAGGCGATGAAGTTGTGGTCTCTGGCTTATTCCTGAACACTTCCCTCATAGCAGTTCACCTCCCAGGCAAGGACAATGTCCTGGCAGATGCTCTCAGCAGGATTTCCCAGGGCCATCACGAATGGTCACTGGATCCCCTAGTACTGGGGATAGTTTTTGCCAGATGGGGCACCCCTCAGATAGATCTTTTTGCAGCCCCAGACAATCATCAACTTCCACTTTTTTGCTGCAGGCCCCCAGTGTTGGGCTCAGTCCCCCTGGATGCCTTTCTCCTCGATTGGGAAGGGAAGTTTCTCTATGCCTTCCCCTCCCTTCCCTCTCCTGTTCAAGGTGCTAGTCAAAATCAGGTCTCAGCCCTGCAAGATGATCCTGATTGCTCCAGACTGGGCCAGGCAGCCCTGGTACCCACTCCTTCTGTCCTTAGCAGTCCATCTTCCCCTGTGTCTCCCCAGGAACCACAATCTGTTAACCTGTGCCCAGGGCAGAGTCTGGTATCCGAATCTCAAATCCCTCAACCTCAAGGCCTGGCTCTTGAGGAGTTTAGAGTTTGCTGATCTGCAACTTTCTCAGGGTGTTCTCGAAATCTTGAAAGCTTCTAGGAAGCCTTCCACCAGGGCTACCTATAACTCCAAGTGGAAAAGGTTTTCCATATGGTGTTCTGGGAAGCATGTTTCCCTGGAATCTGCTGATTTACCCACTGTTTTGGACTATATGGTCCATCTTAATTCTTTGGGATTGAGACCAGCTACCCTAAAAGTGCATTTGGCAGCTGTCTCTGCTTTTATTTCAGCAGGGAAGCCCTCTTCTCTTTCTGCTCACCCTGTATTTTCCAAGTTTTTTAAGGGATTGCTTCATACTAATCCTCCATTCAGGGACCCTGCCCCTGCCTGGGATCTTAATGTTTGCATAGCTCAGCTGATGCAACCCCCTTTGAACCTCTGTCTTCAGCAGAGCTTAAGTATTTGACTTGGAAAACTGTATTTAGTAGCCATCACTTCTGCCAGGCATAAGTGAGTTACAGGCTTTATCAGTGGAGACTGACTTATTTCCTTTCAGGGATAAGGTAGTCCTCAGGACTAACAGGAAATTTTTGCCTAAGGTGGTTTCAGATTTCCACCTTAACCAATCTATTTCACTTCCAGTGTTCTTCACTGACCATTCCTCCTCTGGTGAGAGGAGGCTGCACAGCTTAGATGTTAAGAGGGCCCAAAGTTACTACATAGAGCGTACCAAGGGTCACAGGTTTGACTCCTCCAACTATTTCTCACTTATGGTGAGGTTGGGAAAGGAGACCTGCCACTAAGAGATCCATTGCCAGGTGGATTGTCTCTTGTATCCAGTTTTGCTATCAAAAACTGGGTGGTTCCCCTTCAGGCCTGAGGGCTCACTCTACCAGAGGTACAGCTCAGTCTCTAGCTGCTGCCAGAGACATCCCTATCTTGAGATATGTCAAGCAGCTACTTGGAAAACAGTACACACTTTCACAAGCATTACTCCCTGGATATCCAGGCCAGGAGGGATGCTCGGTTTGGCACAGCCGCTGCTTCAGGAGCCTATTCCCTAAGTAGGTTCTGTCCCTTCCTCCATGGAGGTACTGCTGTGTAGTTCAGTAATCATAATATAGCAAGACTTCATGTTGTTTGAAGAAAAATTACTCACCTTAGTAATGTTGTTTCTTCTAATGGAGTCTTGCTATATTATGACCTCCCCAGCCTGCCCTCTCAGAACTTCTACTTTGGGTATGGGGTGGGCAGTCCACTGTTGGCTTATTGATGCCCCTTTATGTTTTTCCACCCCTTCTTGTTGGGGTGTTTGGGTGTTGTGTTTTATTTATTTTATCTTATTTTTTCTGGTCCCCTGACTTGAGTCTTGGTGTTGGGACCAGAAAAATGTGTTAATATTTTAGTAGCCAGTTGGCTAGTGTAGGTTACAGCTTCCACACAGAGCCTTAGTGAGTTTTGCTTGTAAAGATCTGACGGTTTTGGTTTGAAATAACCCTGACAGAGCTTTCTTAACCGAGCTCGCGCTCTAAGTTCCATGCACTGCATGGAAGTTAACTCTTTCACCTCCGGAGCAGTTCTAATGGTGGGACAAACTGCATTAGTCATAATATAGCAAGACTCCATTAGAAGAAACAGCATTACTAAGGTGAGTAATTTTTTCTTTCCAGCAATCAATCACTTCCCCTGTATCCAATGACCTTTGAAATATATATGTTAATGGGGGGGCTATTATCTCTGCCAACTCTTTAAGTACTCTTGGGCGTAAACCACCAGGGCCCGGGGATTTATTTGGGTCGAATTTAGCCAATCTTTCTTTGACTTCAATTTGTTTTAATACTATTCTATCTTTTGGATTTGAGTCAAATCTTATAATAGGATATAAACCCTTTTTTTTAATGAAAACTGTCGAAAAATATTCATTTGCAATATCAGCCATTTCTTTATTATCCAATGTACTGCCCCATTTGTTTTTCTTAACAGTCCTATAATATTTGAATTCCCTTTAATGTTATATATGTAAGCATAGAAGGCCTTATGATTTCCTTCCACCCTATTTACTAAATTTATTTCATAGTTTATTTTGGCCTTTTTAATTTGTTTTTTTATTAGATTTGTTATTTGTGTATACTGGTTCCTAGTTTTATTTGATCTATTTGTTTTCCATTTTTTGTAAAGCCTGTGTTTTTTATTTATTAGTTTTTTGATTTTGGGTGTCCACCACTGTATTTTTTTATTTCTCATAGTATACTTTAATTTAACAGGAATGTTATCCATTTCTTGCTGCTTTATTTTGGAAGAAAAGATTTCCCATACGTCATTTAATGATCTATTATCAAAATCTTCTCTCCACTGCCATTTGGAAAGGTTAGCTTTCATCTTTGCAAAGTTTGCTTTGCCAAAATTGAAGGTAACTGTATTTCCCCTTTGTTTAGTTTGTATTTCAGCCAATTTAAATTCTACTTTGGAATGGTCACTTGTACCTAAAGGTGTAGTTGTCCTGCAATCGCTTATTATATCTCCCATGTTTGTTAAAACTAAGTCCAGAATATTTTGTCCCCTTGTCTGATCTTCAGCACGCTGTACTAATCCAATTTGATCACATGCAATTAAGAACTCTCTCTCAAAGGGTGTTTCTGCAAATGATGTTCCCCAATTTATTCCTGGCAAATTTAAATCCCCTAGGAATAGTATTCTGTCCGTTGGATTTAAAGACAACATTTTTTCAATCAAGCTTTTATTGTATTGTGAGGTCGATGAAGGAGATCTACAGATAAGTCCCAATACTATTTTGGTGGTATATGTCTGTATTAATTTAATCCATAGTTGATCAATCATGTCGATAGATATTGTTATTTCTTCTGATTTTATACTATTTATTATATATAGGGCCACCTCACCCCCTTTCTATATATTCTAGACTGTTTGTATAGAGTATACCCATCTATAACCTGATCCCAGTCATCATTTACGTCCCACCATGTTTCTGTTACTGCTGCTATATGTCTATTGTTTGAGGACAATAAATTTCTAAATTCTCCCATTTTATTTTTCAAACTTTTAGCATTTAATAGCATGCAGTTCCAAGTATCTAGTTTATCTGATTTGTCGACATTATTTCTTTTACTTGTGATTTCTCTATCTTGTCCTCCTTGCCCTCTCTCATTTAGTTTAAATCAGTCCTGGTGACTTCTTTAAATCTCTTGGCTAGGTACAGTTGTCCCTCGTTATTGCGAATCTCGGCATAACGAATCCCACTTAAAACGAATCACTGTTATGGCTCCCGCTAGAATACATTCATTTCGTCTAGTCATTTTCAAATTTGGCATTCTGTATGTTCATAAATGAAAAACGAGCTAACTATCAGTGATGGTATTTAGCTAGCAAGCTCTCTAGTGTAGTTTAGCTCTAGTAGCTGTAATTAGCTTTAGCTTTTGCCGCAATACATGCATTTACTCGCTAGTGTGAAATTGACAAACTGTCAATTCATAAATGAGAAAACGATCGTAGATGTTTCTTGTCTATCAATCATTCAATTGTAGTTGTACCTCTAGTAGCTGTAACTAGCATCAGACTTTACTAATCATTGCAATTAAGTTATTAAGGCTTTTTAGGCTTTTTAGGGCATACAATCTCATTCAAACTGCAGCTCTCGACAGCAACCCTGGTCCTAACTTTCATGGCTGAGATAAAAAAACGGAAGGCACTGGATGTCAATACCAAACTTGCCATCATACAAAGGTTAAAAAATGGAGAGAGACTTGCCAAAAATAGATAAAGAATGTATACTACAGCTCTATACAGTATGTTCCATATAATAAAGTTTGTTAGGGTATTTAACGGAATAGCGCAATTAAAGTCATTGCAAATTTTATTTGTTTTCTCTCATTTTTCATTATAACGAATACTCGCTATAACGAACTATGCTAATGGATCCCAAGGTGTTCGTTATAACGAGGGACAACTGTATCTGGTCCCTACCCTCTCAAGATGGAGTCCATCATGCTTAAACAAATTTGGATCATTAAATGCTGCCGAGTTATCCAAGAATTGTGTTCCTTCTTTTCTACACAAATCTCTCAGCCATCTATTTAACATATTTATTTTAGAAGTTTTAGCTAAATGATGACCAAAAACTGGTAATATGCTAGATATTATTGTACTTCCCCTGTTGTGTTTTATTTTTACTAAAATATTCTGAAAGTCTGAAAAAATATCTTGTAAGTTTCTATTTTGAATATAATTTATCCCTACATGCAATAGCACCAATGGGTTTGTAGTATTTTCCAAGAATCCATCCAAACGTGGGTATGTGTCTTGTATTTTTACTCCTGGTAACATGCTTACTGTGGTAGATTCATTTCTTCCTCTGCATAACATAGTGTCCATACCTCTAATCAAGGAATCACCTATTACTAATAAATCCCTGTTTTGATGTTTTGTTTCACTGCTGTCCTGAATTTGTGACTGTGGTCTTTGTTCATGGGTGATCTCGGTTTTTGTTTCTCCAAGATCTTCAGATTGTAGTGTTGTGAATCGATTTTGTAGTGATATGGGTGCACTATTGTAAATTAGTCCTCCCCTTTTTCTAGCTTTAACTTTGGTTACCTTTGCCCATTCTTCTGTTTCCTGCTCTACAATTGAATTTATATTTCATTTCCCTACATCCTTACAACTATTATTTTCATGTTCCTTGCTTCCTATTTGGGAGACCATAGAGTCATTAAATTTCTCCAAACTGACAATCTCTTCATTCTCTAATTTTGTTTCTAATAAACGTGTAATTTCTTATTTTCAACATCTCTACCAGTTTACATTTATCACAAATAAATAAATCAGCTTGAAATCCTTTCATAAACATTTGACGCTCATAACATATTTTAAAAGGGCCTTCCATTTTATGTATGTAAATTTTGTACTACTTACAAACTGTGTATGTGACCCAGCTCCCAGCCTCCTCAGCGGACACAGCAGACACGCGGGCTTTTTATAGCGTGGAGGAGCCGGAAGTGATGACGTGCCTCCCTGGAATCACTCACTTGCTACCACAAAATAAAAGGTTTTTAAATGCTACACACACAAGCCCCACTCATGCGTGAGGTCTTGTGGTGACAGAAACCCCAGTTTAATTTGGCCCAAGAATCTAGAGATACTGTTAAAATAGGAGAAAATTTCCTGAACAATGATCGTGCTGCAATGCTTTTAACTCCCCTTCACAATGATCTGTTTAGTTCTCTCGCCCCGTTCGCTACAACGGGCTTTTTATAGCGTGGAGGAGCTGGAAGTGATGACGTGCCTCCCTGGAATCACTCGCTTGCTACCACAAAATAAAAGGTTTTTAAATGCTACGCACACAAGCCCCACTCATGCGTGAGGTCTTGTGGTGACAGAAACCCCAGTTTAATTTGGCCCAAGAATCTAGAGATACTGTTAAAATAGGAGAAAATTTCCCCAACAATGATCGTGCTGCAATGCTTTTAACTCCCCTTCACAGTGCTCTGTTTAGAGCACCTCTGTCTCTTCTGAACAGTACATAGCCAGGAACTGAAGTCTCCCAAGTGTGGTTACTGGTAAACCATGTTTCGCTAATGGCTACTATGTCCAGTTTAGACTCTGTCATTATTGCCTGCAGGTCTGGGATCTTGTTTCCCAGACTGTGAGCATTTGTGTACATGATTTTCCATTGGCCAGATTTTGGTGTGTTAGTTGTTGGGTGAGGTCTGGCGTTTTCCCTGTGTGTCGTATGAGGAGCCTGGTGATGCAAATGAACTACAAACATGTTGAACTCCTGTTTGACCACTAGCTGAGGGGGAAGGGTGTTCTTTCCATTAGACGTATGGGGTGCAGCACCCCCTCCCCATTTGCTAGTTTAAATATTCTGCAAAGACGTCAAACTTCTGCCCCAATGCACTGACTCCCTCCTTGGTCAGAAGCAGTCCATCAAATTTAAAGAACTTTCGCTCCTAAAACTGTTGCCAGTTCCCTACAAATTTGTGTCCTTTTTCCTGGCACCAGCCCTTGAACCACATGTTTAGCTCCCCTATCTCCCCTTCTCTGACCTTCCGTCCATCTGTCCCCCTCTCCCAGACTGGCGGAATCTCAGAGAAGGAGATGCCGGACAAAATGGATGATAGTTTGTCACCCAGCCTGGTCAAGTGTTCCTTGGTCTCCACAACTGACTGGCTGGTGAGATCATTAGTCCCTATGTGTACCAGGATGTCAATGTTTTCTCCTGCTTCCTTAACAATTTTAGCAATGTGGTCAGTGTCTCTCCACGCTGATGTACCTGGAAGACATCTGACCATTACCCCTGGCTGGAGATACGCATCAACTCCCCAAATCATGGAGTCTCCTATGATCAGAAGTTTTTTGGATTTTCTTTTTGCTTTTTTTGTTCTGATTCCCGTTTTGGGTGAGTTTTGTTGTGCTAGCTCCTGTGCTGCAGTGTTCTGCTCTGCAATGTCCTCTGCCCCTTTGTTTGATTTCAGAGATAGAGGCAGATACCTGTTTGTAGTTTTTACATGGTTTGTAGAGGTGATATGTTGGAGAGCAGCAAGTGATGGGGCACCCGATTTGCCCCTCCTAACCACCTGCCAACCTCCTGGACCAACTACCCTCTGCGGTCAAGGTGCTTCTGTTGGATGTTGGGGAAATGGCAGGCGGTTCTTATAATATATTTCCTCTTGAATATGCAATTTGAGGCATGTAATCTCTATCCATGCTGCCTGGAGCTAAGCCCGTAGCTCTCCAATGGCCTAGCATGCTGATATGGATACGGCACTTAAGGAGATCGACTCATGAGTAACCCACGTAGAAAATAATTCGGGCCTCAATACAGTACTAGACTACGTCGACCAACTACAAGCAAAGTGTGTTGACTTGGAGGTGAGGTCCAGAAGAGATATTCTCCAGTTATCCGGGCTTCCAGAGGGCACTGAAGAGGGTAACATGGCCCACTTTCTACAGGACTTGTTGCAAGACGTATTAGTCTTTCCACCAACTTTGCATATCAAACTTGAACGGGCCCATAGAACACTTGGTCCCAAACCCACGGACCCCTCAGCTAGACCCCGTCAGATATTGATGAAATTCTCGAGCTATGCTACAAAGGAAGAGGTACTCCATCAAGCTTGGCAGATGGGAGAAATCAAATATAATGGCAACAGACTATACCTGGATCAAGATTAGCCACCACAAATCCAGAAGATGAGACTACAAGACAGACTGGCAATGAAAGCGCTTCGCAACAAAAAAATTAGATTCCGGATGCCATATCCTGCAAAAATGCGGGTGTTTTGGGAAGAAGGGGTCCAGCTGTATACTACTCTGGAGGCCATAGCAAAGGCACTTAAACAGAGGGGAATAGCATTAGAATTCAACCAGGAGACCACTACAAGAAATGAAGACAGGAACCTGAGGTGCCTGGGAGCAGACCTTCAGAGGGGAACAGATAAGCTGAAGGACATGTTTGTTACGCAGAAATCGCTCTTGAGTGTTCAAAACAGGCTGCAAGAGGTCCAAGCTAAGCAATCGCAGCCTAGACAACAGGCTCTGAATACCTGAAGGGTCAGCAGGAACTTACTTAGAACATAAAAACCTCGGTCCAAGCAGCTTTTTCGGAAAACCGATGAACGGAATAGTCGGTAAGCCCCCGAAGCAGGGGACAGAAGCTATCTCTATATTATTTCATATAAATGTATAATTAATCAGAGAAGTGGACATTAAAGAGAACTCTGGACTAGCTCTCAGGGTAGAGCGTAGGAGAACTAGATACACATTCCCTAATGACAGTTGAAATGTAATTCTGCCTAGACTATTAGCAGCTCATATTTTTTACTTGCATTCTGTTTAAGCTGTGTTTAATGTTTTGTAAGGTCTAAAGTAAAGACCTACAGTTCAGAATGGGGTGACGAGGAGAGGAGAGTCACATTAAAAGAAGTTTAGAAAGACTCCAATAATTAATATAGAGTAATAAACTCACACTTGTAAGTTCATTAAACCACTTTCAAAGCTCATGGGGGGGAGGGAGAATTGGAGACATTCTAAATGAGATAACACCTGTGGTGGGGTTAGAAATTGCGACGGTGACTAGCTGGAAAGTACTACTTGACAGCTACCATCCTAGTAGTGAACCCCTTCCTAAGGTGTATTTCTTAACACTACAACTCTGTGAAACATCATTACAGAGATAGGGAACGAGACTGTTCCCCAACCTTGGAAGAAATGTAAAAAGTTATTGTTGTTTACAATTGATGTTGGTTTTGGCTACTAATTTGGTTATATGAGTAGCTCAAGTTTGTTTTATATGGAACCTGGATATCAGTATCTGTTTAATTCAAATGAGGATGTGCTGAAAGGAAACGAGGAGTAGAGAGTGCCTACGGATCCACTGTTAGACAGACCATCGTTATCTGATAAATGGGGTTAAAGCTTTATTGTTTAATGTAAATGGCTTAACAAATCCAATTCAGAGAAAGAAAATTTTGAACCATTTAAGAGTTACAAGGTGGACTTTATCTTAATGCAAGAGAGTCATCTATCTGATGAACACTTGAAATTAAAGAACTATGGCTTCTCAAGGGGTAGTGGTACTTATTCCACATACTACTCCCTTTGAAATACTGGATCGGATGGTCAATAAAGAAGGCAGATTCACCTAACAAAAATAAATGTAAATGGTAGTCTGTTGACAGTGGTATCAATATGTGTCCCCCCCCGAGATCTCTGTATGACACCTATAGACAGCTTTTACTTAAAATAAGTGAAAAAGCAGAGGGAACGACTATAATTGGGGGAGACTGTAATATGGTCCTGAACCCAAAAATAGATACAACCTCGAAAATACCCAGAAAGACAAACAGAGTACAAAACGAATTGTGACCCTACTGGCCTGTTTAGGCCTACAGGATGCTTGGACACTTAAAAGGGGGTTCACAAAAGGTTTCACCCACTGTTTGGCAATATACCATATGTACTCATGACTGGACTATTTCTATGTTAATAGAAAGGCAGTTTCTATAATACAAAAATGTGAAATAGGACCATTTGTCTTATCAGATCATGCCCCATTGCTGATCAGGGTAGATTTAGCCCTCCCCCTCTGTAACACATTTTGGAGACTTAACCTGGCATTACTTAGAGACAAAGAAGTACAGGAACAAATTTCCAAGCTAATTACACAGACCATAAAAGATAATAACACAGGAGAGACTAGTAAAAGCATAGTTTGGGACACCCTTAAAGCAGTGATCCGAGGCAAGCTAGTGGCTGTAGCTTCAGCCAGGAAAAAGCAGAGAAGGGAAAAACAGCAGAAGCTGGAAAACCAGATAAAGACGTTGGAAACACAACAACAAGAAAGATATTTAGCACAAAGAGAGAAAGAACTAGTAAAATATAAAAAAGAACTGAATAATATATTGGATACTAAGATTGAATTCAATCTCCAGTATCTAAGGCAAAGATATTATGAAGGTGGATCAGGGGCCGTTAGATGTCTAGCCATTCGACTGAAAGCCAAAAGAGCTAGGGCATACATAGTGAAAATAGTGCATCCCCAAACAAGGATAAACAGTACCAAAATAGACCATATAGTAGAAGCATTCCAGACTTATTATGAAAAACTATATGCCAGACCGGAGGAACCCCCATTAGTAGAGATACAGAAATTTTTAAAGAAACTTAACCTACCCCAGGTCTCAGAAGCCTGGAAAACCCGACTGTTAAGCCCAATATCAGAATCTGAAATTAATATTTATTTATTTGTTTTTGTTAACCGCGTAAGGCACACTAGACAGCCAAGTGCCTATTTTCAGGTGCGACCTGGGAGGGTTACAAGGGTAGAAGCATGCAATAACAGTGGAGGAGTCAATTACATACATGCATACAATAGAACTGAAGGAGTCAGCTACATATAGATGGTACAAAAACAGCTTAAGATAGGCAGCTAACAGTAGGTAAAAAGAAAACAATTTGGCAAACAAGAAAATAATAGACATAACATTGGAGGAATAAGGGAGCAATACATCATAAGAGCTCAGTGGAACATGATACATCCAGGAATGGGACATGAGACAATTGCTGGACAATTTTGGAGGGCTTGGGGGAGGGCAGCAGGAATAATGAGTGGGTGACCACTACCAATTCGGGAAAGTAAGTGCAGGGAGCACTGAGGGCCCGCAGTGTACAGGTTGATTAGGAGTACTACGAGGTACAGGGACATATGGTGGGAGGAGTCAGGAAGTTACAGAGAGAGGTTTTGAAGCGATGATGGGAGGAGGAGGACCGGGTAGGGACAGGAAGTGAGTTCCAGATTTTTGGGGCATAGGTGCGATGGGAAAACAGGGAAATCACCAGGGAGCGATGGACTTCCCATGGAATTCTATAAGAAATTTGAACCTCCTTGACCCCAATCATGAGAACCATATATCAGGAGATTATAACAGAAGGAACATCCATTCCCCCCCTCATGGAGACAGGCAATAATTACAGTCCTCCCTAAGCCCAGCAAGGACCCCACTCATGCACATCATATCGACCCATCTCGATTTTGAATGTGGACTATAAGATCCTGACCTCAGTTATAGCAAAAAGACTCCAAAATCTAATTCCAGCCATAGTACATAAAGACCAAACTGGATTTGTAGCAAATAGGCAGGCAGCAGATTGTGTTAGACGCACTATACATATCATTGACCACCTTAATCAGCAGAAAATACCAGCAATTCTGATGAGTCTAGACACAGTAAAAGCGTTTGATCGGGTAAGCTGGAATTTCCTGTATGAAGTCCTTGTCAGGTTTGCTTTTCCAGCTTAATTTATTGCATTAATAAAACTTATATATACAGACCTGTAGGCCTGTATTCATGCTAATAGCACACTGTCCCAGAGAATAAAATTAAGTAGAGGCACTAGAAAGGGACGCCCCCCCATCCCCCATTTTATTTTCTTTATTCATAGAACCCCTTGCGCAGTGGCTGCGAGAAGACCCAGACATAGGAGGAGTTACAATGGAGACAAAAGTCCACAAAGTGGCACTATACGCCGATGATGTGCTACTTTATTTGACAGATCCAGAGACTTCACTAGCACAAGTCATGGGGAAAATTAAAACTTTCTCAGAGCTATCAGGCTATAATCTTAATACCCCAAAAAATGAAATATTAACATTTAATTATAGTCCTCCACAGCATATTAGGACAAATTATAGCATGAAATGGGACCTCAACACCTTCAAATATTTAGGTGTGACCATAAGGATGTCAAATACCTATTTATACTTAGATAACTATAAACCTTTTTAGTCCAACAACTCTAATTAGAAATTAGGAGATGATCACTCCTCCCCTTGCCAATGTATGCTAGGATCCAGGCGGTGAAAATGAACCTACTCCCACGTCTCTTATATCAATTTAAATGTATCCCAGTAACTCCAACATGGAAATGGTTTCAAGAACAACAGAATAAACTATTTCAATTTATATGGAATAACCGCAGACCTAGAGTTAGAAGATCGGTGTTGCTTACTAACAAACTAATGGGTGGGAGAGCGGTCCCTAATCTTAAAGAGTACTGGATAGCGACACAAGTCACATGGGTCTTATTCTGGTCAAAGACCCCCGCAACTGCTCACTGGCAGGAAATAGAAAGGGCATATAACCCAGACTTACACATACAGATGACCCTGTTCCTAGCAGAAACCCTACAAAAATTGAAAGATAGCACCCCAATAGGAACGGCTCTTAATGCCTGGAACTTATTCCAAACATACCCAGATATGCAAAGAGAGGTGTGGAGAGTGAGATGGTTTATAGCTGACAAGGATTTTAAGCCAGGCAGGGATGATGTATGTTGCAAGAGGTAGATGGCCAAGGGGTATAGGGCACCTGTGCACCTGCTAAGGGGAGATGCGATACTCTCTTTCCCAGAATGCATACAGAGATGGGGCTGGACACCAGGGGAAAAGATTTATTATTTGCAGATGTATACATATATGCATTCTAAACTCAGGGGGAAAGAGGAACTTTATAAGACGGGATCAAAGATAACCCTGGGAGATCTCTTCTCAATGGAAAATGCAAAAGGTGCAATCACCAGGATATACCAATACTTAAACATGCGGGGGGTAGACGACTCAATTCTTACAGGCAAGGTGGGAGAGAGAGGTGGAATTTAATCTAGTTTCCCCAAAGTGGGATAAGCTTTGGGAGTCCACATTAAGGGTAGCAATGTCACCCCATTTGGCAAGAGTATATGTGGAAGGTCAGAGTCCGATTTTTCATAATCCCGGATAAAGCTGTCAAATACTCCCATTCTGGATCAGCTAATTGCTGGCGTCAATGCAGAGAACAAAAAGCAACCCCAACGCATATCTTTTTCCCTTGTTCTAAATTAGAGCAATTTAAGAACGAGATAGGAGAGAGAGAATGGACACATTGTTTCAGGTAACTACCCCTTTACTTCTGCAAAATTTAATGCTGGGACTCCCCCCAGAGGGCTTGAAAAGGAAGGACACTCTATATCTGTGGTATATCTAATAGCAGCATACTTTTAACAAAGTGATAACTAGAAACTGATTACAACCTACTCCACCTGCTGCAAAGGAGTGGTTTCAGATTATTAACAGTATACAGCGTATGGAAGAACTAACCTACCGGTTAAATGATGCCACTGAGAGGGGTCTAAGAAGATGGACAAGGTGGGCCCTCTTGGAGCAATAACACTAACGGGTTGAGGCGTTATGTATAAGTGAGAGTAGATAAGTTTCCCAAGCGAATTAATTAATAAAGGAATAAGACAGAATAAATGAAATAGAATAAGCAATCCTCTCCTGAAAGCACATACTTATCTTTATTATTGTTTACATTTTTGAATTATGTGTTAGTGGTTTGAGACCTTGTAACAAAAAGAATTGTATATTACAAAATAGAGTGATTTCTCAGGAAAGTTCTAATAAGGGAGACAGTGTTATATAGGCATTTGTAAGGCTCAGGCAACTTACCTAGTTTTAATTCAGACTGTATGCCCAGGTATTATTTATTTATAAGTAATTTATGTTGATTTTATGGAAATAATTGTATGTATATGAATATGGTTTGAATTGACTTGGAAATGTATAAAAGCAAAAAAGGAAACAAAAGGAATGTTCAAGGATGTAACTTAACCAGTTTATGAAATGATAATAAAGTAAATATAAAAAAAGAAACCTGTTGCACAAGTGCCCTGAGGGGTGTGCACACACTCAGTTTAGCATTTTTAGAGTGTGCTGATTCAAACTGGCAGTTGGTTCGGTTGATTGATAGCAAACAAACACTAATACATTTAAACCTGGGTTTTTTATCATGTAATCACAGGATTACAGTTGCCTTGCTGATTTTAGCCCAACAAGCAATATGGCTAATAATTATATTATTACGGCTACATACATCTAGCAGTCCTGGGTCTGATTCCCACGACCACCATTTGCATGATGTGTGACTCTGAGCAAGGGTTTTTAAGACAGCACTGTGGGGAATTTTAGCCCAGAAAATATATTGGGGCTAATTATTATTTTTTACCTCCCAATTATTATTTAGCATAATTATATTTCTCTTTGGCACCATGACTTATCGGAGGCCATTAATTAAAAAACTATGTAAGTCCTGCAACAAGGGTGATGAGGCCCACCCCCATGGGTTCCTTTTGCCCTTTTTGTGTTGCTCAGCATCCCCCAGCCGGTTCTCCGGCCTGGGGAGAGGGAGCACCTGGTTCTTAATTGGCAGTGGCAGCAGAATTGCAAGATACTACCTTTGTGGCTCCGGAGTAAGCTTGAGCCCCGATATCCTGCAGGACATCCACGCAGATACACCCGACCCCAATAGGGCCCCTCGGGTCAGGAGGGGCCCCATCCACGGACGTCCAGGTGTGGCCCAGCGAGCTTAGGCTGCGATAACTGATGTGCAGGCAGACCCCCAATTGATCTCTTTGTAGGCCGGGATGATGATTACGGTAGTCTTGGGGAAGTTCCTGGCCTTACCTTAATTTAAAAAACAAAAAGATCCCGAATCATAGATGTTTATCTCCCCTGCTTCATAATAAGCCCTTGTCTTTTTGGATAGCTGAGGCATGTAGTCCCTTACAGCTCAGGAGGTACAGTCTGCATAGATGGCGGATGTTAGTCTGTCTCTGTCTGCATCTTTTTCAGCTGCTATGTGACCAAAATTATTGGGCAACACTGGGCAGGTGTGGATCAGAAAAGTGTCTTCCCAACAACGCTATGGATTTTCCTTTTAAGGAAAATGTATTGTGAGTGGGAAGCTCCTCCACTGGAGGACAAGCCATTTGTATATCTGAAAAGACACCGCCCTGCCTGTAGATGGCTCTGGCCCTAGCAGTCTTTCATGGTAAGTGGGTGAACAACGTATGCAGGAGGGGTTTCACCTCTATTAGCACACAACAGTTGTACGCCTTGTGCGTATTTTATTGGCCAGAGCCTTCAACATATGGGTCACTACCCTGGCCAATTTTGTTCCGCCTTTCTGAAGGGGTGAGCCTGTGTTGCAATTCATGACCATTGTTCCAACTTCCAGGTGGTTATTCACTGGAGAATTTTGTGCCAAACAGCTCAGCCTGCTTCATTGTTTTGGACCATGAGGGCCATGTGGTTTGTCATTGGGTCGGGTAAGCCTCATAAGCTAACCTATTTAACATCCCCTTGAGGGAGGCCTATGGTTTGATTCTGCCCTGGATACTATTAAAAAAACGTGGTGAAAAGGGGTTTTCTCCAGTGTGAAACAACGGCGCAAGACTACCTTAACCCAGTGGGGTCATGGTAACGGACAGTGCAGACAGTTCTGAAGGGAGTTCTGTTCCTTCAGAAATTGGCTCCTGGAAGTGGATGGAGGAGCCTACTCAGGTAACCAGGTTACAGTATCAGAAGAGCACTGGCCAGCACCTTGCAGGAGGCCCAGCACCACAAGCATGGTGCCTCACTAGAGAGCACACGGCCCATCCCTGACTCCTTTTCTTGATGGTGGATTAGAGGAGTTTTCCTCAAGATGGGCCAGAACAACATCAGACACCTTATTAGGGATCACTTCTCCGACCCAGTTTTCAAGAGCAGTGGAAAGGCCAAATGTCGTCAGAACTTCTGGCTCTCTTCAGGCCAGGTCCCACTAATCAATGAGTTCAGGGGTCCTGTTAATTTTATTTTATTGTCCCCAGAAATTTTGGAAGTTGTCAGGCGTTTCTTAAATTCAAGGGCCTGAACAAATTTGTGCCCCACAACCTTTCCGGATGTTGCCCCAGTAGCCTCCAGGTATGCCACAATCCTTTCCTTTACCATGGATTCCATGATTTCCGCACCACTGAGGTCAGGCTGACTGGTCTGTAATTTCCAGCCTTCAATTTGCTCCCACTTTTGTGTAGTGGTACCACATTCGCCCTCCTCCAGTCCTTTGGTACCATACCGTCCTCTAGTGATTTGTTAAATAGGTCTGTCAATGGTGCCCTTAGTACCTCCCTGAGTTCATTCAGTATTCTGGGATGCATCCCATCCAGTCCCATTGCCTTGTCCACTTTTAGTTTCGAGAGTTCCTTTCTCCCCCCTGTGTGTCCTTCTACCCCCTAATTTTGGTCCCTCCCTTCCTTTGCAAATACTGGGCAGAAGTATTTGTTTAGAATTTTTGCTTTTTCTAGGTTCCCTCTGCACACTCCCCCAACCCCACCCCCGCTTATTCAACCTCACAATCCCTCCATTGGTCTTTTTCCTTTCCCTGATATACCTGAAGAAGGTTTTGTCCTCTGAGCAGCTCACTCCCTGGACCGAAGGACACAGAACAGGTACGGGATTCTCTCCATGCCACTTTTGGCGGCTGTTGCCATTTTGGGCTTCCAGCTGCACCAGCAGCAAACTGTGTGACTTGGTGGCTGACAGCGCCACGCTTTGTGAGGCATCGTATTACACTTCCTATCCAACCATCCCCAGCCACCCCCAACTCTAAGCTAGTGCTACATTTATGGGCAAATAAAACAATCAGCCCACACCCCCATCCTCGAATCTAGTGGACTTGCCCGCTTCTCCCCTCCTCCCCCCGGGTATCACTTGCTGTTGGTTTCTCCCAAGTCAACCCTCTAAGTCCTTGAATATAAAACAAATATAAAAACTCCAAGAGCTTGTGCCTTAAAAACACAGGGGACCGGCACCACACAGAAGGCCCCACTAGTTTTGCTACTTACTGTAGCTGTGTACTGTTGTATTGTTGCTGCTGT
The DNA here is from genome assembly GCA_016271365.2 of Neoceratodus forsteri. Classification (NCBI taxonomy): domain Eukaryota; kingdom Metazoa; phylum Chordata; order Ceratodontiformes; family Ceratodontidae; genus Neoceratodus; species Neoceratodus forsteri. The sequence continues at coordinate 551,984,559 of CM057452.1, read as the reverse complement.
TGCTATGGACCACAATGCCGGAAGTAGGATATGTAAAAAGCACTCACCACTCCTCAGATAAAGTGCAAAAAGTATTTAATTCATGTATCCACATGTATCTAACTTAAAACGAATTCCAGCAAACAACCAGATAAAATCCACAATGGTCCATGGTAGCACAATCCCGCCCACCCACACAGTGTAAACCAGGAAGTAAGACGTAAGCACGTCAGTCACCTGACATGTTTTGCTCTTGCGAGCTTTCTCAAAGGTGAAGGAAGTGTAACACTACAGTCCCTTAAATCTTGGGACACATTAAAGTGACAGTGCTTATCAAATACACAGCATTAGTGATCCCATAATATATAAAACAAATAAAACCCACAATATACAATCAACGTACTTAAAAACACTGGTGCCTTAATCTACCAGTATTAGACATCGAACGGATGAACTGTGTCTAAATTTCTTCACTTGCATAAGGGAAACATATGTTAACCTCTTACGCTATTTCATACGCTAGTAATCTTGATCTAGAGCAACCAATACTAAATGAGTACTATGGGCACCTGGTGCCGGTCCCCTGTGTTTTTAAGGCTCAAGCTCTTGGAATTTTATATGTCTCTGACCTGGCACACCTACTCCCTGGTGCAGCGGTACCTGTCTCTTTGCCATAAATATAAAAACGTTTGTTTTCCATGACAGCCCACACAGCACCCCAACATGACTCTTTACTCCATCTACCTTCTTTCTGTCCTCACTGCAATCTCCTCCCTCCCTCCATTGATTCACCCCTCTTTCCCTCCATCCATCTTCCCCCTATTGAATCATGTTGCAAACCCTACCCCCTACCCACATTGCTGTCCCCCCTGGGCCCCATTACCCATGGCCTCCTGGCACTTTTATCCTGCCCTTCCAGTGCCCGCTACTTGCCCTAATCAGGCCCACTCCACCCTTGTCCAGTAACTCGCAATGCAAACACCACAAGCTACCTGCTAAGCTCTGTAAACTCTTCGTTACTCTCACCCATTACCTTGTCATCTTATTGCTATTGATTGCCGGTGACATCGAATGAAACCCTGGCCCTACCATTTTCCCTCTCCTATCCCATCAACTCCCCCAAGGGTTCAGAATTACCCACCTAAATATAAGGAGCCTCCTGCCCAAACTTGACCAAATCCAACCTCTCATCCTGTCTCTTTTAAGCCAGACATTCTTATCTTGTTCGACATCTGGCTCAGCCCAAAAATCTCCAATGAGAGCTTCTTTATCCCTGATTACACCTTTACACAACAAGACCGTGCCAGTAGGGGAGGTAAGTGGCTATGTACCTCGCATCCTCCTTTCAATTCACTACTATCCTGGCTTCCTCGGTCCCCTTCGCTTATGAACTGTTACTAGTACAGATCCCTCCTCTTCCCTTCTGATCTACATAACTGGTGTTTACTGTTGACCTGGCCTCTTGTTGTCCTCAATCACTGACATGTTGGCAACCCTCTCCACACTTTCCTCATCAGGCAAACTCCTAATTGTGAGTGACTTCAACCTGAATAGGATTGCTGCCCCACACTCCTCTACTCGCTCTGAAATCGCCTCCCTAAACTTAACTCAATTTATAAATGAACCTACACGCCACAACCCCAAATCCAACGACCACTCCCTCATTGACTGGGTCCTGGCCTCACACTCACACCGAGTCATATATGCAGGTATCTTGCCAGAAACAATGAGTGACACCACATCACATACTGCATATGCTGAGTTAGGCGCCATAGAGCTCCCTCAAGTTCTTACAAATCCGTTCCTTTAATTCCTTAGACCTCCCACTTCTACTAGAAGAATTGGCTAATACAGATTGGTCCCCCATCAACACTGTCACCTCTCTGGATACAGCCCTAGACTACTTCAGATATACATTCCTTAACATCTTGAATCACCACGCCCTGCTCAGACACACAAGGGTACGTGGGTCCCATTACCCATGGATCACATCTTACCTCCTGGCTTGTCTACGAACTCGTGACCAAGCATGGAAACACTAAAAATGTTCACCCACTAGTTCTGCCTACCAAGGGTATTGGCACCTATGCAACACCTGCACTAGACTAGTCAGACAAGCCAAAGCAGATTACTTTTCCAATACCTTCCAGGCAAATATAAGCCACCCTTCTAAATTCCAGAAGGTGGTAAATGCTCTCTTCTTCTCCTCCCCCCAACAGGCCCCCTGCCCTCAGAGTGGGTGACTCCACCCTGTGGACCCCTCTCTAGCCAGAGAGTTTAATACCTTCTTTATCTCCTGCCCCATCTCCTTCTTTCCTCTCTCCTCACTATTCCTCCACCATGCCTCCTCCACACCCTGAGCACCCTGCTCCTCCCTTCTCTTTTTCTCCTGTATCCCCCCCTCCACTCTCAAGGTGCTCCTAGCTCTGAACCCTACTAGAGGCAAAAGCCCCGATGACATTGATGCCAAACTGCTCTTCCTGTCTGCTCCCGACATCTCGTATCTCATTGCAGCATTACTAAACCTCTCTTTTACACTAGCATTGGTCCTGTCTCTCTGGAAGCATGCTACCATCATCCCTTTCCGTAAAGGTGGTGATCCCTCTGTGGCTGGGAACTACTGCCCCATCTCCCTCCTCCTGATCCTTGCTAAATTGCAAGTGCATATCGTACTCTCCCAGCTCTCGCCCTACCTTGGCTCTACATATTTTTCACACTTTTCCAATCTGGCTCCGAAAGAACCACTCCACAGCCACCTCCCTGCTCAGGCTTACTGACTCCATTCACACCAGCATGGACCAGGGCCTAGTCACCTCTGCTATCTTTGTCGACCTAGCTAAAGCTTTCGACACTGTCTCACACTCCCTTCTAATAGACAAACTTTCAGCCGCCAGTCTTTTACCAACAGCCACCTCCTGGTTCAGATCCTACTTGTTAGGCAGATCACAGTCAGTCAGAATCAGGGACCTAGCCACACTGGGGTCCCACAAGACCCAGTCCTTGGTCCGATTCTTTTCTCCATTTTCCTCAATAATATCCCTTCAGCCTGCTCATCTGCATCCATTCCACATGTATGCAGATGACACCGTTCTTTATGCATCCAGTCCTTTCTCTCTGGTGGTGGCGTGCACTCTACAGCATGACTTAAATAATGTCCTGCGCTGGCTATTCTCCAACCAACTGTTTCTAAATGACAAAAAGGCAGTCTCCAAGACCTTTGGCACAAGGCAGAGACTCTCTAGGCTCCCTTCCCTCCCCACCTGCCATACTCTCAATGGGACCTTGTTGGAAGACGTGACCTCATTTAGATGCCTTGGGGTCTGGCTCGATAAACACCTTAATTTCTCAGTTCACATGGATGCTACTCACAGGAAACTCCTCCCCAAATTGGGAGCCTTATACCGGAATCGTGAATATGTCCCGCAAAGAAATTCTTCTAAGAATGATACTTCCAACTTTTGACTATGACAATGTAGTCTACAGTGCCACCAGAGATCGACAAATCTCAAAATTATGTAGTAGTCCAGGACAACTGGCCTATCCAGAAATGGTAGTCCCACTGTTGCGAGTGGTAGTCCAATGGTCGGAAGGCCATATTTTAAGGAAAACATATACAAAATTATGTAGCAGCAAAGTAAATGGCTGTGTCATTATATTATTAATACTATATGGTGTAGGCTATAGAAAACAGTAAAAATGAATATGTAACTATCTTTAAATGTTTCTTTTTCCTGGTCATATTTCTAGTCTTTAGAGATCCTGTCTCCTTAATGACCCAGCAAAGTTAGGGTCTTAGGACAGGAAACAGATGCTTCCACTTCACGGTTTAATTCAATTGATGAATGCTGCTGCTGCTGCACATCGGCATCAGTTGCTGTTATGCCCATTACCACAACTAAAAAGACTCAATGTCTCGTTTATCTTGAGAAGACTGTCTTTCGGTTTGGCTAGGCTCAGTTGCTGCTGCTCCTGACCACATAGAAAAAAGTATTTTGCTTCTTATTCTTTTGCATAGCCATATTTTTATTTGTCTCTGCAAATAAAATGTATTTTATAATATCTGTGGGTGAGTGTCTTTTCTTGACTGGGGGTGTGTGTGGGTGGGGGCCGGGTACTTACTAGGGTAGTGCTTGCTTGGGTGGGTGAACACAGGAAAACACACTTTATTGTGTTTGTTAAAGTTTATGCTGAAACTCACAATGGTCAAGTGACTTCACTGCAGGCAGCTAGCTAGAGTCAAGGATGCAGCGGAAGGGGTAAGGGTAAGTAAGGGGACTAAAGTTGTCAGCAATATAGGAGCATAGTCAGTCACACGGGCTAAACTTTTTACCTTCAGTAATCTTCAGAATATTTTATTTATTTTATATTTCTTTCTGTAGTGTACAAACACCTCCCCGCTGGCACCACCACTTGTTCCCTTTTCAGTTTTTTTTATTTACTGTCCCTCAGCAGAAACCCAGGCACTGCAAGCAGTTGATGTGGGCTGGATTTAGTGTCACACACAGATGCAGCAGTTTAATAATGTGATTTTTTTCTTTCTTTATAATATCTTTTTTTTTTCAATTTCTACCTCACTCCCTCTCCTGTTCTGTCCCTTAACAGTGTCAGGCACTCATCTGTGGAATTGACTCTCACTCTCAGTCAGTGCCCCAGTCCAGACCCAGTCTAGACTCTCTCGTAATAAGGTTAAGTACAGCATGTTGTCGCAAAACCAAATCCTTAGTTTTTAGTTTTTATTTCAATTTCTGCCCTTCTCCTTCTCCTGTCCCTCAGTCAGCAGACACACAGGCACTGCAGGCAGTTGAATTGGATGGACTGGGTTCAATTCAGTGCATCTCAAACAGCTGCAGAAACATAGACTTTGACGGCAGATAAGGACCACTTGGCCCACCCAGTCTGCCCATTTCCCTACCTATTGGATAAGCTGCAGATTCTAGTTAAACAGCCTACTTCCTGCAACCCCCACTATAATTGCCTTATGTCTGTCCCATGCATGTTTGAATTCCCCCAGCTACTATGATTTTCTGTTTTTCTTTCCCTTTTTTAATGAGTAACTTTTTCAATTTTTGCTTCTCTCTCTCCTGTTTCTCACTAGGCAGACACCCAGCAGCACACAGTACAGTAGCTGATGTGGTCGAACCTGAGTAATCAAGTATCTCCTCATAGCTGCTGCTTCCCACAGTAACCACACACAAAAGTAAAAAAAAAAGAAAAGAAAAGTAAGAAACCTGTTGTTTTTTCCCCCGTAGTACTTTTACTTATATTTCCTCAATTTCTGCCCTCTCCCTCCCATCTGTCACCTGACAAAACCCAACGGTTGCTATATGGGCTGGCTCTCACATGATGACCCAGTCGTCCCTGACCCACCCCCTCTTTTTAATTCCCTTCCTCACTTGATTTTCTCTCTTTTTTTCCCCTTTATGTGTAATCAGTAAATGAGTCCCTATAAAATATTGAAAGTCTTGCAGCAACAATTTGTAATGGAAAGCTGTGAGTGAAGTTAATGCCTCCAAACACACCACAGCTCATGTCTCGGTATGAGAAGCTGCGCAACACTCATTCCCTGCCTTGGTTGCTCCACCTTCCAACAGTGAGCTCAGCCAGTAGTGTGAAGCAAGGGGAAGGAGTCATGCTGCCAATTGGCGACTCTTCTGTCAGTCTCCCCACCCCATTGCTGGGCACCTCGCTCTCCTTTCAGCCGCTCGCCAAGTAGGCATGTGCCCCCTGCCCCTACCGGGCTTGTGGATCAGGTGACTGTCAGAAGCATCATGTGATGCTGCTGGCTGCTGCCACAAGGCTCACTCCCGACCTCTTCAGCAGACACAAGGTCACGGACACGCATGCCTCCCATTAGGCCACCGCTCACGCTGGCCATGCAGTGTGCACGCTGCTACCTCCTTCAGCTCCACTAGACCACCAGGCTTCAGAATTGATACCGCGACCCCTTAAGCTCGGATGCCAAAAGTGCAGGTAATGAAAATATTTAATGCAGACACTGTAACGCGGTGGTTGTCTGTGGGCAAGTGGTCCCTTGATAAATGGTTGTCCATGCCAAAAAAGTGGTAGCCTGGAACGTCGGGCTATGGGATTTGTCAATCCCTGAGTGCCACCCCCAAAACCACCCTAGCCAGATTGGAGTACCTCTTCCTCTCCATCTGTTGCGTTACTCCCAGCTGTTCACCTCGCACTCACCAGTGCTCCCTTTACCAATCCCTGGCTCCCCCCCAAATGATCGTAGATTAGCTCATTGCGTTAACTTCCTTGGCATGGTCTGGTTTGACTCACTCCCCTCCTACCTATTGGCCTCCCTTACTCCCCCCACCCCACCGCAGCTCGCCCCCTCAGGAGTAGTGATGATACCCTGCCATCTCTGCAGGGCTACATCAGCCAGCCAGGCATCCTTCTCCTTTAATTTTCCCAAGCTCTGGAACTCGCTGCCTGCCTCCACTCGTAATGCCCCCTCACTCCAATCCCTCTCTTCCCTCATGCGCTGCTCCTCCTATCCCACCTGTACCTGTACGTAACTCACCCTTGCCTCCCTTACTATTGCTCCCTTCAATTCTGACTCACTCTAGGCTTCCTTACCTCGCTAACCCCCTTGCAAGTTCCAAGTCCATGTATCATTAGTGGGTCAAGCTATGTTTTTATCTCAAGCACTTATCCACCACTCCCTGCTGAGGTTCCTTCTCCTGCCTTGCATGGGGAGCCTACCCAAACCTGACATCTCCAGCACTTACCTCTACTGATGGCTGCATCAAAAATGGTACTGTATTCTCCTAATCATCTTACCCTGCGGTTGTGTATCATATGACTTACATTGTATTTTTTTCCAAATGTATCCTATTGTATGTAGTTGCTTGTTCCTATGTACCCATTATGCACCCCTGTTCCCTTGTATCACCACTGTACCTTGTGCCTTTGCATTGCTGTGTATCATATTGTATTTTTCTTCATGCCAGTTGTATGTAGCTGCTCTTCTTACACTGCACACATATGTACCCCATTCCCCTACTCCCAGGACACATCTGGAAATGAGCAATTTCTCAGTATGTCTACCTGGTGAAACTTAAATAAATACATACATACATAAATAATTAAGTAAATAAATAAAAAGTTGATTCCCCAGTCCTGGCTTTAAGTTTGGGGATCTCCAACGGGGCATTTACTCCAGACCTCAGGGGGTATACACTGTGCACAGGGTTGACGGTTGCTATAGTTGCTAGCCCCCTTTTTGCTATTGCCGTTATGGAGAGGGACCACATCTGCTCTCCTCCAATCCTCTGGAACCATGCCTGTTTTCAGTAAGCCATGGAATAAGGTCATCAGTGGGGTAGCTAGCATCTTCCTGCATTCCTTTACTACCTTAGGTGTATCCCATCAGGTCTCGTAGCCTTGTCCACTTTCAGAGCTGCAAGTCCCTTCTGGACTCTTTCCACTGAAAATGGACTTGTGTTAACCCCCTTTTTATGTTGATTGCGCGCATGCTCAAGAAACATGTTGTGGCAGCTTGCTGCAGAAGCAGGTTGTGGAGGTGCAGCACTGTTGTGGCCAATGCCCCCACTACCTTTTGAGGCTTGGCCCGCTTTCCCCAATGGGGTGGTATGCTGCTGCTGACACTAGTTCAGCCAGTGTGCCACCATCTTGAAACGTTTTAGCCGCTGCAATCAGGGGCCGCCTCGTCATTGCAGTGTCAGCCATTCCGCTGCAATGAGGGAGCAACCTGTCATTGCATGGCGGTCCCTTGCATTCCCCGCCCAGTTTGCTGATTTCCGGAGCCGAGTCCCTGTCGGGTTTCTGTTGTCTGCCGAGTGCTCTAACTCTCAGCATCATGTCCCTCCCTGTTTCTTTGCCGACAGGGTGCCCAGTCCCCTAGCATGTCCCCCTCCATTTCTTGTGTGCCAAGGGTGCCCAATCCCCTCGGCTCATGACCCCCAGTATTTGCCAACAGGGGTGCCCAATCCCCATTGGCTCCAGTCCCCCACCCCTAAGACAGAGGTGGCATGCTGGGAGCCCACCCAGCATGCCAAAAGTACTCATAAAAGGAAAACCATCCCATGATGTCTATTTTTTTTTGTAACCCTGTAAAGAAAAAATGGTCCCTCGCTGTCTGCTCCTCGCCCACCCACTGTGTACCCCACCTCCCACAACCCCCATCACTGCATACTTACCTCCGGAGCCTGGCACGACGATCTTTGGTGGTCCGGGAACACGTCTGCACTCTTCAAAGCCGACCGCGAACTGAAGAAATGCTGATAAGCTGTATAATGGCATAAGTAGGCTTTTTTTTTCAACTTTGCTGCATATCTCATGCATTTTTAGGAATTTTGGCACCAAATTTTCAACATGGAGTTATTGGGACCCCTCCTCTGAATTCAGCCACTGTCATGGCGTTATGCAGTCCCGAAAGGTGATTTCACGGTCACTGCGTAGAATCACCTTTTGGGACTGATTAACGAAACAACACTGCCAGTTTTCATGAGGTGAGCTGTCAAAAAGCCTATGTTGCAAATTTGGTGGAAAAAATCCCAAAAATGACTGTTTTACGAGCGTGCGTTGCGCAGTTGCTAGGCAACACTCGTAACTTTGTGAATTTGTAATATTTTCATGCCAGATTTTCAACATTGGCATTTTTTCACACCTCCTTATGAACAGCATAGCTGTCATTTTTCCCATCCTGGCCGAAATGTGTTTTCGCACTTCTGGCGCAGAATAGTGCAGTTGCTGTGGGAAATCAGTGCTCGGGACAGATTAAGAAAATGAAAGTGACATTGTTCATGAGCAGAGGTCCTAAAATGCCTATGTTGAAAATTTTGTGGCGGCGATAGTCTATCAAATGACTGTGTTACAAGTGTGTGTTGCGCAGTTTCCACGCATCCTTGTAACTTCGCAGATTTGTAATATTGTCATGCCAGATTTTCAACACTGGCATTTTTTCACACCTCCTTATGAACAGTGCAGCTGTCATTTTTCACATCCTGACTGAAACGTGTTTTCGCACTTCCGGCGCAGAATAGCGTGGTCACTGTGGGAAATCAGTGTTCGTGACAGATTAAGAAAATGACAGTGACACTGTTCATGAGCAGAGGTCCTAAAATCCCTATGTTGAAAATTTGGTGATGAAAGTCTGTAAAATGACTGTGTTACAAGCGTGCGTTGAACTGTTTCCATGCACCCTTGTAACTTCACAAATTTGTAATATTTTCACACCATATTTTCAGCACTGACATTTTTCCACACCTCCTTATGAACAGTACAGCTGTCATTTTTCATGTCCTGGCCAAAATATGTTTCTGCACTTCTGGCGCCAGAATAGCATGGTCGCTGTGGGAAATCAGTGTTTGGGACAGATTAAGATCGAGCGTGAGAGAGGAGGGAGTGATTGAGCTCAACTGAGCTCTGCTGGGACTGCTGCAGATTTCTTTGTGGGCACAAAAAGGCCTCAATGTTGGCAGGAGCCCAGTACAAAAGGGCAGCCTGCAGCGCCAGGAGAAACAGAACGAGAGAGCGAGTGAGGGAGAGGGAGTGAGCGAGCTCAACGGAGCTCTGTTGGAACTGCTGTGGATTTCTTTGTGGGCAGAAAAAGGTGTCATTGCAGGCAGGGGCCCAGTACAAAAGGGCAGCCTGCAGCGGTGGGAGAAACAGAACGAGCTAGTGAGAGAGGGAGAGTGAGCGAGCTCAACGAAGCTCTATCAGGACTGCTACGGATTTCTTTGTGGGCAGAAAAAGGCAGCAATGGAGGCATGAGCCCAGTACAAAAGGGCAGCCTGCAGTGCCGGGACAAACAGAAGGAGCAAGTGAGAGAGGGGGAGTGAGTGAGCTCAGTGGAGCTGTGTCGGGACTGCTGCGGATTTCTGTGTGGGCAAAAAAAGGCGCCAACACCAGCAGGAGCCCAGTACAAAAGGGCAGCCTGCAGTGTCGGGAGAAATAGAACGAGGGAGTGAGCGAGCTCAATGCTCAATGGAGCTCTGCCAGGACTTGAGTTGCCCACCCTCTCGCCCAGGGTCCTCTGTGGGCCTATATTACAGCAGGGTCTCTGGAGTGGAGACAAAGCAATGATTGGATACTTTTAGGATTGCTGTAATAATACAAATTAAGTTGCTCTTTTTATTTCTCTAACTGAGCTAGGTACTGAGCTATACTGTTATGATTGCTGTAATAATACACATTTATTCTGTTTATTTCTCTAAATGAGCTCAGTAATAAATATGGTAGAAAAAAATCCAAAAAATAACTGTTTTACGAGCATGCATTGCGCAGTTTTTAAGCACGCTCATAACTTCGTGAATTTGCAATATATTCACTCCAGATTTTCAACATTGGCATTTTTCCACTCCTCCTTATGAACAGTACAGCTGTCATTTTTCACATCCTGGCCAAAATGCGTTTTCGCACTTCCGGCACAGAATAGCGTGGTCGCTGTGAGAAATCAGTGTTCGGGACACATTAAGAAAACCACAGTGCCTATGTTGACAATTTTGTGATGAAAGTCCTTAAAATGACTGTGTTACGAGCGTGCATTGTGCAGTTTCCACGCACCCTTGTAACTTTGCAAATTAGTAATATTTTCATGCTAGATTTTCAACACTGGCATTTTTCACACCTCCTTATGAACAGTACAGCTGTCATTTTTCACATCCTGTCCGAATGCTGCCGCTTCTGGCGAGAATAGCGGAGTCGCTTTGGGAAATCAGTGTTTGGGACAGATTAGGATCGAGTGAGTGGGGGGGGGGAGTGATCAAGCTCAACTGAGCTCTGTCAGAACTGCTGAGGATTTCTTTGTGGGCAGAAAAAGGCCCCAATGCAGGCAGGAGCTCAGTAAAAAAAGGGCAGCCTGCAGCGCTGGGAGAAACAGAATGAGCGAGTGAGGGAGGGGGAGTGAGCAAGCTCAACGGAACTCTGTTGGGACTGTTAGGGATTTCTTTGTGGGCAGAAAAAGGCATCAATGCAGGCAGGGGCCCAGTACAAAAAGGCAGCCTGCAGCAGCTGGAGAAACAGAACGAGTGAGCGAGCTCAACGGAGCTCTATCGGGACTGCTGCGGATTTCTTTGTGGGCAGAAAAAGGCACCAACGCAGGCAGGAGCCCAGTACAAAAGGGCAGTCTGTAGCACCGGGAGAAACAGAACGAGCGAGTGAGAGAAGAAGAGTGAGCGAGCTCAACGGAGCTCTGTCGGGACAGCTGTGAACTTCTTTGTGGGCAGAAAAAGACGCCAACACAGGTAGGAGCCCATACAAAAGGGCATCCTGCAGCGTCGGGAGAAACAGAATGAGCAAGTGAGAGAGGGGGCGTGAGCGAGCTCAACGGAGCTGTGTCAGGACTGCTGCAGATTTCTTTGTGGTCAGAAAAAGGTACCAACGCAGGCAGGAGCCCAGTACAAAAGGGCAGCCTGCAGCTCTGGGAGAAACAGAATGAGTGAGTGAGTGAGAGAAGGGTAGTGAGCGGGCTTAACGGAACTCTGTCGGGACTGCTGCGGCTTTCTTTGTGGTCAGAAAAAGGTGCCAACGCAGGCAGGAACCCAGTACAAAAGGGCAGCCTGCAGCATTGGGAGAAACAGAACGAGCAAGTGAGAGAAGGGGAGTGAGCGAGCTCAACGGAGCTGTGTCGGGACTGTTGTGGATTTCTTTGTGAGCAGAAAAAGGCACCAGTGCAAGCAGGAGCCCAGTACAAAAGGGCAGCCTGCAGCTTTGGGAGAACAGAACAAGCAGTGAGAGGGGGGAGCGGAGCGAGCTCAGTGGAGCCTGCTGGGACTCCTGACAGTTGCCCACCTCCCGCCCAGGGTCCTCTGTGGTCCTATATTACAGCAGGGTCTCTGGAGTGGAGACAAACCAATGATTGATACTTTAGGATTGCTGTAATAATACAGATTTAGTTGTTCTGTTTCTTTCTCTAACTGAGCTAAGTTCTCAGCTATACTGTTATGATTGCTGTAATAATACATCTTTATTTGTTCTGTTTATTTCTCTAACTAAGCTGAGTAGTACTTGGAGTGCAGTAGTATTTCTAACTGGGCTAAGTGACGCTATATGAAAGCCGAGAACAAAAAGTATGGTAGCTGAGGGGTGAAAAATGGACAAGGTGGCTTTAGGATTGCTACAATAATACAGTATCTAACGGATGAGATTTGAGACTGAATTACCCCGGTCGGCAAGGGGTCAGTAGGGGGACTAGTGTGGTGGTGGGGACAAGAATTTGAGTAAATAGGGGTGTAACAGTTGTAACAGGGTACAGAACCTGGGAGTAAGAGCCCATAACATAAGATGGTGGCCAAAATGGGGCAAGTGCCACATGTCAATAGGGCGGACATCTTTGGAAGGGTGGAGAGGTGTACAGGGTATGGGTCTGCCATAATCCTGGCCTGGGCTTGGAGAATGGGAGGGGTGTATGGTCTGTAGATGACTGGTTAGTTTGAGGGAGGAACTGTGGAGGTTAGGGAGGAGTTTAAGTGGCAGGGCAGATGAATATGGTAGGAATCCTGAGGGGGGGAATAGGGGATGGCAAAGGAGGAAGGGGGAAGAATAACTAGGGACTGAAACCCATCCCAGTATCAGAGGCACTAGCAGAAAAGAGAGGAGAAGGGCAGGGGTGCCCGAGGCGAGAGCGGGGGGCCTCCTGATGGGGGAGGAAGAGACCCCGAGGAGTACCAGGGGGGAGAGAGCAGATGGCTGCGGGTAGCGAGGGACCAGGGTGGCATGGAGGGGAACCAAGTAGGAGGGGGAACCATTAGGGGGAAGAGATGGTGATAGGCATCGACTAAGAATAGATTCGAACCTCTGCTATGGGACAGAGAGGGGAGCAGGAAACATACTGAAGGGGGAGGATGGCACGAGGCATGAGAGGGAAGGCAACAGGTAAGGGAAGAGATAGAGAGGACAAAAGGGTAGAAGGGCTAGTAAGGAAGGAGGGGGTGACTGAAAGAGAGAAGGCTATGGGAAGGGGGAAGGATGGGAGGGGCATCAATATCAGTGTAGAAAGGAATGGGGGCTGTAAATCGACAGCAGCGGGGATATGAGAGGGGTTGGAAATCAGCAGGGGAGGAGGGGAGGTCGACATGGGAAGCCCAGTAGGAAGTATTCAGGCTGGGAAAGGGTTTAAGGGGGATAGGAGGAATAAGGCAGAGAAAAGGGGTGAAGCAGAAGTAGGGGTTACAGATACAGAAGTCATAGAGGGTGCAGTTGGCGGGGTAAGGGACAGAGAAGGATGAATATTGGGGTGGTGGAAGGGGCTTTAGAATGCAAAGGGGTAAGGGGCGGGGGTACTATCCTGGGGATTCTATACTGAAATGGGTGAGATGGGGTTGAAAGGGGGAAAGGCACAGCCATATTTGGGTTGAAGCTGTCCACAGGTTGACTGCGAGGGGACAGGGCAGGCACTGCTCAAGCGTGCAGCGAGGGGGAGGAAGAAACCTCATTTACTGTTGCATGTGGGTACAAACGACTTGGCGAGGGCCACTGTGGAAGTAGTGAGGGGGAGGTTTGAGTACTTGGGCAGGCAATGGAGGGGTGGGAAAGTCGGTGGCATTCTTGGAGGTACTGCGGTACCATGTGCAAGCATGGGAGGAAGGGTAAACTTCAGGAGTTCGGTGGCTGAGGATTGGTGCCACATGAAACATTATGGATTAGTGACTAACTGGGATAGGGTCTGGGGGAATAGTGACTTGTACATGGGGGACAGGGTACACTGGAGCAGGAAGGGGAGGGGAATGTTAAAGGCAGCATTGCTGCCGGGCCACTGGCGCGGAGGGTTGAGGCGCTGGACACCACACCGGCGACCCGGGTTTGGACGCAAGCCCGGGCCGCCAGGGGTTGGCAAGGGAGGGGTAGGATTGAGCATCTGGAGGACTGCTCTCCTATCCCAGGGCGGGATCCAGGGACCCACGGCTCAGTAGCGGCCCCTGTGATGACCACGGACGCCACTGCAGTGGTGTAGTAAAGGGTGATGGAGGTGTGTGGATCTTGCATGTGCCTAAGCTGCCATTGCATGCCCGCCTACAAAAAGGAGTAGGGTGAAAAATGGGCTATGGTCAGCAGCATGAGCTTCTGACCCCCCCTGCCCACCCTGAATGGCGCCTCCTCAACCGGATCCTGCTCTGGTAGGTCGACCTGGGAAGCTCCTCACCACCCCACCACGGGGGTAATCCGCGGAGGTGAGCAGGTCAGCCTGATGTCGGGGGCAGGGCTAGGGGGGTCAGTCGGGATGACCAAGCCGACTGTAGCCCAGTGAGAAAATATAAAAAAAAAAAAAAAAAAAAAGGCAGGATTAGAGGGGTATATCTCTACTAAAGTGGATTTAAACAAATGGGGGGGAAGGGAGCACGTGGCCAAAAGACTGAGGTTGGTAGAAAGATCCGGACAGGGGTGCCTGATGAGCTCACCACCTTAGATACAAGTAAGGGTGGAGGTGTAGTAACCCTGGAAGGGGGCGGGCAGAGTGGTCTGAGTGTAATACAGAAGGCACCACCACCTGGTAAGAATAAGGAGGAGAAAGGGTGCGGACTACCGGGAGGAGGGACACAGGCCATGGAGGAGGAGAAGAGTGAGGAGAAGGAGGGGTACGGGTGGAAGGTGGTCTGACTAAATGGATGTCGAACTGGTCACAGGGGAGAGTGCAGAGGGTGGTGGTGGTGGGGTAGCTCTCGGCACCCGGAGAAGTGACAGGCGGGGTGCCACAGGGCTCAGTGCTTGGCCCAGTGCTGTTTGGGCTCTTTATCTCTTATATAGCACATGGAGTGGGGAGCAGGGTTAGTCTTTCCGCACAGTATACCAAATCAAAAGCAAATAGTTATAGTAGCAGAGCCCCCGCACACACATACACACCTTGAAAAGCTGCTTAAAAGTCTGCAATTCATTCAAATCAATTCCATTTTCTTACTTACTTGGGGTTCAGTGCCAACAAGTATAAAATCATGTACCTAGGGCATAGGAACCCTGAACGATGTGTATCGGATGAGGGGGAGGTACTGATACTCACTAGACATGAAAGGATTTATTTATTTTTGTTTACCGGGTGAGTACCATAGCCAAGACTTGACTATTTTCAGGCACAACCCGGGAGAAATACAATCGGTAGGTAGGGAAAGACATTAGATCATACAGGAAGAGCAAGATACAGAGCAAACAAGATTAGACAAATCATTGAGTAGGTACAAGATTGGACAGGATTACACAGCTGGATAGCAGGTCAGGTCATTGGTTCACTTTTACAATAGCAACAATAACAATGATTACATACAGTGTGGCTAAGCAACAACAGGATAAGAGCAGCTAAAGGCATAAACAATAGGGATAAAAGTGCATTTATGGACAAAACCAGGTGGGTAGTCTGAGTAGGAAACAGAATGCAGCATTAGAGCAGTGAGACGAGGTCTGAGATGCAAAAGATTTAGTGGGGGCTTGAAGCAGGCACAGGAGACCTGACTAAGGAGGAAAGAGCTACAGTTAGTTTTAAATTGGGCATGGCTGGGTGCTAGGTGAACAGTAAGAGGCAGGGAGTTCCATAGTTTAGCCGACGAGTAAGAGAACGCAAGGGTTCCTTTGTTGGATTTACATCTCGGTATTTTCAGCAGCAATTTGTCCAATGATCTGAGGCCATGAGAAGGGGGCAGAGGATTTAGTAAGGAGGCCAGCGATACTGGGATCCCTGTTCTTATGACATTGTCAGTTAGGGAGCCAAGGGCACAGGTTCGAACCGAAGCAGGGGGTAGCCAGTTTAGGTCAGCATAGAGCTGACAATGGTGTTTAGACCAGGGTGAGGCCAAGTCATACCTACAGATGCTGTTATAGGTGGTATCCCACTTTCTTAAGAGAGTAGAGGATGAATTTAGATAAGTGACTGCCCCATAGGTTAATGACGGGAGCAAGATCCCGCGGGCTATAGCTAATATAGCTGATTTCGTGAGGACATAGCTAGATTTGTAGGCAGTGCCGATTTTGGCATTGACTGATTTACAGGAAGTCGTTATATGCTTCTCAACCTTGAGGTTATTATATCAGAGGACCTCAAGATGGCGGTACAGTGTGACAAGGCTATGGGCAGGGCAAATTGGATTCTGGGGTGCATAAGGCGTGGCATCTCCAGTACGAGGAGGAGGGATGTTCTGCTGCCATTGTATCATTCCCTGGTATACCCCCAGCTGGAGTACCAGTTTTAGAGTCCACACTTCAAAAAGGACATAAGGTGGAGGTTTTCCAGAGGAGGGCAACTAAAATGGTTCAGAATTTTCACAGGAATCCCTACAATGAAAGGCTGAAGAATCTCAACATGTACACTCTGGAAGAGAGGAGGGTGAGAGGTGACATGATCAAGACCTACAAAGTACCTCACAGGGGTAAAGTACAGCTCAGGAGTTTCCTTCAAATGAGGATGAGCACCCAAGCCAACGGACATACAATGAAGCTGGGGGGGGGTCATTCAGGATAGATGTGAAGAAATATTTCTTTACTGAAAGGGTGGTAGACGCCTTGAACAGACTGTCAGGAGAAGTGGTGGAAGCTAAAATGGTAGGGGGCATGAAGCATGCATAGGATAAACATAGGGGTATATTAGAAAAAGGGGAATGAGGGGTCAACGGAGATCAATTAGGCTCGCCCACACTACACCGCTTGCACCCGTAACGAATGCAATCTGTTACGGCTGTGGGCGTGCAGCGTCCACACCGGCGTGTCCGCTACAGGACCGCACCGCTGGTTCATTATCGGGATCCGGGCGCATCACTCAGCGGCGCTCGATCCCACAATGCAGCTCGCGCTGCTCTTGTGCCCTGCAGGGACCGTAGCACGCAGTCCACACTGCCGTAACGGCCCCAGGGCGGGACCGTTTATAACCATTGTGAAACCACCTCATAGGTGGTCTCTATACGTTACGGGGTCCTCCTGTAACTGCTTTCAGTGTAAACGCACGCCGTTACCGATGTGGTTTACACCCTCTGTAACGTTACAGAAGGGTTTTCAGGCTGCAGTGTGGACAGGGCCTAAGACTATGGAAGTGCAGTAGGTTCAAGTTCATTAAAGGAAAAATCCATTAAGCAAGGTCATTCACAAGGAGGTCCTGATGGACGCAAGCAGAATAAGACATGCAGTAACATATACAGGCAGGAGTTACAAGTAGGTAAAGAACACTTGGGCAGACTGGTTGGGCTGAGCGGTCTTTTTCTGCTGACAAATTCTGTGTTTCAAACAACATGAAGTCTTGCTGTATTCTGACAATCTGCAGTTAGCTCCAGCCTTTGAACTGCCCCGGAGTGTAGAGGGTTAATTTTCTATGCAGTGTATAGAACGTTGAGCTCGAGCTCAGTTGAGGTCTCTGTCTGCAGCACTTTGAAACCCAACCGTCAGATTCTTTACTCCGCCTCACTGAACAGTCGCTCTGGAGATTTCTCCTTCTACTCGGTTCAAACGCGGTTAAAGTGTTGGTTTTAGTCTGATTTTTTGTTCCGTTTTTCGGTTCGAGACTCTGTCTGTGGTACCGTAAGTACTTAGATCAGTTATTGTGTGGAAATTGTAAATTTTTTCGATCGGTTCGGCTGAACCGATCCTGTAGTAAAATCCTTGTAAAAAGTTAGTGTGTGGTTACCGGTCCATATCAGTTTTAAAAAAAAGGTGATTTGAACTTTTTTTCCATCACCCGTGACATGGTGAGAAACCGATAGGGGAGTCTTGCCTGGCAGTTGCCATATAAAGGGTAAGTTGGTTAGGTTGGCCATGTCTGAGAAACCCAAGAAAAAAAACGGGCCCACTGGGTTTCAACACTGCAGTGTGTGTGTGTGGGGAGGTCTTTGCTAAGGCTGATCCCCACACCACCTGTGTTTACTGTCTGGGGTTTGACCACCTCAATTCAGACTGCCAAATTTGCAAAAATTTCCCTAAGTCTACCCTGGATAAAAGGTTAGGTAGACTTAGGGATAAGGAGGCTGAGAAGTCCACTGATCCAGATGGCCAGCCTGGTTCGGTTCCAACCGAACCAGAATGAGTGCCCTCTAACCAGGGTGATACTTCTTCGGGCAAGAGGAGAGCAGATCCTGAGGGATCGATTCCTACAAAAAGGAAACGTAAAGAAAAATCAGCCGGTTCGGATCCGGAGGTTCATGTTCCGACTGCTGATGAGATTGCCCGAGCGATTCGGATTGTTGAATCGCTTTGCCCGGTTCCTTCTGATCCGGCCCCGTTAGCTAGGGGTTCGGTTCAGTCGGTTCCTCCGGTTCAGGATTATGCCCCTGAAGATTTTTATGAACCGGAATTTGAGGAGGAGGGGGATTATGAGCATGATGATGACTATGATGGAGCAGAAAGTCTGGATGTGCCCATTGAACCAGACATCTCCCCAGACAGACTCTCTGGTGTTTCCCCTCCTAGGCTCTCTGAGTCCCCTTCCCACTATCTGTTCTACAGAAAAGTGGCTGAAACCCTCCAGCTCCTTATGGAGGAGGCTACAGAGGATCAAGAGGAGCCTGATTTTGTTGAAATGATGGACATCCTAGAGTCCAGGAGGCTGTCTGTTCCCCTACACAAATTGTTTGGGAAACAGACACAAAAAATTTTAAAGTCTCCAAATTCTGTACCTCCTGTTGATAGAAGAATGGACAAGAGGTATACCTTATCAGGCTCAGACACGTAGTTTTTGTATCAGCAATGCAGCCATGTTGGGGTCATGCAGGCTGCAGCCTGTGACAGGGCTAATGTTCCTTTGGCTTCACACACCCCAGATAAAGACTCCAGGAGGATGGATGCCTTGGCAAAGAAAACATGGCATCCTCTTTGGGACTTAGGCAGGCTAATTATATGGCCTATGCAGCCAGGTACCAGAAGTCTAGGTGGGACACTGTACTGGCACTGGCTAAA
Organism: Neoceratodus forsteri; assembly: GCA_016271365.2. Taxonomy (NCBI): domain Eukaryota; kingdom Metazoa; phylum Chordata; order Ceratodontiformes; family Ceratodontidae; genus Neoceratodus; species Neoceratodus forsteri. The sequence continues at coordinate 551,965,749 of CM057452.1, read as the reverse complement.
CAGGCCTCCCCCCAGCTGGCCAAGGAGCTGGAGGAGGTGGCTGCTGATGGGAATGAGGCATCTAAGGTACATTGTCATGCTGCTGTGGACTCCAATGATGTCATCAAGAGTCATGGCTACATGTGTGGCTCTTCGGAGAATGGCTTGGCTCAGATATACTAGCCTCTCACAGGACACCCAGGCTAAGGCCATGGATTTGCCTGTGGAAGGCAGTTCTCTGTTTGGGGAGCAGATAGAGAATTACATGAAAAAGATGGAGGAATATAGGACTACTTATAGAAGCGCACAGGCCAAGGAGAGGCAGGCAACTCCTCAAAGGCAGCAATCTAGGAGCAGGGGCAGGCCTTTTCATAGGCCTTTCTACCAAGCACAGGCCTCTTCTCCGTTTTCACAGAGGGGGTTCTTCAGAAGGAGAGGCAGAAGGGGGATGAGCAGGGCTGCATCCACTACTCAGCCTAAGGCTCCTGCCAAGCAGACACACTGATGGGTCTACCCGGGTCGACTCTCCTATCCCTGTAGGGGGCAGGCTGGCTTACTTTGTCCAGGATTGGATGTCTGTTACTTCAGACAAGTGGGTCCTGAAAGAAGTAAGCCAGGGACTGGTTCTCAACTTCAAAAAAATTTCCAAAGATGAGAGCCAGATCCTTTCCACCTGCAAGTCTCTCCGAAACCCTTGCCCTAGAGGCAGAGGTTTCATCTCTTCTGGCCTTAAGAGCCATAGAGAGAGTTCCTACCCTACACCGGGACAAAGGTCTGTACTCCAGGTACTTTCTTACCCCAAAAAAGACAGGGGAGTGGCGACCCATCCTAGATCTAAGATACCTGAACAAACATATTTTGAAACCAAGGTTCAAGATGGTGACTCTGGGAATAATTCTTCCCCTCCCTATGGCCAGCGGACTGGCTAGCGTCCCTGGACTTCAAAGATGCATACTTTCACATCCCCATCAGGTGCTCCCACAGAAAGTACCTCAGGTTCAAATTGCCCTCAGGCCATTATCAGTTCAAAGCAATGCCCTTCGGTCTAACATCAGCTCCAAGGGTTTTCACAAAGTTCCTGGCAGTAGTAGTTGCCTTTCTAAGAAGGCAAAAGATTTCCATTTTTCCATATCTGGACGACTGGCTCATAGTGGGTCAGTCTCCAGACCAAGTCAAGTCAGACCTGCAAGTGACTCAGCAAGTGCTCACTTCCCTTGGATTTCTTCTCAACCTTCCCAAATCAGTTCTTGAACTTGTGCAGCTTCTTACCTTTGTAAGGGCAGAGCAAGATACTGTCAAAGCAAAAGCCTTTCTTCCCCTGGAAAGGGCAAGAGTTCTTATAGAGCTGACTTCTTCCTTCAGCATTCAGGTGTCCCGACCAGCAAGGCACTTCCTTCAGCTCCTGGGCCACATGGCAGCTTCTACAGCAGTGGACCGAGGGGCAAGATTCCAGATGAGGGACACTCAGTTCCATCTGAGGGCCTTTTGGTCCCAAAGGAAGGATCCTCTTACCAAACTGATTCCAGTGACTCGGACACTGATCCAAGCTCTTCAGTGGTGGCAGGATCAGGACAATTTAAGGCAAGGGGTCCCATTTGTCAGTCAGTCTCATTCGGTGGTCCTTACCACAGATGCTTCCCTTTTGGGGTGGGGGAGCCCATCTGGGGGCTCTCACAGCCCAGGGACTGTGGTCCCCTCAGGAATCCCTTCTTCATATCAGTCTCCTGGAACTCAGGGCAGTTTTTCTGGCCCTGCAAGCTTTCTCTCAGTCAGTGCAGAACAAGGTGGTTCAGGTCAGAACATACAACACCACCACCATGTGGTACATCAACAAGCAGGGAGGCACTCGGTCCTTGGCCTTGTGCACGGAAGCCATGAAATTGTGGTCCCTGGCTTATTCTTTGCAGACCTCTCTGATAGCAGTCCACCTTCCAGGGAAAGACAATGTGCTAGCAAATGCACTGAGCAGGATCTCCCAGGGCCATCACAAATGGTCCCTGGACCCTCTGGTGTTGAAAGTGATTTTTTTCAAGATAGGGCACTCCAGAGATAGATCTCTTTGCAGCCCCAGACAATCACCAACTTCCTCTGTTTTGTTGCAGACCCCCCAGTCTTGGGCTCAGTCCCTGTGGATGCTCTGATGTTGAACTGGGAAGGGAAATTTCTCTAGGTCTTCCCTTCCTTTCCTCTACTGTTCAAGGTAAGGTCACAACCCTGCAAAGTGATTCTGATTGCTCCAGATTGGGCCATGCAACCCTGGTACCCCCTGTTACTGTCCCTAGCAGTCCATCTTCCTCTGTCTCTTCCCAGGAATTACAACCTGTTAATATCTTCTCAGGGGAGGATTTGGTACCCCAATCTTCGGTCTTTCAATCTCAAGGCATGGCTCTTGAAGAGTTAGAGTATGCAGATTTGCATCTGTCCCAAGGGGTTCTGGATATTCTCAAAGCCTCTCAAAAGCCTGCCGCCAGAAAGACTTATAACTCCAAATGGAAAAGATTCAGCATCTGGTGTTCCAAGAAGCATATATCTCCAGACACTGCTGAATTGCCTACAGTTCTGGATTATATGGTCCATCTTAATGGCACAGGCCTCAGACCAGCTACTCTCAAGGTACACTTGTCAGTTGTTTCTGCTTTTCTGTCAGTGGAAAAGCCTTCTTCACTGTCATCTCACCCTGTATTCTGTAAATTTTTCAAGGGATTGCTTCATACCAATCCTCCCTTTAAGGATCCTGCCCCTGCCTGGGACTTAAATATTTGCATTGCTCAACTTATGTAGCCCCCTTTTGTGCCTATGTCCCCAGCAGAGCTTAAGTACTTGACTTGGAAAACTGTGTTTTTGGTAGCTATTACTTCTGCCAGACATATCAGTGAATTGTAAGCCCTGTCAATGGAACCTGATTTTATCTCCTTTCATAGAGATGGATAAAGTGGTCCTTAGAACTAATAGGTGGTTCTTGCCCAAAGTGGTTTCAGACTTCCATTTGAATCAGTCTGTGTGTCTCCCTGTTTTCTTCACCGATCATTCTTCCTCCGGGAAGAGGAGGCTACACAGTTTAGATGTTAAAAGAGCCCTTAGCTACTTACATAGAGCGTACCAAAGGTCACAGGTTTGATTCCCTCCAGTTGTTCCTCACTTTTGGGGAAGTCGGAAAGGGCAAACCTGCCACTAAGAGAACTGTTGCCAGGTGGATTGTTTCTTGTATACAATTCTGCTATGAGAAACTGGGAAAAATTCCACTCTCGGGCCTGAGGGCTCATTCCACAAGAGGTACAGCTGCTTCCCTGGCTGCTACCAGGGATATCCCTCTGTTAGAAATTTGTTAAGCAGCCACCTGGAAAACAGTCCATACCTTTACCAAGCATTACTTTCTGGATATCCAGGCTAGGAGTGATGCTCGGTTTGGCAAGCAGTACTTCAGAGCCTATTCCCAAAGTAGGTTCTGTCCCTCCTCCATGGAGGTACTGCTTGGTAGTCTATAGATTGTCAGAATACAGCAAGACTTCATGTTGTTTGAAGAAAATGTACTCACCTTAGTAATTATATTTCTTCTAATGGAGTCTTGCTGTATTCTGACCACCCTCTGCCTCCCTCTCAGAACCTGTTTTGGGAAGTGGCAAGAGAGGCGCAGTGTTGCACCCCAGGGGTGCTTTAGGCACGCCCTCTGCTTTATCTGGGTGCTTTGTATTATAAGCTTTTATTATTGGATAGGTTTTAGTTTTGCATTTCCTGACTTGAGTTTTCCTTTGGGAATCTGTTGCCAGTTGGCTAGTTAAAACTTTTACAATTTCCACATAGTTAGTCAGTGAGTGGTTGCTCGTAAGAATCTGATGGTTGGGTTTCAAAGTGCTGCAGACAGAGACCTCAGCCAAGCTCGAGCTCAACGTCCTATGCACTGCATAGAAAATTAACCCTCTATACTCCGGGGCAGTTCAAAGGCTGGAGCTAACTGCAGATTGTCAGAATACAGCAAGACTCCATTAGAAGAAATATAATTGCTAAGGTGAGTAATTTTTTCTTCTATGGCACCATGTGTTAATTTAGGTGCAGTGTTTATTTAAAGTTGGGCCTGCCATACATCCAGATGTAAGGTACAGTAAATTACAGAATTAGTTGCAGCCCACTTACAGTACAATAAACAGAACCCCAGTTCTTCGAGAAGACTTTACTCTTCATAAGGCTGCTTAAAGAGCTGGGGTTGTATTTGCAGTATCCACACCAGTATGCTGAACTTAAAATCGATGCCGCATCTGAATGAGTATTTGATTCTTGCTCACTCCATTTCTTCCCCACTTTGAAACCTGCTTTTCCTGCATTACTTTTGGGCTGGCAGCACCTCGCCTGTGTTGGAAGATGACCAGTAAGCGGCACTGAAAGACGTCAGACTTCACAGACTGTGAAGGCAGCTGCTCACAGACAGACGTAAGGCAATTCTACTGGGGGGTAGGAGGAAGTAAGCTGTTGATTAACTAGAATCTGCAGCTTGTCCATCAAGTAGGGAAATGGGCAGACTAGGTGGGCCAAACGGTCCTTATCTGCTGTCAAATTCTATGTTTCTCACCCACCATCTTGGCAAGAAGAAGGCTGCAGCTGTTGCCACTGATGACTGTTGGGGTGTGGGGATGGGGAGACCAAAGGGGACAGACATAAGGAGATAAAATCATAATAAAAATTGTGAGACCTTCACCAGCTTTCCAAAACGCTTACCAGTAAAAGAACACTCTATGAAGTTTTTCAAATGACAACACAATCTGGTGAGCCCTCTGTCCGCCATCTGACACCAGACATCAGCCAGCGTAAAATTGCTTAAAGAAGGCAGTGTGGTCTTGTGGTTACTGAAATACTGGAGATTCCAGATTTATAAGAACAAAAGAATATCACACAGAAGCTGGCACATGTACCTATAGCAGCTGTCTTCTGCATCTCAGTAGTTATATTTATACCCTTGAGGTACTTAAATGTTTCTATCATATCCCCTCTTTCAAACAACATGAAGTCTTGCTATATTATGATAATTGCAGTTTGTCCCACCATTAGAACTGCTCCAGAGGTGAAAGGGTTAACTACCATTCTAAGAATGGAGTTTGGAGCGCAAGCTCGGTTAGAGAAGCTCTGTCTGGATAATTTCAAACTGAAACTGTCAGATTCTTTACTCCGCCTCACTGAACAGTCGCTCCGGAGATTTCTCCTACTGCTCGGTTCATTTCTCGGTTTAAACAGTATTTTCTCGGTTAAATTTAACCGCGACTATTATTATTTTTAACCGCAAACCGATCGGTTCAAGCTCTGTCTGTGGTATTGTAAGTATAGACAGGTTTTTATTTCTGTGTGGAACTTGTAAATGTTTATCGGTTCGGTCAACCGTTCAGGTTGATTAAAAACTTTAAAAGTATAAACATTTTAAAGCTTTTAAGTGCGGTTCCGGTTCTTATCGGTTCTAAAAAACGGATTTCATTACAGTTTTTTCCACGACCCGTGACAGTTGGGGAACCGATAGGGTGTCTTCTATAGCACTGCCATTAAAAGGACAAAGTTTGTTGGTTAGAGCTGGCATCATGTCGAGAAACCCAAAAGAAAAACCGGGCCACTGGTTTCAACACTGTAGTGTCTGTGGGAAGCCTTGCCAAGGCTGACCCACACACACATGTGTTTATTGTCTGGGGTTTGACCACCTCAATTCAGACTGCCAGATTTGTAAGAATTTCCTGCAGCCACCCTGGATAAGAGAGTGGCAGGCTCAGAGAACGAGAGGCCAAAGTCTGCTGACTGGGATGGCCAGCCGGTTCGGTGCCAACCGAACCAGAGGGAGTGCCCTCTGACCAGGGCGAGACTTCCTCGGGCAAACGTAAAGCTGGCTCTGAGGAGCCAGTTCCAGCAAAGAAAACTAAAAAATCAGAAGGTATGGAGTCCAAAATTCCTTCTCCAACTGCTGCAGAAATAGCAAAAGCTATACAAATTGTACAGTCACTTTCTCCGGTTCCGTCCGAACCGCCACTGTCTGGTAGGAGGTCGGTTCGGTCGGTTCCACCGGTTCAAGAATATGATATTGGAGATTTTTATGAACCAGAGGAGGGGGAGGAGGATTATGAACAGTGTGAATGTGACTTTGAGAGTCTGGATGTGCCCATTGAACCGATATCTCCCAGACAGACCTTTAGAATCTCCCCCTATGCTTTCTGAGTCCCCTTCTCATTTTTTGTTTTATAAAAAGGTTGCTGAAACCCTCCAGCTCCCATTAGAGGAAGCTGTGGATGAGCAGGAGGAACCTGATTTTGTGGAAATGATGGATATCCCAGAATCTAGGAGATTATCTATCCCCTTACATAAGTCTTTTAGGAAGCAAACAATAAAAATTCTAAAAGCCCCTAATTCTATACCTCCTGTTGACAAAAAGATGGACAGGAGGTACACTTTGTCAGGTCCTGATACAGATTTTCTTTCACAGCAATGCAGTCATGTTGGAGTAGTTCAGGCTGCAGCCTGTGATAAAGCTAACATTCCCCTGGCTTCACATCCTCCTGACAAGGACTCCAGGAAGATTGAGGCCATGGCTGAAAAACAATACATGGCAGCGTCCTTGGGACTCAGACAAGCAAATTACATGGCTTATGTGGCAAGATACCAAAAATCTAGATGGGACACTGTCATGGCTTTGGCTAAACAGGCCCCTGGCCAGCTTGCCAAGGAGCTGGAGCAGGTGGCTACTGATGGTATTGAGGCTTCCAAGGTGCAATTCCATGCAGCTGTGGATTCTAATGATGTATCCTCTAGAGTCATGGCTACATCTGTGGCCTTTCGTAGGTTAGCTTGGCTCAGGTGTACTAACTTGTCACAGGATACCCAGACTAAGGCCATGGATTTTCCTGTGGTGGGAATTCTCTGTTTGGGGAGCAAACAGAGAATTAATGAAGAAATGGATGAATACAGAACAACTTATAGGAGTGCACAAGCCAAGGAGCGGCAAGCCACTCCTCAGAAACAGACCCCAGGGGTAGAGGTAGGCCCTTTCACAGGCCTTTTTACCAAACCCAGGCTTCTTCGGCTTATGCTCAGAGGGGGTTCTTCAGAGGCAGAGGCAGACGGGGGCAAGTAGGTCTGCTCCCACCCCTCAGCCTAAAGCCCCTGCCAAACAGGCACCCTGATGGGGTGCCCAGGGCCGGTTCTCCACTTCCTGTAGGGGGCAGGCTGGCTTACTTCGCCCAGGAATGGGAGTCTTTAACATCAGACAAATGGGTCCTGGAAGTAGTAAGCCAGGGTTTGGTTCTCAGCTTCAAAACATTTCCAAAGATGAGAGCCAGATTTTTTCCACCTGCAAACCCTCTAGAGATCTTTACCTTAGAAACAGAGGTCTCAACCCTCCTAGCTCTCAGAGCTGTAGAAAGGGTTTCCCCCCTACACCAGGGCAAGGGTCTATACTCCAGATATTTCCTTACCCCAAAAAAGACAGGAGAATGGCGGCCCATTTTAGACCTAAGATATCTGAACAAGCACCTTTTGAAACCAAAGTTCAAAATGGTGACTCTGGCAATGATTTTACCTTCTCTAAGGCCAGGGACTGGCTAGCTTCCCTGGACCTCAAGGATGCCTATTTCCATGTTCTAATCAGAAGCTCCCACCGAAAGTACCTCAGATTCGAACTGCCCTCAGGTCACTACCAGTTCAGAGCAATGCCCTTCGGCCTCACCTCTGCCCCAAGGGTATTCACAAAATGTCTGGCAGTAGCAGTTGCTCATTTAAGAAGGCAAAGGATTGCTGTCTTTCCCTGTCTAGACGACTGGCTCATTGTAGGCCAGTCTCCAGAACAGGTCAAATCTCATCTGCAAGTTACCCAGCAGCTGCTCACCTCTCTGGGCTTCTTGCTCAATCTTCCAAAGTCAGTTCTGGAACCTGTTCAGGTACTCACCTTCATAGGTGCAGAATTGGACACAAAGCAGGCCAGAGCCTTCCACCCTTAGAGGGTAAGGAATCTGGTGGCCCTGGCCTCCTCCTTCACTCTGCAGGTCTCTCGACCAGCAAGGCATTTCTTACAGCTCCTAGGCACATGGCTGCTTTCACAGCTGTAGTGCAAGGAGCAAGATTTCAGATGAGGACATTCAGTTTCACTTGAGAGCCTTTGGTCTCAGAGAAAAGGTCCCCTTTCCAAGTTGGTCCCAGTGACTCGAACCCTGATCCAGGCCCTTCAGTGGTGGCAGGATCAGAGCAGTTTAAGACTGGGGGTTCCCTTCATTCCTCTGTCTCGTTCCTTGACCCTCACTACGGATGCATCCCTTCTGGGATGTGGAGCTCACATGGGCGACCTCTCCACTCAGGGAGTGTGGTCCCCTCAGGAATCTCTGCTCCACATCAATTTGCTGGAACTCAGAGCTGTCTTTCTAGCACTTCAAGTGTTTTCTGCATCTGTTCAGAACAAAGTGGTACAAGTCAGAACAGACAACACCACCACAATGTGGTACATCAACAAACAAGGGGGCACTCGGTCTTCGGCCTTGTGCACCAGCAATGAAGTTGTGGTCTCTGGCTTATTCCCTGAACACTTCCTCATAGCAGTTCACTCCTCCAGGAAAGGACAATGTCCTGGCAGATGCTCTCAGCAGGATTTCCCAGGGCCATCACGAATGGTCACTGGATCCCCAAGTACTGGGGATAGTTTTTGCCAGATGGGGCACCCTCAGATAGACCTTTTCGCAGCCCCAGACAATCACCAACTTCCACTGTTTTGTTGCAGGCCCCAGTGATGGGCTCAGTCCTCTGGATGCCTTTTTCTCCTAGATCGGAAGGAAGTTTCTATATGCTTTTCCTCCCTTCCTCTCCTATTCAAGGTGCTAGTCAAAATCAGATCCCAGCCTTGCAGGATGATTCTGATTGCTCCAGATTGGGCCAGGCAGCCTTGTACCCACTCCTTCTGTCCTTAACAGTCCATCTTCTCTGTGCCTCCCCAGGAGACACAACCTGTTATCTTGTGCCCAGGGAGGGTTTGGTATCCGAATCTCAAATCCCTCAACCTCAAGGCCTGGCTCTTGAGGAGTTAGAGTTTGCTGACCCACCTTTCTCAAGGTGTTTCGACATCCTGGAAAGCTTCTAGGAAGCCTTCCACTAGGGCTACTTATAATTCTAAATGGAAAAGGTTTTCCATCTGTGCTCGGGAAGCATATTTCCCGGAATCTGCTGATTTGCCCATTGTTTTGGACTATATGGTCCATCTTAATTCTTGGGCCTGAGACCAGCTACCCTGAAAGTGCATTTGGCAGCTGTCTCTGCTTTTATTTCAGCAGGAAAGCCCTCTTCCCTTTCCACTCACCCTGTATTTTCCAAGTTTTTCAAGGGATTACTTCATACTAATCCACCTTTCAGGGACCCGGCCCCTGCCTGGGATCTTTATGTTTGCATTGCTCAGTTGATGCAACCCCCCTTTGAGCCTCTGTCTTCTGCAGAGCTCAAGTATTTGACTTGGAAAACTGTTTTTCTAGTAGCCATCACTTCTGCCAGGCGCATAAGTGAGTTACAAAACCTTGTCCAGTGGAGACTGACTTTATTTCTTCACAGGGACAAAGGTAGTCCTTAGGACTGACAGGAAGTTTTGCCTAAGGTGGTTTCAGACTTCCATCTCAACCAATCTATCTCCTTCCAGTGTTCTTCACTGACCATTCCTCCTCTGGTGGGAGGAGGTTGCACTAGCTTAGATGTTAAGAGGGCCCTTAGTTACTATATAGAGCGTTCAAGGGTCATAGGTTCGAATCCTCCAACTTTTTCTCACTTATGGTGAGGTTGGTAAAGGTAAACCTGCCACTAAGAGATCCATTGCCAGGTGGATTGTCTCTTGTATCCAATTTTGTTATCAAAAACTGGGAAAGGTTCCCCTTCAGGCCTGAGGGCTCACTCTACCAGAGGTACAGCTGCGTCTATAGCTGCTGCGGAGACATCCCTATTTTAGAGATATGTCAAGCAGCTATCTGGAAACAGTACACACTTTCACAAACATTACTCCTTGGATATCCAGGCCAGGAGGGATGCTAGATTTAACAGCCGTGCTTCAGAGCCTATTCCTAAGTAGGTTCTGTCCTCCTCCATGGAGGTACTGCTGTGTAGTTCGTAATAGTCATAATATAGCAAGACTTCATGTTGTTTGAAGAAAAATTACTCACCTTAGTAATGTTGTTTCTTCTAATGGAGTCTTGCTATATTATGACCTCCCCAGCCTGCCCCTCTCAGAACTTCTACTTGGGTATGGGGTGGGCAGTCCAGTCTGGGCGCGGTTATGCCCATTATTTGTTTTTCACCCCTTTTGGGGTTTTGGGGTGTGGTGTTTTATTCTACCTTATTTTATTGTGTTCTGGTTCCCTGACTTGAGTCTTTGTGTTGGGACCAGGAATATGTGTTAATATTTAGGTAGCCAGTTGGCTAGTGTAGGTTACAGCTTCCACACAGAACCTTAGTGAGTTTTTGCTCGTAAAGATCTGATAGTTTCAGTTTGAAATTATCCAGACAGAGCTTCTCTAACCGAGCTCGAGCTCCAAACTCCATTCTTAGAATGGTAGTTAACCCTTTCACCTCCGGAGCAGTTCTAATGGTGGGACAAACTGCAATTGTCATAATATAGCAAGACTCCATTAGAAGAAACAACATTACTAAGGTGAGTAATTTTTTCTTCCCTCCTCTCTTCCAGTGAGTACATATTGAGGTCCCTTAATTTCACCTTATAAGTCTTGTGTTGCAAGCTCTGTACCATCTCATTCGCCCTTCTCTGGACCATCTCCAGCCTGTTAATATCCTTACAAAGGTGCAACCTCCAGAACTGCAGACAGTACTCCATGTGAAGCCTGACCATGGTTTTATATAATGGCATCACTACCTCCCTCCTTATGCTGGTGATACCCCTGCCTATGCACCCCAGCATGTCACTGGCCCTCCCAGCTGCCTTTCCACTTTGACATTTTCAGGTCATCTGAAATAAGAACCCCCATGTCCCTTTCCTTCTTTGTGACTGTCAGCAACTCCCTCTCTCCCCCTCCATCTTGTACCCTTCCTAGGGTTTCTGTGTCCCAGGTGCATAATTTTGCACTTTTTTGAATTAAACCTCAGTTGCCAGTCCTCAGACCATTTCTCAAGCTTCCCCAGGTCCCTCCTCATTTTCTCCACCCCCTCTGGGGTATCCACTGTGTTACAGATCGTGGTGTCATCTGCAAACAGGCAGTCCTTTTCCTTCAGCCCTTCTGCAATGAAACTAATGAAGACATTGAACAGGACTGGCCCCAGGACCAATCCCTTCGGCACCCCACTGGTCACCCCTTCTCCACAGACTGCATCCCATTTACCACCACTCTCTGCCTCCTGTCTCTTACCCAGTTTACCACCCTTTTCCCCCCATGCCCAGCCTACTCAGCTACTTTATCAGCCTTCTATGTGGGACGGTGTCAAAGGCTTTGCTTACATCAAGGTAAGTGTTGTCCAGTGCCCACCCTGATTTACTTCCTTTGTCACCCAGTCAAAGAGATCAACCAGATTTGTCTGACATGACCTCCCCACTGTGAATCCATGATGCCTATGGTCCTGGGCTCCGATGGCTTCTAGATGCCCCACTGTCCCTTCTTTAACCAATGTCTCCATGATCTTCTCCACTACTGAAGTGAGGCTGACCAGCCTGTAGTTCTCCACCTCCTCCCTACTGCTGGATTTGTATAGAGGGACCACATGTGCCCTCCTCCAATTCTCTGGTACCACCCCTGTGTTGAGTGACTCAGTGAACATGGCTGCCACATGTACTGCTATTTCCCTTAACAGTTCTTAATATCCTTGGCTGTATGCCATCTGGTCCCATCGCTTTGCCCACCTTCAATTTACTCACCTTCTGCAGGATTCTTCTGCCTGTCAATGGACTATTGTTCACCTATTCATGCCTTTGCAACTGCTGTACTGCTGTGGCCCTTGCCTCTCCCCTTCTTCTGTGAATACTGAACAGAAAGACACAGTGGATGTCTTGGGTGGTTGGGGGGGGGGGTACATGACCGTTCTTAGGCATGGTACTTTCACTTCGAAATACCTAAACAGCACGTATAAGCAATCAGCATTCGGTATTGACAAATGTTTGATGTTCCTGCTGCTCCCTGGTTGTCTGCCCCCCTCCCCCACTGTAAAGACTGAGCAAACGTAGCTGTTCAGCATGTCTGCATTTTTTTGATCCTCTTCTGCACTTCCTACCCCTGCCACCCTCCTTATTCGTACTATCCCTTCCCTTGCTTTCCTCTTCTCATGTATGTACTTGAAAAAAGTCTTATCTCCCTTAGTAAGTAAGTAAAATTTATTTATACGGTGCCCAATCCTGGAGGCTCTGGGTGACTTACAGTTAATAGACAGGGTAAGCAAACAGAATACAATAAAAACAACATTCATTATCAGCTAATAAATATTAAATAAAATCAGTATGAAACAGAAAAGGTTTTATTAAAAAGGTAGGTCTTCAGGCCCCTTTTGAATGCCTCCACTGACAAGGCCTCCCTCAAGGATGCTGGAAGGGCATTCCAGAGAGCCGGGCTGGCCACTTTGAGTGCCCGATCACCCGAGGTTTTCATCCTGGCCCTCGGAAATGCTAGGAGGCCCCTGGTGGAGGAATGAAAGGCGTGAACCGGAATGGCAGGGGTAAGTAGGTCTGACAGGTAGCCAAGGCCGAAGCCGTATCGATCCTTATACTGTAGGTGAGCAAGCCCACTTTGAAGGTACGAACATATGAAATTGCCAGCAGATACAGGCCCTTTGGTCTCTCTCATCTGCTCGAGTGTGCAGCACAAGATAACCCTCCTCCTGAACAGCAGCCAGTGCAGATCTCCGGGGTTACATGACAGGATCTAGACAGGCCCGTCAGCAACCTGGCAGCTGTGTTCTGCACCAGCTGCAGCCAGCAGAGGTTCCCTTTACTGACCCCAAAGTATAGAGTATTACAGTAATCCAGCCTGGACATTACAAAGACATACATCAGTGATTGCAGACTCTCAGGTGGAATCAAGGGTCTGATTCGAGTGACATTCCTTAAGTGGTAAAAAACACTTTGGACAACAGATGACACCTGAGCATCAAGTGCCAGTCTGTTGTTCAGGATAACGCCTAGATTTTTCACCTTGGGGGATGCCGTCAATGGGGTACAATCCAGGAACAATCCTGTTACCATCCTGGCGGCACTCCCATCATGCCCACGACCTGGCTCAACCACTAGTACCTCCATCTTGTCAGGGTTTAGTCTCAGTCAGTTAGAGGACACCCAGTCCTGGATTTCAGCCAGGCATCTATTTAGCACTTCCACAGTGCCATTTGTTTCAGGGGTGAATGACACATACAGTTGGGTATCTTCTGCATAGCAGTCCAAACCCAAACTGTATTATCTAATGAGCTCACCCAGGGGCAGCATATACACCTGAACAACATCGACGACAGGATCAAGCCCTGAGGAACTCCATACGATAGGGGCTTCGGGAAGGAGGAGAAATCCACCATCACTACCTGTTGCCGCCTGTCCTTAGCTTTCCCTTTGGCTGTCCTTTCCGCTGTGCTTTTGCTTCCCTCTATTTTACTTGGTATGTCTCCCTGTCTTCCTCCCTCTGCATTTTCTTAAGATGCCATTTTTCCCTCACTACCTTGGCCACTTCCCTAGAAAACCATAACAGTCCATTTTCCCTTCTGCTTTTACTCACTTTCTTCTCACAGAATTTGGTTGCCTTGAGTGCTTTGGCTTCTCAGAAGGAACTAGAAGGGGGACAGAAGGGGGACAGGATCAGATCTACAGTACAGTAGCTTCTTGTTTTACATTGTTTTTCATGGATTCTACTTGGTAGAATGTTTATTTTCTTTCTTACTACTAAGGGGCTAGCAGGGTATTGTTTGGGGCTGTTGGAATTTTGAAACCTGTTTTGGTAGCTAAAAGTGGACTCATTTGTTTGGTTTACGTGTGGCAGGCTGCATTTGTAGAGGCCTATTTCTTCTCTTTAAACATAATTGGTGTAATTTAACTGGTCTGTTTCTTGGAATTGGAGACCTATATCTTATAATTCCAAACCTATTTTGATGTATTGTTGGTGAAGCTGTTTGAATTGGTGTCCTGTTTCTTTGGGTAGCAAACCTATGTTGGGGCTTTGAGCAGAATTGATTCATTGTTGCTGGCTTCACTAGCTGCAAAGTTTTGAGTGGGGGAAGGGTGCTAATTGTCTGACTAGAGGCCTCAGCTACCTGATTGTTTCCAGAAGACTTGGGCTGGTCCCACCCACCCAAACCCCTCACCCCACCCACCCCTGGTCAATTATTCCCTTGTACTAGGGTTCTGACATCACTCAAACAGGCAAAGGATTTGCACCTGTCATAACAGAAGCAGACATCCAGGAAAGGAACTGCAGCAAGTGAAGAGGTGACTGCTCTCTCAGTGGAAGGGAAGTAAATGCAAATCTAGGCGCTTTCATTATTACTACTTCCATAGTTATTGCATTGGGTAAAGGAGGAGTAGGAGTTGAAGAAGGTTGTGCAATGGCTACTTAAAGTATTTTTGAGTGTGGATAGGAATATAAAAAGCAGTTGCTCAACATATCTAAACGTGTGCCACAAAGGAGGTAAGGGAAATAAAGAATGTTTTGCACTGATAGAGGGGGGAGAGTGGGGACTTGGGGGAGTGTTTGGTATCCTGCATCTGGAAGGGTGGGGGGTCGCTGGTGGGCAACGACAGCAATGGGTAGGGTGGTAGGCTGCAACAACTGCGGTGCACCAATCTTTCTAAACATTGCCTGGAGAGTGGGAGGATGTTTAGTGTGCAACCACATAGAAAAACTTAGAAAGGAGATTGAGGGTCTGCAGGAGGAACTAAGACAGGCAAGGCAGATTGGGGGTGGGTTTAGCCCAATACTGGAGGGAGGAAGAAGGGGAGATGAGGAAGGGCAATTTAAGCCAGCAGTGGTGAGGAGAGGGTCAGAAGAAGGGAAGCAGAGACAAAGGGGCCCAGGCCAGGAAGAACGATTGCCGGGGAAACCAGGTCAGGAGACAAAAGTCAAATGGAAGGAGGCAATAGGGACTTGTGAGGGGAGGCGAAGAAGTGGCAAAAGTCATGGAGTGGAAAGGAGAGAACAGGTTACTATGCAGAGAGAGGAGCAGGCATGTGAAGGATCTTCAGAAAATAGTTTTGCACTGCTAGAGAGGAAGAAGGTGGAGGAGGAAGTGATGAAATTAGAGGAGTAATTGATAAATGCCTGGACCAAACTGGAGCGGGGGGAAGTTCTGCTGGGAGAACTGCAACAGGGTAAAAGGGGGAAATAATGTGCAGGAGGAAGAAGAGGAGCTGGAAATGAGGGAGGGAGATGAAAGGAAGCAAGCAGGGAGTAAGAGGGGTGGCATCTTAGTGCTGGGGGACTCAATACTAAGAGGAGTTAGGTGGGGTAGCAAGTCGGAGAGGCATAGTCGCATTTGGGTGGAGGCCATGCCAGGAATGACAGCGGAAAGGGTGGGACAGTCTGTTCTGAAATATGCTAGAAGGGGTAGGGACAAGCCTCATTTAATTATACATCTTGGGACAAACGACCTGGCTGACAAGACAGTGGATATAGTCCAGAGGAGGTTTGAGGAACTAGCACAATTATGTGAGGGGCAGGAAGATCAGTAACTTTTTCCAAGATACTCGGTGCCAAAGGCAAGCACAACAAGAAAGCTGAGAATAGAGGAATTTAACAGATGGCTAAGAACCTGGTGTTGTGCTAAAGGGTATGGGCTGTTGGGGGGTGGGGAGGGACCTGGGAGGACAGTAGTCTCTATGCCAAGGACAGACTACACTTGAGTGAGGAAGGAAAGAAAGTGTTGAAGCAGAGGATGGAAGAATATGTAGAGGAAGTTGGGAGTTTAAACTAGGAGTGGGGGGTGGCAGTTGGGGAAGAGATATGCAGAGACCACAGGTTGGGAAATCATATGAGCTTACCCCCCATAACAGTGACAAAGGACAAATGGCAAGTACTGCTGGTGATGCTAGGAAAGGAGGGCAGGATGGGAGGGGGGGAAAGGTGGAAGGTGGTTACCCTTAATGCTAGGAGCCTTGGGAGGAAAACTGCAGAGTTACAGGTTCTCATGGCAGAGGGAGAGGTGGACATTGCAGCCATCACGGAAACATGGGCCACCCAATATAATGATTGGGACCTGTCTGTACCAGGGCACAGATTATTTTGTAGGGACAGGGTGACTGGGAAAGGAGGGGTGGCACTATATGTGAAGGAAGGACTGAAGTGTGTAAGGGGGAAGGGAGGAGGGTAGTACAGAGTCACTTTGGGTGCAAATCCAGGATTCCAAGAATAGAGTCTTAGAATGGGAGTGTGGTACAGGCCACCATCTCAGATGGAGGAGTTAGACAGGAACTAGCGGGACAGATCAGGAGGACCTCATAGAAGGGTAGTGGTGATTGTGGGGACTTCAACATGCCAGGAGTGGGCTGGAGCACCCCAACAACCAGGAACAGAAGGGAGCAGGTACTGCTGGATGCCTTCCAGGACAGCTTCCTGCTGCAAATGGTCAGTGAACCAACCAGGTTAGGGAATACCCTTGACCTTGTGCTGGCAAATGGGGACTTTGTGAGAGAACTTACAGTGGAGGAACCGCTGTCAGGGAGTGACCACCACTCAGTATGGCTCACATTGGATATGGGCAAGGAAGGAGTGGAATCTGGCACAAGAGTGCTGGACTTCAGGAGGGCCGACTTTGGGAGGATGGGGGAAGTGGTAAAAGGGTACCTGGCCAGAATTCAATCTAGTATGGATACTAACCAGAGATGGGAGCTCATAAAGTTGGGGATAGTGGAGGCAACCAAAACCTGCTGAAGCCCAGAGCAAGAAGGCTAGGGCTAAGAAACCGAGCTGGTTGAGCAAGGAGGTCATGGAAAGGTAAGGAGGAAAAGAGCTGCCTTTAGGAAATACAAGAAAACAGGGAGGGGGGAGGACAGAGAGGAGTACTTGACAGAATCAAAGGAGGTGACAAGGGCAGTAAGGGGAGCCAAAGCATCTACGGAACTCAGGCTGGCACAAGGCATTAAGAAGGGGGAGAAGGACTTCTTTAAGTACATCAGGGAGAAAAGGAGCTGTAAAGACCACATAGTAAGGATTAGGAAGGAGGGGGGTTGGGTGGAAGCAGGGTACGATAAGGCGGAAGCACTAAATGAGTACTTCTGCTCAGTATTTACTAAAGAGAAAGGGGGTGACACCCAAGATGGGAGAAATGGCAGACGCAGGGGGGGAAGTGGTGACAGATGGGGAAATCATGGAGGGCAGAGTTCTAGAGGGTTTGAAGGCACTGAGGGTGGACAAGGCGCCAGGCCCAGATGGCATCCACCCCAGGGTACTGAAGGAGCTGGCAGAGGTCCTTGCAGGACCTTTGGCAGACCTATTTAATGCCTCACTACATTCGGGTGTGTACCTCAGGACTGGAGGATGGCTCATGTGGTGCCCCTCCACAAGAGTGGCCCCAAGGATGAACCGGGAAACTACAGACCAGTGAGCCTCACATCCATCGTGGGTAAGCTAATGGAGACTATCCTGAAGGAGAGGCTGGTGGCCTCTTAGAGGCCAAAGGACTACAGGACAGCAGACAGCATGGCTTCATACATGGCCGATCCTGCCAAACCAACCTGGTCGAGTTCTATGACTGGGTAACTAGGCAACTGGACAGGGGACATGCAGCGGATGTCCTGTATCTGGACTTCAGTAAGGCATTCGACTCAGTGCCACATGGAAGGCTGGGAAGGAAGTTAGTAGGAACAGGGGCAGGTGCAATGCTGGTGAGATGGGTAGGAAACTGGCTGCAGGGAAGGCAACAGAGGGTGGTGGTGGGTGGGGAGCTCTCACACCCAAGGGCAGTGACGAGCGGTGTCCCACAGGGCTCGGTGTTGGGACCAGTGTTGTTTGGGATATTCATTGCAGACATATCATGGGACATCAAGAGCAAGATCAGTCTGTTTGCTGATGATACCAAGGTTGGTGCGGTGGTGGATGACCTAGGGGGATGGCAGGGGTTGCAGGATGATCTGGCAAAGCTTGAAACCTGGTCAGGCACCTGGCAACTGGGCTTTAATGCCTAAAAAGTGCAAGGTGATGCATTTTGGGATGAAGAACCCAAGGAGGACTTACCAGCTAGGGGGAGTGCAGCTAGCCCAGACAGAGGAGGAGAAGGATCTGGGTGTGCTCATCACAGGGTCAATGAACAACTCGGCACAGTGTAGGAAGGCAGCTGCAAAGGCCAACAAAATGCTGGGTTGTATTGCAAGGGGTATATCCTCGAGGAGGGAGGAGGTGATTCTGCCACTGTATAGGTCATTAGTTAGACCACACCTGGAGTACTGCGTGCAGTTCTAGCGTCCCATATCTGAAGAGGGACATTAAGTTACTGGAGGGAGGCAGCGAGGGTGACAAAGATGTTCAGGGTCTGGGGGACTTATCATATGAGAGGAGGTTGAAGGAGTTGAACATGTACTCACTGGAGGAGAGGAGAGACATGATTGAAACCTTTAAATACATGAAAGGAATAAACAAGACAGGTACAGATGGGCTGTTCAAAGTAAGGGAGGGGAGGGCCACCAGGGGTCATGATATGAGACTGGAGCGAGGAAGGTTCAGGAGGGAGATGAGGAGACACTTTTTTACAGAGAGGGTGGTGGCTGGGTGGAATGCGTTACCTGCAGAAGTAGTATGCAGTAGAACAGTGGACTGCTTCAAACGAGGATGGGACAGGACAAGGGGGAGGGTTAATGAAGGGGAAGGGTGGAAGGGAGGGGCAGCTGCAGAATAAGGGGTGCTAGCTGCACATTCCAGTAGACTTGATAGACCTCTAGGCCTTTATCTGCTGGCAAATTTCGTATGTTCGTATGATTATGCCCTCCCTTATTTTTCCCCACTGTGCCTCTATCCCTCCCTGGTAATCCCCTCTACAACACAGTTTCTAAGGCAGTCTCCTAAAATAGTTATTTAAAATCTGCCCTCCTAAAATCCAGGGCCCTTGCCCTTGTGTAATTTTCCTCTGCTCCTATCTTAATGTTAAACCACACTGTACAGTGACCACTGGTACCCAGGGGACTGCCTACTGTGATGCCTGCAATGCTGTTCCTGTTTGTAAGCACCAGGTCCAGCACTGCCCCATCCCTTGTGGGTTCCTTGACTAGCAGCCTAAGAAAAGACCCTTGTAGGGATTCAAGGATGGCCCTGCTCCTTGCCGAAGCTGCAGTTGAAAGGCTCTAGACCATATCTGGCAGATTGAAGTCACCAACTAGCAGCACCTCCCTCTTACTTGCCATTCTGATAATGATGGCTTCTCCAAGTACCTTATCCAACTCCTTTCTCTGTGCTGGAAGTCTTTATACCACCCATGTATGGATAGCAGCTCCAGAACCTGTCTACAGGATGATCCACATCAGCTCCAGCCCTTCTGTTTTCTCCGGGTGCTCCTGTACTGCCGTGACCTTGATTCCCTCCCTCACATATAGTACAACCCCTCTTCCCATCATCCCTTTCCTGTCTCTCCTAAACAGAGAGTAGTTTGGTATGGCTATGTCCCAGTTGTGGCTGTCAGTGCACCACAACTCCATTATAGCCACCAAATCCAGGTTAGCCTCTGTTGTGATGGCCTCCAGGTCCAGAATTTTATTTCCCTTACTCACTGCATTGGCACAAATTGCTCTCCATACTTTACTCCACCCACCCCCCGCTTGTGCTATTCCCTGAATTTTGAAATTCTGAAAGATTCCAGGCCATCACACTGATGCAGACTTGATGCACCCAGTGTGACATCATCCATCATATTCTTGGTGTAAGAATAAATTATAGTGGTATTCCCGTTGTCTGTCTTCCAGATCACAGTTCTTTATGCTATATTTAGTCTCATATCATTGTAATAGCTGTATCTTGGAGTGTTTTGGGACGTGGCTGCCTATCTTCAGTATTTCTTTTCTATTCTTCTCCATTCTAGCAACAAGAGTGTATTTGTAATGTCATACAAATAGAAACATTAGCCTAGAGGTGTTACCCCAGAGGTGAAACTTTAGAACACTAAAGTTCAGACTGTTCATTGTGGTCATGCTCTCCCTGGCATTCTAACATCAGATTATGAGTCTAATTAATTATTCATGAGCCTAGCAAGGCTCTGGATTGGCTACTGGATTGTCATTAACGTCTTGGAAATGACCAATTCAGCTGCAGACTGACTCTGTGTGGCATGCACGGCTTGTGTCACACAGATAAAACCTAAATAAAACCAGCAAAAAAGAAAGTTGTTATTGCGATTAGACTTATAATCATAATAACAACCTTGAGGTGTCATTTCCTTGAATAACGGTCGGTTGGAGGGAGGTGGCCCTCAGCTGTGCCTCGAGCCACCCATCCCCCCAGCCGGTCATTAATCCCTTGGAAATGACCAGTTTCTCGGTTGTTATTGCTTAATTATTTCTCTGCTAAAGAGATCAGTCACCCTGGAGTCCTGTTCCAGTCTCTGTGGTTAAGTTTTCGTAGATTTTACTACTGTTTTGTTATTTTGTAAAGTTGCTGAGTTTGTCTGCTACTCTGCACTAGTTTAGCTTAGTTTTTTGTTATTAGTTTTTCGTAGTTTGTTTCCACCCCTTTTTTAAATTAGAGCAGTCCCCTTCTGAAAGTGTCCCCCAGCCCTGTCACCCACCATTCCGGCCCTTACCACATCTACTTACCACCATGGCCACAGTTTTTCTGCGGTACTTTGGGGCAAAGTTCTGAGCCGAGTTCCCATTTGCTGCAGAACCTCTGCAGCGGTGGACTGTTATTTCTGTGGCAATTCTGAGGCACAAATCTGTTGCACTATTCCCCTTAATTTTATACTTTTGTTTTTCTTCATATTTGACATTTTCTAAGCAGAGTCAAGTGTTTATATTGTGATGTTCACCATTAACATTCAGTACATAAAGTCATGAGCCCAAAGGACTAGTGGTTTTAAAGAAGACAAAGCAAGTCTCTGTATACATTTGAATGGTTATGGAATGTTTAATCACAATGGTGTATGCTGTGAAAAGTTTTTATTTTTTTTATTTTTTAATTTTGGAGTGTAAAGCTACATACTTATATATATTTTTTCTCTTGAACTACCTTTCATACCCCTCACCCACAGGACATATCTGGAAACAAGCTGTTTTATATCAGTATTCCTGGTAACAGTTTTGAAAGATGTTTGACAGATAGATAGATTAGAGAGATAGACAGACAGACAGACAGACTTGTACATTATGTCACTTTTGGTAAGACAAAATGTTTTCATCTGCTAATAAATCCTTTTCACAACTATCTGTGTTTTTTTTTTTATTTGTACTGTGAAATTAAAGATGTCAGGTTTACTGCACACCACCTTCACATATAATCATGAGGGTCCTGATGTTTTATGCATGCCACATAAAATATAATATTAATACTGCATTGCTTAGAACACCAGGCAAGCCTTATACACAGCAACAGCATGTTTTTTTTTTGTTAGAATTTGATACATACGCATCCACCTGGAGAATAATCATTTTGGTTTGTTTCATACATTTATTTTTACATCACAGTAGGGGTTCAAGTTGGTTAATTTAGAATGGTTGCACATCAGTATAGATAGATAGTTTTTTTTTCCAGTTCTGAGCAGGACTCAGTCCTGGAGGGCATAATATCCATGCTTCCAGTAGGTCTTGGCTCAGTCTAGGGCCCCAGTGGGGAGGGGGGGGGCACAATTTATCGTTGCCAGGTGCCAGCCAGGACAGGGACACAACAAATCTTCACACTGTCTATATAACCGAAATCAATTCAGGAAAAGCAAGTGTTAGAAAACTCATTTTGGTTCTACAGTGTGCAAATTTCTTTTGTCCCTGACCTGGCTGGCACCCAGAAAAGACCATTAATTTGTCTTATTTTAAAGAAAACATAAAATATTAAGAACAGCGTTACTCACCACATTATGAGAAAGAGGTATTGCAGTTTGTGGCACATTTATTTTAGTTAAAAAGTTTTTTAAGATTCATTTTTATTTTTTTAAATTTGAATGAGGACTATTAAGATCACGTTACTGAAAGAACCTAGATGTAAACAGAGCCTACTCACACAGATACAGATAACAACACTCACACTGGTTGAGATCATGACAAACTTATAAAATAAATTTCTATCTAAGCACAATAGCACTTTCAAACTAGATTATGCCATAAACAAATATTTAGAGACAGTTATTTCATTGTCCCAGCGGGGGGGGGGGTATAATTAGGTTGGCAGTAGCAGAACTGGAAATTCAATGAAAGCAGGTATTGCTGATGGGACATTTATTACGACAGGCCGTATAAGAGGCACATGTAAATGTCAATTAGTTTGCACTTGCTAAATTCAAGGACAGCAAGTAGGCTTCACCTTTTTATCTGCAAGCAGTATTGCTCCAGTATATCTAGTTTATTTCCCCCGTTACTACAATAATGTAATAGTTCTGACAGAGGGACATTCTTCACAGCATCTACTGTCATAGGAGGACAATTTTATTTTTTGCTGTCACTGTATACACACATACACAATTGTAAGAGACAAAAAAGGCAACAGTACAAAGGGCTTTTAACTGGGAGGACCAGTGGTGAGATAGCTGGTAGAAGAAGTCACCTCAGAGGAGTTCCAGGTATGTCTCAATGGTTTCTAATCTGTGGTTGGGTTGTGGTCAGTAAATGTAACTGTATGGGTCATGAGGCACAGGGCACATCCAAAGTTATAAAATGGGTTGGAAAATGTATCTTGATTGGCCAAAAAAATTTCTGACCCATGTAATTACATGGAGACAGCCACCACTGCTTTTGGACTTTTTAGGAAGCCAGAATACCAGACATGAATGTCAGAATCCCAAACTGGTATTTTTTTTTTTTTTGACTTTATTTATTTATCTCCACCTTCCTGCTCTCGGAGCCCTCTCCTTCCTTCCTCTCAACCTCCGTCTCCACCTCGGGGGGATCTGCCCCTAGAGTGCCTCCTTCTCTCCTCTGCACAGTGGGGTCTGTCCCTCTTCTGGTGGTCCTGGATGGTACCAAGAGGCTATCATCTAGGGCTTACCGGGAGGTGTTTTCCTTTTCTTCCTGGTTTCTACCTCTGGGACGCCGAGCGGCGAGGACGACGTCCGAGGGTGGTGCTGACGCACGCCAGACCACTCTCGCGCCATCAACGCCCCTCCTCGACTCCAACGAACGGAGCCCATGCTTCAATTGTCGGGTGCCCACCGGCCACGAAGGTGATGTAGAATGTGATGCTTCTTGGTTCCCACCCCTGAGGGAGGAGAGCATCCTGACGCCGATCCTACCCCTCCCCCTGCCAACCCCCGCCACCTGAGTTTGTTCCCCGAACCTGGGTCACCGGCGCAGTGCGAGGTGTGGCGTCTAGCGCCTCAGCCCTCAGTGCCACCGGGCCGGCCCCAAACTGGTATTTAATGAAAACCAGTTCCCAGCTTTAGAGCTTGCCCGCTGCTTTCAACAAGAATACACCAACCAAAATTCAAAATACAACTGCAACTTTACTTTTTATAAGTTTACCATTAAAATGGAAACCTGATGAGCCATTTATAAACAGCACCACTTAGTACACAACTAAAATAAGGACTACTTTTTATTTTTAAGCTTAAAAATCTCTAAAATATAATTTTTTTTTTAATTATTTTTTGTTTTCAGGGAACCCAGTTTACAAGTACAATAATATGCTCCAAGGCATTGATTGTCTGGGGTTAGTCCACTTCCTGGAGATGAAGATACTCCATGCAAGTTACCTGTGCCTCGCTGCACACCCAGGCATACATTAACTCTAGACAACCAGTGCCTTGTGTGTGGCAAATTGATGTTCCATGCTAACAGCCACACCCCAGGCACCCCCCGAGACACAGCAGTTGGGGAGGCAGAGATAGCACCCACGGACACAAGACTTTACTGTCAACATTTTTTTCCAAATGGGCTGGTAGAAAACACTAAAAAAACCAAAAAACAGAGTGAGCACATCAGCACGGTACTGGCGCAAAACTGTTTTGTATTATCAACGCAAAGTAAAATACGCTGATAATAATACAAAACAGCCAACAACCAGAACCGCTCCTTTCTGCTTACTTATGACAGCTCTCTCTCTCTGCTTCTCAATTTTGCCTCGCAGAAGAGGTCACTGTCGGTCAGCAGATGGGATGGGGTATTTAATATATAATTATGCTCATACTGCCTAGACCCTAAAACAATGATCATTGTTCTCAGCTTCCAATTCTCAAAACTTCATTTTGCGAATATTCGGGGTTTGTCACCTGCATACACTTCAGAGGTCAGATCCATTTGGGAGGTCACAGCCTAATGTGATGTGCTGCATTTCATGCTGCTTGGCTATGATGACAGCTCTCTCTTGCCTGGTCAAATTTGCCACTTACCCTAGCACTAGGAGAGGGGCTGTGTAGAAGAATACTAACACAATCAGAGAATAAAAAAAATAAAGGGACATGACTAAGGTGTGTAGTGCTTCAGGACTTTTTTCTAGTATATCAATTTTGCCAGTAACAATCACGACCCAATACCCAGAGCCAAGCTCTTGCACTTTCATATGGCGAGCAACTAATTGGGATTTTTTCCGAGGAGGAAGGGAGTTACTGTGTATAGCATATCATATGTGTTTGTCAGATCAGGGTCTATATAACCCGTATCTCTTATCTCTTGTCCTTATCAGTACATAGAACAGAGCTTCTCAAATTGCCAGGTAGTACTGCCAGGAGGGTTTTTTAATGTCTGCTATTGCCATCTTATTTATAATTCCATGGGAGTTCCACGGCCAGCCTTGACATCTGCGGCAGTTCTGCAGTTGGCTGTGACTTCTGAGGCTAAGGCACAATTCCATGATTTTCCACAGATAGTTCTACAGCCACAGAACCATGGAAAACACGGGGCCTTGCTTACCACTATGGATGAGTGGGTGACACTGGTGGTAGGGCAGAGCCTGTGGGGTTGCCATCCTCATCCTGCTGCTCAGTGCTGTTCTGCTCTGATTTTTTTTCCGTCCCTGAGGTTTATTTATTTATTTAATTTATTTAAGAGTTTTACCAGGAGGGCATACTGAACAGAGGACTGCTCAATTCCAGATGCATCCTGGGGGAAGGGGGAAGAGGAGCGATAATTAAGACATATAATAGATAAACATTACAGAAAGTATGACCGACATTGAACCAGTATATACATCGTTACAGAGACATATAATATAACAAAAACTGCAGATAGTACTAGTGTGCTAAAACCAGGGTCTACAGGTTACAGAGCAGGCAGCATTGTTCTTAGCATTGGATACATTTGACCTTATTCCTACTTCACAGGTTGAAAGGGCTGGGGGGTGCAGCGAGACCCCCTTGAGTTAGTTACCAACCTAGTCATCCTATGTAGGCTAGGTTTGCAGAGAGTGCTTGGTGCAAGTGTACTGGGCCCTAGCTTGTGCTAGGAGCACATGCATCTGGTGGAGAAGTGAGTATTTAGGAGGAGGTTGAGGTGCCGAGAGTTAGTGGTAAGTCTAATGTCAGCAGGCAAAGCATTCCAGAGTTTGGGCATGCGGTAATTGAAAGCAGCTTGACCTTTGGAAGTGCTCACAAATGGGACTTGAAAAAGGCTGGAGTCAGTGCTCCTGAGGGTGCATGCTGGTAGTGGTTGGGTAGCGAGGGCAGATTCGAGGTAGGGTGGGAGTGACTGAGTCCAGTATTTAGTTGTGGTCCTGGCACAGTGTACTTGCCTGCGATCCTGGAGTGAGGGCAGGGCTAGAGATCTGTATAGGTCACAGTGGTGAGTCATTGGGGGGCATTCCAGGATGAAACGACAGAAGGAATGGAAGAGTGTGTCAAGGCTGGCTAGGGAGGAGGAGGGAGCAGTGCTGTATACTATGTCGCCATAGTCCAGTATCAGTAGAATCATCTTTATGACAATATCCTTCCGAGTCATTGGAGGGATGCATCCCTTGTTGCGATAGAGGGTGCCAAGTTTAGGTTGCAGGTTTTTTGTGAATTGAGGCAATGTGCATGGAGAAATCAAGGTGTTAGTCGAGCCAGACACCTAAGTATCTGAAGGAGGTGCATGCTTCTATAGGGGTCCTGTCAATGGTGAGGTAGATGGGGAGAGTCGGAGAGTCTTCGCTGTGAGTCAAGGTTAGAGAGACGGTTTTCATGGTATTAAGGAACAGCTGGTTGGAGCGGAACCAGTGCTGAACAGTATTAAAATCCTGCTGTAATATAGAGGCCACTTCAGTGGGGGAGGGTCCTGATACATACAGTACGGTGTTGTCTGCATACATGTGAATGGATGTGCGTGGGCAGGCAGATGGAAGATCATTCAGGATAACGGAGAAGAGTACCGGGCTCAGGACTGAGCCTTGGGGGAAACCGGTAGAAACTGGCAGGGGGTTAGAGGTGTGTGAGCCGATTTTTACAGATTGATATCTGCCAGCCAGGTATGAATGAAACCAGCTGGTAGCAGGACCAGAGAGTCCAGCCATCGTTAATTTGGATAGAAGTAGGGAATGGGAGACTGTGTCAAAGGCCTTAGCTAGGTCAATGAAAATGACTGAGATAATGTATGCTTTATCCATGCCGGTGAGGATGGCATCGGTGAACCTCAGTAGGGAGGTAATGGTAGAGTGTGATTTCCGAAATCCAGACTGATAGGGGGTGAAGAAGGAGGAGGCGTCAAGAAAGGCAGAAAGTTGGGCAAGTACAAGGTGCTCTTGCAGTTTGGCCAAGATGGGGAGGAGGAAGATGGGATGGTAATTTCCCGGCGAGGAAGGATCGCCACCTTTGGAGAGGGGGATGACTACTGCATGCTTCCAGTTGGCTGGGATAGCAGCTAGTGAAAAAGAGAGATTGAAAAGGTCGGCCAGCGGGGTGGCGATGGCAGGAGCCGACAGGTGTAGCATTTTGGCGTCCAGTCCCATGGGGCATTTGCCTTTGTATGGGTTGAGGGCCTGCAGTGCATTTAGCACTTCAGCTGTGGAGACCAGGCAAAAAGAGAAACTGGAGGTCAGGGAGGTGGGCGGCATTTGCGGAGCAGTGCTCGTGGGGGTGTGTGGGAGAGCTGATAGGAGAGAAGCCGCACAGCTGGTGAAGAAGGTATTGAAGGCAGAGACCACTTTGCCAGGTTCCGAGACGGTAGAGCCGTGGATGGTTAGGGAAGGGGTCAGTGGCTGGGCAGGGGTGGAGAGCAAGGATTTGATGGTTTTCCAGAATTTCGTAGGCTGATTGAGGTTTGAATTGAAAGCCATCTTGAAATAATTTGTTTTGGCTCGTCTTATAAGTTTAGTGCAGCAGTTGCGGAGTGCACGGTAAAGTTGGAGTGACAATTGTGAGCCAGTTGACTTGTATGTTTTCCATGCCTGGTCCCTGGCATGGAGTTAGTTAATGATAGAGGCAGAGACCCAGGGTAGGTGGGCACCCCTAACCCTTGTCCTTCTGAGGGGCACATGGGTGTCCCACACTGCAAGGAATCTGGCCTTAAAGAGTTTGAGGGCATTATCGATGGAAGCGGCCTTAGTGATGAAAGACCAGAACATGTGCCAGGTCATATAAGAGAGACACTAGGTCAAGAGATTTATAGGATCGAGTGAGCAGCGTCCTTGGGGGAGGTGCAATGGGCCTGTGTACTTTCCTGACCACATAGATCATATGGTGGTCGCTTAGGAAGTCTGGGAGCAGATTAGCTTTAATAATCCTATGGGTGTGTGTGGTAAGGGCCCAGTCCAGGAGAGAGTGATTCTATGATTTGTGGTTTAGGCGAGTGGGTTGGGAGATTAGCTGGGTGAGGTTTAGGGCATTTATTTTGCTACGAAGCTTGGAGCTGTTGTTAGCAAGCCAATTGAAGTTGAAATCCCCGAGGGCATGCAGCTCACCTGCTGTTGCTAGCAACTTTAGTGTGTCCATATGGTCAAGGACGGTGGGCAGGGAGGTGCCTGGGGCACAGGAGAAGCCGGCAACATACACCGGGGTAGAGTAGGGGAGTGATAGTTTAATTAGTAGGGAGTCTACTGATTGTGACTGTGAGGGTAGCTAGACAGGGGTGAACTGGAGCGTGTCGAGATGAACACAGCAATGCCTCCGCCTCTTGGTACATGAGCAGTAGCATGGGTGTGTGGCATGAAGATGCGTACTTGCTCTGGGGCCTGTGCACAGCTCTCTGAAAGGTGGTCACTGTTACTGCACCTCCTAGCCTCTGCTTGGTTCAGGCAAGCAGCAGCACATGCTGTCCCCAACTTCGTGAAGGAGAGCTGTCCATGGAAACTCGATCCTACTTTCCCTGATCGGCCCCCTAGCAATCCTGCTCTATTCCCCAAACCCAGATCACCAGTGTGGCAGGTGGTGTGACAACCAGTGCCTCAGCCCAGCACTCCTCTGGCCCGGCCTAGTTTTTTTTATATTTAATTTTTTTTTTTTCACCAGTTCTTTTGAGGTTCCGAAGCCAAGAGAAACACAGGTTTTGCTAGTTCCCATTTTGTGTTCTTAGTTCCAAATAAAGAGAAAGAGAGGGCATGCCGGATTTAAACAGTGCAGAGATTTAAACAGTGCAGATTCTGTAAGCATTGGTTGGCAAAAGTAGACATAGACATCCTTTGCTTTAATTTTTAAGTCCCAGATCGGGATTTCAGAAGTTTCCTGGCCTAAAACAAAGAAAAGAAGCCCAGGCCGGAGCCAATAGGTATGCATGGGAGGAATCTGGGGTAAAAATATTGAAAATTACTAAAATTACAAGCTTACATTAGGAAAATGTAACGTAGGCTCAGAAATTTGTTGTTTTGTAATATTTGTACCCAACGTTTTCAACATAGCCTTGTTATGACCCTGCCTCATGAAGAAGGGCAGAGCAAATGTTCAAGTCCTGCGTGACAGGTGATTTTGCATAGGGATTGCGAAATCAACTTTCGGGACGCAAAAATAAATTTTGGGCCAGAGCTGAAAAATGACACTTGTCACATTCATGAGGTGCTGTAAGGAAATGACTATGTTGTAAATTTGGGGTCAAAATATTGAAAATTACCAAAGTTACGAGCCTGCATTTGCAAAATTCAATACAGGCTCATAACTTTATTGCTTTTTAATATTTTCACACCAAAACGGACATGCTGCAGGGGGCTCATGAGTAGCTTCCTATCTCGCTGCCCCCAATGGAACTACCGGACGCAGCTGCAACCTCAGGAGACTGTCACCTGATTCAGCCACAATGGATCTCTTTTCACCAGCTGATCTTCAGATGGCTCTCTGTTCTCTGCCGCTGCCTAGACACCTGTGAGACTATCTCATCAGCAGGGAGGACTTGGTTCAAAAATAACTAGACTTTCTCCTGGATTACTCTGTATGGAGGATTTTGCTCTTGCTGGTGGACCCTTGAGCTCTGATTTTGTGCCGCCCACCCACCCCAACCCCAATCTCTATTAAATACTTGTTGGAAGCTGCAAAACTTTTACAGAATCAACAGAGGGGGCTACTCCACACTTCTTGCCTGATCTATGAAACAGTACCTTGGCCTTGGTTACCCCCTCTCATACCTCAGTGCAGGACTTCCTTTCATACTATTTTTAAGCTTGCTCTGTGATTTCCTGGGCATATTTCTGTGTACTGCATCCTCGGTGCCACCAGGGCTCTTCTATGATCATTGAGTAATTGAGGCATTGAGTTAATGTGCTAACGAACACTATACACTGGGTTACTAAGGTTCTTTTACTTGTCTGAGGTTATGTTCAGAGGTTATTAAGTTACTTGCTTGGCTCAGCTGCCGTGTATCTAATTGTTGCTTAACTGTAGTTTAAATTGGGCACTCCTGCTCCAGGCTTCCCCCTGGATAGATGGTTCTCCTCTGCTGCTAGTGACAGCTTCAGATTTACCTCCTTCTCGGTGACCCCTATCACCTGCACTAACTCCTTCTTTGATTGATCTCACACACCTGACTGGGTCTGCCTATAGTAATGAAGTCCCTGGGCTTTACAGTTCCTTGGGGCCCAATATTGGTCTCCCTCTATTGTTGCCTAATAGTCTTGACTGACCACTGCTGAAATTTCCAGCCAGGGTAAGGCAGCGCCTCTATACCAGGGGCCAGTCCAGCTACCTCAAAGATCAACCATGGCAACTGTACTACTGTGGGTGTTGAGCAGGCTAATTAAAAAAGAGGTGTGCTACTCAATGCTCCATGGGTCCAGAATTCGGATAATACTCCCATGGGTAACAAACATACTTCCTCTGGTCCCTCTACTTACTCCTTCTCCTCCTGTCAGGGTACATCCAACCCAACCCAGGCCCTCTGATAACAAATTATGATATGGGCTCCTCTAATGACCCTAACTGGATCTCCCACAAGGGGCTGAGGCTGACTCACATGAATGTTTGCAGCCTACACCCCCAAATACAGGAGGTACAAGCGTGGGTTGACCTATACAAGCCTGATGTTCTGGCAGTTTCAGAGACGTGGCTGAAGCCCCACATCCTAACCCACGAGATTGATCTGTTAGGATATCGATTCCAAAAGAACTTTGATCTGTTAGGATACACTTCCCACAGGAAAGACAGGGAGAACAAAAAAGGAGGAGGTGTTCTCATATACTCCAAGGATACTCTTGATGTCTCCCTTGCCCCTCCCCCCAATCACTTAGTGAATGCACAGGCTGCGAATCACTATTTGTGAAGATTACCCTAGGGTGGGCCAAAACCTTACAATAGGTTGCCTCTATAACCCCCCTAAAGCTGCCTCCCAGGTGCTGGATACCCTCACCAAAGCCCTGACCGAGCAGGCATACTCTGAACTAATTATCCTGGGTGATTTCAATCTGAAATGGGCCCCTGACACAGAGCAGGAGCTAAAGACAGCTCTCCTGGCAGGGATCGACAAATTTTAAAATTTACTAGTAGTCCAGGACAAGTGGATTGTCTGAAAGTAGTAGTCCTTGTGTTGAAGCTGGTAGTCTGGTTAAAAAGGGGCATATTTTAAAGAAAAATCAATAAAAGTAAAGAACAAAGTGTATGTGTTTTGTTTTTGGGGTGGGGGGTGTTAAATACTAATATGTTAACACTGATAGTCTGAAAATGTTTAATTTCTGTTATAGAACACACAGAACCAGTGTCAGGAATGGCGAGACTAGATCAAGACAAGAGGACAGAGAAATCCATAGTACAGGCCAGGGTGCAACACACACAGTTAGGTAAATCAAATCACAACCCATCAGTCAGAACACACAGTTATAGGCTCTTCTTATTTTATTTAAATAACTTTCTCTTTTTATATGTGTAGTGTCTTTCCCAAGACAGCAGGCCACAGGACAGGACAGTAGAGGCAGGGTCACCTCTCTTTAGTTCATCCTTAGTATCCACACAATACCTCTGCCACACACTCAGTTTATTGTTAGGCTTTTTTATTTGAGCAATTAATTACACTTTTTCACTTTAGTTAGGCTGGGTAGTTAGTGCAGAATCTGCAGATATATTATAGACAGTCTCTTATGGATTATTTTAGCTGCAGTCAGTGCCTAACACAGTTTCTTTATGTGTGGCTTACTTTGCAATGCAATCACACAAAAATAATGACCTTTATGCCAGCAACTCCCACCTAACTGTGGCCTTACTTTAAACAAGGCTAGTCCTTAAAAATGGCCTGCCTGTTCAGACAGGGACCATTGCTTTTTGGGATAACACCATGCTGCTTTAGCCCTGGCTGACTGTACAATCAAATTGCACAATGCGTTCAGGTTTACTGCCAACTCCCACTCTCATCTACTGCAGTGCACCGAGCATCAAAGTACAAGTAGTAGACAGTACAGTTAAGTAATAAGTAAAGTAGTACGCCTCTCTCAACAGGAGTCAGTCAACTAGTCAAGACTTTCACTTTTTGTGTAGCCTGTCCTAACTACAGTGCAAGTGCTGCAGTACTTCGCGACTTCTCTGATCGTCGGTCGGACTAACCAAGTTAACCAATTCTCCCCAAGCTGCAAATAGACAAATCTGACTCCCTAGACTCCCTGCGGTAGTATTTTTTTTTCTTTTTTTTTTAAATGCTGAACTTTCTGCCAGTCCTGATAATAGCTGGCCTATGGTGGAAATACAGAGTTCTACTAGTAGAGTCATCATGGCATCACAGACAGCAAGAAAATCACTCTGTCTGCAATCGCCTGTCTAGAAATCGCGCTTTGGCGGCAGTCTCCCGCTTCAATGCACGAAACCTCCCACACCCAATCACCACCGCGGCCAATGCCCTGGTTGACAAGTACCGCCCACATTGAATTTGTTGGCTCACCTGTCTAAGATATTTTTTCTCTGCTGCTGCCATGGGTCGAGACAGATCTGGGGGTCCTGGAGTCCACAAGGCTACCATGCTTGCTTCAGAGTCTCTGTTTCAACTTGGCCAGTACCCACCCGATCAAATCTTCAGCAAACCATTCGACAGTGGCTGAGCTGGCATGAAGATTGATGGGTGGCACTGGCGGCACCTAGTGGTTGGATGGAAAACAGCACAGTAGGTCACTAAAATGAAAAAAAAAAGTTTTGAATTGGTTGTCCAGGGACAACCGGCAACCTAATTTAATGCTAGTCCGACTGAAAAATCTTGTAGTCCGGGACGTCGGGCTATGGGATTTGTCGATCCCTGTCTCCTGGATGCTTGCCTATCTTAGATCGTCACGGTGCCCACAAGGCACAATGCAAAATCTGGCAAGCACACCACCCTAGACTGGGTGCTGGTATCCAATTCCCTCAACATTCAGGCGGCTGGGACCTTAACAGACGCCCTCAGTGATCATGCCCCAGTCTTCTGTATATGGAAGAACCATCTGCCCAGACCCCCACCTAGACTGTTCACAGCTAGGGACTTTTCCCGGTTCTCACCTTCAGCTTTCCAAGAGCACAACTTTGGTGTAGACTGGAGCCCCATCATGTCTCTCCCCACCATCAACGACGCCCTGGAATGTTTCCAAAACACCTTTTCCTTCGCTACTAACTTATTTGCTCCCCTCCGGAGGTTAAGAACTCAGGAGCGATGCTACAGGTGGATCACCCCTGCGTTGAAGTTGCTGATGATTCAATGTAACAGGGCATGGGCCAAATATAAAACGTCTGGTCTCCCTGCTGAATGGACAGCATATAGAGTGCTGTGGAATTAATGTAAAAAAACTTGCCCTGACAGCTAAAAGGGACTATGTGAAGGCCATGCAACAGGCAAACCTGTCCAACCCAAGGTCCTTCTGGGACCAAATTAACTGTCTACTAAATGGTAACACCCCCCACGGATCAATCTCGGGGAGGAAAAACACTCAGTGACAATCTGAGGTCGCTGACACCTTTAAAAGGTTTTTTACTGACCTTGATAAATACAAGAAAAATTATTAACTGCACTCCAGAGACAAAAATATACACAGCAGTCGATTATTGCACATTTAGAACATTTATTACTGAGCCGACTTGCTCTACAAATTTAAAGTTGATCAGTTACACAGGCACAAAAAAACCCAGCGCTTCGCCCTCTCCTTAAGGCTTCATAAGGGGATCAAGAGTAAGTCGGCTCAGTAATAAATGTTCTAAATGTGCAATAATCAATTGCTGCTGTGTATATTTTTGTCTCTGGAGTGCAGTTAATAATTTTTCTTACAAAGTTTGGGACTGGCCTCCTATAACTGCACCCACCAACTAACAGGACGCTGGGTCGTTATTTGGAAATTCTTGATAAATACAAGGCTGACCTACCTCCCTCCACTGGGTACCTGGGAGCCAAGAGGCTTGAATGTAGCCATCCAGAATTCCACCTGAAGTTAGCAAATCCAAAGATGTACTCCCCCTACTTAAGACAATTAAGGCCAGGGGTTCTGCTGGCCCAGATGGTCTCGAACCCCGACTGTTGTGGGTCGCCGCCCTGGCCATAGCCTTACTGGTCAAATGGCTTGTCAACAGATCCCTCCTTGAATGGACTGTTCAAGCCCAATAGAAGCAAGCCCATGTGGTTCCTGTACACAAAGGGGGCCCCAAGGAGCAGGTCGGTAACTATAGGCCATATCTCTCCTGCGTATACTAGCCAAAATCCAGGAGAAGATAGTGTATGGACAGCTCCGAGACTACTGTACTTGGAAATAAATAAATTGATTGCCTGCACCCAGCACAGGTTCATAAAAAAGCACAGCATGGACACTGTCCTGATCTCCTCCGGGCCCTCGACAATGGCACCCCCACTGGAGCTGTTTTCATTGATTTAACCAAGGCCTTTGAATTGGTGGACCATAGCCTTCTTATGGACAAGCTGAATGGCCTTGGTTTAGACCAGCATGCCCTTAACTGGTTTTCCTGTTACTTATCCGATTGCTCACAGCAGGTCAAGTGGCGTGATGCCATATCTGACTGGCTCCCCATTAAGGAAGGGGTGCCCCGGGCTCTATCCTGGGCCCCCTCCTGTTTTCGCTACTTGTAAATGACATTAGCGCATACTGTGGGAGAAGTTCTGTAATCCAGTACGCAGATGATGCAGTGCTCTACAGAACCTCGGACAGTGTAACAAACCTTGGCAGGTGCCTGCAGAAAGATTTTCTGTCCCTGGAGAGTTGGCTGTAGGCCAACAGACTTCTAAACACCACCAATACGAAACCAGTGTTTGGCCCAAGGTCTCTTGGCCCTGGCCGGAGTACTTTGCTGCAACTCGCCTCTGCCTCGGGGTCGGTGATTAACATAGAAACATAGAAGTTGATGGCAGATAAGGACTGCAAGGCCTATCCAGTCTGCCCATTGAGGTCGTAACCCAGTTTAAATACCTAGGAATGGTGCTGGACCAGGGCTTCACCTTGAAACCCCACGTTGACAAGATGACTAGAACCATACACCAAAAGCTAGGGCTGCTCTTTTGGCTGAGCCTACAGTTGATTCCTGAAACTAGGGCTACTATTGCAAACAGCATCCTACTCCCCAACCTTACCTATGCTGCACCAATGCTGCATTCGCTCCAGAAACAGGGGGCTCAGTACCTTACAAACTCTCTATAACAAGATAGCTAGATTTACCACTAATACACACCCTCAACAGCACCATTGTGATGTCCTGGCATCCCTAAAATGGCCTTCCCTTAGCCACTGGCTACAGTACCCGCTTCTATGCCTTGCCTTCAAACTGACACAGGACCCTCCACCTGAGGGACTCGCTGGTCTGCTTAAACACAAAAACTCCAGCAGACTGTTACATACCACTGGCTCGAAATTGCTGGCGGTGCCTAGAATAAAGACAGCGGCCAGCAGGAAATCATTTACCCACTCGGCTCCAGTGCTCTGGAACAAACTCCCTCCCTCCCTCCAGCTCCCTGGGGTCCTTTCTAAAAGGGCTGTGCGAGCACCTGCTAGAAAGCAGCACTTGTTCCTGTACGTAAGCACTGTGCTCAGTCTGGCTGTCCCACACTTGATCTCCCAGCCAACTAGTACTTTACCACCAAAAGCTCTGTTATCAATGGGTTGTCTGGTCAGTCCCTAGCCATGCTTATTGTTATTTTCTCTCCCCTGCTAAGCTAGAATGTGACCATTTTTTTGCTCTCTTGTCATTCTGTTCTTTGGTCGGGATATTCAAAGGGGTTCCGCATGGCGCAACAGTGTTGTGCCATGCGCAACCCACTGATGCGCCCTGGTGCGATATTCAAAAGGGGATGTTGCGCAGTGCAAATCCCGATGCGCTGGGGCACGCCAGTAATGTATGCGGCGCAAGTGCAGGGGCGTGCCCATGCATATTCAGCACATCCTGATATTCAGCCCGGGATGTGTGGCGCATATGCAGGCACACACCCGCCTTGCGCCACACAGAGGGGTGCAAAGATGTGACCGAAAAAAAGAACAAGTCGGGGGACACCCACATGCTGGCCACCGTATTGCTAGGCGCAAAATGGCAGCTGCCTGCTGTGGGTGGCCACCCAACCTCCTGAGTCACAGGCCAGGCTTCGGCCCCCCCCATGCCCAGTCGTGGGCTCTGTAAATATTGAAATCCCCTGGTGGTCCAGTGGACCTGTCCCCCAGCCCGATCGCGGACTTAGTAAAAATAAATGTATCCCTGGTGGTCCAGTGGACTGAATCCCAGCCCGATCGTGGGCTTAGTAAAAATAAATGTATCCCTGGTGGTCCAGTGGACCGAATCCCAGCCCGATCATGGGCTTAGTAAATATAAATGTATCCCTGGTGGTTCAGTGGACCGAATCCCAGCCCGATTGCGGGCTTAGTAAATATAAATGCATCCCTGGTGGTCACATATCGGGACTGTGTAGTACAATACGGTCTGCATGCCCATTGGCCCATGTAGTGGACCAATGGGTGTAAAGCCGTACTGTATGCTGTCAGGCGGCTTGCTGGTGGGGAGCTCCTGCCCACTACTGACTGGGGGAGGGAGGCGGTCTGAGTGGGCGGGTGGGGAGGGGGGTACCGCTGGACCACCAGGGATTTATTTCGTTCACGGAGCCTGTGATCGGCTGGGATTCGGTCCACTGGACCACCAGGGATGCATTTATATTTACTAACCCCACGATCGGGCTAGGGAGCAGGTCCACTGGACCACCAGGGATACATTTATTTTTACAAAGCCCGCGATCGGGCATTGGGGTGCATTGCCACCAAGGGGCAGGGGGCATCGGTCAACGAAGGCTGCAGCCTGGCAGGGTGCCAGGTTCAAGTCCCCGGGGATCGGCGCACCTGCATGCAAATGGGGCCAAAATGACATGCAAATGGCCCCATTTGTGCCTTGCATGCAGAATGGCCCCATTTGCATACCCACCGCTTCGTATATCACGGTTCCTCTTCAAGCGCCAACAGCATAACTTCCTTCCTTCTCTCTTGCCACTTGCGCTGGCGCAGTGTGGGCTGCCACAGTGCCATATTCAATGGTGCTGAGCTATGGCACAGCACCGTTGAATATCGCCCAGGCCACGCCCTGGCGCATTCCAGTTGCGCTGCGCCCAGGCTTGCGCCCCTGCCTGGTGCAGTCTGACTATCCGGTCCCTTGTATTTACTAATGTCCCACCATGTACCTGACATTCTCTGTCTGACAGAGACCTGGCTGTCAAGCAAGAAAAAAGACAATGAAGTGATGCTCCTGGGATATCAAACATTCAGGAAAGACAGGAGTGACAAGAGAGGCGGAGGAGTCCTTATCTGTGCCAGGGATTACCTATGCTGCTCAGTCCTCCCTGTTACCAGGGTCAAGAATGATCATGAACTACTAGCAATAAAAGCACAGGTTGGACAGCACGGCAAATCTCTAATCTTAGCCTCGGTTTATCTTCCACCCGCTAAAACCAGGGATGGCCTCCCAAAAATACTGGATACAATTGCTACCCTTCCTAAGGGTACAGAGCTTCTCGTAACAGATGACTTTAACATCAACTAGGAGGGCAGGGAATCCACACCTTTCAAAGACATGGTCGCTACTTCCAATCTGACCCAACTCGTAGACAGCCCAACAAGGCGGAGCCACAAAACAGGAAAAGACAACCTCCTCGATTGGCTCCTCTCGAGTTACCCTTCTCGGATCTCTGAGCTTAAGATCCTGCCTGACACCTTAAGTGATCACTCCCCAGTCACTTTCACATGGTCAGACAAATTGAGCAAGTCCCCACCTATCATAATTAATAATAGGGTCTTGGGGAAGGGCAAGCTTGGGGCCCTCTCTTCTGCCCTATCCCAGCATGACTGGTCCCCCATCGATCATGCACCTAATATTGACCAGGCCCTAAGTTTCGTTATAGAGGTCTTCAACAACATTTGCGATATCTTTGCACCACTGAAGAAAAGAAAAATTGGGGGTCAAGTTAATGGTTGGATCACAGGGGATCTCCTTGCCTGGATGAAGGAAAGGGACAACCTCTGGGGAAAAAGCCAGGTCCTCTCGCAGCAAACACAACTTCCAAAGCTACAGAGCTGCAAGAAACCACTACACCAACCTTATCCGCCAAGCAAATGCCAACTTCCACAAGGAGCAGCTTAATAAAACTTGGGGCAATGGGAAGAGTTTTTGGGAGAACATCAAAAACCTTCTTGGGAAGGATGAGATGATGATCCCTCGCTCACTCAACATCAACAACGCCATGATTACTGACCCTCGGCACATTGCGGATTCTCTCAACATAGCATTTACTGACCTGACTGGAGTGCTACTCCCCGACTACCTGCACCCTGTTGGGGAACAAACCAACTGCACACCTCAATGGGGCTCAAGCCCTGTCTTCTACTTCAAAAAAGTGTCAGTGAAGGAGGCTTACAAACACATAAAAGAAATACTAGGCAAGACCAGATTGGGGAGTGATGGAGTCGATATGAAACTCCTATTCCTAACGCTGGATGTCATCATCGTGCCAGTTACAAAAGTATTTAACAAATCGCTGGCTCTTGCACAATTCCCTGGGATCTGGAAACAGGCTCTTGTGATGCCAGTGCACAAGAACGGTGATATGACATGCACTGCCAATTATAGGCCAATATCCATCCTCTCTCCCTTATCTAAAGCCCTGGAAAAGATTGTGGCTGCCCAACTCACAGATTACCTCAACAAATACAACCTGTTATGTCCCAACCAACATGGCTTCAGACAGAATCATAGTACCTCCACTGCCTTGCTGGGCTACACTGACTACTCGCACAAGGCACTAGACGAAGGAAAGCTGGTGGGGTCATTCTTCATAGACCTCACCAAAGCCTTCGACACTGTCAAGCACTCTCTCTCCTCCTGACTCAACTACAGAACCTGTGGGTTGCAACCACTGCTGTCTGCTGGTTCAAGGACTACCTAACACACAGAAGCCAACATGTAAAAGTTGGGCACACAGTATCTAGCTCCAACAAGGTATCTTTAGGGGTCCCACAGGGGTCAATACTGGGGCCCTTACTGTTCAGCCTCTTCCTAAATAATCTTCCTGAAGCCTGTGACACTAAACAGATACTTTATGCAGACGATGCTGTACTTCTCACCAGCAGTTCATCAATAGTTGCCCTCCACTCCGAGCTGCAGGCATCCTTCTAGGAGCTGGAAGGCTGGTTCTGTAGCCATAAACTTCTATTAAACTACAAAAAGACCAAGGTGATGATCACAGCCAGCCCACAGCACAAAAAGAAGCTTCCTCCCCTCACCATCTCCAATAAAATCAGTGAGCTGCTAGAACAAGTTCACTCCTTCAGATACCTAGGGGTCACCACTGATGACTCCCTCACCTTCACCCAACACATCGACACAGTGGTAAAGGCAGTGAACACCAAGCTTGGTGTACTCTATAGGCATAAAAAGTATCTCACTCCAGAGGCTCTCCGTCTCTTAGTCTCCAGCTTCATCCTTTCTACCATCAACTATGGATTGGTGGTCTACGGCTCAGCAACAGACACTGCACTAAAAAGGATTCGCATTGCCCTCAGCAAGGCATGTAGGCTCACAATGGCTGCAGATCGAAATACCCACACCTGCTCCTTGTACGAGGAGACCAATTGGCTGCCGCTAAAGAACAGGATTATATTCCAAACATGTCTCCTTGGAAAAAAGGCACTAATGGGTAAAACCGACCCATGCAGTTCTAGCATCCTAACACCTTACCAGCTATACCACCATAGGCAGGATGAGGGGGGCCCTATAACACCTTTCCATCGAACTGTGCAGGGACAGCGTGCTTTCAGCTATAGGGCCCCCCCAATGGCTCAATGAAATCCAAGTGCACATTCTAAACTCCCAATACATCTCACAATTCAAAAATGGCCTAAGGCAACACCTTCTTACTAGGACAGTTTGTGACTGCCACTGGGACTCTAACACCCATAATGCCCACTCACCCACACACTCCTTCCCCTTCCTTTTACCCCTACTCTTCCCCCTTGCCCTATCCTTCTGTCTTCCTCTCCCCCTGTGACTTTTCCCCCACTGGATCAACCTTAAAACCAACCTACTACCACTACCTCCCAACCTCCTAGACAAAGCCACTTCTCTGGCTGCCCACTTCCAAGTCTCTGCACTTTCACCTTGACTTCTCCTGACTCTCACACTAGGTGTCACACCTCTTTATCTCCTTCGCTACATATAAACACTGTCCTTTACCCTAGTTGAATGTTCTTGACGCTGTACTATCACCATTGGTACTATGAATGACATTGTAACCTTATTGTATACTAGCTACCTACTATTGAAGTATTGTATATAAACTGTTTGTTATTGTTGTCATTGTCACTGTTTGACATGGAACCTTTGTAAAAGAGCTCTGAGCTCAAAGGTATGATTCGAATACCTAAATAAAGAAATAAAAATAAATAAATAAATAAAATGAATTGTATTGTATGAACCCTCTGTACTATTGACACTGTTTTTTCCACTCTGTGACCTGTATGTGCATATGCTGTCTATTCCAAATTACTGTGCATGTAATTAGCTCTGGGTCACCCCTGAAAAAGGGTCCTTTGGGATCCAGTGTGCCTACCCAGTAAACAAAACTGAAATAAATAATAAATAAATAGTGTTCTTATGACACCGCCTCATGAACAAGGGCAGAGAAAGTGTTCGGCTCCTGCCTGAAAGGTGATTTCGAGCAGGGGCCACAAAATCACCTTTCGAGATGTTAAAAACAACTTTTTAGCCAGGATTTGAAAAATGACAGCTTGGATTATATGGCTAACTCAGCTACCCCCTCGGCTTTAGTCAGTTTAGATGCCTGTAAGGCTTTTGACAGAGTGTCCTAGAGATTTTTATGGGGAACATTAATGTCATTTGGGTTTCCGAAGGAATTTGTGAATTGGCAGGAGCAAATATATTCTGAACCAAGGGCCTATATAAAACTTAACGGTGGTATCACACCTCATATCAAGTTACAGCAAGGCACTAGACAGGGATGCCCCCTATAGCCTTTGTTATTCACCATCTATATTGAGCCTTTGGCTATGATGCTTAGAAAATCAGAAAAAATTAAGGGCATTCAGCTGGGCAATCAATCGTGGAAGTTGGCTTTATATGCAGATGACATTTTATTGTCAGTAGTGGATCCAGAGTCCTCTAGTTCAGCAATATGGGAGGTACTTGAGCAATTTGCTCAATTCTCTGGATATAAAATAAATTCTTCTAAGACAGAGGTTCTTCCCTTTCATTTCTCCCCCTCACAGACACTGAAGGGTAGTTTGCCTCTGCGCTGGAACAGCATCAAGATAAAATATCTAGGCATACAGTTACCAAACCAGTTAATGCATCTCACTATGGTAAACTATGAACCTCTAACACAAAAAATAGAGTCTGATCTACTTTAATGGTCCCAACTTCATTTATCACTATATTCTAAGGTGGATCTTATTAGGATGAATATTCTTCCAAGGCTGCTATATCTTTTTCAGACCATTCCGATGATGCCAGATGGAATGTACTTTCCCTCCTGGAATAAGTCTTTGGCGAGATTTATCTGGGCTGGGAAAAACACCCGAATCAAGTGGTCCACATTAATGTTACCAAAAAATAAAGGCTTAAATTTGCCTGATCTTCAGATGTGTACATACGCTACAATGATAGCTCGAGTTTTCAATTGGAATAATCCAGTGTATGACACACCCTGGAAGAACTTAGAATTCACCCTTAATGGGGTAAGAGAGGGGAGAGAACTTTTACAATTGCTATATGCCCCAGTAAATAAAAGACCTAGACTTATTTATCGTACAAATTCTACTATGGAGACTTGGAGGAGACTCACCCATTTAAGAGAGCTAGAACCAGTAGGTCCCTATTTTAATCTATTAAATTTTGGAATCCAAACTCTTAATCTGGAACAAGAGGGTACTTTGGCTCAATGGAGACAAAAAGGTTTTAAATTTATGTTCCACTTGGTGGATGCCAGGGGTGGTCCTCTCATTTACTAAACTTCAAGGAACTTACAATCTTCCACAACAAGATTTTCCAATTTATACAAGCTTAGGAGAGGGCGTTGAATGTAAAGGACCAGTCTTTAGTAGACTCCCAGATCCCCCCCCCATTGCTTACTTTAGCTATGACCACAGGGAGAGGACAGTTGTGGCCCCACTTTGTGGGACTAATATATAGGGGTTTGAGGGAATTATCAAAAAATTCAACTCAGGGAATTCTAAATGCCTGGAATGAAGAGCTTCCACTCCGGGTATCAAAGGAAGATTGGGAAAAGTATACTAAATTCTCAATGGGACTTTTGGGAGCCCCCTATTGGTGAGAATTTGCCTGGAAAGCTAGAAATAGATTTTTCCATACTCCGGCAAGACTGGCCAGGTTTTCATCAGGGACTCTGAGCAATTGCTGGAGAGATTGTGGAGAAATATCTGCTGATCAGTTCAATATTTTTTGGGCCTGCCCACAGTTAGCAGGTTGCTGGAGAGATATTTTAGAGGCATTAAAAGAATTGGTAGATGCGGAAGCTGTATTGACCCCTGAGCTAATATTACTCTTAATTCCGCCAAAGGGTCTCCCAATACCCAGAGGATCACTGTTAATCACTTACATGCTGGCAGCTAAAAAAGCAATTACTAGAAACTGGGGAAGAAGATGTCTCCAAACATACAGAACTGGCGGGGAATAATGGGAGAAATTTATGTATTAGAGGGATTAATAGCTAAAAGCACAGATAAATGGTCTGCATTTGAGCTTAAATGGAGGAAATGGATTCATCTTTAGATCCTACTTTTGTACCTTAGAAACACATTGACCCTGATGATGGTTTACTTAAATGTCTTAGTGCTCATTATATGAATTGCTTTGTAAAATATGTAAGTTGTCCTGTGACCTCTGACTAATGTATTGCTATGTATCTGACTGATGTAATTATGTACCGTCTTAACTTATACACTGTAAAAATTGTCCTATGATTTTGCAAATGAAAATATAATAAATATATAGTATAGAAAAAAAGGAAAATGACAGCTGTCACATTCATGAGACGCTGTGAAGATATGGCTATGTTGTAAATTTGGGGTCAAAATATTGAAAATTACCAAAGCTACGAGCCTGCATCTGCAAAATTCAATGTAGGCTCATAACTATTTTGCTTTTTAATATTTTTACACCCAAATTTTCAACGTACTGTAGACTTCTCATGACACCACCTCATGAACAAGGGCAGAGAAAATTCTCAACTCCTGCCTGAAAGGTGATTTCACGCAGCGGATGCGAAATTACCTTTCGGAATGTAAAAAAAAAAACAATTTGTCCAGGATTTGGTAAACGACAGCCGTCAAGCATTCATGAGGTGCTAGAAGGAAGGGTTGTAAATCTGGGGTAAAATATTGAAAATAACCAGTTACAAGCCCGTTTGCAAAATTCAACGTAGGCGCATAACTTTGTTGTTTTTAATATTTTTATATCAAATTTTTAAATATTTTTATACCAGATTTTCACCATAAGCTTCAAAGGTGGGAGGAGGAAACAATAAATAAATTTAATAAATAAAAAAAAGCAGAAATAATCTCGCATGCAAAGTAGTGGACGGGGGGATCAGTAACAGGGTTTTGTGATCGGGACACTTGGGGATTGGGCACCCCCAGTGTCACTATTATGTTTCTGAGGGGGGTGCTGAGAGGGAAGGTTGGGTGGCAGGGATATGTATAATTTAAAATAAAAGAAATTGACCATCAACAGTAAAGTAGTGCAGTGTGGAGTGCTTCACAGATGCGGAGGCAACTGTGTTGGAACTCCAACATGTTGTTTGGCCACAAGCAATACGGGAGTCCTTTTCTTATAGCAAGAGGTCTGCAGGGCTCCGCCCACTACAGCCTTTAAAAGGACAACTAAATGCCAGTTGAATATCCACATACTCTCCTGCTGTAATAGTTGATTTGGACTATCCCCATCTAAGTTTGAGCCCGGAGTCAGAGACCAAACGAGTTGAGTTTCCTCAAGGGGACTGAATGACTCCTCTCTCCTCACCTGGGGTTTTCCCCTACGGGCACCATCGAGATCATTCCTCTTCTGTAGGATGACTCTTCTCAGATGGGTTCATCATGCTCTCCCCTAGGGCAAGGTCTGCTGAATGATCCCACAGCCTGGACATGGACCCTATAGCCTCTGGCTCTTCTCACCCTCCTAATGCTATGCCACTCTTGCCTGAACTTCCAGGTATCATGTGTCCTCTTGGGCCCATCACCTAGAGTCAGCATGGAAGTGTGGCTGGTATGCTGTTCAGTACCATACCAAAGCTGACCATAGCCAGTTCCTGCATGGTCCTCAGCTGCCATCTGCTTCCCTCAGGGGGCACAGAATCATCCTTGCAACATTACTCGGCCTCTGAGTACGCTCTGTACCAGAGATTCCTGATGGACATGCTACAGGTGCTGGACATTGCACAAGTTACCTAAACCAGACAATAGAAGCACTCTGGGTAGGGGGGTTGACACCAGTCCATTTACAGAAGAAAGAGTCCTGAAAGAACTCCTAAAACTCAAGGTGGACAAAGCAATGGGA
This sequence comes from Neoceratodus forsteri, assembly GCA_016271365.2. Taxonomy (NCBI): domain Eukaryota; kingdom Metazoa; phylum Chordata; order Ceratodontiformes; family Ceratodontidae; genus Neoceratodus; species Neoceratodus forsteri. Next base: position 551,921,370 of record CM057452.1, on the reverse strand, counting down.
CCTGACGGGATTCACCCTAGAATCCTAAAAGAACTAAGGGAGGACCTAGTGACACCACTGACCACACTTTTTAACAAATCATGGGAGGATGGGGTGGTACCTGAGGACTGGAGGAGGGCAGATGTGATTCCCTTCACAAAAGTGGGAGCAAGGCAGAAGCAGGAAACTACAGACCTGTAAGTTTGACCTCAGTGGTAGGGAAAATGATGGAATCACTTCTGAAAGAAAGAATTGTTGAGTACCTAGAGGCCAAGGGCACAGGACCCAAAGCAGCATGGATTTACAGCAGGAAGGTCATGTCAGACGAATCTAATTGATTTCTTTGACTGGGTGACCAAAGTACTAGACCAGGGAGGGGCTGTGGATATGGCCTACCTAGACTTTAGCAAGGCATTGGACACAGTCCCGCACAAAAGACTGATAATCAAGTTAGCCAGCCTGGGAGTGGGTTACAGGGGTGGTAGCCTGGGTAGCAAACTGGCTGCACAACAGGACACAGAAGATAACAGTGAATGGAACACATTCCAAAGAAAGGGGAGGGGTACTAGTGGAGTACCTCAGGGCTCAGTACTGGGTCCAGTCCTCTTTAACATCTTTATAGGTGACATTGCAGAGGGTCTGGAGGGAAAGGTATGCCTCTTTGCAGATGATACAAAGATCTGTAACAGAGTTGATACACAAGGGGGGTAGAAAGGATGAGAAGGGACTTGGCAAGGTTGGAGGAATGGTCAGACATATGGCAACTTAGATTCAATGCAAAGAAGTGCAAAGTAATGCACCTGGGAAACAAAAACCCAGGAGAAGAGTACACAATAGCAGGGGAGGTACTAACAACAACAAAAATGGAAAGGGACTTGGGGGTAGTCATATCAGATGACCTAAAGGTGGGTAAGCAATGTGAGAAGTCAGTAAGGAGAGCCAGGGGGATACTGGGATGCATAGGACGGGCATCACAAGTAGAAAAAGGGAAGTGGTTATCCCTCTGTACAGACAGTTGGTGAGACCCCATCTGGAATACTGTGTGCAGTTTTGGAGACCCCATCTACGCAAGGACATAGACAGGATGGAAGCAGTCCAGAGGAGGGCAACTAAAATGGTGCAGGGTCTGCATCAGAAACCATATGAAGAGAGACTGAGAGAGCTTAATATGTATATCCTTGATGAAAGGAGGGACGGGGGGACATGATAGAAACTTTAAGTACCTCAAGGGAATCAACAAAGCCCAGGAGGGTAGCATCTTTCAGAAAAAGAGATGTGTAAGAACAAGGGGGCACAATTTAAAGACAGAGGGGGACGGCTCAGGGTAATGTGAGGAAAATTTTCACAGAGAGAGTGGTGGATGCATGGAACCGCCTTCCTGGGAGGTTGTTGGGTCTAAAACAGTGGGGGAATTCAAACATGCATGGGACAGACATAAGACAATTGTAGTGGGGGGTTGCAGGAAGTAGGCTGTTGGTTAACTAGAATCTGCAGCTTATCCAATAGGAAGGGAAATGGGCAGACTGGGTGGGCCAAGTGGTCCTTATCTGCCGTCAAAGTCTATGTTTCTAAGTGCCATGCACACCGCCCTGTCTACACAAGTTGGACTACTATGAGCTTTCAGTGATGACTGTGGCATCATCCCTCCCTGGCCACAAGTCATTAAGGAATGCTCCAGGACAATTTGGAAATATCCCTTAGCTCTGCCTCCAGCTCCCAGGTATGTCTACCAGCAGTATTATGCATCCATGGGATCTGCTGGCACAGTATTTTACCCCACTTGAGAGATTCAGGTCCTGCAGACCCCGAATGGGCCTTGTCACCCAGTGTGTGACCAAGCTCCTGATATGGACTCTGTACATAGAAACAGAGAATTGTCAGCAGATAAGGACTACCAGGCCCATCCAGTCTGCCCATAAGCCCTACGCTAGTTTGCAGCCTCTGACCCTACCTTACCATTGGCTTATCACCCCTTAGTACAGACAGATGCATTAGGGAGGAAGGTTTTCACCTTGGCTTACACTGTGATATGCATCTCGGCACACTGGGCAGCTTTTAACAAGCACCTATGGGTGAAGCTAGGACAGCTCCTAACTGCCACGCTGCACACAGAGTTAGTCGGGCAAGCTTTCTGCCAGTGGCGCAGAGTGCGTGAGGTACCAGACAAGGGTATCTTATGACACCAGTGAGGTGGCCTTCAGGCTTGTAAAAACCAGGGTCTGCATTTGGTGGACGGACTTGCTTCACCTTTTTCAACTAGCACCTCTGGCTCGACATAAGGTGCTAAACTCCCAGTTCTAGGAGACTCACTTTTTCTTCTGAGAGTCAAAGGGGAACTGGGGGGGGGGAGGAGTCTACCTCCTGACTGACTCTGAATGTTCTCAGGCCTAGCCAAGCTTATCAGGAGTGTCCCTATCCTCAGATGTTCTCCCCCATGCAGAGGGCTGAGGGTGACTTTACCCTCAGGGTGGGCCAGCTCCCCCTAAATTGGGAAGCTTGGTACTCAGACTCACATGTGTGAATCAGTGGTAAAGACTGATTCAGGGAAGATATGAAAATTACATACTCACTGTAATTGTTGATCTTCCTGAATATCTTCACCATTGATTCAGATGCCTACCCTCCATCCCCCACTCAGCTGTGAGCCAGGGCCTCTGGCAGCTCAGGCAAGCTCCACTGCCTCTGTCTCCTCTGCCATGGCCCTTTCAGGGTGGCTGTTGTTAACAGAAAAAAAAAAAAAAAAAAGGTTGGTTGTCCTGGTGCCAACCCTCATAAAAAAACAAAAGGGAGCAAGGGTCAGTTGTGGCCCCTCCACCAACCAAAAAAACAAACAAAAAAAGTATATCTGTATTCATACTAAGATACCAAGAAATGTGAGGAGCTTAAAAGTGTGTGCCCATGTATGCTCCTATAGCAATTTCAAAGCAAATACCTTAAAACCCCACCAGAACATATGTAATTGTCCAGCCTTTTTTAAACTCTGCCTTTGTTCTGCTTACAATCACCTCCACTGGGAGGGAGTTCCATGCATTAACCACTCTGGATGTATAGAAATACTTTCTTTCATTACACCTGAATCTTTTCCCCTTTATCTGCAGCGGGAGCCCTCTAGTCTCCATTTCCCCCCGTTTTAAATTCAATATCCAATTCCGCTAGGAGAACAGGATCTTGCATAATATCATACATAAAAAGAACATTGCCCTGTGTATGGCACGCTGTGTTTCCAGGGACATCAGCTCTAACAAGCTCGGACGATCTTCATGCCATTTACCAGCTAGCCCCTTAATTATCTTTGTATTTCTCCTCTGGACTTTTTCCAACCTACTGTATTTCTTTCCTCCTTTTTAACTGGGTTCCACAGCTGAGATGCATATTCGAGGTGTGGGCATACATAAGACCTGTACAAGGGAACTAACACTTCACAGTTCCTGGATATAATGTTCTTTTTTTAATTGCTTGAATGATTTTATTTGCTTTAGTTATGGCATCTGTTGTTTGTTTTGAGGAACCCAAATCGCCCATTACATGTATTCCTAGATCTTTTTCACAGCATGACGCCACTGAAGGTGTACCAGAAATTGTGTAACTATACATTACATTACCCCTTCCTAAGTGTATTACTTTGCACTTAGTCATATTGAGTTTCACCTCTGATCTTCCTGTCCAGCTTGCTATTGTGTCTAGTTCATGTTGTAGTGATATAACATCTGATAAGGTTTTGCACGGCCCCCCATCTTTGTATTATCTGTGTACTTTGTGACCCAGCATTTCAGATTTGTTGTTAAGACCACAACAAAAGTCTGGAGCAGTACTGGTCCCAGTACCGAGCCCTGGGGGACCCCACCAGTCACCTCCCCCAACCCTGAGGGGTGTCCATTCACAGTCACCCTCTGATGCCTCCCACACAGCCATTCCATTATCCAGTTTACAGTGGTGGGGTTAGTCCTGCTTGTTCCAGTTTTCTAATGATAGCCCAATGGGGTATAAGGTCAAACACCTTTGCAAAATCTAGGCACGCTATATCACATGGGGTGTTATTGTCAAGTGCACAGCTAACCTTCTTGTAAAAGCAGAGTAGGTTAATCATGCAACGCCTTCCTTTCCTAAATCCATGCTGGTCACTGTCACAATTTTCCAGGAAGGATGTTAACCTATCTTTGATAATATTTTTCAGCATCTTTCCAACCACACTTGTAAGTCTTATGGGTCTGTAATTCTTTACCAGTCCTGTTTCCCCTTTTTTTGTAGATGGGGACAACATGAGCCGTCCTCCAGTCCTGTGGCACTACTCTCATGTTTATTGATTCCTCAAAGAGAGTTTTCAAGGTAGAGATTAAGAAGTCAGACATCAGTTGCAACATTCTTGCAGATGTTTTATCGAGCCCTGGTGATGTTTGTTTTTAAAATTTTTATTATATCTGTATACTTCATCTTTTTCCGTGGGGTGGGTAAGTGGCTCCCTTCCCTACATTTTTTCCCTCTCCTTGCCCGGAGTATATCCTGTCTGGGGTATATCCTGTCTAGGGTATATCCCTGTTAGTTGCTATATGCAACTTGTGCCCTGAGCACCAACCAGTCTAACTCCTCTGAGCAGACGCTCTACCTGTAGAAGGTACACTGCACTTGCTTTGATTAATGTACTAGCTTCAGCTGGGTATATCCCTGTAGTTGCAAGGAGAAGCAGGGCATGTTCTTTTTGTGTTCGACTTTTTTTGGTTGGTATCCCTTATTTCTTCTCTTTGTGATGGGGTTGCCATTCCGACTAGAGCATGTCAGAGGAGATGTCCACATCTTGACTTCCCAGGGCTAGTAGTCCTACAACTCCTGTGCCTCTGTCCTTTTTCTCTGTCCCTAGAGATTACAGTGTTGTGAGCTTACGCTCATGTCTACTCAACTGGTCTTGTAGCATGGAGTTATTACCTTTTTGAAGTCCAGATGTCTTTTTCTATGGTTTGAAATTTCTTCCATTTCACTTGCACAAGGGTCCCAATTAGGTTCACCCTCTGCTACCTCTGCCAGAGCCTTTTGCTCACAGTTGCTGCCTTCTCTCTTTACACATTACTCACCCATTCTTTGTCTGACTAGTGATAAGAGGCCCTGGCCCCCTCTTCAGACCCGCTACCCTTGTGTCACCTAGTGGCCCAAGCTTTAGTCTCGGAGTTGGTAGTTGTGTTCTATTTGTTTATTTTATATTCTGTGTCCTTTTACTATTCTTTGGGTAGTCTTCTCTTTATTTCCCTCCACTTTGTTTCTCTCCTGGTGAACCGAACTGAGGTGCTTGAGGGTGTCAACAACGGTTATTGTTGGGTGCACAGCACCACAAGTTTACATGCTGCATGCAGTTGGCACCATTAGCCATTGTTGGTTCCCTCTCTAGGGGGGAAAAGCCTCCTGTGGGGTCCTACTGCCTCCAGCCCTATGACCTATATGTATGAGTCAATAGTGAAGGCTGATTCAGGGAAGAACAGCTGTTTCTACAGTACAAGCATGCTTAGCAGCTGACTGAGTGGTATAAGGAGGTTATTTGCCAGTCGCCATCTACAGATGAACATTGATGGCCTTTTACTGGTTGAGTTGGTGGTGGATATGGGGGGGGTGGATGCCCTGTGGGTAGATTAGAGATGGGATGGGAGTTTAAGAGCATTATAAAGGGATTGAGTGAGACAAGGTACAAAGTGACAACCAGGGAAAATGCTACTTTACTGGGGGACAGGGTGGGAGGTGGGTACCACTGGCCTACTAGGGCCGATGAGGGACTTTGCCAGTTGTCATCTACAGATCTGCACATGGATATGGATGGACTTTTGTGAGGTGAAGTGAGGTGAGTTGTGGTGGGTGGGGTCTTTCAAATGCTGAGCGAGTGGGCCAGAGATGGGAATGGGGGTTTATTAATAGGATGGCGCAGAGTGGGTGAGGGGGGTATCACTGGACTACCAGGAATGGTGTTATCTTCACTGGGGACTAGGATGGTGTTGCCAGCAACAGTGCTGTTGGGGGGCTGCACACCACCTTGTGCTTTGATCAGAGCAGGGATTGGGAAGCAATAAATAGTACTGCCTCAGCAGGCTTTTGGCACTGTCAAACCCCTCTTAATATACCACTGCACCTTGTATGCAAGGGGTTTCCTCATTTGCATGGATGCAGTGGTATGGCTAGCATGATTGCACTGTCCTCTGTGTGAGGTGCTGTATGCCACTTTGCAAATGGTCCATGCCCCATCCAGTCACACTATATCTGGTTAGTCAAGCACTGTAACTGTTGATGCTGCACTCACCAAAGGAATATGGGGTCCTTAGAGTCCCTTCTGACCTTTAAAAAACTGTGATATAGTTAGATCTCTTTATTATCCATTTCAGAATTTGTTACATAATATAAATCTATATATTAATGAGTTTGTCAGGTAGCTGTGGCTTTTTTTTGGGGGGGGGGGAGCCAATATGGTCACCAAAATATATTTTTGCATCATATGACTGGCTGAACCTATTTTCAACTGTTTTTTAATAGCACCAAACAGTTTTACATTTCACCATTTAAAAAAATTTTTGGGCTCCAATGGTGAGTGGCGGAACCAAGGGTGTCAGCAGTACATACACCATGTAAGCCATGGTGTACAGATTTCTTTTTATGGGGCAATATTTTGCCCGACCCTAAGGGCACTATTTGTCGCACCTTGTGATGTTATATATAGGATAGTGTATGGTTACCCATACACTGCAAGGCTATTCTTGCACCGAGTGGATACAATGCCGACTGATGACCTCAAGAGCGAAGCTCGAGAGGTCTCCAAGTCGGCATTGTATCTGTGAGGTGAAAGAATAGCCGAGTAGTGTTTGGGTAACCACACACTGTTCTTTATAGTGTATGGTGCCCGAAAAAAAGACAAAAAGAGACTCACTTTTCCATATTTTCACTCGGTTCTGCCGAGGCCCTCGATTCACAACTGCCGCTGCCCAGCACACTCGCGCGCCCCTCTCACACAACAAGGGGACGAATCAGGACGTCTGCTGTAGCCCCTTATATTATGACATCCTCACTAATGCAGAACGAAAAGTCGTTCTGCGTTAGTGAGGACATCACTACTGCAGCAGAACGACTTTTTGCGGTGTACAGATTTCCATACATAACCGTATTCTACCATACACTATAATATGATTGGTGGTGCTCTGTGTAAGCAAGTCACTGTGCAAATGCATACATCAGGGTGCTGCTTTACTTTTCTCCCATGCTTAAAACATTGGGGTATACAACTGTGGAGCAGCGCACAGGTTAAATCTAGGGTCAGCAAACTGGGTACAACTGGGGACAACAAGCATGGTAGTGGAAACAAAAAGGGTACAACTGGGTCAACAGTGAGGGTAGGGGCAAAAACAAACGTCATGGTGTACAAACTTTATGTTCCTAGCTACACCCCTGGGCAGAACAAGCCCTGGTCTGTGGTCATTTGTATTTACTGATTTCTGTACTTGTCATACTTTTCATGTACATTACACTAAACAAGCACAATAAAAATAACTACACAGCATATTATTTATTTGATTGCTAATACAATGCCCTTGCTTTACATTTGTTTGTAAGATACGTCACTTTTTGTTTTTGTTTGAACTGCCTCGTCCCCTGCTTATACTGAATGAGAGGTAAATTTGGGGGATAAGGAAGATTAGTGCTTAGACCACTCAGCACGTCATTTACATTCTGATGAGGCAAAACTAATATGAGGCATAATAGAGTTGTCTATTGGCTGGATGATACTGTATGTAATATAAATGCAGATCTCTGGATTAAACTGGAAAATTACAGTAGATTAATTCTGTTCAACCTGTTACACCAGGCATCTATATTAATGAGGCATGGATTAAAAAGGCCTGCTTGTAATATATTTCTTATAGATTGTCAGTAGCGCTGAAATCTAACATTCTCTTCCTCAGTGAGACTTGTTTTACAGTTCTCTATGGCTGTGTGGGTGTATTTTTGAGCATCTAATAGCTACCATGTTTGTGTGCATACCGTAGCCGAACTGCTGGTAACTAACTCTGGTGCTTTGAGATGTAATATTTCTGAAAACCAAATCATATTCAGTTGTACTCTTTTTGAACAGCTGAAGGAAAAGTACGAGAAACAGCTCCAGGAAGAAATTAGACGATTGCAGGCTGAGTACGAAGAACAGAACAGGAAGGTAATAACATGAGTTATTGTATTTTGTGACAGGAACATTCACAACTACATAGGGCTTATGTTAGTATTTATTTATTTTAAAGGTTTTGCAAGGAAAGGCATATGTCATTTATTATGTCATCAAGCATTGTGGCAGTTGCACTAATCTTGCTGGCCCCAAAAGGTTTGGTTTCTGCAGGGTTATGGTGCCTCCAGGTCTAAGACCAAAGAGGGTATCTTAATGCAAGAGATACAGAGAAAGATTTAGACCTGGTTTCTGATGGAAAGTGGTCACTCCAGACAGTGCTCCCAGTTTCAGTAGATTGAGAGCTAATTATTAAAGATTTGTTGTTTTATAAATGTTTCAGTTTGTATAGTCAATATTTTCCTCTCTCTCTTCCAAACTGTGTTGTAGTGCAAAAAAATATTGTCAGCCACATGGGTCCCAAGTTTCAGGAACTGGAATGCGGGTCACTGCGGGGGTGGGGGGACTGTGGCCTTTTAGAATTTAAATCAGAAAGAATAATGAAATAACAACAACAACAAAGTTGGTTATTACTTAACCCATGAATGATGTAATGTTGATAAGTGACAAACTTCAGTTTTTTACATCACTAAATCCACCCCGACTTCTACATTCACATGCTTTTCCACATGAAACATTGCAGCACAGATTATGAAAGTGACATCAAGCTATATTATAGCAAAGGGGACACTGTCAACCTATTTTTCATCATATTATTTCTGGTTAAAGACCTGCATTTTATAATTGTTTACATTCTGTAAAATTCATTGATGTTGCTGTTTGTTTTGTGTGTCTCCTTGTTTATAACTGAAGTGCATGTTAATGTATATTTATAAACAAGCTTGTTTTCTTTTTCATTCTGTATCTGTTCTTTCTGCATACTTCCTGAGCATTAGAAACACACCTGGGTCAGGCCACAGTAATAGGGGACATATGTGGGACATGACTGTGGAAAAAAAAAATGTTATCGTTTCTTCCTTTTTTCACCATTACTATATTACCCTTAAGGGCCTTTACTTAAACTGTAAACAGGAAGATAATATCAGTTGTGGTTTTCCCGGTACAGTCCCCAATGTTTGGAAACAGTAACCATGTAACGTATGTAACAGGGACAGAGAATGTGCAAAATGAAAAAAAAAAAATTATGTGTAAATATTTTTTGGTCTTCACATGCATTTGCAATACTTTACTTCATTTAGTTAATTCACTAAGCAACACCAAAATATTTGCATGCAGCTGTATTAGATGACCACCAATCTAATGCCTGGTGCAGTTCTATGGGGTGAAGTAATTTCAAAGTTTTTCCTTACCCAGAATTCCTGGGTATTCATAGATTAAAATGCAGTTGTGTGTAAATGGGAATAAAAGTAGATAACATTTAAAACTTTTTTTGATTATTTTACAAATTAACCCCCCAAAACATAGCTTCTGGCAGAGAACAAGCAGAGCACTAGGAGGAAGCACCTGCTGGTATAACTAAACTTCTCTTCTTGGACTATGTTGCCCTCCTTCCCTCCCCTCCACCCAATGGCAGTTCTACTTTTATAGGCACAGGATCTTCCCTTGTCAGTCTTCACCATTCATTACTTCCTGGGTGTAAGCTGGGCTTTCCGCATCCCGAGGCTTTTTTTTTTTTTTTTTAAAAGTCTAGCTAACGGCACCGCCCTCGAGAGTGACGTCATGCGCGAGGGGCGGCCGTTAGTAGCGACCGACTCCTCCTCCAACTCAGTTCTGTTTCTCCCGCCGTCGAGGCAGCACCTGTTCACGGTAGCTTCAGTTTAACTGCGTCTTAGGCCGACTCCTTTTTTTCTACACTCGACGCCTACGGTAAGACTGTTCCTTTTCTTTTGTACGGCGCCGGGTGTATTTCCGACTGTGTTTAACCTTGTTTATTTCGCGTTATGTCCGGTTCTGGAGCGAAACGTTCTTCTAAGACGGGCCGTGCCCCTATGCGTCGGTGCTCCTGCGGCCGGCATTTCTCCGTCTCGGACCGGCATGACGTTTGCCTTCGTTGCCTGGGTCCCAACCATGACATGGATTCGTGCGACGCCTGTTTTCCATGGACCGCCGTGTCCTAGAAGTCACGCGTTCAAGCTCGGCAAGACCCCGCCGACCTTGGGGGACGGCGGCTCAAGGGGACGCCAGGTAAGGTCTCTGGCCCTTCCCTGGTCCCCTCCGGGCCTATCTGATCCGTGGGAGGAGGGGTCTCCTTGTCTTCTCTTGCCGAGGGGGCCCTTTCGCGGTGTCGGGGCGTCGTGGTCCCTCCGGGATAGCGGCCGACACACCGCTGGAGTCACCTCCTGGAGGTGCAGGCTCCCCGTGTCGAGGCCCTCGACTGTTGGGCCTGGCTCGGGTGGACCTCGACGCCGCCTCTCGGCGCCGTTCGGATCGGCGCCCGTTCGCGGTGCTGGTGATCGATGGCGCCGTTCTTTCTATTTCTGGATCCCGGCGCGTTCGCGCGCCGGTGATCGGAAGCGGCGCCGTTGGCGGTGCCGTTTGTGGCCTCGGCACCGTTCGCGTGCCGGCGGGCATGGTGGCACCGGGCCGACGGTGCCGCCGCCCGACGCCGCCGGCGGCGCTGTGGCCTTCCCCTCCCGGGCGGTGCGGGCCTGCGGAGCCGGCTGGGGTGTGGGGTAGGCCTTCCTGCTGCCGGCGTGGGGGCAAGCGGCGTCGCGCTTGGTACCGGGGCCGTTCGCGGCCCCGTGGCCTCGGGGACCCCTGGGGTGGCCAGCATCGAGGTCCTGCTGGTCTCGTCCTCCTCGGAGGACGATGACTCTGATGTGGACCCATCCTGGCACCCCCATTCTTCGGAATCTGGGTCCTCGGTGGCTAGGGGTACCAGGCGGCGCAGTGGGCCCCTCCCTCTGTCCCCCTTGCCGTCATCTCCTGAGGGTTCCTCGGCTGGGGGTGGCCGAGGGTCCCGGGGGGCAGACGTGGGGGTGACGGAGGGGGAGGCTCCCCTCTCTGGAGGCCCGGTGACAGCTACCCCCCGGGGTGCTGTTGCCTCCTGTAGGGACAGGGGGACATTGCAGTCGAGGAGGAGGGCCCTCTCGGAATCCGAGGGGTTGAGGGGCAGGTGGCCTGCTGCCCGGTCTTCTTTGGCCACCTCAGGGGGGGTGGCCAGGAGCCTAGTGCAGAGCCCCACCCCTCCCCCCAGGGTTCTAGGGTGTCCTCTGGCGGCGTGTGTGCGGACTGCCCTTCTGGATCCATGCAGTCCCGGCGTCGTCACAGGGGAGTTTCTCCCCTAGGGCTCTTCCAGGCTCCGCTTCCCTAGAGTTCCGTTCTGCGGCCTGGTTTGATATCCGGAATCCCTCCTACTAGAGCTCCTTTCCCCGGATTCCAGAGCCCTCGCAGAGAGCAGTTGCCTCCTCGGAGGTGCCCCTCTCCCATCTCTCTGCCTTCACCACCCCCGCTCCCGGGCCATGTCGGTCCTACGGGTCCGTTATCCTGGGAGCAGTTCAGAGGTTCTGCGGCGGCCTTCCCCTCATATGTTAGATACATGCATGAGCGGGTCTTTCGACTCTCCCCACCGCCGCAGGAATCCTCTGGACATTCCAGTTCCCCATCATCCTCGTCTCCCTCCTCTGAGGGAGAGGAACCCCCTGCTCATCTGTCCTCCGATGCTGATTTCACAGAATATCAGTGTTTCCTCTCGAGGATGGTGAGGGATCTCCGGATTTCCTACGTTCGGAGAGACAATACCGAACGGGAGACGCGTGAATTCCTTGGTGAATTCAGTGCCCAGCATCTGGTGGTACCTTCCTGGCCTATCCTTCCAGGAGGCTCTATCCGGTCCTGGCAGTTCCTGCCGCTTCTTCCCCAGCCCGGCGGACTGCCAGCGTGGTTTGTGCCCCTCTGAGTCTCTAGGTTCCCTTCCCACCCGTCCTCAGGTTTGGTATACCTGGATACTCCTTCTGGGCGCCGTTGCCTGGCGCGACCGCCCACGGATTCGGACTCTCTCCAGTTCGACCGGTGGGGGCGAAGAGTGTTCTCTTCTTCTCGTGCGAGTGCTTGTATTGCATCATATCAGGCTCACCACGCTGCCTACAACCGGCATCTGTGGTCGATGATGTCCCAGCTGCTGGCATCTATGCCTGACATGGAGCAAACCAGACAAGCCGTTGCCCTCTCCACGGTAGGCCTGGAGCTGGCAAGACACCAAGCAAGGGCATCTTATGACACCAATGAGGTGGCTTCCAGGCTTGCGGGGACAGCGATCTGCATCAGGCAGACGGCATGGCTGTCTTTCCAGGTTGTCACCCTGGCCCGGCGTGGGGTGATCGCCTGCTTCCGGGGGACCGCTTTTCTCATCCAGAGCTAGGAGACTTTTGCAGGGCTCCATCCGTCTCCTCGTCCTCGGGAGGCACCTCCTAGCTCTTCTCCCACTTAGGCTTTCTGAATAAGCCAGGATCTTCTCCTCCTGTTTCTCACCAACAGAAGGCTGGGGGTCTTGTTCCCTCAGGGTATGGCCTCTTCCCCCTCCAGGGGAAGAGGAGCTTGGTACTCACCCAGGAAGTAATGAATGGTGAAGATTGACAAGGGAAGATAGGAAAATTACGTACCTACCGTAATTCTTGATCTTCTCTTGTATCTTCACCATTCATTACTTACACCCGCCCACCATCCCCTCAGTGGCCTCTTCCTGTGGCTTCTCCACCTCCCGTCTCCTTCCTCTCTCTGCATATAAAAACAAAAAAAATTTTTTCTTAAAATATAGGAAAGTTGCTAATTTCCCCAAAAAAAAAAAAAAAATCTTTCTTTTGAGGGGGGCTAATTTTCCAGAAAAATTACTTACTCTAAGATTCATGGGCCATCTCAGTGGATTGCATTAGCATCAGACTGCACAACTATCTCTTGCCATTCTTCTGGCAAGATACCTCTGAGGTTTTTGCCTGGCTCAGGCTATTCAGATTTGATCCTGCAATTCCGTGTTCCAGATAGTTGCCCTGAAATCAAAATCCCGCCCCCCCCCTGTTCTTGCCTTGCAGAGCAGAGGAACGGGCACATCTAATCCTTTTTCTTTTTGCAAAAAATAAATAAATAAATAAATAAATATTAAATGCTGAGGGCACTCTCTTCGACTGTTATAGGCATCTTGGTATCGGGGTCATGCATCTAGTTCAAAATTTTACCTAAAAAAAAAAAGGAAAAATAAACAGGAAGGCAATGAGAAGGTAGGCTATCCTTCTCGCTAGTTGCTTATTGGTTTTCCTTTTAAGTGTCCTCCTGGACAATTTTTGCAGAAGAGCAGTGCTGACCATATCCGATCCCAGCCTGCTTAAGCCTTGGCCTGCCTTGGCCAGTCAGTCTGAGTCCCATTTCTATCTTAAGACGCCTGAAAGCTACATTTTCCATTTCTAAACCCTGAGCAGCGCCTCATGCTGCCTGGGTTTTATTCTCCTCTCGGGTTCCTTCCAGTTGAAGGCCTTCCCAGCCAGGAGCCCGAGGTAGGTATCAAGAACAATGGCATGTTGAAGATGAGGACTATGCCCTCCTGGATCTGTCTAGTGGGTTGGTGAACCTTCTCTTCAGCTCTATCTCCGGGATTCTTGCTTCCCCTTTAGTCGAGCTTCAGCTGTAAGTTAACTATGCTCGTTGGGCATTCTGGTCCCTTCAACATCCCATCTCTCTTCTCTTTCTTCTTCTTCTTCTATTTCATTTCTCTTTCTTATCTCTCCTCCCAGAGTCGCCCAGGTAATGAGGCCCTGCAGTCCCTAGGCTAGGGATACTCTTATCTCCTCTGTCCTTCCTCCATCGGGCTTATTTCTTTTTCAGTTCATTCTTCCTTGCTTTGCTATCCCTTGGCTATCTTGCCTCGCTATCTATATTCTCTGCTTTCTTTGCCTCCGGCTCACAGAACTGAGTTGGAGGAGGAGTCGATCGCTACTAACGGCCGTCCTCATGACATTTGCGTACTCTCAGGCGGTGCCGTTAGCTGAATTTACAAAAAAAAAGCTTCCTGTGGATGGTGCGGCCCCAGCTTACACCCAGGAAGTAATGAATGGTGAAGATACAAGAGAAGATCAAGAATTACGGTAGGTACGTAATTTTCCTATTTAACTGACAACGGGAACTTCCTGTTTGGGAGCAGGAAGTGAGTGATCACACAGCCACCAAAGATTCACCATCCTAAAAGGGCAAGAGTAGCTCTCCATCCCTCCCTAGCTGCTGGAGGTCTGACTCTGAACAAGTAAGGAGACTACTGAGAAATATAGGAACTTCTTGTCTCAGAACAGGAAGATCAGGAGCTAAAAGGGCCCAGAGGTGTAAGTAGGGACAGAAAAGAAAAAAAAGAAATAAACAAACGAAGGAAAGAGTAAGTATTCCAAACGTTAGGGGTCCAGAAATAAGACATGGGAGTGGTACAATGCAGTGGCTGTGGCGCAGCAGTCTTCCGGGAGACATTCTGGAGGATGCGGTGTTGTCCCATCTGCAGGCACCTCTCTGGGCTGAGGGAGGAGGTTGCTCATCTCCAGGCTGAGTTGGCCAGCATTTGTGGGACCTCCTCTCCCACCCAGGGACCACCAGGGTCACTGCCATTGCTTCAGAGGTTGCCAAGAAAAAGGAGCGGTTGGACCACAGTGGGCTCAGGGAGGGTGAAGGTGGAGGAACAGAGGCGCATCTCTCCAGTTGTACCTCTCCACAGTTTCTATGCCGTTCTGGAAAAGTGTGGTTCCTCTATGGAGGCACCCACAGTGGAGAGCAAGGAGGATGCTGGGAACCTCCACAAAGGAGACCCACAGGAGGGTGGCATGGGACCCCACAGGGGAAGGAAACAACTCCTGCTGGGGGACTCCATTGTTAGGAGGGTAGAACTGGGGGAGGAAGGGGAGAGGGAGGTAAGGTGCCTGCCTGGCTCCATGACTTGGAGGGACAGGGAGCGAATCCTCAGGATCGCAGGAGCAGCTGCACAGGGAAGGGAGCTGGATGTCATTGTCCACCTAGGGGCAAATGACCTGGCAAAGAAAGGGATCAGAGCAGTGCAAGAAGTGTTTGTGGAAATGAGGAGGGGCCTTAGACAAATAGCATACATGGTAACCTTTTCAGAGGTGCTGCCTGTCTATGGCACAGGTGAGGCTAGGGTGCTCCACACCATAGGATTCAATCAGTGGTTGAAAAACTGGTGCAGAGCTCAGGGATTTGGCTTTACTGGGGACTGGGGGTCCACCTGGAGGGATGCAGGCCTATACTGGCATGATGGTCTGCATCTGTCCAGGAGGGGAACCAGGATCCTAGGTGATAGGTTTAAATGCTTCATTGGCAAGCATTTAAACTAGCCAAGGGGGGAGGCACTGGAGAGGGGCAGGGAAATCCTAGCCTCTCCAAAAAAACAGGGTACTAAGTGAGGTAGACACCAACATAGAGCTGTCAATAGGGAGAAGTGCAGGGGTAAATGGAGAAAGTGACAAACGCAGTAAGGACAGGGATGGTGCAAAAAGGGGTAAGGCCATCAAGAAATGGAGGGTAATGAGTACCAACGCCCGTAGTCTGGGCAACAAGCTCCCTGAACTGGTGGCCTTGATGGAAGAGGAATGCCTGGATATCGTAGCAGTCACAGAAACATGGTACACAGAGGACCATGACTGGGATGTTAACATACCAGGGTACACAACCTACAGGAGAGACAGGGAGGGGAGAAGAGGAGGCGGAGTAGCTCTCTGTATAAGGGACGGGATAAAAGCAACTGAACAAAAGAGTAAACAGGCAGGAGAGAAAGCACTGTGGGTCACTTTAGAGACTGGAAATGGCACCACAATCCACACAGGGGTTGTATACAGACCCCCATGTCAGAGGGAGGGAATGGACAAGTATATGATAGAAGGCATACTTAGGATGGCAGAGAAAGGGGAGATCTTCCTGGACATAAGTCTCCACCACTCATTCACACTATTGGGATCTGCGCCGGAGGCACTAAGACTCATCGGGAGCAAACTTTTGCCCAGAGGGTCGGCGCCAGAGGATAAAGCCAGAGGAGCACATGAGCCTCAGCTGCGTGCGGTAATGACTATCTCGTCGCCACCCTCCAACCGCCTCTGTTCCTTTTTTTCCGCCGTCGAGTGCGCTTCAGTAATGACGTCGCTCGCCACCGGAGTCAAACTTCAAACTAGCAGCATAGTTTTCAGTTTTGTTATTTTGTAGTATTATCTCAATAAAGTATCGCTTAGTTTATTCTTATTTTAAAATAAAAGAAGTCTCGGCCCATTTTGGACGGAGCCTACCATAGGCAGGTCAGGTGACGGTAGGAGACTTTGTATGAAAGCTGTTCAGTCAGTAGGGCTGGGTCCGTCCGCCGCCTTCTCAGGGGGAGGGGTCTGACAACGGTCAGTCAATGCCGTGGGATGGGCGTGTCCCTGCTGAAGCATAAAAATAAGCGGTCGCATTCTCGGCACCGTTCGGCCTCGAGCTCTTCTTGGCCCACAGGTCTAAAAAGAGAGAAGGCATCACTCGAGGTCGCTTCTCTGATATGTCTGCGCCAGACGCTCGGGTTTGGGGCTAGTTGCCGGTCCTCCTTCGAGTCGCCAACCCTCTGCTTCTGGTAGCCAACGGCTTCGACATCGAGCCCTACCCGCCGAGGTAGGTCTTCAGATGAGCAGTTTCATCAGTGGGCCGCTCTTATGGAGCAATGGGCTCGGAGGTTGGTTCAGCTACCTGGCTCGGTCACTCGTGGGCTTTCCGGCTCATTGAGAGACCAGGTAGGGCGGTTGGACTTTCCTGGTCGCACGGCACCTTCTTCGGTGCCGTTGACTCCGCGCTTAGGTGTTTCCCCCTCTCACATGGCTATGGTGCAGGGGGCCACACCGATGCCCTTATCTCCTGCTCTTCTTCCTTCAAAACCTGTTTTTCGGAGTCTGGGGGTGTTTTCGGCACCCTCGGCGCTGTCCTCGGCGCCGTGTGGCTTCTCGGCGCCATCCTCGGCGCCGTGTGGCTTCTCGGTGCCATCCTCGGCGCCGGTGGTGCGCTCGGCGCCATCCTCGGCGCCGTGCAGCTTCTCGGCATCATTTTCAGTGCCACATGGTCCCTTGGTGTCGTTTTCGGTGCCGTGTGGTCCCTCGGCATCGTTCTCAGTGCTTTGCGCCTCCTCGGCACCGGGGGCTCTCGGGGCTCCCTCTGCTTTTCAGGACTCCTCCTTTCACTTGTTTCCTTCTTCCCTCTCTTCTGATTTTCATTCCTTTCCTGTCCATACAGTCCCTCCTGGACTGTCAGGAGATGACATTGAGCCTGACCCAGACCTTCGGTTGGGTGATGAAGTGGACGAAGCAGGATCTATCACTGCTACAGAGCCTGTGGTCGAGGACCTGTCATTTAAGTCTCTGCTGAAAAATCTGAGTTCCACTCTTTCCCTCCAGACTACAGACATCGATCCTGGGAAATTGTTAAGACTCCAATACCTTCGTGCTCCGGAGATCCCTACGGATTTGACTCCTCCGGTTCAGCCTTCCTTCGAGACGCTGTCTCAGATGGTATGGAATAATCCTGCTCTCACCCCTTCGGTGGCTAAATCCATAGATAGGAAATATTCAGCCCCCAAGGATCGTCCCATTTTGGCATCTCAAGCCTTTGCGGATCCTATTGTAGTCCTGGCAGAGAATGATAAGGTCGTTCTTCCTCAAACTACTACAGCTCGACCTATTAACAAAGAATCTGTAAGATAGACAGCTTAGGTAAGAGAGTCTTTGCTGCTTCTACTCTAAGTATGCGTATTGCCAGTTACCAGGGCTATTTCTCCCAGTATGAGTATATCCTGTGGCACTCTATCAAGCAGATGGTTGAAGCTCTTCCGGAGTCGGATGCAAAGCCAGAGCTTCTTCAAACCATTACCAGAGGTATCGAATCTAATAACCAGCAGGTTAAAGCAGCCATGGATGCTTTCGACACTGCTTCCCGTTCAGCGGCTGCTGGTATTTGCACCCGCCGTCATTCCTGGCTGCGCACTTCGGGCTTCACGAATGACGTGCAGCAGCAGGTAATGGCGTTGCCCTTTGATGGTGCGTATCATTTTGGTCCTCAGGTAGAGCAAGCTCTAGAAGCTACTCAAAAGACTAGGTCAGCCATTAAGTTGGCTCGAACCCCTCCTGCCCCCTCTCGAGGGCATGTCAATAAACGTCAGTTTCATAATCGTCAGTCCTCTCGAGGCAGAGGCAGAGGAGGTTTCCATAAAAACCAACCTGCACAACCTCAAAAGAAGACACAACAGAAAGCGCAAGGGGCCAAAGGCCGCAGCGCTACCTTATGAATTGCTGGCCCAAGTCCCATCTCAGCTGCCCGAGGTGGACTTTTCCTCTCTGGTGGGAGGTCGTCTGATGCACTTCTACAACCAGTGGAAGTCCATAACCTCAGACAAATGGGTCCTTCGGATAATTCGCGAGGGGTATTCACTCAGTCTTCTGGAGACCCCTCCGGATCGTCCTCCCAAACGGCAGCCCAGGCTGTCAACCCTTCGGTCAGACCTTCTCGCCGCCGAGATTCAGGGCCTTCTGAATAACAGGGCAGTAGAAGTGGTGCCACTGCATCAAGTAAAACACGGGATTCTACTCCCATTACTTTCTGGTTCCAAAGAAGTCCGGGGGAATGCGCCCCATTCTAGATCTCAGAAAGCTAAACAAATTTCTCCCCAAGGAGAAATTCAAAATGATTTCTCTGGGAACCCTGTTACCTTTGCTTCATCAACACGACTGGCTAGCCTCCCTAGACATGCAGGATGCTTACCAGCACATTCCTATTCACCGAGGCATCACAAATTCCTGAGGTTTGTGGCTCTGGGACAGCATCATCAGTTCAGAGTCCTGCCCTTTGGGCTATCCTCGGCGCCGCGGGTTTTTACAAAGTGTTGTGCAGTTCTCGCAGTGCACCTCAGAAAGGTCAGGATACAGGTGTTCCCTCATCTGGACGATTGGCTTCTAGCAAGCCCTTCCAGGCAAGGGACCCTGGATACCGTAGAGACGGCCTCTCGGCTCCTTACATCCATGGGAGTTCTGCTGAACCTCAAGAAATCGCAACTGCAGCCCTCCCAGAGGCTCCTCTTTATAGGGACCCTTCTGGACACCTCTTGTGCGAAGGCTTTTCTTCCAGAAGACAGAAGGAACAATATCCTTCACATGGCCCGTCACATCGTGGAGAACAGCTCAGTTACAGCTCTCTCGATGCAACGGACGCTAGGACTCATGGCGTCCTCAGTGTTCACTGTACCCCTAGCACGTCTGCACATGAGAACCACTCAGTGGATGCTCAGTACTCAGTGGTCCCCAACCACTCACCCGCAGTCCCATCTCATCAAGGTGACAGAACCTTTAAAGAGGTCACTCACCTGGTGGCCTCAAGAGACCAATCTCGTGGAAGGATATCCCTTTGCTCCTCTGGACCATCAAATCTCCATTACCACGGACGCATCCCTAATGGGGTGGGGAGCTCACTGTCAGGCTCTCCACACTCAAGGTGTGTGGACTCAACTCGAGTCCCAGCTTCACATAAACGTCCTAGAGATGAGAGCCGTCCTTTATGCGGTCCGAGCGTTGAAGGACATTCTCTGTCACAAGAAGATTCTCCTTCAAACGGACAACAAAGCAGTGATGTATTACATCAACAAGCAGGGCGGTGCTCATTCTTACCCCTTATGCAGGGAAGCAATGAGGGTATGGGAATGGTGCTTGGAGCACAAGGCTCAAATTCGAGCAGTCTACCTGCCAGGTGTACAGAACGAATTGGCAGACCGTCTCAGCAGAACAGAGACAGATCTTCACAAGTGGTCCCTCGACTCAACCATAGTTCAGTCACTATTCGAAGAGTGGGGAACTCCAGACCTGGACCTTTTTGCATCCCCACTCAACGCAAAACTGCCTCCCTTCTGCTCCAGAAATCCAGGGCCTGGCATTTTCTGTCAGGATGCATTCAGGCTGCGGTGGACAAAACGCTTTCTTTATGCCTTTCCGCCTCTTACTCTAATTCAGAGGGTACTCCTCAAGTTCAAATCCCAAGGGGATAAGATGATTCTCATTGCTCCCTTCTGGCCTCGGCAGCTGTGGTTTCCACTACTCAACAATATGTTGGCAGTTCCTCCGAGACCACTTCCCCTGCAGATGAGCCTTTTGACTCAGGGACCGGTGGTCCATCCCAACCTGAGATCACTTCACCTTCACGCTTGGCTCCTGAAGAAGTAGAAGTAAATCGGTTCAATGTCTCTCATAGGGTTTCAGATATTCTTCTGGCTGCACGGAAGCCAGCCACTCGGAAAACTTACACAGCTAAGTGGAAGCGTTTTTCGCTCTGGTGTGCAAAGTCCTCTTTGAATCCTTTTTCCTGTCCACCAGATAAGGTTCTGGAGTACCTCTTGGACCTCTCAAATTCAGGTCTGCAGTACTCTACAGTCAAAGTTCACCTTAATGCCATTTCAGCGTATCATGAGCCGTTTTTTTCCCTACGCTAGCTCAATTACCTGTGGTTAAGAGATTTCTTAAAGGAATTCTGCATACCAGACCTCCTACAAGATGTCCACTTGCAGCCTGGGAGAATTAATCTTGTGCTAGACATGCTCACTCGGAAATCTTTCGAACCTCTGGCCACCTGTGAGCTAAAATTTCTCACCTGGAAGACTGCCTTCCTAGTGGCCATTACCTCAGCTCGTAGGGTCTCTGAGATACATGCCCTGGTCACAGATCCTCCGTACACTGTGTTCCATAAGGACAAAGTAGTCCTTCGACCCATCCGAAATTTCTTCCTAAGGTTGTGTCAGAGTTTCATCTAAACCAACCTCTGGTCCTTCCCTCTTACTTTGCGGACTTCCAAAATGAAGGAAAATGATCTCTTCATTCTTTGGATGTTAAAAGAGCTTTGCGTTTCTATCTAGATAGAACCAAGGATTTTCGCAAAGCCCAGCCACTGTTTGTCTCCTTCAGCGAGACCCGGCTGGGTCAACCTGTCGCTATCAGATGTATCTCAGCATGGCTAGTGGCATGCCTTCGCCACTGCTATTCCATGGCGCAGGTTAAGTTGGAGGGTAGGGTTTACGCTCACTCTACTAGAGCGGTCGCGGCATCCCTAGCAGAAATTCGCAACGTGCCCATTGCAGATATTTGCAACGCGGCCACCTGGAGCTCAGTGCATACTTTCGTTAAACATTATGCACTGGATGTCCATGCCAGACGACATTCTTCCTTTGGCAGAACCATCCTCAATGGACTTCTGTCCTAGAAACGTGAGCTCTTGGTCTCTCCTGCCACCCTCTCGGGGGATTATTAGCTCGGTACTCTCCCAATAGTGTGAATGAGTGGTGGAGACTTATGTCCAGGAAGATATGAAAATTACGTACCTACCGTAATTCTTGATCTTCTTGGATGAGTCTCCATCACTCATTCACACGCCCACCCTCTGTCCCCCGAACTCACCTCTGTTGTTGGTCTTCACTCCCTCAAATCTTTAGGCTGTGAAGACTTCTTTGTTGCCCCTTCTTATACGGGTCGCCCGGACTATCTTATGTCCGGTTTTTTAGGTTAGGCTATCCTTCTAGGTTAGTTACGCTGCACCTCCTTGGTAAAAAAGGTACTGAGGCGGTTGGAGGGTCGACGCCGAGATAGTCATTACCACACGAGCTGAGGCTCGTGGTGCCGTCCCTCGCGGCTCCATCTCTGGTGCCGACCCTCCGGCAAAAAGGTTGCTCCCGATGGGCCTTAGTGCCTCCGGCGCAGATCCCATTAGTGTGAATGAGTGGTGGAGACTCGTCCAAGAAGATCAAGAATTACGGTAGGTACGTCATTTTCATATACTGTTGATGGGGGACCTTAATATGCCGGATGTCAACTGGAGCACCTTTGCTGCAGCCACATCCAAAAGCAGGGCCATTCTCGGTGCCCTTCAGGTGGCATGCCTCAGACAGCTAGTTTTGGAACCTACTCATGAGGGAGCAATCTTAGACCTCGTACTCTCAAATGGGGACAGTGAGAGGATCTCCGATCTAGAAGTGGGTAGCCATTTGGGGACAAGTGACCACCAAACAGTGTGGTTCACAGTAAACTCAGCTACAGAGTCAAGCCATACAAAAGTGAGGGTTCTGGACTTCAGGAGGGCTGACTTTGTCCAGATGGGAGAGTGCCTTAGAAAAGCACTAGCTAACAGGCTGGGGGTGGAGCAACAATGGGGTAATATCAAAACTGCCATCACAGAGGCAACAAGCATTTGTGTGAAGCAAATAAACAAATCAAAACAAAAGAAAAAGCCACTATGGTTCTCAAAAGAGGTGGTGGTGAAGGTTAGGGAGAAAAAGATAGCATTTAGGAAGTATAAGGGGAAACAGAAGGAGCAGGACAGAGAACTGTACCAGTTAAGGCAGAAGGAAGCAGGGAGGGTGGTCAGAATAGCAAAGGCCCAAACTGAGGAAAAGATAGCCAGCTCAGTTAAGAAGAGGGATAAAACCTTTTATAGGTATATCAGGGAGCGTAGAAAGACAAAGGGAGGGATAGTGAGGCTGAATAGAATAGATGGTGGGTGGGCAGAGAGGGACAGTGAAAAAGCAAGGATACTAAATGAATACTTCTGTTCAGTATTCACAAAAGAGGAGGTGGGGGAGGTGTCTAATCCAATTAATAGAAGCACTCTGGATAGTGGGGTTGATTCCAGTCCTTTCACAGAAGAAATGATTCTGAAAGAACTCCTAAAACTGAAGGTAGACAAAGCAATGGGGCCAGATGGAATTCACCCAAGAATTCTAAAATAATTAAGCAGAGAACAAATCATGGGAGGATGGTGTGGTACCTGAGGACTGGAGGAAGGCAGATGTGATTCCCCTTCACAAAAGTGGGACCAAGACAGAGGCAGGAAACTACAGACCTGTCAGTTTGACCTCTGTGGTAGGGAAAGTGATGGACTCACTTCTGAAGGAAAGAATTGTTGAGTACCTAGAGGCCAGTGGGGCACAGGACCCAAGGCAGCATGGGTTCACACCGGGAAGGTCATGTCAGACGAATCTAATTGATTTCTTTGACTGGGTGACCAAAGTAGTAGACCAGGGAGGGACTGTGGACTTGGCCTTCATAGACTTTAGCAAGGCATTTGACACAGTCCCACACAAAAGATTAATAGTCAAATTAACCAGCCTGGGAGTGGGTCCCAGGGTGGTAGCCTGGGTAAAACATTTGGTGGACAACAGGACACAGAAGGTAATAGTGAATGGAACACATTCTGAAGAAAGGGGGGTTACTAGTGGAGTACCTCAGGGCTCAGTACTGGGTCCAGTCCTCTTTAATGTCTTTATAGGTGACATTGCAGAGGGACTGGAAGGAAAAGTATGCCTCTTTGCAGATGACACAAAGACCTGCAACAGGGTTGATACACGAGGAGGTGTGGAAAGGATGAGAAGGGACTTGGCAAGGTTGGAGGAATGGTCAGAAGTATGGCAGCTTGGATCCAATGCAAAGAAGTGCAAAATAATGCACCTGGGAAACAAAAACCCAGGGGAAGATTACAGAATGGGGGGGGTAGTAACAACAACAAAAATGGAAAGGGACCTGGGGGTAATCATATTAGATGACCTTAAGGTTGGCAAGCAATGTGAGAAGGCGGTAGGGAGGTCTGGGGGTATACTGGGATGTATAGGGAGAGGCATCACCAGCAGAAAACAGGAAGTTGTTATCCCCCTGTACAGACAGTTGGTGAGACCCCATCTGGAGTACTGCATCCAATTCTGCAGTCCCCATCTCCGCAAGGACATAGACATGATGGAGGCAGTTCAGGGGAGGGCAACTAAAATGGTGCAGGGTCTGCAAGAGAAGCCATACAAGGAGAGACTAAAGGAGCTTAATATGTATACCCTTGAGGAAAGGAGGGACATGATAGAAATTTTAAGTACCTCAATGGAATCAACAAAGTCCAAGAGGGTAGCATCTTTCAGAAAAAGAGATGTGCAAGAACAAGGGGACACAATTTGAAGATAGAGGGGGACGGCTCAGGGGCAATGTGAGGAAGTATTTTTTCACAGAGAGGGTAGTGGATGCATGGAACAGCCTTCCTGAGGAGGTTGTGGGTCTAAAACTGTGGGAGAATTCAAGAATGCATGGGACAGACATAAGGCAATTCTTGTGGGGGGTAGGAAGAAATAGGCTGTTGGTTAACTAGGATCTTCGGCCTATCCTGTAGGTAGGGAAATGGGCAGACTAGATGGGCCAAGTGGTCCTTATCTGCCATCAAAGTCTATGTTTCTTAACCCTTTGAGCCTTTCGTGGGGCCTGGAGGCTCCCGTCTCCCACCCCACAGCCTGCCTGGCATCCTAGGGAAGATGGACACACCTGCTTCCCTCTCCCCAACCATGTCAGCCTTTCCTGAGGCCTGGTGACACCTGTCTGACTCTCCACACCCTACTTCCTATCCAAGGGGACCTGCTGGCACCTGTTTCCCTCTCCCCAACCTTGTCTGCCTTTTCTGAGGCCTGGTGGCACCCATCTCCCCCTCCACACCCTGCCTGCTGTCCCAGGGGACCTGGTGGTACCTGTTTCCCCTCTCCCTAACCCTTTCTGCCTTTCCCAGGGCCTGGCATCTCCTATCCTCCTCTCCACACCCTGCCAAGCTGTCCCTGGTGACCTGTCAATACTGTCTTCCCTTGCCCCAACCTTGTCAGCCTTGAGGCTCCCATCTCCCACCCCACACCCTGCCAGCTGTCACTGGGAACCTGGTGGCACCTGCTTCCCTCTCCCTAACAGCCTTTCTTGGAGCCTGGTGTCACCCGTTTCCCACCCAGTACCCTGCCAGCTGTCCCTGAGGACCTGGTGGCACCTGCTTCCCTCTCCCTAACCCTGACAGCCTTTCCCAGAACCTGGTGTCACCCGTCTTCCACCCCATACCCTGCAAGCTATCCCTGGGGACCTGGTGGCACCTGCCTCCCTCTCCGTAACCATACCAGCCTTTCCCAGGGCATGGTGGTTCCCGTCTCCCACTCCACACCCTTCAAAGCTATCCCTGGTGACCTATTGGCACTAGCTTCCCTCTCCAAAACCATTTCAGCCTTTTCCTGTGCCTGGTGTCTCCCGTCTCCCACCTCACACCCTGCTGGCTGTCCCTGGGAACCTGTTGGCACCAGCTTCCCTATCCTTAAGCCTTTCAGCCTTTTCCAGGGCCTGGCACCTCCCTTCTCCCAGCCCACACCCTTCCAGCTGTCCATGGGAACCTGATGGCACCTTCTTACCTCTTCCTATCAGGACAGCCTTTCCTGAGGCCTGGTGGCAAACTTTCTCCCTCTCCCCAAAATAGTCAGCCTTTTATGTGCCCGTGTGGCACCCACCTTTAACTCACAAACCACTCCAATGTCATTTTAATTTAAATTTTTAATAAATATCTTGTTTGTAACAGGGATGGATGTTTACAGTTCTGTCCCTGTTACAAACAGGATTGAACTGGGGAGGGGGCTTTTGAGTAACTTTTCAAAAGCAAAAAAAAAAACAAATAGCTTTATGCAGCTTAAATATGTTAGGAAATTGTTGTAGCAGTGTATATTTCTTGAGTTTAATAACATTTTTGGAGTCAAAAGTACGTTTTATATTTTTCTTTGCAGTACCAGCCAGCCCCCGAGTAAGCCAGTGACCATTTTAAAACTAGTTTGTTACACACTGAAATAAATTTTTACTAAGATGAACACTGAATACTGTAATAATCACACATGAAAAAGGGATGTGCTAAAAGTCTGGTTTGTAACTGGGTTGAAGATTCACAGCTTGTCTCCAGTTACAAACCTTAATATGAAAACTCTGTCCCTGTTACAAACAGGATTGAACTGGGGAGGGGGCTCTTAAGCTAACTTTTCAAACACAAGCTAGACCTAAATAGCTTTCTGCAGCTTAAACATGTTAGGAAATCGTTGTAGCAGTGTATGTTTCTAGAGTTTAATGAAATTTTTTCAGTACACTTAACATTTTATATTTTTCACAGCACCAGCCAACCCTCCCCACAGCAAGCCAGTGGTCATTTTGAAAGTAAGTGTACTTTGTTACAACCACTGAAAAAATGCTCCTAAAATGAGCCCCAAATACTATAATATTGGACAAAAAAAGGGGAAGCACTAAAAGTATTGTATGTAACAGGGATGGATATTGATAACATGTCCCCAGTTACAAACCTTAATAAGAAAAATCTGTCCCTGTTACAAACAGGATTGCACTGGGGAGAGAGTTTTTAAAACAACTTTTGGACATTAAAGCAGGGTTTAAAAGATGAACTGGCTTTAAACTCACTGCCAGATCATAGCAGCACCGCAGTGTCAGTGGCTCAGTAGGTAGCACACTCGCCTCTGAGGCTGGGCGATCAGAGGGCTGTGGGTTCAGTTCCCACATCTGGCACTTGGGTTAATATCCCAGTACTGACACTGTAATGCAGCATGAGAGGGGTGCTGCATTTCTGAGGTGCCGTCTTTCGGATGAGACGTTAAACCGAGGTCCCATCTGCCTGGATTGGTGGTAGTTCAGGTGGATGTTAAAGATCCCATGGCACTTATCGAAAAGAGTAGGGGAATTTCCCTGGTGTCCTGGCCAAATTTCTCTCATTCACTAAAAATACCACCAACAGCTTAATCTGGTTCAAGGTCAGTTGGCATTCATCTGTATCCCCCTTCCCTGGGTCGTGCCTGAAAATAGGCAGGATTTGTCTAGTGCACTTACCCGATCAACAAAAACTAAAAATAAATAAATAAATAAATGTTTACAGTGCTTACACCACTAAACATTAGTTTTCCATACTTTGCCCAGGACAATTATTGCCACTTTTGCCATTTTTATCATAAGATGCAATTTTCTGACTTTATATTATTTATTTCAATGGCAGTTATTAATTACATTGAAATAAATAATATAATGCTGAGTTGTGCTACAAAAAAACATTGCCCAATGTTTATATCCTGTTGTAACAGGGACAGATACTACCACTGCTGTCCCTGTTACAAACAGGATTGCCCTTTAAATTCAGATCCTTGAATTACACCTGCTAGCATCGGCTGAATCGGCCAAACATGAACATACCTAGTTCAAGAATAGAGCCCTAAACAACCTCACTCTGTAAAAATAACTATACTGCCCAAGAATGTGCTGCAATTTAAATAAAAAGAGTACCTCAATGTAAATGATTCTGTACGTAACAACTCTGGAGTGCAGGAGATGGAAAACCTTTTACTGTTGCTACCGAGGACAAAATGGCCCGGGCTTGTGGGCAAACACTTGAAAAGATTCAGGATCAATGGATGGTTGGCTACAGATAATCCAGTCCTTTCTCCTGCACTGATCATGCTCCCAGGGCATGGAAGCGGACCCTTACATACAGGAATGGGGGAAGGACGGAATCGGAGATGCCCAATTTGAAAATGGGACTGCTTGGGAAGCTTGGCGCTCCGAGGGAAACAAAGAGCAGCAATCTTCCGGTAAGCCCTTGGGTTTTTGTGAGCAGGCATCAGAACACCGAAATATTACTGACTAGGAGAAATTTGCATTGCAATCACATATGTAACCAAGGGGGATGGAGTAGGTTACATACGTGATTGCCATGTTTGCTGGCATTTAAATTAAAAAATTAAAGGCAGCAAACTGACAAATACACACTACGTTTGGAAGTGTGTGTCTTGCCAGTCTACACACAGTCTTTAGTGTTTGGCAGTGCAGGCTGAATGACAGAACTAGTGTGCACAAGACACTGCATTTAAATGTCCCACTCAAAGCATGAAAAAAGGAGGGGACATTTATGCAATTTTTTAAAATAAAACAGATTGGCTAGTGTTGCCACTCCAAGGTTATAAATCCTGTCTAAGCTTGTTATATAGCACAGTGCAGTGCAGTTTTTTTTAGACTGGAATTGCTATATTATGTGAATTAATGGCATGTAAAAAGGGTATGGCATAAATGTACCCATTAGTGTGGATAGACCCACCTAAACAATGCAGCCACTCATGAGGCAGTAGCCTCTTAAACTCCCAACCCACTGCATCATAAGGTGCTGGACTGTTGTGGGTGTTTCCAATTCCAGGAAAGATGCAGTTGGAGCTGATCAAGGAATGTAAACAAACCTGTGTTTGTGTGGTAAAAACAGTATGGTGGGCAGTCTGTTTTTCACTTTTTTTTAAAGAAAAAAAGAGTCAGAATCAAACTACCAGCTACATCAGCAAGCTTTACAGAATGTTGGCAATTATAAAATGTGTTTTTTAAGCTAGGGGACACTTCGAGACCTAAGGGGGGTTGACAGTGCCCCTTTAATATTAACAACAACATTGGTCAATTTCCAATTCTTTAATTTGCAACCTGAATTCCCATCAATGAAGGGAGTGTGCTGCAGACAAATGACGCCACTTTTACTGCTTTGCATCAAACATTTCAAATCCAAAGACTGGCATTGGCTATATAACAGTAAAAGAGAAAGAAAACAAGATTGGTTAACTTCAAAGTATTTGAAACTTGGATTCCCATCAATGAATGCATGGTAATGTAAATGATAAACTTCAGTTTTTTTACATTGCCCTAATAGTTTAAGCTTCTAACGTATTCGCCTGAAACCTGGCAAGAAAAGATCATGAAAATGGTGTATTACTACTCATACATCAAATGTTCAGGCATCATACTTCGGAGGAAGTGTGGTCAGCATTGTAGTTTGAAGCAGCACATTTAGCCTTTCTGAGCAGAAACTTGCTAGGGGCAAATTTATAGCACGGTGTTTTGTTGAAGTGATTGGTCTTGCAAGTTAGAATGGAAGGGAGTGTTGTTCGATTTGATAATCTTGATCTAAAGGTTCTCTTGTTTTTGGCCACAGTAGAAAATGTATGTTCTTCCTCTGCATTGCTGTGTGGGAGAAGAAGAATGTACTTGGCTACTTCAAACAACAAATTAAATCTTGGACCATCACACCCCCTTCACCTGACTCAGATAGTGCCATAAATGGTCCACCCAATCTAGTTCAAGCAGTTGTGGTTTAGTGTGATCCAAAAGCTGGTAATCGGTAAGCTGATCATTCTGTCCAGATTCCCTTCAATTTTTTTCCTTCAGTGTTGGAAATTTTCCACAAAGAACAGAAAACTATCAAAACTGGCTTCAGTGCTCTGATCAAATAGAAGCACTTCAGCATTTTTCAGTGAAGGATCATTTACAGGTAAGAGACCAGTGGCATACTCGTATGCCTGAAGTAGAAACAACTGGCAGCTTTTGGCAACAGTCTGTTCTTTGTCATGGAGAAAGTTGTTCAAACAACATGAAGTCTTGCTGTATTCTGACAATAGCAGTGAGTCCCAACCTTCGAACTGCCCTGGAGATGAAAGAGTTAACTTTCCATGCCAGGCATGGAACGCTGAGCTCGAGCTCGGTTGAGACTCTGTCTGTTGCTGTTTGAACTCAAACCGTCAGATTCTTTACTCCGCCTCACTGAACAGTCGCTCCGGAGATTTCTCCTTCTGCTCGGTTCAATTTGTCGGTTAAAATACCGTTTTTCTCGGTTTTCGACCGAATTTAAACCGTAACCTGTCGGTTCAGTCTCTGTCTGTGGTATTCGTGAGTACTAGATAGGTTATATTGATTTTCTATTCTGTGTGGAACTTGTAAACGGTTCATCGGTTCGGTTTGAACCGATAAAGTTATTGTAAAATCTTTATCTGTACTTTTAGAGTGTGGTTACCGGTTCTTATTGGTTCTAAAAAAACGGATTTTATTACGTTTTTTTCCACGACCCGTGACACGGTCAGGAACCAATAAGAGTGTCTTGCCTGGTGGATTGCCATTAAAAGGGTAAGTTTGGTTAGGACTGACACTATGTCTGAGAAACCCAAAAGAAAAACCGGGTGTGGACCCAAAAGTTTCTTCTCCGACCGCTGAGGAAATAACCAAAGCGATAAAAATTGTGCAGTCGCTTTCCCCGGTTCCGACCGAACTGGCACCATCAGGAAGGCGCTCAGTTCGGCCGGTTCCACTGGCTCAAGATTATGATTTAGAGGAATATTATGAACCGGAGGAGGAGGAGGAGGAAGAGGAGTATGAGGAAAGTGAATGTGGTTTTGAAAGTCTGGATGTGCCCATTGACCCGGACATCTCCCCAGACAGACCTTCAGGAGTGTCTCCTCCTAGGCTTTCTGAGTCCCTCTCCCATTTTATGTTTTATAAGAAAGTGGCCGAAACCCTTCAGCTTCCTATGGAAGAAGCTGTGGATGACCAGGAAAAGCCTGACTATGTGGAAATGATGGATATCCCAGAGTCTAGGAGGCTGTCTATTCCCTTACACAAATCTTTTGGGAAACAGACATTTAAGATTTTAAAGACTCCTAATACTATATCTCCTGTGGATAAAAGAATGGACAAGAGGTATACTCTGTCAGGCTCAGATGTGGAGTTCCTTACACAACAATGCAGCCATGTTGGGGTAGTGCAGGCTGCAGCCTGTAATAAGGCTAATATTCCCTTGGCTTCACACCCCCCAGACAAGGACTCCAGGAGGATTGATGCCATGGCAAAGAAACAGTACATGGCAGCATCCTTGGGACTCAGACAGGCCAATTATATGGCCTATACTGCTAGGTATCAGAAATCTAGATGGGACGCTGTCATGGCTTTAGCAAAACAGGTCCCTGGCCAGCTTGCCAAGGAGCTGGAGCAGGTGGCTGCTGATGGTATTGAGGCATCCAAGGTGCAATTCCATGCTGCAGTGGACTCCAATTATGTTTCATCTAGAGTCATGGCTACATCTGTGGCACTTCGTAAAATGGCTTGGCTCAGATGTACTAGCCTGTCACAGGATACCCAGACTAAGGCCATGGATTTTCCTGTTGTAGGTAATTCTCTGTTTGGGGAGCAAACAGAGAATTACATGAAGAAAATGGATGAATATAGGACCACCTATAGGAGTGCCCAGGCCAAGGAAAGGCAAGCCACTCCTCAAAGGCAGCATCCCAGGGGCAGGGGCAGGCCTTTTCATAGGCCTTTCTACCAAGCCCAGGCCTCCTCTTCTGTTTATGCTCAGAGGGGGTTCTTTAGAGGGAGAGGCAGAAGGGGTACAAGCAGGCCTGCTTCAACCCCTCAGCCTAAACCCCCTGCCAAACAGGCACCCTGATGGGATTGCCAGGGCCGATTCTCCACTACCTGTAGGGGGCAGGCTGGCTTACTTTGTCCAGGACTGGAAGTCTCTAGCATCAGACAAGTGGGTCCTGGAAGTAGTAAGCCAGGGACTGGTTCTCAGCTTCAAAAAATTTCCAAAGCTGAGAACCAGATCCTTTCCACCTGCAAATCCTTCAGAGGCACTTGCCCTAGAGGCAGAGGTCTCTTCCCTCCTGGCTCTCAGAGCTGTGGAAAGGGTTCCACCCCTACACCAGGGCAAAGGATTGTACTCCAGGTACTTCCTTACCCAAAAAGACAGGAGAATGGTGGCCCATCCTGGATCTCAGATACTTAAACAAGCACCTTTAAAACCAAAATTCAAAATGGTGACTCTGGGAATAATTCTACCTCTCTAAGGCCAGGGACTGGCTAGTCTCCCTGGACCTCAAGGATGCCTAGTTCCATATTCTCATCAGAAGCTCCCATCGAAAGTACCTCAGGTTCGAGCTGCCCTCAGGCCATTACCAATTCAGAGCAATGCCCTTCGGCCTAACCTCTGCTCCAAGGGTGTTCACAAAATGCCTGGTAGTAGTAGTTACTTCTCTAAGAAGGCAAAGGATTGCCATCTTCCCATACCTGGACGACTGGCTCATAGTAGGCCAGTCCCCAGACCAAGTCAGGTTACACCTGCAGGTAACTCAGCAACAGCTCACCTCTCTAGGTTTCCTTCTGAATCTTTCAAAGTCAGTTCTAGAGCCTGTTCAGCTCCTCACCTTCATAGACGCAGAGCTAGATACAGAAAAGGCCAGAGCCTTCCTTCCCCTGGACAGGGCAAGGATCCTTATGACACTGGCCTCTTCATTCACCCTTCAGGTGTCTCGACCAGCAAGGCATTTTCTGCAGCTCCTGGGGCACATGGCTGCTTCTACAGCAGTGGTGCAGGGAGCAAGATTTCAGATGAGGGACATTCAGTTCCAATTGAGAGCCTTTTGGTCTCAGAAAAAGGACCCTCTGACCAAACTGATACCAGTGACTCGAACCCTGATCCAGGCCTTGCAGTGGTGGCAGGATCAGAACAATCTAAGACAGGGAGTTCCCTCTGTCACTCAGTCTCACTCTTTAATCCTTACTACAGATGCCTCCCTCTTGGGGTGGGGGGCCCACTTGGGAGACCTGACCACTCAGGGGTTGTGGTCTCCTCAGGAATCTCTGCTTCACATCAATCTGCTGTAACTCAGAGCAGTATTTCTAGCACTTCAAGCCTTTTCCAAGTCTGTTCAGAACAAAGTTATTCCGATCAGAACAGACAATACCACCACAATGTGGTATATCAACAAGCAAGGAGGCACTTGGTCTACGGCCTTGTGCACAGAAGCAATGAAGTTGTGGTCTCTGGCTTATTCCCTGAACACTTCCCTCACAGCAGTACACCTCCCAGGCAAGGACAATGTCCTGGCAGATGCTCTCAGCAGGATATCCCAGGGCCATCACGAATGGTCACTGGATCCCCTGGTTTTGGAAGTGATATTCTCCAGATGGGGCACCCCACAGATAGATCTTTTTGCAGCCCCAGACAATCACCAACTTCCCTGTTTTGTTGCAGGCCCCAGTGTTGGGCTCAGTCCCCTGGATGCCTTAGTTCTCAGTTGGGAAGGGAAGTTCCTGTAGGCTTTCCCCCCTTCCCTCTCCTGTTCAAAGTGCTAGTCAAAATCAGATCTCAACCCTACAAGGAGATCCTGATTGCTCCAGACTGGGCCAGACAGCCCTGGTATCCTCTCCTATTGTCCTTAGCAGTCCACCTTCCCCTGTCTCTTCCCAGGAATTACAACCTCCTAACCTGTGCTCAGGGGAGGGTTTGGTACCCAAATCTCAAATCTCTCAACCTCAAGGCCTGGCTCTTGAAGAGTTAGAGTTTGCTGATTTACACCTCTCCCAAGGTGTTATGGATATTCTAAATGCTTCTAGGAAGCCTTCCACCAGAACTACTTATAATTCCAAGTGGAAAAGATTTTCCATATGGTGCTCTGGGAAGCATATTTCCCAGAGTCTGCTGATCTGCCCACAGTCCTTGACTATATGGTCCATCTGAATAGCTTGGGACTCAGACCAGCTACACTGAGGGTGCATCTGGCAGCTGCCTCTGCTTTTATTTCAGCAGGTAAGCCCTCTTCTCTTTCAGCTCACCCTGTATTCTCCAAGTTTTTCAAGGGATTGCTTCATACCAATCCACCATTCAGGGACCCTGCCCCTGCTTGGGACCTTAATGTTTGCATTGCTGCTTATGCAACCCCCTTTTGAGCCTTTGTCCTCAGCAGAGCTTAAGTACTTGACTTGGAAAACAGTGTTCCTGGTAGCCATCACTTCTGCCAGGTGCATAAGTGAGTTACAAGCCCTGTCAGTGGAGCCTGATTTTATCTCTTTTCGTAGAGATAAGGTGGTCCTCAGGACTAACAGGAAGTTTTTACCTAAGGTGGTTTCAGACTTCCACCTTAACCAATATATGTCTCTTCCTGTGTACTTCACTGGCCATTCCTCCTTTGGTGAAAGGAGGCTGCACAGTTTAGATGTGAGAAGAGCCCTTAGCTACTACATAGAACGTACCAAGGGTCACAGGTTTGATTCCCTTCAACTGTTCCTCACTTATGGTGAGGTTGGTAAAGGAAAACCTGCCACTAAAAGATCCATTGCCAGGTGGATTGTCTCTTGCATTCAATTTTGCTATGAAAAACTAGGCAAGCTTCCACCCTCAGGCCTGAGGGCTCACTCTACTAGACGTACAGCTGCCTCCCTGGCTGCTGCCAGTGATATTCCTGTCTTAGAGATGTGTCAAGCAGCTA
Organism: Neoceratodus forsteri; assembly: GCA_016271365.2. Taxonomy (NCBI): domain Eukaryota; kingdom Metazoa; phylum Chordata; order Ceratodontiformes; family Ceratodontidae; genus Neoceratodus; species Neoceratodus forsteri. The sequence goes on along the minus strand of CM057452.1, from coordinate 551,887,357 downwards.
CCTGGAAAACAGTTCACACTTTTAGCAAGCATTACTCTCTGGATATCCAGGCTAGGAGTGATGCTCGGTTTGGCACAGCTGTGCTTCAGAGCCTATTTCCTAAGTAGGTTCTGTCCCTCCTCCATGAAGGTACTGCTTGGTAGTCTGCTATTGTCAGAATACAGCAAGACTTCATGTTGTTTGAAGAAAAAATTACTCACCTTAGTAATGTTGTTTCGTCTAATGGAGTCTTACTGTATTCTGACCTCCCCCCCTGCCTTCCCCTCTCAGAACTTTTGTTTTTGGGATGTGGGTGGGCAGTAGCAGTGTTGGCACTTGGGAGGTGCCCCACCTTTTTCATACTAACATACTAAAATGCCAGCAGAATAGGCCTAACGGTCTTTCGTGTCTGCTCGTTTGGTCAGCCCCACCCTGGGTGCTGACCTTGCTGTCCCCCTTGCCTTCTCTGGCTTCTCCCTTCCCAGTTTCGGATATTCTTGCTGCATTGGATTTTGCTTCCAGAACCCTTCCTGTACCTGTCCCACCCTCTTGAACCCTCCACTGTCTCTGCCTCCACCAGCCCCTAGGCAGTGCATTCCATGGCTCCACCACCCTCTCAGTGAAGTAGCACCTCCTCCTTTCTCCCTAGAATCTTCCCTCCAGCTTCCACCCATGCCCTCTAGTGGCCCCTCCTCCTTCCTTCAAGCACCCTGACTGTTCCTCCCTATTTACCCTCTTCATGTACCTGAAGACCTCTATCATGTCCCTCGTCCCTTCTCTCTTCCAATGTGTACATATTTAGCTCTTGAGCCTCTCCTCATAGGTCCTGTCCCCAAGCCCCAAATCATTTTGGTTGCCTCCTTTGGACCCTCTCCAGGAGGTTAATGTCCCTCTATAAGTTTGGCCTCCAAACTGCCGCAGTACTCAAGTGCGGCCTCACCAAGCAGTTATACAGAGGGTATCACTTCCCTCCTTCTGGAGGTGATCCCCTAGCGATGCATCCCAGCATCCTGTTGGCCTTGGCTGCTGCCCTCCTACAAGTCTCAGAGTTGTTCATCTTGACATCCACCACCACCCCAGGTCCCTCTCAGCCATGCGAGACTTGCAGCATTCCCCCCAGGGTGTACACTTGGCCTGGGTTTCTAGCCAGGTGAAGTAACTTGCATTTCCTGCATTGAACCTCAGCTTCCACTTTCTAGACCATCTTTCCAGAGCCTCCAGGTCCCCTGTAGGGCCACCCTCCTCCTCATCCATCCACCGCCCCCAGTTTCAAGTCATCTGCAAAGAGACTCATCTCACCCTGATTCCTGTCCTTATGTCAGATCGTGAGGCGTTGAACAGAAGGGCCCAGGACTGATCCTGTGGGACCCCACTAATGACCCTCCTTGGGGATGAGACTATCCCACCAACTACGACCCTCTGGGTCCGGTCCTGGAGCCAATTGCTATCCATCTGATCATCTGGTTTCCCACTCCATTTCTCCCAGCTTATCCAACAGGCCCACGTGAGGAACAGAGGTCAAATGCCTTGCTGAAGTCTAGAAAGAGGACATCCACTGGTCTACCCAGGTCCAAGGCACTTGTCACCCAGTCATAGAACTCCACCAGGTTTGTCTGACACAATTTCCCAGGATGAATCCATGCTGTCTATCGTCCAGGCACCTGACTTATCAGGTCCCCCCTAGCCTCTCATGACAATGCCCTCCATCACCTTGCCCACCACTGATGTCAGGCTGACAGGCCTGTAGTTCCCTGCCACCTCCCTTGATCCCCCTTGTGATAGGCACTATACCATCACCTCAGTCTTGGGGCACCCACTCTGTCCTCAGAGAGATGGTGAAAAGCTCTGCCAGGGGTTTCGTAGGACATCTGCAAGTTCCTTCAGCACTCTGGGATGTAATTTATCCGGCCCGGTGCTTTCTCCGTCTTAAGGGGCTGAGGGCTTCCCTCACTCCTCTCTGCTGTGATTTCACTTCGGTACCTCTTCCCTGCCTAGCCTCCCCCCCACCTGCCAGTGATGCTTCCCCTCTCCCCAGACCTGCCCGATCGGTAAGGGTCCCCCCTCCTCAGTATCTCTGTCTCCTCCCATGTATGATGCAGCACCCCATTTCCCTGGTGAAAACTGAGGTGAAGTACTCATTTAGTACCTCAGCCTGCTTCCCGGGTCTTGTGCCCATCTCTCCCTGATTTAATCCTGCTAATCTGCCCCTTCACCTTCGTCTTTCCCCAATGTATCTAAAGAACCCTTGTTCTCTCTCCTAATTTCCCTGGCCAGGTTCTTCTCCTTCCTTGCCTGTAGCCACCCTCACCCACTCTAGTGGCCCTTCTAGCCATCAGCTTCGTACTCCCTCGATCCCTTTCACTCCTTGAGCACTTGAATTGCTTATAGGCTGCTTTCTTTCCCGCACCACCTCCTGGACCTCCCTGGTCACCAACAGGGTTTTTGGGCCCTACGCATTTTCGTCTTACTCTTGCACAGGTGCTGGTGGCATCCTACGCCTCTCCTGATGATTTCCCACCTATTATCAGCGTCCATGTGCATCCAAAATCCCATCCAAATGCTCATAAGGATCCTTCCATTTCCTTAAATCCGCCCCCTGAAGTCGGTTACTTCGATCTTGCGGCCTTCTACCCTCCTAGGTCCAGGCAGAACCAGACCGTGGCATGGTCCTCCCCACCAATGGGTCCCTTACCTCAGGCCCCCAATCTGGTACTGCTCTGCCAGGACCACATCCAGTACCCGATGTCTCCTGGTGGGTTCCCTCACCTGCTGAGTTAGAGCAGCGTCTTGAAAGACATCCAACAACCTCTGTTCCCTGGTCACAGAGGATGTCATAGTCTCCCAGTCTGTTCCTGGCATGTTTAAGTCCCCAACACCACCACTGTTCCTCTGCCCAGTCTGCAGTGTCTCTAACATCTGCCACCAGACTGGTCCTCCAGCCTCCGCCAGACAGGGGGGTCATACACCACTCCTATTTTACTCTCTTGTCCTTGTTATCAAGGTGACCCAATCGCCTCCACGGTTCCCTCCACCTCCTCTACTCCCCTGTGCCAATGCAGTTTGACTATCATTGCTACCCCTCCTCCTCCCTCCCCTGTCCTTCCTGAACATAGTGTAACCCTCCAGGTTCAGGTCCCAGTCATGTCTTGCAGTGGCCCAAGTCTCAGTGACTGCTGCCATCCACTGCTCCCTCAGTTAGCATCGCCTGGAGCTCAGGCATTTTATTGCCCAAGCTCCTGGCATTTAGCAGACTACCTTCACCCTTTCCCTATAGTTCCATTTCCCTGCTCGTGTTCCCATGGGGTTCTGTTTTCCCTGGTCTGCACTTTGCCAGTTGGCCTTTTCCTGCAATCCTCCTGGTCCCAGGGGTGGAGACAGAGTCCCTCCTTTATCGGCACCCCTTGACAGCCTTTTCTCCCATCCCACCCCTTCACAAGTTTAAACCCACTTTTTACCAATGAACCCTCTATTTTCAACTATGATTCTCCTCCTCCAAATTGAGATGTAGTCTATCTCTAGCATAAGCTCCTTATCCTCCCAGGTCTCCCCAATCCCCATCAACCCATACCCTCTGGCCTCACACCACTCCCTGAGCCACTGGTTTATCTCCTAATTTTCCTTTTGTGTTCCCCACTAGCCCTTGGCTCTGGCAGGATTTCTGAGAAGAACTGTGCATCCTATGTCATGACAGACCTGGCGAGCTCCTGAATCTTGCCTGTATCTCTAGCTAGCTATTTCCTCAATGTCATTTGTACCCAGGTGGACCAGTATGTCTGGGGAACCCCACAATCCTTTGCCAGCTGATATACCTCGTGCTTAGCCCTGTGCACCGTTAGTCAGGAAGCATCTTGTTCTAACTGGCCAGGCTTCTCCCTCCCTATCCCATTTGATACCCTGATCATAGAATCCCCAGCAGGAGCATCCTGACCACTCCTTTTCCTCCATTCCCCTTCCATGTCCCTCATCCTTTCTACAGGCCCCTCCACCCAGCTGGCTCCTTGTTCCTCCCCTATCTGGGTGCCATACCACCCCTCCTTATTTACCAGAGCCACCCCTCCTCAGTCCTATGCCTCTCCTCCTCCTGAGTATCCTTCTGTACCTTGCTAATTCCCCCCTCACTGCTCTCAACTGGTCCTTCTCCCCCATCTGCTAAACTAGCCTGGCTCATCCTCCCTTCCTTCCTGTCTCCATTTATTTCCTCCTTGCTCGTCGTGCTCCCCTGGCCTAAACCCTCAGCTCCCTTTACTGAATCCTCCTTGTACTTCTGGTCCTTCTCCTTTACCTTTCCTCCCAACTGGTCCTTCTCCTTGCGCTTTCCTCCCTCTTCCCCTGCCCCTCCTGCTCTGATTCCTGCTCCCCCTTTCTCCTGCATTCCAGGTCCCCCCTGTTCTTCCTGCTATCTGGCCCCTGCCTCCTGCCTCCCTCCCTTTCCATCTCTAACCACCTCTGTAGGTGGCTACATCACCCCCTTCATCCTTGAGCAGAAGAAGAGATTGAAGCGGTTACTGAGTGTAAGGTGATCCACCTTCCGCCTTGCTTCCTTCTGTCCAGCCCTGGCCATCTGCCTACTTCCCTGAGAATGTTGTCCCTCCGTCCCCCCCTTTGTGAGGGTCCCCAGTTACCTGCCTGCTTCCTTGGTAGTGTCCTTTTGGACCCCCTCTGCCAGGGTCCCTATGTGACCCCTGAGTATTCTCCTGCACTCCTTTCCCTATGCCCCCACCCCCAGTGCTTGGTGCAACCCTGTGGGAGATTCCCAGCCCCTTCCCCAATCATACCACCCCCCCCTTCCCCCAGCTTTCTCCTAATCCCCGCAACCTCCTCCCCAAGCTGTGCTAGCTGGTAGCACACTGGGCAACCACCGAACTTCAAGCCCAGTCAGTATCATGGCTGCTCCACACCTGTGCCCACCCACCCTCCCAAAGATGCAGCCCCTAATGATGTGTGGTTCCATCCCTTTCAAATTGGTTTCCTGGGTGGCCACCAGGTTCCCCCTAGTCCAAGATACTACCTGCCTAATCAGGTCACCCACTAATCTTAGAGACAGTCCCTGCACCAGTAACCCTGTTACTAGGTGCAGTACAACACATTAAACTTATAAGGAAAATGAACAACTCCTAAGCTCCTCTCTCCCAGCCTTTAAATCCAACCCCAGTGGCTAGAACTACATGAGCTGCACCTGCAGCCTTTTCCTCAATTACCGGGCAGGTGTTCCCCTATAAATTCCACAGACTTCTGGGGAGGGAGGGGGTGGGGAGGTGGGTCTTGGGCAGACACCCACGGGTCAGAGAGAGAGAGAGAGTATCAGCCCTGTGTCTCCTCCAAGCCCAGCAGCCAAAGAACCAGGCCCAAGCAAATCCCACCAAATAGGTTTTAAATCAGAAGAAATAGGCCTCTACCAGTGCAGCCTGTTACACAGTGGAAACATCCACAGAGATGAGCCCCACTTACAGCCACCAAATCAGTTTACAAACATCCAGCAGCCCCCAAAACAATACCCTGCTAGCCCCTTAGAAGTAAGAAAGAAAAGAACTAACCTACCAAGTAAAATCCACAAGAACCCTGTAGAAAACAACAGCAGCAGCTACTGTCCTGGAACACAACTGATCATGTCCCTTCCAGTTCTTTCTGAGAAGACAAAGCAGCTAACACCTCAACCTGATTCAGCTCTGCCTCCAGTCAATTGGCTGAGTGAGACCTGGCCAGACCATTACCCCTCCCCCACTATGAACTAACCTTTACAGCTAATGGAGTCAGCACAAGGAATCAAAATTCAAGTCAAAGCCCCCAAAATATGTTTGCTGCCAAAGGAAACAGGTCTCCAATTTAATCAGCTTCACTAACACCACATCAAAATAGGCTTGAAATTAACAGATATAGGTCTCAAATTCAAATAACCATCTCCAAGCAAATCCCACCAAATAGGTTTTAAATCAGAAGAAATAGGCCTCTACCAGCGCAGCCTGTTACACAGTGAAACATCCACAAAATGAGCCCCACTTACAGCCACCAAATCAGTTTACAAACATCCAGCAGCCCCCAAAACAATACCCTGCTAGCCCCTTAGAAGTAAGAAAGAAAAGAACTAACCTACCAAGTAAAATCCACAAGAACCCTGTGAAAACAACAGCAGCAGCTACTGTCCTGGAACACAACTGATCCTGTCCCCTTCCAGTTCTTTCATTATCACCCTCTTTTCTTTGGGTGAGTGGGTGTTGTGTTTATTTCATTTTTTTGGGTTTCCTGACTTGAGTCTTTGTTTTGAGACAAAAAAATGTGTTATTATATTTAGTAGCCTTTTGGCTAGTGTAGGTTTACAGCTTCCACACAGGACCTCAGTGAGTTTAGCTCATAAAGATCTGACGGTTTGAGTTCAAACAGCAACAGACAGAGTCTCAACCGAGCTCGAGCTCAGCGTTCCATGCCTGGCATGGAAAGTTAACTCTTTCATCACCGGGGCAGTTCGAAGGTTGGGGCTCACTGCTGTTGTCAGAATACAGCAAGACTCCAGTAGAAGAAACAACATTACTAAGGTGAGTAATTTTTTCTTCTGCCACATGACTGAACGGGTGGTGAATCCAATCATTACATTTTGTGGGGGATGCAGGTTCTCAGGCTGATGCACATCAGTGTTAGCCAAGTCCTTGCCTTAGTATGCATCTATTTTCATGCATCTACCCAACAATTTCTGCAAGAAATTATGGATCTCTCGATACATCACATGTATTTTAGGTTTTTCAGACTGAAGATGTTTATTTAGGTCAGAGAATATGGGCATGATAGACTGGTAGAATAAAAGGTAAACCTCAGTGAAAGGATCAGCAAAGTATTGCTTCAGCCTCCGCAACCTTGGATCAGATTTCAAATCTGGCTGACTAGCAAAGAAACTCTTCAGGCTAGGGTACTGTTTGAAAACTCAGGAGATACACACATCTTTGCTAAGCCAGCGTGTAGCCCCATACTTTAAGATTTTCCGGTATTCCTGGTCACAGAAGTTGCAAAACTCTTTAAGTGATGCTTGATGTTTTGTACTGTTATCAAAGTAATAGTACACATCGACAAGTAAATCACCAACATCAAACCCAGTGGTCTCTGCAAAGGCTTTAGAGCCATGATTGGCAGTGTTATGAATGACATGGCATGGATAACCAAACGTGAAGGCATTTGGGTTTTTGGCCCCAAAGTGTCTCTATAACCCCTTATGTCGTCCCATGTTCACAGAAGCTTCGTCCAAGCTCAGACCAATACCATTTTCCTATGGCACAGAGTACTTATTGAAAGCTTCACTGATCTGTTCAAATATTCCTGTGGCGCTACAGTCTGAAACCAGACACATGTGCCAGAACATTGAACTGATCTCACCTCTGTTTACACCATATATCCTAACAACTAGTGGATACATGCTTTCAGTTTCTGTGTGACTTCTACCATCAACTGCTAATGTGAATGGGTTATACTGCAGATAATCCAGAAGAGGTTCTTGTAACTCAGGTGCTATGGCATAATTCACAGTCGTGGCTGTTTTACTTGCTGCACATCCATACTTTTTAGCTATTTTGCTGTCGGGAAACATCTGGCAGAAGAGTGGACCATCACGAGCTGCGGCCTCAAATGGTAGGTTATGCTCAAGAAGATATCCAGTGAAGAACACCTCGGCATTAGTAACACTGTCCTGAGACTGCTGTACGAAGTAAGATGATCCAAGTTTACATGCCATAGTAACCTTGGCCAACTTCTTGTGTTCTGCACCAGCAATATGATGTTCCACATCCCGCCTGCCTTGATGACTGATACCAAAAGCGGAATTGCAGATCTAAAAAAATGAAAAGAACAAACAGCTGTACTTGACACAATTATAATAAAAAAGTATAAATATGCAGAGCCTGGAAGCTTGCCCGACAACTGCATTTATATAATTTTATAAAACTATAATTATGCAGACAGACTGTCTGGATGCAAAACAGCTTACTGCATTAATTCTGGTACTAAATGCATGCAGTACCTGGTTGCCAGTGGGAAAGCTCTCTGCATTTATACAGTGCTGGATGCAAGTGGTAGTATTATAGCTCACAAACTTCTTAGACAGAGATGCAAAACAGGAGAAGAGCTTCAGGGGACAAGTCAAAGTGGGACTCTGATTGCATCTAAAGTGAACTTAAGAGAAGCGTGAGCGCACTTACATAAAAAAAAAAAAAAGAAATAGCCCACAGCCCCTAGGCATGTGAAGAGAAATTAAATGTTCTCTGCTGGAATATAAACACTTCTAATCTTCCAAGCACAGGTAACAGCTGAACCAGCTTATCCAGTGCTTTGCCTTTTGTTCAGATGTCAGTATCCAGAGGTGACTGTGCAGTCTGAATTTGGTATTGGGACACAAAAGACTGACTGAACAGCATGGAAATGCTTAGATTGCTGATACTGCTTGTTATTGGCTCTTAGGCCTGTGAAAACACTAAAGCAGTCGACTGAATTAATACAAATTATAAAAGGGCTCTCAGGTATGCTGCAATTATCTGATTGGCTGTTACAATTTCAACAGCCTTGCATAATCCACGTTACACTGTCATGTACAGCCTGGTCACCGTGGCACATGGGTACTTCCTGTCAGCATTCCATTCTCTAGCACTGGTGAATGACTACAATAATGCATTCTGATTTTGAATCAGCATTCTTAAACTGTTGGTGGAAGAACTATTTTATTAAAAAATGTCCCTCTAAATGAGGAAAACATTCAAAAAGTATACTTTTTTTTTTGCAGTTAATCTTTTTATTAGGAGATTTCAGATTATTACATATGTAGAACCATTAGCCCAAATGGCTGACAAAGTGGTTACAAACATGCCACTTAATACAAACAGCCGAGGCACCATACAAACAACCATATTGTGCTGGTGTACATGTATTACAACTGGCTTAACGAAGTATTAACTGTGAAGCATCATTAAACCTGGAAAATCCTACCATGGGTATACAAAGAAAATCCAGAGAAAGGTATTTACTCACTTTAAAAAGGCGGGCTTAAGAACGACAGAGCATCTTCACATAAGGTGTAGAAACTTGCTTTTGGGGGGGGACCTGTATGACCATCTGGAGGTGGGACACTCGAGATAGCTATAAAGAAAAGCCATTGCAGTCTTTTAACAATTAAGTCTTTTAACAATTAATCAACCATTACTGCTAAGGTGGTCACAGGGGTTTCAGTTTGTCCTTTGAATATCTGGAGGGCAAGGCATGGGCAATGTGCAGCATGAATTCACAGCAGAAAGGTCATGCCAGACGAATCTGATAGATTTCTTTGACTGGGTGACCAAAGTAGTAGATCAGGGAGGGGCTGTGGACATGGCCTACCTAGACTTTAGCAAGGCATTTGACACAGTCCCACACAAAAGATTAATATACAAGTTAGCTAGCCTGGGAGTGGGTCCCAAGATGACAGCCTGGGTAAAGAATTGGCTGGAGAATAGGACACAGAGAGTAATAGTAAATGGAGTCCACTCTGAAGAAAGGGGGGTTACTAGTGGGGTACCACAGGGTTCAGTATTAGGACCGGTCATAGAAACATAGAAACATAGAATTTGATGGCAGATAAGGACCGCTTGGCCCACCCAGTCTGCCCATTTCCCTGCCTACTAGATAAGCTGCAGATCCTAGTTAACCAGCAGCCTACTTCTTCTTACCCCCAACCCCTAGAATTGCCTTATGACTGTCCCATGCATGCTTGAATTCCACCACTGTTTTTGACTCCACGACCTCCTCTGGAAGGCTGTTCCATGCATCCACAACCCTCTCTGTGAAAAAATACTTCCTTAAATTACCTCTGAGCCGCCCCTCTATCTTCAAATTGACACTTGGTTCTTGCACACCTGTTTTTGAAAGATGCTACCCTCTTGGTCTTTGTTGATTCCTTGAGGGTACTTGAAAGTTTCTATCATGTCCCCTCTCCTCCTTTCCTCGAGGCTATACATATTAAGCTCCTTAAGTCTCTCTTCATATGTCTTCCGGTGCAGACCCTGCACTATTTTAGTTGCCCTCCTCTGGACAGCTTCCATCCTGTCTATGTCTTTGCGGAGACTGGGTCTCCAGAACTGCACGCAGTACTCCAGATGGGGTCTGACCAGCTGTCTGTACAGAGGGATAATAACTTCCTGTTTTCTACTGGTGATGCCTCTCCCTATGCATCCCAGTATCCCCCCAGCCCTCCTTGCTGCCCTCTCACATTGCTTGCCCACCTTTAGGTCATCTGATATGACTACCTCCAGGTCCCTTTCCATTTTTGTTGTTGTTGGTATCTCACCCTCCATTGTGTACTCTTCCCCTGGGTTTTTGTTTCCCAGGTGCGTTACTGTACTTCTTAGCATTGAATCTAAGCTGCCATACATTTGACCATTCCTCAAACCTTGCCAAGTCCTTTTCATCCTTTCCACCCACCTTGTGCATCAACTCTTTTGCAGATCTTTGTGTCATCTGCAAAGAGACATACTTTCCTTCAGTCCCTCTGCAATGTAAACATAAAGACATTGAAGAGGACCGATCTAATATACTGAACCCTGCGGTACCCACTAGTAACCCCCTTTCTTCAGAGTAGACTCCATTTACTATTACTGTCTGTGTCCTATTCTCCAGCCAATTTTTTACCAGGCTGTCATCTTGGGACCCACTCCCAGGCTAGCTAACTTGTATATTAATCTTTTGTGTGGACTGTGTCAAATGCCTTGCTAAAGTCTAGGAAGGCCATGTCCACAGCCCTCCCTGATCTACTACTTTGGTCACCCAGTCAAAGAAATCTATCAGATTTGTCTGGCGTGACCTTCCTCTATGAATCCATGCTGCCTTGGGTCATGTGCCCTCTGGTCTCTAGATACTCGACAATTATTTCCTTCCAGAAGTGATTCCATCATTTTCCTACCACTGAGGTTAAACTAACAGGTCTGTAGTTTCCTGCTTCTGCCTTGCTCCCACTTTTGTGAAGGGAATCACATCTGCCCTCCTCCAGTCTTGGGTACCACCCCATCCTCCATGATTTGTTAAACAGGGTAGTCAGTGGTGTCACTAATTCTACCTTTAGTTCTTTTAGAATTCTGGGATGAATCCCATCAGACCCCATTGCTTTGTCCACCTTCAGTTTTAAGAGTTCTTTCAGAACCCTTTCTTCTGTAAATGGGCTGGTATCAACTTCTGTATCCAGAGTGTTTCTACTGTTTGTTTAGGTACCTCCCCTCTTCCTTTGTAAATACTGAGCAAAATATTTGTTTAGTATCTCTGCCTTTCTGAGTCACCCTCTGCCCCCCCATTAAGCCTCACTATCCCTCCCTTGGTCTTCCTTCGCTCCCTGATGTACCTATAAAAGGTTTTATCCCTTCTTAACTGAGTTGGCTATCTTTTCCTCGGTTTGGGCCTTTGCTCTTCTGACTGCCTTCCCAGCTTCCTTTGCTTTAACTGATACAGTTCTCTGTCCTGCTCCTTCTGTGATTCCTTGTACTTCCTGAAGCTTTCTTTTCTCTTGAACCTTCACTGCTACTCTTTGAGAACCATAGTGGTTTCTTACCGTTTAATTTTGTTTATTTGCTCTCACACAAAGGCTTGTTACCTCTGTGATGGCAGTTTTATTATTCCCATTGTTCTTCCACCCTCCTTCCTGCCCATTTGCTGGTGCATTCCTTGAGCACTCACCATTTTGGCAAAGTCAGCCCTCCTAAAGTCCAGTACCTTTGCCTTTGTAGGCTTGACTCTATTGCTGTGTTTATTGTGAACCATACTGTTCAATGGTACGCTAGTTCCCAGATGACTACCCACTTCTACATCTGTGATCCTCTCTTCATCTCCATTTGAGAGAACCAGGTCTAAGATTGCTCCCTCTCGAGTGGGCTCCAATACTAGTTGTATAAGGCATGCCCCCTGTAGGGCATCTAGAATAACCCCACTCTTCAGTGGCTGCTGCAACTGCACTCCAGAAAACATCTGGCATATTCAGGATCGCCCATCAGCAATATCTCCCTTTTTCTGCCATACTAAGTATACTTTCTATCATTTCCTTGTCCATTTCCTCCCCTGAGAAGGGGTCTGTACTAACCCTGTATGGATTGTGGTGCCATTGCCGGTCTCCAAATTTACCCACAGTGCTTCTTCTCCTCCTGTTTTCCCTTTTGTTCTGTTGCTTTGATTCCTTCCCTTATATAAAGAGCTACTCCTCCTCCTCTTTTACCCTCTCTGTCCCTCCTGTAGATAGTGTATCCTGGTATGTTTACGTCCCAGTCATGGTTTTGTGCGAACCATGTTTCTGTGACTGCCACGATATCCAGATGTTCCTCCTCCATCAAGGCCACTAATTCAGGAAGCTTGTTACTCAGACTACGGGCATTGGCACTCATTGCTTTCCATATTTTGATGGCTTTACCTTCTGTTGCAGCATCCCCCACTGACCTTTCTACCTCGGTCTTTTTCTCATTTAGTACCCTGTTTTGTAGGGAGAGGCTGGGATTTTCCTGCTGCTTATCAGTGCCTCCCCCCTTGACTAGTTTAAAAGCTTGCCAATGAAGCATTTAAACCGATTGCTCAAAAGACTTGTTCCCTTCCTGGACAGATGCAGACCATCCTGCCAGTATAGGCTGGTGTCCCTCCAGGTGGAACCCCAGTCCCCAATGAAGCCAAACCCCTGTGCTCCACACCATTTTTTTCAACCATTCATTAAACTGCATGGTGCAAAGTACCCTTGCCTCACTCATGCCATTGACAGGCAGCACCTCTGAGAAGGATACTGTGTGTGCTACTTGTCTTAGGCCCCTCCCCAGTTCTACAAAGTCCTTCTGCACTGCTCTAATCTCATGTTGAGCCAAGTCATTTGTCCCTAGGTGGACAATGACATCCAGCTCAGACTCCCGTGCAGCTGTTCTCGTGATCCTGAGGATGCGCTTCCTGTCCCTTCAAGCCATGGCACCAGGCAGGCACCTTACTTCAGTTTTCCCTGCTCCCCCCAGTTCTATCCCCCTAATAATTGAGTCCCCCACCAGGAGCTGCTTCCTTTCCTTGTGGTGTCCTCTGCCTCCTTCCTGTGGGCCTCCCTTGTGACAGGTGTCCTCAGCCTCCTTAATCTCCTCTGTGGGTGCATCCATAGGGGAGCTGTGCTGCCCAGAATGGTGTATGGATTGTGGAGTGGAACAACTGACTGGGTGTGCCTCTGTTCCACCATCCTCACCCTCCCTGAGCCCACTGTGGTCCAACTGCTGTGCTTTCTTTGCAACCTCTGAGGTAGTGGTGGTGGCTCTGGTGCTTCCTGGATGGGGGAGGTTCCCTTCCTACCATCCAGTCTGGCCTGGGGGAAGGTTCCCTTACTGCTGTCCAGTGTGGCCTGAAGACGGGCAAATTCCTCCCTCAGGGCAGAGAGTTGTCTGCAAATAGGGCAGCATCTCAGCCTCCAGAAAGACTCCCGGAAGACTGTTGCCCCACAGCCATTACATTGCACTACTCCCCACATGATAATGTACTTTTTTTTTTTTCTTCAATGTCTTTATAAGCAACATTGCAGAGGGACTGGAAGGAAAAGTATGTCTCTTTGCAAATGACACAAGGATCTGCAACAGAGTTGATGCACAAGGTGGGGTGGAAAGGATGAGAAGGGACTTGGCAAGGTTAGAGGAATGGTCAAATGTATGGCAGCTTAGATTCAATGCTAAGAAGTGCAAGGTAATGCACCTGGGAAACAAAAACCCAGGGGAAGAGTACACAATGGGGGTGAGATACTAACAACAACAAAATGGAAAGGGACCTGGGGTAGTCATATCAGATGACCTAAAAGGTGGGCAAGCAATGTGAGAGGGCAGCAAGGAGGGCTGGGGGATACTGGGATGCATAGGGAGAGGCATCACCAGTAGAAAACAGGAAGTTATTATCCCTCTGTACAGACAGCTGGTCAGACCCCATCTGGAGTACTGCGCGCAGTTCTGGAGACCCAATCTCCGCAAAGACATAGACAGGATGGAAGCTGTCCAGAGGAGGGCAACTAAAATGGTGCAGGGTCTCCACCGGAAGACATATGAAGAGAGACTTAAGGAGCTTAATATGTATAGCCTCGAGGAAAGGAGGGAGAGGGGGACATGATAGAAACTTTCAAGTACCTCAAGGGAATCAACAAAGTCCAAGAGGGTAGCATATTTCAAAAAAAGAGGTGTGCAAGAACAAGGGGGCACAATTTGAAGATGGGGGGCGCTGCTCAGAGGTAATTTAAGGAAGTATTTTTTCACAGAGAGGGTTGTGGATGCATGGAACGGCCTTCTGGAGGAGGTTGTGGAGTCAAAAACTGTGGTGGAATTCAAGCATGCATGGGACAGTCATAAGGCAGTTCTAGGGGGTGGGGGCAGGAAGAAGTAGGCTGCTGGTTAACTAGGATATGCAGCTTATCCCATTAGGTAGGGAAATGGGCAGACTGGGTGGGCCAAGCGGTCCTTATCTGCCGTCAAATTCTATGTTTCTATGTTAACATAGGTTAAATAAGGGGCCCAAAGTGCTTCAAACTTGTTATAACACTGTTTTTTAACACAAGATATCCTGGTCAGGGTGGCCAACCTTTCTATGGCACTGAGCCACTCTACCAGGGATGGAACCTCTGGGGATCTCCAGCAATGTATGATAAGACGCTTACATTCTACCGAGGCCTGTATGAGCCACAGTGTAGAGGCTTTGGGGGAGAGTGAGAACCTCGGGTATAAGGCCTAATAGCCAAAGACCAGGATTTGCTGGAAGGGACGTCTTTAAGATGAGGGAACAATGTAGGATTACTGCCTCCCAATAGGACTTCAAAGGAGTACATGACCACAGGATGTGAAGCAGATCTGTGTCTGGTGCCTCACATCTCCAACAGCCGTCAGAGGAGAGAAAACCCATCTTGTTTAGTTGGGACGGGGGTATAGTACCAGAGGTGCAGTATTTTATTCTGTAAAAGAAAGCTTTGGGGAACACAGCAGGCCTGGCGAAGTTCTCAGCCAGCACTGTCACCATTGTAGATCAGTAATGGTGATCTGTAATGCGGTGGCCCACTTGGTTTTGGCCAGCAGAGATGGGTTGGGAGCACTATCTCTTTGAAATCTGTGTATAAGACCAGCCCTACCTTTGGAATGCATAATCCAGTCATCTATAGGAAGAGAGGGTTTAACAACTTTACATTCTATACAGGTGACACAGGTGCATCTTTTCCTAACCCATGACTGGTATAGGCTTCTCATCTGAAGGTATTTCCAAAAATCACTGTGGGGGAGGCCATACCTGTTTTGCAAACCCTGGAATGAGTCCATGTCTGAGTATTCTGGGGATCTCAAGTCCCCAATGTAAAGTATTCCTTTAGAGGCCCAGTCCACCCAGTTCATGGGAGATTTATTAATACAGAGGCTGGGGTTATTTCAGAGAGGGATATGATTTCCCAAGCCAAGGCATCGAGAGGTTTTGAGCCCCAGTTTTTGCCAGGCTTGATGTGCACGATGGATGGAGAGCCAGCCCTTGTGCGGTTTTGGAAGGGGGTGAGGTACCAGCGCGGAAACCGAAGGGCCCTGCAAGAGATCTCTTTCAATTTGGGACCATGCTGGAGAGTGAAGGGAGTGACAGGGACCCTCCTCCTTAAGGGTCTTTGCTACTATAAACGCTATGGAGTACTGAGAGAAGTCAGGTAGGTTCCAGCCTCCTCTCAGGTTTTGAGCCCTCAATTTAGCTCTACTAAATCTAGGTCTGTGCAAATCCCATAAAAAGGAGCTGATCAGAGTGTTCAGCTTTTGATTCCATGCATCGGAAAGAAGAAAGGGAATATGGGATAGTAGGTGGTATACTCTAGGGGCAAGCAGCATTTTGATCATGGCAATCTTGCCTGCCAGGGAGAGGTGCAAATGAGCCCATCTGTTCGTGGCAGATTGTAGTTTGGGTCACTAGGGGTTAAAGTTTATGTCCATTAAGGACGAGAGTTTGGAGGTAAGCCGAATGCCCAGGTATGTTATTTTGGATCTTGCCTAGGCCAGACCTTGGGAATCCACAGTGGCCGATGTAGTAAGAGCATTAAGAGGGAGGATTTCAGACTTTGCTAGATTGTTGTTCAAGCCTGAGATTTTATGGATTGTTTGTAATGTAGAAAGGATGTGTGGTAGGTCATGGGTCAGGATCAGGCAGTCATCGGCATACAACTTAGTGATATAACATTTGTCCTTAACCTGAAGTCCATGTATATAAGGGTGATTTCTGAGGGCTGCCATGAGGGGTTCAATAGCTAAAGCAAAAAGTAGGGGGGGATAAAGGGCATCCTTGTCTGGTCCCTCTCTGTAGACAAAATGGTTCAGAGAGGACATTATTGGTAAGGACCCTAGCGGTAGGGCAGGCATAAAGAGTCTTTATCCAAGTGGTAAAGTACGGGCCAAAGTTAAAAGTGTTCATGACTGCAGATAAATATTCCCAGCCTACTGTGTCAAAGGCCTTCTCAAAGTCAATTGTAACCGCTGCCGTTGGGGTGGGGAGGGAGGCCGCTATCTGTATTAAGGGTACTAGGGCCCCGGATATGATCTGAGCTGATTCGACCCTTAACAAACCCCACCTGCGAAGGGTGAATAATCTCTGGAAGGAATTCCTCCAGTCTAGTGGCCAAAACCTTGGCCAGAATCTTGGCATCAGTATTGATTAAAGAAATAGGCCTGTAACTGGAGGGGCGGGAGAGATCTTTACCCTCTTTTGGTAGTATGGTAATTATGGCCTCAGATAGGGTAGGATGGAGCTGCCCACATGAGTGCGCCTCGTTCAGCATGTTCGCCAGGGGGGCTGTAATCAAAGGCTGAACTAGTTTGTAAAAATCCACTGAAAACCCATCCCCCCAGGTGCTTTATGAGGAGCCATCTCAGTAATGTCTCTGCCAATTTCTGCCTCTGTTTTGGGTAGGTCTAGTGTTGCTTTCTGTGATTCAGAAAGCTTAGCGAGAGGCAAGGGCTCAATAAATTGAGTGTAAGACTCACCATCCCAACAACCACGGGAAGAGTAAAGAATTTTATAGAACTCGGTCATAGTGTTATTAATAGAGGTGGGGTTCACGAAGAGCTTCCCTGACCCGTCCCTTAGGCTGGTGATAACTCTTTCAGCTTGTCTTTGTTTTAGCCTGTAGGCCAGCAACTTGCTAGCCTTTTCACCCTCAGCTTGATAACGGTGCTGGGTTCTGTGAATATAGAGCTCGGCCTTCCTGCTGACCAGAGTATTGATTTTTAAACGGGTGGCAGCACTGAGGGCTTCGCTTTATACTTAGCCTCCATATCTTTTAAAGTGTTCTCTAGCAAGAGAAGTTCCTGGTCCCTCATCTTCCGCCTATATGAGACGAAGCTAATGATACCTCCCCTAATAGTGGCCTTGTAGGCCTCCCAAGTGCTTGCAGCTAAGGCTGAAGAAGGGGGATTGTGAAGGAAAAATTCTGTAGCCACCTGAAGCCACTGGGTGAAGTCCTTATCGTACAGCAGGAGGGGATCCAACCTCCACAGCAGTGATTTGGAGATTTTTAGAGCGGGTACGAAGGTAAGGGAGACAGGGGCATGATTTGAGGTATATATTTGGGAAATAACTACCCCACAGGTGGCCTTAGAGATGTTAGGAGAAGTGAGCCAATAATCAAATCTACTAGCCATTTGGCGGGGTGCAGAGAAAAAGGCTAAATCTTTTACTGAAGGATTCAATACCCTCCACACATCGGACTGCTGATGCAGAGAAATAAGATCTTGCAGTGCCTGCTGCGCTCTGCAGTGGGGCTCCGGTCTGGCATTGGATCTATCCAGAAGGCTGTCCATTACCAGATTAAAGTCACTTCCCATGAGCAACTCAGGATTGTCATATGATATATCCATGAGTTTTTGTGAAATAGAGTAAAGAAATTCAGGAGAATCCTCATTGGGACCTTATATATTTGCAAGGATCAGGGGGCCAGAGAGTGTAGAGACCTTCAGAATGATCCACCTACCATCTCCCCCTCTGTAAACCTCTTTAGCCTGCCATTGCAGTGATTTATGTAACAAAATGGATACACCCCGTTTGGCTGATTTTGCCGTGCAATGAGCTTCTGTACCTACCCAATCCTTCACCAACTTAGCAGCTTCTTTGGAACTTAATTTAGTCTCTTGTAAAAAAGCGACTTGGGTGCCCAATTTTTTTTATAGCCGGAACAGTACAGCTTTTCTCTTTATGGCAGAATTCAAACCCTTGACATTCCGAGTAGTGGTTGTGATATCTGAAAACAGCCATTGTCAGGATGTTTCCATTTTGCATGCCAACAACTATAAATAAATACTGATGCTAAGTAGAGTGTTAGCTGAAAGCTAATATGAATATTCCAATAAATAAATAAGGGTCCCCACCCTAACTTAAGCAGCCCAACAGGCCTAAACAGGGCCATAACATGTTCTCTGCAGGTCCTAATAAACACTGAAATCACTTTTATAACTATCGGTAAACCTGATAGGACACTGAGGAGAAAAGGAAACCTATATACCACCCTGGAGTGTCCCAGATGTTTCCAGAGTACCAGCGCAATCCAGGGGGTTAGGTTAGGTAAGTTAAAGAGCAGCTTCTCGGCTGAAAGGTAGGTCAGCATGCTGAATAGATGCTGAGGTGCCTCACCAAGGAGAGAGTGGGAGGTGTAGTCTGTTTTCAGCCAGGGAGGAGGCAAATGCACCATCGACTCCCAATGGCCCAAGACTATCCCCTGGGGTGGGGAGAGTGCGAATAACCTGTGGGATTAGGGTCACACAAGGAGGACAGCACTGAACATGCATCTCTAGCCATCAAAAACATTGTAAAGGGGGTGTCAGTTCTCTATATCCTGAAACAAATACACCCACACCAACCCTAGACTAGCTTTCACCAATGGGTAGAAAGAGTAGGGAAAGCCAGAATGTATTGATAATTATAATGACATTAAGATTCTTTCAGCTTAGTAAAGAAAAGAAAATAAGTACCTCCACCGGAATGGTAGGTGCAATTAACTATACATTGCAATGTCACAAATACTGTCACCATGGTGATATTATTGCTATGTCAGGGCCCCTAGGGTGTAAGAACTAGAGGGACATTCATGATCCAGACACCCCTTGAAATATGGCAGGCCACTAACACCAGTGGGCTTGTGCCTGGAAATAACTCCATAGTAAACCTTCTGAGGCCATATTAGCTCCCAATAAGTTTCAGGATTTAAACATATTCCATAGGGCAACATTCTACAGACCGCCCACATTCTATAGATTCTTACTCTATTCCGCATGAGAGCTATCCCTTGAGTGCCAGAGCACCTTATGTGTACAAGGCAGCAGCCCCAATCTGCGGGAGAAGCCTCGAGGATTAAAATCCCAGAACAGTTACAGGGTAACATGTCAGGGGCTTGTAATATGGAGCTAAATCAAAACCCCTCACCTGAAATCATGCAGTAACCTGCTGGCAATTAAAAACTAAACAGAACGGAGGGGCGACAACCACTGATGCTACCTACTGTAGTAGCAGGGCTACCCTGTAAAAAGCGTAACAGCAATAACTCCTCAACGGAGGAGATTAACATATAACTAGGAGCCCAACTACTTACATTTTAATCGCAGATCAGGCCGGACTGTACACAGCACATTTAATCCAGGACCTGAACGTCATTTGCGAGTCGCGGAGAGCGAGCGGTGCAGCTGGAAAAGGAATGGAGAAAAGGGGCTGGGGCTCATAGTAATGGGGAATCAGTGTACATTGCACAAGGCAGATATTACGGCCTGGCCCTAGGAAAGGAGGCATTACACTGAGGACAAGCTAGGGAAGCCCTGGATTTCCAGCTGCCCCGTATACCACAGCAAAACATTTGACAAAATTACATAACCCGGGGACCTTTAGCCATCTTGCGGCTTCACCAATAAAGACATGGAGCTCCTGTCTTGCCATGGACTCCGAGGTTCAACTTCCCAGTCTGTCTCGAAGGGAGCCCTTTCAGCCAGCCCCTTGGCATTGTCCAGGCGGAGTACATCTTCGTGGCTGGTGCTTCTGTCAGGCATAACCAGGGCTGCTGGCAACAAATCTCTGAGTGGCTCGTATCTGTAGGACAGCTTCACGGGCATGGAGTAGAAGGAGGAGCCATTGCTCCCTGAAGCTGGTGGGACCTGCTGCTGGCTTCTCAAGCGATTCCTTCGTGGTTTCTCAGTAGAAGGCAGAGAGGGCTTCCCCAACTTGCCAGGCACTTTCTTTTGTTGTCTACCTCTATGCTGCTTCTGCCACTCGGGTCTTCCAGCTAGCACTGGGGGTGGCATAGAGTTTCGGCCCTGAGAGCCTTTGGGAGGAGCAGAGGTATCCATGAACGACGTGGCATTACTACGAGGCGGAGGGGTGGACTTTAGTTGCGGCCCAGCTTCACCACCGATGTCTTCCAAGAAGAGTTCCACCTCAGCCGGGGAGTTAAAAGTAAGCTGCTCACCCTTATACAATACACGTAATTGCAAAGGGTATCTTAGAGAGGTCGGAAGGTTTAACTTGTAAAGGGCCTGCTTTACTGGACCATAGGCTCTACGTCTCTGGGATAAGTCATATGAATAGTCCTGGAATATCTGAACAGGAGCCCCGTCCCACTGCAGCATTCTGAGGTCTCTAGCAGCTTTCAGACATAGTTCTTTAACTGGGTATCTGGCAGATTTACACAGTATTGGGCGAGGACGGTCCCCAGGCTGAGGCTTTGGGGCTAGTGACCTGTGGGCCCTCTCTAGCTCCAAGGGAGGAGGGTTGTTCAGTTTAAGCATTATTGGAAGAGAAGTTTGTAAAAAGGAGATCATATCTGGGCCCTCAGTCCCCTCCGGGAACCCCACAATCTGAATGTTTTTTCTTCTCCCTCGATTTTCAAGGTCATCAACCTTGGCCAGTAGATACTGTATCTGGTTATGATGGTCCCTAGTTTGGAGAAATTGGTCATGTAGGATTTGGTCTTGCTGTTTAATTTGAAGTTCAGTATCCACCACTCTGGAGGTTAACTTCTCAACATCCTTTTTAGTGTTAGAGGTGATGGAAATGAGTGCTGCTGTATCCAATAATACTTTGTTTAGCATAGAGGTAATATTACCCAGCTGTTGGTCCACTGTCTGAGTAAGGGGGATCTGAGGCTCATTAGAGTGGGCCATCTCCTGTCTTGGAACTGCTCCCCTGCTGGAGCCTGGTGGTTTGCAAATGTCTTACAGGCCTGAGGTAGCAATGAGAAAAATCTTCAACAGACAAAATAGCAATCCCTTGTCCGATTTACTCACTTTAGGTAGATTTAGCTTCAGCTCGATGTACAGAATGTAAATCCGGAGAAATATCCTGGAGATATGGGTGTTAAGAATTCGGATGTAACAGGACGGATAAGAGTGGAACTGCAGCAGCTTAGTTACACAGCTTCCATCTTGGCTGGTTAGCTCCCCAAAAAGTATACTTTTAACACTTTTCTTTTGGAATATTTTTTTATAATAGCAATAAGGCACTCACACATGACACTCAGCTGTGCCTTGTGCCACATTACACCCTAGGGGGTGATTAACAAACTGTTAATCTAGACTGGTCATGCCTTATTGCTTAAATAATAAAAATAGGATGCATCAGGATTCCCCCTCCAACAGATTCCTGAAAACGAACGTTTGCTTGTAAGACTGGGAAGAGCCAATCAATCAATCAATCAATCAAAATCTTTACTTATCCAGGCGAACACCATTGAGCAAAGTTCATTTACAAGATGGACCTGGTTAGAGCCAGATCAAAGTATAGTACATATATTTACAATCAACAGTGACAAAGTAAGAATACATTTATGTACAATCAACAAAAATATACAATAAATACCATATCAGATAGCTTGAACAGTGGCACAGAAAGGCTTACTACAGATCAACAGGCAAACGTATTATATATGTAACCCCCC
This sequence comes from Neoceratodus forsteri, assembly GCA_016271365.2. NCBI lineage: Eukaryota > Metazoa > Chordata > Ceratodontiformes > Ceratodontidae > Neoceratodus > Neoceratodus forsteri. The sequence goes on along the minus strand of CM057452.1, from coordinate 551,865,480 downwards.
TGCAAATGGGGGTTCCCAAAAGACTTCCAGGAGCTTGCTTGAATGCTCCAAGCCTGAATGGTGTTTGGCATTTAAGCCATTTATCAGTGAGTGTTTTTAGAGTCTCTGGTACTGTCTCTTTAAGAGCTGTCTGCTTGCAGACATAATTAGTTTGTATGGGGGACTGTGTGCTTCTCTGAGTACCACTCGAGCTGCTGCCAATTCACTTCATTTTTGCAGTCACTAGGGTGCAAAGGAACCTATCTGAAAGATGTAACTGTTTGCCAGAAATTATTTAGAGTAATAATGAAATTACAGTTTGTCTAACCTGCTTTCTTTGCAGTCAGAACTGTGTCTGCTAGTTCCCCATTCTAGTTTTGAACTGCTGAACTGGACCAATCAGTGTGGGGTAAGCTAGCTCTAAAATGGTGCCTTGGACGAATCAGAACTTGGACTCATAATCTGAGCCAGCCACAAGAGGATTGTATGGGCAGTGACTCTGGGAGATGTAGTTTAGACTTCAGTGCCTTTTGGACCAACAGCAGTAGTCTATTGTGAGTGACAGCCAATCCAGTCAAGAACTGGGAGGAACTCAAAGAAGTGCCGGTTTTGTCGGTTGGAGTTTCAGTTGAGCTTTGGCAGTGAAGAAGGAGGAGCCCTGTGCTTTTCAGTGTGCAGTTTTAGTCAAAAAGCGGTGTAAGGCCCAGAGTTCCGGTCTGCAGCTTGGGTAACAGCTTGTTAGGACTGAATCGCCCTGTGAAAAGAATCAAAGGATCTCTGAAGAGTAGAAACCAGGCTCACCCTGTAGAAGACTGGAGGAATTGCTGAAAATTGCACTCGGTCTGTCAGGAACTGAATCTGCTGTGTGTTCTCCGGGTATTGTGCAGTAATTGCGATCGGGATACAGATGCAGCCTGCCTGGTATAGTGCTTTCTTTTATATGGATGTGTGAAGAGGTTTGTGTACCTCAAGTGAGCCCTGCTGACATTGAAGGACCCTATCTTATTTGGAGGTGTGAGTACTAATTCAGGGTCGCTCCCTGTTGAATGCCACATTAAATCCAAATGGAATTACTGTACTGCTGACTGTTTAATTCTCCTTTTCTGTGTGAAAGGGCCCTACCAGCTGCCACGGTTTGGACTAGCCACTAGGGCTTGGGTACCCAGGGACAGTAACTGATAGGGATAGGCCTGTGCACAGAGCCATAGGTAGATTATTAGAGTGATAAGCTAATTAACCTGATTTCCCCTGTCCTTGTTATATCCCTAAATAAATCAGAGCTGCTTGTTTCAGCAAAGTTATACTGCCTGAGTATTTGTCTATGTTAAAGTACTGTACTGTGATTGTTGCACTGTATCTCATTTCACAGGAGGTCCCAGTGCGGAACCAGTCCTGGGGTAAGTGTATACTGTAAAGGTAATTCTGATATATTGTGTGGGCCACTAGTAGGAAGAAAGGGGGGTTGCAGTGTCCCAGAGGGCTGTGACCAAGTTAGTCTAACTATTGCAAACCCTGACCTCTGCGTGGAGGCACCCGCCATTGGATCCAGGCCCCTCAACCCGTTAGTGGCAAATCAGGCAGGGGTAGTAGCCCCTGGGATAGCGCCATCTAGGGATTACATCTTGAGGCTCACCGCTGGGATTGTGTGTCCTCTAGTGGCCATATTTACGAACCACTGTTAAGAAAAAATGGGTACCCGACAGAAGTGGCTGTGCACGGCTGGTGGAGTGGTGTACTGGGGAGAGATCGACCCCAAAATGCTATACTTATCCTGGACATCCCCTGGGTATCAATACGGACACTGTGCAGGAGTACTTTCCAAGGTGGAAGGTTTACAAAACCCTGTGGTGGTGGGTCGGCATGCTAATCTGCTCACCCACACTTTCCTGGCCCTAGTAGAGTTTAAGGATCCCATAGATAGCTCCAAAGTGCCAGAGACCATTACCCCAGAGGGAGCCCTCACTGCTTGGAGGTGATAACTAAGGACAGTAAAGACCCAGGGGAATGAGCCCCACCACTATCTGAAACTTTTGAGGAGAAATTTGCTAAATGGTTGCTGGGGAAGGAAAACTGTGAGGACTTGAAGAAACTATTCTTGCCACCTGGGGTGTTCCTCCCCAACACCTTCTCCCGCTCCAGTGCCCGTAATGGTGGCTGAACCAATGCAGAACTCAATTTCTGCACCTGCCATTAGTCACGACTCTTACCGAAGGTTGAGGATCTTCTCTGGCACCCTCCCACCCCCCAAGGGAGGATGACTGGGAGACCTGGATGAGACTATGTTGCCCCAAGTGCTAGAATGGCAATGCTTGGAAGCCCGAAGCGAAAGGGTTAGTTGAGAGCCTCCGAGGTCCTGCCTGGCTACCATTCGTGCTAAACTGGGCCGTAACCCTGAAGTGACTGCACAGGCCTATCTTGAGGCCCTGGAGAATGTGTATGGGAGCCCAGATTCTGATGAGGACCTATGTTGGAGAGTAAGAGATGCACAACAGTACCAAGGGGAGTTGTTGTCTGTGTATGTATCTTGGCTGGAAAAATTGTTGCAAGAATGCCTCAGAAAAGATAGTTTGCCAGCGATTGAACTGGACCGAACCAGGCTGGACAGGATCCTTAAGTCTGCCCCTTCTCAGAAATGCTGTTGCTTCAATTCGCCTGGCAGATCGACTGGAATCCCCACCCTCCTATGATGAGTTAATGAGAAATTGAGGAGTTGAAAAGGCGACCTCGGGAGGGACCTGCACCATAGCTGCGGCTCGACCCGAGTGACTGAGGGTGACCCATCAAGTGAAGTTCAGGGGCAGAGGTTGGCAGTCAATGAGTGCTCTGACAAGGAAAAAGATATGCCACAATGGGGCGAACTGTTGAGAGAGATCCGGGAATTCAAAAACAGTCCCTTTATGAAGGCCACACCTGCAAATATCGGCCCTGACCTATATCCGACTGCATCTGCTATGGGGGTGGGGTACCCACCGTATATCTCCTGCTGATAACAGCTCCAAACTCAAATCCTTGACCATGGAAGTGGAGAAACTGACGAGATGTCTCCAAATGCTTATCACGCCGCAGACAGAGATGGCACCCAGGTTTCCAGTTAGTAATACCCCGCCCTGGCTCCCAGTGTGGCGCCTCGGCCAGCTCAAACTCCAGAAAGTATGTTTTGCTATAATTGTGGGAAAGATGGGCACATGAAAGGGAATGCCAGTCCCAAAAGACACTGACAAAGTTGCATATAGGCTACAAGGAGAGCTTCAGAGAACAAATCAGTGGTTAGAGGTGCAGAAATGATCCCAGTGAGGGCACCAAAATATAACTCACGTCCTTTTGTGGCAAGGTCAGTTGCCCAGGCCCCCACTATCGCCTCTCCAGACTGGTCCAGAATAGTGGGTCCCTCCATGGAGACCACTGTAAAGGTGAACAGGTGTCTACAAGAGCTATATTAGACAGTGGCTCCCAAGTGACAATTATGTTCCAAGATTGGTATCAGAAGCATTTGTCAGATGTACCTTACAACCATTAGAAGGACTGCATGTATAGGGGTTAAGTGAGAAGCCTACCCTATTCGGGTATATCGAATTTGGCTGTCTTTCCCCACCTCCGTGGCTGGAGTGGCCGAACAAGTAGAGACCCTAGCCTTAGTGTGTCCCCCACTGGACTGTATGATGGTGTCCCTTTGTTGATTGGAACAAATGCTCATATGTTCGGAAGGCTGGCACAGTTGTGTTATGAAAAACAGGGGTCAAAGACTAGTAGAGCTTTAAGAGTTCCGGCTTTAATTAGAAAGGTCTATGAGGCACAGAGAGATGCTGAAAAAATAGAACCAGAGGAACCGGTCGGAATTGTATGGAAGAAGGATCCTGAGTCTCTGATCCTGGCGCCAAATGCCCAGTGTACCTTACAGGGAGAGGTCCGTATCAGAAAGGATGTTAAGAATAAAATATTAATGTTGGATGCACCAGGCGATGGAAAATTGCCAGAGGGACTGCTGGTCAAGCCTAGTATTTGCCCGCTAGAGCCCATGCTTATGCCAGAAGGGTAATGGTCCAAGTTCATAATGTGTCTGAAAGAGACATTCGAGTAAATAGAGGTTGCATCCTGGCTAATGTGCATTGTGCAGACACTGCAGTGCTACCCAGCAGCAAGAGTTCAAGGAAGAATGACAGAGTAACACCTGACTTGTTTGATTTCGTGACTCCGCTGCCAGCTGAATGGAAAGTGAGGATCAGTGAGAAGCTTGCCCAGAGAGACCAGGTGTTTTCTTTAAAGGAATGGGGCGTGGGATGCGTGCAGGAGCTGAGCACAATATCCGGCTGCATGACGAAAGACCATTCCGTGAGAGGTCTCGCGCCTGGCACCTGCTGACATAGATGATGTGAGGCGGCATCTGCAAGAGATGTTAGCTGCTGGTGTAATACAAGAATCCAGAAGCCCTTATGCTTCCCCATTGTGGTAGTGAGGAAAAGAATGGAACAGTAAGGATGTGTGTGGATTATCACCTTAAACCGGCGGACTATCCTGATCAGTACACAATGCCCGCATTCAGGATGCTTTGGACTGCCTAAGCGGGAGCAAGTGGTTCTCTGTGCTGGATCTCCGCAGTGGGTACTATCAGATCCCGATGGCCCCAGAGGACCGTGAAAAGACGGCCTTTATCTGTCCTGGCTTCTATGAATTCATGAGGATGCCTCAAGGGATTTCAGGTGCCCCAGCCACTTTTCAACGATTGATGGAGCGTGCAGTAGGGACATGAACTTACTAGAGTGCCTGGTATACCTAGATGATGTTATTGTGTTTGGCAGCTCACTGGAGGAACATGAGAGCAGATTATTTAAGGTATTGGACCGACTGGAGACTTTGGCCCGAAACTGTCCATTGATAAGTGTCAATTCTTTCAAACATCAGTAAAGTATGTAGGACACATAGTATCCACCGAGGAATAGAGACCCACCCAAGTAAAGTTGAGGCCTTGACCACCTGGCCAGAGCCCAAAAATCTAAAAGAACTGCAAAGATTCCTGGGATTCTGTGGTTATTATCGAGCGCTTCATCAAGGACTATTCAAGAGTGATCCGCCCTTTACTTAACCTTACTCAAGGGTATCCCCAACCCACAAAAATACCAAAAGTCAGCGTCCTCAAGACTGAAAGAGTGTATTTTCATCGAGTGAAGTATTTGGGGCCGCTGGACTCCTGATTGTGAGACTGCTTTTCATAGATAATTTATCAACTTACCCATGCTCCAGTGCTGGCCTATGCCGATCAAGAAAACCTTATGTCCTGCAACTGATGCTAGCTTGCAAGGGTTGGGGGCTGTGTTGTACCAAGAGCAGAGAATGGCCTGAGACCAGTGGCCTTTGCCAGTAGAAGTCTGACCCCATCTGAAAAGAACTATCCTGTACATAAGTTAGAGTTTCTAGCTTTGAAGTGAGGCTATTGTTGACCAATTCCATGAGTACTTGTATGGGCTAAAATACTAGTAAAACTGACAATAATCCTTTAACCTATGTGCAGACCTCAGCTAAGTTGGATGCCACTGGCCATAGGTGGCTTTCTGCATTATCTACATACGACTATGCTCTGAATACCGAGCAGGTCTGAACCACATAGATGCTGATGCTCTCTCCAGGAGGCCTGTTCCCCAGAATGATTGGGTCCGATTGGCAGAACCTGACATTCGGCACTCTGCCGAAGTTTGACAGGAGGAACAAATGTCCAGGACGGAGTGGACTGCATGGTGGATTGCTTGGGACCCTCTGAGAATTGCATACCTGCAGCTTATTGCCACTTTTCTGCAATATACATTGGTGCACTGCCTCAGCTGGACAATGACAGTATTCATCGGGCTCAATCCGCGATCCATGATCAAAGCAGCTTTAGAAGCCTCTATGCAGGAAAAGATGTGTCCAAATTACGCCCACTGATTTGAGAACTGCACTGTTATACAAAGAAGGTCCTAAATTGAAACTGATCAATAAACTGTTATACAGAGAAACAGTACACAGGGGGGACAAGTAGACAAACAACAACTAGTGCTTACTGCCTCGAGACTCAGTATTGATGTCCTTGCACAACCACATGGGGCACCTTGGTATAGACAGAACACTTGACTTGGTGAGATCCAGATTCTATTGGCCTAAGATGGGGGCTGATGTGGAGCAACACATTCGAACTTGTAGTCGCTGCTTACAGAGAAAGCTTTTGCCCCAGAGGGCTGCCCCTTGTTAACATAACCACCAGTGCACCCATGGAGCTGGTCTGTATTGATTTCTAAGTTTGGAGTCGGATCAAAGAAATATCAGTAATGTGCTGGTGGTCACTGACCATTTCACGAGATATGCCCAAGCTTTCCCACCAAAGACCAGAAAGCATCCACTGTAGCCAAAGTACTTGTAGAAAACTTTTTGTTCACTATGGGGCTCCACAAAGAATCCATTCTGATCAAGGGAGAGACTTTGAGAGTCGTCTGATCAAAGAGATGCTTTCTCTGTGGGGAGTCCGAAGTCCAGGACCACTCCTTACCACCCAGGGGACCCACAGCCTGAACGTTTCAACCGCACTTTGCTAGATATGCTAGGCACCCTGCACCCAAAGGACAAGCCTAGATGGAGCCAACAAATTAGCACCCTGGTACATGCTTATAACTGCACCAAAAGTGATGCCACTGGGTTCTCCCCCTACCGCCTGATGTTTGGAAGAGAAGCTCGACTACCAGTAGATGTGTGTTTGGGGTCTCTCCTGATGGGGTTCAAGCTGACAACTATTTACAGTATGTGCAAAAGTTAAAGGCCCAGCTAACTCATGCGTTACCAACTGGCTCAAACCATGGCTGCCAAAGAAATCTGGCCAACAAAGAAAGGTATGATAAAAAGGTGAAAGCACAGGAACTCCAGGAGGGAGATCGGGTATTGCTAAGAAATCTGGGACTGCATGGCAAGCACAAGATTGCTGACAGATGGCACCATCTCCCTCACATTGTAGTGGGCAAACTAGATGATCTGCCAGTGTACAAAGTAAGGCCTGAGAATAATTCAAAGATGTAAAAACAATGCATAGAAATCATTTACTGCCCATTGGACAAATCTTAATTGAGTCTGAGCCCCTAGAAGATGCCCCCTCTGGACCAGTGACTAGAGCTGCTGCTAAGAAAAGATCAAGAAAGTCTGCACCTACAGAAGCAAAGTTAAAGTGTTCCCCTCCACAAGTCCCAGTTGAGCATGACTGTCAGTCCATATCGGAAGAAAGTGAGAGTGACTTTGAATACTATCCTTCTTATGAACTGAGTCAATTGTTTCGGGGCAATCCCCTAGTCAATACTAGAGATGAAGCTGGGCCTTCTGGACTGTCTAAACCCCAGCTTCATCCCTGGGCTAATGCTCCCAGAAAGTGAAGTGCAAAGCATCAGATCAGATGAAATGGAATCATTGTGCATGGTTGAACTGTTTGAGCTTTCAGGGGAGGAAAATGATAGATTGGGGCAGACTGGTGATACACCCGAACAAGAAGAGTATTTTGAGTGCCCTGACGAGTCTGCCAGTGTCGAAAGCTCTCCATGCAGCCAAATGTTGTGGACTCAGAAACTGTAACTCCTGAGCTGAAAGTGCCCCAAGTTCAGCCTCTACACCCCATGGAGACCCCCTGACAAGTGAGGACTATGCTGAAAATGAGGCTCAGAGTGCAGAGACTATAACAGTTCCCCTAGAAAGACTGGTCGAGCTGTAAAGCCTGTGGTGCACCTCAGTTATGATTCACTTGGGAGGCCTGTGGACTTGCCTCTCAATGTTGTCCATAAAGGAGTGTATGTGTCCCGAGGCTCATTGCCCAAACTGAGCATCAGTGCTAACTCAAGTTACTTGTGTTGCCCTCTAAGTATGGTGCCTTGCCCCATCCAGCCCAAGGTAACTGATAGGGAAGGGCCCCTCTCTTCAGGTTTCATGTACAAGAGGTAATAACTTGAGTGTATGGTACAATGTGTATGTAATACTGTGTAAAGAGTGATGTACTGCAATGTTTCAGAAATGTGTTCTTGGTAAAATGATATATTGACTGATGATTACATGTGCAGAGCCTAATGCAACTGTATGGTTGCAGTTGAAACTTATGAATACTTGCTTGACGCGGATGTCAAGCTTTCCCAGGCAGGAAGTGTGTAACCCCTGCAAATGGGGGTTCCCAAAAAACTTCCAGGAGCTTGCTTGAATGCTCAAGCCTGAATGGTGTTTGGCATTTAAGCCATTTATCAGTGAGTGTTTTAGAGCCTCTGGTACTGTCTCTTTAAGAGCTGTCTGCTTGCAGACATAATTAGTTTGTATAGGGGGACTGTGTGCTTCTCTGAGTACCACTCGAGCTGCTGCCAATTCACTTCATTTTGCAGTCACTAGAGTGCAAAGGGAACCCTATCTGAAAGATGTAACTGTTTGCCAGAAATTATTTAGAGTAATAATGAAATTACAGTTTGTCTAACCTGCTTTCTTTGCAGTCAGAACTGTCTGCTAGTTCCCATTCTAGTTTTGAACTGCTGAACTGGACCAATCAGTGTGGGGTAAGCTAGCTCTAAAATGGTGCCTTGGACGAATCAGAACTTGGACTCATAATCTGAGCCAGCCACAAGAGGATTGTATGGGCAGTGACTCTGGGAGATGTAGTTTAGACTTCAGTGCCTTTTGGACCAACAGCAGCAGTCTATTGTGAGTGACAGCCAATCCAGTCAAGAACTGGGAGGAACTCAAAGGAGTGCACGTTTTGTCGGTTGGAGTTTCAGTTGAGCTTTGGCAGTGAAGAAGGAAGGAGCCTGTGCTTTTTTCAGTGTGCAGTTTTAGTCAAAAAAGCGTGTGTAAGGCCCAGAGTTCGGTCTGCAGCTTGGGTAACAGCTTGTTAGGACTGAATCCGTCCTGTGAAAGAATCAAAGGATCTCTGAAGTAGAAACCAGGCTCACCCTGTAGAAGACTGGAGGAATTGCTGAAAATTGCACTCGGTCTGTCAGGAACTGAATCTGCTTTGTTCTCCGGGTATTGTGCAGTAATTGCGATCGGGATACAGATGCAGCCTGCCTGGTATAGTGCTTTCTTTTATATGGATGTGTGAAGAGGTTTGTGTACCTCAAGTGAGCCCTACTGACATTGAAGGACCCTATCTTATTTGGAGGTCGTGAGTACTAATTCAGAGTCGCTCCCTGTTGAATTGCCACATTAAATCCAAATGGAATTACTGTACTGCTGACTGTTTAATTCTCCTTTTCTCTGTGTGAAAGGGCCCCTACCAGCTGCCATGGTTTGGACTAGCCACTAGGGCTTGGGTACCCAGGGACAGTAACTGATAGGGATAGGCCTGTGCACAGAGCCATAGGAAATGAATTATTAGAGTGATAAGCTAATTAACCTGATTTCCCCCTGTCCTTGTTATATCCCCCTAAATAAATCAGAGCTGCTTGTTTCAGCAAAGTTATACTGCCTGAGGTATTTGTCTATGTTAAAGTACTGTACTGTGATTGTTGCACTGTATCTCATTTCACAGGAGGTCCCAGTGCGGAACCAGTCCTGGGGTAAGTGTATATTGTAAAGGTAATTCTGATATATTGTGTGGGCCACTAGTGGGAAGAAAGGGGGGTTGCAGTGTCCCAGAGGGCTGTGACCAAGTTAGTCTAACTATTGCAAACCCTGACCTCTGGGTGGAGGCACCCGCCATTGGATCCAGGCCCCTCAACCCGTTAGTGGCAAATCAGGCAGGGGTAGTAGCCCCTGGGATAGCGCCATCTAGGGGTTACATATAGGCAATATGTACGCAATGCTGTGTGGGAGGAATTGGCAAGGGTACAAGGTTAACTACTTGATAAGTGGATGGCAAGGATAAATAATACCTACAATGCCTGTTACTAGCCAGGGAAACACAGATAATTTTAGGGCGGTGGGTGGGGGAATACCAGCGGGACTATGGCGAAGATGGAGTGGAGGAGGATACAACAGGGGGAGGGAAAGTAGAACTGGTACTAGGTGAGAGGAAGGGGGATAGGAACCAAGTGGCCATGGCCTGATATGAGGACAAGCAGGGTTGACAAGTACCTCGGATTCAGAGTAGTGGTACCCACTGACTGTCTCTGCTGCCCACAGGTTATCCTGTCCCATGACCTCCATAGATTAATCACTCCCTATCACAGACCTTTACAAGAAGACACTTGACTGTCGCTGATATTCTTGTACCACCAAACGTGTTTAATTGTTCCTCTTAATAAATAGGCTGCAGCTCTGCTAGCCAGTGTGACAGATCCAGATGTGACCATGATTATAAGCTGTCATTTTTACTGCCTATATTTAGGTACAATGCATCCATGGGTTGCAGAATATCCCAGACATCCCTTGTGGTGTAGTGGCTGTGACTAAGCCAGCCCCAATGTAACAATATGCAAACCAGGCAGGATGGAGTTAGATGACCATGAGAGCAATCAGATGCAGGGTCAGTGCTTTAACAGATTAAAGGACAAGGTGTAGAACAGACATGCCAATACAGTGAGAAATAAACACAGCCTGGTCACTAACAGTGAGATCACAGAGAGGAAGCAATACAGCAGTGGTTTTACTGTTTTTACTAAGTTCGAAAAGTGTATGTACATATTAATATGACAAAGTAAGTTATGTTGGGTTGGAGTGTAGTGTTCGTCAGATATAGCAAGGGCACTTGACAGGTCTGCAATTCATTTATTTCTTATAAAACACCTGTTATTCTTACTAATTTTGACACATACACTTTTGAAGTTAATAACAAACAAATAAAACCACTCCCTTTCAATGATCTCACTGTTAGTAACCAGGCTGTAATTATTTAATCTTCCTGGACACAAGTCTGTACCACTCATTCACACTAATGGGAACTGCGCTGGAGGCACTAGGACCCATCGGGAGCAAACTTTTTTGCTAGAGGGTCGGCGCCGGAGATGGTGCTGCGAGGAGCGGCACTGCGAGCCTCTGCTCATGCGGTAAATGACTATCCCGGTGTCGACCCTCCAACTGCCTCAGTTCCTTTTTTCCCCGCCGTCGAGTGCACTCCAGTGACAACGTTGCTCACCTGCCGGGAGTCAAACTTCAAACTAGCAGCATAGTTTTTTAGTTTTATTGTTTTGTAGTAATATCTCGAATAAAGTATCACTTAGTTTATTTATTCTTGTTTAAAGAAGAAGTCTCAGCCTACATTGATGGAGTCGACCATGAGCGGGTCAGGTGACGGTAGGGAGACTTCGTATGAAAGCTGTTCAGTCAGCAGGGCTGGGTCCGGTCCGCCGCCTTCTCTGGAAGTGGGGTCTGACAATGGACAGTCCAGTGCCCGAGTGGGTGGGCGGTCCCCTTGAAAGCATAAAAGTAAATGGTCGCACTCCCGGCACCATTCGGCTTTGAGCTCTTCTTCAGCCCACAAGTCAAAAAAGAGAAGGCATCACTCGAGGTCGCCCTCTGATGTGTCTGGGCATAGACGGTCAGTTATTGGGACTAGTTGCCGGTCTCCTCTTTCGGAGTCATCGGTTTCTGTTTCTGGTAGCCAACATCTTCGACATCGGAGCCCTACCCGCCCTCTGGTAGGTCTTCAGATGAGCAGTTTCATCAGTGGGCTGCTCTTATGGAGCAGTGGGCTCAAAGGTTGGTCCAGCTACCTGGACTGGTCACTCAAGGGCCTTTGGGTTTTCTGGGAGATCAGGTAGGGCAGTTGAGCCTCCCTAGTTGCGCAGCGCCGTCTTCGGTGCCGTTGACTCCGCGCTAGGTGTCCTCCCCAACACAGCTGTGGTGCGAGGGCCACACTGATGCCTCTCTCTCCTGGTATTCATCCTTCTTTTCCTCAAATTCCTGTTTTCAGAGTCTTGGGATGTTTTTAGCGCCCTCGGTGTCGATGTGCGCTTCAGCGCCGTCTTTGGCTGACTGATCTCTCGGCGCCGTCCTCGGCACGTTGAGTTTCTCAGCCTCGTCGGCGCCATCCTTGGTGCTGTTCTGCAGCACTGTGCAGTCTTGGTGCCGTCCTCAGTGCCGTGCAGCTCCTCGGCGTCATGCGTGTTTTCGGTGCCATGCTCTACGGTGCCGGGACCTGTCAGGGCGTCATCCAGTCTTCAGGGCTCCTCTTCTTTGAATCCTTTTCCTTCCTCATTTCCTTCTGATTTTCACTCTTTCCTGTTCATACAGTCCCTCCTGCGCTGTCAGGAGATGACATTGAGCCTGACCCAGACCTTAGGCTGGGTGACGATGTGGAAGGAACAGGATCTATTTCTGCTGCAGAGCCTGTGGTCGAGGACCTGTGATGTAAGTCTATGCTGAAAAACTTAAATTCCACTCTTTCTCTCCAAACTACAGATATCGATCCTGGGAAACTATTAAGACTCCAATACCTCCATGTTCCGGAGATCCCTATGGATTTGACACCTCCGGTACAGCCCTCCTTTGAGACGCTTTCTCAAATGGTATGGAATTAATCCCGCCTCTCATTCCTTCTGTGGCTAAGTCCATAGATAGGAAATATGCTGCCCCAATGATCGACCCATCTTGGCATCCCAAGCCTTTGAGGATCCTATTGTAGTCTTGGCAGAGAATGATAAGGTCATCCTTCCCCAGACTACTACAGCTCGACTTATTAACAAAGAATCTCGTAAAATAGACACTTCAGGTAAGAGAGTCTTTGCTGCTTCCACCCTAGGTATGCGTATTGCCAGCTACCAAAGCTATTTCTCTTAATATGAGTATATCCTTTGGCATTCCTCAAATAAATGGTTGAAGCTCTACCAGAATCGGACACTAATTCAGAGCTTCTTCAAACCATAACCGGGGTGTCGAGTCCAACAACCAGCAGGTTAAAGCAGCTACTGTATGGACACCTTCGATTCTGCCTGCCGAGTGGCGGCGGCGGACATTTGTACCCACCGTCATTCCTGGCTGCGCACTTCAGGTTTCACGAATGATGCCCAGCAACAGGTAATGGCGTTGCCTTTCGACGGTGTGTATCTCTTCGGCCCTCAAGTAGAACAGGCTCTAGAGGCCACACAAAAGACTAGGTCAGTCATTAAATTGGCTTGACTTCCTCCCGTCCCCTCTCGAGGTGGTGTTAAGAAACGCCAGTTTCATAACCGTCAGTCCTTTCAAGGCAAAGGCAGGGGAAGTTTTAATAAAAGCCCAGCCCCGTAGCCTCAGAAGAAAACGCAGCAGAGGGCGCAAGGACCCAAAGCGCCTAGTGCCGCCTTCTGAGTTGTTGGCCCAAGTCCCACCTCAGCTTCCCGAGGGGGACTCTTCCTCAGCGGTGGGAGGTCATCTGACTCACTTCTACAATCAATGGAAGTCCATGACATCGGACAAATGGGTCCTTCGGATAATCCGCAAGGGGTATTCCCTCAATATTTTGGAGACCCCTCTGGATCGTCCCCCCAGATGACAGCCCAGGCTGTCAGTTCTTCAATCAGAACTTCTTGCCTCTGAGATACAAGGCTTCCTAAACAACAGGGCAGTGGAAGTAGTTCCACTGGATCAACGGAACACAGGGTTGTACTACCATTACTTTCTGGTTCCAAAGAAAACAGGAGGCATGCTTCCTATTTTGGACCTCAGAAAATTAAACAAATTCCTTCCCAAAGAAAAATTAAAAATGTTATCTCAGGAACCCTGTTACCTTTGCTTCATCAACACGACTGGTTAGCCTCCCTGGATATGCAGGATGCTTACCAGCACATTCCTATACACCCAAAGCATCACAAATACCTAAGGTTTGTGGCTTTGGGACAGCATTATCAGTTCAGAGTCCTGCCCTTTGGGCTATCCTCGGCGCCGTGAGCTTTTACAAAGTGTTGTGCAATTCTCGCAGCACATCTCAGAAAAATTGGAATACAAGTGTTCCCATATCTGGCGATTGGCTTCTAGCAAGTCCTTCCAGGCAGGGAACTCTAGACGCCATAGCCACGGCTTCACACTTTCTTACGTCCATGGGAGTCCTGCTAAATCTCAGAAAATCGCAGCTGCAGCCCTCCCAGAGGCTCCTTTTCATTGGAACTCTCCTGGACACCACCTGTGCGAAAGCATTTCTTCCAGAGGACAGGAGGAGCGATATCCTTCAGATGGCCTGATACGTCAGAGAAAGCAGCTCGGTGACAGCTCTCTCGATGCAACGGATGCTTGGTCTCATGGCATCCTCGGTGTTCACTGCACCCCTAGCATGCCTCCACATGAGAACCTCTCAATGGAGGCTCAGTACTCAGTGGTCCCTGACCACTCACCCTCAGTCCTTTCTCATCAAGGTAACAGAACCTCTGAAGAGATCACTCACCTGGTGGTCGCAAGAGGACAATCTTCTGGAAGGATACCCCTTTGCTCCTCTGGATCATTAGATTTCCATTACCACAGACGCATCCCTGATGGGGTGGGGAGCAGACTGTCCACACTCAAGGTACGTGGACTCAGGACAAGTCCCAGCTTCACATAAATGTCTTAGAAATGAGAGCCGTCCTTTATGCAGTCCGGGCTTTGAAGGACATTCAAACAACATGAAATCTTGCTATATTATGACATATGCAGTGAGTCCCAACCTTCGAACTGCTCCGGAGGTGAAAGAGTTAACTTTCCATGCCAAGCATGGAACGTTGAGCTCGAGCTCGGTTGAAACTCTGTCTGTAGTTCTTTAAACTCAAACCGTCAGATTCTTTACTCCGCCTCACTGAACAGTCGCTCCAGAGATTTCTCCTTCTGCTCGGTTCATTTTGTCAGTTAAAGTATTGTTTTTCTCAGTTTTCGACTGAATTTAAACCGTAACCGGTCGGTTCAGACTCTGTCTGTGGTATTTGTGAGTACTAGATAGGTTTTACATTAATTTCTATTCTGTGTGGAACTTGTAAACGGTTTATCGGTTCGGTTTGAACCGATCAGGTTGTTTTAAATATATTAATCTGTCATTTAGAGTGTGGTTACCGGTTCTTATCAGTTCTAAAAAAAACGGATTTTATTACGTTTTTTTTTTTCACGACCCGTGACATGGTTGGGAACCGATAAGAGGGTCTTACCTGGCGGATTGCCATAAACGGGTAAGTTTGGTTAGGACTGGCACTATGTCTGAGAAACCCAAAAGAAAAACCGGGCCCACTGGGTTTCAACACTGCAGTGTCTGTGGGGAACTCTTTGCCAAGGCTGACCCCCACACCACCTGTGTTTATTGTCTGGGGTATGACCACCTCAATGCAGACTGCCAGATTTGTAAGAATTTTCCTGCAGCTACCCTGGAAAAGAGAGTTGGTAGGCTCAGGGAAAGGGAGGGCAAAAAGTCCGCTGAACCGGATGGCCAGCCCGGTTCGGTTCCAACCGAACCGGAGGGTAGTCCCTCTGACCAGGGCGAGACTTCCTCGGGCAAAGGAGATCCGACTCTGAGGAGTTGGTTCCAGCAAAAGGACTAGGAAATCAGCTGGTGTGAGCCAAACTTTCCTCTCCAACCGCTGAAGAAATAGCCAAGCGATTAAAATTGTCCAGTCGCTTTCCCGTTCCGACCGAACCGGCACCATCAGGTAAGTGTCCGTTCGCGGTTCCACCGAGTTCAAGAGTATGATTTAGAGGAATATTATGAACCGGAGGAGGGGGAAGAGGAGTATGAGGAAAGTGAATGTGGATTTGAAAGTCTGGATGTGCCCATTGACCCGGACATCTCCCCAGACAGACCTTCAGGAGTGTCTCCTCCTAGGCTTTCTGAGTCCCCTTCTCATTTTATGTTATATAAGAAAGTGGCTGAAACCCTCCAGCTCCCTATGGAGGAAGCTGTGGATGACCAAGAGGAGCCTGACTATGTGGAAATGATGGATATCCCAGAATCTAGGAGACTGTCTATTCCTTTGCATAAATCTTTTGGGAAACAGACAGTTAAAATTCTAAAAACTCCTCACACTATACCTCCTGTGGATAAGAGAATGGACAAGAGGTACACATTGTCAGGCTCTGATACGGAGTTCCTTACACAACAATGCAGCCATGTTGGGGTAGTGCAGGCTGCAGCCTGTGACAAGGCAAATATTCCCTTGGCTTCACACCCCCCCTGACAAGGACTCCAGGAGGATTGATACCATGGCAAAGAAACAGTACATGGCAGCATCCTTGGGACTCAGACAGGCAAATTATATGGCTTATGTTGCTAGATATCAGAAATCCAGATGGGATACTGTTATGGCTTTAGCAAAACAGGTCCCTGGCCAGCTTGCCAAGGAGCTGGAGCAGGTGGCTGCTGATGGTATTGAGGCATCCAGGTGCAATTCCATGCTGCAGTGGACTCTAATGATGTATCATCAAGAGTCATGGCTACATCTGTGGCATTTAGCAGAATGGCTTGGCTCAGATGTACTAGCCTGTCTGGGATACCCAGACTAAGGCCATGGATTTTCCTGTTGTGGGTAATTCTCTGTTTGGGGAGCAGACAGAGAATTACATGAAGAAAATGGATGAGTATAGGACCACCTATAGGAGTGCACAGGCCAAGGAAAGGCAGGCCACTCCTCAAAGGCAGCTTTCCAGGGGCAGGGGCAGGCCTTTTCATAGGCCTTTTTACCAAGCCCAGGCCTCCTCTTCTGCTTATGCCCAGAGGGGGTTCTTTAGAGGGAGAGGCAGACGGGGTACAAGCAGGCCTGCTTCCACCCCTCAGCCCAAAGCCCCAGACAAGCAGGCACCCTGATGGGGTTGCCAGGGCCGATTGTCAGCTACCTGTAGGGGGCAGGCTGGCTTACTTTGTCCAGGACTGGAAGTCTCTGACATCAGACAAGTGGGTCCTGGAAGTAGTAAGCCAGGGACTGGTTCTCAGCTTCAAAAATTTCCAAAGATGAGAACCAGATCCTTTCCACCTGCAAATCCACCAGAGGCACTTGCCCTAGAGGCAGAGGTCTCTTCCCTCCTGGCTCTCAGAGCTGTGGAAAGGGTTCCACCCCTACACCAGGGCAAAGGGTTGTACTTCAGGTACTTCCTTACCCCACAAAAGACAGGAGAATGGCGGCCCATCCTGGATCTCAGATATTTAAACAAGCACCTTTTAAAACCAAAATTCAAAATGGTGACTCTGGGAATTATTCTACCTCTCTAAGGCCAGGGACTGGCTTCGTCCCCTGGACCTCAAGGATGCCTACTTCCATATTCTCATCAGAAGCTCCCATCGAAAGTACCTCAGGTTCGAGCTGCCCTCAGGCCATTACCAGTTCAGAGCAATGCCCTTTGGCCTCACCTCTGCTCCAAGGGTATTCACAAAATGCCTGGCAGTAGCAGTTGCTTCCCTAAGAAGGCAAAAAATTGCCATCTTCCCTTACCTGGACGACTGGCTCATAGTAGGCCAGTCTCCAGACCAAGTCAAGTTACATCTACAGATAACTCAGCAACTGCTCACCTCTCTAGGTTTCCTTCTGAATCTTTCAAAGTCAGTTCTAGAGCCTGTCCAGCTCCTCACCTTCATAGGCGCAGAGCTGAACACAGAGAAAGCCAGAGCCTTCCTTCCTTTGGACAGGGCAAGGACCCTGGTCTCTCTGGCCTCCTCATTCACCCTGCAGGTCTCTCGACCAGCAAGGCATTTTCTACAGCTCCTGGGGCACATGGCTGCTTCTACAGCAGTAGTGCAGGGAGCAAGATTTCAGATGAGGGACATCCAGTTCCATTTGAGAGCCTTTTGGTCTCAAAGGAAAGACCCTCTAACCGAATTGATCCCAGTGACTCGAACCCTGATCCAGGCCCTACGGTGGCGGCAGGATCAGAGCAATCTGAGACAAGGGGTTCCTTTTGTCACTCAGTCTCACTCCTTAATCCTTACTACAGATGCATCCCTCTTGGGGTGGGGACCTCACATGGGCGACCTCACTACCCAGGGATTGTGGTCCCCTCAGGAATCTCTGCTCCACATCAATCTGTTGGAACTCAGAGCAGTTTTTCTAGCACTTCAAGCTTTCTCCAAGTCTGTTCAGAACAAAGTTGTACAGGTCAGAACAGACAACACCACCACAATGTGGTACATCAACAAGCAAGAGGACACTCGGTCTACGGCCTTGTGCACCGAAGCAATGAAGTTGTGGTCTCTGGCTTACTCCCTGAACACCTCCCTTATGGCAGTTCACCTCCCAGGCAAGGACAATGTCCTGGCAGATGCTCTCAGCAGGATTTCCCAGGGCCATCACGAATGGTCACTGGACCCCCTGGTCTTGGAGGTGATATTTGCCAGATGGGGCACCGCGCAGATAGATCTTTTTGCAGCCCCAGATAATCACCAACTTCCCATTTTTTGCTGCAGGCCCCCAGTGTTGGGCTTAGTCCCACTGGATGCCTTAGTTCTCAATTGAGAAAGGAAGTTTCTCTATGCTTTTCCCCCCTTCCCTCTCCTGTTCAAAGTGCTAGTCAAAATCAGATCTCAACCCTGCAAGATGATCCTGATTGCTCCAGATTGGGCCAGACAACCCTGGTATCCACTCCTACTGTCCTTAGCAGTCCATCTTCCCCTGTGTCTTCCCAGGAATCACAACCTGTTAACCTGTGCTCAGGGGAGGGTTTGGTACCCGAACCTCAAATCTCTCAATCTCAAGGCCTGGCTCTTGAAGAGTTAGAGTTTGCTGATCTACACCTCTCCCAAGGTGTACTGGATATCCTGAAGGCTTCTAGGAAACCTTCCACCAGGGCTACTTATAATTCCAAATGGAAGAGGTTTTCCATATGGTGCTCTGGAAAGCATATTTCCCCAGAATCTGCTGATTTACCCACAGTCCTGGATTATATGGTCCACTTAAATACCTTGGGGCTGAGACCAGCTACCCTAAAAGTGCATCTGGCAGCTGTGTCTGCTTTTATTTCAGCAGGTAAGCCCTCTTCTCTTTCAGCTCATCCTGTATTCTCCAAGTTTTTCAAGGGATTGCTTCACACCAACCCTCCATTCAGGGACCCTGCCCCTGCCTGGGATCTTAATGTTTGCATTGCTCAGCTTATGCAACCCCCCTTTGAGCCTTTGTCTTCAGCAGAGCTTAAGTACTTGACTTGGAAGACTGTGTTTCTGGTAGCCATCACTTCTGCCAGACGCATAAGTGAATTACAAGCTTTGTCAGTGGAGCCTGATTTTATCTCCTTTCATAGAGATAAGGTGGTCCTCAGGACTAACAGGAAGTTCTTGCCTAAGGTGGTTTCAGATTTCCACCTTAATCATTCTATATCTCTTCCAGTGTACTTCACTGACCATTCCTCCTCTGGCGAGAGGAGGCTGCACAGCTTAGATGTGAAGAGAGCCCTTAGTTACTACATAGAGCGTACCAAGGGTCACAGATTTGACTCCCTCCAACTGTTCCTCACTTATGGTGAGGTTGGTAAAGGGAAACCTGCCACTAAAAGATCCATTGCCAGGTGGATTGTCTCTTGTATCCAATTCTGTTATGAAAAGCTGGGTAAGGTTTCTCCCTCAGGCCTGAGGGCTCACTCTACCAGAGGTACAGCTGCTTCCCTGGCTGCTGCCAGGGACATCCCTATTCTAGAGATATGTCAAGCAGCTACCTGGAAAACAGTTCACACTTTTATCAAGCATTACTCCCTGGACATCCAGGCTAGGAGTGATGCTCAGTTTGGCACAGCTGTGCTTCACAGCCTATTTCCTAAGTAGGTTCTGTCCCTCCTCCATGGAGGTACTGCTGTGTAGTCTGCATATGTCATAATATAGCAAGACTTCATGTTGTTTGAAGAAAAAATTACTCACCTTAGTAATGTTGTTTCTTCTAATGGAGTCTTGCTATATTATGACCTCCCCCCCTGCCTGCCCCTCTCAGAACCTCTGTTTTTGGGATGTGGGTGGGCAGTGCAGTGTTGGCACTTAGTAGATGCCCACTTTGTTGTTTCACCCTCCTTTTTGGGGTGACTTGGTGTTGTGTTTTCATTTTTTGGGTCTCCTGACTTGAGTCTTTGTTTTGGGACCAAAAAATGTGTTCTTACGTTTAGTAGCCAGTTGGCTAGTGTAGGTTTACAGCTTCTACACAGGACCTCAGCGAGTTTAGCTCGTAAAGATCTGACGGTTTGAGTTTGAAGAACAACAGACAGAGTTTCAACTGAGCTCGAGCTCAGCGTTCCATGCCTGGCATGGAAAGTTAACTCTTTCACCTCCGGAGCGGTTCGAAGGTTGGGACTCACTGCATATGTCATAATATAGCAAGACTCCATTAGAAGAAACAACATTACTAATTTGAGTAATTTTTTCTTCTCTGTCACAAAAACATTCTCCTTCAAACGGACAACAAAGCAGTGATGTATTACATCAACAAGCAAGGCGGTGCTCACTCTTACTCCTCATGCAGGGAAGCAATGAGGGTGTGGGAATGGTGCTTAGAGCACAAGGCTCTAATTCATGCGGTCTACCTGCCAGGGGTGCAGAACGAACTGGCAGACCGTCTCAGCAGAATAGAGACAAATCCTCACGAATGGTCTCTCGACTCAGCTATAGCTCAGTCACTATTCACAGAGTGGGGAACTCCAGACCTGGACCTTTTTGCATCCCCACTCAACACAAAACTGCCTCTCTTCTGCTCCAGAAATCCAGGGCCTGGCATTTTCTGTCAGGATGCATTCAGGCTGCGGTGGAAAAAACTCTTTCTATACGCCTTTCCGCCTCTTCCTCTAATTCAGAGAGTACTTCTCAAATTCAAGTTCTAGGGGGACAAAATGATCCTCATTGCTCCCTTCTGGCCTCAACAGATATGGTTTCCACTACTTAGCAGTATGTCGGAAACTCCTCCGAAACTGCTTCCCCTTGAGACGAACCTTCTGACTCAGAGGCCTGTGGTCCATCCCAATCTGAGGTCGCTTCACCTTCATGCTTGGCTCATGAAGAGATAGAAGTGAACAGGTTCAATATCTCTCGCAGGGTTTCAGATATTCTTCTGGCTGCGTGCAAGCCAGCCACTAGGAAAACTTACACAGCCAAATGGAAGAGTTTCTCGCTCTGGTGTGCAAAATCCTCTTTGAATCCTTTTTCCTGCCCACCAGATAAAGTTCTAGAGTACCTTTTAGACCTCTCAAATTCAGGTCTGCAATACTTCTACAGTTAAGGTTCACCTTTGTGCCATTTCAGCTTATCATGAGCCAGTACTTTCCTTGTCATTGGCTCAGTTACCTGTGGTTAAGAGGTTTCTTAAGGGAATTCTGCATACCAGACCTCCTATAAGATGTCCAGTCGCAGCCTGGGACATTAATCTGGTGCTAGACATGCTCACTCGAAAACCTTTTGAGCCTCTAGCTACCTGTGAGTTAAAATTTCTCACTTGGAAGACAGTCTTCCTAGTGTCCATTACCTCAGCTCGCAGGGTCTCTGAGATACATGCCTTGGTCACAGACCCTCCGTATACTGTGTTTCATAAAGACAAAGTAGTTCTTAGGACCCATCCTAAGTTTCTCCCTAAGGTTGTTTCAGAATTCCATCTAAACCAACCTCTGGTCCTTCCATCTTACTTTGCGAACTTCCGTAATGAAGGAGAGCATTCTCTTCATTCCTTGGATGTCAAAAGAGCTTTACGTTTCTATCTAGATGGAACAAAAGACTTTTGTAAAGCTCAACAACTGTTTGTTTCCTTCAGTGAGACCCGCTGGGTCAACCTGTCACTATCAGATGTATTTCTGCTTAGCTGGTTGCATGCCTTCGCCACTGTTATTCCATGGCGCAGATTAAGCTGGAGGGCAGAGTGTATGCTCACTCTACTAGAGCAGTCACGGCATCCCTAGCGGAAATCTGCAACGTGCCCATCGCAGATATTTGCATTGCTGCCACCTGGAGCTCAGTGCATACTTTCGTCAAACACTATGCCTTGGAAGTCCATGCCAGACGACATCTGTCATTTGGTAGGACTATCCTTAATGGACTTCTGTCCTAAAATTGTGAGCTCTTGGTCTCTCCCTGATGCCCTCTTGGGGGATTATTAGCTCAGTACTCTCCCATTAGTATGACTGAGTGGTGGAGACTTATGTCTAGGAAGATATGGAAATTACGTACCTACCGTAATTCTTGATCTTCTTGGACGAGTCTCCACCACTCATTGACACGCCCACCCACCATCCCCCGAGCTCACCTCTTTTATTGGTCTTTACTCCCTCAATCTTTAGGCTGTGAAGACTTCTTTGTTGACCGTTCTTATATGGGTCGTCCGGACTATCTTATGTCCGATTTTTGTTAGGCTGTCCTTCTAGGTTAGTTACGCTGCACCTCCTCGGAAAAAAAGGTACTGAGGCAGTTGGAGAGTTGACGCCGGGATGGTCATTTACCGCATGAGCGGAGGCTTGCAGTGCCGCTCCTTGTGGCACCATCTCCGGCGCCGACCCTCTAGCAAAAAAAGTTTGCTCCAGCTGGGTCCTAGTGCCTCCGGCGCAGTTCCCATTAGTGTGAATGAGTGGTGGAGATTCGTCCAGGAAGATCAAGAATTACGGTAGGTACGTAATTTCCATTTTTTTCCTCTCCTCTCATTTCCTTTCCCAGGGCTTTGTTTTCAGTAACTCTGGGCTCCAGGAGTTTTGCTTCTTTCTCCCATTTTCCTCTTTCGTGGTCTTCTGGCGGGAGAACTGGAGGGCAGGTGTGGGGACCACCCCCATATACGGTCATGCCGACATCCCATCATGTGAAGCCAGGGGCGGTCCTCTACTATATATTGCTAGATAGAAGTTTGCTGTGCTGTCCTGATGCCAGGGGGCGCAGTCCTGTATGTGAAGACCTTCTGCAGGAACCTCTCTCGAAGATCTACTGTTATGGTAAGTCTTACATAACTGTAATTTTTGCTTAACAGACTAATGATTCCATGTTAATGACCCTACAGGACATTAAAGTGCTTATGCCCATATTAGTAGAGCACATTAGACTGTTTTTTTTTTTTTTAATGGCTTACAACAGTGGTCAAATATTAAAACTGGTCAGCCCACAACAACTGTGGTAGGAAATAAAGTTTTTCCTTTTTTTTTTTTCCAGCACTTTTAAGCTGTTTTCATCTAACAATAACTGTGGTCAAATGAACTAAATATGGTTGGCTTACAACAGCTGCAGTCAGCATAAAACTCTGGGCTCTCAATGATTGAGGCCATGGGTTTTACTGTGGTGCCTTTCTGGTCTCATGTCTGAGTCAAAATTAAAAAAGCCTAAAAAAAAAATAAAACTCGGCCCGCAGGTTTCAAAAAGTGCCAAAACCGTGGTTACCATTTGCATAAAAGGGAACAGTCATCGCAAATAGACCCACACTCAAGTGCTGGGATTGTCTCGATGTGCAGTTTATGTGCAAAAACATTTTGGGCTACTTTCTTTTTACTGTAGTATAGTACAATGTATCAGAATAATTTTGCTTACTTGTAGGCTGGCATCTGCTGTTCCTAAATTCCCATAATCCCCTGCTGCTGACATCAGAGTAGTATGCAACAGGGCATCCCATTGTCGGGGCACCACGACTTGGGTGCCGGCATGAGGGTGTATGTCATTCGGGCGATCTGTATTTTTGACCACCTAGTAATGTCAGCATCCTCATGTATACATGTTCTTCCCCACGATCTGTGCTGGCTCAGGGGGTGTTTATATAAATGTGAGGGGGGTGCAGGGGGCAAAGCCCTTGGGAAATTATTGTGAGACCAGGAGGGGTGATCACAACCTGAGGTGTGTGATCTAGGTTGTGGCGACTGAGTTGACTGAGTTGCCTGCCACCCATCTTGCTGGCACCCTTTCACTTGCACTATTTTTTACAGAGCACAAGTTTTTGGCGGGCTGGCGTGGTTGAACCATGTAGCAGTGGGAAATTCAGTAGCCTGCAGTGCATGTTAGGATTTATATCAGCTCTGATCTTTTGTTTACTGTTCCAGACGTCCTACCTGGGTCAAGTGCAGTCACAGAGGACTGAACTTAGCTCCTAGAGAAAAGCAAAATAAGGAAGCATCTGACTGGAGATGATAACATCTCTATCATTCACTACAGGCTATTGAATCTTCCACTATTGCCTACTGCTCTGACACCAGCTGCATGGGATTCTGGGATTTGTAGGAACAGAAGATGCAGCAGACATGTAAGCTAAATTAGTCTGATGCAATCTACTATACTATAGTAAAAAGAAGGTAAACCAAAATGTTTTTATACACAAAATGCACATTGGGACCAGTTTCACACTTGAGTGTGGGGCCCTTTGTGATGACTTTTCCCCTTTAAGGCAGATAGCATACAGAGTGCTACACCCGCACCATAGCACGTATTCCCAATCTCAGGGACAAGGGCAAAAGCTATGGAAGAGAAAACCCGGAGCACCAGGATGACTGCCAGTAACCCTGCAAGCTCTACTCCACCTCCCATGGCACCTACTCACTCATTGAGGTAAGTAAGCAGTGGGGTAAGGCCCAGGTAGGTGAGAGACAGGGCTGGGGGTCACTATCAGAAGAGTGGCTATTCAGGAAATGGGGAAAACAAAGGAAAGAAAAAAATCTACTGTGAATACTAGCGTTTGGACCTATCACCATTCACTCTGCAAGTCTCCATGAACCATGATGTAGAATATGAATTGCCTCAGAACACAACATTCTTTCTAAAATATATGTATTTGTTTTGTTTGCAGCAGCTGAAGGACAAGCTGGAGAAACAACTCCAAGAAGAGATTCAAAGAATTCAGGCTGATGCTGAAGAACAGAACAGGAAGGTAATAAATGAGTTGCCCACATTGTATAAAACATGGGTTACATTTTTTTATTATTTTTTTTCTTGTTTGTGCAATTTTCACCACATTCGGTTCCTCTGTCCACACCATAGTGTTGGGTCTACAATGGCTCCATACTTTTTTTTTATTTAACGTTTTTTCTCCCCCTCTTCTGCTCCAACTATTTTGTGGGTTTACCTGCCTTTAGTTGGATGTACCAGGCTTCATGGAGCTGTGGGAGAAGGATGCTCTTTTTTTTTCATATTTATTAGATCTTACTTCAAGAAACAGCTCTAGCAGCAGGTTACACCATTAGGACTGAAGCCGGCAGGTGCCAGGACCCCACGGAAATTTTCTAGCTAGCAGTCTTCAGCGGGGACCGCCTCCAACGTCGGTTCCGCCCCTGATGTTGGGCGTAGTACATAAAGAGGCGGTCCCCCCATAATCCTCAGCTATTTTCCCGCCATCCACTCGCCAGCATCGGCCTCTCGGCCTCCTTTCTAGCATATGACGACTATAGAACTACGAATATTTTCGTCCTTTTTTGGCTCTGCTCAACTGATGTCCTCTCCAACTCCATCTCTAGAGGGTCACCATTCAAAGTGTGCCTGCGGCAAACAGATCTCTTTCAAGGATCCTCATTTGTCCTGCGTGTGTTGCCTAGGCCCGGACCACGACACCAAGGCCTGCTCCTTTTGCCAGGGTTTTAACAGCCGCACCAGGATCCGCCATCAGAAGGCATTTCAAGCATTTCTCTTACGAGAAAAGCTGAAAAGTATGGACCAGGTACCTTCCTCCCGGGGGAGAATCTTCAAGCAAATCCCACAAACACTGGGACAAGCACCGGGAAAAGGCATGGTCCAGGTCTCCTACATGGGCCTCAGACTCCCGGAGCATCGGTTCTAGATTGGACCGCTCTCCCTCCAGGGCTCGGTCGCAACCTCCCCCGGTCCAGGTCCGGTCCGCCAGCAGTTCTTCATCGATCCAGCCTCTGAAGACTTCGAGGCCCTCGACTTTTTCAGCACCCTCCAGGACCTCTTCAAAGTCGGGTGAGTGCCACAAATCTTCCTCCCATCGCCGGGACACCGACTCCAGGTTAGTCTCCCAACCACCCTGATGTCCTGATCCGGCGCCCAGGAAAACTAAGGACCTGACGTCCCTCAAATGGACGTCGGACCTGACGTCAGCTCACCACCCGACGTCGGCCAAGCACTCTAAAGCTCAGCGCTCACAGGAGCCGGTGACACCAGCTAGACACCCATCGCCAGCCAGACGTTCACCAGGTCCGAAGACGTCGGCCAGGGGACCGACATCAGCTACCTCGGAGCGGAAGACCGCACCCCTGTTGCCGGCATATGCCGGTCATAGGGATTCTACTGAGGAGGACGCAACACAGCCCGAAGACCAGGCAGGCGACATCGAGGATGCCGGACTCCCACGGGAACCCTCCCCGGAGTGGGAGACTGCCGGGGACCTGACGCCCAACCCCGGCGCCAGGTCCGTCGTTGGGTATGAACCTTGCGGAGGTAAAGGAGCTCTTTACCTATTGGTGGGACACCATCAAGAAGGATGTGGTGTCTGCACATCCTCCTCCTACTACTCTTCATCCTCCTTCACCGCCTACGCCCTCTCCTCCACCTAATCTGCCAGTAGGACAACCTCCATCCCCCAAGGAGCAAACTCCACCTCCTAGGGGTAGATCTACTGACAGGAGAAGGCCTCCCTCCAGATCTCCCTCAGGGTCACCCAGCCCCAAAAGACCCAGACGACGCCGGTACACTTCGTCGTGGGAGGATTCCAGGTCGGATACTTCAGAGTATTCCAGATCACCTTCTCCACTCAGCATTCCCTCTCCTGACCCACACAACTTTCCCAGGTCTCCTCTGGATGATCCCTCTTTCGCCGAGATCAAGATGCACATCCAGGACAACATGGGGTGTGATGCTGAGGAGCTTGACCCCGAGCGACAACGCCTTGCTCGTTACCTTCGGCAAAAAGACCTGAAGCCTGTGGTAGTGCCCCCCTTAGTGGATACCTTCCCGGACATCACCAAGGCTGCGTGGAAACGTCCGCATTCCACTCCTGTGATGCTGAAGAAGGCTGACCGCCTATACAAGGCCCCTAGGGAGGACCAGTATTTGGCGAACCATCCTCTGGCAGATTCCCTGGTCATCACTGCTTCACATGACTGGTCTCAGAGACCACAGCATATGAGCAGTCAGCCACCGGACCAGGAATCCAAGCAATTGGATGCCCTGGGGAGGCGCACGTACGTGGCTGCTACTTGTGCCATCAGGTTACTGAACTATCTTACCCATATAGTTCAGTTCCAAAATGCCCTGTGGGAACAGGGCCAGAACCTGGTTGAAAAACTTCCCAATTGCGACCAGAAAGTGGAGCTCTTAAACCTCCTCCGCACTGGGTCAGATGTGGGGACCCAAGTGCTCAGAGCCGCATATGGTTCTGCGGACTCTTCGGCCAGAGCTGCAGCCTCAGGTGTTTGTCTCTGGAGACACTCTTGGCTCCGTGTCTCCGGATTTACCCCGGATGTTCAGAAAAACATCCTAGACGTCCCATATAACGGCGAGGTGCTGTTTGGTGAAGCCTCTGAGAAGGTTATCACCGAACTCCAAGACGCAGGGAAGGCAGTCCGATCTGTACAAGCCATGTACAGATCTAGGCCTAGTTCCTTTCGCAGGAACCAGAGCCGTTTTCACGGCCAGCTACAAAGGCAACAGCAACGTTCCAGCCAGCAGCAGAGGGGCACTTTCTTACGCAAGGCCCAGGCCAAATCGTCCCCAGGCAGAGGCTAACGATACTCAAAGTCGGCCCAGCACACAGGGACAAACGCTGCCAGAGCATGACTCCTTCTCAGCCCCCGCCCCTCCTCAGGATCAACAGGCAAAGAAAGTCGGGCGTCGCATCGCATGCCACCTTTCAAGATGGCAATCGATCACCACCGACAGGTGGGTTCTACAGTTGGTCAAAAATGGCCATTACATAGAGTTCGTAGACAGCCCACCTACAAGACCTCCCCTGCTTTCCCGTTATTCGGGTCAATATGCCTTGCTCATACAGCAGGAAGTGTTCACACTTCTGGAAAAAGAAGCCTTAGAGCACATACCAGGGAACCAGAGAGGACTAGGGTACTATTCTCACTTCTTCCTCGTTCCAAAGAAAACAGGGGACCTCCATCCAATACTGGACCTCAGCAATCTCAATCTTTCGGTCGCTTACAAGCGCTGCCGCATGGTAATCCTTCCGGGCCTGATTCCCATGCTGAAGCAGGGCGCATTTCTTGCGTCCCTGGACATGCAGGACGCCTATCTGCATATTCCTATTGCTCAGGCGCACAGGAGGTTCCTGCGCTTCGAGTTTCAGGGCCACCATTATCAGTTCCGAACTCTTCCCTTCGGGCTGTCATCGGCACCTCGGGTATTCACAAAGTGCATGGCGGTCATGGATGCGTCTCTGAGGAGACAGGGCCACTACGTGTTCCCCTACCTGGACGATTGGCTTCTCATGGCACCCTCCCAGGAGGCCATTCACTGCACCCAGTCTCTGTTCGAGACTCTGGGCATTCTCATCAATAACGAGAAGTCACGCCTGGTTCCGTCCCAGATGCTGCGGTTCATCGGTGCAGTTCTGGACACCGTCAGAGGGAAAGCTTTCCTTCCCACGCACTGAGCGGAACACATCGGATCCCTCATTAGGGAGTTATCGGCAAAGAAGACCGTCCCAGCCAGACTGGTCCTTTGCCTGCTCGGACACATGGCTGCGGCCATTGCAACAGTCCCGCTAGCCCGTCTCCACATGCGGGTAACCCAGTGGATGTTACGGGTACAATGGGACCAAAGGCAAGACCATCTGCAGCATCCAATCCGAATCACGAAGACCGTAATTCGAGATTGGCAATGGTGGCTACATCCAGGGAACCTCTTTGTGGGAGTTCCCTTCACAGCACCGTCCCCGACTGTGACACTCTCCGCAGAGGCCTCATGCCCCGGGTGGGGAGCACACCTCGATGGTGTTCTGTCTCAGGGCCTGTGGACAGCCCAGGAGTCTCATCGCCACATAAACATACTAGAAATGAGGGCAGTTCTTTACGCTCTGCAGGCCTTCCAGTCGGAGATTCCACCGGGTACACTTCTGTTATAGACAATTCCATGGTGAAGTATTACCTGAACAAACAAGGAGGCACCCACTCCTACCTGCTTTGAAGGGAGTCCATGAGAGTGTGGAATTGGGTCTTGCAACACGGCGCAAATCTTATTGCAGTTCATGTTCCGGGAGTGGACAACATCATTGCAGACAGCCTGAGCCGCACTCAGGCCAGAGTCCACGAATGGGAACTGCTCCAGGAGGTGGCAGAAGATCTGTTTCGCAGATGGGGTACTCCAGAGTTAGACCTCTTCACGTCCCCATACAACACAAAACTGCCCAGTTTTTTCTCGCTACATCCAGGGCCTGGTGTTTTCTGGCGAGACACGTTGTCCCTCTCCTGGGCGGGCAGATTCCTCTATGCCTTTCCTCCTTTCCCGTTGATCCAGAGAGTTCTTCTAAAACTTCGCAGGGAGCAAGCGACGCTCATTCTGATCGCACCCTTCTGGCCCAGACAGATATGGTTCCCTCTCTTGCATCAGCTATCCCGGGAACCTCCAGTGCCTTTGCCGATCAGCTCCCATTTACTGTCTCAGGAGGTGGGTTCCTTAGTCCATCCGGACGTACGTTCCCTGAACTTGCACGCTTGGCTCCTAGAGACATAGCCATGATGCGATACGGGGTCTCGCAAGAAGTGGCAGATGTGCTTTCTGCCGCTAGAAAACTGGCTACTCATGCAACCTATGCCATGAAATGGCTCAGGTTCTGCTTGCGGACTCAAGCGTGCGGTTTTCCGCCTTTGGACTGTCCAGAGAAGCTGGTACTGGACTACCAGCTATCCCTTTTCCACTCCGGCCTGGCTTACTCCTCGATTAAGGTGCACCTTTGTGCCATTTCAGCCTACCATGCCCCCGTAGGGCAACGCACTGTGGCCCAGCTGGACATGACATGTGCCTTTTTGAGGGGCATCCTCCACCTTAGGCCCCCAATTAAGGAGCCAGTCCCTCCATGGGTCTTACCCTTCATCCTAGAACAGCTCACTCTGCCACCTTTTGAACCAGCCGCGGATTGCGAGCTACGTTTTCTGTCTTGGAAAATGTTGTTTTTAGTTGCAGTTACTTCTGCAAGAAGAATTTCTAAAATGCACGCACTTATGTGCAAAGAGCCTTATTTGGTTTTCCACCAGGACAGGGTATCCCTAAGGACTAATTCAAAATTTCTGCCTAAGGTGGTCTCAGCTCTCACCCTTAATCAAGACATTGATCTACCAGTGTATTTTTTGAAATACTCTAATCAAGGAGAAGCCCTTCTGCACACCCTTGATGTGCATAGGTGCCTCAGATACTACCTGACCAGGACCAAACAACACCGAAAGTTGGACCAACTTTTCTTCTCCTTTGCCCATAGGATGAAGGGAACTCCTGTCTCGAAGCAGTCGCTGTCTAGGTGGCTTATCCAGTGCATTACATTTTGTTACCAAAAACGCAATAAACCCTTACTGGGCGCAGTTAAGGGTCATTCCACTAGGGGGTGGCTACTACCTTTGTGGCGTTGAAGAACATTTCCACCTCAGCTATTTGTGCTGCAGCTACTTGGAACTCTGTGTATACCTTTATCAGGCATTACAGCCTGGACATTGCATCGAGGCGAAGGGCAGGGTTCGGTCTAGCTGTCCTTCAAGAACTTCTGTCCTAGGCCCGAGGTATCTCGAGGTTTCTACCTTTCCTCCTCCCGATGGTGCATGATTGCCATTACTGCTTAGAAATCAGTCCTAATGGTGTAACCTGCTGCAAGAGCTGTTTCTCGAGGTAAGATAGTACAGTTACGTAAGAACTTACCATAACAGTAGATCTTCGAGAACAGCTCTTGCAGCAGGTACTTTCCCTCCCACCATCCCCGCTGGAGGCAGGTCGTAGTCAAGCATCCATCTCCTAGGATGGGGCATTTACTGTTGCCTTGTTTTGCCATCTGATGGCGGATTCTCAGTCTCCCCTTCTGATATCATCCAGCGGCCGGGAGTCTCCGGCGGGAGAACTGAGGATTATGGGGGGACTGCCTCCTTATGTACTACGCCCGACGTCGGGGGCGGGACCGATGTCTGAGGCGGTCCCCGCTGAAGACTGCTAGCTAGAAAACTTCCGTTGGGTCCTGGCGCCTGCCGGCTTCAGTCCTAATGGTGTAACCTGCTGCAAGAGCTGTTCTCGAAGATCTACTGTTATGGTAAGTTCTTACATAACTGTACTTTTCTCTCCTTGGTTGACTATGCTGACTTTCTTTATAGTCACTGCCTGGTCTCTCATCTTGCTAAATTGGATACGTTGTATCACAGGGCTCTGAGATTCATTACTGGCCTACCTTTTTCCACTCATCATTCTGCCCTTTATGCTGCTGTGGGGTGGCCCTCCCTTCAGTACAGGAGAAACAGAAATGCTGTACTCTGGACGTTCAGAGCTATTATCAGAAAACTACCCCTATATATCTCTGATTGTCTTCCTCTATGCACTGAGAAGCTACTCCTTTATTCCCTTAAAGGTACCTAAGCTAAAAACACGCTTTGGGAGAACGGCTATAAGCTTTGCGCTGCCATCTCTATGAAACAAAATACAAAACTCGCTAAAGCTTAGTACCCCGGTCAGTCTATCCTTCTTCAAGACACTATATGACCATTCGGTCAAGGAAATTTGCAACTGCTTCCCCTGATCCTAAACCTCCCTGCACTTATAGCGTACCATGATGGTGTTGTCATCTCCGCTATGCCTGACCTTGTGGCCTCTCCTTCACATTTCTCTAATACCTAATTGTGCCCCCCCGCCCTCTTGTCCTGTGTCCTCTCTGAGGCTTCATCTGTCCCTCGTCTATCCCCTACCACCCTGCCTGTACCCTATCTCGCCTCGCCTACCACACACCCTCTTCTACCCTGTTACACTGTTTTTTTGGGTTTTTTTTTAACTCACTGTTTGTCTTACTTATGGCATTGTATTTAATATACCATTACCTAACAATTGTCCTTGTTAGTACTTCCAGCTACTGTTACTAGACTGATTATACACCACGAAGGAATTGAACCACTGTTTCCAAACTGTTCTCCACTTATGACTACATTTAACTATTGTATCTCTGTATTGTATAATATTACTGAGGTGTTATGTTGAGACTGTTCATATATTGATTATCCTGTGTTCCCATGCTAACCAGGTCCATCTTGTAAATGAGCTATGTTCAATGGTGTCCGCCTGGATAAATAAAGATTTGATTGATTGATTGATTGATTGATTGAAGATAACATTCCCATTGGAAACTTTTCTTGGTTTGAGAAACCCTAGGGAGGTAGCCAGCATTGAAGATGTCTAATTAGGTCAGTACAGCCACTGCCCTACTGCTGAACTAAAGAGGGTGGGATTCCTGTAGATAACTTTGTATTACACAAATCACTGGTGACCCCTGTATCACTCTGTTATTCACTGTACTGTAACTGCTAATCAACTACACTGAACTGCATTGTTTTTTTTTTTGTTTGTTTTTTTATAAAATGTTAATAAACATATTTTTCCCAAAAAAAAAAAAGAAAATATTGAAGAGGACCAGTCCCAGCAATGAGCCCTGTGGCACACTGCTGGTCACGCTTCCATCGTTAGAGTGCCATTTACCACCACCTTCCTTCTCCTTCTAACCCAGTTCATCACTGTGGAATCCACTCTAGGCTGATCAGTTTCTTTATCAGCCTCCAGTGTGGCACAGTGTTGAAGACCTTGCTAAAGTCACGTAGGCCACGTCCACAGTCGTCCCTCGATACATTTCCCCGATCACCCAGTCAAATAAATCTATCAGATTTGTTTGCCACGACCGCCCTCTCCCATGAATTCATGCTGCCTGTGGCCTTGCATCCCAATGGATTCAAGATACTCTACCAGTCTTTCCTTCAGAGACCCTCCAGTACACCCAATATCCCCCTTGTATCTTTAATATAAGTACACAGACCATACACGAATACCTTTTTGTGGTGATCAATGAACTGGGAAAGTGATTCTTTATGGGAATTAATGCCTGAGATAATCAGGTACCCAGGGGATGACTGCAAACTCTTGTATACTTTAGGTAACACATAAATTGATGGATGTATTGGATATGGGGTAATCAACAAGTCCCTGTCTGTTCATCAGTAGTGCCACCCAAGTAGGCACTTTTGATGTATTCATCAATCTGAATTTTAAAGGGCAGAGTCCGGTCTGTAGACATGTGCCAATACAACTTTTTTATTTTCAAGTTACTGCTTGAGCGCTGCCTTGTATTTCATGGTGTTTTTGACCATGCCATTGCCTTCTTTATCAGCTGGCTTAATAGTTATTACTTGTTTGTCACTGAGACGGTTAATGACTTCAGAGTTCAGAATAGTCATATTGTCAGGAAAGAAGAAGAAGAATGTATATAGCGCTCTTCATAAACAATGTATCCCAAAGTGCTTTACAAGCGATGCTAGACTGGTAGTGAAGTGACTGACTGTGTAGTGGCAGTCATATCACATAGCAACACCCAAACACAGCCTGGACAATTGCATGAACTGGTTTTATGGGAAGGGGGAATATTGGCCAGGACACTAGGAATGTCCCCTACTCTTTTTGAAGAGTGCCTTGGGTTCTTTTACTTCCACCTGGACACCCACTAGGACAGCACCAGGATGGGTAGAAGGGACCTTGTTTTAGCATC
Source organism: Neoceratodus forsteri (assembly GCA_016271365.2). Lineage (NCBI taxonomy): Eukaryota > Metazoa > Chordata > Ceratodontiformes > Ceratodontidae > Neoceratodus > Neoceratodus forsteri. The sequence goes on along the minus strand of CM057452.1, from coordinate 551,832,085 downwards.
TCATCCAAAGGACGGCACACCCCAGCAGTATAGCACCCCCCAATACTGCACTTGGGTGCCAGCGTTTTAGGTACGAGTCCAATCCCAGTGTGGGACGAGAACCCACAACCTTCTGGTCCAGAGGCAGATGTGCTACCAACTGAACCACGCTGACAACAGCCTTTCTGGATCAGGGCTTCCTACGCCCGCTAACATGCCCTCAATAGCACTTCCACTGAGGGACTCATGGAGGGGGGGCTACAAATGTAGATAAAGGTAGAAAGGATTATGCTGTCTCCCCCACCCTCAAAATATCAACTTATGTAGTGTCCAAAACAAAAGTATTGACCCCACTGGGAGCATCTGACACTGTCTTATTTGTTGGAATTCTTTTGCTTGGATCCAGCCTTGCCTATTTGTGGTTCTGAGCAGCACATATTTGCTGTGTGGGAAAAAAAAATAATGCAAGTTCAAAGTACACATACATTTGTGCAAGTCAGTAACTGTGCTGAAGTGATCAAGATTACTTGCAGAAATGAATTTGTCCCATATTCATAGCAGATTGCTTAGTTTCCGTTAGTGTATAAGATGAAAGATTAATAATGCTGTTTGTCAATACTGATTGCAACCCTGTCTACCTTTCTTCTGATACTGTCTCCTTCTGAATCTCTGTTGTTGGCCTTGACCTTTGCCTTGCCCCTCACTGTCTGTTTGGATTTTGGAATTTGAATCTGGGGCTGCAGTGCGGCAGGGGTGTTGGACTGTCCTCTGAGAATAAAGAATCCTCTTAAAAAAAAACTTGAGGATGCTGCATCAGACTCACTTCCACTTGTTGTGTACTGTGTTCCACACCTGATTTTTTAAAGATGGACTTAGTCTGCTTGTGCAGACTCTGATATTGTTTTTAGTTAAAAATGTAATTATTCAGGTAGTCGCTCTCATCCCTGAGCAACTTACTGTGCTTCTGTGCTTGCTTTGTATGGTCAAATTGCTTGATAGTTCTATTGTGCTTTGCCTTTAAATCTTCAAACTCAGCAGATGTTGCAAACGGGATCAAAACTTGCACTTTTTCTTTTAAATCTCCTATAACAGCTTTTTGAGACTAACAGAGTATGTTAGGATCAGTCCAGTTAGTCTCGGTGAAGACTCGTGGAGTTCCTGTTTCTATGGATCAAAGAACCCTCCCAGTCTTTACCAAAAGAGGGCAACCTTAAAATCCTGAGACCCCATGGCACGCATCCCACTTGGACATGTTTTTCTAGAGTTACCTGCTGCCAGACAAGATAGCATATTTTCAGACCAGCTCATTTGTATTAGGTGAATTGCTACCATTCAGTGGTCTGGTGATAGTATCACTGATAACCGGTTGCTCAGCCAGCGTTTCCTGTATCGGAAGATTCCCCGATCCAGGCCACTGTAGTACATTGTCTGTTAAGCAGCCATTCCCAAAGATGTTTGTGAAGCTGCCGTCGTGTCCTTGTTAAACAAAAAAAAAAAAAAGGACAACAGCACTGACCTGAATGTGTACTCACAAAACAATCAGTTTCCAAAAGAAAAAAGTATCTCAAAGGCCTGTGTTGTGCCACTTAGGATACAAACTGGAAACAAAAAGACCCCACATATACCAGGCACTAACAAAGAATAAGTCTCTTAGATAGAAATTGCCATTTTATTCATAATGTTGCAAGCGGTGGGAGCTACCAGCTGATACAACAGTGCCTCAATGTATCGTGCAGCCGTGCTTTGTCAAGAGATGAAGCCTGCCCCTACGGACAACCCTTTATCTTACATATTCAAAAGCACAGTAGCAGTAATACGGAGGCAAACTTAATTTGTAAATATGTCCCGCAGTACAACTGCAATTTAACAAAAAGTAAAAAGCTAAAGATATTAACTGCATTAAGTGTGACAACACTCAGCAACATAGATGTTGTGCATGAGGCTCTCATGGGGCAAAATTCATCCAGTCTGCAAGAGGAAAAAACATAGTTCATAATATAATTCTGGTAATAAATCATTAGTCAGATATTGTGTTGTTTCTGATATGGTTAACTTATAGAACTAGGGCAATTTTAATCTTGTTATTTGAGTCCGGTGCTATAGTAGTCCTTCACTTAAAGATTAAAAAAACCTCCTGCTGTGAAAGGGCTGCCACCAAATCTCTCTCTTTCAGGCCCTTTGAAACATGTTTTGTGAGTTGAAACGCACTTATGGAAAGCTGGGTTCTGCAAGCAATGCGTGTGGGTTGCTACCGGCTGCTGTTGCATATTTTAAATGACCTTGTAAATCAGGGTTCGACAAATCCTATTGCCCGACATCCCGGGCTACCAGATACAGTGCAGGGACAAGCACTTTCTGTTGTGCCACCTGTCCACGGGCTAGCACTGATTTAAAAATCTTTGCTGCAGTTCTACCTTCCACCAGTAGGGTGCTCACTGCTTCTGCTGTGCACCTACTGGTCGGGAACGAGTGGTGAGTGTATGAGCTTGCTTCAGCCTATGGAAGCCTACGGAAGTGGCATCAAAAGCGGAGCGAGCGCGAGCAGCATCTCGTCGGAGGAAAACAGAGGAGGAGCAAGCTGTCGGACTGGCAGGCGTGGGGCCAAATGAAGAAGACAATCTTGAACTGTAAGTGATACAAAGAATGCCCATTGGCCGCGGTGGTGATTTGGCGCGTAGTGGAGACGAGTGTAAAGACGTGCATTGCGTTAGAGCCCCTCATTCACTGTCTGTTGGTGGAGACTAGAGGATACACAAATTAAACAGTCCATTGTTGTGGATATCGGGGAGTGGGGACTGCGAGTGCGACCTTTCTTTGTGTGTGTGGAGTGGACTTGACTACTCGGGAAAACAAATTTAAAACTGAATTAAGGAGGGAGGGTTGGTGAGAGTGAAGAGCGGGGAGGAGGGAAGGCAGGAGCTAGGAGGACTAAGGAGTGGGGGCAACGTGGCTGAGCACTGTTAACTGCACACAAGTGCATTAGTGCAGCAGACAAGCAAGCCATGCCAGTTTTGCCAAAATTAATGAAGAAGAGTTTAATCTGAGTAAATAAGGAGTGTGCAGGCAGGGTAAATAAAATATTGAGAAGGGTTAGGTTGGGCATAACAGGGTGAAAGCAAACCAAGGTGCATATAAAATAAATTAAGTAGGCAGTATAGTGCAGTGGTCTAAGGTTCTGAGCTGCAAATCTGGTGACATCCAGCAGACCAGACCTGGGTTTGAATCCCACAGCTTCCACTTGCATACTGCCTGAGCAAGTCACTTAACCTCCTTGTGCTCCCAGGTCACTTAGCTTAGTGTGCTATACCTGGTTAAACAACTAAAAAAATAATTGAAACAAGGAGAAAAGGAAACAAACCAGAAACTTGGGAGGCGGGACCGTCTGGTACTGTCAGCCGTCTGTGACAACTGAGAACTAGCAGCAGCGTAAAGTGTCACTGACTACAGAAAATAAAAAGGAAGAAAGCAAGGGCAGGGGACTACTGCTGTGGGGTGCGGAGCTTTGTGTTGCCCAGTGCCCACCAGTAAAAACAGCAGTTTATTTGACTACTAGCTGCATAAACAAAGAAAAATAAAATAATAAAAAGAAAGCTAAAGAAAGAAAATAAGGAAGAGGCTGGTGGGCTATTGGGAGAGGAGGAGATATAGGGATTGTGTAAAGGAGTGAAGGAGGAGCTTGGAGAGAAGAGGGGCGAAGAAAGGACTGACTTGAGAAAGTTAGTAAAAAAAAGATAGTATAGTAAGAAATAAGCCTATAACTCAAACTGTGTGTGATGTGGGGCTATGCAATGGGCTTAGTTGGGCTGTTGGGAGAGATTTTGTGAAAAGGAGTGAAGGACCCAGTGTCCTGCAGCCAGTTGGTTGGCTTTTGGCTTGAAGTACCCAAGAAACAAAAAGAGAAATCTAGTAAAAAAATATATATAATACAAGTGTAAGTAATAGTAAAATAAGGGAGCCTAACTGCTTGGGCTGTGCTGGGAGAGAGGAGAGTGAGTGACTGTGTGGAGAGTGTTCTGCAGCCAGCAGGACAAGACAACTTGCAGGGTATAGAAGGAAAAACCCAGCCCATGAGCCCACACTAACCACCAGTGAAAAAAGAACACACAGACACCAGTGTTTAAAATAAGTTTATTATTATTGGTTCCATTAGTCTTTAAAAAAAAAGTGACCTCCAAATTTATATGGACAATATGCAGACGAACAAAGCCAAACAACAAAGTCTCTTGTCTCTCTGGTCGGCAGCAGCATCATCTTTTACGAGACAAACACAGTCTGATACTACTTCCACAGATAAAAGTCATGAAACTGAATCTGTGGTTCTGGATATAACTGCTGACCATGACCAGGTACTTGATGTAAACAGAGAAGCCCTAGTAGCCTTATCTCAAAAAGGCCCTGTGTCACTTGCTAGGAAACGTAGTTTACTGCTTGATAATGAGGTGGCAGTTGGGAGTAGTAAAGACAAGAAATATGACCAAGAGAAAAGGGCCAGACTATTTCAGTGTCATTGGCAGTCCATTTATAAATGGTTGAGATACGATGATAAAAAGGGGCTTATGTATTGCACACTATGTGAAAAGTATCCCAGTATTGCAACTCCAGCATTTTCAAAAAACAAATGTCTTTGCCACAGGCTCTAACAACTTTCGTTGAGTCACTACGCACATGAAAATCCAATCCACATGTGCTATGCCAGAATCAACATATTCTGGAAAGTGGCCAACGGTAGTATGTTGTGAGATTAGTGAGTCACCACTTTACCAAGCCTTTGCACAATTGGAAGAGGCCACAAAAGCAAAGATGAGGCAGCCTGTTTAACACAGCGTATTCCATAGCCAAAATCTTAGCCCCTTTCCCAGACATGGGTGGCTCTGTGAATTACAGGAAAAAAATGGCATTAAGCTAGGTTCTAATTATACTAACGATAAGCGAGCCAGGGACTTTTGCAGTGCTATTTCAGCAGTGATATCCAGAACCCAGATGCAGACTCTTGCTAATGTTAAGTATGTGACAGTTCTTTTGCTGACGGTAGTACTGATTACAGTATAACTGAGTGGAAAATGTTTTCTTAAGGTTTGTTGAACCTAATTCAAAACAGGTGCATACATTGCTTATCCAAGCTGTGCCACTGGAACATGCACATGCAGAAGGTGTATTCCATGCAATATCAACTGCATTGGAGTCAGTAAATCTTCCTCTCAGTAATCTACAAAATGTTAACAATCCAGGACCGCTTCTTATTTCAGCAAATTTTGATGGGGCCAGTGTCATGATGGGCGAAAGAGGAGGAACCATAGCAAAGTTGCGGGAACACTGCCGTCCTGAAATAATTGCGATGCATTGCGTTGCCCATAAGCTAGAGCTGGCAGTTCTCGATGTGTTAAAAAAAAATTCATTTGTATCAAAGCTGGAAAGTACTCTCAAGGGAATATTTAAATTTTATCACTATAGTCCCAAAAAAATGAGAGAGCTCCAAGAAATTGCTAATGTGATGGATACTGATCTGGCGCACTTTACTGCAATTAAACAAGCGAGATGGCTTGCCAGTAGGTCACATTCGGTACATGCAGTTCAGGTTAACCTACCCACTGTTGTACAACACCTACATGCATCTTTGACTGCTGGTGGTGATGAAAGTTCAAAAACAAAGGGCCTCTTAAAAGAAACACAGAGTGTGCAGTTTGTAAAAGCTATCCATATACTGCAAGATTTCCTGCCGATACTAAAAAAACCTGTCACTGCAGTTTCAACGAGATGACATAGTAATACTGGAAGTTCCACAGCTTGTTGAGACCTGCCTACTCCAGCTTATGGAACTGAAAACCATGCCAGGGCAATACATGTCAGCTTTTCTGAGCCATTACAAACCAGAACAGAAATGTATGGAATATGTTGTGACAAAGAGGGGAAGGGAGGAGAAGACTGTTCATTTCCCATTCAGAGGCAACTGCCCAGAAATCAATTTTGTGACAGATGGACAACTACAGACTTTAATAGATGCAGCAATAATGTATATTGATAACAGATTTAAAAATTTCTCAGAGGTGCCTCTCAAATGGTTCAACTGCTTAGATTTTAAGCAGTTTGATCTGCCAAGAGACCAACTAGCGGTGTTTGGGACCTCTGAACTTGCGAACCTGGCAGAATATTTTCACTTTTCAGGGAGCAGCAGGAACATATAAAGTCAGAGTATGCTGCGTTTAAAACAATATTGAAATCTGCCATTGCAAAACCCTATTTGCACGTATATACCAGATTACTAAAAGAAAAACCACCCCAGATTATACACATTCTTGACCTAGTTGAAATACTCATGGCAATGAGTGTATCGACTGCAAAATGTGAGAGAGTTTTTTCTGTTCAGAACCTAATCAAAACAAAAATCAGGACAAGGCTGGCTGATGATTCACTACAGTCTCTTCTGCAGATAGCAGTAGAAGGTCCTGAACTGCATGACTTTGATCCGGATCCAGCAATTAACCACTGGCTGCTCTCTGGTCCAGGCACTCGACATGTTCGTGGGCATGCTGTTGCTGCTGATACATTATCTTCTGGTTTAGCTGCTTGTGCTGCTGATGATCTTCTTGATGCTAGTACTCCTGCTCCCAGTGCCCCATCATCTTCTTCCTGGCCTAGCCCTTAATCACCATTTAATGTTCTTCTCAACTAACGGCCTAGCTGGTTTTGGCTTGTCATTAACTAATTCTGTATCATTTCTCCAATCTCTTCTAATACAGACTTCTGCCTGGGTGCCTTAGTGTCCGGCCTGTACTACCCTGGCCTGTATTAACAAAAAATATATGAAAATATTGTTTTCCTGATTTATGAAGTTCTTCTACATCTCTCCATCCATCCTATGAAATAATAGTACAACATATAAGCCCTGCCACACAGCCACACCATTTAACTTATTTCTGTTAAGTCGGTTGAATATTTCAATTGAAATGTACTGGACTACCACTCGGAACTCGAGGACTACCATTTTTGTCAAGGCCACTTGTCCTGGACTAGCATGAGATTTTAAAATTTGTCGATCCCTGTTGTAAATGCCCTGCTCATGGTCACCCACCTGCTTGTTTCCGACTAAACAGAAGCGTAAGGAGCAGATGGGTGATCCTGTGTCATGGTAAGACCTTTGTTTAAAAAAAAAAAAGGGGGGGGGCTTGGCCAAGTGCAGGAGTGAGATGGAAGCTTGAATAGAAAGCTCCCGCTGCTATCCACCACATTTTTCCGCCATCTGACTCGCTGCCCCAGCAGTTTGAGCTATTTTGCACTACAATAACTAGCTAGATGCCAGCACTAACGAAATAGATGAAAAAGCAGGCATAATTGCTATTTAAAACAAATCAATCAGCAGAGACAGGCAGAAGCCTACCAAAAACACTCCAAGAAGCGCCTCTAGTGCCAGAAACCCTGGCGTGTCTCAGACCAAAGGGACTCCTCCAATTAGAAACATAGAATTTGACGGCAGACAAGGACCGCTTGGCCCACCTAGTCTGCCCATTTTCCTACCTAACAGATAAGCTGTCCTGACCCTGTGATGGACCAGGTGACTCCCTCTATGGCTAACGAGGGGTACCATGCATTGGAGAGGTTTCTTAAAGTACTTAAATATGACTTGGGGACAAGAATGGAGGCTGGATTTGAAAATGTTGCTACACAGGTCCAGTACCTCCAGCAGACCGTGAAGTTAATTTCAGAGGCAGTCGATTCACGTGAGGCCAGGCTGGGGGAACTAGAGGCACGGGTGAGCGCACAAGAGGAGTCTCTGCAAAGCTCCCATACTGATCTGAAAAAAGCCCTTCGGGATACTGAATTTTCAAAAGAAAACAGACTATCACGAAAACATGGAACGCAGATGCAGTGTCCTTGTGGTTGTCCTGCCAGAGGGGCTAGAGGGAAGAGACTGTGCTTCGTTTCTTAAAAAATGGCTCCGTGACACCCTGCATCTTCCCCCGGAGGTCTCCCTGGAAATTCAGTGTGTGCATAGGTCCCCATGAGCCAAACCTGCCCCTGATCAAAGACCTAGGCATATTATTATAAAATTCCTCCAATTAACCGATCACCAAACTGTGCTGGAAAAGGCAAGACAAAAGGGCAAAATAATGCTGCAACACTCACGTATCAGCCTGTTCCCTGACTACTCGTGGCAGCTTCAACATCAACAGAGAGCATTTGCTGAGGTCAAGAAGTGGCTCCATGACCTGGGATGGCAATTTGCACTAATTTACCTGGCGCGCCTGATTATCAGACCACAGGGCAGAAAGCCTAGATCCTTCACCAGCCCCGATGCGGCTATGGAGTGCATGGCTGATCTGGAGAAAGCTCATAGGCAGCAACAAGAACACTGAGGGCTGCTGAATTGTTCCTGCTGTGGCATCATTAGAAGGAAAGTAGCCATACACAGAGGTACTGGAGCTGGGGTGTGTAGTGATTGGGATGCGAAGCGGGGGGATGCACGCATTGTGGGCCAGGCCGCAGCTCCTTCATGGGGCCTATAATGGCTGATTTGGTGAGGGCTCCCCTTCCCGCTCTCACCCACAAAACCCCTCAGATAGACCTTTATGGGGTCACACCCTGATCAGCGCCAGGAGTACCTTTACCTTTTATTCATGCAAAGTGCTGAATCTGGCTAGTTCTTGAGCCGGAGGACAAGGACTGGACATGTGTGCATAATCTAGGACTTTCTTCATGTCCCACCACCAAGCTGGGTGCTGATGCGATGGGCTGGGCAATTTGAATTTTTGAGACTTGGCTGAACTGTATGTCTTCAGGACTTTATTCTGATGGAGGCATGATAAGTGGGCATACATTCTTCTCTCTTAAAGCTCTGGATGTTTCCTGGTCCCCTCCGGAGGCCGTTTTGAGGGCCCCCAAATTATATAATGAGGTCAACTGAACAGTGAGGTTCAAACTGTTTTCAGCATACTATGGAGTTTGGCACTCCCTGTTTGTGTTCTGTTGGGAGTGACCATATCTCCTGGGGGGGGGGGGACTGGGATAGGTCTCTATGGTTAGATTAGAGAAGAATGCAAATAGAGTGAGGGAGGCCTTGCCTTCATATTGCTTTGCCTACTAATAGGTTTATATTAAGATTTTAATTTAGATGGGTCCTGCTGGGAGGGGGGCTTAAGTTGGGCCCCACCCTGTGGTAGGGGCACCTGTTTATGGTGGCCTAACAAAGAGCAAAGGCGGAAATCATACCTGAGGGCATCCCCATGGGCTTAAAAGGTGGATAGCCCGCTCGATCCGTGCTTCATTGGGGCAGAGCTCGGCTCCCGGTGGACAGGGCGGAGGTTCTCTCCTCCTTTGCCCAATCATTTCTGGTTGGACAGTTGCACCCTGCCTGGGACTTTCTGCACCTTCTGGGTTACATGGTGGCATTCACCTCGGTGATCCATTGGGCCCGGTTGCACATGTGCCCCTCCAATGGGAGCTGGCCACCCAGTGGACTCAGCACCACGGTCATTTCGACCAGCTGATCACTGTAACCCAGAAGATGTGGGATGCTCTCCAGTGGTGGATCGCCCCAGACTGGTTGCAGGAAGGGATCCCTTTTGTCCACCCCGAGCCGACGGTTGTCCTCACGACTGATGCCTCTTTCTTGGGCTGGGGAGCCCACATGGGGGACAAAAGGGCCCATGGTCTCTGGACCCCCGAGGAGTCCTGATACCACATTGAACTGTTGGAGCTCAGAGCAGTCAGACTGGCACTGTCAGCTTTCGCTCCTGAGCTCCGGGGTCAAGTGGTTCAAGTCCAGATGGACAATACCAATACCATGTACTACCTCAACAAATAGGGTGACACGCACTCCACATCTGGACCCTCATCAGCTGTTTGGAGGCAGACCTTCTTGCCATCCATGTGGCAGGAGCCTCAAACCATCTGACGGATGCTCTCAGCTGCCAAGGCGAGACATTCCACGAGTGATCTCTCCATCCAGAGGTAGCTTACAGCATGTTCTCCCACTGGGACAAACCGATGGTGGACATGTTTGCCTCCAAGGAAAACACCAAGCTGAGGCTGTTCCATGCCTGCCCCCCTCAGCAGGGCTGGCTGTAGGGGGATGCCTTCTCGAGGCAGTGGACCCCAGGCCTCCTCTACACCTTCCCTCCATTTCCCTTGATCCACAAAGTGCTTCTTAAGGTGAGGCGAGACAAGGTGAAGGTGATCCTGGTAGCCCCAGACTGGCCACGCCATTTCTGGTATCCAGATCTCCTCAGCCTCAGCTGCAGGCCCCCGGAGAGGCTTCCAGCACACCCGGACCTGATATCGCTCAATCAGGGGAAGGTATACCATCCAGACCTTCAGTCCCTGCTCCTTACAGCCTGGTACCTGAGCGGCTAGAGTTCCAGGCTTTGGGTCTTTCCGAGGATGTCTTCACTGTGGTGGAGGCATCCAGAAAAGAATTGACCAGGAAATGTTACGCCTTTAAATGGTAAAGGTTTTCCATTTGGTGTCGGGCAAGGGTCTGGACCCTTTGTCCTGTCCAGTGGCTAACATTCTTGACTACCTTTGGTCTCTTTCCAAAAGGGGTCTATGGTCATTGACCCTTAGGGTGCACCTGGCAGCCATCTCTGCTTACCGGGCGTGGGCCGGTCAGCCGATGTTGGCGCAGGAGGCAGTGGTCGGACGCTTTTTCAAAGGCCTGGATCACATATCCCCTCCGGTGCGTGAACCTCCACCTCCATGGGATCTTCTGCTGGTATGGCAAAACTCATGGGCAAGCCATTCGAACCAATGCACAAGTGTCCCTTGTCACACTTGTTGTGGAAGATGGCCTTCCTGGTGGCTATCACATCTCCCAGAAGGACAAGGGGGCTCCAGGTCCTTTTGGTGGGCTCCCCTTATCTGGTCTTCCACAGGGACAAGGTTGTCCCATGCCCCCACCCGAAATTCCTTCCGAAGGTGGTGTTAGAGTTTCATCTTAACCAGGTGTTAACTCTGCTGGTTTACTACCCTAACTACATTTCAGAGGCCGAGTACAGGCTCCATACTTTGAACCCGAGATGTGCTGTCTCCTATTATAAGGAGAGGACAATGGAAATTCAGAGAGAGGTTCACCAGCTGTTTGTCACCTACGCTGAAGCCGCCTCTGGCAGACCTGCAGCAAAATGGACTATTGCAAGGTGGATTACATCTTGCATCAGTTTGTGTTATGAGTTGGTGGGCATGAAGCCTCCCAAAGGGATAAGAGCTCATTCTACCCGCCATACCGCTGCATCAGTGGCTGTTTCCAGGGACATCCCTATCCAGGAAATCCGGGCTGCTACCTGGAAGTCAGCAAACACCTTCATTACCCATTACCACACTGACCTTGAGTCATGCCTGGATGCTGGTTTTGGGGCCACAGTTCTCCAATCTCTGTTCCCTAAGTAGGGGGTGTGTGCCTTGCCTCCCTCCTCCCGGAGAACTGCTAGGAGTCTGCCAAAGAGTGTGGATGAACAACATATCCACGATCCTAGAAAAACAGGTTACTCACCTGTAACAGTAGTTCTAGGAGTGGTATATGTTGTTCATCCACACGGACCCACCTGACCTCCCTGGCTGCGGACACACAACACCTGGCTTCCAGCGGGCTAAGATCTGGCGTCATGGGGCGGGCCGAGGGTTATACCACACAGGTGGGTGGGAGGAGCCAGCTTGAAGACTTCTGGCAAGATTTAAAGTGGAAGGGGGCATGCCAAAGAGTGTGGATGAACAACATATACCACTCCTAGAACCTGTTTTTTCTGTACAAGTTGGGGCAATTAAGCTCTGATTCCAGATTTCATTTTGGGGAAGAGGGATATGTTGGGGAAGTTAAAAAGTTGAAAGATTTACTTCCGAGAACTTTTGCATTTACAGGGGGCAAGGTTGTGGGGTATGAAACAACGATGCAATTTTACCTTGGAACAATAACATGAATAAGTTGACGTTAATAACTTGGAATGTTAATGGCCTTAGACGTGGTTAAAAGGAAAAAGGTCTGGGTACACTTTTAAGAGAATGGGGGGGGCATTATGTTCCTCCAGGAGATACACTGCACGCCTGAGGAAGCTTTAAGATGGTCGTCTGCGTGGGGGGGGCCCTATTGATGGCCCCTTTTACTTCTAGGGCTGGGGGGTGGCAATTTGGCTACGGCCTGGCTTACTACACAAAATTTTGATGGTCCATGCAGATCCTCAGGGAAGATACCTTATAGTGGAGGTGGACATTGGGGGAATTAAATACACCTTAGTATCTGTATGTGGCCCGAACTTTGATGCACCAGACTTCTTCACACATTTAGAGGTGGCCCTAGCCCCACTGTTGGATAATCTGATAATAGGAGGGGATTTCAACACTTACTGGGATTCTGTTTTGAATCATTCTGGTCAGAGATCTAGACCTCCCCCACGCAGTAAGGTGGCTTTATGGAATATTGTGGAGGGCAGAGCCTTGATGGAGGTGTAGAGGCAGTGTCACCCAGACACTAGAAAATATTCATTTTTCTCCCCAGCCCACCAGGTTTACACAAGGCTTGACTATTTATTTCTCCCAAAGGCATGGGCGGGGCAGGTGGAGGAGGCCTGTTATGGGCCAATATTGGTTTCGGACCATGCACCCTTGCAGGTTGTATTACAACTACGGGGGCGGTGAACCGAGGCCTAGTTGGCGAATGGATCCCTCCCTGTAATTTTGATGAGGGTTTTGTGACCCAGGTTCGGGAAAGTATCAGGGAATACTAATGCATAATAACCCTGAGGATACAAGTGTGCACCCTGAGGATACACGTGTGCACAACACTTGGGACGCCCTCAAGGCACGTATCCGTGGGGAAGCAATATCTTACTCCTCTTATCTCAAAAAGAAGCTGGGCAGGGAGGAAAAAGAACTAGAGAAACAGGTTGGGGAGTTAGAGAGTGACCTGATGGGCTGCATTGACTCCCAGAGAGTTCAAAAACTCAAGACTTTGAAGTGCTCCCTTAATAAACTTGGTAACCGCAGGATAGAAAGGAATCTTTTTATCACCAAAGCAGGGGCACACTTTGACGGGGATAAGGCAGGTAAATGGTTAGCAGGCCTGGTAAAGGGGAAGAGGGCTGAGCGTATTGTTTTAGGGTTGGAAAGAGCGGGAGGAGACGTTACATATGACAAATCCCAGATAAATGATACCTTTAAAGAGTTTTACTCAGATCTCTATACTAAGGAGTTTCCAGAGGCTGGTGATCCAGAGGGTTTCCTTCAGAACATTGAGCTGCCCATAGTAGGTGAGGAGGATAGGGAGATCTTGGACTCTCCTATTTAACATAGAAACATAGAATTTGATGGCAGATAAGGACCACTTGGCCCACCCAGTCTGCCCATTTCCCTACCTAATGGATAAGCTGCAGATCCTAGTTAACCAGCAGCCTACTTCTTTCTACCCCCACCTCCTAGAATTGCCTTATGGTTTCTGGGGAGGAATTGAGAAGGGCAGCCTGGAAAGGGAGGAGGGGCCAGGCACCAGGCCCTGATGGGATACCCTTTGAGTTTTATAGATTGGTATGGGAGGAGATTGGACCTTTTATGCTTCAGATGGTCTGCTCAGCATTTCAGACTGGGGCACTGCCTCATTCAATGTGTATGGCCACTATTGTGGTATTACCCAAACCCGGGAAAGACCCTCTTAAATGCGGGTCTTACAGGCCCATATCACTCCTGAACTCCAACTATAAAATCTTGGCCAAACTGTTAGCTCTTAAATTGGACAGACTTCTGCCAAAGGTGATTAACCCGAACCAGGGAAGGTTTGTCGGGGGGTGACAGGCCAAACAAAACATTCGTAGGACAGTTAAAATTATTCATGGGTGGACCCAATGGGGGGAACGGGGGGTGGCCTTTTAGCATTAGATGCCGAAAATACGTTCAGCCAGGTGGAATGGCCCTTTATGTTTGCAGTCCTCAAAAAATATGGTCTGGGGGACACAATGTTGAGGTGGATTCGAACACTATATACCTCCCCCCAAGTCCAAATTCTAATGAATTCCACCCTATCATCCCCATTCCACCTTATGCGTGGCACGAGACAGGGGTGCACACTCTCCCCACTCCTATATGTGCTCACTGTAGAGGCCTTAGCAGAAACCATCTGCTCCCATGCAGCAATTCAGGGATATGCAGGTGATGGTAAATCCATGTTACATCACTTTTTGCAGATGACATCCTGTTATTTTTGAAGGACCTGGCGGTTGCCCTCCCAGCTCTGACCCATATCTTTGACACATGCGGCCCAATTTCAGGTCATAAAATAAACTGGGGTAAATGCGAATGGATGCCCTTGGGTGGGAATAAAGCCCCTATCCGATTCAATCAATGCCTTATCCCCCCATCCCAGGAAATTAAATACATGGGTATATACCTACTGGCAAAACTGTCAAGAATGGCAGATATCAACCTGCGCAGGGTGGTGACTAAGATTAAAGAGGACTGTAGCAATTGGAGGGCTCTCCCCTTGACCCTACTGGGAAGGGTCAACCTCATAAAGATGAGTATCCTTCTGCAGTTTCTCTATCCCTTCCAGACACTCTCAGTTTATATTCCTAATAGATACATTATGGCCCTAGAGGGTGCTGTTACCCAATTGTTATGGAAAGGGAAGAGACCTAAGATTAAAAAGGCCATTTTGTGGAAACCCGTCTCCCAGGGGGGCTTGGGGCTATCCAGTGTTAAATATTATTCCCTGGCATCCCAATTAGTGCATATACAGGATCTGATGGGCAGTAAGAAGAATCAGCCGACATGGGTGGGTCTGGAGTTGAAGTCTAATATCCCACTCTACTATGATGTTCTGGTCAGAGGCCTGGTGTGTGAGATGGGGAGGAAATATGGACACCCCTGCACCAGGGCAACTTGGAGGGCCTGGCGTATGTCTCATAAGATCTCGTAATACGAGGCTGGGCTTTCTCCAGACACACCCCTAAAACATGAAGTGCTGGGGGGGGGGGAGAATTATCCTAGAAAGTACTTGACCATTGGAGTCGTAAGAGACTCTACCTCCTTGAACAGTTACTGAGAGATGGACAGGTCTTGGATTACCATGCACAAAAGCAGAGATATAATCTTAGCCCCTCCTCCTACTTCTCCTATCTCTCCCTATGGAAAATAATAGAAAAATTGATAGAGAATTTGGGATCAGGAGGCTATGGACGCTCCCCCTTGGAAGAGACTTTTAAGGGCAGGTACCAGGATCACCCTTTCAAACCCCTTAGATCTTGTGAAAGGTTGTTGGTGGGGCCCCCCCCAGATCAACTAGATAGACTCAAAAGGGGATGGGAAGAGGATGTATTCTCTGACTCCCTCACCTGGGGAGACTGGGCATGGATTTTTAAACATTGTTTAAATTGCTTGGTGAACAGCCAATTACGGGCAATCCAATACCATGTACTTATGAGGGCATATTTCATGCCAGTTCTGGCACATAGGATTCACCCAGTGGTCCCAGATATCTGCCCCAAGTGTGAAATCCATACTGGATAATTTTTCCATCTAATATGGGAATGCCACAAGGTTTATGCCTATTGGAAAGAAGTCTTGTCGCTTTTGCAACAAATCTTGGGACAACCTTTGACAATAGACCCAGTTGAAGTGTTACTGGGCCTACGGGTGGGGGGACAACAGAGGGGCGGGGCTGGAAGTAATGCACTTTTAAGATTGGGATTGGTGTTGGGACTGCGCCAGCTTGCCCTGTATTGGAGGCTTCCTAGCACTCCACCTGTGGCCCTATTGGTTCGTGACCTGGTGAGTTGTATGATACTGGAGAGAATACAATATAGAATCAAACACCAAGAAAAGAAATTCCAGGAGATCTGGGGCCCAGTGGACAGGGCAGTACAGTACCCTTGGTTCCCATTATTTTAATATATATAACCTAGACACCCCATCTCCATATAAGTTACACAGGTCTGGATCCCTTTAATGAACATCTGTCTTGTAACCTGTTTGATACATGCCTGGCTGTTATGGTCTTAATAGTACCGTGGGACCTTAATCTTCTTATTTACAGCTTAATTCATGTCAGTGTTTAATATATGTCAGTGTCAACTGCCTGTTTCTGCCAAATACCTTGTATAATGAAACACCTTGTATGTTGCTGTATGCACTAATTACCTATCCATTTTAGGGAGGGTAACAGCATATATATCTTGGAAGTTTTTAAAATAAAGTTTACAAAAAAAAAGGAAATTTGAATTTAAAATCAAAATGTTTCACTTTGCAGAATATTAGAGAGTCCCCTTTGTGGGAAATGGACTTTGCAACTGAGCATAAAACTTCAGAATTTTAGAGCTTTGTGCATGAAACACCGTCTTATGGGTATGAGAGTATGGAATGTTTAGAAATAAATAATGCTAGTTGGTTAAGAATTATGCTGTGATTTATAATACACATGAAGAAGCTCATTCAGTAGCCAGGTCCTTCCCCTGGGAGAGAGCTGGAAATGACACTGAGATGCGTCCAATACGAGTTTCCAGTCTCCAGTGTCTCTGATTTGCTGCTGCAGGTCAAGTGGCTTGCCAACAGCTTATACATGCTCATTGTGTGCTCACTGTAAAAAGTACTGTGTCATCATGACGTTAAAGTGCCTAAAGGATGCCAAGTTCCTTCAGAACTGCATCACCAGTGTCCAAAACACCAGATTTCATCATGTTCACTGAATGCAGATTTGTCATCAGCTTATCCTTCCCTGTATCCCTTCTGCTAAGTAACTGGTATACCTGCTGAAAAGGGTGGGGGCTAGAACAGATCCCTGCAGGACCCCACTGGTAACCCCCCACTACCCCTGAAAATTATACAGTTTAGGACCATTGTATGTTCTGCCCTCTACCTAGCTCCCCATCCACCTAGTTAGCTTTACCCCCACTACTTTTCAGTGACATTGTTGGAACTATGACAAAGCAGTTATGGAAAGGGTGATTTTAATTTCATTCTTATTTTGCTTCTGAGCAGATGAAGGAAGAGCAAGAGAAACAGTTACAGGAAAAGATTCAACAATTGCAGGCGGATTCCGAGGAACAGAACAGGAGGGTAATGAAATGGATGACTGTTTCTTTTATCTGCTGTTTTTTCCGTTGTACTGTGGTTCAGCTGATGCCTACCTCCATAGCCTGTCCAGGGTCTCCATCCTAGTAGGCGCAGACACCCTGCTGGCAATGACCCTTGCCCCCCTAGTCGCTGTTTCCAGATTCCCCCTTATAGAGTACTCCTAGGGAGGTTCAGCATCAGCTTGCTATGATTAGTGAGGGAGTACCGTCCTTTTGACATACCTGCTAGTCATGGGTTTCAGCAAGCCTGACGTCACTGTACGTCCAGTGGTGACTTTGCTCTACATTTTTCAACCCAGCCTCCTCCCCAGCATAAGTGCTCATGGCCATGATACTCCCGTGAAAGGAGACCCCAGCCAACATGTGGTCCCCTGTGTTATCAACAGCATCTCCACTAAGCCACACCAGGTGTCGCTGGATGAGCAGTACAGCACTTAACCCACCCCTGGGTGTAGAAGGCCCACACGATGCTCTGTATCCTCCCTGTCAGTTTGCACTCCTGATGTCCTGGTTTCAGATGCAAACCTGTGTCACCAGCATACCAGAGCAGTCACCCACCACTCATCATCATGGAGCCGGACTAGATTTGTGTATTTTATTATATAAATCATTAGTGCTGCTCAGTGACTTTGGAATGTTCTGCATGTAGGGAGCTGCTGTTATTATGATAAGGTCCTTGTGTTTAAGACAAGTACAGTATTTCACTTTATAAAATGGGTGAGAAAAATGAAGCCACCCGATTGGCTAACAGGCCCTTTAAGGTATGCAATTATGTCACCATAATTGCACACCTTAGGACCAGTACTTGTTAGGAGTCACTTCAGCATGACTCTAATAGTGATGCCACACAAATGTGCTCCATCTTGAGCTTCACTCTTGAGGTTTAAGCAGCATCACGCACCTCAGGTGTGCAAAACAATCCTCATACATTATTCTGTATGAGGCCTGTTCACAAAGGTGAGGAGTGGGTACGTGCCACGTAACTCCACCCTGCAGCTACCCACGCCCACTGCACCCCCAAGCGGTATGCACAAAGCACATATGCACCCCAGTGACCCGAATCCCCCAGCCAAATGCGCAGCTCTATGGGGGTGTGTGTTTGCACTCTGCGCCATTCACAAAGGTGCAGAGTGCAGTGCACAGGGGGGCGATGGCTGTGCCATCTGAGGGCAGCCGTAACTATTACAGCCAGACATACCCCTGGATGTGTTGCCGCATGCTGCAAGGGATGGTGGGGGTCACGGACTCACCACCACGGCTGTTCCAGTCGCTGAGGCACTCTGGTAGGGCTGGAGGTGACTACTAGGCTAACTCTCCCCTTTTCTGTCAGTGCACTGTGTGCTGGCTGCCAACATGGTACCCCATGAGGGCAAATAATTTACCGTAGGACCCGGGTCAGACAGCTGATTGGTTGCCTGCCTGGGTGTGCTGCTCCACACCGACTACCCCTATGAACCTGTGCACTGAGGGGGGTGGGGCTGCATACAGGAGATGCATGTTGGCAGGTGTACGGGATTACGGTCGCCACGCAGTTCTCCCGAGGGTGCAGTGCTGCGTGGGTGGGTTACACACCTTTTGCACGTACCCCCGCCCACCTTCGTGAATAGGCCCCTATGTTTCTGTTTATGTGCTCTTCAGTTTTTGTTTTTTTTTTGTTTTTTTTGAGCAGCTTAAGGAACTGCAGGAGAAACAGTTCCAGGAAGAGATTCAACGACTACGTGCAGATTCTGAGGAACAGAACAGAAAGGTATACAATAAAATTGGGTGGTTCTCCTTGGTGGAATACCACTAGTTTATAAAGTACAGTTACGTAAGAACTTACCATAACAGTAGATCTTCGAGAGAGGCTCTTGCAGTAGGTACTAACCATTAGGACTAGAGCTGTCAGGCACTAGGACCACATGGAAAACTTTAGCTAGCAGTGTCTGGCAGGGGACAACCCACCCGGCGTCACGTGATGGATGTCAGCATGACACTGTACAGTGGGCAGTCCCCACGTCCGCCCTCCAGTTCTCCCACTGGAGACCTAAGAAGGTGCGACAGGAGAAAGGAGTGTGCTCCTGGATCCAAAAGAAAGGCTATAAAGAAGTAGCTGCAGAAGCAGAGGAAAGGTGGAAGGGAAAAAGGTACTTACTGCAAGAGTCTCTCTTGAAGATCTACTGTTATGGTAAGTTCTTACGTAACTGTACTATCTTACTTCGAGAGGGCTCTTGCAGTAGGTACTAACCGTTAGGACTGAGTCCCAAGCAGTGAATTTCATACAAAGACTGAAGCACGGGAGGCAGGAAAGGTCTGCAGTAGGTACCAAATTAAGCCAGTAGGCCCTGAAGGATGGCTAGTCCGAAGCCTGCCCTGCACATAGAGGCAATGTCCAGACTGTAGTGTTTGGTAAAGGTGTGGACAGAGCTCCAAGTAGTTGTCGCACAAATGTCCATGGCAGAAACGTTCCTGAAATAAGCAGTAGATGCAGCCATGCCTCTGGTTGAATGCCCCTTGACTTCCCCCGGAAGGGGCTTGTTATACTTCTGATAACAAAACAAAATTCGGTTTGCCAGCCATTTGGATAAGCATTGTTGGAAACTGCTGCACCCTCTCTTTTGGGTGCAAAGGAAACAAAAAGCTGATCCATTTTACAGACTGACTTCACTCGGTTCATATAATAACGCAAGGTTCTGTGCACAGTGAGTGTGTGCAGAATGGCCTCCCCGTGATTAGAATGCTTGGGGTAATACACTGGCAAGTGTATGGTCTGATTCAAAGTAAATTCAGACACCACTTAGGTAAAAACTTAGGATTTGTACACAGAGCCTCACAGTCTCTGTGGAAAATTAAATAAGGCTTCTTACACATCAGGATCTGAAGCTCCAAAATCCTTTGAGCCGAAGTAATGGCAACCAAAAAAGAGTGCTTTCCAGGAAAGGTAGCACAGGTTGCAACTTGTAGCCTGTTCAAATGGAGGCAAAGTGAGGTTCTTGATGATGAAGTTCAAATCCTACGGATGAACGGGGTCCCCGACCGGGGGTTTCAGATGGAGAATTCCTTTCAGAAATATTTTGGAAACCTCGAACTGTGCCAAAGTTTTACCATCCACCAGAATGTGGTAGGCAGAAAAGGCAGACAAGTGGACCTTCAGCAAAGAATAGCTAAGGCCAGGGTCAGAGAGATGCAGCAGGTATTCCATGACCTGTGGGACAGGGCAAGAGAAAAGGTCTCATCCATGGTTGGTTGCCCAAATGGAGAACCTCTTCCATTTCATAGCATAGGTGGATCTTGTGGATGGCTTACGGGCCTCCACAAGGACTTGAGCCACTCTGGAAAAGACCCCAAAGTGTGCAACAGCTACGTCAGCAGGTGCCACGCATGAAGGTGAAGGGATCTGAGGCCCGTAATGGACCAGCTCGCCTTGGTTCTGCTTCAGCATATTCTGGCAGAGGGGTAGGGGAATCGAAGGTTCCACTCTTAACTGCTGAAGCAGAGGAAACCACACTTGGCTAGGTCAATAAGGGGCTATGAGAATCATTTGAGCCTCTTCTTGCTGGAGTTTCAGAAGCACCCTTTACAACAGAGGAAAGGGAGGGAAGGCATACAAGAACCTCCCTGTCCAACAGATAGACAGCGCATTTCACCAAAAAACACCACTCCCGGGAATAAGCAAGCAGAAACTGGGTAGTTTTGTGTTGGATGGAGAGGCAAACAGATCGAGATCTGGGTGACCCCTTCGATCGAAGATGTCTTTGACTACTGACTGCCTCAGTCCCCACTCGTGTACCCTTGCCTGAGTACGGCTGAGGGTATCTGGCAGGACATTTTGAATGCCTGGAACATGCACTGCCATGAGCTGCAGGCTGTGCTGTTTCACCCAATGCCACATGCGCATCGCTTCCCTGCACAGTGGATATGACTGCGTGCCTCCCTGTTTGTTCAGATACCAGAGTACACACATGTTGTCCATCTGTACCAGTAGGGGCCCAGGGAGGAGTAGGTGCTGAAAAGCCTGAAGGGTGTATAGTACAGCCCTCATCTCTTGCACATTGATGTGCAGAGATAACTCCTGTTGAGACCAGGATGCCTGTGTCCTGTGGTCACCCTGATGGGCTCCCCAGCCCTGACTGGATGCATCCATTGTCAGGGCCTGAGCCAGAGGGAGTGCCTGAAAAGGAACTCCTCTGGTGAGATTGGACAGATCCTGCCACCACAGGAGGTCCCAATGCATGGGGCTGGACACCAGAACCCTGTGATCCAGGTCATGTGATTTCTGGTCCCACTTAACCTGAAGGATCCACTGCATAATCTGCATGTGGAGCCTGGCTAGGGGGACAGTGGGAATAGCTACCACCATCAGGCCCAGAAGGCGTAAGACCACATGGGCCATGGTCGATTGGCTGGCCACCACTTGGATAGCTTGCTGACGCAAACTTTCCGCTTGATCCTAAGGGAGGAAAGCTTGACCCTGAGCAGTATCCAGCACTGCCCCAATAAATTGGAGGTGTTGTGAAGGAACAAGGTGGGATTTGGGATAAGTCACCTTGATCCCCACTTGCCTGAATAGGTTCAGGGTAGTAGTCAGGGAGGCTACCAGGCTGTCCCTTGATGGTGCTGACAGCAGCTAGTCATCGAGGCGCTGGAACACATATATTCCCTGGTGGTGTAAAGCTGTCGCCACCACCGCTAGGCACTTGGTAAATACTCTGGTGCTGAAAAGATGCCAAAGGGGAGCGCATTGAATTGGAAGTGTTCTGTTTGGAAGATAAAGCATAGGAAGCGATGGTGGGAGGGAAAAATTGGGATATGCAGGTATGCATCCTGCATATCCAGAGCACAAAGCCAGTGACCCTGGTGTAGAAGAGGCAGCAGACCCGGTAGAGTCAGCATGGGAAACCTCTTGTACTCTATGTACAGGTTTAGCGTGCTGAGGTCCAGGATCAGAAGGAGGTCCCCTGTCTTTTTGAGGACCAGAAACAAGTGGGAATAAGTGGGAGGTGGAAGACTTGGTTTGCTGGCCAGGGCACCTGGCTTCGCCTGAGCTCTTTCCTTCTAGGACTGCTTGAAAGGCAGAGTAGAGAAACTTACCAGAGCAAGGGAGAAGGATTAAGACTTAGTTTGGCTAAGCAGATTTACTGTGTGGTGGTGTTTTTATTTTTTACTCACAGGGATTGCTACTGTTTGTTGCTAACATTTCATTGCTTTATTTTTTCTCTGATTCAAATTGTTGTTGCTGGTATACCTTCTTCTGCATTATTACAAGGTGTGCCTACAGGTGTGTGCTAACAGATTACTGCTGTAATCTTCTGATTCAAATTGTCTTTTGCAAGGTATATCTTCTGTTACTGCTTTATTTTCTCTGGAGCAAAGTGTTTCTTACAGGGTATATCTTCTCTGAAATTACTGTATTACAGGTGGAGTTTACATTTGTGACTTTTATCATTGGGCTAAGCAAAATTACTGTTTGACACTGTGTTTTATTTTATTCTTGTTTGTTGAAAAGGTTTGTTGTCTCAGAGGTGTTTCGAGTCTCCTTCTCACATTGAAGGAGCTAATTGCTTTTCCTCCCACAGCTCTTCCAAAGGATTGGTGTGTATGTCGGGTGAGCTGGCAAACTGTCAGTAGTTTCCAACAGAAAGAAGGGTTAAAAGTCCGGTTAGTTGATATCTTGAGGTAGAAGACTTGGTTTGCTGGCCAAGGCACCTAGCTTCACCTGAGCTCTTTCCTTCTAAGACTGCTTGAAAGGCAGAGTAGAGAAACTTACAGAGCAAGGGAGAAGGATTAAGACTTAGTTTGGCTAAGCAGATTTACTGTGTGGTGGTGTTTTATTTTTACTCACAGGGATTGCTACTGTTTGTTGCTAACATTTCATTGCTTTATTTTTCTCTGATTCAAATTGTTGTTGCTGGTATACCTTCTTCTGCATTATTACAAGGTGTGCCTACAGGTGTGTGCTAACAGATTACTGCTGTAATCTTCTGATTCAAATTGTCTTTGCAAGGTATATCTTCTGTTACTGCTTTATTTTTCTGGAGCAAAGTGTTTCTTACAGGGTATATCTTCTCTGAAATTATTACAGGTGGTGCTTACAGGTTTTACAGTTTTATCTAACATTAGGATAAGCTTTCAGGGTTACTGCATTTGTTGTTGACTGATTGTTTTGCTCTTACCTCCTTGTTCTTCGTCCGTGGTTCTTCTTTTTAGGCAGGGAAGGGCCCAGCCACCCACCCCATCCCCAACCACCCACGTACACTCCTTTTATAGGGTACCACAGTTGTGACATTTCCTGTGGCAGAGCAGGAAGGGCGGATCAGTGGGGCCTCCACAAGGTGATCTCATTTACAGGGCACTAGTAATTTAACTTGTTATAACAAGTTAAACAAAGCACAATTAAACCATTACTTGCATTTTTTCCTTCTAATTACTCTGACTAGGTTACAAACCCAGCAACTTATTTGGAATGGATTTCATTAACTGCAGGTACTGTGGAACAATTTTCAGAAGGACAGTCTTACAGGATTTAGGACACTGTCCTACATGCTGGGCCTTTGGAGATCTTAGGTCTCAGCTCCGGGCAGCATGGGCAGAGATTGCACGCCTCAAATTTCATATTGAAGAGGAAATACATTATAAGAACCACCGCCATTTCCCCAGCATCCAACAGAAAACCTCGACCGCAGAGGGTAGTTGGTCCAGGAGGTTGGCAGGTGGTTAGGAGGAGCAAATCAGGTGCCCCATCACTCTGTGCTCTCCAACACATTACCTCAAAACCATATAAACACTACAAACAGGTATCTGCCTCTATCTCTGAAATCAAATAAAGAGGCAGAAGACACTGCAGAGCAGGACACTGGGCACAGGAGCTAGCACAACAATACTCACCCAAATCAGGAACCAAAACTAAACAAGCACAAAGGAAATCCAAAAACTTCTGATCATAGGAGACTCCATGATTCGGGGAGTTGATACCCATCTCCAGCCAGGGGTGATGGTCAGATGTCTCCCAGGTACATCAGCATGGAGAGACACTGACCGCATTGCTAAAATTGTTTGCAAAGCAGGAGAAAACATTGATGTCCTAGTACACATAGGGACTAATGATCTCGCCAGCCGGTCAGTTGTGGAGACCAAGGAACACCTGACTAGGCTGGGTGACAAACTATCATCTATTTCGTCCGGCATCTCCTTCTCTGAGATCCTGCCAGTCTGGGAGAAGGGACAGATGGACGGAAGGTCAGAGAAGGGGAGATAGGGGAGCTAAACACGTGGCTCAAGGACTGGTGCCAGGAAAAGGACACAGATTTGTAGGAACTGGCAACAGTTCTGGGAGCGAAAGTTCTTTAAATTTGATGGACTGCATCTGACTAAAGAGAGTCAGTGCATTAGGGCAGAAGTTTGACGTCTTTGCAGAATATTTAAACTAGCAAATGGGGAGAGGGGTGCAGCACCCTATACGTCGAATGGGAAGAACACCCCTCCCCCCTCAGCTAGTGGTCAAACAGGAATTCACCGTGTTTGCCATTCATTTGTATCACCAGGTAAGAAAAAAGGTTTGTCTCCCCATACGATGCACAGGGGTAATGCCAAACTTCACCCAACAACTAACACACCAAAATCTGGCCAATGGAAAATCATGTACACAATGCTCACAGCCTGGGAAATAAGATCCCAGACCTGCAGGCACAATGTCAGAGGCTAAACTGGACATAGTAGCAATTAGTGAGACGTGGTTTACCAGTAACCACACTTGGGAGACTTCAGTACCTGGCTATGTATTGTTCAGAAGAGACCGAGGTGCAAAAGGGGAGGAGGGCCCTGTATGTTAATGAAAATATCAAAGCTACAGAAATTCACAATACACATAAGGAGCCAGAAGAACTGTGGGTCACCCTGAAACAGAAATGGGACAGCCATAAGAACTGGGTTGTCTACAGGCCCCAGACCAGAGGGAGGACATAGATACATTACTGTTAGAAGATATACAAAACATGACAGCTAAAGGAGGTTCTGATAATGGGAGACTTCAACATGCCAGATACAGATTGGTCAATACCAGCAGGAACATCTGCCAGAACTAGACTCATAGTGGATTCCTGCAGGGGAGGGCCTCAAACAACTGGTACAGCAACCCACAAGAGACAGGGCTATCCTAGATCTAGTACTGACTAACAAAGAAGGGATCACAGATCTCCAGGTAGAAGGTCACCTGGGAGCCAGTGACCATCACATGGTATGGTTCAATTGGCTACTACATCTAAATCATCCCATTCCAAGGCAAAATATGGGACTTCAGAGGAGCTGACTTTGATAAGATGGCCAACAGAGTTAAGTTAGTCCTGGCAAAAGAAACACAGGTGAGGAGGTACAGGCAAAGTGGGCAAGCATTAAGGATACAATACTTGAAGCAACATCCCATTGTGTTAGACAGAAAAGGAAGTGCAAAGAAGAAGGAAACCACTTTGGTTCTCAATACAGTAGCAGAAAAGGTCAGAGCCAAAAGGCTGGCCTTCAGAAAATATAAGGGAACACAGCGGATGAAGATAGGGAGGCATACCAAACTGCCCTAAGGGAAGCAGGTAAGGCAGTAAGGCAGGCAAAGTCCCAAACTGAGGAAACGCTAGCACGAACAGTAAAAGAAGGTGACAAGACTTTCTATAGATACATTAGTGAAAGGAGAAAGTCCAGAGGGGTATTGCTAAGCTTAATGGAGAAAAGGGAGCATGTGAGGAGGAGGACCCTGTAAAGGCATCTATCCTAAATAGATACTTTGCTCAGTATTTACTGAAGAGAAGGTAGGGCAGGGCCCACAGCTCAGCATCATGGACACAGGGGGGAGGGAGGTGAGCACTACTCCCTTCACAAAAGAAAGGGTCCTACAAGAGCTTGCTAAGCTCAAGGTGGATAAGGCAATGAGACCTGATGGCATACATCCCAGGGTACTTAAGGAGCTAAAGGAGGAACTAGCAGAGCCATTAGCAGAATTGTTTAGTGAGTCTCTGAGCACAGGAGAGGTCCCAGAAGACTGGAGAAGGGCTCATGTGATCCCACCCACAAGAGTGGTAGCAGGGAGGCGGGGAACTACAGACCGGTCAGTCTTACCTCAGTAGTGGGCAAGATTATGGAGGCACTCCTTAAGGAAAGGATAGTGCAACACCTGGAATCCATAGGGCACAGGATCCAAGACAGCATGGGTTTACAAAGGAAGGTCCTGTCAAACTAATCTCATAGATTTCTTTGACTGGGTAACCAGAGTGGTGGACCAAGGGGAGCAGTTGATGTCGCCTACCTTGACTTCAGCAAAGCTTTTGACACTGTTCCACACAGAAGATTGATAAATAAGCTAGGTAGGCTCTGGGTGGGGTCAGAAGTTGGTCAACTGGGTGGCAAACTGGTTGACTGGCAGAAAACAGAGAGTGGTGGTAAATGGTATACAGTCAGAAGAGATGCAAGTCACAAGTGGGGTACCTCAGGATCAGTCCTGGGCCAGTCCTATTCAACATCTTCATTAGTGACCTTGCAGATGGACTAGAGGGTAAGGCTTGTCTGTTTACAGATGACACCAAGATCTGCAACAGAGTAGATGATCCAGATGGGGTGGGCAGAATGAGAAGAGATCTGGATAAACTAGCAGAATGGTCAGAAGAGTGGCAACTGGGATTTAATGCAAAGAAGTGCAAAATCATGCACATAGGGAAGAGAAACCTGAAGCCACTTATAGGCTGGGAGGAGTTGCTAGCAGTCACAAAGGAAGAAAGAGACTTGGCATCATCATCACTGATGACCTAAAATCATCCAAGCAGACCTCAAAGCAGTAGGTAAGGCTAGGGGTGTTAGGGTGTATTAGTAGGGGTATCACAAGTCGTAAGAGGGAGGTAATAATCCCTCTGTACAAGACATTGGTTAGGCCCCATCTGGAGTACTGCGTGCAGTATTGGAGGCCACACCTTCACAAGGACATTAACCAAATTGAGGCAGTCCAGAGAAGGGCAACCAAAATGGTGCAGGTACTTCATCAGAAGACATATGAGGACAGATTAATGGAGCTCAATATGTATACCCTTGAGCAAAGGAGGGAGAGAGGTGATATGATCGAGACATTTAAATACCTTAAGGGCATAAACAAAGGTGAAAGAGTCTAACATGTTTAAATATAAGAAAATAGCAGGACAAGAGGACACAGCATGAGATTAGAGGAGGCCGATTAAGGGGAATGTGAGGAAATTCTTTTTCACAGAAAGGGTGGTAGATGCATGGAATGGCTTACCACAAGAAGTGGTGGCTATGAATACAGTGCAGGGCTTCAAACAGGCATGGGATAGGCATAAGGGAGCAATACAAATGACTATGAATAGATAGGTCACTGACAGAGCAAAGGCCGATGGCACATTTATAAGGTAGAAAAAGAAATGGGCAGACTGGATGGGCCTTGCGGTCCTTATCTGCCGTCAACTTCTATGTTTCTATGTTTCTATGTTTCTATGTTATGTTTCTATCCCTTTCCTTCCTAGATCCGAGGAACGGGCTTTATAGCTGATTTTGTCAGAAGAGCCTGGATCTCTTCCCTTATGAGAGGAATGTGGTCTACTGGGTAGTGAAAGACACCTGGAGGATTTCTTGGCGGTCTCTCTGTGAACTCGATGGTGTGGCCTTGAGTGATGAGCTGAAGGACCCACATGTCGGAAGTGATCACCTCCCTCCCAGCCAGGTGGTTGGTGAATCTGCCCCCTGCTGATTCCTCCAGAGCTGGTGGCAGAGGCTGGGGGCCCTGCCACACGTCAGGAGGCGGAGATGGTGTGGGGGCGCACCGTCCCGGCATCCTGTTGGGACTTGGCTAGGGGGGGTGGTTCCCACCAATGGGGCCCGACGTTTGTTCTGATGTTGGGCTGGCTGTTGCTTATTCTGGCGCTGTTGCTGGTGACAAAATGGCTGTTTTGGCTTGGTGTTAGAGTGAAACATAGACTGGACAGAGCGCAGTGCCTTGCCACTGTGCTGAAGCTCAGTGATTATGTCCTTGACATTGCCTCCGAAAAGGACTGGTCCTCTGAAAGGGATATCCTGGATGGCCGACTGGACGTCTTGGGCCAATCTGGATACCTGCAGCCAGTTGTACCGGTGAATGCTGATAGCCGTGGAGGTACTCTGGGTAGAGGTATTTACTGCATCATATGTCGCTCTGAGGGAATGACGGCAGGAGAGCTCCGCTGTCCTGACAGTCTGGGAAATTTTGGTTTTAGCCTCAGAATCGGGCAAAGCCTCGAATTCCAACTTCAACTGTCCCAGGATAGATTTCTGGTATACAGTCACGTGTGCCAGACAGTTCAAATCTCTGAGAGCCAGAGTGGAGGAGGAATAAACCTTGTGTCCAAACTGGTCTATTTGCCATGACTCCTTCTCTGGAGGAGAGGTGCTCATGTGTTTAGGTTTAGCTGTACAGTCATGGGCTGCATTAATGACCACCAGGTCCACTTTATGGTGAGAACTAAGGTGGTCTTTACCCTCGAGGACTCTATACAGTCTATCAGCCATCTTGGTGACTGCAGCCACTGACGGAGGTTGTTGCCAGACCATTGAGGCCTGGTCCTCGTGGTCCAGTCCACGGAGGAATGAGCAGAGGGGACATTTCTGACATATCCAGATGTTTCACCAACCTCTTGTGTTGGGGATCCTGATCCTCCATTTTCCACTCATTTGCCTCCTGTGTCTTCTGGAGGATCTCTGTAAAAGAGGGATTCTTCAAAGGGGATTTGGGAGAGTCTTTGGGTTTTGGATCCTCCGGAGAGGGGGTATGAAAACCTGAGGCAGAGGAGTCAGCGGAGTCTGAGTCTGATTCTGACAACAGGCTTCTGTCCAGAGACAGAGCCAGTAGAAGCAGAAGCTCTTGCGGAGAGACTGCAAGGCTCCTGCTGATACCAGCTACTGCAGTAGGACACAAGGTCTGTCCCAAGGTAGAGGGGTGAGACTCCACTGGGAAAAGGGAT
This sequence comes from Neoceratodus forsteri, assembly GCA_016271365.2. Classification (NCBI taxonomy): domain Eukaryota; kingdom Metazoa; phylum Chordata; order Ceratodontiformes; family Ceratodontidae; genus Neoceratodus; species Neoceratodus forsteri. The sequence continues at coordinate 551,803,104 of CM057452.1, read as the reverse complement.
AGCAGAGTAGGGTCCAAGCAGACCGGCATGGAAGCCTTGGCCGGTTGCCGCCGGTCCAGTTCTGAGACCAACTGTATCTTGGTTACTGACCACCAAGACTGCAATGCCTCCCTAAAATCCACCTGAGGTGGAGGTGGCGGAGTAGGTGGAGGAGGAGGAGGAGGGGGCTAATAGATAGGCAGGTAGCCTTGGAAGGTGAATCAGAGTTTCATATAGCCCGGCGTCGGGTAATTATAGCCCAGTGTCCCATAGGGCGAGTAGCCCAGCGTTGGATACCCCAGTGTGGGGTACCCTGGCATGGGATACCCTAGTGAAGGGTAGTGAGGCACAGGGAAGCCTGGCATCAGAAGGCCTGGTGAACAGCCCGAAGGTGAAGCTGATGGACCTGCCAGATGCCCTGATGGCAGGTAACCCAGTGTTAGACCTGACAGAGGAGCCAAAGGTCCTACTGGGGGTCCTGATGGCGGGTAGCCAAATGTAGGCCCTGGAGGGGGGCCTGAAGGACCTGATGGGGGCCCTGACAGAGGGTTAGAAGGGCCTGCTAATGTCAGGTCTGACACCAGAATGTCTGGATGAGGTTCCAGAGTCGGCCCCAAGAGGGCTGAGACTCCCACCAGAGTCTGGGATGGGGGAGCTGGCCCAGATGGGGGCGTCTGCAGTGCAGGGGACACCGGCTCCCCGAGGGAGGTCCAGCATCAGGCGTTCCGGCTCCGGCACCAGGGTTGTGTTGGGCGGACGCCCCTCTGACTCTGGCTCAGACTGTGCAGGAGAGTCAGAAGTCACCATCAGGGGAGGTGGCGAAGGAGGATCCCAAGAGGGAGAACCCTCTGGGCAGGGCTGCGGCTGGAGTGGCAGCATGCACTGATCCAGAGGTTCGGTGTTGGGCCTGTTATCGGGGCCCAACAGAAGCACAGTGGCTGGGTGGACCCCACAGGAGCTGGTGTGCGACTTATCAGCTGGGGCTGGGCATTCGTCAGAGGGGCTGACGACTGACTTATCAGCCACGCCACCATACCTAGGCCCCGGGGTGTTGAAGGACCTAAGGGTGGTGAAGGTCTCCGACAGATCGGAGGCACCTGCCTGAACTATGACCAGCTCAGGCAGGGGAACCAAGTGCTGCTCCCCGCAAGGAGGGGCAGGCTTGGTTGGAGGAGCGGTACCCGCGCCAGTGGGAGGCCGCTCATCGGGGCCGCAGGTGGGAAGGAGACCGATCGCATTTCCAGTGTTTTTCCTTGTCCTTCTTCTTCTTCTTGTGTGAGTCCAAAGAATCCCCCGGAGAGGAGGACGATCTCCACAGCTTGTGCAGCTCCTTCTCCATTGAAGCCCTCCTTAGTTTAAGAACATGGGCTTCCAGGATCTGTTGGCGGTGTTTCTGTGTGGCCTGGTTGAAATTCTGGCAGGTCTTTCAGTCCTCGGTCTTGTGCTCTGGCCCCAGGCAGCAGAGGCAGAGGCAGAGGGAATGGCCATCCTTGAGAGGGAGCTGAGTGCCACAGTACTTGCACTTGTGCGACTTGGAAGGCGTCGGAGAAGACATGTATGAAAAAAGCAACACTTTTCAAAGATTTTAAAGAAAGAAATAAAAGCGATGAAATACTCAGCCGAAAATGGCAGCCAACTGAAGAAGTGTTCTCTGCGAGGTCCGACGTGCTCAGGTCAACGGCGGGAAAGAACTGGACGGCGGGCGTGGGGACTGCCCACTTTATAGTCTCACGCTGACATCCGTCACATGACGCCGGGTGGTTGGTCCCCCGCCAGACACTGCTAGCTAAAGTTTTCAGTGTGGTCCTAGTGCCCGACGGCTCTAGTCCTAATGGCTAGTACCTACTGCAAGATCCCTCTCAAAGTAAGATCTACTGTACCTACATTCCTTCTACGTGCTGTAATCACACTGGCGCAGTATAGTGAGCTTATGCAGAGTTCTCTGAAAGCCCATTGGCTAGAGCTTGAGCTCCTTCCCATATTCATTTTTGTCATTTATTCATTTATAGTGTATAGTAGTGTTGTTCTGTTAGAATTCCATCCCTTTCAAAATGCTGTTCTACCACAGTTCCAAAGGTCATAGAATGTGATTCTACCCAACTGTGGTAGAACAGCATTCTAGAACCTCAAGAGACTGCATGAGTCAGTTTCATTTTGGAAGCAAAAGAACTCACAAAACACGTATTTCACACAGTACTATACACTATAAAAAAATGCAAGATGAACTGTTCTGTGCACAACCAGTGTGTTCTGCCACCACGGGCTTCTGATTCCCATGGACCTTTCGAACTTCGCTCTCGAGGTCAGAGGCAATCAGAACCCCACTGTGGCAGAACACACACTGGTTGTGCATAGTTGCCCATCCAGTATTTTCTATATTTTACATAGCGCTTTTCCATAAACATGATCATTGTGCTTTGCATACACAAAAACAAAATCACCACAGGAAAATAACAATGTCAAATAGATGCAAATGAAAAACACATTTCAAATAGCAGTATCAAAGCATCACATACTTTTGTAATTTTCCCTTCTCAAAATATTGGCAATTAAATCAATGCGAAGGGGTTATATTGGATTCATCTGCACCAGTTGTGATGCATTTTCAAAGTTCCCTTACTTTTGCGGGAGTCCATTCAAAGTATTGTCATACTTTTTTTTTTAACTTGTGTGGTTCAAGAGGAAAAAGACTGTAATTTAGCCCCAAGAAGGCAGCCATATGGTCCCTTCCACTTCCTGGTGGACCAGCCCCACCCCCATCCATGGACAGTGCAAGGGCACGCTCCATAGAAGTCTCTGGGGCACTTAATGTTTGTGTATTTTTAAAATGCAGGCCATCTTCTGACTTACATAGAAACATAGAAAATGATGGCAGATGATGGTCTATGGACTATTTTGTCTGCCCAAGCCTGTCTAATTTTGAGACTCAATCCACCTCCCTCCCGGCCGGCCCTCGACAAGTCAGGTGCATTCCTGAACCAGGAGCAGTAGCCCTACTGCTGCACCAGCAGGCCAGCTTCCTGCAAGTGCTGCTCACAGTAAATTGAGGTACCACTCAACTAACAGCCCTCTTGATCCATGCGTTGAACTTAGAGTTGTCATAATACTTGCTTCTTTTCCACAGGTCTTTCTTTAATGGCAAGGACTGGAGAGAGATTTGTTTTAATTGGTGTTGTACAGGCCTTTATGCTTCATATTTTCTTTTCTCTGCACTCTATGCAATTGGGGGGAAGGCGGGGGGCCAAAAGGAGAAAAGGGGGGGTAACAAACAGCATGCTAACAAAATCTGGAAGGCCATGTGTGGATGCTAGAAATTAAGGAGATAAGATTTCGGACCTAGAGGCCATCATGAAAGAGGTCGACCTGGATATTGTGGACATTACTGAGTCATGGTGTACTGAAAACCATGACTGGGACATGGCCATTCCAGGCTATACTCTGTTTAAAAATGATAGGGTGGGAAGGAAAGGAGGTGGTGTGGTGCTGATAGATAGATAGATAGACAGACAGACAGACAGACAGATACTTTATTTTTATAGCGCCCCATTTTGGAGACTCTGGACGCTTCACATTAACAGTTAAAAACACAATATATACCAGACACAATAGTAATCAAATCACAAACAAATTCAGGTGGAACTAACAGCATTAGACTTAAAAAAAACTATCATTATACTTTAAAATAATGCATTAAAATCTTTATAAATTAAAAGCCTTGTTAAATAACAAGGTCTAGCCGGCCCGGTGGCGCTGAGGTTTGAGGTGCTGGGCGCCACACCTCGCGCCACGCTGGCGACTCGGGTTCGGGAGTGAGCTTGGGTCGTCAGGGGTTGGTGGGGAAGGAGAGGATTGAGCATCCGGAGGACAGCTCTCCTCTCCTGGGTTGGATGGGTGGACAACTCCCTGGCGTGAGCGGCTCCTAGTGGAGACTGGCAGCATTGCAGTCTGGGGATCGCACAAGATGCAAGGGAAGGTGCCTCGGCACCCGTTCGCGGGCTGGGTGTGGGAGCACACCCGGCAGCACTTAGTGGCATTGCACGTCCGGGTGCCTGGGGGGACTCCAGAACAAGGGAAACCACCCATCGGGGGGGGGGGTAGACTTTGTCTGCCCCCACCTCCACTGCCGAATCCTGCCCACTGCGACCTGGTTCTGACATCGCCTCCACCCATGGAGTGTTGGAAGAAAGCACCAAGGAGCAGAAGGCGGCCCCACCCCAGGGGATGTATTCTGGGGGGAAATGGCTCCATCGGTGTGTCACGGGTGAGTCGAGTTACACAGGTGCAGATGGGAGGATCTCAGGCTGAAGGGGATAAGGCAGGTCGACTGAAGAAGCCCTAGTCAGTGGTGACCGGAGGGAAAAAGAATTGTAATAAAAAAAAAATAACAAGGTCTTTAAACCCATTTTAAAATGAAGGAAAACATAAAAGCAACAAGAATACAGGAGTGACAGAGATACTGTACTATAGGTCATTCAGGAGACAGGGAACAGAGCCACTGTTCACACTGGTGTGATCTTCAGACCTCCAGCACAGGGAAGGACTTAGATAAGGTACTGGTAGAAGCCACTGGCAGAATGGCAGAGAAGAGGGCGATGCTGCTGATGGGGAACTTCAGTCTGCTGGATGTAGATTGGAGCCTTCCAGCTGAGCTTCAGCTAGGAGCAGGGACATCCTGGACTCCCAGCAGGGGCATTCCCCAGGTAACTAGTTAGTGAACCCACTTGTAATGGGGCAATAGAAACACAGAAACATAGAATTTGACGGCAGATAAAGACCGCTTGGCCCACCCAGTCTGCCCATTTCCCTACCTACTGGATAAGCTGCAGATCCTAGTTAGCCAGCAGCCTACCAATACTGGACCTGGTTCTCATTAATTGGGACAGTGTTGCAGATGTCAAAGTGGGAAGCCACCAGAGGACCAGCGATCACAGTGTGGTTCAATATAAGAACAGTTGAGGAATCAAACCATACAAGGATGAGCATCCTGGACTTCAGAAGTGCAGATTTAAAAAAAAAAAACAGAATCACACATACTCCCATAATGCAAAGCATCATAGATACATAGATACATACATACATAGACAGTGTCGGCAGATAAGGGCCTATGGCCCACCCAGTCTGCACATTTGATCTTGTAAGTTCAGTTTATGTTTTCCTAGAAGTATGTTGCCCCTTACCCCTGACCTCCAGAATTCCTTTATGTCTATCCCATGCATTCTTAAATCCTGTGATTGTTTCAGCCCCCACCACTTCCTCTGGCAGGGTGTTCCACTTGTCCATACCGTTCTGTGAAGAAATTCTTCCTCACGTTTCCTCTGAATCGTCCTCCCTCCAACTTCATCCCATGCCCTCTAATCCTGGCACATCTTTTTCGCTTAAAAATAGTGTATTCCTGCACCCTGTTCCTCCCCGTAAGATACTTGTATGTCTTTATCTTATCCCCTCTCTCCCGCCTCTCCTCCAGGGAGTATCATGGGCTGTATATGCAAATTGCCGCAAAATATTGTGCTTCCCGGCCAATGCCCTTTAGGGTAACCCTTGCCTCAGTGCTTGCGTACTAAGGTTCTTTGTCTTTTAGATTTTAAAAAGATGGGTGAATGCCTCAGGGATGATGAGAGAGGGAGATAATGTGGGTGGGGTGTAGGAACAGTGGGAAAAGATAAAAGAGGCCATAGTCAGGGCAACAAACCTCTGTGTTAAGCAAGTGAGCGACATCAAGAAGAAAAAGAGACCACTGTGGTTCTCAAAAGAGGTGGCAAACAAGGTAAAAGCTAAGAGGGTAGCATTCAGAAGGTATAAGGAGATGCAGAAGGAGAAAGATACAGCAGTGTGTGAGGGGAAACGGATGTAAGCTGGGAGAGCAGTAAGGAATACAAAGGTGCAAATGGAAGCAAGAATAGCCCCAGGGGTAACAAAAGTGACACTGAATGGGGGTGCGGCCAGTGAGACAGCAGTCGGCAGCATGGTCACAGATGAGGGCTTTGGGGTTGTTGTTGAAGCCAAACACTCCACCTGGCTTGAAGGCCCTGCTTGGCTCCATTACCACTAGCCCTGAAGGGCCAGGGACCAGTTCTGCAGGCAGATGCAAATGAGCCAGGTGCTGCAGCCGCTGTTCCATAAGAGCTGCTCAGTGGTGGAACTCCCCACCGGAGTCTCCGCGAACAGAGAGGGAGGGCTTGACCTCCTGTGAACAGAAGTCCTCTGTGATGCCAACGGCACTGGTGAGGACCTTCTGTTCTGGAACATTGAGGTCCTCGTGGTAGACATCGCAGAGGACAACCTTGACTGGTATCAGTTCTTCCCCTTCCTATGAGAAGAAGAAGAAGAGCTCAAGGCTGAGCTGTGCTGTGTCCCCAACTGAGATTGGGAACAGGCCCATTTCTTTTTGTGCTTCCAGAAGGATTGCCTTCCTTCCTGGGCACAGGACCACCTGTCATCAGAACCCTCTCCTGATGGGGAAGTGGACCAGACATAGCCCCACAGCTGGAGAAGCCTGCCTGAGGAGGCTCCCTACCGTCATTGTCCATGGCCGTTGACGCTTGACTTGGCAGGACTATGAGAAATTGAGAAAAGTAATTTAGTGAATTCACTAAACCGGCACAAAAATAATAAATTCTAACTCTGAACACTAAAAACTGAGAAGAACTGACTGCTGCTGTCATATAAACATGAAGTTCTGACTCCTGGTGGGTGAGTGACATTATCGTTTAAGCACATTCGATGGCAGGGAAAAAAAGAAACTTAGGTAGTTGAGGGCTGGTGCCGAGGTAAGCCATGCAGTGCGTGCCTGCAGGCAGATTACCTCAGCACCAGCCCCTTTGAAAAGTTCTGGCTCCCGCTGAGTCCTAGTGCCTCCAGCTCAGAACCCATTAGTGTGAATCAATGGTGAAGACTGAGCTCTGGAAAATCTTGAGTCCCTTCTGACCTTAAATTACTTCTAACGTCATTGACCATTTTAAGAATAAATGTAATAATTCACTCTGGGATTAGCAAATAAGGGGGAGGTGTTGCTGGTGGGGGACTTCAATATGCCGGATATAGATTGGAGCATCCCAGCTGCAGCTTCAGGTAGGATCAGGAACATCCTGGACTCCCTGCAGGGGGTGTTCCTTAGGTAACCTGTAGAGGAGCCCACTCGTGAGGGAGCAACATTAGACCTTGTACTCACCAACGGCACCAGTATTGCAGATATCACGGTGGGTGGCCACCTGGGGAATAGTGATCACCATACAGTGCGGTTCAATATAAGAACCATGTCAGAAGTGAACCACATAGAGGCGAGGGTCCTGGACTTCAGGAGGGATGATTATACAGTGATGGGAGAAAGCCTCAGGAATGCCCTGGCAGGATGGAAGGACTTGGGTGGAGTGGAGAAACAGTGGGCAAAACTAAAAGCGGGTATAGTGAAGGTGACAAACCATTGCATCAGGCAGGTAAGCAAAGGCAAAAGGAAAAACAAAACATAATGGTTCTCAAAAGAGGTGGCTGGGAAGGTAAGGCCAACAAATTTTAGCATTCAGGAGGTATAAGTAGACACAGAGGGAAAAGGATAGGGAGGTGTATCAAGAAAAGCAGAGAGAGACAGGAAAAGCAGTCAGGAACACAAAGGCACAAACAGAGGAGAAGACAGCACAGGCAGTAAGGGAAGGAGACTAGACATTTTTCAGGTATGTTAGCGAAAGGAGAAAGACAAGGGGAGTGGATTGTAAGGCTGAGGAGGGAAGGGGGGAGTGTGTGGAAGGGGACAAGGAAAAAGCAGACATCCAGAACAATTATTTTTGTTCAGTGTTCTCAAATGAAAGGAATGTGAAGGGCCACAGATCAGTGGCAGGGGCATCAAAGGAAGGGACGTGGGCAGTAGTCCCTGTACAGAGGAGGAAGTCCTGAAAGAGCTTGCAAATCTTAAGGTGGACAAGGCAATTGGGCCAGGCGGGATTCATCCAAGGTTATTGAGGGAGCACAGAGAGGTGCCAGCTGCACCGCTGATGGTCCTATTCAACCACTCACTGGAAATGGGAGTGGTCCCGTAGGACTGGAGGAGGGCAGATGTAGTACCACGCCACAAAAGTGGGAGCAGGGAGGAGGCTGGCAATTACAGGCCAGTCAGCCTGACTTCGGTAGTTGGGAAATTAATGCAGTCACTGCTGAAAGAAAGGATTGTGGAATATCCTGAATCCAATGACTTATAAGATCTGAGGCAGCATGGATTCACTAGTTGGAGGTCATGTCAAACTAATCTTATAGATTTCTTTGACTGGATGACCAGGGAAGTAGATCAGGGTGGAGCTGTGGATGTGGCCTACATAAATTTCAGTTAGGCCTTTGACACTGTTCCACGTAGATTCGTAAACAAGCTAGGCAGCCTAGGAGTTGGACCAAAAGTGGTAAACTGGATAAGTAATTGGTTGGAGGATAGGCGTCAGAGAGTGGTGGTAAACAGAGTTCACTCCAAGAAAGGGAGGGTGACTAGCAGGGTGCTGCTGCAAGGATCAGTGCTGGGTTCAGTCCTCTTGAATATCTTTATAAGCAGGGGCACTGGAAAATTGCACCTGCAATTTTTCTACAGTCTCCGCAATTTTCACCCTTCACACAAAATCTGCAATTTCTTACAATTTCTTGCAATTTTTTAAATTTTTGACTGAAACTGTATAAACATGTTTAAATTCTCAAGTGACCAGGGCCATGCTGTTGCCAAACAGCAGCTCCAGACGGCCTTGGACATTGGTGATTCTTGTGCCCGCTCACTGGCCTCCTGATCAACGAGGCCAGGTTGGAACTCATGCCTTCTCAGGTGATGGGCTTCATCGGGGCAGAGCTTGACTCTTGTCAAGCCAGAGCTCGGCTCCCGGCGGACAGGGTGGAGGTTCTCTCCTCCTTTGCCCGATCATTTCTGGTTGGGCATTTGCGCCCTGCCCGGGACTTTCTGTGCCTTCTGGGTTACATGGCAGCGTGCACCTCGGTGGTCCATTGGGCCCGGAGGCACATGCGGCCCCTCCAGTGGGAGCTGGCCGCCCAATGGACTCAGCGATATGGTCATTTCGACCAGCTGATCACAGTAATCCAGAAGATGTGGGATGCTCTCCAATGGTGGACCGCCCCAGACCGGTTGCAGGAAGGGATCCCGTTTGTCCACCCCGAGCCAACAGTCGTCCTTACGACCGATTCCTCTCTCATGGGCTGGGGATCCCACATGGGGGACAACAGGGCCCATGGGTTCTGGACCCCCAAGGAGTCCAGATGCCACATCAACCTGTTGGAGTTCAGAGCAGTCAGACTGGCACTGTCAGCTTTTGCTCCTCAGCTCTGGGGTCAAGTGGTTCAAGTCCAGACAGACAGTACCACGACCATGTACTACCTCAACAAGCAGGGCGGCACGCACTCTCGTCTGCTGTGCAAGGAGGCGCTCCTCATCTGGACCCTCGTAAGCCGGTTGGAGGCAGATCTTCTAGCCATCCATGTGGCAGGAGCCTCAAACCATCTGGCAGATGCTCTCAGCCACATAGGCCAGACATCCCATGAGTGGTCTCTCCATCCAGAGATAGCTTACAACCTGTTCTCCCATTGGGGAAAACCAATGGTGGACCTGTTTGGCTCCAGGGAAAACAACAAGCTGAGGCTGTATCATGCCCGTCCCCATCAGCAGGGCTCACTGCAGAGGGTTGCCTTCTCGAGGCCGTGGACCCCAGGCCTCCTGTATGCCTTCCCTCCATTTCCCTTGATCCACAAGGTGTTACTCAAGGTGAGAAGGGACAAGGCGAAGGTGATTCTGGTAGCCCCAGATTGGCCGCACCAGTTCTGATACCCAGATATCACCAGCCTCAGCTGCAGGCCCTCGGAGCGGCTTTGTACACGCCCAGACCTGATATCTCTAAACCAGGGGAAGGTATTCCCTTCAGACCTTCAATCCCTGCACCTCACAGCCTGGTACCTGAGCGGCTAGAGTTCCAGGCTTTGGGCCTTTCTGAAGATGTCTACACTGTGGTGGAGGCATCTTGAAAGCAATCGACCAGGAAATGTTATGCCTTCAAGTGGGAAAGGTTTTCCATTTGGTGCCAGGGTAAGAGTCTGGACTCCTTATCCTGTCCTGTGGCTAACATTCTCGACTACCTTTGGTCACTCTTCAAAGGGGGTCTACAGTCATCGACCCTTAGGGTGCACCTGGAAGCCATTTCTGCTTACCGGGCGCTGACCAGTCAGCCGACATTGGCGCAGGAGACACTGGTTGGGCGCTTCATCAAAGGCCTGGATCACATATCCCTTCCGGTGTGTGAACCTCCACCTCCATGGGATCTGTTGCTGGTTTTAGCAAAGCTCATGGGCAAGCCATTCGAACCCATGCACAAATGTGAGCTCTCACACTTCTCATGGAAGACGGCCTTTCTGGTGGCTATTATGTCAGCCAGAAGGACAGGGGCGCTCCAGGCGCTTTCGGTGGACTCCCCTTACCTGGTCTTTCACAGGGACAAAGTTGTCCTGCGCCCCCACCCGAAATTCCTTCCGAAGGTGGTGTCAGAGTTTCACCTTAACCAGGTGTTGACTCTGCCGGTTTACTACCCTCATTACACCTCGAACGCCGAGTACAGACTCCATACCTTGGACCTGAGACGTGCTCTCTCCTACTACAAGGAGAGGACAGCGGAAATTCGTGGAGAGGTTTGCCAGCTGTTTGTCACCTACACTGAAGCCACTTCTGGCAGACCTGCAGCCAAATGGACCATAGCAAGATGGATTACATCATGCATAGGTCTGTGCTATGAGCTGGCGGGCAAGGAGCCTCCTGGAGGGATAAGAGCTCATTCTATCTGCCATGCTGCTGCATCGGTGGATGCTTCCAGGGACATCCCTATCCAGGAAATCTGTCGGGCTGCTACCTAGAAGTCAGCAAACACCTTTATCACCCACTACCACATCGACCTTGAGTCACACCGGGATGCTGGTTCTGGGGCCTCGGTTCTCCAATCTCTGTTTCCTAAGTAGGGGGTGTGCGCCTTGCCTCCCTCCTCCCAGAGAACTGCTTGGAGTCTGCCAAACAGTGTGGATGAACAACATATCCACGCTCCTAGAAGAACAGGTTACTCACCTGTAACAGTAGTTCTAGGAGTGGTAGATGTTGTTCATCCACATGCACCCACCTGACCTCCCGTCTTGGGCGCACAACCTAGCTCCAGCGGCCAAGATCTGGCGCCATGGGCAGAGCCAGGTATATACCACCCGGTGGGTGGGTGGGAGGAGCCAGCTTGAAGACTTCCAGCAAGATTTAAAGTGGAAGGGGACATGCCAAACAGTGTGGATGAACAACATATACCACTCCTAGAACTACTGTTAAAAGTGAGTAACCTGTTCTTTCAGTCCCCTGCCTCAAATGCCACAAAGTTAGACCAGCTCCCCCCGGTCTACTTTTGCACCATTTGGAGACCCTTTGTACTAGGCTTGCGCCAAAGCTTTGGTGCAAGCTGCTGTAAGTCGGAAGAAATGTCACAACTGCCCCTGATGTACTAAAATCAGGCGCAGGTTCTTTGACAAACTAATATGGCGCAGGTGCCCGACATTGTGGTTGATCTAGGGCTTGGTGCAAGCTCACGTCAGCCTTTGAAAATCGGGACCAGTATGTGAACGGCAAGTCCTTACCTGCCACCCTTTCTAAATAATGTGTGTGGGTAACGCATTTATTTATTTATTTTGTTTTTTGTTGCTCAGGAAAGGAGGGCTAGGCAGTTCTGCTTATTTTCAGCCTTGTTCCAGGAGAGGATACAGATGGAACCAACTGAAACTGAACCACATCAAGCTGTTGGTGGTATTTTTAGTGAATGGGGTAATTTGGCCAGGGCGCTGGGGAAAGTTTCCTCTCTTTTTGAGAAGTGTCATGGGATCTTTAACATCCATCTGAACAACCACCAGAACAGGCAGACGGGACCTCGGTTTAATGTCTCAGCCAAAAGTTGGCACCTCAGGAGTACGGCTTCTCCCTCATGCTGCACTACAGCATCAGTATTGGGTTTTACCCCAGTTTCTTGGTTTGGGGCTAGAACCCACAATCTTCTGAACGCAGAGGCACATGTGAAACCTGCTGTGCCACTGGCACTGACGACAGATATTGGTTTTCCTAAATGTCAGTAGGCTGAAGACTTTTAAAAAGAGATTATCTGCCTTTTCCATATTACACATTCCTAGGCAACATATGCTGTCTGCAAGACCCAGGGTTAAAAACTAGAACAGAAACTGGACAGGCATTTAATAGGTGGTCCTTGGAGGTGCCTTACTGGACGCAAGGAGAGAAAATGTGTGATGGCGTGGAGATACTTTTTAAAGGCTATGATAATAACATAAAAAGGATGGTAGAGGTGTCACCAAGCAGAGCTTTGATGGTTGACATGTAGTATAATGAAGAATCTTACAGGTTACTATGCATTTACACCCCCTAAACTGAGGCCTTGAAAGTGTCATTGTTTGAAGAAATAAGGCCTTACCTACATACTAGGAAAAATATAATCTTGGGGAGTGATTTTAATTGTGGAATACCACTTCAGCAGAAACAGTGAAGGGTAATGCTAAAAAATGCAGAATTATGCGCCTGGGGCACAGAAACCCTGGTACAGAATGCACACTTGGAGGGCAGGTGCTGGAGGTCACTAGCGGAGTAGAGGGACCAGGGAGTGATTATTACCGATGACCTAATGTAACAGAACAATGTGGGAAAGCGGTGGGAAAAGCTAATCAAATGCTTGGATGCATAGGAAGGGGGATCACCATCAGGAGAAAGGAGGTGCTTCTCCCCCTGTATGTATCACTGGTATGACCGCACCTCGAGTACTGCGTGCAGTTTTGGAGGCCCTAGCTCCACAGGGACAGGGACAGATTGGAGACGGTGCAGAAGAGGGTTACCAGGATGATGCTGGGTATGCAGGGGATGTCCTATGAGGAGGTGCTTGGGGAATTAAACCTGTACTCCCTGGAGAACAGGAGAAGAAGAAGGGATATGATTGAGACGTTTAAATATTTAAAGGGGATTAACAAGGCACAGGTAGAAAGTCTGTTTCAATGGAGCAGAGCTTCTAACACTGGGGGGTACAGTATGAAGTTGTTGGGAGGCAGGGTCCGGGGTAATGTGAGGAAGTTCCTCTTCACTGAGAGGGTGGTGAATGATTGTAATAGTTTGCCGGAGGAGGTGGTGGTGGGGGGTGGAAATGGTTACACAGTTCAAGCTTGCATGGGATAAGTACATGGATATGGTGGGGAAGGAGGTTTGAGGGCCTTCCCAGTAGAAGGACACTTCTTGGGGGTTTTCATGGGCAGACTAGGTGGGCCATGCGGTCCTTATCTGCCAGCAACTTCTATGATTCTATAAAAGTGACGTTGACATCAACTACTTATTAGATATAGTGTCTCTGCTGTGCTAAAAGATGCTTATCGCTCGTCCAACCTGGGGCCATGCCACAAATGTTAGAAATCACTTGACCACCAGAATTGATTATTTTTTCATCTCAGACAGAATACAGGTCCAGAAAGCTTTCACCAGGGTCATAGATGAAGAAAAAGAATCAGCATTTATATAGCACTTTTCATACACATCATATTCCAAAGCCTTTTACAAGCAATGCTGGATTGGTAGTGAAGTGACTGACCATATAGTGGCAGCCATTTCACACATCAACACCCACACACAGCCTTGGACAATTGCATGAACCAGTTTTATGGGAAGGGGAATGTTGGCTAGGACACTGGGGAAAGTCCTCTACTCTGCATTAGGAGGAACCCTTGTCGGCCACTGCTAAGATGGCCGATGCTCTGGATGGAGGAGGAGAAGGGAATGGAAGTGTGTCACTGCCTAGCTCTGAGACTTCCACTTCTATACCTGTTAAGCCCATAGATCAACTGCAAGATTCTGATACGAAGCAGTCATCATTTGCAGACCACATCGTTGCAACAGTTGTGGACCCTCTTATTCTGAATAACCAGGAGCCGGATTTGAACCCTGCATCATCCTCTGAGCCAACCATGTTTTCTGCAGCCACTAAAGGAAAGCTAAGGCATGTCTACAAAGTACACAAGCTGTTCCTGATGCAGCTTTTTCAGGAGGACGCTGATATCCCTGACCCTACCTACTCTGCAGCAACTAGCTCTAGTGTTATCTCTTTGTCTGGTATGATGGCCGTGGCAGTTACCTGTGGGACTGCTTCAGGACCTGCTCCTCTTTCTTCTCTACACCTCCGTGAAAGCCATGGGGGGTGCAAACAGAAAATGCCTGATCACCTGTAGCTGTGCTCCAGGTGGCCGGCTGGCTTCGATCGACGGAAGGAGCTCCATGGGCATCTCCCCGCCCTGTCAGTGCCCAGGAGATCATCAATTGTGCCAAAGGCACAGCAAACGGCACTTCTGTTATGGGAACTGTTCCACAGCCTATGGGCACAATCACTGGTGGGTCATACACTGCAGCACCTGACCCGCCGCAGCTACTACAGACACAAGCTGGCCAACATGCAACAGACAGCACCATCCCACAAACACTGTGCCCCAACACTGTACTACAATCACCTGACTCTCCTATTGTGGACCACTTGCAAAATGGTCCCTTCTGAACTGAGATTTTGGTCTCTCAAACTGAAGGTGGGCCTTCCATGAATGCATCCTTCAAACTTAGCAACTTATTCCAGAATCTGGGCGAATCTGCTCAGTGTAGAAACGCTGTCCACCTTAAATTTCAGGGCACTGTCCTTAACGCTCCTAATAGGAGAACTGTGCTATGTAATATGTTACAAGACTCTATAGGAACTGCTGCTTCAGAATTATTTGCATTCATTCATGTACATGGTTAATCAATTTATGATTCGAGTTTTAAAAATGTTTCTGTATTAGAAAAATTTTGGTTGAAGTATGAGCAGATCAAAACTTCTCCCCTCTGGGCTTCGTTTTTGGTCATTTTCCTCACTAAACCCACAGTAAAAATTATTGCATTACTTTCCAGGAGTGATGTGGTGAGCATTGCGGATGTCCAGTACTGGTTGAAGCAGCGCCATGATATTGTGGATATGCCACATCCTATTTTGGATGAGGACCTGGTGTGGACGAGGGATTGGAAAGTAAAAACTCAGCTGAAACACACTGATGGGACATCTCACGCCTGCCTGGAAGTTTTTATGTCGACAGGGATCGAGGTCTGTGTTTTTATCCTGGACAGTCTCGGGCATGTCACAAGTGTGGATCACATACTCATCTTAGTAATACTTGTGACAAACTCCAATGCAACTTATGCCTCTCTTATGGGGATGTTAGTCTGGGGTGTCTGAACCCTTAGAAATGTAATCTTTGTGATGAACCAGGGCACGCATATCAGCAATGCCCTTGGGCTGATCACAATAGGATGGATTGCCCCCCAGGATCAAGTTGCACTTATAGAATCCCAGGTGCAGGCCCTGCAAAGGAGAGACCCCCAGTCTTAGCACATCCTCCTTAGAGCAGCCTCGCTATAGATCCCCTGTAACCCCTGCCGAGTGCCTTCCAAGCCCCTCTCCTTGCCTTCCCTACCAAAATCACAGGAGGAGATGACCACTGGACAGACTTCTGAATCAGTTATATTGCAGGATGTATTTCTCATTGAGCCTATCTTCCCCTCCCCACAAGTCATGGTCACTGGTCCCTTGGTTACAGTCCCAGCTTCTAGGTGTGGGAAGGGTAAAAGGAAATCAGAGAGTCACACTCCAAAAAAATCCATCCTTACAAGAAATAGGTACCAGGCCTTAGCTAAGTGAAGGCAATGGGGGACATGGAGGAAGAAGATGGTGATTCAGATTCCTCACTGGCATCTTTTTCTAAGATGGATTATTCTTCAGACTCTCAACATGATCCACTCCCCCTCTAGGAGGACTTCGGGAGACCCATCCTCCGTAACTTGATTATGTGGGCATCTCTGCTCTTCCTTTTTTTTGCTGTTGTGCTTCCTGACCTTGCACTCCGCTGCAATACTTTAAATAGAAGAAGAAGAAGAATCAGCATTTATATAGTGCTTTTCATACACTTTGCATCCCAAAGTGCTTTACAAGCAATGCTAGACTGATAGTGAAGTGACTGATTGTGTAGTGGCAGCCATATCGCACATCATCACCCACACACAGCCTGGATAATTGCATGAACCAGTTTATGGGAAGGGGAATGCTGGCCAGGACACCGGGAATGTCCCCTACTCTTTGCGAGGAGTGCCCTGGGTCTTTTACTTCCACCTGGACACCCACCAGGACAACACCAGGATGGGTAGAAGGGACCTCAGTTTAACATCTCATCCGAAGGACGGCACACCCCAGCAGTACAGCACTCCCCAATACTGCACTCGGATGCCAGCAATTTTTAGGTGCAAGTCCAATCCCGGTGTGGGACGAGAACCCACAACCTTCTGGTCCAGAGGCGGGTGTGCTACCAACTGAGCCACACTGATACCTGTAGCATAAAATCTTTCCACAAGTAGGTAATCATGATGCAGTATTTGGCTGACTTAAACCATGACATTTATTTAATTCAGGATACAAGATTAAAAACCAGGTACGAAATGTTTAAAGTTAAGTCACGATGGACCAAGGGGGCTACCTTTTGGTCACATGGTGAGGATACATATGATGGTGTGGGCATCCTTTTCTCGGGATTTCAATTTCAAGTCTCTAGACTACTGGACATATTCCTGGGTCGTACCCCATTGGAGGACTGTATGTATAAAACTTTGAGACTAAGAATTATCAGTGTTTATGCCCCACAAAGCATAGCCTCCCAGCCACAGTTATTTAAACTCCTACAGCCATATTTACATATGAACAGGCATATTTTTTTAGGTGGTGATTTCAACTGTGGCCTCACAATGGCCGACGGGGGGGAACTACACAGAAGGCGTTTGGGGACATGACTACATTAAATGTGATTATAAAGATTGCTTCTCTTTCGGACGGATAATGTGCAGTACATAGCTCTGGGGCAAAAACTTACTATAGAGGAACTTATGCCACTTGCTTCGATTATATCTTTGTCTCCAAAAATATCACTGTACAACAAGCAAAAGTACTCCCTTGAGAAACCTCCGACCACTTTGCTGTTTCTCTCACCTATTCCCCGACTGCTGAACCCTAGTCTCATAAACCCCACTCTCCCTGGAAACTGAGTGGAAACTGAATAACTCCCTATTGCTGGATCCCGATATATTAACTTCTTGTCAGGAACTCCTAAGGGCTAGACTCTCTGTTTTTGATGCATATACTTCCCCTTTAAGTTGGTGGACAGACACAAAAGCCGATTTAAAATCCTTTTTCATGAAAAAAGCTAGGCACAAATCTCTCACATCTTACTTCAGGTACCTAAACTTCACACAAAACTTATTAGACACTATTTCTAGGGCGTTTGAAACATGTACTGATTGCGCTTATCAGATTAAACATTTATTTACTTATTTTTTTAGTTAGTACTTTTTTCTCCCGGAGTCCTCTGCTGTCCATCTGACGTCCCCCCGCAGGCACCAGGTATTAGACCCCCTTCCCTTAACTCCCACGACTTACCCTTCGTGGCAGGGGTGGGGAGACCTCTCGACCCACCAGACCAGATCTAGTATTTGTGGAGGCACCTTCCCGGGCCATTGTCATCCTGCAGAGGACTCCTTTTTTCCTGATCTTCCTGGACTAAGTCTCCATCACTCATTCACACTAGTGGGATAGCACCAGAGGTGCTAGGACCAAGCGGGAGCCAACAATTTTCAGAAGGGTCAGCACCGAGACAGGACCACGCATGCGTGGCACCATGAGACTAGCTCACGCCTGTGATGGCTATCTCAGCGTCGATCTCCAACCGTCTCAGTTCATTTTCTTCCCACCGCTTGCGCGCTTTGGATGCTCACACATCACTTGTCTGCTGGAGTCAAAGTTTTGCGTCTATACGACAGCAGCATTTAGCGTTAATTTAACATTTAGTAGTAATTTCTTATTTTACAAACAAGAAAAGAAGATTATGAAGAAGAAAAAGAAATTATTTCTGCCATCAGCGGAGTAGTCCTGAGGCAGTGAGCGTAGTGACGTAGGAAGACTTCGTTGAAGTTGTTATGGCAGAGGGGCTATGTCCGGTCTGCTGCCCTTGATAAACGGGAGGGGGGGTCTGACTACGGACAGTCCTGTGCTCGGGTGGGGGGGGAGGACAGTCCACCAAAGCACGAATCAAGTGATTCCGGGGATCCGGCTCCTCTTAACCTCGAGCTCTTCTTCCTCGTTTGGGGAAGAAGACTCGGTGCCCCTCGAGGTTGCCCTTTGGTACATCTGCACGGAGATTGTTCGTCGGGATGGGCGATAGACCTGAACCAACTTTGGTGGGTTCCCCTTGGCCCACTCCTAATGGCTGCATTCTCGACTCCGGACTCCATCTCTGTCCTCGTTGGAGCTCCGGTGAGCAGTTTCACCTCTGGGCAGCTCCTGTGGAACAGGGGGTTTGACTTCTTCCAGTTTTCCTAGCCTGTGTTCCTGATTTCGGGGCCTCTGGGCCTCAGAGCCGTTGGACCGGAGCCGGGTCAATTGGATCAGGATGAGCGCGGTGTCCTCTTGGTGCCTTCACCATCGTGTCGACCCCTCGTGCCTACCCCCCTCTTCCTTTTCTATGCAGGGGCCGGTATGGGCACCACCTTTTTCCTTCTCCCCTTCTTCTCAGGATTTCCATTGGCATTTTCCATCGGCGCCGTGGTTCAGCGCTGTGGCTTGGTGCCTTGGTCAGTGCTGTGCCACGGTGCCTTGGTCAGCGCTGTGCCTTGGTGCCTTGGTCGGCGCCATGGGTCGGCACCAACTTCTGTGCCGTGGGTCGGCGCCATCACTCTGTGCGATGCCGCGGGTGCTGTTGTTGCTGCCTTTGGTTGCTGGCGCCACTGGTGGTGCCGTGGGTGTCTCACAGAGCCGCGAGTTGTGTTGAGCACCCACAGGCGACACTGAGCACCAGCAGGTGGTGCCGAGCACCCATGGGTGCCATGGGTGGTGCAGAACACTCGCAGGTGCTGCCGCAGGCACCCATGGGTGCCATGAGTACCATGGGTGCCACTGGTGCCCTTGGGTGCCATTCTTGCCATAGGTTCCGTGGGTGTCATGGGTGTCATGGTACCATGGGTGTCAGGGGTGCCCTCGGGTGCCATTGCTGCATGGGTGTCAGGGGTGCCTGCAGGTACCGCTGTGGGTGCCCTCTGGTATTGCCCAGGTTGGCATAGGCACTGTTTGGTGCCCTCCTGTGCCATGAGTGATGCTGGTGCCACAGGGGTTCTAGTGGGTGCTGTCTGGCAGAACTAGTGACACATTTTCCTTCTACAGACTTATTCTCCGCAGAACTTGTGGCAGGATGTTTTCCACAGAATGAAGTCCTGTTCTGCGAATTATTTTTTCCACACATCTTAGTGAGTGGTGGTCTACGTGGGATCTTGTGACATCCAGCGGTTTTCTGCTGATGGAACTCTGCTGTACTGTTCTGCCAGTGGAATCTCTCATTCCGTTCAGCACTTTCTTGGCTCCCTACATGGTACCAAGCTCCTCGACTTCCTTCTTGGTGGCGGCATCTCTAGTGGCTCTGACCTAGACCTCCCTTAGGGGTCCTTCTGGGGTAGAAGTGCATCTAGATGAGTCTTTCCCTGTCCTTCTGGTCAGTAATAAAGCGGATGACTCATTTTATATACTGAAGGGCACGTCCTCTCTATCATCAGAGTCCATGCTGGAAGATTTTTTCAGTAGTTCCTCAGTGATGGGGTCCACTATAGTATTTCAGACTGCATCTGTGGACCATACACTTCTGCGTCTAGACTTTTTCAGTCGTCAAGACAATTACACTCTGTGGAACATTCTAATTTAATGGTTGGGAGCTGCTCAGGCTCTTCAAACAACATGAAGTCTTGCTGTATTCTGACATATGCAGTTAGGTCCTGCCTTTCAACTGCCCCGGAGAACAGAGAGTTAAACTTTCCATGACCAGCATGGAATGTTCACCACAAGCTCGGTTGAAGCCCCTGTCTGCTGTTGTTTAAACTGCAACCATCAGATTGTTTACTCCGCCTCACTGAACAGTTGCTCTGGAGATTTCTCCTGCTGCTCGGTTCAAAAAGTCGGTTGAAATGTCGGTTTTCAATCGGTTTCTACCGAATTGCTGTTTACCGCTTAGTCGGTTCAAGTCTCTGTCTGTGGTACCGTGAGAACTAGATAGGTTTTTTGTTTTGTTTCTGTGTGGAACTTTTAAATTGTGGATCGGTTCAGCTGAACCGATCACTCTGAGGTAAAAAAGCTTGTGCTTTCTTTAGAGTGTGGTAACCAGTCCATATCGGTTCTAAAAAAAAAAACGGATTTAATTACGTTTTTTTCCAAGACCTGTGACACGGTCAGGAACCAATAGGGATGTCTTGCCTGGCAGGTTGCCGAAAAAAGGGTAAGTTTTTGGTTAGGATTGGCCATGTCTGAGAAACCCAAGAAAAAAACCGGGCCCACTGGGTTTCAACACTGCAGTGTGTTTGGGGAAGTCTTTGCCAAGGCTGATCCCCACACCACCTGTGTTTATTGTCTGGGGTTTGACCACCTCGATTCATACTGCCAAATTTGTAAGAATTTTCCCAAATCTACCCTGGAAAAGAGATTAGGTAGACTGAGGAAGGAAGCCGAGAGATCCATGACCGGATGGCCAGCCAGGTTCGGTTCCTACCGAACCAGAAGGAGTGCCCTCTGACCAGGGCGATACTTCTTCGGGCAAAAGGAGAGCTGATTCCAAGGAATTGGTTCTGGTAAAAAGAAAGAGAAAAGATAAATCGACCGGTTCGGACCCAGAATTTCATACTCTGACTGCCGATGAGATAGCCAAGGCGATAAGGATTGTGCAATCACTTAGTTCGGTTCCGACCCAACCGGTACCATCTGGCCGGAGCTCGGTTCGGTCGGTTCCCCCGGTTCCGGATTATACTTTGGAAGAATTTTATGAATCTGAAGAGGAGGAGGGAGAGTATGAGGATGATTATGGTGATAGTGAAAGTCTGGATGTGCCTGTTGACCCGGACATCTCCCCAGATAGACCTTCAGGTGTTTCTCTTCCTAGGCTTTTGGAGTCCCCTTCACACTATATGTTTTACAAAAAAATGGCTGAGAGCCTCCAGCTTCATGTGGAGGAAGCAGTAGAGGATCAGGAAGAGCCTGATTATGTTGAGATGATGGACATCCCAGAGTCCAGGAGACTGTCTATTCCCCTCCACAAATCCTTTGGGAAACAGACACATAAAATTCTTAAGTCTCCTAATTCTGTACCTCCTGTGGACAGACGAATGGACAAGAGGTACACTCTCTCAGGCTCAGACACGGAGTTCCTTTTTCAGCAATGCAGCCATGTTGGGGTTGTGCAGGCTACTGCCTGTGATAAGGCAAATATTCCCTTGGCATCACCCACCCCAGACAAGGACTCCAGGAAGATTGATGCCATGGCAAAGAAACAATACATGACAGCATCTTTGGGACTCAGGCAGGCTAACTATATGGCCTATACAGCCAGATACCAGAAGTCCAGGTGGGACACTGTGCTGGCTCTGGCTAAACAGGCCCCCGACCAGCTTGCCAAGGAGCTGGAGCAGGTGGCTACAGACGGGATTGAGGCATCGAAAGTACAGTTTCATGCTGCTGTAGACTCCAGTTGTATCATCAACAGCCATGGCTACATCTGTGGCTCTTCAGAGGATGGCTTGGCTCAGATGTACTAGCCTTTCTCAGGATACCCAAGCTAAGGCCATGGATTTTCCTGTAATTGGTAATTCTCTGTTTGGGGAGCAGACAGAGAACTACATGAAAAAGATGGACGAGTACAGGACCATTTACAGGAGTGCTCAGGCCAAAGTAAGGCAAGCAACTCCTTAAAGGCAGCAGTCCAGGGGCAGGGGCAGGCCTTACCAAAGGCCTTTTTACCAAGCTCAGGCCTCCTCTTCTTCCTTTTCACAGAGGGGGTTCTTTAGAGGGAGAGGCAGAAGGGGGATGAGCAGGCCTGCATCCACCCCTCAGCCTAAAGCCCCTGCCAAGCAGACACCCTGATGAGTCTGCCCGGGCCAATTCTCCCATACCAGTAGGGGGCAGGCTGGCTTACTTTGTCCAGGACTGGAAGTCTCTTACATCAGACAAGTGGGTCCTGGAGGTAGTAAGCCAGGGACTGGTTCTCAGCTTCAAAAAATTTCCCAAGATGAGAACCAGATCTTTCCCACCTGCAAATTTCTCAGAGACCCTTGCCCTAGAGGCAGAGGTTTCTTCTCTCCTAGCTCTCAGAGCTATAGAGAGGGTTCCCACACTACACAGGGGCAAAGGATTGTACTCCAGGTACTTCCTAACCGCCCAAAAGACAGGAGAATGGTGGCCCATCCTGGACCTAAGAAATCTGAACAAACATCTTTATTTATCAGTTTAGTTATTGTGGCAGAGGTTTGGTACTGTGTTCTTTCTTGTAGTTCAAGGTGATTTTGGAACTGCTGATTTCTATTGGTTTAAACTACTACATTTTTTTTTCTATTTTAAAAAAAGCTACATCAACTTGGTTTGTTGTCACCTGTTTGTTGTTGCTAAGTAGCAGAAGTGTTTGCATTGTGCTCTGATTCTATAATAGAATCTGTATTAGTAGAAGGTAGATTATTGTAATTGTAGTTACCTTTTGATGGTAAGGATAAAGAGGTGAGATAGAAGTGTATGTATTTTCAAATATTATAGAGGAACAGTGGCAGGATTTTTAGGACAGTAAATTAATAAAAAGGGAACTAGGAGAGCTTCAGTAGCAGACAAGTAGTGGAATAGCAGTATAACTGCAGTATAATGTGGGGAGTGGTGCAATGCAGTGGCTGTGGGGCAGCCATATTCAGGCAGATCTTCTGGACACTGAGGTGCTGCCCTATCTGCATGCATCTTTCTGGACTGCGGGATGAGGTAGCCAGACTCAGAGCGGAAGTAAACTGGGTCAGGAGTACCATCACCCCTATCCAGAGACCACTCAGTCCAATGCAGCTGCCTCAAAGGATGCAGAGAACAAGGAATACTTGGATGACAGTGGGCTCAGGGAGGGTTAGACAAGTCAGGCAGAGGCACATCCCAGATCCTATTCCACTCAAGAACTCATATGCCACACTGCCAAACAGGGACAACCAAATAGAGGTACCCAAAGAAATGGAAGGAAAGGATGTGGAGGTTAGCCAAGTGCAAAAGATGGAGATTAGCGCCCAGGAGGTGGATAGGCAGAATAGGGCAAAATTCAGCAGAAAGGCAGACAGCAAGGTGAACCAGGATAAAGGGCAACCAAGGAAGGGGCTGGAGTAGAACAGGCGAAACAGTCTAGGGAGGTCAAATCATGGAAAGTCATGTGTGCAAGCATGGGAGCCTTAGCAACAAGATGGAAGATCTGGAGGCTGTCATGGTGCAGTCCGACCTGGATATTATGGCCATCACTGAAACCTGGTGTAATGATAACCACGAATGGGAATTGGCCATACCTGGCTACAACATATTCAGAAGAGACAGGGCAGGCAGGAAGGGAGGAGGAGTGGCACTGTATGTGAAAAATGACATAAGAGCCACAGAGATCCAGGAGGAACAAAATGGGGGAGAGATGCTGTGGGTTAAGCTGGAAAGGAAAATGGGGCCAGCCATCCGCACAGGTGTGGTCTATAGACCACCAGCCCAGGAGGAAGAAACAGATAGGGAGCTGATGCTAGCCATCCAGAGGATGGCAGACAAGTGAGGTAGTACTGGTTGGAGACTTCCAATATTCCAGACGTGGACTGGAGCATCCCAGCAGCAGCATCAACTAGGAGCAGATTTATCCTGGACTCCCTTCAGGGTGCCTTCCTCAAGCAACTGGTCATGGAACCAACTCGGCAGAAAGCAATACTGGACCTTGTGCTCACAAACAGGGACAGTGTGATGGGGGTAACAGTGGGGAGCACACGGAGACAGTGACCACCAGTCACTGTGGTTTGAAATCACAGAAAGAGCAGAACCAAACCACACAAAAAACACGTATCCTGGATTTTAGGGGGCAAACTTGGGAAAATGGGGAGATACTTGAAAGAGGCATTAAGGGAATGGGGCAGGAATCAGGGGTTGAGGAACAGTGGGAAGTATTTAAAATGGGGATTACAAGAGCAACAGAATTATGTATTAAGCAGGTTAGCAAGAGGAAAAGGAAGAGGAGACCATTATGGTTTTCCAAAGAGGTAGCAAAGAAAGTGAAAGCCAAAAAGATTGCATTCAGGCAATACAAAAAGACACAGGCAGAAGGGGATAGGGAGAAGTACCTTCTAATTACTCTGACTAGGTTACAAACCCAGCAACTTATTTGGAATGGATTTCATTAACTGCAGGTACTGTGGAACAATTTTCAGAAGGACAGTCTTACAGGATTTAGGACACTGTCCTACATGCTGGGCCTTTGGAGATCTTAGGTCTCAGCTCCGGGCAGCATGGGCAGAGATTGCGCCTCAAATTTCATATTGAAGAGGAAATACATTATAAGAACCACCGCCATTTCCCCAGCATCCAACAGAAAAACCTCGACCGCAGAGGGTAGTTGGTCAGGAGGTTGGCAGGTGGTTGGAGGAGCAAATCAGGTGCCCCATCACTCTCTGCTCTCCAACACATTACCTCCAAAACCATATAAACACTACAAACAGGTATCTGCCTCTATCTCTGAAATCAAATAAAGAGGCAGAAGACACTGCAGAGCAGGACACTCAGCACAGGAGCTAGCACAACAATACTCACCCAAATCAGGAACCAAAACTAAACAAGCACAAAGAAATCCAAAAACTTCTGATCATAGGAGACTCCATGATTCAGGAGTTGATACCCATCTCCAGCCAGGGTGATGGTCAGATGTCTCCAGGTACATCAGCATGGAGAGACACTGACCACGTGCATAAAATTGTTCACAAAGCAGGAGAAAACATTGATGTCCTAGTACACATAGGGACTAATGATCTCGCCAGCCGGTCAGTTGTGGAGACCAAGGAACACCTGACTAGGCTGGGTGACAAACTATCATCTATTTCGTCTCATCTCCTTCTCTGAGATCCTGCCAGTCTGGGAGAAGGGAGCAGATGGACGGAAGGTCAGAGAAAGGGGAGATAGGGGAGCTAAACCGTGGCTCAAGGACTGGTGCCAGGAAAAAGGACACAGATTTGTAGGGAACTGGCAACAGTTCTGGGAGCGAAAGTTCTTTAAATTTGATGGACTGCATCTGACTAAAGAGGAGTCAGTGCATTGGGGCAGAAGTTTGACGTCTTTGCAGAATATTTAAACTAGCAAATGGGAGAGGGTGCAGCACCCCATAAAGTCGAATGGAGAACACCCTCCCCTCAGCTAGTGGTCAAACAGGAATTCAGCGTGTTTGCCATTCATTTGCATCACCAGGTAAGAAAAAGGTTTGTCTCCCCATACACGATGCACAGGGGTAATGCAAACTTCACCCAACAACTAACACCAAAATCTGGCCCATGGAAAATCATGTACACAAATGCTCACAGCCTGGGGAAATAAGATCCCAGACCTGCAGGCAATAATGTCAGAGGCTAAACTGGACATAGTAGCAATTAGTGAGGCGTGGTTTACCAGTAACACACTAGGAGACTTCAGTACCTGGATATGTATTGTTCAGAAGAGACCGAGGTGCAAAAAGGGGAGGGTGGCCCTGTATGTTAATGAAAATATCAAAGCTACAGAAATTCAGAATACACATAAGGAGCCAGAAGAACTGTGGGTCACCCTGGAAACAGGTAATGGGACAGCATAAGAACTGGGGTTGTCTACAGGCCCCAGACCAGAGGGAGGACATGACACATTACTGTTAGAAGATATACAAAACATGACAGCTAAAGGGAGGTTCTGATAATGGAGACTTCAACATGCCAGATACAGATTGGTCAATACCAGCAGGAACATCTGCCAGAACTAGACTCATAGTGGATTCCCTGCAGGGGAGGCCTCAAACAACTGGTACAGCAACCCACAGAGACAGGGCTATCCTAGATCTAGGTACTGACTAACAAAGAAGGGATCACAGATCTCCAGGTAGAAGGTCACCTGGGGGCCAGTGACCATCACATGGTGATGGTTCAATTTGGCTACTACATCTAAATCATCCCATTCCAAGGCAAAAATATGGGACTTCAGAGGAGCTGACTTTGATAAGATGGCCAACAGAGTTAAGCTAGCCCTGGCAAAAAGAAACACAGGTGAGGAGGTACAGGCAAAGTGGGCAAGCAGTGTGATACAATACTTGAAGCAACATCCCATTGTGTTAGACAGAAAAGGAAGTGCAAAAGAAGAAGAAACCACTTTGGTTCTCAAATATAGTAGCAGAAAGGTCAGAGCCAAAAGGCTGGCCTTCAGAAAATATAAAGGGAACACAGCGGGATGAAGATAGGGAGGCATACCAAACTGCCCTAAGGAAGCAGGTAAGGCAGTAAGACAGGCAAAGTCCCAAACTGAGGAAACACTAGACCAACAGTAAAAGAAGGTGACAAGACTTTCTATAGATACATTAGTGAAAGGAGAAAGGTCAGAGGGAATACTAAGCTAATGGAGAAAAGGGAGCATGTGAGGAGGAGGACCCTGTAAAGGCATCTATCCTAAATAGATACTTTTGCTCAGTATTTACTGAAGAGAAGGTAGGCCAGGGCCCACAGCTCAGCATCATGGACACAGGGGGAGGGAGGTGAGCACTACTCCCTTCACAAAGAAAGGGTCCTACAAGAGCTTGCAAGCTCAGGTGGATAAGGCAATGGGACCTGATGGCATACATCCCAGGGTACTTAAGGAGCTAAAGGAGGAACTAGCAGAGCCATTAGCAGAATTGTTTAGTGAGTCTCTGAGCACAGGAGAGGTCCCAGAAGACTGGAGAAAGGCTCATGTGATCCCACTCACAAGAGTGGTAGCAGGAGGAGGCGGGGAACTACAGACCAGTCCAGTCTTACCTCAGTAGTGGGCAAGATTATGGAGGCACTCCTTAAGGAAAGGATAGTGCAACACCTGGAATCCATAGGGCACAGGATCCAAGACAGCATGGGTTTACAAAGGAAGGTCACTCAAACTAATCTCACAGATTTCTTTGACCTGGTAACCAGAGTGGTGGACCAAGGGGAGCAGTTGATGTCGCCTACCTTGACTTCAAGCAAAGCTTTTGACACTGTTCCACAGAAGATTGATAAATAAGTTAGGTAGGCTCGGGGTGGGTCAGAGTTGGTCAACTGGGTGGCAAACTGGTTGACTGGCAGAAAACAGAGTGGTGGTAAATGGTACAGTCAGAAGAGATGCAAGTCACAAGTGGGGTACCTCAGGGATCAGTCCTGGGGCCAGTCCTATTCAACATCTTCATTAGTGACCTCGTCAGATGGACTAGAGGGTAAGGCTTGTCTGTTTGCAGATGACACCAAGATCTGCAACAGAGTAGATGATCCAGATGGGGTGGGCAGAATGAGAAGAGATCTGGATAAACTAGCAGAATGGTCAGAAGAGTGGCAACTGAGATTTAATGCAAAGAAGTGCAAAATCATGCACAGGAAGAGAAACCCTGAAGCCACTTATAGGCTGGGAGGAGTTGCTAGCAGTCACAAAGGAAGAAAAGACTTGGGCATCATCATCACTGATGACCTAAAATCATCAAGCAGACCTCTAAAGCAGTAGGTAAGAGGCTAGGGGGTGTTAGGGTGTATTAGTAGGGTATCACAAGTCGTAAAAGAGGGAGGTAATCCCTCTGTACAAGACATTGGTTAGGGCTCTCATCTGGGTACTGCGTGCAGTATTGGAGACCACACCTTCACAAGGACATTAACCAAATTGAGGCAGTCGAGAGGGCAGCAAAATGGTGCAGGGACTGCATCAGAAGATATAAGGACAGATTAGCAGACTCAATATTATACCCTTTGAGCAAGGAGGGAGAGGTGATATGATCGAGACATTTAAACACCTTAAGGGCATAAACAAGGTGAAAGAGTCTAACATGTTTAAATATAAGAAAAATAGCAGGACAAGAGGACACAGCATGAGATTAGAGGAGGCCGATTAAGGGGAATGTGATGAAATTCTTTTTCACAGAAAAGGTGGTAGATGCATGGAATGACTTACCACAAGAAGTGGTGGCTATGAATACAGTGCAGAACTTCAAACAGGCATGGGATAGGCATAAGGGTCAATACAAATGACTATGAATACATGGGTCACTGACAGAGCAAAGGCCGATGGCACATTTATAAGGTAGAAAAAGAAATGGGCAGACTGGATGGGCCTTGCGGTCCTTATCTGCCGTCAACTTCTATGTTTCTATGTTTCTATGAGAAGCAAAGGGAGGCAGGGAGGTCAGTAAGGGAAGCCAAAGCTCAGACAGAAGAACACATTGCAAAATCAGTGGGTAGAGGGGACAAAACCTTTTACAGGTACATAAGTGAAAAAAGAAAGGCAAAGGGAGGGATAGTGAGACTGAAGGGGGAGGATGGGGGTTGTGTGGAAGATGACAACAGTAAAGCTGACAATTTGAACAAGTATTTCTGCTCAGTCTTTACTAAGGAAGAGAGGGTAATGGGTCTGAATGGGTACAAGGGGTGAGAATGGTGCAGAAATGGACTACAGTCCCTTTACGAGAAAGGGTCCTGAAGGAACTGGAAGTAATAAGAGTTGATAAAGCAATGGGGCCAGATGGGTGCACCCAGGGTCCTAAAGAACTAAGAGGTGGTGGCTGAACCTCTTGCTATCCTGTTTAGCCGATCACTAGAAACAGGGGAGGTACCCAAAGACTGGAGGATAGCAGATGTAGTCCCCTTATACAAAAGTGGGAACAAAGAGGAAGCAGAGAACTACAGACCAGTCAGCCTCACCTCGGTAGTGGGGAAGATCATGGAAGCACTACTGAAGGAGAGATTGGTGGAACATCTGGTTGTCAATGAACTACAAGACCCAAGGCAGCATGGTTTCACACCAGGGAAGGTCATGTCAGACCAACCTCATTGATGTTTTGACTGAGTGACTAGGGAGGTGGATCAGGAGGGCAGTGGACATGGCCTATCTGGACTTCAGCAAGGCCTTTGACACTGTGCCACAGAAGACTATGCACAAACTGGGGAATATGGGTGTGGGCAGGACAGTAGTGCAGTGGGTAGGTAACTGGCTGGGTGGCAGGACACAGAGGTGGTGGTAAGTGAGCTGTCACTCCGCAGAGGAAGAGTGACCAGTGGGTACCACAGGGATCAGTGCTGGGACGGTGCTATTCAATATCTTCATCAGTGACATTGCACGGACCTAGAGCAGAATTTCACTGTTCGCCGATGACACAAAGCTCTGTAACAGAGTAGACACACCAGAAGGTGTAGACAGAATGAGAAGGGACCTGCAGAAACTTGAAGAATGGTCAGGGGTTTGGCAGTTGAAATTCAATGCAAGGAAGTGCAAGATAATGCATATGGGGCACAAAAACCCTGGCACAATATATCAGTTGGGGGTGAGGATATAGCATACCAAGCAGGAAGGATCTTGGAGTTATCATCTCTGATGACCTAAGGCAGGGAAACAGTGTGACAAGGCAGCAGGTAAAGCAAATAGGATGCTGGGATGCATAGGCAGGGCATCACCAGCAGGAAAAGGAGGTCATAATTCCACTATACAAGACACTAGTGAGGCCGCACCTGGGTACACTGTGCAGTTCTGGAGACCTCTATGGGACATAGACAGGGTAGAGAAGGTTCAGAGGAGGCAACAAAGATGGTGCATGGATTGCATCACAAGTCCTATGAGACAGGTTGAGAGGCACTGAACATGTACTCCCTGGAGAGAGAGGAGGGAGAGAGGGGATATGATAGAGACATACAAGTATCTTACAGGGAGGAACAGGGTGCAGGAATGCACTATTTTTAAGCGAAAAAGATGTTCCAGGACTAGAGGGCATGGGATGAAGTTGGAGGAGGGCGATTCAGAGAAGCGTGAGGAAGAATTTCTTCACAGAACGGGTGTGGACAAGTGGAACACCCTGCCAGAGAAGTGGTGGGGGCTGAAACAATCACAGGATTTAAGAATGCATGGGATAGACATAAAGGAATTCTGGAGATCAGGTAAGGGCAACAGACTTCCTGGAAAACATAAACTGAACTTTCAAACTTAAATGGGCAGACTGGGTGGGCCATAGGCCCTTATCTGCCGACACTGTCTATGTATCTATGTATCTTTTGAAGCCAAAGTTTAAAATGGTAACTCTGGGAATTATCCTTCCCTCTCTAAGGCCAGGGGACTGGCTAGCCTCCCTGGACCTCAAAGATGCCTATTTTCACATTCCCATCAGGTGCTCCTACAGAAAGTACCTCAGCTTCGAGTTGCCCTCAGGCTCAATTCAGAACAATGCCCTTTGGCCTAACATCAGCCCCAAGGGTTTTCACAAAGTGCCTGGCAGTAGTAGTTGCTTTCCTAAGAAGAAAAAAGATCTCCATCTTCCCATACTTGGACGACTGGCTTATAGTAGGTCAGTCTCCAGACCAAGTCAAGTCACATCTGCAAGTGACCCAGCAAGTGCTCACTTCCTTAGGATTCCTTCTCAGTCTTCCAAAGTCACTTCTCGAACCAGTACAGCTCCTCACCGTCATAGGTGCAGAACTGGATACAGTAAAGGCAAGAGCCTTCCTTCCCCTGGAAAGGGCAAGGACCCTTATGGAACTGGCCTCTTCATTCACCCTTCAGGTGTCTCGACCAGCAAGGCATTTTCTTCAGCTTCTCGGCCACGTGGCAGCTTCCACAGCAGTGGTCCAAGGGGCAAGATTCCAGATGAAGGACATTCAGTTCCACTTAAGAGCCTTCTGGTCCCAAAGAAAGGATTCCCTTACCAAACTAATCCCAGTGACTCAAACCCTGATCCAAGCCTTGCAATGGTGGCAGGATCAGGACAATTTGAGACAAGGGGTTCCTTTTGTCACTCACTCATTCAGTGATACTCACCACAGATGCTTCCCTGCTGGGCTGGGGAGCCCATTTGGGGGATCTTACCACCCAAGGACTGTGGTCACCTCAGGAATCTCTGCTTCACTCAATCTCTTGGAACTCAGAGCAGTGTTTCTGGCACTGCAAGCTTTTTCCAAATCTGTACAGAACAAGGTGGTTCAGGTCAGAACAGACAACACCACCACCATGTGGTACATCAACAAGCAAGGAGGCAGTCGGTCTACGGCCTTGTGCACAGAAGCAGTGAAGTTGTGGTCCCTGGCCTATTCCCTGCAAACCTCTCTGATAGCAGTTCACCTCCCAGGGAAGGACAATGTCCTAGCAGATGCACTGAGCAGAATATCCCAGGGCCATCACGAATGGGCCCTAGATCCTCTAGTTTTGAAAGTGATTTTCTCGAGATGGGGCACACCAGAGATAGATCTTTTTTTGCAGCCCCAGACAATCACCAACTTCCTCTCTTTTGTTGCAGACCCCCAGTCTTGGGCTCAGTCCCCCTGGATGCTCTGATTCTGAACTGGGAAGGGGCATTTCTATATGCTTTCCCCCCTTCCCTCTCCTGTTCAAAGTGTTAGTCAAGATAAGGTCACAACTATGCAAAGTGATTCTGATTGCTCCAGACTGGGCCAGGCAGCCATGGTATCCCTTGTTGCTGTCTCTAGCAGTCCACCTTCCCCTGTCTCTTCCCAGGAATTACAACCTGTTGACATCCTCACAGGGGGAGGATTTGGTATCCGAATCTTCAGTCTCTCAATCTCAAGGCTTGGCTCTTGAAGAGTTAGAGTTTGCAGATCTGCATCTTTCCCAAGGGGTTCTGGATATCCTTAAGGCTTCTCGAAAGCCTTCCACCAGGAAGACTTACAACTCCAAATGGAAAAGATTCAGCATTTGGTGTTCTAAGAAGAATATTTCTCCAGACTCTGCTGAATTGCCTACGGTTCTGGACTATATGGTCCATCTTAATAGCCTAGGCCTCAGACCAGCTACTCTTAAAGTACACTTGACAGCTGTTTCTGCTTTCTTGTCAGTAGGCAAGCCTTCCTCTGTATCATCCCATCCTGTGTTTTTTAAGGGATTGCTTCACACCAATCCCCCCTTTAGGGATCCTGCTCCTGCTTGGGACCTTAATGTTTGCATTGCTCAGCTTATGCAACCTCCCTTTGAGCAGTTGTCCTCAGCAGAGCTTAAGTACTTGACTTGGAAAACTGTGTTTTTGGTAGCCATTCATTACTTCTGCCAGACGTATCAGTGAATTGCAAGCCCTGTCAGTGGAATCTGATTTCATCTCTTTTCACAGAGATAAAGTGGTCCTTAGAACTAACAGAAAGTTCTTACCTGAAGTGGTTTCAGATTTCCACCTCAACCAGTCTATATCTTTCCCTGTTTTCTTCACTGACCATTCCTCCTCTGGAGAGAGGAGGCTACACAGCTTAGACGTTAAAAGAGCCCTTAGCTACTACATAGAGCGTACCAAGGGTCACAGGTTTGAATCCCTCCAGTTGTTCCTTACGTATGGAGAAGTTGGTAAGGGCAAACCTGCCACTAAGAAATCTTTTGCCAGGTGGATTGTTTCTTGCATACAATTCTGCTATGAAAAACTGGGTAGAACTCCACCCTCAGGCCTGAGGGCTCATTCCACTAGAGGTACAGCTGCTTCCCTGGCTGCTGCCAGGGATATTCCTCTCTTAGAAATTTGTCAAGCAGCCACCTGGAAAACAGTCCATACTTTCACCAAGCATTACTCTCTGGATATCCAGGCTAGGAGTGATGCTCGGTTTGACACAGCAGTACTTCAGAGCCTGTTTCCAAAGTAGGTTCTGTCCCTCCTCCATGGAGGTACTGCTTGGTAGTCTGCATATGTCAGAATACAGCAAGACTTCATGTTGTTTGAAGAAAAAATTACTCACCTTAGTAATGTTGTTTCTTCTAATGGAGTCTTGCTGTATTCTGACCTCCCCTTCCCTCTCAGAACCTAGATTTTGGGATGTGGTTGGGCAGGAGCAGTGTTGGCACCCTAGGTGTGTCCTTTTTTCACCCTCTTTTTTGGTTTGGGTGAGAGGTTGTGTTCTGGATGCGTTTTGTTTTTGGGTTTCTTGACTTGAGTCTTCCTTTGAAACCAAAAAACCTTTTATATAGATATATTTGCCAGTTGGCTAGTAAGAATTTTAGTTTCCACACACAAGATCTAGTGTATCTTTGCTCATAAAGATCTGATGGTTGCAGTTTAAACAACAGCAGACGGGGGCTTCAACCGAGCTCGTGGTGAACATTCCATGCTGGTCATGGAAAGTTTAACTCTTTGTTCTCCGGGGCAGTTGAAAGGCAGGACCTAACTGCATATGTCAGAATACAGCAAGACTCCATTAGAAGAAACAACATTACTAAGGTGAATATTTTTTTCTTCCGCTCCTTTGTTAGGGGTATATAGCCCCCTTGTGATATTGCCCCTTCAGTGGCTTCTTCGGCACAGGTGGTTAGCACCTCAGATGGAGGACATCTTTGTCATTTTTATATCAGGCAATCCTTGTGAAATAGCAGCCTGAAAGCCTTCTTAGGCTCGGACTAATGGTAAAAAAAAGAAAAGAAAATTTATCACAGCATAGGGCCTAGCCGAAATTACCCGATACCACCCTTTTGGATCTGGTCATGTTCTACCTCAGACCTCTGAGGCACTCGTCTCTAGAATATGGTAAAGAGTACCTGACTTCTACCCCCTAAGGGGAGTCCTAACTAGCGGCGGTATGGGTCATCTCTTCTCTAAGATAAATTTCTTTTATTCAGAGACATTTCCTAGACCTAGGCAACTGCCTAGTCTGTTAATCCCCCTTTTTATCAGGCTTCTTCTCTTGCGCAGAGCCTCGCAGCAAAAGAAGTGACTCTCCAATGAGTCGGAACTCAGGTTCCTGCTTTCTTGCTTGCTTCCACTTAACAGACGACATACTCCTTTCTTGACTGTAGGTCAAGTTGGTCTTTTTTCTGAGATGGCTTCTCAAATATTCACACCTTCGGTTCCTGCGCACTGGTTCCGTGCCGGTCGCTCAGGAAACTATCTTCTCTGAGTGCGTGATGGAGCTGTGATGTTTGTTTTTTCAGCAAACAAACTAGAGTCCTTTCCTACTCCCTTCAGGGAGGCTGGAGTGAGTAGTGCCTCATTGCATGGAGTCTCTTCTGCCGATCAGTCACGTTCAACGAATGGTTAGCCCTAACTTGGTCCAGCTGCGTCCCTCCTCGACACACATCTGCCTCTATTTGCCTTACAAATCCAGCCCCTGTTCTTTTCTGTCAGAATGTTTTTCCGCAGCGGACACGTCCTCCTGTACACTTTTCCTCTCTTCCCTGAGTTCAGAGACTGCTACTATAGTTGTACACACAGGGGCAGGATGATTCCTTCTGGAACATAAAGTGGGTAGGATCTGGTTCTACTAGACCACCATAAGAGGCTTCTAAATCGTGCTTTGGCCTTCCATCAGGAAGGTTTCAGTGACTAAGTGAAAACCATTCTCCTTGATGGGCTAACCCCACCGGGACCTTCTTTTGTTCACCAAGTAAGGGGTTCGAGTGCTACTGGACCTGTTGTCCGCAGGTCAGTCATACTTGGTAGTGGGGGGTTTCCATCTGCGCTTTTCAGTCTACCATGAACCAGTAGACTTTACCCTCGTTTTTTCAGTCCCTGAGGCCTTTTTACATTAGATTAATATATGTCTTTGACACTATTATTTTTGGTCCTAGACCAAATTGTGTGGCTGGGTTCTCGCTGCTCTCCTAGAGTGGTTGCGGCTTTCTGGCAAAGTTTCATTTTATGTCCATTGCAGTCGTCTGTGAAGTGGTGAGTTACAACTCAAGCGTTTATCTTATAAGCACTATGTTGTAGATGCTCTTTTTAAGACGGCTCTTTTTATTAGCAGAACAGTCCCTGGCTGTCCTTTCTGAGTGAACCCTATCCCCTACCACCCTACTCAGGGTTGTTGTTTTAGCTCGGTACTCTCCCACTAGTGTGAATGAGTGATGGAGACTTAGTCCAGGAAGATATGGAAATTACGTACTTACCGTAATTGTTGATCTTCTTGGACAGTCTCCATCACTCATTCATACGCCCACTCACCCTCCTCTGTGTTCACTCATTTTCTTTCCTTGTCTTCACGGTCCTATGGTTCATGCTGTGAAGACACTGTTCTTTGACCTTTACGGCAAAGGCCATCTGGGCCCTCTCAGGCCCAGAAAGACAGGATAAGTTTTTTTCATTAGTTACGCTGCACCTCCTCAGTCGAAAAGGTACTGAGGTGGTTGGAGGGTCGACGCCGAGATAGCCTACACAGGCACGAGCTAGTCTCGCGGTGCCATGCATGCGTGGTCCTGTCTCGGCGCTGACCCGTCTGAAAATGTTTGGCTCCCGCTTGGTCCTAGCGCTTCCGGCACTATCCCACTAGTGTGAATGAGTGATGGAGGCTGTCAAAGAAGATCAGCAATTACGGTAAGTACGTAATTTCCATTTTTCTGTCCACCGCTCAGAGAATGTGGTGTGCAGTGACGCCAGCAGCAGCGGCAGCACGCACACTCCTGCACACGCTCCTCCAGGCGTCTGCTGCAATCCCCCACCCACATCTTCAGCATCGGCGTTTTGCCTCTTAGCCTCCGCTAGGGGGCAAGCGAACGCCGAGTGTTACCAACCCCCTTCCCTGGAGAACGAGAGCAGTCCATGGGATGCTCGATCTTTCTCCTCCCCTGCTGATCCCCGGCCACCCATGCTCATTCCCAAACATGGGTCACCGGCATGGTGCAAGGTAAAGCATCCAGTGCCTCAGCCCTCAGTGCCACCAAGCCAGCTAGATTAAACTTTTAAAAACAGAAATGGAGCAATTCAAGTACAACCGAGCTCTCTCCTCTGAAACTGGAAGTTCAATGTGGCACCCAAGGTTCTAGGCCTTCTTAGATATCTTTAAAAGTTGTACTGACAGGGTCTAAGCCACTCACATAGATAATCTTTTGGATCCTACTACCACTCTTCTTTATTCCTCCCTACCTTCCATACAATGGATAGCCCAAAACCATTTGGAGGGGATGTTTGGCTCTCCCTCTACAGCCTCCTTGGGGTCTGATTTCCTGGATGGCATTTTCATACCAGAGGTTCCAGTGGAACAGTTAAACTCACTTCTTGCCCCTATTTCCCTTGAAGAGACACAGCAGGCTATTCATCGTCAAAAGAAGAACACCTCCCCTGGACAGGATGGCGTCACAGCAGAACTATACCAACAATGTTCCACTTTCTTTGCTCCTTTTATGACTTTAGTATTCAACTCCATTCTAGCCATGAATTCTATTCCGAAACATTTTTCTGATGCAATAATCTTATTATTTAAAAAGGGAGATAGATCCGATATTCGGAACTGAAGACCCATTAGTCTACTTAATGTGGACTTCAAAATATTTACCTCTGTTTTGCTATATAGACTCACTCCTGTCACATCTCCAAGGTTCAGTCCTGTGCCATTCCACACAGATCTATTTTCCTCAATTTGATTTTATTAAGGGATATTGTAGCCACTAGTATGCCCACTTTACCTGTCACTTTAATCTCATTGGATCAGGAAAAGGCTTTTGATCGGGTAGATCGTGGGTACTTATTCCAAACCCTCCTCCACTACCATATTCCACAGAAATGTATACCCTGGATTTGCCTCCTGTACAACACAGCCTGGATACAGCCATATATCAATGGCTCCCCTGGTTCCCCCTTTCTTGGCCGAAATGGAGTTCGGCAGGGCTGTCCTCTCAGTCCCCTTCTTTATGTATTCCAAATAGACCCTTTGCTGAGAAAATTGATACATCTTTCTCTCCCTAGGATTTCTGTCCTTATAAGCTACTCTCCTCCTCTTGTCTGTACTCACGCAGATGATCTCTGCATCTGCACTACCCCAGCCCTTCAAAGCACTGACTTGATAATGACAATTTCGGATTTCGAAGTCATCTCTGGGTCGAAATTAAATTACAATAGGAGAATGCTCTCCCTTTTTCAGCAACTTATAATGCTACTTGTACAGTATTGAATATTCTTGTGGCCTCCACTCCCATTAAAATTCTAGGTCTCTTCTTTGACAGTGCAGACAATGCTTTGTACAGTTGGAACATTACATTAGAGAAGGCTTATTCCTTGGTCTGCTCTTGGAAAGGTTGCACTATAGCCAAACAGAAAAGGGTGTTTCTTTTGAAAACCCTGCTTTTCCCCTTATTTTTACACCTAGCTATCTTTCCTGCACCTTTCTCTTTAGAAGCACATATAAACAGCGTCTTCTTTCAGGGATTTTGGGGCAGTCGTTTGAACCCTATCAAACGAGCATTCACATACCCTGATTACCGTCATGGAGGAGTCAGGATGCTTCATCCACTAGTATTTTTTCATAGCCTTTTTATTATGAGAAAT
Source organism: Neoceratodus forsteri (assembly GCA_016271365.2). Taxonomy (NCBI): domain Eukaryota; kingdom Metazoa; phylum Chordata; order Ceratodontiformes; family Ceratodontidae; genus Neoceratodus; species Neoceratodus forsteri. Next base: position 551,765,754 of record CM057452.1, on the reverse strand, counting down.
ATATTTCCACTCTTACAACCTATTTTCCCTTTCTGGTTTAACATATTACATTTTTGATTTTCCCTTTTCTCCAAGTGTGGCAACAACCCCCATTTGAAATCCCCAGAAATTTCAGGAAATTTAGGATTCCGGTATACATGGTTCCAGTATTTCTCAAAATACATCAATGGGGATTAACGCACACTGTAATTCGGACTATCACAAGAAACCAGTTGTATCAGACTATACTCAGAACTTGCTATAATGAGATTCCTCGATACTTAGATATGCAGGGAAATGACCTGAAACTTAACTTGGTCTTTTCCCAACTGACTGACTCTAGAATTCCGCTATACCTCTGGGATGCTTCCTGGCTTTCTTGCCATGGCCGACTAGGAGTACGTAACTCTTCAAAACATAAAGCAATAGGCGAGAGGATGCGCCCTCATGACTCTTGTGCTAATATCCTCGAAACCATGCCTCATTTCTTTATTGATTGCCCATATAGTCAGACTTTTTGGACTCAACTATTTCATAAATGGAAGAAGAAGCATCTTGCATGCATTACCTATGATATTTTAATTTATGGTATATTTCCTTCCACATTACAACATTATCACCCCAGTACGATAGTTAATTTTTGCATTATGCAGATATTATTTATGGCAGTCTAGATGTATTTACCTTTTGTGGCAAAATAATTATTCCGATGTACAAGTACTAACCCAAATCATTAGTAAGCTACAGATGATTTATGCCTCTGAACAAAAATCTTTGTCTCCAACAGCATTCCAAAATTTATGGGAAAATTGTGCTTGGATTTTGACTGCTTTACCTTATTTCTTTTAAGTATTTTTCTTTGTAGACTGATGTGTACAATATTTGTGATTTTGTATTGCATTGCTTGTCTGATTTGATTTGACCGTCTGAATGAATCATGTCATTTTCTTCTAATAAAACATTCCCTTACGGTTGTGAAAAGTGCCTTGCATTCTTTTACTTCCACATGGACGCCCACCAGGGCAGCATCAAAGATGAGTAGAAGGAAACTCAATTTAGCATCTCGTCTGAAAGAGCACAACCCAACAGTACAGCACCCCCTTAGTACTGCACTCAGGTGCTAGCATTTGAGGTATGAGCCCAATCCTGGTGTGGGACCAGAACCCACGACCTTCAGGCCCAGAGGCAGACATGCTACCAACTGAGCCATGCTGACACTTCAGACCATCTGATGTGATTTGCAATAGTAACATAGTAACATCCCCACTACTGAACCAGAAGGTATGAAGGCTGAATAATGAAATACTAAGCAATGAAACACAAAAGAACAAATTTATACCATTTTATCAAGCCAGAAAATCAGTAATATGAGCCTCTAACGCTGCCAATGATTGATGGGAACACACTAAACATAACATTAAAATGTTTTATACAAAACATGGTAATGTTTGGAAATTGCAGGAATACCACAAGTGTATAAGTTTAAATTACACAACCTGAAATCAAAAAAGGCAATAGTGCAAACAAATTAATAAATAAATAAATTGAGATAAATGAGAAAATGAAATCTCTGCAGTATGATAGGGGGATCTCTTCTATATGAACTTAGGGCCTGAACCCAGGGTAAAAAACAGCTTCTAGACCCCATTTAAGGGATGTGAAGAACAGGTGACATATAGGATAATGAGAAATCTGAGGGACAGGGAACGAGAAATTAAAACAGGCCCTCTGGAGATTTTAGAGATTGTGGAGGACAGAGCTAGAATTTCCTTTGAGGCACAACCATCAGTTAAATTGACCTAAAACTGTTTTAAAGATCTAAATATTCCCAAAATTCAGGATGGAGCTAAAACACAGTTAACTCTACCCATACTGTAAGTTTGGAAGAGGTATCTGATGAGTTCTAACACAGTGCCTGGGCCTGATGGTCTCACTTCAGAAGTTTATAAAACCTTTTTTTTCCATTGTTTAGGCCCAGAGCTTGTGACAATTTTTAACAAGATTTTCGATGAACAATTCCTTTCCCCCATGATACAATCTTTTTTGATCTATATAATTAAAAAATGGGTCAAGAGTGACATAAAGAACTGGAGGCCTTTGTATCTTCTTAATTCAGGCTGGAAAAACCTTTCTAAAATCTTCTATAAAAGATTAGTAATACTGGAATCAGAGGTCATATTATGACATCAGACGTGTGATCTACCAAATAGGTCAATACAGCATTATCTTTTCCTGATTAGGGAAATAATTCATAAAGGCTGAACCAAACAAGCATCTGGATACTTCTTCACTCTTCATCTGGAAAAGGCCTTCAATAAGGTAGATCATAGGTACCTTTGTGAAGTTTTAGAGCAGTATGGAGTGCCAAAACTTTTTATAGGCTAGATTAATTTAAAAATGCAGCCATAATTCCTTTCATTAATGGGTGGGTAGGAAATCTGTTAGAGCTAATTTAGGGATAAGACGGGGATGCCCCTAAGCCGGGACATTAGGGCTCTATGTATTTTCTGTTTATCCAGTTCTCAGGAAAATTCAGAACTACCCGGAAGTAGAAGGAATTGGTATTTCAGCAAGAGAAAGTATTACAATTATGGCATACGGAGATTATGTATGTTTGTGTTAGGAAATGTGACAGCAGGATAAGTAGCACTAAGCATCTTTAAGCAGTATTTTTAAGTGTCTGGTGCTAAATTAAATTGTCACATAAGCTTAGTGGTTTATATTGGAGCTGACTCATGTCAACAATCAGAAACTAGAATTGGAGATACTGCTGTAATATCACATAGCATTAAAGCATTAAGTATCTGGTTTGGAAAAGAAGATACTGCAAAGCTAAACTGGGAAGCTGGATTGTCTTTAACACAAAGAAAAGTGGACTTATGGCACAGGAAAACAATATCAAAACAAAAGAGTGTTTTTCTGATTAAAACCATTCTTCAAACCCCAGGAATCCCTCACTTTTGCTCAACAATTGCAAGCATTTACCTGCAATGAGCTGCCCTTGAGCCTAGAATGTTATGCTAGAGAGCCTTAAAATGAAATTCAGAACTCTTCTGTGTGGTCATGATCACTCCTGCATTCTAACGGCAGATTTATTTCTAAAGCTAGGCTGAGCAGTGACCACTAAACTATCTAAAAGGCTGCCAAAAATATATACCAATTTAAAACCTTCCCAAAGCTTTTTAACATGGCAGAATAGATCTTTAAAACTGCAATGAAAAAATCTTGAAAGAGTAGATCACCGAGTTATCAGTTGTAAGGTGCTGTAACAAGTAATGCTCAAGCAAAGCAGAAAGGAACTAATTCATGTATGAACCTTTTACAAGTTCTGGAAGGGGAGGTATGGATGGTATTGTTAAGCATAGAGAGGGATCCTTTGGAAGAAACAGCATTACTATGGTGAGTAATTTTTTCTTCAAACTCCAGGAATCCTTCACCTATGCTTAACAACTGCAGACCCTATTAGCAGTACCTTTGGAGGCTGGATACAGAACCTATTTAGGGAAAAGGTTCTGCAAAATAACAGTGCCAAAGCTGGCATCCCTTCTGGACTGCATGTCTGGGCTGTAGTGCTTTGTGAAAGTGTATACTGTTTTCCAGCTAGCTGCTGTACATATTTCCTATAGGGAGACACCCCTTGAAGCTGCCACAGAGGCAGACATGTCCCTTGTAAAGTGGGTCCTAAGGCTTTCAGGAGGCAATTTGCCAGCTTTGGTATAACAGAACTGAATACAGGAAACTATCCAATGAGTAGTGGTTGTCTTGGATGCTGGTTTACCCTGCCCTACTTCACTATAAGTGACAAACAGCTGAGTACTGGTGGATCTGACATCCTTTGTGTGGTCCAAGTAGTACTTCAGAGCTCTCTTAACATCCAGACTGTGGAACATTTGCTCCGCTGGGGTGGATTTTGTTTTAATGAACACTGGAAGTGTGACTGACTGATCCAGATGAAGTTCAGACACAGGTGAATGACTGCAGTTGTTAAATAGAATGAGGGGTCCCCTGGAAGAAATAACATTACTACGTTGAGTAATTTTTTTCTTATTCCCTTTCTTTTGTTCATTAGTTGTGTATTTCCTCTCCTATTGAGTGTGAAACTAGATTGATTAAAACATTTTTCCAAGCCCTTTGGAGCAGCTGGTTAATCCCGGTAGAAAGGGAGCTGACCTGACAAGGAAGATGGTCTGGGAATGATTCAGCAGGTACTGTTTTTTGTGGTGATATTTGTTAAAAGCTAATTCAGAGTGAAGAGTTGGATGGTGAACCATAAAGATGTAAGGACTGTGCAGCAGAAGGTTCTGTATAAATCCATTTTGACAACAAGCTTCCCAGCCACGAATGTATTCCCTTCTTGTCCCCAAGGGGAAGATCAGGTCCTTTGCAATATTAACCAACTCCAGAATTCCAATGTAGATGTGGAATATGCAGTGGCTCTGTTAGCACAGTAGATTGGGGTCAGAAACATGTGGAAGCATACAATTACTGTATAGAGGAAAGGAGGTATCCGAGAGTCCTGTGTAGGCATACTAGAAACCCAACCCTACTTGTTTCTAGAGTGTGCTTATGTAAACGATTTTTGGGCAATAGTAAGTCAGAGTAGAAAGCAGATAGCTGGAAGCAGATTAGTATGATGTACTAATATTGAGAGTATTTAAAGGAATATGGGGACATTTTAATGCCAGTACCCTGTGAGATTGCTTGGCTATTGTTAAATTGTAATTGTAGCAGTGTAGATGTGGATTAACAACACTGCAGCAAAAAAGTTTACACAGAGAGACGTGCTCCTGATGATTAGCTCATCAGTTTATAAGACAGATGAAACTGAAAATGGAACAAAAAGTAGGTCTTGGTTTTCCAAACACAGGAAAAATGTGGATTGGCCGTAGACATGGGTCAGCTAAATAAACGACACTGGTATGAATATCTTTTGACATGTATAGCTCAATTTATGTCTGTGTAGCATCAGTTATAAAATATTGAGTGATTTCTTTGTGTTAATAGTTTTGGCATGAGAAACTGGGGTGTGTGATGGCTGTTGCTGATATTAGGTGGGGTTTTTTTGTTCTGTGATAATCTAGATTCTGTGTATCTTTTCACTTATTTCCTTATATGGTGTATTTTTTTGTTGTTTCAGTTCACTTTTCAAGTATTTTTTAATAAAATTCCTCTACTCTCCTTTAATAAATCTCATTGGATCTTCTACTTTCACCTGGACAGTGACCAGAGATGGACAGAAGGGACCTCGGTTTAACGTCTCATCTGAAGGACATGACCTCACCAGTGTAGCACCCCACTTGTATTGCACAATAATGTCAGTTATGAGTATTATCCCAAGTACTGGGTGTGGGGCTAGAAACCATGACCTTCCAAGCTTCCAGACCCTGGGGTAAACATGCTACCTACTGAGTCACTGACATTGTGGGAATCTATGGAGAAGGTTGATTCTTGGAAGATATGAAAGTTACATACCTACCATAACTGTTGACCTTCCTGAATATCTTCTTCATTGAATACCATGCCTGCCCACCATCCCCTAGACTCCCTCCAGTTTTTGTTGTGTTATGGTCTTCACCCCTTTGTATTTGATTTGGGCTGTGAAGACACTGTGTTACTGGATTTGGTGACCCTTCTTACATGAGTCACCAGTGCTGTCTTATGCCCTTAGGTTAAGTGAATAGGTTATTTATTAGGTTCATGCTGCTCACCTCCTCAATTAGAAAGGTACTGAGGTGGTTGCAGGCTTGTGCCACTCTGTTCCAGTGGGCACTTGCACGCAAGGCCTACTCATGTCATAAGCCCCTTTTGAAAAGTTCTGGCTCCTGTGGGGTCCTGGCTCCTCCAGCTCAGACGCATTAGTGCTGATCTACAGAGAAGATATTTGGGAAGATCAACAATTACGGAAAGTACATAACTCTCATTTACAGGTGAGTAACCTCTATTTCCCTTTCAGTCAGCACTGCACACATTACTGCTTATCACAGATGCCTCCCTCCTAGACTGGGGGCATATCTCAGACCAGACAGTGAAAGGGGTCTGGACTCCAGCAGAGAGAGGAGCACATCAGCCTTCCAGAGTTTAGAGCAGTTTATCTGTCTCTGATGTCCTTCTCAGCATTAGTCAGGAACCAAGCCCCATAGATAAAGACAGGCAATACCTCCACAGTGTATTTCATTAACAATGAATGTGGAGCAAGATCCTCAAAACTGTCTAATGAAGCACTGAGAGTTTGGGATCTGGCCTATACTCTCCAGGTATATGTCGCAGCAGTCCATATTGCAGGGAAGGAGAGTGTTCTTGCTGACTCACTCAGCAGGATGGGCCATAGTTCAATGCTCTTTTTACACCGGGTCAGTGCAGCTTCTGCTCATCTTTGTTTCAATGGTTAGACAAAAGCAAAGGTAGGGTAAAAAAAAATGATTAAAATGGAGATCTGATGCCACTTTAGGAAGGACTATGGTTTTCAATGCTATTTCTAAGCCAAATAACACACTTTTTTCTTGAGAAAAAAAATTAATTAAAAAATTTATAAAACAGTCAAATTTTTGTGGTACTAAAACATTTTACCACCAAATAAAACTGAATATTTTATAGTTAAAAAAAGAAGCAGGGGCAATTCTTTTGTCCATTTTTATTGCACTGTTGCTTTAAGGTGGCCATAAAGCCATCCACAAGAAAAAGTACATCTCAGAATGGAAGAGATTCAGTCTGGATGGGAACAATTTCTTGTCACCCGAGGAAGTAGACATTGCATTCATGTTTAGAATATTTGTTACATTTGAAGTATGTGGGTTTAAAGCAACATCTCAAAAGGTGCATTTGTCTGCTATTTCTGCGTTTAGGCCTAAGGCCAAAGCAGGAACTTTATTTATACATCCAATATTTAAGAGATTCTTAAAGACTTCTCACGTATGTAACCCCTCACCCCATAAAAAAAGCTCTACTAGCTTGGGACCTAAATGTTGCCCTCAGTCAGATGATGACTTACCCGTCTGAACCCATGGCTTCTACTTGGCGAAGGTACCTCACCTGGAAAACTTTGTTCCTGATGGCTATCATCGTACCTCAGCAATGAAGGTTAGTGAATTATAAACACTCAGCATTGATCCCTCATACTCTGTTTTCCACAAGGAGAAAGTGGTGTTAACAACAAACATGCAGTTCCTCTCAAGGTAGTGTCAGAATTTTATTTGAATCAATCTTTTGTATTTTTAATTTATTTTTCAGTTCTAGGTACATGGATATGTTGTTCATCCACACTGTCTGGCAGGTATCCTTGCCACTTTAAATCTTGCCGGAAGGTCTTCAAGCTGGCTCCTCCCACCCACCCGGGTGGTAAAACTCTTGACTCCGCCCCATGACGCCAGATCTTCCTTACCGCTTGGAAGCTCAGGTTCCCTCCTTAACGCTCTGTGTATAAGACTGGTCCCTAATTCTTCGGTTTACCCGAAATAAAGTTTAAGGTTTTCAAGACTTCGGTCAATTATTCCCTTGCGGCTGCGATGGACAAATCGACTCCCGGTTTTCGGAGGTGCCCATGCGGGCAGAAGATGTCTCGGACGGATCCGCACTCCATGTGCGTCTACTGCTTAGGCCTTGAGCACGACCTGCAGGCCCGCGACCTGTGCTCTTCCTTCTCGGTCGTCCCCTGGAGGACGCGCCGCCCGTTTACAACTTGGGCGCCCGAGACGCACCCGCTGGTGAAGTCGAAGGAGGCCTGTTTGGCGGTGTCCGCGGGCGGCGGGCTCGGGCGGAACAGCTCGAGCAGATGATCGCCTCGAGGAGGAGGCGGCGCAGGCCGCATTCTCGCCCTCGGCCGGGCGGCCTTTATCCCGCCTCCTTGGGATCCTCCTATTCAGCTTCTTTAAGGAGCTCTGTCAGTCCTTTCCACCAAGGAGAGGGCCATCAGGACTTTCCTCTCAGTCCAAGAAGAAGGACTCTAAAGGTAAGTCCCTCCGTCGGCACTTGGGAGCGGGAGAGGTCCCCCTCCCCAGGTAGTCGACCCTCGACTTTGGTCGATCCTTCGATTTTGGCCACTGGCCTCACGGCGTCCCGGTCAGGTCAGTTGACCGAGACACCTGTCAACGCAGTCGAGATTTTTCTCAACCCGTCGGACGGGTTGTTGACCGGTGAAGCCGACAACCCTCACTCCCCGGTTCCCCCGGCAGAGATCGAGGTTACCGCGGACTTGCCTGTGCCTCCGGTTCCGGAGTCCATGGTCGAAACTGCCAAGCCGAGGGGAGAGCGGGTCTCCCCCGCCCTGCCCCAGAGCCCTCCTCAGAAACGCCGAGGTTCTCGGTCTTGGTCTCGGACATCTTCACGGTCCAGCCAATCCCGCTGACATAGGCGGTCTCGATACCGTAGTAAGCAGCGTCGCCGCTCGTCCTCATCTTCCTCCTCGGACAAGGAGAGGCTTCGACGCAAGTTGCGTCGGCACTACGAGGACCTCATGTGGCAACAGCTCCTTCTGTCCAGGAGCAAGCGACGTCGTCCCCTTCCCCGGCCATCAAGTGGCTGTCACCAGAGCGGCTGAAGCAACCCCTCGCCCTAGCCGAGGCGCCTGCCCCTGGCCCTGTTGCTCGGCAGAAACCAGCTGCCCCACCGATTCTGGTGGAACCTCTGCTTCGACAGCCGAAATTTGGGGCCCTGACCAAGAATTCTCGGTCGGGCCAGGGCCTGCCCCATAGGCTGTCTGTCACCCTCACTCCCGACCGCCCTCGGCAGGTGGAGGGTGGCTCAGGCCCAAGGCAGCTCTTTGCGGACTCGTCTGAGTCCAACGACGATTCCTCCCTGTTCTCCAGGCAGGTCGACCTGGAGTCCTCCGGAGGTCAGTCGCTGGACGATAGCCCATCGTCCTTCATGGGTTTGCTTAGGCTCATCTCGGAGTCCACCGGGATGCAGCTCAAGCCCGTATCCAAGTGGGCCAAGTGTCCCCTAACGGAGATATTGGACCGAGGGGATTCTCCCACGGAGGCCTTTCCGGTGGCCGAGGCCATTGTCGGCCCAGCCTTGGAGTTCAGGCAGCGTCCTGCTTCCTGCCCTGCGCCTTCAGCCAGGATGGCGAGGAAGTATGCGGTTCCTACCGGTTCCCTGTCCGGTTTCTCGGAACACCCCTCAGCCGAGGGGTTGGTTACCGACAGCGTCTTCCGGCGTGCCGGAAGCGCCAGGGACGTGGACAAGCCTCCTGACAAGGAGTCCAAGAAGTTGGACTACGCCGGGCGCAAAATCTACGCTGTGTCCTCTCTTGGCCTTCGTCAGGCCAGCTCGGCCGTGCTGATGGCACACTTCTCTCACGCCCTGTTGGGTTCCCTGGACGAGGTAGTCCCTCGTCTCCTGGCTGACCTGCAGACCACGGTCAAGCAGGTGCGGGACCAGATCAGGGCAGTGGCCAAGCAGCAACTTCAGACTGCTCTGGACATTGGCGACTCATGTGCCAGGTCAGTCGCAGCCGCAGTGGCCATGCGTCGTCGGGCATGGCCGAGGATACCCACTTTCACAGCGGATACCCAGCACAAGTTGGCAGATGTCCCCTTCTTGGGGACCAACCTCTTCAGCCCTGGAGTGGAGGGTCACCTCCAGAGGATCGAAAAGTCCAGTGCCATTCTGGACTCGGTCTCCTCCACCCAGAGGGACAAGGGCCGCAGACCGCAACCCAAGCCCTTTCGCCTGTCTCGCCACGGCACGTCCGGCCCAGCAGCATCAGGGCCAGCAGGCTCGCACTTGGCATCCCAAAGCCAAGCCTGCAGCTTCCTCTTCCAGGAAGCAGGGAGGCAAAGGCCCAGGAGGTCCCTCGGCCGGTCCCTCCTCCAAGCCTGCCCAGTGACGGGTTGAGGGGTGTCACCCCCAACCTCATCACTCCACCCCGGGATCCCCCCGTGGGGGGACGGCTCCACCACTTCTTTTCCACTTGGTCCACTATCACCACAGACCGGTGGGTGTTGGAAGTGGTAGGAAAGGGCCTGCCTCTGGAGTTCGAGCAGGCCCCGCCTCTTCCGAGTTGCCCCCGGGGTTTTAAGCCAGAGCCCTCGCTGTCGGCTCACCAAACCGACATCGCTCTGCTCCTCAAAAAAGAGGTAATCAGAGAGGTGGCGGACCCTCCCTCAGACCCGGGGTTTGTGTCCAGGTACTTCCTGGTCCCAAAACGGACGAGGGGCTGGCGCCCCATTCTCGACCTGCATGACCTAAACAAGTTCCTAAGGTCTCGGACCTTCAGGATGGTCACTCTGGGTCAGATAATACCATCCCTGGAACGAGGCATGTGGTTCTGTTCTCTGGACCTACAGGACACGTTCTTTCACGTCCCTATCCGTCCGTCTCACCAGAGATTCCTTCACTTTCAAGCAGAGGGATCCCTTTCTGAGTTCCGAGCCATGCCCTTCAGCCTTTCTCTCACTCCCAGGGTCTTCACCAAATGCATGGCAGTGGTGACAGCATTCCTGCGGCGCCGAGGGGTCCAGGTGTACCCTTACCTGGACGATTGGCTGATAGCAGCCCCCTCCAGGCAGGAGGTGGAGTGGTCCAGAGATCTGGCCCTCCAGGTTTGCTCTCAGATCGGCCTTCTCATCAACGAGGCCAAGTCGGAACTCTGACCGCAGCAGGTGATTCATTTCATCAGGGCAGAGCTCGACTCTCTTCGAGCCAGAGCACGGCTCCCGGCGGACAGGGCCGAGGTTCTTTCCTCCTTTGCCCAGTCATTTCTGGTTGGGCAGTCGCACCCTGCCCGGGACTTCCTGCGCCTCCTGGGTCTCATGGTGGCCTGCACCAGCATGGTCCGTTGGGCCCGCTGGCACATGCGTCCCCTTCAGTGGGGATTGGCCAGCCAGTGGTCACAGCGCTGCAATCCATTGGACCAGCTAGTGACGGTGACCCAGGGGATGTGGAACGCTCTCCAGTGGTGGACTGTTCCAGCCCATTTGCAGGAGGGCATCCCGTTTGTCCGCCCCAAGCCGATGGTCTCTCTATCGACCGATGCCTCTCTGATGGGTTGGGGTGCCCATCTGGGGGAGCACAGAGAGCACGGCCTCTGGTCCCCTCGGGAGTCCCGATGCCATATCAACCTGCTGGAGCTTCGGGCGGTTTGTCTAGCCCTCACTGCCTTTGTGCTCGTTTCTACGGGGTCAAGTGGTTCAGGTCCAGACGGACAATACCACGACCATGTACTACCTAAACCGCCAGGGTGGGACGTGCTCCATGCCTCTCTGCAAGGAAGCTCTCCGCGTTTGGTCACTCGTGCGCAGCCTGGAAGCGGATCTCCTAGCCATCCATGTGGCAGGAGCATCCAACACTCTGGCCAATGCCCTAAGCCGGATAGGGACTGTGTCCCACGAGTGGTCTCTCCTGCCGGAGGTAGTACAAGATCTGTTCTCCCACTGGGGCACACCTCAGTTGGACCTGTTTGCCTCCAGGGAGAATGCGAAGCTGAGACTGTTTCATGCCCGCCCCCCTCAGCAGGGTTCGCTGCAGGAGGATGCCTTCTCGAGGCTGTGGACCCCGGGCCTCTTCTACGCCTTTCCCCCATTTCCCTTGATCCACAAGGTGCTTCTCAAGGCGAGGAGGGACAAGGCGCAGGTGATTCTGGTAGCCCCAGACTGGCCCCACCAATGCTGATATCCAGATCTCCTCAGCCTCAGCTCCAGGCTCCCGAGGCAGCTTCCAGCTCGCCCGGACCTGTTATCAGTCAGTCAGGGGAAGGTGTTCCATCCGGACCTTCAGTCCCTGCACCTGACGGCCTGGTTCCTGAGCGGCTAGAGTTCCAGGCCTTGGGTCTTTACGACTAAGTCCTCAATGTAGTTGAGGCGTCCCATAAGGAGTCGACCAGAAAATGCTATGCCTTCAAATGGAAGAGATTCTTCATTTGGTGTCAGGACAAGGGCCTGGACCCTTCCTCCTGTTCCTTGGCAAGCATCTTGGACTACCTATGGTCCCTCTCTCAGCAAGGGCTTAGGTCGACGACCCTAAAGGTGCACCTGGCAGCCACCTCTGCTTACCGGGCACGGGCCGGGAAGCAGTCGGTGGCACAGGAGAAAGTGGTCGGGCGCTTTTTCAAAGGCCTGGATCACATATCCCCTCCAGTGCGTGAACCGCCACCTCCTTGGGATCTACTGCTGGTATTGGCAAAGCTCATGGGCAAGCCATTCGAACCAATGCACAGGTGTGACATCTCTCACATGTCGTGGAAGACTGCCTTCTTGGTAGCTATCATGTCAGCCAGAAGGATGGGAGAGCTCCAGGCGCTTTCCATAGAGTCTCCTTACCTGGTCTTCCACAGGGACAAGGTTGTCCTGTGCCCCTACCTGAAATTCCTTCCGAAGGTGGTGTCGGAGTTTCACCTTAACCAGGTGTTGACTCTGCCGGTGTTCTACCCCAATTACACCTCGGAGGCCGAATATAGGCTCCATACTCTGGACCCTAGAAGGGCACTTGCTTACTATAAGGAGCACACGGCTGAAGTTCGGGGAGAGGTTCACCAGCTGTTTATCACCTACGCTGAAGTCGTGACCTGGCAGACCTGCAGCCAAGCTGACGATAAGCAGGTGGGTCACCTCCTGCATAGATCTCATAGGTTGCTGGGCATGGAGCCTCCCAGAGTGATAAGAGCTCATTCTACCCGCCTATACCGCTGCATCGGTAGCTGCTTCCAGGGACGCCCCTATCCAGGATATCTGCAGGGCTGCTACCTGGAAGTCGGCACATACCTTTATAACCCACTACCACATCGACCTTGAGTCACGTCGGGATGCTGGTTTGGGGCCTCGGTTCTCCAGTCTTTATTTCCCAAGTGAGGGAATTGTCTTGCCTCCCTCCTCCCAGAGAACTAGGAGTCTGCCAGACAGTGGATGAACAACATATCCATGTCCCTAGAAATACAGGTTACTCACCTGTAACAGGAACTAGAAATGGTATGTGTTGTTTCATCCCTACATTTCCTCCAGTTTAGACGCACAACCTGAAGCTTCCAGCGGGCAGATCTGGCATCATGGGGCGGAGCCAAGAGTTTTACCACCCGGGTTGGTGGGAGGAACCAGCTTGAAGACCTTCCGGCAAGATTTAAAGCGGCAAGGATACCTGCCAGACAGTGTGGATGAACAACATATACCATTCCTAGAACTCCTGTTACAGGTGAGTAACCTGTATTTACAGTATATTTCGGGGGAGGGGCACCGCTGGACTAACAAGGCTCTTGTTACTTGAGTGGTGGCTTTGATTTTTTCTTAAATGTACTTTAATTTTAGTAAAATGAAAAATTAAAATGAAAACAGCCCCAATCATTTAAATGTGGTGCGCCCTCATGCATTCCCTACTTAGATACCATAACACGTCTGAGCACGAGGGCGGGGCCCCCACAAATAGAAGGGATCGACTGTGCCTACTCAAGGATGAAATACAATTCCTTACCTCCCGAGGGGCGTGGAATGAAAACATTGTATTTTATGCGCACCTAACTCTGCAGTGGTAAGGGAGGCCCTATGCTATTTAAATTTTAATATAAGGTTATCTTAGTCATTTCTACCAAAACTTGAGCTTTTATTTATCTTGTTTTTTTCTCTCATTAAAACTTTTCTAATTTAAATATTATATTGTTATAACTGAAATTTTTTTCAAATTGTGTCTCAAGTCTGTTGGCATTCTTAGCTCAGAAATCTGCCATTGAAACGCTTGAAGCTCTTGACAAGCACAGTAAGAGAGCAACTTTGAAAAAACAATCTTCCTGGACATAAAGTCTCCACCACTCATTCACACTAATGGGAGTACACCTGAAGCGCTAGGACCCAGTGGGAGCCAAAGTTTTTCAGGAGGGCCGGTACAGAGATGGAGCCATGAGGAAGCGGCACCGTGAGCCAGGCTCGTGCGGTATAGACTGCCTCAGCGTCAATCCTCCAACCGCCTCAGTTCCTTTTCTCCCGCTGTCAAGTGCGCTTCAGTGATGATGTCACTTGCCCGCCAGGAGTCAAACTTCAAACTAGCAGCTTAGTTTTCAGTTTTATTATTTTGTATTTTATCGTGAAAAGTGCCAATTACATTTTAATAAATAAATTACTTACTGGTACAAGAAAGAAGTCTTCAGCCCTCCATTGATGGAGTCAACTATGAGTGGGGCAGGTGACTGTAGGGAGACTTCGTATGAAAGCTGTTCAGTCAGCCGGGCCGGGTCTGGTTCACCGCCCTCTCCGGAGGGGGGTCTGACAACGGATGGTCCAGTGCTCGGGGGGGGATTGGCGGTTCCCTCGAAAGCATAAAAATAAATGGTCCCATTCACGGCACCGTCCGACCTCGAGTTCTTCTTTGGCCCACCGGTCAAAGAAGAAACAGCAACACTCGAGGTCGCCTTCTGGTACATCTGTGTGTAGACGGTCGGTTGTTAGGGTCAAGAGCCGGTCTCCGCTTCTTTGGGAGTTGCCTGTTTCTGTCTCTGGTAGCCGGCCTCTTCGACACCAGAGCTCCTCTCCGCCTATTAGAGGGGCTTCCAATGAGCAGTTTCACCTATGGGCTGCTCTTATGGAGCAGTGGGCTTAGAGGTTGTCTCGACTGCCTGAACTGGCCAGTCCATCACCGGGGCCTTTGGGCCTGTCGGTTTCGGATCAGCAGGCAGGACAGTTAGGACTTCCTAGTCGCACGGCGCTTTCTTCGGTGCCATCAACTCCGCGCTCCGGTGTCTATCCCCCTCACATGGCTGCGGTGCAGGGGTCCACACTGATGCCTTTATCTCCTGCCATTTTTCATCCTTTACCTTCAAATTGTAGTTGTCAGACTTCTGCAACGGTGCCATCAACTGCAGTGCCGACTTCTCTGGGTTGGTGTCGGCGCCGTGTGTGGGCTGCGCTACTCGTCGACGCCTCTTCGGCGCAGGGTGGCATCAGTGCCATGCAGTGTCGCGGCTCCTGTTGGTGCCTTGCTTAATGCCATTTTCTGTTTCGGCGCCATCTCTGTACTCATCGCCGTTCTTTCTGGCAATGCTGAGGATGTGTATGGCGCCGGCTAGTGTCCAGAGGTTTTCAACTTTGATTCTTTCTCCTTCTCTTCTTCCTCCTGCTTTTCATTCCGTTCCTGTCTATACAGTTCCCCCTGGACTGTCAGAAGATGATTTTGAGCCCAATCCGGATCTTTGGCTGGTGATGATGATGTTGATGCTGATTCTGCCCTGGGGGCAGGGATCAATCCTCCTGCAGAGCCTGTTGTTGAAGACCTTTCCTTTAAGTCTCTGCTCAAGAATTTAAATTCTACTCTTTCTCTGCAGACCATGGAAATCGATCCTGGGAAGCTTCTGCGTCTCCAGTATCTACATGTTCCGGAAATCCCTATGGATTTAACCCCTCCGGTACAGCCCTCTTTCGAGACTCTTTCCAAGATGGTGTGGAAGATGCCGGCTCTTATTTCTTCTGTGGCCAAGTCCATAGATGGCAAATATGCCCCTCCCAAGGATCGCTCCATCTTTGCCTCACAAGCCTTTGCTGATGCCATTGTGGTTCTGGCAGAGAATGATAAGGCTGTCCTCCCTCAGGAATCTACAGCCCATCCTCTAAACAAAGAATCTCGCAAGATAGACACCTTGGGTAAGAAAGTCTTTGCTGCCTCAACCCTAAGCATGTGCATTACCAGCTACCAGGGCTATTTTTCTCAATATGAGTGTGTTCTTTGGCATTCACTCAAAGCAACGGTAGAAGCTCTGCCCGAGTCGGAGGTTAACTCAGAGCTACTACAGACCATAACTAGAGATATCGAGTCCAGTAATCAGCACATTAAAGCTGCAAGGGACGCTTTCGATACTGCTTCCTGGGTGGCGGCGGCTGGCATTTGCACCTGTCGCCATTCCTGACTGCGTACTTCGGGCTTTACTAATGATGCCCAACAGAAAGTCATGGCCTTACCTTTCAATGGTATGTATCTGTTTGGGCCTCAGGTGGAACAAGCACTAGAGGCCACACAGAAGACTAGGTCTGCCATTAAGACAGCTAGACCTCCGCCTGCTCCTTCTCGAGGTGGTGGGAACAAGCATCAGTTTCACAGCCATCAGTCCTTTCATGGCAAAGGCAGAGGAGGCTTTAACAGAAACCAAATCCCTCAGCCGCAAAAGAATGCGCAGCAGAAGGCACAAGGCCCAAAAGTGCCCAGTGCCACTTTCTGAGTTTCCGGCCCAGGTCCCACCTCAGCTGCCCAAGGGGGACTCTTCTTTGATAGTAGGAGGATGTCTGACTCAGTTCTATGACCAGTGGAAATCTATAACATCAGACAAATGGGTCCTCAGGATAATCCGTGAGGGATACTCTCTCAATCTGTTGGAAACCCGTCTGGATCAACCTCCCAAATGACAGCCCAGACTGTCTGCGGCACGGTCAGACCTTCTTGCTTCTGAGGTACAAGGCCTTCTGAACAACAGGGTAGTAGAAGTAGCACCATTGGATTAATGAAACACAGGTTTCTACTCCCATTACTCTCTGGTTCCGAAGAAAACTGGCGGCATGCGCCCTATTCTGGATCTCAAAAAGTTAAAACAAATTCCTGCACAAGGAAAAGTTCAAGATGATATTTCTTGGTACCTTGCTACCTTTGATTCATCAAAATGATTGGCTAGCCTCCCTGGACATGTAGGATGCCTACCAGCACATTCTCGTATGCCCAAATCACCACAAATACCTAAGGTTCGTGGCATTGGGTGAGCACTGTCAATTCAGAGTCCTGCCCTTTGGGCTATCCTCGGCGCCTCGAGGTTTTTACAAAGTGCTGTGCAGTTCTCACAGCGCATCTAAGGAAAATCGGAATCTAAGTGTTCCCATATCTGGACGACTGGCTTCTAGCAAGCCCTGCCAGGCAAGGGACTCTGGAGGCCATGGCCATGGCCTCAGACTTCCTCATGTCCATGGGAGTCCTGCTGAACCTCAAAAAGTCACAGTTGCAGCCCTCCCAGAAGCTCCTTTTCATAGAAACCCTTCTGGATTCTTCCTGTGTGAAAACTTTGCTTCCGGAGGACAGAAGGAGCGATATCTTACAGATGGCCCGCTTCATCAGAGAACACAGCTCAGTGCGAGCCCTCGCTATGCAACAGATGTTGGGTCTCATGGCATCCTCAGTGTTCACCGTACCTTTGGCTCATCTCCACATGAGAACCTCTCAGTGGATGCTCAGTACTCAGTGGTCCCCAACCACTCACCCTCAGTCCTTTCTCATCAAGGTAACAGAACCTCTGAAGAGGTCACTCACCTGGTGGTCTCAGGAGGACAACCTTCTGGAAGGATATCCCCTTCGCCCCCTCTGGATCATCAGGTCTCCATTTCTATGGATGCATCCCTGATGGGTTGGAGAGCTCACAGCCGGGATCTCCACACCCAGGGTACTTGGTCGCGAGATGAGTCTCAACTTCATATAAACATCCTGGAAATGAGAGCTGCCCTCTATGCAGTCCGAGCATTGAAGGACATACTCTGTCTCAAGAACAGTCTCCTTCAAACGGACAACAAGGCAGTGATGTATTACATCAACAAACAGGGCGGTGCCCACTCTTACCCATTATGCAGGGAAGCAATGAGAGTGTGGGAATGGTGCCTGGAGCACAAGGCTCTAATTCAGGCAGTTTACCTGCCAGGAGTGCAAAATGAGCTGGCGGACCGTCTCAGCAGAACGGAGACAGATCCTCATGAGTGGTCTCTTGACTTAACCATCATTTAGTCACTCTTTGAAGAGTGGGAAACTCTGGACCTGGACCTTTTTGCGTCCCCACTCAATGGAAAACTGCCTCTCTTCTGCTCCAGAAATCCAGGACCTGGTGTTTTTTGTCAGGATGCATTCAGGCTGCAGTGGACAAAACGCTTTCTATACGCATTTCCTCCCCTCCCCCTAACTCAGAGGGTACTGCTCAAATTGGAGGCACAGGGGGGCAGAATGATTCTCATTGCCCCATTCTGGCCTCATCAGATCTGGTTTCCCCTAATCAACAGACTATGGGAAACCTCTCCGAAACCGTTTCTCCGTCAGATGAACCTTCTGACCCAGGGCCCTGTAGTCCATCCCAACCTGAGGTCCCTTCACCTTCACGCTTGGCTCCTGAGGAGATAGAGGTGAATAGGTTTAATGTTTCTCATAGGGTTTCGGACATGCTCTTGTCTGCATGCAAGCTAGCCACCAGAAAAACCTACACAGATAAAAGGAAGCGTTTATCTATCTGGTGTGCAAAATCGTCTTGGAATCCTTTTTCCTGCCCACCGAATAAAGTCTTGGAGTATCTCTTAGACCTCTCAAACACAAGTCTGCAATACTCCACAGTCAAAGTTCATCTTTGTGCAATTTTGGCATATCATGAGCCATTACTCTCCATGTCGCTGGCTCAGCTGCCTGTAGTTAAGAGGTTTCTTAAGGGGAATCTGCATACCAGACCTCCTATCAGACATCCAGTTGCAGCCTGGCACATTTACCTTGTGCTAGACATGCTCACTCATAAACCATTTGAGCCTCTAGCTACTTGTGAGTTGAAATTCCTCTCTTGGAAGACAGCCTTCCTGGTGGCCATTACTTCTGCTTGTAGGGTATCTGAAATACACGCCTTGGTCACAGACCCCCTGTTTACTGTATTTCACAAGAACAAAGTAGTTCTTAGGACTCATCCTACATTCCTGCCTAAGGTAGTCTCAGAATTCCATCTGAATCAACCTTTAGTCCTTAACCTACTTTGCCAACTTCTAGAATGAGGGAGAGCGTTCCCTTCATTCCCTAAATGTAAAAAGATCCATGCTGTTCTATCTGGATAGAACAAAGGAAATTCGCAAGGCTCAACAACTGTTTGTTTCCTCCAGCACGACCCGGCTGTGTCAACGTGTTGCTATCAGGTGCATTTCAACGTGGCTGGTGGCATGCCTTCACCATTGCTATTCCATGGCACAGGTCAAGCTGGAAGGCAGAGTGTAAGATCATTCTACCAGAGCAGTCGTGGCATCTCTGGTGGAAATTCGTAATGTCTCCATTGCAGACATTTGCAATGCGTCTACCTGGAGCTCCATGCATACTTTTGTTAAGCATTATGCCTTGGATGTCCATGCCAAATGACATCAGTTATTTGGCAGGACAATTCTTACCGGATTTCTGTCCTAAAAAGTGAGCTCCTTTCTCTCCTGTTGCCCGTCTCGGGGGATAATGTAGCTTGGTACTCTCCTATTAGTGTGATTGAGTAGTGGAGACTTTATATCCAGGAAGATGTGAAAATTACGTACCTACTGTAATTCTTGATCTTCTTGGACGAAGTGTCCACCACTCATTCACACACCCACCCACCATCCCTGTAGCTCACTTCTCTGTTTCTGGTCTTCACTCTCTCAGTGGTTGGACTGTGAAGACTTTGTTTTTGACCCTTCTTACATGGGTCATTCGGACTATCTTATGTCTGATTTTTAGGTTACTCCTCTCTAGGTTAGTTAGACTGCACCTCAATGGGGAAAAAAGGTACTGAGGCTGTTGGAGAGTCGACGCTGAGATAGTCTATACCACACAAGCCTGGCTCACGGTGCTGCTTCCTTGTGGCTCCATCTCGGCAGCAGCCCTCCTGAAAAAGTTTGGCTCCCGTGGGGTCCTCGCACTTTCGGCGTACTCCCATTAGTGTGAATGAGTGGTGGAGACTTCATCCAAGATCATCAAGAATTATGGTAGGTACATAATTTCCATTTCTGGGCAGGATTCACAAAAGACTTGTGCTCGATGCATCTTGGATGCCCCAACGCAAATGAGATGCGCCAAACACAAACCGTGGTATTCACAGAAGATGCGCCGGGGGATGCTTCCGGCACATTCCCTCCATGAATATCACAGTTGCGCCCAGCCCGGGATGCGCCAACACAACCCCCTGGTTAGGCTGGGTAGACAATGGGGCAGCACATCTCCCGATGCGCTGTGCCGAAAGCCGCCATTCACAGCCACGGACATGCAAATGGGGCCATTAGGCATGTAAGGTGCAGTGGGGCCATTTGCATGTCATTACAGTCTGACCATCTACAGCTCTGCTTCCCCTACTGCTCTCCATAGGATAACTGTGGCACTCAACAAAGCCTGTAGACTTCTTACAGGCGCTGCCCATCTAATGCACACCTGTGCCCTGTATTCCCAGGCCGGGTGGCTTCCACTCCTCAGCAGGATCTAATACCAGACATGCCTGTTAACCAAAAAGGTCCCCCTTGGGTCACGCTGCCAGGTGTTGGAAAGCTCCTAAATGCCCACTGCTGCTCCCAGATAACCCGCAGTTCTACTGATCAGACATTCAAGGTCCCCAGACGTCAGACCACCATGGGTCAGAGATCGTTTGCCTACAGGGCACCTCAGTGTTACAATGAACTCGACAGAGATATCCTTTCAACCTCCAAACTTGGCCCCTTTAAAAGACTGCTCCGGCAGCACCTCATCTCTACCAGTCACTATGATTGCTTCTCCTATGGGGAGCACCTCCCCTGCACACCTTTGATGTTAGCTCACAACTTCGATCCTCCACATGCTAATCATGTGGCTCCAGCAGACCTTCCTGTTTGCCCTTTCTCCTCCCATTCCCCCTTCTGCAAGCCTCCCCCCTTGCCCTCTTCCCACACGCCCTTACCCTGTATTCCTGTGCTTCACTTACCCCGGTCTTCTCTGTCCCTTTCAACCCTGCACTTCCGCCATTGACAGTGGCCCTCCAGCCTGCAAACCTTTCCTGGGTCTCCCCCTACTGTCCTTGTACCATCTGTGCACTTCATACAAGTTTGACCTTGGTAATCTGCCATGTTCCTAGTCTATGCTATGTAATCCCTCCCCGTGAAATACTGTAATACTTAGACCAGCGCCTTCACTGTTTTTCTTAATACTGTGTAACAACTGTTTTTTTTTTTTACTACTGTGTAACAATGTCAACCTTTCTTCATATGTTTACCCTCCTTTTGACGTGGAACCTTCGTAAATGAGCTGCTGTTGCTCAAACGTAATTGTAATCCGATAGTTTAATAAATAAATAAAAATAAAATTTGCATGCGCCTAGCAGGGTTGCACCCGGCACAATGCTCCAGGCCCACTGCAAGGGCTGTGCCTTGCACGGTGCACCCACAACCTCCAGGACAACCGGTGCCCACCACCAACCCTGCCCACATCTCTGTTAACCTGCCGCTCTCTGCGGCGACTGTGATGCACACAGACCTCTCCTCCCCGCCCACATCCCCATTAACCTGCTGCTGTCTGCAGCGATATTGTTGCACACAGACCCCTTTCCCTGCCCACATCCCCATTAACCTGACGCTGTCTGTGGCGATATTGTTGAATAGCAGAACCCACCCTCCCCGAACGGCAATCCAGAAGCCCTCCCCCGGTAGCCAGCAGATCTCCCCCACCCACGGCTCCCCTCATCCCAGCTGAGTCCCACTGTCAGTGGCAGCACAACCCACCTCCGCACCATCATGCTGGTTGCCCACCGACAGAGCTGTCTGTGAATGACAGCTACTGTACAACTGTATGTCCATTGGTCCACCGTGTCGACCAGCGTGCTTGCAGTGTGCACTGTAAGCTGTCATGCACAACTGTGTGAATCAGTCATAGTCACTGCAGTGAGCGGCAGGTTAACGGGAATGCAGGCGGGGAAGGGGGTTTGATTTCAACATATCTGCCACTGAGAGCAACATTATAATGGGGATGAGGGCAGTGGGGCACACTGGACTGCCAGGGTGGGCAGGCTGCCATGCTGATGTCTGCAGTACAGCAGCCTGCCTGTAGGTGGCAAGTGACTTATCTTTAGTAGGCACATCTTTGGACTTGCCCCGGCGATGCGCCTCTTGGTCGGGCTGTGAATGGGGCTGTGCACCACATGCATGGGCACACCCCTTTCACAGTCCCTCCAGATGCTCTGCATATCATTATGGGTGGTATGCGTGTATCTATGCATTGGCACATTGGGATGCTGGCTCATCGTTTCCTTTGCTGATTCTACAGCAAGAAGGCTCGGGTTGCGCGACATCCCTTTGAGAATCCTTCCCTCTAAGTTCCAGGGAGCCATGCACCTCATGGAGAAGATACTCATGTTTGATTGGTTGTTCTAATCCATTTGAAGAAAACATTTTAGTGAGGTGAATAACTTTTCCTTACTGCATCTGTATTTTTCACAAAACAGATGCCCCATCGCTGGGGGTAGCTTGCAACTGGTGCTGTCTCTATGGACTTCACAGAACTGAGGTGATTTTGCTTCAGGATAAAGAGAACTATTTTGCCGTAGTTATTTTTAGGTTAGCGAAGCGTGATTCAGTAGAGGAGCATAGTCACCCCCTTACTGAATCATGAAAAGCAGTGATGTTTTGTGTTTTTATAGCTGTAATAAACTGCTGCTCTAAAATTCGCCGCAGCAACCAACGTGCCTGTGTTTCAAAAAATGTGGCCCCTTGAGGTTTAGATCTGTGCTTCTTAAGATGTACTTGCAGCAATTACAACACAAAGGCAAACAACAGGGTTCTGCTGATCATTATGATGCAGTTACATTCTCCCAGAATGCTTAGCCTTTTGATAATGAAATCAGCAGTAGCATCATTCATAGATCACAGCTGCATTCTTATTCAGTGTTCAGTTTTAAGGATCTGGTGGATATGTCAAAACACTGACTTGGTAGAAACAGTTTCAAGAAAGCATTTCCTCCCAGTCTGCTTGCTTAACTAACGGTATGAGATTCACTTAAATCATTGTATCTAAGGAATTACGTGTGTGTGTGTGTGTGTGTGTGTGTGTGTGTGTGAGGTCAAGTGCTGGAAGGGCTGATACAGTGGAGTTTATGTCATCTGTTGCAATTCAGCCCCAGATTTCCCTCCTGAGTGGCAAAGATTTTCTGGTTGGAGTGATGGCACTTTTATATTCTACTTGGTTCTGATAGAAAACAAAAGGAAATTAGTTTTACTGGAAAAAGTACGCTGATGAACTGACAGGTATTTGTTGACAGTTATTCTAATGCCACTTTTTTCATCATCATCATCATAGTGTTTTGTTCATCTAGAACATAAAAAATGTTGAACATTACAACCATACATATATATAATACATATATAATGCCACTTGGCCCTGTGTTGTTTTAAATTGTTGAGATATTGTTTTCTTCCCTGTTCCTTGCACTTGATACCTTGGACAATTTTTATTATGGCTTGATTGTCCAAGAATCAATCTTCTTCATAGATTCCCACTAATGAGTCTGTGCCAGAGGTGCTAGGACCCCATGAGAGCCAGAACATTTCTGGAGGGCTGGTGGCACCTGTAGGCCCCGCATGTGTGTCACAACACATGCCTGCTGGTATACAGCAGCGCCAGCCTCCAACCGCCCCCAACCTCTTTGGTTGTTTTTTTCCCCCACTGTGTGCCCAGCACCAGTGTTGCCGCTCTGCATGTTGAAGCCAGAATGTCACCATCTATACAACAACAGCACTCAGTTCTTCGGTTTTAGATTAAAATACACTAGAGTTTATTTTTGTGTCACTTTAGTTAAACACACTCAAATCTACAACTTTTTCTCAGCCCTACAGTACCTTGTGCTAATGGTCAACTATGAAAGAAGGTAGAGAGCCTGAAAAGGCAAGTTGCTCCAGCAGAGGGGTTGTGTCTGGCCACCACCTCTCCCTGGTCGGGTGCTCTGGCAACAGGCATTCTGGCACCCAGGAGGATGGATAGTCCTCTTGGAGCCGCAGAGGAATGGTCCAGATCCTGCACACTCAGCACTGGGGTCTTTGCACCATTTGGCCTAGACCTCTTCCCACAAGCATGAGGGGAAGATATGGCACTAGTTAAGGTAGCCCTTTGGTCATTCTGCTGTGAGACACTCGACTTTTGTGGACCTGATGATACTGGGGACACCTGGGTCCGGGAGATCAGGGGTTCCATCCCAGAGCCCCTCTCTGTCCAACAGAGGGGACTCCGTGGACAGTTTAGCCATTTGGGCAGCTGTTTGGAGCAGTGAGTGCAATGTATAAGTGAAGCAGCCCATTATTGGTGCTGGCTCCTTGCGGTTGGTTAAGCTGATGCCATCTTTGTTGCTGCTTAACTTAAGTGCATGGCTGACTCTGACTCTGACTCCAGCCTCCAGGCCGACACTACTGTTGGCACTGCCAACTCTGTGGTCTCACCTCTGTCCCCTCCGGGGATGGGGCAGTCACGGTGCCACTGCTGGTTCCTTTGGGCTGGCAGGATCATCGACACCGACAGCAGTACCATGTCTGGTGCTGGGATTGTGCTCTATGGGGCCAACTCTGGTGCTGGTATGGTCACTTCAATGGTGCTGCCCAGGCATTTGGTGCTGGGATTGTTCCCTTTGGGACAGCCACAGGGCCATCCTTGGTGCCACCGCCATTCCCAAGGCCATTTGGAGGGAGTAGAGGGAGACAAGTCAAATCCTGACCTCATCATCTCCGAAGGTGAGGATGATAACTAGGGTCCAGAGAGTCCAGAGCTGGTTCCTGTCACCATAACTCGGGAGGCTCTCTCTTCTCAGGCTCTGCTCAGAAATATGCACTCTGTCTGAATTTGAAGCCAACAGTCATAGACCAGGCTATGTGCCTCCAATGGGAGTTTCTAAATGTGTTTAATATTCCAATCTCTGTAGTTCCTCACATCCATCCAGCCCTGGAAACACTCTCTGAGGTGGCTTGGAGGAGGCCTACTACAATGCAGCTATCCTCAAGCAGGCGGACAAGAAATATGTGGTGCCTACATCTAAGCCCATGTATGTGATTCAGCCAGTAGTGGATGCTGTTGTTATTCTGGCCAAGAATAACAAAGCCATAGTGCCCAAGAAGGTCACCGCACACCCCACTAACAAGGACTCACTCAAGGTGGACACCATACGCGAGCAGATCTATGCCTCAACTACCCTTGTCATGAGGATAGCTAGTTACCAGGACCACGACTTGAAATAAGAGTACACCCTCTTTTGTGCAAGCTTAAGTCACCCGCAGAGGTCCTGCCAGACACAGAGGAGGAACAAGAAATGCTGCTAACTGTTAAACAAGGTATTGGGGGGCGGAGCCTACGGTCAAGATGGCAGCAGTGTAATCTCTCAGTGCTCTCACTGGGGGTACAGATTTTCCCGAATTCTAATAGTCAAGTTTGCAAAAAGAGATCGCAAATAAGCTACCTTGATTACAGTGGGCCTTGCATTTCAAGTGGTGCAATTCTTTTCCTGAACAGAGCACATTGGGCGTGACGCTGAGCCTAGAAAAATTGCAGGGTCTATCGCAGAACAGACCCTGAATGCCTGAGGCTGTCAGGTGTTTTATTTTATTGTTTTCTGTCCAGGGATTGCGACACGAAGAGGCGGTGCCCGCTGTGGTATTCAGAATAAGCATCGTAGAATACCAGCATTACCATGATTAACAGACAACTGGGCCAAATAAAGGTGCGAGTGCTATACAGCGGACACACAGAGTCAAACTGGGATTGTGAACCCTGGGAGGATAAGGCCTAAGCCTGGGCTGGTAATAAGGAAACACTGTGGAAAGAGTGGTGACGACCTGCTGGGTGGTAAGCCTAAGTAGCCCATCTCTGGTGTTACGATGTCGGCCATTGCAGACCCTAATATAGCAGTAGTAATGGCAAAACCCGACCAAATTTTACTGGACACTGCATCCTTAAAGCAAACAGCAAATAAAACCAGCCAAGATCTCCATGCTTTAGCCTCTCGTGTAGCTCATACAGAACACCAGAACCAGCAACTGAATATCACAGTGCAGCATCAGGAGAAAGTCCTGTTAGATCATCACAAAACACTTCAATATCTTTTAAACAAAGTGGATGATCTTGAAAACAGGGCCAGAAGGAAGAACTTACGTATTGTGGGGGTGCCAGCAGGAGATGAAGGCAGGGACATGTGTGCCTTCCTTAGACTGTTTCTCCCTGAGCTTATACAAGACAACAACTGTGGTCCACCGGAGATCAAACGTGCGCACCGATCTCTGGTCCCCCACTCTAAACAAGGAGAGCGCCCCAGACCAATCTTATGTAAATTCCTAAGATATCCAGAAAAAGAATACGACCTAAGGAGGGCGCAGGAACAAGGTTCCTTTGGGTGGCACAGCATGTATCAGGATTTCTCTCAAGAGCTATCTAACCAAAGGAGGGCTTATGGAGAAGTGAAACAGCAGTTTTACAAAATAAATATTCCGACCTCCCTGTGATATCCTGCAATGTTCTGGGTTCGTTACCAGGATGAATACATTACATTTGAAAGTGCTGCAGATGCGGAGCATTTTTTTGAGAGAGAAGCAGCCCAATCAGGTGCCTTCCTTGCCGCACAGTCATCATTTGGAAGGATATCCGACTTCAAAGATGGAAATTAGCCAAGCAGATTCCAAACAGGACTCCTCACCAAGTCTACCTACCAATGACACCACTCAGACTTGGCATCTGGTGTCAAGAGGTCGGTCGTAGAGAAAGCCCATAGCAGGAGGGAAGCATTCCATGAAAAGGGATCATTTTAGGAGCCGGCAGAAGCGTTATCTACAATCTGATACTAGCAGTTACTCTCCTGGGGATACACCAGTGAAGCTGGGCAACAGGTATGAGCCATTATCTGACCTTCTTCTTGTTGAATTGGACCCCTCCCTGGTTCTTCAGCAGTCTAGTGGGACACGTGATGAATCAGAAGATTGGTCCCCTCTGCCAGGAGACTGGGCTGACTGCACTCCTATTGGGGAGACGGAGGAGGCTGAGAACTCTGTCGAGAACCTGGAAGCCCTATTTAATGCCTCGGATAAACTCATTGCCACTGAAATTCCCTTCTAGGCTCCTGAACTGGTGATGGTATTTTTTTTTGGGATCTGTATTGCTGGTATTAGGGGTATTACATGGCTCTCTTGGGCGACTAGGGTGGGGTTATGCGATTCTTCTATCTCAGTAATGCATAAAGGGTGTCTAATGATGCCAGTACAGGCAACTAAGTGCAAGTAAAACTTAGTAGGTACCAACTCAGCTCAACATATAGGCCATGGAATTGTCCACGCCTGGGGTCTAGTGGGCAGATAATATCCAGAGTTGCATAACAATTAATGATAAAGTTAATAGATATAAACTTAAGTTAGATGGTTACAGCTTTTCAGTTATAGTCTCCTAATAATGTTTTAAGGGGTAGTTAAAGCTCACAATTCATGGTCTTGTAGATTGCCTATCAGTTGCCAGAACCACACAATCTCAGTTTTGTTGTCTATCTCTTTATTTTTGTATTAGGGTGCAGATGTTATTTCTGATCTCTTGTTCATCCAATGTATCAGGTGTCCAGTCAGTTTTTTGGTAATTGGGGATATACTCCCTCCCCCTGGGAGGAGATGGAAGGTGATAACTCCCTTACAGGGTTTAGGCCTGAAAGGAACTACATCTCCTACCACCCCCGAGAGAGGTTCTGGGAGCTTGGGACAACTGGTGTCATGAGAGTCCATGCTATTTGAAATTACTGAATTGTTTAACTATGTGATTGAGTCCCAACCTGCAGTAGAAGACAGCTATTATATTGCCGTTTTGTTCACAAAAGTATTTGATGCATAATAACAAAGTATTGTTGTGAACAAAATGGCAGTATAATAAGTGGTAATAGTACAACTAGTTAAATACAGAAAACAATTAAAACAAAGCAACGTGGTATTTCTGTTCATAACAGCTAAGTGCTGAAGTATCACGTCCTCTCTTTTATTTCCCTCCACTTTTCCCCCAACTCTTTGTTGCTGTGCTGCAGGCAAGGATTTACCCCCGACTCTGTTCCTCCACTTGTCTCACAGGCATCTTCTGGTCTTGAAAAAGAACCAGCGTGGCTTGAAACATTAACTTTAGTGCACTAGGGGGTGCTTGTTTTTATATGTGCTTTATTTTGCTCCGATATAATAAAATATTGTGTGTTATTGGATTTACAGTGTGAAGCACTTTTTGGAGCCTTCCTGAGCTGTAGAGCCCGCTTGTTGTTTGTTGCTGGATCTTCTGGGAGATGCCTGCATCAGAGGCCCGTAGCTTATGCCCTGCTGCGGAGCTCCTATTGGGAGACCGTGATCCACCTTGAGGCCAGTCAAAGACTTATGCAATCCCGGCATCATTCAGCAAGGGTGGAGGCCATCATTCTGCTGCTGCTGCTACACAGAATTCTCCTTTGTGTCGATTCCCGGAGCCGTGGATGTGCAGTGATGTCAGCATGCTGTGCTGCCACACATGCCCCACAGACTTTCACCACTGCCTTCCCCAGCGCCTGTGGTCCTCGGTTGGTGTACTGCTGGCCTCCGCTGGATGTCACCCAAATGTTGGGTGCCACTGACCCTCCCTCCCTGGAGATAGAGAGCTGTCCCTGGGACACTGATCTAACCTCCCCCTGGCCAATCCTCTGATGCTTCACGATTTTTCCTGAACCTGGCTCATCAGCATCGTGAGCAATAGCACTATCATTGTGCTAGCAGGCTGGCTTCCCTCCACTTTTTTTCTGTCTTGGGGAACAGAACTGAGGTGCATGAGGAAGCCAACAGTGTTTTTTTGTCTAGCGCGTGCAGCACCACGGCAGGTGAGCCTGTAACGCTGGTAGCTGATGCTGGCTCCCTGCCTGTAGGGAAAAAAAAAACTCCTGTGGGATCCTAGTGCCTCTGGCCCTAGACCCATAAGTATGAAGCAGAGGTGAGGGTATTCTGGAAGATCAGAAATATGCTTTATGCCTATTGGAGAAGTTTGCAGAGCTGTAATTTGGAGTACAGTGCATACCTTTAGCAAGCACCATGCCCTGGATGTCCATGCCAGGCAGCATGCTTCTTTAGCAGGACAATTTGGAATTGATTACTGTCCTAAGTAATCCCTATGCTCCAGCCTTCCTAGTACTGGGGACATTCTCTGAGATTGGTACTCTGACCCATTAGTGGGACTCTATGGAGAAGATTGATTCTTGAAAGATATGAAAGTTACGTACTTACCTTAACTGTTGATCTTCCTGAATATCTTCCCCATAGACTACTGTGCCCGCCCACCATCTGTCAGTCTCCCTCCAGTATTGTTGTGTTGGTCTTCACCCCTTTGTACATAATTTTGGACTGTGAAGACATTGTGTTGCTGGATTTGGTGGCCCTTCTTACATGGGCCACTAGGGTTATCTTTCACCCTTAGGTTAAGTGCACAAGTAACCCATTAGGTTCATGCTGCCCACCTCCTCAGTAAAAAAGGTACTGATGCAGTTGTGGTCTGGCACCTTTGTATGCCAGCGAGTGTGTGAGGTCACATATGCACAGAGCCTACTCATGCTGCCAGCCCTCCAGAAAAGTTCTGTTTCCCACGGGGTCCCAGTACCTCTGACACAGACCCATTAGTGCTAATCTATGGAGAAGATATTCAGGAAGATCAACAGTTATGGTAAGTACGCAACTTTTATTTGTTTCTTGCTTAATATTGTTTTCTTTTAGACCATTATCAAGTGTTGTACTCTGTACCTCTGGCACTGACACTGCAGATGATTAATGTATGTACTGTACTGACATGGTAGCCAGTTTTTGTAATATTGTCTCTGTTGTAACCTCCCAGCTTGTGTCTGAAAATAAGCATTTGATTGTCTAGAGCACCTACCTGTTAAATAATAACTACATTCATTCTTTAAGTTTCTAGAGGATGCCCTTGCCCTGGAGAAGGACAAAATGGAGAAAACTGTAGCAGCAGAGAAGAAAAAGCTTGATGAATCAGAGAGACACTGCAGACAGCTGAAAGAGGTTAGCAAAACTGCAACTGTGGGTGGTCGTAAGTGTACATTCCATGACGCTGTTGCTTAATGAAGGGCAAATCCAGTTAGGGTCCTTGAGAAATATATTTTTTCATATTAAGGATTATTAGCATTTTTACACGATGTAGGTTAGAGTCAAACCTTATAGATAAATTATTTATTTTAGACACAGGCAAATTCTAACCGAACTTGAATAATTTATCTCAGTGTTAGCCTTTATCTCAATTTTGGTCACATCAAAAAGGAACCCTTAGCCAGTAGGAGAGCATGTTGTGCTGTACCACCCGTGCTATGGTGGGGCAGCAGGCTCCACTGTGCTACTGCTTCCTGGGTGACCACAGGTGGCAGTGCAGTCGGAGCAGCTTGTGGAGAGTGAGGACGCTGACCAGTGCCATGTGCAACCACATATGTGTATGCATACACACATGGTACCCTTGCTGCTGGCATCTGAGGGGAACTGTGCAACCAAGAGTAAAAACCCTAAAGCATGCAGGCTGACACCTGGGGCTGGATTTTCAAACCTTCGGGAATGCTGCAAACCACTGGTGCGCCCAGCATATGATGCATTTGGCTTGTGGCATTCCCCTACCGGCAATCGGGAGTTTCCAACTCTTGCAACAATTGTCGCTCCTTGGACCACAGTTTTGTGGTCTAGCGTGCCCCACCCTCGGGAGTCTAAGTATCGGTGCTTGTGCCAGAGTATTGCACAGCAGCCATAAACCATGGAAACTGTCACAACTGCGGACTTCCGTTTCCGCCACAGAGCAGACAGCAGCCTAAGGGAGACCCTCCGTGCCCTGGGGGTTAAAATATCCCATTCCCTACTTGAATTTATCACAAGTAATGGCAAAAGAAGGTGGTCGCAAAAGAGATCGGGGACTACCAACAACAAGCAGAACCCCGAGGAAGGTGTTTGGTGAAGAAGGAATACCTCCAAGATCCTCTGACCGCAGCAGAAGCTGCTCGCCTAGCAGCATGAGGGGCTCGAGTTATGACAGAGAGGCCGAGGCGGACCTGCTTTCACGTACCAGATACGAGAATATCCTGAAGGAAATTCGCGAATCGAGGGCAGAATCGAGGAAAGAATTCCAAGCACTGGCCCTACAAATCTCTACTATGGACACCAAAGTCACTGAGGCGGAGGGCAAAATTAAAGTAATGGAAGAGGATGGCAAGAATTTCGCTACTGCAATAGAGGCCTTGCTTCACCATGCGCAGGCCTTGCAGAGTAAATGTATCGACCTTGAGGGGAGATCAAGACGTAGTAATCTCAGGCTCTACAGCCTACCCGAGGGGGCTGAGGAGTCGCCCATGATGGCATTTTTGGAAAACCTTCTCCGGGATGTGTTGGACTTACCTCCAAATTATGTCTTAAACATAGAGAGAGCTCACAGATCTCTGGGGCAGAAACCAATGGGGGATGCGGCCCGCCCGCGATCAATAATCTTTAAACCAAGTAGTTTCAAAACCAAGGAAGATATTTTGCAGAGGGCCTGGGCCAAAAAAGATCTGTCCTACCTATCAGCAAAGATCTCGTTGGATCACGACTACGCTCCAGAAGTCCAACAGGCTAGGCAGCTGTACGTACCAGTTCCCAAGGCACTGAAGGCAAAGGGTATTAAATTTCAAACCCCGTTCCCAGCAAAGCTCCGTGTGTTCTGGGAAGTGGGCACTGAACTATATCTTACCCCTGGAAAAGCCGTGGAGGCCCTGCAGAAGAAAGGAATCCCGATACCATCAATGGAGGCGGAACGGCTACTGAAGATAAAATCAGCTTCACATGCGATGCCCCAGGCGACCTTTGGATGGGGGAATCTGGGGCCTTTGAGAAAAGTGAGAGAAGCCCTGGACTGGCTTTCGCATAGGGAGCACCTGAGGGATTCAAGTGGAGCTGCCGCTGAGGACTCTAGTGGACAATGAAGTGCGGCCTAATTCTTATGGGTCGTATTGGTTTGGTGATTCCTTACCTTCCTAATTGGGACATATGAAGTTGACTCCCCGACCTCGATGGATGGGTGTTGGGGAGGTGGGGCTGGATAGGATGGGTGAGCTGGGGAGTGGTTGGCTCAGGTTCTGGTGTCCCTAGTTTAGGACACTGCCTCGGGCCACCGCTCCTCTCAGATGGAATGAGATTGATATATGAATGCCATGGGCAACCCCCACTAGTTAATATTCCGGATGCGTAAACCTTCTTAATTACAAGCTTCTTCATTGGAATGGGAATCATTGTACCTTATGCCAGAACATTAGGGATGATAGATAATGTATGTCCCTGGGGTGCGCATGGTTAAAGTTAGTGGTTTATCCTTGGGGCATTTAAAATCTAAACTGTCTCTTAGTGAATCTGTGGTGGTATAAGTCACCTATAAAACCACTCCTTGCGAGCAGTTTAGTTGAAGAGGCCCTGTTCATTCGGGGCACACTCACTCTTCAACCCCTACCTCATAGCCTAATTTCTTGGGCTTCTCTTAGAGGTTAGGGCGAGGGATCCTAGGTTTTGGGTCCCCTACCTTGGAAGTCATTTGTTTGTTCTTTTTTATATACATATATACACTTAGGGTATAGTTTGTATATTGAAATAGAGTTACTAGGTTTATTGCGTCGTAAGAGTCTACTGTCTCAACCAAAGGAGCTTTCTGTCTTCTTTCTTTCTCTTTTCTTTGCGTCTGTTATTTTTCATTTTTAGAGTACCCTTATCCCCAGGTTTTGTGTACATTTTTGTAAACATCCCCAAATTGCAGCTTGCCACGTGATCGATTTGAGAGGGCAGAGAGATAGAGACCAAAAAGGTGAGTCTGTGGTTTGACTGGGAGGGACAGTCAGGGTTAATTTTGACGAAGGAGGAGATCTGGGTGCACTTTTTTGAATGGCCAAGAAAACCACGACTTTTTGTTCTTTTAATGTAAACAGTCTGACTAATCCGGTCAAACGAAGTAAAACTCTGTCCTTTCTTAGAAAGAGTGGTGCTGACTTTTTCTTTCTGCAGGAAACGCACCTTTCTACGAAAGAGCATCAGAAGTTAGGGAAGTTTGGCTTTGGTGCCATGGCCTGCGCTTCTTATGGGAGGGGAAGGCGAAGGGGGGGTGGCGGTACTGGTCCTGGCCAAGACGCCCTTCGAGCACACTGGATCATTGGTGGATGGGGAGGGTTGCTATGCCTTCTTAAAGGGGAATTTTTTGGGGCAAACTTTAACATTGGCTTCTATCTATGTGCCACCCGGATCTGAGTTTCTGGTATATCATAAGATTTTTCTAAGACTGCAAGAATGGGCGGAAGGGGAGATTATTTTGAGGGGGGATTTAAATCTAGTCTTAAATCCCAGTTTGGATACCTCCTCAGGGGTTCCCTGGGGCAATAAGGGATGCATGAGAAGGGTAGTGAAAATGCTTGGGGAGTTGGGATATGCTGATGTGTGGCGCACGACGCATGCCAAGCAGAGAAATCATACCTTTTTCTTGGTACCTCATCAATCCCACTCCCAGTTGGATTATATCCTGCTTCCCACTGAAAATGTTGGGCAGATAAAAGATAGCTGGATTGGGGATAGAGCACTGTCGGATCATGCACCGGTGTTTTGCCAGCTTCACCTAGGTGATTTTAGCAAACAAACTTTTTGGAGGCTTAACACGTCCCTATTGCAGGATCCTGAGGTGAAGTTGGCAATTGTTGAAACAATTAAGCAGGCTGTAGCCGATAACGAGGGCATAGAGGTGCCACCTCCACTTCTCTGGGACACCACTAAAGCTATAATAAGGGGCAAATTTATCGCCATTTCAGCGTATAAAAAAGCAGCTGGAAGCCCAGAAATTAAACCTGAAGGCGGAGATTGAGGCATGTGAGTCTAAGCTTAAATTGAAATATGAGGCTGCGATCTATAAAAATTGGGTATACTCAAAGCTGAATTAAACAGTATTTTAGACTATCAAGTAGAACAAAAGTCTACGCTCCTAAAGCAGAGATATCATTACAAGTGCCCATGGGCCGCCTATCATGCTCGTTTGTGGTCCCAGAGGGCTAGAGCAGTGATACCCACTATAGTGCATCCATTTACCAGGTGCAAAACACATCAGACGGCAGATATAGTTGAGGCCTTCAGGGACTTTTACATATCCCTGTACGCCCCTCCTTCACCCCAATTGAGGAAGGAGAAAGTGAGAGAATATCTTAGTAAGATATCATTACCCTCGTTGTCCAAACAGGATAAGGCAACTCTGATGGCCCCTATGTCTGAGATGGAAATCGGAAGGGAAATCTCCAGACTGAAAACCTTAAAATGCCCTGGCACCGACAGGCTTCCCAGGGAGTTTTACAAACTTTTTAAGGGACAAGTACTACCCCAATTACATAAAGTATACAATACGATAACACAGACTGATATAGCCCCCCCCCCCCCGTTTCATGGGAGCAAGCCATTATCTCAGTGATTCCCAAACCTGGGAAAAATCCAGCACTTTGCCCCTCGTACCGCCCCATATCCATCCTGAACACTGATTACAAAATCTTTGTCGATTTTGGCTAGGCGTATGCAGAAGTTCATAACGCAGCTAATAAACCTTGACCAGACCGGCTTTATTCCCACCCAACAGGCGCAAGACAATCTGCATAGGACGGCCCACTTAATTGACTATATAAATTTCACTAAGGACCCCTCTATTTTTCTAAGCCTTGACGCCAAAAAGGCTTTTGATAAAGTCTCCTGGCCCTTCCTCCGGGCAGTTCTATAGAAGTTTGAATTCCCAAGGTTATTTATTGAGGCGATTTTTAAAATATATAATACGCTAAGGGGATTTATTAGGGCTAATGGCCACATTTCCAACTCTTTCCCACTTGGGAGGAGTACACAACAGGGGTGCCCCATGTCCCCCATTCTCTTTGCTCTGTACTTAGAACCACTTGCACAGAGTATTAGGGAGAACCGGGATATAAAGGGGGTTCGGATAGGTGGGGAGGAGCACAAGTTGGCTTTATACGCAGATGATATTCTTTTATATATTACAGAGCTGGAATTCTCCATACCCCACCTATTTAGACATCTAAACGAATTCTCTGAGCTTTCAGGCTATATCCTTAATACCCATAAAACAGAGGCCATTACCCTAAATTATGTTCCATCTCAGATATTAAGGGACAGATACCCCTTGAAGTGGGATCTACGTAGTATGAAATATCTGGGGATAAATTTATCCCCGAATAATTCCCAACTTTACGAGCTGAACTTTCCCCCCTTAATTAGGAAAATACAAGCGGACATAGAAAGATGGTCGGTCCTTCCTCTCCCACTGTATTCAAGAATACAGACAATCAAGGTGAACCTGCTCCCCAGATTTTTATTTTTATTTCCATGTGTACCCTGCATAGTTTCAAGGGTAAGATTGAAAAGCTGGCAAGGGATTGTGCTAAAATTTATTTGGTCTGGTAGACGCCCAAGAATAAGAAGACAGACGTTCTTGCTCCCTAAGGGAGAGGGGGGCTTTGGGGTACCGGGCTTAGAGGGATACTGGATAGCCGCCCAATTGAGGATTGCGCTACTATTACTACATCCCACTTATCAGTCCAGGTGGAAGTCAATTGACCACGCAGTACCCAGATCTCCTCCTTTATCGGCTCAGTTTTTTGCCCGTGCGACAACATTGTATACTCTGCCTGTTTTATTTTGCGGTACGATGGCAGCTCTTGAAGGAAGTAGGAGGGGATGTGAAAGAGGGGCCTCTAGGGCCTACCAGTGAAAATATCAGAGCTGGTCGCAAAGTGCCCTTCACACGGTGGCCCATAGGGAGCCCTGGTATAGTCGTCAAGAGAATGGTGGTTGCAAGGCCCCTTGGCAGTTTCTAAAGGGAGATCAAATCTTAACATTTGAAGAGGCTGTGGTCAAGTTTGGGTGGTCGCAAAAGGATCTTCTTTTTTATTTTCAGATCAGAGATTACATAATGAAGCATTTGCGTGACACCATCAAGACTACTGGGGAAATCTCTCAACCGATGGTGTTTGAGGGGAATTGGAAGTCAGGGGAAGGGGAGAAGGCGATTTCTGTGCTGTATAAAAACTGTATTAATGATTGTAAGTACTCTACAAAATATATTAAAGTAAAGTGGGAAGAGGAGCTAGGGATAAGATTAAATGATGAGAGGTGGTTGCAGTCCTTTGGGAATGCCTGGCACACTTCTTCGTCGCCGGGGTGGTGGGAATTTGTGTGGAAGCTTAGAAGCAGGTACTTTTGGGTCCCAGAACAGGTAGCTAGATGGAAACCGCAGGTCACGCCCTCGTGTTGGCGGGAGTGTGGCGTTTCCCCGGCGTCACAGGCCCATATTTTTTGGTTTTGTCCTCGGCTTAATCAATTCTGGAGTAGTATACTAGGGCGTCTGCGAGGAATATTCAACATTGAGAGCCTGTTGGGCCCGGAGCATATGATTCTGGGCTTGTTCCCTCTTGAGATCAGAGGGCAGGAGGCTAAATACCTCTGGAATATTCTGACTGCAGCTGCCTGTAAGGCGATCTCTAGGAAATGGCTTTCCCCGCAGGCACCTACGGAATCAGAATGGAAGGACCTGGTGAACTATATTAAAATATATGAAAGAATCACCTTTTCTTTAAATTTGAGAGCCTCACAGTTCAAAAATAGGAGGACCAGGTGGGAGCTACTTGCTTAGGAGGATGGGCATACAGGGATGGTTGGGTGATCATTGTAACTCCGTGGCTCGGGTAAAGAGTGGTGCCTATTAAACAGAGTTTTGGAATAAGGTGATTTTACTGGCTTTGCTCTGACAAAGAGCGAAACTGACAGACTCATTAATGTCCTCACCTGAGATCTGTCAGACTTAATGTTTCACCCCCTACAGTTAAGGAGCACGTACTCACTGTCTTGGGGCCCGGGGTCTACAATGGGCGGGAAAGACAGACATTAGGGAGGAGGTTGGGTTTTTTTTTTTTTTTCCTTTTCTCTCTCTCTCTCTCTTCTCCTTCCTTCTTTCTTCTCCTATAGCCCGGTACGGGTCAGGAACTCTGAATCTATATGAATTGGTTGAGATCAGTAGTTTCTATTGTTGGAAACCTTGCTAATGTATTAGACAAACAGTGATAATATAGTAAGATGATATATACGTCTGTCCTGTTAAAATATAAAACAAGGAATGTATTGTAATATTTTATTTTCTTGGGAGCAGCCCAGTTGATGGCAGCGGGCTGTGCTCAGCCACTGTTAAGGGTGGTACTTTTTTTGATGTACAATATATATAGCTATATGTTTTGTTCTTGAGAACCTGGATGATATAACAATATATCAATAAAAGCGGAAGTATGAAAAAAAGCAACTGTCACAACTGCACCTGAGAATCGAAATTTAGGTACAGCTGCGGCAAAGGGGGTTGGGGCACTGGAAAATTCAGAGTCCCGTGGTGTAGGACTGGACACAAGCCCTGCACCCCTTTGCAAAATCCTGCCTCTGATCCCTTGGGCCCTGCTGTTCCAACTGGCCCCTCAGCTGCTGCACTAGAGAGCTTCAGGGGGTAGCTGAACAAACCCTCCCAAAAAACACAGGGCAGGAGCTGCACAGTGATACTGGAAGTTGCAGATACATGCCAGGGAAGGAATGGGACAGGACTGTTAGGAAAAAGGAGCAGCATCGATGATGATGGGGATGAAAAGAATAAGAAAAAAGGAGGGCATGTTGCACTATGCATAATGATGTCACAGTGGCCTCTGTTGCACTCAAAATGGCGGAGAAATCAGATAACATAGAAAGAGCTCATCTAAAGGTTTTACAATTTAAAGTATATTGTATAAATTAGACATACAATGGCCTGATTCAGAATATGCCATTTATCATCACTTCTGAGGAGGCTGGACTTTCATAACTCACTTTTGCCTTTGCCCCTTGTTGGTTATGGTCCTGCTCACTCACTCATGAAAATAAATGGTATATTCTAACTACATACATTCAGTTGACTATCCACTCTTAAACAATACTCCACTAAGCAAGCTCAGTCACTGGAACAGTCTTCAAGCTTGACTCCTCTTACCACCCGAAGATATGGCCCTGCATCTCCTCCTCCCTTAGCACTCAGTCCTTTTCTCCACTGGAAGAACAGATCTTCTCCTTCACAGCTCCTGCTAGTGAATTAAGATTCTGCTAGTTTGTAGGTTTTTGGTGATTTTTTATTTTTGATTCAGTCCAGTACCCTCTCCACTGTCGTCCTGGTCTGTCATCACACATCACCATGGAATCGGAGAGGAAGCCGGGATATAAGAGGTACATTTTGTGCAGGTACCTGATGTCCACAACCGGGGAACAGGATGCCTGCATGTATTGTTTGGGTCTGGGCCACAAACAACATTGCCCATTTCTCCTGGTGTCAGGCTATGCACTTGTCGGCAGTCCAATCGAAGAGAGCAATATGTAGATCTCCAGGTCAAACAAATGAAAGTGCTTATGCCATCTGCAGCTGCAAGGTCGGCAGCATGGTTGCAGGTGCAAGAGATGGAAGGGAATGGTGAGAACGTTCCCTTCTGAGGCAGAGGGGAATGGTGAGGATGTCCCCATCCTTCACTGTCTGTCTATGGAAAATAAGTGCATGATGGATTTCCCAACTGCACAGGAAGGTAAAGAGTTTAAAAACTTTCTTCTGTCTCTCTACTTCTTCAAAGATGAGTCATCATCTCCATGCCAACTCCATGCCAAAAGCACAAGAAGAGTCCACAATTGTTGTGGAATCAGTTTCTGCTGGGGACCATTTGCGTTCTTCCCGGTCAGGGGATCCATGTGGTCAGTCACCCTCAAAGGAGGTTTAACACCTGTGGAGCCCATTGGTCTGTGCACTAAGTTTTCATTGGAGCCAACTTTGTCAGCCCTGGTTGAGTTAATGGTTAACCCTCTTGAGGATGATCCTTCAAGAGAGATTCTTCTCTCTCTCTCTTTCTCTGATCCCTGTGTTGACCATGACCTGATCTGCCCTAGGCAGAGTAAGTCTGGTCCAGTTGAGCACAG
Organism: Neoceratodus forsteri; assembly: GCA_016271365.2. Taxonomy (NCBI): domain Eukaryota; kingdom Metazoa; phylum Chordata; order Ceratodontiformes; family Ceratodontidae; genus Neoceratodus; species Neoceratodus forsteri. The sequence continues at coordinate 551,727,115 of CM057452.1, read as the reverse complement.
GCCCCTGCTAATTCTGTAGCCACTGGTCATCCTGACCCTGACACTGCCTCCTGTTTGGCTGGCACCCGGTGTCATGGAATTGGGCTCTCCAGACCTGAAGGTTCCAGAACCACGCTGATGCCTGTGTTGGCACTCAAGAATGTGGCTGTGTTCTATATCTCGCACTTAACATTGACACTAACATCACTGTCAGCAGTTTACATTTAGTTCTTCTGACTACAAGAATTAGAACAACACATTCAGAGTTTTGCATCATCTCAGCGAAGAATATGGTGCCCCAGAACTTAAAATCACTTTCAAATCTGTTGTCTCTTATTGTACTGGTTTCAAGCCTCCCAACTTTTCCAATAGTAGATCTTTACTTTCCGCTGAGTCACCCCATACGTTATTCCAGACAATTTGTTTGCTAAGTCCTAAAGATTTATTATTTTAGAATGTTCAAAGTTTTTTAACTTGCTTGCTCTCTTTCCAAGTTTGTGTTTTAGCGCAGAACACAGTGTTTTTTTTTTTTTAGTTTCTATACAAATGGTTCCAGGACCATGGCCTAGGCTGCAAAAGATGCTCAACTTACGATGACTGTGGTGGAGTTTGAGGTTTAGATGTATAGCCTAGTGGTTCCATTTTAATAATTCCGATTTTGAATAAAAATTCATTTTAAAGTGCTTCTGTCGATATTTCTTGAACGCTTTAGGCTGTTTTTTTTTCTGCTGACAATGACTAGGGCTTCCAGGGGTTGATATCCGCTGCTTGCAGTTGGTGCAGAATGCAGCAGCTAGGCTGTTGTCTGGGCTACCTCGTAGTTGCCATGTCACGTCGGTGCTGCGCGATCTGTACTGGCTGCCCATTCAGTGGCGGATCACCTTTAAGGTCAGTTTACTGACCTATAAGGCCCTACACAGACAGGGACCGAGTTATCTGCAAGATCCTCTTCATCCCTACTGCCCCCCCGGCAGCTTTGCTCCGCTGACGAGGGATTGCTAGAGATTCCAAGGGTCTGTTTAAAGTCATCTGGGGCCCGAGCTTTTGAATTTGCAGCCCGTTCCCTGTGGCATTCTCTGCCTAGTCGGCTACGACAGTGACTGATGGTGGAGAGTTTCAAATCTGCCTTGAAAACTTATTTACTTTGGTGTTTTCTGATTTTATATGAGCTGCTGCAGTTGCTTTTTTTACATGAGCTTGTTTTACTATTTATGTACTAGTGCTATGGTCTTCGGGAATAGCGCTATTTTTACAAATAAAGTCTGATTGATTGACTATGGCTGAGTGTTACTTAATTGGTCTGCTCACAGTGACTGGTTGATGGTAACATGTTTCTGCCTTGTTATTACAGGACTTTATTTTCAGCTCACAATAACTGGGTGAATGAACTAAAACTGATAAGTTCACAACAATTGTGCTCAACATAAAATTATTGACTCAGCTGCTGAGGTCGGAGATTTTACTGTGGCTGCAAGTCTATACCTAAACAAAAGCCTAGAAAACATAATGGGCCCACAGATTTCAAAAAGTGTGTTCTTTGTTTGCCTAAGGCAAATATGCATACAGAATGATACAAGTATTTGGGCATAAATCATGATTGTCTGAAGTGTGATCTTTGCAGAGTGTGTAAAGATACGGTAAAAATGACAAGCTAAAAGGCAATCACTTTCTGCCCCAGCCTGTCTGTCTAACTGCAGAGTGTGTTCCCTTCTAAAAGGTTGAGAATAGCCGGCCCAGTGGCACTGAGGACTGAGGCGCTGGACACCTTACCCCACGCTATGCTGGTGACCCATGCTCGGGAATGAGCATGGGCTGCCGGGGGTCGGCAGGAAAGGAGAAGGATCGAGCGTCCAAGGGACTACTCTCTATCTCTGGGGTGGAGGTGCCAGTGGTCAGTGTACGACTGGCCCCTAGCAGAGTCTAGGGGGCAGTGCGCCAATGCTGCAGAAGTGGGTGGAGGTGGGGCAGGTGCCTGGAGGAGTGCATGCGGGTGCGTGTGCACTCCCTCTGCTGGTGTCATTGCACACCCCATCTCCAAGGGACAAAAGTGGAGGTGGAAAATCACTACTGTGATGCATGACAGAGGGTGCTTCACAGGTCCCGCTCCCGGCTAGCCACAGCACTGGCCACACTGGATATGGACTCTGGCGGGGGTTGGGGAACCCTGCCAGCCCCACCAGGGGGTTTAAGACGTGGGGGTATGGATCAGTACCAGCTGGTGGACACTAGGGAACAGGGCTCGGGCGTCGCCCCCAGATATAGGGACTGCAGCAACAGGAGCAGAAAATAATAGCTAAAAAAATAAATAAAAAGTTGAGAATAGCTCTTTAATAATGTCAGCTGACACAGCTTCCTCTAAAGACCTGTCCAAAGCAGAGTCTGCAAGAAAGCACACAAAGGAGCATAAATCCTTGGCTGAGTAGTGCTGATTTGAATGCAAGAAGTCACCTGTTACTATGTTTTCTGGAGGATTTTTCATCATATTCTGCTTTCCTTAGGGGCATGGTAGCAATGATTAATATCCCTGCTGTGGAAACTGTCTAAAGTTCGGGAATTAGATTTTTTTAAGCATGTCAGGACAGACTTCTACAAAAACAGTCAGTGTCCCCATCCATGACACTTTAAAAAAAAATGGATAAGATTCTACATTACCTGCATCTGTAACAGCACTTGATAAGAAAGGGGAGAAAAGACTGGCTCTAAAAATTTATACCAGCACCCTAATCCTGAGGGCTTAGTACAGGCTGCTGCTTATGAAAAGGCAAAGGCAACCTTTTCAACAGCACCACCTGACAAGGGTTCCATAAAAACGCTACACTTGGCAAAAAATTGTTATATTTGCCCCCCGCCAAAAAAAACCTAAATTGCACTTGTCTGCTATAATCGTCATGAGGGAGGCAGCATTTTTGAGTTGCATAACACATTAACAGGGAGCACTCTGGAAAGCTGAGCTACCTTTTGTGACAACCTGCCCTCTGATGACAGGTCAGATTTGATGCAGCTTGTAAAAGCAGGTCTGGATACAACCAATCACCGACTGCAGATGGCTGTGGACATTAATGATACTGCATTTGCCAGGGCTCTGGTTGCTGTATCTACCAGAAAATATGTATAGTAATTTGCCACATGTTTGCGTGGATCTGCAGAACAAAGCTGCTGACTTCCTCTTTAAAAATACACCTAATTTAGGAGATCAAATAAAGAGCTAAATGAACTAGGCTGATTAAAAACAAAACTAAAGAAATCTTGCATAAAAGTTCAGAGGGTACTACAGATTCTGTGGCAGGGGAAGAATGGGAAGGGAGTACAAACACAGGCAGTTCCACCATCAACCATACACTGGTCCCAAGGAATAAAATAAAGGTTAGAGATGGAAGGGGCAGGTGGCAATCAACAGTCCCAGTTCCACCACAAACAAAAACGAACCCCTGAAAGTAACACCCCTACATGTCAAATCTCAGTGCCCCCCCATGGGCTGTGATGGAGGGTAGAGAAATCCTGAGAGAAAAACATTTCAGTGGAAAGAAAAATAATCAAGGTAGCAAGGGATTAGCATGGGATAAGTGGGGAAGAGAAGCAGGCAATGTAAAAGGAAGAGGGAACAGCTAGAAAAAGTGGTAAGAGACAAGAGAATGAATAACAGCATCTGGACAGCCATGTGTGCCAGTGCTAGAAGTATGGGAAATAAGTTCCTGACCTGGAGGCAACCATGGCTGAGGCAGACCTGAACATTGTGGCCGTCACTGAAACATGCTGCACTGACAACCATGACTGGGAAATGGTCATTCCTGCCTATACAATGTTTAGAAGAGACAGGGTAGGAAAGAAGGGCGTGGGAGTGGTGCTTTATGTTAAGGAAAACATAAAAGTGACAGAGGTACAGGGAATTATGTAGGGGGGTTGAGGAGTTGTGGGTCAACTCTGAGTCGGGAAACAGTCACCATTTGGGTAGGAGTGGTATACAGACTTCCAACACAGGGGGAGGACTTAGACAAAGAAATGTTGGATAACATTGGCAAAATGGCAAAGAAGGGGGAGGTGGTGCTGGTGGGGGACTTTAATCTACCAGACATCGAGTGGAACCTCCATGCTACAGCACCAGCTAGAAGCAGAGACATCCTGGACTCCCTGCAAGGAGCATTCCTCAGGTAGTTAGGTAGGTAAAACTTTATTTTTATACAGGAAAACATGTCATTTGTACTTTTTCAGTACAGTTCGCAAGACAGTCCTGTGTTTGTCTAAGGTTACATTAAAAATTTACTTATAACAAAGTGCAGTAACATACAACAAATTATGCAAAGACATAGAATACAATATACAAAGGACAATACTTACAACATCTTACAGTTAAAAAAACATACATGCAAGAGTTTATTAAATACACTGACAAGTAAAGGAAAATAAATCCTCGACTGCCATAATAAAAATCCTGTGTTCAGTTTCAGTACATGTTGTAGGGATGTAATTTATTCCAAAATAATGCGGCTCGGGAAGTTCAAGTTTTATCCCAATATTTATTTTTCCATTTTCCCTGTTAGATTTTATTTTGATGGACAGATCTAAATCATTCTTTCTTGAGGCTGGGCTCATTAGGGAAAAGGATTTGTGAGATACTGTGTTCAAGATAGTACATCTTATATTTATGAATAAATACAGTCCAAGCCCTAGAATACTCAGTATCAAGAGGTAGCCAATCCAGTTTACCTAATAGCAAACAATGGTGTGTCCTATAGCTACACTGTAGAACATATCTAGCAATTTTGTATTGTAGTTTGTCAAGTTTGTCCAACAATTGCTTGCTTGCTGTTCGATAAATTAACTCCCCATATTTAAGAGTTTAAAAGTAGGCAAGATGAGCTGCTCTGCTATCCTTTTCCGATCTTGGAATTTTAAACATCTAGTGGTTCTCCTTAACACCCCCAATTTCTTATTTATTTTACCAGTGGTTATGGAAACATGGTCTTTAAAACTTAGAGCTGGATCAATAAGTGGTCACTAGTTCTATTGGTACTTTGTTATTAGTAAAAATCTGTAATTGTGATACATTTTTGCCTTTTATAGCAAATTGCATCATTTTTGTTTTCTTGACATTCATGAGTAGCTGTAACCTGGTGAACCACTTCTCAATCCTAGCGTAGTTGGCCTGTAGCTTAATCTGAAGATCTAGAATATTCACTCCTGCGGCTACTATTGCTGTGTCATCAGCATACAGCCTAATGGCTGTACGCTGTATCACAGAGGGTTGATAGTTGCTAAAGATTAAGAACAAGAGGGGCCCCAAGATGAACCCCTGGGGGAACCCCCCTAGTTATTGTACGAGGTTCAGACAGATGATGATGTACATTAACCCTCTGGGTACGCCCAGTTAGGTAAGAGTTAAGCCAAAATAAGGGACCATCAAAAATTCCCAGGTCATATAACTTCTCACATAGGATGGAGTGATTCACCAGGTCAAAAGCTTTTGATAGGTCAATCAAGACAACTGCTGTCACCCTACCTGAGTTCAAAGAAGTACAGATTAGGTCATTAAACTCTAATAAGGCTGCAGAAGTCGAATAACCTTTACGAAATCCTGATTGGTAAGGGGTCAGCAGCCTGTAGCTGTCTAAATACTCACAGATCTGTCTGTTGAAAAGTTTTTCCAAACATGTAGACAAGATGGGCAGTATAACTATAGGACGATAATTATTTACGTCTGCTGCTTCGCCACCCTTAAAAATTGGTATTACTTTACTCATCCTCCAAGACTTTGGGAAATATTCTATTTGTAAACTCCAATTAAAAATGTATGTAATTGTTGGAGCAATATAATAAGCTGCTAGTTTCAAAAATCTTCCTTCCAAATCATCCAGTCCTGCTGACTTGTGTATATTTATTCTGAATAGTTCCCTTCTTACTTCAGATAAAGTAAGATTCCTGAATCTAAACAATGGGTGATCATCTAATGAGGTTTTTGTATCTTTTGTTACCTTTTCAAGACCTGGTCTTGGTATATCCCCAACACCAGGAAGGTCAGTAAAAAAAGTTCTTCAATATGTCTGTCCACCTCAGGAGCCTCGGTTACAGTATTTCCGACTCTTTTTGTTAAATTTCTCTGGCCATCCTCCCCACCTGGATTAGTTAAGTGCCTTATAGTATTCCAAATTTTTTTAGGATCAATGTTTTGATCCAATTTGTTTCTATAATATTTCATCTTTGCCCTTTTTGTCAGCGTTCTGCATTCATTTATTTTTATTTTAAATAATTCCCAGTCTCCAACCAATTTTGATTTTAACACTTTTTTCCAGATTCTATTCTTAACCCTGATTTTTTTTTTAGTAATTTTTCTGTTATCCAAGGGAATCTGGATTGTTTTATATATTGTTTCATCTTGGGAGTGTATCACAGATCTTCTGAAAATTGTTTGTAAAATACTCAACAGTTTGGTCCAAATCAAGGATTAAAATACAACGATCCCATTTCTCTATTCTCACACTTTCTAAAAATGTATTTTATAAGAAACTTCTCATATCCCTAGTCCAGTTTTGCTTTAAATGTTTCTGTGGACCTACAAGTTGGGAAGTAGACAAGATTAAGGCCCTGTCCACACTACACCACTAAAACCCTGTAACGGTTTCAAACTGTTACAGACGGTAAACGTTACAGTGTGTCCACACTGCTAGTGAACCATCATGATAACTGTTCGGAACCATTACAGCCGGTCCACATTGTGGGTGACGGGTGACCGTTATGGTCGGCACCGTATCCCACAATGCAGTTCGTGCTGCACTGGGGGCAATGCTGGGGCTACACACTCACGCATTCACACTACAACTGGTAACATTACAGAGGCAGAACCGTTTTCATAACCGTTGTTGAAACCACCTCATAAGTGGTTTCAACAATGGTTACGAAAATGCCTCCTGTAACATTACAGGTGTAAACGCAAACCATTGCGGTCATGGTTTGGACCCTCTGTATCGTCACAGAGGGGAGTTTTCAGTGTAGAGTGGACAGGGCCTAAGTAAACAGGATTATGGTCTCCAAAGTGAGGGGGCAGAGTGCCAGAAGCTTCAGCTTGTAACTGCAGCAAAGTAAATATCAAATCTAGGACAGTTCCAGTTGTAGAAGTACTAGTAAAATGAGTGAGTGACTTAATCAGTTGTCTTAGCCCCAATACAGTAGTTTTCAAACAACATGAAGTCTTGCTATATTATGACATATGCAGTGAGTACCAACCTTCGAACTGCTCCGGAGGTGAAAGAGTTAACTTTCAAACAACATGAAGTCTTGCTATATTATGACATATGCAGTGAGTCCCAACCTTCGAACTGCTCCGGAGGTGAAAGAGTTAACTTTCCATGCCAGGCATGGAACCTTGAGCGCGAGCTCGGTTGAATACTCTGTCTGTTGTTCTTCAAACTGAAACTGTCAGATTCTTTACTCCGCCTCACTGAACAGTCGCTCCGGAGATTTCTCCTTCTGCTCGGTTCATTTTGTCGGTTAAAGTATTATTTTATCGGTTTTTTGACCGAAATTAAACCGCAACCGGTCGGTTCAAGCTCTGTCTGTGGTATTGTAAGTAATAGATAGGCTTACATTTATTTTATTCTGTGTGGAACTTGTAAACTTCTTTCAGTTTGGTTTGAACTGATCAGGTTATTCTCAAACTTTACTAGTCCTTATTTAGAGTGCGGTTCCCGGTTCTTATCGGTTCTAAAAAAAACGGATTTCATTACGGTTTTTTCCACGACCCGTGACACGGTTGGGAACCGATAAGAGAGTCTTGCTTGGCAGATTGCCATAAACGGGCAAGTTTGGTTAGGCTGGCACTATGTCTGAGAAACCCAAAAGAAAAACCGGGCCCACTGGGTTTCAGCACTGTAGTGTTTGTGGGGAAGCCTTTGCTAAGGCTGACCCACACACCACCTGTGTATATTGTCTGGGGTTTGACCACCTCAATGCAGACTGCCAGATATGTAGTAATTTTCCTGCTGCCACCATAGAAAAGAGAGTTGGTAGGCTCAGGGAAAGGGAGACCAAAAAGTCCGCTGACCCGGATGGCCAGCCCGGTTCGGTTCCAACCGAACCGGAGGGAGAGCTCTCTGACCAGGGCGATACTTCCTCGGGCAAAGAAGAGCCAGCTCTGAGGAGCCAGTTCCAACTAAAAGGACTAGAAAGTCAGCTAGTGTGCCAAAAGTCTTTTCTCCAATCGCTGAGGAAATAGCTAAAGCAATTCAAATTGTACAGTCACTTTCCCCGGTTCCGACCGAACTGACACCATCAGGGAAGAGCTCGGTTCGGCCGGTTCCACCGGTTCAAGATTATGATTTTGAGGATTTTTATGAACCGGAGGAGGGGGAAGAGGAGTATGAGGAGAGTGAATGTGGTTTTGAAAGTCTGGATGTGCCCATTGAACCGGACATCTCTCCAGACAGACCGTCAGGGGTTTCTCCTCCCAGGCTGAGTCCCCTTCTCATTTTATGTTCTATAAGAAAGTTGCTGAAACTCTCCAGCTCCCTGTTGAGGAAGCTGTTGATGACCAAGAGGAGCCTGATTATGCAGAAATGATGGATATTCCAGAGTCTAGGAGACTGTCTATTCCTCTGCATAAATCTTTTCGGAAACGGACAGTAAAAATTCTAAAAACTCCTCACACTATACCTCCTGTTGATAAAAGGATGGACAAGAGGTATACATTATCAGGCTCAGATACAGAGTTCCTCACACAACAATGCAGCCATGTGGGGGTAGTGCAGGCTGCAGCCTGTGACAAGGCAAATATTCCTCTAGCTTTGCATCCCCCTGAAAAGGACTCCAGGAGGATTGATGCCATGGCAAAGAAACAGTACATGGCAGCATCTTTGGGACTCAGACAGGCAAATTATATGGCTTATGCTGCTGGGTACCAGAAATCCAGATGGGATTCTGTGCTGGCCCTGGCAAAACAGGTCCTGACCAGCTTGCCAGGGAGCTGGAACAGTTGGCTGCGGATGGTATTGAGGCATCCAAGGTGCAATTTCATGCTGCAGTAGACTCTAATGATGTGTCATCAAGGGTCATGGCTACATCTGTGGCACTTCGCAGAATGTCTTGGCTCAGATGTACTACCCTGTCACAGGATACCCAGTCTAAGGCCATGGATTTTCCTGTTGTGGGCAATTCTCTGTTTGGGGAGCAGACAGAGAATTACATGAAGAAAATGGATGAATATAGGACCACCTATAGGAGTGCTCAGGCCAAGGAAAGGCAGGCCACTCCTCAAAGGCAGCATCCCAGGGGCAGGGGCAGGCCTTTTCATAGGCCTTTTTACCAAGTCCAGGCCTCCTCTTCTGCTTTTGCCCAGAGGGGGTTCTTTAGAGGGAGAGGCAGACCGGGTACAAGCAAGCCTGCTTCCACCCCTCAGCCCAAAGCCCCTGCCAAGCAGGCACCCTGATGGGGTGGCCAGGGCCGATTCTCCACTACCTGTAGGGGGCAGGCTGGCTTACTTTGTCCAGGACTGGAAGTCTTTAACATCAGACAAGTGGGTCCTGGAAGTAGTAAGCCAGGGACTGGTTCTCAGCTTCAAAACATTTCCAAAGATGAGAACCAGGTCCTTTCCACCTGCAAATCCATCAGAGGCACTTGCCCTAGAAACAGAAGTTTCTACCCTCCTGGCTCTCAGAGCCGTGGAAAGGGTTCCACCCCTTCACCAGGGCAAAGGGTTGTACTCCAGGTACTTCCTTACCCCACAAAAGACAGGAGAATGGCAGCCCATCCTGGATCTCAGATACCTAAACAAGCACCTTTTAAAAACAAAATTCAAAATGGTGACTTTGGGAATTATTTTACCCCCTCTAAGGCCAGGGGACTGGCTAGCGTCCCTGGACCTCAAGGATGCCTACTTCCATGTTCTTATCAGAAGCTCCCATCGAAAGTACCTCAGATTCGAACTGCCCTCAGGCCATTACCAGTTCAGAGCAATACCCTTCGGCCTCACCTCTGCCCCGAGGGTGTTCACAAAATGCCTGGCAGTAGCAGTTGCTCACTTAAGAAGGCAAAAGATTGCCATCTTTCCTCACCTAGATGACTGGCTCATAGTAGGCCAGTCTACAGAACAAGTCAAACTACACCTTCAGGTAACTCAGCAACTACTCACATCTCTAGGTTTCCTTCTCAATCTTCCAAAGTCAGTTCAAACAACATGAAGTCTTGCTATATTATGACAGTAGCAGTTTGTCCCACCACTAGAACTGCTCCGGAGGTGAAATAGTTAATTCCATTCCAAAATGGAACTTTGAGCACGAGCTCTAAGAAGCAGCTCTGTCTGTGTAATTTCAAACCTGAACTGTCAGATTCTTTACTCCGCCTCAGTGAACAGTCGCTCCGGAGATTTCTCCTACTGCTCGGTTCATTTATCGGTTTAAACAGTGTTTTCTCGGTCCCATTCAACCGAGAATAGTTTTATTTAACCGCAAAAACCGCTCGGGTTCAAGCTCTGTCTGGTATCGTAAGTAATTTAAAAGTGTTTTCTGTGTGGAACTTGTAAGTTTATCGGTTCGGTTTGATCCGATCAGCTGGGTTTAAAACTTCATAACTTTAAAGTTTATCATTTTAGAGTGCGGTTCCCGGTTCTTATCGGTTCTAAAAAAAACGGATTTTATTACGTTTTTTTCCAATACCCGTGACACGGTTAGGAACCGATAAGGGTGTCTTGCCTGGCACTGCCATTCAAAGGGCAAGTTTTTCTGGTTAGGCTGGCATTATGTCTGAGGAACCCAAAAGAAAAACCGGGCCCACTGGGTTTCAACATTGTGATGTCTGTGGGGAAGTCTTTGCCAAGGCTGACCCACACACCACATGTGTTTATTGTCTGGGGTTTGACCACCTCCAGTCAGACTGCCAGATATGTAAGCATTTCCCTGCAGCCACCCTGGAAAAGAGATTGGGCAGGCTCAGGGAACGAGAGGCCAAAAAGTCCGCTGACCCGGATGGCCAGTGCCCTCTGACCAGGGCGAGACTTCCTCGGGCAAAAGAAAAGCTGGTTCTGAGGAACCAGTTCCAGTGAAGAAAACAAGAAAGTCAGCAGGTTTGGAGTCCAAAACCCCCTTCTCCAACTGCTGCAGAGATAGCAAAAGCCATCCAAATTGTCCAGTCACTGTCTCAGGTTCCGTCCGAACCGCCACTATCTGGCAAAAGGTCGGTTCGTTCGGTTCCAGTGGTTCAGGCTGAGTCCCCCTCTCATTTTATGTTTTACAAAAAAGTTGCTGAAACCCTCCAGCTTCCCTTGGAGGAAGCTGTGGAAGAGCAAGAGGAGCCTGATTTTGCAGAAATGATGGATATACCAGAGTCTAGGAGATTGTCTATTCCTTTGCATAAGTCATTTAGGAAAAAAACAATAAAAATCTTAAAAACTCCTAATTCTGTGCCTCCTGTAGATAAAAAGATGGACAGAAGGTACACATTGTCAGGTCCTGATACAGAATTCCTTTCTCAGCAATGCAGTCATGTTGGAGTAGTGCAGGCCGCAGCCTGTGATAAAGCTAATATTCCCCTGGCTTCACATCCTCCTGACAAGGATTCCAGGAAGATTGATGCCATGGCGAAAAAACAGTATATGGCAGCCTCCTTGGGACTCAGGCAAGCAAATTATATGGCTTATGTAGCTAGGTATCAGAAATCTAGATGGGATGCTGTTATGAATTAGCCAAACAAGCCCATGGCCAGCTGGCTAGCTTAACTAGAACAAGTGGCTGCTGATGGCATTGAGGCTTCTAAGGTGCAGTTTCATGCTGCTGTGGATGTTAATGATGTTTCCTCTAGGGTCATGGCCACATCTGTAGCTTTTCGTAGGTTGGCCTGGCTCAGGTGTACTAGCCTGTCACAGGATACCCAGACTAAGGCTATGGATTTTCCTGTGGTGAGAATTCTCTGTTTGGGAGCAGACAGAGAATTACATGAAAAAGATGGATGAATATGGGACTACTTACAAAAGTGCCCAAGCCAAGGAGCGGCAAGCCACTCCCCAGAGGCATACCCCCAGGGGTAGGGGTAGGCCTTTTCACAGGCCTTTTTATCAGACTCAGGCCTCCTCTGCTTATGTTCAGAGGGGCTTCTTCAGAGGCAGAGGCAGACAGGGGGTGGGCAGGCCTGCTCCCACCCCTCAGCCTAAAGCACCTGCTAAGCAGGCACCCTGATGGGGTGCCCAGGGCCGATTCTCCTTTACTGGTAGGGGGCAGGTTGGCTTACTTCAGTCAGAACTGGGTGTCTCTAACCTCAGACAAGTGGGTTCTGGAAGTAGTAAGCCAGGGTCTGGTTCTCAGCTTCAAAAAGTTTCCCAAGATGAGAACTAGGTGTTTTCTACCTGCAAGTTCTTCAGAGACCCTTGCTCTAGAAGCAGAGGTCTCAACCCTGTTGGCTCTCAGAGCAGTAGAAAGGGTTCCTTCCCTGCACCAGGGCAGGGATCTGTATTCCACATACTTCCTTACCCCAAAAAAGACAGGAGAATGGCGGCCCATATTAGACCTCAGATATCTGAACAAGCATCTTTTGAAACCAAAGTTCAAAATGGTAACTCTGGCAATGATTTTACCCTCCCTAAGGCCAGGGGACTGGTTAGCTTCCCTGGACCTCAAGGATGCCTATTTTCACGTCCTAATCAGAAGCTCCCATCGAAAGTACCTCAGATTCGAACTACCCTCAGGTCATTACCAGTTCAGAGCAATGCCCTTCAGCCTTACCTCTGCCCCAAGGGTATTCACAGTGTCTGGCAGTAGCAGTGGCTCACTTAAGGAGGCAAAGGATTGCTGTTTTTCCCTATCTAGACGATTGACTCATTGTAGGCCAGTCCCCAGAACAGGTAAAATCTCACCTGCAAGTCACCCAGCAGCTTCTCACCTCCCTGGGCTTTCTGCTAAATCTACCAAAGTCGGTTCTGGAACCAGTCCAGGTGCTCACCTTTATAGGGGCAGAATTGGACACAAAGCTAGCCAGAGCTTTTCTTCCCTTATGGTAAGGAATTTAGTGGCTCTGGCCTCCTCCTTCACTCTGCAGGTCTCTCGACCAGCAAGACACTTTCTGCAGCTCCTGGGGCACATGGTTGCATCCACAGCTGTTGTGCAGGGAGCAAGATTTCAGATGAGAGACATTCAGTTTCACTTGAGAACCTATTGGTCTCAGAGAAGAGACCCCCTTTCCAAGTTGGTCCCAGTGACTCAAACCTTGATCCAGGCCCTCCAGTGGTGGCAGGATCAGAGCAATTTAAGATTGGGGGTCGCCTTCATTCCCCCTGCTCACAATTTGACTCTCACTACAGATGCTTCCCTTCTGGGTTGGAGAACCCACATGGGTGACCTCTCCACTCAGGGAGTGTGGTCCCCCCAGGAATCTCTACTCCACATCAACTTGCTGGAACTCAGAGCTGTCTTTTTAGCTCTTCAAGCGTTTTCTGCATCTGTCCACAACAAGGTGGTACAAGTCAGAACAGACAACACCACAACAATGTGGTACATCAACAAACGGGGCACTCGGTCTTCGGCCTTGTGCACCAAGGCAATGAAGTTGTGGTCTCTGGCCTATTCCCTGAACACTTCCCTCATAGCAGTTCACCTTCCAGGGAAGGACAATGTCCTAGCGGATGCCCTCAGCAGGATTTCCCAGGGCCATCACGAATGGTCCCTGGATCCTCAAGTACTGGGGATAGTCTTTGCCAGATGGGGCACTCCTCAGATAGATCTTTTTGCAGCCCCAGACGATCACCAACTTCCTCTGTTCTGTTGCAGGCCTCCAGTGTTGGGCTCAGTCCCCCTGGATGCCCTTCTCCTGGATTGGGAAGGGAAGTTTCTTTATGCTTTCCCCCCTTCCCTCTCCTATTCAAAGTATTTGTCAAAATCAGATCTCAGCCTTGCAAGGTGATTCTGATTGCCCCGGATTGGGCCAGGCAGTCCTGGTACCCACTCCTTCTGTCACTGACAATCCATCTTCCCCTTTGTCTTCCCAGGAATCACAATCTATTAACTTGTGCCCAGGGAAGAGTTTGGTATCCGGACCTCAAATCCCTCAACCTCAAGGCCTGGCTCTTCAGGAGTTAGAGTTTGCTGATTTACACCTCTCTGAGGGTGTTCTTGAAATCCTAAAGGCTTCCAGGAAGCCTTCCACTAGGGCTACTTATAGTTCTAAATGGAAAAGGTTTTCCATCTGGTGTGCTGGAAAAAATATTTCCCCAGAATCTGCTGATTTGCCCATTGTATTAGATTACATGGTCCATCTTAATTCCTTGGGCCTCAGACCAGCTACCCTGAGAGTTCATTTGGCAGCTGTCTCTGCTTTTGTTTCAGCAGGAAAGTCATCCCCTCTTTCCACTTACCCTGTGTTTTCCAAGTTTTTTAAGGGATTACTCCATACTAATCCACCCTTTCGGGAACCGGCCCCTGCCTGGGACCTTAATGTGTGCATTGCCCAGTTAATGCAACCCCCTTTTGAACCTCTGTTTTCTACAGAGCTTAAGTATCTAACTTGGAAAACTGTTTTTCTGGTGGCTATCACTTCTGCTAGACGCATAAGTGAGTTGAGAGCCTTGTCAGTAGAAAGTGACTTTATTTCTTTCCACAGGGATAAGGTAGTCCTTAGGACTAATAGGAAATTTTTACCTAAGGTGGTTTCAGATTTCCATCTTAACCAATCTATCTCCCTTCCAGTATTTTTCACTGATCACTCCTCTTCTGGTGAGAGGAGGTTGCACAGCCTGGATGTTAAGAGGGCTCTTAGTTACTATATAGAGCGTACCAAAGGTCACAGGTTCGAATCCCTCCAACTTTTCCTCACCTATGGTGAAGTTGGGAAAGGCAAACCTGCCACTAAGAGATCAATTGCCAGGTGGATTGTCTCTTGTATCCAATTTTGTTATCAGAAAATGGGCAGAGATCCCCCCTCTGGCTTGAGGGCTCATTCTACCAGGGGTACAGCCGCGTCTCTAGCTGCTGCCAGAGACAACCCTTTATTAGAGATATGCCAGGCTGCTACTTGGAAAACGGTACACACTTTCACCAAGCATTACTCCCTGGATGTCCAGGCCAGGAGAGATGCTCGGTTTGGCACAGCTGTACTTTAGAGCCTATTCTCTAAGTAGGTTCTGCCCCTCCTCCATGGAGGTACTGCTGTGTAGTCTGCTACTGTCATAATATAGCAAGACTTCATGTTGTTTGAAGAAAAAATTACTCACCTTAGTGATGTTGTTTCTTCTAATGGAGTCTTGCTATATTATGACCTCCCCCCCAGCCTGCCCCTCTCAGAACCTCTACTTGGGTGGGGTGCGGGCAACTTAGTGTGGGCACTATTTTGTGCCCTTTTAACATTTCTTCCCTTTGGGGTTTGGGGTGTGTGTTTATTATCCTGTTGTTTTATTCTCATGTTGTTAAAATTGTATTAGTAGTTCTGGTCCCCTGACTTGAGTCTTGGGTGTTGGGACCAGCAATGGTTGTTAATTTTAGGTAGCCTTTTGGCTAGTGTAGGTTACAGCTTCCACACAGACCTTAGTGAGTTTTGCTCGAAAAGATCTGACAGTTCAGGTTTGAAATTACACAGACAGAGCTGCTTCTTAGAGCTCGTGCTCAAAGTTCCATTTTGGAATGGAATTAACTATTTCACCTCCGGAGCAGTTCTAGTGGTGGGACAAACTGCTACTGTCATAATGTAGCAAGACTCCATTAGAAGAAACAACATTACTAAGGTGAGTAATTTTTTCTTCTAGAGCCTGTCCAGCTTCTCACCTTCATAGGTGCAGAACTGAACACAAAAGAGGCCAGAGCCTTCCTTCCTCTGGAAAGAGCAAGGACCCTGGTCTCTCTGGCCTCCTCTTTCACCCTACAGGTCTCTCGACCAGCAAGGCATTTTCTGCAGCTCCTGGGGCACATGGCTGCTTCTACAGCAGTAGTGCAGGGAGCAACATTTCAGATGAGGGACGTCCAGTTCCATTTGAGAGCCTTTTGGTCTCAAAGGAGAGACCCTCTAACCAAATTGATCCCAGTGACTCGAACCCTGATCCAAGCCCTTCAGTGGTGGCAGGACCAGAGCAATCTGAGACAAGGGGTCCCCTTCACCCCTCAGTCTCACTCCTTAATCCTTACTACAGATGCATCCCTCTTGGGGTGGGAGCTCACATGGGCAACCTCACTGCCCAGGGATTGTGGTCCCCACAGGAATCTCTGCTCCACATCAACCCGTTGGAACTCAGAGCAGTTTTTCTAGCACTTCAAGTTTTCTCCACATCTGTTCAGAACAAAGTCGTATAGGTCAGAACAGACAACACCACTACAATGTGGTACATCAACAAGCAAGGAGGCACTCGGTCTACGGCCTTGTGCACCGAAGCAATGAAGTTGTGGTCTCTGGCTTATTCCCTGAACGCCTCCCTTACGGCAGTTCACCTCCCAGGCAAGGACAATGTCCTGGCAGATGCTCTCAGCAGGATTTCCCAGGGCCATCACGAATGGTCACTGGATCCTCTAGTACTGGAGGTAGTATTTGCCAGATGGGGCACCCCGCAGATAGATCTTTTTGCAGCCCCAGACAATCACCAACTTCCCCTTTTTTGTTGCAGGCCCCCAGTGTTGGGCTCAGTCCCTCTGGATGCCTTAGTTCTCAATTGGGAAGTTTCTCTATGCTTTCCCCCCTTTCCTCTCCTGTTCAAAGTGCTAGTCAAAATCAGATCTCAACCGTACAAGATGATCCTGATTGCTCCAGACTGGGCCAGACAGCCCTGGTATCCACTCCTTATGTCCTTAGCAGTCCATCTTCCCCTGTGTCTCCCCAGGAATCACAACCTGTTAACCTGTGCCCAGGGGAGAGTTTGGTATCCGAACCTCAAATCTCTCAATCTCAAGGCCTGGCTCTTGAAGAGTTAGAGTTTGCTGACGCATACTCTCCCAAGGTGTATTGATATCCTGAAGGCTTCTAGGAAGCCTTCCACCAGGGCTACTTATAATTCCAAATGGAAGAGATTTTCCATATGGTGCTCTGGCAGGCATATTTCCCCAGAAACTGCTGACTTACCCACAGTCCTGGATTATGTGGTGCATTTGAATGCTTGGGGGCTGAGACCAGCTACCCTAAAAGTGCACCTGGCAGCCGTGTCTGCTTTCTTATCAGCAGGTAAACCCTCTCCTCTTTCAGCTCATCCTGTATTCTCCAGGTTTTTCAAGGGGTTGCTTCACACCAACCCTCCATTCAGGGACCCTGCCCCTGCCTGGGATCTTAATATTTGCATTGCCCAGCTTATGCAACCCCCTTTTGAGCCCTTGTCTTCAGCAGAGCTTAAGTACCTGACTTGGAAAACTGTGTTTTTGGTAGCCATCACTTCTGCCAGGCGCATAAGTGAATTACAAGCATTGTTAGTGAAGCCCAATTTTATCTCCTTTCATAGAGATAAGGTGGTCCTCAGGACTAACAGAAAGTTCTTGCCTAAGGTGGTTTCAGACTTCCACCTTAATCAATCTGTGTCTCTCCCTATGTACTTCACTGACCATTCCTCCTCTGGCGAGAGGAGACTGCACAGTTTAGATGTCAAAAGAGCCCTTAGTTACTACATAGAATGTACCAAGGGTCACAGGTTTGACTCCCTCCAACTGTTCCTCACCTATGGTGAGGTTGGTAAAGGAAAACCTGCCACTAAAAGATCCATTGCCAGGTGGATTGTCTCTTGTATCCAATTTTGCTATGAAAAACTGGGTAAGGTTCCTCCCTCAGGCCTGAGGGCTCACTCTACCAGAGGTACAGCTGCGTCTCTGGCTGTTGCCAGGGACATCCCTATCCTAGAGATATGTCAAGCAGCTACCTGGAAAATGGTTCATACTTTTACCAAGCATTACTCCCTGGACATCCAGGCTAGGATTATGCTCGGTTTGGCACAGCTGTGCTTCAGAGCCTATTTCCTAAGTAGGTTCTGTCCCTCCTCCATGGACGTACTGCTGTGTAGTCTGCTACTGTCATAATATAGCAAGACTTCATGTTGTTTGAAGAAAAAATTACTCACCTTAGTAATGTTGTTTCTTCTAATGGAGTCTTGCTATATTATGACCTCCCACCCTACCTGTCCCTCTCAGAACCTATACTTTTGGGATGTGGGTGGGCAGTGCAGTGTTGGCACTTAGATGCCCACCTTATTTTTCACCCTCCTTTTTGGGGTGTTTGGGTGTTATGTTTTTAATTTTTTGGATCCCCTGACTTGAGTCTTTGTTTTGGGGACCAAGAAAAATGTGTTCTTATATTTAGTAGCCAGTTGGCTAGTGTAGGTTTCTGGCTTCCACAGAACCTTAGTGAGTTTTGCTCGTAAAGATCTGACAGTTTGAGTTTGAAGAACAACAGACAGAGTTTTCAACCGAGTCACTCAAGGTTCCATGCCTGGCATGGAAAGTTAACTCTTTCACCTCCGGAGCAGTTCTAAGGTTGGGACTCACTGCATATGTCATAATATAGCAAGACTCCATTAGAAGAAACAACATTACTAAGGTGAGTAATTTTTTCTTCCATGCCAGGCATGGAACCTTGAGCACGAGCTTGGTTGAAAACTCTGTCTGTTGTTCTTCAAACTGAAACTGTCAGATTCTTTACTCCGCCTCACTGAACAGTCGCTCCAGAGATTTCTGCTCGGTTCATTTTGTCAGTTAAAGTATTGTTTTATCGTTTTTTTGACCAAAATTAAACCGCAACCGGTCGGTTCAAGCTCTGTCTGTGGTATTGTAAGTAATAGATAGGCTTACATTTATTTTATTCTGTGTGGAACTTGTAAACGTCTTTCGGTTTGGTTTGAACCGATCAGGTTATTCTCAAACTTTTCTAGTCTTTATTTAGAGTGCGGTTCCTGGTTCTTATCGGTTCTAAAAAAAAACGGATTTCATTATGGTTTTTTCCACGACCCGTGACACGGTTGGGAACCGATAAGAGAGTCTTGCTTGGCGGATTGCCATAAATGGGCAAGTTTGGTTATGTCTGAGAAACCCAAAAGAAAAACCGGGCCCACTGGGTTTCAGCACTGTAGTGTTTTTGGGGAAGCCTTTGCTAAGGCTGACCCACACACCACCTGTGTGTATTGTCTGGGGTTTGACCACCTCAATGCAGACTGCCAGATATGTAGTAATTTTCCTGCTGCCACCATAGAAAAGAGGGTTGGTAGGCTCAGGGAAAGGGAGGCCAAAAAGTCCGCTGACCCGGATAGCCAGCCCGGTTCGGTTCCAACCGAACCGGAGGGAGTGCCCTCTGACCAGGGCGAACTCGGCAACGAAGAGCCAGCTCTGAGGAGCCGGTTCCAACTCAAAGGACTAGAAAGTCAGCTAGTGTAGCAAAAATTTTTTCTCCAACTGCTGAGGAAATAGCTAAAGCAATTTAAATTGTCCAGTCACTTTCTCGAATCGACCGAACCGACACCATCAGGGAAGAGCTCGGATCTGCGGTTCCACCGGTTCAAGATTATGATTTTGAGGATTTTATGAACCGGAGGAGGGGAAGAGGAGTATGAGGAGAGTGAATGTGGTTTTGAAAGTCTGATGTGCCCATTGAACCGACATCTCTCCAGACAGACCGTCAGGGTTTTTCTCCCAGGCTATCTGAGTCCCTTCTCATTTTATGTTCTATAAGAAAGTTGTTGAAACTCTCCAGCTCCCTGTTGAGGAAGCTGTTGATGACCAAGAGGAGCCTGATTATGTAGAAATGATGGATATTCCAGAGTCTAGGAGACTGTCTATTCCTCTGCATAAATCTTTTCGGAAACAGACATTAAAAATACCTCCCCCCCATTGTTTGCATACAGGGATGCCCCAAGAGTCGACATGATTTTCCCCCCATCGAACTCTTATATGGACGCCGGGTACGAGGGCCCCTTTACTTGATCCAGGAGGACTGGGAAGGTAAGCACGCCACCCAGGGAACTCCCATTGTGGATTATGTCCTTAGGTATAGGGAAATGCTGAAGGAGCTTATGGGGACAGCCAGAGCAACCTGGCAGCTGCCCAACAGAAACAAAATGTGTGGTACGACTGCAGAGCCAGAGCTCGCTTGTACATAGTGTGTCAGGAAGTCATGGTCCTTATTCCGGTCCGGAAAGACAAGCTGCAGGCTGAGTGGGCAGGACCGTACAAAGTGGTTAGGAAGATAAATGACGTGAACTACATTATAGAGTTACCTGACCGAAGACGGACAGAATGATGTACCATGTCAACATGATGAAGCCATATACAAATAGGGCTGACATGGTGTTTGCAGTGTGTAGTCCTGGGGAGGGGACGGACGAAGGAGTCCCCCTTCTGGACTTGCGGGAAGAAAGTAAGTGGGAGTCCTCTGTGGAGGCAGTAAAACTGTCTCCCCCGCTGGCCCCGGACCAGATCCAGAAGTAAGGGAGGTTTTAGTAGACTTTGCCCCATTGTTTAGCACCAAGCCTGAACTAACCCCCTTAGTGACGCACAATGTGGAGACAGGGACACAGACGCCCATACGGCGAACAGCATATCGGGTGTCAGAGGCTGTCCAAAAGACATTAGGAGGGAAGTGTAGGGGATGCTGGATTTAGGGGTAATCCAGAGATCCCACAGTCCCTGGGCCTCACCCGTAGTCCTTGTGCCCAAGCCAGATGGCTCTACTCATTTCTGTGTGGACTGTCATGGACTGAATGCAGTCACGAAATCAGATGCCCCGGACGGATGAACTCCTGGACAAGCTGGAAGGGGCGACCTACCTTATGACTATTGACCTGACCAAGGGGTATTGGCAGGTAGAGTTGACAGACAGAGCTAGGGAGAGGTTGGCCTTCATCACTCCGATAGGCTTATTTGAGTTTAAAGTAATGCCTTTTGGAATGAAGAACACCCCGGCCACTTTCCAAAGGTTGGTGAACCAGGTGTTAAATGGTGCTGAGGAGTACGCTGTGACGTACCTGGATGACACTGCCATCTTTAGTGCCAGCTGGGAGGAACACCTATCCCACCTTAGGGAAGTGCTGGGCAGCATACAGAAGGCCGGGCTCACTGTCAAAGTTGAGAAGTGCCAGGTGGCCTTGGGAGAAGTGGCATACCTCGGGCATGTGGTAGGCCGGGGACAGCTCCATCCTAACCAAATAAAGATAGAGGTAATCCAGGCATGGCCCAGACCAGAAACACAGAAGCAGGTCGGGAGTTTTCTAGGGACAGCAGGATACTACAGAAAATTTGTACCCAATTACAGTGCCCTGGCTGCTCCCCTGTCTGACCTGACAAAGTTGCCAAAGAAAATTACCTGGGGCCCAGCCTGTGAGGAAGCCTTTTCCAAACTAAAGGAGGCACTGTGCAGTGCTCATGTTTTGACAAGTCCTGACTATAGAAAGCCCTTTATAGTTCAGACTGACGCCTCAGGCGTGGGTATTGAGGCAGTACTGAGTCAGACATCCAGCCAAGGGACAGATCACCCAGTAGTGTACCTGAGTAGGAAGTTACTTCCCAGGGAGCAGGCATACTCCACTGTGGAAAAAGAGTGTCTTTCCATAGTGTGGGCCCTAAAGAAATTAGAGCCATACTTATGTGGGCAGCATTTTGTGGTGCAGCCTGACCACAACCCCCTAATTTGGCTGACACAGATGGGAAAGAACAATGGTAGATCGCTAAGATGGAGTCTTGATTTGCCAGGGTATGATATGACAATCGTACATAGAGCTGGAGCCAGAAACCAGAACTCAGATGGTCTGTCTCGCGTGTATGAGGAGTGAACTGATTTGGGAAGCTCATCCCATGCCCGGGACAGAGCCCCCAAATTCAGTCTAGGTGGGGAGGATTGTCACAATCCTGTGGACACGTGGACAGCCAGTTCTGAGTACACTATGATTTTTTTTTGTAATATAAAAATGTGTTATGGACTGTCTCTTATGAGAGATGCTGATACAGCATGTGAAATGACACGCACACACACAGGTTTTAGATACAAGGTGTTACCTGGAAGGCCAGAAGCTAATTACAGACTAGAACAGACCTTAATCAAGGATCTCCTGTTTTTCTAAGTTAAATATAGCTTTAACTGCTAAGAGGGAAATCAGTATCCATTTTATGACGTTTCAAGGAGGAAACCAGGTTTGGCACACTGGTGCAAAATCATAAATGCTGTGATGTCTATGTGAGAGGGGATACTGCTCATAGATGAAAGAAAATTTACAGACTTGATTGGGGAAGTCACATGGGGAAAGGAGTTTCTGCTGATGTAACCTTTATTATCTTACCTTCTAATATGATAAAATATCCTGGGTATATGATTTTTCATAAACAGACAGGAGGGTTACCCTGTTTCTGTTAACTGTTTACAAGACTGCCCTCGGAGGTTGGCACTTTGAGAGTAGAGGGCTGACCTGCTGAGTGGGTTTGTGACACAGATAAGTTATACATGCAAATGTTCTGAATATCAAGCCCATTGGATTAAACATAGAATTTGTTGGCAGAAAAGGACTGCTCAGCCCACCCATTTGCCCAGTTATTCCCTGCATATTTTGTGCCAGTGTAAGTGGTCTCCGGCAACCCCCCCCCCTTCCCAGTTATTGTACTACTGTAAATTTCAGTCCACTCATGTAAAAATATGTTGTGCTTATTTGAATATTCCATATTCTATTCCAGGCTCTAGAAATGAAATCTAAAGAAGAAGAAACTTTGAAGTCTAGATTGGCCAATCTCATGGAAAAATATGAAGAAGCCAAAAGAACAGTCGTATGTATAAATTATAGACTTAAACAGCAAGGTGTTTGCAAATCAACATGAAATTGACATAATTGGTTATCATTCAACTGGGGGACCTCAGTACTGCAATGTGCTTACCCTGGGGGACATGTATCCTAATTAGTTGCTAAAAGCTGCATTAATGTTTCAGTTATAAAGTGACAAAAGTAGGAAAGTACAATGTTAGGGTAAAAAGAACAGTGAGCCTTGACAAATCTGTAGCGTGGTGTCCCTTGTCATATGAAACATCATGCAAAGCAACACTGGTAGTGCTGAATTTTGGGGTGAAAAACCCAAGGAAGAGTTACCAGCTGGGGGAAGTGCAGCTAGCCAAGGTAGAGGAGGAGAAAGATCTGGGGGTGCTCATTATGAGGTCAATGAACAACTCAGCACAATGTAGAAAGGCAGCTGCAAAGGCCAGCAAAATGCTGGGTTGCCTTGCAAGGGGTATATCCTCAAGGAGGCGGGAGGTGATTCTGCCACTGTATAGATCATTAGACCGCACCTGGAGTACTGTGTACAGTACTGGCGCCTGTATCTGAAGAGGGACATTAAGTTACTGGAGGGGATGCACCGCAGGGCGACAAAGATGATCCAGGGGCTGGAGGACTTACCATACGAGAGGAGGCTGAGGGAGTAGAACATGTACTCGCTGGAGGAGAGAAAGGACAGAGGGACATGATTGAAACCTTCAAGTATATAAAAGAAATAAACAAGACAGGTATGGTGGGGCTGTTCAGAGTAAGAGAGGGGAGGGACACCCGGTGCCATGATATGAGACTGGAGGGAGGTAGGTTCAGGAGGGAGATGAGGAGACGCTTTTTTACGGAGAGGGCGGCAGCTGGGTGGAATGCATTACTGGCAGAAGTGTTTTCCAGTAGAACAGTGGGCTGCTTCAAAAGGGGATGGGACGGGGCATGGGGGAGGGTCAAGGGAGGGGCAGCTGCAGAATAAGGGGTGCTAGCTGCACATTCAAGCAGACTTGATAGACCACTGGGCCTTTAATAGGTGATAACATTTGTATGTTGGTATGCCCTAGCCTGGCTGGCATTCTCAATACTTTTAATGGCAAACAATCCCAAGATTGACAGTGTCAGTCTAGTACTTTTAATGGCAAACAGGCACGGGCCTGACAATACTCAACAGTTCCCACAACCATAATTTCCACTCAAGACAACAGGTCTCATTACCACATTTCTTTTTATTTTATTGATTGATTGATTGATTTTTTGTTAACAGGTAAGTGTGCTAGACTGACATACAGTGGCTGATCTCCATGCACGGCCCATGCGGTAGACAGCTACAGTGTGAATGACACCACACACTTGCAGTAAAACACTTTTTTGACTTGCACCAGCAAATCATCTGAGAATCATAGAAACATAGACAATGATGGCAGAAAAAGACCAGAGGTCCATCCAGTCTGCCCATATTCCATATAATCCCTGGAACCTATTGTTCCTCCAGGGTATTAACCCTCCCTGTCCTATCCCAATTTTCCTTCCTGGTCTTGTCACCCCAGGGAACCACTATTCCCTTCATTCTATCCCATGCCTATCTGAATCTTCTAACTGTGTTTGCACCCACCACCTCAGCCGACAGACTGTTCCAGAGTTCCACCACCCTGTCTGTAAAGAAATACTTCCTCACGTCCCTCCTGTTAATTTCCACTTGTGACCATGTGACCTCGAGTTGGTATTTAGGGTAAATAATTCCCCACAGTTTACCTTGTTAATTCCTTTAAGGAACTTGAAGGTCTCTATCATATCTTCCCTCTCCCTTCTGGTTTCTAGTGAGAACATATTTAGTACCTTGTGGTGCTCCTTGTAGGATCTGCCCTGCTGTCGCTGAATCATTTTTGTTACTCTGCACTGCACTGTTTCCAACCTATCCTATCCTTTCTGAGGTGAGGACTCCAGAACTGGACGCAATTCTCAGGTGAGCCCTACCCGGGGATCTGTATTGGTGAAGTATTAGCTCTTTTCTTCTGCTATCAATACTCCTCCCAGTACAGTACATCCCAGCATCCTGTTAGCCCTGCTATAGGCCTTGTCACACTGGCTCATTTGTTTAAGGGAGTTACTGATGATAACTCCTAG
This sequence comes from Neoceratodus forsteri, assembly GCA_016271365.2. Classification (NCBI taxonomy): domain Eukaryota; kingdom Metazoa; phylum Chordata; order Ceratodontiformes; family Ceratodontidae; genus Neoceratodus; species Neoceratodus forsteri. The sequence goes on along the minus strand of CM057452.1, from coordinate 551,702,364 downwards.
ATCCTGTTCCTCTTCTGTAGTGTTAAGTCTCACCCCACTCATCCAGTACTTCGTCTTGGGGTTACTTTTGCCTAGGTGCATTATTTTGCACTTTTTGGCCTTGAATTTTAACTGTCAGACCTTTGACCACCCCTCTAGTTTTTGCAGGTCCCTCTGCATGTCCCTTATTCCCTCATCACTATCCACCCTCCCACATAGTTTTGTGTCATCTGCAAAGAGACACAGCCTGCCCTGGATTCCCTCACCAATGTCACTAATGAACATGTTGAAGAGGTCTGGAATTGGGACAGATCCCTGTGGAACCTCATTTGTATCTTCCCTTTCCTCTGATTTAACCCTATTGAACACCACCCTCTGCTGCCTCCCTTCTAGTCAGCTAACCATCTAGTTCACTTTGGTTTTAGCCATACCCAGATCTTCCATATTTATGAGCAACCAATCTTATACATAGAGTTTTGCTGTTTGATCCTAAGGCCAGAGGCAGTAGGACCCCACAGGAGCACAATTTTGGACCATTGCAGGACTGCATAGGCATGGAACACGGACCTGAGGAAGTGGACAGCGTCAACAGTGCAACCTCCTCAGTTCCATTTTTCTTGATGTCAAGTGCACACCTTGAAACAAGAACAAGCTACGGGTGTCACCTGCTTAGGCCTCTTATTTTTCAGATATAGGGATGAAAAAGGGAAAAACCCCTTTAGGTTTTGTCACTACAGGAATACAGTTGTCCACATCAAGCCTCATGTTCACTGTTTTGGTTGCTGGCATGTCATCATGCTTGGCCTCTTGTGCACTTACGCCCTGCACAAAGAGGGATCGTTGACACTGATGATGAGGAGATCACCTACCATCTGAGTCCCAGTGATCCAGGCTTGTACTAATTCATTAGCAAGAACAGGATCAGTTGCTGGATAAAGACACTGAAGACAGAGTATCTGCTATGGTGGTTGTCTCTGACACTGTTGACCCTCTTGCCCCGCCTTGAAAGCTTGCGACAGAGGTATATCTTGGGACACATTCTAGGGACTTCGATATAGTTCAGTTATCCATACGATGGCAATTCCACCAGAAGTGCTGAATCATTGGAACATCTTCAAGCTCAGCTCATCCTAACACCCGAGCAGTATATCTTCCGGCTCCGCCCCATGACATCAGATCTTTCTTTCCACTGGAAGAGTTTGGTCTACCCCTTCGCAGCTCTTTGTATTGTAGACCAATAGTGCACCACTGATGAGCGTAATTGTTTTTTTTCTCCAACAAATCAATATTTTGCTATAGTCCTTGTTTCTATTCCAGCCCAGTGATGGAAGAAGGAACACAAAGAAGTGAAGCCAGCTCTCAGCTTCAAGCAATGTGTCACGTGCCAACAGAAGATGTCGTGGATGGACCCACACATGTCATACCTCTACTGCCTGTGCCAGACAATGCTCCCTTCCTCCCTAGAGGATCGCAGGGCACATCTTCTACTCAGCCATATAATCAGGATCCTAAATTGTGACCTAAAGGTCAGAAGGCTGCATCTGCTGTGGCAGGGTCCATGGCTCAACTCATAGCCAAGGAAGAAGCAGTGGCAAAGGCCACAGCGGGTTCTTTGTTGGCCTAGATGCTGCTTCCAGCTGAGGCCAACATCGGAGTGTTCTTCACTGATGAGTTCTGGGAGATGTCAGGCCCTCCAGAGCTATAGGGAGAACCCTGCCTACCACGGTAAGAAGCACAGAAAGCACCATCATCAATTATGGGACTGAGAGAGAGATCATGCTCTTCCCGTTTCCTCAACTCCCCTGACCACTCGACTCTTGTGGAGTGCATAGCTTCAGCCAAGTGAAAATTGGTCAAGGGCCAGATCGCTAACTCCACAGTGACCCTGTCAGGCTTGTCAACCTCAACACCAGCTGACTAGTCAGTCAAGATCCTCCTCAGCCCAGTCAACCACTTGGCGTAGGAGGTCGACAAGGAGTCAGTCTTCAAGACTATGGTGCTCCCTGTCCTCACCCAGGATGAAGTGGATCAGTTGGTGTCCCTTTCCGCTGCCACTTGGGAACAGCCTCCACTGGTGGTTGTTCCACTGAAGCCAGTGCACGTTATCTATATGACACCCCTGGTGGCTTCTCTTCATCATCAGCCCCTGGATCAAAGGTCAATGGTCAATATTGAGGCGCTTGGTCACTTAGAAAGAGACATTTGCTTTCCTAGCATGGTGATGTACCACCCAAAGTTAGATCAATGGGTGGCCCCTCATACAGCCTGTTGTGACGTCCGAGGTTATCGATTGTGATGTGTTTGATATTATCACACCCGTATGTGGATACTCCAATACTACTGATCAGTCTGTACCAACAACTGAGGGTCCAAGGACATCCGGCAGCTTCACTTGCCCAGAGCGACTCATCAAGTGGAAGACACTACAAGCAAAAGTCACATATAACTTAGCAGGACAGTATTGTGTGGTTACTAAGCACAACTTTTTCTACGTGGCTCTCGGTGGTGCCCAATTCACATGCCTAACTTCTGTTTTACTATGACTTATAAAACTCTTATGTACCAGTATCATCACTCCTGTGCCCCAGTACAAGGAGACCACTCTTCAGCATGTCCCGTCCTTTATCAGTCTTAAAAGGTATGTACTGGTCTTTGAGGTCCTCGCAGCTAAGTTGTCTTTAAATTTAAAATTCCTTCTGGATTGAAAGGACCATCACATGATTATGATTAGTAATAGTATGTATGCTGGTTAACTAGGATCTGCAGCTTATCCAATAGGTAGGGAAATGGGCAGACTGGGTGGGCCAAGCGGTCCTTATCTGCCGTCAAAATCTATGTTTCTATGTATGAAGGAAAACAGGTACTGGATCGGTTACTAAATTTTGGTGACTTGGTTCTCTCCAACACATGGCTAGAACTTATTTTTAAGGAATTTGTAATATTTCAAGCTGTCTTAATATTTTTTACTGTGGGTCAGGAAGCACAGGAAGACCAGGAGCAGGTATAACATTTGCAAGTAGTATTTAATTTTTTCTAATAACAGTAAAATAAAAAATAAAATTGTTCAGTATAACTATTTTCAAAGGCAGTGTACACACACAGAAAACAAAGTCCTTCATCTGATGATAGCTCTAATTTCAAGTTTCAGTCTTGCTTTCTCTGTAGCAGAAGTATTGCTGCTCTTTTTATAAGTCCGTCTGGGAACTCGTTAAGAAGAGCATCCTGTTTTTCAGAAAATGTTCATGTCAGTTTCCTTCCTTGCAAGTGTAACAAAACAGTACATAGTGTCCCAGAATTGGCCTCCTGTTGACAGCTCTGCAAAGAGTTTACAAACCAGCATCTCCGGTTAACCCCTTGAGATCCAAATAGCTTTTTGCAATCATTTCACCAATATAACCATATACATTTTCAAACCAAGGGATCCCACTTTCACGTAAAGATTCACACATATTTTATAACTTCAGATATGCAAGGGAGAAGAAAAGGTAGAAACAGCAAGTGAAGGCAGAGAGATAGCGGGAGGGGAGAATAGCGAGACCGCCGCAGTGGCCAGTTCCTAGGTCTCACAAGACAGAACAGAAGAGGATAAAACAGATCCTTGCGTTTAACTGTTTCTACATAACAAATCTTTCTACATAACAAATGGGACAGGGTCTTATTCAACCCTGTCATATGCCCGCCTCTTTAAGAGGGAACCTGTTTGAAAAAAACAGGTTTCCAAAACTTGCTTTAATTCTTGTTTAACATTAGCTTATAATCTTTACAGCATATGCAGTATCCCTTTTCTCCATAACAACCAGTACAGCAAACTGAAGTTTAAACTCAAACATTTTTTTTTCAACCTTCAGAATTCTCAGTTCCTGATCCATATCTTGACAGAAAATCAGCACTGACATTCTCTTTTCCAGATTTGTGCAACACTTTGAATTTAAATGGCTGTACTGCCAAGTACCACCTTAAGATTTTGTAATTTTTTTTCTTCATTTGGTTAATCCAACAGAGGGGATTATGATTGGTTTGCCTGTGTTATTTTCAAATGCTGCTTTAAACTAACTGCCTTGGTTCTAAACCCCTCAGATTTCACTCTCCGCCTGTCAAGACCAGAAGCTCAAAGATCCTCTCCTCATCTACTTGTTCTGACACGATAAAACTTATAAAAATACATAAGTATTTTTCTTCTTTTCATTTGCTTCCTTTTACTTCTTGTTAATTTTAGCTAAACCATTTTTTTTTGTGTGTTTAATTGCATTTTTCTCTGTTTCTCCCGGTTTGGTATAACCGGTTGGGAACCGGGGTTTATTTTGCATTTATCGGAGTCTCCTGACTAAGGAACTCCATTAGTTTTGTTTAAATTTATTTTAAAATACTTATTTTGGGAACCGCTATTTACAGTTCTTGAACCACTAGCCCCAGTTAATTTCTAGCTCGGTTCCTGGTTCCGATCGGTTCCTTGTAGGTTGGTTCTGGAACAGACTGCAAGCGCTAAATAAACTTGACAAATCTTTTTTATTTAGCGGTTCTTAATTTTGGGGCTTTTTCATGCAGAATGTCTGAAAAACGAAAAGAAAAACTGGTGAACCCTGTTTCAGACCTTGTTCCGATTGTGGTGAGAATTTTGCCAAGGCAGACAAACATACTGTAATTTATGTGTTGTCTGCCTTGATTATGAGCATTTAAAAGCAGATTGTGACATCTGCAAAACTTTTCCAGAGAAAACTGTTGAAAAATGCTTTGAAAGGCTGAAGAAAAAGCTTTCTGCACCTAAGGGTCCCATGAGCTCTGACCAGCCGACACCCTCTGTTTCTGTGGGTGAAACCACAACAACAACAGCTATAACTGCCACCCCTAAGCTGGATATACAAGCAGTTCCAAAGAGGCTTGCTGAACCAGCTGACTCCCCAGTTCCAAGAAATCCAAGAAAACGAAGCACACAGAACCCCCTGCTGAGCAGCATTTGGGGACTTCTGAGCCTGCAATTAAACTGCCAACTGCTGAAAAGATCACACAGGCCTTTCAAGTTATCCAGGCACTACAGGGGCTGACTGCTCCTTTGCCTCAGACTCCTGCCAAACAGACTGGGTCTTCTTCCCAATCTTTCCTTTTTGAGCAAGAAGAATATGATGATGATGATATGGAGGATGTTGGGGACCCCATTGAACCTGAGGTTTCCCCGGAACAAGATTTTGGTTCTCCTCCTAGGGCATCAGAGGATTTTTCCTCATGCTTTACTTTTGTAAGAAGGATGGTGGATGCCTTAGACATCCCCACAAGTGAAGTGATTGAGGATGAAGAAGAAGCTGAGTACATGTAAATGATGGGACTGACACTCACTAAAAAGCTTCTCCTTCCTGTTAATAAGTTCTTTAAGAAGGATGCCTTAAAGATTTTGTAAACACCTAATACTGACCCCCCCCTCCCCGGTCCCCGAATAAGAGGCAGGACAAAAAGTATCAGTTGGAAAGGCAGGGTGATGAATTCTTGTTCTCCCACACTGACCACCAGGGGGTAGTGCAAGTGGCAGCCTGTGACAAGGCAAGGGTACCACTAGCATCTCACCCCCCAGACAAAGACTCTAGGAAGATTGACAGCATGGCCAAGAAAGGTTACATAACGGCTTCCTTGGCCATCAGGCAGGCAAACTTCCAGGCCTATGCTGCTCAATACCAAAAATCTCTTTGGCAGTTGGTTCTTGCTATGGCAGACAAGGCTCAGGCTTCCCATTCAGCTGATATAGCTGAAACAGTCAGGTTTGGTTTGGAAGCAGCCAAATATCGGTTCCAAATGGCTGCTGATTCTAACAACACTGCTGCCAGGTGGATGGCAAACACTGTGGCTCAGAGAAAGTTTGCCTGGCTGAGGCCACAAACCTTACACATGACACACAAACCAAGGCATTGGATTTCCCATTGCAGGAAAATTCTCTCCTTGAGGAAAAGACAGAGGCTTACTTGAAGAAGGTGGATGAATACAAAGTCACCTACAGAAGCAACTCTGTAAAAGAAAAAGCTTCCCTATCCACCAGACCATATCGAAGGGGAGGCAGGGGCAGGTCTTTCCAAAGCAGGCCCTTTTTCCAGGCCATGGCTACTCCTTAGTACCAGCAGTATCCATAACAGGGGCATGGAGCAAAAGGGGTTCCAGGCATGGTTCCCAATCCCAGGCCCAGCCTCAAGCAATGCAGGCACCCTGATGTGTCTGTACCGGATGCCTCCCTGCCACCTGTAGGAAGCAGACTGGCTCACTGCTTTCATGCTTGGCAAAAAAATCACCACAGACAAGTAGGTCTTGGAAGCAGTGAGCCAGGGGTTGTCTCTAAGCTTCAAATCCCTTCCACCTTTAAGAATCCAAGTTTTCAAGCCATCCACAAATGCAGAGAGAAAATGCTTGGAAGCAGAGGTTCAAAAATTGCTTCTTTCAGGAGCAGTAGTACCAGTGCCAATGCATCTAAAGGGAAAGGAATTTTACTCAAGATACTTTCCTACCACAAAGAAAAATGGGGAGTGGTGGCCCATCTTAGACCTAAGGGTCTTAAATAGATATTTAACAAAGCCAAAGTTCAAAATAGAAACTGATTCTGCCAGCCCGTCAAAAAGGGGACTGGTTGGCTTCACTGGACCTAAAAGATGCCTATTTCCACATCCCCATAAAGGAATCTCACAGAAAGTACCTCAGGTTCAGAATCCCTTCATGTCATTATCAGTTCTCAACCCTGCCATTCAGTCTTACTTCAGCACCAAGGGTGTTCACAAATTACTTGGCAGTGGTCGTGGCCCACCTTCGAAAACAAGGTGTCACAGTCTTCCCGTACCTAGGCGACTAGCTGATGGTGGGAAAATCATTCCAGCATGTGAGGGAGCAGCTACAACTCACCCAAGGGCTCCTGGAGTCTCTAGGGTTCCTGATAAACCTAAAGAAATTGGTCCTTCAGTCTGCTCAGGTACTGCAGTTCATAGAAGCCAAGTTAAATACCCCACAGCACAGGGCCTTCCTGCCTCCGGACGGGGCAAGGAGTATCCTACAGATAGCAGGTTCATTCAGCCTGAACAAACCAAAAACTGCAAGACAGTTACTTCAGCTTCTGGTCAACATGGCAGATGCCACTGGCACAGTACTAGGATCCATATTCCAAATGAGCGACATCCAGTTTCACCTCAGAGCTTGCTGGTGTCAAAGAAGAGACCCTCTCTCAGAATTGATTCCAGCAATAAAAACTTTGTTACAGACGCTCCAATGGTAGAAAGAGGAAACCAACCTAAGAGGAGGGGTTCCTTTTCAACAGGAGTCCTCTTCAGTAGTTCCACAACGGATGCATTACTACTGGGGTGGGGTGCCCACCTGGGAGACCACACCACCCAAGGCACATAGTCAAGTGCAGAGTCACTCCTGCACATCAACCTGCTGGACCTCAGAGCGGTATTGTTGGCACTAAAGGCCTTCACACCACTGCTGCAGGGTAAGGTGGTGCAGATCAGAACAGACTATACCACCACTATGTACTACATAAACAAGTAGGGAGAGACAAGGTCAAACCCTCTCTGCACAGATACCATGAAAATATGGAGCTGGCATACTCCTTGGGAGTTTCCCTACAGGTCATTCATCTACCTGGCAAGGACAACACCTTGGCAGATACCCTGAGCCGGATCAACCAGGCCCGTCATGAATGGACTCTGAACAGGCAAGTGGTGGAAGTGATTTTCAGGAGGTGGGGCATCCCAGAGGTAGACTTGTTCGTGCTCCTCCACAACCACCACCTGACACAATACTGTTGCAGACCACCAGATCAGGGAACAGTCCCCCTGGATGCTCTTGTTCTGGATTGGTCAGGGAAGCATCTGTTTGTTTTTCCTCCCTTCCCCCTGGTGTACAGGGTATTGCTCAAGATCAGGTCCCAGCCAGCATGCATGATCTTGATAGCACCAGATTGGCCCAGGCAGCCATGGTACTCTCTACTGCTCATCATGTCTGTGGCCGAGCCAATACACCTTCCCAGGAGGCACAACCTGTTAATGTCCAATCAGGGGAGGCTCCTGTACCCGAAGCTCAGGTCTCTCAGGCTCAAGGCCTGGCTCTTGGGGACCTAGAATATGCAGGCCTAAATCTTTCTGAAAGTGTCTTGGACATTTTGAGGGGTTACAGGAAGCCTTCCACTAAGAAAACATATGCTGCAAAATGGAAAAGGTTTTCTATTTGGTGTTCCACCAAAAAAGTGGTACCAACACAGGCTGGGCTCCCAGCCATGCTGGATTGTCTTACCTATTTGCATTCATTGGGTCTACAGTGCAGTACCCTGAAGGTCCATCTGGCTGCAGAATCTGCTTACATTTCAGCTGGGCAAAGGATTTCTCTTGCCTCAGATCCTATCTTTAAGAGGTTCTTTAAGGGCCTTGCCCATTTGCACACTGCCCGTCACAGGGAGCCAGTGCCAGCATGGGATCTTACCAGGGGGAAGGGAGGATTTCCATACTTGCACCCTCTACGCTGTAACAAACATCTTCACCCTTGAGAAAAGACTACAATATCAATCCTGTCTCCTCACAAAAAAAAATCCACCTAGGGTTAATTCCATTGAGGGTCTCAGCCTCACTACTGTCATGTTGCCGCATTGCTACAACTAGTTCTGCCAACAAGCATCTGTGGACTGTGCCCAGGGTCAGAACCTCCCTTGCTCAGAGATCATTCCCCTATGGAGCTCTCGCCTGGTACAATGAGCTCCCCCCAGCCATAACCTCCATTCCCAATGTAGGACACTTCAAGATCATCCTAAAAAAACACATTCTCTCCTTGCGCCAATGCCAGTGCAGCTGCTAATCCCCCTAACTGACCTGCACAGAGCTGCACTATGGCTACTCCCCATTGACATTGCCACCAATTATATAGGACATCTCTGCTGCTGATCTCTGTCTCTGCTATATGACAATGCCCTAGAGGCTGTACCTACACTGTAACTATACCTCCCACTAATACCAATACCCTAACTACTAAATGTATAGGTCAACAGCCACCCAGGCTACTATATATGTAAATACTTCCTTAAAACTGTGTTGTCTCACTATTGTATAGATCACTGTTACTACTATACGACAGTGCCCCAGAGGCTGCACTTGTATTATAATTGTTCCACTGTAATAATATCAATACCTTAGCTACTACATGTATAGACTTTCAGCCACCTTGGCTATTATATGTAATTACTTGAAATGTGATGTCCCACTAATGTACTATCTCTGAATACTAACATACTAACATACTAAAATGCCAGCAGAATAGGCCTAATGGTCTTTCGTGTCTGCTCATTTGGTCAGCCCCCACCCTGGGTGCTGACCTTGCTGTCCCCCTCGCCTTCTCTGGCTTCTCCCTTCCCAGTTCCAGATATTCTTGCTGCATTGGATTTTGCTTCCTGAACCCTTCCCCTGTACCTGTCCCACCCCCTCTTGAACCCCTCCACTGTCTCTGCCTCCACCAGCCCCCTAGGTAGTGCATTCCATGGCTCTACCACCCTCTCAGTGAAGTAGCACCTCCTCCTTTCTCCCCTGAATCTTCCCCCCTCCAGCTTCCACCCATGCCCTCTAGTGGCCCCTTCCTTCGAAGCACCCTCACTGTTCCTCCCCTATTTACCCTCTTCATGTACCTGAAGACCTCTATCATGTCCCCCCGGTCCCTTCTCTCTTCCAAAGTGTACATATTTAGCTCTTCGAGCCTCCTCATAGGTCCTGTCCCCAAGCCCCAAATCATTTTGGTTGCCCTCCTCTGGACCCTCTCCAGGAGGTTAATGTCCCTCTTTAAGTGTGGCTTCCAAACTGCACGTAGTACTCCAGGTGTGCCTCACTAAGCAGTTATACAGAGGGAGTATCACTTCTCCTTCTGAGGTGATCCCCTAGCGATGCATCCCAGCATCCTGTTGGCCTTGGCTGCTGCCCTCCTACAAGTCTCAGAGTTGTTCATCTTGACATCCACCACCACCCCCAGGTCCCTCTCAGCCATTGAGACTTGTAGTATTTCCCCCCCCAGGGTGTACACTTGGCCTGGGTTTCTGGCCCCCAGGTGGAGTACCTTGCATTTCCCTGCATTAAACCTCAGCTTCCACTTTCTAGACCATCTTTCCAGAGCCTCCAGGTCCCCCTGCAGGGCCACCCTCCTCCTCCTCCCCATCCACCACCGCCCCCAGTTTCGAGTCATCTGCAAAGAGACTCATCTCACTCCTGATTCCTGTCCTTATGTCAGATACGTAGGCGTTGAACAGAATGTATGACTATGCTGACGCGGAGCCTTTGTAAATGAGTCTATGACTCAAAGGGTTGTAATTCCTATGAGTGACTAAATAAATAAATAAATGTATGTCTAGCCAAGCTCATGAGGGCTCCTTTTGAGCCCATGTCTTCAGCTCATCTAAAGTATGTCACATGGAAAACAGTTTTTCTAGTGGCAGTGACTTCTGCCAGAAGGACCAGCGAGCTCCAGGCTCCTTCAACAACTTCGACTCAGGGACAACCTCTGGCACAAGGCCACTTCCTCTTGTAAGCCAGCAGATAGACAAGCTTATAACGCTGAGCGCAACAAATGCACCTGGGCTATCCAAAAGGCTAAGGCGGAATATTATAGATCTGTTCTGGCCTCCTCCTGGGGGACCACCCATAAGTTCTGGGACAATGTAAAAGAACTAAATGGGAAATCACGTTCTCCTCCCCATTGCAGCTTAGCATTAATGGCACCATCTCCACCGACCCCCCCAAAGCATTGCAGACTGCCTCAACACTGCCTTTTCTGACATCCGCTCAGTCCTCCCTAGCAGCTTCTTTGACCCGATTCCCCCCTCACAGTCACCAACTCTCCGCTGCCCACCATTCTGTCTACAGGCCATTACTCCGCAAGAAGCCAGGCCTTACCTGACCAAAGCCCTCAGTGGCTCCAGCCTTGTAATGACCCCTTAGATACAAAGCTTCTTCGAACGGTCCTAGATGTAGTGCTTTCGCCGCTCACAGACCTCCTAAACTGCTCTCTCTGTCTTGGACAGTTTCTGCTCGCCTGGAAAACGGTGTTCATCATCCCCATACTTAAAGGTGGGGATAGCTCCTCTCCCGGTAACTATCAGCTGATCTCTATCCTCCCCCCGCTCTCCAAAGCCTTAAAGCCTTAGAAAAAATAGTGGCTGACCAACTTACCGAATATCTGGCCACCCACAATCTACTATGCAGGGAGCAGCATGGCTTCCGATCGGCCCATAGTATGACCACAGCTCTCATGGAGTTCTCCAACTTGCTACACTCAGCCCTGGACAAAGGCCTCCTAGCTGGAGCTGTCTTTATCGATCTCTCCAAGTCCTTTGATACTGTCTGTTACTCTCTCCTACTTGACTCGCTCCTGCAACTCGGATTCTTCCAAGGTCCTCTCTCCTGGTTCTCTAGCTACCTCTCATCAAGGTCTTAATGCGTTAAAATACACAGCACCCTCTCCAGCACCTGCCCTGTCTGTTCAGGAGTCCCCCAGGGTCCTGCTTCTCTTTAGTCTCTATTTGAATGCCCTGCCCAGCTCTTGCTCCAGCAAGGTCCTCCTCTATGCGGATGATGTTGTCCTCTTCGCCTCCCACCTGAACCTCCCTCCTGCATGCTCTCAACCAGGTTGAGAAATGGTTTGTGGACCACAGACTTGTCATTAATATCAAAAAGACCAAAACCATGTTATTTGCACACTATCAAAACGAGGCCAGAGACTCACCCCTCCAGATACTATCCAGTTCGCTGCACCCACTGGAGCAGGTCAGTTCATATAAATACCTGGGCATCACATTTGACCCTGTCCTCTCCTTTCACTCACACATCAACATGCTCACTTCAGCCAGTAATGCCCAAATCGGCCTCCTCTACCAGCATAAGGACTGCCTGCCTCCTGAAGCCCTCCATCTGGTTGTCACCTCGTCAGTCCTATCCCTAGTTGATTATGGACTCCCAGTCTATGCAGCTGCAGACGCCACCACTCTCAATAAAGTCCAGCTGTCCATTAACAAGGCCTGCCGGCTACTGACCGGTGTGGACAGGTGGACACATATGTGCACGCTATACTCCTTGGCCAACGTACTCAATCTTGAGGAGAGACTACAATATCAATCCTACCTTCTGGCAAAAAAAAATCTCCTTGATCTCTCTTCCCCCCCCCCCCCGGGGTCTCCGCATCCCTCCACCCAGCTACCCCCTCTGTCTCTATGCGCAGTGCCTCCAAGACTACTCTCCAGGCCCCTAGAATTAGGACCTCACTCGCCCAAAGATCTTTCTGCTACAGGGCCACTTCCTGGTTCAACACCCTTCCCACCTCCATTGCCACCACCCCTAAAATAGGTCCTTTCAAGGTTGCACTCAGGAACCATATTTTCATCACTCATGCATGCACGTGCGCTCATTCGGCTAGGTCCTAGTCACCATGGGCTTTCCACGCCCCCCTGGGTTTCCGAAGCTAAATCACCCACCTGTGACAATGTCTCTAGTGAGACAGCATCTGTGCAACATGTCTGTATACTATACATGCACAATGTTCAAACTATCTAGCTACCACATTGTATAGGATCACAGTTGCAACTGTGTATGACATTGTTTTCTTGTTTTCTCTCTTGCTGATTTTAATCTACACATTGCTATTGCCTTAATAAGCCCTGTCTTGTCATGTCATATTGTTATAGCCTGTATATTCATTGTATGCTATGTATATTCTGACTTGACGTGGAGCCTTTGGAAATGAGTCCTTGACTCAAAGGGTTGTAATTCCGATGTAAACATAAATAAATAAACAGGACTATATTTCCTTCCACAAGGACAAAGTGGTCCTGAGAATGAACAGGAAAATTCTCCCTAAAGTGGTTTCTGATTTCCGCTTGAACCAAACCATTACCCTACCTGTCTTCTTCATGGAGCACTCTACTTCTGGTGAAAGGAGGCTCCACAGTCTGGATGTCAAGAGAACTCTTAGCTACTACATGACAGCCACTAAGGAACATAGGCAGGACAGAAAATAGCTGTTCCTGACCTATGGGGATGTGGGAAAGGGTAACCCAGTATCTAAAAGGTCAGTTTCTCACTGGATAGTAAAGTGTGTCCAGTTTTGTTACTCTAAGGTGGGAAGGGAACCCCCAACAAGATTGAGGGCCCATTCCACAAGGGGCACAGCTGCTACCATAGCAGCTGCCAGGGATGTCCCATTAGTGGACATCTGTAAAGCAGCTACCTGGAAAACAGTACACACCTTTACAAAGCATTACAGCTTGGACATCCTGTCCAGAGGTGATGCCAGGTTTGGCATAGCAGTTCTTCAGAGTCTGTTTCCAAAGTAGGTTCTGTGCCCGCCTCCAAAGATACTGCTGCTTAGTCTGCAGAAGTTAGAAATACCTGAGTACTACTGGGGTTAGAAGAAAAATGACACCGTAGTAACATAGAAACATACAATTTGATGGCAGAAAAGGACCGCTTTGCCCACCTAGTCTGCCCATTTCTCTACCTAATGGATAAGCTGCAGATCCTAGTTAACCAACAGCCTACTTCCTCCTACCCCCCCACTAGAATTGCCTTATGTCTGTCCCATGCATTCTTGAATTCCCCCACTGTTTTTGACTCCACGACCTCCTCAAGAAGGCCGTTCCATGTTCCATCCATAACCCTCTCCGTGAAAAAATACTTCCTCACATTACCTTTGAGCCATCCCCCCTCTATCTTCAAATTGTGCCCCCTTGTTCTTGCACATCTCTTTTTCTGAAAGATGCTACCCTCCTGGACTTTGTTGATTCCCTTGAGGTATGTGCAAGTTTCTATCATGTCCCCCCCTTCTCCCTCCTTTCTTCGAGAGTATGCATATTAGGCTCCTTTAGTCTCTCTTCGTATGTCTTCTGGTGCAGACCATGCACCATTTTGGTTGCCCTCCTCAGGACAGCCTCCACCCTTTCTATGTCTTTGTGGAGATGGGGTCTCCAGAACTGCACACAGTATTCCAGATAGGGTCTCACCAACTGTCTGTACAGAGGGATAACAACTTCCTGTTTTCTACTGTTGATGCCTCTCCCTATGCATCCTAGTATACCCTCAGCCCTCCTTACTGCCTTCTCACATTGCTTGCCCACCTTTAGGTCATCTGATATAACTACCCCCAGGTCCCTTTCCATTTTTCTTGTTGTCAGTATCTCACCCCAATGTGTACTCTTCCTCTGGTTTTTGTTTCCCAGGTGCATTACTTTGCACTTCCTTGTGTTGAATCTAAGCTGCCATACATTTGACCATTCCTCCATCCTTGCCACATCCTTTCTCATCCTTTCCACCCCACCTTGTGTATCAGCCCTGTTGCAGATCTTTGTGTCATCTGCAAAGAGACATACTTTTCCTTCCAGTCCCTCTGCAGTGTCACTTATAAAGACATTAAAAAGGACTGAACCCAGTACTGAACCCTGCGGTACCCCACTAGTAACCACCCTTTCTTCACTGTGGACTCCATTTACTATTACCCTCTGCATCCTGTCGTCCAGCCAATGTTTTACCCAGACTACCACCCTGGGACCCACTCCCAGGTTGGCTAATTTGTTTATTAATCTTTTGTATGGGACTGTGTCAAATGCCTTGCTAAAGTCCAGGTAAGCCATGTCCACAGCCCCTTCTGGTCTACTACTTTGGTCACTCAGTCAAAAAAGTAAATTAGATTCATCTGACATGACCTTCCTGCTGTGAATCCATGCTGCCTTGGGTCCTGTGCCCTACTGGCCTCTAAGTACTCAACAGTTCTTTCCTTCAGAAGTGATTCAGTCATTTTCCCTACCACTGAGGTCAAACTGACAGGTCTGTAATTTCCTGCCTCTGTCTTGCTCCCATTTTTGTGAAGGGGAATCACATCTGCCCTTCTCCAGTCCGCAGGTACCACACCATCCTCCTATGATTTGTTAAAAAGTGTAGTCAATGGTGTCACTAGTTTTTCCCCTAGTTCTTTTAGAATTCTGGGGTGAATCCCATCAGGCCCCATTGCTTTGTCCACCTTCAGTTTTAGGAGTTGTGTCAGAACCCTTTCTTCTGTGAAAGGACTGATATCGACCCCCCCATCCAGAGTGCTTCTATTAACTGGATTAGGTACCTCCCCCTCCTCTTCCTTTGTGAATACTGAGCAGAAGTATTCATTCAGTATCCCTGCTTTTTCACTGTCCCTCTCTGTCCACCCACCCTCCTCTTTATTCAGCCTCAGTATCCCTTCCTTTGTCTTTCTTCGCTCCCTAATGTAGCTATAAAAGGCTTTATCCCCCTTCTTAACTGAGTTGGCGATCTTTTCCTCGGTTTGGGGTTTGCTATTCTGACTGCCTTCCCCGCTTCCTTCTGCTTTAATTGGTGCAGTTCTCTGTCCTACACCTTCTGTGTTTCCTAATACTTCCTGAATGCTATCTTTTTCTCCCTAACCTTCCCCCGCCGCCTCTTCTGAGAACCATAGTGTTATTTGCTTCACACAAAGGCTTATTGCCTTTGTGATGGCAGTTTTGCTATTTCTCCATTGTTGTTCCACCCCTCCTTCTTGCCTGTTTGCTAATGCTTTTCCGAGGCACTCTCCCATTTGGCAAAATCAGCCCTCCTGAAGTCCAATACCTTCACTTTTGTGTGACTTGACTCTACAGCTGAGTTTATCGTGAACCACACTGTTTGGTGGTCACTTGTTCCCAGATGGCTACCCACTTCTAAATCTGAGATCCCCTCTCCGTACCCATTTGAGAGTACCAGGTCTAAGATTGCTCCCTCCCGAGTGGGTTTCAACACTAGCTGTCTGAGGCATGCCCCCTGTAGGACATTGAGAATGCCCCTGCTCTTGGATGTGGCTGCAGCAAAGGTGCTCCAGTTAACATCTGGCATATTCAGGTCCCCCATCAGCAATATCTCCCCTATCTCTGCCATCCTAAGAATGCCTTCTATAATTTCCTTGTCCATTTTCTCCCCTGAGACGGTGGTCTGTATACAACCCCTTTGTGGATTGTGGTGCCATTTCCAGTCTCCAGGGTGACCCACAGTGCCTCCTCTCCTCCCTGTTTACCGTTTAGTTCCATTGCTTTGATTCCTTCCCTTACATAGAGAGCTACTCCTCCTCCTCTTCTACCCTCCCTGTCCCTCCTGTAGATTGTCTACCTTGGTATGTTGACATCCCAGTCATGGTTCTCTGTGTACCATGTTTCCGTGACTGCCACGATATCCAGGCATCCCTCTTCCATCCAGGCCACCAGTTCAGGGAGCTTGTTACCTAGACTATGGGCATTGGTACTCATTACCCTCCATTTTTTGATGGCCTTACCCCTTTTAGCCCCATCCCTGTCCTTACTGCCTTTGTCTTTTTCTCCATTTACCCCTGCCCTTCTCCATATTGACTTCTCTATCTTGGTGTTTACCTCACTAACTACCCTGATTTTTTTTGTGGGGTAGGATTTCCCTCTACTTTTCAGTGCCTCCCCTTGGGTAGTTTAAATACTTGCCAGTGGAAGCATTTAAACCTATCACCTAGGATCCTGGTTCCCCTCCTGGACAGATGCAGACCGTCGCACCAGTATAGGCCTGCATCCCTCCAGGTGGACCCCCAGTCCCCAGTGAAGCCAAAACCCTGTGCTCTGCACCAATTTTTCAATCACTGATTGAATCCCATGGTGTGGAGCACCCTAGCCTAACCCATACCATAGACAGACAGCACCTCCGAGAAAGTTACCGTGCCTGCTACTTGTCTAAGTCCCCTTCCCAACTCAACAAACTCCTCCTGCACTGCTGTGATCCCTTTTCCAGCCAGGCCTTTTGTCCCTAGGTGGACAGTGACATCCAGCTCCCTCCCCCATGCAGCTGCTCCCATGATCCTGAGGATTCGCTCCCTGTCCCTCCAAGCCATGGCGCCAGGCAGGCACCTTACCTCCCTCTCCCCTCCCTCCCCTTCTTGTTTCTTCCCAGTGATACTCAGGTATTCAGAACTTCCCACCCTGCCTCCTCTTCTAGAACCAGTAGCCTCTGCACTCCTGGGAATATTTTTGTGTCCTGTGATACAGGTGCTACAATCACGCACTATGGTTTGCTGTTTGGGTTCACTTTTTTTATTTTTCCCTTCAGGTGATTCTGACATTCAGGGGTGATGTTACATATTGTGACCTCCATTTTTTGGGGTCCCCCCTCTTGGGGGCATTTAGGGTGTTATTCCATTATTATCTTTTTAATTATTATGGTTATTTACCTATAGATGTTTAGTTTTTTGAGGCCTGTCTTTCCAGGCTCCTAGGAAATCTGTGGGGTTTAGAACCTAGGCAGTTAGTTTTTTTTTTTTTTTTATCATCGAACACTTTCTCTTCCAGAGGAGCGGGCCCCATGACCTCCAGCCACCGGCACCCGCGGACCTGGTCTGACACACGGATAATCACCCCATTGCACAGTGTCAGACACACCCCAACAAAGGTGCCTCTCATGTCCGGGGGCACGGCCATCAGCTGCTGAGGTTGCCCCGCCATTTTCCGCTTTTCTGTTCCTCAGGGAGCCGGATATGCAATGGCGTCCAAGAACATCCATGCTGATGCCCGCTGTGCTCCCTTCCTTGCTAGGCACACCACTGCAGTGTGGCTGGCCTCCATCAGTTGCCGCTGCAGTGCGATGCGCCACTCCCACTCACCCCAGAAGAAGGAGAGCAGTCGTGGGATGCTCAATCCTTCCTCTCCCCTGCCAGCCCCCGGCGGCTCAAGTCCGTTCCCGAACCCGGGTCACTGGTGTAGCACGAGGTGTGGCCGTCCAGCGCCTCAACCCTCAGCGCCACTGGGCCATCCTTAAGGCAGCATTTGAAAATAGCATGTGCAAAGGTTTCATCATTTGCATACAATTCCAAATTCTCTCCAGGCAGTTCTGTTTTAAAGGGTCACTGCAGAAGTTCTGAATATCACTGAGAAGAAACAAGATTACTATGGTAAGTAATTTTTTGATTTGATTTGTTTGTTTATTCTGGTTCATCCGTGAGCCATATGACCCGTTTCCATGGTTGAGCAGAGTACAGACAACAAAATGCAAATTACATACTAGAAGTACAAAAATACAAAAAATATAAAAACAATAGTACAATAACACATAGAAAGAATTTCACGGGATAAATAAAACAACATTACAATAACTACTTACAACATTCACATACTTCATTCTGTTTCAGCAGTCTCCTTAAGCTATTTTTAAACCTAAGAATAGACATTCCCAGACAATCAATTTGACCCATTATGGAATAAAAAAATGTTGGTAAATTGAAGAGTAGGGACTTCTGCCCCAAGGCAGTATTCATCTTTGTTATTTGGAAATAAGAAATACCTGACATTCTGGTGTCAAATGGATTAGCATATTTTTGAAAAATTTGATGGAATGTTTTTGGAACTTTTCCCATTGTAACCTTTTTTGTAACCTACATATAATTCATATCTTTGCTTCAGAGTTAGTATCCCTGCTGTTTTAAGTAAAAGGCAGTGATTAGTTTTCAATGGTAGCTGGGTAATAAACCTGGCTACTTGGTTAAGTAGACTTACTTGTGACTTTTCCTAATAAGCTGTCAGATGCAGAATAGTAAAAAATTATACCATAATCCATGGTTGTCAGAAGAAAACGTTGGGCAGCTTCCTACTGATATACAGAATGGGATGTACCTTCCCATCTATACTTTGACTTAAGACTGCACCTGGGCCAACCTCTGATGCATCTATCTGTAACAAAAACTGTTTCTCAAAGTCTGGGCTTCTTAAAACAGGGGCTTAACATAATGCAGCATTGATGACCCAAAAAGCTTCATCACACTCTGGGGACCATTTCCCAGTATCTCTGGGGACCATTTCGTTTCTTCATGAGTTCAGTGAGGGGAGTAGCTAACTAGGCAAAGTTGGGAACAAATCTCTGATAGTAACCCACCAGCCCTAAAATTGACCTGACATATTTCTTTGTTTTAGGGATGGGACTGTTAGCTACAGCTTCTATCTTAGAAATCTCTGGCTTTACTTCTCCATTTCCCAAAACATATCTCAACTATCTGCCTTCCAGTATGCCCAATGCACATTTGGTATGATTAATGGTCAGACCTGCATTTTTGATAGCTTGGATAGCTGCTTGTAGGTGTTCCAGGTGGCGTTTCCATTCTAGGCTGTTCACCATGACATCATCCAGGTAAGAAGCACAATAACCAGTGTAAATAGCTAAAATTACATCCATGTACTGCTGGAATGTAGCGGATGCACCATGTAAACCAAACAGCATGGTGGTGAACTAATTACCTATGCCAGTCCTTCCAACCTCTCTATGGCCTCAGTTCCTCACAATCTGCCTTTACTTGATCCCTAATGCGGCCTCGTTTCCCTTGAAAGACACGTTTTCCTAACTACCCTGCATAGGTAGGTACGGAAGTGTGAATAATCGTGAATGTCTGCATGGCATAAGTCTTATTAATGTGTTTAATCCCTATGGATTGTTCTATCTCCCCCAACTATTTGTACGTCTACTTAACCCGTTATGGTATATGCCTACTTATTATTTATGTGCTACCTCGAATTGTCACAATTCATCTCCCCCAACTATTTCTACATACCTACTTAACCTTTTATTGTATATGTCTACTTTGTACTTGGCACTTTCCAATTTGTCCACCAAATCATCTATCCTTGGCATACGATAACTGTCAAATTTGGAGACTTGATTAAGTTTCCTAAAATCAAGGCAGATTCTTACATCCCCCTCTTTTTTTATTTATAATCACCACTGGTGATGACCAAGCACTTCTTGACTCTTCTATGATACCCAACTCTTTCATGTTTTGTATTTCCTTAATCACATCAGCTCGTAACCGCTCTGGTAATCTGTATGTCTTTTGTCTAACAGGGTGAGCATTCCCTGTCACAGTTACATGGTCAACTCCTTTTGCTCGGCCTGGCACTGTGGTAAAAGTACTGTTAAATGCCTTTAGTAAGTTATGAATTTCTGCAGTTTTTTGGAGGTTAAGGAGACATTCACCTTTACAGCGTCAGCAGTTAAAAGTTTGTTCCAGTCTGTCATAAGCTTTATCAACATCTTCTTTATCAGTTTCTGGTAAAACTAGCAAAGCAATCTTTGGTGTTTTTTCAGCCCATTTCTTCAGGAGGTTAGTATAGTATTATTTGGTAGGATTTTCCCTATCAGGGGTCTCAGTCTCATAGTTAACTATGCCAGTACGTCTAAGCACTTCATATGGCCCTTGCCACTTCATTAACAGTTTATTTTCCGTTGTGGGTAACAGTAGTAAGACCTTTTCACCTACCTCAAAAACATTTTCTTTTACCCAATGGTCACAATACGCTTTCTGATGGTTTTGGGCCTCTTCCTGGTTACTATGGGCAATTTCAACACATTTTGCCAGTTTCATTCTCAGGGCACATATAAGCTGTAATAGATTATTCAAACAACATGAAGTATTGCTATATTATGACATATGCAGTGAGTCCCAACCTTCGAACTGCTCCTGAGGTGAAAGAGTTAACTTTCCATGCCAGGCATGGAACCTTGAGCGCGAGCTCGGTTGAAAACTCTGTCTGTTGTTCTTTAAACTCAAACTGTCAGATTCTTTACTCCGCCTCACTGAACAGTCGCTCCGGAGATTTCTCCTTCTGCTCGGTTCGTTTGTCGGTTAAAAAGTCTTATTTTCGGTTTCTTGACCGAAATTAAACCGCAATCGGTCGGTGCCAGCTCTGTCTGTGGTATTGTAAGTAATAGATAGGCTTACATTTATTTCTTCTGTGTGGAACTTGTAAACGTCTTTTTCGGTTCGGTTTGAACCGATCAGGTTGTTTTAAAAAATAACTTTCTAGTCCTTTAGAGTGCGGTTCCCGGTTCTTATCGGTTCTAAAAAACGGATTTCATTACGTTTTTCCACGACCCGTGACACGGTTGGGAACCGATAAGAGAGTCTTGCTTGGTGGATTGCCACTAACGGGCAAGTTTGGTTAGGCTGGCACTATGTCTGAGAAACCCAAAAGAAAAACCGGGCCCACTGGGTTTCAGCACTGTGGCCTCTGTGGGGAAGCCTTTGCTAAGGCTGACCCACACACCACCTGTGTATATTGTCTGGGGTTTGACCACCTCAATGCAGACTGCCAGATTTGTAAGAGTTTTCCTGCTGCCACCGTGGAAAAGAGAGTTGGTAGGCTCAGGGAAAGGGAGGCCAAAAAGTCCGCTGACCCGGATGGCCTGCCCGGTTCGGTTCGGTTCCAACCAAACCGGAGGGAGTGCCCTCTGACCAGGGCGAGACTTCCTCGGGCAAACGAAGAGCCAGCTCTGAGGAGCCGGTTCCAACTAAAAGGACTAGAAAGTCAGCTAGTGTGGCCAACCGCTGAGGAAATAGCTAAAGCAATTCAAATTGTCCAGTCTCTTTCTCCGGTTCCGTCCGAACCGACACCATCAAGGAAGCGTTTGGTTCGGCTGGTTCCACCGGTTCAAGATTTTGATTTTGAGGATTTTATGAACCGGAGGAAGGGGAGGAGGAGTATGAGGATAGTGAATGTGATTTTGAAGGTCTGGATGTGCCCATTGAACCGGACATCTCTCCAGACAGACCGTTGGAGTTCCCCCCCCCCCAGGCTATCTGAGTCCCCTTCTCATTTTATGTTCTATAAGAAAGTTGCTGAAACTCTCCAACTCCCTGTTGAGAAGCTGTTGATGACCAAGAAGAGCCTGATTATGTAGAAATGATGGATATTCCAGAGCCTAGGAGACTGTCTATTCCCTTGCACAAATCTTTTAGGAAACAGACAGTAAAAATTCTAAAAACTCCTCATTCTATCCTC
The DNA here is from genome assembly GCA_016271365.2 of Neoceratodus forsteri. NCBI lineage: Eukaryota > Metazoa > Chordata > Ceratodontiformes > Ceratodontidae > Neoceratodus > Neoceratodus forsteri. The sequence continues at coordinate 551,680,592 of CM057452.1, read as the reverse complement.
CCTGTGGATAAAAGGATGGACAAGAGGTATGTTTTATCAGGCTCTGATACGGAGTTCCTCACTCAGCAATGCAGCCATGTGGGGGTAGTGCAGGCTGCTGCCTGTGACAAGGCAAATATTCCTCTAGCCTCTCACCCTCCTGAAAAGGACTCCAGAAGGATGGATGCCATGGCAAAGAAACAGTACATGGCAGCATCTTTAGGACTCAGACAGGCAAACTATATGGCTTATGCTGCTAGGTACCAGAAATCCAGATGGGATACTGTGCTGGCCCTAGCAAAACAGGCCCCTGACCAGCTTGCCAGGGAGCTTGAGCAGGTGGCTGCGAATGGTATTGAGGCATCCAAGGTGCAATTTCATGCTGCAGTAGACTCTAATGATGTATCATCAAGGGTCATGGCTACATCTGTGGCTCTTCGCAGAATGGCTTGGCTCAGATGTACTACCCTGTCACAGGATACCCAGTCTAAGGCTATGGATTTTCCTGTTGTGGGCAGTTCTCTGTTTGGTGAATATAGGACCACCTATAGGAGTGCACAGGCCAAAGAAAGGCAAGCCACTCCTCAAAGGTAGCATGTCAGGGGCAGGGGCAGGCCTTTTCATAGGCCTTTTTACCAAGCTCAGGCCTCCTCTTCTGCTTATGCCCAGAGGGGGTTCTTTAGAGGGAGAGGCAGACGGGGTACAAGTAAGCCTGCTTCTACCCCTCAGCCCAAAGCCCCTGCCAAGCAGGCTCCCTGATGGGGTGGCCAGGGCCGATTCTCCACTACCGGTAGGGGGCAGGCTGGCTTACTTTGTCCAGGACTGGAAGTCTTTAACATCAGACAAATGGGTCCTGGAAGTAGTAAGCCAGGGACTGGTTCTCAGCTTCAAAAAATTTCCAAAGATGAGAGCCAGGTCCTTTCCACCTGCAAATCCATCAGAGGCACTTGCCCTAGAAACAGAAGTTTCTACCTCCTGGCTCTCAGAGCTGTGGAAAGGTTCCACCCCTACACCAGGGCAAAGGTTGTACTCCAGGTACTTCCTTACCCCAAAAGACAGGAGAATGGTGGCCCATCCTGGATCTCAGATATCTAAACAAGCACCTTTTAAAACCAAAATTCAAAATGGTGACTCTGGGAATTATTTTCTCTCTCTAAGGCCAGGGGACTGGCTAGCCTCCCTGGACCTCAAGGATGCCTACTTCCATGTTCTTATCAGAAGCTCCCATCGAAAGTACCTCAGATTCAACTGCCCTCAGGCCATTACCAATTCAGAGCAGAATGCCCTTCGCCTCACCTCGGCCCCGAGGGTATTCACAAAATGCCTGGCAGTAGCAGTTGCCCACTTAAGAAGGCAAAAGATTGCCATCTTTCCTTATCTGGACGACTGGCTCATAGTAGGCCAGTCTCCAGACCAGGTCAAACTACACCTTCAGGTAACTCAGCAACTGCTCACATCTCTAGGTTTCCTTCTCAATCTTCCAAAGTCAGTTCTAGAGCCTGTCCAGCTTCTCACCTTCATAGGCGCAGAACTGAACACAAAAGAGGCCAGAGCCTTCCTTCCTCTGGAAAGAGTAAGGACCCTGGTCTCTCTGGCCTCCTCTTTCACCCTGCAGGTCTCTCGACCAGCAAGGCATTTTCTACAGCTCCTGGGGCACATGGTTGCTTCTACAGCAGTAGTGCAGGGAGCAAGATTTCAGATGAGAGATGTCCAGTTCCATTTGAGAGCCTTTTGGTCTCAAAGGAGAGACCCTCTAACCAAATTGATCCCAGTGACTTGAACCCTGATCCAGGCCCTTCAGTGGTGGCAGGATCAGAGCAATCTGAGACAGGGAGTCCCCTTCACCCCCAATCTCACTCTGTAATCCTTACTACAGATGCATCCCTCTTGGGGTGGGGAGCTCACATGGGCGACCTCACTACCCAGGGATTGTGGTCCCCACAGGAATCTCTGCTCCACATCAATCTGTTGGAACTCAGAGCAGTTTTTCTAGCACTCCAAGTTATTTCCACATCTGTTCAGAACAAGCTTGTACAGGTCAGAACAGACAATACCACTACAATGTGGTACATCAACAAGCAAGGAGGCACTCGGTCTACGGCCCTGTGCACCGAAGCAATGAAGTTGTGGTCTCTGGCTTACTCCCTGAACGCCTCCCTTATGGCGGTTCACCTCCCAGGCAAGGACAATGTCCTGGCAGATGCTCTCAGCAGGATTTCCCAGGGCCATCACGAATGGTCACTGGATCCCTAGTACTGGAGGTAGTATTTGCCAGATGGGGCACTCTGCAGATAGATCTTTTTGCAGCCCCAGACAATCACCAACTTCCCCTTTTTTGCTGCAGGCCCCCAGTGTTGGGTTCAGTCCCTCTGGATGCCTTCCTTCTCAGTTGGGAAGGGAAGTTTCTCTATGCTTTTCCCCCTTCCCTCTACTGTTCAAGGTGCTAGTCAAAATCAGATCTCAACCCTGCAAGATGATCCTGATTGCTCCAGATTGGGCCAGACAGCCCTGGTACCCACTCCTCATGTCCTTAGCAGTCCACCTTCCCCTGTGTCTTCCCAGGAATCACAACCTGTTAACCTGTGCCCAGGGGAGAGTTTGGTATCCAAACCTCAAATCTCTCAATCTCAAGGCCTGGCTCTTGAAGAGTCAGTTTGCTGACCTACACCTCTCCCAAGGTGTATTGGATATCTTGAAGGCCTCTAGGAAGCCTTCCACCAGGGCTACTTATAATTCCAAATGGAAGAGATTTTCCATATGGTGCTCTGGCAAGCATATTCCCCCAGAATCTGCTGACTTGCCCACAATCCTGGATTATTTGGTGCATTTGAATTCTTTGGGGCTGAGACCAGCTACCTAAAAGTGCACCTGGCAGCTGTGTCTGCTTTCTTATCAGCAGGTAAACCTTCTTCTTTTTCAGCTCACCCTGTATTCTCCAAGTTTTCAAAGGGTTGCTTCACACCAACCTCCATTCAGGGACCCTGCCCTGCCTGGGATCTTAATATTTGCATTGCCCAGCTTATGCAACCCCTTTGAGCCATTGTCTTCAGCAGAGCTTAAGTACTTGACTTGGAAAACTGTGTTTTTGGTAGCCATCACTTCTGCCAGGCGCATAAGTGAATTGCAAGCATTGTCAGTGGAGCCTAATTTTATCTCCTTTCACAGAGATAAGGTGGTCCTCAGGACTAACAGAAAGTTTTTGCCTAAGATGGTTTCAGACTTCCACCTTAATCAATCCATGTCTCTTCCTGTGTACTTCACTGACCATTCCTCCTCTGGCGAGAGGAGATTGCACAGTAGATGTCAAAAGAGCCCTTAGTTACTACATAGAATGTACCAAGGGTCACAGGTTTGACTCCCTCCAATTGTTTCTCACTTATGGTGAGGTTGGTAAAGGAAAACCTGCCACTAAAAGATCCATTGCCAGGTGGATTGTCTCTTGTATCCAATTTTGCTATGAAAACTGGGTAAGGTTCCTCCCTCAGGCCTGAGGGCTCACTCTACCAGAGGTACAGCTGTTCTCTGGCTGCTGCCAGGGACATCCCTATCCTAGAGATATGTCAAGCAGCTACCTGGAAAACAGTTCACACTTTTACTAAGCATTACTCCTGGATATCCAGGCTAGGGAGTGATGCTCGATTTCTTTACAACTGTGCTTCAGAGCCTATTTCCTAAGTAGGTTCTGTCCCTCCTCCATGGAGGTACTGCTGTGTAATCTGCATATGTCATAATATAGCAAGACTTCATGTTGTTTGAAGAAAAATTACTCACCTTAGTAATGTTGTTTCTTCTAATGAGTCTTGCTATATTATACCCCCTGCCCTCTCAGAACCTCTACTTTTGGGTTGTGGGTGGGCAGTGCAATGTTGGCACTTCGTAGAAGCCCACTTTATTTTACCCTTCTTTTAGGGTGCTTGGATGTTATGTTTTATTTTTCTTTCTTGATCCCCTGACTTGAGTCTTTGTTTGGGATCAAGAAAAATGTGTTCTTGTAGTTAGTAGCCAGTGGGCTAGTGTAGGTTTACGGCTTCCACACAGAACCTTAGTGAGTTTTGCTCAAAAGATCTGACAGTTTGAGTTTGAAGAACAACAGACAGAGTTTTCAACCGAGCTCGTGCTCAAGGTTCCATGCCTGGCATGGAAAGTTAACTCTTTCACCTCCGGAGCAGTTCGAAGGTTGGGACTCACTGCATATGTCATAATATAGCAAGACTCCATTAGAAGAAACAACATTACTAAGGTGAGTAATTTTTCTTTTGAGTGTGGTTATCTTCCCATGTTTCTCTTATTACATCAGGTGTCCCTTTAGGTTCTCTGCCGTACAGCATTTCAAATAGTGAAAAACCTGTTGAGGCTTGTGGCACTTCTCTGTAAGCAAAAATGAGGTAAGGTAAATATTGGTCTTAATCTTTCACTTCCCCTTTTACAAACCTTTTTAACATGCATTTTAGAGTTTGATTAAAATGCTCAACAAGACTGTCTGTCTGAGGGTGATAAAGGGAGGTTCTTATGGCAGTGATATCTAATAGTCAGTGCAGCTTCTTCAGTAATGCAGCACCAAAATTACTACCCTGATCGGTAATAATCTCTTTAGATATGCCCACCCTGCTGAAAATTTTGGCAAGCTCTGCTGCCACTGTTAGGGCTGTTACAATACTCATTGGAACTGCCTATTGGTATCGAGTAGCATAGTCACATACTACCAGAATGAATCGATTACCCTTTTTACTTTTTTCTAAGGGGCCAACCACATCCATTGCAAGCCTCTCAAAAGGCACATCTGTTAAGGGTGGGGCACCAGGGTCACCTTGTCTTTTTAGTTACTGGGGCTACTTTCTGACTTCTAACCCCAGGAATCACTCATTATGATTAAACTGATGCAGTCAGCCTCCTGTGTTGGACTCCCCAGAGAGATGGAATTATACCTCACATTATGCTTTTGTTAAAAGCATGGTGGAAACACTCAATCTCCCTCTGCAGGAGAAAGAGGAGGATGTAGAGGAAGCAGAATTTTTGGATATGATGGGGCTAACCCCCACAAAACGTTTATTACTGACTATGCATAAGTCCTTGAGAAAGACAGCACTACAAATATTCCAAACTCCTAACTCTATTCCAGGAGTTGACAAAAAAGCTGACAAAAAATATCAGCTTGATAGAACAACAGCTGACTTTTTATTCAGCCACCCTGACCCTGAAGGAGTTGTGCAGACTGTTGTCTGCGACAAAGCCAGAATTCCCTTGGCTACCCATCCTCCTGACAGGTATTCTCGGAAGATGGATGCAATGGGAAAAAAGGGTGCATGGCTGCTTCGCTTATACTTAGGCCAATTATATGGCTTATGCAGTACAATACCAAAAGGCACTCTGGAATGTGGCGTTAGCCCTGGCTGACAGAGTGCCAGGTGAGGTGGCAGTGGACCTACAGGATACAGCAAGAGCTGCTTTACATGCCACAAAATACCAGTTCCATATGGCTGTGGACACTAACGATTCTGCAGCCAGGTTGATGGTACTATCTGTCTCCCTTAGGAGATTTGCCTGGCTCAGGGCCACAAATCTGACTTTGGACACCCAGGCCAAGGCAATGGACTTTCCATTTGAGAACAATTTGCTATTTGGTGACAAAACAGAGGCCTATATGAAGATGGTAGAAGAATACAAGGCCACCTATAGAAGTAATTCTAAGGATAGGCCTTCCACATCCTATAGGGCCCAAACTTGGGGAGGCAGGGGTAGGGGATCCCATCCCAGACCATTTTTCCAGGCTCAGGCTTCTCAGCTGCAACAACAGCCTAGAGGATATTTTCAAGGAAGGGGCAGGAGAGCTGCGAGGAGAGCTTCTCCTTCCCCTGAGGTTCAAGCACAGCCCACTCAGAACTCCTGACGGGCTAGTACAGGTCGCATCCCCTGTCATAAATCCACCAGTGGGTAGAAGAATGGCTCATTACCTCCAGGAATGGTATACCATCACCACAGACAAGTGGGTCCTGGAGGTGGTGAGCCAGGGTCTGGCACTCAGCTTCAAATCCCTCCCCAAGCTGAGAGCAAGAACATTTGCACCAGTTCCATCTGCAGACAGGATTTTACTGGAATCAGAAGTAAAACATCTGCTAGCAATCAAGGCAGTGGAGCTGGTGCCCCTAAACTAGAGGGACAAAGGCTTCTACTCCAGATACTTCCTTACAAGAAAGAAAAATGGGAATTGGCGACCTATTCTGGATTTAAGACTTCTAAACAGACACATTCTGAAACCAAAATTCAAAATGGTCACTCTGACACTGATCATTCCCACTTTACAAAAGGGAGACTGGCTAGCTTCCCTAGATTTAAAGGATGCTTATTTTCACATCCCCATCAGGCCTTCCCACAGAGAGTATCTGAGGTTCAGAGTGGCCTCAGGCCTTTATCAGTTTGCAGCATTTCCTTTTGGTCTGACTTCTGCCCCAAGGGCTTTCACAAAGTGTTTGGCCATGGTAGTGGAGTATCTGAGAAAACAAGGGGTGTCAGTCTTTCCCTACCTGGACAACTGGTTAATAGTAGGTCCATCTCTACAACTTGCAGAGCAGGCCTTAGCACTAACAGAGTCTACTCTGGAATCTCTGGGTTTCCTCATAAATTAACAAAAGTCTCAGCAAACACTAGTCCAGGTACTCAAATTCATTGGCGCAGAACTAAACACCAGTCTGGGCAGCGCTTTTCTGCCACAGGACAGGGTAAACAGCATTCTGCAGATTGTAAGCTCATTTGTGCCAGGAAAACCCAAAACAGCCAGAGAATTCCTCAGGCTTCTGGGCCATATGGCAGCTGCAACCACAGTGGTACTAGGTGCCAGATTTCAAATGAGGGATATCCAGTTCCACCTGAGGCAGTACTGGTTGCAGAGGACAGATCCTCTGTCCAAACTGGTCCCAGTCACCCACAGCCTGCTACAGGCACTGCAGTGGTTGCTGGATGAGCACAACCTTTGGGAAGGTGTGCCTTTCAGAAAGGAACAACCTTCCTTAGTTCTTACTTTGCTGCTGTTTTTAAAAGAAGAGAACTTTGGTTTCAGAGCAAGAAGCAGCAGTCTAGATCTACAGATTTTTTACTAATGAATCACTTCTATCTCAGCAGGAGTCAGTACCTGTTTGGATTAAGTAAACAGACACTTTATTAGAAGAAGGGGGTCTCATTTAAGTAAAAAAAAAATAAAGTCACTGTGTGTTTCTCTGAGGAAGGGGGCTGTATCAGCGTAATTTACTGAGTCAGTGCAGAGGGTGAATCTAATTGGGGGTGTGGCTTAGCAGCTTAACATAGAAACATAGAATTTGAGGGCATATAAGGACCGCTTGGCCCACCTAGTCTGCCCATTTCCCTACCTAACGGATAAGCTGCAGATCCTAGTTAACCAACAGCCTACTTCCTCCTACCCCCCACTAGAATTGCCTTATGTCTGTCCCATGCATTCTTGAATTGCCCCACTGTTTTTGACTCCACGACCTCCTCAGGAAGGCTGTTCCATGTATCCACAACCCTCTCTGTGAAGAAATACTTCCTCACATTACCTCTGAGCCGTCCCCCCTCTATCTTCAAATTGTGCCCCCTTGTTTTTGCACATCTCTTTTTCTGAAAGATGCTACCCTCTTGGACTTTGTTGATTCCCTTGAGGTATCTGAAAATTTCAATCATGCCTCCCCCCCCTCCTTTCCTCTAGGCTATACATCTTTAGTTCCTTTAGTCTTTCTTCATATGTCTTCTGATGCAGACCCTGCATCATTTTGGTTGCCCTCCTCTGGACAGCCTCCACCCTGTCTATGTCTTTGCGGAGATGGAGTCTCCAGAACTGTACACCGTACTCCAGATGTGGTCTTACCAACTGTCTGTACAGAGGGCCAACAACTTCCTGTTTTCTACTGGTGATGCCTCTCCCTATGCATCCCAGTATCCCCTCAGCCCACCTTACTGCCTTCTCACATTGCTGGCCCACCTTTAGGTCATCTGATATGACTATCCCCAGGTCCCTTTCCATTTTTGTTGTTGTCAGTATCTAACCCCCCATTGTGTACTCTTCCCCTGGGTTTTTGTTTCCCAGGTGCATTACTTTGCACTTTGTTTGCATTGAATCTAAGCTGCCATACATTTGACCATTCCTCCAACCTTGCCAAGTCCCTTTTCATCCTTTCCATCCACCTTGTGTATCAACCTGTTGCAGATCTTTGTGTCACCTGCAAAGAGACATACTTTCCTTTCCAGTCCCTCTGCAATGTCACTTATAAAGACATTAAAAAGGACCAGCCCCAGTACTCAGTGCCCTGTTTGCAGTATTGCTTAGGAGTACAAAAGCAGGTGGCTCCAATTACAGCTTCCTGCTGTTTTTAACAGAAGAGAACTTTAGTTTCGGAGCAAGAAGCAGCAGTCTAGATCTACAGATTTTTTTTACAAATCGCCCTCCTTCCCACCCAAAGCCAGTTCTAGTTTTATAGCCACTGGATTTGACTGACAACAGGAACTTCCTGTTTGGCAGTAGGAAGGGAAGGATCACTGAGACACATTAGTTTCATCAACCTTGAAGGAACCTAAAAAAAATAACTCTTTCTCCTCCCCTGGCTGCCAGAGGTCTGAATCCAAGCACGGAAGAAGGAGACTATTGAAGACTACAGGAAGTTCCTGTCCCAGAACAGGAAGGGTGAGAGTTGTAAGGGCACATGGGCAGTAGGAAAATAAGTGTAAAAATACATAGAGGGAGGAGACAGTAAGCATACAAAGCAGCAGGAGAGGGGACACAAAATAAGTCCAGATGGGAGTGGTGCAGTGCAATGGCTGTGGGGCAGCAGTGTTCCGGGAGACATTCTGGAGGCTGTGATGCTGCCCTGTTTGCAGGCACCTCTCTAGTCTGAGGGAGGAGGTTGTCCGTCTCCAGGCTGACCTGGCTAGGATTCGAGAAACCTCTTTCCCCACCCAGGGACCACCAGGGCCACCACCGTTACCTCAGAGGTTGCCAAGAAAGAGGAGCGGTTGGACCAAGGTGGGCTCAGGGAGGGAGAGGGTGGTGGAACAAAGGTGCATCCCTCCAGTTGTACCTCTCCACAATTCATATGCTGTTCTGGCAAAGAGTGGTTCCTCTATGGTGGCACCTGCAGTGGAGACCAAGGAGGATGCTGGGAACCTCCACAAAGGAGACCCACAGGAGGGTGGCACAAGACCCCACAGGGAAAGGAAACAAATCCTGGTGGGGGACTCAATCATTAGGGGGTAGAAGTGGGACAGGAAGCAGATAAGGAGGTAAGGTGCCTGCCTGGTGCCACAGCTCGGAGGGACAGGAAGCGAATCCTCAGGATCGCAGGAGCAGCTGCATGAGGGAGGGAACTGGATGTCATTGTCCACCTAGGGACAAATGACCTGGCTTTGAATGGGATCAGAGTGGTGCAAGAGGGGTTTGTGGAGTTGGGGAAGGGCCTTAGACAAGTAGCATGTACGGTAACCTTCTCGGAGGTGCTGCCTGTCTATGGCAAGGATGATGCTAGGGTATTCCACACCATGGGATTCAATGAATGGTTGAAAAACTGGTGTGGAGCTCAGGGTTTTGGCTTCATTGGGGACTGGTGAGTCACCTGGAAGGATGCAGGCTTATACTGGCGCGATGGTCTGCATCTGTCCGTGGGGGACCAGGATCCTAGGTGACAGGTTTAAATGCTTCATTGGCAAGCATTTAAACTAGCCCATGGGGGAGGCACTGGAAAGGAGCAGGGAAATCCCAGCCTCCCCCCACAAAACACAGTAGTTAGAGAGGTAAACACCAAGGTAAAGAAGTCAGTAGGGAGCGGGACAGGGATAAATGCAGAAAAAGGCGGTAAGGACAGGGATGGGGCTAAAAGGGGTAAGGCCATAAAAAATAAATGGAAGGTGACGAGTACCAATGCCCGCAGTCTGTGCAACAAGCTCCCTGATCTAGTGGCCTTGATGGAAGAGGGATGCCTGGATATTGTGGCAGTCACTGAAATATGGTACACAGAGAACCATGACTGGGATGTCAACATGCCAGGATACACAGTCTACAGGAGGGACAGGGTGGGTAAAAGAGGAGGAGGAGGAGCTCTCCATATAAAGGAAGGGATTAAAGCAACATAACTAAAGAGTAAACAGGATGTTGATGAGTCACTATGGGTCACCCTGGAGACAGGAATGGCACCACAATCTGCACGGGGGGTTGTGTACAGACCCCCATTTCAGGGGGAGGAAATGGACAAGGAAATGATAGAATGCATCCTTAAAATGGCAGAAAAAGGGGAGATACTGTTGATGGGGGACCTGAATATGCCAGATGTTAACTGGAGTACCTTTGCTGCAGGCACATCCAAGAGCAGAGTCATTCTTGATGCCCTACAGGGGGGCATGCCTCAGACAGCTAGTGTTGGAACCCACTCAGGAGGGAGCAATCTTAGACCTGGTACTCTCAAATGCGGAAGGAGAAAGGATCTCAGATTTAGAAGCGGGTAGCCATCTGGGAACAAGTGACCACGGAACAGTGTGGTTCACAATTAACTCAGTCATAGAGTCAAGCCATACAAAAACAAGAGTGTCACCCCTAGGTGGCACTATCCCAAGGACTACTACCCCTGTCTGCTTGGCTAGTAGCAGGTTAAGGGGCCTGAGTTCCAAAATGGGTATCTCCACCGAGAGATCAGGGTTGGTAGTGGTCAGGCTAACCTGGGCACAGCCCTCTGGGACACTGTAACCCCCCTCTTTCCCCTCTAGTGGCCTGAACACTGTACAATAATCACTGTCACAATACCCCTGGTACACCACACAAGTACCCACACTGTTTGCACTTACCACCAGGGCTGGTTCCTCTGGCTCGACCCTGGAGACCCCCTGTGTAACCCCTAGATGGCGCTATCCCAGGGGCTACTACCCCTGCCTGATTTGCCACTAACAGGCCGAGGGGCCTGGATCCAATGGCGGGTGCCTCCACCCAGAGGTCAGGGTTTGCAATAGTTAAACTAACTTGGTCACAGCCCTCTGAGACACTGCAACCCCCCTTTCTTCCCACTAGTGGCCCACACAATATATCAGAATTACCTTCACAGTATACACTTACCCTCAGGACTGGTTCCGGCACTGGGACCTCCTGTAAAATGAGATACAGTGCAACAATCACAGTACAGTACTTTAACATAGACAAATACCTCAGGCAGTATAACTTTGCTGGAACAAGCAGCTCTGATTTATTTAGGGGGATATAACAAGGACAGGGGAAATCAGGTTAATTAGCTTATCACTCTAATCATCTACCTTATGGCTCTGTGCACAGGCCTATCCCTATCAGTTACTGTCCCTGGGTACCCAAGCCCTAGTGGCTAGTCCAAACCGTGGCAGCTGGTAGGGGCCCTTTCACACAGAGAAAAGGAAAATTAAACAGTCAGCAGTACAGTAATTCCATTTGGATTTAATGTGGCAATTCAACAGGGAGCGACCCTGAATTAGTACTCACGACCTCCAAATAAGATAGGGTCCTTCAATATCAGCAGGGCTATTCTTGAGCTCCAAGAGACTCTTCACACATTTATATGGTAAAAAAAAAGAAAGTACTATACCAGGCAGGCTGCTTCTCTATCCCGATACATAATTACTGCACAATACCGGGAGAACACACAGCAGATTCAGTTCCTGACAGACCGAGTGTAATTCAACATTTCTCCAGTCTTCTACAGGGTGCGCCTGGTTTCTACTCTTCAGAGATCCTTTGATTCTTTCACAGGACGGATTCAGTCCTAACAAGCAGTTACACAAGCTGCAGACGGAACTCTGGGCCTTACGACGTTTTTGACTAAAACTGCACACTGAAAAAGCACAGGGCTCCTTCCTTCTTCACTGCCAAAGCTCAACTGAAACTCCAACTGACAAAACTGGCACTTCCTTTGAGTTCCTCCCAGTTCTTGACTGGATTGGCTGTCACTCACAATAGACTGCTGCTGTTGGTCCAAAAAGGTGCTGAAGTCTAAACTACATCTCCCAGAGTCACTGCCCATACAATCCTCTTGTGGCTGGCTCAGATTATGAGTCCAAGTTCTGATTCGTCCAAGGCACCATTTTAGAGCTAGCTTACCCCACACTGATTGGTCCAGTTCAGCAGTTCAAAACCAGAATGGGGAACTAGGCAGACACTGTTCTGACTGCAAAAGAAAGCAGGTAAGACAAACTGTAATTTCATTATCACTCTAAATGGTTTCTGGCAGTTACATCTTTCAGATAGGTTCCCTTTGCACTCCTAGTGACTGCAAAAATGGAGTGAATTGGCAGCAGCTTGAGTGGTACTCAATCAAAGAAACACACAGTCCCCCATACAAACTAATTATGTCTGCAAGCAGACAGCTCTTAAAGAGACAGTACCAGAGGTTCTAAAAACACTCACTGATAAATGGCTTAAACGCCAAACACCATTCAGGCTTGGAGCATTCAAGCAAGCTCCTGGAAGTCTTTTGGGAACCCCCATTTGCAGGGGGGTTACACCTGTAAAACAAGGTTATGCACAGCAAATAGCAGCAGTAGAGTACTTTGAGCACAAACTGGAACCACAGTCAGATTACATGCAGAAAAAGTTAGATCTGATTTATTCAGGTGACGTGAACAAGGGAAGGGCAAAATCAGGTTAATTAGCTTAAAGGTTATATCAATCAAGCAGTTATGCATGCGCTTTGATTCCCCCCACACAGTCCACCTATGGGTACCCAGGTGGAGAACAGATGGGCTAGCCAGGACCGTTGCCCAGGGTTGCAGCTGGTTGGGGCCCTGTGATGGAAAACACAACATGCACAGTACACAATATTTGTAATCCGGAGCCAGAGGGCTCAGTTTGTAAAGGAAACGAAACAACAAGACAATCAGATGACACACTCAGATTAAGCTATTGTTGCAGGGAGCTACCCCGGTATTTACTCACGATACCCAAGACTGGACACAGGCTGGACGAAAATCAAGACTGCAGGTGTTGATCTGGAATGCCAGAAGAAGCAGGGCCCACACGAGTCACAGAGGCATCGTTCCTGTTCAAGCGTGGAGCAGGGGGGCTGATCACCAGGCAGATCTCTCATCGATGGCTTCTCTGTGCAGTGGGTAGTCTGGCTGGGTCAGTCTGGCAAGGCCCAGACCGCATGAAGACAGATTCGGATGCAGTCCGTTTTGGGCTGGATACAGCTTCCAGCAAGCAGAACACAGTTCACACAGTGGGGAATTAACTCACAACCCACTAGCAGCTCATAGCACATTTACATGTATGGGAATTCTACTGTACCAGGCAAAGTGCTCCCCGGTCACAATCGCAAACTCTCTGCACACACCGGGAGCTTAGGGGTAGCTGGAACTCCTGACAGGCCGATCACATTCAGCACAATCTTCTGTCTTCTTCAGGTTGAGCCTGGCCTGCTTTAGTAGCTTACTTTAGTCACACAAACTTGGATTTAGTCCAAAATAATTCTCTTCTCTCCCTCTCAGGAGCATCAGGTAGACATGGAGGCCAAACTCTCAGCCTTTTCATAGTTCTCCCATGCGAATCCACACAGAGTTGCTCTGAGTCACTTAAGCTCCTCTCTTTTTACTTCCCAGCTCAGAAAACTAACTGAAAACTGCAAGCAGCCTGGGACTTCCCCAAGATCCAAAAGATTTGGTTGGCTGATTTGGCTGTCAGTCAAAGCAAGAGCTCCCCCTTCAGTTGCAAAAAAGGCACAAAAACTCACACCACAGTTCCTACACATAGAAACATAGAATTTGACGGCAGATAAGGACCGCTTGGCCCACCCAGTCTGCCCATTTCCCTACCTGATGGATAAGCTGCAGATCCTAGTTAACCAGCAGCCTACTTCTTCCTACCCCCACCCCCTAGAATTGCCTTATGACTGTCCCATGCATGCTTGAATTCCACCACTGTTTGTGACTCCACAACCTCCTCTGGAAGGCCGTTCCATACATCCACCACCCTCTCTGTGAAAAAATGCTTCCTTAAATTACCTCTGAGCTGGCCCCCTTCTGTCTTCAAATTGTGCCCCCTTGTTCTTGCACACCTCTTTTTTTGAAAGATGCTACCCTCTTGGACTTTATTGATTCCCTTGAGGTTCTTAAAAGTTTCTATCATGTCCCCCCTCTCCCTCCTTTCCTCGAGGCTATACATATTAAGCTCCTTAAGTCTCTCTTCATATGTCTTCCGATGCAGACCCTGCACCATTTTAGTTGCCCTCCTCTGGACAGCTTCCATCCTGTCTATGTCTTTGCGGAGATTGGGTCTCCAGAACTACACGCAGTACTCCAGATGGGGTCTCACTAGCTGTCTGTACAGAGGGATAATAACTTCCTGTTTTCTACTGGTGATGCCTCTCCCTATGCATCCCAGTATCCCCCCAGCCCTCCTTGCTGCCCTGTCACATTGCTTGCCCACCTTTAGGTCATCTGATATGACTACCCCCAGGTCCCTTTCCATTTTTGTTGTTGCTAGTATCTCACCCCCATTGTGTACTCTTCCCCTGGGTTTTTGTTTCCCAGGTGCATTACCTTGCACTTCTTAGCATTGAATCTAAGCTGCCATACATTTGACCATTCCTCTAACCTTGCCAAGTCCCTTCTCATCCTTTCCACCCCACCCTGTGCATCAACTCTGTTGCAGATCTTTGTGTCATCTGCAAAGAGACATACTTTTCCTTCCAGTCCCTCTGCAATGTCACTTATATATACATTATCATTCTAAATGGTTTTCAGCAAATAGTTACATCTTTCAACAGAGCTCCATCTCAGATTACTTATGCTACAATCAAGCAGCTCTTAAAGAGACAGTACACAGAGGCTATACAGGCTCTGGCAATCACATTTAAACTGCTAAAATGCAGGACACCAGCCTATCAGTGAGCATTTAGGCAAGCTCAAGGGAGACTTTTTGGGAACCCCCATTTGTAGGGGGGGGTTACAAGAGTATTGGACTTTAGGAAGGCTGACTTGGGAAAATGAGAGAGTGCCTCAGAAAAGCACTAGCAAACGGGCAAGAAGGAGGGGTGGAGGAACAATGGGGAATAATCAAATCAGCCATCGCAGAGGCAACCAGCCTTTGTGTGAAGCAAATCAACAAAACAAAATGAAGGAAAAAAAACACTATGGTTCTCAAAAGAGGTGGCAGGGACGGTTAAGGAGAAAAGGATAGCATTCAGGAAATATAAGGAAACACAGAAGGAGCAGGACTGAGAATTTTATCAGTTAAAGCAGAAGGAGGCAGGGAAGGCAGTCAGAATAGCAAAGGCACAAACTGAGGAAAAGATAGCCAACTCTGTTAAGAAGGGGGATAAAACCTTTCATAGGTACATTAGGGAGCGAAGAAGGACCAAGGGAGGTATACAGAGACTTAATAAAGTGAAGGGAATGTGGGCAGAGGGTGACAGTGAAAAAGCAGGGATACTGAACGAATATTTCTGCTCAGTATTCACAACAGAAGAGGAGGGGGAAGTACCTAAACCAAACAAAAGAGAAACTCTGAATAGGGGGGTGGATACCAGTCCATTCACAGAAGAAAGGGTTTTGAAAGAACTCTTGAAACTGAGGGTGGACAAAGCAATGGGGCCTAATGGGATTCACTCAAGAATTCTAAAAGAACTAAGGGTAGAACTAGTAACACCACTGACTACTCTCTTTAACAAATCATGGGAGGATAGGGTGGTATCTGAGGACTGGAGGAGGGCAAATGTGATTCCACTTCACAAAAGTGGGAGCAGGGCAGAGGCAGGAAACTACAGACCAGTTAGTTTGACTTCAGTGGTAGGGAAAATGATGGAATCACTTCTGAAGGAAAGAATTGTTGAGTACCTAGAGGCCAGTGGGGCACAGGACCCAAGGCAGCATGGTTTCACAGCAGGAAGGTCATGTCAGACAAACCTAATAGATTTCTTTGACTGGGTGACCAATGTAGTAGATCAGGGAGGGGCTGTGGATATGGCCTACCTAGATTTTAGCAAGGCATTTGACACAGTCTCACACAAAAGATTAATATACAAGTTAGCCAGCCTTGGAGTGGGTCCCAAGGTGGTAGCCTGGATAAAAATCTGGCTGGACAACAGAACGCAAAGGGTAATAGTAAACGGAGTCCACAGTGAAGAAAGGAGGGTAACTAGCGGGGAACCGCAGGGTTCGGTACTGGGACCGGTCCTCTTTAATATCTTTATAAGTGACATTGGAGAGCACCTGGAAGGAAAGATATGTCTCTTTGCAGATGATACAGAGATCTGCAACAGGGTTGATACACAAGGTGGGGTGGAAAGAATGAAAAGGGACTTGGCAAGGTTGGAGGAATGGTCAAATATGTGGCAGCTCAGATTCAATGCAAAGAAGTGCAAGGTAATGCATCTGGGAAACAAAAACCCTGGGAAAGAGTACACAATGGGGGGTGAGTTAATAACAACAAAAATCGAAAGAGACCTTGGAGTAATTATATCAGATGACCTAAAGGTGGGCAAGCAATGTGAGAAGGCAGTAAGGAGGGCTGGGGGATACTGGGATGCGTAGGGACAGGCATCAGCAGTAGAAAACAGGAAGTTGTTATCCCTTTGTACAGACAGTTAGTGAGACCCCATCTGGAGTACTGTGTACAATTCTGGAGACCCCATCTCTGCAAAGACATAGACAGAGTGGAGGCTGTTCAGAGGAGGGCAACCAAAATGGTACAGGGTCTGCACTAGAAGACGTATGAGGAGAGACAAAAGCAGCTTAATATGTATACCCTTGAGGAAAGGAGGGAGAGGGGGGACATGATAGAAACGTTCAAGTATCTCAAGGGAATTAACAAAGCACAAGAGGGTAGTATCTTTCAGAAGAAGAAATGTCCAAGAACAAGGGTGCAGAATTTGAAGATAGAGGGGGGACAGCTGAGAGGTAATGTTAGGAAGTATTTTTTCACAGAGAGGGTTGTGGATGCATGGAACAGCCTTCCTGAGGAGGTTGTGGAGTCAGAAACAGTGGGAGAATTCAAGAATGCATGGGACAGGCATAAAGCAATTCTTGTGGGGGGGGGGTAGGAGGAAGTAAGCTTTTGATTAACTAGAATCTGCAGCTTATCCATCAGGTAGGGAAATGGGCAGACTAGGTGGGCCAAGCGGTCCTTATCTGCCGTCAAATTCTGTGTTTCTATGTTTACAACAGATGCATCCCTTCTGGGTTGGGGTGCACACATGTTGGATTATACAGCAAGTGGCACATGGTCTTCTCAGGAATCCCTGTTACACATAAATCTGCTGGAGCACAGAGCAGTGTACCTAGCCCTGCAGGCATTTGCTCCACATCTTCAAAACAAAGTGGTTGTGATAGGGCGCAGGTATTCGTGGACAAAAACAGGTAGCGTGACTCAATATCAGTTTTCTGTATAGTTCAGAATTTATTTTGGGAATTGGTATTTCTTCAGAAGCAGGACACATTACTTATAGCGAACATTGACATCACTTCAAAAGACTGGAAGACTTCATTAGATCATGTCTAACACATTTTTCTTTATCAATTAGCATCGCTCCCTGGAGTTCTCTCCAGACCTTGATCCTCTCTGCTCTCTCTCTGGATCGCATCTGATATCTCTAGCTGCTATCTTTCCTTTTATACAACTCAGTGCCCATGTGACAGGCTAACTCCACCCTCCAGAACATTTCAAACATAATATCTTTATATATGAAGTAATTATTTATTTCACAGTTCATAAACACCTTTAAATCAATACTGAGCCTTACATATGTAACCCCTTTGCAAATGGGGGTTCTAGAAATGCCAGTCTGGGTCTACCTTAGCCCGTTTTGTTCTGTCCTTCTCCTACTGTCTCTCGGGCTTCTCCTGACTTGGCTTCTAATTTTTCTGGCTTCCCAGCTCCTGTTTGCCCTTATGTGTGCCCCAGCTTGCAGTCAAATGAAAATCCAGCCCCTCGGGGCTTAAACTGCTGGACCACAGGCTCCCCGCTGCAAAGTGTTGCCTCCAGGGCAGCGGAGTCGCGCTATGCCAGCAAAGCGCCTTTGATGTGGAGCCACTTGTTTTGCGGTCGCCTCGGGGACTGTGCCGTGGGTCCAGGGATCCCTTCCACCTATTTGGGACCCGGTGACCACGGACAGCCTGCTGGGGGACTGCTCAGATGGGAATTTAAGGAGTTCTGACCGGGGCTCATTTGAGTATGCCTGTGCAGGGCCCCAGTACATCTGAATAATGCATAACAGTGTATCTGGCTGCCTCCAGGGTAGCTATGTTCAGCTCTAGCCGAAAAGTAAATTAAAATGTTTTAAATAATGGAACTGTTGCTGCTTGTTGGGAATATACTGTGCATGTGGGGAAAAGTGTTTAAAGTTAAAATGAGTACTATTTCCCTGGCAATTCCAATATCTGGGACTCTGTGTGTCAGCCTGTCAGCTGCTGCAAGGGAGCTTCCTAAGGGTGCAGTAGCGACAGGAAAGTAAAGAGCCATGTTTTCATCTGTGCAGCGACTGCAAGTACAGCCTTTTAAGCTAGGAACTGTGGGACATTTGAGGCAAATAATTACTTCTTTCTGGCTGCACCAGGACATTATTCAGGACTGTATCTAATCTGCTATAAGGGACAGTGGGTTAAGCAGCCATTGCCAGCAGTACAGCCAATTGGAATTGCAGTAATAAAGCCAAGACTTCTGGGACATTCATCAGTATCTCATGGGTAAGCACCCATGCTTATGGGGCTTACAGGACATTATTTTAGGCTTAAATCTACAACCCGATTGTGCCTCAGTATTCTGATTGACAGGTCCTTCTGCAACTTGAGATATGTCACCCCATCCCTGCTACTAATCAGGAGTTGAGCTAGGAGCTCTATAAAGAGACAATGTTGCCAGTTTGTCTGGAGATTCATTCAGAGATGCAGAGCTGAGAGAGCAGCAGGGCAGGCTCCAGCCTGCTGGGAGCCCCCTATGAGGGAGGGGCTCAGGCTCCAGCCATGCCATCAGGCCTGGGCCACTTAATTCAAGCCCTTTCAGTCTTTAGGGGGCATTTGTTACTTTCTTCAGTTAACTAGTTACAGCAATTGTACTTTCTGCAACCGCTAGTCTGGAGGTTGCCAATACTGTCCTCCAGAGGCTAGACTTCCCTCCCACAGTGGGGAAAGATGTGGACCGAAGAATCAAATGTCCAGCAGCGGTGAGAGTGCTGACCAGACCAGATGACATCATGCATTGGTGAGAGCACTGACCAAGTACCTCAGCAGTGAGAGAGCTTAAGAAGTCTTCAGGATGCCTTTGATTGCGGATGAGACCCGTGAAGGACCTGAGTGAGTACCCTTGTACCCCCCGGTGCAAGGGAGAAGTAAGCAAGTAATCCTGGGGGCTCCATGCCCCATTAAGAAATGTGTGCTGTTAAGTGTAAAGTATTGCAGTCATCAGTCTGGGCTACTAACCCCATAAGAAACCGCCTAGTTCAAGTAATGGATGCCTCTTGTCTGTGGCCCAAATGGCTATGTTGCAGGTGCAGCAAGATGCTGGGCTTAGTGAATCATATAAATGTGTAGCTATGGGTTAGAGTCCTGCCATCGTGGAGCTGTCCGCCAAGACGCGCTTGCCACTTCATGAGACAGGAGGCCCTAGAGCATATTAATGTCTAAGATGCCGTAAAGAGAATGTACCTGTGTCTGCACAGAATTTCATCTAAGAGCGCTTGGTATAAGTGTTAAATGGCTAGGCGTGCTGGATAGGACTCCACTTGTGAATAATGTTCTTGGTATATAGAATGTACTGGATGTGACTGACTGAAATTAAAGTATGGGATGCTTGATAAAAGTGTCGTTGACAACTTACTCTGGATGGATGCCTTTTTGGTATATAAAGTACTGATGTGACTGTGTTTAAACTCATGCTAGGATGCTTGACAAAAGTATCACCCTTATTGCTTTGGATGGGACTTTCAAGTATTGTGCTGAATGTTCTGGATGTAAGATCCACACAGTTTGTTCTGGTTTGTTCAGAAGTCTGTGAGTTCAGGGCAATCTCTAATTTGTCTGCCAGTGCAGGGCAATCCCTGCTTTGTCTGCTAAAGTGCAGGGCAATCCCTGCTGTGGTTGTAAATAGTAATTTGCTGTTTTACAAAAATCTGTTTCCAAGTTGCCCCCACCCTCAAATTAATAGCCGGCCACCTCGACCAGCTGCAACTCCATCAGGCCTGCAACATCTTGGACTGTGGTATCTGTTTAACCAGTATGGTATGAGATTGCGGGGTTTCTGCTGTATCTGGGACTGGTACCAGTGTGGGTATTTTTAATAATTAAGTTTAACATCTGATTTATCAGCAGCTAGATAGCCAGGGCTCTGGATGTCTTAAGTTGAATGGTAAAATGTGATTTATGTCTGCCTGTTAATATGTAGCCACCTAGCTGGAGGGTTTACCAGCAAAAATCCAAAATGATCTCTGTACATATATAAATACGGCAAGATAACCTCTACTCCTCCTGTTTCCCTTTCTTAGCTCCTTTATTATCCCCAAAATAAATATCTTGTTGTTGTTGTTTGAAATCATGTGTGAGCATATTATTAGAGAGAGCCTTTAATTCAAAATGTGGAATGTGGGGAACTGTGTATTGGGGCATGTCTGGGGAGGTAACTGGTCACTGTGGGTGGTGTAGCAGCTCAGGGGGCTACACCCAGCACCATCTCAACCACGTAAAGCACCCTGAGTGGAGGCACTGCGCAGAGGTTTTAAAAAATGTTATTAGCTAGCGAACCCAAACCCCTTAGCCTATGTCCAGGGTAGTAGGCAGGGGTGCAACACTGGGGGGGGGCGCCACCCAGGGGTTACACATATAATCTCTACAGTGTATTTGTATGTTTCTGAACATTTAAAACAGCCATCAGGAAGCTCCACCCACCTCTAACTGCAGCATAAAAGAAGTCAGTAGATGGCCGGCCAGCTGTTAGAAGAGAGCTGGGGCTGACAGGGGTTGGACTCAGGGCTCTAAGACGCCAGCAGAAGCAGCAACACCCTCGCTCCACCAAAGACCCCAAAACAGCCCAGAAATGCCTGCACTCAGCTCAGGAGAGTATGTAACACTCCATTCTCTTTATTTCATCCGGAAAATGTTATGCTAGACAGAACAAGAAGGCTAAATGCCTTTGTAACCCCTAGATGGCGCTATCCCAGGGGCTACTACCCCTGCCTGATTTGCCACTAACAGGTTGAGGGGCCTGGATCCAATGGCGGGTGCCTCCACCCAGAGGTCAGGGTTTGCAATAGTTAAACTTACTTGGTCACAGCCCTCTGGGACACTGCAACCCCCCTTTCTTCCCACTAGTGGTCCACACAATATATCAGAATTACCTTCACAGTATACACATACCCCCAGGGCTGGTTCAGGCACTGGGACCTCCTGTAAAATAAGATACAGTGCAACAATCACAGTACAATACTTTAACATAGACAAATACCTCAGGCAGTATAACTGCTGAAACAAGCAGCTCTGATTTATTTAGGGGGAATATAACAAGGACAGGGGGAAATCAGGTTAATTAGCTTATCACTTTACTCATCTACCTATGGCTCTGTGCACAGACCTATCCCTACCAGTTACTGTCCCTGGGTACTCAAGCCCTAGTGGCTAGTCCAAACCGTGGCAGCTGGTAGGGGCCCTTTCCCACAGAGAAAAGAAAATTAGTTTAAACAGTCAGCAGTACAGTGATTCCATTTGGATTTAATGTGGCAATTCAACAGGAGCGACCCTGAATTAGTACTCATGACCTCAAACAAGATAGGGTCCTTCAATGTCAGCAGGGCTACTCTTGAGCTCCACAGGACTCCTCACACATTTATATGGCAAACAGGCAGGCTGCTTCTCTATCCCGATCGCAATTACCTGCACAATACCCGGAGAACACACAGCAGATTCAGTTCCTGACAGACCGAGTGTAACTCAGCAATTTCTCCAGTCTTCTAGGGTGAGCCTGGTTTCTACTCTTCAGATATCCTTTGATTCTCTTCACAGGACGGATTCAGTCCTAACAAGCAGTTACACAAGCTGCAGACCGAACTCTGGGCCTATACACGCTTCCGACTAAACTGCACACTGAAAAAGCACAGGGCTCCTTCCCTCTTCACTGCCAGAGTTCAACTGAAACTCCAGCAGACAAAACCGGCACTTCCTTTTAGTTCCTCCCAGTTCTTGGCTGGATTGGCTGTCACCACAATAGACTGCTCCTGTTGGTCCAAAAAAGGCGCAAGTCTAAACTACATCTCCCAGAGTCACTGCCCATACAATCCTCTTGTAGCTGGCTCAGATTATGAGTCCAAGTTCTGATTCGGCCCAAGGCACCATTTTAGAGCTCCCTTATCCCACACTGATTGGTCCAGTTCAGCAGTTCAAAACTAGAATGGGAACTAGGCAAACACAGTTCTGACTGCAAAGAAAGCAAGTTAGACAAACTGTATTTTCATTATTACTCTAAATGATTTCTGGCAAACAGTTACACCTTTCAGATAGGTTCCTTGCACCCTAGTGACTGCAAAATGGAGTGAATTGGCAGCAGTTCGAGTGGTACTCAAGCAGAGAAGCACACAGTCCCCCATACAACTAATTATGTCTGCAAGCAGACAGCTCTTAAAGAGACAGTACCAGAGGCTCTAAAAACACTCACTGATAAATGGCTTAAACGCCAAACACCATTCAGGCTTGGAGCATTCAAGCAAGCTCCTGGAAGTCTTTTGGGAACCCCCATTTGCAGGGGGGTTACACCTTTGCGACAGTGCGCACGATCGAGCGGGTAATAAATTACCGGCGCTCGCAATTGCATTGTCACACAGGAGTTAACTTTACAAAGGAAGCCACTTTTTGCACAGCTCTTATGAACAAGAGCATTACGGGGAACAAGGAAGGGGACCAGAAGGTTCCCAACACCACTTCAAAACCTGCAAGGCATAAGCAAGCCCACGAAGGCACCACAGGGCAAAACCGGATTCCTTTAGGGCATTTTAAAGCAACGTCCTGCAATATTTTAACACAGAGGGCTTCCGTTACAAATGGAGAGAAAACAATTCATTTTATAGAAGAAAACCAGGACACCTATTTTTACAAAGAACACAACCAGCTTTTGGGCATACTTTAACAAGGAAAAGACTAAAACCTTGGCTTAATCAAATGCCTACAGTATACATTTTAAACCTCTTCAGCAGTAGCATTTTGCATTGCTATAATTATAGAGTGTCCTCAGCTTTCTTTTAAAATGGAGAGATTAAAAGCTGTAATTTTGTGCAGCCCCAAGAAGTTCCAAAGTACAGCATCTAAAAATCGCTCTGTTTAATGAATTACTTTTCAGGACACTCCCTGCTCATAAAGCAACACAATTTCTTATCCCCAGGGCTCTCCTCCACAAAGTGCACCCTGCAGTCCATTTTGTAAGCATATTTTTAGTTTTAATGCGCCTTTCTTTGTCTACGGTTTATTCTACAGCTCAAGAGAAGGGGTTATTAGGAACGCAAACAACATTTAGGAGTGGCTGCTGAAATTAACCAAAAATAGATATCAGCAGCTGACTCCTTAACATATTTTAAAGAATATCCAGTCCTCAAACGGGACACCTGGTTCCTTTATAATTCCAGATTAGCAGTATCTTTTACTACAAACTGGCAAAGCCCATTTGTATTTTACTCAGCCCTTACCACTGGTAAATAAATGACAAAATGAATCATTCACTTCAAACTTATGGTTCAGTCAGTAATTTCCCTTGTTTTTAAATTTGGACCGACAATTATCCACTAATCTTCACTCAAACGGATCTCCAGAGAGAGACAATACTCCTCTTTTCTTTTAGCTCACTAATTGCCCCGGGATGGTGGCTACATGTTAAATTAAATGAACAGGAGCCCTTTAACACCGCAACTCAATAAAAACAGCTGATCTATACAGCCTAACTATGCGGCGTTGCTCACTATCGTAGCTCCTCAAGGCAGCAGCCAGCAGGGCACTCACAACTACCTGTGGGGGAGGGGGGAGCTTAACTTCCAGCTCACTCCTTATTGTTTTCATTTAATTTAATTTTATTAGTATTTTTGTTGGTTTTCCGTAACACAACAGAATATCACAAGTAATTCCAAGGCCCCCCCAATCCTTCACAGAGCCACTCTGTGACAGTGGTGCAGGTCAGAACAGATAACACCACCACTATGTATTACATCAACAAACAGGGAGGAACCAGGTCAGACCCACTGTGCACAGAAGCAATGGGGCTGTGGTCTCTAGCTTACTCAATGAAGGTGTCCCTATCAGCTATACACCTTCCAGGAAAGGACAATGTGGTAGCAGAGTCACTCAGCAGTGTAAATCAGGATCACCACAAGTGGTGCCTGAATCCTCAAATACTCAGTTCGATTTTCAGGCAATGGGGCACTCCAGAGATAGATCTCTATGCCACTGTAGAAAATCACCAGCTACCAGTATACTGTTGCAGGCCTTCTCTCAGGGGCACACTACCCCTGGATGCGTTGGCACTGGATTGGACAGGGAAATTCCTGTATGCCTTCCCCCTTTTCTTGCTAATGTAACCCCCCTGCAAATGGGGGTTCCCAAAAGACTTCCAGGAGCTTGCTTGAATGCTCCAAGCCTGAATGGTGTTTGGCGTTTAAGCCATTTATCAGTGAGTGTTTTTAGAACCTCTGGTACTGTCTCTTTAAGAGCTGTCTGCTTGCAGACATAATTAGTTTGTATGGGGGACTGTGTGTTTTTTGATTGAGTACCACTCAAGCTGCTGCCAATTCACTCCATTTTGCAGTCACTAGGAGTGCAAAGGGAACCTATCTGAAAGATGTAACTGTTTGCCAGAAACCATTTAGAGTGATAATGAAATTACAGTTTGTCTAACCTGCTTTCTTTTGCAGTCAGAACAGTGTCTGCCTAGTTCCCTATTCTGGTTTTGAACTGCTGAACTGGACCAATCAGTGTGGGGTTAGCTAGCTCTAAAATGGTGCCTTGGACGAATCAGAACTTGGACTCATAATCTGAGCCAGCTACAAGAGGATTGTATGGGCAGTGACTCTGGGAGATGTAGTTTAGACTTCAGTGCCTTTTTGGACCAACAGCAGCAGTCTATTGTGAGTGACAGCCAATCCAGTCAAGAACTGGGAGGAACTCAAAGGAAGTGCCCGGTTTTGTCGGTTGGAGTTTCAGTTGAGCTTTGGCAGTGAAGAAGGAAGGACCCTGTGCTTTTCAGTGTGCAGTTTTAGTCAAAAACGTGTGTAAGGCCCAGAGTTCCGGTCTGCAGCTTGTGTAACTGCTTGTTAGGACTGAATCCGTCCTGTGAAAAGAATCAAAGGATCTCTGAAGAGTAGAAACCAGGCTCACCCTGTAGAAGACTGGAGAAATTATTGAATTGCACTCCGGTCTGTCAGGAACTGAATCTGCTGTGTGTTCTCCCGGGTATTGTGCAGTAATTGCGATTGGGATAGAGAAGCAGCCTGCCTGGTATAGTACTCTCTCTTTTTTTACCATATAAATGTGTGAAGAGTCTCTTGGAGCTCAAGAGTAGCCCTGCTGATATTAAGGACCCTATCTTATTTGGAGGTCGTGAGTACTAATTCAGGTCGCTCCTGTTGAATTGCCACATTAAATCCAAATGGAATTACTGTACTGCTGACTGTTTAATTTTCCTTTTCTCTGTGTGAAAGGGCCCCTACCAGCTGCCACGGTTTGGACTAGCCACTAGGGCTTGGGTACCCAGGGACAGTAACTGATAGGGATAGGCCTGTGCACAGAGCCATAGGTAGATTATTAGAGTGATAAGCTAATTAACCTGATTTCCCCCTGTCCTTGTTATATCCCCCTAAATAAATCAGAGCTGCTTGTTTCAGCAAAGTTATACTGCCTGAGGTATTTGTTCATGTTAAAGTACTGTACTGTGATTGTTGCACTGTATCTCATTTCACAGGAGGTCCCAGTGCCGAACCAGTCCTGGGGGTAAGTGTATACTGTGAAGGTAATTCTGATATATTGTGTGGGCCACTAGTGGGAAGAAAGGGGGGTTGCAGTGTCCCAGAGGGCTGTGACCAAGTTAGTTTAACTATTGCAGGCCCTGACCTCTGGGTGGAGGCACCCGCCATTGGATCCAGGCCCCTCAGCCTGTTAGTGGCAAATCAGGCAGGGGTAGTAGCCCCTGGGATAGCGCCATCTAGGGGTTACACTAATATTCAGGACACTGCTGAAACTGAGGTGCAAATCAGCCACAAAAATACTGGTGGCACCAGACTGGGCAGGGCAACACTGGTATTCACTTCTATTGGCTCTATCAGTAGTACCTCCAATTCATCTGCCCAGGAGGCACAATCTGCTGACATCCTCTCAGGGCAGGATATTGTACCCCAGCCTCAGATCACTAAGGCTCAAGGCCTGGCTCGTGAGGACTTAGAGTATGCTAATCTTAAACTGTCAGAACAGGTGCTGACAGTACTCAGGGGTTCCAGGAAACCTTCCACTAAAAAGACATACTCTGCTAAGTGGAAGAGATTTTCCATATAGTGTATGGGTAAGGGTGTTGACCCATCCAGGGCTGACCTAGCCATTCTTCTGGATTACCTGACACACTTGCATTCTTCAGGTCTGAAGCCTTCAACACTCAAGTTATATTTGGCTTCAGTCTCAGCTTATTTGTCAGCTGGTAAAGAGAGATCCATGGCCTCTCATCCAGTTGTCAGGAAGTTTTTTAAAGGCCTTAACCTCTTGTACCCTCCCTTGAGGGAACTGGTTTCAGCCTGGAATCTGAATATCTGCATTGCCAAGCTCGTGGACTCCCCATTTGAGCCAATGGCAACAGCAGATTTGAAATATATCACTTGGAAAACTGTGTTTCTGGTTGCTATTAGTTCAGCCAGAAGAATCAGTGAGTTACAGGCCCTGTGCATGGATGTAGACTGCATCTCATTCCACAGGGATAAAGTGGTCCTCAGGACTAATAGAACATTTATTCCCAAAGTGGTGTCTGATTTTCATTTAAATCAGTGTATCACTTTACCTGTCTTTTTCTCAGAGAACTCCAGTTCTCCAGAAAGGAGGCTTCACTCCCTTGATGTCAAAAGGGCACTTAGCCACTATATTGACAGAACTAAATCTTACAGACCAGGTCAGACACAGCTTTTTCTTACCTATGGAGAAGTAGGTAAGGGCAGACCTGCCACAAAACGACAGTTGCTCGCTGGATAGTGGCATGTATACAGTTTTGTTGTAGTAAAGTGGTAAACAGGTCTCCTGGGCCTGAGGGCTCATTCTCACTAGGGCACAGCTGCTTCAGTGGCAGCTTCAAGAGAGATTCCACTTTTGAAATCTGCAAGCAGCTACATGGAAAACAGTACACACCTTCACAAAGCATTACAGCCTCGATCTACAATCCAGAAGTGATGCCAGGTTTGTTACAGCAGTGCTGCAGAACCTGTTTCCTAAATAGGTTTTCTACGCAACCTCCAAAGGTACTGCCTGGTAGTCTACATCAGTTTAATCATAATGAGTGATTCCTAGGGTTAGAAGAAAAAATTACTCACCATGCTAATCTTGTTTCTTCAAAGGGATCACTCATTATGATTAAAGCACCCACCCTGCCTCCCCTATTAAAACCTATTAAGGTTGTTCTGCTTCCCTGTTTTAGGATATTTTTCCATACAGGTCAAGTTAGAGACTCACCTTTTGTTAACCAGTTGGTCCCCTTGTGATCTCAAGTTTTCTAGGTTTACTTATTGGTATGTTTTTTTGACCTGAGAGGACAGAAAAAAAAAAGTTATTTTATAGAAATATTACTCTAGTTAGTGGGTCTTACATCCAGTTTAGGCTACGTAAGAATCTGAAGCACTCAGAGTGCAACAGTTGCTAGAGCAGCAGTTTGGAAGTGGCATGAGCCAATTGAGAGTTCCATCATTTGCATATAATTCCATCTCTCCGGGCAGTCCAATACAGGAGGCTGACTGCATCAGTTTAATCATAATGAGTGATCCCTTTGAAGAAACACGATTACTATGGTGAGCAATTTTTTCATTCAGCACAAGAACTGCAATAGGTAGCAACATCTTCATGAATTCCAGGCCATAAAAATCCATACAGAAATCTGGCAAGGGTGCGATCCCTCCCTGAGTGACCAGCCATAGGACTACAATGTGCTGTCTGTTAACAACTCAGATCTATATTTTTGTGGTATAACCAATTGTTCTATCTGTTCCTGTGTCTGAGGTTTAACATAGACTCGGTACAGTAACCCATTACATCTATTAAACATTGGTTCACCCTGTTTTTGTTTCACCATCAGCTGCTTAAAATAACCTCGGTCAGAAGTATCATTAGTTTGCCCTGAAACAAAATCACAATCAGTTATCAATCTTGTTTCAGCATTTTCATATTGTAACCCCTTATGTCCATCAGTTATTTGTTGCCACTGTTGTTTCAGGCATCTTCTTTCTTTCCTGGACTTTAGGATCTTGAAGCTGGGCTCAAACAAGTCCGCATTAAAGTCACTGAAAGGAAAAGTGTCTCCACCATGCTGCTGAAAGTGCAGGTTTCAGTTGCTCTGAGAATAACTCAGTAAATCCTGGACAGTCATTTCCAGTTATCACAGGCACAGGTAACTTGGGTACTACCCCCACATTCAGTTGGTGTGACACCCTCATTAATATTCAGTGTCACTTGTGTTGTGGGATAGTATCGAGTGTCTCCGTGCATGCAGATAACACCAGTACCTGGTCCTTTTACATAGTGTTTTCCCGGCACTTCAATATGCACTAGGGTCTGTCTGCTTCCCGAATCAAAAGGTATCTTTACAGTCTTATCTCCTACCTTGAAATCTGTTAAATACTTGCCCCAATTTGCTAAGGCCAAATCTGCTGCAGTGGTACCCTTCTTATTTTTATGGCAGTTTCTTGCGATATGGCCTGGCTTGTTACAGTTATAGCAAATAAAGTCTCTGGGTGCAGATTTGCTACCCCACCACAGTTTCTATCTGATTTGGAGTAAGATTGGGAAAAAGTGGATCTTACCGGTCTTTGGCTGTTACTTCGCTGCTGCTGCTGCTGCATGATCTGTCTGGCCATCTGATAGTCCTTGGCCAAAGAAATGGCCTTTCCCCCACTTTCTGGTCAGTGTTCTTTTTCCCAGAGCTGTACATCTATAGGCAGGATGTTGATGAATTGCCCCATTGCAAATGTGTCAGTCATCTGTGGGACTGTTTTGCCCTCTGGTTGGAACCATTTAATAAAGAGTTCTCTGAGTCAGGTGAAGGCTTCTCGAGGATTGTCGACCAGGTTGTACTTCAGGGACTGGAATCTTTGACTATAGGTCTCTCCTGAGATGTCGTATCTTTTCAGGATTTCTGTTTTAACAAGGTCATAGTTTTCCGACTGCACAGTGTCCATATTGCTGTAGACCAGTTGGGCTTTACCTGTCAGGTAAGGTACCTGTCTGATTACTCATTGCTGCTATGGCCACTGGCAGGCTGCGGCAACCCTTTCAAAGGTTATCTGGTATGCTTCGATATCATCTGAGGGACACCTCTTTGTAAGTTTTAGGTCTTTTAAGTTGTTGGTGTTTTGTTGCTCTGCTGGACTTGTGCCAGATCCTCCAGCTTTGATAGCTTGAAAGGCATCAAGCCATCGTTGCTCCAGTCACTTCATCTCTTTTTTTTCTCTGCTGCTCCTATCACTGCATCTCTTTTTTTCTCTGCTGCTCCTGTCGCTGCATCTCTTCTCTGCTGCTTCTGTCACTGCATTTCTTCTTTTCTCTGTCTCTCTTTGTTGCATAGCCCACCATTTGAAGAAGACAGGCTTTCAGATTCTGTCACTGCCTGTTCTTTTTTTTACATGACGGGTGCTGGCTGCACAGTCTCAGTTTGGACTTTTGTTTCTGCTTCTACTTTGGCTGCCATTCTTCTGGTAATCACTCCTGGACTTGCTGCTGCAGAATCCATACCTTTCTTCTGGTGTCCCATGAACACAGTGACCGCGATTGAGTGTTTTCAAAAAGGGTGACTCAATCACGGCGCCTGTGTTCAGAGCTTCCTGTCAGGGTAGCAACCAGATACCGGGGTGGGTGAGGTAGGGTGATGGGAAGCATATGCGCATGTATATGGGGGAAGGGAGAAGAAGGGGAAGGGAGGTACGTGGGAGGGGGTGTGGTGGGCAGCTGCCGAGCTGGTCTGCTAGCATGGTGGGGAGGGTGGTCATTTAGAAGGTGCAGGGTTCGGGTCTGGCACGGCATGTTTTTTTTTTTTTTTTGTGCCAGCAGGCAGCTTGTTTTTTTTATAAATATTTCACCCCCCCCACCCCGACATACACCCCCCTGGAGTTGAGAATCCTTTAGTGGGGGGGGTGCGGGGGGCACAGCCCCCTCATACATTAAAATACTGTTGCCGCCTTTTAGTTCGCCACGAGTGTACATCGCCGTTATTCATTTTCAGCGATGTAACTCACCCAAATGGAGATCACTGTTCCACGATTGCCGTTATCACATAGAACCCTTTCTTCTATGCTTCCCTGGTACCAGGTCTAGTACCCATGCACAAAACTCCTGGCTTAGAGTATGCACAGCATAAATCCCACTTCGGCTAACAACATCTGTCTTCGAGGCACAGGTTAGGAAGCATAGGAAGACCAGGAGCAGGTATAAAAATTGGCAAGTAGCATTTTAGTTTTTCCAATAACAGTAAAATAAAAAATAAAATTGTTCGGTATAACTATTTACAAAGGCAGTACAAACACAGAAAACAAAGTTATTCATCTGTGGATATGTCTAATTTCAAGTTTCAGTCTTGCTGTCTCTCTAGCAGAAGTATTGCTGCTCTTTTTGTACGTTTTTGTCTGGGACCTCGTTAAGAAGAACATCCTGTTTTTCAGAAAATGTTCTTGTCAGTTTCCTTCCTTGCAGGTGCAACAAATCAGTACATGGTGTCCCAGAACTGACCTCCTGTTGACAGCTTCTGCAAAGAGTTTACAAACTAGCATCTCAGGTTAACCTCTTGAGCTCCAAATAGCTTTTTGCAATCATTTCAACAATATAACCATATATATTTTTGAACCAAGGGATCCCACTTTCACATAAAGATTCACACATATTTTATAACTAGGGAAACGCAAGGGGGAAGAAAAGATAGAAACAGCAAGTGAAGGCAGAGAGATAGTGGGAGAGGAGAATAGCGAGACTGTTGGACTGGCCAGTTCCTAGGTCTCACAAGAAACTTTGACTGCACAGTCAGACAGACAAGAGAGAGAACAGAAGAGGATAAAACAGATCATTGCGTTTAACTCTTTCTACATAAATGGGACAGGGTCTTGTTCAACCCTGTCACATAGTAGTGTGCATGAAGGAAGACAGGTACTGGATTGGTTACTAAATTTTGGTAACTTGGACTCGGTTTTCTCCAGCACATGACTAGAACTTATTATTAAGGTATTTGATATTTCAAGCTGTCTTAATTTTTTTTTTATTATGATTATAAATCTTCCTGGACATAAAGTCTCCACCACTCATTCATTCACAGTGATGGGAGTACACCGGGGGCACTAGGACCCAGTGGGAGCAAACTTTTTCATGAGGGCCGGCGCCGAGATGGAGCCACAAGGAAGCGGCACCGTGAGCCCAGCGTGTGCGGTAAAAAGTATCTTGGCGTCAACCCTCCAACCGCCTCAGTTCCTTTTTTCCCCCACTGTTGACTGCGCTTCAGTGATGACGTCGAGTGCCCTCCGGGAGTCAAACTTCAAACTAGCAGCTTAGTTTTCAGTTTTATTATTTTGTATTTTATCTCGAAAAGTACCGATTACATTTTAATAAACTACTTACTTGTACAAGAAAGAAGTCTTCAGCCCTCCATTGTCGGAGGCGACCATGAGTGGGGCAGGTGACAGTAGGGAGACTTCGTATGAAAGCTGTTCAGTCAGCCGGTCCATGTCTGGTCCGCTGCCCTCTCCGGAGGGGAGGTCTGACAACAGACAGTCCAGTGCTTGGTGGGGTGGACGGTCCCCCGGAAGCATAAAAAGAAACAGTCCTGTTCTTGGCACCGTTTGGCCTCGAGTCCTTCTTCGGCCAACCGGTCAAAGAAGAAATGGCATCACTCGAGGTCTCCCTCTGGTACGTCTGTGCATAGACGGTCGGTTATTAGGGTCAGGAGCCAGTCTCCGCCTCTTTTGGAATCGCCGGTATCTGTCTCTGGAAGCCGGCATCTTCAACACTGGAGCCCCTCTCCGCCTATTAGAGGTGGCTTCCAATGAGCAGTTTCACCATTGGGCTGCTCTTATGGAGCAGTGGGCTCAGAAGTTGTCCCAACTGCCCGAACCGGCCAGTCCGTTGCCGGGGCCTTTCGGTCTGTCAGTTTTGGATCGGCAGGCACTTCAGTTAGGACTTTCTAGTTGCGCGGTGCCTTCTTCAGTGCCGTCGACTCCGTACTCCGGTGTCTATCCCCCTCACATGGCTGCGGTGCAAGGGTCCACACTGATACCTTTATCTCCTGCCATTTTTCATCCTTTGCCTTCCAGTCACAGTTTTCAGACTTCTGCAACGGTGCCCTTACCGATGACGCCAGCTTCCCTGGTGCCGAGGTCCTTTTCAGCACCACGGGTGGTGTCAGCACCATCTGTGGTGCCGTCTGACCTGTCGGCGCTGTCTGCAGCACCACAGGTGGTGTTGCGCCGAGCTACCCACTGGGGTTGGCATCAGCGCCGTGTGCAGTGCCATGCTCCCTCTTGGTGCCATTTTCTGTGTCACTGCTGTCTCTCTTCTCGGCACCGTTTTCCTCTGTGGCGGCAGGGACGTGTATAGTGCTGCATAGTTCCCAGAGGTTTTCAACTCCAATTCTTCCTCCTCCTCTTCTTCCTTCTGGTTTTCATTCTTTTCCTGTCCATACAGTCCCTTCTGGGCTGTCAGGAGATGATTTTGAGCCCGATCCGGAACTTTCGGCTGGGTGATGATGTTGATGCTTAATTCTGCCCTGGGGCAGGGATCAATCCTCCTGCAGAGCCTGTTGTTGAAGATCTTTCCTTTAAGTCTCTGCTTAAGAATTTAAATTCTACTCTTTCTCTCCAAACCACGGAAATCGATCCTGGGAAGCTTCTGCGTCTCCAATATCTTCATGTTCCGGAGATCTCTATGGATTTAATCTTTCCGGTACAGCCCTCTTTCGAGACTCTTTCCCAGATGGTGTGGAAGAATCCAGCTCCTATTCCCTCTGTGGCCAAGTCCATAGATAGGAAATATGCCCCTTCCAAGTACTGCCCCATCTTGGCCTCACAAGCCTTTGCGGATGCCATAGTGGTCCTGTCAGAGAATGATAAGGCTGTCCTCACTCAGGAATCCACAGCCCATCCTATAAACAAGGAATC
This sequence comes from Neoceratodus forsteri, assembly GCA_016271365.2. Classification (NCBI taxonomy): domain Eukaryota; kingdom Metazoa; phylum Chordata; order Ceratodontiformes; family Ceratodontidae; genus Neoceratodus; species Neoceratodus forsteri. Next base: position 551,647,302 of record CM057452.1, on the reverse strand, counting down.
TCGCAAGACAGAAACCTTGGGTAAGAGAGTCTTTGCTGCCTCATACCCATACCCTGGGTATGCATATTGCCAGCTACCAGGGATATTTTTCTCAATACGAGTATGTTCTTTGGCATTCTCTCAAAGCAACGGTAGAAGCTCTGCCCGAATCGGAGGTCAACTCAGAGCTACTACAGACCATAACTAGAGGCATTGAGTCCAATAATCATCAAATTAAAGCTGCAATGGACGCTTTTGATACTGCTTCCCGAGCAGCGGCGGATGGCATTTGCACCCGTCGCCATTCCTGGCTGCGTACTTCAGGCTTTATAAATGATGCCCAACTAAAGGTCATGGCCTTACCTATTGACTATATGTATCTGTTTGGGCCTCAGGTGGGACAAGTACTAGAGGCCACTCAGAAGACTAGGTCTGCCATTAAGACAGCTAGACCTCCCCCTGCTCCATCTCGAGGAGGCGGAAATAAGCGTCAGTTTCACAACCGTCAGTCCTTTTGTGGTAAAGGCAGAGGAAGTTTTAACAGAAGCCAAAACCCTCAGATGCAAAAGAAAATGCAGCAGAAAACACAAGACCCCAAAGTGCCCAGTGCCACCTCTGAGTACCCGGCCCAGGTCCCACCTCAACTGCCCAAGGGGACCCTACCTCGACATTGGGAGGACATCTGACTCAGTTCTATGATCAGTGGAAATCTATAACATCAGACAAATGGGTCCTCAGGATAATTCGCAATGGGTACTCTCTCAATTTGTCAGAACCCCCCCTTCCCCGCGGATCATCCTCCCAAGCGACAGCCCAAACTGTCTGTGGTGCAGTCAGACCTTCTTGCTTCTGCGGTACAAGACCTTCTGAACAACAGAGCAGTAGAAATAGTTTCACTGGATCAATGAAACACAGGTTTCTACTCCCATTACTTTCTGGTTCCAAAGAAAACTGGAGGCATGCGCCCTATTCTGGATCTCAGAAAGTTAAACAAATTCCTTCACAAGCAAAGTTCAAGATGATATCACTCGGTACCCTGCTACCTTTGATTCATCAGCACAATTGACTAGCCTTCCTGGACATGCAGGATGCCTACCAGCACATTCTCATAAATCCAAATCACCACAATTACCTAAGGTTTGTGGCATTGGGTCAGCATTACCAATTCAGAGTCCTGCCCTGTGGGCTATCATCGGTGCCTCGAGTCTTTACAAAGTGCTGTGCAGTTCTCACGGCACACCTAAGGAAAATTGGAATCCAAGTATTCCCATAGCTGGATGATTGGCTTCTAGCAAGCCTCCCCAAGCAAGAGACTCTGGAAGCCATGGCCACGGCCTCAGACTTCCTCACATCCATGAGAGTCCTGCTGAATCTCAAAAAGTCAGAGTGGCAGCCCTCCCAGAAACTCCTTTTTATAGGATCCCTTCTGGACACTTCCCGTGTGAAAGCCTTTCTTCCACAGGACGGAAGGAATTATATCCTACAGATGGCCCGATTGATCAGAGAACACAGCTCGGTTCAAACTCTCTTGATGCAATGGATGCTGGGTCTCATGGCATCCTCGGTGTTCACTGTACCTTTGGCTTGTCTCCACATGAGAACTTCTCAGTGGATGCTCAGTACTCAGTAGTCCCCAACCACTCACCCTCAGTCCCTTCTCATCAAGGTGATGGAACCTCTGATGAGGTCACTCACTTTGTGGTCTCAGGAGGACAATCTTCTGGAGGGATATCCCTTTGCCCCTCTGGATCATCATATCACCATTACCATGAATGCGTCCCTAATGGGTTGGGAAGCTCACTGTCGGGATCTCCAAATCCAGGGTACATGGACTCAACTTCACATAAATGCCCTGGAGAGGAGAGCTGTCCTCTATGCAGTCCGAGCTTTGAAGGACATACTCTGTCACAAGAACATCCTCCTTCAAATGGACAACAAGGCAGTGATATATTACAGCAACAAACAGAGCAGTGCTCACTCTTACCCATTATGCAGGGAAGCAATGAGAGAGTGGGAATGGTGCCTGGAGCACAAGGCTTTGATTCAGGTGGTTTATCTGCCAGGAGTACAAAACGAGCTGGCAGACTGTTTAAGCAGAACGGAGACAGATCCTCATGAGTGGTCTCTCAACTTACCATCGTTCATTCACTCTTCGAAGAGTGGGGAGCTCCAGAGCTGGACCCTTTAGTGTCCCCACTTAACGCAAAACTGCCTCTCTTCTGCTTCAGAAATCCAGGACCTGGCATTTTTTGTCAGGATGCATTCAGGCTGCAGTGGACAAAACGTTTTCTATACACATTTCCTCCTCTTCCTCTAATTCAGAGGGTACTGCTCAAACTGGAGGCACAGGGGGGCAGAATGATTCTCATTGCCCCGTTCTGGCCTTGTCAGATTTGGTTTCCTCTAATCAACAGACTATGGGAAACCTCCCCGAAACTGCTTCCCCTTCAGATGAACCTTCTGACCCAGGGTCCTGCAGTCCACCCCAACCTGAGGTCTCTTCACCTTCACGCTTGGCTCCTGAGGAGATAGACATGAATAGGTTTAATGTTTTTTGTAGAGTTTCAGATATTCTTTTGGCTGCGCGCAAGCCAAGCACCAGAAAAACCTACACAGCTAAATGGAAGTGTTTCTCTATCTGGTGTACAGAATCTTCTTGGAATCCCTTTTCCTGCCCACTGAATTGGGTCTTGGAGTATCTCTTGGACCTGTCAAACATGGATCTGCAATACTCCACAGTCAAAGTTCTTCTTTGTTCAATCTTGGCATATCATGAGCCAGTACTCTCTATGTCGCTGGCTCAGCTTCCTGTAGTTAAGAGGTTTCTTAAGGGCATTCTGCATACCAGACCTCCTATTAGACATCCAGTTGCAGCCTGGGACATTAACTTTGTGCTAGACATGCTCACTCATAAAGCTTTCGAGCCTCTAGCTACTTGCGAGTTGAAATTCCTCACTTGGAAGACAGCCTTCCCGGTGGCCATTACTTCTGCTCATAGGGTATCGGAAATACACGCCTTGGTCATGGACCTTCCGTATACAGTATTTCACAAGGACAAAGTAGTTCTTAGGACTCATCCTAAGTTCCTTCCTAAGGTCATCTCACAGTTTCATCTGAATCAACCCTTAGTCCTTCCTACCTACTTTGCAGACGTCCAGAATGAAGGAGAGCATACCCTTCATTCCCTAGATGTGAAAAGAGCCTTGCGGTTTTATCTGGATAGAACAAAGGAAATTCACAAGGCTTAACAACTGTTTGTTTCCTTCAGTACGACCTGGCTGGGTCAATCTATTGCTATCAGATGCATTTCAGCATAGTTGGTGGCATGCCTTCGCCACTGCTATTCCACTGCACAGGTCAAGCTGGAAGACAGAGTGTACGCTCACTCTACCAGAGCAGTCGCTGCATTTCTGGTGGAAATCCTTAATGTCACCATTGCAGATATTTGCAATGCGGCTACCTGGAGCTCCGTGCATACGTTTGTAAAGCACTATGCCTTGGATGCCCATGCCAGATGACATCAGTCATTTGGCAGGACAATTCTTAATGGACTTCTGTCCTAAAAAGTGAGCTCCTCTCTCTCCTGCTGCCCGTCTCAGGAGATTATTTAGCTTGGTACTCTCCCATCAGTGTGAATGAATGGTGGAGACTTTATGTCCAAGAAGATTTGGAAATTACATACCTACAGTAATTCTTGATCTTCTTGGATGAAGTCTCCACCACTCATTCACACGCCCACCCACCATCCCCCAAGCTCACTTCTCTGTTTCTGGTCTTCACTTCCTCAGTGGCTGGGCTGTGAAGACTTTGTTGATGACCCTTATTGCACAGGTCATTCGGACTATCTTATGTCTGTTTTTTAGGTTAGTCCTCTCTAGGTTAGTTACGCTGCACCTCTTTGGAAAAAAGGTACTGAGGCGGTTGGAGGGTCAGCGTCGAGGATAGTCTTTACATGCGGCAAAGACTCATGATGCCGCTTCATCACGGCTCCATCTCAGCACCGACCCTTCTGAAAAAGTTTGCTCCCATTGGGTCCTAGCACCTCCGGTGTACTCCCATCAGTGTGAATGAGTGGTTGAGACTTCGTCCAAGAAGATGAAGAATTACGATAGGTACGTAATTTCCATTTCTTTGCTGCTTGTGGCGAGTGTTTGCCCAATACTGCCAACAGTTATGCTTTTTGCACACTATGCAACAGACCAAATTGTTACTGTAGGGCCGCTATGCCAGTGAGTGAAAGATACAGACGTAGAAAATTTACATTTACTGCTGCTTATGAACTGACTGGCAGCACCATATCGAGCCGTTGGACCATATGAATCACATGTTGGATTATCATATTTGGATAGTGATGCATTCACTTTGCACGCATCAAGGGGGATACTGTAGGAATATGATAATGTGGTATAATGAAAACATTGTAATGTGCTGGCATTAGAAGGCAATGGGTTAATGAGAATATTTTCTGTTCTAATGCTTTCTTGCTGATGTCCTTGCTATTGCAAAAATAAACTTCTGTCCCATAGACTTCTTAGTACACTGTGCACACCTTGTTATGATAATGAAATAAGGTAGGTTACTGTCTCGTGCAGTCTGTCTGTACAAAATGCTGAATCAGAGATAGCAAGGGCTATGTGAGATGTGTAGTTTCAGACCGGAAGAAAGGTGATGTACCCCAACATCTAATTACCTTGCATGGACATATGCTGAGTTTTGTAAGATGACAAGTGAAGAGTATATAAAAGATAAATTGTGAGGGGTGAAGGGTGAGGATCTACGAATTCCGAAATCAAGTGCTGGAGCCTCCATGCATGTCTGGTATGTTCTCCCAGGTGAAGTTAATTGATCGTTACTTGTACTCTGAAGCTGACTCGGCTCTCCTATCTCCAACAGAACTGTCTGGGCTTGCAGCAGGTGGGGACAGGGGTCACCTTTTGGGACTTGTGCAGCTCTGGTTTCCCCACAAGGGGTCACACCTCAAGGGCACCACCCTGTCCCCTTCCCCATGGTTGGGCGTTCAGAGATGGATGAGTCATGCAGCTCTCTCCCCTGGGAGGGGTTCCCTGCATGCTCTCGGAGCCCTGGCGGAGGGCCTAGCTTGGTCTATCATGACCCTCCTCCTCCTCCCCCCCACCAGCCTCTTCCTCTCCCATGTATTTCTGTCCCCCAGGGCCCTTGACTTGGGAGCACTTCCGGGTGTTGATGAGTATGTTTCCCACTTACCTTAGAGCCATGGACCAGGCAACATTTCAGCCACAGCCCTGAAAGCAGCTCCTCTTCATCCCTGCCCTCCCCCTCCAAGGTGGAGGATTCATCGGTCCATCTCTCCTCTGACATTGATTTTTCTAATTATCAGCAGTTCCTTGCGGAGATGTTGCAGAATCTGCATTTGGACCACTTCGCTGTGTGCAATCCTGCCCGATCAGTGCTGCCCTTCCTTCTTTGGGGAACACAATGCTGATGCTACTGTCATCCCTACATGGCCCCAGCCATTTACGGAGGCATTGCGGTACATCTGGTGCCATCCCTCTGCCCCCTCTCCAGCCTTGACGGACACCCAGCGAAGGTATTACGCAGTCATCCCACTGCATTGGATTCAGCCGAAATCGCTCGTACAGTCTTCTTGGCGGCACGCACTATGCTGTGCATTGCTGCACAAGAGGCCTATATGGCTACCTAAGGCAGGTACCTGTGGACAACAGGACAGCTCCTGGCATCCGTGCCTGATTGTGAGGCATCCAGGCAAGTTATTTGTCTTTCCACCCAGGGCCTGAAGGTGGCAAGACACCAGTCAAGGGCATCCTATGACGCCAGTGAGGTAGCATCCAGGTTGGTGGGAACATTGGTCTGCATTCGGCAGACAGCATGGCTTTGAGTATCAAGGTTATCACCCCTGACCTGGTATGAACCTAGGAAGGAAGTTCTATATCATATGAGGCCCAGCCCCCGGACGAAGTAAGTGGATGCCCAGGTAGTGGTGCCAGTGGCATATAGGAAAAAAGGTGATGGAGGATGCACACTCCAGTCACTCTGGGCATCTGAGCCATGGGAAGTTATTGGCTAGACTAACCCCGTATTTCTGTTGGCCAGGCATGTACAGGCAGGTAGCAGCATACCGTAAGACCTGGTGTAAAGGCAAACAGGTAGAGATACCTGGAAGGAATGTGGGAGGAGTAACCAAGAGGGTGAAAAACAAGAAGTGGCACCATTGGAGGAGGGGGAGACTCCCACATGGAACAGAAGGGCAAGGTGGTGGCCAACACCACTGAACAAAAGGGAAAGGTGGTGGCCAACACCACTAGAAGTGCATAAGATTTGATACATAAACCCAGAGGTTAGGGACAGGCTGTTAGACATACTGTGTGGTATATTACTAGCCTACCTTTAAATGTTTAAGTGGGGACAGAGCAAGGTAGTTCTTCCCCCGAAGGCAGTTCTGCTGGGTACTGGACGGTCCAGCCGTTCAAATGTATCTGGTCAGGGAAAGTCAGAAGATGGTATAAAACTACAGTTGATAGTTCTTTCTCCTGGTATATGTAATGTTTTGTAGTTTACTAATGTAGTAAACTTGTAAAATGTCTCAAGGTATTTGTATTTTTATGAAAAGGATACTTCACAAATTTTTTTTGTGAAAGGGACCCTGAGACAAAGCTTCAGGTGAAGGTGAGCAGAAGCTTCACACCCTTCCACGGTGTGAGTTAAGATTTGGACAACCGTAGGATGGTTGCCCTCTTATACGGGGGGATGTGTGACAGGGTGACCCCAGTCATAGTGGACACCCCTGGGATAAGCTTGAAACCATGTCCTAGGCAGTTAATATATTTTGTATAATGTCCAACATGCTGTTTGGCTGGCTGAAACAAAACTGTTTTGATATAAGAATAACAAAAGCTTGTGTATGTTTTTTTAAGATGCTAGCTGCCCTTCTAAGATATCTTGTACAGCAGACAGCATGTTCCTGCAGGAGAGTTGGAGAGTACAGAATGTTCTGACCTCGGGTCTGACCTTTCCCAATGTTGTAAACAAACCTGCAGGTGCTATCTGAACTATTCTCTGTGGAGCAACAGTGGCCCCTACTGGCTAATTTTATGTTATCTGATGAATGGAATTTTCCTAATTCCCAGAGGGACTATAAAAAGCTGAAAGGGGTTAATGTTCTTTTAGACTGAGACTGAGGAAGGTGAAAGACCTCCTGGTAGGGTGTGCTATTACACTATTAGGCTGAAGAAAGAGCCTTGGACACTGCTGAAGCAAAGCAGTTGTCATCTGTTTTATTTTGTCTAACCAGTTTTTCTTATTTTCTGTAATTTTTACTTGAGGAAAACAAATGATAAACAAAACCATGTGTTTTTTATGCACCTGACTTATGGTCTGCCTGAAATTGTGTATCCTGAATGCACGCCCAGTGACAAGAAGGAAGGAGGGAGGGAGGCAGGGGCAACAGGGTGAGATGCGAGGAAGGGACCCTCAAGGAGGTAGAGGTGAGCAGAAGATGACAGGGGAATAGTTTCAATTCATTACACTCGCTTAGTAGATCGTGTAGAAATAAAAAGAAGGACAAGGATCAAGAAAAGCAGTTGCAGAAGTCAGTTATGTGGTGTCTTAATAAGGATTTGAAAGTTTGCATTTTTATAAGGGATGAGAGCTTCAAGGATTTCTGTAGTGTATTCCAGAGGGCTGGTAAGGAATGGCTTAATGCGGAGGCCCCGAACGAAGTCAGTTCTAATTCGAGGAATGTTGATGAATAGGTAGGAATGACTTCTACGTGAGTAGGTACCAGTCGGATATGTTAACAGGCTGGAGATATATATTGGTAGCTTACCGGTTAGAGCTCTGTAGGTCCAGGTGGATGCATTTCTGAGTCTTGATTTTTAACAATTGCCAACCCAGCATAGCATATAGTGCACAGTGGTGAGTTCTGAAGGGGACACCAGTGATAAATCTTAGGGCCCTATTATATAATGTGTCACGGTTCACCAGAATAGAGCTAGGGCCTTGACTGTATAGTATGTCTGCATAGTCCAGGAGTGGTAGAAATGTGGAATGCACAAGTCTTAGCCTGGCTTCGTGGGTTAGGAGGTGTTTGATTCTGAAGAACTAGGCGCTATTTCAACTTCTTACCCAGTTCCTCAATGTGGACTGTATAAGAGTTTATGATCGAGCCAAAAGCCAAGGTATTTGAATTTTTCTACAGTTTCGATAGGCTCCCCCAGGAGGGATGTTATTTGTGGCTGAGTTCTCTGGGAGGGGGAGGAGTTCGAGATTAGTTTGGGAGCAAAGATTATGTAGTAGTAGTAAATCATTTTTTATTCATAAGAATATTGGAATGCATTCAGTTGAGTAAAACTCATTTTCAGTGAAGTTCCAGGCCAAGTAAAGTGCAAGTTACACATATACACATATGGCATATTTCAACAATCATAGACTCATATCGACAATATAACAAACAAATAATCATACTGATTACTATAAATAAATAACAATATCATAAGTCACACTACAATATTTAAGGTGCTTTACAATAATTATAAGTAGCAGCTTTGTTGGACCAAGTTATATACCAGGGCCGGGATATTCAAAGGGGTTGCACCTGGCACAACTGAGTTGCGCTGGCACAACCCCACATTGCGCCCTGGCGGGATATTGAAAGGCTGCTCGGCATCCCGATGCACCGGGGCACAATGTAATCCTATGCGCGCGCAGATGCAGGGGCGCGCCCATGGCTAGCGCGCACAACCCGATATTCAGCTTCCAGGATGTGCGCGATATGCCGTGCAACTCCTGCATTGCGCTACATGGGGCCGCAAAGTTGAGCCTCGGAAAAGTAGGAACAAGTCCTGGACACTCACTGGTGGGCTGCTGCATTGCAAGGTGCAACACAGCAGCCGCCAGCCGTGGGAGGCCACCCGCCCACCCAGAACACCGTTGTCAAGCACACATACCCCTCTGATGGTCTAGTGGAACCCCCATGCCCAGTCACGGGCATCTGCAAATGAAATCCCTGACCTGGTGGTCTAGCGGTCCCCCTGCTGCCCGATCATGGGCATCTGTATTGTGAAGATATAAGCTAGTGGACCTCCCTCCCATATGCCTGATCGCGGGCAGTTGTCGGCTGAATGGCTATCCTATGCCCGATCGTGGGCAGTGAGTAAAACGAATGAGGTCCCTGGTGGTCAGTGGAACCCACTCTGAAAGCCCGATCCACGGACCGTGAAATGCGAACCGACGTCTACCCAGTGGTCCAGTGGTACCCCTCTCCCCACCCGCCCACAGAGGCCCCTAGCCACCCAGCACCCCCCCGCATCATTAGCGGGTGGCAGCACCCCGCCCACATACCACCAGGCCACCCGCAGAATGACAGCGTACAATATGAACTGTACGCCCATTGGGCCACAGTGTGGACCAATAGGTGTGCAGACCATACTGTACTACGCAGGTCTGGATCTGTGAATGAATATCATTCAGAGATCTGAGGTGGGGAGGGGGGGTACCGCTGGACCACTGGGTAGATGTCGGTTCGTACTATGGCCCGCGATCTGGCTTTCGGGGTGGGTTCCACTGGACCACCAGGGATCTCATTCATTTCACTACAGCCCGCGATCGGGCATAGGATAGCCATTCAGCTGATGACTGCCCGCGATTGGGCATACTGGGGGGACCACTAGACCACCAGGGATCCCATTAATTTCACTGCAGCCTGCGATCGGGCATGGGATAGCCATTAAGCCGACTACTACCCATGATCGGGCATACAGAAGGGAGGGCACTAGACCACCAGGTTCTGCATTTTATTTACAGACACCCGCTATCAGGCAGCGGGGGGACCGCTAGACCATCAGGATCAGCATTTTATTTACAGATGCCCACGATCGGCATATGGGATGGGGAGCTACACTAGCCCACCAGGGAGCCAGCCCCCAACTACAGCAGTATGGCAGGGCACCAGGCACATTTCGCCAGAGCGCCCAGCGCAATGCATGCAAATGGGGCCATAATGACATGCAAATGGCCCCATTTGCGCCTTTCATAGATTACGGCCTCATTTACATGCCCCCAGCTGAATATCGCGTGTGATGCGCCTAGCTCAACTGCACTTGCGCTGGCGCATCCCCGTGCTCCCTCTCTGTTGCATGTGCAGTCTGTGCGCTGAGCTTGCCATATTCACCGGTGCTGAGCCATGGCGCATCACCATTGAATATCTCCTGGCCCTGCCCCAGCTCAGCCCAATTGCGCTGCACCCAGGCTTGCGCCACTGCCCGGCGCAGTCTGAATATCTGGCCTCAGGTATCAAATTCCAGTATATTAATTCTGACCCCTGGACATTGTAAATTTAAGGGGGAATGGTTCCACAGGGTAGCTCCCCTAAAAGTCATAGACGATCTCCCATCATGGCTTTTGTTTTCTTTACATTAAGCAGGAGTTTGCGACTCAGAAGGTTATGCTGAAGAAGGTTAAATTCACATTGCAGTGTACTGCATGCTAGTTCAAGGGAAGGCTCGGCAGCATAAATAACTGTCATCGGCAAATAAGTGCACACTTGCTTGACTGATGCCTGCATCAGTAATGTTATTATATATGGCGAAAAGAAGTGGCCCTAAGATGGAACCTCGAGGGACACCTCTGGGCAGTGTCTTAAGCGTGAACAGGTCTCCTTGAGCCTTAATTTGCTGTTTTCTGCCCTTGAGGTAACGTGAGCCAACTGACAGCAACAGCGTCTAGTCCAGTATCTTGAAGGACAGACAACAGTAGATCATGGTCAGCTGTGTCGAAGGCCTTACTCAGGTCGAGAAATAAGGCGCTGATGGCTGATGAAGTGTTTGGTGTCATGTGATAGGAGTCAGTCATTGGTTACTTTGGCTAAAGCAGATATTGTGCTATGTTTTTTTCTGAACCCTGACTGGATAGGGTTCAGAAACTGTACCGAGTCTAGATGATTTCTTAACTGGGTATTTATGACTTTTTCGAGCAGTTTTTAAAGAATGGGCAGCAAGGAAATCGGCCTGTAATTATTCAGGTCACTGGGGTCACCGGACTTGAAAAGTGGACTATGTGTGCCACTTTCCATACCGAGGGGAGTTCACGATGGCTAGCGACATGTTAAATAAATAGACAATAGGTACAGTTTTGGCATGATGACCCATTTATAGGAAGAAAGGATCTAAGTTATCCGCTCCTGCACCTTTCCTGGTGTCAAGACACAGGAGAAGGTCCTCCACCTGTTTATATGTAACAGGGCTGAAAGAGAACTTAGGCTCCGACATGGGGCCTTGCTGGGAGGTCTAGCATCTTTAGAATCTAGGGTCTGTTGACGAAGTTGCTGAGGATACATCCCCTTTACCTTGGGTATATCTCTATTAGTTGTTAGATTCAACTTGCACCCACTGGGTGTCATCCGATTTTAACTCCACCCGATATTGTAGTAGCCCTATTTGTGGAATTGTGCTTTAGCAGAGGTTGGATCTAGCTAAAGTAGCCACCTTTGGCTCAGAGTACACCCCTTTTATCTACAGGATGGGTCAGTCAGCCTGTTGGCAACAGTTATTGGTGGGCATGCGGTACCATATTGGAAGGGTATGAGGCCATGACCAGTAGCCATTTCAGCTCCCAGCAAAAGATTTGTTCCCATGGGGTCCTAGGGCCTTCAGCCCAGATCCATAAGTGGTACTTAATGGAGAAGATATTCAGAAAGATCAACAGTTATTTATTTATTTAAAAGTTTAACCAAGAAGTACATATTGAGCTGATAACAGCTCATTTCCAGATGAGTCCTGGGGGAGATAGCTAATTTTATATATATATATATATAATAAGTAATACAAGCAGAATCAAGAATATAGGGCAAAAGTAAATGAAGGCAAAAACTAAAGAATTAAGACACTCTCAATATACAAAGGCGAATTAAGACACTCTCAATATACAAAGGCAGTTGCAAATAGGACAACAGAAGTCAGAAAGAAGAGACTTTGGGGGGAGGTAGAAGAGGCAGAATGCATAGAAAAGGGAAGGGAGGACCAAAGTTTAGGAAAAAAGTAAGAACAAGCATTTGTCAATGCCGGATGTTCGCGCTGGTATTACTGTTGTAGTGGATCTAAGGTGTAGATCCCCATTCCGGAAGACTAATACAGGCTGGGCTTGGGGGGGTTGGGTTGGCAATTACAGCATGGCAGCAGCAGACGTCGATGGATAATTTTCTTTTTACAGCGTTTATTTTTTTTAAATCAAACTACAAGTAAGGGTTCCTTTATTTCAGGCAGAGACACTGGGGGATTGTGCACCCCCATTGTCAGTGTTACAAGCAGCCCCCAGAAGCTCTAGTTTTTCAGATGTTCTGTGGTGCATTTTAAGGCTTGCATGGAAGATAAAGCAAAGTTCTGTTAGGTCTACCCCCCAACCCTAACTCCAAGAAAAAAATATAATTCTGTGTCTGGCCTCAGATACCTAGTGACTGCAGCTGGGCCTGGCTGAGAGCAGGACCATTTCCATCATTTTACCAGGGATCTTTTTTTCCCCCTTTAAACAGAGAATATGGGAGTCTTCCCCAAGATAGTTTTTAAATGGTAATGTTCAAATTTGTAAGTTGTTGCACTTTGAAAAGGTAAACTAAACTCCAGTTTTATAGGCAACCATTATTTAAAAATCAATGCCAGCCACAGTTTATTTCATTGTTTGATCTATCCTGTATTAATTTATTTAGTTTTTGTTAACCGGGTTAGGTGCGCCAGACAAAGTTGACTATTTTCAGGCACGACCCGGGAGAATACATACATAAAATGAGATGAGATTATACAATACATAGTATATAGTACAGGTACATAGTATATAGTACAGGTAGGTTAGAATACATATCAAGTCAGACAGTACTCGAGATAATACATATAGCTATGCAGAGATGACAAAAGTGACATTAGTACATGCAAATAACTGAAACTGGGCTAAGTGGCAGCTATAAAGACATTTTATAGCAAAGCTTGTTTAGAAGTGAAGCACTGTCTTGGGCGAAATAGGGTGGTTAGCTGTGAGGCATTAAGTGGATAAAGCACAGCAGGGGTCCCAGGATAGGTGGCGATATAGTTCTTTTTGAAGATTGTGTGGGACTTAGCCTGCCTCAGGGCAGGAGAGAGGGAGTTCCAGGTGGCCGGGGCGGTGCAGTGAAATGCTCCAGAGCCTTTTGAAGTAAGACACCTGGGTACGGTGAGTAGAAATTTGTTTGCAGAGCGTAGTCCGTGGGCAGGTGTCTGTGGTACAAGTAGAGCTGCAAGGGAGGAGGGGGTTTGGTTACGGATTACAGAGTCTGTAAGGGTCCCTAGGGGGTATAGTCGGTAGGCAGTTGGGGAGAGCCAGCCTAGGTCACTATACAGTGTGCAGTGGTGCTTGAGGCGATGGGAGGAGGAGGCATACCGACATATGTTGTTATACGCGACATCCCATTTATGGAGAGCAGTCTTATGGGCATTAGCAAAAGTGGAGTCATCATATGTTAGCGCTGTAAGCAGAATACCCTTGGCAGTTGCCAATTTGGCAGATGGTGTTCGTAGGTGACAAGTCTTATAGGCGATTCCAAGTTTGGCATTTGTTGCTTTACAGGTTGACTGGATGTGCAGACTGAAATCAAGGGATTTATCAAGGAAGACTCCCAGGTATTTGAAGGATGTGACACAGTCAATGAGAGATCCCCCAGTCATGGACTAGGAGGGTTCCTTACAGGCCCTGAGTTTGGGGCAGTGCCAAATAGCATGGCGGGTCTTTTTGTGGTGAGGATAAGCTATTAGCATTTAGCCATGTTTGCACATTCCTGAACCGAGGAGAGGTTTTGTTAATGATGTTAACTTTTTCAGCGCTGGAGTAGAGGACGAGATCATCAGCGTATAAGATAGCTGAGCAGGAGAGTATGGCAGAATCTATGTTGTTGATATATAGCGAGAAAAGAAGGGGTCCCAGGATGGAGCCCTGGGGTACTCCGATGTCAGTGCTGGTCACATCCAAGAGAGCGGAGTTGAATTTAACAAGTTGTAATCTGTTTGATAGGTAGTTGTTAAGCCAGTCAACTACTGAGGATGAGAAGTTAAGTCTATGCAGGGTTGAGAGAAGCAGGGGATGATCAACAAGATCGAAAGCTTTGGTAAGATTGATAAATACTGCTCCAGTGAGTAGGCCTTTGTCCATGTTGCAGAGTGCATCGGTGGAGAATTTGAGAAGAGTGGTTGAGGTACTGTGCCCTTTTCTGAAACCATGCTGAGTGTCTGAGAGAAGGTTGTTCTTTGTGAGATAGTCAATGGTTTGGGTTGCATCAAGCTTCTCCAGTAGCTTGCTTAGCACAGAGAGGATGGCTATGGGCCTGTAGTTGTTGATATCCTTTGGGTCTCCTTTTTTAAGGATAGGCGTAACTCGGGCAATCTTCCAGAGATCTGGGACAACGCCAAGAGAGAGAGAGAGACAGAGTGAAAATCTTGGCCATTGGCGAGGCAATCAATGGTGCCACTAGCTTCAGGAGTCGTGGCTCGAGTGAATCTGAGCCAGGGCTAGTGTTGTCGGATATGTTTTGCAATAGCCTTTGGACCTCAGATCTAGATATAGCTTTAAAGTGGAAAGGGGGGCGTAGTAGTTAGTTGGCAGTGGTCAGCACCAGATGCAGATCTCTGGGGTGTGCAGTAAGGCTGAGATGCTGTGGGAGGCGAAGCGAAGGATGAGGTGTACTGAGACAGGTCCGTGAATAATCTGTTAAAGGCTTCGCTATAGTGTTCGAGTCATTGCAATGTACACCATTTAGGATCATATCCCCTGGGGTCGATGACTTGGTAGCCCCAAGAAAGGTCTTAATGTGTGTCCAGAATTTTCTAGGGTCACCAGCAGAGTTTGTGAGCAGTTCCTTGCAGTAGATGCTCTTTGCTGTTCTGATTTGTTTTTTTACAGGCGCTCCGAGAGGCCCTATAGATATTGTAATCCTCCGGTAGTCTGGACACTTTATACTTCTTCCTGAGTTTGTCCTGTGTGCGCAGATTAGCCAGCAGGTTCTTGTGTGGCCATCTTGTTTGTTTACCCCTGACCCTTCTGGTGACCTTCGGGGTATGTTTATCCTGAAGTGCTTTGAAATTATCAATGAAGATATCAAGGGCTATTTGAACATCATGGGAGTGATAGATGTCAGACCAGTTGATACAGGATGCATCATAGAGGAAAGCTTCCACATCCAGTTTGGCAAAGTTGGTAATTGTGATGTAGCATGGAGGGAGTGGGGGAGCAGTCTCCGGGCTCCATACACAGAAAGTGGGGGAGTGGTCTGTGATAGCATCTGCCAAGATGCCTGCAGTTTGCACATGGTCAAGGCGATTCACCGGTACCCAGTCTATGAGGGTGGAGGTAGTTAGAGAAGGGGTGGTTCTAGTGGGTTCAGTTAAGATCTGGTGCAGGTTATAGCTCTGCGTTAGTGTCAGCAGTGTGCTGTGAGTTGGTCCCAGCCAGTTTAGGTTAAAGTCACCTAAGATTATGACCTCATTTTGCTTGGCGTTTGTGACGGTTTGATTAAGTGAATCCTGAAGACCTGTGATACCTCCAGTGGGTGGGTTGTAGGCACAGATAAGGTGGAGTTTTTTTGCACCAAGGGCAATGGTTGTGTGTAGGCACTCGCAGACTGAGGGTGAGCCAGTGGGTGGGCAGACTGTAACATCAAGATGGTTTTTATAGAGTATAGCGACCCCCTCCTCCACGTTTTGGGGAAGGCCCATTTCTCCGTATCAAGGAATAATTGGGCAAGGAACATAAGGAGTTCGAAATGTGAGACTTGAGCCATGTTTCAGATAGGCACAGTAGGTCAGGATTGTACATGTTCGCCCATGCCTCGAGATCAGCAAAGTGCCTGGTAATGCTCCTAATATTCATATGGGCAATGAGAAGTCCTTTTCCTGAGACAGCCGATAGGTCAGTGGGAGAGTGGTGGACAGAGGGGCCAGGGTTAAGTTCTACGTCCCTTGACAATAGGATGATGAGGAGTAGGAGAAACCGCAGTTTAATAGTGTGGAATGGGAGATGAACCAGTTGTGTCATTTTGTATTTTCTGAGCATACGAAACGAGTTGTAGGTATAACCCTTCAGAAGGATAAGGGTGGTGTAGGCATGCACATGTTGTGTTTCGGCAATTTGGTTGGAGAAAGTAAAGTCATTGTGTTATGAGGTATTCTCTCCATAGTGGTTGTTGATTGGAACAGAAGTAGATACCCCATGTAAGCATAATAGCAGTATCAGAAGCAGAATTCGTCCTCCCAATCTATGAGTTGCCAGTGTTGGCAGGAGACTGCAGATGTTTACTGTAGCAAGGGTGAGTGTTCCTGAGTGACTCATGGTGAGCTACTGTGGACCAGAAAACTGATTGTTACTGTAGATCAAAGACCCAGAAAGTGTTAAATTCCTGAAGGTGATGAACATTAGCCTAGGGCATATGCAGGATGTAAAAATCCTTTGTTAGAATCTTCCCTTTGTTCTCCAAAACAGTTATGAATAGACCTCAAAGACAAGCACACATCCTTTAAGAAAGTCAGACGGAAATGTGGATTCAATGCAGCACTCCACAACCCAGAAACTTGTATAAGAGATTTACTGACCTCACTTTTGTTTTTTTGATGTCTTCCAAAAAAGTTGATTTATGGTGAGAATGCCTATACCTGGTGGTGATGTTTTGTAGTTTCTTAGTCCAGGAAATGTTCATAGATGTTATGTCCAAGAATGGTCCAGTTCCTCCAAGAAGAAATACATGAAAAACCACAAAAACTAAACTACTGACAGAGACAAACACAAATGGCCAGCCACACTGGGTATGTCCCGTGGAAGTACTGGTCACTTATTTGCTACCCTAGTAGCCAAGTGACCATTAATGTTCTTAAATGTTCCATTTTCCACTCTCCACTCTATCAGCAGCCTACTACAGCATGTGTAACCCGACTCGTGTGTGTGTGTGTGTGTGTGTGTGTGTGTGTGTGTGTGTGTGTGTGCGTAGGAGATGCACACAACACACGACAGACACACACACACACATATTAGCAAAGTGAGCAGTCTCAGGTTTCAGTTTCAATCCCTACAATGTTACATGAAAGATAGAGCAAAGTTTTGTTACGTCTCACCACACCCCTGATTCCAGGGGTACTTAGAGACTGCAGCTGGACCTGTACAGCCTGACTCTTTGTGTGTGTGTGTGTGTGTGTGTGTGTGTGTGTGTGTGTGTGTGTGTGTAAAATGCTGGGGGGAGGAGCAGGCAGGCTGAGAGCACATGATGAGATCAGCTGTGCTTGCTGAAAGAGCTAATTTATGCATGTGTCTGTTAGCACATTGTTTTTAAGTCCACACTTTCATGCCTGAACAGTGTCATGATGAGGCTTGCTGATTATTGGTCAAGCCTCTTGTAGAGTCTCCTGCACTGGACCACCGTGACACACCTCTCAAAACCCTGTACATTCAGCAAAATGTTCAACTTGCACTAGTGCGCACGGCGAACATAAAAAGCAGCTTTGTCATAATAAATGGGAAGAAATTTGCACATGTTTTGTATAGACTTCCATTTATTCAGTTGGAGGGTTGTGTGCCATGACTTTTGCTTGTGGCCCTCCAATGACCCAGGGTCATTCCTGAACCTAGGTTGTC
Organism: Neoceratodus forsteri; assembly: GCA_016271365.2. Lineage (NCBI taxonomy): Eukaryota > Metazoa > Chordata > Ceratodontiformes > Ceratodontidae > Neoceratodus > Neoceratodus forsteri. Next base: position 551,629,695 of record CM057452.1, on the reverse strand, counting down.
GGTGTCACAAGCAGTAGCACTACCACTGTGCTGGTGGGCTGATTTTCCTGTACTCTTCTTTGATAAGTGCCAGCTTCCACCTGAGCAGTGACCAGAGGTTGGCAGAAGTTAACTTTGGTTTAACATCTCATCTGTAGGATTGCACTTTTACAGTGCAGCACCCCCCTTATACTGCACTTCAGTGTCATTTATAGGTAATAATCCTAAGTTTATAGAAGGAGCTTGAACCTACAACCTTCTGATCTTACAGCTCCAGAGCTGAGCCAGGGTATAGACCAGTGCCAGAGGCAAGCATTTAGATACCTGCATCTTGGCACCTTACCTTGACTGTGAAGTGGCACAGGTGAGTGGTCTCTTCTGATACTGATACTAATGCTAGATCTTGCTTCCAAGCATTAAGAGCTGCCAGCAACACATGCTTAGCCCCATCTCCCGCAAGTGAGTAAATGTATCACCTTCCTGGTGCAGCTTCTCTAGACTGACTCATACAGCATGAGACCCAAGGGTGCTACTAAAACCAGGTCTTCTACTCTGCAGCCTGAACAGTGCCTTGCTCAATTCACATGCGACTTGAGTCAGGACTGGAACGCTGGTCTTCAGCCACAGTCCTGTATACACCCAGTGCCACATCACTGATCAAACATATATCTTTCTCACAGGCTAAGCTCCAGCAGGAGCTGACTGTTCAGGAAAGCAGTCTGAAGTCTGAGATCCAGCTCTTGTGTGATGGGCAGGGAGTGGGGAAGCAGCAACACGAAGAGGAGATCACAGAATACAGGGAACAGATCAGACAGCACTCGAGGACAATTGTAGCCCTGGAGGATAGACTGCAGAAAGTGGCCAGTGAGCAGCAGGAGTTGAGTAAAGAGAATGCAGTGCTGCAAGACAAACTCAGGGGTAAGCCATGTCACGTCTTTTTGTAACTTTATTTTTCATTAAATGAGAAACATAAAATGTAATACGTTATTTGGAATAGAAAAAGCTTTGTAAGAAAAACATTGCATGAGGAGAGCACACAGTTGTCACATTTGAGAGGCAATAACAAAAGAAGAGTCCGCAACATTGAAATGTCCAATTTGAACCACAAGTGAACTGTGCAGTCTGAGAACAAAAGTCTCCAGATTCTTTCACTGAGTGTTTGAATGGGCCTGTTCAACCGTGAGAATAATAGTCCTCAAGTAACGAACACACTGAACCTGAGCAAGGAGCGCTGCTTATAAAACTGAATGTATAGCGAGTTATAAGTATATAACTGCAAACCTAAACCTACAGGCTTATACTTGAAATAATGCAAAATTTCTAGTGGGGATGCTAAGGCACTTACTTTTTGAACAAGAATTAGGCATTCACATTCCTCCTCAGCTGTGGCACTTGTTCTACGTACAGTATTAGCAAAGGCATTTTCAACACTGTAGTGGTAAGCCTGTGTAGTCTAACAGTGCAGTCCTTTTCTGTTCTGTTTTCTTACTCACAGTCTTTGTTGCTCCATCATTTTAAAGGCAGTTTCTTGGTGTCATGTGTCAGCTGTGATGTGACTAAGCTTAATTGCTAGAGGCAGGGTAAACCCCGTGGTTGGGTGCCTGTTGTAACATATTTTTTTCTTTACGCTGTGACTGTGACCAGGACTTCCTTCCGCCAACCACCATTGTCCTGATACCCGTCCTCTGATGCCCCACTAGCAGACCTGCTTGGGACTCAGAGGCCCACCTGTTGCACATCACTGTGCTACCCCCCCCCCCCGCTTTCCCATTGGGGATGAGGTCACCTGTCAGCTCCTTCAATGATTTTCCCCACTCTTTATCTGGCCACCTGTGCCAGAGGTGAAGGCCTTAAGTACCCCCAGGAGGCAGTGGCTAGGACCCAGACTGGAAGGTGGGGACAGGTGGAGGTTTCATCCTCTGTGCTTGGGCCCATTTTTCCTCTTTTTAACCCTGCTCACCCCCAGGAGCACAGTGACATCTCACAAGACGTGCCAATGACAACTGCGTTACAACTCCCATTCCACACCTCTCCCCACTTCCACCTATGGTCACTCAGGTGGCATAATAGCTGCGGGGCATGGATCCTATCTCCCCTCCTCGCAGGAGGAGCAGAGCATCCACTGGAATGCTCAGTCCTCCTCCCCGACTGGCCCTCTGCTACTATAACATTGTTAATCTTTACAGTGTCTCACGTACCTGAGCTGAAGTGTCATCACTGCTGCTTTTCTTTCTTTATGTGAGACTTCGGAGTCTCACAAAAAAAAAAAAAATAGCAGTAGGATGCCATGGCTTATGCACAACACCCTGGGCTCTGTCTGCCACTCAGAGAGGTTTAACATGGCAAGCCAGTTCATGGCTGAGAGGTGGTCAGCACTGCAGTGGCTGAGAGGGCTTTCAAGACTGCCTTTCCCCTAGTCCAAGAGTGGGGAACCCAGATTGGATGCAAGATTAAGGATGCCTACAACTATAATGGAAAAAAGCAAAGTTAGTTACAGTAGCTAGTTAGAAAGTTACTTAGTTATTTAGGTTGTTACTCTAATTAAAACCATATTATGAACCGGAGTAAATGAGTTTAACATTCTAATTAATTCTGCAGAATGAGTCCATGTGGCCGAACATCAGAACCAAGCACTTTGTCAGATGTCACAGTTTACTTGTGACAAATTTGATTAACTGCCGTAGGATTACATTAAGTTCTTGCAATATCCTACAAGATATCACAGTTGAAATGGTAATAAGAGTGCTTGATCGTGATGCGAGACACTATATACTGTATGGATGGTAACTTTGTGACTAACTTTTTTCCCCTACAGTATTTATGATTTGTTTTTGTTCTTTCATTTGCCTCAAAGATGCCAAAAAGGAGTTGGAGAAGTCAGGGGCTAGACCTGCCCCTGCAGAGTCAGTACCCCCTCCTCTATCACAAGAGATCTTCACTGTTGAACAAACTTGCATGCTACTGAGGTCAGTAACTCAAAAAGCATAAGAAATCGAGCAGCATAGGGATATATATGTTCAGTGGCCTTCATGTTCATAATTTTCAATTTTTCATTTTGGGTTAAACATCTTTGATGATACAGTTTCTGTCCTTCTGGCAGTTTGCATTTCTATGGTCTTGTGGACAAAATCAGGTCATAAACCTTGTTTTATACATTCTTTTATAAAATGGGCATAAAATTTCCTTAACTTTGATTGGCTGGAACATGTTTCCAGCCGTGTCCTTATCAGAGGATAACTTTACAACTGGCACTACATGTGCCAACCGGAACACACCACACCATAAAATCAATGCGTGGCACCACTGAACTTCAGTGTGCCACCCTCAGGAATATAGCTATGCCAGCCTAGACTTGCTGGAGGAGTGGGTTTCCCTTTTGTTTGAAAGCTGTGTTGTGGCGGCACCCGCGATGGTCACTTGTCATAAACTTTTATGCCTTTTCCCTCGATTTAAAAATAAAAATCTCACCTATGCTACTTTTCTAAAGAAAGCTGCTCCTGATTCAATGACTGCCCCGCAATTCATTGACTGTCCCACGTGCCGCCAAGATACAGCTTTCAAAGACGATGGAAACCCGCTCCTCCATCAGTAAACCACATGCAAAATTTAACAGCCGAAATTCACTTTTTTAAGACCTTTCTTACAAAACTGAATGCTCGTAATCGCTCACACAGCAGCAGTAACTTTGGGGAAGCGGTAGTAAGGAAAACCGCTAACTACGGCAGCCGCTGTGAGACATGCTCGCTCCCGCTTGGTGTCAGTAAAATCAGCATCTCTCTCTCGCTCTCTGTCAGGCATCACAAAACAGTGGAAAAGTAACAAATATTAATAAAAGATAAAAAAAGGTAAAATAAGCATTGTGTGTGTGTGTGTGTCCGGGACGCTCACTCCTGCACCAAATGCCACTAAAACCAAGAACACAGTCAAAGCAACAAATACAGACCACGCTCTACAGTGTTTTCAGTGTATATGTGCATGGGGGGGGACTGAACTTTCTCCGTTGCAATACAATGACATGGACTACTTTTTTAACATTCTGTTGATGTGATCATATTTTATTGTATTTATTTACAGTTTTTATATACTTTTTTTTTTATTAACTTTTTTACTGGGGTTGTCCATTTTATAAACACAATAACATACTCCAAGGTGTGGGTTATCTCCTTATAAGAGCATGCCCAGATGCATAAGGCACTTGGTGCAAGCACCTCATGCCCTATAACACACCTAGGCGTGCTCTTATGAGGAGATAACCCATACCTCATCGTGTGTTATTGCTTGCTTATCATAGTTGGAAATCTTTTTTTTCCCCCAATTATTTAACCAGCTGAGATACACTAAGCTGAGAGCTTGTTTTCAGGTGCAACCTGGGAGCACAAGGAAGTTAAGTGATTTGCTCAGGGTCACACAGTATGCAAGTGGGGGCTGTGGGATTCAAACCCAGGTCTCCAGATTTGCAGCTTAGAGCCTTAAACCACTGCGCCATACTGTGTTGTATGGTGTGTATATTTGGAAATAGTCTACATTTTTCCTTTTTGTGAGCTTTTGGTAATGCTGCCTTTTCCCTGCCAAATGTACATTTGTTTACTTACTTAGAAGTTCCGGAACATGGTGACAGTTGAGCAGAAACCTTGCAGAGAAAGCTTCATTCTTTTTTATTTAATGTTATTATTTACTTTTTATTTATTTATTAGATCATCGGTTTCCAGACCTTTGAGTCAAAGACTCATTTACAAAGGCACCTCGTCAAGAGAGCAACGCATCACAGCAAACAAAACAGTACAGTACATAACGCTTAGATTAAAAAAGCAACCAGTGTTACAGGCATTCACTGGTGGTACAAGCTTGGTAATAGGTAGATCACAGTAGTCATAATATAGGTACACGAGTACCACGTCAGGTAAAAAACAGATATTTTATTACATTAGTCAGCAGATGTTGCCTGAGACCCCAGGCATATATTTTATTTATTTTTTATTTATTGAAAATTTCGGAATTACAACCTTTGAGTCAAGGACTCCTTTGCAAAGGCTCCACGTCAGTCATGACAGTACAATTACAACAAGACAGTATGGACAATGTTCTCAAAACAGAGAAATTACATTTCGACAAACGTTTAAAATCATAGCTTAAGTCAAAGGCTACACGTCAGTTGTAATATTGAATTTTACATAGAGACAAGGTTTGTACAGAAAATTGCCAGGACATTACAAGAGTTTAACAATCACAGTATAGGGTATTGCCAAGACTGAGATAATATCTGTGAGTTGTGAGTTACAGCCTAGCACGGCCAGTAATATTCCTTTGATGGGGTGTTACTATTAAAGCATTGTGAATTATAAAACCTTTAATTCCCCCTGAGAAAATAAAACAATGCAAATCACTATCAGATAACTCAGCTCTAACTGGGACAGGAAACCGAGAAAAAATTATCAGTAGGTTACTGTTTGTGGTTCCAAGACACTGAGAAAAGCAGCTAACATGTTATAGTAACACATTGAACAGAATCCAAAGAAACTAGAACTGGAATTAGAGTTTGACAATTTTACTTAGCAAACTCTGAGTTGTGAAGATCTTTTTATGAATGAAAAGATGTGGTGGTTGCAGTGCTGGTGTTGTGAGGACACATCGACCTAAACATTCCAGGAACTAGTACATGTGTGGGCTGTCTGATAAAATGTGATGCAAACGTAAACGTTGACGTTCTTAGAATGAAGGTAATTTGGAAAGTTAATTCAACTATGGTATAAATGGACAAATAGGCAAATGCCTCACCTTCCTTCCATATACCAATAATTTGTAATTGTATTAATTGCAAATTGTAGTGAGAAGGAAATAATGTGACCTACTGGGATTTCAGTCCAGGCTTCTGGTATACAGTCCCAGGCGAGTCTGCTGCCAATGAGTATATGTAATTGAAAAATGTGCCCTTTTGTTAAATACCCTCACGGGATGTAACGATACATAACCACAATTTAACACGTCCTATTTTTTTCATAAATAATTGGAAACCATAAACATTTTTTTAGATAATTCAATAGTTTCATATGTCACAAAAGCAGAAAACGAAGATAGGAACACCAGGTTTTAAAAAGTGCATTTCAAACAAAATGAAGTCTTGCTGTATTCTGACATAATGCAGTTAGCCCCAGCACTTGAACTGCCCCAGAGAGGAAAGAGTTAACTCTGTGCTAAAGCATAGAATGTTGAGCTCAAGCTCAGTTTTCAAACCTCAGTCTATAGTACTTCCCAGTGTAACCGTCAGATTCTTTACTCCGCCTAACAATGAAGTCGCTCCGGAGATTTCCTCTGCTCGGTTCAGTAAAAAAGTAAAGCGTTCACTTTTAAACCATATATTTTTGTTATTTTCAGATTTCCAGCCTCTGGTACAGGTAATGTGTAGATAGGTAGTGACTGTGTTTTATTTATAAAAAAGTTTGGAAATTGTTCTTTTCCTTGGTTTCTTTCTGGTCGGTCCGGTTTGGAACCGACTTTGTTACATCTCCTGTTTTTATTTACTAAATTCTGGAATTAGAGTGGTGTTCCGGTACCGATTGGTTTCAAAAGAACCGGTGATTTTTCTGGTTCTTTTTCAAAACCTGTGACACGGTTTGTAACCGATCGGTGTTTTATTACCTGTCTTAAAAGTTGCTATAGGGTAATCTGGTAGGTTGGCCTTGTCTGAGAAACCCAAGAAGAAAACCGGTCCCACTGAGTTTCAACACTGTACTGAGTGTAGGGAGGCCTTTGCCAAGGCCAACCCCACCTCATCTATGTTTATTGTCTGGGGTTTGACCACCTCAAGTCAGCCTGTCAAATCTGTAAAAACTTTTCTAAATCCACTCTAGATAAAAGACTGAGTAGGCTGAAGGAAAAGGAGGCCGAGAAGTCCGTAGATCCGGATGGCCAGCCTGGTTCGGTTATGGCCCAACCTGAGGAGGTGCCTACTGACCTAGGCAATACCTCCTCAGGCAAAAGGAGAGCTGACCCTGAGGGGCCAGTTCCGTCAAAAAGGAAACGCAAGTCTGCCCATTCGGAACCAGTACCACATTCTCCAACCGCGGACGAAATAGCCAAAGCTATTAGTATTGTTCAATCGCTTAGACCGGTTCCATCTGAACCGGTACCGCCGGTTAGGTGGTCGGTTTGGTCAGATCTGTCTCCTTCAGATTACGATCCAGATACTTTCTATGAGGAGTGGGAGGGAGACGAAGACTATCCCGATGATGATTTGGACCAGGGGGCCTGGATGTGCCCATTGAACCGGACATCTCCCCAGACAGGCCCTCTGATGTCTCCCATCCCAGGCTTTCTGAGTCCCCTTCACATTCTTGTTTTACAAGAAGGTGGCTGAAACCCTCCAGCTTTCCTTGGTTGAGATTGTTGAGGAGGAAGAAGAGCCTGATTTTGTGGAAATGATGGACATCCCAGAGTCCAAAAGGTTGTCTGTCCCTCTTCATAAGTCCTTGGGCAAACAGACACAAATAATTTTACAAACTCCTAATTCATTATCTCCTGTGGACAAAAGAATGGACAGGAGGTATATGTTATAAGGCTCAGGTATGGAGTTCCTTTATAATCATAGCAGCCATGTTGGGGTAGTGCAGGATGCAGCTTGTGACAGGGCTAACATTCCTTTGGCTTCACACCCCCCGGACAAGGACTCCAGAAAGGTTGATGCCATGGCCGGAAAACAATATTTGGCATCCTCCTTGGGACTCAGGCAGGTGAACTACATGGCCTACGCAGCCAGATACCAGAAGTCTAGATGGGATACTAGTCTAGAACTGGCTAAACAGGCCTCCTCCCAGCTAGCCAAGGAGCTGGAGGAGGTGGCTGCGGATAGAACTGAGGCATCTAAAGTACAATTTCATGCTGGTGTGGACTCCAGTGATGTGGCATCAAGAGTCATTGTTAGCCGGTCTGGTGGCGCTGAGGGTTGAGGCACTGGACGCCACGCCAGCAACCTGGGTTCAGGAACGAGCCAGGGCCACCGGGGGTCAGCAGGGGAAGGATAGAGATTGAGTATCAGCCGACCGCTCTCTCTTTCCGGGGGTGGGTACGGGAAGCACTCGCTCACGGAGCAACCTCTGGTGGTGGCTGGAGGATCGCCAGTGTGGCAGCGCAGCGTAATGCCTGGGGGCAGAGCCATGGCATGATGTTGCCTTGCTGGCCTGGCTCCGCAGGGAAGGGGGGGTTCAAACAAGTGGAAAATCCTTCCACACATTGGTGAGATGACGGTGGCCCTTGGGGACTTCACCCACATCCCAACTGCCAGCTCAACGTACCCCGGATCTTCCTCGAAGGCTGACCCGATGACACCAAGGTAGGCACTTCACACTTAAGAGGCTACCACCGTGGGAGGGTTGAATCGACCCCGGAGATGGTAGTGGGGGTTAAGCCTGCCTGGGGTCATTCGGGCGGGAGGAGATCGACGGGAGAAGCAAGGGTTCAGGCTGGGAGTAGGGCAGACCCCATGTGGGCACTCCTGAAGGATGCCCGGAGTGTGGATGTAGAAAGAAAGTTAAAAAAAAAAAAAAAGTCATTGTTACATCTGTGTCTCTCTGTACTAGCCTTTCACAGGATACCTAGACTAAGGCTATGGATTTTCCTGTAGTGGGTAACTCTCTGTTTGGGGAGTAGACAGAGGTTTCCATGAAGAAAATGGATGAATACAGGACCACTTACAGGACTGCACAGGCCAAGGAAAGGCAAGCCACTCCACAAAAGCAGCAGTCTAGGGGCAGGGGCAGGCCTTTTCATAGGCCTTTTTACCAAGCCCAGGCCTCCTCTCCCTTCCCACAGAGAGGGTTCTTCAGAGGGAGGGGCAGGAGAGGGATGAACAGGGCTGCACCCTCCTCCTCTCAGTCTAAGGCTCCTGCCAAGCAGACACCCTGATGTGTCAGCCCGGGTTGACTCCCCAATCCCAGTAGGAGGCAGGCTGGCTTACTACTTGCATGCCTGGAAGTTTGTGACCTCAGACAAGTGGGTCCTGGAAGTAGTAAGCCAGGGACTGGCCCTCAGCTTCAGAAAGTTGCCAAAAAAGAGGGCCAGGTCTTTTCCAGCTGCATCTATCTCAGAAACCCTCGCCCTAGAGGCAGAAGTTTCCTCTCTTCTAGCTCTCAGAACTGTAGAGAAGGTTTCTACTCAGCACAAGGGAAAAGGACTGTACTGCAGGTACTTTCTTACCCCAAAGAAAACAGGGGAGTGGCGACCCATCCTAGACCTAAGGTATTTGAACAAACACATTTCAAAACCCAAATTCAAAATGGTAACTCTGGGAATAATCCTTCCCTCTGTAACGCCAGGAGATTGGCTAGCATCCCTGGACCTCAAGGATGCCTACTTTCATATCCCTATCAGGTGCTCCCACAGAAAATACCTCAGTTTCAAGTTGCCTTCAAGCCATTACCAATTCAGGGCCATGCCATTCAGCCTAACATCAGCTCCAAGGGTGTTCAAAAAATGCCTTGCAGAATTGGTGGTGGCTTACCTCAGAAGACAGGGTATCACCATCTTCCCATATCTGGACGACTGGTTCATTGTAGGTCAGTCATCTCAGCAAGTCAGGTCAGCTCTGCACACCACCCAGGACTTGCTCAATTCACTGGGATTTCTTCTTAGTCTTCCAAAGTCTGTCCTCAAATCAGTTCAACTTCTTACCTTCATAGGAATAGAACTGGACACTACCCAAGCAAAAGCTTCCCTTCCCCTGTCAAGGGTGAAGGCCCAAGTAGATCTTGCTTCATCTTTTTGACCTCAGGTTTCTTGTCCAGCAAGAGAGTTCCTCCAACTCCTGGGCCACATGGCCGCTTCCACTGCAGTGGTACAGGGAGCAAGATTTCAGATGAGGGACATTCATTTCCACCTAAGGTCCTTTTGGTCTCAGAAAAGAGACTCTCTCACCAAACTGATTCCAGTGACTCAGACTCTGGTCCAAGCTCTCCAGTGGTGGCTGGATCAGGACAACCTCAGACAAGGAGTCCCATTTCTCCCTCAAGCCCCCTCAGTAGTTCTAACTACGGATGCTTCTCTCCTAGGTTGGGGAGCCTACCTGGGAGCTCTGACAGCTCAAGGGGTCTAGTCTCCACAAGAGTCTCTCCTTCATATCAACGTCCTGGAACTCATGGCAGTGTTCCTAACCCTTCAGTGCTTCTCAGATTCAGTCAGGGGCAAGGTGGCCCAAGTTAGAACAGATGACATGACCACAATATGGTACATCAACAAATGGGGGGCACTCGGTCCACGGCCTTGTGCACAGAAGCCATGAAACTGTGGTCTCTGGCCTGTTCTCTTCAGACTTCCCTAGTAGCAGTTCACCTTCCAGGGAAGGACAATGTACTGGCAGATGCTCTGAGCAGAATATCCCAGGGACATCACGAATGGTCCCTGGATCCCCTCATCCTGGAGGTCATCTTCTCCAGGTGGGGTACTCCAGAGATAGATCTCTTTGCAGCCCTGGACAATCATCAGCTTTTTCTGTTCTGTTGCAGACCTCCTCTCCTGGGTACTGTGCCCCAGGATGCTCTTATCTTGGATTGCAAGGACAGGTTTCTCTATGCCTTCCCTCCCTTCCTTCCCTCTGCTGTTCAGAGTCCTGATCAAAATCAGAACTCAACCCTGCACAGTGATACTAGTGGATCCAGACTGGACCAGACAGCCTTGGTATCCTCTGCTGCTGTCCCTGACGGTGTCACATCCCCTTTCTCTTCCCAGGAGATGCAATCTTCTGTCCTCCTCCCAGGGAAGGATATGGTATCTCAATCTCCAGTCTCTCAACCTCAAGGCCTGGCTCTTGAAGAGTTAGAATACGCAGGTCTGCATCTTTCTCAGGGAGTTCTGGATATTTTGAAGGTTTCCAGGAAACGTTTTACTAGAAAGACTTATAACTCCAAATGGAAGAGGTTTAGCATTTTGTGTTCTCAGAAAGGCACTGTGCCTAATTCTGCAGGCATCGCCACAGTCTTAGATTATCTGGTTCACCTCAGAGGTCTAGGCCTTAGGCCTGCAACTCTGAAGGTTCACCTAGCAGCAGTTTCTGCATTTCCTTCAGCAGGGAAGGGCTCTTCCCTGGCTTCTCATCACGTTTTCAGTAAGTTTTTCAAAGGCCTAGTTCAAATTAACCCTCCCTTTAGAGAACTGACTCCTGCTTGGGATCTCAATTTGCTAGTGTTTGCCAAGATGGCGGCCACGCTGGGCTAGTCATCAGTAGCAAAACTCAGTTTATTGGTGTTCTTTAAGCCTACCCTATTTTAACGTGATTTTATTTGAGTTTTTGTTTTAAATTTTGTTTTTTATTGCCTGGTATTTGGTCGACTTGTGACTGCGGGATCGAGGAGTGTCTGCTGTGCTGGGCTGTTCAACTGGAGTGGAGCTGACTGCGGAGTGGATCGTTTTCTCCTTTTGGATGGCTTGTTCCGTTTTCATTTTCGAGTAGTGAATGATTTAGTGCTCTTGTTTGTCTGGAACTTCAGTACCCTTGTCTGTCTGGAATTGTCGTAGAACTATTGTAGCAGAACTGTGGCGGCAAATTTTTTTGGTATTGCGCTCTGTTTGTGACTATGCAGGGCGGATGAAATGGGAAGAGGAAACTTTTGCAATTGGCTCTGTCGATCTAACGGGGGAATTGAAACTTCGAAAGCTGCAGGCACAAGGTTTGGAAGTGAGTGCTAGCGGGTCTCCTGGAAGAGGACATTTTGATCCTGTAGCTTTTCCGTGGACTGCCGGTGGACTTTTGGAGTTTGGGAAGGTTAGGGGGGCCCCGGAAGGTCTACCTAGTGCTGGTTTGGGAGGTGACTGCTGTAGGGTGAGCCTACTGTGGGAGACGCTGGTTTAGGATCCACCAGAGGGTGGATGTAGTTCACTGGTGTCCCTTAGGATTTCCCGGGCGGCTGACTGTAGGGCGAGCCGATATCTGAGAGCCGTAGTGGCAGGTTTGTCCAGGTGGTTTAATTACTCCCTGGGAAAGCACGGGTTGGATTCTGTCTGGGGTTCCCTGATAAATTACCTTGTCCCTGGTGTTGGAAAAACCTTTTAAATTGTTGAATCCCTTTTTCTCATTAAACTCCAAGGAAAATCTTTCGACGAAATTTGGCCCAGGCAGTGAGAGTGCCTGGAATTCTGTTAAATTCTGTTTATAGAGTCAGTGTATGCATACATGGTTAAGGTGAGCACTAACTGTGGGTGAAATCACTCGCTGGTATTATCTTTTGGAGGTGAGAGCTCTGATGGTTATTATCTTTGCAAGACTCTGCTAGATTTGACTGCTTTTGACTGATTCTCCTAGTGTGGTACACAAGTTGAAAGAGTGACTTGGGCTGTATGTCTTAATTTCCTGGACTAATCTGAGGGACCTAAAAATTTGTTCAAAGTGAAAGAGTTGTGTTTTTATGTTTAATTGTTTTTGTTTAAGCTCTCCCTCGCTATGTGAGAGGTGGGGGGGTGGTATTTTGGTTAACTTATTAGAGGAAAGAGAAAAATATAAAATCTGGGTTAGTTAAAATAGTTTATTTTGTTATTTGTACTATCTGTAGTAATTTAATCTGATAGGGTAGTGATACTGATTTTGCTAATTAAAAAACATTGATTGATAGTAATTTTTTTAAACCAGGTAGCATGTGTTGGGATCATGTGTCGGTGGGCAGGCACTATTCCCCCTCCAGGGTGAGGGACCTACTCCCCTTGGTAGTTCTCCTTTGCAACCCAAGGTATATAGGCATTGTCATGCCTTGGGGATTGCACAGAGGGGGCGGAAGGGGGTGCTACGTGGGGGAGGAGTGGGGTGGGCGGCTAAGGGTGGTGAGGTCAAGGAGACACCCTGGGGCTAAATGGGTCCAGGATAGGGGTCATTGATGCCTGTTACCCATACCCAAGGGTTCCACTGACAGTGGGCGAGTTGCCCATTCCTCTAAGGCCTCTCATCCAACACTGACGGTGTTATGTAATGCCAGGTCAGTAAAGAACAAGGCAGCAATTATTGCTGATCTTGTCGAGTCATCTGACTTGGCTTGCATTACCGAGACCTGGTTGGATGAGAATGCTGGTCCCATATTGGAGTCAGCTGTTCCAGACGGGTACTCTGTGATACACCGCCCGAGATTGGATCGAAGGGGTGGGGTGGGGTGGTTGCCATTTGTTTTAAAATGGAACTGGGCCTTATAGAGGTTCCAGTGGTGACCACTAGATCCTTTGAGAATATCATGGGAGCAGGTGTGGGTAGCAGAATTCTACTTGTCTACCGTCCACCCGGTGATGAGAAAGTTTTTCTGCAGGAAGTTGCAGACTTCATCATCGATATGGTATTGACACCCTCCAGGTGGTTGGCCCTGGGGGATTTCAGTGCCTGGGTTGATGATGAACTCTCGCATTTTGGTCAAAACTTCCTCCAACTGATGCTGTCATTGGGTTTTACAAAGGTAGTTACCGCTGCAACCCATATTTAGGGTCACTCCTTGGATCTGGTGTTCACCCTGGGGATGGAGGTCACTGACTTGGTGGTGGAACCAGTTGGATGGTCGGACCATCACTCTATAAGGTTCAGTTTCGTGGCTCCCCCTGTGAGACCAGCCCCTTTGGAGATGGCCCCGTACTGCCCTTTGAGGGGAATAACACCTGAGGGTCTGTTGGCGGTACTGGACCTATCGAGTTGGCCAGTGGAGTGTGTGGATCCAGATGTCCTAGTAGTGCAGTATAACAATATGGTGCTGAGGGCCCTGTATTCCATAGCTCCTGTCCAAGTTCGCCCCCTCTCCCTCCTCCCTCTGTCCCCTTGGTTTGATAGGACATTGAGGGAGTTGAGGAGAGTGGGGAGAAGGTTGGAACGCTGTTGGCGGAAATCCAGCCTGGAGGAGGACAGACTTAGGTTGATCGCCCACTATTCGGACTGTCAATCAGAAATCTCCTGTAAGAAGGCAGAGTTCCTCTCCAGGGAGATAGCTGCAGCAAAGAATCGACCAGCTCAGCTCTTCCGGACCATGGACAGGCTGTGCAATCCAGCCTGCCTTCAGGGTTGGAGAGCTTTTTCACAAATAAAGTGTGATGAGTTTGCTCGGTTCTTTGCTGATAAGGTGTCTTCAGTCAGGTCGGAGATCTGCATAACGCATTCAAATGAGCATGGCAGTGATCGATGCAAGGCCACAAGCTCTTGATCTGCCTGGACAGATTTTGACCAGCCAGCGATCGTGGATATAATGAAGATTGTTCAGGGCTTGCGACCGACTTGCTATAGTTCGGATCCTGGTCCTACGTGCCTCCTTGTGGGGTGTATGGATGTGATCGGACTGGTCCCTGCTGAGATAGTCTGGTGCTCATTGGTCCAGGAGGTGTTTCTGGAATCCCTGAAAGAGGCTGTTGTGACGCCCCTTTTAAAGAAGTTTTCCCTCTACCCAGACTGTCTCGTGAACTACAGACCAGTCTCTAACCTGCCCTTTTTGGGCAAGGTTATTGAGAAAGTAGTTGCGTTGCAGCTTGAGGACTTTCTTACCACTCATGAAGTCTATGATCCTCTCCAGTCCGGTTTCAGGAAGAGGCATAGTACCGAGACGGCGTTGGTTCGAGTACTGAATGATCTCCTAATAGCGAGAGATCAGAGGAGTCATTCAGTCTTGGTCCTCCTTGATCTCTCTGCAGCATTTGACACCGTGGACCATGGGATGTTGCTGGAATGCCTGCGGCTATTCTGGTTTCATTCTTTCCTCACGGGCAGAACTCAGAGGGTGATGTTGGGAATTTTTTCCTCAGCTCCCTTTGTCCTGCCTTGTGGGGTGCCGCAGGGTTCTGTGCTTTCCCCCATGTTGTTCACGGTGTATATGCTGCCGTTGGGAGACATTATAAGGTGTTATGGGCTGAGTTTTCACTGCTACGCCGATGATACTCTGCTCTATATGTCCTTTGTACCTGAACAAAATGATGCAGTCTTGGTCTTTAACAACTGACTTACTGAGATTCAGGACTGGATGAGTGCTAATTGGTTGAAGCTGAATTCAGACAAGACTGAGGTGGTGGTGGACCCAGGTCTGCGTATACAGAAGTTGACTCCTGGGCTTCCTTCTGGCCTTGTGTTAGGGGGTAACCAGTTGAGACCTTCTGAACAGGTACGGAATCTGGGCATAGTGCTTGACAACGAGCTGACGCTTAAAACACAGGTGTCAACTGTTGTCAAGTCCTCATTTTACAATCTGAGGAACACAGCCCTGATAAAACACCTTGTTCCACATGATGACCTTCCTGTACTGGTTCACGCCTTTGTATCCTCTCGTCTTGACTACTGCAGTGCTCTATATCTACGGTTACCGGGGGTGGATCTCCGTCGCCTGCAGCTGGTGCAGAACGCTGCAGCCAGGTTGTTGACCGGGTTGTCAAGAACTTGCCATGTCACACCTGTGCTGTGCGAACTGCACTGGCTGCCAGTGTGATGGAGGATCTCCTTCAAGGTCACGTTGCTGACCTATAAGAACCTACACGGACAGGGACCGGGTTACTTGCAAGATCTCCTGCGGCTCTACCGCCCTCTCAGTCCACTCTGCTCCACCGACAAGGGATTACTAGAGGTTCCCAGAGTTCGTCTTCAGTCATCTGGGGCCAGGGCTTTTTCCTTTGTGGCCCCGACCCTGTAGAATTCTCTATCTCGGCGGATTAGAGAGTGCTTGTCCACTGAAACTTTTAAAGCTTCTCTGAAAACGTATTTATTTAAGTTGGCTTTTGGAGATAATATTTAGCTTTATTCTGCTGCCTTTTTATGTTTGATATATGTCTTTATTATTGAATGTTATATTTATTATGTATTTGTGCTTTGGTTTTTTGAAAATCGCATTATAAATAAATGTTGTTGTTGTTGTTGTCAATGTCTGCATTGCACAGCTCATGCAGCCCCCCCTTTGAACCTATGGCTTCTTCCGAGTTGAAGTACTTGACCTGGAAAACTGTGTTCCTGGTAGCTATTAATTCTGCCAGGCGGATTAATGAATTACAGGCCTTGTCAGTTGAACCTGACTTCATATCCTTCCATAGGGATAAAGTGGTCCTAAGAACCAATAGAAGGTTCTTGCCCAAAGTGGTGTCAGATTTTCATCTAAACCAGTCCATGTGTCTCCCTGTGTTTTTCACTGACCATTCCTCTTCAGGGGAAAGAAGGATCTTACTTCAAGAGGGTTCCTTCAGTAGGTCATCACACATATAGGACTGGTGCCACCTGGCGTCTGGCTGCACGGCAGACTTTTCTAGCAATACCTGACGGGGGACCGCCCACCCAACATCACGTGACTGATGTCAGCGTGACTGTATATAGTGGGTGGTCCCCACGCCCGCCCTCCATTCTTTCCCACCGTCGCCTCGTGTCAGTCGCATCGCAGACTTCCAGTAGCAATCGTCAAGAAAAGTTCTTTCACGTCGGGTTTTTCCCTCGCAATTCTCTTTAAATTTAACTGTAGCTTTGATGTCTTCTCTGAAGAAAAAGTGCTCTGCTTGTGGTACACAGATCCCGCACAAAGACAGTCACCAGAAGTGTGTTCTCTGCCTAGGCCCTAACCAGCCTATCTCCTCGTGCCTGACTGCCAGCCATTCAACCAGGCCACTAAAAAACAGAGGCAACAGGCATTGGAGGCCCACCTTCTTAAATTGCTACTGTCCTCCCTGGAGAAAAGGATGGAGCACCTTAGGGATTCGTCTGTAAAGTCTTCCCCTTCACAAAAGCATGAAGAGAAATCTAGGGAGTGGGCTCACTCCGCAGACAACGCCAGGCTGTCCAAAAGCAAGGCCCATTACTGCCGAAGACAGACAGTAAGTCGGACAAAACATCAGTGGCTAAGTCGGCCGTTGGCTCCTCTGGCAACCACACCACTCCTGCCGGTAAGTCGGTCCCTGGCTCCTCCGGAGACCACGTGGCGGCCGCTAAGTTGATTCCCCCAGATGGGGGCAGTCGCCTGGCCACTGTCGATAAGCCAGCAAGGGCTCCTCCCCTGACTGTCCGACCTTACCCGCTAAGTCGTCTGTCTCCAACGACCGCACGGGCCTGATTCCCCTGTCGGGGCCTAACGGCACCTCACCCAACATCCGGCAGGACCAGAAGGAGAAAGCTTCTCTCCCTTCTACAACTGTGCCCGCGTCCTCACAGTCTTCCTCGGATGCGTCCGACGACAGTCTCGGAGACCCCATCGAGCCTCTCGTCTTCATGTGTACTTCTCCGCATTCCCCTACGGGGGCACCGGACCAGGAGGCTTCTTCACGGTCGTCATTCTTCTTGTGGGAGTCCCTCCACCTTCGGGCGGGACCCCGGCATCTCCTCCCGACACCAGTGATCCCGATGACAGTCCCTTTGCCGGGACCGGCTAACAGGCCCTTACCTCTGGCCCTGATGCCAGACCTGATCCAGATGCTGGAGCTCCCTCATCCGTTCCGACGCCAGCCCCTCTTCCAGTGCCGGATTGGGCTGCGCCGGTGCCGGTGTCAGTTCCTTTGATGTGGGCTGTCCCAACGCCAGACCCTCCTTCCAGTTATACTACGGCGGGTCCGATGTGGGTTCCCCGATGCCTGATCCATCATTGAGAATCTATTCTAGGCCCCAAACTGTCCCCCATTACCCCTTTGGGTATTCTGAGGACCCCTGCCCGGGGGGTTCCACTCTTGATTGGAGCCATTTTGGGCAGTTCCACTCATATTCCCCTTCTATGGGTTTCCAAGGGTATTATCCCTCCGTCGCCTCTTCCTCCACCTCCTCCTCCCCAGCCTCAACCTGCTCTGGCCCCCCCCCTCCGGTGGGCTCGGATTTCAAGACCATAATTCAGTCTTGGTGGCAGGGGATCAGGTCTGAGCTGGTCATGGATCTAGAAGCCAGACTCCTGCAGCAGCAGCTTCCTAGATTCCCTTCCCCGAGCAGTTCTGTTTCCACTGTCCACGTCTCGGGGAAGACTCAACAGGACGTCACCTCACGGGATTTTCATCGACGCCCTGTTGAGGAGGTGGAAGACAGTTCCGACGGGAGGGAGGACTCTGAAGAGGAGGAACCCGTGGAGGACCCTGAGGATATGAAAGGAAGGAGCTCACCTAAATCCCATCTGGAGGATCCTTCCTTTTCAGACCTCCTGAGGACCTTAAAAGATCATTTCGACTGGGAGTCGGAGGATCAGGATCCTATGCGGCAAAGACTCATGGAACATCTTGATTTAGAGTCTCTGCCATCTATTCCGGTCCCCCCATGGATGGGTCCTCATCAAGACCTCACCACCACCATCTGGCAGATGCCTCATTCGACCTGGCTGTCCCCAAGAGGGCAGACAGGCTTTACCGGGGTGCCTAAGGAGGCGCCCTTTTTAAAGGCTTATCCTAAAGCAGACTCTGTGGTCATCTCGGCTGCTCATGAATGCTCCACAGCTCCCAAGCACATGAGCACAACACCTCCGGACAAAGAGTTGAGGCTGATGGATCAGTTCGAGAAGAAGGTTTACTTGTTGGCCATGTGCTCCCTTCACTTCCGTAGCTACGTGGTCCACATGGTATCTCACCCGAAACAGACTATGGCCAGATTGGAGGCGAGGGTCCAGGCCTTGGACCCGTCACTCCTTAAGGAGGACTTGCTAAGGATCTCCGCCTCTCCAAGATCTCCTGTAGGCATGTTCTTAGAGTGACCTACAACTCTGAAGATTCAGTGGCCCGTACCTCAGCAACTGCCGTTGACCTTAGACGGCACTCCTGGCTTCGTCTCTCTGGACTTGCCAATGAAGTCTAGTCAGCGATTCAGGATGCCCCCTTCAGGGGCTCAGTCCTTTTTGGTGGAGATACCAAGGACATCATAACGGATTTACAGGGGCAAAGGCACAGCCCTTCAATCCGTTAGGTCCATGTACCGATCGGGCACTCAACGACAACAGCAACCCTTTCAGAAAAGGACTGGGAGGCAGTGGAAGAATGCTCAGGCGAGACACCAAGCTAAGCGTAAGGCCACAGGTACTGCTATCTCCCCACTCCCAAGAATCAGCGACGTTTGGGGAGACCTCCTTCCGAGCATCCCGCCACTTCTTGACTCTCCAGTCCCACTGCACCCTCAGTCTCTTGACGGGGAGCAGGTGGGGGGGGGGAAGGTTCACCCGCCACACGCAGGAGTGGAGGGCAATCACTTCAGACAAGTGGGTCCTGCAACTAGTGTCTGTCGGACACACCATCAGGTTTCTAGAGATCCCTCTGGATACTCCTCCGAAGAGGTCCTCTTACTCCCGGGACCAGGCCGAAGAGGTCAGTGCGCTCTTGCTCAAAGAAGCAATCGAGCTAGTCCCCTTTGGGCAAAGGGTAAAAGGGTTTTACTCCCATTTCTTTCTGGTTCCAGAAAAGACCGGGGATTTCAAAACCATTCTCGATTTGAGTCACCTCAACCAGTATGTAGAGTACAAGAAGTTCCGCATGCTGGTGCTCCAGAGTCTACTTCCTCGCCTGTTGGAGAATCATTGGCTCTGCGCCCTGGACATGCAGGATGCCTACCTGCACATCCCTATCTTCCCCAGCCACCGCCGTTTCCTGCATTTTTGTTTCCAAGGGGAGCATTTCCAGTTCCGTGCGCTCCCCTTTGGTCTGTGTTCGGCACCTCGGGTTTTTACTAAGTGCCTGGTGGTGCTGGTGGCATTTCTACGCTGCAGGGGTTTTGCAGTGTTCCCTTACCTGGATGTCTGGCTGATCTCAGCTCCATCCAGGGATCTGTTATAGGAATCTCTGACTTTCACACTGGACCTCTTCATTCGACTGGGCATAATGGTCAGCGTTCCCAAGCTGTCTCTAGTACCGTCCCAGAGACTGCAGTTTATTGGGGCAGTTCTGGATACAGTCCAGTGCAGAGCCTTCCTTCCTCCAGACAGAGTGGAGACCCTAATCAGTCAGGCTCGCAAGGTACCCTCTCTCAGGACCATTCCTGCCCAGGAGGTCCTTCGACTTTTAGGGCTGATGGCAGCTTCCATCACGACAGTTCCCCTAGCAAGGCTGCACATGCGAATCACACAGTGGTCATTAAGGGTGCAGTGGGGTCAGCTCCTAGACGACCTGGACCATCCAGTCTTGGTCTCTTCAGCAGTCCAAAGGGATCTACAGTGGTGGGAGAATCCCCACAATCTTTCCCTGGGACTTCTGTTCCGAAACCCTGCACCGGCAGCTACTCTCACCACGGATGCCTCGAACATGGGGTGGGGGGCCCATCTGGGGGATCATCAAGCTCAAGGCCTTTGGACAGGCCTGGAGGCCTCTCTCCACATCTATGTGCTGGAGCACAGAGCAGTCCTATATGCCCTCCAGGCTTTTTAGGCCCTGCTACCCAAGGGAACTCTGCTAATCCAAACAGACAACATGTCAGTAGTTCGGTACATCAACAAACAGGGAGGAACCCGTTCGTATCCCCTTTGCAGGGAAGCGACTCGGGGGCATGGAACTGGGCAGTCCAGCACCTTCTCGTCCTGGTGACCATGCACATTCCAGGTGTTCTAAATGTCTTGGAGGACAGTCTCAGCAGAACTCGAACCCTCGCCCATGAATGGGAATTGCATCAGGAAGTGGCGGACACCATCTTCCAAAATTGAGGGCGTCTGGAAATCGACCTCTTTGCCTCCCAAACCAATGCAAAACTTCCCAAGTTTTGCTCGCTCGTTCCAGAGCCACATGCTTTTTGGAACAATGCATTGTCTCTGTCCTGGACAGGGAAATTCTTGTACGCTTTCCCTCTGGTTCCCATTCTACAGAGAGTTCTCCTCAAACTTCAGGCCGAAGGAGCAAAAATGATCCTCATTGCTCCCCTCTGGCCGAGACAAATTTGGTTCCTGCTGTTACAACAGCTCCCTAGGGAACCACCGGTTCCACCTCCACTGACCCACGACCTCCTGACCCAGGATAAGGGCAGGCTGGTTCATCTGGGGCTCAGGACCCTGCATCTTAATGCATGGCTCCTTCAGACATAGCAATTTCTCGCTTTGGGGTCTCCTCTAGAGTAGCTCAGTTTCCTCATCGAGGCCAGGAAACCGTCCACCCATTCCACTTATGCTATGAAGTGGAAGCGGTTTTCAATCTGGACGGCTGCTCAGGGTTGGGACCCTTTCTCCTGTTCAGCCCCTAAAGTCATGGAATACCTCCTTCATTTATCAGACTCTGGTCTGTCCTGTTCTTCGCTGAAGGTCCATGTCTCGGCCATTTCCGTGTACCACGAGCTAGTGGATGGTAAACCCGTGGCTCAGTTGGAGATCTCAAAGACCTTTCTGAAAGGCGTCCTCCATCTGAAACCCCCCCATCCGCAGCCCAACTCCACCTTGGGACTTGAACTTCATCCTGGAAAAGCTCACACTCCCTCCTTTCGAACTGGCTATGAGCTGTGATCTGCGCTTCCTTTCCTGGAAGACACTTATTTTGGTGGCTATCACCTCAGCCCGAAGGATTTCGGAGCTTCACGCTCTAGTCTGCAAGGAGCCCTACTTGATTTTCCATGGGGACAGGGCAGTCCTTGGGACGCACCCGAGGTTCCTTCCCAAGGTGGTGTTGGAATCCATACTGAACTAATCAGTAGAGCTTCTGGTTTACTACCCGTCCCCTTCCAACAAGGGTGAGGCATTCCTTCACACGATGGATGTCCATCGGATCCTCCGGTGCTATACTCACTGGACTAAAGAGCTCCACTCTTGTGATCAGCTATTCATCTCCTTTGCCCCTAGGTCGAGGGGCAAACCGGTTTCTAAGCAGGGCCTTTCCAAATGGTTAGGAAACTGAATTCGGTACTGTTACCAAAAGTATGACAAACCTCTTCTGGGTTCCAGAAGAGGTCATTCTACTAGGGGCATGGCTGTCTCAGCAGCCTTCCTTTGGAACGTTTCTACAGCGGACATTTGTGCTGCCGCTACTTGGAGTTCTGTCCACACCTTTACCAAACACTACAGTCTGGACATTGCTTCTAGGCGGAGGGCCGGCTTTGGATTAGCTGTCCTGCAAGGCCTTTTGTCCTAAGCTGGGTCCCTACTGGACTTCATTTGTTCTGCTGGAGCTAGTTTCCGCCTCCCTAGTTTCTCTCGATCTCTCTCTCGGAAGGGACTGCTTGGGACTCTGTACTATATGTGATGACCTACTGAAGGAACCCTCTCGAAGTAAGATAGTACAGTTATGTAGGAACTTACCATAACAGTAGATCTTCGAGAGAGGTTCCTTCAGTAGGTCATATTTTTCCTTCCCTCCTTCCCCTCATTTATGTTTTACAGGGACTCCAGTTCCTGTTCGCTCCTGCTATATGGCCTCTTCCTGGCTCCGGCAGGAGAACTGGAGGGCGGGTTTGGGGACCGCCCACTATATACAGTCACGCTGATGTCAATCACGTGACGTTGGGTGGGCTGTCCCCCTTCAGATATTGCTAGAAAAGTCTGCAGTGCAGCCTGACGCCAGGTGGCGCCAGTCCTATATGTGATGACCTACTGAAGGAACCTCTCTCGAAGATCTACTGTTACGGTAAGTTCCTACGTAACTGTACTTTACACAGCTTGGATGTTAAAAGAGCTCCTAGCTACTACATAGAGAACACTAAGGCTCACAGAAATTACTGTCTACAATTGTTTCTCACTTATGGTGAGGTGGGGAAAGGTAAGCCTGCAACTAAAAGAACTATTGCTATGTGGATTGTCTCTTGCATACAATTCTGCTATGATAAATTGGGTAAAACACCCCCCTCAGGCCTGAGGGCTCACTCGACTAGGGGTACAGCTGCTACCCTAGCTGCGGCCAGAGATATGCCCTTGTTAGTGATCTGTAAAGCAACCACCTGGAAAACAGTACATACATTCACCAAGCATTACTCTCTGGATGTCCAGGCTAGGAGTGATGCTAGGTTTGGCACAGCAGTACTGCAGAGCTTGTTCCCAAAGTAGATTCAGCATTCTCTCCTCCATAGGGAACTGCTTAGTGGTCTGCATTATGTCAGAATACAGCAAGACTTCATGTTGTTTGAATAAAAAAATACTCACCATAGTAATGTTGTTTCTTCTAATGGAGTCTTGCTGTATTCTGACCTTCCCCCATCTCCCCTCTCAGAACTTAGTTTTTGGGACGTGGTCTGGCAGGTACAGTGTTGCAGCTTAGGGATGTACCTTGTACCCGCCCTCTTAGGGTGGGTTAACTGTTTTAGGGGTTCTTTTTCTTGTGTTATACATGTGTTTAGTGTTGTCACTACCTTTTCTTCTTGGGTTCTCGACTTGAGTCTTTTGGGCCCAAATTGTTGCCTTTTGGCTTACATTTTGAACAATTTCCATATTTTTATACTTAGTTACTTGCTCGTAAGAATCTAACGGTTACACTGGGAAGTACCACAGACAGAGGTTTGAAAACAGAGCTCGAGCTCAATGTTCTATGCTTCAGCATAGAGTTAACTCTTTCCTCTCCGGGCAGTTCAAGTGCTGGGGCTAATTGCATTATGTCAGAATACAGCAAGACTCCATTAAAAGAAACAACATTACTATGGTGAGTAATTTTTTCTTCCTGCACTGGAGTTTTCCTAGGGTTGACAAACACAAGTGTTTTAAGTGTCTGAGCCCCGATCAGTTGTTTACAGACTGTGACTTGTGTAAATACTTCTGCCCTAAAACAAAGGCCTCTAGGGGAAAACAGAAGACTGTTTCAGCACTGGTTATTAGTGCTATCCAGTGAAAATTAAAAGTAACTTGGATAATTTACAGTATGAAAGTTCTTCTTCAACAAACATTAAAAATACAAAAGACAAGCTCGGGAGTTCTGTTGATGAGAGTGTAATGTTTCTTGGTGGTGGTAAGAAATCTCACAAGGAGAAGAATCTGCTAAAAGATCCAGAGCCTAAACTCCTTGGTGAATGTTGGTGATCTTCCAAGAATCAATCTTCACCATATATTCCCACCATTGGGTCTGTGCCAGAGGCACTAGGACCCTGCGGGAGCGCAGTTTTTCTGCAGCCTAGAGCTAGGGATCAGACGTCAGTACCATCGCCATCCACGAGGCGGACATATGATGAGGTGCTCGTCAGTAACCAAGTCTGGCCTGCTACCTTCCTCAGTTCTGTTTTTCCCGCTGTGGAGAGCACACTGTTGGAGCACTTCAGTCATCGTTATCTGCGTCATACTCCTTCCTCAGTTTGCTGCTGCACTGTTCAGTGCCATACCTCAGCACCATATACGTTTTTGGTGCCATTTTACTTTTTTTTTGCTGTGCAGCATTGAACCCTATTCTTTCTATCATTTTTGCTTGTGTTCCATTCAGTGCCATGTCCAGTCCCAAGAAGTATAAGAAAAAGAAGGATGCCCCCCTATTTATTTATTTTAAAGTTTAACCAGGAAATACATACTGAGCTTATAACAGCTCATTTCCAGATGTGTCCTGGGGGAGAGGGGAGAAGGAGATAGCTAAACAGTATAATTACCAAAAAATACAAGTAGTCAAATACAATGATATATGAATACAAGCAGAATCATAAATATTAGAGCCACTTTAGTAATGAATGCAATTAGAAAATATAACAATCACCTATAAGTAAAGAAGGGAAAAAGTCCTGAAACAGCTAGAACTGGGCAAAACTAGAGAAGGGAGTAAGACTACCAGTAACAAGTAATGAGGGAGTGTAAAAGGAAGGGGTCATGCATCCCTGTGTGTCGGTGCTCCTGCGGGTGGGTCACTTCACCATCTGGGACCGACACGATGCCTGTTCTACCTGCCATGATGCTGACCATGCTATGGATAGGTGCAGCGCCTGCTTCTCTATGGACTACTGCACCCTTGAGATACCTGCATTGATGTGAGGTCACAAGCCCTTCACTTTTGGAGGCAGGCGTCACACCAGGGATGCCAAGGTGAGGTTCCTTGGCTCTTCCCCTGAGGTTCTTCCCAGTACTACTGTATAGGTACTGCAGAAAGCCAGGTCTTTCCTCTGACTCACCTCACCAGGACATTGGAGAGCCTGGGGAAGGGGTCTGGTGGACTGTTAGTTTCCTCTGGGGGACCATCTCAGTACTCCTCTCAGTCTATTGGCTCTTTGGAATAGTGGACACCCAAGGTGATGAGGTTGGAGCTATATGCTGGGCCTACACCGGTGGGCACCTTGGCATTGCGGCCAGCACCTTCTCGGCTCCCAGTACTCAGGCAGTCGCTGTGGGCGGGGTGCTGCTGGGCACAAAGCCAGGCCCCCTCCTTACTACATCTGCCCTCCTCCAGCTCTCTGGAAACAGTCCTGTTTACAGTGAGTTGTTAAAAAGGACCATCAGAGGTGCAGCCAGTACCTCCCTGAGCTCCCTCAGTACCATTAGGTGTACTCCGTCTGGCCCCATAGCTTTGTCCACTTTCAGATTTGCAAGTCCCTTCAGGACTCACTCCTCCATAAAAGGACTTATATCTACCTCTTTTCCTCCAGTACCCCTGTAACTCTTATCTGGTCCATCCACTTCCCCTTCCTCTGTGAAGACTGAACAAAAGTGTTTGATCTTCCTGGACATAAAGTTTCCACCACTCTTTCACACTAGTGAGACTATGCCAGATGTGCTAGGACCCAGCGGGAGCCAAAAATCTTCAGGAGTGCTGGCGCCGAGATAGGGCTGCGCATGTGCGGCGCCATGAGGCTGGCTCGCACCGTATAGACTATCTTGGCGTCGACCCTCCAACCACCTCAGTTCCTTTTTTCCCACCGTCGAGTGCGCTTCAGTGACAATGTCGCTCACCCGTCGGGAGTCAAGTCTTCACATCTATACCACAGCAGCACAGTCGTTCAGTAGTTGTTTAGTATATTCATTTATTTAAAAGATTTTTTGTTATTTAACGAAGAAAAGAAGTCTTCTTCAGTCCGCCTTCGATGGAGTCGACCTTGAACAGGGCCAGTGATGGTAGGGGAGACTTCGCTTGAAAGCTGTTTTAGCAGCAGGGCTGGGTCCGGTCCACTGCCCTCTTCGGAGGGGGGGATCTGACCACAGGTAGTCTGGTGCTTGGGAGAAAGGGTGGTCCTGAAAGCACAAAAGGAAGCAGGCCCGATGCCGACTGAGGTCGGGAACCCAGCACTGCTTGGCCTCGAGCTCTTCTCCGTCCCACTGGTGGAAGAAGAAGAGGTACTGCTCAAGATCGACCTCTGATACGTCTGCATGGAGATTGCTGGTAGCGGAGGACAGGAGGCCAACCCCAGCTCCATCAGGGTTGCCTGCGGCCCCAGTTCCTAGCGGTCGCAATCCTCGGCTCCGGAGTCCTGCCCCCTGGGGGGGTCTTCCAATGAGCAGTTTCATCATTGGGATGCTGTTATGGAGCAGTGGGTCCAACGGTTGTCCCGACTGCCCTTGCCTGCGGACCCGACTCTGGGGCCTTTGAGCCTTGGAGCCGTGGACTCGCGGTTGGAGCAGTTGGGCCAGCCTGGTTGTACAGCACCTTCTTCAGTGTCATCGACGCCGCCCCCTCATGCTTTTCCCCCTCACAGGGCTGCAGCGCAGGGGCCAGCACAGCTACTGTCTTCTCCTACTTCTTATCGTTCTTTCAGATCTCCAGCTTTGGGTGTCCCGGTGTCGTGTTTGGGGACCCGAGTCACTCGGCCGGCGCCAGTTGCGGTGCCGCACTCAGTGCCAGCCTTAGCGGCACCGCTCCTGGTGCCAGTGCCGGTGCCAGGAATTTCGACTCTGATTCGGGGAGTGCCTTCTCCTGCCCTTCTTCCTCCTCCCTTTCCCTTCTATACCAGTCCTTCTGGGTCAGTAGGAGACTATATTGAGCCTGATCCTGACCTACGATTAGGGGAGGTTCCGGATGAGGATTCATCCTTTGGCATGGAAAGTAAGCCGTCCACTTCAGCAGAGCCTTTGGTTAAAGACTTTTCTTTTAAGTCTCTTCTGAAGAATTTGAATTCCACCCTGTCTCTCTAGACTAGGTGGATCCTGGGAAGCTTTTGTGCCTTCAATGACTGCATGTTCCTGAAATTCCTATGGAATTGACACGTCCAGTGCAACCCTGTTTCGAGACTCTTTCTCAAATGGTGTGGGACAGACTGGCACTCATTCCTTCAGTGGCTAAGTCCATAGACAGGAAATACGCTCCCCCAAAGGGTATGCCTGTCCTTGCCTCTCAAGCCTTTGCGGTCGTCATAGTGTCTTGGCAGAGAATGACAAAGCCGTTCTTCCTCTGGAATCCACGTCTCGTCCAGTGAATAAAGAATCCCGTAAAATTGACACTCTGGGGAAGCAAGTGTTGACTGCTGCTACTCTAGGCATGCGTATTGCTAGCTATCAAGGTTATTTCTCTCAGTATGAGTATACCCTTTGGCATTCACTCAAAGAAGAAGGCTGTTCCAGAGTTGGACGTTAGCTCAGAGCTTCTTCAGACCATTACTAGGGGCACTGAGCCCAACAATCAGCAACTTAAAGCTGCTATGGATGCTTTTTACACTGCTTCTAGAGCAGCAACAGCCGGGATATGCACCCGGCGTCACTCATGGCTAAGGACTTAGGGATTCACAAATGACACTCAGCAGAGAGTCATGAATTTTCCATTTGATGGTGTTTGTTTGGCCCACAGGTGCAGCAGGCACAGGAGGTCACTCAGAAAACTAGGACTGTTATTAAGACAGCCAGACTGGCCCTTGGCACTCCTCAGGGGCAGAAACTGCCAGCAGTTTCATACTGACAGTCCTTTCATGGTAAAGGCCAAGGGGCTTTTAACAAGGTCCAAGCCCCTCAGCCACAAAAGAAAACGCAGGAGAAGGCACAGGGCTTGATGGTGCCCAGTGCCACCCTCTGAAGAACTGGCCCATATCTCACCTCAACTGCCCAAGGGGGAATACTCTTAGGTGGTAGGGGGGCACCTGACTCAGTTTTACAACTAGTGGAAGTCTGCCACAACAGACAAATGGGTCCTCAGGATAATTCGAGAAGGACACACTCTAAATTTTTCAAAAACCCTCTGGATCGTCCACCTAATCGACAGCCCAAACTGTCTACCCCTCAATCAGACCTCCTTGCTTCTGAGATTCAGAGCCTTCTGGACAACCGGGCAGTAGAAGTGGTTCCGCAAGCAGAGCGGAACACAGATTTCTATTCCCACTACTTCCTAGTTCCAAAGAAAACAGGTGGTATGTGCCCTATTCTAGACCTAAGGAAATTAAACAAATACCTATTCAAAAAGAAATTCAAGATTATATCACTAGGAATGCTCCTCCCTCTGATTCATCAAAATGATTGGCTGGCATCTCTGGACATGCAGGACACCTACCAACATGTCCCAGTGCACAGAAGCCACCACAAGTATCTACGCTTCGTGGCTCTGGGTCAGCACTACCAATTCAGAGTCCTGCCCTTTGGGCTATCCTCGGCACCTCGAGTCTTTACAAAGTGCTTTGCAGTACTCACGGCGCGTCTCAGAAAATTCGGAATTCAAGTGTTCAAACACCATGAAGTCTTGCTATATTATGACAGAAGCAGTTAGCCACAGCACTTGAACTGCCCCGGAGAGGAAACAGTTAACTCCAGGCAGACTGGAGTTCTAAAGCGCGAGCGCTGTACCCAAAGCTCTATCTGGCTAGTTTCAAACTGAAACTGTCAGATTCTTTACTCCGCTTCACTGAACAGTCGCTCCGTAGATCAGCTCCTTCATCTCGGTTCATTTCTCGGTTAAAGAGAGTATTTTCGGTTCATTTGAACCGGCAATAAGTATTTTATTTTACCGCATTTCGGTTCAAAGCTCTATCTGGTAAACCGTAAGTACAGGATTTCAAGGTCTGTGTGGAAATTAATTATCGGTTCGGTTTTGAACCGATCGGTTTGCTAAAAAAAGTATTTTAAACATTATATTGGGCTTTTAGAGTGTGGTTCCCGGTTCTTTTCGGTTCTAAAAAAACCTATTTATTTCAGTGGGTTTTTTCAAATACCCGTGACATGGTTAGGAACCGATAAGGTTGTCTTGCCTGGCACTGCCATAAAAAGGGCAAGTTTTTGGATAGGCTGGCATTATGTCTGAGAAACCCAAAAGAAAAACCGGGCCCACTGGGTTTCAACACTGTGATGTCTGTGGGGAAGCCTTTGCCAAGGCTGACCCACACACCACTTGTGTTTATTGTCTGGGGGCTGACCACCTCCTGTCAGACTGCCAGGTGTGTAAAAATTTCCTGCAGCCACCCTGGAGAAGAGATTAGGCCAGCTCAGGGACGAGAGGTCAAAAAGTCCGCTGACCGGATGGCCAGCCGGTCCAGCACCCACTGGACCAGAGGAGTGCCCTCTGACCAGAGGCGAGACTTCCTCGGGCAAAGGAAGGCTGGTTCAGAGGAACCAGTCCCAATAAAAAGTCAAAGAAATCAGCAGGTCTGGAGTCCAAAATTGCCTCTCCAACTGCTGCAGAGATAGCTAAAGCCATACAGATTGTCCAGTCACTGTCTCAGGGACCGGTCGAACCACCAACAGTTGGCAAAAGGTTGGTTCGTTCGGTTCCAGTGGTTCAAGAGTATGATGTTGAGGAATTTTATGAACCACAGGAGGGGAGGAAGATTTTGATCATTATGTATGTGGCTGGAGAGGTCTGGACGTGCCCATTGAACCGGACATTTCTCCAGACAGACCTTTAGAATCTCCCCCTATGCTGTCTGAGTCCCCTTCTCATTTTATGTTTTACAAAAAGGTTGCAGAAACCCTCCAGCTTCCTTTAGAAGAGGCTGTGGATGAGCAAGAGGAGCCTGATTATGTAGAAATGATGGATATACCAGAGTCTAGGAGGTTGTCTATTCCTTTGCACAAGTCCTTTAGGAAGCAAACAACAAAAATTTAAAAAAATCCTCATTCTGTCCCTCCTGTAGATAAAAAAATGGACAGAAGGTATACTTTATCAGGCCCTGATATAGACTTCCTCACTGAGCAGTGTAGTCATGTAGGTGTGGTACAAGCTGCAGCCTGTGACAAAGCTAATATTCCCCTGGCCTCATATCCTCCTGATAAGGATTCCAGGAAGATTGATGCCATGGCGAAAAAACAATATATGGCAGCTTCTTTGGGACTCAGGCAGGCAAATTATATGGCTTATGTGGCTAGATATCAGAAATCTAGATGGGACATAGTATTGCAGTTAGCCAAGCAGGCCCATGGCCAGCTGGCTAGTGAGTTGGAACAGGTGGCTGCTGATGGCATTGAAGCCTCTAAAGTTCAATTTCATACTGCTGTGGATGTTAATGATGTTTCCTCTAGGGTCATGGCCACTTCTGTAGCTTTCCGTAGGTTGGCATGGCTCAGGTGCACTAATCTGTCCCAAGATACTCAGTCAAAAGCTATGGATTTTCCTGTAGTGGGAAATTCTCTGTTTGGAGAGCAAACAGAAAATTATATGAAAAAGATGGATGAGTACAGAACTACCTACAAAAGTGCCCAGGCTAAGGAGAGGCATGCCACTCCACAAAGGCACACTCCCAGAGGTAGGGGCAGGCCTTTCCACAGGCCTTTTTATCAATCTCAAGCCTCCTCTGCTTTTGCACAGAGGGTTTTTTTCAGAGGCAGAGGTAGACGGGGTGCAGGTAAACCGTCCCCCTCCCCTCAGCCTAAGGCTGCTGCTGCCAAGCAGGCATCCTGATGTGGTGCCCAGGGCCGATTCTCCTGTACCTGTGGGAGGCAGGTTGGCTTATTTCAGCCAGAACTGGGTGTCCCTAACTTCGGACAAATGAGTTCTGGAGGTAATGGCCAGGTGCTGTTCTCAGCTTCAAACAGTTTCCAAAGATGAGAACCAGACATTTTCCACCTAAATCATCAGAAACCCTTGCCTTGGAAGCAGAGGTTTCTTCTCTTCTAGACTGCAAAGCAGTGGAAAGGGTTCCTCCTTGTCACCAGGGCAAGGGGCTGTACTCCAGATACTTTCTTACCCCAAAAAAGACAGGAGAATGGCGGCCCATTCTAGATTTGAGGTACCTGAACAAGCATCTTTTGAAACCAGTTTAAAATGTTAACTCTGGCAATGATTTTGCCCTCCCTGAGGCCAGGGGACTGGCTAGCCTCCCTGGACCTCAAGGATGCCTATTTTCATGTCCTGATCAGGCCTTCTCACTGAAAATACCTCAGGTTCGAACTGCCCTCAGGCCACTACCAGTTCAGAGCAATGCCCTTCGGCCTTACCTCTGCTCCAAGGGTATTCACAAAATGTCTAGCTGTGGTAGTGGCTCATTTAAGAAGGCAAGGGATTGCTGTGTTTCCCTACCTGGACGACTGGCTCATTGTGGGTCAGTCTCCAGATCAGGTAAAATCCCACTTGCAAGTCACCCAGCAGCTTCTCACTTCCCTGGGATTCCTGCTGAATTTACCAAAGTCAGTTCTAGAACCAGTTCAGGTACTAACTTTCATAGGTGCGGAATTGAACACAAAGTTGGCCAGGGCATTTCTCCCCTCGGAAAGGGTAGAGAGACTCATTGCCCTGGCATCCTCTTTCACCCTGCGGGTCTCTCGACCAGCAAGGCATTTTCTGCAACTCCTAGGACACATGGCTGCTTCCACAGCTGTAGTGCAAGGGCAAGATCCCAGATGAGGACATTCAGTTCCATTTGAGGGCCTATTGGTCTCAAAGGAGGGACCCCTTTCAAATTGGTTCCAGTGACCCAAACTCTGATTCTGGCTCTCCAGTGGTGGCAGGATCAGAGCAACTTAAGACAAGGGGTCCCCTTCATTCCTGTTTCCCACTCTCACCCTCACCACGGATGCCTCCTTGCTGGGGTGGGGGGCTCACTTGGGTGACCTTTCCACTCAGGGAGTGTGGTCCCTCAGGAATCTCTGCTCCACATCAACCTATTGGAACTCAGAGCTGTCTTTTTAGCTCTTCAGGTTTTCTCAGCATCTGTCCAGAACAAGGTAGTTCAGGTCAGGAGAGACAACACCACGACAATGTGGTACATCAACAAGCAGGGGCACTCGGTCATCAGCCTTGTGCACGAAGCAATGAAGTTGTGGTCTCTGGCTTATTCCCTGAACACCTCCTAGATAGCAGTTCACCTTCCAGGGAAGGACAATGTCCTGGCGGATGCCCTCAGCAGGATTTCTCAAGGCCATCACGAATGGTCTCTGAATCCTCTGGTGCTGGGGTCAGTCTTTGCCAGATGGGGCACTCCTCAGATAGATCTTTTCGCAGCCCCAGACAACCACCAACTTCCTCTATTTTGTTGCAGGCCTCCAGTGCTGGGCTCAGTCCCCCTGGACGCCTTTCTGTTGGATTGGAAGGGGAAGTTCCTATATGCCTTTCCCCCCTTCCCCCTTCTCTTCAGGGTATTAGTAAAAATCAGATCCCAGCCCTGCACCAGACTGGGCCAGACAGCCCTGGTACCCACTGCTTCTGTCCCTTTCAGTCCACCCTCCCCTGAGCCTGTCCAGGGTCCACAACTTGCTGGCCTGTGCCCAGGGGAGAGTGTGGTATCCGGACCTCAAATCCCTCCACCTCAAGGCTTGGCTCTTGAGGAGTTAGAATTTGCTGATTACACCTTTCTCCAGGTGTCCTTGATATTTTAAAGGCTTCAAGGAAGCCTTCCACTAGGCCACTTATATTCCAAATGGAAGAGGTTTTCCATCTGGTGTTCTGGGAAGCAAATTGTCCCAGAATCTGCTGAGTTGCCCATTTTACTGGACTATTTGGTCCATCTAAATTCCTTAGGCCTTAGGCCAGCTACCTTAAAGGTTCATCTGGCAGCTGTCTCTGCTTTTGTATCAGCAGGGAAGCCTGCCTCCCTTTCTTCTCACCCTGTGTTTTCCAAGTTTTTTAAGGGGTTACTTCACACTAACCCTCCTTTTGGGACCCAGCTCCTGCCTGGGACCTGAATGTTTGCATTGCTCAGTTAATGCAACCCCCTTTTGAACCTCTGTCTTCAGCAGATCTCAAGTTTCTAACTTGGAAAACTGTTTTCCTAGTGGCCATCACTTCTGCCAGATGCATAAGTGAATTACAAGCCCTGTCAGTGGAAAAGGATTTTATTTCTTTTCACAGAGATAAGGTAGTCCTCAGGACTAACAGAAAGTTTTTACCTAAAGTGGTTTCAGATTTCCATCTGAACCAATCCATCTCCTTCAGTATTTTTACTGAGCACTCTTCCTCGGGTGAGAGGAGATTGCACAGTTTGGACGTCAAAGAGCCTTAAGCTACTATTTGGGCAGCACCGAGGTCACAGGTTCGAATCCTCAACTCTTCCTTACCTATGGCGAGGTTGGCAAGGGAAACCTGCCACTAAGAGGACAATTGCAGGTGGATTGTCTCTTGTATCCAGTTCTGTTACCAAAAACTGGTAGAGAACCCCCTCAGGACTGAGGCCACTCCACAGGGGTACAGCTGCATCTCTAGCGGCTGCTGGGATATTCCCATTCTGGAAATTTGTCAAGCTGCTACCTGGAAGACAGTTCACACTTTTACAAGCATTATTCCCTGGATGTCCAGTCCAGGAGAGATGCTCGGTTTGGCACAGCTGTGCTTCAGAGCCTATTTCCTAAGTAGGTTCTGACCCTCCTCCATGGAGGTACTGCTGTGTAATCTGCTTCTGTTATAATATAGCAAGACTTCATGGTGTTTGAAGAAAAAATTACTCACCTTAGTAATTGCCTTTTCTTCTCATGGAGTCTTGCTATATTATGACCACCCCCCCATCCTGCCCCTCTCAGAACTTCTACTTGGGTAAGGGGTTGGCAAATTAGTCTGACGCTGTGTCATGCCATTTTAGTTCTTTCCCTTTCCCCCTTTTCTTTAGGGTTAGGGAACTAGGTATTTCTGTTTTGGTAATATGTTGGCCTCCTCCTGGTCTTGAGTCTTTTGGGGAAGGGGCTTAATAGTGCTTGTTAGGGGTGATATTATTAGTATTATTATTATTATTATTATTATTGTTGTTTCTGTTATTGTTTTTCCTACTAGTAGGTAGCCACTTGGCTAGTGTAGGGTTTTCCACACAGACTTGTTGCTTAGTGTTAACTACGTAAAGATCTGACAGTTTCAGTTTGAAACTAGCCAGATAGAGCTTTGGGTACAGCGCTCGAGCTTTAGAACTCCAGTCTGCCTGGAGTTAACTGTTTCCTCTCCGGGGCAGTTCAAGTGCTGTGGCTAACCGCTTCTGTCATAATATAGCAAGACTCCATGAGAACAAAAGCAATTACTAAGGTGAGTAATTTTTTCTTCCCGTACATGGACGATTGGCTCCTTCAGACAAGGGACACAGGAAACGGGTGCCACGGCTTCCAAGTTCCTCACATCCATGAGAGTTCTCCTGAACCTGGAAAAATCACAGCTTCAACCCTCCCAACAACTTCTCTTTATAGGAGCTCTCCTGAACACCTCCAGAGCAAGAGCCTTCCTCCCAGAAGACAGCAGAAATTACATTCTCCAGATGACATGCTTCATCAAGGAGAACAATTTGGTCCAAGCTCTCTCGATGCAGCAGATGTCGAATCTCATGGTGTCATTTGTGTTTATGATGCCCCTGGCCTGCTTGCACATGAGAACCACACAACGGATGCGCAGGACACAGTGGTCTCTGACTACGCATGCACAGTCCTTCCACATCATGGTGATGGAGCCTCTAATGAGGTCACTCACTTGGTGGACTCAGGAGGACAACCTTCTCCAAGGTTTTCCCTTTGCCCCACCAGAGACGCAAATCGCCATCACTATGGATGCATCTCTGATCGGTTGGGGAGCTTAGTGTCAGGATCTCCACACCCAGGGCCTGTGGGGTCAGGACAATTCCCAGTTGCACATAAATGTCCTGGAGATGAGAGCTGTCCTTATGCTGTCCGAGCCCTGAAGGATGTCCTCTGTCACAAGGTAATTCCCCTTCAGACAGACAACAAGGTGGTGATGTACTACATCAACAAACAGGGTGGAGCACACTCTTACCCTCCGTGCAGGGAAGCCATGAGAGTGTGGGAATGGTGTCTCAAGCACGAAGCCCTGATCCAGGCGGTCTACCTGCCAGAAATCCAGAACAATTTGGCAGACCACCTCAGCAGAACGGAGGCAGAACCTCCTGAATGGTCTGTCGAATCAAACCTAATGCAGTCGCTATTCGAAGAGTGGGGCACTCTGGACCTGGACCGTTTTGTGTCCCCACTCAACACAAAACTGCCTCTGTTCTGCTCCAAAAATCCAGAACCTGGCATTTTCTGTCAAGATGCATTCAGACCGTGGTGGACAAGATACTTTCTGTATGCATTTCCTTCTCTTCCCTTAATTCATAGGGTGCTGCTCAAGTTGGAGGCACGGGGGGGGGGGCAGCATGATTCTAATTGCCTCATACTGGCCTCATCAGATATGATTTCTGTTAATCAACAGATTATCAGAGGTTCCACCGAGACAACTTCCACTTCAAACAAACCTCCTGACTGAGGGTTCAGTGGTCCATGCCAGCCTGCGGCCCCTTCATCTCCATGCCTGGCTCCTGAGGAGATAGAAGTGGGTAGGTTCAATGTCTCTCATAGAATCTCAGACATCCCCCTAGCAGCATGCAAGCAATCCACTAGGAAGACCTACACGGCGAAGTGGAAACAATTTTCCATTTGCTGTGCAAAGTCCTCCCTGGACCCCTTTTTTTGCTCACCAAACAAGGTGTTGGAGTGCCTTCTAGACCTGTCAAATGCAGGAATGCAATACTCGACAGTGAAGGTGCATCTTTGTGCGATTTCCGCCTACCATGAGCCTATCCACAACATGTCAGTGGCTCAGCTTCCCTGGGTTAAGAGATTTCTTAAAGGTATCCTCCACACTAGACCACCAGTCAGAAGACTGGTAGCCGCTTGGGATATCAACCTTGTGCTAAACATGCTCATCCGTAAGCCATTTGAACCTCTTGTAACTTGCAAGTTGAAGTTTCTGACCTGGAAAGCTGCCTTCCTTGTGGCCATTACCTCTGCTCGCAGGGTGTCTGAAATTCATGCCCTGGTCACAGACCTCCCCTACACAGTATTTCACAAGGACAAGGTGGTTCTCAGAACTCACCCTAAATTCCTTCCCAAAGTAGTATCGGAATTCCATCTGAACCAGCCCTTGGTCCTTCTAACCTACTGTGCAACTTTCAGAATGAAGGAGAGCGTACCCTACATTCTTTGGATGTAAAGAGGGTTTTGCGATTCTGCATTGCTAGAACAAAAGAGATTCACAAATCCAAGCAACTCTTTGTCTCATTCAGCGTGGCCCAGCTGGGTCAGTCCATTGCCATCAGATGCATTTCAGCATGGCTCGTAGCGTGTCTCAGCCATTGCTGTTCAATGGCACAGATCAAGCTGGAAGACAGGGTGTACACCCGCTGTACCAGAGTGGTCATGGCATCTTTGGCAGAGATTCAGAATGTGCCCACTGCAGACATCTGCAATGCGGCCACTTGGAGCTCTGTGCACACCTTTGTGAAGCACTACACTCTGGATGTCCATGCCAGGCAGCATCCTTCCTTTGGCAGGACAATCCTTAAGGGACTGCTATCCTGAGTGAGCTCCTTTCTCTTGCTGTCCTTCTCGGGGGATTATTTTAGCTCGGTACTCTCCCACTAGTGTGAATGAGTGGTAAAGACTTTATGTCCAGGAAGATATGAAAATGATGTACCTATCGTAATTCTTGATCTTCTTGGACGAAGTCTCCACCACTCATTCACATGCCCATCCACCATCCCCTGAACTCACTCATCATGTTTTGGTCTTCACTCCCTCGTTGGCTGGGCTGTGAAGACACTGTTGAGTTGACCCTTCTTACCGGGTCATACGAACTGTCTTATGTCTGAGATGGATTAGTTTTTCCTAGGTTAGTTTATCCTGTATCTCCTCAGTAAAAAAAGATACTGAGGCGGTTGGAGGGTCAATGCCGAGATAGCCTATACGTTGTGAGCCAGCCTCATGGCGCTGTACATGCGTGGTCCAATCTCTGTGCCACCCCTTCTAAAGATTTTTGGCTCCCGCTGGGTCCTAGTGCCTCCGGTATAGTCCCACTAGTGTGAATGAGTGGTGGAGACTTCATCGAAGAAGATCAAGAATTACGGTAGGTACGTAATTTTCGTTTCAGAATATCTACTTTTTCAAACCCCAGGAAGCCCTCACTTATGCTTCAATTGCTTTGTAGTTTCTCTTTTAATTATTCTAGGTTCCTTGTTTTTTGGGAACTGAGGCAATATTTGGCTTTTTTACCTAATATAACATCGTTTAGGTCCTTTTTTAATTGCAGTTTAAATTTAAAAGGAACTGAACCACATTTCTCCTATATAGAACCCTTTTTAACCTTTATGGGTTTTTTATATAACTTAAAACTTTGTGTATTGGTAACTGCTGACATCTTTCCAGGGTTGTCAGTGTTTGGTATGACTAAAAAGAAGACAGGACCTACAGACTTGCAAAACTGTATAAGGTTTGTTTTCCATTCCTGGCAAAGGCAGACTGCCACAAGTTATGTTTAAAGTGACTAGGTGCAGACCACAGTTTTGTCAGTTGTGAGCTCTGTTTTAAGATTTTCCCTAAAATGCTAATGAAAAGGGCTAAAAAGTTTGAAGACCTGAGGTCCGATATTCAAAATTGTCAAAAGTGGAACTCCAAACTTTGTGCTGTGCCTTGTGATTGCCTAGGTGCCCAAAGGTGCTATTCAACTGGATATAGGGCCATGTCAGCCCAGCGCTAAGCCACTTAGCATGGCATAGTAACTTCCAGCTCTGGCACAATGGATAGTGTCAGGCGCAATTTGCTATATTCAAAGGGACCCAAGCAAATAAGCCCATTGGGCATGCAAGGTGATAAAGGGCCATTTGCATGCCCATTATGGGCTCATTTACATGGGTAGACAGGCATGTTTGCACTATGCTACCCCCCAATTAACTGGACCCAGGGGAGTAACTATCCCTGGTGGTAGTGCCCCCCCACCAAGATCTATCACGTGTAAAGTATACAGCATTTCCCTGGTGGTAGTGGTGCCCCCTCTCTCCTATGCCATCCCTGTATTTTCTATACAATTCCCTCATACTAGTGGTCTAGTGTCCAGTCCCCCCCATCCCCTCTCCTATACTGGCACAACCCTCCCTGGTGTCCAGTGGTCCCTTCACCCACCTGATCCCTTGCCTAGTAAATACCAACATATTCCCTGGTGTCTGGTGATTCCTCCTCCCATTTGCACCCATGCCCAGTAAATGGCAACATATTCCCTGGTGTCTAGTGGTCCCTCCCCCCACCCACACCCATACCCGATGGTCAGTAGTTCAGTCTGCAGTGTCTAATGGCCGTCCCACCCAATATCCTGCCTGAGTACTAAAAGAATATTATCCCTGGTGTCCAGTGGTCACTCTCCCCATCTGATCCCCATCCCCATACTGGTGACATTAGTGCAAGTAATACCCCCCAAAACAACACAGTCCTGACCTCATCCTGACTTCTGGTCCCCGAACACTCCAGCCCATTCCCCATTGGTGTCTGTTGGACCCCCCTCCCTCCTGTGGCACCGACAATCCGCCCCCTGGTCTCCCTTACCTGACTATCAGTGCTGCAGTGCAGCGACATCAAGCAACACAGCCCTCCACAAACCACCTCGGCCACCCGCTGTCTGACAGAAACAGGGTGTGCGCTACTTATTTATGGAGCAGTTAGGTAGCGTGCTCCCTGCTTCTGTCAGACAGCAGGTGGCTGAGGTGGTGTGTGGAAGGCTGAGTTGCTCACTGCCGCTGCACTGATAGTCAGGTAAGAGAGACTGGGGGGGGTCAGTGCCACAGGGATGTCAGTTTCCCTACTCCTAAGGCAGGCAGCTTACTTGGCCTACACAGCTCAGTATCAGATAACCCTGTGGAATTCTGGCACTAAGTGAAAGGGCTACTGGGGACTTAGCACAGGATATGGCTGACACAGCAAGATCAGCCATAGATGCCACAAAGTTACCAGTTTCCCGTGGCAGTGGACACAAACATACATCTAGGGTCGTGGCCCATGCATTGTCCTTAAGAAGGGTTTGTCTGGCTTAGAACTACCAGTCTATCCCATGACACTCAAATAAAAGTAATGGATTTTCCCTACAAGGGAAATTCACTGTTTGGTGATGAGACAGAGACTTACATGAAAAAGGTAGATGAATACAAAACCACCTACAAGAGCAACACTGAGAAAGAAAAGGCATCCACTTCCTACAGACCTTATGGAAAGGATGATAGAGGTAGGGGATGCTTCCCCCATTGTTTATATCTTCTATTACTACCCTCCACAAAGGGGTTACTGTAGGGGTCAGGGTAGAAGGGACTCCAGGCATGCAGCTGCACCACCAGCTCCCAAAGCCCAAGCTAAACAAAACCCCTGACAAGTCTGCACAGGTAACCCATCCATTGCCAGTGGAAAGAAGGCTGTGTCACTATTAGTTAGTGCAAAAAATGTTTTTTTCTTATTTTAGATTATCTTCCTGGACATAAAGTCACCACCACTCATTCACACTAATGGGATCTACACCGGGGGCGCTAGGACCCAGCGGGAGGAAACTTTTTTGCAGGAGGGTCGGCACCAGAGATGGAGCCATGAGGAGCGGTGCTGCGAGCCTCAGCTCGTGCAGCAATGACTGTCTCAGCGTCGACTCTCCAACCGCCTCAGTTCCTTTTTTCCCGCCGTCAAATGCGCTTCAGTGACGATGTCGCTTGCACGTCGGGAGTCAAACTTCAAACTAGCAGCATAGTTTTCAGTTTATTATTTTATAGTATTTCTCAAATAAAGTACTGCTTGTGATAATTTATTCTTATTAAAGAAAGAAGTCTCAGCCTACATTGACAGAGTCGACCATGAGCGGGTCAGGTGACGGTAGGGAGACTTTGTATGAAAGCTGTTCAGTCAACCGGGCTGGGTCCAGTCCGCCGCTCTCTTTGGAGGGGGGATCTGACAACGGATGGTCCAGTGCCTGAGGGGAGGGGCGGTCCCCCCTGGAAGCATAAAAGAAAACGGTCACCTTCTCGGCACCGTTCGACCTCGAGCTCTTCAAAAAAGAGAAGGCATCACTCGAGGTCGCCCTCTGATATGTCTACGCGTCGATGGTCAGTCATTGGGGTGAGTTACTGGTCTCCTTGTTCGGAGTTGGCGGTTTCTGGTACTAGTCACCAACCTCTTCGACAGCGGAGCCCTTCCCCGCCTTCTGGTAGGGCTTCCGATGAGCAGTTTCATCAGTGAGCTGCTCTGATGGAGCAATGGGCTCAGAGGTTGGTCCAGCTGCCTGACCCGGTCACTCCGGGGCCCTCTGGCTCTTCGGGGGATCAGGCAAAGTGGTTGGGCCTCCCTAGTCATGCGGCACCTTCCTCGGTGCTGTCAACTCCGTGCTCAGGTGTCCCCCCACCCCCACATGGCTGCGGCGCAGGGGGCCACACTGATGCTTCTATCTCCTGGTATTCTTCCTTTTCCCTCAAATCCTAATTTTCGGGGCCCTGGGTTGGTTTCGGTGCCGTTGGTGTCTGTGGGTCACTTGGCCCCATCCTCTGTGCCGGTGCACCTGCCGGAGCTGTCCTTGGCACCGGTGTGCCTATCGGTGCCGTCCTCAGCGCCGTGCAGCTTTTCAGCACCGTTGGGTTTCTCGGCGCCGTGTGGTCTTTTGGCACCGTTGGGGTTCTCGGCACAGTGCGGCCTTTCAGCACCGTGTTCTTCGGTACTGTCGGCTTTGTTGGTGCTGTGCGGCCTTTTGGTGCCATGTTCTTCTTCGGTGCCGATGCCTGGCTTTTCATCGGCAAATCTTCAGGGCTTCTCCTCTCTGAATTCTTTTCCTTCCTCATTTCCTGCTGATTTTCATTCCTTTCCTGTCCATACAGTCCCTCCTGGGCTGTCAGGAGATGATATTGAACCTGACCCAGACCTTCGACTGGGTGATGATGTGGAAGGAGCAGGATCTAATCCTGTTGCAGAGCCTGTGGTCGAGGACCTGTCTTTTAAGTCTCTGCTAAAGAATTTGAATTCCACTCATTCTGTCCAGACTACATATATCAATCCTGGGAAGCTTTTAAGGCTCCAATACCTTCATGTCCTGGAGATCCCTATGGATCTAACTCCCCCAGTACAGCCCTCCTTTGAGACTCTTTCTCAAATGGTATGGAATAATCCTGCTCTCGTTCCTTCTGTAGCTAAGTCCATAGATAGAAAGTATGCTGCTCCCAAGGATCGACCCGTTTTGGCCTCCCAAGCCTTTGCGGACCCTATTGTAGTCCTGGCAGAGAATGATAAGGTCGTCTTTCCTCAAGCTACTACAGCACGACCTATAAACAAAGAATCTCGTAAGATAGATACTTTAGGTAAGAGAGTCTTTGCTGCATCCACCCTGGGTATGCGTATTGCCAGCTACCAGGGTTTTTTCTCTCAATATGAGTATGTTCTTTGGCATTCGTTCAAACAACTGGCAGAAGCTCTACCTGAGTCGGACTCTAATTCAGAGCTTCTTCACACCATAGCCAGGGGTATCGAGTCCAACAACCAGCAGGTTAAAGCAGCTATGGACGCTTTCGATACTGCCTCCAGAGCAGCAGCGGTGGGTATTTGTACCCGCCGTCACTACTGGCTGCGCACTTCAGGCTTCACGAATGGTGCCCAGTAACAGGTCATGGCGTTACCTTTCGACGGTGTGTATCTTTTCAGTCCTCAAGTAGAGCAAAGCTCTAGAGGCCACTCAAAAGACTAGGTCTGCCATTAAATTGGCTTGACCCACTCCCGCTCCTTCTCGGGGGGGGGGGTGTTAAAAAGCGTCAGTTTCACAACCGTCAGTCCTTTCGAGGCAAGGGCAGGGGAAGGTTTAATAAAAATCAGGCCCCCCAACCTCAAAAGAAAACGCAACAGAAAGCACAAGAGCACAAAACTCCCAGTGCTGCTTTCTGAGTTTCTGGCCCAAGTCCCACCTCGGCTGCCTGAGGGGGACTCTTTCATGGCGGTGCGGGGCCGTTTGACTCTATTTTGCAACTGACGGAAGTCCATAACTTTGGACAAATGGGTCCTCCGGATAATCCGCGAGGGGTATTCCCTCAATCTTTCAGAGACCCCTCTGGATCATCCCCACAAACATCAGCCCAAGCTGTCAGTTCTTCAATCAGAGCATCTCGCTGCCAAGATACAAGGCCTTCTGAACAACAGGGCAGTAGACATAGTTCCAATGGATCAACGGAACACAGGGTTCTACTCCCATTACTTTCTAGTTCCAAAGAAAACTGGGGGCATGCGCCTCATTTTGGACCTCAGAAAATTGAACAAATTTCTTCTCAAAGAAAAGTTAAAAATGATTTTGCTAGGAACTCTGTTACCTTTGCTTCATCAGCACAACTGGCTAGCCTTCTTGGACATGCAGGATGCTTACCAGCATATCCCTATTCACCCCAAAGCATCGCAAATACCTAAGGTTTGTGGCTTTGGGCCAGCATTATCAGTTCAGAGTACTGCCCTTTGGGCTATCCTTGGCGCCGCAAGTTTTTACAAAGTGTTGTGCAGTTCTCGCAGTGCATCTCAGAAAGATCGGAATACAAGTGTTCCCATATCTGGATGACTGGCTTCTAGCAAGCCCTTCCAGGCAAGGAACTCTAGACGCCGTAGCCACGGCCTCGGACTTTCTCATGTCCATGGGAGTCCTGCTAAATCTCAAGAAATCACAGTTGCAGCCCTCCCAGAAGCTTCTTTTCATAGGAACTCTTCTGGACACCTCCTGTGTGAAAGCTTTTCTACCGGAGGACAGGAGGAGCAGTATCCTACAGATGGCCCAATACATCAGAGAGAACTGCTCGGTTCAAGCTATCTCGATGCAACGGATACTCAGCCTCATGGCATCCTCGGTGTTCACTGTACCTCTGGCTCACCTCCACAATGAGAACCTCTCAATGGATGCTTAGTACTCAGTGGTCACCAACCACTCACCCTCAGTCCTTTCTCATCAAGGTTACAGAACCTTTGAAGAGGTCTCTCACCTAGTGGTTGCAAGAGGACAATCCCCTTCAGGGATATCCCTTTGCTCCTCTGGATCACCAGATTTCCATTACCACAGACGCATCACTGATGGGATGGGGAGCTCACTGTCAGAATCTCCACACCCAAGGAACGTGGACTCAGAACGAGTCCCAACTTCACATAAATGTCTTAGAAATGAGAGCCGTCCTTTATGCAGTCCGAGCTTTGAAGGACATTCTTTGTCACAAGAACATTCTCTTTCAAGCAGACAACAAAGCAGTGACGTATTACATCAACAAGCAGGGTGATGCCCACTCTTACCCTTTATGCAGGGAAGCGATGAGAGTGTGGGAATGGTGCTTGGAGCACAAGGCTCTAATTGAAGCAGTCTGCCTGCCGGGAGTGCAGAACGTACTGGCAGACTGTCTCAGCAGAACAGAGACAGATCCTCATGAATGGTCTCTCGACTCAACCGTAGTTCAGTCACTATTCGCAGAGTGGGGAACTCCAGACCTGGACCTTTTTGCATCCCCTCTCAACACAAAACTGCCTCTCTTCTGCTCCAGAAATCCAGGGCCTGGCATTTTCTGTCAGGATGCATTCAGGCTGCAATGGACAAAACGCTTTCTATATGTCTTTCTGCCTCTTCCTCTAATTCAGAGGGTACTTCTCAAGTTCGAGTCCCAGGGGGACAAAATGATCCTCATTGCTCCCTTCTGGCCTTGGCAAAATATGGATCTTCCTGGACATAAGTCTCCACCACTCATTCACACTAATGGGATCTGCGCTGGAGGCACTAGGACCCAGCGGGAGCAAACATTTTTGCTAGAGGGTCGGCACCAGAGATGGAGCTGCGAGGAGCGGCACCGCGAGCCTCAGCTCGTGCAGTAATGACTGTCTCGGTATCGACCCTCCAACCACCTCAGTTCCTTTTTTTTCTGCCATCAAGTACACTTAGGTGACAACGTCACTCACCCGCTGGGAGTCAAACTTCAAACTAGCAGCATTGTTTTTCAGTTTTATTGTTTTGTAGTAATATCGCGAATAAAGTTTTTCTTAGTTTATTCATTCTTATTTAACGAAGAAGTCTCAGCCTACGTTGACGGAGTCGACCATGAGCGACTCAGGTGATGGTAGGGAGACTTCATATGAAAGCTGTTCAGTCAGCCGGGCTGGGTCCGGTCCGCCACCTTCTCCAGAGGGGGGTCTGACAACGGACAGTCCAATGCCCGAGGGGGTGGGCGGGCCCCTCGTAAGCATAAAAGTAAGCGGTCGCATTGTCGGCACCGTTCGGCCTCGAGCTGTTCTTTGGCCCACAGGTCAAAAAAGAGAAGGCATCACTCGAGGTCGCCCTCTGATATGTCTGCGCGTAGCTGGTCAGTTATTGGGACTAGTTGCCGGTCTCCTCCTTCAGAGTCGCCAACTTCTGTTTCTGGTAGCCGACGTCTTCAACATCGGAGCCCTACCCCGCCCTCTGGTAGGTCTTCAGATGAGCAGTTTCATCAGTGGGCTGCTCTTATGGAGCAATGGGCTCAGAGGTTGGTCCAGCTGCCTGGCCCGGTCACTTAGAGGCCTTCGGGCTTTTTGGGAGATCAGGCAGGGCGGTTGGGCCTCCCTAGTCGCGCGGCACCACCTTCGGGGCTGTCAACTCCCCGCTTAGGTGTTCCCCCCCCAACGTGGCTGCGGTGCAGTGGCCACACCGATGCCTCTATCTCCTGGTTTTCATCCTTTTTTCTCCTCAAATCCTGTTTTTCCGAGTCTTGGGATGTTTTCGACACCCTCGGCGTTGACAGCACTCTCTGCGGCATCTTCGGAGCCGATTCGTCTGTCGGCACCGTTGAATATCTCGGCAGTGTGCGCTTCGTCGTTGCCGTGTGGCTTCTCGGCGTCGTGTGGCCTCTCAGCACCGCCTTCTGCGCTGTCCGGCTCTTCGGCACTGTGTGGCTTCTCGGCACCGTGCGCTTCGTCGGTGCTGTGCGTCTTTTCGGCGCCGTGCATTTCTTCGGGGCCGAGGCCAGTTAGGACGTCATACAACCTTCAGGACTCCTCCTTCAACCCTTTTCCTTCCTCATTTCCTTCTGATCTTCACTCCTTTCCTGTCCATACAGTCCCTCCTGG
Organism: Neoceratodus forsteri; assembly: GCA_016271365.2. Taxonomy (NCBI): domain Eukaryota; kingdom Metazoa; phylum Chordata; order Ceratodontiformes; family Ceratodontidae; genus Neoceratodus; species Neoceratodus forsteri. The sequence goes on along the minus strand of CM057452.1, from coordinate 551,584,801 downwards.
ATTGTCAGGAGATGACATTGAACTTGACCCAGACCTTAGGCTGGGTGATGATGTGGAAGGAACAGGATCTATTCCTGCTGCAGAGCCTGTGGTCGAGGACCTGTCTTTTAAGTCTCTGCTGAAAAACTTGATGTCCACTCTTTCTCTCCAAACTACAGATATCGATCCTGGGAAGCTGTTAAGACTCCAATACCCTCATGTTCTGGAGATCCCTATGGATTTAACTCTTCCGGTACAGCCCTCCTTTGAGATGCTCTCTCAAATGGTATTCCTTCGGTGGCTAAGTCCATAGATAAGAAATACTCTGCTCCTAAGGATCGACCCATTTTGGTGTCCCAAGCCTTTGCGGACCCTATTGTAGTCTTGGCAGAGAATGATAAGGTCGTCCTTCCCCAGACTACTACAGCTCGACCTATTAATAAAGAATCTCGTAAGACAGACACTTTAGGTAAGAGAGTCTTTGCTGCTTACACCCTAGGTATGCGTATTGCCAGCTACCAAGGCTACTTCTCTCAATATGAGTATATCCTTTGGCATTCACTCAATCAGATGGTTGGAGCTCTACCAGAGTCGGACACAAATTCAGAGCTTCTTCAAACCATAACCAGGGGTATCCAGTCCAACAACCAGCAGGTTAAAGCAGCTATGGACGCTTTCGATACTGCTTCTCGAGCGGCGGCGGCGGGCATATGTACCCACCATCATTCCTAGCTATGCACTTCAGGGTTCACGAATGATGCACAGCAACAGGTAATGGCATTGCCTTTTGACAGTGTGTATCTCTTCGGCCCTCAAGTGGAGCAGGCTTTAGAGGCTACACAAAAGACTAGGTCAGCCATTAAATTGGCTCGACCTCCTCCTGTCCCCTCTCGAGGAGGTGTTAATAAATGCCAGTTTCATAACCGTCAGTCCTTTCGAGGCAAAAGCAGGGGAAGTTTTAATAAAAACCAAACCCACCAGCCTCAAAAGAAAATGCAGCAGAAGGCGCAGGGACCCAAAGCGCCCAGTGCCGCCTTCTGAGTTGTTGGCCCAAGTCCCACCTCAGCTGCCTGCGGTGGACTTTTCCTCAGTGGTGGGAGGTCATCTGACTCACTTCTACAGTCAATGGAAGTCCATAACCTTGGCAAATGGGTCCTCCGGGTAATTCGCGAAGGGTATTCACTCAATCTTCTGGAGACCCCTCCCGACCATCCCCCCAGACAACAACCCAGGCTGTCAGCTCTTCAGTCAGATTTTCTCACCTCCGAGATACAGGGCCTTCTCAACAACAGGGCAGTGGAAGTAGTTCTGCTGGATCAACGAAACACAGGGTTCTACTCCCATTACTTTCTGCTTCCAAAGAAAACCGGGGGCATGCGCCCCATTTTGGACCTCAGAAAACTAAACAAATTCCTTCCCAAAGAGAAATTCAAAATGATATCTCTAGAAACCCTCTTACCTTTGCTTCATCAACATGACTGGTTAGCCTCCCTGGACATGCAGGATGCTTACCAGCACATTCTTATTCATCCAAAGCATCACAGATACCTCAGATTCGTGGCTTTGGACAGCATTATCAGTTCAGAGTCCTGCCCTTTGGGCTATCCTCGGCGCCGTGAGTTTTTACAAAGTGTTGTGCAATTCTCGCAGCGCATCTCAGAAAAATCAGAATACAGGTGTTCCCATATCTGGATGATTGGCTTCTAGCAAGCCCTTCCAGACAGGGAACTCTAGACGCCGTGGCCACGGTTTCACACTTTCTCACGTCCATGGGAGTCCTGCTAAACCTGAAAAAATCACAGCTGCAGCCCTCCCAGAGGCTCCTTTTCATAGGAACTCTTTTAGACACCTCTTATGCGAAAGCATTTCTTCCAGAGGACAGGAGGAGCAATATCCTTCAGATGGCCCGATACATTGGAGAAAGCATCTCTGTTTCAGCTCTCGCGATGCAACGGATGCTAGGTCTCATGGCATCCTCTGTGTTCACTGTACCCCTAGTGCGCCTCCACATGAGAACCTCTCAATGGATGCTTAGCACTTAGTGGTCCCCGACCACTCACCCTCAGTCCTTTCTCATCAAGGTAACAGAACCTCTGAAGAGATCGCTCACCTGGTGGTCGCAAGAGGACAATCTTCTGGAAAGGTATTCCTTTGCTCCTCTGGATCATCAAATTTCCATTACCACAGACGCGTCCCTGATGGGAGGGGAGCTCACTGTCAGACTCTCCACACTCAAGGTACGTGGACCCAGGACGAGTCCCAGCTTCACATAAATGTCTTAGAGATGAGAGCCATCCTTTATGCAGAGCGAGCTTTGAAGGACATTCTATGTCACAAGAATATTCTCCTTCAAACAGACAACAAAGCAGTGATGTATTACATCAACAAGCAGGGCGGTACTCGCTCTTACCCCTTATGCAGAGAAGCTATGAGAGTGTGGGAATGGTGCTTGGAGCACAAGGCTCTAATTCAAGTGGTCTGCCTGCCGGGAGTGCAGAACGAACTGGCAGACCGTCTCAGCAGAACAGAGACAGATCCTCACGAATGGTCTTCCGACTCAACCATAGTTCAGTCAAAATTTGCAGAATGGGGAACTCCAGACCTGGACCTTTTTGCATCCCCACTCAACACAAAACTGCCTCTCTTCTGCTCCAGAAATACAGGGCCTGGCATTTTCTGTCAGGATGCGTTCAGGCTGCAGTGGACAAAATGCCTTCCCGCCTCTTCCACTAATTCAGACGGTACTTCTCAAGTTCGAGTCCCAGGGGGACAAAATGATCCACATTGCTCCCTTCTGGCCTCGACAGATATGGTTTCCACTACTCAACAGTATGTCGGAAGCTCCTCCGAAACCGCTTCCCCTTCAGACGAACCTGCTGACTCAGGGGCCTGTGGTCCATCCCAACCTGAGGTCGCTTCACCTTCACGCTTGGCACCTGAAGAGATTGAAGTGAACAGGTTCAATGTGTCTCGCAGGGTTTCAGACATTCTCCTGGCTGCGCGCAAGCCATCTACTAGGAAAACTTACACAGCCAAATGGAAGCATTTTTCACTCTGGTGTGCAAAATCCTCCTTGAATCCCTTTTCCTGCCCACCAGATAAAGTTTTAGAGTACCTCTTAGACCTCTCATATTCAGGTCTGCAATACTCTACAGTTAAGGTTCACCTTTGTGCCATTTCAGCTTATCATGAGCCAGTACTTTCCTTGTCACTGGCTCAGTTACCAGTGGTTAAAAGGTTTCTTAAGGGAATTCTGAATACCAGACTTCCTATAAGACGTCCAGTCGCAGCCTGGGACATTAATCTTGTGCTGGACATGCTCACTCGAAAACCTTTCGAGCCTCTAGCCACATCTGAGCTAAAATTTTTCACTTGGAAGACGGCCTTCCTGGTGGCCATTACCTCAGCCCGCAGGGTCTCTGAGATGCATGCCTTGGTCACAGACCCTCCATATATCGTGTTTCATAAAGACAAAGTAGTCCTTAGAACCCGTCCTAAGTTTCTCCCTAAGGTTGTTTCAGAATTCTATCTAAACCAACCTTTGGTCCTTCCTAGTTACTTCGCAAACTTCCAAAATGAAGGAGAGTGTTCTCTTCATTCCTTGGACGTCAAAAGAGCTTTGCGTTTCTATCTAGATAGAGCAAAAGACTCTCAAAGCTCAACAACTATTTGTTTCCTTCAGTGAGACCCGGCTGGGTCAGCCTGTCGCTATCAGATGTATTTCAGCATGGCTGGTGGCATGCCTTTGTCACTATTATTCCATGGCGCAGGTTAAGCTGGAAGGCAGGGTGTACGCTCACTCTACTAGAGCGGTTGCGGCATCCCTAGCGGAAATCCGCAGTGTGCCCATTGCAGATATTTGCAATGCGGCTACCTGTACCTCAGTGCATACTTTCGTCAAACATTATGCCCTGGATGTCCACGCCAGACGACATCTTTCTTTTGGCAGAACCATCCTTAATGGACTCCTGTCCTAAAACTGTGAGCTGTTGGTCTCTCCTGCCGCCCTCTCGGGGGATTATTAGCTCGGTACTCTCCCATTAATGTGCATGAGTGGTGGAGACTTATGCCCAGGAAGATATGGAAATTACGTACCTACTGTAATTCTTGATCTTCTTGGATGAGTCTCCACCACTCATTCAAACTCCCACCCTCCATCCCCCGAGCTCACCTCTGTTGTTGGTCTTCACTCCCTCAATCTTTAGGCTGTGAAGACTTCTTTGTTGACCCTTCTTATACGGGTCGGCCGGACTATCTTATGTCCGGTTTTTGGTTAGGCTATCCTTCTAGGTTAGTTACGCTGCAATTCCTCAGAAAAAAAAGGTACTGAGGCGGTTGGAGGGTCGACGCTGAGATAGTCATTACAGCATGAGGCTCGCGGTGCCGCTCCTTGCAGCTCCATCTCTGGCGCCAACCCTTTAGCAAAAAAGTTTGCTCCCGCTGGGTCCTAGTGCCTCCGGCGCAGATCCCATTAGTGTGAATGAGTGGTGGAGACCCGTCCAAGAAGATCAAGAATTACGGTAGGTACGTAATTTCCATTTTCCGTTACTCAACAGTATGTCGAAAACACCTCCGAAAGCGCTTCCCCTTCAGGCAAACCTTCTGACTCAGGGGCCTGTGGTCCATCCCAATCTGAGATCGCTTCACCTTCATGCTTGGCTCCTGAAGAGACAGAGGTTAACAGGTTCAATGTCTCTCTCAGAGTTTCGAATGTTCTTCTGGCTGCATGTAAGCCAGCCACTAGAAAAACCTACACATCCAAATGGAAGCATTTTTCTCTCTGGCGTGCAAAATCCTCTTTGAATCCTTTTTCTTGTCCGCCAAGTAAAGTTCTAGAGTACCTTTTGGACCTCCCAAATTCAGGTCTGCAATACTCTACAGTCAAGGTTCACCTTTGTGCCATTTCAGCTTATCATGAGCCAGTATGTTCCTTGTCACTGGCTCAGTTACGTGTGGTTAAGAGGTTTCTTAAGGGAATTCTGCATACCAGACCCCCTATCAGACATCCAGTCGCAGCCTGGGACATTAATCTTGTACTAGACATGCTCACTCAAAAGCCTTTCGAGCCTCTAGCTACCTGTGAGCTGAAATTTCTCACTTGGAAAACAGCCTTCCTGGTGGCCATTACCTCGGCCCGCAGGGTCTCTAAGATGCATGCCGTGGTCACAGACCCTCCGTATACTGCTTCATAAGGACAGAGTCGTTCTTAGGACCCATCCTAAGTTTCTCCCTTAGGTTGTTTCAGAATTCCATCTAAACCAACCTTTGGTCCTACCTACCTACTTACTTTACGAATTTCCAAAATGAAGGAGAGCGTTCCCTTCATTCTTTGGATGTCAAAAGAGCTCTGCGTTTCTATTTAGATAGAACAAAAGAAATTCGCAAAGCTCAGCAACTGTTTGTTTCCTTCAGCGAGACCCGTCTGGGTCAACCTGTCGCTATCAGATGCATTTCAGCATGGCTGGTGGCATGCCTTCACCACTGCTATTCCATGGCGCAGGTTAAGCTGGAGGGCAGTGTGTACGCTCATTCTACTAGAGCAGTCGCGGCATCCCTGGCGGAAATTCACAATGTGCCCATTGCAGATATTTGCAATGCGGCTACCTGGAGCTCAGTGCATACTTTCGTTAAACACTATGCCCTGGATGTCCATGCCAGGTGACATATTTTGTTTGGCAGAACCATCCTGAATGCACTTCTGTCCTAAATTTGTGAGCTCTTGGTTTCTCCTGCCGCCCTCTCATGGGGATTATTAGCTCGGTACTCTCCCATTAGTGTGAATGAGTGGTGGAGACTTATGTCCAGAAAGATATGAGAATTACGTATCTACCTACAGTACTTCTTGGACGAAGTCTCCACCACTCATTCACATGCCCACCCACCATCCCCCGAGCTCACCTCTGTTATTGGTCTTCACTCCCTCAATCTGTAGGCTGTGAAGACTTCTTTCTGACCCTTCTTATACGGGTCTTCCGGACTGTCTTATCTCCAGTTTTTGTTAGGCTATCCTTCTAGGTTAGTTAACGCTGCACCTCCTCGGAAACAAAAGGTACTGAGGCGGTTGGAGAGTCGATACCGAGATAGTCACTGCCACACGAGCTGAGGCTCACAGCGCCGCTCCTCGTGGCTCCATCTCTGGCGCCGACCCTCCTGCAAAAAAGTTTGCTGCCGCTGGGTCCTAGCGCCTCCGGCGTAGATCCCATTAGTGTGAATGAGTGGTGGAGATTTCGTCCAAGAAGATCAAGAATTACAGTAGGTACATAATTTCCATTTTTAAAATGTTGCTTCTTTTATACAGTTTCAAATTCTTTTCACTCAGCCACCATGTGTCAGCCCATTGTTACTGGGTAGTCATACCTGACTGCAGGATCAATAAAGTATTTTTTAAGAAAAGCATTCTAATCCAAATAATATACTGCTAATTCTGATTCCTGCGCTCACTGTCCATACCAAGTTTTCACTTGACAGACCTGTCTCCACTCCATGCATTCAACGTTGTCAGCTCTGTAAGCCACACTACGCACACAGCAGCATCAGTTTTCTGAAATCCTCTATTGTAGATGTGTGTGTACTGCAGTCAAGACCGCCATGCAATCCTGGTCTTGCCACAGCCCAGTTGGCAGCCTTCTCTCTTGCTCCTGTCTGCGCCTCTTCATTGCAATACATTCAAGTAACCTCACACTCTGCTAGCTTGGCAGCCGATGTCCTGCACCATCATTTTTGGCATTCAGCAACATCCAGTACACAGTCACGGAAGGGTTCCAGACACTCCAGCCATCCAAGCTTAACACATCTAGTCTGTAGTAATGTAAGCCCTGACTACCTCAGTAAAGGTATCCCTTTTCTCTCAGTGGTATCTCTTAGGATTTCCACTACAAAAAAATATAAAGGTCCGTCAAAGACTATCTCATTTACTATTTCTAGTGGTTATTGTTTCTCCCCTAGTGGCAGACACAGGCAGGCGGAGGGACTGTTTGATGTTTTTGGTAGAAACTATGTAAATAAAAATTAAATTTTAAACTGTGTTTTTTAGTTTCTTTGGGAAAGACATTTTATACATGCAATAAGGTACTCCATGGATGTACTTTATGCTGTGACATCCATACTCCCAGAGGTAAATGACATTCAGCCTGCAGCTTCATGCCTAACTACGTCCCTGAGAGTGCAGTTTTCACAGCGTAATGCACACTCTGTCATGTCTTATTCCTTACATAATGAACTCCTAGGGGCTACATAGCACTCAGCTGCATCTTGTGCCATATTATGCCCCTGGGGGGGTGATTAACAGACTGTAAATCTAACCCCTGGCCATGCCTTATTACTTAAAAGATACAGACAGGAGAAAAAACATCAATGAAAGACCTGCACTCTCAGCACAGCAATGATATTGTTTCATTGTACATTCAGAAAGGAGAAACACACTGTGCCTTTCAAAATGTAAATACTAAGTGTTACCAGAGATTAAAATGGTCAGGAACCCACAGGAACTCAGTTTCACCACCTCTTGAAAAAAATGCATGAGAGTTCCACCACCTCTACAACTACAGGAGAGTTCCACCACATAGAAATGAGAGATCTTCCTGGACATAAAGTCTCCACCACTCATTCACACTAATGGGATCTATGCCGAAGGCGCTAGGACCCAGCAGGAGCAAACGTTTCGAGAGGGTCGGCACCTGAGATGGACCTGCGAGGAAGTGGCACCACGAGCCATGGCTCATACAGTAAAGACTACCTCGGCGTCGACCTTCCAACCACCTCTGTTCCTTTTTTCCCACCATCAAGTGTACTTCAGTGACGACGTTGCTCGCCCGCCGGGAGTCAACTTCAAACTAGCAGCATAGTTTTCAATTTATTGTTTTGTAATTTGTCTTTGAAAGTACCAAGTAGATTTTAATTAAATTTATTGATTAATAAAGAAGTTTTCAGCCCTCCATTGACGGAGTCAACCATGAGCAGGTCAGGTGACGGTAGGGAGACTTTGTATGAAAACTGTTCGGTCAGCCGGGCTGGGTCCGGTCCACCGCCTTTCCTGGAGGGTGGGTCTGACTACGGATGGTTCAGTGCTCAGGGAGATGGGCGGCCCCCCCCCCTCCGAAAGCATAAAAGGAAATGGTCCCATTCCCGGCACCGTTCGGCTGCGAGTTCTTCTTCGGCGCACAAGTCGAAAAAGAGAAGGCATCACTTGAGGTCGCCTTCTGGTATGTCTGCCTGTCAACAGTCGGTTATTGGGGCTAGGCACTGGTCTCCTCCCCTCTCGGAGTCACCTGTTTCTGGCTCCAGTGCCTGACCTCTTCGACGTTGGAGCCTGTCCCCGCCTATTGGATGGGCCTCCGATGAGCAGTTTCACTAGTGGGCTGCTCTTATGGAGCAGTGGGCTCGGAGGTTGGTCCAGCTGCCTGGACCGGTCACTCCAGGGCCTTCGGGCTGCTCGAGGGACCAGGTAGGGTGGGTGGATCTTCCTAGTTGTGCGGCACCTTCTTCGGTACCATTGACTCCATGCTCAGATGTTTCCCCCCCCCTCTCACATAGCTGCTGTGCAGGGGTCCACATTGATACCTCTATCTCCTGTTAATTTTTCTTCTTTTCATTCAAATCACAGTTTTTGGAACCTTGGGACACTCTCGGAGCCGTCTGCGGTGTCAGGGGCTCTGTCGGCACCATCTGCGGCATCGGGGGCTTTGTCGGCGCTGTATGTGGTGCCGAGGGCTCTGTTGGCGCTGTCCGCGGCATCGGGGGCTCTGTCAGCGCTGGTCCGTGGTGCCAAGGGCTCTATCAGTGCCGTCCGCCACACTGAGGGCTCTATCAGTGCCATGGCCTTTGTCAGCGCTGTGTGCTGGGCTGTTTCCGATGGTGCCGACTTCCTTGGGTTCGGCGCCATGTTCTTCATTGGCGTCGATGCATGGTGCAGCGTCGTCCAGCCTCCAGGGCTTTTCAACTCTGATTCTTTCCTCTTCTAATTTCTATTATGATTTTCACTCCTTTCCTGTCCATACAGTCCCCCCTGGACTGTCAGGAGATGATTTTGAACCTGACCCAGATCTTCGTCTGGGTGATGATGTTGAAGGAGCAGGAGTTAATCCTGCTACAGAGCATGTGGTCGAAGACCTTTCCTTTAAGTCTCTGCTGAAAAATTTAAATTCCACTCTTTCTCTCCAGACTACAGAAATCGATCCTGGGAAGCTTTTAAGACTCCAATACCTACATGTCCCGGAGATCCCTATGGATTTAACTCCTCCGGTACAACCATCTTTTGAGACCCTTTCTCAGATGGTATGGAACAATCCTGCTCTCATCCCTTCCATGGCTAAGTCCATAGATAGGAAGTTTGCTGCTCCCAAGGATCATCCCATATTGGCCTCACAAGCTTTTGCTGATCCCATTGTAGTCTTAGCAGAGAATGACAAGGCCGTCCTCCCTCAGGCATCCTCAGCCTGGCCTATCAATAAAGAATCTCATAAGATAGACGCCTTAGGTAAGAGAGTCTTTGCTGCCTCCACCCTGGGTAGGCAAATTGCCAGCTACCAGAGCTATTTTTCTCAATATGTCCTTTGGCATTCACTCAAGCAAACGGTAGAAGCTCTGCCTGAGTCGGAAACTAATTCAGAGCTACTTCACACCATAACTAGGAGCATCGAGTCCAATAACCAACAGGTTAAAGCTGCAATGAACGCTTTCGATACTGCTTCTTGAGCAGCGGCGGCGGGCATTTGTACCTGTTGCCACTCTTGGCTATGTACTTCGGACTTCATGAATGATGCCCAGCAGCAGGTCATGGCCTTACCCTTTGACAGTATGTATCTGTTCGGACCCCAGGTGGAACAAGCTCTGGAAGCCACATAGAAGACTAGGTCAGCCATTAAGATGGCTCGATCCGCACCCGCCCCTCTCGGGGGTGTGTGTGTGTGTGTGTGCCAATGACGTCAATTTCATAACGTCAGTCCTTTCCAGGGCAAGGTGGGGGTGGGCTTTAACAAAAGCCACACCCCGCAGCCACAAAAGAAAACGCAGCAGAACGCGCAAGCCCTCAAAATGCCCAGTGCCACCTTCTGAGTTCTCGGCCCAGATTGCACATCAACTGCCCGAGGGGGACTCTTCCTCAGCAGTGGGAGGACATCTAACTCAGTCTATAACATCAGACAAATGGGTCCTCCGGATAATCTGCAAGGGGTATTCACTCAATCTTTCAGAACCCCCCCCCCCGGATCATCCCCCCAAACGATAGCCCAGACTGTCAGCAGTACAGTCAGACCTTCTTGCTTCCAAGGTGCGAGGCCTTCTGAACAACAGGGCAGTAGAAGTAGTTCCGCTGGACCAATGAAACACAGCTTTCTACTCCCATTACTTTCTAGTTCCGAAGAAAACTGGAGACATGCACCCCATTCTGGATCTCAGAAAGTTAAACAAATTCCTTCACAAGGAAAAGTTCAAGATGATATCTCTAGGTACCCTTCTACCTTTGATTCATCAGCACGATTGGCTAGCCTCCCTGGACATGCAGGATGGCTACCAACACATTCTTATACACCCAAAGCACCACAAATACCTGAAATTTGCAGCATTGGGTCAACATTATCAGTTCAGAGTCCTGCCCTTTGGGCTATCCTCGGCGACACAAGTTTTTACAAAGTGTTGTGCAATCTTTGCAGCACATGTCAGGAAAATCGGAATTCAAGTGTTTCCATACCTGGACGACTGGCTTCTAGCAAGCCCTTCCAAGCAGGGAACTCTGGATGCCATAGCCAAAGCTTCAGACTTACTCACGTCCAAGGGAGTCCTGCTAAATCACAACAAATCACAGTTGCAGACGTCCCAGAAACTCCTTTTCATAGGATCTCTTCTGGATACCTCCTGAGCGAAAGCTTTTCTTCCAGAGGACAGAAGGAGCGATATCCTACAGATGGCCCCATACATCAGAGAAAGCAGCTCGGGTCGAGCTATCTCGATGCAACAGATACTGGGTTTCATGGCATCCTCGGTGTTCACTGTACCTCCAGCTTGTCTACACATGAGAACCTCTCAGTGGATGCTCAGTACTCAGTGGTCCCCAACCACTCACCCTCAGTCCTTTCCCATCAAGGTGACAGAACCTCTAAAGAGGTCACTCACCTGGTGGTCGCAGGAGAACAACCTTCTGGAAGGGTATTCCTTTGCTCCTCTGGATCATCCGATCTCCATTACCACCGACGCATCCCTGATGGGGTGGGGAGCTCACTGCCAGAAGCTCCACACCCAAGGTACTGGACTCAGGACGAGTCCCGGCTCCACATAAACATCTTGGAAATGAGAGCCGTCCTCTATGCAGTCCGGGCCTTGAAGGACGTACTCTGTCACAAGAACATTCTCCTTCAAATGGACAACAAAGCAGTGATGTATTACATCAACAAACAGAGCGGTGTACACTCTTACCCATTATGCAGGGAAGCTATGAGAGTGTGGGAATGGTGCCTGGAGCACAAGGCTCTAATCCATGTGGTTTACCTACCAGGCACGCAGAACAAACTGGCAGACTGTCTCAGCAGGACAGAAACAGATCTTTACGAGTAGTCTCTCGACTCAGCTGTCGCTCAGTCACTCTTCAAAGTGTGGTAAACTCCAGACCTGAAACTTTTTGCATCCCCACTCAATGCAAAACTGCCTCTCTTCTGCTCCAGAAATCCAGGACCTCGCATTTTCTGTCAGGATGCATTCAGGCTGCAGTGGACAAAATGCTTTCTATACGCCTTTCCTCCTCTTCCTCTAATTCAGAGCGTGCTTCTCAAATTTGAGTACTGTATCAGGGAGACAGAATGATTCTCATTGCTCCCTTCTGGCCTCAACAGATATGGTTCCTGCTGCTCAACAGTCTGTCGGCAATCCTCCCGAAGGCACTTCCCCTTCAGACAAACCTTCTAACCCAGGGGCCTGTGGTCCATCCCAATCTGAAGGTGCTTCACCCTCACACTTGACTCCTGAGGAGATAGAGGTGAATAGGTTCAATGTTTCCCATAGGGTTTCAGATATTCTTTTGGCTGCACGTAAACCAGCCACTAGAAAAACCTATACAGCCAAATGGAAGCGTTTCTCTCTCAGGTGTGCAAAATCCTCTTTGAACCCTTTTTCTTGCCCACCAAATAAAGTCTTGGAGTACCTTTTGGACCTCTCAAATTCAGGTCTGCAGTACTCTACTGTCAAAGTTCATCTCTGTCCCATTTCAGCTTATCATGAGCCGGTACATTCCTTGTCTCTGGCTCAGTTGTCTGTAGTTAAGAGGTTTCTTAAGGGCATTCTGCATACCAGAACTCCTATCAGACATCCAGTTGTAACCTGGGACATTAACCTTGTGCTAGACATGCTCACTCGGAAACCTTTCGAGCCTCTAGCTACCTGCAAGTTGAAGTTCCTCACTTGGAAAACGGTCTTCCTGGTGGCCGTTACTTCAGCCCATAGAGTTTCTGAAATACATGCTCTAGTCACAGACCCCCCATACACTGTATTTCACAAGGGCAAAGTAGTTCTTAGGACTCACCCTAAGTTTCTTCCTAAGGTTGTCTCAGAATTTCATTAAACCAACCTTTAGTCCTATCTACCTACTTTGCTAACTTCCAGAATGAAGGGGAATGTACCCTGCATTCTTTGGATGTTAAGAGAGCACTGCGAGTCTATGGATAGAACAAAAGAAATTCGCAAGGCTCAACAACTGTTTGTTTCCTTCAGCGAGACCCGACTGGGTCAACCTATTGCTATTAGGTGCATTTCAGCGTGGCTGGTAGCATGCCTCCGCCACTGCTATTCTATGGCACAGGTTAAGCTAGAAGGCAGAGTGTATGCTCACTCTACTAGAGCAGTCATGGCATCTCTGGTGGAAATCTGCAACGTGCCCATTGCAGACATTTGGAATGCGGCTACATGGAGCTCAGTGCATACTTTCGTTAAGCACTATGCTTTAGATGTCCATGCCAGATGACATCTGTCGTTTGGTAGGACTATTCTTAACGGACTTCTGTCCTAAGTATGTGAGCTCTTAGTTTTTCCTGCTGCCCATCTCGGGGGTTTGTTAGCTCGGTACTCTCCCATTAGTGTGAATGAGTGGTAGAGACTTTATGTCCAGGAAGATATGGAAATTACGTACCTACTGTAATTCCTGATCTTCTTGGACGAAGTCTCCACCACTCATTCACACGCCAACCCTCCATCCCATGAGCTTACGTCACTGTTTTTGGTCTTCACTCCCTCAGTGGTTGGGCTGTGAAGACTCTATTGTTGATCCTTCTTACACGGGTTATTCGGACTATCTTACATCCGATTTTGTTAGGTTCGACCTCTAGCTTAGTTATGCTTTACTTCCTCGGAAAAAAAGGTACTGAGGTGGTTGGAGGGTTGACGCCAAGGTAGTCTTTACTGCACAAACCATGGCTCGCAGTACTGCTTCCTCGTGGCTCCATCTCTGGCTCCAACCCACTCAAAAAGTTTGCTCCCACTGGGTCCTAGCGCCTCCGGCGTAGATCCCATTAGTGTGAATGAGTGGTGGAGACTTCGTCCAAGAAGATGAAGAATTATGGTAGGTACGTAATTTCCATTTCTACTACCTTGAAATCTAGATGTGAGAGTACACCCACGTAACCATTTCCTATTTAACCACTGAGTGTTACAATTCCATCTGTTTGGCACATCCGCAGATGAGCAGCACATTCTTATATTGTCTCTCTCTAAAACATTTTAGGATGTAATTCCCAGTCATTAGTTTGTTTTCCAGCATGGCATTTCCTGTTTCTGAAATGTCTCAACCAGAAAATAATTTTACTTACTATTTAGAATATGTAGTACTTAAGAGCCTATTGGTGGTCTAGTTTTAAATTAGAACTTGGACCCCTGAGTTCTAATCTTTTTAAAACTAGTGCTGACAGCCCTACTCTCTGCTCCTGTCCCTCTCCAATAGGCATTCTGTCAATCTGCCCCTGAGATACAGTCTACTGATATTATCTCACAGACTGAGATAAATTCAAGATGGTTTCTCTGGGATCTCTGCTTCCATTCCTGAAACCTCTGGATTGGTTAGCCTCCCTAGATGTGCAGGATGCTTATCGACATATTCTAATGCATCCCGTTCACCACAGATACCTCCAATTCATTGTGCTGGGACAGCATTATGAGTTCAGAATCCTACCCTTTGGCCTCCATGCCTCGAGTCTAAGTGCTTTGCCATAGTTGTAGTACACCTGAGAAAACTAGGATTCCAAGTTTACCCTTATCTGGATGACTTGGTGCTAGCTAGTTCATTCAAGCAAGAGACAGAACTAGAAGTGGCCACAGCCTCTCACTTCCTTACCTCCTTGGGAGTTCTGCTGAACCTAGAGAAGTCTCAGCTTCAGCCCTCTCAGCAACTTCTGTTCGTTGGTGCTCTTCTGGATATTACCGAGGCCTGAGCCTTCCTTCCAGAGAGCAGGAAATAGGTTACCCTACAGATGACATTCTACGTAATGGAGCACAGATCTATTCAAGCACAGTCCATGAAGTGCTTGCTGAGTCTGATAGCCTTCTCAATGTTTACAGTGCCCCTGGCATAGTTACACATGAGAACGACTCAGTGGATGCTCAGTGCACAGTGGTCACAAGTATCCCATCCTCAGACTTACCCCATTCTGGCCTCCATGCCCTAGTGGACCTCATCAGCAACAAAACAGTCCTCCTACAGAAAGACAACAAGTCTGTCATGTATTACATAAACAAGGAGGCACACTGTTACCCTCTCTCTGCAGGGTGGCGATGAGAGTGAGGGAATGGTGCCTGGAAGTGAGGGTTCTGCTCCAAGCAGTTTATCAGCCAAGAGTACAAACTTCTCTGGCAGACTAGCTCAACCAAACAGAGGCTGATCCTCATGAATAGTCACTAGCTGCAGACATTGTGAGATCGTTGCTCAGTGAGTGGGAAACACCAGATGTGGACAGTTTCAGTGGGCACTCTTGGCCTTCTTTTCTACATCTTTTAAATGGACTTTATCTTTCCTGAACCGCTGCCTATCATATTGGCCTGGCCTGATCTAGGTTCTGACCTCCTGATCTTCCTGGACATAAAGTCTCCACCACTCATTCACACTAATGGGAGTACGCCGGAGGCACTAGGACCAAGCGGGAGCCAAACTTTTTCAGGAGGGTCGGCACCGAGATGGAGCCACGAGGAAGTGGCACCATGAGCCAGGCTCACGCGGTATAGACTATCTCGGCGTTGGTCCTCCAACTGCCTCAGTTCCTTTTTTCTCACCGTCGAGTGTGCTTCAGTGATGATGTTGCTCGCCTGTCGGGAGTCAAACTTCAAACTAGCAGCTTAATTTTCAGTCTTATTATTTTGTATATTATCTTGAACAGTACCGATTACATTTTAATAAAATTCTTTGTTGTACAAGAAGTCTTTAGCCCTCCATTGACGGAGTCGACCATGAGTGGGGCAGGTGACAGTAGGGAGACTTCATATGAAAGCTGTTCAGTCAGCCGGGCTGGGTCTGGTCCGCCACCCTCTCCTGAGGGGGGTCTGACAACAGACGGTCCAGTGCTGGGGAGGGGAATGGGCGGCCCCTCAAAAGCATAAAAAGAAACAGTCCCATTCACGGCACATTTGTCCTCGAACTCTTCTTCGGCCCACCGGTTGAAGAAGAAACGGCATCACTCGAGGCTGCATTCTGGTATGTCAGCACATAGTTGGTCTGTTGTTGGGGCCAGAGGCCGGTCTCCACCTCTTTCGGAATCTCCAGTTTCTGTCTCTGGTGGCCAGCTTCTTCGACACCAGAGTCCCTCACCGCCTATTGGAGGGGATTCCGATGAGCAGTTTCACCACTGGGCCACTCTTATGGAGCAGTGGGCACAGAGGTTGTCCCGACTGCCCCTGCTGGCCAGTCAGTTGCTGGAGCCTTCAGGCCTGTAGGCTTCGGATCGGTGGGTGGGGTGGTTAGAACTTCCTAGTCGCACAGCACCTTCTTCGCTGCTGTCGACTCTGTGTTCTGGTGTCTATCCCCCTCACATGGCTGTGGTGCAGGGGTCCACACTGATTTCTCTATCTCCTGCCATTTTTCATTCTTTCCCTTTAAATTGTAGTTTGCAGACTTCTGCAGTGGTGCCATGGCCTGCGGTACTGGCTTCTTCCGCGCCAGGGTCTTTTGCGGTGCCATATGTGGTGTCGGTGCCGTGTGTGGCGCCGCATCCCTGTTGGCACCGGGGATGCTGTGTGCAGTGCTGCATGCTCTGTCGGTGCCGCTGTCTATGCCGGGCGCCTATCTTGTACTCGGCGCCGCTTCTTCGGACGGCATCGGGGGCATCAATGGTGCAGCATGGTTTCCTGAGGTTCTCGACTCCGATTCTGTCTCTTCCTCTTCTTTCTGGTTTTCACTCCTTTCCTGTCTATACAGTCCCTACTGGACTGTCGGGAGATGACATTGAGCCTGAGCCTGATCTACGGCTGGGTACTGATTTCAATGCCGATTCTACCCTGGGGGCAGGGATCAGTTCTCCTGCAGAGCCTGTGGTCGAAGACCTTTCCTTTCCTTTAAGTCTCTGCTCAAGAATTTAAATTCTGCTCTTTCTCTTCAGACCACGGAAATCGATCCTGGGAAGCTTCTATGCCTCCAGTATCTGCATGTTCTGGATATCCCTATGGATTTAACTCTTCCGGTGCAGTCCTCTTTCGAGACTCTTTCTCAGATGGTGTGGAACAATCCGGCTCTTATTCCCTCTGTGGCTAAGTTCATAGATAGGAAATATGCCCCTCCCAAGGATCGCCCCATCTTAGCCTCACAAGCCTTTGCTGATGCCATCATGGTCCTGGCAGAGAATGATAAGGCTGTCCTCCCTCAGGAATCCACAACCTGTCCTATAAACAAAGAATCTTGCAAGACAGACCCTTGGGTAAGCGAGTCTTTGCTGCCTCAACTCTGGGCATGCATATTGCTAGCTATCAGGGTTATGTTTCTCAATACGAGTGTGTTCTTTGGCATTCACTCAAAGCAATGGTAGAAGCTCTGCCTGAGTCGGAGGTTAACTCAGAACTGCTACGGACCATAACTAAAGGTATCGAGTCCAGTAATCAACAGATTAAAGCTGCAATGAATGCTTTTGATACTGTTTCCAGAGCGGCAGCGGCTGGCATTTGCACCCGTCGCCATTCCTGGCTGCGTACTTCAGGCTTTACGAATGATGCCCAAAAAAAGTCATGGCCTTACCCTTCAACGGTATGTATCTGTTTGGACCTCAAGTGGAGCAAGCACTAGAGGCTACTCAGAAGACTAGGTCTGCCATTAAGACAGCTAGACCCCCACCAGCTCCTTCAAACAACATGAAGTCTTGCTGTATTATGACATATGCAGTGAGTCCCAACCTTCGAACTGCTCCAGAGGTGAAAGAGTTAACTTTCCATGCAAGGCATGAAACCTTGAGCGCGAGCTCGGTTGAACTCTCTGTCTGTTGATGCTCAAACTCAAACTGTCAGATTCTTTACTCCGCCTCACTGAACAGTCGCTCCACAGATTTCTCCTTCTGCTTGGTTCGTTTGTCGGTTAAAAGTCTTATTTTTCAGTTTCTTAACCGAAATTAAACCGCAACCGGTCAGTTCAAGCTCTGTCTGTGGTATCGTAAGTATAAGATAGGTTTACATTTATTTTCTTCTGTGTGGAACTTGTAAACGTGTTTTCGGTTCAGTTTGAACCGATCAGGTTGTTTTTTTCATAGACTTTCTAGTCCTTTAGAGTGCGGTTCCCGGTTCTTATCGGTTCTTAAAAAAATGGATTTCATTACGTTTTTTTCCACGGCCCGTGACACGACTGGGAACTGATAAGGGAGTCTTGCTTGGCGGATTGCCATTAACGGGCAAGTTTGGTTAGGCTGGCACTATGTCTGAGAAACCCAAAAGAAAAACCGGGCCCACTGGGTTTCAACACTGTGGTCTCTGTGGGGAAGCCTTTGCTAAGGCTGACCCACACACCACTTGTGTATATTGTCTGGGGTTTGACCACCTCAATGCAGACTGCCAGATTTGTAAGAATTTTCCTGCTGCCACCATGGAAAAGAGAGTTGGTAGGCTCAGGGAAAGGGAGGCCAAAAAGTCCGCTGACCGGATGGCCAACCCGGTTCGGGTTCAACCGAACGGAGGGAGTGCCCTCTGACCAGGGCGATGCTTCCTCGGGCCAACGAAGAGTCAGCTCTGAGGAGCTGGTTCCAACTAAAAGGGCTAGAAAGTCAGCTAGTTTGGAGCCAAAAGTTCTTTCTCCAACTGCTGAAGAAATAGCTAAAGCAATTCAAATTGTCCAGGCACTTTCCCGATTCCGTCCGAACCGCACCATCAGGAAAGCGTCGGTTCGGGTTGGTTCCACCGTTCAAGATTTTGATTTTGAGGATTTTATGAACCGGAGGATGGGGAGGAGGAATATGGGAGAGGAATGTGATTTTGAAGGTCTGGAGTGTCCATTGAACCGACATCTCTCCAGACAGGCCGTCAGGGTCTCTCCAGGCTATCTGAGTCCCTTCTCATTTTATGTTCTATAAGAAAGTTGCTGAAACTCTCCAACTCCCTGTTGAGGAAGCTGTTGATGACCAAGAGGAGCCTGATTATGTAGAAATGATGGATATTCCAGAGTCTAGAGACTGTCTATTCCCTTGCATAAATCTTTTAGGAAACAGACAGTAAAAATTCTAAAAACTCCTCACTCCATCCTCCCTGTTGATAAAAGGCTGGACAAGAGGTATACTTTATCAGGCTCTGATACTGAGTTCCTCTCTCAGCAGTGCAGCCATGTGGGGGTAGTGCAGGCTGCAGCTTGTGACAAAGCAAATATTCCTCTAGCCTCGCACCCTCCTGAAAAGGACTCTAGGAAGATGGATACCATGGCAAAGAAACAATACATGGCAGCATCTTTAGGTCTCAGACAGGCAAATTATATGGCTTATGCTGCTAGGTACCAGAAGTCCAGATGGGATACTGTACTGGCCCTAGCGAAACAAGTCCCTGACCAGCTTTCCAGGGAGCTGGAGCAGGTGGCTGCGGATGGTATTGAGGCATCCAAGGTGCAATTTCATGCTGCAGTAGACTCTAATGATGTGTCATCAAGGGTCATGGCTACATCTGTGGCACTTCGCAGAATGGCTTGGCTCAGATGTACTACCCTGTCACAGGATACCCAATGTAAGGCTATGGATTTTCCTGTTGTGGGTAATTCTCTGTTTGGGGAGCAGACAAAGAATTATATGAAGAAAATGGATGAATATAGGACCACCTATAGGAGTGCACAGGCCAAAGAAAGGCAAGCCACTCCTCAAAGGCAGCATCTCAGGGGCAGGGGCAGGCTCTTTCATAGGCCTTTTTACCAAGCCCAGGTCTCCTCTTCTACTTATGCCCAGAGGGTTTTTTTCAGAGGGAGAGGCAGACGGGGTACAAGTAAGCCCACTTCGACCCCTCAGCCCAAAGCCCCTGCCAAGCAGGCTCCCTGATGGGGTGGCCAGGGCCGATTCTTCTCTACCGGTAGAGGCAGGCTGGCTTACTTTGTCCAGGACTGGAGGTCTTTAACAGCAGACAAGTGGGTCCTGGAAGTAGTAAGCCAGGGACTGGTTCTCAGCTTCAAAAAGTTTCCAAAGATGAGAATCAGATCCTTTCCACCTGCAAATCCATCAGAGGCTCTTGCCCTAGAAACAGAAGTTTCTACCCTCCTGGCTCTCAGAGCTGTGGAGAGGGTTCCACCCCTACACCAGGGCAAAGGGTTGTACTCCAGGTACTTCCTTACCCCAAAAAAGACAGGAGAATGGCGGCCCATCCTAGATCTCAGATACTTAAACAAGCACCTTTTAAAACCAAAGTTCAAAATGGTGACTCTGGGAATTATTTTACCCTCTCTAAGGCCAGGGGACTGGCTAGCCTCCCTGGACCTCAAGGATGCCTACTTCCATGTTCTTATCAGAAGCTCCCATCGAAAGTACCTCAGATTCGAACTGCCCTCAGGCCATTATCAGTTCAGAGCAATGCCCTTCGGCCTCACCTCGGCCCCGAAGGTATTCACAGAATGCCTGGCAGTAGCAGTTGCCCACTTAAGAAGGCAAAGGATTGCCATCTTTCCTTATCTGGATGACTGGCTCATAGTAGGTCAGTCTCCAGATCAGGTCCAACTACACCTTCAGGTAACTCAGCAACTGCTCACATCTCTAGGTTTCCTTCTCAGTTTCCCAAAGTCAGTCCTGGAGCCTGTCCAGCTTCTCACCTTCATAGGTGCAGAACTGAACACAAAAGAGGCCAGAGCCTTCCTTCCTCTGGAAAGAGCAAGGACCCTGATCTCTCTGGCCTCCTCTTTCACCCTTCAGGTCTCTTGACCAGCAAGGCACTTTCTTCAGCTCCTAGGGCACATGGCTGCCTCTACAGCAGTAGTGCAGGGAGCAGGGTTTCAGATGAGGGATGTCCAGTTCCATTTGAGAGCCTTTGGTCTCGGAAGAGGGACCCTAACCAAATTGATCCCAGTGACTGGACTCTGATCCAGGCCCTTCAGTGGTGGCAGGACCAGAGCAATCTGAGACAGGGGTCCCTTTCACCCCAGTCTCACTCCTTAGTCCTTACGACAGATGCATCCCTCTTGGGGTGGGGAGCTCACATGGGCGACCTCACTACCCAGGGATTGTGGTCCCTCAAGAATCTCTGCTCCACATCAATCTGTTGGAACTCAGAGCAGTTTTTCTAGCACTTCAAGTTTTTTCCACATCTGTTCAGAACAAAGTTGTTCAGGTCAGAACAGACAACACCACTACAATGTGGTACATCAACAAGCAAGGGGGCACTCGGTCTATGGCCTTGTGCACCGAAGCGATGAAGTTGTGGTCTCTGGCTTATTCCCTGAACACCTCCCTTGCGGCTGTTCACCTCCCAGGCAAGGACAATGTCCTGGCAGATGCTCTCAGCAGGATTTCCCAGGGCCATCACGAATGGGCCCTGGATCCCCTAGTATTGGAGGTAGTATTTGCCAGATGGGGCACCCCGCAGATAGATCTTTTTGCAGCCCCAGACAATCACCAACTTCCCCTTTTTTGTTGCAGGCCCCCAGTGTTGGGCTCAGTCCCTCTGGATGCCTTCCTTCTCAGCTGGGAAGGGAAGTTTCTCTATGCTTTCCCTCCCTTCCCTCTCCTGTTCAAGGTGCTAGTCAAAATCAGATCTCAACCCTGCAAGGTGACCCTGATTGCCCCAGATTGGGCCAGATAGCCCTGGTACTCTCTTCTTTTGTCCTTAGCAGTCCGCCTTCCCTTGTGCCTTCCCAGGAATCACAACTTGTTATCCTTTGCCCAGGGGAGAGTTTGGTATCCAAACCTCAAATCTCTCAATCTCAAGGCTTGGCTCTTGAGGAGTTAGAGTTTGCTGACCTACACCTTTCCCAAGGTGTATTGGATATTTTGAAGGCCTCTAGAAAGCCTTCCACCAGGGCCACTTATAATTCCAAATGGAAGAGGTTTTCCATATGGTGTTCTGGCAAGCACATTTCCCCAGAATCTGCTGACTTGCCCACAATCTTAGATTATTTGATGCATTTGAATTCATTGGAGCTTAGACCAGCTACCCTAAAAGTGCACCTGGCAGCCGTGTCTGCTTTCTTATCAGGTAAACCCTCTTCCTTTTCAGCTCATCCTGTATTCACCAAGTTTTTCAAGGGGTTGCTGCACACCAATTCCCCATTCAGGGACCCTGCCCCTGCTTGGGATCTTAATATTTGCATTGCCCAGCTTATGCAACCCCCTTTTGAGCCATTGTCTTCAGCAGAGCTTAAGTACTTGACTTGGAAAACTGTGTTTTTGGTAGCCATCACTTCTGCCAGGCGCATAAGTGAATTGCAAGCATTGTCAGTGGAGCCTGATTTTATCTCCTTTCACAGAGATAAGGTGGTCCTCAGGACTAACAGAAAGTTTTGCCTAAGGTGGTTTCAGACTTCCACCTTAATCAATCCATGTCTCTTCCTGTGTACTTCACTGACCATTCCTCTCTGGAGAGGAGATTGCACAGTTTAGATGTCAAAGAGCCCTTAGTTACTATATAGAACGTACTAAGGGTCACAGGTTTGACTCCTCCAATTGTTCCTCACTTATGGTGAGGTTGGTAAAGAAAACCTGCACTAAAAGATCCATTGCCAGGTGGATTGTCTCTTGTATCCAATTTTGTTATGAAAACTGGGTAAGGTTCCTCCCTCAGGCCTGAGGGCTCACTCTACCAGAGGTACAGCTGTGCTCTGGCTGCTGCCAGGGACATCCCTATCCTAGAGATATGTCAAGCAGCTACCTGGAAAACAGTTCACACTTTTACTAAGCATTACTCTCTGGACATCCAGGTTAGGAGTGATGCTCGATTTGGCACAGATGTGCTTCAGAGCCTATTTCCTAAGTAGGTTCTGTCCCTCCTCCATGGAGGTACTGCTGTGTAATCTGCATATGTCATAATATAGCAAGACTTCATGTTGTTTGAAGAAAAATTACTCACCTTAGTAATGTTGTTTCTTCTAATGGAGTCTTGCTATATTATGACCTCCCCAGCCTGCCCTCTCAGAACCTCTACTTTTGGGATGTGGGGCAGTGCAATGTTGGCACTTCATAGATGCCCACTTTATTTTCACCTCTTCTTAGGGTGCTTAGGTGTTTTATATTTTTCTTCTTGAATCTCTGACTTGAGTCTTTGTTTTGGGATCAAGAACATAAATGTGTTTTTGTAGTTAGTAGCCAGTGGGCTAGTGTAGGTTTACGGCTTCACACACAACCTTAGTGAGTTTTGCTCGTAAAGATCTGACAGTTTGAGTTTGAGCATCAACAGACAGAGTGTTCAACCGAGCTCGCGATCAAGGTTCCATGCCTTGCATGGAAAGTTAACTCTTTCACCTCCGGAGCAGTTCGAAGGTTGGGACTCACTGCATATGTCATAATATAGCAAGACTCCATTAGAAGAAACAACATTACTAAGGTGAGTAATTTTTTCTTCTCGTGGAGGTGGGAAAAGGCGTCAGTTTCATAACCATCAGTCCTTTTGTGGCAAAGGCAGAGGAGGTTTTAACAGAAACCAAACTCCTCAGCTGCAAAAGAAAATGCAGCAGAAAGCACAGGGCCCAAAAGTGGCCAGTGCTACTCTCTGAGTTTCCGGCCCAGGTCCCACCTCAGCTGTCCGAGGGGGACTCTTCCTCAGCAGTAGGAGATCATCTGACTCAGTTCTATGACCAGTGGAAGTCTATAACATCAGACAAATGGGTCCTCAGGATAATCTGCGAGGGGTACTCTCTCAGCCTATCGGAAACCCCTCTGGATCACCCTCCCAGGCGACAGCTCAGGCTGTCGGCTGTGCAGTCAGACCTTCTTGCTTCCAAGGTGCAAGGCCTTCTGAACAACAGGGCAGTAGAAGTAGTTCCGCTGGACCAGCAAAACACAGGTTTCTACTCCCAGTACTTTCTGGTTCCAAAGAAAACTGGTGGCATGCACCCTATTCTCTATCTCAGAAGGTTAAACAAATTCCTCTACAAGGGAAAGTTCAAGATGATATCACTCAGTACTCTGCTACGTTTGATTCATCAACACGATAGGCTAACCTCCCTGGACATGCAGGATGCCTACCAACACATTCTCATACACCCAAAACATCACGAATACCTAAGGTTCATGGCGTTGGAGCAACACTATCAATTCAGAGTCCTGCCCTTTGAGCTATCCTTGGTGCCTTGAGTTTTCACGAAGTGCTGTGCGGTTCTCACGGTGCATCTAAGGAAAATCGGAATTCAGGTATTCCCATATCTGAATGACTGGCTTCTAGCAAGCCCCTCCAGACAAGAGACTCTGAAGGCTGTGGCTATGACCTCAGACTTCCTCACGTCCATGGGAGTACTGCTGAACCTGAAAAAGTCACAGTTGCAGCCCTCCCAGAAGCTCCTCTTCATAGGAACCCTTCTGGACACTTCCAGTGCGAAAGTATTCCTTCCAGAGGACAGGAGGAGCGATATCCTACAGATGGCCTGCTTCATCAGAGAACACAGCTCAGTTTGAGCTCTCTCAATGCAGCGGATGCTGGGTCTCATGGCATCCTCGGTGTTCACGGTGCCTTTGGCTCATCTTCACATGAGAACCACTCAGTGGATGCTCAGTACTCAGTGGTCACTAACCACTCATCCTCAGTCCTTTCACATCAAGGTGACAGAACCACTGAAGTGGTCCCTCACCTGATGGTCTCAGAAGGACAACCTTCTGAAAGGGTATCCCTTCGCCCCTCTGGATCCTCAGATCTCTATTACCACGGATGTGTCCCTGATGGGCTGGAGAGCTCACTGCCAGGATCTCCACACCCAGGGCATGTGGACCCAGGACAAGTCTCAACTCCACATAAATGTTCTGGAAATGACGGCCGTCCTCTATGCAGTCTGAGCTTTGAAGGATATACTCTGTCGCAAGAACATTCTCCTTCAAATGGACAACAAGGCAGTGAGGTATTACATCAGCAAGCAGGGTGGTGCACACTCTTATCCGTTATGCAGGGAAGCTATGAGAGTGTGGGAATGGTGCCTGCAGTACAATGCTCTGATTCAAGCAGTTTACCTGCTAGGAGTACAAAATGAACTGGCAGACCATCTCAGCAGGACGGAGGCAGATCCTCACGAGTGGTCTCTCAACTTAACCGTTGTTCAGTCACTCTTTGAAGAGTGGGGAACTCCAGACCTGGACCTTTTTGCGTCCCCACTCAGTACAAAAGTGCCTCTCTTCTGCTCCAGAAATCCAGGACCTGGTATTTTTTGTCTGGATGCATTCAGGCTGCAGTGGACAAAACACTTTCTTTACGCAGTTCCTCCTCTTCCCCTAGTTCAGAGACTACTGCTCAAACTGGAGGCATGGGGGCAGAATGATTTTCATTGCCACGTTCTAGCCTCATCAGATCTAGTTTCCTCTGATCAACAGACTATCGGAAACGTCTCTGAAACCGCTTCCTCTTGAGATGAACCTTCTGACCCAGGGCTCTGTAATTCATCCCAACCTGAGGTCTCTTCACCTCCACGCTTGGTTCCTGAGGAGAAAGAGATGAACAGGTTTAATGTTTCTCATAGGGTTTCAGATATTCTTTTAGCTGCGCACAAGCCGGCTACCAGAAAAACCTACACAGCTAAGTGGAAGCGTTTCCCCGTCTGGTGTGCAAAATCCTCTTGGAATACTTTTTCCTGCCCACCGAATAAAGTCCTGGAGTATCTCTTAGATCTCTCAAACACAGGTCTGCAGTGCTCTACAGCTGAAGTTCATCTTTGCGCCATTTCCACATATCATGAGCCAGTACTTTCCATGTCTCTAGCTCAGTTACCGGTAGTTAAGAGGTTTCTTAAGGGCATTCTGCATACCGGACTTCCCATTAGACATCCAGTTGCAGCCCAGGACATTAATCTTGTGCTAGACATGCTCACTCATAAACCTTTCGAGCCTCTAGCTACTTGTGAGTTGAAATTCCTTACTTGAAAGATGGCCTTCCTGGTGGCCATTACTTACGCTTGTAGAGTATCAGAAATACATGCCTCAAACCCCAGGAAATCTTACTGTATTCTGACTTATGCAGTATGGTCTCACCATAGGACTGCCCCAGAGCCAAAATAGTTACTAGAACCTATGAAAATTATGGAATGCTAGGCTCAAGCTTTGTTTTCAAATCACTGTCCCTGGTAAACAACTCAAAACTGTCAGATTCATTACTCCGCTTGCCTCAGTAAAACATCTCTGGAGAGTTCGCCTTCATCGCTTGAAAAAAAAAGTTATTTCTCAGTTATTTTACTAGTAAATTTATTTTATTTGGTATTCTTTTCACTGTCCTTGGTTTTCAGGTAGTATTTGTTCAGATTTTTAGTGTTTGGGGTTAGTAGTCGTTTTTTCTCCTTAGTTCTTTAACCGGGAGAAAACCGACACATCCCTTGTTTATTTTTGTCATTTATTCCTAATTTTAGTTACATTTCCCTTCGACTCGGTATAGCCAGTTAGATCGTGAAATTTTGTTTATTTTTAATTTTTATTTTAGTCTTTGGTAACCGGGTAAGGCCCACTAGGCACAAGTGCCTGTTTTTAGGGACGACCTGGGAGCACTGGCAGTTAAATGACTTGCTCAGAGTCACACAGTATGCAAGTAGAAGTTGTGAGAATCAAACTCCAGTCTGGTCTGCTGGATGTATCAAGCTTGTTCAAACCTCGTTCCTCTAACCTGTAGGCTGTACTGCCAGGTAACTCCTGGTTTAGTGGGTCAAATTCAGCCGGGGTAGCTCCTGGTCTTGTCATTAATTTTAAAACCCAGGGTAACCCCTGGCTTTTCTGTGTTTAGGTTTAACAACCAAAAAAAAAAAGGAAAAGATATTTCTATATTTTTCCTTCTGTTGCTGGGTTATGTCACAGAAGCCAAAAAAGAGAACAGGACCCACTGGTTTTTAGCATTGTACTGAGTGCGGGGAACGGTTTGCTAAAGCAGATCCTCATTTAGTTTGTTTATTCTGTCTGGGGTCTGACCACTTGCAGACAGACTGTGAAATTTGTTTTAATTTTCCTCAGTCTACTCTTGATAGGAGATTGAAAAGACTGAGGGAAAAAAAATAGCTGAAAAGGCTGCTAACCCAGCTGCTGAGCAACCAGATGAACCGGAGGGGCTGCCCTGTGACGGGGGCGATAGCTCTGCGAAAAAGCGTACCGCAGTAAAAAAGAAGAGGAAGGAAAAGCATCAGGAACTGCAACCGAAGCAAACTGCGGTTCCTTCTGCTGAAGAGATCGCTAATGCAATTAAAATAATTCAGTCTCTACAGTCCCCAGTTCCGGTTGGGAAGCAACCGGTTACCCAAACTCCCAGTTCACAGTCAACCCACGGTTTAACCGACCAAGGTGGGGATCTTTTGGGGGATGATGATTTTGGAATGGAGCCTGATGATGATGAAGATGAGGATTATGGGGAACCTATCGATCCTGACATTTCTCCTGATCCTCATAGGCCAGAATCCCCTGATAAGGGAACTGAGGATTTTAGCTCATATTTTGCTTTCATGAAGCAAGTGGCTCAGTCCCTCGACCTCCCACCCCAGGAAGATATTGAGGATGAGGAGGAAGAGGATTATAAAGAAATAATGGATGTCACACCATCAAAGAAGTTGCTCCTCCCTCTTCACAAATTATTAAAAAGCAGACCATGAAGGTAATGCAAAACCCTACTTCTGTTCCTCCCACAAACAGGAAGGCTGACAGAAAGTATTGGGTAGCCAAGACTGGGGCTGATTTTCTTTTTGGACATCACAGTCATGAAGGAGTGATACAGGCTGCAGCTTGTGACAGAGCTGGCATCCCTCTGACTTCCCACCCCCGAGAAAAAGATTCTAGGAACGTGGATTCCATTGCAAAGAAAATGTATTTAGGATCTTCCCTAGCTATAAGACAAGCTACTTATATGGCATGCATAGCCAGGTACCAAAAGAACATGTGGTCCACAGTCCTGGAAATTGCCAAGGCAGCCCCTCCTCCCATGGCTGCTGACCTGGAGGAAGCTGCAAAAAGGTCATTGAAGCCTCTAAAACTCAATTCAAGATGGCAGTGGATGTTAACGACACTGCATCCAGACAAACGGCATCTTCTGTATCTTTGAGGAGGCTTGCCTGGCTCAGTACTACCAAACTACAAACCTGACTCAAGATACTCAGAACAAGGCAATAGATTTCCATTGTGACCCTGTGTCCCTGTTTGGGGAACAAACAGAGGCATATGTGAAAAAAAATTGACAAGTACAAGGCTTCCTGTAAAAGTGCAGCAACTAAGGAAGGGGCTGCCAACCCCCAAAAGCACCATGCAAGGGATGGCAGAGGTAGGACTCCTTACAGGCCTTTTTTCCAGCCTCAAGTTTTTCCCCAGTACCAGCCCAGGGGATACTTCAGGGGTAGGGATAGGGAGGTAATGGCCGCACTAGCCCCTCTGCTCAGCCTGTAGCTCAGTCCAAGCAGACTCCCTGAGGGGACTGCTCGGGTTGCCTCCCCAGTTCCGGTAGGGGGCAGGCTGGCCCATTACTTCCAGTAGTGGGAAAACATTAGCACAGACAAGTGGGTCCTGGAAGTGGTGGGTCAGGGACTTGTTCTCAGCTTCAAGGCCTTGCCAAAGCTGAGGTCAAGAGCCTTCAAATCCTCCTCCCCTTCAGAAACAGCTTTTCTGGAGATGGAAGTTTCAAGTCTATTACTGTTAAATGCAGTGGAATCAGTCCCTCTTTCCCAAAGAGGGAAGAGGCTGTATTCCAGGTACTTCCTCACAACAAAAAAAACAGGGGAGTGGCAACCCATCCTGGACCTCAGATACCCAAACAAGCATCCAACAAAACCAAAATTCAGAATGGTCACCCTAGCTTCCATACTCCCTACTTTAAAGCAGGGGTATTGGTTAGCATCCTTAGATCTCAAAGAAGCCTATTTTCACATTCCAATCAGAAGGTCACACAGAAAGTACCTCAGATTCAGACTGCCATCCAGTCATTACCAATTCAGGGCAATGCCTTTCGGACTGACATCTGCTCCAGGGTGTTCACAAACTGCCTGGCTGTGGCAGTGGCACACCTGAGGCGTCAAGGGGTGACAGTGTTCCCCTATCTAGACGACTGGCTCATAGTAGGCCATTCACAACAGCAAGCGAGAGAGGCTCTGTCAGTGACACAAAACACTCTCTCCTCTTTCGGGTTCTTAGTGAACCACAAAAAGTCTGTGCTAGAACCAGTTCAGCTTCTAAAGTTCATAGGGTCAGAACTGGACACACAAAAAAGGAATGGCTTACCTACCCCAAGACAGGGTAGACAGCCTTATCCAGGTAGCCAGTTCCTTCACACTTCATGTCTCCAGGCCAGCAAGGCACTTCCTACAGTTGTTGGGCCACATGGCAGCCTCCACAGCTACCGTGTTAGGCTCAAGGTTCCAGATGAGAGACATCCAATTTCACCTAAGGGAACACTGGTCCCAAAAGAGGGACTTTCTTTCAAAATTAGTCCCAGTGACAGCTACTCTTCTTCAAGCCCTGCAGTGGTGTCAAGAAAGGAGCAACCTGAGATAAGGAGTACCCTTTCTGCAACAGGTCCCTTCCCTGGTGCTAACCACAGATGCATCCCTGTTGGGTTGGGGAGCACATCTGAGGGACCACACTGCTCATGTTTTATGGACAAAGCAGGAACCTCTCCTGTATATCCACCTGTTGGAACTCAGGGCAGTTCTTTTAGCTCTTCAGTCATTTGCCATTCAGATCAGGGGGAAGGTAATACAAGTCAGAACCGACAACACAACCACCATATACTACATAAACAAACAAGGGGGCACAAGGTCAACTCTGTGTATAGAGGCAATGAAAATTTGGACTTTGGCATACTCCCTAAGTGTATCCCTCTCAGCTGTCCACCTGCCAGGAAAAGACGTCTTGGTGGATGCTATCAGTAGAATAAACCAGAACCACCACGAGTGGTCATTGGACAAACAGGTCTTACAGACCATTTTCAGGAGATGGGGCACTCCAGAGGTGGACCTGTTGCAGCCCCAGACAATCACCAGCTCCCTCAGTATTGCTGCAGGCCCCCTTTCAGGGACACAATTCCTCTGGATGCACTCTTGCTGGATTGGACAGGGAGGTTCCTGTATGCTTTTCCTCCTTTTCCTCTGTTACTGAAAGTACTAATCAGACTCAGACTTCAACCAGCTTCAATGATCCTCATTGCCCCAGATTGGGCCAGACAACCTTGATACTCCATGCTCCTATCATCGTCAGTAACGAAGCCAATCAGTCTCCCCAGGAGGTACAACCTACTGTCATTCTTACAGGGTAGGATCATGTACCCCAACATGCTGTCCCTCATACTCAAAACATGGTTCTTGAGGACTTAGAGTATGCAAACTTGCATCTCTAAGAGGCAGTCATGGATATACTGAGAGTCTCCAGAAAGCCCCCAACCAAGCAAACGTATGCCTCTAAATGGAAAAGATTTTCTTTTTGGTGTCAGGGCAAGGGCTTGGACCACACCCAGGCTAATCTCTGTATTGTCATGGATTATGTGGCCCATTTTCACTCCACTGGTTTAACTGTTTCCACATTGAAAGCACACCTGGCAGCTGTCTCAGCATATCTATCAGCAGGTAAGACATCTTCCTTGGCTTCAAAATCAGTGTTCAAGACTTTTTTAAAGGGTTACTACATTTGTATCCACCACATAGGGGACCTACCCCCTTGTGGGATCTGAATATTTGTATTGCACAGCTTAAGCAGCCCCCCTTTCAGCCCATGTCCACAGCAGACCTCAAATATGTGACTTGGAAAACAGTCTTTCTGGTAGCCATTACTTCTGCCAGAAAGATCAGTGAGCTCCAGGCATTAGCTACAAAGCCTGGTTACATTGCTGTCCATAGAGACAAGGTAGTCCTTAGGACTAACAGAAAATTTCTGCCCAAGGTGGTATCAGAGTTCCACCTCAACTAATCCATTACTTTACCAGTCTTCTTTACAGACTATGCCACCTCAGGTGAACGCAGGTTGCATAGCTTAGATGTGAAAAGGGCAGTCAGCTATTATTTTGACCTCTCAGAAGGTCACAGACAGGATCAACCCAGTTTTTCCTCACTTATGGAGAGGTGGGAAAAGGGAAACCTGCCACAAAACGATCTATTACAAGATGGATTGTGGCTTGTATTCAGTTTTGCTATAACAAGGTGGGTAACCAACCACCTGCAGGCCTCAGGGCCCATTCAGCCAAGGGTACTGCAGCTTCTGTGGCAGCCGCTAGAGGTATTCCCCTAGTGGACATTTGCAGAGCTGCAACCTGGAAGACAGTTCACACATTCACCAAACATTATTGTTTGGATATCCAGGCCAGAGGAGATGCCAGTTTTGGCACAGCAGTCCTGCAGAGCCTGTTTCCTAAATATGTTATAGGCCCACCTCCAAAGGCACTGCTTGGTAATCTGCATAAGTCAGAATACAGTAAGATTTCCTGGGGTTTGAAGAAAAAATTACTCACCTTAGTAATCTTGTTTCTTCTAATGGAATCTTACTGTATTCTGAGCTCCTTCCCTTCCTTCCCTGCTAGAAACCTATGGTCACTGAACTACAGCTGTGGTAGAGTTGTTGCAAACCTGGGGGTATGGATGATCTTGTTTCAAACAACATGAAGTCTTGCTGTATTCAGATGTAACCCCTCTGCAAATGGGGGTTCCCAAAAGACTTCCAGGAGCTTGCTTGAATGCTCCAAGCCTGAATGGTGTTTGGCGTTTAAGCCATTTATCAGTGAGTGTTTTTAGAGCCTCTGGTACTGTCTCTTTAAGAGCTGTCTGCTTGCAGACATAATTAGTTTATATGGGGGGACTGTGTGTTTCTCTGTTCGAGTACCACTCGAACTGCTGCCAATTCACTCCATTTTGCAGTCACTAGGAGTGCAAAGGAACCTATCTGAAAGGTGTAACTGTTTGCCAGAAATCATTTAGAGTAATAATGAAAATACAGTTTGTCTAACCTGCTTTCTTTGCAGTCAGCACTGTGTTTGCCTAGTTCCCATTCTAGTTTTGAACTGCTGAACAGGACCAATCAGTGTGGGTTAACTTGGACTGAATCAGAACTTGGACTCGTAATCTGGCCAGCCACAAGAGGATTGTATGGGCAGTGACTCTGGGAGATGTAGTTTGGACTTCGGCGCCTTTTTGGACCAACAGGAGCAGTCTATTGTGAGTGACAGCCAATCCAGCCAAGAACTGGGAGGAACTCAAAGGAAGTGCCCGGTTTTGTCTGCTGGAGTTTCAGTTGAGCTCTGGCAGTGACGAGGGAAGGAGCCCTGTGCTTTTTCGGTATGCAGTTTTAGTCGGGAAACGTGTGTAAGGCCCTGAGTTCCGGTCTGCAGCTTGTGTAACTGCTTGTTAGGACTGAATCTGTCCTGTGAAGAGAATCAAAGGATATCTGAAGAGTAGAAACCAGGCTCACCCTGTAGAAGACTGGAGAAATTGTTGAATTGCACTCGGTCTGTCAGGAACTGAATCTGCTGTGTGTCTCCGGTATTGTGCAGTAATTGCATCGGATAGAGAAGCAGCCTGCCTGGTATAGTACTTTCTTTTTACCATATAAATGTGTGAGGAGGCTTGTAGCAGCTCAAGTGAATCCTGCTGCCATTAAAGGACTATTGCCTGTGACTGTTTACCATATAAATGTGTGAGGAGTCTCGTGGAGCTCAAGAGTAGCCCTGCTGACGTTGAAGGACCCTATCTTGTTTGGAGGTCATGAGTTCTAATTCAGGTCGCTTCCTGTTGAATTGCCACATTAAATCCAAATGGAATCACTGTACTGCTGACTGTTTAAACTAATTTTCTTTTCTCTGTGTGAAGGGGCCCTACCAGCTGCCACGGTTTGGACTAGCCACTAGGGCTTGGGTACCCAGGGACAGTAACACTGGTAGGGATAGGCCTAATGCACAGAGCCATAGGTAGATAGTAAAGTGATAAGCTCAATTAACCTGATTTCCCCTGTCCTTGTTATATTCCCCCAAAATAAATCAGAGCTGCTTGTTTCAGCAAAGTTATACTGCCTGAGGTATTTGTTTCATGTTAAAGTATTGTACCGTGATTGTTGCACTGTGTCTTATTTACAGGAGGTCCCAGTGCCTGAACCAGCCCTGGGGGTAAGTGTATACTGTGAAGGTAATTCTGATATATTGTGTGGGCCACTAGTGGAAAGAAAGGGGTTGCAGTGTCTCAGAGGGCTGTGACCAAGTTAGTTTAACTATTGCAAACCCTGACCTCTGGAGGTGGAAACTCCCTCATCGGATCCAGGCCCCTCAATCTGTTAGTGGCAAATCAGGCAGGGGTAGTAGCCCCTGGGATAGCGCCATCTAGGGGTTACATCTTGGAGGCTCACCGCTGGGATTGTGTGTCCTCTAGTGGCCATATTTACGAACCACTGTTAAGAAAAAAAAAATGGGTACCCCGACAGAAGTTGCTGTGCACCGGCTGGTGGAGTGGTGCTATGCTTATCCTGGACATCCCCCTTGGTATCAATACGGACACTGTACAGGGAGTACTTTCCAAGGTGGAAGGTTTACAAAACCCTGTGGTGGTGGGTCGGCATGCTAATCTGCTCACCCACACTTTCCTGGCCCTAGTAGAGTTTAAGGATCCCATAGATAGCTCCAAAGTGCCGCAGACCATTACCCCAGAGGAGCCCTCACTGCCTGGAGAGTGATAACTAAGTACAGTAAAGACCAGGGGAATGAGCCCCACCACTGTCTGAAACTTTGAGGAGAAATTTGCTAAATGGTTGCTGGGGAAGGGAAAACTGTGGAGGACTTGAAGAAACTATTCTTGCCACCTGGGGTGTTTCTCCCCAACACCCTCTCCGCCCAGTACCCGTAATGGTGGCTGAACCAATGCAGACTCCTATTTCTGCACCTGCCATTAGTCACGACTCTTACCGAAGGTTGAGGATCTTCTGGCACCTCCCCACCCCCCAAGGAGGATGACTGGGAGACCTGATAGACTATGTTGCCCTCATGCTAGAACGGCAATGCTCTGGAAGTCGGAATGCTTAAAGAGGGTTAGTGAGAGCCTCCGAGGTCCTGCCCTGGCTACCATCCGTGCTAAACGGGCCAGTAACCCTGAAGTGACTGCACAGGCCTATCTTGAGGCCTTGAGAATGTGTGGGAGCCCAGATTCTGATGAGGATCTATGGTGGAGAGTAAGAAATGCACAACAGTACCAAGGGGAGTTGCTGTCTGTGATGTATCTCGGCTGGAAAATTGTTGCAAGAATGCCTCAGAAAGGGTAGTTTGCCAGCGATTGAACTGGACCCAACCAGGCTGACAGGATCCTAGTCTGCCCCTTCTCAGAACTGCTGTTGCTTCAGTTACCTTGGCAACCGACTGGAATCCCCACCCTCCTATGATGAGTTAATGAGAGAAATTGAGGAGTTGAGAAAAGGCCACTGGAGGGACCTGCACCAATAGCTGCAGCTACGCACTCGAGTGACTGAGGGTGGCCCATCAAGTGAAGTCAGGGCAGAGGTTGGCAGTCAATGAGTGCTCTGACAAGGAAAAGATATGCCACAATGGGGCTTAACTGTTGAGAGAGACCCGGAATTCAAAAACAGTCCCTTTATGAAGGCCACGCCTGCAGTACGGGCCCCGACCTATATCCGACTGGTATCTGCTATGGGGTGGGGCACCCACCCATGTATCTCCTGCTGATAACAGCCCAAACTCAATTCCTTGATCTATGGAAGTGGAGAAACTGACAGATGTCTCCAAATGCTTATCACGCCACAGACAGAGATGGCACCCAGGTTTCCAGTTAGTACCCCTGCCCCTGGCTCCCAGTGTGGCGCCGGCCAGCTCAAACCCAGAAAGTATGTTTTGCATAATTGTGGGAAAGATGGCACATGAAAAGGGAATGCCGGTCCCCAAAAACACTGACAAAGTTGCTAGAGGCTACAAGGAGAGCTTCGGAGAACAAATCAGTGGTTAAGAGGTGCACTAAATGATCCCAGTGAGGGCACCAAAATGCTAACTCACGCCCTTTGTGGCAAGGTCAGTTGTCCAGGCCCCCACTACCGCCTCCAGACTGGTCCAGAATAGTGGGTCCCTCCATGGAGACCACTGTAAAGGTGGAATGGAGGTTCACAAGAGCTGTATTAGACAGTGGCTCCCAGTGACAATTATGTTCCAGGATTGGTATCAGAAGCATTTGTCAGACGCACTTTACAACCATTAGAAGGACTGCATGTATGGGGGTTATGAGAGGCCTACCCCTGTTCGGATATCCGACTTGGTTGTCTTTCCTCACCCCGTGGCTGGAGTGGTCAACAAGCAGAGACCTCTAGCCTTAGTGTGTCCCCACTGGACTGTATGATGGTGTCCCTTTGTTGATTGGAACAAATGCTCATATGTTCGGAAGGCTGGACAGTTGTGTTATGAAAACAGGGTCAAAGACTAGTAGAACTTAAGAGTTCGCTTTAATTAAGAAGGCCTATGAGGCACAGAGAGATGCTGAAAAATAGAACCAGAGGAACCGGTCGAATTGTATGGAAGAAGGATCCTGAGTCTCTGATCCTGGCGCCAAATGCCCAGTGTACCTTACAGGGAGAGGTCCGTATCAGAAAGGATGTTAAGAATAAAATATTAATGTTGGATGCACCAGGCGATGGAAAATTGCCAGAGGGACTGCTGGTCAAGCTTAGTATTTTGCCTGCTAGAGCCCATGCTTATGCCAGAAGGGTAATGGTCCAAGTTCATAATGTGTCTGAAAGAGACATTCGAGTAAATAGAGGTTGCATCCTGGCTAATGTGCATTGTGCAGACACTGCAGTGCTACCCAGCAGCAAGAGAGTTCGAGAAGAATGACAGAGTAACGCCTGACTTGTTTGATTTCGCCACTCCCCGTTGCCAGCTGGAATGGAAAGTGAGGATCAGTGAGAAGCTTGCCAGAGAGACCACAGGGTGTTCTTTAGTGAATGGGACGTAGGATGCGGTAAGGAGCTGAGCACAATATCCGCTGCATGACAAAGACCATTTCGTGAGAGGTCTCGACGCCTGGCACCTGCTGATATAGATGATGTGAGACGGCATCTGCAAGAGATGTTAGCTGTTGGTGTAATACAAGAATCCAGAAGCCCTTATGCTTCCCCATTGTGGTAGTGGAGAAAAGAATGGGACAGTAAGGATGTGCGTGATTATCGCACCTTAAACCGGGGACTATCCCTGATCAGTACACAATGCCCCTGATTCAGGATGCTTTGACTGCCTAAACGGGAGCAAGTGTTCTCTGTGCTGGATCTCCGCAGTGGTACTGCCAGATCCCGATGGCCCCAGAGGACCGTGGAGAAGACAGCCTTTATCTGTCCGGCTTGGCTTCTATGAATTCATGAGGATGCCTCAAGGATTTCAGGTGCCCCAGCCACTTTTCAACGATTGACGGAGCGTGCAGTGGGGGACATGAACTTACTAGAGTGCCTGGTATACCTAGATGATGTTATTGTGTTTGGCAGCTCACTGAGGAACATGAGAGCAGATTATTTACTGTATTGGACCGACTGGAGGACTTTGGCCTTAAACTGTCCATTGATAAGTGTCAATTCTTTCAAACATCAGTAAAGTATGGGACACATAGTATCCACTGAGGGAATAGAGACCGACCCAAGTAAAGTTGAGGCCTTGACTACCTGGCCACAGCCCAAAAATCTAAAAGAACTGCAAAGATTCCTGGGATTCTGTGGTTATTATCGGCGCTTTATCAAGGACTATTCAAGAGTGATCCGCCTTTACTTAACCTTACTCAAGGGTATCCCCAACCCACAAAAATACCAAAAGTCAGCGCCCTCAAGACTGAAAGAGTGTATTTTCGTCCAGTGAGTATTTGGGGCCCGCTGGACTCCCTGATTGTGAGACTGCTTTTCATGAGATCATATATCAACTTACCCATGCTCCAGTGCTGGCCTATGCCGATCCAAGAAAACCCACGTCCTGCACACTGATGCTAGCTTGCAAGGGTTGGGGCTGTGTTGTACCAAGATGGCCTGAGACCAGTGGCCTTTGCCAGTAGAAGCCTGACCCCATCCGAAAAGAACTATCCTGTACATAAGTTAGAGTTCCTAGCTTTGAAGTGGGCTATTGTTGACCAATTCCATGAGTACTTGTATGAGGCTAAAATACTAGTAAAACTGACATAATCCTTTGACCTATGTGCAGACCTCAGCTAAGTTGGATGCCACTGGCCATAGGTGGCTTTCTGCATTATCTACATATGACTATGCTCTAAATCGAGCAGGTCTGGAACCACATAGATGCTGATGCTCTCTCCTGAGGCCTGTTCCCCAGAATGAATTGGGGTCCAATTGCAGAACCTGACATTCGGCACTTGCCGGAAGCTGACAGGAGAGAAACAAATGTCCACGGACGCAGTGGACTACATGGTGGATTGCTTGGACCTCTGAGAATTGCATACCTGCTGCTTATTGCCACTTTTCTGCAACAGACATTGGTGCACTGCCTCAGCTGGACAATGACAGTATTCAGCGGGCTCAATCCCACGATCCCATGATCAAAGCAGCTTTAGAAGCCCTCATGCAGGAAAAGATGTGGCAAATTACGCTCCACTGATTTGAGAACTGCACTGTTATACAAAGAAGGTCCTAAGTTGAAACTGATCAATAAACTGTTATACAGAGAAACAGTAGACAGAGGGGGACAAGTAGACAAACAACAACTAGTGCTGCCCACTGCCTTTCGAGACTCAGTACTGATGTCCTTGCACAACCACATGGGCCACCTCGGTATAGACAGAACACTTGACTTGGTGAGATCCAGATTCTATTGGCCTAAGATGGGGGCTGATGTGGAGCAACACATTCAATCTCAGTCGCTAAGCCACAGAGGAAAGCTTCATCCCAGAGGGCTGCCCCCTTGTTAACATCACCACCAGTGCACCCATGGAGCTGGTCTGTATTGATTTTCTGAGTTTGAGTCAGATCAAAGAAATATCAGTAATGTGCTGGTGGTCACTGACCATTTCACGAGATATGCCCAGGCTTTCCCACCAAAGACCAGAAAGCATCCACTGTGGCCAAAGTACTTGTAGAAAACTTTTTGTTCATTATGGGGCTCCACAAAGAATCCATTCTGATCAAGGAGACTTTGAGAGTCGCCTGATTAAAGAGATGCTTTCTGTGGGCAGTGCGAAAGTCCAGAACCACTCCTTACCACCCCCAGGGGGACCCACAGCCTGAACGCTTCAACTGCACTTTGCTAGATATGCTAGCACCCTGCACCCAAAGGACAAGCTTCAGATGGAGCCAACAAATTAGCACCCTGGTACATGCTTATAACTGCACCAAAAGTGATGCCACTGGGTTCTCCCCTACCTCCTGATGTTTGGAAGAGAAGCTCACTACCGTAGATGTGTGTTAGGGTCTCCTGATGGGGTTCAAGCTGACAACTATTTACAGTATGTGCAAAAGAAGGCCCAGCTAACTCATGCGGCACTAACTGGCTCAAACCATGGCTGCCAAAAGAAATCACAACAAAGAAAGGTATGATAAAAAGGTGAAAGCACAGGAACCCAGGAGGGAGATCGGGTATTGCTAAGAAATCTGGGACTGCATGGCAAACACAAGATTGTTGACAGATGGCACCATCTCCTCACATTGTAGTGGGCAAACTAGATGATCTGCCAGTGTACAAAGTAAGGCCTGAGAATAATTCAAAAGATGTAAAACAATGCATAGAAATCATTTACTGCCCATTGGACAAATCTGATTGAGTCTGAGCCCGAGAAGATGCCCCTCTGGACCAGTGACTAGAGCTGCTGCTAAGAAAAGATCAAGAAAGTCTGCACCTACAGAAGTAAAGTTAAAGTGTTCCTCCACAAGTCCCAGTTGAGCATGACTGTCAGTCCATATCAGAAGAAAGTGAGTGACTTGAATACTATCCTTCTTACTTAACTGAGTCAATTGTTTCGGGCAATCTTAGTCAATACTGAGACGGGCTGGGCCTTGGACTGTCTAAGCCCCCAGCTTCGTCCCTGGAGCCAGTGCTCCCAGAAAGTGAAGCAAGTATCAGATCAGATGAAATGGAATCATTGTGCATGGTTGAACTGTTTGAGCTTTCAGGAGGAAAATGATGGATTGGGGCAGACTGGTGATACACCAGAACCAGAAGAGTATTTTGAGTGCCCTGACAGTCCACTGCCAGTGTCCGAAAGCTCTCCATGCGAGCCAAATGTTGTGGACTCAGAAACTGTAACTCCTGGAGCTGAAAGTGCCCCAAGTTCTAGCCTCTCTACCCCCATGGAGACCCCTGACAAGTGAGGACAATGCTGAATGAGGCTCAGAGGCAGAGACTGTAACAGTTCCCCTAGAAAGACTGGTCGAGCTGTAAGCCTGTGGTGCACCTCAGTTATGATTTTCTTGGGAGGCCTGTGGACTTGCCTCTCAATGTTGTCCATAAAGGAGTGTATGTGTCCCCGAGCTCATTGCCCAAACTGAGCCAGTGCTAACTCCAAGTTACTTGTGTTGTCTTCATATGGTGCCCTTGCCCGGTCCACAGCCCCAAGGTAACTGATGGAAGGCCCCTCTTCAGGTTTCATGTACAAGAGGTAATAACTTGAGTTATGGTACAATGTGTTGTAATACTGTAAAGAGTGACGATCGCAATGTTTCAGAAATGTGTTCTTGGTAAAATGATATATTGACTGATGATTACATGTGTGAGCCTAATGCAAATGTATATGGTTGCAGTTAAAATTATAGTACTTGCTTGACACGGATGTCAAGCTTTCCCAGGCCAGGAAGGGTGTAACCCTCTGCAAATGGGGTTCCCAAAAGACTTCAGGAGCTTGCTTGAATGCTCCAAGCCTGAATGGTGTTTGGCTTGTTTCATTTATCAGTGAGTGTTTTAGAGCCTCTGGTACTGTCTCTTAAGAGCTGTCTGCTTGCAGACATAATTAGTTTATATGGGGACTGTGTGTTTCTCTGTTCGAGTACCACTCAACTGCTGCCAATTCACTCCATTTTGCAGTCACTAGGAGTGCAAAGGGAACCTATCTGAAAGATGTAACTGTTTGCCAGAAATCATTTAGAGTAATAATGAAAATACAGTTTGTCTAACCTGCTTTCTTTGCAGTCAGAACTGTGTTTGCCTAGTCTCCATTCTAGTTTTGAACTGCTGAACAGGACCAATCAGTGTGGGTTAACTTGGACGAATCAGAACTTGACCTGAATCTGAGCCAGCCACAAGAGGATTGTAGGGCAGTGACTCTGGGAGATGTAGTTTGACTCTGCACTTTTGGACCAACAGGAGCAGTCTATTGTGAGTGACAGCCAATCCAGCCAAGAACTGGGAGGAACTCAAAGGAAGTGTCCGGTTTTGTCTGCTGAGTTTCAGTTGAGCTCTGGCAGTGAAGAGGGAAGGAGCCCTGTGCTTTTTCGATGTGCAGTTTTAGTCGGGAAACGTGTAAGGGCCCTGAGTTCCGGTCTGCAGCTCGTGAATCTGCTTGTTAGGACTGAACTGATCCTGTGAAGAGAATCAAAGGATATCTGAAGAGTAGAAACCAGGCTCACCCTGTAGAAGACTGGAGAAATTGTTGAATTGCACTCGGTCTGTCAGGAACTGAATCTGCTGTGTGTTCTCCGGTATTGTGCAGTAATTGCGATCGGGATAGAGAAGCAGCCTGCCTGGTATAGTACTTTCTTTTTACCATATAAATGTGTGAGGAGGCTTGTGCAGCTCAAGTGAATCCTGCTGCCATTAAAGGACTATTGCCTGTGACTGTTTACCATATAAATGTGTGAGGAGTCTCGTGGAGCTCAAGAGTAGCCCTGCTGACGATTGAAGGACCCTATCTTGTTTGGAGGTCGTGAGTACTAATTCAGGGTCGCCTCCCTGTTGAATTGCCACATTAAATCAAATGGAATCACTGTACTGCTGACTGTTTAAACTAATTTTTCTTTTTTCAGTGAAAGGGCCCACCAGCTGCCACGGTTTGACTAGCCACTAGGGCTTGGGTACCCAGGACAGTAACTGGTAGGAATAGGCTGTGCACAGAGCCATAGGTAGATAGTAAAGTGATGTTTCATTAACCTGATTTCCCTGTCCTTGTTATATTCCCCCAAATAAATCAGAGCTGCTTGTTTCAGCAAAGTTATACTGCCTGAGGTATTTGTCAATGTTAAAGTATTGTACTGTGATTGTTGCACTGTGTCTTATTTTACAGGAGGTCCCAGTGCCTGAACCAGCCCTCTGGGGTAAGTGTATACTGTGAAGGTAATTCTGATATATTGTGTGGGCCACTAGTGGGAAGAAAGGGGGGTTGCAGTGTCCCAGAGGGCTGTGACCAAGTTAGTTTAACTATTGCAAACCCTGACCTCTGGGTGGAGGCACCCGCCATCGGATCCAGGCCCCTCAACCTGTTAGTGGCAAATCAGGCAGGGGTAGTAGCCCCTGGGATAGCGCCATCTAGGGGTTACACAGACATAATGCAGTTAGCCCCAGCACTTGAACTGCCCCGGAGAGGAAAGAGTTAACATCATGCAGAAGCATGGAACACTGAGCTCAAGCTCGGTTTTCAAACCTCTGTCTGTGGTACTTACCAATGCAACCGTCAGATTCTTTACTCCACCTGACAGTGAAGTCACTCCGGAGATTCCTCTGCTCGGTTCGGTAAAAGTAAAGCGTTCGGTTTAAAACTTGTTCTTTATCATTTTTTTGGATTTCCAGCCTCTGTCTATGGTACAGGTAGTGTGGTAGATAGGTAGTGACTGTATTTTATTTTAAATAACTTGTGGAAATTGTTGGTTTCTTCGCTTGCTTCCTGGTCGGTCTGGTTAGGAACCGACCTTGTGTTTCCTTCTAATTTTAAATTTATTATCTTATAGTGGTGTTCCGGTACCGATGGGTTTCAAAAGAACCGAGGTTTTTTCTCAGTTCTTTTCCAAACCCGTGACACGGTTGTTACCGATCGGTTGGTATTACCTGGCTTGAACGCTTCTATAGGGTAATTTTGGTAGGTTGGCCAAGTCTGAGAAACCCAAAAAGAAAACCGGTCCCACTGGGTTTCAACACTGTACTGAGTGTGGGGAGGCCTTTGCCAAAGCCAACCCCCACCTCATCTATGTTTATTGTCTGGGGTTTAACCACCTCCAGTCAGACTGCCAAATTTGCAAAAACTTTCCTAAAACCACTCTAGAAAAAAGACTGAGTAGGTTGAAGGAAAGGGAGGCCGAGAAGTCTGTAGACCCGTATGGCCAGCCCAGTTCAGTTATGGCCGAACCTGAGGAGATGCCTACTGACCTAGGCGGTACCTCTTTGGGCAAAAGGAGAGCTGACTCTGAGGGGTCAGTTCCGTCAAAAAAGAAATGAAAGTCCGCCGGTTCGGATCCAGTACTGCTTACTCCAACCACGGACGAGATAGCCAAAGCAATTAGTATTGTCCAATCGCTTCGTCTGGTTCCGTCCGAACCGGTGCCGGCTCCTTTGGATTACGATCCTGATGCTTTCTATGAGGAGTGGGAGGGAGATGAAGACTATCCCGACGATGACTACGACGGTGGGGGTCACGATGTGCCCATTGAACTGGACATCTCCCCAGACAGACCCTCTGATGTCTCCCCTCCCAGGCTTTCTGAGTCCCCTTCTCACTTCTTGTTTTACAAGAAGGTGGCTGAAACCCTCCAGCTCTCTTTGGTTGAAGCTGCTGAGGAGGAAGAAGATCCTGATTTTGTGGAGACGATGGACATCCCAGAGTCCAAAAGGTTGTCTATTCCCCTTCACAAGTCCTTGGGGAAACGGACACAAAAGATTCTACAGACTCCTAACTCTTTACCTCCTGTAGATAAAAGGATGGTCAGGAGATGCATGTTATCAGGCTCAGCTGCGGAGTTCCTTTATTCACATAGCAGCCATGTTGGGGTAGTGCAGGCTGCAGCCTGTGACAGGGCAAACATTACCTTGGCTTCACACCCCCCAGACAAGGACTCCAGGAAAGTCAATGCCATGACCAAGAAACTATATTTGGCATCCTCTTTGGGACTGAGGCAGGCAAATTATATGGCCTACACAGCCAGGTACCAGAAGTCCAGGTGGGTTACGGTTCTGGAACTGGCTAAAAAGGCCTCCCCCCAGCTAACCAAAGAGCTGGAGGAGGTGGCTGCGGATGGAATTGAGGCATCCAAAGTACAATTTTACGCTGCTCATGCTTGGCTCAGATGTACTAGTCTATCACAGGACACCCAGTCTAAGGCTATGGATTTTCCTGTAGTTGGTAACTCTGGGGAGCAGACAGAGGCTTACATAAAGAAAATGAACAAATATAGAACCACTTACAAGAGTGCACAGGCCAAAGAAAGGCAAGCCACCCCTCAGAAGCAGCAGTCCAGGGGCAGGCCTTTTCACCATGCCCAGGCCTCCTCATCTTACCCACAAAGGGTTTTTTTCCGAGGGAGGGGTAGAAGGGGGATGAGCAGGGCTGCTTCTTCCTCCCAATCTGAGGCTCCTCCCAAGCAGACACCTTGAGGTGTCAGCCCGGGTCGACTCTCCAGTCCCAGTAGGAGGCAGGCTGGCTTACTACTTTCAGGCCTGGAAGTCTGTTACCTCAGACAAGTGGGTCCTGGAAGTAGTAAGCCAGGGACTAGCCCTCAGCTTTAAAATGTACCCAAAAAGAAGGGCCAAGTCTTTTCCACCTGCATCAGTTTCAGAAACCCTTGCCCTTGAAGCCGAGGTCTCTCTCCTGGCTCTCAGAGCCGTAGAGAAGGTTCCTACTCAACACAGGAGAAAAGGCCTGTACTCCAGGTACTTTCTCACCCCAAAGAAAACAGGGGAGTGGCGACCCATCCTGGATCTAAGGTATCTGAACAAACACATTTCAAAACCCAAATTCAAAATGGTAACTCTGGGAATAATCCTTCCCTCTCTTTTTCAAGCCCAGGAGATTGGCTAGCATCACTGGACCTCAAGGATGCCTACTTCCATATCCCTATAAGATGCTCCCAGAGAAAATATCTCTGGTTCGAGTTGCCTTCAGGCCATTATCAGTTCAAGGCCATGCC
Organism: Neoceratodus forsteri; assembly: GCA_016271365.2. Lineage (NCBI taxonomy): Eukaryota > Metazoa > Chordata > Ceratodontiformes > Ceratodontidae > Neoceratodus > Neoceratodus forsteri. Next base: position 551,541,293 of record CM057452.1, on the reverse strand, counting down.
TTTTGGCCTAACATCAGCTCCAAGGGTGTTCACAGAGTGCCTTGCAGTAGCGGTGGCTTACCTCAGAAGACAGGGTATCACCATTTTTCCATATCTGGATGACTGGCTCCTACTAGGGCAGTCTTCAGACCAGGTCAGGTCAGCTTTGCAAACCACTCAGGACTTGCTCAGTTCCCTGGGGTTTCTTCTCAAGCTGCCAAAATCTGTCCTCGAACCAGTACAGCTTCTCACCTTCATAGGGGTGGAATTGGATACTACCCAAGCAAAAGCTTTCCTTCCTCTGGCAAGGGTGAAGGCCTTAGTAGACCTCGCTTCCTCCTTTCGGCCTCAGGTTTCTCTTCCAGCGAGACAGTTCCTCCAACTCCTGGGCCACATGCAGCCTCCACTGCAGTGGTTCAGGGAGCCAGATTTCAGATGCGGGACATTCAGTTCCATCTAAGGTCCTTTTGGTCACAGAGAACAGATTCTCTCACCAAACTGATTCTAGTGACCCGAACTCTGGTCCAGGCTCTCCAGTGGTGACTGGACCAGGACAACCTCAGACAAGGGGTTCCATTTCTCCCTCAACTTCCATCAGTAGTACTGACTACGGATGCTTCTCTCCTAGGCTGGGGAGCCCACCTGGGAGCCCTAACAGCTCAGGGAATCTGGTCCTCGCAGGAGTCTCTTCTTCATATCAACCTCCTGGAACTCAGGGCAGTTTTTCTAGCCCTTCAGACCTTTTCGGATTCAGTCAAAGGCAAGGTGGTCCAAGTCAGGACAGACAACACTACCACAATGTGGTACATCAACAAGCAGGGAGGCACTCGGTCCACGGCCTTGTGCACAGAGGCTATGAAGATTTGGTCTCTGGCCTGTTCCCTTCGGACTTCCCTGGTAGCAGTTCATCTTCCAGGGAAGGACAATGGGCTGGCAGATGCCCTGAGCAGGATTTCACAGGGGCATCACAAATGGTCCTTGAATCCTCACATTCTGAGAATCATCTTCTCCAAGTGGGGCATTCCAGAAATAGATTTGTTTGCAGCCCCAGACAATCATCAACTTCCTCTGTTTTGCTGCAGACCTCCAGTCCTGGGGACGGTTCCCCAGGATGCCTTCATTCTGAACTGGAAGGGCAGATTTCTCTATGCCTTCCCTCCTTTCCCTCTCCTGTTCAGAGTTCTGATCAAGATAAGAACTCAACCCTGCACAGTGATACTGGTGGCTCCAGATTGGGCCAAACAACCCTGGTATCCTCTACTGCTGTCCTTGGCTGTCTCACGTCCCCTGTCTCTTCCCAGGAGATACAATCTTCTCTCCTCCTCCCTTGGGCAAATCTGGTACCCCAATCTCCAGTCTCTCAACCTCAAGGCCTGGCTCTTGAAGAGTTAGAATATGCAGCTCTACATCTCTCTCAGGGAGTTCTGGATATTCTGAAGCTCTCCAGGAAACCTTCCACTAGAAAAACTTACAATTCCAAATGGAAGAGGTTCAGTATTTGGTGCTCTCAGAAAGGTATTGTGCCTGATTCTGCAGGCATTTCCACAACCTTAGATTATCTAGCTCATCTGAATAGTCTAGGCCTTAGGTCTGCCACTCTGAAGATTTATCAAGCAACTGTCTCTGCATTCCTTTCAGCAGGGAAGGGCTCTTCCCTGGCATCTCATCCTGTTTTCAGAAAGTTTTTCAAAGGCCCGGTTCACATTAACCCTCCCTTTAGGGAGCCTATTCCGCCTTGGGATCTTAATGTCTACATTGCTCAGCTTATGCAGCCACCCTTTGAGCCTATGGGTTCAGCTGAATTGAAGTACTTGATCTGGAAAACTGTGTTCCTGGTAGCTATTACTTCTGCCAGGCGGATTAGCGAATTACAGACCCTGTCAGTTGAACCTGACTTCATCTCCTTCCATAGGGATAAAGTGGTCTTAAGAAGTAATAGGAGGTTCTTGCCTAAAGTGGTATCGGTTTTTCACCTAAACCAGTCTATGTTTCTTCTTGTATTTTTCACTGACCATTCTTCCCCAGGGGAAAGAATATTACACAGTTTGGATGTTAAAAGGGCACTTAGCTACTACATAGAGCATACTAAGGCACACAGAAATGACTGTCTTCAATTGTTCCTCACTTATGGTGAAGTAGGGAAAGGTAAGCCTGCCACTAAGAGCACTATTGCCAGGTGGATTGTTTCCTGTATGCAATTTTGCTATGACAAATTAGGTAGAACACCCCCTTCAGGCCTGAGGGCTCACTCGACTAGGGGTACAGCTGCTACTCTAGCTGTGGCCAGAGATATACCGTTGTTAGAGATCTGTAAAGCAGCCACCTGGAAAACAGTACATACATTCACCAAGCATTACTCTCTGGACATCCAGGCTAGGAGTGATGCTAGGTTTGGCACAGCAGTACTGCAGAGTTTGTTCCCAAAGTAGGTTCTGCATTCCCTCCTCCATAGGGAACTGCTTTGTAGTCTGCATTATGTCTGAATACAGCAAGACTTCATGTTGTTTGAAGAAAAAATTACTCACCATAGTAATGTTGTTTCTTCTAATGGAGTCTTGCTGTGTTCAGACCTCCCCCCGCCTCCCCTCTCAGAACCTGTTTTTGGGAAGTGGGTTGGCAGGCACAGTGTTGCACCTCAGAGGTGTACCTTGTACCCTCCCTCTTGGTGGGGTAACTGTTATGTTTTTCCTTCTTGTGTTACATAGTTTGAATTGTCACTACCTTATTTCTTCTTGGGTTCTTGACTTGAGTCTTTTTTGGACCCCAAAAAGTATTTTTCCTTTTGGCTATGTGTTCAATTTCCACATTTTAGTGTTAAGTTAGTTAGTTGCTCATAAGAATCTGACGGTTGCACTGGTAAGTACCACAGACAGAGGTTTGAAAACCGAGCTCGAGCTCAACGTTCCATGCTTCTGCATAGAGTTAACTCTTTCCTCTCCGGGGCAGTTCAAGTGCTGGGGCTAACTGCATTATGTCTGAATACGGCAAGACTCCATTAGAAGAAACAACGTTACTATGGTGAGTATTTTTTTCCTTTTGGGCATCTGTGACTTGAGTTTTGGTGATGCCATTTGGCAAGTTTTCAGAAGGAAAACAATTCCTCAAGTATCTTTCCTTTTAAATTATTAGGGAAGGTTGTTGTTCCTGTTCTTATTGTTATTAATATTATTATTACTATATTATCCAGAAATTGCTTAGTGTATGCTTTATAAGAATCTGATAGTTTAGAGTTGTTTACCAGGGACAGTGATTTGAAAACTGAGCTCGAGCCTAGCATTACATAATTTGCATAGGTTCTATTAACCATTTCGGCTCCGCGGCAGTACTATGGTGAGACCATACTGCACAAGTCAGAATACAGTAAGATTCTCTTAGAACAAACAAGATTGCTAAGGTGAGTAATTTTTTCTTTGATCACAGACCCCCCCGTATACTGTATTTCACAAGGACAAAGTGATTCTTAGGACTCATCCTAAGTTCCTCCCTAAGGTCATCTCAGAATTTCATCTGAATCAACCTTTAGTCCTTCCTACCTACTTTGCTAATTTCCAGAATGAGGGAGAGTGTACCTTTCATTCTGCGTTTTTATCTGGAATGAACGAAAGAAATTCACAAGGCTCAAGAACTGTTTGTCTCCTTCAGCACTACCTGGCTGGGTCAGCCTGTTGCTATCAGGTGCATTTCAGCATGGCTGGTGGCATGCCTTCGCCACTGCTACTCCATGGCACAGGTCAAGCTGGAAGGCAGAGTGTACGCTCACTCTACCAGAGCAGTCGCGGCATCTCTGGCAGAAATTCGTAATGTCCCAATTGCAGACATTTGCAATGCGGCCTGGAGCTCCGTGCACACTTTTACTAAACACTACGCCTTGGATATCCATGCCAGACAGCATCAGTCTTTGGCAGGATGAGTCTTAATGGACTTCTGTCCTAAAAGTGAGCTCCTCTCTCTCTCTTGCCACCCGTCTCAGGGGATTATTTTAGCTATGTACTCTCCCATTAGTGTGAATGAGTAGTGATGACTTTATGTCCAGGAATATATGGAAATTACGTACCTACTGTAATTCTTGATCTTCTTGGATGAAGTCTCCACCACTCATTCACCCGCCCGCCCGCATCCCCCAAGCTCACTTCTCTGTTTATGGCTTCACTCCTTCAATCATTGGGCTGTGAAGACTTGGTTCTTTGATCCTTCTTACACGGTTCATTCGGATTATCTTATATCCGATTTTTAGGTTACTCCTCTCTAGATTGGTTACACTGCACCTCCTCGGAAAAAAAGGTACGGAGGCGGTTGGATGGTCAACGCCAAGATAGTCTTTACCGCGCGAGCCTGGCTCATGGTGCCACTTCCTCGCAGCTCCATCTCGGCGTTGGCCCTCCTGAAAAAGTTTGGCCCCCGCTGGGTCCTAGCGCCTCCAGCATATTCCCATTAGTGTGAATGAGTGATGGAGACTTCGTCCAAGCAGATCAAGAATTACGGTAGGTACATAATTTCCATTTCCTGTCAGTGTGTTACAACTCCAAGTTTGTCCCTGGCAGGAAATTGAGGAACTATTGGATCACATATGTTATACTGACGTCATAAACATGAGCGGCCCAGCTAGGCAAAAGTTTCTGAGTGGTCCTGACACATGGCTTACAGTTCCAAAAGTGTAGCTAAATGGACGAGGTTCTCTTGAAGCTCTACTGTTACTATCTAGTAACTAAACTTTTCCCTAATGGTATTATGATCTTTCATGTGCCTGAAATATATACTCAGTACAATTATAGCTACTGGTTTCTGATTTTAGTATCAGTTTTTTCTGATCTTACTTCGAGAAACAGCTCTTGCAGCAGGTTACACCATTAGGACTGAAGCCGGAAGGCGCCAGGACCCCATGAAAATTTTCTAGCTAGCAGTATTCAGCGGGGACCGCCTCCACATCGGTCCCGCCTCTGGCATCAGGCATAGTACATAAGGAGGCAGTCCCCCAGAATCCCCAGTTCTTTTCCTGCCGACAACTCGCCAGCATCGGCCTCTTGGTCTCTGCCTAGCGGACAACGACTTAGAACTTCAAGTGTTTATACAAAACTAATGTCCTTTCCAACCCTTCATCTGAGGGACACCTTTCAAAGTGTGCCTGCAGAAAACAGAGCCGCTTTTATGATCTCATTTTCCCAAAGTGTGCTAGGCCCAGACCATCATACCAAGGCCTGCACCTTTTACCAAGGGTTCAACAGCCACACCAGGATCCTCTGTCAGAAGGCACTTCAGGCATACTTGTTAGAAGAGAAACTTAGCAGAATGGACAAAGAACCTTCCTCCAGGGGTGATTATTCTTCCAAGGCCCATAAACACCGGGACAAACACCGGGAGAAAGCAAGGTCCAGATCCCCAAACCAGGTGTCGGACTCGTGTAGCTCAGGCTTCACCTGCTCTGACCGCTCTCCCTCCAGGGCTCGTTCTCAGCCCTCTCCGGTCAAAGTCCAGGCTATAGGCGGTTCTTCGACTCTTCAGTCCATCAAGATTTCTAGGCCCTCGGCTTCCTCCACTCCCTCTCAGGCCTCTTCCAAGTCTTCCGAACGCCACAAGTCTTCCTCATCGACCCGACGTCGGGAACCCGACTCCAGATTGGTCTCCCAGCCTCTCAGGGGTGCGGATCCACCACCCAGAAAGATGAAGACCTGATGTCCCTTGCGGATGACGGCCCGACATCGGCCAAGCCGGCTCCACGACAGCTTCACACTCACTGGAGCCGAAGACCACCCCCCAGTCACCGGTGGACACCGGTCGTAGGGAATCCACAGACGAGGACACGACATTGCCTGAAGACCAGGCAGGCAACACAGAGGATGCCGGGCTTCCGAGGGAACCTTCGCCCACCCCAGAGACACCCGTGGACCTGACGCCCGACCCCGGCGACAGACCACCGGTGCCAGGCCCGTCGTCAGGCATGAACATAGGAGAGGTAAAGGATCTCTTTACTTTCTGGTGGGACACCATCCAAAAAGACGTGGTCCCTGTGAAACCTCCTCCTCCTCCTCATTCCTTCACCTCCTATGCCAACTTCTCCACCTCAGGGGCCAGCAGGACGACCACCAACCCCTAAGGAGCAGACTCCACCTCCTAGGGGTAGATCCAAGGATCGAAGAAGGCCTCCCTCAAGATCTCCATCAGGGTCTCCGAGCCCCAAGTGACCCAGACGTCGGTACACTCCGTCAGGGGAGGACTTCAGATTGGATACCTCGGAATACTCCAGATCTCCTTCTTCACTCAGCATTCCATCACCTGACCCACATGACCTACCCAGGTCTCCTCCAGATGATCCCTCTTTCTCTGAGATCATGAGGCACATCCAGGACAACACGGGATGGGATGCTGAAGACCTCGATCCCAAAAGACAGCGCCTTGCCCTTTATCTTCGGCAAAAAGATCTAAAGCCTGTGGTAGTGCCACCCTTGGTTGACACCTTCGCGGACATCACCAAGGCTGTGTGGAAGTGTCCGACATCCTCTCACGCTGTGCCAAAGAAAGCTGACCACCTGTACAAGGCCCTGAAAGAGGACTAGTACTTGGCTCAACAACCTCTGGCTAACTCCCTGGTCATTACAGCCTCGCATGACCAGTCCCAAAGACCGCAGCACATGAGCACACAGCCACTGGACCAGGAATCCAAACAGCTGGATGCCCTTGGAAGGCGCATGTATGCGGCTGCTACATGCTCCATCAGGTCCCTGAACTACCTATCTCACATGGTACAGTTTCAGAATGCCCTGTGGGAACAGGGCCAGGACCCGGTCGATAAATTACCAGATGGCGATCAGAAGCCAGAGCTCCTAAACCTCCTCCGCACAGGGTCTGATGTTAGTACCCAAGTGCTATGAGCTGCATACAATTCTGCAGACTCATCTGCTAGAGCTGCAGCTTCAGCCATCTGTCTCCGGAGACACTCTTGGCTCCATGTCTCCGGTTTTACCCCGGACGTACAGAAGAATATTCTTGATGTGCCTTACAATGGCGAAGTACTTTTTGGTGAACCCTCGGAGAAGGTTATCACCAAACTCCAGGACGCTGGGAAGGCAGTCAGGTCTGTACAGACCATGTACAGATTAAGGCCTGGTTCCTTTCATAGGAACCAGAGCAGTTTTCGCAGCCAGCAACAAAGGCAGCAGCCACGTTCCGGCCAGCAACAAAGGGGCACTTTTCATCGTAAAGCCCAGGCTAAGTCGTCCCCAGGCAGTGGCCAACGCTACACTAAACCGGCCCAGCCTGCAGGGACCAGTCCTGCCACAGCATGACTTCTTTCCATCCCCCTCCCCTCCTCTGGATTAACGGGCACAAAAGGTTGGGGGTCGCATCGCTCGCCACTTTTTAGGGTTGCAGTCGATCACCGCCGACCGGTGGGTTCTCCAATTGGTCAAGAATGGCCACTTCATAGAATTTCTTGACCACCCACCGTCAAGACCTCCCCTGCTTTCCCGTTACTCAGGTCAGCACGCCCTGCTCATACAGCAGGAGATGCTTGTGCTTCTCAGAAAAGAAGCTGTATAGCACGTACCATGGAACCAGAGTGGTGCAGGTTATTATTCTCACTTCTTTCTGGTTCCCAAGAAGACAGGGACCTCCGTCCGATACTGGACCTCAGCGACCTCAACGAGTTGGTCCTGTACAAACGCTTCCGCATGGTGACACTCCCAGGTCTGATTCCCATGCTCAAGCAGGATGCCTTTCTTGCGTCCTTGGACGTGCAGGATGCTTACCTGCATATACCCATAGCTCAAGCGCACAGGAAGTTTTTGTGCTTCGAGTTTCAGGGTCACCATTATCAGTTCTGAGCCCTCCCCTTCAGACTGTCATCGGCACCTCGGGTATTCATGAAGTGCATGGCGGTAGTAGCGGCGACTCTGAGGAGACAAGGCCACTTCTTGTTCCCCTACCTGGACAACTGGCTTCTCATGGCACCCTCTCGGGAAGCCCTGATGTCTGCCATTCATTGTACTCAGTCTCTGTTCGAGACACTGGGCATCATTATCAATCAAGAGAAGTCACGCCTGGTTCCGTCTCAGATTCTGCAGTTCATAGGCGCAGTTCTGGACACCATCCAGGGGAAAGCTTTTCTACTCCGGGACCGAGCGGAACACATCAGATCCCTCATCAGGGACATCTTGGCAAAGAAGACTGTCCCAGCCAGACTGGTCCTTTGCCTGCTCGGACACATGGATGCGGCCATTGCAACTGTCCCGCTAGCCCGGCCCCACATGCGGGTGACCCAGTGGATGTTACGGGTCCAATGGGATCAAAATCGTCAGTGTCAGTGGCTCAGTAGTTAGCACACTCGCCTCTGAGGCCGGGAGGTCAGAGGGTTGTGGGTTCAGTTCCCACATCTGGCACTTGGGTTAATATCCCAGCACTGACACTGTAATGCAGCATGAGAGGGGTGCTGCACTTCTGAGGTGCTGTCTTTCCGATGAGACATTAAACCGAGGTCCCATCTGCCAGGATTGGTGGTAGTTCAGGTGGATGTTAAAGATCCCATGGCACTTATCGAAAAGAGTAGGGGAATTTCCCCGGTGTCCTGGCCAAATTTCCCTTATTCACTAAAAATACCACCGACAGCTTAATCTGGTTCAAGGTTAGTTGGCATTCATCTGTATTCCCCTTCCCCGGGTCGTACCTGAAAATAGGCAGAATTTATCTAGTGCACTTACCCAGTCAACAAAAACTAAATAAATAAAAATTAAAAATAAGAGCAAGACCATTTACAGCTCCCAATCCGGATCATGAAGGATGTAATCTGGGATTGGCAATGGTGGCTAGATTTGAAGAATCTATCCGTGGGGGTCTCCTTCATTGCGCTGTCTCCGATTGTGATGCTCTCCACAGACGCCTCAGGGCTCAGATGGGGAGCACACCTCAACGGTGTCCGGTCTCAGGGCCTGTGGACAGCCCAAGAGACTCATCTCCACATAAACATTCTGGAAATGAGAACAGTTCTTTATGCCCTGCAGGCTTTCCAGTCAGAGATTCCACCAGGTAGTCTTCTGTTACAAACAGACAATTCCAGCGTGATGTATTACCTCAGCAACAAGGAGGCACCTATCTTACCTGCTTTGGTGGAGGCATGAGGTGTGGGATTGGTCTTTACAACACGGCGCAAACCTCATTGCTGTTCATGTACCAGGGGTGGACAACGTCATCGCAGACAGCCTGAGTCGCTCTCAGGCCAGAGTCCATGAGTGGGAACTACTCCAGGAGGTAGCAGAGGATCTGTTTCGCAGATGGGGTACACCAGAGTTAGACCTTTTCGCGTCGCCATCCAACGCAGAACTGCCCGATATTTTGCTCGCTAGATCCAGGGCCTGGTGTTTTCTGGTGAGACGCGTGGTCCCTCTCCTGGGCGGGCAGATTCCTCTATGCCTCCCCCCCTTTCCGTTGATCCAGAGGGTCCTTCTGAAACTTCGCAGGGAGCAAGCGACGCTGATACTTATTGCGCCGTTTTGGCCCAGGCAGATCTGGTTCCCTCTACTACATCAGCTATACGGGAAACCTTCAGTGCCTCTGCCAATCAGCTCCCATTTGCTGTCTCAGGAGGCGGGCTCCTTGGTTCAGCCGGACCTTCATTCACTGAACCTGCATGCTTGGCTCCTAGAGACATAGCCATGATGCGATACGGGGTCTCGCAAGAGGTAGCAGACGTCCTTGCAGCTGCTAGGAAACTGGCCACTCACGCTACTTACGCCATGAAATGGCGCAGATTTTGTCTGTGGGTTCAAGCATGCGGTTTTTTGCCTATGGATTGTCCATAAAGGTTGGTCTTGGACTACCTCCTGTCTCTTTTTCAGACAGGCTTGGCCTACTCCTCGATAAAAGTACACCTCTGTGCCATTTCAGCCTATTACGCTCCTGTAGGCCAGTGTCCTATATCTCAGTTGGACACGGCACGAGCCTTCCTGAGAGGTGTTCTCCACCTTAGACCTCCAATTAAGGATCCAATTCCACCATGGGATTTACCCTTTGTCCTGGAACAGCTTACGCTGCCACCTTTTGAACCAGCCGCGGATTGTGAGCTACGTCTCCTTACTTGGAAGACGTTGTTTTTAGTTGCCGTTACTTCGGCCAGAAGAATTTCTGAACTTCATGCACTGATGTGCAAAGAACCTTATTTGGTTTTTCACCAAGACAGGGTATCCCTACGGACTAATCCTAAATTTCTACTTAAGGTGGTCTCGGCTCTCACCCTTAATCAGGACATCGATCTACCAGTGTACTATCCCAAGTATTCTAATCGAGGCGAGGCTCTGTTGCACACTTTAGATGTGCATAGGTGTCTTCGGTACTACCTGACCAGAACCAAACACCACCAAAAATCGGACCAGCTTTTTGTCTCCTTTGCCCACAGGATGATGGGAGCTCCGGTTTCTAAACAGTCGCTGTCTAGGTGGCTCATTCAGTGTATCACGTTCTGTTACCAAATGTGCAACAAACCCTTACCGGGTGCGGTTAAGGGTCATTCCACAAGAGGGGTGGCTACCTCCTTTGCGGCCCTAAAGAACGTGTCCACCTCGGCCATCTGTGCAGCAGCTACTTGGAGCACTGTGCACACTTTCATCAACCATTATAGCCTGGATGTTGCATCGAGGCGAAGAGCAGGTTTTGGTCTAGCAGTCCTTCAAGGACTTCTGTCCTAGGCTTAGGTTCTATTTAGGATTTCTACCTTCCCTCCTCCCAATGGTGTGGGATTTCCAATATTGCTTGGGAATCAGTCCTAATGGTGTAACCTGCTGCAAGAGCTGTTTCTCGAAGTAAGATAGTACAGTTACGTATGAACTTACCGTAACAGTAGATCTTCGAGAACAGCTGTTGCAGCAGGTACTTTCGCTCCCACCATCCCCGCTGAAGGTAGATTCTGGTTCCAATATCCTTCTCCTAGGATCAGGTGTTCTCAGCACCACTCTGATTGCCACTTGATGGCGGATCCTCAGTCTCCTCTTTTGATGTCATCCAGTGGCCGGGAGTCTTCGGCCGGAGAACTGGGAATTCTGGGGGACCGCCTCCTTATGTACTATGCCTGACGCCGGGGGCGGGACCGACGTTGGAGGCAGTCCCCGCTGAATACTGCTAGCTAGAAAATTTCCGTGGGATCCTGGTGCCTGCCGGATTCAGTGCTAATGGCGTAACCTGCTGCAAGAGCTGTTCTCGAAGATCTAATGTTACGGTAAGTTCTTACATAACTGTACTTTCCTTCAGTGTGCACTGCTTCCTTGCCTCTAGCCCTCATCAGTATCTTGTTGGTATGGCATCATGTTTCCTCAAGGATCTGTGTGATTATCTATGGCACGGATAGGCAAGGGCATGGGATTGAAGGGAGGCACTTCTGCTCTAGCCAGTGACTTTCTGAGGATGTTTTGCATGCTCAGTTGACTGTAACATTATGACTATAGAAGGAATACCAGTAGTGAAATAGTAGTTAAGGAAGAGTAACTTGTGTTTTATTTTCCTGATCCACAGGCTTCCCTGCAACACAGAGTCTAGTTTGGATTATGTCTTTAGTGAGAATGCATTGAAGTATGATTGCAGTCAGTAAAAAAAAGTCACCTTTGCTGATGATGAAAAGAAAAAAGAAAATGATACACACATCTGGCTGTATGCAAAGTAATCACCTCTAGTTTTGAATGAACTGCCCCACTCTAAGTGCCAGCTTCCTCAGTAAGAGACAGACTCCAGTCTTTTGTGGATGATGGGGGAGGGGGCTTTAGTAAGACATGACCCCCATACTGTTAAAGCTTATAAAAAGGAATTTCAACACTGTTCTTAGTCCCTCTCATTTGTTTTATTCAGTTTTATTTAAACCAAAGGCCTATGGACAAAAATGTGGCCATTTTCTTGGGCAGTTGTACATAAAAGACACATACACAAACACATTTTATAGACTTACTCAGCTTAGTCAAAACAAGTGCAAGAATGCAGAGTGTTCGTATGTGATTTAAACACGTGTGGCAAATTGCAAGTAAGAATCAATACAGGTGATTTCAATGAGGTAATGAAAAGGCAATATGATACAATCAAAGCAATATGTTGCACCATAATGGCTTGTGAGAAGAGGTGACCCATGACACGGGATCCTAGAGTTGTAGAGTCCTTACACCTCTGTAATGGGAAGGCTACAGTTATCAGTGGCTTTAGTCTTCATTATGTCTGTTGCAGGTCAGCTACTTAAAAGGGCACTGTCAGCTTTGCCCCTCCGTTTGCTTCCAAATGATTACGTAGAATGCCTCCCCATGTCTGAAAATTCACACTCTGTACCTTTTTGATGATATTTATCTTATAAGTTGTCCGCTAGGTCCGAGTTTAAGTCACGCGCCTACCGGAAGCATTTACCAGTCAGGAGCGCACATCTACCATGAGCGCGGTCCCAAACTGCATTTTTTTAACGAGTACAGTATAAAATCAAGCTCCACCAATCCATTACAGTAATCCAGATACTTTGTGATTTCTTGAACAATGAGACTCCGAGTTGCACAAGTAAAAGTTTCAGGCTGGGCTGAAATTCCTAAGCATTGCAGGAGGATGACTTAGTAAAGATCCCGTGCATGCGCAAGAGTGTGCTGCTCTTGCACATGCGCCGGATTTCGGCCCCGGTTTAAAGCTTTTATCTGTACAACTCGGAGTGCTCGGTTTGTTTTCAGAGATCCCACAAAGTATTTGGATTACTGTAGTGGATTGATGGAGCTTGTTTTTATGCTGTGCTCGTGAAAAAGATGCAGTTTGGGACCGTGCTCATGGCAGACGCATGTTCCTGACCGGTAAATGTTTCCCGTAGATGCATGATTTAAACTCGGACTGAGTGGACAACTTTTAAGGTAAGTGTCAGCAAAACAGGTACAAAGTGGGAATGTTCAGACATGTGGGGGGCATTCTACAGTAATCATTCGATGGGTGTGTGCCAAGAGGCACACTCATGTGATTTTGAAGCAAATGGAGGGGCAAAGCTGACAGTGCCCTTTTAAACAACATTAACTCAAGTTGCTTGGCTGCTTTAGAGGATGATAAATTTCACATGCCTTTTTGACTGTAGGGAGAAAATCTTTTAAGTGCCAACATGCATTTTGTACAGTACATACCCTCTTAGAGCAGACAGAAGAGAATGGTATTGGTTTAGACAGTAAAAGTTAGGGAGTCTTGTTGGCTTGGGGACCTTTGGGCAGATAGCTTAGCATTTCTGTTGTTGACTGCACTTGCATATGTGTTATTTTCAGGAAAGAGTTAGTCGAGGCACAACGAGAAATCCTCTCCCAACGGGATGTCATTGCAGGAATGAGAAGAGACCTTGCGGTGGCAAATGCAAAAATGTCGGACATGACAGGTTTGTGCAATATTTCATTACCACTGTATGACTGATAGTAGTTTCTCTGTGTCTGGCAAGGGAGGATAGCACTGTGACATACGGTACATATGCCATGTTGAAGGATTAAGAGGGATGTGGCATTCCTATAAAATAATGCTGATCTTAATCTTAAATTTATTCTGTTACTACCAGAGGCAAACCAAATGAGATTTAACTATATCTTCCAGGAATCAATCTTCTCCGTGAATTACCACTAATGGGTCAAAGCTGGAGATGCTAGGATCTTTTGGGAGCCAGAACATTTCTGGTGGACTGGTGATGCAAGTAGGTCCTACGGCATGTCACTGTATGTGCCCACTGGTCTACAGCAGCAGCAGCCCCCAACCACCTCCGTTTCTTTTTCCCCCCACCGTTGAGTGCACTGCAGTTGTGTTGCTGCTGTCCTTGTTGGGGTCAGAACTTCACTGTCTATTCAACAACAGCGTTCAAGGTCACTACAGTAGACAGTACGCACATTTCCTTTACAGTACAGAGGATGCACGCTCCCTGTCATCGCATGCGGTGGCCGGCTGAGGTGGCAAGAGGAGGGCTGTGCCGGTCACCGTATGGGCTGCCACAGCACCATTTCTTCAGCTAAGGGGTTGGCTGGCAGGGGGAGGTGGTCAATGCCTGCAGCGGTGGTGGGGCCACTAGATGCCGGGAAAGAGTAGGTTGGTATGGGGACGGGGATTGGTGGGTGGAGGGGGTGCTGCTAGACACCAGTGATTATGAGGCATAATACAGGGCCAGCGATTGGAGGGCAGGGGGGACCACTGGACATCAAGAATAGGTTTTTCCTTTACCGGAATGGTGACCGGAGGGTTGGGGGGGAACGCTAGGCACCAGGGGCTTACGGTGTACACATGGGGCTGGAGATTGGATAGGATTGACCTCTAGGCACCAGAGAATGTATACTATTATACCAGGGCCAGCGAGCAAAGGGTGGGGAAGGGCCAGTAGGCACCAGGGAATGTTTTTTCACATACCAGGACTGGCAGTTGGAGGGCGGGGAGATCACTGGGTACTAGGGAATGTATTGTCACATACCAAGGTTGGTAATCAGAGGACAGAGGACCACTAGGCATCAGGGAATGTATTTTATTATAGCAGGGACAACGAACGGAGGGCGGGGGGACCACTAGACAATAAGGAACGTTTTAGGAAGATGCAGTATGCTGATCGGAGGTGGGGGTACCACTAGGCACAAGAGAATACTTCTTTTTATGGGATCAGGCAATGTGACACATTTCTGGACTGTGTAGTATGGTACAGGCCGCATGCCCATTGGCCCACGCTGTGGACCAATGGGTGTATAGCCCTACTGTACGCAGTTAGTCGGTAGTGGTGGGGCGGCATGTGGGTGAGGGGCTGCGCCTGCTACTGACTGGGGGGGCGGTGGGGACTTAGTGGGAGGGTGGGAAGGGGGGTACCGCTGGACCACCAGGGATGGATTGGATTTGATATTTTATCACGGACGCCCGCGTCCACTGGACCACCAGGGATATTGGACCTTAATTCTATACATATGCCCGCGATCGGCTGGATGCGGTCCACTGACCACCAGGGATATTGGACCTTTAAACTATACATATGCCCGCAAATCAGGCAGTGGGGCACTTTGCCGCCAGCAGGGGCTGGTCTCAACGGCTGCAGCTCATAGAGCGCCAGGTGCAAGTCGCCGATCGTGCACCTGCATACAATGAAGCATAATGACATGCAATGGCCCCATTTGTGCCTTGCATGCATTATGGCCCCATTTGCATGTGCACTTTGAATATCGCGGTGATGCGCTTAGCACAACGGCACTTGCACTAGCGCATCCCCCTGCCCCTCTCTGGCCACTTGCACTGGTGCAGTGCCACTGCGCCATGCACATTGTGGATGGCCACAGTGCGATATTCAACTGTGCTGAGCCATGGCGCAGCACCGTTGAATATCACCCTGTCAGTGCCCTGGCATATCCCAGTTGCACTGCGCTCAGGCTTGCGCCACAGCCTGGTGCAGTCTGAATATCCCACCCAGGGTGTCTAAAACAGGAAACTGAATACAGTAAAAATAAAAGAGTCTCCGAGCAGACACCGGACCCAGTGCCAACTGTAATAATCACACAGACAAGTAAGTGGAGTGCTCTGATTAGTTTACTGGATAGCACTGTTCTGTATAGCACTAGCATAACACTAGCTAAAGCATGGGCTACTGCCCACTAGACAAGAGTTATATAGCTAGCTTAGCGCATGCGCAGTATAGCGCAGCATATGCAACTCACATACTGTTTATTAATACACATCATTACATCTCCCTTCTCTAGTTGAACTCCCTTCCAACATAAAATTAATTAAAGTTCTGAGCAGGTCAAACTGTTTACGAGTCTATGTAGTTGCAGTGCCAAGTGGACGTTCGGATCTCCTGCCCACTGACACTGCTGATTCTTGGGCTGGAGCTAGTGGTGGACAGTTGGTCCCGACTGCTTGGTGACGGGGCCGGCCCCACAGGCTCATTCTGCGGCTGCGGCTGCCTCAGCATCAGTTGTGGTGGGTTCTCCACCATAGGCACTTCTGGGATCATGTCATTTTCCATCATGTTGTCCTGCTCTCTCCTCTCTCCTTCCCCTCGGGTGTGCAGTTCTTGTGGCCAGGAGGATTGGCACAGGTCTGGGGTCAGCAATAGACCTCTCCTGTTTCTCAGGTATAATTTACCATTTGATTGGGCTACATAGGAGCATAGCTCTTTAGTATGGTGCTCCATAATTGCAGAAGTCCTCTCAGGTGTTCTCAAATAAACAGGCTGTCCCAGCTGCAAAGCTGGGAGTGTTCTGGCATGCAAATTGTAATAGGATTGCTGTTTTTGTTGGTTTTCTTGCAGTGCAGCTCGCACATTGACTTATGGTATTTTTGGTATGAGCAGTTCAGCTCTGGTTGACATCGAAGTTCAGGTTATTTGACCCATAAGTAGCTGTGCTGGCAATCCCAGTCCCTCTAATGCTGTATTTCTCGGCTCTAAGAGTGCTAAATATGGGTCTTTGTGGTCTCTCTGTGCTTTTTTTCAACAGTCTCTTGATTGTCTGAATGGCTCGCTCTATCATCCCATTACTCTGGGGATATTTTGGTGAAGGCATCACATGTTTGAACTCATATTTTGTTTGAAGTCTCTCAACTCAGTACAGAGAAATTGGGGCCCATTGTCCATCACAAGTATTTCTGGAATACCGTGTCTTGACTTGCCCATTGTGATTTAATACGGTTAATCACCATTTCACTTGTGTTTTGCAACCTTGAAATCTCAATGAATTTAGAGTAATTAACCATTGCTAGATAATTTTTTCTCTCAGATTCAAATATGGCAGCCCCAACTTTTTGCCAAGGACTATCTGGTATCTCACGCGGCTGTAGAGGTTCTTTGGATTGTGCTTTCCTGTATTGGTTGCAGACATCACACTTTGCTGTCATGTCACTAATTTGACCATTCATCCCTGGCCAGAATAAGAGGTCTCTGGCCCTGCAACTGCATTTTTCAATGCTCAAGATGCTGCTGCGCAGTCTGGCTAACATATCTGGTCTCAGTGACATGGTCACTATCAGTCTCTCTCCCTTTAGCAAAAGTCCATTTTCAATTGAGATTTCATCTCTGAACAGCCAGTACTGCCTTATCTCAGGATGCACTGATGCTTTGTCACGGTGCCACCCATTCAGAACAGTGTCTCTCATTTTGACCAAAGCTGAATCTCAGTTGGTTTCATGCTGAAAGAGTTGTAGTTTCTCATCACTAAAAGGCATTTAGTCCACTGTATGAACCTCACAGTTGTCTAACTCAATCTCTGGTGCAGAATTTTCTCCAGCGGCCCTACTCAGGGTGTCTGCTGTGTGAAGTTCTTTGCCTGCTTTGTACTGTACTCTCAAATCATACCTTTGTAATTTTAACATCATGCATTGGATTCTTGGTGGGGCTGTGGTCAGTGGTTTCTTGAAAAGGCTCTCCAAGGGCTTGTGATCGGATTCAACATGCACACTTTGTCTGCCATAAATATATTGGTGGAATTTTGAACAGCCAATCGCAGTGGCCAGTGTTTCTTTCTCAGTTTGTGCATAATTTGTCTTAGCCTTGTTAAGTGATCGAGAAGCAAAAGCAACAGGCCTGCCCTCCTGCAGCAAGTATGCACCGAGCCCTTCTGAAGATGCATCTACAGACAATTCGACAGGTTTTTTCAGGTCATAGTAGGCCAGAACAGGGGGGTTTGTGAAGACTGTTTTCAATTTTTGAAAGGCCTGCTGGTGGCGACCATCCCAGTGCCATGCTGTCTCTTTCTCTAGCAGCTCTCTCAGTGGTTTATTTATGAATGATAGGTTTGGGATGAATTTTGCCATGTAGTTTACCATACCTATAAATCTCTAAAAATCTGTCTTATTTTGGGGAATGGGCATCTGAATAATTGCTTTTAGAAACTTAGAAACATAGAATTTGACGGCAGATAAGGACCGCTTGGCCCACCCATTCTGCCCATTTGCCTACCTAATGGATAAGCTGCAGATCCTAGTTAACCAGCAGCCTACTTCTTCCTACCCCCACCCCCTAGAATTGCCTTATGACTGTCCCATGCATGCTTGAATTCCACCACTGTTTTTGACTCCACAACCTCCTCCAGAAGGCCGTTCCATGCATCCACAGCCCTCTCTTTTATCTTCTTGGGGTCTGACAACAGCCCATCCTCACTAAACTTGTGCCCAATATACTGGACCTCTGACATTCTGATTTGGGATTTTTTTAAAGATTTAAAGACAGATTTTTATCTCTGGCTGTTTTTAACACATTTCTTAACCTCTCATTGTGCTCTTGTACATTTGCTTCCGACACTAGAATGTTATCCATAATGACTTCAGTGACCTTGAGCACTTCAAAAATCTGTGGAATTTTCTTTTGGAAGACCTCTGGTGCTGAGCAGATCCCAAAGGGGAGACGCTTGAACTTGTACCGCTCAAAAGGTGTATTAAAAGTCATTAAATCAAAGCTGGGCCCACCCAGTTTAATCTGCCAAAAGGCATGTCCAGCAACTAGCACCATGAAAACTTTAGCCCCTACTAGCTTAACTGCAGCCTCTTCAACTGTTTTCATCAGGTGATGCTCTCTTTTAATTGCTCTGTTAAGATCTCTGAGATCTATGCAAATTCTTACTTTGCTTTTTCTACAGTCACCATCGAGTTGACCCAGTTTGTGGGTTTCTCCACTTTTTCAATAACACCCATTCTTTCCATGTTTTCTAGTTTCGTTTTCATTTTGTCTTATAATGCAAAAGGTATTTTTCTAGGAGGGTGGATCACAGGGCTGATTGACTTGTCTATCTTAATGTAGTGCTCTCCCTCTAAACATCCCAATTCCTCAAATACGTTAGCAAATTCAGCCAATATTTTTGTTCTGTAGTGTCCCCTGCACTCTCACTTGCAGCATTTACTGAGAATAGCTTCTTCATGAGATTCATTTCCAAATAAGTACAGGGCCAACATCAGGGTCACATTTGCATCAACCACTTGAAATGGCAACAAATGGTACTTTTTCTTAAAACATGTCATCAACATCGCCTTGCCTCTCACATCAAGTTTGTGCCCAGAATAGGAAACCAGTCTGGCCACTGACCTCTGAACAGCTTCCCTAGACAGCGTTCTATACATCTGAAAAGGCATCACATTACACTGCTCCAGTGCTAATTTGAAAGCCACATTTGCGCCATTTATGTTCAGGTTTACTTTCCAATCAGTTTCTGGCCTATAGGTAGCCACAGTCTCAATACTGAAAGCACTTTCATTCTCCTGGGCATCTTCTTATCTAACAACATGTAACTCACTGTGTTTGCCCACATAACATACTCTAGCAAAATTATTTTTCCTGTTGCACAGTCTACAAAACTGTCCATATGCTGAGTATTCATTTATCTCCTGCTCAGGCCCACACTTCTCAAATTGTTTTTTTTTTTTTTTTTTTTTATATATTCTTTATTTTTTTCCAATTCATTACAGCAGAAATATGTATGCACAGTTAATGTGTTAAGTATAATATCCGTAATTGGTTTAAATACATACAGAGATGTTAAGTTTCATTATCTCAGCACATACAAGTAATTATTCAAAAACATCCACATTATATACTCTGTGCGCTGTTCCCTAAATCTAACTCAGGGGATAAAGAAGTCATCCAAGGGTGCAATATATAAAACCCAGGGTCTCCATGTAAGTTCAAATTGAGGAACTCGACCCATCCTGGCAGCAATGGAATGTTCCAAGTAGTAGATCTTGGACATAATAGTATGCCAATGAAACAACGTAGGCACTGTGGTAGTCCACCATAGGTGGGTTATCACCTTTTTAGCTGCTGCCAAATAAAGGTACAACCTACTCTTGTTCTGAGGGACCACGCCATCCTCTCCTATACAGAGAAGAATCATTTAGTTTGTTAAAATGAGGTCCAAATCAATTAATAACTGTAGGCGTTTTGTGATGTCCTGCCAATATTGAGCTACTTTTGGGCAGGTACAAAATATATGGGAGATATTCGCCCATGTGTGTCCACACTCCCTCCAGCACATGCCATATCTCACAGACAGGAATTTAGCAAGTTTATCTGGGGTAATAAAAAAAATGCATACAGCATTTCCAAATGTATTCAAGCCAGTATGGGGCCTGTGAGGCTTTCATTGAATATAAAATTGGTTCTAACTATTTTTTATAAGTTGAGTATTTAGTTCTTTATTCCATCTAGCTAAAATATCTTTAGTCGACTCCTGCCAGTATTCCCTAAGGGATCTATACATCAAGCCTATCAAGTGTGTATGCTCCCGTCCTTCAATTGCCTCCACAGTCAGACTCATTAATGGGTGTATAGGGTTTGGAAAAGCCTTTCGAATAGGGTTAGTGTCTAGCAAAATAGTACTAGCTTGCAAATATCGATAGTGATGTATATAAGGGAGGCCAAACTTAGACTGCAATGTGGCAAAGGGGCACCACCCTATGTGTATCTAAAAATTGGTATATCATTGATAAGCCTTTTCTGTGCCTCTCTCCGTAAACATGATCAAGTCGGGCTGCTGATTAGTCTCTCTCTTTCACCAAGAGTCTGAAATAATAAAAGACTTCTGCTAGTTCCTGCAATGCCCTTACCTCATACCATATTTTTAATGTGTTGTGGGTTCTGACTGTAAAGTCCCTAAGGCTTGGCAAGGAATCCAATAGAGAAAATATAATTGGAAGGACATTGAAAAAGGTCATTTAACATAAACTCTATGTATTTCCTTGGCGTCATTATTTGTCTATTAAGCCAGATCAAAACTGTCTTACAATTTACTGCCCTTTGATACTCCTGTAAGTTTGGAAGATTTAGGCCCCTTTAGCTATGGGTAATTGCAGCAACTATCACCTTATTCTCAGATGTTTCCCTGCCCATACAAATCTAGAAAATATTCTATCCCATGAACAGAAATAAAATCTGGATGGAATAAAAGGTAAAGTTTGAAAAAAATATAATATCTTTGGAAACACTGTCGTTCGTATGGCCTATACTTGCTGGTGGAAAGGAAGACAGAGATGTGCCCATTTCCCTAACAACTTTTCTATGTCCAAAGTCAGGGGTTCCAAATTAAGGAGTTCTAGGTGTTCCAGGTTTTGAGCACTTCTCACATTTGACTTTATTCGCTCGAGGTACATGACTCCCTTTGCTCACATTGGTGCCTGTTTTTGCTCTATCTTCTTGTACAGCTGCTACTTGCTACTTGCACTGATCTTTCTGCCTGAGCATTTTCACTTAAACTCTTAATTTGTGTTTCACTCAGTTCAGTAGCTCTGCATATATCTATGGCTTTGTCTAGCATTAAGTCCACTTCTCTCTACAGTCTGCATCTCACACGCTCACGCTGTATGCCACGTACAGTTCTATCTCTAATGAGTGATTCAATTAAGTCTCCAAATTCGCAGGATTTAGCTTTTAGCCTCAGTTCAGTTGCATATGAATCAATGGACTCACCCAGATTCTGGCTCCTAATATTGAACAGGTGTCTGTCATAAGTCACATTCTTTCTTGGGTTCCAATACCCCTCAAATTGTCCCATAATTTTGTCTAGTTTCTCCTTATCTTCCTCCCTTTCCCATATAAAAGTGTTGTACACCTCCAATGCATTAGGGCCTGCTACATGCAAAAGGGTCATAGCCTGGATCTTCTTGGCGATTCCACTGGCAACCAAGAAAATCTTGAATTGCTGCTTAAATCTTCTTCAATTCTCAGTGACGTTTCCATGCAGACTGAGAACTGTGGGAGGCTGCAGACGTTCCATTCTGATACCATGTAATAATCACACAGACAAGTAAGTGGAGTGCTCTGGTTAGTTTACAGGGTAGCACTGTACTGTATAGCACTAGTATAACACTGTCAAAAGCATGGGCTACTGCCTACCAAACAAGGTGTTAAATAGATAGCTTAGCGTATGCACAGTAGCACAGCATACGCAACTCACGTATGCTAATACACATCATTACACCCACAAAAAAAAAAAGAAAAGAAAAACATGTCACTGTCCCTCCTGAAAAAGGAAAGAGCCACCAGTGGACACAATAAAATACCTTCAGTAGAGGACATGGTGGATCCATGATGCCGGTTTGACAACAAAGTTGTCAACCGACGTTACAGTGATGGATTTATGTCGACCGCAGTTGCAGTTGGCGTTGGCATAAGTCCATCCCAAAATACATTGTTTATTTTGGGGGACTTTGCCCCCCGCACCTTTCATAATTCATATAATAGACTCCGAGTCAGAGCTGATTCGTGGAGGGGGTGCAAGACCCCGAGAAAGATGTGCCGGGGTGCTGCGGTGACAGTAGAGTAACCCATCGCTGTGTCGCTGTACTGTCATTCACGGTGCAGGTGTCGCTGTTTCGTCTGCATATAAGACATGGCAAGATAAGGCAATTCCTCCAGGCATTCAAGGCTATGGGGAATTTCATTAATATCCCCCGATTCGATTCCATTCCCAATGCTTGTGGATTTGAGGTTGAAATTTACTATGAAGATGAGGAGGAAGGAGAACCCATAGAACCAGATAGTTCTCCTGAGCAAGAATTTGGCTCTCCTCCTAGGCCTTCAGAGGATTACACTTCCTATTATATTTTTGTAAGACATATGGTAAGTACCCTCTACATCTCCTCCCACAAGACTGTGGAAGATGAAGATGAGGTAGACTTCATGAATATGATGGGCTTAGCACCCACAAGGAGGATGTTGCTGCCTACTCACAAATCCAGCCTCAAAAAGCCACTTTCAGAGTTATGCCAGCACACACCTCAGCTGCTGACATTGACAAGAAAATTGAGAGAAAATATCAGGTGGATAAGCAGGGTCCCGAGTACATGTACTCCCATCCTCATCAAGAGGAAGTTATCTAGCTACCACCTGTGATAAGGCCAAAATGCCTCCTTCTCCCCAGCCTCCTGAAAAAGATTCCAGGAAACTGGATAGTATGGGTAAAAAGGTTTACACATCGGGTTCCCTGCTTCTGAGGTAGGCAGCTTACTTAGCTTACACAGCCTAGTACCAGAGAGCCTTATGGAATGCCATACTGGCGCTGAGCAAAAAAACTACTGCAGACTTACACCGGTCTGTCGGTGCAGTGGTTGGATTTCCACTTGAGACACCAGCGACCTGAGTTCAGGAGTGGACTTGGGTCAGTGGAAGGCTGGCCGGGGGGAGAACGACTTGAGTGTCCCATGACAGCTTGCAGTCTCCAGGGGGGTGGGGTGGGTTGGCAGTTACCCACAATACACTTGTGTGTGACCTCGGGCGAAGGCTCAGGGGACTACACGCCCCGTTTGGAAGGGACAGGCAGCCACCAGATGCAGTGGACGTCGATGTGCTATGCCTTGATGCCAGGGGGCTCTCGCTGCATCAGGGGAGATAACCAGAAAAACACCTGCCGGCTCCGGGAAGACAGGCTTCCCGGAGCGTGCCTCCAATGTGCCCCGCTCACCAGGCCACCTCCTCGGCCCGACAAAATGAAGGATTTCTGGGTGAAGGGACCCCACCTCGTCCCGCTCAGTGGGAAAACTGAAGCTCCATGGGGGATTGAGAGGTAGGTCTGTGTGAGCGAGAGGCAGGAGGATGACTCCCTGGATGCCCTGAAGGGTCAGGGCCAGCAGGCAGTAGGGGGATAAAAGAGAATTTAAAAAAAAAACTACTGCAGACTTGTCACAGGATATGGCTGAAACAAAAAGATCAGCCATAGATGCCACAAAATACCAGTTTCACATGGCAGTGGACACAAATGACACTGCATCTAGGGTCGTGGGCTATGCAGTGTCCATAAGAAAGTTTGCCTGGCTTAGAATAACAAATCAGTACCAGGACACTCAAATAAAAGCAATGGATTTTCCCTGTGAGGGAAACTGCCTGTTTGGTGACAAAACAGAGGCTTACATGAGAAAAGTGGATGAGCTCCAATACACCTACCAGAGCAATACTGAGAAAGAAAAGACCTCCACTTGCTACAGGCCTTAAGGAAGGGGTGATGGGGGATACTACCCTTGTGCTTATGTTTCCTATGAATACCCTCCACAAAGGGGTTACTGTAGGGGCAGGGGTAGAAGGGGCACTAGGCGTGCAGCTGCAGTGCCAGCCACCAAACCTCAGAGAAAGCAAAACCCCTGACAAGTCTGCCGAGGTTGCCCATCCATTGCCAGTGGGAGGAAGATTGGCTTACTACTTCCAGGAATGGACAAAAGTCACCACAGACAAGTGGGTCCTGGAACCAATAAGTCAGGGTCTGTTCCTTCAGATAATTCCCAGAACCTGAGAACCCAAAGGTTTTTCAGCCTCACATCCCAGTAGAAAAAATTCTGTTGGAAATGGAGGTGAAGAAATTGTTACAATGGGGCAAGGGACTTTGTTCCAGATACTTACTGACCCACAAGAAAAGTGGGGAGTGGCGACCCATTTTTACACCTGAGATATCTGAACAAACATTTAAAGAAAGAAAAGTTGAAGATGGTAACACTGGACTCTGTGAGTCCATCATTGCGAAAAGGGCACTGGCTGGGATCACTGGATCTAAAAGATGTCTACTTTCACATACCAGGCCATGTCACAGAAAATACCTCCAGTTCAGGTTGGGGAAGTGCCATTAGCAGTTCCCAACCCTTCCCTTCAGCCTCACCTCAGCACCAGGAATATTCACATTGTGCCCAGCTGTGGTGAAAGCATATTTGAGAAGGAAAGGGGTGGTGGTTTTTCCCTGCCTTGACGAATGGTTGATCTCAGGAAAACCACAGCAGGAAGCAGAGTCCTCCATAGTGCTGGCCCAGGAAACTCTGGAGGATCTGGGCTTCCTCATAAACCTTCAAAAGTCACAACCAGAATCAGTTCAGATTCTGGACTTTATTGGTACAGATCTATATACCCCGGAAGGAAAGGCATTCCTCCCTCAAACAAGGGTAGCAAATCTAATTTTAACTGTAGAATCCTTCAAGGCAGGTCAGCCAATGGCTGCAAGGGACTTGAGATTAATGGGTCACATGGCCTCGCCACTGCAGTGGTGCCAGGTTCCAAATGAGAGACATTCAGTATCATGTAGGGGGCCATTGGTATTTGGTATCTGTATTTTTCATCCCTCTGTATGTATGTTGCACCCCAGCCCCCGGGTCGCACCTAGAAACGAGCTTCGGCTCAGTGTGCCTTTCCCGGTCATCAAATTTTAAATAAATAGGTCCCAGAGGTAAGACCCTTTACCCAAGCTGGTGCCCATTATAGAAACTTTGTTAAGGGCACCAGAATGGTGGAAGGAGGAAGACAACCTCAGAGAGGGAATTTCTTTCCTCCAGCAGTCCTCTCCAGTAATGCTCAAAACAGATGTCTCTCTTCTAGGTTGGGATGCCCACCTAGAGGAACTTACTGTGAGTGGCACCTGGAGTACACAGGAGACTTTAGGAGCACATAAATCTCCTGGAGCTGTCAGTACCAAAAACAGAGTTACTAAGTGATTAAAACAGTTTAAAATCAAAAGGAATCTTTTTTTTTTTTTAAATTTAAACATGCCACTACAACTAAACACACAATGCAGGGAGAATCATCAGGTAAACCTATTTCCCTGACTCACTTAGAAGTGTAATTTTTCACTCTAAATTATGCAAAACACACCCTAACCACCAATGAAGGCACATCGGGAGTGTCGCAGGCATCCCGACGTTGCAGCTTCCATAGCAACAGCATTGCAACCTGTGTTCAATGCGGAATTGCACGGGAAAAATCACAAAAAGTCCATTACATAGAAACATAGACTTTGATGGCAGATAAGGACCACTTGGCCCACCCAGTCTGCCATTTTCCCTACCTATTGGATAAGCTGCAGATTCTAGTTAACCAACAGCCTACTTCCTGCAACCCCCCACTATAATTGCCTTATGTCTGTCCCATGCATGTTTGAATTCTCCCACTGTTTTGGACCCCACAACCTCTCCAGGAAGGCGGTTCCATGCGTCCACCACTCTCTCCGTGAAAAAGAATTCCTCACACTACCCCTGAGCCGTCCCCCCTCTAACTTTAAATTGTGCCCCCTTGTTCTTACACATCTCTTTTTCTGAAAGATGCTACCCTCCTGGACTTTGTTGATTCCCTTGAGGTACTTAAAAGTTTCTATCATGTCCCCCTGTCCCTCCTTTCATCAAGGGTATACATATTAAGCTCTCTCAGTCCCTCTTCATATGGTTTCTGATGTAGACCCTGCACCATTTTAGTTGCCCTCCTCTGGACTGCTTCCATCCTGTCTATGTCCTTGCATAGATGAGGTCTCCAAAACTGCACACAGTACTCCAGATAGGGTCTCACCAACTGTCTGTACAGAGGGATAACCACTTCCCTTTTTCTACTTGTGATGCCCCTCCCTATGCATCCCAGTATCCCCCGGCTCTCCTTACTGACTTCTTACATTGCTTACCCACCTTTAGGTCATCTGATATGACTACACCCAGATCCCTTTCCATTATTGTTGTCTTTAGTACCTCCCCTGCTATTGTGTACTCTTCTCCTGGATTTTTATTTCCCAGGTGCATTACTTTGCACTTCTTTGCATTGAATCTAAGTTGCCATATGTCTGACCATTCCTCCAACCTTGCCAAGTCCTTCTTCATTCTTTCTACCTCCCCTTGTGTATCAACTCTGTTACAGATCATTGTGTCATCCACAAAGAGGCATACCTTTCCTTCCAGACCCTCCGCAATGTCGCCTATAAAGACGTTAAAGAGGACTGGACCCAGTACTGAGCCCTGAGGTACTCCACTGGTAATCCCCCTTTCTTCAGAATGTGTTCCATTCACTGTTACCTTCTGTGCCCTGTCGTGCAGCCAGTTTGCTACCCAGGCTACCACCCTGGGGCCCACTCCTAGGCTGGCTAACTTGATTATTAATCTTTTGTGCGGGACTGTGTCAAATGCCTTGCTAAAGTCTAGGTAGGCCATATCCACAGCCCCTCCCTGGTCTATTACTTTGGTCACCCAGTCAAAGAAATCGATTAGATCTGTCTGACATGACCTTCCTGCTGTGAATCCATGCTGCTTTGGGTCCCAGCCCCACTGGCCTCTAGGTACTCAACACTTCTTTCTTTCAGAAGTGATTCCATCATTTTCCCCACCACTGAGGTCAAACTAACAGGTCTGTAGTTTCCTGCTTCTGCCGTGCTCTCACTTTTGTGAAGGGGAATCACATCTGCCCTCCTCCAGTCCTCAGATACCACCCCATCTTCCTATGATTTGTTAAAAAGTGTGGTTAGTGGTGTCACTGGGTCCTCCCTTAGCTCTTTTAGGATTCTAGGGTGAATCCCGTCAGGCCCCATTGCTTTGTCCACCTTGAGTTTTAGGAGTTCTTTCAGTACTCTTTCTCCTGTAAATGGACTGGTGTCAACCCCACTATCCAGAGTGCTTCTACTGTTTGGTTTAGGTAACTCCTCCTCTTCTTCTTTTGTGAATACTGAGCAAAAGTATTCATTCAGTATCTCTGCCTTTTCACTGTCTCCCTCTGCCCACCTCCCCTCTCCTTTATTAATCTTCACTATCCCTCCCTTAACCTTTCTATGCTCCCTAATGTACCTATAAATGGTTTTATCCCCCTTCTTAACCGAGTTGGCTATCTTTTCCTCGGTTTGGGCCTTTCTTTTCTGACTGCCTTCCCACTTCTTTCTGCTTTAATTGATACAGTTCCCTGTCGTGCTCCGTCTGTGATTCCTTATACTTTTTGAATGCAGCCTTTTTCTCCTTAACCTTCCCTGACACCTCTTTTGAGAGCCATAGTGTTTTTTTATTCCGCTTTGTTTTCTTTATTTGTTTCACACAAAGGCTTGTTGCCTCCATGATAGCAGTTTTGATTTTTCTCCATTGTTCTTCCACCCCTCCTTTCTGGCCATTTGCTAATGCATTCCTCAGGTATTCACCCATTATGCCAAAGTCAGCCCTTCTAAAGTCCAGTATACTTGTCTTTGCATGGCTTGTCTCCATGGTTGTGTTTATTGTGAAGCACACTGTGCAGTGGTCGCTTGTTCCCAGATGTCTACTGACTTCTAAGTTTGTGATCCTCTCTCCATTTGAGAGTACCAGGTCTAATATTGCTCCCTCCGAGTGGGTTCCACCACTAACTGTCTAAGGCATGCTCCTGTAGGGCATCGAATGACCCTGCTCTTGGATGTGGTCGCAGTCCATGTCACCCAGTTAACATCTGGCATATTCAGGTCCCCATCAACAGTATCTCCCCTTTTCAGCCATTTTGAGAATGCCCTCTATCATTTTCTTGTCCATTTCCTCCTTGAGATGGGGGTCTGTATAAGACCCTGTGGGATTGAGCATGCCATTCCCTGTCTCCAAGGTGACCCAGAGTTCCTCTTGTCCTCCCCCTTTACTTTTTAGTTCTGTAGCTTTGATCCCTTCCCTTATGTAGAGAGCTACTCCACCTCCTCTTTTACCCTCCCTGTCCCTTCTGTAGATTGTGTACCCTGGTATGTTGACATCCCAGTCATGGTTCTCCGTGTACCATGTTTCTGTGACTGCCACAATATCCAAGTGTTCCTCTTCCATCATGGCTAGTAGTTCTGGAAACTTGTTTCCCAGCCTACGGGCATTGGTACTCATTGCCTTCCATTTAATGTTGGCTTTATCCTTTTTTTACCCCATCCCTGCTCTTATTGCCCTTTTCTATTTGCCCCTGTCCTGCCCTCTGTCAAGTTCTGTACCTCAGTGTTTACCCTACTACCTGCCATGTTTTGTGGGGGGAGACTTGAACTTTCCTGTTTCCTATCAGCACCTCCCCCCTTGGCTAGTTTAAAAGCTTGCCAAGGAAGCCTTTAAACCTGTCACCTAGGAGCGTGTTTCCCTTCCTGGACAGATGCAGACCATCATGCCAGTATAGACCTTCATCTCTCCAGGTGGACCCCCAGTCCCCAATGAAGCCAAAGCCCTGTGCTCTGCACCAGTTTTGCAACCATTAATTAAACTGCATGGTGTGCAGTACCCTAGCCTCACCCCTGCCATAGACTGGCAGCACCTCTGAGAAGGTTACCGTGCTTGCTACCTGTCTGAGGCCCCTCCCCAACTTCATCCTGCACTGCACTGATCTCATGCCTAGCTAGGTCTTTTGTCCCGAGGTGGACAATATCATCTAGTTTCCTCTCCTGTGATGCTGCTTCTGCAATCCTGAGGATTCGCTTCCTGTCCCTCCAAGCCATGGCACCAGGCAGGTACCTTACTTCCCTTTCCTCTCCCTTCCCCAGGTCTACACCCCTAACAACTGAGTCCCCTATCAGAAGCTGTTTCTTTCCCCTGTGGTGTCCCTTGCCACTCTTTTGTGGGTCTCCCTTGTGGATGTCCCCAGCATTTTTCTTGGTCTCTAATGAGGGTGTCATCATAGAGGAACCTTGATTTGCCAGGCTGACATATTTGTGTAGAGGTGCAACTCGGGGGCTACGCCTCTGTTCCACCACCCTCACCCTCCCCGAACCTACTGTGGTCCATCTGCTCTTCACACATGGCAACCTCTGAGGCAGTGGTTGTGGAACTGGTGCTCTTTGGGTGGGGGGGAGGCCTCCTTTGTCCTTGCCAGTTCAGCCTGGAGGTGGGCAACCTCCTCCCTGAGAGCTGACAGTTGCCTGCAAATAGGGCAGCAACGCAGGTTCCAGAATGTCTCCCGTAAAATTGCTGCCCCACAGCCAGTGCATTGCACCACTCCCCACATGTCCCTCATCCTTATAATATACAATGAGTAATATGTAATTTTTTTTGTGTGTGTGTACTTACCCTGTTTGCACTGTGCTGGGTAATTAAGAATATGACAGTTCTGCTCCAAGACCTGTTGAGAAAGTGCTGTCAGAACCTTGGCTATAAAGGCCACAACCACTGGTAACTGTTAGAAACAATCAAATGCACCACTGCTCCACCACCCTGGTGAGTACTGCCCTTTATAGTAAGTCAACCAACACCACAATGTACTAGACCACTGCTCCTACACAAACCACTCTACTGAGTCCAGGGATAAAAACGAACTCACTGTTCAGTCAGCCAGTAGGACACTTCTGAAATATTGCACAAATATCCTTCCAAATCCTATGTGTCTAGCAAAGGAATCAAGCAACTTCATTTGTATTTTAACCCATCTGGTTATAAAATTACTACATTTTAATGGAATCCTGCAATTCTTAATGCCAATAAGAAAATAATGAGACTTTCTGTAGAAAGTGTAGCTTACCTTCCTAGTCCCCTACAATATTATGTTTTACCAAGTTCCCAGTTCCTCAAATGCATTCTAGTTTGTCCTCTGCAGTATAGCAAGTTTCTCAGCTTCCAACAGGAGCAGGCAAGTCTTTTCTGACTGCCTTTTCTCTGTGTAGTTTGATTATGACAGCACAGTGATAAAAGCCCCACCCAGAATCAATTGATTGACTAGTGACACCTGTGATGTAAGCAGGCCTTTCAGTGAAGACAATTTGCTATATCTGCTTCTAATACACACACAAACCGTTTATCTGAAACCAGGGATAAACTCACTGCTTAGCCAGCAGGATGCTTCTAAAATATTGCAAAAATATCCTTCCAAATCCTATGTATCTAGCACAGAAATCAAGCAACTTCAGCTGTATTTTAACCCCTCTGGTTATAAAATTACTACACTTTAATGGAATCCTGCACTTCTTAATGCCAGTAAGAAAATAATGAGACTTTCTGTAGGAAGTGTAGCTTACCTTCCTAGTCCCCTACAATATTATGTTTTGCCAAGTTCCCAGTTCCTCAAATGCGTTCTAGTTTGTTCTCTGCAGCATAGCAAGTTTCTCAGCTTCCAACAGGAGCAGGCAAGTCTATTCATTAACATTTCTATTATAAAAATATGTACAGTATATATACAGGCAAGACAAGGCAACTTTATTTCTGTAGCGCCCTTTCAAACAACATGAAGTCTTGCTGTATTCTGACAAATGCAGTTAGGTCCTGCCTTTCCACTGCCCCGGAGAACATAGGGTTAACTTTTCTATGCATGGCATAGAATGTTCATCTCGAGCTCAGTTGAAGCCTCTGCCTGTTGTTATTCGAACTGCAACTGTCAGATTCTTTACTCTGCCTCACTGAACAGTCGCTCCGGAGATTTCTCCTGCTGCTCGGTTCAAAGTCGGTTGAAGTGTCGGTTTTTCGGTCGGTTTTCTTCCGAAATTGTTGTTTCCGCATAGTCGGTTCAAGTCTCTGTCTGTGGTACCGTGAGTACTAGATAGGTTTTGTTCTGTTTTCTGTATGGAACTTGTAAACTGTGGATCGGTTCGGCTGAACCAATCATTTTGAGGTAAACTTTGTACTTTACTTTAGTGTGTGGTCCGTATCGGTTCTAAAAAAAACAGGTTTTAGTACGGGTTTTTCCAAGACCCGTGACATGATCACGAACCGATAGGGGAATCTTGCCTGGCGGGATTGCAAAAAAAGGGTAAGTTTGTTTAGGTTGGCCATGTCTGAGAAACCCAAGAAAAAAAAACGGGCCCACTGGGTTTCAACACTGCAGTGTGTATGGGGAGGTCTTTGCTAAGGCTGATCCCCACACCACCTGTGTTTATTGTCTGGGGTTTGACCACCTTGTTTCAGACTGCCAAATTTGCAAACATTTTCTAAAATCTACCATGGAAAAGAGATTAGGTAGACTGAGGGAAAAGGAGGCCGAGAAGTCCGCTGACCCGGATGGCCAGCCCGGTTCGATTCCGACCGAACCAGAAGGAGTGCCCTCTGACCAGGGCGATACTTCTTCAGGCAAAAGGAGAGCCGATTCCAAGGAATTGGCTTCGACAAAAAGAAAAAGAAAAGACAAATCGACTGGTTCGGATCCAGAATCTCATACTCCAACCCCGATGAAATAGCCAAAGCGATTAGGATTGTGGAATCGCTTCGATCGGTTCTGACTGAACCGGCACCTTTTGGCAGGGGCTCAGTTCGGTCGGTTCCCCTGGTTCTGGATTATACCCTGGAAGAATTTTATGAACCGGTGTTGGGAGAGTTAGAAGATGATTATGGTGATGGTGAAAGTCTGGATGTGCCTATTGACCCGGACATCTCCCCAGACAGACCTTCAGGTGTTTCTCCTCCTAGGCTTTCTGAGTCCCCTTCACACTACATGTTTTACAGAAAGGTGGCTGATACCCTCCAGCTTCCCATGGAGGAGGCAGTGGAGGATCAGGAAGAGCCTGACTATGTAGAGATGATGGACATCCCAGAGTCCAGGAGGCTGTCTATTCCCCTCCAGAAATCTTTTGGGAAACAGACACAAAAAATTCTTAAGTCTCCCAATTCCATACCTCCTGTGGACAGAAGAATGGACAAGAGGTATACTCTTTCAAGCTCAGATATGGAGTTCCTTTATCAGCAATGCAGCCATGTTGGGGTTGTACAGGCTGCTGCCTGTGATAAGGCAAGCATTCCATTTGCATCACACCCCCCAGACAAGGACTCCAGGAAGATCGATGCCATGGCAAAGAAGCAGTACATGGCATCATCCTTGGGACTCAAGCAGGCTAATTATATGGCCTATACAGCCAGGTACCAGAAGTCCAGATGGGATACTGTACTGGCACTGGCTAAACAGGCTCCTCCCCAGCTTGCCAAGGAGCTGGAGCAGGTGGCTGCGGATGGGATTGAGGCATTGAAAGTTCAGTTTCATGCTGCTGTAGACTCCAATGATGTATCTTCAAGAGTCATGGCTACATCTGTGACTCTTCGGAGAATGGCTTGGCTCAGATGTACTAGCCTCTCACAGGATACCCAGGCTAAGGCCATGGATTTTCCTGTAGTGGGTAATTCTTTGTTTGGGGAGCAGACAGAGAATTACATGAAGAAAATGGATGAATACAGGACCACTTACAGGATTGCTCAGGCCAAGGAAAGGCAAGCAACTCCTCAAAGGCAGCAGTCCAGGGGCAGGGGCAGGCCTTTCCAAAGGCCTTTTTACCAAGCACAGGCCTCTTCTTTTTTCACAGAGGGGGTTCTTCAGAGGGAGAGGCAGAAGGGGGATGAGCAGGCCTGCATCCACCCCTCAGCCTAAAGCCCCTGCCAAGCAGACACCCTGATGGGTCTGCCTGGGTTGATTCTCCTATACCAGTAGGGGGCAGGCTGGCTTACTTTGTCCAGGACTGGATGTCTCTTACATCAGACAAGTGGGTCCTGGAAGTAGTAAGCCAGGGTCTGGTTCTCAGCTTCAAAAAATTTCCCAAGCTGAGAGCCAGATCTTTTCCACCTACAAATTTCTCAGAGACCCTTGCCTAGAGGCAGAGGTTTCTTCTCTCCTAGCTCTCAGCGCTATAGAGAGAGTACCTACCCTACACTGGGGCAAAAGATTGTACTCCAGGTACTTCCTAACCCCCAAAAACACAGGAGAGTGGCGACCCATCCTGGACCTAAGATACCTGAACAAACATCTTTTAAAGCCAAAATTCAAAATGATAACTCTGGGAATTATCCTTCCCTCTCTAAGGCCAGGGACTGGCTAGCCTCCCTGGACCTCAAAGATGCCTACTTTCACATTCCCATCAGGTGCTCCCACAGAAAGTACCTCAGGTTCAAGTTGCCCTCAGGCCACTATCAGTTCAGAGCAATACCCTTTGGCCTAACATCAGCTCCAAGGGTCTTCACAAAGTGCCTGGCAGTAGTTGTTGCCTTCCTAAGAAGACAAAAGATTTCCATTTTCCCATACTTGGACGACTGGCTCATAGTAGGCCAGTCTCCAGACCAAGTCAAGTCACACCTGCAAGTGACCCAGCAAGTGCTCACTTCTTTAGGATTTCTTCTCAGCCTACCAAAGTCAGTTCTCGAACCAGTGCAGCTCCTCACCTTCATAGGAGCAGAGCTGGATACGGGTAAAAGCAAGAGCCTTCCTTCCCCTGGAAAGGGCAAGGACCCTCATGGAACTGGCCTCTTCATTCAGCCTTCAGGTGTCTCGACCAGCAAGGCATTTCCTTCAGCTGCTGGGCCACATGGCAACTTCTACAGCAGTGGTCCAGGGCGCAAGATTCCAAATGAGGGACATTCAGTTCCACTTAAGAGCTTTTTGGTCCCAAAGAAAGGATTCCCTTACCAAACTAATTCCAGTGACTCGGAACTCTGATCCAAGCCCTGCAATGGTGGCAGGATCAGGACAATTTGAGGCAAAGGGTTCCATTTGTCACTCAGTCTCATTCAGTGGTCCTCACCACAGATGCTTCCCTGCTGGGCTGGGGAGCCCATTTGGGGGAACTTACCACCCAGGGACTGTGTTTGTCTCAGGAATCTCTGCTTCACATCAGTCTCTTGGAACTCAGAGCAGTGTTTCTGGCCCTGCAAGCTTTTTCCAAATCTGTACAGAACAAGGTGGTTCCGTTCAGAACAGACACCACCAGTACATCAACAAGCAAGGAGGCACTCTGTCTACGGCCTTGTGCACAGAAGCGATGAAGTTGTGATCCCTGGCCTATTCTCTGCAAACCTCTCTGATAGCAGCTCACCTCCCAGGGAAGGACAATCTCCTAGCAGATGCACTGAGCAGAATATCCCAGGGCCATCACGAATGGGCCCTAGATCGTCTGGTGTTGGAAGTGATTTTCTCAAGATGGGGCACTCCAGATAGATCTTTTTGCAGCCCCAGACAATCACCAACTTCCTCTTTTTTGTTGCAGACCCCCAGTGTTGGGCTCAGTCCCCCTGGATGCTCTGATCCTGAACTGGGAAGGGAAATTCCTGTATGCTTTTCCCCCCTTCCCTCTCCTGTTGAAAGTGCTTGTCAAGATAAGGTCACAACCATGCAAAGTGATTCTGATTGCTCCAGACTGGGCCAGGCAGCCATGGTATCCCTTGTTGCTGTCCCTAGCACTCCATCTTCCCCTGTCTCTTCCCAGGAATTACAAACTGTTAACATCCTCTCAGGGGAGGATTTGGTACCCCAGTCTTCAGTCTCTTAATCTCAAGGCTTGGCTCTTGAAGAGTTAGCAGATCTGCATCTTTCCCAAGGGGTTCTGGATATCCATAAGGCTTCTCGTTAGCCTTCCACCAAACAGACATACAACTCCAAATGGAAAAGATTCAGTATTTGGTGTTCTAAGAAAAATATTTCTCCAGACTCTGCTGAATTGCCTATGGTTCTGGATTATATGGTCCATCTTAATGGCCTAGGCTTCAGACCAGCTACTCTCAAGTTACACTTGGCAGCTGTTTCTGCTTTCCTGTCTGTAGGCAAGTCTTCCTCTCTGTCATCCCATCCTATATTCTGTAAGTTTTTCAAGGGACTGCTTCACACCAATCCCCCCTTTAGGGATCCTGCTCCTGCTTGGGATCTTAATGTTTGCATTGCTGAGCTTATGCAACCCCCTTTTGAGCCTTTGTCCTCAGCAGAGCTGAAGTACTTGACTTGGAAAACTGTGTTTTTGGTAGCCATTACTTCTGCCAAACGTATCAGTGAATTGCAAGTCTTGTCAGTGGAATCTGATTTCATCTCTTTTCACAGAGATAAAGTGGTCCTTAGAACTAACAGAAAGTTCTTGCCTAAAGTGGTTTCAGATTTCCACCTCAATCAGTCTATATCTCTCCCTGTTTTCTTCACTGATCACTCTTCCTCAGGAGAGAGGAGGCTACACAGTTTGGATGTTACAAGAGCCCTTAGCTACTACATAGAGCGTACCAAGGGTCACAGGTTTGAACCCCTCCAGTTGTTCCTCACTTATGGAGAGGATGGGAAGGGCAAACCTGCCACTAAGAGATCTATTGCCAGGTGGATTGTTTCTTGTATACAATTCTGCTATGAAAAACTGAGTAGAATTCCACCCTCAAGCCTGAGGGCTCATTCCAGAAGAGGTACATCTGCTTCCCTGGCTGCTGCCAGGGATATCCCTCTCTTAGAAATTTGTCAAACAGCCACCTGGAAAACAGTCCATACTTTTACCAAGCATTACTCTCTGGATATCCAGGCTAGGAGTGATGCTCAGTTTGGCACAGCAGTACTTCAGAGCCTGTTTTCAAAGTAGGTTCTGTCCCTCCTCCATGGCGGTACTGCTTTGTAGTCTGCATTTGTCAGAATACAGCAAGACTTCGTGTTGTTTGAAGAAAAAATTACTCACCTTAGTAATTATGTTTCTTCTAGTGGAGTCTTGCTGTATTCTGACTCCCCGCCCCCTCTCAGAACCTAGATTTTTGGGATGTGGGTGGGCAGGTGCAGTGTTGGCACCCTAGAGGTGCCCCCCCTCCCTTTACACCCTCTTTTTTCTTTTGGTGGAATGTTGTTCATTTGATTGGTTTTTGTTTTTGCGAGTGAGTTTTTGCTCGTAAAGATCTGACAGTTGCAGTTCTAATAACAACAGGCAGAGGCTTCAACCGAGCTCGAGATGAACATTCTATGCCATGCATAGAAAAGTTAACCCTATGTTCTCCAGGGCAGTTGAAAAGCAGGACCTAACTGCATTTGTCAGAATACAGCAAGACTCCACTAGAAGAAACATAATTACTAAGGTGAGTAATTTTTTCTTCCCGGCAGTGTATACAATAAAAAGGAAAACAATAATTAAAATTCAGTGAAAAGACTTAGCAAAAAGGAAGGGTTTTAGATTAGAGTTAAAGGCCTCTACCGTTCAGGAAGGTCTTACATATTCTGGCAAAGCATTCAATAAAGTAGTAGCTGCCACACAAAATGCTCTGTCCCGAGATTGCCGAAGCCTAGAAATGGGGACAGAAGGCAAGCTCCCATTGGAAGAGCGGAGTGAGCGAGTTGGGCGGTAGGGCACTAGGAGGACTTTTAAGTAGTCTGGTCCCAAACCATGTAGACTGCCAAAAGAAACCAGAGCAACCAGAAACAAGGAGCAGCTTACAGTACTAAAAGAAGTGCAAAACTCACCAACCAGAGAAATAAGTGCTCACCAAACAAAATACACTCCACTCGTGGAACTGGATGAAGTCCTTTATTGTGCACACACAATAAAGGACTTCACCCAGTTCCACGAGTGGCATGTATTCTGTTTGGTGAGCACTTACTTCTCTGGTCAGTGAATTTTCCATTTCATGTAGGGCCTTGAATGTTGTCAAGCAAATCTTGAAGGTTATGCACCACTACATAGGCAACCAGTCCAGAACATGCAGCATCGCATAATGTGGTTCCTATGAGAAGAGCCCACAATTGGGCGGGCGCAGCATTCTGGACTAGCTTCAGGTGTCACAACAAACCTCCAGATAACCCTAGATATAGAGCATTGCAATAATTGAGCCTAGAGGTGACAAAGGCATAGACTGCCATCTCCAGGTCAGCAGAGGTTAGATGCCATTTAGTCTTGACGATGTTACAGACATGGTAACAGCTGACACCTGTTGATCGAGTATCAACTTGCTGTCCAGGATGACCCCAAGATTCTTAACCACATCTACAGCTCTAAGTTATTGACCACCCAGCAAAGGACACAAGGTCAGTCCACTCGTCTTAGCTGGCCCCTGCCTACCTGGCTTCACAGTAATGACTTCTGTCTTACCCAGGTTAAGACATAGCCAATTTGAGGACATCCAGTCATTAACTTCAGTCAGACAGCTCTCTAGCACCAGGACCACCTCAGACCTACCAGACATTTCAGAAAGGTAAAGCTGAGTATCATTTGTATAGCAGTGAAACTTAACAGCATACTGTCTAATGATCGTACCCAATGGCAATACCTGGAGAGGAAATTTCCCAAGGCCACCCGCTGTGTTCTCCCAAATAAGTAGGAATCAAACCTGTGCAATACAATGCCAGTGAGTCTCACATAGTTCCTCCGGCGATCCAAAAGCACACTGTGGTCAACAATGTCAGTGCCATTGGCCCGGTGGCACTGAGGGTTGAGGTGTTGGATGCGACACCTCGTGCCATGCTGGCGACCTGGGTTCGGGAACGAGCCCAGGCTGCCAGGGCCAACCAGGGCGAGAGAGGATTGAGCATCTGCGGACTGCTTTCTCTCTGGGAGGATCCGGGACTGCTCGGTGCAACAGCGGCCCCCGGTGGAAGCCGGAGGATGTGTGCATGTTGGGCACCACGTTTAGAGGGAGGAGCTGCGGCAGACGTCATTGCACGTCCGAGCTCGGGGGGGGGGTGGGCCAAATGAGAAAATCCTCTGGCTCTAGGGAGGCGATGGAACCACCAGGGGCCTTGGTCCACACATCCAGAGTCAGACGCACTACCCGACATGAATTTAGGGGCTCTGGAATCTCCCTAGAGGGTCCAGAGAGACTGGAGTGCTGACCCCGACACAGTAGCTCGGGTAACAGTGGTTCAGGTGGGCAGTTAGGATCCCAGTGCTGCGCGTGGGTTCCCGAAAGATGCCCTGAAGTCAGGTGTAAACAGAGTCTACAAAAAAACAAAACAATGTCAGTGCCATCAAGAGATCAAACAGGACCAAGATGGTACAAAGCCCCCACTCCCCCGCTATGAGAAGATCATTCATGACACTGATGAAGGCAGGCTCAGTACTGTGTCATGACCAAAAACCCGACTGGAGAGGTTCATAGATGTTAAACTGCTCCAAGTGTTTGACAAGTTGGTCAGCCACCACCTTCTCAATAATCTTCCCCAAGAAGGAAAGTTTAGACAGGTCGATAATTTCCCAACACATCAGAGTTCAAAGAAGGTTTTTTTAAGGACAGGCCTCACCCCTGCCTGTTTAAGGGCAGATAGAAAACATCCTCTCTCAAGGAACACCCGACGATCTGGGAAATAAGTGGACCCAGAACCTCCCAGAATTCTAAAAGAAGGCAGGTAGGCCAACGATCTGGCAAACAACTGGTGGGATGCAAACCTGTCATAATCCTGAGAACCTCATCCTCTGAAACTGGCTGAAACTCACCTCAGGCAGGCAAATCGACAGTGCCACCCTAGCCCTGACCATCACTGGCCCATGACAGACCACCTGAGCAGCTACCCGATCTAATGGAGGCCATCTTGTCAGAGAAGAAATTACCAAATTCATTGCATTTTTCAGTAGAAAACAATTGAGCCGACTGTAGACAGGATAGATTTATTAGCTGGCCCATGGTGCAGAAGATTTGAGCTGGATGATTTCTCCCTGCAGCAATCGTCTATGACGGGAATGCTTTCATTTTCAGGGCAATTGCTTGTAGATGCTCACCATAGTGTGTTTTCAAGTTCAAATTTATTTCACCAGGAAGGCTCCATTGAGCAAGCTCCTTTACAAGGTAACACGTGATGTGAGTGAGTCAAAATTGAGCCTCTCAGTTTGGGTGACTCAATTTGACTGCTCGTAGTAAGAGCGAGTAGTATGGAACAGCAATGAGTACTGTATAGCGAGTGTAGTAGTGAGCTACACTTGCTGGAGCAGGATATGGGGATATGTTTGGCAACGCGTTGCTGAGCTGGCTGTTTGGTGTAGTGGCTTGAGCCACCACCCCTGGAACTGGTGGACCAGGTTCCGGGTCTCAGATTCAATGCAAAGAAGTGCAAGGTAATGCACATGGGAAACAAAAACCCAGGGGAAGCGTACACAATGGGGGGTGAGATACTGACAACAGTAAAAATAGAAAGGGACCTGGGGGTAATTATATCAGATGACCTAAAGGTGGGCAAGCAATGTGAGAAGGCAGCAAGGAAGGCTGGGGGGATACTGGGATGCATAGGAAGAGGCATCAATAGTAGAAAACAGGAAGTTGTTATCCCTCTGTACAGACAGTTGGTGAGACCCCATCTGGAGTACTGTGTGCAGTTCTGGAGACCCCATCTCCGCAAAGACATAGACAGAGTGGAGGCTGTCCAGAGGAGGGCAACCAAAATGGTGCAGGGTCTGCACCAGAAGACATACGAAGAAAGACTAAAGGAGCTTAATATGTACACTCTTGAGGAAAGAAGGGAGAGAGGGGACATGATAGAAACTTTCAAGTACCTCAAGGGAATTAACAAAGTCCAAGAGGGTAGCATCTTCCAGAAAAAGAGATGTGCAAGAACAAGGGGGCACAATTTGAAGATAGAGGGGGGACAGCTCAGGGGTAACGTGAGGAAGTATTTTTTCACTGAAAGGGTTGTGGATGCATGGAACAGCCTCCCTGAGGAGGTTGTGGAGTCAAGAACAGTGGGGGACTTCAAGAATGCATGGGACAGGCATAAGGCAGTCCTAGGGGCAGGTAAGAGGAAGTAAGCTGTTGGTTAACTAGGATCTGCAGCTTATCTGTTAGGTAGGAAAATGGGCAGACTAGGTGGGCCAAGCGGTCCTTATCTGCCGTCAAATTCTATGTTTCTATGGGTCCTGCTGTAGTGGACCTTTTTTTTTGTGTGTGTGTATGTGTGTGTGTGTGTGTGTGTGTGTGTGTTTCTCCTTTCCCCCTCTCTCCACACCCCTTCCCCTGGAGTTGATTATAATAATTTTGTGGGGTGTGGCGGACTATCCCCCTGCATAAAAATACTTTATTCTAGGGACGTGGATATGTTGTTCAATCCACACTTACTGGTAGGTTCCTTGCCACTTCAAATCTTGCCGGAAGGTCTTCAAGCTGGCTCCTCCCACCCACTCCGGTGGTAAAACTCTCAGCTCCGCCCCATGACGCCAGGTCTTCCTTACCACTTGGAAACTCAGGTTCCCTCCTTTGCACTCTACGTTTTAGGCCTGGATCCACAGTCTTTGGTTAAACCGAAACTTATTCTCAATTTTAAAAGACTTCGGTCTTCTTTTTCCCTCGCGGCTGCGATGGACAAATTGACTCCCAGATTTTGTCGGTGCCCCTGCGGGCAGAAGATGTCCCAGACCGATCTGCACTCCATGTGCGTTTA
The DNA here is from genome assembly GCA_016271365.2 of Neoceratodus forsteri. Taxonomy (NCBI): domain Eukaryota; kingdom Metazoa; phylum Chordata; order Ceratodontiformes; family Ceratodontidae; genus Neoceratodus; species Neoceratodus forsteri. Next base: position 551,500,678 of record CM057452.1, on the reverse strand, counting down.
TTGCCTTGGACTCGGCCATGACTCACAGGCTTGTGAGTTGTGCAAATCCTTTTTGACTTCGGTCTTGGAAGACCGCACTGCCCGATTGCTGTTGGGACGACCCAAAAAACGTTATCCTCCGGTCAAGTCGAAGGAGGCCCGTTGAGTGGTGTCCGCGGCTGCGGGCTAGGCTGAACAGCTGGAGCAGATGATCGCCCTCGAGGAGGAGGTGGCCCAGGCCGCATCATCGTCATCCTCGGTCGTGGTATTTATCCCGCTCTCCTTGGGTTCCTCCTACACAGTTTCCTTTAAGGAGCTTTGCCAATCAATTTCCAAGAAGGGAGAAGGGCCCTTCAGGACATTCCTCTCGGTCCAAATAGAAGGACTCCAAAGGTAAGTCCCACCATCGACGTTTGTGGGAGTGGCAGAGGTCCCCTTCACCGGATAGTTGACACTCGACTTCGGTTGAGGTTGCAGCTAAGGCCGCTGGCTTCACGGTGTCCCCGTCAGGTCAGCCGGCCGAGACAACCGTTGACGCGGTCGAGATTTTTCTCGACCTGTCGGACGGTTTGTCGACTGGAGAAGCTGACAACCCTTCTTCACTGGTTCCCCCGGTGGAAACCGAGGACTTGCCTCTGCCTCCTGTGCCAGAGTCCCTGGTTAAGGTCCTTGAACCGAGGGAGGAGCAGGCTTCCCCCGCCCCCTCTCTGACCCACCCTCGGAATTCCCAAAGGTCTCGGTCTCCGACCTCTTCCAGGTCCAGCCGGTCCCACCGACATTGGCGTTCTCAGTCTCGGCACCATGGAAAGCGGCAGCGCCGCTCATCCTCATCATCCTTTTCAGAGGATAGGCTCCGGCGCAAGTTGTGTCGGCGCTACGAGGATTTAATGTGGCAGTAGCTCTTCTTCTCCGGCCATTAAGTGGCTGTCACCAGAGCGGCCTAAACAACCCCTCGTAGTAGTCGAGGAGCCGTAGCTGGTTGTTCAGCCGAAACCGGCTGCACCACCCATTGTGGTGGAACCTCTGCCTGCACAGCCGAAAACTGGGGCCCTGACCAAGGATTCTCGGTCGGGTCAGGGTTTGCCCCATAGGTTGTTGGTCACCCTCACTCCCGATCTACCTTGGCATGTGGAGGATGGCTTAGGCACTCTGCAGCTGTTTGCAGACTCCTTGGAGTCTGACGATGACTCCTCTTTGTTCTCCAGGCCGCTTGACTTGGAGTCCACTGGGGGTTAGTCGGTGGACGAGAGCCCATCCTCGTTCCTTGGAATGCTTTGACTCATCTCAGAGTCCACTGGGATGAAGCTCAAACCCATTTCAAAATGGGCCAAGTATCCCCTCACGGAGATACTGGACCGAGGGGATTCCCCTCCGGAGGCCTTCCCGGTGGCCGAAGCCATTGTTGGCCCGGCCTTGGAACTATGGCAGCAGCCAGCTTCTTGTCCAGCACCTTCGTCCAGGATGGCTTGGAAGTATGCTGTTCCTACCGGTTCACTCTCTGGTTTCTCGGAGCGCCTCTCTGCGGAGGGGTTAGTGACCGACAACGTTTTCCGCCATTCTGGGAATGCTCGGGATGTGGACAGGCCACCCAACGAGGAGTCCAAGAAACTGGACTACTCTGGGCAGAAAGTCTATGCTGCTTCCTCCCTAGGCCTTCGTCAGGCTTGCTTCGCCGTCCTGGTGGCACACTTTTCACACGCCCTTTTGGGCTCCTTGGATGAGGTGATTGCTCATCTCCCGGCTGACCTTCAGACAACGGTCAAGCATGTGCGGGATCTGGGAAGGGCAGTGGCCAAACAGCAGCTCCAAATTTCCTTGGACATCGCTGACTCATGTGCCCGGTCAGTAGCAACCGCAGTGGCCATGCGCTGCAGAGCTTGGCTGCAGATCTCCACCTTTATGGTGGATACCCAGCACAAGCTGGCAGACATTCCTTTCCTGGTACCGACTTGTTCGGTCCCGGGGTGGAGGGTCATCTTCAGCGGATCGAGAAGTCCAGTGCCACCTTGGACTCGGTCACGTCTGCCCAGAAGGACAAAGGCTGCCAGCAGCAGCGTAAGCCCTTTCGTCCTTCAGCCCCTGCGACACGTCTGGCCCAGCAACACCAGCATCAGGGCCAGCAGGCTCGCACTTGGCACCCCAAAGCCAAGCCTCCTGCTTCCTCCAGCAGGAAGACGGGAAGGAAAGGTCCAGGCGGCTCCTCGGCCGGCTCTTCCTCCAAGCCTGCCCAGTGAAGGGTTCAGAGGTGTCACCCCCAATCTTGTCACTCCTTCCTGAGTTCCCCCATGGGGGGACGGCTCCACCACTTCCTTTCCGCCTGGTCCGATATCACCATGGACCACTGGGTGTTGGAAGTGGTAGGCAGGGTTCTGCCTCTGGAATTCGGGCAGTCCCCATCCTATCGAGCCATCGCCACACGGGGGGCTATGGGTTCCGCAGCCTCTCTGTCGGCTCGTCGAGCCAACATTGCCCTGCTCCTCCAGAAGGAGGTGATCAGGGAGGTGGCGGATCCTCCTCCAGACCCAGGGTTTGTGACCAGGTACTTCCTAGGAATCCCAGAATGCATAGGAAGTAACATTCCCCAATTCTTATCCGTACTGCACCTACCTACCTAGGTCCCTTTCCCATAGTCTTTTTGTTTTCACCATCCTGTCAGGGAGAATACGTTTCCCTCTTTTCACCGCCCACCCTATAAACCCTTTGCCCTGATCCTGAGCCATATAGATCAGTGTCTCCACCGGGTCCATCTCATATATTCCCTTATCTTCTTTTCCTAGACTTCCCATAAATGCCCTTATTTGCAGGTACCTAAACTTATCTCGTCCCCCACTCCCTACTACCTCTTGAATTACTTGCAGGGAGCAAAGTCGTCCTTGCACCAGTAAATGCCCCAGGCTCTTTATTCCCTTCCGCTCCCATTCCCGGAAGCCCTTATCCTCTAACCCTAGCAAGAAATAGGGATTCTAGGGACATGGATATGTTGTTCATCCACACTCATTGGCAGTATCCTTGCCGCTTTAAATCTTGCCGGAAGGTCTTCAAGCTTGCTCCTCCCACCCACCCGGGTGGTATAACTCTCGGCTCCGCCCCATGACTCCAGATCTTCCTTACCGCTTGGAAGCTCAGGTTCCCTCCTTAACGCTCTGCGTTTGTGACTGGTTCCTATTTCTCCGTTTGCGGATTTAAAAATAATATTTTGCAAAAGACTTCAGTCTTGATCCCTCGGCGGCTGACGATGGATAAATCGACTCCGGTTCGGAGATGCCCATGCGGGCGAAGATGTCGGGCGGATCCACACTCCACGTGTGTCTGCTTAGGCCTTGAGCACGACCCGCAGGCTTGCGACCTGTGCTCATCTTTCTCGGCCTACGTCCTCGAAGACCGTGCTGCCCGATTGCAACTGGGCCGTCCCGAGAAGCGTTTCCCTCCGGTGAAGTCCAAGGAGGCCCGGTTGGCGGTGTCCGCGGCGGCGGGCTCGGCGGATCAGCTCGAGCGGATGGTCGCCCTCGAAGAGGAGGCGGCGCGGGCCGTATCTTCCTCGGCCGCGGCATTTATCCCGCTCTCTCTGGGTTCTTCCTACACGGCTTCCTTTAAGGAGCTTTGTCTGTCCCTCTCCACTAAAGGAGAAGGGCCTGCGTCTGCTGGACCTTTTTCTCGGTCCAAAAAGAGGGACAAGGGTAAGTCCCTCCGTCGACGCTCTTGGGAGCGGGAAAGGTCCCTCTCCCCGGGCCGTCGACCGTCGGTTCGGTCGATCGCCGCTTCGCCATTGGCCTCACGGTGTCCCCGTCCAGGTCAGTTGACGAGACTCCCACTGATGAAGTCGAGATTTTCTCGACCCATTGGACGGGCTGTCGCCTTTAGCAGCCGAGATTCCCCTCTCCCGGTTCCCCGGGAGAGTTGAGAGGATCCCGGCTCGCCTGTGCCTCCGTTCCGGAGCCCTCGGATGGACCTTCCGAGCGACGGGTTGGCCGGTTCCGCGACACCTCCCTGCACCGACCCCGAAATTCCGGGACTCTGGTCTCGGTCTGACCTCCTTCGCGTCCAGCCGTTCCCACCGTCATAAGGCGGTCTCGGTCCCGCACATGATAAGCGGGCGTCGCCGCTCGTCCCGTCCTCCTCCTCGGATGAGGGAGGCTCGCGTAAATTACGCCGACGTGCACGAGGACCTTATGTTGCAACAGCTCCTCCTGGCGGGAATAAGCCGACTCGGCGCTTCCTGCCATTATGGCTGTCACGGGCAGCCGACACAACCCCTCGACTTGCCCGAGGAGCCTATACCCAGGCGGTTGTTCGGCCAAAACCAGCTGCTCCACGATTCGGTGGAACCTCCGCCTCCACAGCCACCTATCTGGGGCTCCCACCAAGATTCTCGGTCGGCTAAGGGTTTAACCCCATCGGCTGTCAGTTACCCTCACTCCCGACCGACCTCGGCAGGTGAAGGGTGGCTCAGGCCAGAGGCAGCTCTTCGAGGACTCTTCCGAGTCCGAGATGATTCTCCTTCTTCTCCAAGCGACTGGACTTGGAGTCTTCAGGAGGTCAGCCAATGGACGAAGCCGTCGTCCTTCCTAGGACTGCTTCGCTCATCCTCGAGTCTACCGGATGGAGCTCGAACCGCTTCCAAGCGGGCAGGTATCCCCTCACGGAGATTCTGGACCGAGGATTCTCCGGACGGAGGCCTTTCCGGTGGCCGAGGCCATAGTGGGTCCAGCACTGGAACTTTGGCAGCGCCCTGCTTCCTGCCCTGCGCCCGGCCAGGATGGCCAGGAAGTATCGCGGCCTCCGGTTCCTTGTCCGGTTTTGGAACACCCCTCTGCTGAGGGGTTGGTTACCGACAGCGTTTTCGGCAGCGCCCGGCTAGCGCCAGGGATGTGGACAAACCTCCTGACAAGGAGTCCAAGAAATTGGACTATGTCGGGCGAAAAGTCTACGCTGCGTCCTCTCTCGGCCTTCTCCAGGCCAGTTCGGCCGTCCTCATGGCACATTTTTCTCATGCCCTGTTGGGCTCCCTGGATGAGGTCATCCCTCATCTTCCCTCCGATCTGCAGACTACGGTTAAGCAGGTGCGGGACCAGGCAGGCAGTGGCCAAACAGCAGCTCAGACTGCTTTGGATGTAGGGACTCATGTGCCAGATCGGTGGCGGCGCAGTGGCTGCTCGTCGTGAGGCTTGGCTGAGGATATCCACCTTTACTCGGATACCCAGCACAAGTTGGCGGATGTTCCCTTTTGGGGACTGACCTTCGCCCTGGGGTGGAAGGTCACCTGCAGAGGATCGAAGTCCAATGCCACCTTGGACTCGGTCTCTTCCGCCCAGAAGGACAAAGGCCGCTGAACCACAGCCTAAGCCCTTCGTCTTTCCGAGCCTCGGCGCCCGTACCAGCAACGTCAGGGCCAGCAGGCTCGGCCTGGCATCCCAAACCCAAGCCGCCGGCTTCTCTAACAGGAGGCAGGAGGAAAGGGCCCAGGAGGTCCCTCGGCCGGTCCCTCCTCCAAGCCTGCCCAGTGACGGGCTGAGGGTGTCGCCCATCCCCGTCACCTTCCACCTGGTCCCCCTGGGGACGGCCCGCACTTCCGTTCCGCCTGGTCCGCTGTTACCACGGACAGGTGGGTCTTGGAGGTGGTGGGAAGAGGCCTGCCTCTGGAATTCGAGCAGGCACCACCCTTCAGAGCTGCCGCCTCGGGGCTTCGGGATCCCCAGCCTCACTGGCGGCCTCGAGCCGACATCACTCTCCTCCTCCAGAAGGAGGTGGTAAGAGGTGGTGGACCCTCCTTCAGACCCAGGGTTTGTGTCCAGGTACTTCCTGGTTCCGAAGCAGACGGGGGCTGGCGCCCCATTCTCGACCTACCGACCTAAACAAGTTCCTAAGGTCTCGAACCTTCAGGATGGTCACTCTGGCTCAGATAATACCATCCTTGGAGCAGCGTGTGGTTCTGCTCTCTGGACTTGCAGGGCCGGTTTTCACGTCCCTATCCGTCCGTCTCACCAGAATTCCTTCGCTTCCGAGCGGGAAGGATCTCTCTTGAGTTCCAAGCCATGCCCTTCGGCTTGTCTCCAGCTCCCAGGGTCTTCACCAAATGCATGGCAGTGGTGACAGCATTCCTATGCGACAGGGTCCGGTGTGCACTTACCTGGACGACTGGCTGATAGCAGCTCCTCCAGGAAGGAGGCGGAGTGGTCCAGAGATCTGGCCCTCCAGGTCTGCTCTCAACTGGGCCTCCTTGTCAACGAGGCCAAGTCGGAACTCGAGCCGAAGCAGGTGATTTTATTCATCGGGGCGCAGCTCGACTCTCTTCGAGCCAGAGCGCGGCTCCCGGCGGACAGGGCCGAGGTTCTTTCCTCCTTTGCCCGATCATTTCTGGTTGGGCAATTGCGCCCTGCCCGGGACTTCCTGCGCCTCCTGGGTCTCATGGCGGCCTGTACCAGCGTGGTCCGTTGGGCCCGCTGGAACATGCGTCCCCTTCAGTGGGGACTGGCCAGCCAGTGGTCACAACGCTGCGATCCCTTGGACCAGCTTGTGTCGGTGACACAGGGGATGTGGAATGCTCTCCAGTGGTGGACCGTTTCAGATCAATTGCAGGGAGGCATCCCGTTCAATCCGCCCTGAGCCGACGGTCTCTCTGTCGACCGATGCCTCTCTGATGGGTTGGGGTGCCCATCTGGGGGAACACCGGGCTCATGGCCTCTGGTCCCCGCGGGAGTCCCGATGCCACATCAACCTGCTGGAGCTCCGAGCGGTCCGCCTAGCTCTCCCGCCTTTGCTCCGTTCCTCCGGGGTCAAGTGGTCCGAGTCCAGACGGACAATACCACTACCATGTACTATCTAAACCGCCAGGGGGGACGCGCCTCCATGCTTCTATGCAAGGAAGCCTTCCCATTTGGTCACTGTGGCGCAGCCTGGAGGCGGATCTCCTAGCCATTCACGTGGCAGGAGCCTCCAACACCCCTGGCCGATGCCCTGAGCCGGATAGGGGCTGCATCCCACGAGTGGTCTCTCCTGCCGGAGGTAGTACAGCATCTGTTCTCCCTTTGGGGCACACCTCAGGTGGACCTGTTTGCCTCCACGGAGAACGCCGGCTGAGTCTGTTCCATGCCCGCCTCAGCAGGGCTCGCTGCAGGGGATGCCTCGAGGCAATGGACCCCGGCTCTTTTACGCCTTTCCCCATTTCCCTTGATCCACAAGGTGCTTCTCAAGGAACAAGGCGCAGGTGATTCTGATAGCCCCAGACTGGCCTCGCCAGTTCTGGTACCCAGATCTCCTCAGTCTCAGCTCCAGGACTCCCGGCAGCTTCCAGCTCGCCCTGACCTGCTCTCAGTCAATCAGGGGAAGGTGTTCCATCCGGACCTTCAATCCCTGCACCTGACGGCCTGGTTCCTGAGCGGCTAGAGTTCCAGGCCTTGGGTCTTTCCGACGAGGTCCTCAATGTAGTTGAGGCGTCCCGTAAGGAGTCGACCAGAAAATGCTATGCCTTCAATTGGAAAAGGTTTTCCATTTGGTGTCAGGGCAAGGGCTTGGACCCTTCCTCCTGTTCCTTGGCAAGCATCTTGGACTATTTATGGTCCCTTTCTAGTCAAGGGCTTAGGTCGACGACCCTAAGGGTGCACCTGGCAGCCATCTCTGCTTACCGGGCGCGGGCCGGGAAGCAGTCGGTGGCGCAGGAGAAGGTGGTCTGGCGCTTTTTAGGCCTTGATCACATTTCCTCCAGTGCGGGAACCCCACCTCCGTGATCTACTGCTGGTACTGGCAAAGCTCATGGGATGCTATTCGATCCATGCACAGGTGTGCTCTCTCTCACCTGTCGTGAAGACCGCTTGGTGGCTATCACGCCAGCCAGAAGGATGGGAGAGCTCCAGGCTTTCCATCGAGTCTCCTTACCTGGTCTTCCACAGGGACAGAGTTGTCCTGCGCCCCACCCGAAATTCCTTCCGAAGGTGGTGTCGGAGTTTCACCTTAACCAGGTGTTGACTCTGCCGGTGTTCTACCCCAATCACACCTCGGAGGTCGAATATAGGCTCCACTCTGATCCTAGAAGGCGCCATTATTATAAGGAGCGCACGCTGAAATTGGGAGAGGTTCGCCAGCTGTTTGTCACCTCACGCTGAAGCCGCATCTGGCAGACCTGCAGCCAAGCGGACAATAAGCAGGTGGGTAACCTCCTGCATAGATCTCTTCATAGGTTAGCGGGCATGGAGCCTCCCAGAGGATAAGAGCTCATTCTACCCGCCATACTGCTGCAACGGTGGCTGCTTCCAGGGACGTCCCTATCCAGGAAATCTGCAGGGCTGCTACCTGGAAGTCAGCAAACACCTCATTACCCACTACCACATCGACCTTGAGTCACGCCGGGATGCTGGTTTTGGGGCCCCTGTTCTCCAGTCTCTTTCCAAGTAAGTATATGGGGTGTGTCTTGCCTCCCTCCTCCCGGAGAACTGCTAGAGTCTGCCAATGAGTGTGGATGAACAACATATCCATGTCCCTAAATACAGGTTACTCACCTGTAACAGGAGTTCTAGGAATGGTATATGTTGTTCATCCTACGACTCCCCATCTCCTCTCGGCTTCGACGCACAACCTGAGCTTCCAGCGGGCCAGATCTGGCGTCATGGGGCGGAGCCGAGAGTTATACCACCCGGGTGGGTGGGAGGAGCAAGCTTGAAGACCTTCCGGCAAGATTTAAAGCGGCAAGGATACTGCCAATGAGTGTGGATGAACAACATATACCATTCCTAGAACTCCTGTTACAGGTGAGTAACCTGTATTTATCTGCTACAGGCAGAAGCAGTGTCTTCTTATGTTGCGTCCAGCCTCTTCTCCTTAACACCCTCCACGCTGATAATACCTGCACCACTAAGGGATTAACTTTTTTTCCACTTCTGTATGTCCTCAGCCCTCTGCTGTGAAGATATGCCGCTATATTACATTGAGCCGCCTCTTGTTCCAGCTCACCCAACTAGCTACCTTGGACCTATGCACCCAGTCTGCCACATACCTTTGCTGTATAGCCAGGAAATAATTTTCCAGGTCTGGAAAGTTGAGCCCCCCACCTTTAACCTCCACAGACTTATCCTCAGGCACGTCCCTCTCCAAATAAAGGAGGAGAAGGCCCTCTCCAGCTTATGAATGTCCTCCTTATTCAGCCCCTTGGGTAACATTTGCAATAGATACAAAATTCTAGGTAGCACATTCATTTTAGTTATATTGACTCTGCCCAGTCACGACAAGGGCAACTGCATCCAGCGTCTTAGGTCTGCCTCAATAGTTTTTATTAATTTAAAATAATTCAACCCATACAAGGACCCCAGAGATCTTCCCACTTGTATCTGTAAATACATCAGGCCCATCCCTGCCATCTTTAATCCCCATTGTTTCACTTCGTTCCCAGAGCACTTAGACCACATTACCTCCGATTTCCCTAAATTGATCTTGTAGCCCGAAAGGCACCAAACTCCTCCACCAATGATAAGAGAGGTGGTACCAAGCTTCTTGGGTTTGTTAGAAACAGCAGCATATCGTCTGCATACAGTGCCAGTTTGTGCTGCACTTTACCTTCCTCCCCATTCCCCTATATCTTCTCATTATCCCTTATGGCCACAGCCAGAGGCTCAGTCGCTAGGGCAAACAATAATGGGGAGAGCGGACATCCCTGCCTTGTGCCCTTCCCTAGGTCGAATCTCTCTGACCTTGTGCCATTCACTAACACCTGCGCTCGGGGCCTCTTATACATTGCCTTCACCCACCATAGAAATGCTTCACCCAGACCAAACCATTCATCACTTCAAACAGGTATTACCATTCCACTCTGTCAAACACTTTTTCAGCATCCATTGATAGTATCCCTATATCTTCCTTTCCCCTGTTCACTCTCCAGATCATGTTAAGCAGCCGCCTCATATTGTGATATGACTGTCTCCCCTTTATGAACCCGGTTTGGTCTGGGTGAATCAACTCCAGGAGCACCTCCTCCAGTCTACTGGCCAACACTTTACCAATACTTTACAATCACAATTCAACAGTGAAATCGGCCTGTATGAGGAACAAGACTCCGGGTCCCTCCCTTCTTTTGGTATGAGGCATATAGCAGCAACATAACATGTATCAGCAACAACCTCCCCGCCCCCCTTTTGTTGAATATTTCACCTAGTACCGCAGTTCTGGCCCCCATTATTTTGTAAAATTCCACCGGGTAGCCATCCAGTCCTCTAGCCTTTCCCCTCTGTAACTTCTGGATAGCCTTCAGCACCTCTGCCACAGTTATTTGCTGTCCCAACTTTTCCCTCTGTTACTGTGTGGCTTCCGGTATTTTGATTTTCCCCAGAAACTCTAGTATCTGTGCCCTCGTCCCTGTCCCTTCTGCTTGATACAGTTGTTGAAAGAAGGAGCAAAAAGTCTGCTGCATCCCTTTATCCTCTTTCTGTAGGGCTCCTTGCTTATCTTTTACCCCCAGGATTCTACCCATCCTTCTACCTCCCCTCATGAGATTGACCAGCATGGGCCCTGGTTTGTTCCCCCATTCAAATATATGTCTCTTGTTAAAAAACAAGTCCTCCCCGCCTCTGTCCTTAAGTGGGCATTCAGGGCGTCCCTCCCCAACTCCAGGGATCGTAAAACCTCTCCCTGTTCCCCCCGAGCTACCCTCAGCTCAAGCTCCTTCAACTTACTCTCGAGGTCTTGTCTCTTTTCCTCTTTATGCGAGACATATATTCAATAATTGCTCCCCTCATAAAAGCCTTGCCTGTATCCCAAAGTATATCCCTAGGGACCTCCTCTGTATCATTCATTTCCATAAAAAGATCCCAACTCTCCTCCAAGTGCTTTTTGAAGTCCTCATTCTGGGCCATATATATGGGGAATTTCCAAGAGGGGGGGGATACCCATTTTTCCCTACCTTGTATTTTCATCACCGCCATTGCGTGGTCCAACACATGTATAGGGCTGTGACGGCTCTCCCAGATCCAGGAGTACCATTCCCGAGTAGCATAAATGTAGTCCAGCCGTGTCCACGTCTTATGGGGGTTCGAATAGAAGGTATACTCTCTCACTCCCGGATTTGCTGTGCGCCAAGTGTCCACTAAGTCTAGCTCCGCTGTACCTTCTTGCCATTGCTGCATACAGCCTGATTCCCTCCCCATCCCCTCAGAATGGTCCAGTTTAGAATCCATCATCCAATTCAGATCTCCTTCCATTATTAATCCTGGGAACTGCTCCCGGACCAATAAATCCAGCAAAGAGTAATAGAACTGTTGTTCATAGACCGCCGGGGCGTACACTGATCCCAACGTAATCTGTTCGCCTTAAAGTAGGCCTGATATAAAGATGTACCTGCCCTCCTTATTGTCCTTAACCACCCACTTCACCTCCAAGGGGAGGGTCTTATGCAGCAGGGTGGCTACTCCTCGTTTGCGCACCGAAGCAGATGCCGCATAACACTTTCCCACCCACCCTAGAGCCAATATAGCATGCTCCATTTCCATCAAGTGCGTTTTCTGTAGCAATGCAACTTGAGTCCCCACTCTTTTAAGTGCCGTTAGCAGCATAGTCCTCTTTACTGGATTTATTACACCCCGAACATTCCAGCTAACCACATTAAAGCTGTTCTTAGCCACCATTGGGATTCAGGAACCCTTTCCCTCTCATCATGACGTTTTAACTGAGAATATTCCACATATATAGTATTGTTGCTTTCACTTTTGTTTAACAAAAACAACAGTGTCAGAACAAACAACGGTAACAACAGTTTCAACATAAAACTTTGTACCCCCTTCCTCTGTCTCTCACCCTCTCCCAACTCCCCCCCCCAAAGCAGTCAATTTTCTCTCCACCACCCCTTACCCCCCATTCATTTTCCCTCCTCTCCCCCGTCCCAGGTCTCACTCCAGCACCTCATCCCAACACTCTGCTCCTTCTCGCCTACCATGTCCAGCAACTCTCCCCATCCTCCCCTTTCCTCAGCCATTAAACCTCCCTCCCAGTGCTTACCTCTATCCCTCCCACCCACCCTTGTCTCCTGATAGTCTCTTAGACACTAATAGTCTCCCACTTAGGTGTCTACCTCATCCCCCTATACTGACAAAGACGCTCCCACGCCCTTCCTCCACAGACAGTTTCATCCGTTCTCCCTTGTTCCGGTATCAAATATTTTTTTATTCTTTGCCCCCAGCAGTTAGAGAGAAAATTCCCACCCAGCTAAAGCAGCTTAGTATGTCAGACCATGTGCCTCCGAAAGTGCGCAGAACACCAGGCCAACCACCACAACGGCATAGGGCAAAGAGAGACCATTCTACTCCTCGCCGGGCAAAAAGCCTGGCTGCATCAAATAGGCACACGGTGCCCCTCCAACCCACACTGCCACAGCCACCAACCCAGCCTGCCCCACACCACTGCATCCAAACCAACATACAGCTGCCTTCCCTCCTCCTGCTGCGGTGAATAACTAAATATCAGCAATTTATGCAGTGAATCTTTTTACTTTTTTATTTATACAGTCCCCTTGCAGTTTTATTTTTGCTGCCTTACATCCTCACTCTCCTCTGCTTTCCGTACTCGTTAGCGTGCACATCACGTCAAGCCCACTTCCCAGTCGACATGAGGCCCCCTTCATTCGCTCTCCTCCTCCCACACCATCTTCCCCCCTTGCTGCCTGAGAGACGGATTCTCAAAAGCAGACTTCCAGGGCTACCAGCTAAGACCAGCAGGGAGATCAGGCCATGCTCAAAAAATTAATGCGCTAAGCCCTGCTCCCCACCCGCTCTCCTCCTCCCACACCATCTTCCCCCCTTGCAGCCTGAGAGATGGATTCTCGAAAGCAGACTTCCAGGGCTACCAGCTAAGACCAGCAGGGAGACCAAGCCATGCTCAAAAAATTAATGCGCTAAGCCCTGCTCCCCACCTGCCCTCCTACCTTCACCCATGCGAGTTTGTAGCCACATCTTCTACTTCGGTCCTTCTCCTTTTTGCTGTCAAGTGCTCCTTCACAGTGGCAGTTCTCCCCTCGTGCGCATTACTGTCTCGCGGCCATCTTCCGAACTAGTCCAGTTTCAACTAGGAGACCCTGTTAGCTGGCAAGTCCTGCAAAACGCACTGTCACCACATGAACACGGGAGATGCAGGTGTAACCCCCCTGCAAATGGGGGTTCCCAAAAGACTTCCAGGAGCTTGCTTGAATGCTCCAAGCCTGAATGGTGTTTGGCGTTTAAGCCATTTATCAGTGAGTGTTTTTAGAGCCTCTGGTACTGTCTCTTTAAGAGCTGTCTGCTTGCAGACATAATTAGTTTGTATGGGGGGACTGTGTGCTTCTCTGCTTGAGTACCACTCGAGCTGCTGCCAATTCACTCCATTTTGCAGTCACTAGGAGTGCAAAGGAACCTATCTGAAAGATGTAACTGTTTGCCAGAAATCATTTAGAGTAATAATGAAAATACAGTTTGTCTAACCTGCTTTCTTTGCAGTCAGAACTGTGTTTGTCTAGTCCCCATTCTAGTTTTGAACTGCTGAACTGGACCAATCAGTGTGGGTTAAGGTAGCTCTAAAATGGTGCCTTGGACGAATCAGAACTTGGACTCGTAATCTGAGCCAGCCACAAGAGGATTGTATGGGCAGTGACTCTGGGAGATGTAGTTTGGACTTCAGCGCCTTTTTGGACCAACAGGGGCAGTCTATTGTGAGTGACAGCCAATCCAGCCAAGAACTGGGAGGAACTCAAAGGAAGTGCCCGGTTTTGTCTGCTGGAGTTTCAGTTGAGCTCTGGCAGTGAAGAGGGAAGGAGCCCTGTGCTTTTTTCGTGTGCAGTTTTAGTCGGAAGCGCCTGTAAGGCCCAGAGTTCCGTCTGCAGCTTGTGTAACTGCTTGTTAGGACTGAATCCGTCCTGTGAAGAGAATCAAAGGATATCTGAAGAGTAGAAACCAGGCTCACCCTGTAGAAGACTGGAGAAATTGCTGAATTACTTTCGGTCTGTCAGGAACTGAATCTGCTGTGTGTTCTCCGGATATTGTGCAGTATTGCGATCGGGATAGAGAAGCAGCCTGCCTGGTATAGTACTTTCTTTTTACCATATAAATGTGTGAGGAGGCTTGTGTAGCTCAAGTGAATCCTGCTGCCATTAAAGGACTTTTGCCTGTGACTGTTTACCATATAAATGTGTGAGGAGGCTTGTGTAGCTCAAGTGAATCCTGCTGCCATTAAAGGACTTTTGCCTGTTACTGTTTACCATATAAATGTGTGAGGAGTCTCGTGGAGCTCAAGAGTAGCCCTGCTGACGTTGAAGGACCTTATATTGTTTGGAGGTCGTGAGTACTAATTCAGAGTCGCTCCCTGTTGAATTGCCACATTGAATCCAAATGGAATTACTGTACTGCTGACTGTTTAACTAATTTTTCTTTTCTATGTGTGAAAGGGTCCCTACCAGCTGCCATGGTTTGGACTAGCCACTAGGGCTTGGGTACCCAGGGACAGTAACTGGTAGGGATAGGCCTGTGCACAGAGCCATAGGTAGATGAGTAAAGTGATAAGCTAATTAACCTGATTTCCCCCTGTCCTTGTTATATCCCCCTAAATAAATCAGAGCTGCTTGTTTCAGCAAAGTTATACTGCCTGAGGTATCTGTCTATGTTAAAGTATTGTACTGTGATTGTTGCACTGTATCTGCTTATTTTACAGGGAGTCCCAAAGCCTGAACCAGTCCTGGGGGTAAGTGTATACTGTGTGGGCCACTAGTGGGAAGAAATGGGGGTTGCAGTGTCCCAGAGGGCTGTGACCAAGTTAGTTTAACTATTGCAAACCCTGACCTCTGGGTGGAGGCACCCGCCATCGGATCCAGGCCCCTCAATCTGTTAGTGGCAAATCAGGCAGGGGTAGTAGCCCCTGGGATAGCGCCATCTAGGGGTTACACAAGCGTCCATCTCTCTCCAGCACAACTCTTAAAGCTAGTTCAATAAACACGGTTCCGACAAGAAAGGAGAGAAAAGAAAGGAACGAAAAATCAACCTCTCCTCCTTTTTGTGCGAACAGTCAAGTGAAGCCTTGTTTCCTTCTATCCGAGTTCACTGCAGTTTCTGCAGTAGGGCTTTAACAAATTCCTCAACCAAATGAGCACTCGGATTGCAAACATCCATCTCTCTCCAGCACAACTCTTAAAGCTCGTTCCAGTAACACAACTCCAACAGGGAGAGAGAGAGAGAAAAAAAAAGAAATTGGAACGAAAATTCAGCCTTTCCTCCTTTTATGCATACAGTCAAGTACAGCCGAGTTTCAATCTTTCCGAGTTCACCTCAGTTTCTGCTTTAGGGCCTTAATGAATTCATCAGCCTTCTCGATCTCCCAAAATGAATACGTCTCCCCCTCGTGCTTTATTTTTAAAGTGGCAGGGTACACTAAAAAAATTTTCCACCTTACTTTCTCTTAGCTGCTGCATTATACCATTAAACATCTTCCTCCTCTTAAGCAAGCGAGACGAATAGTCTTGGGACATGTAAAGGCAGTGCCCCTCATATGCCACAGTACCCTTCTCCTGAAATGCCTTCAAAACCAATTCCCTGTCCTGGAAATGGTGAAACCGGAAGATTATTTGCCGCCACGGCTGATCCTTTGGTGGTTTGGGCATCATGGCCCTGGGAGCTCTTTCCAGCTTATACTTCCCCTTCGTAGGTTTGAGTCCCAGCAAGTCCGGTAGTACCTTTGCACAAAAATCAAGTACACCCTCACCCTCCATGCCCTACTCAAAACGGGAATCTCCCCCCATCCCTGGACACCTGCAAACCAACCACCGGAGCTAACACTATACCCAAGCATTACACTCCCACACTCCCCCACAACTATGCCTGTGGAAGGAAAAGAGGTTAACACATGTTAACAACTACAAAGTACTTTAAAAAATTACACTTTAAAGCACATGAGGAACTCTGATGAGTCCCTTCAATCCTCTTCTTGTCTTCTCTTCTGTCTTCATCAGGATCCACCTGAAAGAGAAAAGACAAAACACACCCCAAATCTGCAAACACAGTATACGACCATAACTCTTACCATCAAAACACTGGAGAATCCCAAAAAATATTTTTTAGAAAAAGTAGAAAACAGTAGAAAAAATCAACATTATGTACAATACACCTTTTGGGGATGGAATGCCCTAAATGTCCCAACTAGTGACAAACAGTGCCCGAAGGCAAGGTCCATGAAAAAGCCTCTCTTGGGCTGGAACTCGGTGAAGCACAGTTCTTGATGTACTGTAGTCCCAAAGGGGAGAGTCTTTGTGGACAGTTCAACAGTCTGTAGTCTGCCAGGTGTAGGATGTGTATTGCAATGTCAATGTCAATAAAGTAAGAAAAGTCTGAACTTACCAGTCCCTTGAAGAACAAAAAAATGGAACAATACCTGGATCTGCAGCCGAAGACTCTCCCTGGCAGCATTCTTCGGATACAGCTGGGTGGAACGTTTCTGGAAATTATAGGATAGACGTCTGGAAACTGCTGGACTGATGTCATCTCTGGCTGACGTCATCTAGGAGATGAAACCTTGGAACAGGAAAGGAACAGCTGGACTGAAGTCATCTGAAATCCCAGGCAATGAATCAGGAAACAGCTGGGTTGAGGTGATCTAGGGTGATGTCATCTGGAAGGCCAGGCGATGGAACTGGAAGGCACACTGCAAGGCTGACGAATCTAGAATGCACCTTTGGATCCTGGAATACCAGACTGTCAGAAAAACATGGGTACGGCAATGGCTGGATGGCGGCAATGGCTACCACTGCTCTGCTTTCCACTTGGTAGGCATGGGCACATTCACAGGACGCTGGTTACATTGAGGGTAGTACCATACTCGGTCAGATGCAAGAATTATTACCCCATCTAGGCGCTCATAATTCACATTATAGAAAGTCTTGTTGCCCTTTCTGTCCACAATACGTACAGTGTCTATGAACAGTGTCCTGCCCACTCTCCAGTACTGCAATTTATCTCTAATTACTTTGCTTCTGACAAAACGATTTGCACCTAGATGCAGGTCTTTAGTTGCCCCTTCCACTAGCCAGGCTGTCCTGTTTTTCTCAGTCTCCTCCCAGACTCTCTGAGGAAAGGACATTCCATAGATCTCATCTGCCTTCCTATGAAACAGTCTTTCCTCCTTACTACTCTCGGTCAGTTCACAACCACTGGCCTGGCTGGGGGTGGCCAGTCCTGGTTCTGCCAGTGTTGCATACTCAAAGCTACATAGAACGGGTCCCTGACCCCTCCTTCTGGGGGCAGGGCTGTGGAGTCACCAACATTTTCCTCTGGTTCCTCCGAGGTAAGAGCCAGAGGCTGTGGACTAGCATCTTCATCGTAAGGATACATAGCTCCCTCCTCCTCCTCTTCCTCACTTAGGACCTGGGCCCAGGAGTGAGCAGTCATCCTCACTCCCGGGACTGTCCACTCTCCACTAGGCGTGGAGGTAGACAACTCCCAATCTAGGGTCTCTCGAACCTCATCCTCTCCAATGAGGCTAGGACTTGGACCCTCTCTCCATGGATCCACTGATTCTCTTTCCTCACTGTCCATCTGCGATACAGGTGTGGAGGCATCACAAGGACTCTGCTCTGCCAGTACATCTACACCCTATTCCTTTGTGCCACACTCTGCTGGGACCCCCTGCCCAACAGGTTCCACCTGATGCTGTGTGCTGCTACTTGCAGGATCTTGAAGCTTTGCTCACGTGGGAGACAAATGAATCTTGGGTGCACTAGTTAGGCCTTGCTTCTCTAAGCACCCTGAACAGTGAAGAATCATGAAAATGTCCCTTTCAGCCTTGAGGCACATTATGCATACTCTCCCATGGTATCCGGAAATCTCAACATGAGGAGGCAAACTTCCACCGTAGAAACATTTCTCTATTTCTTTCAGCTTGGTAACCTCTTCCACTATCATAGCCCAGGCATGATCAGGGTAGTAGGATGATCCCAAAGCCATGACTGTAGAAAAACACACAGAAGTTCACTGTTATCACTGAGTTCACTCTACTTGGAACAGTCTCACAAAATGACTCCCTACTGCTGTGTTTACATTACTACCCCACCCTGTAATGGCGGCAGCACTCCTGGTGCATCACAATCTGCATCTGACTCAAGTCACTGCGCATCCGATTTACTGCATGCTGATAAATTTTACTCAAGCTGCACAGACTGCACTGATTTGCTTCCTCAGCACATCCATATGATTCTCTAGAACTTTACCATTGGCTTTCAGTCACTTTTACTTGCTTAAAGTCACTAAAGCTACAGTATTTCATGAACAGGATTGCCTGTTTGTTGCAGCCTCTCATACAACTCACAGTCTCTCTTTTTGCTCAGAAAATTACACTGTTGCTGAATCCCTAATACATGCTCACAGTCTAATGCTCAGAATTCTTGCTTGGGTTTGATTATATTACACAGTCCTTCTTTGCAAAAACTATTACACTGCTTACACACAGATCCAGCTGGCTTTAGAAAAATCAAACACAGTTTGAGCTCAGTTTCGCTGAATGGCACGCACTGAATCAGTAGCTGGCTTTTCGATGGAAATTCTCAGCCTACAGCCAATCCTGGAGGCCTCTGGGTTGAAACGAGCTGGCGGTCTTGCCTACTGTCCCTACGAACACCACGCTTTCTCCCCAGTCAATTGGGATATGGGTTGAGCCCGATTTAGTACAACAAAGGCTGATGTTTTAACTTTTAGAACATTTGCAGTCACCGCAACGCTCCTTCTGGCTAGCCAGCTCGCACAGCACTCGCTGTCTCCCTCTTGAACACTGGGCAGCACTCTAAAGTTGGCTTGGGGGCGGGACTAACTGCAGTCTCACCAATCACTTAACGTCATGCAAATAAGCCTTTCTGTCTTCTCATGTTCTTCTCCTCCACAGCGATTGTCGAGCAGGCAAAATTTAACCTGCAAAACAACTTTTTTCTTTTCAACTGTATCTCCACGACGGGATTTCCACTTTTCACCATTTCTCATGCTGATTTCTGTAGTGACTCACCCAGTCCACACCGCAAGCATTTTAAACTTTCAGGACACAAATGTCTTTGTTTCCCACAGTTCTCCATACTTTTTCTTGTCACAACTTGAAAATTAAAGCTGGCAAACGTTCTTTTTGATGCAGGACAAGGGGCACACACAATCTGGCTTTACAGCTCCTTGGTAAACATTGGCACAATCACGGCAGCACATGAACAACAGGCACATAGCGGCACATACGGATGGCACTTCTCTGGCAAATCCCTTATGCACAAAGCTTCTGATTTTTTGGGCTACCAACTGCCAGACAGACAAAATGCTAGCCACAACCTAAGCAAACATCTCTTGTTTTCTCCCCAATTCCAAACAAATCCTCAGCGGTGCCTCCATTTTGTAACCTCCCCCCACCGGCCCCACCTTGTTCAACTTCATAGCCTGCCATCCTCAGACAGGCAAACCAAGTGTGGCCACTACCAGCCTCACACCTGGGGGGACCATTTATCATGGCCATCAACCTGGGTCCCTGGGAGAAAACGTTTGCTCAGCATTATGCTACGTTTGTACTTCTGGTCAGGGGCACCCAAGTAAATCCAATCACAGTGGAAGCAATAACTGTACTGTCCAAACCAGGTTGGGATTCTAGAGTGTGGCTTTTATTCACATACACAGAGAATAATACAAAGCGAAGATGGACCCCCACAGGGCTACTCCCACTGGTAACGCAGATTACTAAGGTACAGAGTGCACACACAGTGAACTCTCAGGTTCTGAATGGAACTTGGCACACATGGCCCGAACTGGTACACTTCCCTTGACTTGGCACCCTCAGCCAGTACTAGGAGACTTTCCCATATTTCATGAGGAAGTCTTAGTGGCTCCCTCGACCACCTCTGAGCACACTCAGGCTCACAGAAAAATCAAAAATCCCACATCTGGGTATTTTCTTTAGGTACTGGCCAAGTGCACTGAGAGAAAATAAAAGTGCCGAAACTGAACCCGGAGAGGTAAACATGGTTACTCCAGATGGGGGTCTCCCACCTTTTGCTTCCAAATTTATACTCAGCATTCATCTGGTTAATAACACCTTTCTCAGAAAACTCTTGTAGATGCTATCTTGAAATGTCTTTCACATTTAAAATTCTACTTCTCACACCTCTGAGGTGTCGTGAAATTAAAAGTTCTGTAATTGACAATGTCTTTACACTAGACCCCAACTTTAGCAGATGCTTTTAACTCAGACACAAACTAAAAGTTCTGTACTTGGCAAGTCTCTCTCCAGACCCCATAGTAGGCAGACACTTTGAACAGAAACAGTCCTACAGTAAAAGTTCTGTACTTGGCTAGTCTCTCTCTGGACCCCATAGTAGGCAGACACTTTTAACAGACACAGTCCTGGTGTCAGAGAAAAACTCACCACAGGAATGCAGCTGCCCCAGGGCTTTTTCCACACCAAAGTCTCGGGTACTCACAGAACAAACAAATCTCAGGCAGCTTCCCCACACTCCAGGCTGGACCAGGGGATTGCCCCTGAATCCTGGAATTCCCCCCATCCCTCCGGGGATGGGGCACTGGAAAACCCTCTAGAAACGGTCTCTACCACTTCACTCACTGGTCTTCTGTGTTCTTCTTCTAGGGTGAGAACACACTACCCAATCTCCAGAGGTAGCTCTCTGACAGAGCTAAAACAGAGGAGCTGCCTTCTGTAGTCTCATCACTCTACATACTCTCTCTCAAACTACTCACTCTCACCCAACATTCTACTGCTAACCCCTGCTGCTAGCATCCATTCTGGCTTATGCTGCTGCGAAAATTCTAAGTTGACATCATCACTCCTGCTCTGCTGAGACTGAAAACAGAGTGTGACAGTGTGAAACCCATTTAACTGGCGTTTTAGAAGCTGCCTCTCCCTGTCTGCCACTGATTCTAAGTGGGATTCTAGTAACCCCTGGGAACAAGGGGGTTACAATTTAACAAAAAATTCTCTGACCTCTCTGTCTATCTTAGTAAACTCCCCTCCCAACCACCCTCTGACCCTAGTAGTCAGACAAACCTCTTCTCCTCTTCCTCCACCCCTGACTCCCCCCCCCTTCGATTAAGCTATCAACCTTAATGTTACTGCTAGACTTCTCAAGACCCTCCCTGCCAGGGTAGCCCTGGCAGTGATGGGCTCTTCCCCTCGTTCCTCAGGCTCATCTCCACTGCCATCATTGAACTCCTCACCTATATGTTTAACTTTGCCCTCCCCACATCTATGATGCCTGACTGCTGGAAGCATGCTAATGTGCCTATTTTCAAAGTAGGTGATCCCCTCTCACCTGATAACTGTAGGCCCATCTCCCTACTCCCTCACCTTAGCAAGCTCATGGAAATAATTGTACACTTCCAGGTATCGGAATATCTTGGCAAGTACAACCTCCAGTGCCCCACCAGCACGGCTTCTGTAAGCACCACAGCACCGCATCAGCTTTGACCCATTTTTCCAATCGTGTCCTAAGAAACATGGATGCGGGTAAAGCCACTGGTGCTGTATTCGTGGACCTGACTAAGGCCTTTGACCTTGTCGACCACTCCTTTCTCCATGCAACCCTTTTACACATTGGTTGCTTCCCCAGAACAACAGACTGGTTTAAAAGCTACCTTGCTGATAGGTCCATCTGTCACAATTAGTTCTACCTCCTCCTCAGCCCTATCAATCTCCACAGGGGTTCCCCAAGGATCCATCCTTGGGCCTCTGCTATTTTCCATTTTTATTAATGCACTCCCTGCTGAGAGTCTCACCTGCTAGGCTCTTCTCTTTGTGGATGACCTTGTCCACTTCCACAGTGACAAGTCTCCTGCGAACATCTCCTCCACTCTCACTCTTAACTGCTGTGCTGCCCATAATTGATTCCTCTCCAAAAAAACTTCTGGTTAATAAAAAGAAAACAAAATCCATGCTATTTGGATCCAAAACATTCCTCTCCAAGGTCTCCAAGACAAACTCCCCCCTCCTTGTACTCACTCCTGCTGCCCCCCCTTGAAAATGTCCAATTTTAAATACCTAGGCCTTACTCTAGACCCCTTCTTAGCATTCACTGAACATGTCAATATTTCAGTGCATAGAACTAATTAGAAGTTAGGTGCTGCCTACCGCCTCAAACAGTTCTTGTCCAGTGAAGCTCTCTTCGTAATCACACTTGGAAACCTTCCCATCATTGAGTACTGTTCTTCCGTCTATTTCCATGTGTCATCGGCCCTGTGCTCTAGACTAACTACTGTCTATAACAGTATCTGCCACTTTGTTCTCCAAGCTACCTACTCTAATCATCACTGTATGCTGTACCAATCCCTTGAGTGGCTACCGCTGCAAGGGCATTTCGATTATGCCCTTAGCTGCTTTGTGGACATTGCTCTCAGAGGTGGCCTCCTGTCCCCATATTCATTCCTCCTCATGGGTAGAGCTGTGTCTAGGAGTCTTCGGGAATCCTCTCTCCCTCCCTTGGCTGCTCCATGCATCTCCACTAACATGGGCAGTAAAGCCTTTTCCGTATCTGCCTCCTCTATATGGAACAGGCTCCCCTCATCACTCCACTCATCCTCCTCCCATGTCTCCTTCAAATGCAGTTTTAAAGACTGGCTTCTGTCCGAAACCATATGCCATTGTACACCTGGGTAATCTGGTGACATTCTTCTCGGTTTGTTACCCACCCTCCTGCCTACTCCCTTGGTCATACCTTTGCTGTGTCCACCCCTCCTCCTCCTCCTCCACTGCTGTGTCCTCCCTTCCTTCCTGCCTCTCTTAACACGCTTGTGATTACTATGCACTCCTTCCTTCTCCTATACCTCTTATTTTGTGGGTGGGAGTATTTACCCTGTATTGTCCTCGCTCTGTCCTGTCGTGACTCTCTCACTTATTAATTTACTAGTGAACCCAATGCATTTTGCACTGTAAATGTCATTTTTCAACATGTATGTAACCCTGGTGCCATTATACCAAGGGCTACTACCTCTGCCTGCCTTTCTAACAACAGGTTGAGGAGCCTGGGTTCATAACTAACTGGTATTGGGTTATCCCTACCAGAAGTAATACTACAATTATGGTGCCTCCACCCAGAGTAATGCTTCAGTGGGTAACTGTCACAGTAGGTACAGCCCTCTGGGAAGCTAATACCACCCACAATCCTGCCTAGTGACCTTTTGGATTTAACAAAACAGTTGCAATGCTTAACAGTTAGAATACAAAGCAGTTTGACCATTAATGATATGCTCACACTCAACCCATTTACCCACAGGGTCTGGATCTCTGGCATGCACCCTGTGGTCCCCCTGTAAAAGACAGTTTCACAACTTCCATGCACTTTGAGACAGTTAGCATATATCTTATTACTGTATGCAGAGTAATAATATGCTCATGGCTGAGTTTAAATGTGAAAACTTCAAATAGATTTATTTGGGGAAGTTAACAAGGGGAGGGTGAGAACCAAGGTAAATCATAAAGTACTTGTCAATTTCAGATTTATGTTGCATTAAGTTTAATCAAGCCCTACATTTACGGTCCTGCTAACTACTGGGTACCCAGAATAACAGTCTGTGTGGGGCAAAGATGGCATAGGCCTACCTGGAAAATGTTCTTTTGGCAAAGAGTTTGTTGGAAATGCTGGTGAATCCTCCAGCTGGTGTTTGGCAAAGTTCTTTAGTTCTGCGAACAGCTCCTGATACAGTACAGGAGTCCCTGGTTCAGTTTCTCCACACACGAGGTAATCCACTCTGAAAGAAACATCAGACTTCTCTGTTTCAGTTTCTGGCTGGTTTCTCCTCAGCAGCTTGCTGAGAAAACCTCTTGGTATGTAATTCGGCAGTCCCAGGCACTCAATCCCTACTAGGACCAAGTAGATACTCACAGGAGGCAATACAGGCCTCTCCTGTGGAGAGTCACACTGAGCCACACAGACTCCACTCTCCTCGGAGTCTCGAGCTGAAGTGCACCCAGTTAAACAAGTTTTTGACCTTGTCCGGTTTTTCTGTATTCTGATTGGCTGTGGGAGCTGTCAATCGCAGTTCTAGTGCTCCCATTGGTTTATTTAGGCGCCAACTTGAAAGTTCACAGTTTCTCCCTCAAGGCATTGTAATTAGGACTCCTTGAGAACCCCTTGCTTCCGACTGATCCAAAGCAAGGGAGTCCAGGACCAAAGATGGCAGCTCTCATTAGAGAGAACTGATACTGGTAAGACTGGCACATTAAACAGTGTGTTTATTTTAGAGACATCAACGATCCAAAAGTAAATAGGTGCAGATTATTGAAGGTCTCCCTGTGCTCTGTTAGTGGCAGCAGAGTGGGGTCAATCAGGGGAGTGCCTGTCTGGTCGCAAGCCCCGTTGCACTCTGACTCAGCCCAGGCTATTTACTCTATACACAAGGCTGGAACTCTTAAAGAGAGAGCACGCACTCAGAGCAGCAGCAGCAGCATGACATGGAACATGGGTTCAATTTCTCTTTCTGGATGTCTGCCAGGCAGTGGGCATCAGAGGAGTTTAGGGAGGTACTTAAGGTAAGCCCCACGATTTTAAATACACTTCTCACCCAGGAAACTTAAGCGCCTGCATCAAGGGTATAACACAAATAATTACTACTAATGCCTTCTATTATATATAAGGCTAGCCCATGGGTTATGAGATAAAAAAAAACTGCGCAGATATGATATGAGAATATACAAAATAACATACTATATACAGTACATGAAATGTTTTTTTTAGCAGTTGCATAGTTCAGATGTTTACATACCGTCATTACATTTTACATTTCTTTAAATACCTTTGTTTCAACCACTTAGCCATTGGAATTACATTGTTACCCTAAGGACTTGTTAATGGTGACCTCTAGTGGACAGTAGACCTACACTTTTCAGTTAACCCTTGGAACTCTATAAGGGTGACCCCTGGGATACTGACTGGAGGGCTTGACTATCACTATAGAAGCTGCAGTGAGCTCTAGCTTAGGCAGGGAATTGGCTGTAATAGAAACATAGAAATATAGACTTTGACGGCAGATAAGGACCACTTGGCCCACCCAGTCTGCCCATTTCCCTGCCTACTGGATAAGCTGCAGATTCTAGTTAACCAACAGCCTACTTCCTGCCACCCCCTACTACAATTGCCTTGTGTCTGTCCCATGCATGTTTGAATTCCCCCGCTGTTTTAGCCTCAACAGCCTCCCCAGGAAGGCAATTCCACGCATCCACCACTCTCTCCGTGAAAAAAGATTTCCTCACATTTACCCCTGAGCCGTCCCCTCTATCTTTAAATTGTGTCCCCTTGATCTTCCCGGACAAAAGTCTCCACCACTCATTCACACTATTGGGATCTGCGCCGGAGGCACTAGGACCCATCGGGAGCAAACTTTTTGCTGGAGGGTTGGCGCCAGAGATGGAGCTGCGAGGAACGGCACCGCGAGCCTCAGTTCGCGTGGCAATGACTATCTCGGCGTCGACCCTCCAACCGCCTCAGTTCCTTTTTTCCCGCTGTCGAGTGCGCTTCAGTGACGACGTCGCTCAACCGCCGTGAGTCAAACTTCAAACTAGCAGCATAGTTTTCAGTTTTGTTATTTTGTAGTATTATCTCGATAAATTATTGCTTAGTTTATTCTTATTTTAAAAATAGAGAAGTCTCAGCCTACTTTGACGGAGTCGACCATGAGCAGGTCAGGTGACGGTAGGGAGACTTCATATGAAAGCTGTTCAATCAGTCGGGCTGGGTCCAGTCCGCCGCCTTCTCCAGAAGGGGGGTCTGACAACGGTCAGTCCAGTGCCTGGGGGGATGGGTGGTCCCCGAGGAAGCATAAAAATAAACGGTCGCATTCTCGGCACCGTTCGGCCTCGAGCTCTTCTTCGGCCCACAGGTCTAAAAAGAGAAGGCATCGCTCGAGGTCGCCCTCTGATATGTCTGCGCATAGACGTTCGGTTATCGGGGCTAGTTGCCAGTCTCCTCCTCCTTCGGAGTTGCCAACCCCTGCTTCTGGTAACCAACGGCTTCGACATTGGAGCCCTACCCCACCCACAGGTAGGTCTTCAGATGAGCAGTTTCATCAGTGGGCCGCTCTTATGGAGCAATGGGCTTGGAGGTTGGTTCAGCTACCTGGCTCGGTCACTGGGCCTTCGGGCTTATTGGGAGACCAGGTAGGGCGGTTGGACTTTCCTGGTCGCACGGCACCTTCTTTGGTGCCGTCGACTCCGCGCTTAGGTGTTTCCCCCCCTCACATGGCTACGGCTCAGGGGGCCACACCGATGCCCTTATCTCCTACTCTTCTTCCTTCAAAACCTGTTTTTCGGAGTCTGGGGGTGTTTTCGGCACCCTCGGCATTGATGGCGCGCTGAGCGCCGTCCTCGGCGCCGTGCCGCTTCTTGGCATCATCCTTGGCGCCTTGTGGCTTCTTGGCGCCGTCCTCGGCACCGTATGGCTTCTCGGCACCCTCGGCATTGATGGTGCGCTCAGCACCGTCCTTGGCACCGTGCGGCTTCTCGGCGCCATGCGCCTTCTCGGCCCGTGTGGTCCTCAGTGCCGCTGTGCCGCATGGTCCCTCGGTGTCCTTCTCGTGCTGCGCCTCCGGCGCCGGGGGCTCTCGGGGCTCCCTCTGCTTCTCAGGACTCCTCCTTTCTCTCGTTTCCTTCTTCCCTCTCTTCTGATTTTCATTCCTTTCCTGTCCATACAGTCCCTCCTTGACTGTCAGGAGATGACATTGAGCCTGACCCAGACCTTCGGTTGGGTGATGAAGTGGATGAAGCAGGATCTATTACTGCTACAGAGCCTGTGGTCGAGAACCTGTCATTTAAGTCTCTGCTGAAAAAATCTGAGTTCCACTCTTTCTCTCCAGACTACAGACATCGATCCTGGGAAATTGTTAAGACTCCAATACCTTCATGCCCTGGAGATCCCTACGGATTTGACTCCTCCGATTCAGCCTTCCTTCGAGACGCTGTCTCAAATGGTATGGAATAATCCTGCTCTCACCCCTTCGGTGGCTAAATCCATAGATAGGAAAGGACCGTCCCATTTTGGCATCTCAAGCCTTTGCGGATCCTATTGTAGTCCTGGCAGAGAATGATAAGATCGTTCTTCCTCAAACTACTACAGCTCGACCTATTAACAAAGAATCTCGTAAGATAAACACCTTAGGTAAGAGAGTCTTTGCTGCTTCTACTCTAAGTATGCGTATTGCTAGTTACCAGGGCTATTTCTCCCAGTATGAATATATCCTGTGGCATTCTATCAAGCAAATGGTTGAAGCTCTACCCGGAGTCGGATACAAAGCCAGAGCTTCTTCAAACCATTACCAGAGGTATCGAATCTAACAACCAGCAGGTTAAAGCAGCCATGGATGCTTTCGACACTGCTTCCCGTTCAGCGGCTGCTGGTATTTGCACCCGCCGTCATTCCTGGCTGCGCACTTCGGGCTTCACGAATGATGCGCAGCAGCAGGTAATGGCGTTGCCCTTTGATGGTGCATATCTTTTTGGTCCTCAGGTAGAGCAAGCTCTAGAAGCTACACAAAAGACTAGGTCAGCCATTAGTTGGCTGGACCCCCTCCTGCCCCCTCTTGAGGGAATGTCAATAAACGTCAGTTTCTTAACAGTCAGTCCTTTCGAGGCAGAGGAGGTTTCCATAAAAACCAACCTGCCCAACCTCAAAAGAAGACACAACAGAAAGTGCAAGGGCCCAAAGTGCCCAGCGCTACCTTATGAATTGCTGGCCCAAGTCCCATCTCAGCTGCCCAAGATGGACTTTTCCTCTCCGGTGGGAGGTCGTCTGATGCACTTCTACAACCAGTGGAAGTCCATAACCTCAGACAAATGGGTCCTTCGGATAATTCGCGAGGGGTATTCACTCAATCTTCTGGAGACCCCTCCGGATCGTCCTCCCAAACGGCAGCCCAGGCTGTCAACCCTTCAGTCAGACCTTCTCGCCACCGAGATTCAGGGCCTTCTGAACAACAGGGCAGTAGAAGTGGTGCCGCTGCATCAACGGAACACGGGGTTCTACTCCCATTACTTTCTGGTTCCAAAGAAGTCCGGGGGAATGCGCCCCATTCTAGATCTCAGAAAGCTAAACAAATTTCTCCCCAAGGAGAAATTCAAAATGATTTCTCTGGGAACCCTGTTACCTTTGCTTCATCAACATGACTGGCTAGTCTCCCTGGACGTGCAGGATGCTTACCAGCACATTTCTATTCACCTGAGGCATTACAAATTCCTGAGGTTTGTGGCTCTGGGACAACATTATCATTTCAGAGTCCTGCCCTTTGGGCTATCCTTGGCGCCGCGGGTTTTTACAAAGTGTTGTGCAGTTCTTGCAGCGCACCTCAGAAAGGTCGGGATACAGGTGTTCCCTTATCTGGACGATTGGCTTCTAGCAAGCCCTTCCAGGCAAGGGACTCTGGATGCCGTAGAGACGGCCTCTCACCTCCTTACGTCCATGGGAGTTCTGCTGAACCTCAAGAAATCGCAACTGCAGCCCTCCCAGAGGCTCCTTTTTATAGGGACTCTTCTGGACACCTCCTGTGCGAAGGCTTTTCTTCCAGAAGACAGAAGGAACGATATCCTTCAAATGGCCCGTCACATCGGGGAGAACAGCTCAGTTACAGCTCTCTTGATGCAGTGGATGCTAGGCCTCATGGCATCCTCAGTGTTCACTATACCCCTAGCATGTCTGCGCATGAGAACCACTCAGTGGATGCTCAGTACTCAGTGGTCCCCGACCTCTCACCCGCAGTCCTATCTCATCAAGGTGACAGAACCTTTAAAAAGGTCACTCACCTGGTGGTCTCAAGAGAGCAATCTCCTGGACGGATATCCTTTTGCTCCTCTGGACCATCAAATTTCCATTACCACGGACGCATCCCTGATGGGGTGGGGAGCTCACTGTCAGGCTCTCCACACTCAAGGTGTGTGGACTCAAGTCGAGTCCCAGCTTCACATAAACATCCTAGAAATGAGAGCCGTCCTTTATGCAGTCCGAGCGCTGAAGGACATTCTCTGTCACAAGAACATTCTCCTTCAAACGGACAACAAAGCAGTGATGTATTACATTGACAAGCAGGGCGGTGCTCATTCTTACTCCTTATGCAGGGAAGCGATGATGGTATGGGAATGGTGCTTGGAGCACAAGGCTCTCATTCAAGCGATCTACCTACCGGGAATAGAAAACAAGCTGGCAGACCATCTCAGCAGAACAGAGATAGATCCTCACGAGTGGTCTCTCGACTCAATCATAGTTCAGTCACTATTCAAAGAGTGGGGAACTCCAGACCTGGACCTTTTTGCATCCCCACTCAACGCAAAACTGCCTCTCTTCTGCTCCAGAAATCCAGGGCCTGGCATTTTCTGTCAGGATGCGTTCAGGCAGCGGTGGACAAAATGCTTTCTTTACGCCTTTCCACCTCTTCCTCTATTTCAGAGGGTACTCCTCAAGTTCGAATCCCAGGGGGACAAGATGATTCTCATTGCTCCCTTTTGGCCTCGGCAGCTGTGGTTTCCACTACTCAACAATATGTTGGCAGTTCCTCCGAGACCACTTCCCCTACAGATGAACCTTTTGACTCAGGGACCGGTGGTCCATCCCAGCCTGAGATCACTTCACCTTCACGCTTGGCTCCTGAAGAAGTAGAAGTAAACGGTTCAATGTCTCGTAGGGTTTCAGATATTCTTCTGGCTGCATCGAAGCCAGCCACTCGGAAAACTTACACAGCTAAGTGGAAGCGTTTTTCGACCTGATGTGCAAAGTCCTCTTTGAATCCCTTTTCCTGTCCACCAGATAAGGTTCTGGAGTACCTCTTGGACCTCTCAAATTCAGGTCTGCAGTACTCTACAGTCAAAGTTCACCTTAGTGCCATTTCAGCGTATCATGAGCCGGTTTTATCCTTAACACTAGCTCAATTACCTGTGGTTAAGAGATTTCTTAAAGGAATTCTGCTTCTAGGAGCGTGGATATGTTGTTCATCCACACTGTCTGGCATTGTCCCTTTCCCCTTTAAATCTTGCCGGAAGTCTTCAAGCTGGCTCCTTCCACCCACCCGGGTGGTAAATACCTCGGCTTCGCCCCATGACACCAGATCTTCCTTTCCGCTGGAAGATTCAGGTTCCCTCGTGCTTTCTGTAGTGTTGAGGCCCTGGATTCGTTTCGACGGTTTTCACCGCATCTTCTCGCTCTGAAACTCGTTAGAGTTTACGACTCTGATTCGGACATGGATGACAAGTCGTCCCCCGGGTTTTGCCGGTGTCCTTGCGGACAGAAAATGTCTGCCCGGGACTTCCTGCGCCTCCTGGGCTACATGGCGGCGTGCACGTCAGTGGTCCGCTGGCCAGACTGCACATGCGCCCCCTCCAGTGGGAGCTCGCCACCCAGTGGTCTCAGCATCAGAGTCTTTTCGACCAGCTGGTCATGGTCACCCAGGGAATGTGGGACGCCCTACAATGGTGGACCGTCCCGAATCATCTGCTGGAAGGGATCCCGTTTGTCCGCCGATTTAAAGGGGAAAGGGACAATGCCAGACAGTGTGGATGAACAACATATACCACTCCTAGAACTACTGTTACAGGTGAGTAACCTGTTCATACCAGACTTCCTACAAGACGTCCAGTTGCAGCCTGGGACATTAGTCTTGTGCTAGACATGCTCACTCGGAAACCTTTCGAACCTCTGGCCACCTGTGAGCTAAAATTTCTCACCTGGAAGACTGCCTTCCTAGTGGCCATTACCTCAGCTCGCAGGGTCTCTGAGATGCCCTGGTCACAGATCATCCATACTCTGTGTTCCATAAGGACAAAGAAGTCCTTCGGACCCATCCGAAATTTCTTCCTAAGGTTGTGTCAGAGTTTCATCTAAACCAACCTCTGGTCCTTCCCTCTTACTTTGCAGACTTCCAAAATGAAGGAGAAACGATCTCTTCATTCTTTGGATGTTAAGAGAGCTTTGTGTTTCTATCTAGATAGAACCAAGGATTTTCGCAAAGCCCAGCAACTGTTTGTCTCCTTCAGCGAGACCTGGCTGGGTCAACCTGTCGCTATCAGATATGTCTCAGCATGGTTAGTGGCATGCCTTCGCCACTGCTATTCCATAGCGCAGGTTAAGTTGGAGGGTAGGGTTTACGCTCACTCTACTAGAGCGGTCGCGGCATCCCTAGCGGAAATTCGCAACGTGCCCATTGCAGATATTTGCAACGCGGCCACCTGGAGCTCAGTGCATACTTTCGTTAAACATTATGCACTGGATGTCCATGCCAGACGACATTCTTCCTTTGGCAGAGCCATCCTTAATGGACTTCAGTCCTAAAGAAACGTGAGCTCTTGGTCTCTCCTGCCGTCCTCTCGGGGGATTATTAGCTTGGTACTCTTCCAATAGTGTGAAAGAGTGGTGGAGACTTATGTCCAGGAAGATATGAAAATTGCCTACCTACCGTAATTCTTGATCTTCTTGGATGAATCTCCACCACTCATTCACACGCCCACCCTCCATTCCCCGAGCTCACCTCTGTTGTTGGTCTTCACTCCCTCAAATCTTTAGGCTGTGAAGACTTCTTGTTGACCCTTCTTATACGGGTCACCCGGACTATCTTATGTCCGGTTTTTAAGTTAGGCTACCCTTCTAGGTTAGTTATGCTGCACCTCCTTGGTAAAAAAGGTACTGAGGCGGTTGGAGGGTCGACGCCGAGATAGTCATTGCCGCGCGAGCTGAGGCTTGTGGTGCCGTTCCTCGTGGCTCCATCTCTCGCGCTGACCCTCCAGCAAAATGTTTGCTCCCGATGGGTCCTAGTGCCTCCGGCGCAGATCCCAATAGTGTGAATGAGTGGTGGAGACTCGTCCAAGAAGATCAAGAATTACGGTAGGTACGTAATTTTCATTTCTTACACATCTCTTTTTCTGAAAGATGCTACCCTCCTGGACTTTGTTGATTCCTTTGAGGTACTTGAACATTTCTATCATGGTCCCCGTCCCTCCTTTCATCAAGGGTATACATATTAAGCTCTCTCAGTCTCTCTTCATATGATTTCTGATGCAGACCTTGCACCATTTTAGTTGCCCTCTCTGGACTGCTTCCATTCTGTCTATGTCCTTACGTAGATGAGGTCTCCAAACTGCACACAGTACTCCAGATGGGGTCTCACCAACTGTCTGTACAGAGGATAACCACTTCCTTTTTCTACTTGTGATGCCCTTCCTATGCATCCCAGTATCCCCTGGCTGTCCTTACTGACTTCTCACATTGCTTACCCACCTTTAGATCATCTGATATGACTACTCCCAAGTCCGTTCCATTTTTGTTGTTGTTAGTACCTCCCCTGCTGTGTACTCTTCTCCTGGGTTTTTGTTTCCCAGGTGCATTACTTTGCACTTCTTTGCATTGAATCTAAGTTGCCATATATCTGACCATTCCTCCAACCTTGCCAAGTCCCTTCTCATCCTTTCTAACCCCCCTTGTGTATCAACTCTGTTACAGATCTTTGTATCATCTGCAAAGAGGCATACCTTTCCCGTCCAGACCCTCTGCAATGTCATCTATAAAGATGTTAAAGAGGACTGGACCCAGTACTGAGCCCTGAGGTACTCCACTAGTGACCTCCCTTTCTTCAGAATGTGTGCCACTCACTATTACCTTCTGTGTCCTGTTGTGCAGCGAGTTTGCAACCCAGGCTACCACCCTTGGACCCACTCCCAAGCTGGCTAGCTTGATTATTAATCTTTTGGTGGGTCTGTCAAATGCCCTTGCTAAAAGTCTAGGTAGGCCATATCCACAGCCCTCCCTGGTTCTATTACTTTGTCACCCAGTCAAAGAAATCTATTAGATTCGACTGACATGACCTTCCTGCTGTAAATCCATGCTGCTTTGGGTCCTGTACCCGCTGGCCTCTAGGTACTCAACAATTCTTTCTTTCAGAAGTGATTCCATCATTTTCCCTACCACTGAGGTCAAACTTATAGGTCTGTAGTTTCCTGCTTCTGCCTTGCTCCTACTTTTGTGAAGGGAAATCACATCTGCCCTCCTCCAGTCCTCAGGTACCACCCCATCCTCCCATGATTTGTTAAAAAGTGTGGTCAGTGGTGTCACTAGGTCCTCCCTTAGTTCTTTTAGGATTCTGGGGTGAATCTCATCAGGCCTCTTTGCTTTGTCCACCTTGAGTTTTAGGAGTTCTTTCAGGACTCTTTCTTCTGTAAATGGACTGGTGTCAACCTCCCTACCCAGAGTGCTTCTATTGTCTGGTTTAGGTAACTCCTCCTCATCTTCTTTTGTGAATACTGAGCAAAAGTATCCATTCAGTATCTCTGCCATTTCACTGTCTCCCTCTCCCTACCTCCCCTCTCCCTTATTAATCTTCACTATTCCTCCCTTAACCTTTCTATGCTCCCTAATGCACCTATAAAAGGTTTTATCCCCCTTCTTAACTGGACTTGGCTATTTTTTCCTCAGTTTGGGCTTTTGCTATTCTGACTGCCTTCCCCACTTCTTTCTGCTTTAATTGATACAGTTCCCTGTCGTGCTCCTTCTGTGATGCCTTATACTTTTTGAATGCAGCCTTTTTCTCCTTAACCTTCCCTGCCACCTCTTTTGAGAACCATAGTGTTTTTTTACTCCACTTTGTTTTCTTTATCTGTTTCACACAAAGGCTTGTTGCCTCTATGATGGCAGTTTTGATTTTTCTCCATTGTTCTTCCACACCTCCTTTTTGGCCATTTGTTAGTGTATTCCTCAGGTATTCACCCATTTTGCCAAAGTCAGCCCTTCTAAAGTCCAGTATGCTTGTTTTTGTATGGCTTGTCTCCCATGGTTGTGCTTATTGTGAAGCACACTGTGCAGTGGTCGCTTGTTCCCAGATGTCTACTGACTTCTAAATTTGTGATCCTCTCTCCATTTGAGAGCACCAGGTCTAGTATTACTCCCTCCCGAGTGGGTTCCAACACTAGCTGTCTAAAGCCTGCCACCTGCAGGGCATCGAGAATGACCCTGCTCTTGGATGTGGCTGCAGTACATGTCATCCAGTTAACATCTGGCATATTCAGGTCCCCATTAACAGTATCTCCCCTTTTTCAGCCATTTTGAGAATGTCCTCTATCATTTTCTTGTCCATTTCCTCCCCTTGAGATGGGGGTCTGTATACAACCCCTGTGCGGATTGTGATGCCATTCCCTGTCTCCATGGTGACCCAGAGTGCCTCTTGTCCTCCCCCTTTACTTTTTATTTCTGTAGCTTTGATCCCTTCCCTTCCCTTATATATAGAGCTACTCCACGTCCTCTTTTCCCCTTCCTGTCCCTTCTGTAGACTGTGTACCCGGTATGTTGACATCCCAGTCATGGTTCCCGTGTACCATGTTTCTGTGACTCACAATATCCAAGTGTTCATCTTCCATCAAGGCTACTAGCTCAGGAAGCTTGTTTCTAGACTATGGGCATTGGTACTCATTGCCCTCCATTTAATGTTGGCTTTATCCTTTTTCCCCATGCCTGCTCTTTTCCCTTGTCTATTTTTCCATTTACCCTGTCCTGCCCTCTGTTGAGCACTGTACCTCAGTGTTTACCTTACTACCTGTCATGTTTTTGTGGGGGAGGCTTGACATTTCCTGCCTCTTATTAGCATCTCCCCCCATGGCTAGTTTAAAAGCTTGCCAAGGAAGCATTTAAACCTGTCACTTAGGATCTTGGTTCCCTTCATGGACAGATGCAGACCGTCGTAACAGCTACCATCAGTAAATTATTTCCAACTATATTAATGCAAACTGTCACAGAATACTAGTAGACAGTCCAGTTAGCCACAAAGGAAAATCAAATATACAGTTATTTCAACCCTTCTGAAGTTGCTCACAAGATAAGTAGTTTTGAAAACCCCCTTTCTGATTTAAAAACGAAAATAATTAAACACAAAGCAATACTAATGTAAGACTGTAAAATAAGGAAAACTTCCCTCAGATGTAAGTAAGAGAGATCAGTTGCAGATTTCTAGTCCAATATAGTATATCCCATGCAGCTTCTCAGTTGTTTCAAAGCCCACCCTGTTACACCACTTGAAGAGATGTATACCCCTTTATGAACTAAATTCATGGGCAGATCTACAGCCTTTCCTGGTGTGTCATAAGTAAGTCGAACCACTGGCTTTACAAGTCTGTCTGAACGTCTAGGTGAAGGAGGCACTGGCACTTGTCTTTCATCATTAGCATTTGGGTTCATGACTCCTGGCTCATTGTCCGGCAACAAGACAGCTTCTGATGAGAGGGGTACCACTGCGGTTTATTGAGGTTCAAAACTGAATGTATTACTTGTGTTTGGTGTATCACTTGAAATCTCTGGTACTTGACAGACAGGTCCATCTGAAAGAGGTATTTCTACAAAGTTTGAGTCATCCAACACACTGTTAAGATTTTCAGAAATAGTAAAACTTTCTGGTACTTGATCTAGTTCAGTTTGCCACTTGTTTCAGCATAACTTGAAGGTTCACTGTTTGGTTCACCCTTACCTCAATCAGAATCAGGCATGTCAACCTCAGATAATTCCACTAGGCACAAAAAGTTTGCTATTTCAGAAGTTACACTTTGAACATCACTTTCAGGAGGGACTTGTTTAGTTGAAAGAGCAGAATTATCATGCATCTCTGGACTGTTGGCGTCATCTCCCACGTTAAATTAAGGATTGCCTTGAAACACCTGCGCTAACTCGAAAGAGGGATAGAAAACAATTCCAAAATCATTGTCATCCTCTTCAGTACTTGTGCCATTGTCAACTGCATTAAGGTTAGCAGAAGGCTCTGGCTGTTGAGCAGCAGTAGGCTGAGGTCTCTGTCGGTTGCAAGCAGCAGAATGGGTGACAGGGCCTGCAGGAGCAGTATTTTGAGGTGCAGTACCTATGACAATTTGACCAATTGGCAGAAGATGATTCTTGTGTATTGTCTTTACAGCTCAAGGATACTCCTTCTGGGCACACTTTGTATACTGGTAGGTCATCTAGCTTGCTGATTACAACAGAGGGGGTATGACTACAGTGCTCAGCTAATTTATGTCTCCCCTGAAAACCAAGATTTCTCATTAGCACACAATCCCCGGCCTTTAGTTCATGAGCCTTTACTCACTTGTCATGACGTGCCTTGTTAGCCAAGTTTTTCTTTGCAGCCATGGTGTTGGCCAATTGGTAAGCATGGTTTAATTGAGCTTTTAATTTCTTAACACACTGTAGGGAGTTGTCGGACTGGACCCCATCTGGTGAAATTCCAAGACAGACATTAATAGAAAGGCATGCCTCACAGCCAAACATGAGATGATATGGGGAAAATCCTGTGGCATTGTTTTTGGTGTGGTTATAAATGTGCACAAGTGAGCTTATCTGTTGACTCCACCTTCGTATGTCCTTAGGATGCAGAGTGCCAAGCATGTCAAGCAAGATTCTATTAAACCTCTCTGGCTGTGGATCTCCTTGCAGATGGTAGGGAGTGATCCTGGACTTTCTCACACCCCAGATAGACAAAATTTCTTTAATAAGTCTGCACTCAAAGTCCCGGCCTTGATCCGAATGTATGCATTGAGGAGCACCATAATGAACAAAGAACTTCTCCACAAGGACTTTTGCTACTGTGGAGGCCTTCTGGTCTTTGGTTGGATATGCCTGAGCATACCAGGTGAAATGGTCTATCACAACTAGCACATTACCAATGTTTTTTGAATCTGGCTATAAGATTAAGGAGTCAATGCATACTAGCTCCATAGATGCACTGGTGGTTATGTTAACCAAAGGGGCTGCCCTCTGTGGTTGTGCTTTTTGTTGGAGACACCTGCTGCAGGTTTTGACTTACTGTTCAATGTCTGTGCTTATTTTTGGCCGGTAGAAATATGCACAGGCTAAGTCCAAAGTTCTCTCACTTCCCAAGTGTCCCATTTGTTCATGCAGAGCCTTTAATACAACATTTTTGAATTTTGAGGGCAACACTAGTTGTCTTTTCACAACCTCTCCTTGATTATAAGGCAACTCTCTGTACAGCAGTCTCTCTCTCTCTCTCTCTAAGCTTAAGTTCAGGCCCTTCTTGAAACAACAGAGCAGTTCTAGGGTCATTGGACCCCAACTTTGAAATGTCTTCTCCCTTTGTGAGGGAATTCAGGACGGGTCGGATCATTGGGTCATAAAATTGCTCCCTTTGAAGGTCAGCTAGTGTGAGCTGAGGCAAGGCACTTAAGTCCATTCCTGCAAAGTTACAGTAGGCTACTGGTAGACGGGTATCAGGAGGCCCCAGACAATCGGCCAAACAGTTCAGTTTCAGCAGATGAAGTTTCATCTGTATCAGACTTATGGCCCAAGGCTTTTACAGAATTCTCTGACAAGCGTACCTACTGTTGGTTGGAAACAGGTCTTTGTGACAAGGCATCGGTGTCGACATGGTTGAGGCCTGGTCAGTACTCCACCACATAATCATATGTAGACAGTGCAGAGAACCATCTGTGTCCAGTAGCATCAAGTTTTGCCAAGGTTTGGACATAGGTTAAATGATTTTTGTTTGTTTTAACCAATGTCTTGGTGCCATGCAACTATTCATGGAATTGTCTCACAGTCGCCTGTTTGAGAGTGAGAAATTCCAATTTGTGCAAGGGGTAGTTCTGTTCTGAAGGAGTCAGACTTTGGCTGGCATATGCCACTGGGCGCAGTCCTTCTGTATACTCTTGGTAGAGCACAGCCCCAAGGCCACTCAGGCTAGCGTCAGTATGCAGCACATAGGGTTTGGATGGGTCAGCATATGCAAGAACAGGTGCGTGAGTTAGCAGATATATGATTTTGTGAAAAGCTGCATTGCACTGTGACGTCCATCTCTGCCCAAAGGTTCATAAGGCCAGAAATCGCTTCTTTCAGTTTCTATCTAAGTGCCTTTCTTGTACTTTTTATAAATGGGAGTGTACTCTTGTGTTAAGTTCAACAGTGGATGCACTACCTTGGTGTAGTCTCTGACGAAACAGCGATAGTAGCCATAAAATCCCAGTAATCATAGCAATTCCTTTAAGTTGTTTGGCTTTGGCCAGTCAGTGAGTGCTTCTACCTTACTAGGATTGGTCTGGATGCCTTCTGAAAACACAACGTGACCTACATATTTTATGCAGCTCTGGAAAAACTGGCATTTATCAATTGTTAACTTCAACCCAAATTCTTCAAGTGTATCTAACACTTTGAATAGCCGAGCCTCATGTTCTTCGAGAGTTTTACCAAAAACTATGATGTCGGCAGGGTAAACTAAACACTCAAGAAGGTTCATATCTCCTATAACACATTCCATTAGTCTTTGAAAAGTTGCTGATGCACCTGATATGACTTGAGGTATGCAGAGGAACTCGTAGAAGCCTAGAGGACAAATGAATGCAATCTTTTCCCTGTCCTCTGACACCATCGGGATCTGACAGTACCCACTGCAGAGATCAAGGACTGAAACCTAATTACTCCCGTTGAGGTGGTTCAATGCTTCTTGTATGTGTGGCATAGTATATTGATCAGGCACAGTTCTTTGGTTAAGGGTCCTGTGGTGGACACACATAAGGACGGAACCATTCTTTTCCCAGACTACAACAATTGGAGAAGCGTAAGGACTGCATGACTCCTGGATAATTCTGGCTGCTAGCATTTCCTGTAGATGGCACCTGACGTCATCAGTGTCAGCAGGAACTAAGCGTCAAGATCTTTCCCTGAAGGATATTTCGTCGTGGAGCCAAATGTGATGTTTGGCACCAGTGACACAACCTATGTCCCACTCTTTTAAGGAGAACATTCTGCTTCTCCGAGGCAATCTCAAGCTAATTCTCTCTTTCCACTCCTCAGGAATGGGGGAGTCTCCAAAGTTGAACATGTCTGGGGATACTTTTTCATATTCTCCCTTTTGATACTTGGATGGCAGGACTGCAGTATCTGCACGGTATACTTTAACCAAGGTGCATCCTCGAGGAACTTTGATGTCTTGGGCTGTAACATTCTGAAGCTGAACTACAGCTCTCCTGGCATAGGCATGAGCATGAACAGGAAGCACACTGGGTTTCACTAGGAGTCCTTCAGGCAGTTTTTCCTCTTCCTGAACATCCAGAATAAGAATTTTGTTTGTCACATCCTTACGCATTCTCACCTCTTCACTGGCACTGCACTGTGCATTTGTAGGAAGAACGAGAGTCAAGGGGTCTTTTTTTCCATACAAACCCCACAGGCTCATCTTTATCACCTTCTCTTGGCTGCATCTGCATTTCATACGCCTGCTTCACCATAGCATGGATGCGTAAGGCCCTTCCAGTCACCTTGCACTGATGCTCCTGGCACATGTTGGGCTAAGCGGCCGAACATTTGAGCATTAGTACCAATTAATACTGGAACTCCATTGTATAAGCTGGAAGGTGGACAGTCTAGTGCGATTGCCTCTACTGGTTTTTCCACACCCGCTACAGTGGACTGGAATGAAAGCCACTCTCAAGAATCCAAGGTACAGATAAGACTTTTTCTGCTTAAACCCCATACATGCAGGCCCTCTAGAGGCTGTAAGGGATGGTCAGACAGGTGTTGATCGTACCAGTCCTTGAATAGTATTGTAACTTGAGACACACTGTCGAGAATGGATCTGGCCAGGATACCATCTATATGCACGGTAGTCTCCATTGAGGGACCTACCATTTCTGACCAATCAGGAGGAGCATTCGCAGAAACTTGAACAGATGACCTTGCCACAAAGAAATTGGATTTGGGTTTGTCTGAACCTCCACTGCATTCATTGGTTGCATCCCTCTGAAGTCTCCTTGTTCTTTGGAGTGCCTCCCGTAGTTTAGCAGCCACTTTCCGCACATCCTCGGGGGATCGACACTCTCTCTTCATATGACTATCCTTACCGCATTGGTAGCAGAACACCCCTTCTCTAGGCCACCTTGGCTGTGACAGAACATCATGATTTGGTCGATAGTCATGGTAAGGGGGCGTGGGAGAATATGTATTTGAGGCTTGGGCAGGGGCACTGATAGTCGAGGGTCCTGGTTGGGTCTCCCTTTCTCCTTGCCAGACCTGAGATTGCACATTACATTTCATTAATTCTTGCACCATGCCAGACAATTTAGTTATCTGGGCCTCTAACCCACCAGGCACAGGTGATGCCTGGGCATGCACTTCCGCTCCCATTACAGATGCATTCTGATGGGTACCTGGGTCTTTACTGGAATCAGTCTTGGGGGTTACACCCATCTTCAGATCTTGGATCTCTTTAAGTATTTCTGTCGACTGCTGAGAGTCAGTAACAGTCTCTTTGTGTTCTATGGGCCTCACATCATACCCTTGGGCAGTAATCGCCTGTGTCTCATCAACAACGTGAGCAACAGCGGCAGAAGCAGGTTGGGACCCCCAGCATCCCTCCTCTTTCCATTCGTCTTTCTGGACCTCCCTCATCAACACTCTTTAGGGTGGGGGCTGTCCCTCTTCTCTTCCAAATGCAGCCTAAGGATTAACATAGTGGACTGGGAAGCAGCCTCCAGTATATGCTCCAGCCGAACTCAGTTTAGATCCAAGGGGCCAAACCTCCCCTGCGGAGCACTCACTACAAGATTTTTTCTACCCAGTCTAGAAAAACAGATAAGGGCTCTCCCTACCGCTGGAGAGTGAGTTTAAATTTCAACCAAAGGTTCTCATTAGATTCCGTGCTCCCAAACACATCCTCTAGAGTGGCCAAGTACTCTTGGGCAGGTGCATCTGGATTAGTGGCTTGGAAGACTCAGATAGCATCCAAGGCCGGCCTGGGAGGCTCTCTATAATCCTCTCTCTTTTCTTCCACCTTGCTACACTGCCATTCCTGTGCGAGAAGTGAGGCATAGTCTATCCATGTCTCCAGGTCATCCTACCCATTAGGCGTGGGAAGGGTGCCAGAAAACACTCGCAGCCTGCAGAAGGAGTCATGACTAAGTGAGTGTGCAGATGTAGGGATAGGTACGGGTGCCGGTATTGATGTGGGCACAGAGTCTGGGACAGGTGCAGGCCCTAAGGGAGAGGTACCCCCAGGAGGCTTAAGTAACTTTTTGAAGTCCTTGAGAGTTTGACCCTCAGCCTGTAACAATTTGACAAGCTTTTCCTCAAAACTCTCAGATAGGGGTGGGGGTTCTGGCTCTAAGGGAACCCCACTGTCTTTGGTTACCACCTTCCAGGCTGCCAGGGACCCATCAATAGTAATTACTTTAGGCACCTTTGTACTGTCCACAGGGTTGCTACACTCCACTAAGGCCATCAAGGCTTGGGCGATCAAATCAGCCTGTCAGCTGGCTACTATAGCCTTACCAAGATATTCAGTTTTTGCGAGTGCCACCTCGATAATATCTTTGCCAGTGCCCATGGATATGTCTAGCAATAAAAGAGCATTCTGGGGGTCAGTTTTACTCCCTGTACACCAGCTGATTAACTTCTGCACAGCCATATTTTCAGTGGTACCCATACAAATTTCTGGTTGCAATTTTTTTTTATGGCCACTAGGGGGGCAGTAATCCCAGTGGTGCCTCCAAAGCTGTAACATTTGCCCCATTATACCAAGAGCTACTACCCCTGCCTGTCTTCGTAACAACAGGTTGAGGGGCCTGGGTTCGTAACTAACTGGTACCCTACCAGTAGTAGTACTACAATTATGGTGCCTCCACCCAGAGTAATGCTTCAGTGGGTAACTATCACAGTAGGTACAGTCCTCTGGGAAGCTGATACCACCCACAATCCCATCTAGTGACCTTTTGGATTTAACAAAACAGTTGCAATGCTTAACAGAATACAAAGCAGTTTGACCATTAATGATATGCTCACACTCAGCCCACTTACTCACAGGGTCTGGATCTTTGGCATGCACCCTGTGTTCCCCCTGTAAAAGACAGTTTCACAACTTCCATGCACTTTGAGACAGTTAGCATATATCTTAATACTGTATGCAGAGTAATAATATGCTCATGGCTCAGTTTAAACCTGAAAACATCAAACAGGTTTATGTAAGCAAAGTTAACAAGGGGAAGGCGAGAGTCAAGGTAAATCATAAGGTATTTCTCAATTGCAGATTTATGTTGTATTAAGTTTAATCAAGCCCTGCATTTACGGTCCTGCTAACTATTGGGTACCCAGAATAACTAATAGGCATGCCTGAGTGGTGCTGTGGGGTGGGCGGTGTTGCAGCTGATGTTGGGGCCCTTGATGGAAAGAAGGGTGATTAAATATGAACAAGACACTTGTATACCATAAACCATTTGTATCTGTGGCCGGATGGCCCAGTTACTTTTAAGCACTTTAAACTGGCAAACAAGATTAGATGATACCATAGATAAATAATGCTGGCTTATTGCAGAGAGCTACCCTGGTTTTACTCACTGTACCTAGATGGATTTGGAAAGTGCTGGCATGGCATGCTGATGGGGGACCTAGGCTGACACAACTCACCTCCA
Source organism: Neoceratodus forsteri (assembly GCA_016271365.2). Taxonomy (NCBI): domain Eukaryota; kingdom Metazoa; phylum Chordata; order Ceratodontiformes; family Ceratodontidae; genus Neoceratodus; species Neoceratodus forsteri. The sequence continues at coordinate 551,458,342 of CM057452.1, read as the reverse complement.
CTTCACAGCCTTTCCCACAAAGTGGCCGCAACCTGTGTTGATCTGGTGCACAGGTTCTGATTCCCCAGAACTGGTCTTTCACCAAGATGGTTTGCAGCTTGTTACAGAAACAATGCATGTGGGCCAAAGATGGCATAGGCCCACCTGGAAAGTGTTCTTCTGGCAAAGAGTTTGTTTTAAATGCTGGTGAACCCTCCAGCTGGTGTTCGGCAAAGTTCTTTAGTTTTGCAAGCGGCTCTTGATATAGTACAGGAGTCCCTGGTTCAATTTCTCCACACATAAAGGTAGGCCACACTTGGAGTAGGTAAAAGAAACATAAAACCTCCGTTTCAGTTTTTGGCTGGTTTCTCCTCAGCAGCTTGCTGAGAAAACCTCTCAGTCTGTAGTTCGGCAGTCCCAGGCACTCAATCCCTACTAGGACCGAGCAGATACAGGAGGCAATACAGGCCTCTCCTGTGAAGAGACGCACAGATCCACACAGGCTCCTTTCTCCTCGGAGTCTCAAACTAAACTGCACCCAGTTAAACAATAGTTTTTTTTAGCTTGTCCGGTTTTCCTGTATTCCGATTGGCTTTTGGAGCTGTCAATCACAATTCTAGTGCTCCCATTGGTTTATTTATGCACCAACCTAAAAGTTCACAGTTTCACCTACAAAGCATTGTAATTAGGACCCCTTGAAGACTTGGTTCAAAGCAGGGAAGTCCAGGACCAAAGGTGACAGCTCCCATTAGACAGAATTGATACTGGCAAGACTGGCACATTAAACAGTTTATTTTAGAGACAGCAAAAATTCCAAAGAAATAGTTACAGATTATTGAAGGGTTCCCTGTGGTCTGTTAGCTACAGCACAGTGGAGTCAATCAAGGGAGTGCCTGGCTGGTTGCAAGCCCCGTTGCCCTCGGACCCAGCCCAGGCTATTTACTCTATTCACAAGGCTGGAGCTCTTAAAGTGATAGCGCAGTGGCATGGATGTGTGCACACATGCAGAGCAGCAGCAGCACAACATGTAACATGGATTTAACTTCTCTTTCTGGACATCTGCCTGGCAGTGGGCATCAGAGGAGCCCAGAGAGGTACTTAAGGTAAGTCCCCCGATATGTGTGTGTGTGTGTGTGTGTGTGTGTATATGTGGGGGGCGGTTACACATATGCTATGGTCTCTGTGTTATTGCGACTAGTATATTTGTTCAGCACTGTAACCTGTGACTTTTTTTTTGTATCTGAAAACAGGCCTAATACGTCACCTTGTTTTTTTTCTGTATTTCACTATGTATTCCCACAGTGTACTGTAAGCTGCTGCACCTAATGTTGAGGAATGTTCATTTACGGTATATTACCTCTATCTGTATTGCTTGTTTATATTGCCTATATCTGTATTGCTTGTTTATATTACCTATGTCTGTATTGCTTGTTTATATTGCCTATATCTGTATTGCTTGTTTATATTACCTATATCTGTATTGCTTGTTTGTGCCATATTGTGGCCCAGGTCATGGCTGAAAACAGTCCTTTGGATCAGTTCACCTACCCGGTTACCAAAGACATAAATAAAATATAAATAATTGAATTTATTATTATTTCAATGCCCATTTATAGATTATATACTCATAACATATGCATCGAGCAATACTGACGTGACACGAATTGCATTCCTATTCAATTGAAAAGGAAGTTTTTAAGCTGTTTTATTTGAGTTGGGATTTGTGTGTGTTTAATTAAATACATACAGGTTGCACCTGGTGATATATGTTTAAATAAGTGTTTCACACACAAGGCCGGCCTCCCTGAGGAAGTTCACAAACGCGAAACCCGTTGGGGCTTTTGGTTGTGTAGTCACTTTCCTCTCAAAGCTTGGAGTGTTGGACTTGTAAACAGCAAGGAATACATTTAAATTTTCTTCCATTGATATGGTGCCAGTGCTGGTTAATTCCACAGGCTGCCATCTTGAGGATGACCTCACCGGCAGTCACTAATATTTTTCTAACTGCTAGTAAAAAGAATAAAAAAAAAATAAATTGGTATTGTGATGTCAGAAAATTCTACCTGCTTAGAAGCACAGTGTATTTCAATGAGGAAGTACAGATGTCTTTATGTCTTTTTTTAAAAGGAATATATACTCCTTTCAGCAACAAGTTGTGCCTTTTTGTAAGTTTATAGTACAGTATTGAGGTCTACCTATATGATGTTATACATTTTTTTAAGTTGTTGATTTCTGTTTTCTTCTACCCAAGTAAAACACGGATATGAAAAAATATCACCTGCTAAATGATAATAAAAGATTGCAGATTATGAAAAATCATATATTTTTTTCATTAAACATATTTTAGTGAAGAAAACTTTCTCTATAAAAATTGCCAAATAGATTTGGAGTTACATGGTAGTGCAGGGTTCTACTCTGGAATAGCATAACCCCAACAAAATAATCCCAACAAATTTGGAGACTGAGATTCAGACTGGGTATTTGCATCTACTGTTTGCCGCTTCTCACACCATTCCTCTCCTTTGCATTAGGGGAGCTAAGTGAAAAGCAAAAGATGGAGCAGGAGCACAACCGGAGGCTTGTCAAGGAGCAGCAGGTGGAGATGAACATGCTCCGTCAGCAGCTGGCAAAGATGTCTGAGCTTGTGGACAAGAAGAACGAGGAGCTGAAGAGTGCAAATAAGGAAATAAAGTAGGTCTCTTGGGACAGGGGAAGCAGACAGTAGCCTCCAGCTGTTTTTACAGTTCTATGATTCTTTTCACCTCCCTGTTGTTAGATTTGAGTGGATTGAACTTTGGTTTCTAACTGCCTGAATTCCTTCCACTTATTCTCATTTTTGCAACCTCTGGTGATGTTCTTTGAATGCTATTGACTGAAACCTTAACATCTCCACGTTTTAAAGTTCCCACTCCTAATGCTACAGATCTTTCTTTCTAATAAAACATGAGGTCCTGTTTTCAAGGCCTTCGCCTTTGGTCAGTAATTCCAACATATTTTCTGGTAGTTTTGTGAGAATTGTGTTGTATGTCAACGTTTTTCCTTTTTTCTTTTAGATGGGAACCTTTTGGAAATCTTTCAGAGTTGTTCTCCTGATTTCTTTGTGGCACTTTAAGGAAGAGTTTTGTTCCACTGGGCCACGTGACCAGTATGACTCTAAACAGATTGGTGTGTTTTGACTAAGTACAAACAAGATGTCTCTGACAGACGGACTTGATATGTACTTGGTTTGTCTGGGCCCATCCCATGACAGTGAGCACTGAGAGTGTTGCCTCTCTGTGTGACCAAAATCTTCAGTATTCAGCTGGATTGACCAAGTCATGTAAGTCTGGGTCTGTAACTGCAAGTGGTGTAGCTACTGCTTGAGGCCAGGATTTGAGCACTGCCCCCGTTTTCTGGAAGGGTATAAGGGACTCTAGTTCTTTGGACTCCTCACAGGCCCTTGAGGCTGTTATTAACCTCCAATATCAGACTCCATTGTCAGAGGAGGAGGAGATCAAGTTCAAGTTTATTGCAGGAAAACTCCATTGAGCAAGCTCATTCACAAGGAGGTCCTGGAGCTTGGATACAGACAAGGAAAACAATAAATAGGTTACAAAAAAAAAAATCACAGTAGATAAAATAAAGTTTAGGTTCATATGGTACATAGTGCTTAACTTAGGGCATAACAAGGTAGATAAAAACTACATTTACCTTGTGCAACATTAGTAGTCGAGGGTTACATTCAAGGGGAGAGAGTAATTACATAGCAGGGTTTTCAATAATTGATTAGCAGTTTTTTTCTTGAGACAATACTAACTGTACAGAAAGCATTTATATAGGTTTTCTAGAAGTGTTATGTTTATTAATCACAGTGAGGCAAGTGCTATGCATTTTCATAATGTTTTAGAACTTTTATGAGCAAAACGCTAATCAATTTTTAGAGTTAAATAAAACCCTGCATAGGAGCAAGAGTTTGAGGAAAAGCGGCCAGGGGAATAGAAAAAAGAAAGGGATGGAGGGAGTGAGGGGGTAGGATAAAGGTGGAGAGCATAAGGGTAGAGAGGAGTTTTAGGAGAAGAATATAGAAGGAGGGGCAGGTGAGATAAGTGATAAGGGTAAGGGTAGAGGAGAGTCTTAGATCAGCTGAAGAGATTGTTATGATTTGCCGGTTCTAGTAGAATACCAATAGGACTAAGGCAGGTACCAGTACATTGGGAGGGCATGGAGAAACATATAGGTGCAGAAGAGACTTAATAACAGTTACAGCTATTTCTAAATTTAGATGTAGTTAGCTTTTTATAAACGTTAACAGAGACAGTACTAGATAGTTTCAATGTGGCTTGAAGCTGATTCCAAATGGTTGGGATAGCATATGATATGGCTCGTTTGCCAAAGGCCGTGTGAGTCCTAGGCACATCAAGGACAATAAAATCAGATTTCCTAAGTGAAGGCTGTCCCGCTGGCACAGCGGTTGGATTTCTGTTTAGCGCCAAGCACTGGGGTTCGGGAATGAACTCAGGTCGTCAGAGGGCCGGCCGGGGGAGAAGGATCGAATGTCCCAAGACTGCTTTCCTTCTCCGGGGGGAAGGTGCGGGATGTCGCCGATGCATGGGGGAGACCTGGTGGAGGCCAGGAGTACCTCAGCATACGGGACAGCAAGGTTACCAAGGGGCGGGATGGACGCAGGTGTCATTGCACGTTCCCGCCCCTCTAAAGAGGAGAAAATCTAAGCGTTCCTCTCGCCGCTTTAATGATGCCCGCCTGGCTGCTGTCGCTCCCCAGGCCAACTCCCGCCCCTATCCCGTTGTTCGTGATAATTAAGGGAGATGGTACCACATCTCTGCCCTGGGGGTAATCCAGGGGTCCCGGGAGTACGACTCATGTGGGGATGCCGCAGCCGAGGGGTCCGTGACCGGGCGGATGACATGGCGGCAAGAGGAGGGGGGGCACAAAAAGTATAAATAAAAAAAAAAAAGATTTCCTAAGTGAGTATACACTGTGGGAGATGTGGATAAGAGATGTAATATAGCTTGGTAGCTTATTCAGGAGTATTTTAAGAGTCCAAGCACCAGCATGGCGCAGACGTCGAGTGGTAAGTGACGTCCAACCAACGGCTGCATACAGGTCACAATGGTGGGTTCGGTCTGGAGAGTTTGTAATGAATCGCAGAGCACGGTGGTAAAGGACATCCAATTTATTTAGGCTTGAGGTTGCCGCCGACGTGTAAATTAGGTCCCCATAGTCAAGCAGAGTAAGGAATGTGGCTTGAACCAGCCTGGTTCTAGTCTCTATCGGAAAGCGGGCCCTGTTTCAGAAGAAAAGCCTAACCTGATTTTTAGTCTTCTGGAAAGGTCATCAAGATGGTCTTTAAAGGAGAGCTTATTATCTAACCAAAGGCCAAGATACTTGAATTTGGAGTTGACTTCCAATGGTTCGCCTAGGGATGTGACAGCAAAGTTCTTAGGTATGTCAAGGGGGGCGGAAGGGGCAGTATTAAGAGTGAAAAGCATTGCTTTGGTTTTATTGGCATTGAGAAGGAGTTTAATATTCATAAGATTACGTTCAAGTTGAGCAAAGTCAGCTTGAAGCACATCTCTTAATTCAGACACTGATCTGCCAGAGGCATACAGTACTGTGTCATCTGCAAAGAAATACAGTTTGGAGTTGGTTATATGTGAGTCCAGATCATTGATATACAGGGAGAAAAGGATAGGGACAATGATGGAGCCTTGCGGGGACTCCCCTGGCAATCGACAGGAAGGTTGAGAATAGGCCATCAGCTTTAATTTTCTGTGTCCTTCCTGTTAGACAACTGGTGAACCACTGGGCAGTGGAGGAAGTAGCACCTAATATAATGAGGCTAGTAACTAACAGTTTATGGTCAAAGGTATCGAGCGCTTTACTGAGGTTGAGGAAGACTGCACCAGTGATCTTCTTAGAGTCCGTAGCAGTTGCCCAGTCATTGGTGACTTTAGCCAATGCAGAGGTAGTGCTGTGATTGGAGCAAAAGCCAGATTGCACAGGGTTAAGAAGTGAATACGTTTCAATATGGTGTTTTAATTGAGTATGAATCAGTTTGTCAAAGACTTTAGCAAGAATGGGCAGAATTGAGATGGGCCTATAATTGTTTAGGTCGCATGGGTCCCCTGATTTAAATAAGGGAAGAATGGAGGTGGATTTCCAGCTAGAAGGAACTGTGGCAGTGTTGACAGAGAGATTGAATATATGTAGAATAGGGGCAGTGAGATATGATTAGCCTAATTTTAAGAAAAAAGGTTCAAGGACATCGTCCCTGGCACTTTTCTTGGTATCTAGATTGATGAGCGAGTCTTCAACTTCTTTATAGTTGAGTGGGAGGAGCTAAAAGGGACAAGTTGCAATTTGTGGGGTGGTAAGTGGGCTGGTCTGATACTTGGCACGGCTTGCATACGGTGATGAGTCGAAGGCTAGGCCTTCAGTGACACAATGGGAGTTGAGTTCTTCAAGGATTTGGTAATTACTTTCTACAACTTTACCATTACTGTGGATCTTGGTTGGAATGGAGGGAGCAGCAGGCCATCCTTCAATCGACTTAATTGTTCTCCAGATTTTATGGGGATTCCCGTTTGCTTGTTCCAAGGTGGAAACATAGTAGCCTGCTTTGGCGGTGCAAATGCGTTTGACGCAGGCATTCCTAACTGTTCTAAAAGCATGCCAGTCTGCCAAACTCTTAGTTCTCCTAGCCTGAGCCCAAATTCTGCTGCGGTTAGTGAGTGCAGACTTGAGGTCTGAAGTAAACCAGGGGTTTGAGGTGTTGCGTGTCCTGATCTTAATGAAGGGGGCGTGCTTGTTAGCAAGAGCATTGAGTTTGGCGTTAAGGATAGTTACAGCCTCATCTGCGGTTTTAGCAAGATAGAGATCTTGCCATCGAATCTTGCCTAAGTCAGCCAAATAATCCAATGCATTGAACTTCCAATAGAACCGTATAGATATAAGCTTAGACTGAAGATGAGCTTTTGCTTGCGATCTTATACAAACAACAACCCCATGATCACTCATGTCATTATGGAAGACCGAAGAGTGTGAAATTTTGTGGGGATGCATGGTTAATATAACATCAAGTAGTGAGCTATTGGCAGTATTTGAAGTGTTGATTTTGATGGGTTCACTAACTAGCTGGCCAAGGCCGAATTTGTCGTAGAAGGATTTCAGGCTAAGCAATTTGTGGGTAAGCCAGTCCATATTGAAGTCCCCAAGAATTATTGTTTCAGTATTGGCAGAGATGGTGAGAGATTTAAGGATTTCAAGGATATCAATGCTACCAGTTGAGGGCCTAGAACCACCAATGACCGTAATATAGTCCGTGGAAGGAAGGTGGAGCTTCAGAAATACAACCTCATATTCCCACAAGGAATGAACACTAAAGTGTATGATCTAGGTAGAGACCATCTTTGATGGTAACACCTGCTAAGAATCCTTCAGTGTGGGGGACAATGGCTAACTCTCCGAAGACTTGACTGAGATCAGTCTGTCCCCTAGGGCACACTCATCAGTTTTATATCTTATTCAAGCTGAAGGCCAACAAAAGTCTATATAATAGTCCTTTTCAGATCCTCAGCACTCACTCCACTGGTACTTATGGTTGTCAAGAAATGTGGGTCTGTCTAACCACTCATCTAGTGACTGTAAAGATTCAGGCCCTAAGAAGATCTTGTCCTTGCCAATGTCCTTTTAGATCATGGCTGGAGGAGGACTCTGTGCTTTCCTGTGCTCAAGAGAGGGCACATGCTCAGTCCTAGGACCCCCTCCATGCTTGAGGAGCCATGGGCTTGGAGCCCCAGAAATCAATTTTCTAGGATTGTGGATATGTTGTTCATCTACACGCTTTGGCATGTCCACTTCCACTTTAAGATCCACTGGAAGTCTTCAAGCTGGCTCCTCCCACCCACCCGGGTGGTATATACCTCAGCTGCGCTCCATGATGCCAGATCTTCCTTTCCGCTGAAAGATTCAGGTTGCCTCCCTCGTGCTCTCACATTTCGTAGGCCCTGATTTTCAAACCTTTGGTTTTACCGAAACTTTGCATTGTTCGTATTAGCGATCACAAGTATGCAGCTTCGATCATGGAAGAAAAATCTTCCCCCGGATTTCATCGGTGCCCGTGCGGCCAGAAGATGTTACGTACCGATTCCCATACCGCGTGCATCTACTGCATTGGTGTCTGCCATGACACCTCGACTTGCAGTATATTTGGCTTTTCATCCCAACATCCTCAACGATCATCTCGCATGCCTGAAACTGGGGAGGCAGGAGAAGAGGAACCCTCCGGTGAAATCCAAGGAGGCTCGGTGGGCGGTTTCCACAGCTGCAGGATCCACCGAGCAGTTGGAATGCATGCAAGCGTTCGAGGAGCAGGCAGCTCATGCCGCGGAGTCTTCATGGGGCCTTTTCATTCCACTCAACCTTGGCTCCACCTTCTCGGGTTCCTTCCGGGAGTTGTGCCAGTCTCTCCCTACCAAGGGAGAGGCACCTGCGGGCTCGCACACTTCTCGATCCCGTAAGCAGGAGAAGGATCCGAGTGCGTCTTTGTCTCGACAAAGATGGTCTTAGGAGCAGGAGAGATCTCAGTCCCAGGAACATGTGGTCCCGACTTCAGTCAAGATCGCTTCTTCAGCCGCCAGCTTTTTGGACTTGCTGTCAAGCTAGCCGACCAAGGCTTTGGTCGACGACGTGGAAATCGTCATCGATCCTATTGACCCTTTGTCACCAACTCCGGTTGACGACTCCTTGGAGAGCACTCTGGTCCTCGTTTTCCCTGATGAGTAGACCCAGCCTGTTGGAGTCCCCATTGAGGAACCGGTCCCGGACTCTGGGAAGTCACCAGCCCCGCTGGTGTCTCCTGACTGAGTTGGCCTGCCCGATCTTGATCGAGGTCTAGGACCTCCTCAACTGGCAGGCCGAGGAAGAGCCATAAGCGCTCCAAAAAGAGGCGATGCCATCATTTGTCCTCATTCTCCTCGGACGAGGAGAGGCTCTGGCGGATACTCCAGCGCTACAAGGCCTTCATGAGGCAGCAGCTGATTTTGTCTGGGCATAAGCCTACCACATCTTCCACCCTGGCCATTACTTGACTTTCACCTCCCAGGCTGAAGCCGACTCCTTCAGAACCGCCCAAATCAGTTCCCCAGCCTGCGGAGCCGGCAAGACCACCTGTTTGGCCCAAAACAGTCTCTCCACCTATTGTGGTGGAACCACTGCCCAAACAGACTGTGGGAGGGGCTCCTTCCAAGGAAGACAGACTGGACACTGGGCTTCTCCAGCGATTGTCGGTCATTGTCACCCCAGACCGCCCCAGGCAAGTCGAAGGTGACCGAGGCGTTAGGCCGTTGTACCCGGATTCCTCAGATTCATACATCACCAGTTTACATTCACATCCAGGCAATGATGAATCAACTGCTGGCCTAGAGACGGAGGAAGGTCCCTCATCTTTTCCAGGGATGCTTCACCTCATCTCTGAGCCTACAGGGATGCCCCCGGAGTCAATCCAGAAAAAGGCAGAGTACCCTCTTATGGACACCCTTAAGAGAGGGGATACCCCAACCGAGGCCTTTCCTGTGGCTGAGGCCATTGTTGGATCAGCCCTACAACTTTGGCAACGTCCTGCCTCTTGTCCAGCTCCATCTGCCCGCATGGCACGCAAATACGCCGTGCCCATGGGGTCCCTAGCGGGGTTCACAGAGCACCCTTTGGATGAGAGCTGGTTGACCGCCTCTGTGTTCAGGCATACTGACAGTTCTGCTGACACTGACCGACCTCCTGATAAAGAGTCCAAGCTCTTGGACCATTCAGCCAGGAAGGTCTATGCAGCTTCTTCCGTGGGCCTTCGTCAGGCAAGTTTGGCCATCATCATGGCACACTTCTCTCACGCCCTTCTGGGGTCGCTAGATGAAGTCCTCCCACATTTCCCCACAGACATGCAGACCACGGTCAAGCAAGTCCGGGATCAGAGCCAAGCTGTTGCCAAACAGCAGCTCCAGATGGCCCTAGACATTGGGTATTCTTGTGCCCGCTCAATGGCTGCCGCAGTTGCCTCTCGTCGCAGGGCTTGGCTGAGGCTCTCCTCCTTCCCAGCGGATACCCAGCATAAATTAGCTGACGTGCCCTTCCTTGGGACTGACTTGTTCGGCGCAGGAGTGGCCGGTCTCCTTCTGTGCTTAGAACAGTCCAGTGCCACCTTGGACGCTACCTCTGCCAAGAGTTCTTTAGTCAAGAACCAGCAGAGGAAAAAGAAGAAGCCTTTTCAGCATTCTTCCTCTGCAGCTCAGCAGTCCTCCTTTCAAGGTGGACAGCAGTACCAGCAATAGCAGCAGGCTCAAGCTTGGTGCCCTTGGCCCAAGCCTGGTCCCCAACAGGCCTATAAAGGAGGCCAAGGTTCTGGTCCTGGTTCCTCCTCCTCCTCCTTCAAGCCTGCGCAGCGATGGGACGGGGGCTGTCATCCCCTCTGCTGCCACTTCAGCGCTGGGTTCTTTGGTGGGGGGCCGGCTCTGCCACTCCCTTTCCGCCTGGTCCGCTGTCACTTTGGACAGGTGGGTTCTCAAAGTGGTCGGTCAGGAACTGCCTCTGGAATTTGAGCAGTGCCCTCCAAGTCGAGCCCATGCCCCTTGAGAGGAAAGAGTATCCACTCAGACCCAGTCAGCTCTCCGAGATGACATCACTCAGCTCCTCCTCAAGAAGGTAGTAGCTCTGGTGGCAGATCCTCTAGCAGACCCAGGCTTTGTCTCCAGGTACTTCCTGGTGCCCAAGCAGACGGAGGGCTAGTGTCCCATTCTAGATCTGCACGACCTGAATCAATATCTCAGGCCATGCACCTTTCGGATGGTCACTCTGTCCCAGATCATACCATCCTTGGAGCAAAACATGTGGTTCTGTTCATTAGATTTGCATGACGCATTCTTTCACATCCCAATCCGTCCATCCCATCAGCGGTTCCTCCACTTCAGGGTTGAAGGGACCCTCTATAAGTTCCGAGCGATGCCATTCGGCCTGTCATCGGTCCCACGGGTCTTCACTAAATGCATTGCAGTGGTGGCTGCCCATCTCCGGCGTGGGGGTGGTCAGAATTTACCTCTATCTCGATGACTGGCTCCTAGCAGGTCCTACTCAACAGGAGGTGGAGAGGTCCAGTGACCTGGCCCTCCAGACCTGCTCTCGACTCGTCCTTCTGATCAACGAGGCCAAGTCAGAACTCGTGCCTTCTCAAGTGATGGGCTTCATCGGGGCAGAGCTCAACTCTTGTCAAGCCAGAGCTCGGCTCCCGGCGAACAGGGTGGAGGTTCTTTCCTCCTTTGCCCAATCATTTCTGGGTGGGCACTTGTGCCCTGCCTGGGACTTTCTGTGCTTTCTGGGTTACATTGTGGTGTGCACCTCAGTGGTCCTTTGGGCCTGGTTGCACATGTGCCCCCTCCAGTGGGAGCTGGCTGCCCAGTGGACTCAGCGCCACAGTCATTTCGACCAGCTGATCACTGTCACCCAGAACATGTGGGATGCTCTCCAGTGGTGGACCGTCCCTGAACGGTTGCAGGAATGGATCCTGTTTGTCCGCCCTGAGCTGACGGCTGTACTCACGACCAATGCCTCTCTCATGGTCTGGGGAGCCCACATGGGGGACAAAAGGGCCCACAGGCTCTGGACCCCAGAGGAGTCCCAGTGCCACATCAACCTGTTGGAGCTCAGAGTAGTCAGACTGTCATTGTCAGCTTTCGCTCCTCAGCTCTGGAGTCAAGTGGTTCAAGTCCAGATGGACAATACCATGACCATGTACTACCTCAACAAACAGGGCGGCATGCACTTCCATCTGCTGTGCAAGGAGGCACTCTGCATCTGGTCCCTCATGAGCCGACTGGAGGCAGGTCTCCTCGCCATCCATGTGGCAGAAGCCTCAAACCATCTGGCGGATGCTCTCAGGCGCTTAGGCCAGATATCCCACGAGTGGTCTCTCCATCCAGAGGTAGCTTACAGTCTGTTCTCCCGTTGGGGAAAACCAATGGTGGACCTGTTTGCCTCCAGGGAAAACACCAAGCTGAGGCTGTTTCATGCACACCCCCCTCAGCAGGGCTCACTGCAGGGGGGATGCCTTCTCAAGGCCGTGGACCCTAGGGCTCCTCTACACTTTCCCTCGATCCACAAAGTGCTCCTCAAGGTGAGGAGGGACAAGGCAAAGGTGATTCTGGTAGCCCCATATTGGCCGCACCAGTTCTGGTATCCAGATTTCCTCAGCCTCAGCTGCAGGCCCCCAGAGCAGCTTTGCACATGCCCAGACCTGATCTCTCTCAATCAGGGGAAAGTACTCCATCTGGACCTTCAGTCCCTGCACCTCACAGCCTGGTGCCTGAGTGGCTAGAGTTCTAGGCTTTGGGTCTTTCTGAGGATGTCTACACCGTGGTGGAGGCATCCAGAAAGGAATCAACCAGGAAATGTTATGCCTTGAGATGGAAAAGGTTTTCCATTTGGAGTCAGGGCAAGGGCCTTGACCCTCTGTCCTGTCCAGTGGCTAACATTCTCAACTACCTTTGGTCTCTCTCTAAAGGGGATCTGCGGTCATCGACCCTTAGGGTGCACCTGGCAGCCATCTCTGCTTACTGGGTGTGGGCCGGTCAGCCGACGGTGCAGGAGACAGTGGTCGGGTGCTTTTTCAAAGGCCTGGATCACATATCCCCTCCGGTGTGTGAACCTCCATCTCCATGGGATCTTCTCCTGATACCGGCAAAGTTCATGGGCAAGCCATTTGAACCAGTGCACAAGTGTGCCTTGTCACACTTGTGGAAGACGGCCTTCCTGGTGGCTATCACATCTGCCAGAAAGACAGGGCAGCTCCAGGTGCTTTCAGGGGACTCCCCTTATCTGGTCTTCCACAGGGACAAGGTTGTGCTACACCCCCACCCGAAATTCCTTCCGAAGATGGTGTCAGAGTTTCACCTTAACCAGGTGTTGACTCTGCCAGTATACTACCCTAATTACACCTCGGAGGCCGAGTACAGACTCCATACTTTGGACCTGAAATGTTGTCTCTCCTACTATAAGAAGAGGACAGTAGAAATTCGGGGTGAGGTTCGCCAGCTGTTTGTCACCTATGCTGAAGCCGCTTCTGGCAGACCTGCAGCAAAGCAGACTGTTGCAAGATGAATTATATCATGCATTGGTCTGTGTTATGAGTTGGTGGGCAAGGAGCCTCCCAGAGGGATAAGAGCTCATTCTACCCGCCATACCGGTGCATCAGTGGCTGCTTCCAGGGATATCCCTATCCAGGAGATCTGCCGGGCTGCTATCTGGAAGTCAGCAAACACCTTCATCACCCATTACCACATCGACCTTGAGTCACGCCGGGATGCTGGTTTTGGGGCCACAGTTCTCCAATCTCTGTTCCCTAAGTAGGGGGTGTGCACCTTGCCTCCCTCCTCCCGGAGAACTTCTAGGAGTCTGCCAAAGAGTGTGGATGAACAACATATTCACAATCCTAGAAAAACAGGTTACTCACCTGTAACAGTAGTTCTAGGAGTAGTATATGTTGTTCATCTACACGGACCCACCCGACCTCCAAGGCTGCGGTCGCACACAACCTGGCTTCCAGCGGGCTAATATCTGGTGTCATGGGGTGGAGCTGAGGTATATACCACCTAGGTGGGTGGAGGGAGCCAGCATGAAGATTTCCGGTGGATCTTAAAGTGGAAGGGGACATACCAAAGAGTGTGGATGAACAACATATACCACTCCTAGAACTACTCTTACAGGTGAGTAACCTGTTTTTCCTGGTTCATGTGCATACAGTGCATGCAATTTTGTCCGTTTTAGCTGATGTCCATATTTCCTGATAGGTGGTACCATGACATAAGAAAAATATAGTCATGGTCTCTGCATGCCACAGCAACTGTTATTTATACCCCGGTTCACAGGATTAGCTGTAATTTTTGATTTTGTTTGTTTTTGAGCTTGTTGTGCTTGTGCTTTTGTGCTATGAGTGTGTACTTTCAAGTTATTTATTTTATTTAAGTCAAATATCGGATTTACAACCTTAGTGATGTGGGAGGGAGGGAGGTGGTGGGTAAAATACTGTATTTAATCTTTAATCTTTATTTAAAGTTGTGGCTTTAAAAACTCTTCTGGACAATGTGATTTTACAGTGCTTTTGCTTTATTTGAAGAAGCTGTCCAGGGTAGTATGTCATGTTGCCCTCACTGTGTAAGGCTGGAAACTCCTTTCAATGCTATCCATTAGACTCCAGTCAGGCAGTACATCGATGCATTGCTCAGGCCTTATCAGAGCATAAGAGCCCTTGCTAACATCAGTAGATGTGACTGTGGAGGGTTCCGCTCATCGGGATCCTCAGCAACTTCATCGACTTTTGGATCTGGATCAGGCTGACTGCTGGGGTGCTGTATGCCATCCAAAACTCTGGCTATGTCATCGGTCTTTTCTACATCAGGCTCGATATCTTCAAGACGGCCTAGGGAGACAAATTCAATTTCGGATAGCCCTGGTGGTGGTGGAATAAGCTTCTCGACTGAGGTAGGTGGCTGCGGTTCCTCCGTACTGTCTGCCACTTTAATCCCCCGCCCCCCAGCAAAGCAGTTAGCGATGGTTTCTGCAGAAACACTTTCCCATGCCTTCTTCAGCACATGCACAGCATCTAGAAGGTAGATTTCTTTTTTATGCAGTCAGTGTCTGTAAGTTCCCCTGCACCATCCAGCTCTCTAGGACCTGGAACTGAATCTCCCTAACATAATGTCTCTTCATGCTGTAAATCACCCCCTTATCAAGTGGTTGAATGATAGAGGTGGTGTTGGGGGGTGAAAACATTAATTTAATGTTCCTCAAATTCTGTATGTCAGGGTGCCTGGAGAAATTGTCTAGGAGCAGAGCTATCTTTCTGCCTGTGAATTTGCGGTCCCATGCCCTGACCCAATTGGTGAAGATGTCACCGGTCATCCATGCAGTGCGGTTGCTACGGTATGTTACTGGGAGATGAGCAACCCCTCTGAAACTCCTGGGATGGGCCGATTTCCCACAGCAACCAACTCAAGCTTTTCTGTGCCTGACATGTTACAGCAGGCTATGATGGATAAACTCTCTGGGCTTTTTGTGGCCTTGAGGGAGATCCGTTTTGAAAGTTAATGTCCCCTGGCCTACATATCTAAAAACAGTCCAGTCTCATCAGCATTAAAAATGTGAGCTGGATAACCAAAGAGGATGTCAGGAAGCACGTCCCTTACCCAGTCAGTAACACCAGAGCTGTCTGCATTCTGCTTCTCCCCGTGTGCGTGTTTGAAGCATATACTGTGGCGCATCTTCCACCGCTGTAACCAGCCATCTGTGGGGTTGAAATCTTCTTTTCCCATTGCAGCAATGATTTGTTTAGCCTCAGAGGCTAACAAGGGGCCACTCACCATTGCCTCCCGTTCTCTTATTGAGGTGAACCACAATAGAAGCGCATCCTCCACCTCTTGAGTCTTTTCCCCTGTAGCTTTCTTTTTTGCTGAGGGTTTTGATTAGAATGCCGTTCGGACCATTGCTGCTCCTTGTGCAGCAGGTCTGACAATGTTGACTTGGGGATGGAAAGGTGGGCAGCCAGGTGTCTAATGCTTAATTTCGGCAAAGCATCGATCTGTTTCAGTGGTTCGAGTTTGCGAGCTAAAGGAATTCCTGGTTGCTTAGACATTGCTCTGTTAACACACACACAGCAGTTCTTACAACAGGGGTCACACTGAATGGGCTTAGCACAGCAAACAGTGATCACCGGCAAAAGCCTAAACACTATTTAAGTATATGCAGTTAGCGAGTTACCGTAATTCAAAACGAGCAGTTAATTGCTGTCAGAGGCCAAAGTCAATTACCCCAGCTGTCCATGGTTGCCAGCACTCAATGTCTGCGATACATGAAGTAAACAACTAAGTAAGTGTAGGAATTGGTTTTGGTTGGAGGAAAATGTCTGTCTCTGCTGATTGTCCGCGTTAAGCATGTCCGTGTTATATGGAGTGTACTGTATCTGTTTTGCTTTAGGGCTAAAAAAAGGTTTTTAATGACTGAAATCCAGCAATAATGCCTAATACAACTAGCATTGTCTCTATTCTGAGTGGTGTCTAGAAGAACTAGAACTTATGCAAATTATGAAATTTGGAATTAAGTTCAAATTCTGCAGTGTGGTCATAATCCCACAGCTAACTTAATGAAAAATTTGTTTCCCTGCCTGAAGACATCAGTAGTAATAGAGTAGTGGTCTACTCTTTTAATTTGTTTTACAGTAGATCTTTATTATTTTTAGTTAGTTTTTTTTAGATAACTCTGTGTTAGGGTATTATTTATTAAAAGTTTAAAAAGGTTCTTTCTCCAGTTCCCGATCGGTTTCGAGGAAACAGAGGGGGCCGTGCTGAAACACGATCCCTGTCTGAAGGAAACTACCATGTTTGGTGCTTAAAATAAATGCTGCTTCTACTTTTTATTTCATAAATAGGAGTTTTTAACATTTAAATGCAGGAACCGAATAAATACAAAACTAGACGCTATCAGTAAAAATTGGCATGACTGATAGGCTTAAAAAGAAAATCAGGCCGACAAGATTTAAAATTTGTAGATCCTGTCAAGGGCAGACTGCCCAGGCTTTGTTTGAAATGCCTGGGTCCAGATCACAGTTTTAAAAACTGTGATCTCTGTTTAAAGTTTTGCCCTAAAACACAAAAGAGAAGGGCTAAAAATGAGAAGCACATATCTTCACAGTCCACCTCAAAAGCATGCAAAAGGCTGACAAATAGAGGGAGTGCCCAATGATGGTGGAAGGCATGCATCAGAGGATTCTTCTCCTCATAAAAAGCAGTCCTTGGCAAAAGAGACCGAAGAAAAGAAAAAGCTGCTTAGCTGTCAGAAAGGCATGGCAGAGATACCATGGTGTCTGAAAGGGGGAACCCTGATACCAGTGATGGCAAAAATGTAAACAAAAGAGTGTGCAGCTGGAGTTTGGGGTGAGGCTCGCCAGCTGTTCATAACAGTTGCTGAAGCTGTGCCTGGCAGCCAAGTGGACGATTGCCAGGTGGATTACATCTTGCATCAACCTCTGCTATAGGTTGGCTGGTAGGGAGTCTCAAAAGGGGCTTAGTGCTCATTCCACCAGACATGCCTATGCCTGGGTGGCTACTTCCAAGGGCATCCCCATTGCAGAGATACACAGGGTGGCAACCTGGAGTAAGGCACACACCTCCATATCCCGTTACAGCATCAGTATCATGAGCTATCTATATGCTGTTTTTGGGTCTTCGGTCCTCCAGTCTCTGTTCAACAAATAGGGTTGTGCTCTTTGACCCCCACTTTCGGGGTACTGTTCCAGAGGTTCCATTGTACCTGTCCTGGACAGAACTTCGGGTTTACCCTGTTGTACAGCGTTTTGTTCTACAGTTCGTTTAGCAAGCCTTGGTTCCAAATGTGCTGTTTTACTTTAACTAGTTAGCCTGCTTTTGTTTCTGTAGCCAGTCACTACAATTGCTGCTGTGCTAATTAGTCTTTGTGACTAGCTCTGTTGGAATATTTATTTCACCTACCTGACAACTATGCACATTGCTCAGTTCCTCTGCCTTTTCTTATTCCCTCTTCCATCCCAATACCCTCTCTCTCCTTCCCCCTCCTACCTTTATCCCAGCTCCATCCATTTGTCTCCCACCCTCCTCCCTATTCACCCTGGCCTCCTTTCCTTCTTCTCCTGTACCTGGAATTCCTCCACCGAGCCATTCTTTCTCTTCCCGTCCCCCACACCCCCTTTCTCCTTGCTGTCGTAGGAGGCATAAATCCCACTCCATCCTCCTGCTTCTCATCTACTTCTCCTCCTAGCTAGCAATGTTGAATCCAACCCTGGTCCTTTCCTTCCTCCTCCCTCCCCATCCTCAACTCCCAAAGGCCTTAGCAATCTGCCTGGACATAAAGTCTTCACCACTCATTCACACAAATGGGACTACGCTGGAGGCGCTAGGACCCAGCAGGAGCCAAAAATCTTCAGGAGGGCCAGTGCCTAGGTAGGGCCACAAGGAAGGAGCACTGCAAGCTCAGCTTGTGCCATACAGGTTATCTGGCATCGTTCCTTCAACCACCTCAGTTCCTTTTTTCCCAGTGTTGAGTGCGTTTCAGTGATGACATCGCTCACCCGCTGGGAGTCAAAACTTCACATCTATATGACAGCAGCTATAGTCTTTCAGTTTTATTAGTTTTATTATTTCTTGTCAATTTATAGTAATAGTAAATAAGTAATTTTTACTAAGTAATTTTTCGTCAGAAGAAGTCTTTAGCCCTCCTTTGCCGGGGTCGACCATGAACAGGGCAGGTGACGATAGGGAGACTTCGCATGAAAGCTGTATTGCCAGCAGGGTTGGGTCTGGTCTGTCACCCTCTGCGGGGGAGGAGGGTCTAACTACAGGCAGTCCAGTGCTCAGGGGGATGGGCAGTCTTCCTGAAAGCACAAAAAGAAGCGATCACATTCTTGATCCTCGTCAAGGACTTGGCACTGTTCGTCCTCGAGTTCTTCTTTGGCCCCCCCCAGTTGAAAAAGAAACGGCACCGCTCGAGGTCGCCTTCTGGTACGTCTGCACATCGATTGTTGGTCACCAGAGCAGGGTCCAGACTCCATCCCTTCCAGGGTCTTCTCCATCTTCTGTTGCTGGTGACAAGCATCCTCGACTCCAGAGTCCTTCCCCGCCCCCTTGGGGTCCTCCGGTGAGCAGTTTCATCATTGGGCTGCTCTTATTGAGCAACGGGTTCAGCGGTTGTCCCATCTGCTTGAGTCGGTGAGTCCATCGCCAGGGCCTTTCAGTTTCGGACCTGCGGGCAGGGTAGTTGGGGGCTTCCCCTGGTTGGTGCCTCCTTCCAGTGCCTTGACCCCGCTCTGGTGTTTATCCCCCTCATATGGCTGCGGCGCAGGGGTCTACACTGTTGCCTTTATCTCCTGCTGAATTTCTTCATCTTTCCTCAGCGTGTTGGGGGTCGAGGACCTCTGGTTCGGCACCGTCAGGTCCGATGCCGGCTCCTCCAGCACCAGTGCCGTGCGTGGCGCTACCTGTGTTTTCAAGGCCACCTCCTATTACGGCATCAGGAGTGCCTGTGGTGCCGCATGCGACACCAGGGTTTTCAACTCCGAGTCATGGCGCTCCTCCTCCTTTTTTTCCTTTCTTTCCTATCTACACAGTCCCTTTGGGACTAGTAGGAGATGATATTGAACCTGATCTTCGATTGGGGGACGACTTTGACAATGATTCCTCCCTAGGGGTAGGGAACAAACCTTCTCTTACAGCAGAGCCTCTGGTTGAGGATCTTTCTTTTAAGTCTCTGCTTAGAAATGTGAATACCACTCTCTTTCTCTCCAGACTTCGGAGATCGATCCTGGGAAATTGCTGTGTCTGCAGTACCTGCACGTTCCGGACATTCCTGTGGAATTGACTCCCCATGTGCAACCCTCTTTTGAGACTCTCTCACAAATGTTGTGGGATAATCCGGCGCTTACTCCCTCTGTGGCTAAGTCCATGGATAGGAAATATGCCCCTTCCAAGGATCGTCCCATTCTGGCCTCGCAAGCTTTTGCTGATGCCATAGTTGTCCTGGTGGAGAATAACAAGGCCGTTCTTCCACAAGAATCTACGGCACGTCCGATAAACAAGGAATCTCACAAAATCAACATTTTAGGAAAGCGAGTCTTTGCTGCTTCCACCCTGGGCATGTGCATTGCTAGCTACCAGTGCTACTTCTCTCAATATGAGTATACACTCTGGCATTCGCTTGAGGCCACGGTAGAAGCTCTCCCATATTCAGACGTTAACACAGTGCTTCTTCACACCATTACTAGAGGCATTGAATCCAATAATCAGCAGCTTAAAGCTGCCATGTATGCCTTTGACACTGCCTCCAGATCAGTGGCAGCCAGTATATGAACTCATCGCCACTCTTGGTTGTGTACCTCAGGGTTCACAAATGATGCCCAACAGAGGGTATGGCCTTGCCTTTTGATGGTACGTACCTGTTTGGTCCTCAGGTTGAGCAGGTGCTAGAGGCCACACAGAAGACTAGAAGGCCATCAAAACGGTCAGACCGCCATCCGTAGCCCCCCAAAGGGGCGGGAACCGGTGTCAGTTTCATAACTGTCAGTCCTTTTGTGGCAAAGGCAGAGGGTGCTATAACAGAAACCAAATCCCTCAGCCACAAAAGAAAATGCAGCAGAAGGCACAGGGCCCCAAAGCACCTAGTGCCACCCTCTGAGATCCTGGCCCAAGTCCCACCTCAGCTGTCTGAGGGGGACTCTTCCTCAGCAGTAGGAGGGCGTCTGACTCAGTTTTATGATCAGTGGAAGTCAATCACATCAGACAAGTGGGTACTCGGAATAATCCGCGAAGGGTACTCTCTAAATCTTTCAGAAACCCCTCCGGATCACCTCCCCAAATGACAGCCCAAGCTGTCTGTTTCCCAGTCAGACCTTCTTGCTTCCAAGATTCAAGGCCTTCTAAACAAAAGGGCATTAGAAGTAGTCCCGCTGGATCAGCGGAACACAGGTTTTTACTCCCATTACTTCCTAGTTCCAAAGAAAACAGGCAGCATGCGCCTGTTCTCAATCTCAGGAAGTTAAACAGGTTCCTTTACAAAGAAAGGTTCAAGATGATATCACTCGCTACATTTTTACCTCTGAGTCATCAAAACAGGTGGCTAGCCTCCCTGTTTAAGCAGGATGCCTATTAACACGTTCTCATACACCCAAACCACCACAGATATGTCAGGTTTGTGATGTTGGGTCAACACTACCAGTTCAGAGTCCTGCCCTTTGGGCTATCCTTGGTGCCTCGAGTTTTTACAAAGTGCTTTTCAGTTCTCGCAGCACATCTGAGGAAGCTTGGAATTCGGGTGTTCCCATATCGGGACGGTTGACTTTTAGCAAGTCCCTCCAGACAGGAGACTCAGAAAGCCATGGCTATGGCTTCCAAATTCCTCATGTCCATGGCAGCCCTGCTAAACTTGGGAAAGTCACAGCTACAGCCCTCCCAACTGTTCCTTTTCATAGAAGCCCTTCTAGATACCCCCCATGCAAAAGCCTTTCTTCCAGAGGACAGAAAAAGCGACATCCTCCAGATGGTCTACTTCATCAGAGAGCATGACTTGGTCCAAGCTTTCTCAATGCAGCGGATGCCGGGTCTCATGGCATCTTCAGTGTTCATTGTGCCTCTGGCTCACCTTCACATGAGAACTACTCAGTGGATGCTCAGCACTCAGTGGTCACTGACCACGCACCCATAGTCCTTTCACATCAGGGTGACGGAACCGCTGAAACGGTCGCTCACCTGGTGGACTCAGGAGAACAACCTTTGGGAAGGTTATCCCTTCACCCCTCTAGATCCCAAGATCTCCATCACCACGGATGTGTTCCTACTGGAATGGGGAGCTCACTGTCAGGATTTCAGGGTCTCTGAAGTCAGGACAAGTCTCAGCTTCGCATAAATGTTCTAGAAATGAGAGCTGTCCTGTACGCAGTCCGAGCCTTGAAGGACATACTCTGTCACAAGATCATTCTCCTTCAAATGGACAACAAAGCAGTGATATACTACATCAACAAGCAGAGTGGAGCACACTCTTACCCCTTATTCAGGGAAGCAATGAGAGTGTGGGAATGGTGCCTGGAGCATAAAGCTCTGATCCAGGCAGTCTGCCTGCCAGGAGTACAGAATGATCTGGCGGATCATCTCAGCAGAACAGAGACAGACCCTCCCGAGTGGTCTCTCAATACAGATCTCGTGCAGTCACTCTTCGAGGAATGGGGAACTCCGGACCTGGACCTTTTTGCATCCCCACTCAACGCAAAACTGCCTCTATTCTTCTCCAGAAATCCAGGACCTGGTATTTTTTGTCAGGATGCATTCAGACTGCGATGGACAAGATGCTTTCTGTACACATTTCCTTCTCTTCCCCTAGTTCAGAGGGTGCTGCTCAAACTGGAGGCACAGGGGGGCAGAATGATCCTCATCATCCCATTCTGGCCTCGTCAAATCTGTTTTTCATTAATCAACAGATTGTCGGAAACTTCTCCGGGATCGCTTCCACTTCATACGAACCTGCTGACCCAGGGCCCTGTGGTCCATCCCAACCTGAACTACCTTCACCTCTATGCCTGGCTCCTGAAGAGAGAGCAGTGAACAGGTTTAACGTTTCATGAAGGATCTCAGATATTCTATCAGCTGCACGCAAACCAGTGACTCAAAAAACGTACACGGCTAAGTAGAAGCGGTTCTCCATCTGGTGTGCAAATTCCTCCTGGAATCCTTTTTCCTGCCCACCAAACAAGATCCTAGAATATTTTCTGGGTCTCTCAAACACAGGCCTGCAATATTCGACTGTTAAAGTTCACCTTTGAACGATCTCAGTGTACCATGAGCCCCTGAACTCTGTGTCTCTGGCTCAGCTTCCTGTGGTCGAGCGTTTTCTTAAGGGCATTCTGCATACTAGGCCACTGGTCAGATGACCGGTAGCACCCTGGGACATTAAACTTGTGCAAGACATGCTCACCCGTAAACCTTTTGAGCCCCTTGCTACTTGTGAGCTGAAGTTTCTGACTTGGAAGACCGCCTTCCTTGTAGCTATCACTTCCGCCCACAGAGTGTCCAAAATACATGTTCTGGGATTGTGGATATGTTGTTCATCCACACTTATTGGCATATCCCTTTCCCCTTTAAGAATCGCCGGAGTCTTCAAGCTGGCTCCTCCCACCCACCCGGGTGGTATAACCCTCGGCTCCGCCCCATAACGCCAGATCTTCCTTTCCGCTGGAAGATTCAGGTTGCCTCCTTCGTGCTCCCACATTTTGTAGGTCCTGGCTTCAAAACCATCGGTTATTCCGAAAATTTGTCTAGTTCGTGATCGCGACTACTTATCTTAGATTATGGAAGACAAATCTTCCCCCAGATTTCGCTGGTGTTCATGTGGCCAGAAAATATCGCACACCGATCTCCACACCGCGTGCGTCTATTGCCTGGGTGTCGACCGTGACATCTCGAAGTGTGATTTTTGTCTTGCATTTCACCCTAACGTCCTTGACGACCATCTTGCATGCCTAAAGTTGGAGAGGCTGGAAAAACGGAACCCTCCGGTGAAATCAAAGGAGGCTCGGTGGGCGGCTTCCACGGCCGTGGGATCCGCCAAGCAATTGGAATGCATGCAAGCCATCGAGAAGGAAGCGGTTTGTGCCAGGGAATCTTCCTCTTGGAGCTTCTTCGTTCTGCTCAACCTGGGCTTCACCTTCTCGGGTTCCTTCCGAGAGTTGTGCTAATCTTTCCTGACTAAGGGAGAGGGTCCTGCGGGCAAGCACTCCTCTCAGTCCCGTAAGTGGGAAAAGGACCCGAGAATGTCTTCGTCTCGGCAAAGACGTTCTTTGGATAGGGAGAAATCTCAGTCCCAGGAACCATCAGTCACGACTTTGGTCGAAATTGCCTCTTCAGCCACTGGCTTCTTGGCTTTGCCGTCTGGCCAGTCAACCGAATTGTCGATAGATGAGGATGAAATAATCATCAATCCGATCGATCCATTGTCACCGACTCAGGTTGACGATTCTCTCAGTCGGACTCTGGTCTTTCTTTCCCTGACGAGGAGACCCAGCCCCCTGGGAATCCCATCGAGGAAGTGGTCCCCGACCCTGGGAAATCACCAGTCCCGCCGGTGTCTCCCGAACGACCGAATCGGCCTGTCCGATCTCGATTGACGTCTAGGACTCCCTCAACCGACAGGCCGAGGAAGAGCCACAAGCGCTCAAAAAAGAGGCGGTGCCATCGGTCATTCTCATCATCCTCGGATGAGGAGAGACTCCAGCGGAAACTCCATCGGTGCTAGGAGGACCTCATGTGGCAACAGCTGATTTTGTCCAGGCACAAGCAGACCCGGCTTCCACCTTCCACCCCGGCCATTACTTGGCTTTTGCCTCCTAGGCCAAAGCTGACTCTTTCAGAGCCGATTAAGTTGGCTCCCCCGCCCGCGGAGCTGGCAAAACCTCCGGTTTGACCTAAACCAATCTCTCCACCGATTGTGGTGGAACCACCACCCAAGCAGCCTGTGGGAGGGGCTTCTTCTAAGGAAGATAGACCAGACAGCGGACTTCCCCGGCGTCTTTCGGTCACTGTCATCCCAGACCGCCCTCGGCTGGTCGAAGGTGACTTGGACGGTCAACCGTTGTATCCGGATTTCTCAGATTTGGATGAGACCAGCCTGCATTCTCATCCCGGGGATGACGAATCGTCCGGTGGGTTAGAGATGGAGGAAGATCCTTTGTCCTTTCAGGGCATTCTTCACCTCATCTCTGAGTCTACAGGGATGCCCCAGGAACCTATCCAGAAAAAGGCGGAGTACCCTCTCACGGACATCCTCAAGAGAGGGGATACCTCAACGGAGGCCATTCCTGTGGCCGAGGCCATAGTTGGCCCAGCCTTAGAACTTTGATAGCGCCCTGCCTCCTGTCCAGCTCTGTCTGTCCACATGGCGTGCAAGTATACGGTGCCCATGGGGTCTCTTGTGGGTTCACAGAGCACCCTTCGTCCGAAAGCCTGGTGACCACCTCTGTGTTCAGGCGTACTGGCAGTTCTGCCAACACTGACCGACCTCCCGTAAAAGAATTCAAACTCTTGAATCATTTGGCTCGAAAGGTCTATGCAGCCTCATCTTTAAGCCTTTGTCAGGCAAGTTCAGCCATCATCATGGCACACTTCTCCCATGCCCACTTGGGGTCTTTGGATGAAGTCCTCCCACACCTCCCCATGGACATGCAGACCACAGTCAAGCAGGTCCGGGATCATGGCCGGGCTGTTGCCAAACAGCAGCTTCAGACAGCCCTGGACATTGGGGATTGTTGTGCCCGCTTGATGGCAGCCGCAGTTGCCTCTCGTCGCAGGGCTTGGCTGAGACTGTCCTCTTTTCCAGCAGATACTCAGCACAAACTAGCTGACGTGCCTTTCCTGGGCACCAACATTTTCGGCCCAGGTGTGGCTGGTCACCTTCAGCGTATTGAGCAGTCCAATGCCACCTTGACGCTACTTCTGCTAAAGGTTCTTCAGGCAAGAAACAGCAGAAGAAGAAGAAGAAGAAGCCTTTTTGGCAGTCTTCCCCCTGTGGCACAGCAACCCTCCTTTCAAGGAGGGCAGCAGCAACAGCAGCAGGAGGTTCCAGCTTGGTGCCGCCGGCCCAAGCCCGGGCCCTCCCAGGCCTGTAAAGGAGTCCGAGGTTCATGTCCTGGATCCTACTTCTCCAAGCCTGCTCAGTGGTGGGGCGGAGGCTGCCACCCCCTCTCCCATCACGCCAGCTCTGGGTCCTCCTGTGGGGGGCCGGCTCCACTACTTTCTTTCCGTCTGGTCCGTTGTTACCACGGACAGGTGGTTTTGGAAGTGGTCGGTAAGGGACTGCCTCTGGAATTCGAGCAGCACCCTCCAAGCCAAGCCCACGCCCCTCGGGAAGAATGAGTATCCATCCATGCTCAGTCGACTCTCCGAGATGACATCACTCAGCTCCTTCTCAAGGAGGCAGCAGCTCCAGTGGCTGATTCTCCAGCAGACCCAGGCTTTGTCTCCAGGTACTTCCTGGTGCCCAAGTGGACAGGGGGTCTGGCGCCCCATTCTAGATCTGCATGACCTGAATTAGTATCTCAGGTCACACACCTTTCGGATGGTCACTCTGTCCCACAGCATATCATCCTTGGAGTGAAACATATGGTTCTGTTCACTGGATCTGCAGGACGCATTCTTTCACGTCCCAATCCATCTATCTTATTGGCTGTTCCTCCACTTCAGAGCCGAAGGGAGCCTATACGAGTTCTGAGCCATGCCGTTCAACCTGTCATCGGCCCCACGGGTCTTCACCAAATGCATTGCAGTGGTGGCAGCCCATCTCAGGCATTGGGGGGGGTCATAATTTACCCCTACCTTGACGATTGGCTCTTAGAAGGTCCCACCTAGCAGGAGGTGGAAAGGTCCAGGGACCTGGTCCTCCGGACCTGCTCCCAACTCGGCCTCTTGATCAACGAGGCCAAGTCAGAACTCGTGCCTTCTCAGGTGATGTGCTTCATCGGGGCAGAGCTCGACTCTCTTCAAGCCAGAGCTTGGCTCCTGGCGGACAGGGCGGAGGTTCTCTCCTCCTTTGCCCAACCATTTCTGGTTGGGCAATTGCACCCTGCCCAGGACGTTCTGCGCCTTCTGGGTTACATGGCAGCATGCACCTCCGTGGTCCATTGGGCCCAGTGGCACATGTGCCCCCTCCAGTGGGAGCTGGCAGCCCAGTGGACTCAGTGACATGGTCATTTTGACCAGCTGATCACTGTAACCCAGAAGATGTGGGACTCTTTCCAATGGTAGACCACCCCAGACCGGTTGAAGGAATGTATCCCATTTGTCTGCCCAGAGCCAACTGCCGCCCTCATAACTGATGCCTCTCTCATGTGCTGGGGAGCCCACATGGGAGACAAAAGGGCCCATGGGTTCTGGACCACCGAGGAGTCCCGCTATCACAGCAACCTGTTGGAGTGCAGAGCAGTCAGACTAGCACTGTCAGCTTTTGCTCCCCAGCTCTGGGGTCAAGTGGTTCATGTCCAGACAGACAATACCACGACCATGAACTACCTCAGCAAACAGGGCAGCACGCACTCCCATCTGTTTTGCAGGGAGGCGCTCCGCATCTGGACCCTCGTCAGCCATCTGGAGGTGGGTCTCCTAGCCATTCATGTGGCAGGAGCTTCAAACCATCTAGCAGATGCTCTCAGCTGCTTAGGCGAGACATCCCACGAGTGGTCTCTCCATCCAGAGGTAGCTTACAGCCTGTTCTCCCACTGGGGCAAACTGATGGTGGACCTGTTTGCCTCCAGGGAAAACACCAAGCTGAGGCTATTTCATGCCCGCCCCCCTCAGGGCTCGCTGCAGGGGGATGCCTTCTCGAGGCCATGGATACCAGTCCTCTTCTACGCCTTCCCTCCATTTCCCTTGATACACAAGTTGCTCCTCAAGGTGAGGAGGGACAAGGCAAAGGTGATTCTGGAAGCCCCAGACTGGCCGTGCCAGTTC
Organism: Neoceratodus forsteri; assembly: GCA_016271365.2. Taxonomy (NCBI): domain Eukaryota; kingdom Metazoa; phylum Chordata; order Ceratodontiformes; family Ceratodontidae; genus Neoceratodus; species Neoceratodus forsteri. The sequence goes on along the minus strand of CM057452.1, from coordinate 551,431,316 downwards.
TGGTATCCAGATTTTATTTATTTAGTTTTTGTTGACCGGGTAAGTGCACTAGACAAATCCTGCCTATTTTCAGGCACGACCTGGGGGAGGGGGATACAGATGAATGCCAGCTGACCTCAGATCTCCTCAGACTCAGCTGCAGGCCTCCATAGCAGCTTCCAGCATGCCCAGACCTGATCTCTCTCAGTCAGGGGAAGGTATACCATCCGGACCTTCAATCCCTGCACCTCACAGCCTGGTACCTGAGCGGCGAGAGCTCCAGACTTTGGGTCTTTCTGAGGATGTCCTCACCGTGGTGGAGGCATCCAGAAAGGAATCGACCAGGAAATGTTATATCTTCAAATGGAAAAGGTTTTCCATTTGGTGTCAGGGAAAGGTCCTGGACCCTCTGTTCTGTCCAGTGGCTAACATTCACGACTACCTTTGGTCTTTGTCCAAAGGGGGTCTTCGGTCATCGACCCTTAGGGTGCACCTGGCAGCCATCTCTGCTTACCAGGTGCAGGCTGATCAGACGATGTTGGCGCAGGAGACAGTGGTTTCGCTTTTTCAAAGGCCTGGATCACATATCCCCTGCGGTGCGTGAACCTCCACCTCTGTGGGATCTACTGCTTGTACTGGCAAAGTTCATGAGCAATCCATTTGAACCAATGCGTTGTCACACTTGTCTTGTAAGATGGCCTTCCTGGTGGCTATCACATCTGCCAGAAGGACAGGGGAGCTCCAGGCGCTTTCGGTGGGCTCCCCTTATCTGGTCTTCTACATGGACTAGGTTGTCCTATGCCCCCACCCAAAATTCCTTCCGAAGGTGATGTCAGAGTCTCACCTTAACCAGGTATTAACTCTGCCAGTATACTACCCTAATTACACCTCGGATGCAGAGTACAGGATCCATAGTTTGGACCTGAGACGAGCTCTCTCCTATTATAAGGAGAGGTTCACCAGCTGTTTGTCACCATGCTGAAGCTGCTTCTGGCAGACCTGCAGCAAAATGGACTATTGCAAGGTGGATTACATCTTGCATAAGTCTGTGCTATGAGTTGGTGGGCATGGAGCCTCCCAGAGAGATAAGAGCTCATTCTATCCGCCATTCTGCTGCATCGGTGGCTGCTTCCAGGGCCATCCCTATCCAGGAAATCTGTCGGGCTGCTACCTGGAAGTTAGCAGACACCTTCATTACCCATTACCACATCAACCTTGAGCCACACCAGGATGCTGGTTTTGGGGCCTCAGTTCTCCACTCTCTATTTCCCAAGTGAGTATCAGTGGGGGTGTGATCCTTGCCTCTTTCTTTCCAGAGAACTGCTAGGAGTCTGCCAGTAAGTGTGGATGAACAACATATCCACGATCCTAGAAAAACAGGTTACTCACCTGTAACAGTAGTTCTAGGAGTGGTATATGTTATTCATCCACACGGGCCCACCTGACCTCCCCGGCTGCAGACGCACAAACCTGGCTTCCAGCAGGCTAAGATCTGGCATCATGGGGCGGAGCCGAGGGTTATACCACCCAAGTGGGTGGGAGGAGCCAGCTTGAAGACTTCCGGCCATTCTTAAAGGGGAAAGGGACATGCTAATAAGTGTGGATGAACAACATATACCACTCTTAGAACTACTTTTACAGGTGAGTAACCTGTTTCTTTGGTCACAGATCAGCTGTATACTATATTTCACAAAGACAAGGTGGTTCTTAGGACTCACCCTAAGTTTCTCACTAAGTTTGTCTCAGAATTCCATCTGAATCAGCCCTTGGTCCTTTCTATCTACTTCACAAACTTCCAGAATGAGGGAGAGCGTACCATGCAATCTCTGGATGTGAAGAGAGCTTTACGGTTCTATTTAGACCGAACTAAAGAAATCTGTACCTCAAAACAACTGTTTGTCTCTTTCAGCACGGCCCGGCTGGGTCAGCCTATTGCTATCAGATGTATTTCAGCATGGCTAGTGGCATGCCTTCGCCAATGCTACACCATGGCACAGGTTAAGCTGGAAGGCAAAGTATATGCTCAGTCTACCAGAGCAGTTGCGCCATCTCTGGTAGAAATCAGGAATGTGCACATTGCAGACATTTGCAATGCGGCCTTTTGGAGCTCCATACACACTTTAGTAAAGCACTATCCTTTGGATGTCCATGCTAGGCAACATCAGTTCTTTGGCAGGACAATCCTTTTTTTTTTTTTTTTAAATATTTCTATTTATCCGCTTCCTCGGCAGAGCGAGCCCCACAATCTCCAGCCAACGTGCCTGTGCCTCCCAGACCCGGTCATGGGCATGGGCCACAGGAACCCACAGAACACAGGGATGGGCCAACATCATGCCGTACCCTGGACAGGTGCCTCTCTCTGGTCCAGGAGCGCAGGGCATGGCCATCAGCCGCAGAGATCGCCCCCTGTATTTCCACCATGTTTTCAACCCCCAGAGTACGGCGTGCAATTACCTCTGCGCACTGATGTGTTGACGTTTTGCCGCACTCCACCCCGTAATGTTGCAACCAGTCCTGTAGTGCCCCTGGTCATCACCAGGGGCTGCTACAGAGCGGTGGTTCTCTGGTTCTCTCCCCGGGATATGAGAGCAGTACTCCGGATGCTCGATCCTATCCCTCCCGTGACAACCCCTGGTGGCCTGGGCTCGCGTCCAAACCCGGGTCGCCAGCATGGCGCAAGGTGTGGCGTCCAGCATCTCAACCCTCAGCACCACTGGGCCGAGTGGCAGGACAATCCTTAAGGGACTTCTGTCCTAAGTGAGCTCCTCTCTCCTGCCGCCCATCTCGTGGGATTATTTTAGCTTGGTACTCTCCTATTAGTGTGAATGAGCGGTGGAGACTCTATGTCCAGGAAGATATGGAAATTATGTACCTACCGTAATTCTTGATCTTCTTGGACGAAGCCTCCACCACTCATTCACACGCCCACCCTATATCCCCCAAGCTCACTCATCCTGATCTTCCCTTGTCAATCTTCACCATTCATTACTGCTTGGGTTAGTGCCGGAGGTGCGCACCTGCCACGGAGTTTTTGTTTTTTTTGAGTCGGGCGCCCAACGCTGCTCCTCAAGAGCGAATGATCATCACGCGAGGCGGCTGTTGACGCCACAGACCTCCTCTACCTCAGTTCTGTTTCTCCCTCTGTCGAGGCTGCACCTGCTGTGCGGTAGTTGAAGTTAGCCTTCAAGGCCACCTGCCAGACTCCTTCTCGCACTTCTCGTACTTCTCCAACGCCGTCACCCGGTAAGACCATTCTGTTTATTTCTACTTTCGACGGTGCCAAGAGCTTTTTGCTAATTTTATTCTAATTTTGTTCACATCATGTCAGGTTCGGGGGCAGAACGTAAGTCGAAGGCGGGCCGTGCCCCTATGCGTCGGTGCTCCTCTCACCGGCATTTTTCCATCACGGATCGGCATGATGTTTGTCTTTGTTGCCTGGGACCCAACCACGATATGGATGCGTGCGACGCCTGTTTCTCCATGGACCGTCGCGTCCTAGAAGTCTGCGCGTTCAAGATCGGCAAGGCCCCGACGACTTTCGGGGGATGGCGTTGCTCCAGGGATTCCCAGGTAAGGTCTCTAGGCCCTTCCTCCGGGTCCCCTCTCGGGCCTATATGGTCCATAGAGGAGGAGGCTTCCTCATCTTGTCTTGCCGAAGAGGAAGCTTTCGGTGTCAGAGGAACATCGAGGTCCCTCCTGGGGCCGCGGCGGGGACACTGCCTCGGCAGTCACCTCCTCGGAGGTGCAGGCTCCCCCAGTGTCGAGGCCCACGCCTGTTGGGCCCAGCATCGGTGGACCCTCGGCCTTCGCCTTCCGGTGCCGTTTGGATCCCCAGCACGCGGCGGCGCCAGTGAGTCGAATGGCGCCCGATGGCGGTGCTGTTTTGACCTTCGGCGCCCGCTTCCGTGGGCAGGTTCGCTCTCCTGGCGGTGCCGAGTGGGGTCCTAGGCACCATGGCGGTGCTGTGGGTCTGGCCGGTGCTGCTGGTAGCTGGGGCCGGGCTTAGATGTCGCTGGGTCCGAGTTCATCCGGGCGCCACCTCCGCACCAGCGCCTGTCAAGGGGTGCCATTTCACTGGGGACCCCTTGGGTTGTTAGTATGTGGTCCAGCTGATCTCTCTTCTCTTCGGAGGCTGATGATTCAGACGTGGACCCGCCCTGGCAACCTGATTCTCTGAGTCAGGGTCCCCGGTGACAGAGAAAGAAGCGCCCAGTGGGCCTATTCCTCTGTCCCCGCTGCCGTCCTTCTCCTGAGACCCCCAGGCTAGGGGTGGTCTGGGGTCCCTGGGGGGTGATGGAGCGGGTGGAAGGAGGGGCTCTCCCTCCTGGGGGGCTCATAGCAGCTACCGACCCTGGTGCTGCTGCACCCCCTCAGGTTGGGAGGTCACTGGGGTCGAGGAGGAGGGCGTTCTTGGAGTCCGAGGGGTTGAGGGGCAGGGTTCAGGTGTTTCAGTCTCTGTATGCCACCCCTCGGGGTGTGGCTAGGAGCCGTAGCGCTGGGCCCCACCTTTCCCTTTTGGACCCCGGGGTCCCCTCTGGTGGCGTTGCTGTGGGCTGCCATTCTGGATCCATGCAGTCCCAGGTTCGGCATAGGGGAGGATCCCCTTCTGGGCTCTTCCAGGCTTCATATCCCCAGGGTTCCGTTTTGCGACCTGGTCTGTTTTCTGGGATCCCGCCAGCTTGGGCTCCGGTCCCCGGTTTCCAGAGCCCTAGCAGAGGACAGTTGCCTCTCCGTAGGTGCCCATCTCCCATTCTTCTGCAGCCACGCCCCCCGCTTTCCCAGGCCATGTCAGTCCCACAGGCCCGTTATCTTGGGAGGCGTTCAGAGGTTCTGCGGCGGCCTTCCCCTCATATGTTAGGTGCATGAATGAGTGGGTTTTTTGCTTATCTCCACCGCCGCAAGAGTCCTCTGGACACTCAAGCTCTCCATCATCCTCGTCTCCCTCTTCTGAGGGAGAGGAACCCACTGCTTATCTCTCCTCCGATGCTGATTTCATTGAATATCAGCTATTCCTTTCGAGGATGGTGAGGATCTTCAATTTCCTATGTTAGGCGAGACAATACTGAGCGGAGACGCATGAATTCCTTCGTGAATTCAGTGCCCAACATGGTGGTACTATCCTGGCCTGTTCCCTCCCAGGAGGCATCTATCTGTTCTGTCGATGTCGCCAGCCGCCTCTTTCTCCAGCCCCGGCAGACTGCCAACGTAGGTATTGTCCCCCTTCGGAATCCCTAGGTACTCTCCCCAACCCACCCTCGGGTTTGGCATACCTAGAGACTCCCTCCGGGCGCCGCCGCCTGGTGCACCACCGTCCACCGGACTCAGATTCTCTACAGTTCGACTGGTGGGGGCGAAGAGTGTTCTCTTCCTCTCGTGTGATGTCTTGCATTGTATCTCATCAGGCCCATCACGCCGCCTACAGTAGGCATTTGTGGTCGATGCTTTCCCAAATCTTAGCATCAATGATATGGAGCAAACCAGACAAGCTACTGCCCTCTCTGCTATAGGCCTGGAGCTGGCAAGACAACAAGCAAGGGCATCTTATGATGCCAATGAGGTGGCTTCCAGGCTTGAGGGGACAGCGATCTGTATTAGACAGACGGCATGGCTTCGTCTATCAAGGTTGTCACCCCTGGCCCGGCATAGGGTGATTCGCCCGCCTCGGGACCCGCCTTTTCCTCCAGAGCTAGGAGATTACTGCAGGGGCTTCCTCCGCCTCCCCGCCCTCGGGGCACCTCCTAGCTCTTCTCCCCATAGGCTTCTCTCTGGATTAGCCCAGGGTCTTCCCTTCTGTTTCTCACCAACAGGAGGCTGGGGTCTTGTTCCTCAGGGTTTCTACCTTTTTAGGGGCTTGGTATCACCTGTTAGTATTGAATGGTGAAGATTGACAAGGAAGATATGAAAATTACCGCATCACTGTGAATTCTGATCTTCTCTTGTATCTTCACCATTCATTACTGATACCCACCCACCTCCCTCAGTGGCTCCTCACTGTATGCCTTCCCTCCCGTCTCGCTCCTCTCCTTCCTTTGGCCTTTATGCCAAAAAAAAAAAACTTTCTGTTTTCCATTCTTAGTAAATGGATCTTTTTCCTCAAGGTAAAGAGGAACGACGGTCTCTGTTTTCACCTATTCTGAGGGAACTCTTTCTGACAGCCCCTAGGGTGCACCTCTGGGTACCTTGACTGCTACGCAGTTCACAGCTTCAGAGACCGTGTCCTGGCTCGGCCTTAACAGAAGTTTAGATTTCTGGCAGGTTTATTATTCAGCTCATTCTAGCTGGTGCATTGCACTTCAGCCTTGAGCGACTGCTCTGCCTTGCCTTAGGGAGTCTGATTGAGTTCCCACTCTATCCTTTCATACAAAGCTGCCTTCAGTAAGGCATAATCTTTCCCCATACACTTCTGTGTTAGCACTTAACAGGGTGATAAGGGACATAGTCCCCTTCCTGGGTGTGCGCTCTCTCCGGAACAGATTTCTGCCTGGGCAGTCTGTGAGCCCTCAGCTAGGATGTAGGGACTTGGCATGTTGAGAGATCAGAGAATCTGCCCTTGTGTCTGATCTGTGCAGGTGGTTCAGCTGAACGTTTTCTCAGTCCTATCAATAGGGATTCTTGCACCCTTGTTTTAGTCTCGAGCTTATAAGCCTCTCAACCAATGCTCGATGGGCACTGTTCTCCCTCTCAACATGCTTTCTTTTCCTCTCTTTCTTCTTCTTTCTTTCCTTTCTCTCTATGTTCCTCCCTAGAGCCGCCCGAAAGGAGGCCCTGCAGTCCCTTAGGGTAGGAATTCTCTCTCCTCTGTTTGTTCTCTACCGGCTTATGCCTTTTTTAGTTTATATCCTTTCCTTTTTCTGTCCCTCGACTCTCTTGCCTCGCTCTCCTTTTTTCCTTACCCTTTGTTTCGCCTCTCTGGCTACCAGAACTGAGATAGAGGAGGAGTCTGCGGCACCCAAGGCCGCCCTTGGCGCCAGCGCGGTCGTCGCTCTCGGTGGCTGCCTGCTTGGGCCGACTTAAAAAAAACCCCGTAGCAGGTGCTTGCGCCTCCGCCTTAAGATGGTGAAGATACAGAGAAGATCAAGAATTACGTAGGTACGTGATTTTCATTTTTGGTCTTCAGCCCCCTCGTTGTTGGGCTGTGAAGACTCTTTTGAGTTGACCCTTCATAAACAGGTCATTCGGACTATCTTATGTCCAACATGAGTTAGTTTCACTAGGTTAGTTTATGCTGCACCTCCTTGGTAAAAAACATACTGAGGCAGTTGGGAGGGTCGATGCCAGGTAGTCTCATACTACGGCCAGTTTGTGGTGCCGCTTCTTCGTGGCTCTACCTAGGCACTGTTCCTCCTGAAGATTTTTGGCTCCCGCTTGGTCCTAGCGCTTCCGCTGTAGTTCCATTAGTGTGATGAGTAGTGGAGACTTCGTCCAAGAAGATCAATAATTATGGTAGATACATAATTTCCATTTTTCCACTTTAATGCTAGGAGTCTTCTCCCCAAAATTGACCTCCTTAATGTCCAGGTCTCCCAGCACTCTCCTGACTGCCTCTGCATTTTGTAGTCTTTGCTGTCCACCAAGATACCTGATTCTAGCCTGACTCTCCCTGACTACCACCTTTTTAGGCAGGACCGAGGCAAGCAGCGTGGTGATGTTTCCCTCTGTGTCCACCAGATCCTGTCCTGCACCATTGCTCTCATGGAGTCAATATCCTCCTCCCATGAGTTTCTCCTTGCTAAGCTCTACTTTCCCTCTACCTTACCCCATCTTCTTTGGGGTTTTTTATACCTCCCCTGAAATTATACCCTCTTTACTGGTTCATTCTGTCTCTCTGCTCTTTAATATCAACTGGCTCTCCCCAGCCTCCAGACTGACTTCCATAGGATTGAGTCCTTTAATCTTACCCAGATCATTACTGAACCCACCCAGCTCATTCCTCACTCTCCTAATTACTTCCTCCTGGAATGGATTCTTTCCTCTCACCCCCACCTCATCGATGCAGCAGGTGTTCTGGCAGACACCTTTAGCAGCCATTACATGACTTTCTTTGTCAGGAAAGTTTGGCTCCCCCCTCCTCCCTCAGTACATCTGTCAAGGTCCCTGCTGTTAGTTAACATCAGCACTCTCCTAAATTACCTTGCTGCAACTTGCTGGTCCCCCATCCTCTCCCCCACTGATATTGATGGCCCTCTCTCTATTTCATACCAGATTTGCTTTTGTCTGGGACAAGCATGTCCCCCTCAAAAAATCCAGGGTTAAATCTTCCCGCCACCACTGGATTACACCTGATCTCATTGATCAATGCAAGTCCCAGGGTCAAGCATGGGTCTGTTTCAAATCATCCTGCTCCCTACCTGACCTTCTTTTCTAAAGGGTTCTTAGAAATTATTAAGCAAAGGATGTCTGTGCCACTAAATCCCACTATTTTAAAGTCAACCTCTTTTAGTTACTATTAGGAAGCTCCTTGTAAGCTAATTATTTTTATCAGGATTATGGAGACTGTATTTACAAAAATACTACTATGACAGTTCTCAGTTCTTTAGACCCCCTGTATCACAGTGTTCTTAGATTTATAACTGACTTACCTTATAAAACACATCATTGTCACCTTTACAAACGAGTGGGCTGGACTTCTCTGGCAGTGCAAAGAGAATCCCATTGGTACTCGTATGTTTATAAATTTGTTATTGGCGATTTGTAAATGTATTTGCTGAATACTCTTTATTATAGAGACCAAACAAGACATTCTCTTTGATCGGCAAGATTTTCTAACCTATATATGCCCAAGTATAGGTCTAAGGTTGGAGAATATGTCTTTGCAGTGTCCATACCTAAAACCTGGGCTTTTGTACAGAAAAAAATTAATTGTTAGTTCTGACACCTTTAGCTCGATATAGAGCATTGTTAAAGAGTTTAGTGTATAATCACTGTGACTGTTTTGGATAAGCGCTGATTTATAAATGCTGACTGATGTTACTGATTTTTTTTAAAGAGGACAATGTTTGTATTTGTATAATTTAATTGTTGTATTCTGTGTGATTTATTAGTTAAAAATGTATTGTATTGTGCATCTTTCTTGAACACAATTGTAAACAAGAAGTTTCTCAATTTTCCTTCAATAAAACGATGATTATGATGAACTTCCAGAATAATCTTAACTCCCCATCCAAATTCTGGAAGGTAATTCACTCTCTTTTTGACCCACTTGCCCAGTTTACTCCCCCAGTCCTCATAGTCTATGGTTCACCTCTCTCTGACCCTCCTTTTGTTGCTGCTCACTTTAACATTTGCCACTTGTGCACTCCCCTCTTCCCCCCTCCTAGTATCTCCTCTCTCCCACCATCCTTCCCTCTCTGTCCCACCCTTCCATGGCATTCCACTTCCCCTCATTACTCTTCAGGAAACATTGCTTGCCCTTTCCTCCCTCAACTTCTTTAAATCTACTCCTGAAGGGCTGGACCCTAAACTTCTCCCTCTTTCAACTCCCACCATTGGCTCCCCTTCACTCATCTTCTCAGCCTTTCCTTCTCCCACTGCTCTATTCCCCAGTCATGGAAGTTTTCAGAAGTTTTCTGTCTTCATAAGGGAGGTGACCCTACTTCCCCGGCAACTTCTGTCCTATCTCCTTCCTCCCTTCTCTAGCAAAGCTGCAAGAGAAGCTAGTCTATTTTAGGCTTGCTGACTTTCTGCACTCTTCCAACTTCCTCTTCCCCTTCCAGTCTGGCTTCCGGAAGCACCACTGCACCATCTCCTCCCTGCTGCAAGTCACTGACTCCACCCTCACTGGTATGAATCAGGGGCACATCATGGAGGCGGTTTTCAATGTTCTGGCCAGAACCCTTGATTTGGTGGCCCACCCGCTCCTCCTGGACAAACTAAGCTCTGCTGGTCTCTCAGCTCCCACTGTTGACTGGTTCCGTTCCTACCTCACGGGCTGTCAGCAGTCGATACAGGTTGGAGGCACCCTGTCACCTCGTCTTCCTACTCAGGCTGGGGCTCACAGGGCTCCATCCTGGGTCCCATCCTTTTCTCCATCTTCCTGAATGGTCTCCCCTCTGCCTGTGCCAACTTGCATAGCATATCTATATGAATGCAGATGACACAGTTACTGTATCTACACCTCCGAGCCTTCAACCTCAGCTGTGGAGGGCATACGCCAGCAAGAGTTTCACATAGTCCTGTGCTGGTTCTTCTCTAACCAACTGCAGGTCAACACTAAAAACAAGTATTTGTGAATGTTGAATGTGTGCTTGCTTGTATTTGTAATGCAGGTGTTGAGCACTGATAGTATAGAGGTGATAATTAACAAATGAATAACATGAGTTATAGTAGAGAAATAGACATGATTGGGAAAAGAAGAGGTTCGGTGGACCCCCCATCTCCCGATCACCTGCGCTGTTACATTCGGACGTATTCCCTGTTGTCTAGTGGAGCCCCCTGTCACTCATGCTGTTTCATTCAGATCTATTACCAGGTGTCTAGTGGACCCCTACCCCCCCAACCAATTGCCATATCCCAACCTGACCTGCCCACTCCAGTCCCTCTACCCCACAACCCGGACACCGATCTGACATGGACAGGGAAGATGGAGACTGGCTCAGCCCTCTGCTCACCTCCTCAGCCAACCGCTATCTAATGTTCACTGAGCAATCATGAGTATCTTCTGCTCATGATCTCTCGGTGAACATCAGACAATATCCAATTGAGGAGGTGAGCAGAGTGCTTTTCCGGTTGCTGTCTTCCCTGCCCACGTCAGATTGCTGCCTGGGGTGAGGGGGGGTGTGGTGTGGACTCAGAGGGACTAGAGCAGGTGGCTCAGGTGGGGGTGCAGCGATTGATCAGAGGTGGGGGATCCAGTAGACAGCTGGGAATATGTCCAAATGTAACAGAATGGGCAATCAGATGTGGGGATGCATGATACACCAGGGAATACTATATGTCAGATGTTAACATCATTGGCGATCAGGGGTCCACTAGGTACCAGGGAATATGTCGGAAGTTAACAGTATGGGCAGTTGCGGGGGGCAGTAGACACCAGACAATATGACAGCATGAAACAGCATGCTAATGAGCCCATAAGGGGCATGCTAATGGCCCCTTAGCACCTTGCATATCCAATGGACTGAATAGTATTCAAGGGATTAATATGACCCACAGGAGCCCTGGTACTCTCCCGTTTGGGCAACAGTATCTCCAGTGGGCTTTTCTGTGATTCATATTCAGTCATGGGCTGTGTCAGCACAGAGCATAGTCACTATACACTGTGCTGGCCTGCCCCATATTCAGACAGCACACTTCAGCTATCTATCTGAATATTGTGCTGGACGTGCACCAACTACCACTCAGCACAAACGTTCAGCTCTGAATACGGGCCACATTCTTTTGCCCTTGAGTTTTCTGCACAGTGGACTCTTGGTCTGTCCTCGACCCTCAACATTTTGTCTTTATCACCACAAGATTTCAGACTCTGTTCTCCCAGTCCCTTCCTTACTTGAGCTCTACTTGACCTTGTCAGTTCAGGTATTGTTTCTCAAGTTTTCTTCTGCCTTGCAACCCCCACTGCTGCATGCAGCTGTTCTGATTCGTCAAGTCTCTGGCCCTCTTAGAAATATGAGAGCAATATGGTCCCACTGACTGACTGTCTCCTGCAAAACACATTAGGCTACTACACATTCATATTACATTTTTTTTTCAATAAACTGCAAACTTGGTCACAGTCAGTGAGAAAGTCATACTCACACCCTCCCGACAGACCCTACCTGACACCAGAAAAGGCACTAGTTCCCATCCACCCATTTGAGTTCCTTTTATATTTACTCTTTTTAATCTCTTGATAAATATAAAAATGTATGTATCCTTGTCAGTTCCTGAAACCTGCTTCAATCCTAAGTGTCTGACTTCACCAAACCAAGTAGACTCACTTTTGGTCCCTTTCCCTGCTGATCTTGGCAGGACGTTGGTAGGACATTGGCTACCTGGAGATTTCTGCTCTGGCCTTTCTGTATATGACTGCTATATGCTAGATGAGGGATCCTGACCTTACCAACCCCTTACAGGCTGAGGCCTGGGCCAGCTGACCTTATCTCCACCTCCTCATATGGTCTCCAAATCTCTGGACTCAGGAGCAGTGAACAGTCAGGAGCAGAAGCGGCAACAGTGATAGGGAAAGGGAGGGAGGGACAAGTAGAACAGGAAAGTTTTTCGTACGGCCAGTGCTGCATTGATATGTGGTCTCCTGGTCCCACGAACTCTGCAAGTGGGACCAGGGAGTGCAAAGAGCTGCACAGTGTGGGGTGGGGGACTGCTGCAGAAGAATGTTGCCGCGCCTAGCACCACATTGATCCTTACCTCCTGGCACCACCAACAATTCAAATGGGACTGGGGAGTGCAACAGTTGCATGCAAGAATTTTTGGAGGGGACGGGACTCGATGATAAACACAGCTGGGAAGTTTTTCCTGTCGCCAGCGCGGCATTGATCCTTGCTCTCCCATCTGCAACAGCCACACATGTAATGGGGGGTGAGACAGAGAGACTCCATGACAAAAGGGACCAGGAAGCTGTTCCTGCAGCCAGTACCACATTGGTCCATGCTCTCCCAGTCCCAAAAAGTCTACAGTTGGGGCTGGGAAGTGCAACAGCCACAGATGTGATGAAGGAAAGGCAGAGACTCCACAACTAGGCAGGAAAGCAGGCTTATAATGACACTACTCAGCTGGTTGCTGGACGATGTTATGTAAATGAAACGAGCTAGCTGCTGTCTGATTGGAGCAGCTGGCTTCTTTCAACTATGTGAAATTTCCACCCTGCAAGCACTTACTAGTGTCATGATCAGCCTGGCTGCTCATTGGTCTGTCACTGCCGAGCCCAGCTGCATTGGACCCAACTGAAACACCTCTGAAAGCCATTTTTGTATCAAAATGTTTACTTCCTGCTACGCGATCAAGCAAATATAAAAATGCATTTGCGACCTTGGGCTCCAACCAGAAACTGGCCAAGCCTTTCCCACGTCTTTGCCACCATGAATGGCACCCCTCTTTAAGCGGTTTCTTCCTTCAACTACCTTGATGTGTGACTAGCTAATAGGCTTGACTTTTCCCTTATCAATGTCATCCACTTAAAGCTCTGCCCCAAATTGAGTTCCTTGTGCTGCAACAAAGACTGCCTGTCTCCTCTCTCATACCTAGTTACCAAAATGGCTCTCCTGGGATTCGACTATGTGGATGTGGTCTACGGCACTACCCCCTCCTCTTCCCTCACCAGACTAGACACCGTCTGTAATTCCTTCTGATCTTCTTTGGGGATATCTTTTTTATACGGTCACACCTTTGGAACTACCGCTGTAGGAACCAGGATCACACGGAAGCTTTTTCTGTAGTAGTCTACTAGGGGATGCCTAATTTGACATTATACGCTGACGTCGCCCTACTATATAAATGTGGGCAACCCACTCTCTCCTTCATTCTTTCCTGCCACTGACCTAATGTGCATGGACTCCATGGAAGCTTCTTCATCAGTCGACCACCAAAAGTTTACTTACCTTTAATTTTTCTTTGCCTTCAAAATCACTTTATTTTAAAGTGATTCCCTTTCCTTTTATATGTTGAGAACTACTGTTTCTTCTGCCCTCTTCCGTCACTGCTGAAAGAAGGTTGCTTTGTCAGATGACCACGATCTTTGTGTCTGTTGCCTCGAACCTAGCCACAACACCCTTGCCTGTGAGCTGTGTCTGAAATTCAACCTTACTACCTGGGAATGCCAGAAGGAAGCACTACAGATCTTCCTGATGGAACAGCAAGTAGCCAGATCAGAGCAGTGTTCGTAAAGGGCACCCCCTCCCAGTCGACGGCTTCTTTGTTGGGCACTCCGGCTACCAAGGCCCAAGATAAATCTTCAGGGAATCACACTCACTGGGATAAGGAATGCTCCAAGGACCACCCCCCCCCCCGCGGGCTTCCAATCCCCACTGGCTTCCACCTCCTTATCCGGGTTAGCATCATTGCCAGGTTTGGTGACCTCTTCTTCTGCTAGCCAGGCTTTGCCTTGCTGCAGTTCTTCCCCTGCAGCGACCTCTCCCAGCCTTCCATTGACTGACGAAGGCCCATCGACCCCTGGATCGTCGGCACCTACTCCACTACAGTGACTTCTTGTACAGCAAGGCCCTCAGGCACTGGGCTTCTCTAGCTCTGCCATTTCAGGCACTCAGTCGACGATGATTGGCTCCATGTCACCATCGTCACAGCCAGTGTCGATGGTGCTTCTTTTGCCTCCCATCGACCTAAATGTGGTGCTTACCTCCATTACCATGGCCTTTATTCAGCAGCTTGTTCCACAGCCAGTCCCTTCATCACCACTGCCATCAGCTGCTGCCTTGGGTTCAACACCAGTTCGGCTCTCTTGGGCGGCATAGTCTTTGCCGTTGGTCCCTGTTCCAGAGCAGGAGAAAATTCAGGAATTACCATTCTGACCTTATCCTTCCTGATGAGCAGTATGAAGAGCCTGTGTGGAGGCCTTTTCTTCAGATAGTAACATAGTAATTGATGGTAGATAAGGACCGCTAGGCCCACCTAGTCTGCCTGTATTCCCTGCCTGCATCAGCGACTGCTGACCCTACTTGGTCATTAGCTTTCACCTCTCTTTCCCACCTCTAGTGTTCCTCTATGCCTATCCCATGCATGATTGAAACCCCCCACTATGTTAGCCCCCACCACTTACTGGGGCATGTTATTCCATGCATCCACCACTCTTTCAGTGAAGAAAAACCTCCTCACATTTCCCTTTATCCTGCCCCCTTCTAATCTCATATCGTGCCCCCTTGTCCTTGTACAACTTCTTTAATGAACGATGTCACCCACCTTTACTTTGTTCAATCCTTTAAGATAATTGAAGGTTTCAATCACGTCCCCCTTTCCCTCCTCTCCTCCAGTGTATACATATTGTGATCCTTCAATCTCTCCTCATATGTCTTCTGGTGCAATCCCTGCACCATCTTAGTTGCCCTTCTCTGGACCGCCTCCACCCTGTCTATGTCCTTTCAAAGGTGCAGCCTCCAGAACTGCACACCATACTCCAGATGGGGCCTCACCAGTGTTCCATAAAGTGGCATCACCTCCTCCCTTCTTCTGCTAGTGATACCCCTTCCTATGCATCCCAACATCCCACTTGCCCTCCCCACAACCTTGCTACACTGTTTGCCCATCTTAAGGTCATTTGAGATGATTATCCCTAAATCTCTTTCTTCCCTGCTGACTGTCAGCAACTCCCCTTCCCATCCTATAACTCTGCAGGGTTTTTGCGGCCCAGGTGCATGACTTTGCGTTAAACTTTAACTGACACACTTTGGACCATTTTTTCAACTTTCTTAGTTCCCTCCTCATTCTTTTAACCCCTTCTGGAATGTCTACCCTGTTGCAGATCTTGGTGTCATCTGCAAATAGGCAAACCTTTTCCTTCAGTCCTTCGGCAATGTCACTAATGAAAACATTAAAAATGACCGGTCCCAGTACTGATCATTGAGATACCCCACTAGACACCCCCCCCTTTCCTCAGATGTGTTCCCATTTACTATCACCCTCTGCTTTCTGTCCCTCAGCCAGTTCCTAACCCAATTCTCCACTTTGTGGTCCACCCCTAGGTTACCCAACTTGTTAACCAGCCTTCTGTGTGGAACGGTGTCGAAGGCAGTGCCAGACAATGATGGAGTTCCTTTTTGACAAAGTCTGAAATAATGACGGCTCTGATTGTTTTTTGTTATATCCATGTTATGTTTTTGTTACAGTTGTATTTAGCTAATTGTTTTAGATTTCTTTTGGACGTGGAACCTTTGTAAATGAGCCTCTGACTCAAAGGTATACCAAATTCCAAAATCAAGGTAGGAGACGTCCATCGCTCCCCCTGATCCACCTCCTTCGTCACCCAGTCAAAAAAGTCTATCAGGTTTGTTTTATATGACCTTCCTGCTGTGAATTTATGCTGCCTTGGATCCTGTGCTCCACTGGATTGCAGGTGTTCCACAATCCTGTCCTTAAGCAACCCCTCCATAAGCTTGCCTCCTACTGAGGTGAGACTAACTGGCCTATAGTTACCCGCTTACTCCCTGCTTCAGCTCTTGTGAATAGAGACTACATGTGCCCGCCTCCAGTCCTCTGGAACTACCACTATATTGAGCGATTCATTGAACAGGGCTGCCAGTTGTGCTGCTAGCTCTTTCTGAAGCTCCTTTAGTACCCTGGGGTGTATACCATCTGATCCCATTGCTTCGTCCACTCTTCTGAGTTCCTCCAGAAGTTTCCCTTCTGTAAAATGACTGGTGTTTACCTGCTCCCCCCCACTGTGTTTCCGTTGTGTACTTGAAGTCCCTGTCCCTCTTCCTCTTCAGTGAATGCCAAGCAGAAGTATTCATTCAGCACTGATGCTTTATCTAGATCTTCCTCCATACACCCCCGAGTCTTACTATTCCTCCCTTGGCTTTCCTTCTTTCACCAATGCACCCATAGAAAGTTTTTTCCCCTACCTTTATTGTCTGTGCTTACCTTTCATCTGTTGGTGCCTTCGCACACCCTTACTGCCTTCCGAGCCTCCTTCTGACTGTCTAGGTACACTGCCCTAGCCTCATCCTTCTGTGTCTCCTTGTATTTTCTGAATAGGTCCACTGTCTCTACAGGGAGCGAGGACTCTGTGAAACACACCCCAAGACCCTCCTACCCCCGGAGGACGCCTCCTTCTTCAATATCATGAAACAGCTCCAGGCAACAATGGAGTTCCAGGTTGAGGAGGAGGACATCACCAGAAGGAACCTAGTGGACTTCCTGGAGATTCCTGAATCTCCACCTAAATTTATCCCTTCACTTTTGCCAGCCTTACAGGATGCTGCCACTGTTGCCTGGCAAAGGCCTAATATAATTCTAGACATGCCTAGGAGGGCTGATAAGGTTTATCAACCTCTGGTGCACCCCTTCTGTGCTGCCCAACCAGATACTAACTCAGTGGTTATAAAGGCAGCTGAAGACCGGTCCAAGGTGCCCAAGCACCCCAGTTCCCTTCCCCGACGAGGAATCCAGGAAGATTGACCTTTGTGGTAAGAGGACCTTTGCTTTGGCCACTTTAGGCCTTAGAATTGCCAACTACCTGTCCCACATGGTCAAGTACCAGAATACGCTCTGGAAAAAGGACAAAGCTGTGGAACAAGCCCTTCCAGAGGGTCCCCAGCATCAGGAGCTCCTTGAGTCTCTCCAAGCCGCAGAGGTTGTCAGTAAACACCTCCTCAGAGCTATTTATAACATGGCAGATACCACTGCCAGGGTGGTTGCCACTGGTATTTGCCTGAGGCGGCACTCCTGGCTGAGAGTCCTGGCTTTGCTGCTGATGTCCAGCAGAAAGTTCTGAATGCCTCTTTTGTGGGCTACAAGCTCCTTGGCCCTGATGTGCAAAATATTATGAATGGGCTACAGGCCTCAGGTTGGGCCATTAGGTCTGTCCACTTGCTTTATCATACTCAGCCCAGCAGTCAGCCCAGACCTTCCTTTCGTAAGGCTTCTCACAAATCTGGATCAGGAACCAGACCACAGGGCAAAGGCAGGGCCAGCTCTGCCTTGCTTACCCCCTCCTCCACCACTGGAATCCCAGACAAATTCCCCAGGTGTGGAGATGTGGCACCTGCTGCAGGCTCTGCTTCAGCCTGACTCCTGGCTGGATGCCCTCCCTTCTGTTCCAAGCCAGGAGGTGGTAGTCGGGAGTCATTTTTCCCTTCATTTGAATCAGTGGATTGCCATTACTGTGGATGCTTGGACCCTTCAGTTAATCAAACAGGTGACACTCTAGAATTTCTGGAACAGCCTCCAGTCATTCCTCCTGTTCCTTTCACCCCTCCCCCACATGAACTTTCAGTGCTCCGAGCAGAGGTCTCTTCCCTGCTGAGAAAGCGGGCTATAGAACCAGTACCCAGACAGCAGAAGAGCAAAGGATTCTGCTCCTGGTTCTTCCTGGTTACAAAGTGTACCAGGGATTTGAGGTTGATTCTAGACCTCAAAGAGCTAAACTGTTACGTCCAGAACAAAAAGTTCCAGATGGCCACCCTCCCAGGCCTTCTCCCTCTGTTGAAACTGGGAGATTGGTTATGCTTCCTGGATATGCAGGATGCCTATCTGCATATTAAGTTCTACCCCCGCACTGGTGATTCCTCAGGTTCCTGTTCCAGGTGGAACACTACCTCTTCAGGGTTTTTGCCCTTTCGCTTATCCTCTGCACCACAGGTCTGTACCAAATGCTTAGCAGCAGTAGCTGCGGCCTTCAGATGCGACGGCCTGTACATCTTAACATGCCTGGACGACTAGCTGCTGAAAGCTGAGTCCCGGGACATGCAACTGCTCACCCTGGAGCGTACCCTTCAGTTGCTTCAGTCCCTAGGAATAACTGTCATTTTGCTCAAGTCTGTACTTGCCCCATCTCAGTGACTGCAATACATAGGGGTATTCTAAATTCTGCTCAGGGAAAGGCCTTCCTCCCTCCCTCAGGACAGGACAGAATGTTTAATGGCACAGGCCTGTGTTTGGAGGTGATGAGAGTCTGGTATTGGGCTGTAGATTATGGTTTAGAACTGTCAGCCGTCCATGTTCCAGGTGACCAAAATGCCCTGGCAGAAAGCCTCAGCTGATTGCAATCCAGAATACACGAGTGGGAACTGCTGTCCTCGGTTGTGGAAGACCTGTTCGACAGATGGATCATCCAGAGTTGGATCTTTTTGCATCCCCATTGAATGTATAACTACCATGTTTCTGCTTGCTAGATGGGTAGGTCCATGAAAAGGAATTACCAAAGTGTGTCATGAGGGTCAATTTGTCAAATCCACAATAGATCAGTTTTAGTAAGCTTGTCAAGACACTGTGACCCAAGAGTGAAAAAGGGATCTCCTACCAGAGATTTGAGAAAAAGCACCTTCTGTGTTGCACATGTAATGGTGGACACCAAATGGTGCACGTGCAACAGTGGACACAACAGGTGATTAACTTGGGGGAAAAAAAACATTTATTTTTCTTCATTTCATTTTACTAAGCATTTCAAGACACTATGACTCAAGAGTGAAAAAGAGACTGCATTGTGGGATAACTCCATATCAGACTTGAGAAAAAAGCACCTTCAGTGTTGCACATGTAACAGTGAACACCTAAGGTTGCACATGCAACAGTGGACACCACACAACTGTTTACATAAAAAAAACCAAAAAACATTGCCTGCACCACTCTCTCACCAAAGTCCTGCAGTACTTTTAAGACCCATCCCAATAGAAAATCACCCACTCAAAAGAAGCTGGATGCTTTTGTTGAAATTTCAGGGAGCATGTAAAAAATACAATTTGCTTGGACACCACAGTTGTACACGCCACATAAAATTTTGAGTGAACCAGAAATTTTTTATGTATTGAAAAACTAGGGTGAAAATGTCTTCATTAACTAAAGGCAACACCAGAGGCAGTTTTCAACATAGCTTTACTGAACTAAAAGAAAGTCACCAGAGAAGCAGTGAATATACTGTGGTTTTGCATGTCACATTTTGCTAGGAAAAATATGTGACATTTTGGAGCTGGACATTGAAAAAAAATAAAATGGGGTGTGCCTGGGTTTCTCAGACTATGGAATGTATCTGTACTTGTGGCTTACTTTTACATTTACTTATCATGACTGCAGTGGCTGTTGATAAGTTCTTTTTAAATCAAAGTATTTGGCACATTGTTACCCCCATTTCGTGGGAATTGCCCAGATCTAGGGCCTGGGGTTTTCTGGAGAGACGCATTGTCCCTCTCTGGGAAAAGGAGGTTTCTCTATGCCTTCCCCCATTTCCTCTGATTTAGAGGGTGCTCATCAAGCTCCAGATGGAAGGGGCCACTCTGATTCTAGTAGCGTCATTCTGGCCATGTCAAATATGGTTTCCATTACTGCAGCAATTGGCGGTGGCTCCTCCAGTTCCCTTGCTCCTGTGCCGGGACCTGTTGACACAGGCGCAGGGAACCCTTGCCCATCCAGACCTCAGGTCTCCTGAAGACATAGCCATTGCTTGATTTGGGGTCTCTCAGAAGGTGGCTGATGTCCCAGTGGCTGCTAGGAAACTGTCTACCAGGGCCATTTACTCAATGAAATAGAAGAGATTTGCCATCGGGCCACTTCCCATCACCTGGACCCTTTCCCCTGTCCAGTGAACCAGGTTCTGGAGTACTTATTGTCCCTGTTTGATGCAGGCCTTCAATACTTCTCCATTAAGGTGCACCTGTTTGCCATCTCGGCCCTCCATGTGCCCACTGATGGCAACACCATGGCCCAATTGAATGTGGCCCATACTTTTTTGCGAAGCATTCTCCACTTGAAGCCTCCTATTCAAAACCCAGTCCTAGTTTGGGACCTGAATTTTGTCTTAGAAGAATTGACACTGCCTCCTTCTGAGCCAGCCACATTTTGCGAGCTATGCCTTCTCTCATGGAAAGCATTATTTTTAGTTGCTGTTACTTTGGCTCTAAGAGTTTCACAGCTACAGGCTGTCATGTGCGAGCAGCCTAATTTCCTTTTTCACAAAGATATTCTTTGCTCACTAACCCCAAGTTTCTCCCAAAGGTGGTGTCTGAGTTTACTTTAAATCAATCAGTCCCCCTGCCTATTTATTTCCCGGAGCATGCCGATCCAGGGGAAGCATTGCTCCATACTTTAGATGTGCATAGAATCCTCAGGTACTATACACACTGTACCAAGGACTGCAGAAAGTTCTCTCAATTGTTTGTTTCTTTTGCCTCTAGGAAAGAGGGCGCTCCAATTTCTAAACAGTGTGTGTTCATCCATGCCGCAGCGACAAGCATTTTGCCAATGCTGATTATGGTGCAGGCAAAATGCCACCTGGCATTACAGCATTGGGCATTTCGTCACCCAGGAGGTACAGCACCAAAGTGCCCTCCTGGGAAACTATTGGCTTTTGAGGGGGGCATACCCTGGAGGGGGTAGAAACTGTGTGGGGGCAAAGAATGACAGGAGTGAGGGGGTATCTAAAATCAAGATCGCCCCTTTCACTGTCGCCCTTGTCGCAGTACCAGAATTGCCACAACCAAATCACTCAGCAGCTTGACAGTATATGTTCAAAGGGCTGGTCAACTGTATTAGTTTTTTGTTATAGGAAGTACAGTAAGGAACTTCCTGGTGTGGTTCATAGCCATTCTACCAGAGGCATGGCCATTTCGGTTGCCTGTTTCAGGAATGTGTCTGCGGCTGAGATCTGCACTGCTGCCACTTGGAGTACTGTCCACATTTTCACAGAGCACTACAGTCTGGACATTGCCTTTAGAAGGAGGGCAGGCTTTGACCTAGCTGTGCTTTAGGGCCTTCTTTCTTAGGCCTCTGGCCTTCTGCCAGTTGGACTGTTTTGCTTGCTGGCACTGCTTGGTACTCGTTCCAGAGGTGTGATCTCATAACAGAGATAGATCCAAAAAAGACAGAGCAGTTACATAAGAATTTACTGTAACAGTAGATCTTCATGGGGAATCTCTTTCATCAGGTAATGCCATCCCATCCTCTATCCCCCTTCTACCTCTGTCTCTGGATTGGCTGTCTGGTTGCTCCAGCCCTCTCTGCAGCTGTGCTCCTTTTTTCTCTTTCTCCTCTGTTCCTTACTGGGAGGCCTAGCTTGCTTGGTTATCGACGGAGAAAGAACTGAGGAAGGAGCAGGGCCACCCATGTTTATATAGCAGGGTGACGTTGGCGTATGATGTCAGAGTGGGTGGCCCCTAGTAGACTGCTACAGAAAAAGCTTCCATGTGATCCTGGTGCCTTTGGCGGTAGTTCCAAAGGTATGACCTGATGAAAGAGATTCCCTTGAAGATCTACTGTTACGGTACGTTCATACATAACTGTTCTTTGCTTTGCTACTGACTGCACTCCTGAACTCACCACTTCTCTCTTACTCCTCCCTATCCATACCCCCCCCCCTCATGTTGCCAGTCCCACTGCGCTTCTTTCCTCTTTAAATACTGATTTGGTTCTCTTCCATCATACCTGTCCTTACTCCTCAGTTAAGAGAATGCCTGACCGTCGATAGATTTAAAACCGAGCTTAAAACATATCTTTTTAATTTAGCCTTCCCAGACGAATTTTAATTTATTGATGTATTTATTGTTTAGTGTAAATTTTATATTTGTATGTTGTATTTTAATTGTGAAGCACCTTGGTTCTGGAAAGGCGCTATATAAATGAAGTTTTACTGTACTTTACTCTCTCCTATCTCTTCGATCTCTACTCAGTCCACCCCAGGAACTCTCATACCTTCTCCCTTCCATACCTGCATTCCTTGCCTGGTCATTCTGTTTTCTTCTATCACCTTCCCTCCCCTGAAAGCTGCTGCCCTCCTCTCTCTATCTCTCCCCCTCTCATATCTCCCTTAAGCACCAGCTAAAACGTCTGCCTGCCACCGCCCTCTCCTGCCAGCCCTCCACCCGACCATTTTGTGTGTGGCCCCACCATCCCTGTGCTTGGTTCCTATCGGGCTTCTGCCTCTACCTGACTAAGTCTGCTCTCAAGAACTACTGCACTGCTCGTTTTCTACCTGCACTGGCACTCTATTGCGCATCATTGCTGCTCACTGTACCACAGTTTGGCTCTGCCCACTGTTATTGTACTGCTTTTCATGTTAACTTGTATACATTTTGCCCTTTACCTTGTACTGGTACATAGATATTGTGTGCATTGTATTAGTGTACTCCCCTTCTGCTTTGCCCCGGGTCACGTTTGGTAATAAGCCTCAGTGTGCCTCTCCTAATTACCAATTTCAAACAAACAAATACATAAAAGTTTCTCTGTGCTTTTCTTCCATTTATTTATTTATTTGTTTACAGGCACAACCCGGGCCTAGAAGGCAC
Organism: Neoceratodus forsteri; assembly: GCA_016271365.2. Taxonomy (NCBI): domain Eukaryota; kingdom Metazoa; phylum Chordata; order Ceratodontiformes; family Ceratodontidae; genus Neoceratodus; species Neoceratodus forsteri. The sequence goes on along the minus strand of CM057452.1, from coordinate 551,408,460 downwards.
AAGCAAGTAAAACAGTATAATATAACAAACGTACAACAACATCACTAGATAAAGACACAGTTACAGAGTATACTTAGTTTAGGCATGACAAGCAGGCAATGGTAAACTAAAAGTCTGATTAGATGCAGGCCAGCAGAGGAGACAGTACAGTTAATCTGATTCAAATACAGTGGAAGCAAAAAGAACAAGAAGTTGCACTTAGGCACAACGAGGAGACTGACCTATTAATCCCCCCGTCCCTGTAACTTCCAGACACAGAGGATACCCTGAGCAGGCAATAGCATCTTAGGAAGGTGAGAGAAAATAGGCAGCCGGTCCAAGGGGGAGTTGAAGGGTGGGTGTTACCTATGGGGACAGGTGCAGCTGTCCCTATTGTTGAGACAGGATTTGAAGTTAAGCTTAAAGGCATGAGATGTGGTGGATGATCTAAGTTGAGCAGGCAGCCCATTCTATAGCAGGGGAGCCACAACTGATAGGGTTTTCCCACCCATGTTAGTGGTGGTTCGTGGCTTCTCTAGGTAAAGTTACCAACAGTCCCTATTTTCCCAGGACAGTCCCTATTTTAGGCAGCATGTCCCAGTGCCCCCACAAGTTTTGCAAAATGTCACTTTTGTCCCAGTTTTTGCTTACTTGTCCCAGTTTTGTCCCTTTTTTTTTTATGACTGCTAATCTGTGAGTGACAGTTATTTCAGCACCACTGTAGTGCTACTCGTGCTGGACAGCAGTTTGCAACTTCAACCCCATGGCCTGTATTGCACTGCAAGCATGTCTGAGGGAGCACAGTAAAGCATGTTCCTTCCTGTTACATTAGACTGGGTAGTAGTGCAAACAAGCACATGTGGACATCTGCCTGCCAGCAGCTAAGAGGGACTCCAGACAGAGAAGAGACCGGCAGCAGGGAACTAAGCTACCTGAACCTGATCGGGTGCAGGGAAGTGTGTAAAAACAATCCGGTGTGGTGGTGGGAATCTTTAAAGTGAAGTTTGCTCAGCAAATGAGGTGAGTGTAAGTGGGTTGGATGGAACTGTCAGGAGGAGCAACATATGCAGCTCGAATGTCTGATCACAATTTAATGCACGTTTGCTTCTAATGAACTTTATGTATATCATGATTTGGAACTTGCTGCAGCAGAATGATGTATTGTTCTAATCTGAATGTTTGCTACTGGTGTTACTGTGGGGTGGCATGGCCAGAGCAAGCAGCAAAATGTAATTGATTGTGCGCAGCATTGTCTGCTGTGGTGCCTATGGGAGTGACACGGTGGGGGGAAGGGGTCATGGTCAGGATGAACCGTCCCAGTTTTAGGCCTCAGAAAGTTGGTAGCTTTATCTCTAGGGGAGGTACCTAGACAAGGTACGGGGTTTGAGGAAGGCAGATAAAGGGGAGGCAGTACCACTTCTGATGCAAGTATCAGTGAGACAGCCAAGGGTGAAGTCAAAGCAACCTTGCAGTGAAAGCCAGTTTAGGGAACGGTAAAGGTCACAGTGGTGGGTGGAGCAGGGGGCAGACAGGGCAAAGTGGCAGATGCTATTGTAAACAGTCACAAGTCTTGTCCAAAGGGCAGAGGAGACACGAGAGTAGATTGGGGAGCAGTAGTTCAGGATGGGGAGGAGGTTTCCTCTTGCAATAGCAATGCGGGCCTCAGGAGTCAGGATGGGTAGGACTCGGTATGCCGAACAGAGTTTTAGATTTATCCTTCGGACTACTGAGTTGATATGATAAGTGAAGGAGAGGAAGGGGTCCAGCATCACCCGCAGGTATTTGAAGGAATGGACGGTTTTGAGGGCAGGACAGCTGGGGGGATGGATAAGGAGAGAAGAGTTAGTTTTATGGGCTCTGTTGAGGAAGGGTTTTGACCCGAACAGCATTGCCTTGGTCTTTTTGGCATTAACTATCATCAGGTTGTCGGAGAACCAATTATAGGCAGTGCGGTAGTTCTATGTGAGGATGGAGGATATGTGGGGAATAAATTTGTCACTGTGGTATAAAACCAGATCGTCGGCATAGAGGAGGGAGCTGCAGGTGAGGCTGTCTGAAGCGGGGGTGTTGATGAAAATGGTGAAGAGAAGGGGACCCAAAATAGAGCCCTGGGGGACCCCAGAGGTGACGGATAAGGCACGAGAAATGGATGAGCCTATACAGACATATTGAGAGTGGTCGGTAAGGTAACTCTGAAACCACTGCGTTGTTTCTTTGGAGGAGCCAATCAGGTTCAGTTTAGCGAGGAGGAAAGAATGGTTTATCAGATCAAAAGTTTTTGACAGGTTGACAAATACAGCACTGGTGGTCCGCCCTTGATCCATATTTGTAAAGATATGGTCAGTGGCTAGGGCTGTGGAGGTGCTGTGGTGCCAGTGGAAGCCATGTTGCTGGCTACAAAGGATATCGTATTTGGTGTGGTACTCTGATAGTTGTTGATGCACAACTTTTTCGAGGAGTTTACTTAGGTGGGGGAAGATGGATATTGGTCAGTAGTTATCAGAGGAGAGGGTGTCGCCTGATTTGAAAATAGGAATGACTTTAGCAGTTTTTTCAAGGGATGGGCATGGAAGAGGTAGTCAAGGCCAGATTGAGAATAAATGAGAGGGGTCTGGCAATGACAGAGGCCACAGGTTTGAGGGACACAGGGGAGAGGCCGTCAGAGCTTGGGCTGCCACGGTTTGGCAGGCCCTGGAGGAGTTTGAGATATCTTTGAGAGATGACTTTGAAATGGAAAGGGGTTGGGGAGGAGGAGCAGACTGAGTAGTGACAGGGTGTGCTGGTGCCCTACGGGGAGATAGTGTTGACGCTTGAGCCTGTAGTTGTGGGGATGCAGGAGGGAAGTTTGCTCAGGAGGGCTGACAGGTCAGTAAATTTGAGGTTAAAGGTGTTAGCTACCTCAGCAGGGTCAGTCAGGAGGCCAGATGGGGAGCTGAGGTAACGTTTGGACCATTGGCGTAAGGGGCGAGAAAGGAGCTGATAGAGTTCCAGAAGTTTCTGGGATTGCCGAGACTCACCCTCTGCAGTTTGGTGCAATAATCCCATTTGAGGGATCGGGTCATGCACTTACAGCGGTTGCGCAGGCACTGGTATTCTTTCCACAGGGTGGGGGAGGGGGTTTATTTGTGCACGATCCATTTGCGGTCCCTCTCTTTCATGACTGAGAGGAGTTCCTTTGAGATCCAGCGAGTACACCCACCACTTACTCTTCTAGTGGTTACAGGGAAATGTCGGTCTTGGATGTCTAGAAGAGTGTTAGTAAAGGAGGTGACGACAAGGGTGATATCAGAGAGCACATAGAGGGCATCCCAGCTTATATTCCTAACCGCTTCTGTTGGTGCGGAGGTGTCGGGGTGGCTGACGTTACGAAAAGATATATATTTGGCTGGGGGGGGGACAGGGGGCTTTGGAGGACCAAATGGCATAGGTTGCGGAGTGGTCACTTGTAGAATTTGATAGGGTCCCCACATGAGGGATGTGATCCCCTCTGTTTGTCATCACCCAATCGATAAGGGAGTGTGTGGCGGTCCGATGATTGGATCGGGTCGGGAGTGAGAGGATTTGCACCAGTCTGTGCTGCTTGTGCATGTTAGCAAAGTCTGGATCTTGGGGACCCAGCTAGTTCAGGTTATCACCAAATAGGATGGTTTCTCTATCTGGGGAGGGGAATCCTAGGCCCAACAGCAGGCTCTGGAGGCCGGCTGCGCCACTGCTTGGTGGGTTGTAGCAGCAACCAAGATAAAGCTTTTTTGTAGAGCCAATGGTAATTTTGGCAATGAGCTAGTCAATCAGCAAGTCGTTATCCACACAAAGGGTGGTGCAGGCAGTAAGAAGGTCCCTAACTAAGATAATATAGAGTGTATTGCTGAAACTGAGAAGGGAGTCAGCACCAGTGATCCTGCTAGTTCCAGACTAGCGCAGACTGGCCTGGTACTCGCTGCTTTCTGACCCATGCCACACAAGAAACCCTCTGCTCTGCCCCTGAGACACAGTCTTTTGACCCTATCACAAGGCAGGATGATTTACTGAGATCTTATGACCAAATTCTTGAAGAGCTAGAGTATTCTGGAATTAACCTTTCAGACAAGGTATTGGATGTTCTAAAAGTATCCACAAAACCAGCTGCAAGGAAAATATAATCCACAAAATGGGAAAAGGTTTCCCTCTGGTGTGACTCATAAAAGGTTTCTTCCTTACAGGCAACCCTGTCTGTGGTTCTGGATTTCCTAGTGAATTTACAGTCTCACAGGGTAAGCTCCTCCACCATGGAGGTGCATTTGGCAGGTGTCTCAGCCAGTAAGTCAGCAAGTAAAGAAAATACCTTGTGTCACAGCCAGTGTTCAAAAGATATTTCAAAGGTCTGAACTGTCTGCATCCCCTGATAAGGGAACCTAGTCTCCCATGGGATTTGAACATATGCCTTGCACAATTAGTGGAGCCTCCTCTTGAGCTAATGCCCTCGGCAGATCTCAAATATGTGACATGGGAAACTGAATTCCAGGTAGCAATGACTTCTGCCATGAGAGTCAATGAACTGCAAGTCCTCTGTACAAAACCCAACTACATTATCTCTCATAGAGACAAAGTAGTACTCAGAACACATAGGAAATTCCTTACAAATGTGATGTCAGAATTTCATTTAAATCAGTCTGGTACTACCTGTGCTTTTCTCTACCCATTCTAGTAGGTGAGCAGCAGCTACACAGCCTTGATGTCAAAAAGACACTTGACTACTACCTTGACAGAACTGTTCATCACTTATGGCATGTTATACAAAAGTAAATAAGCTGCTAAGAAGACTGTCTCAGTGGATAGTCTCCTGTATTCAGTTTTGTTATGGGAAAATGTAAGCAACCACCCAGAGGCCTAAGGGAGCACTCCAAGAGAGCTACTTTTGACTCAGTGTCAGCCACAATGGGTACTGCTCCTCAAGAGATCTGTATAGCAGCTACCTTGTCTACATTTCACAAGGCATTATTTACATTTGCAAGGCATTATTGCCTTGACATCCAATCCAGAAGGGATGCCAGGTTTGGAACTGTGGTCTTAACAGAGCCTTTTTCCTAAATAGGTTCTAGATCCCACCTCCCAAGGTACTGCAAGTGAGTCTGCCACTTGTATGACATCAGTATTGGACTCCTGTTGTTGTAAGAAAATCTTACCTACCTAAGTAATGGTATTTCTTCTAAGGGGTCAAATAGTGAGTCATACAATCCCTATCCTGCCTCCTCTTCTAGAACCTGAGTGAAAAGAGTTATGCTAAGAATCAGTTGGTTTTACATTTGGTTGAGCATTTATTGTTCTAAAATTATAATTTAAATTTTTTTTTGTACTTTATTTTTATTCAGTTTTCGACTGTGTACATCACAGAATAAAAATACATTCGAGTGATTGCAATCTCAGAAACATTAGGGTCAGTAATACAAATACAGGATTTACGTACTAATACTGTAGTTACCTCCTAAGGAGGGGTCTCAGTTTACTCCAGTAAATTATTTATCTAAAGTAGGTATCAAGAAGAGACCATTGCAGCATGCTCATGGACTAAAATCGGTAAGATTATCCTAATAATCACCTAGGTGCAAAGCACCCACTAACACAGCAAGTGTTTTATGTGTCCATGTAAGTCCGATAAATTGAAAAAACATTTAAATAAATGACTGCACTTTTACAGAGCAGACTCCTAAAATGTCCATTACTTTATCTTAATTCAAAAGGCATTATTTTTTTCAAATTTATTTATTCTCAGGTTACTAGATTACTATAATCTATTAAAGAAAATAAGAGGGCTTCAGTCATGTAAACCTATAAGGCATTAAAAAACATCAACTGCATAACTATGCCTAGTTAACCCCCTTAATTCCATTATTAAGTAGTGATATATGCAATTTAACAGATTTTAAAACGTACCATTGAAGCTGGTGAACTTTAAGAGAGCTAGACTTTCAATCCTTAGGGGTAACAAGTCCCCTTAAAATACAATGCTTACAGTATAAACTTTTTAAATCAGTAGAAGATCCAGCTGCCAAAAAAGAAAAAAAGAACAGATTAGACTGTATTTTTAAACCTGCATAGCATAGCGTAGAGTCTCAAGGCCCCTTCAGTCCCCATCGTCATCTTCATCTGAGGATCTAGGATGGTGGACAAAGTCCTGTTTAATAATTTCTAGTCTCTTGCCCGCTTCTCCCGGATCTGAAAAGATGTATGTCTTACTGGCATAATATAACCTCAGTCTCACCGGTAGCTGCAGTGAATGGTTAATCCCAAGAGCACAGAGACCAGTGCGAACGACATCGAAACTTTTTCGCCATTGCCTCATGGAGTAACTCAAATCAGGGAAAAAGAAAATATGTTCACCTGCCTCCGATTTTAGTGGACCCAAAGTTTTAGCTGCATTCAGTACAGTGTCCCGAATATGTGACCCCACTGTAACTATTATAATAGTGCGGGGAGTCTCAACTAATGATTTCCTTCTTGGATTTAGGCGGTAAGCTTTAATGAGCTGTCCTTGCAGGTCTATGTTGAGCTGTTTGAGAATAAGATCCCGGCCAAATTCCTGTAGGGCTTTACCCTCCATAGGTTCTGGGACCCCCAAGAGCTGAAGATTATTAGCCCGCATGTTGTTCTCCAGGTTTTCAAGTCTGAGTCATGTGGTCTTGTTCTCGGCTAGGATCCCAGCTACCATTGCTGCCGATGTGTTAGCTGAGTCCACCACCGTTTTGGCATCCATGGCTATAGCATCCATTCGGGATTCCATTGTGGTGAAATGCGTGCCCAAACTGCCTACTTTTTTTATCTAGATCCCTCATGGCTTGAAGCACCGCATTGATGGAGGGTTCGGAGGCCCTGCTCCCCCTCTGCTGCTAGGCCTCTGCCATGTGACATTTCTACTTGCTGTTTTGCATTGTTGGAATCATGCTGCGTTGTTTGATGAGTTTTCCCCATTTTTAGTAAGCAAAGTTCATTCCAACTTGCAGCGGCAACACCAGCCTTCACTTTAATAAAGAAATAAAAAGCGTTTCTCAATAAAATATGCCTTTTTAAAGTATTCTCTGGAGGAGCTCCTGTAGAGTGCGTCTGCCCTGTCTGGCTGCTGGCCACGCCCTAATCCATTTTAATTTAATGCTGATTAACTAGTCAAAGTAATCAAAACCAAAATAATAGCGCCCAAACCAAGGACTTCCAATGTAAAAAAAAACAAAAAAAAAGTGCTCTAGTGCTAAAAAATGCATAATCTGGCTGTACAGTAACGTTAGAAACTCCTCTCCTTTCACATGGGCAACTGCAGTGCTTCATCAGAGGTGATGTATTTTTACAACTAGAACACCTTGTCATTAATTTATATAGGAAGTCCTTGATTTGGGTGTTATTATTTCAGTTTGAATTACTTTGACTAGTTAATCAGCACCAAATCTGTTCCTGGTGTGGCTATCTATATGAACTGTTTCTAAAATGTTTCTTTCTAGGGGCATGGATATGGTTCACTATCCACACTCTGGTAGTTACACTTGAACAGTCTGATTGGCTGGATCTCTTTAAGCTAAGCTCCACCTACTGCCCAAGTGGTATATCCCTCGACTTCACCCCATGATATCAGATCTTTATTTCCACTGGAAGATCAGGTCACCTCCTTCGCAGCTCCATCTTAGGTTTCTAGTGCGGCATTACGAACATTCTTTCAAAGTTTTTTTGTGTTGCTGGTTATCTTCTCCAAGTTCCTTTGACTCCATTTCATGAACGACGATGGAGCAATGGAAGTCAGGATTTAAATTCTGCATATGCTGCTGGCAAAAGATGTCAGTTAGCAGCGTGCATGACATATGGGTGTACTGCGCGGGCAGGCCACACAATGTGGCTGTGTGCAGCCTCTGCTTAAGTGTGCTTCCTGAGTCTGTCAGAGACAGGAAGCTCCAGCTTTCACTGGGTCAGCCTTCTAAATGGGATTTGAAGGACTGCCCTCAGGGATGCAAGAAGACCTTAGCTGCAGTTGGGTCAGCTTAGCAACATGCGGCCCTTGAGGTGGAAGAGGTGATGGCCACAGCGGCTACCTAATCGATCTCAGCACTGTTCCCTAGGGCCAGCGTGAGAGTGTCATTTACCAGAGAGTTCCAGGAAATGTGTCTGGCCCTTCAGACCTTGGTGGAGAGCCCTGCCCACTATGGCACTAGATGCAAGTGCTGCCAGTGGGACTAGAAGCAATCTAGGTCCTCCTGGTCCCTCGACTTGTCCTACCACTTAACAGCTGTCAGGCACCCCTCAGCCAAGGGGCAGGTTAGGCAGGTTGAGGGCTCTTCTGTTCACCCATTGAGCCAGTCGATGTCAACTCTGGTTGAGCAGGCCACTGAGATCTTTCTCAAGCTTTTCCACCTGTTGTAGGATGAGGTCAAGAACTCAATCTCATAGACCACGGTGCTCCCGGTCCTCACCAAGAGGACACTGTCTGGTTGGTGTCTCTGACCCTTGACAGGAGCAGTCGGCACCAGTGGTCGGGTCTTCCACACCCGTGTTGCTTAACATGGGCAGACACGTGGTTTATTCCAACCTGCTGGAAGGCTGTCCTCACCTTTGACCATCTGATCAATGGTCAAGGTCGCAGTCAAAGTGTTCCTGCTCTCAATCCTGCTCAACCAGGAGGCGTCACCGCCAAAGCTTGTTATCCTGTTCATCCTCAGATGAAGAGAGGCACCGTCACAAGAGGCACTGTTGCTATGAGGAGCTCTGTTGGCAACAGTTGGCCATTGTGGGGCAGGGTAGCACTCTACCCCCTGGACCTTTGGTCATCTGGCCATCACCAGTGGCACCCCCATTGGTCCACACCATACATGTGCACCTGCACCTGCTTCTCCACCGTTTAGGATGGAGCCGCCACCACTGCAGTTAAAGGTGGGCACTCTAAAAAGGGAGGTCCACATGGCCACCAGTTTGCCAGGCCAGTTGTCAGTGAGGATCAACCCAGGTGAGGATAGCTGACAGGTCTGTGGCGAGAAATGATCAAGGGCCATTTTTTGAGGAGTCCTCAGATGACTCTGATGACATGTGTATGGCCTCCTCTGTCGACTTTGGCTTGGTCGAGGAGCTCTCGACTGAGCATAACCCAGTACTCTTCTGGGCGCTTCTCTGACTTATCTCGGAGTCCATGTTGGTTCCACTTGAGCCAGTCCAAAAGAGGGCCAAGTAACCCCCCCCCCCCACTGACTTATTGGAGAGGGACGAATCCATGGTGGTTGCCTTCCCTGTGGGTGAGGCCATTTTGGGACTGGCTCTGGACTTTTGGCAGCATCCAGCATCCTGCCCGGCACCCTCTGCCTGCAGGGTCAGCAAATATGCAGTTAATACAGGTTCCCTTACAGGATTCTTGGACCCACCCCTCCATGGAGGGGTTGGTCAAGGATTTGGTATTCCATATGTCCAGACACCAGAGGGACGTGGACAAGCCTCCAGACAAGGAGTCCCCCAAGATTGACCACGCCACTATAAAGGCCACTGCGGTGTTTCTGGGTCTCTGTCAGGCTAGTTATGCTGTGATGATGATAACAAGTCGGAAGGGATGGGCAGCTGCTCAAACGCTGATATGGGATAAAAAAATACCAGTATTGGCCATAGGATAGCTTAAATGATTTTTAACATAAAAGTAGCACTCACCCCTATCCCACTAGCTGAATGTTTTTGCGCTCACCGCACTTTGTCATCGATATCATACAGCCAATATTGGTCTTTTCCAATATGAGTGTTTGAGCAGCCAGCCACCTGTCCTTTCCGACTTGTTAGTGTTTTTAAAATTTAGGTTGGCTCCAAACATGGCTCTCCTGACCCGCCTCTTGGTTTGTTTGTGTGCCGTGATTATGGCCAGCTTTGGCCACTCCCTGATGGGGGTCTTTGATGCAATCCTCCCTCATCTCCCTGTGGATCAACAGTTGGCGGTGAAGGTCATCAGAGACCAGGGTCATTCACTGGCTAACAACTCCAGACAGCCTTGGATATGGGCGACTTTGTGCCCATACCATAGCAGTGGCTGTCTCTATGCATCGCAGGGCCTGATTGCTTCTATCCACCTTCATGGCGGACACCCAACACAAGCTGGCTGATGTCCCTTTCTTGGACACTGACCTGTTCAGCCCTTAGGTGAAGAGGCATCTCACCCGCATTGAGAAGTCCAACCCCAACCTGGATTCTGTGACGTCACCCCAGAAGGACCAAAAAAGATGCGTAAGAAACTGGCTTTCCAGTACTGCTCCTTTCATTTACAGCTTCCTCAACAGCAGCCCCAGCAGGGGCAATACCAAGCTTGGCCCCCAAGCCCAAGTTGGGGGTCAAGGCCTTAAAAAGGGAGGGGGCAGAGGAGTGGTGCCCCTGCTGCTGCAGCTGCTGATGCTCCCCCAAAGCTGCCCAGTGATGGGTTGAGTGGCATTGTCCACCCACCCATCGTTTCCCTGCCTGCTGTCCCTGTCAGAGCTTGGCTATGTCACTTCTTGTTGTGTCGGTCTGCTATCACAACGAACGTGGGTGTTGGTTGTAGTGGACAGAGGACTGCCTCTGGACTTTGAGGCTCTCCTGCCTTACCACCTCCACGTACCTTGGGAGTCCAGGGTGTCACAATTCGCACTGGTCCACCCAGCTGGAGGACATTGCTCATCTCCTTGCAAAACTAACAATAGCCCACGTCTTGGGCACCCTAGCCAAAGAGGTTACATGTCTAGCTACTTTCTGGTCACAAAACAGATGGGGGGCTGGTGCCCCATACTGGATCTGCATGATCTGAACCAGTTCATGTGGAAATGCAAGTTCCAGATGGTCACTGTGACTCAGATTATCGCATCACAGGAGCAGAACATGTGGTTCTGCTCGCTAGACCTCCATGATGTTTTTTTCCACATTCCCATGCATCCATCCCACCATCTCTACCTCCTGTTCCAAGTGGAAGGGGTCCTGTACCAGTTCCAGGTGACACACTTTGGTCTGTTCTTAGCACCCAGGGTCTTCAACAAATGCATGGCAGTGGTGAGAGACCACCTGTGGCAGCTCGGGGTCAGAGTGAACCTCCACCTGGATGAAAGATGTTAGTTGATCCATCTACAGAAGCTGTGGAGAGGTCCAGAGATATGACTGTCCAGACTTGCCGAGACTTGAGCCTATTGGTTAACCCAGACAGGTCTAAACTGGTACTTAAGCAAGTGATCAAGTTCATCAGGGCAGAACTAGACTCCCTCTGGGCCAAGAGCACTGGATCTTACCTCCTTTGCCTGGTCATTCTTGGTTGAGCTATTACACCCTGCCCAGGATTTCCTGAGGCTGCTGGGGTATATGGCTTTCTGCATCATCATGATCCCTTGGGTCCACTGGTGGATGCACCATATTCAATGGGAGATGGGGCATCAGTGGTACCAATGCCTAGGCCACCTGGACCAGGTGGCCACAGTGACCCAGCCAATGTGGGAAGCCATCCAGTGGTGGCTGATCCAGAATACCTGGAGAAAAGAATCCCATTTGTCCACCCAGAACCGACCATCATGCTTGCAACAGATGCGTCTCTGGTGGGGTGGGGAGCGTAACTGGGAGACCACCGAGCCAATGGGTTCTGGTCACCCTGGGAGTCCTGTCACCGCATAAACCTGCTGGTGCTCTGTGCAGTGCATCTGGCTCTGGCAGCATTCACTCCACTAGTCAGGGGTCAGGTCATGCAGGTCCAGATGAACAACACCACAACCATGTTCTACACACTCACTCCCTTCCCTTGTGTCAGGGGGCCCTCTATTCTGAAGATAGAGGGGGGACGGCTCAGAGGTAATGTGAGGAAGTATTTCTTCACAGAGAGGGTTGTGGATACATGGAACAGCCTTCCTGAGGAGGTCGTAGAGTCAAAAACAGTGAGGGAATTCAAGAATGCATGGGACAGACATAAGGCAATTCTAGTGGGGGGTAGGAGGAAGTAGGCTGTTGGTTAACTAGGATCTGCAGCTTATCCATTAGGTAGGGAAATGGGCAGACTAGGTGGGACAAGCGGTCCTTATCTGCCGTCAGATTCTATGTTTCTATGACCCTCATGCGTAAATTGGATGTAGATCTCCTGGCAATCCATGTCACAAAAGAGAACAGTCAGATGGCAAATGCTCTTAGCCGGTTAGGGGAGATTTTGCACAAGTGGTCCCTGCATCAGGAGGTAGTGAACCACCTGTTCTCCTGATGGGGTACACCCTTGGTATCTGTGTGACTCCCAGGAGAGTGCCAAATTGAGGCTGGTTCGTGCTCACCCCCACAGTCTGAGGCACTGCAAGGGAATGCCTTCATAAGGTCCTGGACCCCAGGCCTCATATTCGCCTTCCCTCCCTTCCTCTTGATCCAAAAGATGGTGATCAAGGCATGGAAGGAATGGATGTGGATTATGCTGATAGCTCCAGACCAGTCATGGCAGTTCTGGTACCTGGATCTCCACAGCCTCAGCAGCAGACCTCCTGGGCAACTGCCTCTGTGTCTGGATCTGCTGATCAGACAACAGGGGAAGGTTCTGCATCTGGACCGTTGGTCCCTGCACCTCCCGGTCTGATTCTTGAGTGGCTAGAGTTCCAGGCCTTGGGTCTTCAGGAGAATGTGCTCCACACTGTGGAGGCCTCCAGGAAAGAGTCAATTCACAAAGCCTATGCCTTTAAATGGAAGATATCCTGCTTCAGGATTCAGGTAGCTCAGCTCCAAACGTCCACAGACTGCCTGCGGCTGAGTGAGGCACCACTATTGCTTGTAGCCACTCCTCTGCATCCCCCTGATTGGACCAACCTCCATTCCTGGCAGAATTAGCATCTCTGGCGCTCGATTTTCAAAAGACTCTCACTGCCAGGATATTTTAGCTGGTCCTGCTCCATAGCTACAGTACTACATTTTCTACAGTACACTCCTGAAAACCTGCTTAAGTTTTGTTAACTAGTTGCTATCGCTAAATACTCAGAGCAGTCTGTTAAAGTTACAGTGACTAAAAGTACAGTACATTTTAAAATTAAGTAGCCCATATAATCTATTTCAGCAGTCGCAAATACAGTGACAAAATGTGCATGTTTTAAAATTAAGTTGCCCATAATATCTATTTTCAGCAATGGCAAATTTTAAAGATTTGTATTAATTAATAATGTTAGCGTGATAAGGCTAAGCTGTTCTAAGCTGTTTTCTCACTGGGTATTTCTACCTCTACTCCCTGAATACTTTCTCTTAACCGCCTCTAATCCTGCCTGCTTGGCTCTAAACCTGACCTGAAAGCGTGAGCTACGGCTTCATTCCTAGTGCCAGCAACCTTTTTTCAACACTCTTTACCCTCACAAGATAAGTGTTTCCTCACCCTCTGCTCTCTCTAAGCACTTCTCTTGGCACTCCTCCCCCCTGCCATTTCCCCCTGCCTAGTTAACTTCTAAAATGAATTTCTCTCCCAACCCCTACCCAGCAATTAATTTAAATCCCTAAAACACTCAGATAAGACTGGCACCATAACCTGAGGCGCCCACAACCTTTCTGGCTCATCTTTAATTTCCCTTCTCCTGCCTCTTTTCTTGCTAAACGCCCCATGCTTTTGTCTCCTCCTAGTCCAACCGCTCGCATTAGTTCTGCTTTCTTTTAACTAACCCATCTTCTCTCTGCTTTTCCCTTCAGGACACAGCCCCCACGGGCGCTCTGCGGCTTACAAGCTGGCAAAGGAATTCAGCCAGTGAACCTCTCCTCGCTATCCGCCCACCCTGAATCAGATATGCTGCTTCAGGATTCAGGTAGCTCAGCTCCGAATGTCCACAGGCTGCCTGCGGCTGAGTGCGGCACCACTATTGGTTGTAGCTACTCTTCTGCATCCCCCTGATTGGACCAACCTCCATTCTCGGCAGAATCAGCATCTCTGGCGCTCAGTTTTCAAAAGACTCTCACTGCCAGGATATTTTAGTTGGTCCTGCTCCATAGCTACTAAATTTTCTCCTGCCCACGCACCTCAACCGTGACTGCTATTAAATACCCCTCCTCCCCCACAATGCACCACCGCCTAGCTCCTCTTTCCTGTCTCTCACTCTATCTTGTACTCCCCTTAAAGCAACTCGCTAGTATATCCTACTCTCTCTGTCTGCCCTTCCTACCATAGGCACACTTGTATGAACTTTCTTTCGCTGCTAGCTGCTCTACAGTCTACTGTTCAATAATAGATATAACTACTCACCTTCTAGCTACCCCATCACTCGCTGTAGTCACAATGTTCCACCCTACTACTATACCCCTCCTATTTTTTCTCATTATTTAACCCTCTTCCTTTATTGTGGCCCTCCCACACTCTACTGCCTACGTGCATTATACCCATCAGAGACATCCAGTCAAGCACACTGTGCTTTGACTTTCACTCTACTTGGCTAACCACTGTGACCACCCCATTGAGTGCATAAGAACCCGCCCCCTGGTGTACTGCAATCTCCTATTGCTACTCTCCCCTATCAGCAACTCCACATAAAATCCCCAGACAACAACTGCTTAAGCACAATAAACTCCTTGTTCGTTACCTTCTTAGGATTATTCTGTTATTATTACTTCTCTCAGGAAATGTCCGCCCCAACCTAGGTTCCCAAGCAACACCCACTCACCCACGTAACTCCTTAAATTCCCTCACTTTTGCCTTAATTAATATTCAGAGCTTACTGCCCAAACTAGATGAACTGCAAGTCTGGGTATCTATACATAAATCAGACATCTTAGCACTCAGCGAAACTTGGCTATCTCCCAAGATGCAGGACAGTGCAGTAGCAATCCCTGGCTATGCCACCTTCAGGTTTGACCATGTTGGGAAGCGAGGAGGCGGCTGTGCCATTTATGTACCTGAAACCCTCACAAGCCATGTTTTCCCAGCAGCACCACCTGCCAACGCATCCCAAATGCTTGCATTCAAAATTATCCTTGGTCACCAGAGAAAATTCCTCACTGTCATATCCATCTGTATCCCCCCGTGTGATCAGGCCTCTGGTATTAAAATGGTTACTGAGTACCTTGAAAAACTCCTGCATCGTACTGAGACAGTGATGCTGGGGGACTTCAACATTAATTCGATTGCCCCAGAAGCCGAACCATTTAAAGATGCTCTTGCCTCAATCAACATCACCCAAATGGTTACCTGCCCTACTCGAATGAACTACAGAACTGTCTCCAGCTCCCTCCTGGACTGGATTCTCACCACCCACCCAGTAGAGTCTTCAACGTTCGTCTCCTTTCCGACACATTAAGCGATCACTCCCCTGTACTCTGTTAGTGGTCCAATAAGTACTCAAACCTAAAACCAAGTTTGCCTACCATCGTATACTAAAAAAAAAAATGGAAGCTCCCATAATTTTTAAACACACTCTCTATGATTGACTGGTCCCCCCTTAATAACTTGAACTGCATTGACAATGCACTAAACTTTTTTATCAGTCATTTCAATTTGGTGTGCGACCAGTTTGCCCCCTTCAGGAAAATAAAACCATGGGGAGTATCAAACACGTGGATCACCCCTGCCTTACTAACAATGATGAAGAATAGGGACAATCTTTGGCACATTGCAATGGCCTCCGGACTCCACACTGACATGCAACAGTATAAAACTGCCAGAAACCAATGCACTCAGGCAGTACGGAGAGTTAAACAGGTGTATTATAAAGGTGTGCTAACCAACAGCTGGGGCAATAGTAAACAATTTTGGGATAACATAAAAAACCTAATGGATAAATCCCCTCCTACTATGTTAGAGGTCAATGACACTCTTACTCAAGACTGTAAGTTAATTGCTGACTCCCTTAATACCACCTTTACCGATCTCAGTGGAAATCTCCCTCCAGATTTCCCTACTGGCTCCACCCTGCCGCCTGGCAATGTAAATTCCACCCCTCCCCCCGTCTCCCCCTTCTATTTCAGAAAGATATCCCTACATGAATCTCGTAGATATCTAGGGAAGGTGCTATGCAAATCCAGAACAAGTAGTGACACCCTCGACCTAAAACTTCTTCACCTCGCACTTGAAGCTGTCCTACACCCCCTCACTAAACTCCTAAACTTCTCACTCACCCTCAGGCAGTTCCCCCAGGTTTGGAAATCTGCCACTGTAACACCCGTGCACAAAAGTGGAGACCGTACCCAACACTCCCAGCTTCCGCCCCATATCAGTCCTCCCCCCACTTTCCAAAGCTTTAGAGTGCATAGTTGCTGATCAACTGACAGAATACCTGGACAAATATAACATCCAGTACCAACAGCAGCATGGCTTTAGGAAGGCACATAGTATGACCACTGCCTTGCTTGATTTTACAACACACATTCATAAGGCCTTGGACACCGGTCAGCTGCATGGGGAGTGTATGTAGATCTAACGAAGGTGTTTGACACCGTTAATCACCAGCTACTGCTATACTTGCTCTCCGCCTTAAGCCTATCCGCCGATGTTACCGGCTGGTTCCAAAGTTACCTGGTGGGTAGGCACCAACGTGTTAAAATTGGGGACTCGCTCTCTGACTGCCTCCCAGTGCGCTCTGGAGTCCCCCAAGGATCCATCCTTGGTCTGCTGCTTTTTAGCCTCTTTTTAAACAATCTCCCTGCAGCATGCAACTCCAATATGATCCTTTATGCGGATGATGCTGTCCTTTTCTCCACTCATTATAGCCCAGGCCAACTATCCTCTGACCTGCAATCCAGCTTTAACATAGTCGAAAAGTGGTTTAATCAACATAAACTGTTGATGAACTACAAAAAAACAAAGGCCATGCTGTTTGCCAACAACCACAGCAAATACAAAATGGCTGACCTACACATTCTGAATAAGCAACGCCTCCCACTTGATCAAGTCCATGAATTTAAATACTTGGGTGTTACTCTGGACAATCCACTCTCCTAAGCTGCCCATGTAAAATTAACCTCTAGAGCTACTGTATAAACTCCAGAATAGGTACCCTCTATCGCCATCGCAACTGTCTCACTCAAGAGGCGATGCATGTAGCTGTAAACAGCTCAGTCCTATCGTTAATCGATTATGGACTGATCTTCTATGGAGCTGTGTGACAGGGTAGAATATGACCATGTCCTATTTGTTTGGGAGAAAGTGTTTAAATGCAAGGATCTGTATTCTTTCCTTTTCTGTCCCTTCTGTCTGGTTGCGCAACCAGATTTTCCTGTGAGACCTCAGACTTGATCAACCCAACCAGTCTCTCAATCCTTTGCCTCTCACTGTCTCTCAGTTTTCTCTTGCTGTCTTTCTTCCTTGCATATCTATCTGCTAATATAAAATATATGAGAATCAATGTATGGAAATGTAGCTGATATTGGGATCACTTTTGTTTAGAAAATTGTGTTACAGTTAAAATGTATATATTTATAATTTGAGATAACTGTAAAAAGCTAGAGTTTACTTGGGTGCAAATGCCTGAGCTTTTTGCAGTTGCTGTGGGGACCTCAGGAAGTTCTCAATGTTCTAGCAGCTCCTGAAATTTACAAAGGACAGGATGCTTGCAAAGGATGGGGGTTGAAAAGAGTTATACCAAGCATTTGTCAATGCCGAATGTTGTCGCATTGGCATTGGTAGTGGCAGAGGTGGAGAGGCATAGTGCTGTGAGTTTGTTAATGTGTCCCAAAAGGTGATTTTGCACAGCGAGTATGCCACTGTGCGGCAGAGCTGCGGAAACGCGTTTTGGGCAGGCTGTGGAAAATGGCAGCTGGACTGTTGATAATGAGATGGGCACAAATGCCAGTGGTGAAAATGTGGAATGAAAATATTGCAGATTGACAAAGTTACAAGGGTGCATGGAAACTGCGTAATGCACTCTTGCAACACAGTCATTGTCTGGACTTTCGCCACCAAATTTTCAATATAGGCATTTTAGGACCTCTGCTGATGAATAGTGTCACCGTCATTTCCTGAAAGTGTCCCAAAAAGAGATTTGGCACAGTAACCGTGCAATTCTGCACCAGACGTGCGAAAACACATTTCAGCCAGCTGTACTGTTCATAAGGAGGTATGGAAAAATGGCAATGATGAACAGCTGGAGTGAAAGTATTAAAAATTCACAAAGTCACGAGCTTGCATGCAAACTGCGCAGCGCGCGCTCGAAAAACACTCATTGTATTGACTTTCGTCCCTAAATTTTCAACATAGGCATTTTAGGACATCTGCTAATGAACAGTGTCACTGCCATGTTCATAATGTGTCTCGAACACGGGCCTTGCACAGCGACCGTGCTATTGTGCGCCGGAACTGCAAAAACAGATTTTGGTCAGGATTTGAAAAATGACAGCTGTACTGTTCATTAAGAGGTGTAGAACAATGGCACTATTGAAAATGTGGAGTGAAAATATAAGTTTGCGAACTTACGGCGTACATGCAAATTGCATAGCATGCGCTAAATAACACAGTCATTTATGTAGGTATTGTCTGAATTTTCAACACATGCATTTTAGGACCTCTGCTCATGAACAGTGTCGCTGTCATTTTCGTAATGTGTCCCGAACAGTGATTTCACAGAGCGACCGCGCTATTCTGCGCCGGAAGTGCGAAAACACATTTCTGCAAGGATGTGAAAATGACAGCTGTACGGTTCACAGGAAGTGTGATAAAATGCCAATGTTGAGAATCTGGCATGAAAATAGTGCTGAATGTGCTTTAACCTTTGGCGTCGTTCGCGTGGTGCTCACCTTGCGGCAAATCAAAACTGATCATTTTTGGATTTGTCCCACCAAACATGCAACATAGGCTTTTGAGAGCCCTCTCATGAACAGTGGCACTGTCATTTCATTACTCGGTCCCGAAAGGTGACTTCATGCAGTGACTGCGAAATCACCTTTCGGGACTGAATAACGCCATGACAGTGCAAGAATTCATGAGAAGGGGTCCCAAAAACCCCATGTTGAAAATTTGGAGCCAAAAGTCCCAAAAATGCCCGAGATATGCATTAAAGTTGAAAACCCCTATTCATTCCATTATACAGCTTACCAGCATTTCTTCAGTTCGCGATCGGCTTTGAAGAGTGTAGACATGTTCCCGGTCCACAGAAGATCGTCATGTCGGATTCCATGAGGTAAGTATGGGGTGAGGGGGTGAGGAGGCAGGGTGCGCAGTGGGTGGGTGCGAGGGAGAGGCATCGAGACTACGAGGACGTTTTCATTTTACAGGGAAAGAAAAAAAACATCGGCGGGACAGTTTTTTTGTTTTATAGAGGGATTTGGCATGCTGGGGTGGGCTCCCAGCGTGCCACCTAACTATTTGGGGGTGTCTGTGACGGGTGATTGTGCACCCTCATCGGCGCCAACACGGGAGG
Organism: Neoceratodus forsteri; assembly: GCA_016271365.2. Lineage (NCBI taxonomy): Eukaryota > Metazoa > Chordata > Ceratodontiformes > Ceratodontidae > Neoceratodus > Neoceratodus forsteri. The sequence goes on along the minus strand of CM057452.1, from coordinate 551,389,204 downwards.
GAGGAGAGGAATGCCGATGGGGATTGGGCACCCCCTGGCCAGCACACAAAGAAAGCTGGGGTGTCATGAGTCTCTGCCCTTCTCCTCCTTTCCCCTTTACTTCACCTTTCCTCAACTCCCCTTTCCCCGCTGTCTCCCACCTCCCTGTTTATCCTATACCCCGCTACCCTGCTGTTGTTATATCTGCATCATGCCCCCACTCACCCACGCCTTCTACCCCCATCCACCCTATAGACCAACCTTCCCAGCTCCTATCACTACCCCCTCTCCCTGCCTTCTATCTCAACAGCACTTACCACTGATACCTGCACTTTATGACAAAGTCTAATTTCAGGACTGCCTCCCCTTCTGCTGACCTCCTGACTATAAAATCTTGTTTTATTTTCCTTAAATTTATGTAACATCCACTGTCTTCAAAATCATGTATTAAGTTTGGTAATTTTTTTAACGAGTTGTCCATTGCATTCTACATTTTGAACATTCGCATTTTGTCTTATTCCACTATTATTTGTTGTCTTTTTTGTTTCTTTGATGTGGAACCTTTGTAAAAGAATCACTGGTTCAAAGGTAATTTGTAATCCTAGATCTCAATAAATAAATAAATAAATAAAAATGGCCAGGAGGGTAGGACATACAGGTAGAGGTTGTACAGCCTCAACATTTACTCTTTGGAAGCCAGGAGGGAGGGGGAGGACATGATTGAAACGTTTTGATACATACAGGAAATAAAGTGGACACAAGCAAGCTGTTAACAGAGTGGCAATGTTAATACCAGGGGGACATGGAAAAATTTGTGGCAGGTAGATTTAGAAAGGACATTAGACAGTATTTCTTCTTCATAGCCAGCCCAGTGGCACTGAGGGTTGAGGCACTAGACACCCCACCTCACACCATGCCAGCAGTCTGGCTTTTGATGTGGACTTGGGTCGCTGGGAGTCGGCCGGGGAAGGAGAGGACTGACTGTCCAGAGGACTGCTCACCTCTCTCAGGGAGGGAGGGTTTCAGCTCCTGGCATTTGTCTGGCCCCTTAGCATTGGCTAGGGGTGAGGCAGGCAAGGACTGGCAGAATAGAGGGAGGGAGTGGTGGCTGCCAATGCCCCATGCATGGAAATGTGCATGGAGATCATTGCACACCACCCCTTGGGGTAGAAAACATATGGCTGTCTGAGTTGCTACTGACCCCAACCATGGAGAGTCTTGCACCCCATTGAGCACCCAGGCCATGCTGCACTTGTGCAAATGAAAGTCCTTGTGGAAAGAGGAGTGGGGCTAGGGTGGTCAGCGTCTGGAGGGTGGCTTGGGTGCCTAAGAAACATCATTAACTGCAAAAAAGAAAGTACCTCTTCACAGAGCAGGTGGTAGAAAAGGGAAACAGATTGCCCACAGAGATAGTGAGTTTAGACACGGTGGAGGGATTCAAGAGGGTGTGGGGTCAGGCATGAAGTGCTAGTTAAGTGAGCTGGGGAGGATGGGGTAGAGATAGGATATCTAGGGTTTATTAGGGTGCATGTACCACCTTACAGGGCAGACTGGCTAGACTACAAATACAGGTTACTCACCTGTAACAGGAGTTCTAGGAATGGTATATGTTGTTCATCCACACTCATTGGCAGGTATCCTTGCCGCTTTAAATCTTGCCGGAAGGTCTTCAAGCTTGCTTCTCCCACCCACCCGGGTGGTATAACTCTCGGCTCCGCCCCATGACGCCAGATCTGGCCCGCTGGAAGCTCAGGTTGTCTTGTCCGGGCCGGGAGGTTTGAGAGTCGGATGAACAACATATACCTCCTAGAACTCCTGTTACAGGTGAGTAACCTGTATTTCTAGGGACATGGATATGTTGTTCATCCACACCATTGGCAGACTCTAGCAGTTCTCCGGGAGGAGGAGGCAAACGCACACCCCAATACTTACTTGGGAAAGAGACTGGAGAACCGAGGCCCCAAAATCAGCATCCAGCGTGACTCAAAGGTCGATGTGGTAATGGGTAATGAAGGTGTTTGCTGACTTCAGGTAGCAGCCCTGCAGATTTCCTGGATAGGGACGTCCCTGAAGCAGCCACCGTTGCAGCAGTATGTGGTAGAATGAGCTCTTGTCCCTCTGGGAGGCTCCATGCCCGCCAACTTATAGCAGAGATCTATGCAGGAAGTGACCCACCTGCTTATCGTCCGCTTGGCTGCAGGTCTGCCAGGTGCGGCTTCAGCGTGGGTGACAAACAGCTGGCGAACCTCTCCCAATTTCAACCGTCGCGCTCCTTTACCAATAAGCGGCGCCCTTCTAGGGTCAAAGTATGGAGCCTGTATTAGGCCTCTGAGGTGTGATTGGGGTAGAACACCGCAGAGTCAACACCTGGTTAAGGTGAAACTCCGACACCACCTTCGAAGGAATTTCGTGGGGGGAGCAGGGACAGCCTTGTCCTGTGGAAGACCAGGTAAGGAGACTCGATGGAAAGCGCCTGGAGCTCTCCCATCCTTCTGGCTGACATGATAGCCACCAAGAGGCGGTCTTCACGACAGGTGAGAGAGGCACAGCTGTGCATAGGTTCGAATAGCCGCCCATGAGCTTTGCCAGTACCAGCAGTAGACTCACGAGGTGGGGTTCCCGCACTGGAGGAAATGTGATCAAGGCCTTTGAAAAAGCGCCAGACCACCTTCTCCTCGTCACCGACTGCTTCCTCTGCCCGCGCCTCGCAAGCAGAGATGGCTGCCAGGTGCACCCCAGGGTCGCCGACCTAAGCCCTTGATTAGAAAGGGACCATAAATAGTCCAAGATGCTTGCCAAGGAACAGGAGGAAGGGTCCAAGCCCTTGCCCTGACACCAAATGGAAAACCTTTTCCATTTGAAGGCATACATTTTCTGGTCGACTCTTACGGGACGCCTCAACTACATTGAGGACCTCGTCGGAAAGACCCAAGGCCTGGAACTCTAGCAGCTCAGGAACCAGGCCGTCAGGTGCAGGATTGAAGATCCGGATGGAACACCTTCCCTGATTGACTGAGAGCAGGTCCGGGCGAGCTGGAAGCTGCCGCGAGTCCTGGAGCTGAGACTGAGGAGATCTGGGTACCAGAACTGGCGAGGCCAGTCTGGGGCTATCAGAATCACCTGTGCCTTGTCCCTCCTCGCCTTGAGAAGCACCTTGTGGATCAAGGAAATGGGGTAAAAGGCGAAAGAGGCCGGGTCCACTGCCTTGAGAAGGCATCCCCCTGCAGCGAGCCCTGCTGAGGGGGGCATGGAACAGTCTCAGCTTCGCGTTCTCCCTGGAGGCGAACAGGTCCACCTGAGGTGTGCCCCAATGGGAGAACAGATGCTGTACTACCTCCGGCAGGAGAGACCACTCGTGGGATGCAGCCCCTATCCTGCTCAGGGCATCGGCCAGGGTATTGGAGGCTCCTGCCACATGAATGGCTAGGAGATCCGCCTCCAGGCTGCGCACGAGTGACCAAATGCGGAGAGCTTCCTTGCATAGAAGCATGGAGCGCGTCCCGCCCTGGCGGTTTAGATAGAACATGGTCGTGGTATTGTCCGTCTGGACTCGGACCACTTGACCCCGGAGGAACGGAGCAAAGGCGGTGAGAGCTAGGCGGACCGCTCGGAGCTCCAGCAGGTTGATGTGGCATCGGGACTCCCGCGGGGACCAGAGGCCATGAGCCCGGTGTTCCCCCAGATGGGCACCCCAACCCATCAGAGAGGCATCGGTCGATAGAGACCGGCCGCTCGGGCGGACGACGGGATGCCCTCCTGCAAATGATCTGGAGCGGTCCACCACTGGAGGCGTTCCACATCCCTAGTCACCGACAGCTGGTCCAAAGGATCGCAGTTGTAGACCACTGGCTGGCCAGTCCCCATTGAAGGGGACGCATGTTCCAGCGGGCCCAGTGGACCACGCTGGTGCAGGCCGCCATGAGACCCAGGAGGCGCAGGAAGTCCCGGGCAGGGCGCCATTGCCCAACCAGAAATGATTGGGCAAAGGAGGAAAGAACCTCGGCCCTGTCCGCCGGGAGCCGCGCTCTGGCTCGAAGAGAGTCGAGCTGCGCCCCGATGAATAGAATCACCTGCTTTGGCTCGAGTTCCGACTTGGCCTCGTTGATAAGGAGGCCCAGTTGAGAGCAGACCTGGAGGGCCAGATCTCTGGACCACTCCGCCTCCTTCCTGGAGGGAGCTGCTATCAGCCAGTCGTCCAGGTAAGGGTACACCCGGACCCCTCGGCGCCGCAGGAATGCTGTCACCACTGCCATGCATTTGGTGAAGACCCTGGGAGCTGGAGACAAGCCGAAGGGCATGGCTTGGAACTCGAAAAGGATCCTTCCGCTCGGAAGCGAAGGAATCTCTGGTGAGACGGACGGATAGGGACGTGAAAAAACGCGTCCTGCAAGTCCAGAGAGCAGAACCACACGCCGCGCTCCAAGGATGGTATTATCTGAGCCAGAGTGACCATCCTGAAGGTTCGAGACCTTAGGAACTTGTTTAGGTCGTGTAGGTCGAGAATGGGGCGCCAGCCCCCCGTCCGTTTCCGAACCAGGAAGTACCTGGACACAAACCCTGGGTCTGAAGGAGGGTCCCACCTCTCTTATCATCTCCTTCTGGAGGAGGAGAGCGATGTCGGCCACGAGCCGCCAGTGAGCTGGGGACCCTGAAGCCCCCGAGGGACCACGGCTCTGAAGGGTGGTGCCTGCTCGAATTCCAGAGGCAGGCCTCTTCCACCACCTCCAAGACCCACCTGTCCATGGTAACAGCGGACCAGGCGGAACGGAGTGCGGGAGCCGTCCCCAGGGGGACCCAGGGGTAAGGTGGCACGGAATGGGGGCGACACCCTCAGCCCGTCACTGGGCAGGCTTGGAGGAGGAACCGCCGAGGGACCTCCTGGGCCTTTCCTCCTGCCTCCTGTTAGAGGAAGCCGGCTTGGGTTTGGGATGCCAAGGCCGAACTGCTGGCCCTAACGTTAACTGGGCTGGGCGGCGGGGGCACAGAAGGGCCCGAAAGAGCTTAGGCTGTGGCTTGCGCCTTGTCCTTCTGAGCGGAAGAGCCGAGTCCAAGGTAGCATTGGACTTCTCGATCCTCTGCAGGTGACCTTCCACCCCAGGACGAAGAGGTCAGTCCCAAAAGGAACATCCGCCAACTTGTGCTGGGTATCCGAAGTAAAGGTGGATATCCTCAGCCAAGGCCGTCGACGATAGCCACTGCGGCCGCCACCGATCTGGCAATGAGTCCCCTATATCCAAAGCAGTCTGGAGCTGCTGTTTGGCCACTGCCCTGCCCTGGTCCCGCACCTGCTTAACCGTAGTCTGCAGATCGGCGGAAGATGAGGATGACCTCATCCAGGGAGCCCAACAGGGCATGAGAAAAATGTGCCATGAGGGCGGCCGAACTGGCCTGACGAGGCCGAGAGAGGACGTAGCGTAGACTTTTAGCCCGACATAGTCCAATTTCTTGGACTCCTTGTCAGGAGGTTTGTCCACATCCCTGGCGTTGCCGTGCGCGGCGCTGGTAGTAACCAACCCCTCAGCAGAGGGTGTTCGAAAAAAACGGACAAGGAACAGTGGGACCATACTTCCTGGCCATCCTGGCCGAAGGCGCAGGGCAGGAAGCAGGGCGCTGCCAAAGCTCCAGTGCCAGACCCACTATGGCCTTGGCCACCGGAAAGGCCTCCGTCGGAGAATCCCCTCGGTCCAGAATCTCCGTGAGGGGATACCTGGCCCGTTTGGAAACGGGTTCGAGCTCCATCCCGGTGGACTCCGAGATGAGCCGAAGCAGTCCTAGGAAGGACGACGGGCTATCGTCCATTGACTGACCTCCTGAAGACTCCAAGTCCAGTCGCTTGAGAAAAGGAGGAATCATCTTCGGACTCGGAAGAGTCCTCAAGCTGCCTCTGGCCTGAGCCACCCTTCACCTGCCGAGGTCGGTCGGGAGTGAGGGTAACTGACAGCCGATGGGGTAGACCCTTAGCCGACCGAGAATCCTTGGTCGGAGCCCCAGTAGGTGGCTGTGGAGGCGGAGGTTCCACCGGAATCGGTGGAGCAGCTGGTTTTGGCCGAACAACCGGCCTGGGTATAGGCTCCTCGGATAAGTCGAGGGGTTGTGTCGGCCGCTCCGGTGACAGCCACTTAATGGCCGGGGAAGGCGACGGGGTCGGCTTACTCCCGGCCAGGAGGAGCTGTTGCAACATGAGGTCCTCGTACCGTCGACGTAATTTACGCTGCCTCCCCCGTCCGAGGAGGAGGACGAGGACGAGCGGTGACGTGCCGCCATCATGGGTGCCGAGACCGAGACCGCCTATGACGGTGGGATCGGCTGGACCGCGATGAGGTCCGAGACCGAGACCGAGAGTCCCGGAATTTCCGAGGTCGGTGCGGGGAGGTGTCGGCCGGAACCGGCACTCCCTTTGGCTCGGATGGTCCATCCGAGGGCTCCGGAACCGGAGGCACAGGCGAGCCCACGGGATCCCCAACTCTCCCGGGGAACCGGGAGAGGGAATCTCGGCTGTAAAGGCGACAGCCCGTCCAGCGGGTCAGAAAAATCTCGACCTGGGGTGGGAGTCTCGGTCAGCTGACCTGGCCAGGGGACACCGTGAGGCCAGTGGCGAAGCCGAGTGGTCGACCGAGCCGGCGGTCGGCGACTCGCGAGAGGACCTTTCCCGCTCCCAAGAGCGTCGATGGAGGACTTACCCTGTCCTTCTTTTGGACCGAGAATAAGGTCCAGCAGACGTGAGGCCTTCTCCCTTAGTGGAGGGACAGACAAAGCTCCTTAAAAGCCGTGTAGGAAGAACCCAGAGGCGGGATAAATGCAGCGGCCGAGGAAGATCTTGGCCAGCGCCCGCCTCCTCTTCGCGGCGACCATCGCTTTCGAGCTGATCTGCCGGAAGCCCGCCCGCCCTTGAACGCCGCCAACCAGGCCTCCTTGACTTCACGGAGGGAAACGCTTCTCGGGACAGCCCAGTTGCAATCGGGCAGCACGGTCTTCGAGGACGTAGGCCGAGAAAGATGAGCACAGGTCGTAAGCCTGCAGGTCATGCTTAAGGCCTAAGCAGTAGACACACGTGGAGTGTGGATCCGTCCGAGACATCTTCTGCCCGCATGGGCATCTCCGAAATCCGGGAGTCGATTTGTCCATTGCAGCCGCGAGGGATCGAAGACTGAAGTCTTTTTCGCAAAATTTATTTTTAAATCCGCAAAACGGAGAAATAGGAACCAGTCTCAAACGCAGAGCGTTAAGGAGGGAACCTGAGCTTCCAAGCGGTAAGGAAGATCTGGCGTCATGGGGCGGAGCCGAGAGTTATACCACCCGGGTGGGTGGGAGGAGCAAGCTTGAAGACCTTCCGGCAAGATTTAAAGCGGCAAGGATACCTGCCAATGAGTGTGGATGAACAACATATCCATGTCCCTAGAAAGCCTTCTTCTGCCTGCAATTTTCAATTATTTCTATGCATGCTGGAGCTGAGGGCAGTCCATATGGTGTAGCAGGTGATCTTCCATGAATCAGTCTTCATCATTGAGTCCTGTGCCGGCAGTGCTAGGATTCAGTGGAATCCAGAACATTTCAGAGGGTTAGTGCCAAAGTAAGCAGCGCATACGTGTGGCACTGCAAGATATAGCACATAGGCACCTGATTGCCTCTGCACCAGCCGTGAACCACCTCAGTTCCTTTTTTCCTGCCATTAAGTGCTCATCAGTGTTTCATTGCTCATTCACCAGGAGTCAGAACTTCATGTCTAATCATAAATCTTGCCTTAATCATAAATCACTTTATCATTCCGTACTGGACTGGATACTTAGTACATAAGGGTGGATGCCAGCATCTGTGATGTGGTGAGGGTGAGAGCTAAGTGACCACCATATGGTCTATTGTATGCGCAAAATTAATCACCCTAAAACTCCTCTAAAACCCTCCAGATTTGATCCTTTCCAGTCACTGGAGTTATCCTTGCTTCATGCTGACTTGGTAGCTACCAACTGGTCCGCCATCTCTTCTGCTAGTAATATCAACTCTGCCCTCAACTACTTTCATTCCAAATTCATGTCAATCTGGGACCTGCATTCTCCCATCAGAAAAAACAGGGTCCATGGTTCCCACCTCCCCTGGATCTCAGCTGAACTACTGGTCTGCCTACATGCATGTGATCTTGCATGGAAGACGTATAAGTCCTCCAGCTCCCCGGCTAACCTAAACAGGTACTGAGCCCTTCAGAATGCTTGTACCAGAGCCACCTGGCTTGCCAAGGCTGATTACTTTCCCTCCACCATCCAGAACAACCTTAACCACCCCTCCAAGTTCTGGAAGGTCATTCATGACCTTTTCTCCCCCCCAACCCAGTCCTCCACCCCTGTCCTCAAGGTTGGTGACATCCTCATTTCCAGTCCTTTATCTGTAGCCTCTGAGTTCAACTCCTTCACCTCTTGTGCTTCCTCCGTCCGCCCGCCCCTCCCTCCTCCTCTCCTTCTCTCTCCTTCTCCCTTGTCTCTCATACTACTTCCCTCTAGGCTCTTTTAGCTCTCAGCCCACTCAAGGGTAGGAGCCCTGATGGGCTTGACCCCAAACTGCTACACCGTTCCACCCCTGCTATTGCGCTCCCAACCATGTCCCTTCTCAACCTCTCTCACAGTCTGGGAAACAAAATCCTGAACCTAGTGGCCCTGATGGCTGAGGTGGACCAGGATATTGTCACCGTTACCGAGACATGGTTCATGAAGAATCATGACTGGGGTATGACAATACCAGATTACACTTTATTCAGGAGGAACGGGGGTAAAAAGGGAGGAGGAGGAGGAGGAGTGGCTATCTATGTCACAGAAGGAATTAAGGCAACTGAGGTACAGGGAATGCAGGGAGAGGCGGAGGCACTGTGGATCATCCTGGAGATGAGAAATGGCATTGCCATTCACACTGGTGTAATCTATAGACCTGCCATACAAGGGGAAGAGCTGGACAGGGTGCTTGTAGAAGCTGTCCACAGAATGACAGCTAAAGAGGAGGTGCTGCTGCTAGGAGACTTCAGTCTGCTGGATGTGGACTGGAGCAGCCAGGCTGCAGCCTTAGCCAGGAACAGAGACATCCTGGAAGCCTTGCAGGGAGCATGCCTAAAACAGCTAGAGACAAAGTCCATCCAAGAGGGAGCAACTTGGACCTAGTACTCACCAATGGGGGGACAGAATTACAGATGTAAAAGTGGGAAACCATCTGGGATCAAGCAATCACAGTACAGTATGGTTCAATGTGAGAACAGCAGAAGAGTCAAACCACATGAAAGCAGGGTCCTGGATTTCAAGCAGTCCGACTTTGCAAAGATGGGGGAATGTCTGAGGAAATCGCTGGCAAGGAAGGAGAAAGAAGAGGGGGTGGAGGAACAATGAGAGAATCTTAAGGGAGCCATAATGGAGGCAACAAGCCATGGCATTAGGCAAGTAAGCAAAACAAAAAAAGGAAAAAAAAACACTATGGTTCTCAAAGAAAATGGCCGCGAAGGTAAGGGTGAAAGGGGTGGCATTCAGGAGGTACAAGGAAACTCTATCTGGAAAAGCATAGGAAGGCGGGGAAAGCAGTCAGGAGTGCGAAGTCGCAAACAGAAGAAAAAATAGCCCAGGCAATAACAAAAGGGGATAAGAACTTTTTCAGGTAGGGAAGTGTGCAGAGGAGGACTAAGAAAAAGCAGAAATCCTGAACAAAAGTATTTTTATTCAGTATTCACAGAAGGGGAGGGACCAACGTTAGGCGACAGAAGCACCACTGGGAGGGAGGGAGGTGGACACCATTCCATTTAAGGAGGCAAGAGTCTTGAAGAAACTCGCTAATCTGAAAGTGGATAAAGCAATGGGCCGGATGGGATACATCCCAGAGTATTAAGAGAACTCGGGGAGGTGCTCGCAGCACCACTGACAGTACTGTTCAACAGTTCGCTGGAAACAGGTGTGGTACCAAAGGGCTGGAGGAGGGCAAATGAAGTCACTCTCAGCCTGACCTCAGTGGTGGGGAAACAAATGGAATCACTATTAAAAGAAAGGTTAGTGATTTTTCTCGAATCCAAAGGAGCACAGGATCCAAGGCAGCATGGGTTTACAGTGGGAAGATCTTGTCAAACAAATCTGATTTCTTTGACTGGGAGACTAGGGAGGTGGGTCAGGGAGAGGAGGTGGATGTGGCCTATCTGGATTTCAGCAAGGCCTTTGACACTGTCCCACATAAGGGGCTAGTAAACAAGCTGGGTAGCCTGGGAGTGGGTCCCAGGGTGGTAAACTAGGTCAAAAATTGGCTGAACGATGGGACAGTGAGGGTGGTGGTCAATGGAGTTCAATCCAAATGGGGGTGTGTGATGAGTGGGGTCCCACAGGGATCAGTGCTTGAACCAGTCCTCTTTAATGTCTTCATAAGCGACATTGCAGAGGGGCTGGAAGGGAAGGTGCATCTCTTTGCAGACAACACAAACATTTTCAACAGGGTTCACACTCCAAGAGAGGTAGAGAAAATGAGAAGGGACCTAAGCAAGCATGAGGAGTGGTCAAGTGTGAGGCAGCTAAGATTCAGTACAAAGAAGTGCAAGACCATGCACTTGGGGCACAGAAATGTGGGGGAGGAGTACATGATGGGGGTGAGGTACTGATGGCCACCGAACAGAAAAGGGACCTGGGAGTAATTATATCTGATGATCTAAAGGTTATCAAACAATGTGAGAAGGCTGCGAGTAGAGCCAGTAGAATGCTGGAGCGCACAGGGAGAGGTATCTCCAGCAGAAGGAAGGAGGTGGTGATGCCACTGTATAGAACATTGGTGAGACTTCATCTGGAGTACTGTGTCCAGTTCTGGAGGCCGCATCTCTGGAAGGACATAGAGTAGAAGCTGTTCAGAAAATGGTGACAAAAATAGTGCAGGGGCTGCACCAAAAGTCATATGAGGGGAGACTGGAGGATCTCAATATATATTCCCTGGGGAGGGGGGAGAAGAGAGGGGATAAGATGGAGACTTTCAAATATCTCAAGGGTGTAAAATAAGGTACAAGAGGGTAGCATCTTTCAAAAAAAAAAAAAGATGTTCAAGAACAAAGGGCCATGTTATGAAAATGGGGGGGGGGTAGACTTAGGCGTAACATGAGAAAGTATTTTTTCACAGAAAGGGTGGTGGATCCATGGAACAGCCTCCTGGCAGAGATTGTAGGGGCAAAAACTATTGGGCAATTCAAAAACGTATGGGACAGACATAAAGGAACTCTAAAGACAGGAAAGAGAGGCTAAGCAGCATTTCATTTAGGGTTTGTGTTGTATTGTCGAGGCACAGGTCAGGAAGCATAGGAAAACCAGAAGCAGTTGTAAAATTCACCAAAGATATTTATTTACAGTAGCAGTAACATAAAAAAATAAACTTGTTCAGTATAACTATGTACAAAGGCAAAATTAAATAAAGTTTTCCTTCAGTCTATATGTCCCTTTCTCCTCTTCTGCAGTTGCAACTTAGCTCCTTTATAAGTCCTTTCAATCCCCATTCTTAGCAAGCATCCTGTTTTTGTAAATATCTGGCAGGAGCTGCTAGAACACAGTGTGCTTCTTGAGTTGAGGCCCCTTTTGCGCAGCTTTTGCAAAAGGGTTAAAGATTGAATTCTGGTGACCTCTAGCTTCCAACAGCTTTTTGCAGTCATCTCAAATTATAACTGTATACATTTCAACAGTAATGCTATATATTTTCCAAACACAAGAGATCCCAACATCAGTTACATTTCTATACAATGATTTGCACATATTTTATATCAGCAGCTCTAGATATGCAAGGGAGAAAAACAGACAGCAAGAAAAAACTGAGACAGAGAGAGGCTAAGAATTGTGAGACTGTTCGGGTTGATCAAGTCCGAAGTCTCACAGGAAAATTTGGTTGCGCAATCAGACACAGAAGACAGGAAAGGAAAGGACAGATCCTTGCATTTCAACACTTTCTCCATAACAACAGGGACAGGGTCCTATTCTACCCTGTCACATGTATAAAATAAGTAGGGAAAATGGGCAGTCTAGGTGGGCCATGCAGTCCTTATCTGCCATCAAATTCTATGTTTCTGTGTTTCTCTTTCTCCCTTGCTGCTGTCCCTGACTCCTGGAAGCATGCCACTGTCATTCCACTTCCTAAAGAAAGTAACCTTTCCTGCCCTGGCAACTACTGCCCTATCTTCCTGCTCTCCACCTTAGCTAAACTATAAGAACACATTATGCTATCTCGAATATATCCCACAGCACTCAACTATATCCCATATCACTCACACTGCCCTCATTAAGGTAACATCTGACATCCTCAGTTCTGTGGACAAAGGTCTAATCACCGGTGCAATATCTGTTAACCTAACCAAGGCTTTTGACCTTGTCTATCATGACCTCTTGCTCCAAACGCAACTATCCATTGGCCTTGACTCCCTATCGTTAAACTGGTTCTTGAGCTACTTCACAGGTTGCACTCATTGCGTGAAATGGGACAGCCATACTTCTCCTTTCAATGCCATAATGGACAGGGTCCCTCAGGGGTCTATCCTAGGCCCTCTCTTGTTCTCATTCTTTATTAATGAGCTGCCACAGCACTGCGGTGGTGCGTCAGTCCAGATGTATGCTGACAATGCAGTCCAGTACAGGTCCTCCTCCAATTCAACTTCGCTGAACCTCCAACTGCGGTAGGATTTCTGCAGTCTCGAGGCATGGTTTCTCAACAATCTCCTTGTGCTCAACACCAAGAAGACTAAATCTGTGTTCTATCACCAGACCCCTAAGCTAACCTCCCCGGTGAATAACTCGTCCCATGGTGACCCTCTTGAATTAGTGCAATCCTTTAAATATCTGAGTATCACTTTAGTTCCAACCTCACTTTTTTTTTTTAACCTTATGTTTATCCACTAACTTACACTGTCCTTCCACTCATTCAGAACTCCTCAATTCACCGTTCTGACGTCCGTGGTGCCCCAGGAGTCTGCTCAGACTGTCCGTCTGCTCAGAGAGACTCTCAGGTAGCTTTGTATACTTCAAGGCAGGTGGGGAGGTAACCCAAGCCTTCCTCCTACTAATGGCAGAGCGAGCTGGACACAGCAGAGTCTGCCCCCAGTGAGCACTGGTGACGCGGTCTGGCTGTGGAGGAGTTGTCACCTAGGAGTGATGGGCTCCATTTTCTCCTGTTCTGGTCCCTATCCCTGCAGTTACCAGCACACTAGGAGAGCCAGTGAGGAGGCACACATAAACGCTGTTCCTCCCCGGGCTCTCGGCCAGCACTGCCCTTCCCATTGTGCGTCCCGATCCGCATAGCCATTCCTGGGTTCACCCAGGAGGTGGCGATATAGTGGCGAGACGGGCCTGTAACCCTCCCCAGAGAGGGAGAGCTGCCTCTGGGCACTCGATCCCTCTCTTCCCCTGCCGAGCCCCGATGGCCCGGGCTCGTTCCTGAACCCGGGTCGCCGGCGTGGAGCGAGGTGTGGCGTCCAGCGCCTCAACCCTCAGTGCCACCGGGACGGCCCTTCCAACCTCACTTTTGATGCCCATGTCACAACCATGGTCAAAACCCTTCACTAGAAACTGTGACTGCTGTACTGCCTTCAGTCCCATCTAACTCTCTCCTCCCACCTGGCCATCACTTCCTCCTCCTCCTCCCTTCTTCCTCTTATCTCCTATGGAGCTCCTATTCTCCACTCCTCCCAGGTCACCCTTCTTGCCAGGCTCAGACAAACTTACCATAGGATAGCTTGCTTCACCCTTGGCGCTAACTCTAGGGAGCACCACTGCTCAGTCCTCGACTCACTTGGCCGGCCTTCCCTTGAAGCTAGATTTCATAATTCCACCTTATATTTGCCCTTCAAACTGGTTCACACATTTACTCCTCCCTGCCTCAACCCAATTGTCCAATTAAAAACTGTGACAAGGTCCTTAAAGTTGGCTGGTCTACTACTGCTCACAATCCCTAAATCCCACCTTGCGGTGGGTCAGCGTGCTTTTGCCTTTTCTGGGCCCTTTCTCTGGAACTTGCTTCCATCTGCTGTCTTAACCTGCCCTTCTACAGATATGTTAAAGCATTCTCTTAAATCCCACCTTGCCTCCTCCCAGCTCTGCACCTGTTCCTGAGCCCTCCCTCCCTTAGCCTATTGCTCAGTCCTCTTTTCTCCTACCCTCTTTCATGTGCTACTCCTGAATCATCCCGATCACTGCATTTGCTCTCATCTCCCCTTTCACCCTTTCTCATGTGCTGCTCCCACTTACCTCTCTTCACATCTACTCATGCACTCCTGCATCTTGCTGCTGCCCTGTTTTATTCTGTTTGCTTCACCCCTATCAACTCTACCTTCCTTTATCCTGCTCCCAGGACTGAATGCCATCTACCTTTATTTCTCCCTACTTTACTTGTCTCCCTTAGGCTAATCCTGAACGATCCATAATTTATGCTTTGTTTTGATCTTCGCCCAACATTCTGTTGTTATTACTACTTTTGTGCCTGTATACACTGCATCATTTGTATCTATTGCTTATGTGCCTTGTACATATCCTATTCATTGCTGTTATCTTTTTAAGCTATTTTGCTTTAAGTGATTTGTAACTTAATTTACTTATGCTGTAGTTTAATTTCATAGTCGTAACTATTGTAAAAGTGTTATTATACACTTATCTTATGCTGTTATCTTTGTATTTCTGTACCTCCCTTTGTGCCCTCCCCGTGTTCGCCCCTGAAAAAGGGACATTATGTCTCAGGGGGCTTACCCGGTCACCAAAATTCAAATAAATAAATGTCTCCCTTCCTTGATTCCTCCTTTTTCACCCCCCTTCCAGTGTGGTTTTCATAACCACCACTCCACCACTTCCTCCCTCCTTCAGCTCACTCACTCCATTCTTACAGGTATGGATCAGGGCCTCATCACTTCCACTAGCTTTGTCGACTTGGCTAAAGCCTTCAGTACTGTGCAGCACCTCCTCCTTGACAGACTTAAAGCAGCAGGGCTTTCTTACTCCGCTGCTAACTGGTTTCACTCCTACCTTGAAGGTAGATCCCAATCTGTTAGAATTGGTGATTCACTATCTCCCCTTCCTATAAGCACTGGTGTCCCCCAAGGTTCCATTCTTGGTCTTCCTAAATGACTTCCCCTCTGCTTGTTCATCTGCATCCATCCATATGTATGCAGATGACACAGTTTTATTTGCCTGTGGATCCTCCCCCTCTGAGCTGATGGCCAGGCTTCAGCTGGACTCAGCTTTCAGCACTGGTTCCTGTCAAATCAGCTATCCTTAAATGCCAAGAAAATGGTCTCTATGACCTTTGGCACTAAACAAAAGCTCTCCAGGATTCCCTCCCTTCCCTCCTTCCATACCTTACATGGGGCCTTTATTGAAGATGTTCCCTCATTTAAGCACCTGAGAATCTGGCTAGACCAACACCTTGAATTCTCGGGGCATGTGGATGCAATCCATAAAAAAACTCCACCCTAAACTCGGCACATTATACAGGAAAAAAAGCTACATCCCCCTTCCTGCTTGTCGAGCTATTCTGAAAATGATTCTCCCCATCTCCGACCATGGTGACACTGTCTACAGTGCTACTCCAAAGACCACCCTAGCCAGACTGGACCCCCTCTTTCACCCCTTCTATCGATTCCTTTTCTGCTGGTGATACCCCTCCCTTTGCACTGGACTGCCCACCCTGTACTCACCATTGTTACTTGTACTTCTTCCTCTCCCTTCACTTGAAACTAGATTCCTTAGTTATTGTGTCTCCTTTATCTCAAAATTCTGGCTTGCCTCCCTCCCCTCTTACCTTACCTCTCTCCTCTACCCTTCTCCTACTCCCTTCGTAACTCTACCTATAATTCTTTCACTCTGCCTTCTAGGAAATCCCTCACTGGTCGGGCTGCTTTCTCCTACTGCTTTTCCAAACTTTGGAATTCTCTCCCCATACATTCGCTCTTCCCCTTCCCTACTCTCCTCTCCATGACTTCACCTTTCACTCCTGCACTTGCACCTGATACTTGGCTCTCTCCTCTTCTTAATACCCTCTTCTCCTCCCCATCCCCTCCTGTCTTTTGTTCTCACCCTACAGCATCTAACCTATGTTGCTTCTGCACTTTGAAATGTATTTCCTTTAGTATGAACATACAAAACTGCCAGCAGAAAAAGGCCATTTGGTCTATCGAGTCTGCTCGATTTTGCAGCTAGCACCCCTATTCTGCAGCTGCCTCTCCCACTACCCTCTCTTTCACTCTACCCCAGCCCCTCTTGAAGCATCCCACTGTTTTACAGGCCACCACCTCTGCCGGTAGTGCATTCCACTCTGCTACCACCTTTTCTGTAAAGAAATGCCTCCTCATTTCCCTCCTAAACCTTCCACCCTCCAATCTCATGTCATGACCCCAAGCATCTCTTCCCACCCTCCCCTTGAACAGTCCCACCATGCCTGTCCTGTTTATTCCTCTCATGTACTTAAAGGTCTCAATCATATCCCCCCATTCCTCCTCTCCTCCAGAGAGTACATTTCAACTCCCTCAGTCTAACCTCATATGGTAACTCCCCCAGACCCTGGATCACCTTTGTTGCTCTGCGTTGCAGCCCTTCCAGCAATCTAATGTCCCTCTGTAGGTAAGGGCACCAAAACTGAACGCAGTACTCCAGGTGGGGTCTGACCAATGATCTGTATAACGGCAGAATCACCTCCCTCTTCCTAGAGGTTATACCCCTTGCAATACAACCCAGCATCTTGTTGGCCACTGTTGCTGCTTTCCTACACTGTGCCGAGTTCATTGCTCCTATAATGAGCACCCTCAGATCTTTCTCCTCCTCAGTCACAGCTGGCTGCACCCCCCCCCCCGATGGTAGCTCTGCTTTGGATTCTTTGCCCCGAAATGCAGCACCTTGCATTTTTTGGCATTGAAACCAAGTTGCCAGGTGTCAGACCATGTCTCCAGGCTTGTTACATCTTCCTGTAATCCCTGCCACCTCCCCCTCCCCCCCGGTCACCCACCACTGCTCCCATCTTGGTGTCATCTGCAAATAGACTGATCTTGCTATTTATGCCCACCGAGATGTCTGCAATAAATACCCCAAATAACCCCAGCCCCAGCACTGACCCATTTGGGACTCCACTCGTCACTGCCCTTGGGGATGATAATTCTCCTCTCACCACCACCATCTGTTGCCATCCCTGCAGCCAGTTCTCCACCCATCCCACCAATTTTACCCCTGCCCCTGTGCCCCTTACCTTACATGCTAGTCTCCCATGTGGCACCGAGTTGAATGCCTTACTGAAGTCCAGGTACAGAACATCCACTGCATGCCCTTTGTCCATTTCCCTAATCACCCAGACATAGTAGTCCACTGGGTTGGTCTGGCAGGATCTACCCTTGACAAAGCCATGCTGCTGACTGTCCTGCACCCCACTGACCTCCAGCATGGTCGCCAGCCTCTCCTTCAGGATTGTTTCCATCAGTTTCCCCACTATGGACGTGAGACTTACTGGTCTATAGTTCCCTGGTTCATCTTTGGGACTGCTCTTATGGAGTGGAACCACGTGAACCATCTTCCAATCCTGAGTTACACATCCTGAGTCCAGAGAGGCATTAAATAGGCCTGCCAGGACCTCTGCCAACTCTTTCAGTACCCTGGGGTGTATGCCATCTGTTCCCGGTGCCTTGTCCAACCTCAGTGCCCTTAACCTCTCTAGCACTCTACCTTCTGTGATTTCCCCATCTGTCACCCCCTTCCCCTGTGATCCTATCCTCCCCCCAACCTTAGGTATTTTCTTCCTTTCTCTTTAGTAAAAACCGAGCAGAAGTAGTAGTTAAGCGCTTCTGCCTTTTCGCCCCCTTTTCCACTCATTCACCCTCCTTCTTAATCCTTACTATTTGGTCCTTATAACCCCTTTTCTCCCTGATGTACCTGAAGAAGTATTTTTCTCCCTCTTTAATTCCCTTCACCAGCCTGAACTCCCTTGACACCTTTGCTGCCCTTACTTCCCTGGTCACTTCCTTTGCTTCCTTCAGGTACTCCTCCCTGTCCTCCCTCCTCCCAGTTCTCCTGTATCTCCTATAGGTGACTGTTTTCCACCTCACCCTGTCTATGACATCCTTGCTCATCCAGCTAGGTTTCTTCGTCCTAGCCTTTTTACTTATGGCCTTGCTGCAGGAATTTGTTGCCTCCACTATCCCTAGCTTAATCAGTTCCCACCTCGATTTGTGTCCATATTAGGCTGAATTCTGTCCAAGAACCCTTGTACTACTTCACCCATCTTTTTGAAGTTAGCTTTTCTAAAGTCTAGCACCTTTGTGCCAGATGCCCCCCTCTCCCTGCCCAGCTGCAGCTGGAACCATAATGTCTGGTGATCACTCCCCCGCCAGTGGTTCCGTTCCCCCACCCTCAGATCCCTCACCTACTCCCTGTTAGATAGTAAGAGGTCAAGGGTATTCCCATCCCTAGTTGGCTCGCTGACCAATTGCATCCAGAAGTTCTCCTGGAAGGAGTCTAGCATTATCTGTTCTCTTCTACACTTGGTGGCAGGTATCCCCCACTCCACTCCTGACAGGGTGAAGTCACCTACTATTACCACCCCACCTTCCCACAGTTCCTCCAGATCTGATCCGACAATACCTTATCTGTCTCTTCCGATTGGGAGAACGTCCTGTACACCACCCCCAACCATAGTGTCATATTTTTTTTTACTTGGATTTGCATCCATAGAGCCTCTGTATCTCTCTCTCCTCCCTCATGTAGAGCGCTCCCCAATGGGCAGTCTCCTCCACCCTGGTTCTTGCACAAACTGCTTCTTGTTCATGCCCAGTTCAGCTTATTGTCTAATTTAATGTATTGGTATAATTATCTTCTTTATTGTGTATTGCTTCAAAGTACTGTATTATTTATTCTGATTGTTACTGTACTCCCCTTCCCCCAGGACTCATCTGGAAATGAGCTGTTATTAGCTCAGTATGTCTTTCCTGGTGAAACTTTTGAAATACATAAATAAATGTTTATACGACAGCAGTGTTCAATTCTTCTCAGTTTTAATGTTTAAAGCTAGTTTGTTATTTTTGTTTCAGTGTAGTGTATTTTGTCACAAAAATGTTGTCAGTTTCTTCTCAGCCTGACTTGAGTGTCAATGGTCGAAGACCATGGAGTATGGTACTGAGCCTGAAGAGGCAGGGTGCTCTGGTAGCAGGGCCATCTTCCATCCAGTTTCCCTGTCGGGGAAGGGCTCTGACTATGGGCAGTCCTGTGCCTGGGAGGTAGGACAGTCGTCCTACAAGCACAAAAGAAGCAGCTTCTATCCGCACTTACTCTGTGTCAGGGTTCCTGCATTGCTGAGCCTCGACTTCTTCCTCTTCCCGTCGAAAGAGGGAGAAATGGCACTGGTCGAGGTTGGCCTATGTGAGGTCTGCCACGAGATCTTTGATCTCCAGGAGCCAGAGGCCCTCTCCATCATCTTCAATGTCACTGAGGGCTTCTGGTTGTAGCAGTTTGGAATCTCAGGCCCAGAGCCCTACTCTGTCTGTAAGTGGGGACTCCAGTGGGCAGTTCCACCACTGGGTAGCTCTTATGGATCAGTGGGTGCAGCAGTGGGCCCATATGCCTGCACCGATGAAGCTGGTTCCTGTTCTTCTGGACCAGTGGAACTGGTACTATAGCTGGGGCCGTCGAGCCAGGTAGAGTGTTTAGCTCTGGCCTCAGGGTCCTTGCTGGTGTTTGCACCACTGACGTCTGCCCCACTGGCTGCCCCTATTCCAGGCAATGATGGGGCGAGCCATGGTGCTATTGCCAGCCACTTCTGTGCTGGCTAGGTCACCGACAGCAGTTCCAGGTCCAATGCCAGGTTTAGACTCTTCGGGGCCTAGCCTGGTGTCAGTTCCAGTGCCTTATGTGTGTCAATCTTCACCATTCATCACTAGTGGGTTATAGCGCTGAATCTAGGACTCCACGGGAGACTTTTTTTTTCCCTCTATGGGCGGAGTCGACGCAGGGCCGGCGCCGCCCACGAGACTGACGTTCCACGTGGTGCTTGCGGGTTGGCCATTATCTGTCGTCGACTCCGCCCCAGCCCCAGTTCTTCTTCTCCCGCTATCGAGTGAAGACTGAAGACCTCATGTGGAGACTGTATTCGAATTGCGTTTGCAGCCTAGTTCGTCGGCCTGCTCAGGTGTTGCCTCAGTTCTGTTCGCCCTGCTCGACGTCGCTTCTGGCCGGTAAGATCTTTCCTTTTTCTTTAAAGCGGCAATGAGTACTGTTTTTATATTTATTTACTGATTGGTCATGTCTTGTCCAGGAGGCAAAAAAACATCGAAAGCAGGGCGGTCTCCTATGCATTGGTGCCCCTGCGGCCGCCTCTATTCCATGACGGACCAGCATGTCCGCTGCCTTTCCTGCCTTGGCCCGTGCCACGACATGGACAACTGCAATGCTTGTTTTTCCATGGACCGCCGAGTTGTCGAAAACCGCGCGTTTAAAGTTGGACGTGCTCCGCAGACTTTCGGAGGGTGAGCACGCAATTGGCGGGCCAAGGCACGGATTCTCGGCCCTTCCTCTGGGTCCCCTCCCAGTCCTATATGGCCCGTGGAGCAGGGAGCCCCTGCCTCTCTTAGCCTTGCCATGGCAGGGGTTTCTTCCATGGTGCAGGAGGCCCAGTCTATCCCTCTCAGGGGACAGTTGGGAAGCACCGCTTTGGCAGTCACCTCTTCGGAGGTGAAGGCTCCCTCGGTGTCGTGTTCTGGGCCCTCCGGGTCTGGACCGGCACCATCCTCGGCGCCATCTGATGGTGCCGCTCTTGGTGCTGGTGCCGTTCATGGTGCTGCGGGCTTAGAGAGCGGCACTGGGGTTGGTGCTGGGCCATCTCTTGGTGCCGCTGTTGCTTCTGGTGTCGTTCGCGGCATCGGGGCTCTCAGCAGCACCGGGTATGGTGCATTGGTGGTTTCTGGGCCTGTTTCTGGTTCTGGCGCTGTGCGCGGTGCCAGGACTGGAGCTGGCGCCGCCCCTGACTCCACCGGGGATGGGGTCGGCGCTGCGGTCGACACCGACCTTGGCTCCGGTGCCGCTTGCGGCGCCAGGGTGCTGTGCAGCACCGTGTTTGGGGCCGTGCCCAACTCCGGTGCCAGCCGAGGTGCGGGGGGGGTGTCGGCATTGGGCGCGGGGCTGTCCTTGGTTTTGGTGTCACTTGTGGCTCCGTGGGTGAGCACGGCACTGCGCTAGGGGCAGCGGAGCTGTAAGGTGCTCCGGCTTGTGGTCAGGAACTAGGGGGAATCGGGGAGTTGTCTGGCATCGGACCTCGCAGTCTGCCTTCTCTGAGGAGGACTCTAGGTCTGATCCGGATTGGCTCCCAGGTTCTTCAGAATCTCGAATCCCTCCATTTCCAGCACCTTTGCCCCCACTCAGCCTCCCTCTGGGGGTCAGTCATCACCGGTATGCCCTAGGGTCAGTGGTACTGACCAGCCAGCGGTGGTCCCCATGGCCACTGCCGTGCAACCTGGGGCCACTGGCACTTCTGCTCCTCCAGTTGGGGCACCCCCTTCCCTTGTGTATTTGGACAGTGCCAAGTTTGGGACAGCCCAGGGCATGCCAGGAAGGGGAGGATACTGCTCCCTGGGTGGACTCCTTGGAGACCGCCTGGAGTTGCCAGCTGCCTAGGCTGGTGGCTATGAGGATGAGGTCCCTCTCCAATTCTGAAGGGTTGAGGGGTAGGGGCGTGGTGCAGCGTGCCCTCACTGGAGCCCAGCCGGGTTCTGGGAGGAGTCACATCGCAGACCCTCGCTCTTCCATGGATGAGTCCTCGAGAGAGATTTTAACTTCTGAGGTCAGAGGCCGTCCTTCTGGACTCTCATGGTCCCAGTTACCTCACGGGAGGATTTCTTCCTTTGGGCACAGCTCTGGCCGTTCCAATCCGGTTGAACGACTGTTGGCTGCTGGGACCTTTGGATCTCCCTTGCTGCAAAGGGATTCCTGTTGGCCCCCCTGCCCTGACAGAGACCGTTCTCCTGCTGCTAGGAGCTTGTCCCCCGAGCCTCTGTCTCCATCCCCGGCTATCCCAGGTATTCCCAGTCCTAGGGAACCTCTCACCTGGGAGCAGTTCAGAGGTTCCGCTGCACATTTCCCCACCTACCTCTATGCCCTGGACCAGTAGGTGTTCCACCATGCTCCAGTGCAGCCAGACTCTGAACCTCGGAGCTCGCCTTCAACTTCTTCCTCCTCCACGGAGGGAGAGGAACCATCTGTTCACAACTCCCCAGCGTCTGATCTCTCTTCTTATCAGCGCTTCCTCGCGAGGATGTTAGACAAGCTCCCTCTTTCCCCAGTTCCGGTTAGCAATCCCGAGCATGTGACACATGCCTTTCTAGGCGAGTACAGTGCAGCCCACCTGGTGGTTCCCGCCTGGCCCCTTCCTTTCCAGGGAGCGTCACATCAGCTCTGGCTATGTCACTTCTCCACTGTTCCAGCCCCCAAGGGACCTACGCCAGTGGTATTGTGCTCCCCCCCAGATCTCCAGGTTCTCTGCCTCATCCCTCTTTGGGTTTGACCTCCCTGGACACCCTCTCTGGGACTCGTGCCCCTTACCATGACCGTTCACCGAACTCAGATTCTGCGTACTTCGATTTCTGGCGGAGAAGAATTTTCTACTCAGCATGGATCTCCCTCTCTAGTGCAGCACATCAGGCCCACTTTGCAGCCTATGATAGGCTCTTGTGGTCCAGGCTAGGACAGATCCTAGCCTCAATGCCTGATACGGAGGAAACCAGGCAAGCCATTGCCCTCTCTGTGCAGGGCTTGGAGCTAGAAAGGCACCAAGCAAGGGCATCTTATGACACCAGTGAGGTGGCATCCAGAGTGGTAGGGACAGCGATCTGCCTTAGGCGGATGGCGTGGTCTCGCCTGTCCCGGTTATCACCCCAGGCCTGGCGTAGGGTGATCTACTCCGCATACTTAAGAACCCATCTTTTCTCCCATAGGGCAAGATGGCAACTTTCCGGGCACCTTCCCTTCCCCACTGGGGGCTCCCCGTCTCACCAAGACCAGTCTCAGGCCTTCCCAGGCCTGTAAGGGTTCTCTCCTCCTGTGTCTCACCCACTGGAGGCTAAGGGACCTAGTCCCTTGGGGTAATTCAGGGCCCCCTTCAGGGGGCTCGGTACTCACCCACTAGTGATGAATGGTGAAGATTGACACAGATAAGATATGAAAATTACGTACCTACCATAATTGTTGATCTTTCTGTGTATCTTCATCATTCATCACTAAATCCCACCCTCCTTCCCTCTAGGGCCTCAGTCTCTGGGCTCCCTCCTCCCCCCGTGTCTTTCTGATTTTCTCCTCGCTCTCCTCTCCCTCGTGGTTAGGAGGAAGAGGACCCTGGAAAGACACACAGGGATGAATTTCTCCCTTAGGGGGTATTATTGGGGTATATGGGTGGGGGAGAGGCTCTCTCCTTATATCTTTCTTCTCCCTCAATTCTTCAGGAGTGAGTGGAGTGCTGGGCCCCGTTTTTATTTATGAACTCAAATTTTAAGTTAATTTTCTTAATGCCCTCATGGCAGTTTAATTTTTCCCTTATTTTGGGAGGGAGGGGGAGGAGTTTGAGACACACACCCATCCTGCCCCCTCTTAAGGTTGGTCCTTCTAGGCCCATGCTGCTTAAACATTTCAGGCCTTGCCTTATGGCAGCTGAAACTTGACAGCACAGTTTTGAGCTATCGTTCTTGCTAAAATCCTAAGATGCAGGACCGTTCCTGGGGTATGGATCTCCCCCCCCCCATCCCTCCTTTATCCATCCCTTCTGCTTCTCCTTTCAGAGATTAGGGACTCCTTCCCTTTCCCCAATTTCCCATTCTGGTTTCTCTCTCCTGTCTCCTCTGTCATTTATTTCTCCTTTTAGTTCATTATTCCTTTCATTTTGTCTATCCCTTGTGCTCTCTTGCCCTATCCCACCCTTCCTTTCCTTACACTCTCCGGCGTTTCAGAACTGGGGCTGGGGCGGAGTCGACGACAGATAGCGGCCAGCCCGCGAGCACCACGTGGAACGTTGGCCTCAAGGGCAGCACCGGCTCTATGTCGACTCCGCCCATGGAGAAAAAAAAAGTCTCCCGAGGGGTCCTAGCTCTGGTGCTATAACCCACTAGTAATGAATGGTGAAGATACACAGAATGATCAACAATTACGGTAGGCATGTAATTTTCATTTCTGCCACCTCCCTTTGTGCCAGGGATCCCCCGGTGCTGTATTCGGTTCTGGCTCTGGCGTTGCCCTTGGCACTGGTTCCTCATCCTTCAGGGCAGGTGCCTCTGTCGCTGCTGCAACCTCATTCTGGATTCATGGGCCTGTGACCCCAACCTCTCTAGTAGTTCCATACCGAGGATGGTATAGAGGGGGACGAGTCTGACCCAGACCTCATCATTTCGAAAGGCAGCAACAATGTCTCTTTTTTAGCCTAGACATCTTGGACCCAGTCTGTGACAAGCTTGAATACAGCCCTGCTCCATTTATTATGCAGAAAGTGTTTAAACGCAAGGGTCTGTTCTATTCTCTCCTCTTCTGTCTCTTCTCTGTCTGGTTGCACAACCAAATTTTCTTGTGAGACCTAGGACTTGATCACCCCGACAGTCTTGCAGGTCTCTGCCTCGCGCTATCTCTCTACCCTCACTTGCTGTTCTGTCTCCCCGCATATCTGCAGGTATAAAAATATATGTGAATCATTTTGTGGAAATGTAATTGATACTGGGATCCCTTTGTTTAAAACTGTATATAGTTATATTGTTGAAATGATTGCAAAGCTATTTGAAATTCAAGGGGTTAACCTGAGATAAAAACACAGAAACATAGAATCTGATGGCAGATAAGGACCGCTTGGCCCACCTAGTCTGCCCAATTCCCTACCTAACGGATAAGCTGCAGATCCTAGTTAACCAACCAGCATACTTCCTCCTACCCCCCACTAGAATTGCCTTATGTCTGTCCCATCATTCTTGAATTCCCCCACTGTTTTTGACTCTACGACTTCCTCAGAAAGGCTGTTCCATGCATCTACAACCCTCTCTGTGAAGAAATACTTCCTCACATTACCTCTAAGCCATCCCCCCTCTATCTTCAAATTGTGCCCCTTTGTTCTTGCACATCTCTTTTTCTGAAAGATGCTACCCGCTTGGACTTTGTTGAGTCCCTTGAGGTATTTGAAAGTTTCTGTCATGTCACCCCTCTCTCTCCTTTCCTCAAGGCTATACATCTTAAGCTCCTTTAGTCTTTCTTCATATGTCTTCTGGTGCAGACCCTGCACCATTTTGGTTGCCCTCCTCTGGACAGCCTCCACCCTGTCTATGTCTTTGCAGAGATGGGGTCTCCAGAACTGTACACAGTACTCCAGATGTGGTCTTACCAGCTGTCTGTACAGAGGGCCAACAACTTCCTGTTTTCTACTGGTGATGCCTCTCCCTATGCATCCCAGTATCCCCCCAGCCCTCCTCACTGCCTTCTCACATTGACGGCCCACCTTTAGGTCATTTGATATGACCACCCCCAGGTCCCTTTCCATTTTTGTTGTTGTCAATATGTCACTCCCCATTGTGTACTCTTCCCCTGGGTTTTTGTTTTCCAGGTGCATTACTTTGCACTTTTTTGCATTGAATCTAAGCTGCCATACATTTGACCATTCGTCCAACCTTGCCAAGTCCCTTTTCATCCTTTCCACCCCACCTTGAGTATCAACCCTGTTGCAGATCTTTGTGTCATCTGCAAAGAAACATACTTTTCCTTCCAGTTCCTCTGCAATGTCACTTATAAAGACATTAAAAAGGACTGGCCCCGATACTGAGCCTCGCGGTACCCCACTAGTAACCCCTTTCTTCAATGTGGACTCCATTTACTATTACCCTCTGTGTCCTGTTGTCCAGCCAGTGTTTATTCAGGCTACCATCCTGGGACCCACTCCCAGGCTGGCTAACTTGTTTATTAATCTTTTGTGCAGGACTGTGTCAAATGCCTTGCTAAAGTCTAGGTAGGCCATGTCCACAGCCCCTCCCTGGTCTACTACTTTGGTCACCCAGTCAAAGAAATCAATTAGATTTGTCTGACAAGACCTTCCTGCTGTGAATCCATGCTGCCTTGGGTCCTGTGCCCTACTGGCCTCTAGGTACTCAACAGTTCTTTCCTTCAGAAGTGATTCCATAATTTTCCCTACAACTGAGGTCAAACTGACAGATCTGTAGTTTCCTGCCTCTGTCTTGCTCACACTTTTGTGAAGGGGAATCACATCTGTCCTCCTCCAGTCCTCAGGTACCACACCATCCTCCCATGATTTATTAAAAGGGTAGTCAGTGGTGTTACTAGTTCTTCCCTTAGTTCTTTTAGAATTCTGGGGGTGAATCTCATCAGGCCCCATTGCTTTATCCACCTTCAGTTTCAAGAGTTCTTTCAGAACTCTTTTTTCTTTCAACGCTCAGCCGACGAGGGGTTGCTAGAGATTCCAAGAGTGACTTTAAAATCTGGGGCCCGTGCATTTATGTTTGCAGCCCCTTCCCTTTGGAACTCTCTACCCCATCGGATTAGGGAGTGCACGACTGTGGGGAATTTCAAACAGGCCCTCAAATCTTTTCTTTGGGTAAAAGCTTATGGCTGTATTGATTGCTGATCTGTACTGTTTTTATGATGTTGATTCTGTTGTATTTTATTGTCTTACTGTACTGCACCTTGATGCCTGAAAGGCGCACAACAAATAAAGTATTATTATTATTATTATTCTGTGAAAGGACTAATATCAAGCCCCCCTATCCAGAGTGCTTCTATTGACTGGATTAGGTATCTTCCCCTGCTCTTCCATTGTGAATACTGAGCAGAAGTATTTGTTCAGTATCCCTGCTTTTTCACTGTCACTCTCTGCCCAACCACCTTCCTCTTTATTCAGCCTCAGTATCACTGCCTTAGTCTTTCTTTGCTCCCTAATGTATCTATAAAAGGCTTTATCCACCTTCTTAACCGAGTGAGCTATCTTTTCCTCGGTTTAGACCTTTGCTATTCTGACTGCCTTCCCCGCTTCCTAGCAGCAATTTTTAAGCATTTTGCAGAAGATGTAAACAAGAGATCAGTTCTGCGTCACAGTGCTCTTTTTGCTGAAAATGACAAGAACTTTGGCAACTTACAAGAACACTGTGCGAGAAGCATTCTGTTTCCTTAACGAGCTCCTGCACAGACTTATAAAAAGGAGCTGCAGTGTTTTGCAAAAAAGAGAAGACAGAGCCTGAGATTGGAAATTGAGAAGAAAAACTCAGAAGGACTCTGTTTTCTATGTTTCTACTGCCATTGAAAATAGTTATTCTGAACAATTTTATTTTTTTTATTTTACTGTTATTAATTATAGAACACTAGGAAACTGCTTCTGGTTTTCCTATATTTCCTGACCTGTGACTCGATGACACAGTCCCTGTGTCTGTGCCTCTGGGGGGCCTAACTTTCCAGGCTTTGCTCAGAAATATGCATTCAGCACTCAGTTTCAAGCCCACAGCCATTGACCAGGATAAACTTCTCCGACTAGAGTTTCTTAACGTTTCCAACATTCCAGTCAGTCTAATTCCTCCTATTCCTTCCGCATTCAAGACTCTGTCTGATGTGACCTGGAGTAGGCCTGCTTCAGTGGCATCTGTCTGCAAGCAGGGTGACAAAAAATACACTGCCCCTAAGAATAAACCAGTGTATGTTTCTCAGCCTATAGCTGATGCCATTGTTATCCTCACCAAGAAAGACAAGGCCTTTATTCCCCAAGAGGTCACTGCGCACCCCATTAACCGGCAATCTTGCAAAATTGACACTATGGGCAAACATGCCTGTGTTTCAGCTACCCTAGGCATGAGAATTGCCAGCTACCAAGGGCATTTTTTTTAAATATGAGTATGCCCTTTGGAGTAAGCTGAGGTCTCTGGCAGAGGCTCTGCCAGAGTCGGTGGTTAAGCAGGATATTCAACGGACTGTCAAGCAAGGTAATGAGTCCAACAGTCACCAGCTTAAAGACTCCCTTGATGTCTTTGATACTGTATTATGCTTTGGTGCTGCAGGCATTTGCATCTGGTGGCATTCCAGGCTGAAAATTTCTGGGTCTTCCCAGGATGTCCAACAACAGGTTATGAATGTTCCTTTTGACAGAACTTACCTGTTTGGACAACAAGTGAAGCAATTTCTTAAAACATCTTATTAAACTAGAATGATCCTTAAGACTTCCAGGGCAACTCCTTTTAATCCCCAGAAGGGCAAAAGACATGGTTCTTTTCTGAACAAGCAGTCCTTTCATGGTAAAGACAAGAGAGCCCAAAACAAAAATCTGCCTCCTCGGCCTCAAAAAAAGGGGCAGCCGAAGGCACAGGCACCAAAATCACATACTGTAGTGCCACTATATGATGCTTCTGCCCTGGCCTGCCACAGCTGCCTGAGGCAGACCTCACCTTCCCACTGTGGGGGGGCCTGCTCCACCACAGATAAGGCAAAATACACATACAATAGTGTAATAGAAGCAGGTTTAGTTCCAAAAGCTATGCAGGTGCTGAACTCACCATGCTAAAAGCACAGAACTGGGAGACAACCAGCAGGGCCCAGAACTGCGACCAGTTTTGCCTCAGTATCATCAGGAAGTACTCATGGTGCACCTGCAATGGTTAGGACTTGAGCCAGCCTGGTGGTGCTGAGGGATGAGGCACTGGACGCCACACCTTGCGCCACGCCGGCGACCCGGGTTCGGGAATGAGCCTGGGGTCGTCGGGGGGGGGGGAGCTGGACTGAGCAGCCAAAAGACAGCTCTCCTTTCCCAGGGAGGAACCTTGTGGCCCCATGAGTCCAACTTCCCCAGGTAAAACTGAGGAGTAGTGCAGGCTGATGGGCAACACAGATAGGGAGGGCGCTTCAGTACCACGGCATGCGCGTGCCTCCACACGCGTATGCGCGGCCAAGGCACAGGGAGGAGAAAATCAGGAAAAAATGAAGCTGGCAGACTCAATGAAGCCCCTGGCTGCGATCCCGAAGATGAGGTTTTGGGTCTGGGAACGGATGAAGACACCCCCCATGCCGGAGCCCGCCTGCCAGCTTCCAGGGATAAAATGTAGATTAAAAAAGTTAGGACTCCAAGTCTTTCCATACCTGAATAACTGGCTAATTGCCAGCCCATCAGACAGGAAACAGAACAGGCTGTGCCCACTGTCTCTCAGTTTCTTCCCTCGATGGGGTCTAGGCTGCAACCCTCACAGCAGCTGCTGTTCATAGCAGCTTTTCTGGATACAACCAAGGCCTTGGCCTTTCTTCCAGAGAGCAGGCTGTAAGCAATTCTGCAAATGGCATGCTGTATCACGGAACACAAAACTGTGTAAGCCCACTCCATGCAGCGCATGCTGGGTCCGATGGCCTTCTCAGTGTTCACAGTGCCCTTGGCACGGTTGCACATGAGGACTGCTCAGTGGATGCTCTGCACAGTGGTCACAAGCATCACACCATCAGACTTAGCCCATTCAAGTGACCAAACTCCTGGTTTGATCACTCACATGGTGGTCAGTGGAGGACAGTCTCCTTCAGGGCTTCCTTCTGCCAACTGGAGCCTCAGGTGACTCTCACCAAAGATGCCTCCCTGTTGGGGTGGGGGCCCACTGTCAAAGCCTCCAAACTCAAGGTGTCTGGGACCCATCAGAGACTCATCTCCACATCAATGTGTTGAAAATGCAAGTTGTTTTGTATGGCCAGAGAGCCCTAGTGGACCTAGTCAGCCACAAAACAGTCCTCCTCCAGACAGACAAGTCTGTCATGTATTACATCAGCAAATAAGGAGCAGCACTCCCATACCCTCTCTGCAAGGTAGCGATGAGAGTGTGGGAATAATGCCTGAAGCAGGGGATCCTGCGTCAAGCAACTTGCCTGCCATGAGTCCGAAACACTCTGGCAGATGAGCTTAGTCCAACAGAGGCAGATCCTCCTAAGTGGTCACTAGCTCCAGATGTCATGAGATCCCTATTCGATGAGTGAGACACCCCATATGTGGACCTTTTTGCATCCTCGTTCAACATAGAAATGTAAAATCTTATGGCATATAAGGACCGTTTGGCCCATCCATTCTGCCCATTTCTCCCTACCTACACTATTACTGCAGATCGTGCCCAATCTACAGCTCTTTCTCCCTCCCCCCTTCCTTTCCACTATGATTTCCTTGTGTTTATCCCATGCATTCTTGAACCCCACCAGTGTTTTGCTCCCACCACCACCACTGGAAGGCTGTTCTGGAAATCCACCATTATTGCTGTGATGAAGTACTTCCTCACAGGGGCGCCAACAGCGCGTGTGCCTTGGTGCTTGAGCACCCACAAAGTTTAAATGAGCACCCTCAAATCCCTTCCCAATGTCCTGTTCAGCTCCTGAACCCCCCACCCGAATCCCGATCCATTCCTTCCTTCCTGTATCCCGTTTGATCCCTGACCAAGCCCAGCTGTCACCATATTACCTTATCAACCAGGCAGCAGCAGTGTGTATGTCAGCTCCACCTCCAGCTCCAGTGTCAGTGCAGCCTGCAGAATCAGCGATCGGCCTCTCTTCTTTGGCTCCCCCAGTGGCCACTGAAAACATCCAAACCACACATATCTCTGAGGCTCCAGACTCTAGTCCCGACCCGAGCACCCAACCAGTCCCAGTCCAAACCATCCGACCCTTGTCCCACCCTCCCAAAGTGCCCCAATAATTGTATTAAACTGCACGCTGACTGAGGAGCGATGGCTGGTTCCCCCAATCCTTCATGCGATGAAGACCCGTCCCTGACACAAACATGACCAATCAAGGAGATGGTCACTGACTGTTGAGCTTCATAGGTAGAATTTGCAGCTCAGTCAGTGCAGTGAGCAGTAGAGCGAGCAGCAAGGAGTTGGTTGGTGCAAATCCAATCAAATTCAATCAATGTGTGAGCTGAGGAGCGAGCGGAGGAGGAGTGTAAGCATTACTAGTTTTTGTTTAACTAGTACAGCACACAAAAAAATCACAAATATATGCTTTTAATCTGTGTTCCTTCCTGTTCTGCACTTTGACCTTGGAGTTGGAGACAGTCTAGAGTGTGTTTATGGACTGTGTGGAAGTGAACAGAGGAGTGGAGGAGCCAGGGGGATTGGAGTGGGAGGGATGACCCAGGGCGGAGTTTACCAAACCATTCTCCCTCTACTACTTGTTACTTTTAAACCAAAAATAATACTATAAATAATTTTCTTTTTCTGTACTTTGTGTGACCAATCATGTAAAACAAACACTTTCTTGGAAGTTGGAGACTAGCGTCAAAGTGTGGAGCTTTTCAGTCTGGAGACTGTACTTACTTTGTGAGCAGCCAGCAAGAGCAAACAGCATTGCCATTACAAAAAAAAAAGTCAATATTGGTGGGCGTAGGGCAGGCTAGCTGTGTCTGTGTGAGTCTGTGACTGTCTGACTAGACTAAAGAATCATTTAATTGTGCATTTATTTTATTATATATATAAAAAAAACTGCAGTGGTCAGTGAGGTTAAGAGTTTATCCATCCCCATCCAAACCAGTGTGTGTTGTGTGAGGGGCTGTGCCTACTAGGGCTAGGCTAGCCAGTGGGGGAGAAGTTTGAGGTCTGACTGAAGTGAAAAGTCATTGTTTGCTATTACAGGCTGCTGCAGCCTGCAATGCTGTCCAAGTAGTACTCCCCTGAGTTCTGCAGTGTCACTGTCACAGACATTCCTTCCATCCTGTTCTGTCAGTGTCCATGCATCAAGAGACCCTCAAGCTACTCTTCCCTTGGTGGGCTATTTGAATGCCCCAGAGTCTCCCATGTTTTCTTGCTACAAGAGAAAACATGGGCATCTCCCTAGATAAGCTGTTGATGCCTCCAGGTGCTCCAAGCCAAGAAGACATGGAAGATGGAATTTCCATGTCTTCTTAGTAGCAACTGGTGGAGGCCAATTAAAATCTCAAGAGGGCATCCTTACAGCACCTAGGGCTGGGGCATCAAAGAGCACTCCAGGCACTCTTCCCTTGGAGGTCTCTTGATGCCTCCAGGTGCTTGTCCAGGATGCTCTGCCCATTGAGATTTTAGTTTGCCTCCACCAGGTGCTGAACCTCCAAGAAGACATGGAACCTTCCTCTTCATGCCTTCTTGAGGCACCTGGCTAGAGGCATCAAAGCCTAAATCAGTATTCTGGCATGCTTGCAAAACTGCAAGCATGAAAGATCCCTCCAGGACACTCTCCTATTGATCTTCGCTCCTGCTCAGGCATCAAAGAGCCCCAATGGCACCCTGGCATCCCCTACAGGGAGTAGATGTGATGGTAGCATACGCATTCTAAAGAGTATCAAAATACCCCCCAAATGCACCAGAAAGCATGAAAACCCTATAGCTTTTACTTCCAGCCTTTTATAATGACCCTGAGCACCCACCTTTGAAAACCTGGCACCCTGCTTCCTCTCATCTCTCCTGAATCTGCCCCCCCTTCAACTTCATAGCATGTCCCCTTGTTCTTGAGCACCTTTTCTTCTGAAAAATACTTCCCTCCTGTTCCTTACTTACCCCTGTGAGGCATTTAAAGTCTCTATCAGACCACCCCCCCTCCCTCCTCTGTTCCAGGATACACATATTGAGGTCCTTTAGTCTGTCTTTGTAGGGCTTTTGATGCAGACCCTGCACCATTTTTTTTTTTTTTGCTCCTTCCTTAGGCTTCTCGGTCCACCTCTCCTTCCGGCCAACCATGGACCCCACCGACACCCTCGCCCCAACCCCCTCTACCTACCTCATATTGTAGCTGTCCCGGGGTAGCCCGGTGTATCCCTTCACCGGTTAGGTCCCTCTCCTCCGAGGGGGAAGTTGCCAGGGAGGACAACCAGTGCACTACCTGTTTGGTGCCTGGGAGCTGCTGAGGTGGCTTTGGGGCCTCAGGGCACTCATGGCGTCAGAAGGCGGCCATCATCCGCTGGCCCGAGCAGTTTTTCTGGTTTGCTGCCCCGGGGGCATGGTGTGCCACAGACATCAAGGCACATGCCGATGTCCACCATGCCCCTTGTGATCAGCGGGGCTCGCCGAACTGTCATGCTCCTGGCTTCCACCAGGAGGCGGCACACAGTGAGCTGCATCCCCTCCCTCCCCCCAAGAGAAGGTGAGCAGTCATCGGATGCTCGAGCCTTCTCCTCCTGGCCGGCCCTCCAGCGACCCGGGTCCGTTCCCAAACTCGGTCGCCGGTGTCACAAGTGGAAATCCAACCGCTGCGCCAACGGGCCACCTGCACAATATTAATTACCCTCCTCTGGACCACCACCACCCTGTCTATGTCCTTCTGGAGATGTGATCTTCAGGACTTGATACAGTGCTCTAGGTGGGTCTTACCAATGATCTATACAGAGGCAACACCCACCTCCCTTATCTGCTGGTGAAACCTCTCCCTACGCACCCCAGCATCCCACTAGCCCTCCCTTCTGCCTTGTCACACTACCTGGCTATCTTTAGGTCATCCAATATGATAACCCTCAGGTCTCTTTCCTGCTTGGTGGTTGTCAGTATCCTCCACCCATTTGGTACTCTGCCCCTGGGTTTCTGTTCCTAAGTCTATTATTTTCAACTTTTCGCATTGAAATCCAGCTGCCTTACCCGTGACCACTCCTCTAGTTTCTCAGGTCTATTGATGCCATACTACCTCGATTCTGCCCCAGAAATCCAGGACATGGCCTTTTTTCTCAGGATGCATTCAGATTGCAATGGCAAAATATGTTTATGTATGCATTCCCCCAGTCCTTGTTGTGCAGAGGGTACTGCTCAAATTGGAGGTGCAAAAGGTCAAAATGATACTGATGGTCCCCTGCTGACCTCGACAAATTTGGTTTCCTCTGTTGAGCAAACTTGTCAGTCAGTAGACCAAGGATTCTTCCATTGAGGACAGACTTGCTGACTCAGGTCCACCTGATCTTTCCCCATCTGTGCTCCCTTCATCTTCAAACTTTGTTTCTGAAAAGATAGAAGTGAACAGGTATAAGGTACCTCAGAGGGTCTCTGCTATACTTTTGGCTGCGTGTAAACCTTCCACTAGGAAGACATACAAGCCAAATGGAAAAGGTTTTCCATTTGGTGCTCCAAACCCGCATGGACCCCTTCTGTGTGCCCACCTGTCAAATTTCTGGAGTACCTACTAGACCTTTCTGATGCTGGCCTCCAGTATTCAACAGTAAAGGTCCACCTGTGTGCTACATCTGCATACCATGATCCCACTGGTACCCTCTAAATGGCACAGCTGCCACTGCTCAAGAGGTTCCTTTTTTTTTCCCAAACATTGTTTATTCTCCTCTGGCCACAGGTTGGGACCTCCTTCGGCTACCCCCACGCAAGCTGCTCTCCCTGATGAGACACTACAGCTACTTCTGGTCCCCACACCGACCTGCTACCCACCCCTGTGCTGCCCCCTCAACTTACCCACTGAGGCTGGGTCCACCGTCCGCCACTGTGGCATTTTTTCCCCGTAGTCTATCTGGCCACCCAGGGCAGAGGTGAAGGTGTTGTTCACACCCAGGAGTACTGCAGCTGACATCCATCATGAGAGTGCTGTAGCTGATAGCCATCTACCTGGCCTATACTCACCGCTTACCTTGTTCTCCACACCTTCCACCAGGAGGCATTGGGACTACCTGCCAGTGAGGACTGATGCAGCCAATCCGTGGGCACTCTTCAACTGCCCTGCCTTTCATTCATGAATCCCTTGCACTGCTACCTGTGGTCACCCTGGTGGTGTTAAAGCAGCAGGATGTGAAATCCTCTCTCCCCATCCAGTGAGAAGTTCAATACTACCCCCCCGCCAACCCTCTGACTGCCCTTGCTTGTTCCTGAACCTTGATTGTCAGCATCACCAGCATTAGCCCTTCTGCTGTGCCAGCAGGTCAGTTGAGTTACCTTCTACCTGGCACAGTTGCCACTGTGTGAAGGTTACTTAAAGGGCATTTACACAAGGCCTCCCATCAGGAAGTTAACGACTGCCTGAAAAAACAACCTTGTGCTGGATATGCTCACTTGGAAGCCTTATGAGCCCCTTGCAATATGTCACTTGAAGTTTTTAACTTGGAAAGCAGCATTTCTAGTGGCCATCACTTCTGCTCACAGTCTGAAATCTGTGACCTGGTTATAGATCCTCCATGTACTGTTTTCCATAAGGACAAAGTAGTTCTCCATATACACCCTAAGTTTCTACTGAAAGTGGTGTTGGAGTTCCATCATAACTAGGCACTAGTGCTGCTATCTACTTTGCCAACTTCCACAGTGAAGGAGAGCGCACTCTCCATTGTCTGTATGTTAAGAGAATTGCTAGGTTTTACCTGGATAGAACCAAGGACTTCAGGCAATCCAAACAGCTCTTTGTCTCCTTCAAGACTACTTAAGAGGAACATCCTATTACAATCAAGTACATTTCTGCCTATATTGTGAGCTGCCTATGCCACTGCGGTGCCATGGCTTAGGTGAAGCTTGAAGGCCCAGTATGTGCCTACTCCACTACAGCAGTTGCCATGTCCCTGTCAGAGATTCGATCTCTACCTATTGGTGACATCTGCAGAGCTACAGCTTGGAGCACAGTGCACACTTTTGTTAAGCACTGTGCCTTAGATGTCCATACCAGACAGCATGCCACCCTTGGCAGTACAGTCTTGAATGGACTTCTGTCCTGAGTGACTCCTTGGCTCCTGCTGCCCTAGCCTGGGGGATTTTGTATGAGCTTGGTACTCTGATCCACTAGTGTGAATCAGTGGTGAAGATTGATTCCTGGAAGATATGAAAATTAAGTATTGAGTGTACTTCCTGATCTTGTAGGAATATATTCACCACTGATTCACATGTCCAGCAGCCATCCCATGGCCTCACTCCCGTATGTTTCACTGGTCTTCACCCCTTGTTCTTGGTTTGGTCTATGAAGACACTGTGTTACTGGTTAATGGCTCTTTTTACACGGGGTCACCAGGGCTATCTTATACCTTTAGGTTAAGTGCACAAGTACTTGGTAGGTTATGCTTCACCTCCTTGGTAAAAAGATACTGAGGCAGTTGAGGGCTGGTGCTGAGGTAGCTATGTGACACAAACCAAGCTTGCAACACCACGCATGTGTGCAGCTTGCCTCAGTGCCAGTTCTCCTGAAAAGTTCTGGGTCCTGCAGGGTCATAGTGCCACTGGATAAGACCCACTAGTGTGGCTCAGTGATGAAGAGATATCTTGGAAGTGGTTGTCTAGTATAGCTGAAGGACCACTTACAGGGACACATGTTGAACACAGAAGACAATCATGATGACATGCAACAACTCTCAATAAAACTTCTGTTAGGGGAACAAAACAAATCACTAGTAGTAACTACCAACTGCCTTCCTCCTGGTAGACAGAACCAAGGGCTAACAACATTTTCTGATCACAACAATAGAATAAATAAGCAATGGGAACATATTGTGCTAGGGGACTTCAATGTCAATCGGTTGGCACAAGACACTGCCAGACAGAAGGATCTAATAAGCAATCTCTACCTTACACAGATGGTCAAAGAATCCATCAGAATAAACTACTATACTGGGACCAGTACATTAATTGAGTGGGTACTCACAAGCCACCCTGAAAGAGTCATTGAAGTCTCAGTACTACAAGACACAATCAGTGACCATTCCCCTGTACTATGTAAATGGTCCAACAAAACCATGAAGCCTCGCCCTGCCACTCTCAGAAGCAGAGTTCTCCACAAAGGCCAGCTACCCCAATTTAAGCATTATTCTCACAATTTGACTGGTCTCCCTTGGTACCCTCCAAGATCTGGACCAAGCTCTAGATCATTTCATGGACCACTTCACCAGAACTCATGCGTGTCTTTGCCCCAAAATGGATGCGAAGAATGAAAGGACAGAATAATGGCTAGATAACACAGCACCTTCTCGAGCACATGCGCACCAGGGATCACCTTTGGTATAGAGCCAAAACAATGAGAAAGCCAGCTGATTTCCAGAGCTTTCAGACAGCCAGAAATAGATGTAACCAAGAGATAATGGCAGCTTAAGCAAACTACTATAGGGAACAACTTGGGAATCTAAGAGGAAATGGGAAAATGTTCTCGGCTACTCACAAGGAAATAACTGGAAAAGACAATAAAATGCAACCCACTATGTTAAACCACAATGGAGCAGTCACACTATGTCCAGCAGAAATAACAGATGTATTCAACCCATCCTTCACTGATCTCAGTGGCATCCTCTCTCCGGACTTCCTACCAGATAAGGCACACAATGATACTTCACTAATACAAATGCCCCTCCATAGAGCAGACATATCCCCTTTCTACTTTAGGCAGATATCCATCTCAGACACCAAAAAATACTTAACACGAATACTTGGCAAAACTAGAGTAGGAAGCGAAACCACTGACATGAAGATAGTAACCCTCACCCTGAATTAACTGGTAACCCACATCACAAAACTGTTTAATAAATCTTTCATGCTTGGACAGTTTCCCAAACTCTGGAAAATGGCCCAATTTACCCCAGTGCATAAAAAAGGTGACCAAGCCCTGCATGCAAGTTAGGCCCATATCCATTCTATCCCCATCCAAAGCCCTGGAAGAATCATATCCAATCAATTAACAGAATATCTAAGTAAATGCAACATACAGTGTCCCCAACAGCATGGGTTTCAGGAAGTACATAGCACCTCTGTCGCACTCATTGAGCTCACAAACATTCTTAACTCAGCTCTGGACAGTGACAAACAGGTGGGTCCATCTACAGACCTAACAAAGCTTTGGATCTGGTCAACCACCATCTTCTACTAGAAAAACGTCTTGCTGTAGGTCTATCCCCAGATACCATCAGCTGGTTCTGAAGCTACCTTACTGACAGAACCCAGCAAGTTAAGATCAACGGTACCCTGTCTGGAATCGAGGAAGTGTCCCTTGGGGTCCCCCAAGGATCCATCCTGGGACCCCTCCTCTTTAGCCTGTTCCTTATCACTGTCCCTGATTTCTGCTCATCAAATATTCAGCTCTATGCAGATGATGCTGTAGTCTTCGCAAGCAACGACCATCTGGATACGCTCACCTATGAGCTCCGAAATAGTTTTAATGATCTGGAAGAGTGGTTTCACCACAATAAACTACTCCTCAGTCACAAAAAACCAAAACCATGCTGTTCGCAAGCAAACAGGCTAAGAGGAAAGCTAGCCAGCTTCTAGTAACCAACAGGAAGGATGAAACCCTGGAACACGTAAACACCTTCAGATACCTCAGAGTCACACTAGATGACTCTGTCACCTTCAACGCACACATCGACCATATTGTGAATGCTGTAAATGCAAAACTAGGTATACTATATAGACACAGGAACTCCATCACACCAGAAGCCATGGGCATTGTAGTCAGCAGCTCAATCTTTTCAGTCATTGACTATGGGATAACTATCTACAACCCCGCCTCTGACACTGCATTAAACAGAGTCAAGATGGTCCTGAATAAAGCCTGTAGACTGGTCCTTGGTGCAGATAAGCTCACCCACACCTGCAATCCCAGTGCCCACACAGGGTGGCTCCCCCTTCACGAGAGAATAATGTACCATGTCGGCCTCCTGGGTGAGAAGGCACTACTTGGTCTAACCCCTCCAGGGCTCCAGATACTGCTATAACCTGTGCCCACCCCACATCGCACCAGAAGTGTTTCCAGCAGTGCCATCTGTGTACCAGGTAGAAGGGCTAGCCTTGCACAGCAGTTCTTCACCTTTAGAACCCTTAAATAGCTAAATAGCCTCCCTTCCGTAATTATGAATACTACTAAGGTTGGCCATTTCAAAACAGAACTTAGGCACTACCTATCACAAGCAGGGAAATGCGAATGCTTTAAATAAACCCACCCAGAGCAACACTCTGCTGCCCTCGCTACACCTTCCCCCTACCCCTTTCCATGACCCACTCCTCTACACTAGTTTCCCTTCTTAAACACCCCAACTATTCCTCCCCTACCCCTACCCCTTACTATGAGCCTCCCTCTACTCCACCTTCCTGCTCAATACTTACTTACCCCTGACCATGCTTAGACACCCGATATGAACTGTATTAGTAGCTGGTTCTCTAGACAAGGCTGTTAGCTGCTATCAGAAATGTTTAACTTATTTGTAATTCTCTCCAGTATTAGCAAACATGATATGTTCCTGTATGTTACATGCACCTGATGTGCAACCTTTGTAAAAGAGGTTCTAGCTCAAAGGTATTGTTGTCCAAAGCATCAAATAAATAAATATAATTTCTGTCCTCCCGAGTGTCCTAGTGGCCCAGAGGAAGATGACAGCACTGACCTTGGGCTTATTTTTTTATCAATAAAAGTTTTTATTGTTTTGAAATAAAAAAGACAGCAATACCTAAGTATATAACCATCAAGAAAGATCTCATTAATACAAATGTCATAACATAACATAACTTTTTTAAGGAGAGAGTGGTGTTGGGGTAGAACGCATTGCCTATGGAAGTGGTATCCTGTAGAACAGTGGGCTGCTTCAAAAGGGAATGGAATAGGGTAAGAGGGAGGGGAGAAGAGGGAGGGGAGGGAGGTGCAGCTGCTCTATAAGGGCTGCTAGCTGCACACTCGAGCAGACTCGATAGACCATAAGGCCTTTATCTGCTGGCAAATTCGTGTGTTCGTATGTAAATAACATCCATCCATAACAAAAAGGAGTTAAGACTTGGGGAAGGTATGGCAATGAAGGAAACCACCCTGGGCCTGCTTCCAAGCCAGACACTGGCGATGGTGTACATAGGCCTGGTGCTGGTGGCAGTGCAGGGACACTTTCAGGTGCTGCCAGCAGCACTGGGTCAGGTTCCGGTGATGTTTCCTTTGCTGGGTCTGGCTCCAGTCCAGATTGAGGTGCCAAGTCCAGGACCAACTCCAGTGGTAACCCTAGAGCTTGGCTAACGCATCAAGTGCCAGTCATGGTGAGGGACTAAGGCATGACGCTCGGTCTGTGGCTGACCCTGGGGCTGGTGATGGAGACAGCAATGGCCTCTGTTCAGTCTTGGTCCTGTGGCACCTTTCTCTCTGAAATTGGCTGACACTGTCACTGGTAAGGATCAGTGCCACCATCTGGGACCTATACAGCTCGACTCTCCCCACCTGGGGTTCTCCCCCAAAGGACACCATCTGGGTTGGCCCTCTGAGACTAGCCAGCTTCACAAAGGCAAGTTTGTCAGACCCTCCCTCAGGAAGAGGTTCCCTGAGCACTCTCACAGCCCTGGCAGAGAACCTGGAGCCACTGGCCTTTTCATTCCTCCCTATTGTGTGCCTCTCCTCCTTGATCTGCTAGGTGTTGTGGGTCATTTGGGGCAAAGGAACTGGCAGCAGTACAGCAGAATGGTTGGTATCTTCCACCAGTATCACCTTAAGTCCAACCAAGCCCATTTCAGGCCTGTGGCCCCGACCATGATTCTCTGGGTCCAGCTCCTCTCCTTTCTCCTACTTCCTCCTCTGAGGAAGAGGATTTTTCTATTCATATGTCCGGGGATGCTGAGTACTCTATGTACCAGCAGTTCCTGATGGAGATGTTGCAGGAGCTGAATGTGTTGTCCTACGCTGGTTGCAGTACTGTTACCCTGATGCTTGAGATTCCTTAAGGATCTCAGTGTTGACTCCTTCATCATCGCTCTTTGGCCTCGACCTTTTCAGGAGGCATACAGGAACATCTGGCTTCGTACTTATGCCCCTTCTCCAGCTCCTAAGGATGTCTAGTGCACATATTGTGCTCCCTTGGGGTCTGCAGGAGCTATACCTCATCCTACCTTGGGGATTTGTACTGCAGACCCTCTAAGTCTGAAATGTCCTGTGCATGAGTGCTCCCCGACTCTGACTCTGCAGAGATGGATACTTTGGGGGATTTTTCAGTGGCATGCTCTGTGATATGCATTGCTGCATATCAGGCAGCTTACAAGTGCCTGTGGGTGAAGTTGAAGCAGGTACCAGCTTCTATGCCTGACCTCAGGTCAACCAGGCAGGTCATTTGCCTTTCTGCCCAGGGCCTGGCACTGGCAAGCCACCAAGGAAGGGTGTTACATGACACCAGTGAGGTAGCTTCCAGGCTGATAGGAGCAGCAGTCTGCATTTGGTGGATGGCATGACTTTGCCTTTCCCAGTTGGCATCCCTTGCCTGGCATAGAATGTGTAACTAAGACTTACAAGGGACTCAGTTCTTCTCACATAGGGTCAGGCGTGTGTTTGTGGGGTGACCTCCTGCTCCTAAGCCACAGGAGCCTCTGCCTGCCCTGACCAGTCTTGGCCTTACCAGACCTGTGAGGAGAGCCTGCCCTCCAGTGGTTATCCCACACAAAGCGATGAAGGATACTTTTCCCTCAGGGTGATCCAACTCCTCCCCCTCTTTTTAGGGGTAAGCTTGGTACTCTGACCCATTAGTGTGACTGAATGACCTTCTAGCTACAAAAAAAGCAGGGGAAGGTACAGTGGGAGGATTATCTACAGAAAAATAAGGAGACAAAGAGGGCCGTTGGGGAGGCCAAAGCAGACACAGAGCTGTGTATTGTGGAGGGGGTCAGGAACAGAGAAAAGCAGTTTTCCAGATGTATTAGTGAAAAAAGGAAACGAGGTAGGGGAATCGTAAAGCTAGTTGAGGGGGTAGGGTGATAGAGGAGGATGGACAAAAGGCCGCCATCCTAAATGACTACTTTTGCTCAGTTTTCACTAAGGAGGACAGCCGATCTGTGCCAGAGAGTGGCATCAAAGTGGCCAATAAGGGAATCCTGGAAATTATAGCCATTGTTTACTAGTGAAAGG
This sequence comes from Neoceratodus forsteri, assembly GCA_016271365.2. NCBI lineage: Eukaryota > Metazoa > Chordata > Ceratodontiformes > Ceratodontidae > Neoceratodus > Neoceratodus forsteri. The sequence goes on along the minus strand of CM057452.1, from coordinate 551,347,499 downwards.
GTTCTGAAAGGGCTGGCTGCCCTTAAGGTAGATAAGGCCCCAGGACCAGATAGGTTGTATCCGAGGATACTCAGGGAATTAGCAGCAAAGCTGGCTGAACCACTGGAACTGTAAGTCTGTTCAACAGCTCACTTAGGGCTGGGAAGTTCCAAGGGAGGGATAAGGAGCAACCAGGGAACTACAGGCCTGTCAGTCTAACCTCTGTGGCAGGGAATCTATGGAGTCACTGATCTAAGAGGACCTCATAGACTACCTGGAGAGCAACAGGCTCCAGGATAGTAAACAGCATGGTTTCATGGCAGGAAGATATTGTCAGACTAACCTGATAGTTTTGTTTGACTGGGTGACAAAGGAATTAGATAAGGGCTACGCCATGGATATGCTGTACTTTGACTTCATCAAGGCTTTTGACTCGGTTCTTCAAACGATTGCTCAAGAAGATGGAAGACCTGGGTGCAGCTAAACCCATAGTGAACAGGGTGGGTAACTGGCTAGAGGGTAGGCAGCAGAGGGTGGTGGTCAGTGTGGTTAAATCAGAGGAGAGGGAGGTTATGAGCAGGATTCCATAAGGATTGGTCCTGCGTCTGATCCTCTTCAACGTGTTCATTAGTGACACTGGAGAAGGAATCCAGGGCAGGTTGTGTCTCTACGCAGGTGACACAAATCTATGTGGGAGAGTGGATAGTGATGAGGGAATAAGGGAAATGCAGAGAGATCTACAAAAGGTAGAGGGTTGGTTAAAGGTCTGGCAGTTAAAATGAAATGCTGGAAAGTGCAAGGTAATGCACCTAGGGAAAAAGATCCCCAACACAGAGTACGGGATGGGAGGAGAGAGACTTAGCACTACAACTGAGGAATGAGATATGGGAGTTATTTTTATTTAGTTGTTTAACCAGGAGTAGCACACTAAGCTGAAAGCTTTTTTACAGGAGCGACCTGGGAGCACAGGGAAGTTAAGTGACTTGCTCAGGGTCACACAGTATGCAAGTGGAAGCTGTGGGATTCAAACCCAGGTGTGGCCTGCTGGATATCACCAGATTAGCAGCTCAGAGCCTTAAACCACTGCACTATACTGCCTTATCATTAGCAACTCACTTAAGCAATCGAGTCAGTGCAACAAGGCCTATAGCAAGGCTAACAGGATGCTGGGATGTGTAGGGAGGGGTACTTATAGCAGAAGAAAAGAGGTAATACTTCCCCACTACAGATCCCTGGTGAGGCCTCACCTAGAGTACTGCACCCAGTTCTGGAGTCCTCACCTCAAAAAGGATAAGGATAAATTGGAGATAGTGCAGCGCAGAGTAACAAAAATGATTCAGTACCAGAAGGGCAGATCCTATGAGGAGCACTCAAGGCACAAAATATGTACTCACTGGAGACCAGAAGGAGAAGAAGATATGATAGAGACCTTCAAGTTCCTTAAAGGAATTAACAAAGTGAACTGTGGGAACTGTTTAGCCTGAATACCAATTCATGGTAACGTGGACACAAATGGAAATTAACAGGAGGTAGGTTCAGGAGAGATGTGAGGAAGTGCTACTTTACATAAAGGGTGGTGGAACCTTGTAACAGTCTGCCAGCCAAAGTGGTGGTTGGGAAAACAGTCAGGATACAAGCAGGGCTGAGACATAATGAAGGAATAATGGTTGAGGGCAACAGGACCAAGGAGGAGAATAGAGAGAGGATGGGGAGGTTAGTACCGTGGAGGAACAGTAGGTTCAGGGATTATAGGGAACTTGGGCAGACTGCATGGACCTCTGGTCTTTTCTGCTGTCATTGTCTATGTTTATGTGAATGGTGAAGATTGATTCTTGGAAGATATGAAGATTGCATACTTACCATAATTCTTGACCTTCAGAATATGTTCACCATTCAGTGGCTCAGTAGATTAGCACACTCGCCTCTGAGGCCAGGAGATCAGAGGCTGTGGGTTCAGTTCCCACATCCGCACAGGTTAATATCCCAGTACTGACACTGTGGTGCAGCATGAGAGGCGGTGCTGCACTTCTGAGGTGCTATCTTTTGGATGAGATGTTAAACTGAGGTCCCATCTGCCTGGATTGGTGGTAGTTCAGGGGGATGTTAAAGATCCCATGGCACTTATCGAAAAGATTAGGGGAATTTCCCCGGTGTCCTGGCCAAATTTCCCTCATTCACTAAAAATACCACCAACAGCTTAATTTGGTTCAAGGTCAGTTGGCATTCATCTGTATCCCCCTCCCACAGGTCGTGCCTGAAAATAGGCAGGATTTGTCTAGTGCACTTACCCTGTCAACAAAAACTAAATAAAATAAATAAAATAAATTCAGTCACACACCTGCCCCCATCCCTGCTCAGGTAAGGACCAGGGCCTCTGGGCAGCTCACCCTGTTGTGCCTCTGTGCACTGGTACCCTGCTTGCCACTCCTTAGAGCTCTTCTCTCGGAGGTTCAGCTTTCTTCCTTCAAAACCATAAAATTGTGAAAGGGACCCTTGCCCTCTTCCACAAAAAATATATAAAATTAGATAAGATGGGTAGCTCTTTAAGTGATTTTTCTCTGCCTGAAAGCAGTCTTCCTCTCTCTGTTAGGTATATGCCTCGGCATATCCCTGCTGCTGCCTTGCAGTTCTTATCCTGTCCATACCTCTTGAGTTTCTGCTTGCAGCAGTGCCTGCCTCTTGGACACGATGCGGTTATTTACCTTATTGTGTTGCAGAGAGGCAGTAGGATTTTATGCTTATGCTTCCTTACCTGTTGGACTGAGTGTATTTCCCACATTTAGCTCTGAAAATTCTCACTTTTTCCTTTCTCCTTTTCAAGTTGTTTTTTCCCCATCTTCACTCCTTTGGCGTGGCAAGAAGATAATATTTGTGTTCCCAGACTCTGTCCAATTGCACCGGTTGTCTGCGCCTCTGTAGTCCTTGCGGTTCATACCCTGCCAAATTCTTTGTCCACTTAGGCACACAAAGATCTTCTGGATGGCATTTTACCATCTTAGTAGTAGTAGTAGTAGTAGTATAAAATTGTATTCAAATTGCATGACTAGAAAGGCAGGCAAGGACCTTACCTACTGTGCATCATACAGACCTATATCGGTATTGAATACGGACTATAAAATTTTAACGTCAATCCTGGCCAAAAGATTTATTCAGTTTACCCCAGGCAAAATACATATGGATCAATGTGGTTTTATTCCAGGTCATCAAGCCCAGGACAATGTCAAATGCACTATATATTTACTAGAACATATTCAACCCCAGAAAATACCTGCTGTTCTGCTTGGACTTGATGCGGAAAAGGCATTTGATATGGTCTCTTGGAAATTTCTTAGGGAGGTCCTTGCCTGCTTCGGTTTTCCAGATCAATTCATAAACACCATATTTAAATTTTACAATAAATCATCTGGGTATATTAGAGCAAATGGCCATATATCGAACGTTTTCTCTCTATGGAGGAACCCAACAGGGATGCCCCTATCCCTCTCCTTTTGCTTTCTATATTGAGCCTTTAGCACAATGTTTAAGGCAATCCCTGATATTGAAGGTATTACAGTCTCGGAAACAGAACTTAGGGTAGCCTTGTTTGCAGACGACCTTCCAATATACTTAATAGACCCAGACTCTTCTATGCCAGCCATATTTCAGAAAATACAGAAATTCTTCTATTTTATGAGGATACTCCCTCAATGTCAATAAAACCAAAGCCCTATCAATAGAATACGACCCTACACCTTCACTTAGATCCAGATACCCCATTAAATGGGATAGGCCTACCCTTAAACACTTAGGAATACAGATCCCAAAGGATTTATCCCAACTGTTTACACAAAATTACGTTCCCTGATAACGGTCCTTCAGAATGATATGAGATGATGGAATCTTCTTCCATCCTCTTTCTACCACTACCTTCTCCTCAAGATGAACGCTCTCCCCACTTTTTATATATTTTTCAATGTGTACCATGCACTGCCTCTCCCAAGGAACTTCTCTCATGACAAAATAAGCATTTAACACCTTCCAGTGGAACCGAAGGAAACCTTGACTTAATTTGCAAAACTCTCTCCCTAAGACCGTGGGAGGGTTGCTCTCCTTCCTGGCTGACTACTGGATGGCTGCACAGATCCGTTGGCATTGTTAGGGGTACTGTATCCTACCAAGCAGCCTGAAACAAATAGATTTAGCTAGAGAGATATCTCCTCGCTACCAGCCATCCTGTTTTCTTTACCCTTGTTAAAAAGAACCCAGCAGCTAGTTCCTAAAGCCACAAACACAATATTAGAAAGGTGGAAGAGGAGAACAGAAGTAAATACTCGGCAGCACTTTTGAAGTACCAATGGTTTTAGTGACTCCACAGTTTGAATCCCTTTACTAAAACCCTGGTACAATACTCAAGCTGCAGGAGGCCTGGTGCCCCATGGCAGCTTTTCAGAGGAAATACACTAATAAATTTTGAGGAGGGCCAAAAAAGATACTCCTGGACAGAGAGAGATCGGTTATATTTCTATCAAATCAGAGACTATATGAATAAACAAGTTAGAATCAAAGAAAAAGGATCTCAGATGTGGGAGGACCTTACCCCATTTATACAAATGTGGACCTCAGCACAAGGAGATAATGCAATATCAATCATGTACAAGTTCTTAATGCAGCAAAATGCCCAATACATGGATCTAGTTAAAGCTAGGTGGGAAAAGAGATGAACCAGGCAATAAGCATCAGAGAATGGCCCAAAATATGGAAAGGAGCATGGTCTACCACTCCTCTCGATCTGGAGAGAGTTCGTCTGGAAGGTTAGAGTCAGATTTTCTTGGTACCCACGGCGTATCTCGGAGGAACCCAGGTGCCTCCTCAAGCTGCTGAAGGAGTGTGAAGACTCCTTGGCATCTCATAAACATATCTTTTACGAATGCCCTAAAATAAGCACCTTTCGGACTTTAATCTCCCACCATATAGTTAATATTTTGGGCCTTCAACACCCTCTCTCCGAGGTTAATCTCTTGCTAGGAATTCCGCCTAATGAACAAAGCCATTCTATACCTATGGACCATTATGCTGTACAGCGTATAAGTCCATTACAAAAGATGGCTCCAGAATACCTCCTACTGCCACTGATTGAAGTCCCTAATTCTTGCCTTCCAACATAACGAACAGATGTCCTTTGCTCTACGTAATAGACTAGAGACATATATTTCCTATTGGATGAGATGGGAATTGGCCCATGATCAGATTTAAATAGGATAGGCGAGTAAGATCCGAAAGAAGAAGGAATTTGATCTTTAGCTATGACCCTGCCCTCTCTCCGGACCACTCACTTAATCAACTGACCTATAATGTACCTAGTTATTTATCTAATCTCAAAAATTAACTTAAATGAAGGAGTAAATAATGTAGTGTCCCCATAGATATGGGTTTTGTGAACTAAAGGTATTTATCTCTCAAAGGTTTCTAGCCCAATACTGTTGAAGGTTTGCTAGTATTTATTTTAATTGTTTAATTAGTATTTCGGAAAGACTTTTGAGTGTGAGCTCTTTTACAAAGGTTCCAGGTCAGGGTGGACAATAAGACAATAAACATATTCAGTGGTTACAGAGGCCTGATCATTAGGCATTAAAGAGCGATTACATGACAATTAGAAAAATAGGAGAAAAAAAAAATGAGCAGTTGTAATTGAATACTAAGCTATTTCTAATCGGTTGCCCTAGGTAGCACACCCCTGGAAACCTCCAAATCCATTGATAGACTATGGCAGAGTAACTGCATAGAGTTTAACGCTATCCCAGATGGCGAGAGGCTGGGAGACAGTGAAACAAGGGGGACTGAGTTTGAAACCAGCCGCGAGATCGAGAGATGAGGGGCTAGTGAAGCGGGGGGTGGCTGTGATGGGGGGCAGCTCCAGAGGGCTTTGTCAGTATGTGTGTGTGTGGGGAGCTGGGAGGGGCAGTACCAAGTGCATTTAAAGAGGATTGATAGCTTACTTAAGCCTTTGGCTAGGCTGGAATGGAGGCAGGGTTCTCTAGGTAGGCCTGCTGGGTGTTACCTTGGTAGGCCTGTCTATCAAGTGGGGCCAGAGAAGCAGGTGCATTTGAGTTAGACATTAGGTGCTGTTTGAGGCCTACTTTGAACTGAGACAGGCTGTTTGTTTGTAATTTCATCGGGAGATCATTTATACAGAGGGGGGCCCGATAGGAGAAAGCACGCTGCCCTAGTGAGGTTCGGCGGAATGGTATGGACAGGGCTCCATTCTTCCTCCGTCTGGTGATGTATGTTGAGAGAGAAGCCTCGAGCAGGTTTCCTATACAGGGTGAGGTTTTTCCGAGGAGTACCTTCTTTCCCAGGAGGCAAGTTTGGTATTTGATCCTGTCTTTTAGGTTAAGTCAGTTTGTACACTCATACAGGGTACAAGTATGAGTGTAGTGATTTGCACACAGTGCAGTTTGGACCCTTTTGAGCACTGTATCAGTAGCAGCTCCATAGACCACCAGCCCGTAGTCTATCGTGGAGAGTATGGAGCTGGAGACTGAGATTCGGAGTGCTTCCGGGGTGAGGGATTTTTTATGCCTATAGAGGACCCCGATCTTTGTGTTTACCACTTTGACAAGGGAGTCTACGTGGTGCGTTTAAGTGACAGAGTCATCAAGGGTGACTCCAAGGTACTTGAACAAGTGCACCTGCTCAACCTGCTCACCAGCCTTGTTGGTGATTACGAGAGGAGCATGCTTATGTTTGTTGTTGGGGCTGGATTGTAGCATGGCCTTGGTTTTCTTGTAATTTAGTAGCAGCTTTTGCCTACTGAACCAGTCCTCGAGTTTATTGAAAGAGTTCTGTAGTTCTGTTTGTAGGGCAACCTGAGAGGTGCTGCTGCTCAGCAGCAGCGTAAATCCGCATACAGAATAAGTTTGGTGTCACAGGCTGTGGGTAGGTTATTTACAAAGAGGCTGAAAGCAGGGGCCCTAGAATTGATCCTTGAGGGACTCCTAGAGTACATCTCTGGGGCTGGATAACGTCTACCCGATGTTGATCGCTGGCTCCTGTGTGTTAGGTAGTCACTGAACCAATTCACAGCGTTTGGTGCCACACCCAATCTTTGGAGCTGGAGTACTAGTAGAGAGTGGTCTTGTTCTTTGTGATTAAGCCTGGTTATATGTATGAGCTGTAATATAAAATCGTTTTAGATCTTAGATAATTATGAACCTGTTAATCTTCTTTGTAAAACTGTAACAATGGAATTGTAATGATGAAAATAGGTTTGTAAACATAATTTCTAATAAAGGAAGTATAAAAAAAAATTGCATGAATAGGATAGATGTTTCATTCTCCATTAAGCGAACTCATTTCAAAGGAGGTCCTTATACACTGATAAATAGTTATAGTTACACTATAACGTGATAAAATATAAATATGCATTATACAATATAAATAGACAATACAAAAGACACAAACCTACCCATACCATCTAGTATCATAGAATAAAGCAAACCATTCTTACGTGCAAATTTATCACCACCTTTAACACCAGACATTGTACATTTAAACTGTTTTTAAAAGGGAATAAACCCTCATGTCAGTTCTTCAGCACAGCATGCTGAAGAAGCATTTAATTTGTTTTGGTACGATTGCTTTATACAGCCCAGTTCAATAGGTTAATTTATGTGGCGCACTGTAATAGGTAATAAATTCCAAACCAATGGCCCCCTATGCCAAACAGCAGATTTCCCCATGTTAGTATTGCATCTGGGAACAACATATTCCAAACCAGATGCTGACCTCAGATTTGATTTACTATCCCTGATGGAGTATAAGGTTAACAAATATTGGTAGTTTTTGTCTGTACACTTTATACATTAGAATAAGAATGTGCCAATCTCTCCTGCCTTGTAATCTCATCCACTGCACAGATCTTTAAAGGATGCAGTGATGTCTCTCTAGGTACATCAAGAATAAAATGGGCCATCCTGTTGTATATCACATCCAGTCTAGCAAGTGTCCCCCCGATGCCCCTTCATGAAAGATGTCTCCATAGTCCAAGACCTTGGAGTAGCATACTAGTAACCACTCTCATCCTGGACTCCGGAGACAGATACTGCCCAAGTTTATACAGTAGTCCCAATTTGTTTCCAGATTTTTACTCAAGGCCTCAATATGGGGTCTCCAGTGCAATTTTTCATCCATTATTACTCCAAGATATTTATATCTGTCAACTTGCTGGATGATTATACCGTCTAGGGAAGTTATTGTAAAATCATTTCTGTCACTTATAGTTTTTGTAAACAAAATCCAGTTGGCAGTCTTAGCTACATAGACGTCCCCTAAGCCTCAGTTTTCTATCCAGAGCTATATGCCAAGGCTGTTGCCCATTCCTGACCACTTCCCTGCCCAGGTGACTGAGTCTAGCTCTGGTTTCGGTACCCACTACCCTTGTGGCACCCTAGATTCTCCTAAGTTTGTAGTTGGGTTTTATTTTGTTATTTATTATTTATTATTATTGTTTATTTTGAAGAAATTTCTGATTTGTTTACACCTATTTACTCTGAGAGGTGAGAGCTCCCAAGCTGACTGTCCATTTCTTTTGGTGGTGAGAGGACCTCTGGACTTGGACATTTGGAATTCTTCCTTTTAAATGGTTCTATGTTTTATTAGTTTTATGCTTGTCTGTACCAACTGTGCTTATTGATATATTTATTTTCTTTAGTTTTGTTTTATTTTATTATTAGTTTTTTATCAAATTGTAGACTGTAAGTGGGGTGTTAGAGAAAGGTGTTTTGTTTTAATTATTGGGAGGAATTTAAAGTTAGTTATTATTTAAGTAGGATTTGGTAGGATTGTGTATTTTATTTATTATTTTATTTTATTCTAGGCTTTGATTTTGTTCTGAACAGTTGGATAGCTTAAGGAGGGTTCTTTGGTTCCTTAAAGAGCAGCTTCCAACTAATCATAGTAACTAACCCCTTAGTTCCAAAAAAACTATGACTGACCTGGCCAGAAGTCCAAATGTGCATACTTTTCCTTTTTTCCCTCAGCTATTTAAAAATTATGCCCCTTGTAATTTTATTCCCAGACCCACTGGCAAAAAACAGAGCCAGTTCCGTCCCTCTGTGCGTTACCACGAGCACATGCAGCCCTGTTTTGTGATGTCAGTAGCGAAGGCTGCATGTGCCACCCCATTGACTTGAATGGGGTTATTTTTCAAAGATTTTATACCCATTCAACAACAGGATTTTAACAAATCAAAGTGATCGCTCGACTAACGGGACCCGTTGGTGACGATCGTTGTTGTTAAAATCCTGTTGTTAATGAGCCATTCAATTCAATCAAGAAGCGTGCCTGTCCTGCTCGTTTACTGGCGTCACAAAACAGGGCTGCGTGTGCCGGCGTGGCCGTAGGATCCGGTGGGTCTGGAAATAAAATTACGAGGGGCATAACTTTTAACTAGCCATGCAAAAAAAGGAAAACTTTGCACATTTCGACTCCTGGCCAGGTCAGTCATTGTTTGTGTTTAGTAAGGGGCTAGTCAGAGCTGCTCTTTAAAATGTGTTGGGGCCCTGCCTCCATGGTTGTGTACTATTTGTCCTCCATTGCCCTCACCCTCCCCCCATCCCACTTCATTTACAACTTACCTGCGCTGTAGGGCTGGGTATTGTGCGGAGGAATCGGAAGGGGGTGGGATGTGAACAGTGAGGATGAAAGGGGGGGCCATCGCATCGGGGTAGTGTGATCCAGGAGATGCCCTGGGTCGAAATTAAACCTGGAGCATAGTTTTCCATGTCTGGTTTCCATACCTAAGTGCACTACAAGTAATGGTAGGCGGGTGGCCCGGGAGGTTCATCCAACTCGGCGGTGTTATGCAACGATAGGTCCATTAAAACAAGACTGCAATTATTGCAGATCTTGTTAAATCGGTGGACCTGGTATCACCAAGACCTGGCTGGATGAGAATTCTGGTCCCATTGAGGCTGCAGTTCCAGCTGGGTACTCGATGATACACCACCGAGATTGGGTCGCCGGAAGTGGCAGTCTGTTTAAGTCTGAACTAAGCCCCACTAATGTACCAGTGGGGGAGACTGAATCATTTGAGTGTACCATGGTGGCAGGTGTAGGCTGCAGGATCGTTCTCGTGTACTGTCCATCAGGAGATGAAAAACGATTCCTGCAGGAAGTTGCAGACTTTGTCGTTGACATGGCGTTTAAGTTGCCCAGGCTGATGGTACTGGGCAACTTTAACGCCTGGGTCGACGATGAACTCTCATTGTTTGGTCAGCACTTCCTTCAATTGATGACATCTCTGGGCCTTACACAGGTTGTTTCCACTGCCACTCACAATCAGGGTCACTCTCTTGACTTGGTCTTCCTCCTGGGGACTGAGGCCTCCAACTTGAGGGTGGAACCAGTTGGATGGTCTGATCATTATGCTGTGGTGTTTAGTTTTAGCACCCCCATGTAGGCCAACCCCTGTGGAGATGATTCAGTACCGCCCTTTGCGAGATATAAACTCTCAAGGCCTAATGGCGGTACTTGATCTCTTGTCCCTCTCAGAGGCAACCAGTGACCCAGAGGCCCTCGTGGTGGCTTATAATTTGGCCATTATGGCTGCCCTGTATGTCATTGCTCCTGTCCGTGTTCTTCCTCTCTCCCTTCACCCTCAATCCCCATGGCCTGATGGGACTCTGAGGGAGATGCGGCGATTTGGACAAAAGTTAGAGCGTTGCTGGCGGAAATCCCCTCTTGATGCTGATCACCTTAGATTGATGGACCATTATCAAGTCTATCAATCTGAAATCTCCCATAAGAAGGCAGAGTTCCTGTCCGGGGAGATTACAGCTGCTCAGAATTGACCAGCTCAGCTGTTCCAAACTGTGGACAGACTGTGCAACCCAGCCTGTCTACAAGTCCAGAAAGCTTTTTTGCAACAAGAGTGTGATGAACTTGCTCGACTTTTTGCAAATAAGGTGTCCGACATCAGATCGGCCCTCCATCTGGCACACTCTGTGGGCATTGCTGTGGACCAGCGTGGGTTCGCTTACCCTTGGTCTTCTTGGAGTACCTTTGTCTGACCGGCTTTCATGGATGTCATGCGGATTGTCCTGAGTGTTCATCCTACAAAAGGGATAAAATCTTTTATAGGTACGTTAGGGAGGAAAGAAAGACTAAGGCAGGGATACTGAGTCTGAACAAAGAAGAAGATGGTTGGGCAGAGAGCGAGGTGAAAAAGCAGGGATACTGAATGAATACTTCTGCTCAGTATTCACAATGGAAAAGCAGGGAAATACCCAATCTGGTCAATAGAAGCACTCTGGGTAGGGGGGGTTGATATTTGTTCTTTCACAGAAGAAAGAGTTCTGAAAGAACTCTCAAAACTGAAGGTGGATAAAGCAATGGGGCCTGATGGGATTCACCCCAGTGTAACCCCTAGGTGGCGCCATCCTAAGGGCTACTTCCACTGCCTGCTTAACTACTAACAGGTTGAGGAGCCTAGGTCCAATGGCGGGTGCCTCCACCCAGAGGTCAGGGCTTACAGTAGTTAAACTAACTTGGTCACAGCCCTCGGGACACTGTAACTCCCCCTTTCTTCCCACTAGTGGCCCACACAATGCATTAGGTATATCTTCACAATGTACACTTACCCCCAGGACTGGCTCCGTCGACTGGACCCCGGGGACACCCTGTAAAACAAGATGATACAGTGCAAAAGCCACAGAACAATACTTTAACATAAACGAATACCTCTGACAGTGTAACTTTGCTTATACAAATAAATCTGATTTATTTAGGGGGATATAACCAGTACAGGGGGAAATCAGGTTAATTAGGTTAAACACATTAATAATTACAGTACTGTGCACATATTCAGAGACCCAAATTGTCACCTTCACTGGGTACCCAGGATTGGGGGCTAGCCAGGATCGGTTGCAGCTGGTTGGGGCCCTGTAATGGAAAAACACTTGCACAATACCCAATTGTAATCCGGAGCCAGAGGGCTCAGTTTGTGAAGAAATGAAAAAAAGCAACAATTAGATGACACACTTGCAATTCGACAAACAGATGGCAGGGAGCTACCCTGCTTTGTACTCACAACTCAATGCTGGGGACTGGATGGAAGGCAGATTTTCCTGGATTTCCAGGAGGAGCAGACCATGTGGACAAGGTCCTTGTGACTGGACCCCACTGCAGTTTAAAGCAAATGGATGTAGTCTGGCTTAAACTGGGGTTTACTTCCAGCTTCATGCACTCTATTCACTGTGCAGGGGATTTGAAATGTGATTCCCCACAAGCACTACACACATTTATATGTTAAAAGGGAAGTACTATACCAGGCAGGCTGCTTCTCTATCCCGATCGCAATAACTGCACAATACCCGGGAGAACACACAGCAGATTCAGTTCCTGACAGACCGAGAGCGATTCAGCAATTTCTCCAGTCTTCTACAGGGTGAGCCTGGTTTCCTCACTTCTGGTGCTTCTTTCACCTTACAACTCTGATTCAGTCCACACTGGCACTCGCAAACAGCTGCAGGCCGAACTTTGGGGCCCCACACGAGCTTCCCGCGTGAAACCTCAACGACGCAGGAGCACGGAGCTCCTTCCCTCTTCACAGTCACAACTCAACTGAACTTTCCAGTAGACAGAGCTGGGCATTTCCTTTGAGTTCCTCCCAGTTCAATGGCTGGTTTTGCGGTCACTCACAGTAAACTCCCCCTGTTGGTGGAAAAAAGGCACCGAAGTCCAAACTACAATTCCCAGAAGCATTGGCCATACAGTACATAGGTGGCTGGCTCCACAATGAGAGTCCAAGTTCTGATTTGCCAGCAGGAGGCTCCATTTCAAACGTCCCCCACACTGATTGGTCCAGTTCAGCAGTTCAAAACTAGAATGGGGGACTAGGTAAACATAGTTCTCATTGCAAAGAAAAGCAGGTTAGACAAACTGTATTTTCGTTATTACTCTAAATGATGTCTGGCAAACAGTTATATCTTTGAAAAGTGCTCACTCTGCCCACTTAGTGACGGCAGAAATGGAGCGATTTGGCAGCAGCTCGAGTGGGACTCAAGCAGGGAAACACACAGACCCCCATCCAAATTAATTATGTCTGCAGGCTTGGAGCATTCAAGCAAGCTCCTGGAAGACTTTTGGGAACCCCTGTTTGTAGGGGGGTTACACCAGAATTTTAAAAGAACTAAGGGAAGAACTAGAACGCCACTGACTACCCTTTTTAATAAATCATGGGAGGATGGGGTGGTACCTGAGGACTAGAGGAGGGCGGATGTGATTCCCCTTCACAAAAGTGGGACCAAGACAGAGGCAGGAAACTACAGACCTGTCAGTTTGACCTCAGTGGTAGGGAAAATGATGGAATCACTTCTGAAGGAAAGAACTGTTGAGTACTTAGAGGCCAGTGGGGCACAGGACCCAAGGCAGCATGGATTCACAGCGGGAAGATCATGTCAGACAAATCTAATTGATTTCTTTGACTGGGTGACCAAAGCAGTAGACCAGGGAGGGGCTGTGGACATGGCCTACCTAGACTTTAGCAAGGCATTTGACACAGTCCCGCACAAAAGATTAATAAACAAATTAGCCAGCCTGGGAGTGGGTCCTAGGGTGGTAGCCTGGGTAAAACACTGGTTGGACAACAGGACACAGCGGGTAATAGTAAATGGAGTCCACAGTGAAGAAAGGAGGGTTACTAGTGGGGTACCGCAGGGTTCGGTACTGGGGCCGGTCCTTTTTAATGTCTTTATAAGTGACATTGCAGAGGGACTGGAAGGAAAGTATGTCTCTTTGCAGATGACACAAATATCTGCAACAGGGTTGATACACAAGGTGGGGTGGAAAGGATGAAAAGGGACTTGGCAAGGTTGGAGGAATGGTCAAAGTATGGCAGCTTAGACTCAGTGCAAAGAAGTGCAAAGTAATGCACCTGGGAAACAAAAACCCAGGGGAAGAGTACACAATGGGGGGGTGAGATACTGACAACAACAAAAATGGAAAGGGACCTAGGGGTAGTCATATCAGATGACCTAAACGTGGGCCAGCAATGTGAGAAGGCAGTAAGGAGGGCTGGGGGATACTGGGATGCATAGGGAGAAGCATCACCAGTAGAAAACAGGAAGTTGTTGGCCCTCTGTACAGACAGTTGGTAAGACCACATCTGGAGTACTGTGTACAGTTCTGGAGACCCCATCTCTGCAAAAACATAGACAGGGTGGAGGCTGTCCAGAGGAGGGCAACCAAAATGATGCAGGGTCTGCATCAGAAGACATGAAAAAGACTAAAGGAACTAAAGATGTATATCCTCGAGGAAGGGGGGACATGATAGAAACTTTCAAATACTTCAAGGAATCAACAAAGTCCAAGAGGTAGCATCTTTCGAAAAGAGATGTGCAGAACAAGGGGCCAATTTGAAGATAATGGGGATAGCTCAGAGGTAATGTGAGTAAGTATTTCTTCACAGAGAGGGTTGTGGATACATTGAACAGCCTTCCTGAGGAGGTATAGAGTCAAAAACAGTGGGGAATTCAAGAATGCATGGGACAGACATAAGGCTATTCTAGCGTGGGGGTAGGAGAAGTAGGCTGTTGGTTAACTAGGATCTGCAGCTTATCCGTTAGGTAGGGAAATGGGCAGACTAGGTGGGCCAAGCGGTCCTTATCTGCTGTCAAATTCTGTGTTTCTGTGTTACATGCTGTAGTTTGGATCGGGACCTTCTTCCTTAATTCTGGGTTGTAGTGATGTCATTGGCCGGTCCTAGCTCAGATCAGTCTGGTGCTCCTTGGAGCGGGTGAGTTCCAAGCTCACTAAAAGAGGTGGTGGTGACACCACTCTTGAAAAAGCTTCTTTGGACCCAGACTGCCTGGCTAACTAAAGACCAATCTCTAACCTTCCCTTTGTGGGGAAGGTGGTTGAGAAAATATTGGCCACACAGCTGGAGGACCATTTGACCATCCATGATATCTATGAATCCCTCCAGTCCGGATTTTGAAGGAAGCATAGTACTGAAACAGCGCTGGTTTGGGTGCTCAGTGATCTCCTGATGGCTAGAGATAGGAGGAGCCATTCTATTCTGGTCCTTCTAGATCTCTCACCAGCATTCGACACTGTGGACCATGGGGTCCTGCTTGATCACTTGAGGTTCATTTGCGGACTGTCGAGTATGGTCCTCAGGTGGTTTACATCATTCCTCATGGGAAGATCCCAGAGGGTGGTATCCAGGATTTTTTCCTTGGATCCAGTCTCTTTATCGTGTGGAGTCCTCAAGGTTCAGTGCTGTCCCCATGTTGTTATGATTATTATACCTGAAAATGTTGTAAGAAGGTATGGGCCGGGTTTCACTGCTTTGCAGATGATACCCAGCTCTACCTTTCCTTTGCACCCGATCAGGGTAGAGCTGTCTTGGTCTTTAATAACTGCCTCGCTGAAATCCAGGAGTGGATGAGTGCTGGTTGGTTAAAGTTGAACTCTGATAAGACTGAGGTATTGGTTGTGGATCCGGGTCACTGGACATGGGGGTTGAGTGAGGGTTCACCCTCTGGCTAGTATATTGGGGGTGTACTGCTCTTGACCTCTGAATGGGTGTGGAACCTGGGGGTAAGTTCTGATGATGGACTGACCCTACATTCACAGGTGTCGGCCATCGTCAAATTCCCATTTTACCACCTGAGGAATATTGCCAGGATTAAGCACCTTGTTCCATTCAGCGACCTTCCTACTCTGATCCACGCCTTTGTGACCTTACGCTTGGACTATTGCAACTCCCTGTACCTAGGACTACGTGTGGTGGAAATCCGCCGCTTGCTGCTGGTGCAGAACGCTGTGCCTGACTTTTAGCAGGATCATCCGGTCCTTTCATATTTTGCGGTGCTGCGCGGACTGCACTGGCTGCCAGTTCAAGTGGATCACCTTTCTAGTCAGTCTTCTGACTTTAAAGCCCTACACGGACTTGGCCTGGACTATCTGAAAGAGCTCCTCGTTGCCCCAGGCGATCGCTCCGCTCAGCCAATGAGGGGTTGCTAGAGATTCCAAGGGTATGTTTGAAATCTTCTGGGGAAAGAACATTTATGTTTCAAACAACATGAAGTCTTGCTGTATTCTGACAAATAGCAGTGAGGTCCAACCTTCGAACTGCCCCGGAGATGAAAGAGTTAACTTTCCATGCCGGGCATGGAACACTGAGCTCGAGCTCGGTTGAGACTCTGTCTGTTGCTGTTTGAACTCAAACCGTCAGATTCTTTACTCCACCTCACTGAACAGTCGCTCGGAGGTTTCTCCTTTGCTCAGTTCAATTTGTCGGTTAAAGTACCGTTTTTCTCGATTTTCGACTGAATTTAAACCGTAACCTATCGGTTCAGTCCCTGTCTGTGGTATTCGTGAGTACTAGATAGGTTTATTTTTGTTATTTTTTCTGTGTGGAACTTGTAAACGTGGGATCGGTTCGGTTTGAACCGATCAGGTTACTTTAAAATCTCTATTTCTGCTTTTAGAGTGTGGTTACCGGTTCTTATCGGTTCTAAAAAAAACAGACTTATTACGTTTTTTTCCCCGACCTGTAACACGGTCAGGAACCGATAAGGTGTCTTGCCTGGCGGGATTGCCGAAAAAGAATACGTTTTGGTTAGGACTGGCCATGTCTGAGAAACCAAAAGAAAAACCGGGCCCACTGGGTTTCAACACTTTAGTGTGTGTCGCGAAGTCTTTGCTCAGGCTGATCCCCACACCACCTGTGTTTATTGTCTGGGGTTTGACCACCTCAATTCAGACTGCCAGATTTGTAAAAATTTTCCTGCAGCTACCCTGGAAAAGAGTTGGTAGGCTCAGGAAGGGAGGCCAAAAGTCCGCTGACCCAGATGGCCAGCCGGTTCGGTTCAACCGAACCAGGGTGCCTCTGACCAGGCGCAGGCTTCTTGAACAAGGAGACGATTCGAGTGTCGGTTCCGGTTAAGAGAACAAGAAGGGATAAGTCAGCCGGTGCGGATCCAAAAGTTCTTTCTCCGACCGCTGATGAAATAGCCAAAGCGATAAAAATTGTTCAGTCGCTATCCCCGACCGATCCGGCACCATTAGGAAGGCGCTCGGTTCGGTCAGTTCCACCGGTTCCAGATAATGATTCAGAGGAATTTTATGAACCGGAGGAGGAAGGAGAGTATGAGGAAAGTGAATGTGATTATGAAAGTCTGGATGTGCCCATTGACCCGGACCTCTCCCCAGACAGACCTTCAGGAGTGTCTCCTCCTAGGCTTTCTGAGTCCCCTTCCCATTTCATGTTTTACAAGAAAGTAGCTGAAACTCTTCAGCTTCCTATGGAAGAAGCTGTGGATGACCAGGAGGAGCCTGACTATGTTGAAATGATGGATATCCCAGAGTCCAGGAGGCTGTCTATTCCCCTTCATAAGTCCTTTGGGAAACAGACATTAAAGATTTTAAAGACTCCTAATTCTATACCTCCTGTGGATAAGAGAATGGACAAGAGGTATACTCTGTCAGGCTCAGATACGGAGTTCCTTACTCAGCAATGCAGTCATGTTGGGGTAGTGCAGGCTGCAGCCTGTGATAAGGCAAATATACCCTGGCCTCACACCCCCCAGACAAGGACTCCAGGAGGATTGATGCCATGGCAAAGAAACAGTACATGGCAGCATCCTTTGGACTCAGGCAGGCCAATTATATGGCCTATACAGCTAGATATCAGAAATCTAGATGGGACACTGTAATGGCCCAGGTCCCTGGCCAGCTTGCCAAGGAGCTGGAGCAGGTAGCTGCGGATGGTATTGAGGCATCCAAGGTGCAATTCCATGCTGCAGTGGACTCCAATGATGTGTCATCTAGAGTCATAGCTACATCTGTGGTCCTTCAGTAGGATGGCTTGGCTTAGATGTACTAGCCTGTCACAGGATACCCAGACCAAGACCATGGATTTTCCTGTTGTGGGTAATTCTCTGTTTGGGAGCAAACAGAGAACTACATGAAAAATGGATGAGTACAGGACCACCTACAGGAGTGCTCAGGCCAAGGAAGGCAAGCCACTCCTCAGAGGCAGCATCCAGGGGCAGGGCAGGCCTTTTCATAGGCCTTTTCAAGCCCAGGCCTCCTCTTCTTATGCTCATAGGGGTTCTTTAGAGGAGAGGCAGGCAGGGTACAAGCAGGCCTGTTCCACCCCTCAGCCTAAAGCCCCTGCCAAACAGGCACCCTGATGGGGTTGCCAGGGCCGATTCTCCACTACCAGTAGGGGGCAGGCTGGCTTACTTTGTCCAGGACTGGATGTCTTTAACATCAGACAAATGGGTCCTGGAAGTAGTAAGCCAGGGACTGGTTCTCAGCTTCAAAAAATTTCCGAAGATGAGAACCATATCCATTCCACCTACAAATCTTTCAGAGGCACTTGCCCTAGAGGCAGAGGTCTCTTCCCTCTTGGCTCTCAGAGCTATAGAAAGGGTTCCACCCCTACAAAAAGGGAAAGGATTGTACTCCAGGTACTTCCTCACCCCCAAAAAGACAGGAGAATGGCGGCCCATCCTGGATCTCAGATATCTAAACAAGCACCTTTTAAAGCCAAAGTTCAAAATGGTGACTCTGGGAATAATTCTACCCTCTCTAAGGCCAGGGGACTGGCTAGTCTCCCTGGACCTCAGGAATACTCTCAGCTCTATTCTCATCAGAAGCTCCCGTCAGAAATACCTCAGGTTCAGGCTGCCCTCAGGCCACTACCAATTCAGAGCAATGCCCTTCGGCCTAACCTCTGCTCCAAGGGTGTTCAGAAAATGCATGGCAGTAGTAGTTGCCTTCCTAAGAAGGAAAAGGATTTCCATCTTCCCATACCTGGATGACTGGCTCATAGTAGGCCAGTCCCCAGACCAAGTCAAGTTACACCTACAGATAACTCAGCAACTGCTTACTTCTCTAGGATTCCTTTTGAATCTTTCAAAGTCAGTTTTGGAGCCTGTACAGCTCCTCACCTTCATAGGCGCAGAGCTAGATATACTAAAGGCAAGAGCCTTCCTTCCCCTGGACAGGGCAAGGACCCTTATTTCACTGGCCTCTTCGTTTACCCTCCAGGTGTCTTTACCAGCAAGGCATTTTCTACAGCTCCTGGGGCACATGACTGCTTCCACAGCAGTGGTGCAGGGAGCCAGATTTCAGATGAGGGACATTCAGTTCCATCTGAGAGCCTTTTGGTCTCAGAAAAAGGATCCTCTGACCAAACTGATCCCAGTGACTTGAACCCTGATCCAGGCATTGCAGTGGTGGCAGGATCAGGACAATCTAAGATAGGGAGTTCCTTTTGTCACTCAGTCTCACTCTCTAATCCTTACTACAGATGCCTCCCTCTTGGGGTGGGGAGCTCACTAGGAGACCTGACCACCCAAGGGTTATGGTCTCCTCAGGAATCTCTGCTTCACATCAATCTATTAGAACTCAGAGCAGTGTTTCTAGCACTTCAGGTTTTTTCCAAGTCTGTTCAGAACAAATCAGTTCAGATCAGGACAGATAATATCATCACAATGTGGTATATCAACAAGCAAGGGGGCACTCGGTCTACGGCCTTGTGCACAGAAGCAATGAAGTTATGGTCTCTGGCCTATTCCTGAACACCTCTCTTACAGCAATACACCTCCCAGGCAAGGACAATGTCCCTGCAGATGCTCTCAACAGGATATCTCAGGGCCATCACAGATGGTCCCTGGATCCCCTGGTTTTGAGGTGGTTTTCTCAGATGGGGCACCCCACAGATAGATCTTTTTGCAGTCCCAGACAATCACCAACTTTCCTTTTTTTGCTTCAGGCCCCCAGTGTTGGGCTCAGTCCCCCTGGATGCCCTAGTTCTCAAGTGGGAAGGGAAGTTCCTGTATGCCTTTCCCCCTTCCCTCTCCTGTTCAAGGTGTTAGTCAAAATCAGGTCTCAACCCTGCAAGGTGATTCTGATTGCTCCAGACTGGGCCAGACAGCCCTGGTACCCTCTCCTGTTGTCTTTAGCAGTCCACCTTCCCCTGTTTCTTCCCAGGAATTACAGCCTGTTAACCTGTGCTCAGGGGAGGGTTTGGTATCCAAATCTCAAATCTCTCAATCTCAAGGCCTGGCTCTTGAAGAGTTAGAATTTGCTGACTACACCTCTCAAAGTGTTATGGATATCCTAAAGGCTTCTGGAAGCCTTCCATCAAGCACTCACAACTCAAATGGAAAAGATTCTCCATATGGTGCTCTGGGAAGCATATTTCCCAGAGTCTGCTGGCCTCCGCAGTCCTTGACTATATGGTTCATCTTAAAAACTTGGGACTCAGACCAGCTACACTAAGAGTGCATCTGGCAGCTGTTTCTGCTTTCCTTTCAGCAGGTAAGCCTTCTTCCCTTTCAGCTCATTCTGTATTCTCTAAGTTGTTCAAGGGATTGCTTCATACCAATCCACCATTCAGGGACCCTGCTCCTGTTTGGGACCTTAATGTTTGCATTGCTCAGCTCATACAACCCCCTTTTGAGCCTTTGTCATCAGCAGAGCTTAAGTACTTGACTTGGAAAACTGTTTTCTTGGTGGCACATCACTTCTGCCAGGCGCATAAGTGAGTTACAAGCCCTGTCAGTGGAGCCTGATTTTATCTCTTTCCATAGAGATAAGGTGGTCCTCAGGACTAATAGGAAGTTTTTACCTAAGGTGGTTTCAGACTTCCACCTTAACCAGTCTATGTCGCTTCCTGTTTTCTTCACTGACCATTCCTCCTCTGGTGAGAGGAGGCTGCACAGTTTGGATGTGAAAAGGGCCCTTAGCTACTACATAGAGCGTATCAAGGGTCACAGGTTTGACTCCCTCCAACTGTTCCTCACTTATGGTGAGGTTGGTAAGGGAAAACCTGCCACTAAGAGATCCATTGCCAGGTGGATTGTCTCTTGCATTCAATTTTGTTATGAAAAACTAGGCAGGACTCCACCCTCAGGCCTGAGGGCTCACTCTACCAGAGGTACAGCTGCTTCCCTGGCTGCTGCCAGGGATATTCCTATCTTAGAGATATGTCAAGCAGCTACCTGGAGACAGTTCACACTTTTACACAAGCATTACTCTCTGGACATCCAGGCTAGGAGTGATGCTCGGTTTAACACAGCAGTGCTTCAGAGCCTATTTCCTAGGTGGTTCTGTCCCTCCTCCATGGAGTACTGCTTGATAGTCTGCAATTTGTCAGAATACAGCAAGACTTCATGTTGTTTAAAGAAAAAATTACTCACCTTAGTAATGTTGTTTCTTCTAATGGAGTCCTGCTGTATTCTGACCTCCCCCCCCCCCCGCCTTCCTCTCTCAGAACCTTTGTTTTGGGATGTGGGTGGGCAGTACCAGTGTTGGCACTCTAGTGGTGCCCCATCTTTTTATTATCACCCTTTTACTTTGGGTGAGTGGGTGTTGTGTTTGTTTCATTTTTTTGGGGGGGGGTTTCCTGACTCGTCTTTGTTTTGGGACAAAAAATCTGTTTATTATAGTTAGTAGCCATTGGCTAGTGTAGATTTACAGCTTCCACACAGGACACTCAGTGAGTTTAGCTCGTAAAGATCTGACGGTTTGAGTTCAAACAGCAACAGACAGAGTCTCAACCGAGCTCGAGCTCAGCGTTCCATGCCTGGCATGGAAAGTTAACTCTTTCATCTCCGGGGCAGTTCGAAGGTTGGACCTCACTGCTATTTGTCAGAATACAGTAAGACTCCATTAGAAGAAACAACATTACTAAGGTGAGTAATTTTTTCATGCTGTCCCTACCCTTTGGAATTCTGTACCTCATCGGTTCATTGAGCACACAACCGTGGAGGTTTTAAACAAGTTCTAAAAACCTGGCTATGGAGGCAAGCTTATGATGATTAACTGAAGGAAAGATCTGTGGAATTATACTATTTATTGTTGACAAGTTTTATTGATTATGAGATTTTGATTGTTGTTTGACGCTTTGGTTTTTGAAAGGCACTATACAAATAAAGTTTATTATTATTATTTATTTATTATTATTATTGTTTTTATGTCCTATATTATATCCTTTTCCTATCCCTTTGGGCTAAGAAACTATGGCCCTTTCTTTTTTCCTGTTCCTCATGTTTCTTTTTATTTTAAATTTAATTTAGTATGCTTTATTTTGGTGCTGAGACCTCCTGAAGCTCAGCCTCTGCCTCTCCTGGTCCCCGCCCCCCGGGATATACCTGGAATGATAATCCACCCAGGCTTACCCCTCTGGACAGGGCTGCTGAGCCAGCATGATCCCATGGAAGCTTGTAACAGTCCCAGCAGGGAAGCTGCCAAGGGGTCCTTCCTGGTTTAGCCTCCAGGGCAGAGCCACAGATCGAGCTGATCACGATGGAGAATGTATGGCTCAGTCCTCAGCTAGGCATCGCGGAGGGCATAGTGGAGCCAGAGAAGCAGAGTATCATACAGATAGTTGGTAGCATTTTCCAAGTGTTGACTCCTTAGAGGCGTGGCATGCAATGACATAGTGTGCCTAAGTACTGATGTCTGGCATGCCTCCTTGACAGCTAGGTTCCAGCAGCTCTATTCCCCCCGGCCCTCACCAGGGGTCAAGCACGCACTGGATGCACCCCCACCCACCCCCTCGAGAGGAGGAAAGTAGTCCCAAGGGCGCTCGAGCCTCCTCCCCTCCGGCTGGCTGTCCAACTCCCCAGGTCCATTCCCAAACCTAGGGCATCAGCATCGCAAGCGGAAGCCCAACTGCTATGATGATGGTCCAGCATCTTCTACTTGTTTCCATCTCCTGGCAAACAGAACTGAGATGGAAAACTGGCATTGTCACTAACTAGCTCATGTGCATGACATCAGTATGTCAGCATCATGGGTGGTACCTGCACCAACATCGGTCCCTTCCCACAGCTACGAAAAGACTTTGCTCCCACTGGGTCCTAGTGCCTCTAGCTTAGACCTATTTACGTGACTAAATGGTGAAGATATTCTGGAAGATCAAGAATTACGGTGAGTACATAATTTTCATTTTCAGCTACAATTAATAAAAATATTAGCATGCCTGTCAATTTTTTTTCTAGATACATCCTTTGGAACACTATGAGTTTTTATTTTTATTTTCTTGATCCTTACCCTTGCCAGATCTACAGTGCTATTTCTAAGCCAAATGTGACAACCATCTTTTTTTAATAAGAAAAAACACTAAATTGAAGCATGTATAAAGTACTCATAGTTTACTGGAACAAGAATATTTTAGCATTAAATAAAACTGAAGATGCCTGGAGTCATTGGAAGTGTAACAAAAGTAGGGTCAAATGTTTTGCCCAGTTTCATTGCACTGATGCTTTAAAGTTTAAAATAATTGCTCCACATTTCCTGCACTGTATTTTTAACCTATTTTTATGTTTGCTTGCATGCATGGGCAAGAAACATAGTGCCATCATCCGAGTTTTCGTAGGTGTGGCAGCCCTCTTCCAATTCTGGCAGTGTTTGCAGGCGCGGCCGCAGTTCTCCAGTGCCTGCTCGAGCTGTCTATGACCAGTCCAAAATGCAGTGGTGTGCAGTTGAAAGGGGGAGCTACGCTTCAGTGAGCAGCAATAAGATATCTCCTGCTCATGCGTGCTCCCCCTACACACACACACGCATGTATACTGCGTGCTCGCCCCCCACCACCACACACTGTGTAGCTGAAAGGGGGTGCCCAAACCCCGTCGGCTGTGCTGCACCCAAAAAAACAGGTTCTATATGCCACGCTGGGTGCCACCACCCAAGCGTGGCTTCTCAATATAGCCGGCCGGGGTGCCAATCCCGTTGGCTCCACTGGTTCCCACCCGACCAGAGTACAGGGTGCCATGCTGGAGCCCACCCCAGCGTGGCACCACATGCTATCACGACAGGGGTGCCTATCCCCGTCGGCTCCACACCCCCAATCAGCCACCTTGTGCCACGTGGGGAGCCCACCCAGCTTGGCAAACGTCCACATCATCATTAAAAAAACACCTGAAACTCAAAAGCGGTCCTCGGTTACTCTGTCCCCACCCGTGCCCACCCACTGCGCAGACCCTGCCTCCACACCCCCCACCCATACTTATCTCCAGACCGGCTGATGATCTTCAGTGGACTGGGGAACATGTCTGCGCCTTCAAAGCCGACCACGAACTGAGGAAATGCCGGTAAGCTGTATAATGGGAAAGATAGGGGTTTTTCAACTTTGCTGCATATCTCAGGCATTTTTTGGAATTTTTGCAGCAAATTTTCAACATGGGGTTTTTGGGACCCCTTCTCATGAACAATCTCACTGTCATGGCGTTAATCGGCCCTGAAGGGTGATTTCGCTGTCACTGTGCGAAATCACCTTTCGGGACTGAGTAACAAAACAACACTGCCAGTGTTTGTAAGGTGGGCTCTCAAAAACCCTATGTTGAAAATTTGGTGGAAAAATTCCTAAAAATGACTGTTTTATGAGTGTGCGTTGTGCAGTTCCTATGCACGCTCGTAAGTTCGCAAATTTTCAATATTTTCACTCCAGATTTTCAACATTGCCATTTTACCACACCTCCTTATGAGCAGTACAGCTGTCATTTTTCACATCTTGCCCAAAATGTGTTTCACAGGTAGCGCATAATGGCTAGTCGGTGTGCGTAAATCAATGTATGGACACATTAAGAAAATCACAGTGACACTGTTCATGAGCAGAGGTCTTAGAATGGTTATGTTGAAAATTTGGTGAAAAAATTCCTAAAAATGACTGTTTTACGAGCGTATGCTTGCGCAGTTCCTACGCACGCTCGTAAGTTTGCAAATTTTCTATATTTTCACTCCAGATTTTCCACATTGCCGTTTTATTACACTTCCTTATGAACAGTACAGTTGCCATTTTTCACATGTTGCCCAAAATGTGTTTCCGCACATGTAGTGCACAATGGTGCAGTCGGTGTGCGAAAGCAATGTTTAGGACAGATTAAGAAAATCACAGTTACACTGTTCATGAGCAGTGGTCTTAAAATGGCTATGTTGAAAATTTGGTGACAAAAGTCCATAAAGTGATTGTGTTACGAGTGAGCATTGCACAGTTTCCACGCACCATCGTAAGTTTATGACTTTGTAATATTTTCAGTCCAGATTTTCACCAGTGGCATTTTTCCACACTTCCTTATGAACAGTACAGCTGTCATTTTTCACAACATGGCCAAAATGTGTTTTCACACTTTCAGCGCAGAGATGCGTGGTCGCTGTGGGAAATCATTGTTGGGACAGATAAGAAAATAACAGTGACACTGTTCATGATCGAAGGTCCCAAAATGCCTGTGTTGACAATCTGCTGTAAAAAAATTCCCAAACTAATTACATTACGGGTGTGCGTTGCACAGTTTCTATGCACGCTCGTGACTTCACCAGTTTTTTTAATATTTTTACTGCAGATTTGCAACATTACCATTTTTTACACCTCCCCATGAACAGTATAGCTGTCATTTTTCACATCCTGTTCGGAATGTGTTTTTGCACCTGTGGTACTAAATGCCTTAGTCGCTGTGCATAAGCAGCTTTCGGCTAACAAACTGATATTGCCACTGTTCATGAGGTGGGGGTCACAAAAAAACCATGTTCAAAATTTGGAGTGAAAATACCAACGAATGCCTGAGGTGTTAGGGTTTCCAACCATAACACACCCGTAGAGAATGAAAGGCATCAGGGTGTGACTGAGATTCTTGCCTGTAATGCTCATACCATTCACACCCTGCAGCCAGTGAGAGGCATCGAGGTATGCCTTGGACTCTCGGCCCCAATCATGCAAGGACATAGGATGGAAGCAGTCCAGAGGAGGGCAACTAAAATAGTGCAGGGTCTGTATCAGAAACCATATGAAGAGAGAGACTGAGAGAGCTTAGTATGTATACCCTTGATGAAAAGAGATGGGGGACATGATAGAAACTTTCAAGTACCTCAAGAGAATCTACAAAGTCCAGGTGGGTAGCATCTTTCAAAAAAAGAGATGTGTAAGAACAAGGGGCACAATTTAAAGATAGAGGGGATGGCTCAGGGGTAATGTGAGGAATTTTTTTCACGGAGAGAGTGGTGGATGCATGGAACTGCCTTCCTGGGGAGGTTGTTGGGTCTAAAACAGTGGGGGAATTCAAACATGCATGGGACAGACATAAGGCAGTTGTGGTAGGGGGTTGCAGGAGGTAGGCTGTTGGTTAACTAGAATCTTCAGCTTATCCAGTAGGTAGGGAAACGGGCAGACTGGGCGTGCCAAGTGGTCCTTATCTGCCGTCAAAGTCTATGTTTCTGTGTTTATTGTTGAAGACCTTTCCTTTAAGTCTCTGCTCAAGAATTGAAATAATTCTATTTCTCTTCAGTCCACAGAAACTGATCCTGGGAAGCTTCTGTATCTCCAATACCTACATGTTCTTGAAATCCCCATGGCTTTAACCTCTCTCTGGTAGAGCCCTCTTTCAAGACTCTTTCCCAGATGGTGTGGAAGAATCTGGCACTTATTCCTTCTGTGGCCAAGTCCATAGACAGGAAATATGCCCCTCCTGAGGATCGCCCCATGTTGGCCTCACAAGCCTTTGCTGATGCCATTGTGGTCCTGGCAGAGAGTGATAAGGCTGTCCTCCCTCAGGAATCTACAGCCCATCCTATAAACAAAGAATCTCACAAGATAAACACCTTGGGTAAGAGAGTTTTTGCTGCTTCAACCTTGGGCATGCACATTGCCAGCTACCAGGTCTATTTTTTCTCAGTATGAGTATGTTCTTTAGCATTCACTCAAAGCAACGGTAGAAGCTCTGCCCGACTCAGAGGTCAACTCAGAGCTACTACAGACCATAACTAGAGGTATCGAGTCCAATAACCAACAAATTAAAGCTGCAATAGATGCTTTCCACACTGCTTCGGTAGCAGCTTGCATTGCACCGTGGCCACTTTTGACTGCGAACTTGGGCTTTATGAATGGCGCCCAACAGAAAGTCATGGCCTCTCTTTCGACAGTAGTATGTATCTGTTTGGGACCCCAGGTGGATCAACCACTAGAGTTCACACAGAAGACTAGGTCTGCCATTAAGATAGCTAGACCTCTGCCCACTCCCTCTGGAGGAGGTGGGAACAAGCGTCAGTTTTACAACCGTCAGTCCTTTCGTGGCAAAGGCAGAGGAGGTTTTAACAGAAACCAAACCCTCAGCTGCAAAGAAGATGCAGCAGAAGGCACAAGGCCCAAAAGCACCCAGTTCCACCTTCTGAGTTTCAGGCCAAGGTCCCATCTCAGCTGCTCGAGGGGGACTGTTCCTTGACAGTGAGAGGACGTCTGACTCTGTTCTACGACCAGTGGAAATCTATAACATAAGACAAATGGATCCCCAGGATAATCTGCGAGGGGTACTCTCTCAATCTGTTGGAAATCCCTCTAGATCATCCTCCCAAGCGACAGCCAGGCTATCTGCAGCACAGTCAAACCTTCTTGCTTCCGAGGTACAAGGCCTTCTGAACAGCAGGGCAGTAGAAGTAATTCCGCTGGATCAGTGAAACACAGGTTTCTACTCCCTTTACTTTCTGGTTCAAAAGAAAACTGGCAGCATGTGCCCTATTCTGGATCTCAGAAAGTTAAATTCCTGCACAAGGAAAAGTTCAAGATGATATCACTCGGTAACCTGCTGCCTTTGATTCATCAACACGATTGGCTAGCCTCCCTGGACATTCAGGATGCCTACCAGCACATTCTCATACAGCCAAATCACCACAAATACCTAAGGTTCATGGCATTAGGTCAACACTATCAATTCAGAGTCCTGCCCTTTGGGCTATCCTCAGCGCCTCGAGTTTTTACAAAGTGTTGTGCAGTTCTCGCGGTGCATCTAAGGGAAATCAGAATCCAAGTGTTCCCATATCTGGATGACTGGCTTCTAGCAAGCCCCTCCAGGCAAGAGACTGTGGAGACCGTGGCCATGGCTTCAGACTTCCTCACATCCATGGGAGTCCTGCAGAACATCAAAAGTCACAGTTGCTGCCCTCCCAGAAGTTCCTTTCAAGGCACCCTTCTGGACACTTACTGTGCAAGCTTTTCTTCTGGTGAAGAGAAGGACGATATCTTAGAGATGGCCCGCTTCATCAGAAACACAGCTCAGTCTGAGCTCTCTTGATGCAGTGAATGCTGGGTCTCATGGCATGCTCTGTGTTCACTGTACCTGTGGCTCATCTCCACATGAGAACCTCTCAGTGGATGCTCAGTATTCAGTGGTCCCCAACCACTCGCCCTCAGTTCTTTCTCATCAGGTGATGGAACCTCTGAAGAGGTGGTCTTGGTGGTCTCAGGAGGACAATCTTTGGGAAGGATATCCTTTCACCCCTCTGGATCAACAGATCTTCATTACCATGGATCGTCAATGATGGGTTGGGGGCTCACTGCGGGATCTCCACACCCAGGGCACGTGGTCTCAGAGCGAGTTTCAACTCCACATAAACGTTCTAGAAATGAGGGCCATCCTCTATGCAGTCCAGGCTTTGAAGGACATCCTCTGTCACAATACCAATCTCCTTCAGAGCAGAAAACAAGGCAGTGATGTATTACATCAACAAACAGGGCAGTCGCACCCTTACCCATTACGCAGGAAAGCAATGAGAGTGTGGAATGGTGCCTGGAGCACAAGGCTCTGATTCAGGCGGTTTACCTGCCAGGCATACAAAATGAGCTGGCAGATCGTCTCAGCCAACGCAGTCAGATCCTCATGAGTGGTCTCTCGACTTAACCATTGTTCAGTCACTCTTCAAAGAGTAGGGAATTCTGGACCTGGACCTTTTGTGTCCCATTCAAAGCAAACTGCCTCTCTTCTGCTTCAGAAATCCAGGACCGGGCTTTTTGTCAGGATGCATTCAGGCTGCAGTGGACAAAATGCTTTCTATATCATTCCTCCTCTTCCCCTGATTCAGAGAATGCTGCTCAAACTGGAGACACAGGAGGGCAGAGTGATTCTCATTGCCCCGGCCTGGCCTCGTCAGATCTGGTTTCCCCTAATCAACAGACTATCAGAAGCCTCTCCGAAACCGCTTCCCCTTCAGACGTACCTTCTGACCCAGGGTCCTGTAGTCCATCCCAATCTGAGGTCTCTTCACCTTCATGCTTGGTTCCTGAGGAGATAGAGGTGAATAGGTTTAATATTTCTCGTAAGGTTTCGGATATTCTTTTAGCTGCATGCAAGCAGCCACCAGAAAGACTTACACAGCTAAATGGAAGCGTTTCTCTGTCTAGTGTGCACAATCCTCTTGGAATCTAACATACTAACATACTGTTTGCCAGCAGATTAGGCCTTACGGTCTATCGAGTCTGCTCGAACCTCAGATCCCTAGTTGAATGCCGAGGCCCTCCCCCCCCCCTTGTGTTCCAGAAACCCCTATCATCCATCCCCAGCCCCCTGGAACAGGCCATCATCTGATACATCCACTTTCTGTGTCTGTCACCCTCTCTTGAAGCCTCCACTGTGGATCTCTGAACCAGCTTGCCAGGCAGTGCATTCAAGGGTCCACCACCCTCTCGGTGAAAACCTCCTCCTCTCCCCCCACCCTTCCACCTTCCAACTTCAGACCATGCCCTCTGGTGATACCTCCCTGCTTTAGTCTAAAGATCCACTCCATGTTTACCCTATTTATTCCTTTGAGGTCACTTGAAGACCTCAGTCATGTCCTTTCTGTCTCTCTCTGCTCTCCTCCAATGAAAACAGGCAGGCTCCTCAAGTCTGTCCTCATACATCAAATCCCTAGTCCTCATATCATCTTGGTGCCCTCCTCTGTACCTCTCCAGGAGCTTTATGTTCCTCTTCAAGTGTGGTCTCCAGTACTGTACACAGTACTCAAGGTGTGGTCTAACCAGTCCATTGTACAGCGCAGAATCACTTCCTTGCTCCTAGGGTGATCCCCTTCGATGCATCCCAACATCCTGTTTGCCTTGCTAGCCACTCTCCTGCACTGCTCAGAGTTATTCATACATGCATCCACCATGACCCCTAGGTCTTTCTCCCCTATTGAGGCCTCCAGTGCCTCCCCTCCCAGGGTGTACCTGTGTTTAGGGTTTCCCCCACCAAAGATGTAACACCTTGCACTTGGTGATATTGAAATTTAATTTCCATGTGTGAGCCCAGCTTTCCAGGGTGTCCCGGTCCCCTTGCAGGGCCAACCTCCCCTCTTCTCCCTCAACTACTGCTCCCATCTTGGAGTCATTAGCGAAGAGACTCATTTCACACCCTATACCCTCCCTGATGTCCGATATGTATGCATTAAACAGGATCAGACCCAGGACCGAGCCTGCGGTACCCCACTACCAACCTCTCTAGGGTTCGAGAGCTCTCCACCGACCACTACTGTCTGGTTGCGTCCAGCTAGCCAGTTTTTAATCCATCTGGCCATCAAAGGGCCTACTCCTAACCCCATCAGTTTCTCCACCAGACCATTGTGGGGGACAGAGTCAAATGCCTTGCTGAAGTCCAAGAATAATACATCTACAGGCTTTCCCCTGTCCAGTTCTGATGTTACCCATTCATAGAACTCCACGAGATTGGTTTGACATGATCTACCTGGCACAAACCCATGTTGCCGACTATCCAGACCTCCCACCTCCTCCAAGTACACCCCCAATCATTCCTTTAGTATACTCTCCATTAATTTTCCCACCACCGAGGTCAAACTGATGGGTCTATAGTTACCTGGTACTTCCTTGACCCCCTTTTGGATTGGCACCATGCTCTCACCAATCCCTAGGTACCCTCCTGTCTCAAGTGACCTGTTGAAGAGCTCCGCCAGGGTGCAGCCAGTATGTCCGCCAATTCCCATAGTACTCTCGGATGAATGCCATCCGGCCCAGGAGATTTGTCTTTCTTTAGGGCCTTGAGGGCTAAGCACACCCTTTTGACGGAGATAGCATCATCTGTCCCCTCCACCTTACTGGCCTTTTTATCCTTAACGTGATGTGACACCCCTGGGGTACCTCTCCCCCCTTCTTGCTCCATTTCTGTTGCTCCCCTGATCCCACTCACTGCTGCTTCTATCCCCATCGTGCCTTGCTTTGTAGATATCCCATCCCCCTCCCTAGTGAACACAAAGGCAAAGTACTCGTTAAATACCTCTGCCTGGTCCCTCGCCTCTTCCCACCCTCCTTCTGATCTCAATCTGCTGAGATGGCCCTTAGTTTTCTCCTCCCCAATGTACGGAAGACCCCTTTTCCTCTCCATGTATCCCTGTGCCAGCTGCTGCTCTTTACTGGACTGTCCCCTCACCATCCGGGTGACTTTTCTAGATACAAGATGGTACATTTTCTTATCCCTATCCTCTTGTTGTTTTATATTTTTTGTAGGCCACCTTCTTTTCTCTGACTGCTACCTGAACCTCACTGGACCACCAGCATGGTTTATGTGACCTTGCTCCTTTACATTTCACCTTAGCGCAGGTCCTGACTGCCTCATGAAGTCCCCGCTTTATGACCTCCCATCTCCTTTCCACATTTGTCATTGATGTAATCCCCTTCAAGTGATCCTTGAGAATATTTCCCATGCCCACAAAGTCTGCCCCCCTGAAGTCCACTGCCAGTGTCCTAGATCTCACCCCCCTTCCCCAATGCTTATTTGAATCCAGACAGTATTGTGGTCGCTCCCAGTCAGGATCCTCTACAACCAGGTCCCTTACCAGATCCCCATCTGCCAGAACCACATCAGGACATGCCCTCCCTTGTGGGTTCCATCACATGCTGTGTTAGAACACATCCTGGAAGCCGCAGCAGCCTCTGCTCCTTGGCCACCTTAGAGACATGGTTCCCCAGTTTGTACCTGGCATATTAGGTCCCCCATCAACACCCTCCTTCCCCTTTTGGTCCACTGGGCCAATGATGTTATCAGCAAACCATCCTCCAGAACATCACCCATCCGGGGGCCTATACCTACACCCAGCTTGACCTTATCACCTGCTGGGGATCGTGAGGTGACCCATAAGGCCTCCACGCTTCCCTCTGCCTCTTCTACCTAGCAATTTCTATGTCATCTCTAATGAACATAGCCACTCCACCCCTGCCCTCCTTTCTATCATCCTTCCTAAGCATAGTGTACCACGCACGTTTAGGTCCCAGTCATGGTTTTGTTTGCCCACGCTCTCCGTGACCGCCGCCATCCACCCCCTTCTCGAACAGCATGGCCTGGAACTCTGGCAACTTGTTTCCCAAGCTCCTGGCATTTACTACCAACCCCACCCTTATCCCTGATCCCTTTGTCGAACCCCACCTAGGTTCCTTATACTTCCATCCTCCCTCTGCTCTCCTGGAAACCTCCACCCCAGTCTGTTCCCCTCCTCCTTGGGTTTGAAGGCTACCCTCATCTGGAGGAGAGGGCTTCTGGTCAGCCCTCCCTTATCCCTTCCCTCACAAGTTTAAACTCCACCTTCTTTGAATGTAGTCAGCCATCCCTGTTTAAGGACTTCTTCCCTAGGGGCAAGATGAAGCCTGTCCTTGCCACAGTCCCATATCCTCCCAAACTCCTTTCCAGTTCCCTAACACCCCAACCCACTCTCTTCACCCCACTTCCTGAGCCTGTCATTAACCTCTGTGATCTTCATTTTTTTCTCCACTGAGGCCTTTGGTACTGGCAATATCTCCGAAAAGGAAATGTTGCATCCATTATCCCGACAGACTCTGGCAAGTTCTTGGAACCTTGCTTGGATTTCCAAAACGCTATTTCCCTCTAGATCATTAGTTCCCAAATGCACCAGGAAATCTGGTTTCCCTCCACAATCCCTAACCGGTTCGTAAACCGTGAACTTTGCTCTGTGCACTGTCAGCCCAGAGATACTCACTACCTTCACCTGGCTATGGCATCCACCCCCCTGTCCCTCCCACTGGATACCCCTAATCATAGAGTCTCCCAATAACAGAACCGTAACACCACCATCATCCTTATGGTTACCTCCACTATGCACTCTCAGCCCCATCCCCCCCCTTTATTCAGTGATCTCAATTCATGGGAGTCCTCCTGCCCTTATTAGAGACCTTGTCACCTCCCTTTCTGCCTCCCCTGTTATTTTGCCCATAACTCAGACCCCCTCTGAAAATGTGTCCCCTTAACCTCTCTTGCACCAACAATTTATCCTGGCCCTGATGGTTTCCCTTCCCCAACACTGCCATCCCCCTTGTAATAGTACCCCTGCCTCCAGAGGCTCTCTGTGGGTCCCCTTTACCTAGAGCCCCATCCTTGGTACAGACCCCCCTGCTGAAGGGGCCCCCCCACCTCCTTGTCTCCCAGTTTCTCTCCAGTCATGCTCTCCTCCCTCATGTCTGCAATATGTTGCATCTCCCCCATCTGCTTAACATTTATGTTTCCCCTTCTCCCTCTGGGACTATTTCTATCCTTTCCATTGCCGGTCTGTGATGCCCTATGAGTATCCGACTCCCTCCCCGGCCTCTGTATCAGTTTCCTCATTTCCACCAACCCCTTCCTCCCCCACTAGGTTGTAGTAGCTCAAATTTATTGTGACAGTCTATGCCAGCCTCCATCAAGTAACCCAAGTTTCCCTTGACTGCACCTCTAAACTGCCCCTCTTCCTCCCCTCTTGCTCTGTTCTCCTTAGGAGCTCCCTTCCCACAGTCTGCTGTTCTAGGCTTCCCCACTACAGCCCCTCCCTTCTCCATGTCTGCTCTACTAGGCTTCCCCACAACAGCCCCTCCACTCTCTTTGTATTCGGAATGTTCACCCCGTATGCTTTCCCCTTAGCGTCAACATCCCTATCTAAGGGTCCTCTGTCCCTAATATCCCCCCTCCTGCTTACTGTAACATAACGTCCTGTAATTTCAGAGCGTTGCCCCAGCCTCTCCTCAGCCCCACCCTTCTTCTGCCCATATCCACACCCCTTATCCTTGGACACCCCCCAACTCCGCAGCTACTGCTTAACCAATATACTTCACTCCTGATACAAGATAGCTGTCTACAGAGTGGGCAGCCTCCCTCTCTCCAGGTCCAATTGAGAATTATTGCCATCCCACAGCCTGTGCAGCCTACAACCCTTCCGAAGATGCCTGCCATGGTGGAATATGGCCACCCTGTTTGTCCCCCTCTGTTTATAATGGCACACACCCCTTTTCTCAGTCCCTTCCCCCTGGAATACAGTTTCTCTCCATACTGAATGCAGTTATTTACAAACCCAATTTCAACCCCACCAATAAAGTTCCCAAGTCTCACAAACACATACAGTCCAGTGTGTGTCCAGTCCCACTAACAGTGTGTGTGCGCAGACTTCAGGTACCGTATGATGTCACAGGCCCACCAGTTCCTGCTGTTTCAAATTTCAGCTACAAACAGAAGCATTAGCCCTTCAATCCCAA
This sequence comes from Neoceratodus forsteri, assembly GCA_016271365.2. Taxonomy (NCBI): domain Eukaryota; kingdom Metazoa; phylum Chordata; order Ceratodontiformes; family Ceratodontidae; genus Neoceratodus; species Neoceratodus forsteri. The sequence goes on along the minus strand of CM057452.1, from coordinate 551,313,253 downwards.
CCCCCAGTGGCTTTTCAGTATTTAAGAAAGCCTACAAAACAGGGTGGGTGGGAGGACTCTTACTTTCACTCTAATTATCACTGCCAAACAAGTGTTCCCAAGCCCTAAAAGTTACAATATCACAGCCCAACTAACAGTTCTAACTCATGATAGTAATTTTTAACACACAGAACTAATTTCATGTATAAAACTATTCAAATATTTCAGTTAAAACAGAATATAAACCCAAACCTCTGTCCTTACCAGCCTCCTGCTTATGTTCCTACCCACCTATAAAGTGTTGGAGTATCTCTTAGAGTTCTCAGATACAGGTCTGCAATACTCCACAGTCAAGTTCATCTTTGTGCAATTTCGACATATCATGAGCCAGTACTCTCCATGCTGCTAGCTCAGCTGCCTGTGGTTAAGAGGTTTCTTAAAGGGATTCTGCATACCAGACCTCCTGTTAGGCGATCCAGTTGCAGCCTCACATTAACCTTGTGCTAGATATGTCTCTGTAAACCTTCAGCCTCTAGCTACTTGCGAGTTGAAATTCCTCACTTGGTAAATGGCCTTCCTGGTGGCTATTACTTCTGCTACCGTGGGGTATCTGGAAATACATGCCTTGGTTGCAGACAACCTCCCCCATGATACTGTATTTTACAACCCCCACCCTCGTGATACCTGTATTTCAAAGGTCAGAATAGTTCTTAGGACCTCACCTAAGTTCTTGCCTAAGGTTGTCTCAGAATTCCGTCTAAATCAACCTTCAGTCCTTCCTACCTACTTGCAAGCTTCCAGAATGAAGGGGCGTACCTTTCATTCCTAGATATAAAAGAGCCTTACAGTTCTATTTGGATAGAACGAAGAAATCAAAGCTCAACAACTGTTTGTTTCCTTCAACACAACCCGACTGGGTCAACTTGTTGCTATCGGGTGCGTTTCAGCGTGGCTGAGGCATGCCTCGCCATTGCTGTTCCATGGCACAGGTCAAGCTGGAAGACAGAGTGTACGCTCACTCTACCAGACCAGTCATGGCATCTTTGGTGGAAATTCGTAATGTCCCTATTGCAGATATTTTCAGTGCGGCTACCTAGAGCTCTGTGCATACGTTTGTAAAGCACCGTGCCTTGGATGTCCATGCCAGGCAACATCTGTCATTTGGCAGGACAATCCTTAACAGACTTCTGTCCTAAACGTGAGCTCCTCTCTCTCCTACTGCCCGTTTTGGAGGATTATTTAGCTCGGTACTCTCCTATCAGTGTGAATGAGTGGTGGAGACTTTATAACCGGGAAGATATGGAAATTACATACCTACCGGAATTCTTGATCTGCTTGGACGGAGTCTCCACCACGCATTCACATGCCCACCCACCATCCCCTGAGCTGTCTTATCTGTTTTTGGTCTTCACTCCCTCAATGGCTGTGCTGTGAAGGCTTTGTTGTTGACCCTTCTTACACGAGTCATTCGGACTATCTTATGTCTGGTTTTAGGGTAGTCCTTTCTAGGTTAGTTATGCTGCATCTCCTCTGAAAAAAAGGTACTGAGGCAGTTGGAGGGTCGACGTTGAGATAGTCTTTACCGCACGCGCTGGGCTTGCGTTGCCGCTTCTTCGTGGCTCCATCTCGGTGCCGGCCCTCCTGAAAAAGTTTGCTCCCACTGAGTCCTAGTGCCACCAGCGTACTCCCATCAGTGTTAATGAGTGGTGGCAACTCTGTCCAAGAAGATCAAGAATTATGGTAGGTACATAATTTCCATATCTCCACTCTACCTTGTTTCGGAGAGAGGTTGATCTTGCTTCGAGGGGGCTCTTGCAGCAGGCAACACTGGTAGGACTAAGCCGCCAGGTGCTAGGACCACATGGAAGACTTCTAACTAGCAGTCTACAGTGGGGATCTGCCCCCAATGTCAGTATGCCGACGTCCGCCTATGGTATGAAAAGTGCAGTCCCCGAGCACCTCATTTCTTTTCCTGCCATTGACCTATGCACATTGGACCTTCTTGGATGCTTGCTGCAGTCAACTGCCATTTTGCTTTGAGCATTTTGTGATTTTTTTTTCTCAATTTTCATTTTAAAATTAAAGTGTTTTATTTTCTTGGGCATGTCTTCTCCAGCTTCATCTTCCAACGGTGTATGAAGTGTGTTTTAAGACAAGCAGCTTCCCTCCAAGGATGGCCACTCTTCTTGCCTGTTCTGCTTAGGCCCTGACCACAATACTGAGGCCTGCCAGGACTTCAACCAGACTACACAGAGATGCCATTTGAAGACCCTTCAAGGCTTCTTGCTGCAGCAGAGTTAGGCGGCATGGAGAAAGAGCTCCAGGGCAAGGCTCTTCCTCTTCCCGGCCTCCGGGACTTCCTTCTTCTTCCACCCAGAAGGAGAAGAAATCATCTCAGAAGCATAAGCATTGGGAAGTGCACAGGGATGATACACGGTAAGCTTCCACTTTCGGTCCCTGCACAAATCGGTGACTGAATGGGGTCTCCTTGTCCCTCTCCTTCAGCAGCCCTCATTTCCATGAGGTTGCCTGTTTCTTCAGCGCTCACCCTTATTTCTGTATCAGGCGGCAGCTCCTTGGGGCCCTGAACTCCACTGCCCCCCAGGCCCTGATGCTCAGGCGCCACACCCAATGGATCTGGCGCATCTTTGCCACACCCAGAGCAAAGTGCTCGCCTCCTCTTCACAGGTGTTGCCTGTCGTGAGCTACCTCCCCTACGCAGGTTACTGCCTCTCCTTTGGGGCCGGCGGTACTTGTCGAGCCAGACTGGCATTAGCCTTCACCCATCCGACCAGCGCCGGCTTTGCTAGTGTCTACACTGCGGACACCTCTACCGTTGTTATCTCAGCCTCAGCCAACACCAGCTGGTCCATCATGCAATCCTAAGCCAGTGTTTGAGGGACCAACACACGGGTTCAAAATGCCTCAGAGACTGACGCCAGGGAACCTGATGCTTCTGGGGCCTCTGCCTGGTTATCCAGCACCTTTCTGTCATATGTCTGGGTACCCCATGCCCCAGGGACTGACGCTGGGGTCCCTGGTGCTGCCTCCTCTGTATTCATATCCACCTTATTACCCACCTCCACTGGTGGATTACCGTGCACTTTTCTAGGCCTGGTGGGCCTCCATGAAGGATAAAGAGGCACCGAGGGGCCCCCTACTCCGCCTTCTAGGGACCTTCTTCCTAAGAACTTGGACCGGGCGGGTCCTAGCCAAACCCGATCCCCTGTACCCTCTCTGGTTCAAATGGACTGATGCAAGGAGGACTGTCCAGCACTGACGCCAGTCCCAGAACATGAGCCATCTGGCAAGGATTCCTCCTCCTCTACGAAGGGCTCTGATGATTCTGGGGAGCCTTCTGATGACTCTAAAACCCCCAAGGAACCCCCTAGGTCTCTTCCTGATGACCCTTTGTTTATTGACATCATGAGGCAAATTCAGTCCTTGATGGGCTGGGAGACGGTGGAGCTAGACCCAGAGCATCGCTGGCTGGCAGTCTATCTCTGTAGGAAGGAGACTTTCCCCGTGGTGTGCTTCTGCTCACAGAGTCATATGAAGAATGTCACCAAGGCCTCCTGGAACCATCCCTCTTCCACCCCAGCCCTGGCCAAAAAGGCTGATCACCTTTATCACGCCCCATTGGCAAAGTCTATCTGGGGAGCAGACAGAGGCGGACTCGATGGTTATGAATGCAGCTCATGATGATACCAAGAAGCCCAGGCACCTTAGTACACATCCTCCCAATAGAGTCTCACCAGGTCGACCAGTTTGGCAAGCTGGTCTAAGCTTCAGCCATGCTGGCTATCAGGACTCAGAACTATCTTGCCCACATGGTGCAGTTTCAGAATGCTGTGTGGGACAAGGCTTTGGACCTTGTGCAGGCCCTCCCAGAGTATCCAATGAAGACCCAGTTGGTGCAGCTTCTTAAGTTAGGCTCAGATGTGGGCAGCCATGTTCTCCGAGCCGCCTATGACATGGTTGATGCAGCAGGCTGAGCGGCAGCCACTGGAGTTTGCATCCGCTGTCACTCCTGACTCAAGAGTGTTAGGCTTCACGCCAGATGTTCAGGCAAAAATCCTGGATGCCCCCTTCTGGGGTTATGTCCTTTTTGGCGGTGATGCCCAGGACATTATTTCTTGACTACAAGAATCAGGGAAATGCCTTGCGCTCAATACAATTTATGTACCATTCTCAGCCCAGCCCTGCCCCAACCAGCATCAATTCATCTGACCCCTAGACAGCAGCCCAAGGGCCAGCAGCCCAGAGGTGCCTTTAAGCGCAAGGCTTCCACCCAGTCAGCTGGAGCCTCCATCCTGAGGGCTCCCTGAGCATCCCCAGTTGCTATACCTACCCCCAGTGCCACTCTCTGACTCCTTGCCCAATCCCTCTCCTTCGGCAGAGTCCTTGTGGGAGGTGGTGGGGGTCGCTTTTCCCTATACCTCGGCGGGTACAGCTCTGTAACTTCAGACCAATGGGTCCTTCAGGTGTGGAAAGGGGCACTCTGGAGTTCTTGGAAATCCCTCCCTTGCAATCCCATTACCCTCTGGCCCGCATCCTCCTCATTCAAGAAGAGATTCAGGCATTGTTGCACAAAAGGGCCATAGAGCCTGTCCCTCCAGCTCAGTGAGGGAAGGGGTCCTACTCCCACTTCTTTCTCGTTCCCAAGAAAACAGGGGAGCTGAGACCAATTTTGGATCTCAGCCACCTGATTCTGTACATAGAATACAAGCAGTTGACGGCCCAGTGGTGCTAAGGGCTGAGGCACTGGATGACTTACCTCATGCTATGCCGATGACCCGGGTTTGGGAGCGACCTCGGGTCAACTGGGGGCCAGCACGGGGGGGGGTTGGAGTGGGATTGAGCTGTCATAAGCAGTTCTCCCCTGCCAGGGGTGGTTGTCCACTCCCCCCATAGTTCTGCTTCCACTGGGTGGAGGTCTGGTGGGAAGCATGGCGAGGGGCGCAGTGGATGCCAGGGTGAGGTGGAAGGGCCGAGCCGGTACCAGTGTGCGCCTCACGCATGCGCATACATGTCTGCGGGGACCCTGGTCTGGGACGCAAAGGGAAAAAAACATAATATTATGTATATAAAAAAAAATACATGCAGTTCAGGATGGTCACTCTTCACAGGTTGCTGACTGTTCTTCACCAGGGTACTGGCTCGGTTCGTTGGATGTGGGGATGCCTACCTCCATATCCTGGGTTTCCTGCCCACCACCGGTTCCTCCATTTTGTTTTCAAGGGAATTATTAACAGTTTGGGCCTCCCTTTGGTCTTTCCTCAGCCCTATGGAGCTACCAAGTGTCTGGCAGTGGTGGCTGTGGCCCTCAGGAGACAGGGGCATTATGTCTTCTTTTATCTGGACGACTGACTGCTGAAAGCCCCTTTCAGGACTCAGTTGATCAAAATCCTGAAAGCCACCTTTCGGTTGTTCCAGACTTTGGGGATTACTGTTAACGTCCCCAAGTCTTGCCTCCTGCCAAGCTAGCATCTCCAGTACATAGGAGATGTCCAGGATTCGTTCCTGGGCAAAGTCATCCCGCCTCAGGACATAGTGGAACATTTGGTAGCGCAGGCCCAGTTGGTTGCCTCCCCTGGCATATTCCAGCCAGGTCCTTTCTTTGCCTCCTGGGACACATGACAGCAGTCATAGCTATGGTTCCACTGGCCCACCTGCACAGAGTACTTCAGTGGACTCTTTGGACCCAATAGAACCATCGCACTAACAGCCTAGATCAGCAAGTCCTGGTTTCCAATCCTGTGAGGCAGTCCCTGGAATGTGGCTAAACCCCTCCATTCATCTCAAGGGGGGTTCCTTTCAGAGCTGTCTTCCCACAACAGATTTTGACTACACATTGGGGTGCCCACTTGGCCCATCGTCAAACTCAGGGGACCTGGTCGGAGGGTGAGACACATCTATGCATCAATGTCTTGGAGATGAGGGCTATTCTTTATGTGATGCACACCTTCCAGACTCCCCTGGTTCCAGGCCCTCTTTTGGTTCAGACAGACAACATGTCAGTAGTTTATTACATCAGCAAGCAAGGGGGGACTCATTCTTACCCCCTTTGCCGGGAGGCCATAAGAGTCTGGTACTGGGCCATTCAGCAGAACCTGGAACTAGCAGCTGTGCACGTTCCAGACATCCAAAACTTCTTGGCCGACAGTTTAAGCAGGTCCAGGATGAGGGCTCACAAATGGGAGCTTCTTACCCCTGTGATCAAGGACCTCTTCGACAGGCGGGGCCATCCTGAGCTGGACCTTTTTGCGTTCCCCACTCAAGGCAAAACTGCCCAATTTCTGCTTGCTCGATCCAGGGCCTGGTATTTTCTGGTGAGACACGTTGTCCCTCTCTTAGACAGAGAAGTTCCTTTATGCCTTTCTTCCCTTTCCACTTCTGCAAAGGGTACTCCTCAAAAGCTTCAGTCAGAGGGAGCAGAGATGATTCTCATAGCGTCCTTCTGGCTGCATCAAATATTGTTTCCTCTGTTGCAGCAATTAGCAGTGGAACCACTGGTCCCCTTGCCCCTGTGCTCTGACTTGCTGTCCCAGGAGCAGGGCATTCTGGTTCATGTAGACCTCAGATCACTGCACCTCTATGCATAGCTCCTGTACATGTAAGCTATTGCCTGTCAGAGTCTCTCCTCGGTGGCAGATGTCTTGGTGGCTGCTGAGAACCTTCCACCAGAGCCACCTATGCCATGAAGTGGAAGTGCTTCACCATTTGGGACACCGCTTCACACTTGGATCCCTTCATCTGTCCATTGAATCTCATCCTGGAGTACCTCCTTTTCCCTTCGGGACTCAGGTATGGAGTTACTATTCGTGGAGGTGCATCTAGCGCCATTTCTGTGTACCATGCACCTGTTGAGGGCAAAACCATTGCCCAACTGGACCTCTCCCGCACCTTTTGTGCGGGGTATGTTGCATTTGACACCTCCAATTAAGGACTCTGTCCCACCATGGGACCATTTGTTCATTTTGGAAAAGCTTACATTGTCTCCTTTTGAGCCTGCCGCAAGCTGTGAGCTACGCTTTCTTTCTTGGAAAGCATTAGTTTTAATTCCCATTACTTCTGCTCAAAGGATTTCTGAGCTACAGGCTCTGATGTATAAAGAGCCATACTTGTTTTTTCACAAAGACAGTGTCTTTTTGAACTAATCCTAAATTTCTTCCTAAGTGGTGTCTAAATTTACACTAAATCAATCCACCACCTGCCTGTGTGTTTTCCAGTATTTGAATCAGGGGCTTGGTCAAAGGCCATTCCACCAGAGGCATGGCTGCCTCAGTTACTTCTTTCAAGAATGTGTCTGCTGCAGACATCTGTGCAGCCACTACATGGAATTCTGTCCATTCTTTCATCAGGCATTACAGTATGAACATTGTTTCTAGGCATAGGGCCAGATTTGGCCTTGCAGTCCTTCATGGCCTTCTTCCTAAGGGCCTGCACCTATTATATCCTCCTTCCAGGTGACCGGTTCAGTTCTGATACTGCTTGAGACTCAGTCCTACTGGTGTTGCCTGCTGCAAGAGCCCCCTCAAAGTAAGACAATACAGTCACGTAAGAACTTACCATAACAGTAGATCTTTGAGAGGAGCTCTTGCAGCAGGCGCTGCTTTCTCTCCCGTCTACCCCCTGAGGGCTGCTTCTCCATTCTTGGCTTTTTTGCTTTCCTCTGTTATGAGGAGCCATCTCAGTTCTCTCTATTCTGAGTCTGCCAGAGTCTCCGATGGGAGAACTGAGGTGGAGCTGGGGGACCGTTCCTTTTATACCATAGGTGGACGACGGCATGCAGAGTTGGTGGCAGTCCGTGGTGTAGACTGCTAGCTAGAAGTTTCCTGTGGTCCTAGCACCTGGTGGCTTAGTCCTTCAGCTTAGACACATAAGGGGACTCAATGGAAAACTGATTCTGGGAAGATCTATATTCACTGACTGTCTGCAATAAAGAACAAATAGTTCCATGGTCTAAAAACCCTCCACCTATCCTATCACTGACATCAGAATCAAATCACTTAGAGTAAAAGTAACACTCATCTTTAATAAGTGCAGATGAGTGGGAACACGACGAGTCGCTCCGATTTTGCCCCCCCCCCGACAATTTGTTCCCGTCTTTTCGTTACTGAGATGTTCCGCTCCTGTTCATATTAACCCCAGTGACAATTTGTTCCCTGCAAGTCATGTACATATATAAATATATATATATATATATATATATATATAAATCTAAGATATATGTCTTCCATGCCCTCATCCAGTTAACCGGATGTGCAGCTCGATATAGTGCAGTACCACACAGGAACACCACAATGTAGTAGCACCTAGTAACCAGTAGGTCGTAGTAACCTTAGCAACCTTAGGAACCTGGCAATCGTGCAAGCTTGGCACTGAGCTGGGAGATCATCTTCCTGGACATAAAGTCTCCACCACTCATTCACACTGATGGGATCTACGCCAGAGACGCTAGGACCCAGTGGGAGCAAACTTTTTTGCAAGAGGGTCGCTCCAAAGATGGAGCCACGAGGAGCAACGCAGCGAGCCTTGGCTCGTGTGGCAATGACTATCTTGTCGTCAACCCTCTAACCGCCTCAGTTCCTTTTTTCCCCACCGTCGAGTACGCTACAGTGATGACGTTGCTCGCTAGCCGAGAGTCAAACTTCAAACTAGCAGCATAGTTTTCAGTTTATTATTTTGTAGTATTTTTTGAATAAGTACTGCTTACTATAATTTATTCTTAAAGAAAGAAGTCTCAGCCTACATTGACAGAGTCGACCATGAGCGGGTCAGGTGACAGTAGGGAGACTTTGTTTGAAAGCTGTTCAGTCAGCTGGGCTGGGTCAGTCCGCCACCCTCTGGGGGGTCTGACAACAGACAGTCCAATACCTGAGGGAGGGGGCGGTCCCGGAAGCATAAAAGGAAACGGTCGCATTCTCTACACCATTCGGCCTTGAGCTCTTCTTCGGCCCACAGGTCAAAAAGAGAAGGCATCACTCGAGGTCATTTTCTGGTATGTCTGCTCATCAACAGTCGGTCATTGGAGTCAGTTGCCGGTCTCCTCCTCCGGAGTCCCAGTTTCTGTTTCTGGTCCCTGACCTCTTCAACATCGGAGCCCTTCCCTGCCTTCTGGTAGGGCTTCAGATGAGCAGTTTTATCAGTGGGCCACTCTGATGGAGCAATGGGCTTGGAGTTTGGTCCAGTTGCTCGGCCCGGTCACTCAGGGGCCCTCGGACCCTTCGGGGATGGGTAGGGCTGTTGGGCCTCCCTAAGTCGTCTGGCGCCTTCTTTGGTGCTGTCGACTCGCGCTCAGGTGTTTCCCCTCTCATATGGCTGCAGTGTGGGGCCACACGATGCCTCTATCTCCTGGTATTCTTCCTTCTTTCTCCTCAAATCCTAGCTTTCGGAGCCCTGTGGTGGTTTTGGCACCGTCGGCGTTGATGGGTCGCTCGGCGCCATCCTCTGCGCCAATGCATCTGTCGACGCCTTCCTTGACGCCGTTTGGATTGTTGGCGCCATTGGGTTTCTCGGCGCCATCAGCTCTGTCTGCGCTGGGTCAGGCGACGCCATACTCTTCGGCGCCAAAGCTTGGGGTGACGTCTTCCAGTCTTCAGGGCTTCTTGACTCCGAACCCTGTTTATTCCTTTTTTACACTCCTTTCCTGTCCATACAGTCCCTCCTGGGCTGTCAGGAGATGATATTGAGCCTGACCCAGACCTTAGGCTGGGTGATGACGTGGAAGGAACAGGATCTAATCCTGTAGCACAGCCTATGATCGAGGACCTGTCATTTAAGTCTCTGCTGAAAATTTGAATTCCACTGTTTCTCTCCAGACTAGAGATATCAATCCTGGGAAGCTTTTTAGGCTCCAATACCTTCATGTCCCAGACATCCCTATGGATTTAACTCCCCTGGTACAGCCATCCTTCAAGACACTTTCTCAAATGGTATGGAATAATCCCGCTCTCATTCCTTCTGTGGCTAAGTCCACAGATAGAAATATCTGCTCCCAAGGATTGACCCATTTTGGCCTCCCAAGCCTTGCGGACCCTATTGTAGTCTTGGCAGAGAATGATAAGGTCAGTCCTCCCTCAGGCTACTACAGCCTGACCTATAAACAAAGAATCTTGGAAAATAGACACTTTAGGTAAGAGAGTCTTTGCTGCATCCACCCTGGGTATGCGTTTTGCCAGCTACCAGGGCTATTTCTCTCAATATAAGTATATTCTTTGGCATTCACTCAAACAAATGGTAGAAGCTCTACCTGAGTCAGACACTAATTCAGAGCTTCTTCAAACCATAACCGGGGTATCGAGTTCAATAACCAGCAGGTTAAAGCAGCTATGGACGCTTTCGATACTGCCTCCTGAGCGGCAATGGTGGGCATTTGTACCCGCTGTCACTCCTGGCTGCGCACTTCAGGCTTCACGAATGATGCCCAGCAACAGGTCATGGCATTACCCTTCGACGGTGTGTATCTCTTTGGTCCTCAAGTAGAACAAGCTCTAGAGACCACACAAAAGACTAGGTCTGCCATTAAATTGGCTTGACCTGCTCCCGCCCCTTTTTGGGGGGGTGTTAATAAGCATCAATTTCACAACCATCAGTCCTTTCGAGGCAAAGGCAGGGAGGTTTAATAAAACCAAGCCCCCAGCCTCAAAGAAAATGCAACAGAAAGCACAAGGCCCAGGCCAGTGCCACCTTCTGAGTTTCTGGCCCAAGTCCCACCTCAGCCCCCCAGGAGGACTCTTCCTCAGCAGTGGGAGGTCATCTGACTCAATTCTACAACCAGTGGAAATCCATAACATCAGACAAATAGATCCTCATGATAATCCGCGAGGGGTATTCCCCCAATCTTTCAGCTGCCCCTCCAGATCATCCCCCCAAACGACAGCCCAGGCTGTCTACTTCAGTCAGAACTTCTCACTTCCGAGATGCAAGGCCCTCTGAACAACAGGGCAGTAGAAATAGTTCAGCTGGATCAACGGAACACAAGGTTCTACTCCCATTACTTTCTAGTTCCAAAGAAAACCGGGGGCATGCACCCTATTTTGGACCTCAGAATATTTAACAAATTTCTTCCCAAGGAGAAGTTCAAAATGATATCGCTAGGAACCCTGTTACCTTTGCTTCATCAGCACAACTGGCTAGCTTCCCTGGACATGCAGGATGCTTACCAACATATTCCTGTTCACCCAAAGTATCACAAATACCTAAGGTTCGTAGCTTTGGGCCAGCATTATCAGTTCAGAGTCCTGCCCTTTGGGCTATCCTCAGCGCCTCGAGGTTTTACAAAGTGTTGTGCAGTTCTCGCAGTGCATCTCAGAAAGATCAGAATACAAGTGTTCCCATATCTGGATGACTGGCTTCTAGCAAGTCCTTCCAGGCAAGGAACTCTCAGTGCCGTAACTATGGCCTCAGACTTTCTCACATCTATGGCAGTTCTGCTAAATCTCAAGAAATCGCAGTTGCAGCCCTCACAGAAGCTCCGTTTTTTAGGAATTCTTCTGGACACCTTCTGTCTGAAGCTTTTCTACCAGAGCCTGAGGCAGACCTCACCTTCCCACTGTGGGGGGCCTGCTCCACCACAGATAAGGCAAAATACACATACAATAGTGTAATAGAAGCAGGTTTAGTTCCAAAAGCTATGCAGGTGCTGAACTCACCATGCTAAAAGCACAGAACTGGGAGACAACCAGCAGGGCCCAGAACTGCGACCAGTTTTGCCTCAGTATCATCAGGAAGTACTCATGGTGCACCTGCAATGGTTAGGACTTGAGCCAGCCTGGTGGTGCTGAGGGATGAGGCACTGGACGCCACACCTTGCGCCACGCCGGCAACTGGTTCGGAATGAGCCTGGGAGTCAGCCGGGAGCTGGACTGAGCAGCCAAAAGACAGCTCTCCTTTCCCAGGGAGGAACCTTGTGGCCCCATGAGTCCAACTTCCCCAGGTAAAACTGAGGGTAGTGCAGGCTGGGCAACACAGATAGAGGGCGCCAGTACCACGCGGCATGCGCAGGCTCCACACGCGTATGCGCGGCCAAGGCACAGGAGGAAAATCAGGAAAAAATGAAGCTGGCAGACTCAATGAAGCCCCTGGCTGCGATCCCGAAGATGAGGTTTTGGGTCTGGGAACGGATGCAAGACACCCCCCCCCCCCATGCCGGAGCCCGCCTGCCAGCTTCCAGGGGATAAAATGTAGATTAAAAAAAAGTTAGGACTCCAAGTCTTTCCATACCTGAATAACTGGCTAATTGCCAGCCCATCAGACAGGAAACAGAACAGGCTGTGCCCACTGTCTCTCAGTTTCTTCCCTCGATGGGGTCTAGGCTGCAACCCTCACAGCAGCTGCTGTTCATAGCAGCTTTTCTGGATACAACCAAGGCCTTGGCCTTTCTTCCGAGAGCAGGCTGTAAGCAATTCTGCAAATGGCATGCTGTATCACGGAACACAAAACTGTGTAAGCCCACTCCATGCAGCGCATGCTGGGTCCGATGAGCCTCTCAGTGTTCATACAGTGCCCTTGGCACGGTTGCACATGAGGACTGCTCAGTGGATGCTCTGCACAGTGGTCACAAGCATCACACCATCAGACTTAGCCCATTCAAGTGACCAAACTCCTGGTTTGATCACTCACATGGTGGTCAGTGGAGGACAGTCTCCTTCAGGGCTTCCCCTTCTGCCAACTGGAGCCTCAGGTGACTCTCACCAAAGATGCCTCCCTGTTGGGGTGGGGGGGGGCCCACTGTCAAAGCCTCCAAACTCAAGGTGTCTGGGACCCATCAGAGACTCATCTCCACATCAATGTGTTGAAAATGCAAGTTGTTTTGTATGGCCAGAGAGCCCTAGTGGACCTAGTCAGCCACAAAACAGTCCTCCTCCAGACAGACAAGTCTGTCATGTATTACATCAGCAAATAAGGAGCAGCACTCCCATACCCTCTCTGCAAGGTAGCGATGAGAGTGTGGGAATAATGCCTGAAGCAGGGGATCCTGCGTCAAGCAACTTGCCTGCCATGAGTCCGAAACACTCTGGCAGATGAGCTTTAGTCCAACAGAGGCAGATCCTCCTAAGTGGTCACTAGCTCCAGATGTCATGAGATCCCTATTCATGAGTGAGACCACATGTGGACTTTTGCATCCTTGCCTGTAGAAATGTAAAATCTATGGGCATATATGACCAACATGCATCACTTCCTTCTTACATTTATTGCTGTGATCGCCTACCGGCAGCCTCCTTTCCTTTCGTTCACTATGATTTCCTTGTGATCCGGTGCATCTTGAACTCACCAGTGTTTTGCTCCCACCACCACCACTGGAAGGCTGTTCTGGAATCCATCATTATTGCTGTGATGAAGTCATCTCACAGGGCTTAACAGCTGCTGGTGCCTTGGTGCTTGAGCACCCACAAAGTTTAAATGAGCACCCTCAAATCCTTCCCAATGTCCTGTTCAGCTCCTGAACCCCCACCCAATCGATCCATTCCTTCCTTCCTGTATCCCGTTTGATCCTGACCAAGCCCAGCTGTCACCATATTACCTTATCAACCAGGCAGCAGCAGTGTGTATGTCAGCTCCACCTCCAGCTCCAGTGTCAGTGCAGCCTGCAGAATCAGCGATCGGCCTCTCTTTTTGGCTCCCCAGTGGCCACTGAAAACATCCAAACCACACATATCTCTGAGGCTCCAGACTCTAGTCCCACCCGAGCACCCAACCAGTCCCAGTCCAAACCATCCGACCCTTGTCCCACCCTCCCAAAGTGCCCCAATAATTGTATTAAACTGCACGCTGACTGAGGGCGATGGCTGGTTCCCCAATCCTTCATCGATGAAGACCCGTCCCTGACACAAACATGACCAATCAAGGAGATGGTCACTGACTTTGAGCTTCATAGGTAGAATTTGCAGCTCAGTCAGTGCAGTGAGCAGTAGAGAGAGCAGCAAGGAGTTGGTTGGTAAATCCAATCAAATTCAATCAATGTGTGAGCTGAGGAGCGAGCGGAGGAGGAGTGTAAGCATTACTAGTTTTTGTTTAACTAGTACAGCACACAAAAAAATCACAAATATATGCTTTTAATCTGTGTTCCTTCCTGTTCTGCACTTTGACCTTGGAGTTGGAGACAGTCTAGAGTGTGTTTATGGACTGTGTGGAAGTGAACAGAGGAGCGGAGGAGCCAGGGGGATTGGAGTGTGGGGAGGGCCACCCAGGGCGGGAGTTTACCAAACCATTCTCCCTCTACTACTTGTTACTTTTAAACCAAAAATAATACTATAAATAATTTTCTTTTTCTGTACTTTGTGTGACCAATCATGTAAAACAAACACTTTCTTGGAAGTTGGAGACTAAGCGTCAAAGTGTGGAGCTTTTCAGTCTGGAGACTGTACTTACTTTGTGAGCAGCCAGCAAGAGCAAACAGCATTGCCATTACAAAAAAAAGTCAATATTGGTGGGCGTGGGGCAGGCTAGCTGTGTCTGTGTGAGTCTGTGACTGTCTGACTAGACTAAAGAATCATTTAATTGTGCATTTATTTTATTATATATATAAAAAAACTGCAGTGGTCAGTGAGGTTAAGAGTTTATCCATCCCCATCCAAACCAGTGTGTGTTGTGTGAGGGGCTGTGCCTACTAGGGCTAGGCTAGCCAGTGGGGGAGAAGTTTGCGGTCTGACTGAAGTGAAAAGTCATTGTTTGCTATTACAGGCTGCTGCAGCCTGCAATGCTGTCCAAGTAGTACTCCCCTGAGTTCTGCAGTGTCACTGTCACAGACATTCCTTCCATCCTGTTCTGTCAGTGTCCATGCATCAAAGAGCCCTCCAAGCTACTCTTCCCTTGGTGGGCTATTTGAATGCCCCAGAGTCTCCCATGTTTTCTTGCTACAAGAGAAAACATGGGCATCTCCCTAGATAAGCTGTTGATGCCTCAAGGTGCTCCAAGCCAAGAAGACATGGAAGATGGAATTTCCATGTCTTCTTGTAGCAACTGGTGGAGGCCAATTAAAATCTCAAGAGGGCATCCTTACAGCACCTAGGGCTGGGGGCATCAAAGAGCACTCCAGGCACTCTTCCCTTGGAGGTCTCGTTGATGCCTCCAGGTGCTTGTCCAGGATGCCTGCCCATTGAGATTTTAGTTTGCCTCCACCAGGTGCTGCAACCTCCAAGAAGACATGGAACCTTCCCTCTTCCATGCCTTCTTGAGGCACCTGGCTAGAGGCATCAAAGCCTAAAATCAGTATTCTGGCATGCTTGCAAAACTGCAAGCATGAAAGATCCCTCCAGGACACTCTCCTATTGATCTTCGCTCCTGCTCAGGCATCAAAGAGCCCCCAATGGCACCCTGGCATCCTCTACAGGGGAGTAGATGTGATGGTAGCATACGCATTCTAAAGAGTATCAAAATACCCCCCCCCCCCAAAATGCACCAGAAAGCATGAAAAACCCTATAGCTTTTACTTCCAGCCTTTTATAATGACCCTGAGCACCCACCTTTGAAAACCTGGCACCCTGCTTCCTCTCATCTCTCCTGAATCTGCCCCCCCTTCAACTTCATAGCATGTCCCCTTGTTCTTGAGCACCTTTTCTTCTGAAAAATACTTCCCTCCTGTTCCTTACTTACCCCTGTGAGGCATTTAAAGTCTCTATCAGACCACCCCCTCCTCCTCTGTTCCAGGATACACATATTGAGGTCCTTTAGTCTGTCTTTGTAGGGCTTTTGATGCAGACCCTGCACCATTTTTTTTTTGCTCCTTCCTTAGGCTTCTCGGTCCACACCTCTCCTTCCGGCCAACCATGGACCCCTGACACCCTCGCCCCAACCCCCTACCTACCTCATATTGTAGCTGTCCTGGGTAGCCCGTGTGTATCCCTTCACCGGTTAGGTCCCTCTCCTCCGAGGGGGAAGTTGCCAGGGAGGACAACCAGTGCACTACCTGTTTGGTGCCTGGGAGCTGCTGAGGTGGCTTTGGGGCCTCAGGGCACTCATGGCGTCAGAAGCCGGCGGCCATCATCCGGCTGGCCGAGAAGCAGTTTTTCTGGTTTGCTGCCCCCGGGGGCATGGTGTGCCACAGACATCAAGGCACATGCCGATGTCCACCATGCCCCTTGTGATCAGCGGGGCTCGCCGAACTGTCATGCTCCTGGCTTCCACCAGGAGGCGGCACACAGTGAGCTGCATCCCTCCTCCCCAAGAGAAGGTGAGCAGTCATCGGATGCTCGAGCCTTCTCCTCCTGGCCG
Organism: Neoceratodus forsteri; assembly: GCA_016271365.2. NCBI lineage: Eukaryota > Metazoa > Chordata > Ceratodontiformes > Ceratodontidae > Neoceratodus > Neoceratodus forsteri. The sequence continues at coordinate 551,297,056 of CM057452.1, read as the reverse complement.
CCCTCCAGCGACCCGGGTCCGCTCCAAACTCGGCCGCCGTGTCACAAGTGGAATCCAACCGCTGCGCCAACGGGCCACCTGCACACATTCACTACCCTCCTCTGGACCACCACCACCCTGTCTATGTCCTTCTGGAGATGTGATCTTCAGGACTTGATACAGTGCTCTAGGTGGGTCTTACCAATGATCTATACAGAGGCAACACCCACCTCCCTTATCTGCTGGTGAAACCTCTCCCTACGCACCCCAGCATCCCACTAGCCCTCCCTTCTGCCTTGTCACACTACCTGGCTATCTTTAGGTCATCCAATATGATAACCCTCAGGTCTCTTTCCTGCTTGGTGGTTGTCAGTATCACTCCACCCATTTGGTACTCTGCCCCTGGGTTTCTGTTCCCTAAGTCTATTATTTTCAACTTTTTCGCATTGAAATCCAGCTGCCTTACCCGTGACCACTCCTCTAGTTTCTCAGGTCTATTGATGCCATACTACCTCGATTCTGCCCCAGAAATCCAGGACATGGCCTTTTTTCTCAGGATGCATTCAGATTGCAATGGCAAAATATGTTTATGTATGCATTCCCTAGTCCTTGTTGTGCAGAGGGTACTGCTCAAATTGGAGTGCAAAAGGTCAAATGATACTGATGGTCCCCTGCTGACCTCGACAAATTTGGTTTCCTCTGTTGAGCAAACTTGTCAGTCAGTAGACCAAGGATTCTTCCATTGAGGACAGACTTGCTGACTCAGGTCCACCTGATCTTTCCCCATCTGTGCTCCCTTCATCTTCAAACTTTGTTTCTGAAAAGATAGAAGTGAACAGGTATAAGGTACCTCAGAGGGTCTCTGCTATACTTTTGGCTGCGTGTAAACCTTCCACTAGGAAGACATACACAGCCAAATGGAAAAGGTTTTCCATTTGGTGCTCCAAAACCCGCATGGACCCCTTCGTGTGCCCACCTGTCAAATTTCTGGAGTACCTACTAGACCTTTCTGATGCTGGCCTCCAGTATTCAACAGTAAAGGTCCACCTGTGTGCTACATCTGCATACCATGATCCCACTGGTACCCTCTAAATGGCACAGCTGCCACTGCTCAAGAGGTTCCTTTTTTTCCCAAACATTGTTTATTCTCCTCTGGCCACAGGTTGGACCTCCTTCGGCTACCCCACGCAAGCTGCTCTCCTGATGAGACACTACAGCTACTTCTGGTCCCCACACCGACCTGCTACCCACCCCTGTGCTGCCCTCAACTTACTCCACTGAGGCTGGGTCCACCGTCCGCCACTGTGGCATTTTTTCCCCGTAGTCTATCTGGCCACCCAGGGCAGAGGTGAAGGTGTTGTTCACACCCAGGAGTACTGCAGCTGACATCCATCATGAGAGTGCTGTAGCTGATAGCCATCTACCTGGCCTATACTCACCGTTTACCTTGTTCTCCACACCTTCCACCAGGAGAGTGCATTGGGACTACCTGCCAGTGAGGACTGATGCAGCCAATCCGTGGGCACTCTTCAACTGCCCTGCCTTTCATTCATGAATCCCTTGCACTGCTACCTGTGGTCACCCTGGTGGTGTTAAAGCAGCAGGATGTGAAATCCTCTCTCCCCATCCAGTGAGAAGTTCAATACTACCCCCCCGCCAACCCTCTGACTGCCCTTGCTTGTTCCTGAACCTTGATTGTCAGCATCACCAGCATTAGCCCTTCTGCTGTGCCAGCAGGTCAGTTAAAAGTTACCTTCTACCTGGCACAGTTGCCACTGTGTAAGAGGTTGCTTAAGGGCATTTTGCACACAAGGCCTCCCATCAGGAAGTTAACGACTGCCTGAAAAAACAACCTTGTGCTGGATATGCTCACTTGGAAGCCTTATGAGCCCCTTGCAATATGTCACTTGAAGTTTTTAACTTGGAAAGCAGCATTTCTAGTGGCCATCACTTCTGCTCACAGTCTGAAATCTGTGACCTGGTTATAGATCCTCCATGTACTGTTTTCCATAAGGACAAAGTAGTTCTCCATATACACCCTAAGTTTCTACTGAAAGTGGTGTTGGAGTTCCATCATAACTAGGCACTAGTGCTGCTATCTACTTTGCCAACTTCCACAGTGAAGGAGAGCGACTCTCCATTGTCTGTATGTTAAGAGAATTGCTAGGTTTTACCTGGATAGAACCAGGACTTCAGGCAATCCAAACAGCTCTTTGTCTCCTTCAAGACTACTTAAGAGGAACATCCTATTACAATCAAGTACATTTCTGCCTATATTGTGAGCTGCCTATGCCACTGGGTGCCATGGCTTAGGTGAAGCTTGAAGGCCCAGTATGTGCCTACTCCACTACAGCAGTTGCCATGTCCCTGTCAGAGATTCGATCTCTACCTATTGGTGACATCTGCAGAGCTACAGCTTGGAGCACAGTGCACACTTTTGTTAAGCACTGTGCCTTAGATGTCCATACCAGACAGCATGCCACCCTTGGCAGTACAGTCTTGAATGGACTTCTGTCCTGAGTGACTCCTTGGCTCCTGCTGCCCTAGCCTGGGGGATTTTGTATGAGCTTGGTACTCTGATCCACTAGTGTGAATCAGTGGTGAAGATTGATTCCTGGAAGATATGAAAATTAAGTATTGAGTGTACTTCCTGATCTTGTAGGAATATATTCACCACTGATTCACATGTCCAGCAGCCATCCCATGGCCTCACTCCCGTATGTTTCACTGGTCTTCACCCCTTGTTCTTGGTTTGGTCTATGAAGACACTGTGTTACTGGTTAATGGCTCTTTTTACACGGGGTCACCAGGGCTATCTTATACCTTTAGGTTAAGTGCACAAGTACTTGGTAGGTTATGCTTCACCTCCTTGGTAAAAAAGATACTGAGGCAGTTGAGGGCTGGTGCTGAGGTAAGCTATGTGACACAAACCAAGCTTGCAACACCACGCATGTGTGCAGCTTGCCTCAGTGCCAGTTCTCCTGAAAAGTTCTGGGTCCTGCAGGGTCATAGTGCCACTGGATAAGACCCACTAGTGTGGCTCAGTGATGAAGAGATATCTTGGAAGTGGTTGTCTAGTATAGCTGAAGGACCACTTACAGGGACACATGTTGAACACAGAAGACAATCATGATGACATGCAACAACTCTCAATAAAACTTCTGTTAGGGGAACAAAACAAATCACTAGTAGTAACTACCAACTGCCTTCCTCCTGGTAGACAGAACCAAGGGCTAACAACATTTTCTGATCACAACAATAGAATAAATAACAATGGGAAACATATTGTGCTAGGGGACTTCAATGTCAATCGGTTGGCACAAGACACTGCCAGACAGAAGGATCTAATAAGCAATCTCTACCTTACACAGATGGTCAAAGAATCCATCAGAATAAACTACTATACTGGGACCAGTACATTAATTGAGTGGGTACTCACAAGCCACCCTGAAAGAGTCATTGAAGTCTCAGTACTACAAGACACAATCAGTGACCATTCCCCTGTACTATGTAAATGGTCCAACAAAACCATGAAGCCTCGCCCTGCCACTCTCAGAAGCAGAGTTCTCCACAAAGGCCAGCTACCCCAATTTAAGCATTATCTCTCACAATTTGACTGGTCTCCCCTTGGTACCCTCCAAGATCTGGACCAAGCTCTAGATCATTTCATGGACCACTTCACCAGAACCTGCGATGTCTTTGCCCCAAAATGGATGCGAAGAATGAAAGGACAGAATAATGGCTAGATAACACAGCACCTTCTCGAGCACATGCGCACCAGGGATCACCTTTGGTATAGAGCCAAAACAATGAGAAAGCCAGCTGATTTCCAGAGCTTTCAGACAGCCAGAAATAGATGTAACTAAGAGAATAATGGCAGCTTACAAACTACTATAGGGAACAACTTGGGAATCTAAGAGGAAATGAAAATGTTCTCATTACTCACAAGGAAATAACTGAAAAGACAATAAATGCAACCCACTATGTTAAACCACAATGGAGCAGTCACACTATGTCCAGTAGAAATAACAGATGTATTCAACCCATCCTTCACTGATCTCAGTGGCATCCTCTCTCCGGACTTCCTACCAGATAAGGCACACAATGATACTTCACTAATACAAATGCCCCTCCATAGAGCAGACATATCCCCTTTCTACTTTAGGCAGATATCCATCTCAGACACCAAAAAATACTTAACACGAATACTTGGCAAAACTAGAGTAGGAAGCGAAACCACTGACATGAAGATAGTAACCCTCACCCTGAATTAACTGGTAACCCACATCACAAAACTGTTTAATAAATCTTTCATGCTTGGACAGTTTCCCAAACTCTGGAAAATGGCCCAATTTACCCCAGTGCATAAAAAAGGTGACCAAGCCCTGCATGCAAGTTAGGCCCATATCCATTCTATCCCCCCATCCAAAGCCCTGGAGAGAATCATATCCAATCAATTAACAGAATATCTAAGTAAATGCAACATACAGTGTCCCCAACAGCATGGGTTTCGCAAAGTACATAGCACCTCTGTCGCACTCATTGAGCTCACAAACATTCTTAACTCAGCTCTGGACAGTGACAAACAGGTGGGGTCCATCTACATAGACCTAACAAAAGCTTTGGATCTGGTCAACCACCATCTTCTACTAGAAAAACGTCTTGCTGTAGGTCTATCCCCAGATACCATCAGCTGGTTCTGAAGCTACCTTACTGACAGAACCCAGCAAGTTAAGATCAACGGTACCCTGTCTGGAATCGAGGAAGTGTCCCTTGGGGTCCCCAAGGGATCCATCCTGGGACCCCTCCTCTTTAGCCTGTTCCTTATCACTGTCCCTGATTTCTGCTCATCAAATATTCAGCTCTATGCAGATGATGCTGTAGTCTTCCATGACAACGACTATCTGGATCGCTCACCTATGAGCTCGAAATAGTTTTAATGATCTGGAAGAGTGGTTTCACCACAATAAACTACTCCTCAGTCACAAAACAAAACCATGCTGTTCGCAAGCAAACAGGCTAAGAGAAAGCTAGCCAGCTTCTAGTAACCAACAGGAAGGATGAAACCCTGAACACGAACACCTTCAGATACCTCAAGAGTCACACTAGATGACTCTGTCACCTTAACCACACATCGACCATATTGTGAATGCTGTAAATGCAAAACTAGGTATACTATATAGACACAGAACTCCATCACACCAGAAGCCATGGGCATTGTAGTCAGCAGCTCAATCTTTTCAGTCATTGACTATGGGATAACTATCTACAACCCCGCCTCTGACACTGCATTAAACAGAGTCAAGATGGTCCTGAATAAAGCCTGTAGACTGGTCCTTGGTGCAGATAAGCTCACCCACACCTGCAATCCCAGTGCCCACAGGGTGGCTCCCCTTCACGAGAGAATAATGTACCATGTCGCCTCCTGGGTGAGAAGGCACTACTTGGTCTAACCTCCAGGGCTCCAGATACTGCTATAACCTGTGCCCACCCCACATCGCACCAGAAGTGTTTCCAGCAGTGCCATCTGTGTACCAGGTAGAAGGGCTAGCCTTGCACAGCAGTTCTTCACCTTTAGAACTCTTAAATAGCTAAATAGCCTCCCTTCCGTAATTATGAATACTACTAAGGTTGGCCATTTCAAAACAGAACTTAGGCACTACCTATCACAAGCAGGGAAATGTGAATGCTTTAAATAAACCCACCCAGAGCAACACTCTGCTGCCCTCGCTACACCTTCCCCCTACCCCTTTCCATGACCCACTCCTCTACACTAGTTTCCCTTCTTAAACACCCCAACTATTCCTCCCCTACCCCTACCCCTTACTATGAGCCTCCCCTCTACTCCACCTTCCTGCTCAATACTTACTTACCCCTGACCATGCTTAGACACCCGATATGAACTGTATTAGTAGCTGGTTCTCTAGACAAGGCTGTTAGCTGCTATCAGAAATGTTTAACTTATTTGTAATTCTCTCCAGTATTAGCAAACATGATATGTTCCTGTATGTTACATGCACCTGATGTGCAACCTTTGTAAAAGAGGTTCTAGCTCAAAGGTATTGTTGTCCAAAGCATCAAATAAATAAATATAATTTCTGTCCTCCCGAGTGTCCTAGTGGCCCAGAGGAAGATGACAGCACTGACCTTGGGCTTATTTTTTTATCAATAAAAGTTTTTATTGTTTTGAAATAAAAAAGACAGCAATACCTAAGTATATAACCATCAAGAAAGATCTCATTAATACAAATGTCATAACATAACATAACTTTTTAAGGAGAGTGGTGTTGGGGTAGAACGCATTGCCTATGGAAGTGGTATCCTGTAGAACAGTGGGCTGCTTCAAAAGGGGAATGGAATAGGGTAAGAGGGAGGAGAAGAAGGAGGGAGGGAGGTGCAGCTGCTCTATAAGGGCTGCTAGCTGCACACTCGAGCAGACCTGGATAGACCATAAGGCCTTTATCTGCTGGCAAAATCTGTGTTCTTATGTAAATAACATCCATCCATAACAAAAAGGAGTTAAGACTTGGGGAAGGTATGGCAATGAAGGAAACCACCCTGGCCTGCTTCCAAGCCAGACACTGGCGATGGTGTACATAGGCCTGGTGCTGGTGGCAGTGCAGGACACTTTCAGGTGCTGCCAGCACTGGGTCAGGTTCCGTGATGTTTTGCTGGGTCTGGCTCCAGTCCAGATTGAGGTGCTAAGTCCAGGACCAACTCCAGTGGTAACCCTAGAGCTTGGCTAACGATCAAGTGCCAGTCATGGTGAGGGACTAAGGCATGACGCCGTCTGTGGCTGACCCTGGGGCTGGTGATGGAGACAGCAATGGCCTCTGTTCAGTCTTGGTCCTGTGGCACCTTTCTTCTGAAATTGGCTGACACTGTCACTGGTAAGGATCAGTGCCACCATCTGGGACCTATACAGCTCGACTCTCCCCACCTGGGGTTCTCCCCCAAAGGACACCATCTGGGTTGGCCCTCTGAGACTAGCCAGCTTCACAAAGGCAAGTTTGTCAGACCCTCCCTCAGGAAGAGGTTCCCTGAGCACTCTCACAGCCCTGGCAGAGAACCTGGAGCCACTGGCCTTTTCATTCCTCCCTATTGTGTGCCTCTCCTCCTTGATCTGCTAGGTGTTGTGGGTCATTTGGGGCAAAGGAACTGGCAGCAGTACAGCAGAATGGTTGGTATCTTCCACCAGTATCACCTTAAGTCCAACCAAGCCCATTTCAGGCCTGTGGCCCCGACACCATGATTCTCTGGGTCCAGCTCCTCTCCTCTTCTCCTACTTCCTCCTCTGAGGAAGAGGATTTTTCTATTCATATGTCCGGGGATGCTGAGTACTCTATGTACCAGCAGTTCCTGATGGAGATGTTGCAGGAGCTGAATGTGTTGTCCTACGCTGGTTGCAGTACTGTTACCCTGATGCTTGAGATTCCTTAAGGATCTCAGTGTTGACTCCTTCATCATCGCTCTTTGGCCTCGACCTTTTCAGGAGGCATACAGGAACATCTGGCTTCGTACTTATGCCCCTTCTCCAGCTCCTAAGGATGTCTAGTGCACATATTGTGCTCCCTTGGGGTCTGCAGGAGCTATACCTCATCCTACCTTGGGGATTTTAGTACTGCAGACCCCTCTAAGTCTAAATGTCCTGTGCATGAGTGCCCCCCCCGACTCTGACTCTGCAGAGATGGATACTTTGGGGGAGGGGGATTTTTTCAGTGGCATGCTCTGTGATATGCATTGCTGCATATCAGGCAGCTTACAAGTGCCTGTGGGTGAAGTTAGGCAGGTACCAGCTTCTATGCCTGACCTCAGGTCAACCAGGCAGGTCATTTGCCTTTCTGCCCAGGGCCTGGCACTGGCAAGCCACCAAGGAAGGGTGTTACATGACACCAGTGAGGTAGCTTCCAGGCTGATAGGAGCAGCAGTCTGCATTTGGTGGATGGCATGACTTTGCCTTTCCCAGTTGGCATCCCTTGCCTGGCATAGAATGTGTAACTAAGACTTACAAGGGACTCAGTTCTTCTCACATAGGGTCAGGCGTGTGTTTGTGGGGTGACCTCCTGCTCCTAAGCCATGGGAGCCTCTGCCTGCCCCTGACCAGTCTTGGCCCTTACCAGACCTGTGAGGAGAGCCTGCCCTCCAGTGGTTATCCCCACACAAAGCGATGAAGGATACTTTTCCCTCAGGGTGATCCAACTCCTCCCCCCCTCTTTTTAGGGGTAAGCTTGGTACTCTGACCCATTAGTGTGACTGAATGACCTTCTAGCTACAAGAAAAAGCAGGGGAAGGTACAGTGGGAGGATTATCTACAGAAAAATAAGGAGACAAAGAGGGCCGTTGGGGAGGCCAAAGCAGACACAGAGCTGTGTATTGTGGAGGGGGTCAGGAACAGAGAAAAGCAGTTTTCCAGATGTATTAGTGAAAAAAGGAAACGAGGTAGGGGAATCGTAAAGCTAGTTGAGGGGGTAGGGTGATAGAGGAGGATGGACAAAAGGCCGCCATCCTAAATGACTACTTTTGCTCAGTTTTCACTAAGGAGGACAGCCGATCTGTGCCAGAGAGTGGCATCAAAGTGGCCAATAAGGGAATCCTGGAAATTATAGCCATTGTTTACTAGTGAAAGGGTTCTGAAAGGGCTGGCTGCCCTTAAGGTAGATAAGGCCCCAGGACCAGATAGGTTGTATCCGAGGATACTCAGGGAATTAGCAGCAAAGCTGGCTGAACCACTGGAACTGTAAGTCTGTTCAACAGCTCACTTAGGGCTGGGGAAGTTCCAAGGGAGGGGATAAGGAGCAACCAGGGAACTACAGGCCTGTCAGTCTAACCTCTGTGGCAGGGAATCTGATGGAGTCACTGATCTAAGAGGACCTCATAGACTACCTGGAGAGCAACAGGCTCCAGGATAGTAAACAGCATGGTTTCATGGCAGGAAGATATTGTCAGACTAACCTGATAGTTTTGTTTGACTGGGTGACAAAGGAATTAGATAAGGGCTACGCCATGGATATGCTGTACTTTGACTTCATCAAGGCTTTTGACTCGGTTCTTCACAAACGATTGCTCAAGAAGATGGAAGACCTGGGTGCAGCTAAACCCATAGTGAACAGGGTGGGTAACTGGCTAGAGGGTAGGCAGCAGAGGGTGGTGGTCAGTGTGGTTAAATCAGAGGAGAGGGAGGTTATGAGCAGGATTCCATAAGGATTGGTCCTGCGTCTGATCCTCTTCAACGTGTTCATTAGTGACACTGGAGAAGGAATCCAGGGCAGGTTGTGTCTCTCATCGAGTGACACAAATCTATGTGGAGAGTGGATAGTGATGAGGGAATAAGGGAAATGCAGAGAGATCTACAAAAGGTAGAGGGTTGGTTAAAGGTCTGGCAGTTAAAATGAAATGCTGGAAAGTGCAAGGTAATGCACCTAGGGAAAAGATCCCCAACACAGAGTACGGGATGGGAGGAGAGACTTAGCATACAACTGAGGAATGAGATATGGGAGTTATTTTATTTAGTTGTTTAACCAGGAGTAGCACACTAAGCTGAAAGCTTTTACAGGAGCGACCTGGGAGCACAGGGAAGTTAAGTGACTTGCTCAGGGTCACACAGTATGCAAGTGGAAGCTGTGGGATTCAAACCCAGGTGTGGCCTGCTGGATATCACCAGATTAGCAGCTCAGAGCCTTAAACCACTGCACTATACTGCCTTATCATTAGCAACTCACTTAAGCAATCGAGTCAGTGCAACAAGGCCTATAGCAAGGCTAACAGGATGCTGGGATGTGTAGGGAGGGGTACTTATAGCAGAAGAAAAGAGGTAATACTTCCCCACTACAGATCCCTGGTGAGGCCTCACCTAGAGTACTGCACCCAGTTCTGGAGTCCTCACCTCAAAAAGGATAAGGATAAATTGGAGATAGTGCAGCGCAGAGTAACAAAAATGATTCAGTACCAGAAGGGCAGATCCTATGAGGAGCACTTCAAGGCACAAAATATGTACTCACTGGAGACCAGAAGGGAGAAGAAAGATATGATAGAGACCTTCAAGTTCCTTAAAGGAATTAACAAAGTGAACTGTGGGGAACTGTTTAGCCTGAATACCAATTCATGGTAACGTGGACACAAATGGAAATTAACAGGAGGTAGGTTCAGGAGAGATGTGAGGAAGTGCTACTTTACATAAAGGGTGGTGGAACCTTGTAACAGTCTGCCAGCCAAAGTGGTGGTTGGGAAAACAGTCAGGATACAAGCAGGGCTGAGACATAATGAAGGGAATAATGGTTAGGGGCAACAGGACCAAGGAGGAGAATAGAGAGAGAGGATGGGGAGGGTTAGTACCGTGGAGGAACAGTAGGTTCCAGGGATTATAGGGAACTTGGGCAGACTGCATGGACCTCTGGTCTTTTTCTGCTGTCATTGTCTATGTTTATGTGAATGGTGAAGATTGATTCTTGGAAGATATGAAGATTGCATACTTACCATAATTCTTGACCTTCCAGAATATGTTCACCATTCAGTGGCTCAGTAGGTAGCACACTCGCCTCTGAGGCCAGGAGATCAGAGGGCTGTGGGTTCAGTTCCCACATCCGGCACTTGGGTTAATATCCCAGTACTGACACTGTAGTGCAGCATGAGAGCGGTGCTGCACTTCTGAGGTGCTATCTTTTGGATGAGATGTTAAACTGAGGTCCCATCTGCCTGGATTGGTGGTAGTTCAGGGGGATGTTAAAGATCCCATGGCACTTATCGAAAAGATTAGGGGAATTTCCCCGGTGTCCTGGCCAAATTTCCCTCATTCACTAAAAATACCACCAACAGCTTAATTTGGTTCAAGGTCAGTTGGCATTCATCTGTATCCCCCTCCCACAGGTCGTGCCTGAAAATAGGCAGGATTTGTCTAGTGCACTTACCCTGTCAACAAAAACTAAATAAAATAAATAAAAATAAATTCAGTCACACACCTGCCCACCATCCCCTGCTCAGGTAAGGACCAGGGCCTCTGGGCAGCTCACCCTGTTGTGCCTCTGTGCACTGGTACCCTGCTTGCCACTCCCTTCAGAAGCTCTTCTCTCGGAGGTTCAGCTTTCTTCCTTCAAAACCATAAAATTGTGAAAGGGACCCCCTTGCCCTCTTCCCACCAAAAAAAATATATAAAATTAGATAAGATGGGTAGCTCTTTAAGTGATTTTTTTTTCTCTGCCTGAAAGCAGTCTTCCTCTCTCTGTTAGGTATATGCCTCGGGCATATCCCTGCTGCTGCCTTGCAGTTCTTATCCTGTCCATACCTCTTGAGTTTCTGCTTGCAGCAGTGCCTGCCTCTTGGACACGATGCGGTTATTTACCTTATTGTGTTGCAGAGAGAGGCAGTAGGATTTTTTGTGCTATGCTTCCTTACCTGTTGGACTGAGTGTATTTCCCACATTTAGCTCTGAAAATTCTCACTTTTTCCTTTCTCCTTTTCAAGTTGTTTTTTCCCCATCTTCACTCCTTTGGCGTGGCAAGAAGATAATATTTGTGTTCCCAGACTCTGTCCAATTGCACGGTTGTCTCGCCTCTGTAGTCTTACGGTTCATACCTGCCAAATTCTTTGTCCACTTAGGCACACAAAGATCTTCTGGATGGCATTTTACCATCTTAGTAGTAGTAGTAGTAGTAGTATAAAATTGTATTCAAATTGCATGACTAGAAAGGCAGGCAAGGACCTTACCTACTGTGCATCATACAGACCTATATCGGTATTGAATACGGACTATAAAATTTTAACGTCAATCCTGGCCAAAAGATTTATTCAGTTTACCCCAGGCAAAATACATATGGATCAATGTGGTTTTATTCCAGGTCATCAAGCCCAGGACAATGTCAAATGCACTATATATTTACTAGAACATATTCAACCCCAGAAAATACCTGCTGTTCTGCTTGGACTTGATGCGGAAAAGGCATTTGATATGGTCTCTTGGAAATTTCTTAGGGAGGTCCTTGCCTGCTTCGGTTTTCCAGATCAATTCATAAACACCATATTTAAATTTTACAATAAATCATCTGGGTATATTAGAGCAAATGGCCATATATCGGAACGTTTTTCTCTCTATGGAGGAACCCAACAGGGATGCCCCCTATCCCCTCTCCTTTTTGCTTTCTATATTGAGCCTTTAGCACAATGTTTAAGGCAATCCCCTGATATTGAAGGTATTACAGTCTCGGAAACAGAACTTAGGGTAGCCTTGTTTGCAGACGACCTTCCAATATACTTAATAGACCCAGACTCTTCTATGCCAGCCATATTTCAGAAAATACAGAAATTCTTCTATTTTATGAGGATACTCCCTCAATGTCAATAAAACCAAAGCCCTATCAATAGAATACGACCCTACACCTTCACTTAGATCCAGATACCCCATTAAATGGGATAGGCCTACCCTTAAACACTTAGGAATACAGATCCCAAAGGATTTATCCCAACTGTTTACACAAAATTACGTTCCCCTGATAACGGTCCTTCAGAATGATATGAGATGATGGAATCTTCTTCCATCCTCTTTCTACACACTCACCTTCTCACTCAAGATGAACGCTCTCCCCCACTTTTTATATATTTTTCAATGTGTACCATGCACTGCCTCTCCCAAGGAACTTCTCTCATGACAAAATAAGCATTTAACACCTTCCAGTGGAACCGAAGGAAACCTTGACTTAATTTGCAAAAACTCTCTCTCCCTAAGACCGTAGGAGGGGTTGCTCTCCCTTCCCTGGCTGACTACTGGATGGCTGCACAGATCCGGTTGGCATTGTTATGGGGTACTGTATCCTACCAAGCAGCCTGGAAACAAATAGATTTAGCTAGAGAGATATCTCCCTCGCTACCAGCCATCCTGTTTTCTTTACCCTTGTTAAAAAGAACCCAGCAGCTAGTTCCTAAAGCCACAAACACAATATTAGAAAGGTGGAAGAGGAGAACCAGAAGTAAATACTCCCGGCAGCACTTTTGGAAGTACCAATGGTTTTTAGTGACTCCACAGTTTGAATCCCCTTTACTAAAACCCTGGTACAATACTCAAGCTGCAGGAGGCCTGGTGGCCCCATGGCAGCTTTTCAGAGGAAATACACTAATAAATTTTGAGGAGGGCCAAAAAAGATACTCCTGGACAGAGAGAGATCGGTTATATTTCTATCAAATCAGAGACTATATGAATAAACAAGTTAGAATCAAAGAAAAAGGATCTCAGATGTGGGAGGACCTTACCCCATTTATACAAATGTGGACCTCAGCACAAGGAGATAATGCAATATCAATCATGTACAAGTTCTTAATGCAGCAAAATGCCCAATACATGGATCTAGTTAAAGCTAGGTGGGAGAAAGAGATGAACCAGGCAATAAGCATCAGAGAATGGCCCAAAATATGGAAAGGAGCATGGTCTACCACCTCCTCTTCGATCTGGAGAGAGTTCGTCTGGAAGGTTAGAGTCAGATTTTTCTTGGTACCCACGGCGGTATCTCGGAGGAACCCAGGTGCCTCCTCAAGCTGCTGAAGGGAGTGTGAAGATTCCTTGGCATCTCATAAACATATCTTTTACGAATGCCCTAAAATAAGCACCTTTCGGACTTTAATCTCCCACCATATAGTTAATATTTTGGGCCTTCAACACCCTCTCTCCGAGGTTAATCTCTTGCTAGGAATTCCGCCTAATGAACAAAGCCATTCTATACCTATGGACCATTATGCTATGTACAGCGTATAAGTCCATTACAAAAAGATGGCTCCAGAATACCTCTCCTACTGCCACTGATTGGAAGTCCCTAATTCTTGCCTTCCAACATATCGAACAGATGTCCTTTGCTCTACGTAATAGACTAGAGACATATATTTCCTATTGGATGAGATGGGAATTGGCCCATGATCAGATTTAAATAGGATAGGCGAGTAAGATCCGAAAGAAGAAGGAATTTGATCTTTAGCTATGACCCTGCCCTCTCTCCGGACCACTCACTTAATCAACTGACCTATAATGTACCTAGTTATTTATCTAATCTCAAAAATTAACTTAAATGAAGGAGTAAATAATGTAGTGTCCCCATAGATACGGGTTTTGTGAACTAAAGGTATTTATCTCTCAAAGGTTTCTAGCCCAATACTGTTGAAGGTTTGCTAGTATTTATTTTAATTGTTTAATTAGTATTTCGGAAAGACTTTTGAGTGTGAGCTCTTTTACAAAGGTTCCAGGTCAGGGTGGACAATAAGACAATAAACATATTCAGTGGTTACAGAGGCCTGATCATTAGGCATTAAAGAGCGATTACATGACAATTAGAAAAATAGGAGAAAAAAAAAATGAGCAGTTGTAATTGAATACTAAGCTATTTCTAATCGGTTGCCCTAGGTAGCACACCCCTGGAAACCTCCAAATCCATTGATAGACTATGGCAAGTAACTGCATAGAGTTTAGCGCTATCCCAGATGGCGAGAGGCTGGGAGACAGTGAAACAAGGGGACTGAGTTTGAAACCAGCCGCGAGATCGAGAGATGAGGGGCTAGTGAAGCGGGGGTGGCTGTGATGGGGGCAGCTCCAGAGGGCTTTGTCAGGTATGTGTGTGTGTGGGGGGCTGGGAGGGGCAGTACCAAGTGCATTTAAAGAGGATTGATAGCTTACTTAAGCCTTTGGCTAGGCTGGAATGGAGGCAGGGTTCTCTAGGTAGGCCTGCTGGGTGTTACCTTGGGGTAGGCCTGTCTATCAAGTGGGGCCAGAGAAGCAGGTGCATTTTGAGTTAGACATTAGGTGCTGTTTGAGGCCTACTTTGAACTGAGACAGGCTGTTTGTTTGTAATTTCATCGGGAGATCATTTATACAGAGGGGGGCCCGATAGGAGAAAGCACGCTGCCCTAGTGAGGTTCGGCGGAATGGTATGGACAGGGCTCCATTCTTCCTCCGTCTGGTGATGTATGTTGAGAGAGAAGCCTCGAGCAGGTTTCCTATACAGGGTGAGGTTTTCCGAGGGTACCTTCTTTCCCAGGAGGCAAGTTTGGTATTTGATCCTGTCTTTTAGGTTAAGTCAGTTTGTACACTCATACAGGGTACAAGTATGAGTGTAGTGATTTGCACACAGTGCAGTTTGGACCCTTTTGAGCACTGTATCAGTAGCAGCTCCATAGACCACCAGCCCGTAGTCTATCGTGGAGAGTATGGAGCTGGAGACTGAGATTCGGAGTGCTTCCGGGTGAGGGATTTTTATGCCTATAGAGGACCCCGATCTTTGTGTTTACCACTTTGACAAGGGAGTCTCATGGTGCTGCTTAAGTGACAGAGTCATCAAGGGGTGACTCCAAGGTACTTGAACAAGTGCACCTGCTCAACCTGCTCACCAGCCTTGTTGGTGATTACGAGGAGCATGCTTATGTTTGTTGTTGGGGCTGGATTGTAGCATGGCCTTGGTTTTCTTGTAATTTAGTAGCAGCTTTTGCCTACTGAACAGTCCTCGAGTTTATTGAAAGGTTCTGTAGTTCTGTTTGTAGGGCAACCTGAGAGGTGCTGCTGCTCAGCAGCAGCGTAAATCCGCATACAGAATAAGTTTGGTGTCACAGGCTGTGGGTAGGTTATTTACAAAGAGGCTGAAAAGCAGGGGCCCTAGAATTGATCCTTGAGGGACTCCTAGGAGTACATCTCTGGGGCTGGATAACGTCTACCCGATGTTGACTCGCTGGCTCCTGTGTGTTAGGTAGTCACTGAACCAATTCACAGCGTTTGGTGCCACACCCAATCTTTGGAGCTGGAGTACTAGTAGAGAGTGGTCTTGTTCTTTGTGATTAAGCCTGGTTATATGTATGAGCTGTAATATAAAATCGTTTTAGATCTTAGATAATTATGAACCTGTTAATCTTCTTTGTAAAACTGTAACAATGGAATTGTAATGATGAAAATAGGTTTGTAAACATAATTTCTAATAAAGGAAGTATAAAAAAAAATTGCATGAATAGGATAGATGTTTCATTCTCCATTAGTTAACTCATTTCAAAGGAGGTCCTTATACACTGATAAATAGTTATAGTTACACTATAACGTGATAAAATATAAATATGCATTATACAATATAAATAGACAATACAAAGACACAAACCTACCCATACCATCTAGTATCATAGAATAAAACAAACCATTCTTACGTGCAAATTTATCACCACCTTTAACACCAGACATTGTACATTTAAACTGTTTTTAAAGGGAATAAACCCTCATGTCAGTTCTTCAGCACAGCATGCTGAAGAAGCATTTAATTGTTTTAGTACGATTGCTTTATACAGCCCAGTTCAATAGGTTAATTTATGTGGCGCACTGTAATAGGTAATAAATTCCAAACCAATGGCCCCCTATGCCAAACAGCAGATTTCCCCATGTTAGTATTGCATCTGGGAACAACATATTCCAAACCAGATGCTGACCTCAGATTTGATTTACTATCCCTGATGGAGTATAAGGTTAACAAATATTGTGGTAGTTTTTGTCTGTACACTTTATACATTAGAATAAGAATGTGCCAATCTCTCCTGCCTTGTAATCTCATCCACTGCACAGATCTTTAAAGGATGCAGTGATGTGTCTCTCTAGGTACATCAAGAATAAAATGGGCCATCCTGTTGTATATCACATCCAGTCTAGCAAGTGTCCCCCCGATGCCCCTGCATGAAAGATGTCTCCATAGTCCAAGACCTTGGAGTAGCATACTAGTAACCACTCATCCTGGACTCGGAGACAGATACTGCCCAAGTTTATACAGTAGTCCCAATTTGTTTCCAGATTTTTACTCAAGGCCTCAATATGGGGTCTCCAGTGCAATTTTCATCCATTATTACTCCAAGATATTTATATCTGTCAACTTGCTGGATGATTATACCGTCTAGGGAAGTTATTGTAAAATCATTTCTGTCATTATAGTTTTGTAAACAAAATCCAGTTGGCAGTCTTAGCTACATAGACGTCCCCTAAGCCTCAGTTTTCTATCCAGAGCTATATGCCAAGGCTGTTGCCCATTCCTGACCACTTCCCTGCCCAGGTGACTGAGTCTAGCTCTGGTTCGGTACCCACTACCCTGTGGCACCCTAGATTCTCCTAAGTTTGTAGTAGTTTATTTTGTTATTTATTATTTATTATTATTGTTTATTTTGAAGAAATTTCTGATTTGTTTACACCTATTTACTCTGAGAGGTGAGAGCTCCCAAGCTGACTGTCCATTTCTTTTGGTGGTGAGAGGACCTCTGGACTTGGACATTTGGAATTCTTCCTTTTAAATGGTTCTATGTTTTATTAGTTTTTATGCTTGTCTGTACCAACTGTGCTTATTGATATATTTATTTTCTTTAGTTTTGTTTTATTTTATTATTAGTTTTTTTATCAAAATTGTAGACTGTAAGTGGGCGGTGTTAGAGAAAGGTGTTTTGTTTTAATTATTGGGGAAGGGAATTTAAAGTTAGTTATTATTTAAGTAGGATTTGGTAGGATTGTGTATTTTATTTATTATTTTATTTTATTCTAGGCTTTGATTTTGTTCTGAACAGTTGGATAGCTTAAGGAGGGTTCTTTGGTTCCTTAAAGAGCAGCTTCCAACTAATCATAGTAACTAACCCCTTAGTTCCAAAAAAACTATGACTGACCTGGCCAGAAGTCCAAATGTGCATACTTTTCCTTTTTTCCCTCAGCTATTTAAAAATTATGCCCCTTGTAATTTTATTCCCAGACCCACTGGCAAAAAACAGAGCCAGTTCCTGATCTTACGGCCACGTCCCCACGCCGGCACATGCAGCCCTGTTTTGTGATGTCAGTAAACGAAGGCTGCATGTGCCCACCCCCATTGACTTGAATGGGGTTATTTTTCAAAGATTTTATACCCATTCAACAACAGGATTTTAACAAATCAAAGTGATCGCTCGACTAACGGGACCCGTTGGTGACGATCGTTGTTGTTAAAATCCTGTTGTTAATGAGCCATTCAATTCAATAAGAAGCGTGCCTATGCTGCTCGTTTACTGGCGTCACAAAACAGGACTGTGTGTGCCGGCGTGGCCGTAAGATCCGGTGGGTCTGGAAATAAAATTACGAGGGGCATAACTTTTAACTAGCTATGCAAAAAAAGGAAAACTTTGCACATTTGGACTCCTGGCCAGGTCAGTCATTGTTAGTGTTTTAGTAAGGGGCTAGTCAGAAGCTGCTCTTTAAAATGTGTTGGGGGCCCTGCCTCCATGGTTGTGTACTATTTGTCCTCCCACCTTCGTTCTCCACCTCTGCCCCCATCCCACTTCATTTACAACTTACCGCGCTTGTAGGGCGCTGGGTATTGTGCGGAGGAATCGGAAGGGGGTGGGATGTGAACAGTGAGGATGAAAGGGGGGCCATCGCATCGGGTAGTGTGATCCAGGAGATGCCCTGGGTCGAAATTAAACCTGGAGCATAGTTTTCCATGTCTGGTTTCCATACCTAGTGCACTACAAGTAATGGTAGGCGGGTGCCGGGAGGTTCATCCAACTCGGGCGGTGTTATGCAACGATAGGTCCATTAAAAACAAGACTGCAATTATTGCAGATCTTGTTAAATCGGTGGACCTGGCGTGTATCACCAAGACCTGGCTGGATGAGAATTCTGGTCCCATTGGAGGCTGCAGTTCCAGCTGGGTACTCGATGATACACCACCCGAGATTGGGTCGCCGGGGGGGGCGGTCTGTTTTAAGTCTGAACTAAGCCCCACTAATGTACCAGTGGGGGAGACTGAATCATTTGAGTGTACCATGGTGGCAGGTGTAGGCTGCAGGATCGTTCTCGTGTACTGTCCATCAGGAGATGAAAAAGCGATTCCTGCAGGAAGTTGCAGACTTTGTCGTTGAGCATGGCGGTTAAGTTGCCCAGGCTGATGGTACTGGGCAACTTACGCCTGGGTCGACGATGAACTCTCATTGTTTGGTCAGCACTTCCTTCAATTGATGACATCTTGGGCCTTACACAGGTTGTTTCCACTGCCACTCACAATCAGGGTCACTCTCTTGACTTGGTCTTCCTCCTGGGGACTGAGGCCTCCAACTTGAGGGTGGAACCAGTTGGATGGTCTGATCATTATGCTGTGGTGTTTAGTTTTAGCACCCCATGTAGGCCAACCCTGTGGAGATGATTCAGTACCGCCCTTTGCGAGATATAAACTCTCAAGGCCCAATGGTGCCGATCTCTTGTCCCTCTCAGAGGCAACCAGTGACCCAGAGGCCCTCGTGGTGGCTTATAATTTGGCCATTATGGTGCCCTGTATGTCATTGCTCCTGTCCGTGTTCTTCCTCTCTCCCTTCACCCTCAATCCCTATGGCCTGATGGGACTCTGAGGAGATCACGTGATTGGACAAAGTTAGGCGTTGCTGGCGGAAATCCTCTTGATGCTGATCACCTTAGATTGATGGACCATTATCAAGTCTATCAATCTGAAATCTCCCATAAGAAGGCAGAGTTCCTGTCCGGGAGATTACAGCTGCTCAGAATTGACCAGCTCAGCTGTTCCAAACTGTGGACAGACTGTGCAACCCAGCCTGTCTACAAGTCCAGAAAGCTTTTGCAACAAGAGTGTGATGAACTTGCTCGACTTTTGCAAATAAGGTGTCCGACATCAGATCGCCCTCCATCTGGCACACTCTGTGGGCATTGCTGTGGACCAGCGTGGGTTCGCTTACCCTTGGTCTTCTTGGAGTACCTTTGTCTGACCGGCTTTCATGGATGTCATGCGGATTGTCCTGAGTGTTCATCCTACAAAAGGGATAAAATCTTTTATAGGTACGTTAGGGAGGAAAGAAAGACTAAGGCAGGGATACTGAGTCTGAACAAAGAAGAAGATGGTTGGGCAGAGAGCGACAGTGAAAAAGCAGGGATACTGAATGAATACTTCTGCTCAGTATTCACAATGGAAAAGCAGGGCGAAATACCCAATCTGGTCAATAGAAGCACTCTGGGTAGGGGGGGTTGATATTTGTTCTTTCACAGAAGAAAGAGTTCTGAAAGAACTCTCAAAACTGAAGGTGGATAAAGCAATGGGGCCTGATGGGATTCACCCCAGTGTAACCCCTAGGTGGCGCCATCCTAAGGGCTACTTCCACTGCCTGCTTAACTACTAACAGGTTGAGGAGCCTAGGTCCAATGGCGGGTGCCTCCACCCAGAGGTCAGGGCTTACAGTAGTTAAACTAACTTGGTCACAGCCCTCGGGACACTGTAACTCCCCCTTTCTTCCCACTAGTGGCCCACACAATGCATTAGGTATATCTTCACAATGTACACTTACCCCCAGGACTGGCTCCGTCGACTGGACCCCGGGAACACCCTGTAAAACAAGATGATACAGTGCAAAAGCCACAGAACAATACTTTAACATAAACGAATACCTCTGACAGTGTAACTTTGCTTATACAAATAAATCTGATTTATTAGGGGATATAACCAGTACAGGAAATCAGGTTAATTAGGTTAAACACATTAATAATTACAGTACTGTGCACATATTCAGAGACCCAAATTGTCACCTTCACTGGGTACCCAGGATTGGGGGCTAGCCAGGATCGGTTGCAGCTGGTTGGGGCCCTGTGATGGAAAAACACTTGCACAATACCCAATTGTAATCCGGAGCCAGAGGGCTCAGTTTGTGAAGAAATGAAAAAAGCAACAATTAGATGACACACTTGCAATTCGACAAACAGATGGCAGGGAGCTACCCTGCTTTGTACTCACAACTCAATGCTGGGAACTGGATGGAAGGCAGATTGTCCTGGATTGCCAGGAGGAGCAGACCATGTGGACAAGGTCCTTGTGACTGGACCCCACTGCAGTTTAAAGCAAATGGATGTAGTCTGGCTTAAACTGGGTTTACTTCCAGCTTCATGCACTCTATTCACTGTGCAGGGGATTTGAAATGTGATTCCCCACAAGCACTACACACATTTATATGTTAAAAGGGAAGTACTATACCAGGCAGGCTGCTTCTCTATCCCGATCGCAATAACTGCACAATACCCAGGAGAACACACAGCAGATTCAGTTCCTGACAGACCGAGAGCGATTCAGCAATTTCTCCAGTCTTCTACAGGGTGAGCCTGGTTTCCTCACTTCTGGTGCTTCTTTCACCTTACAACTCTGATTCAGTCCACACTGGCACTATGAGACAGCTGCAGGCGAACTTTGGGGCCCCACACGGGCTTCCCGTGAAACCTCAGCGACGCAGGAGCACGGAGCTCCTTCCCTCTTCACAGTCACAACTCAACTGAACTTTCCAGTAGACAGAGCTGGGCATTTCCTTTGAGTTCCTCCCAGTTCAATGGCTGGTTTTGCGGTCACTCACAGTAAACTCCCCCTGTTGGTGGAAAAAAGGCACCGAAGTCCAAACTACAATTCCCAGAAGCATTGGCCATACAGTACATAGGTGGCTGGCTCCACAATGAGAGTCCAAGTTCTGATTTGCCAGCAGGAGGCTCCATTTCAAACGTCCCCACACTGATTGGTCCAGTTCAGCAGTTCAAAACTAGAATGGGGACTAGGTAAACATAGTTCTCATTGCAAAGAAAAGCAGGTTAGACAAACTGTATTTTCGTTATTACTCTAAATGATGTCTGGCAAACAGTTATATCTTTGAAAAGTGCTCACTCTGCCCACTTAGTGACGGCAGAAATGGAGCGATTTGGCAGCAGCTCGAGTGGGACTCAAGCAGGGAAACACACAGACACCCATCCAAATTAATTATGTCTGCAGGCTTGGAGCATTCAAGCAAGCTCCTGGAAGACTTTTGGGAACCCCTGTTTGT
Organism: Neoceratodus forsteri; assembly: GCA_016271365.2. Classification (NCBI taxonomy): domain Eukaryota; kingdom Metazoa; phylum Chordata; order Ceratodontiformes; family Ceratodontidae; genus Neoceratodus; species Neoceratodus forsteri. The sequence goes on along the minus strand of CM057452.1, from coordinate 551,275,279 downwards.
AGGGGGGTTACACCAGAATTTTAAAAGAACTAAGGGAAGAACTAGAACGCCACTGACTACCCTTTTAATAAATCATGGGAGGATGGGGTGGTACCTGAGGACTAGAGGAGGCGGATGTGATTCCCCTTCACAAAAGTGGGACCAAGACAGAGGCAGGAAACTACAGACCTGTCAGTTTGACCTCTGTGGTAGGAAAAGTGATGGAATCACTTTTGAAGGAAAGAATTGATGAGTACCAAGAGGCCAGTGGGGCACAGGACCCAAGGCAGCATGGATTCACGGGGAAGGTCATGTCAGACAAATCTAATTGATTTCTTTGACTGGGTGACCAAAGCAGTAGACCAGGGAGGGGCTGTGGACATGGCCTACCTAGACTTTAGCAAGGCATTTGACACAGTCCCGCACAAAAGATTAATAAACAAATTAGCCAGCCTGGGAGTGGGTCCTGGGGTAGTAGCCTGGGTAAAACACTGGTTGGACAACAGGACACAGCGGGTAATAGTAATGGAGTCCACAGTGAAGAAAGGAGGGTTACTATTGGGGTACCGGAGGGTTCAGTACTGGGGCCGGTCCTTTTTAATGTCTTTATAAGTGACATTGCAGAGGGACTGGAAGGGAAAGTATGTCTCTTTGCAGATGACACAAATATCTGCAACAGGGTTGATACACAAGGTGGGGTGGAAAGGATGAAAAGGGACTTGGCAAGGTTGGAGGAATGGTCAAAGTATGGCAGCTTAGACTCAGTGCAAAGAGGTGCAAAGTAATGCACCTGGAAACAAAACCAGGGGAAGAGTACACAATGGGGGTGAGATACTGACAACAACAAAATGGAAGGGACCTGGGGTAGTCATATCAGATGACCTAAGCGTGGCCAGCAATGTGAGAAGGCAGTAAGGAGGGCTGGGGGATACTGGGATGCATAGGGAGAAGCATCACCAGTAGAAACAGGAGTTGTTGGCCCTCTGTACAGACAGTTGGTAAGACCACATCTGGAGTACTGTGTACAGTTCTGGAGACCCCATCTCTGCAAAAACATAGACAGGGTGGAGGCTGTCCAGAGGAGGCAACCAAATGATACAGGGTCTGCATCAGAAGACATGAAAAAGACTAAAGGAACTAAAGATGTATATCCTCGAGGAAGGGGGGACATGATAGAAACTTTCAAATACTTCAAGGGAATCAACAAAGTCCAAGAGGGTAGCATCTTTCGAAAAAAGAGATGTGCAAGAACAAGGGGGCACAATTTGAAGATAATGGGGGGATAGCTCAGAGGTAATGTGAGGAAGTATTTCTTCACAGAGAGGGTTGTGGATACATTGAACAGCCTTCCTGAGGAGGTCGTAGAGTCAAAAACAGTGGGGGAATTCAAGAATGCATGGGACAGACATAAGGCTATTCTAGCGTGGGGGGGTAGGAGGAAGTAGGCTGTTGGTTAACTAGGATCTGCAGCTTATCCGTTAGGTAGGGAAATGGGCAGACTAGGTGGGCCAAGCGGTCCTTATCTGCTGTCAAATTCTGTGTTTCTGTGTTACATGCTGTAGTTTGGATCCGGGACCTTCTTCCTTAATTCTGGGTTGTAGTGATGTCATTGGCCCGGTCCTAGCTCAGATAGTCTGGTGCTCCTTGGAGACGGGTGAGTTTCCAAGCTCACTAAAAGAGGTGGTGGTGACACCACTCTTGAAGAAAGCTTCTTTGGACCCAGACTGCCTGGCTAACTAAAGACCAATCTCTAACCTTCCCTTTGTGGGGAAGGTGGTTGAGAAAATATTGGCCACACAGCTGGAGGACCATTTGACCATCCATGATATCTATGAATCCCTCCAGTCCGGATTTTGAAGGAAGCATAGTACTGAAACAGCGCTGGTTTGGGTGCTCAGTGATCTCCTGATGGCTAGAGATAGGAGGAGCCATTCTATTCTGGTCCTTCTAGATCTCTCACCAGCATTCGACACTGTGGACCATGGGGTCCTGCTTGATCACTTGAGGTTCATTTGCGGACTGTCGAGTATGGTCCTCAGGTGGTTTACATCATTCCTCATGGGAAGATCCCAGAGGGTGGTATCCAGGATTTTTTCCTTGGATCCAGTCTCTTTATCGTGTGGAGTCCCTCAAGGTTCAGTGCTGTCCCCCATGTTGTTCGCAGTGTATATGCTGCCCCTGAAAAACATTGTAAGAAGGTATGGGCCGAGGTTTCACTGCTTTGCAGATGATACCCAGCTCTACCTTTCTTTTGCACCCGATCAGGGTAGAGCTGTCTTGGTCTTTAATAACTGCCTCGCTGAAATCCAGGAGTGGATGAGTGCTGGTTGGTTAAAGTTGAACTCTGATAAGACTGAGGTATTGGTTGTGGATCCGGGTCACTGGACATGGGGGTTGGTGAGGGTTCACCCTCTGGCTAGATATATTGGGGTGTACTGCTCTTGACCTCTGAATGGGTGTGGAACCTGGGGTAAGTTCTGATGATGGACTGACCCTACATTCACAGGTGTCGGCCATCGTCAAATTCCCATTTTACCACCTGAGGAATATTGCCAGGATTAAGCACCTTGTTCCATTCAGCGACCTTCCTACTCTGATCCACGCCTTTGTGACCTTACGCTTGGACTATTGCAACTCCCTGTACCTAGGACTACGTGTGGTGGAAATCCGCCGCTTGCTGCTGGTGCAGAACGCTGTGGCACGGCTTTTAACGGGATCATCCCGGTCCTTTCATATTTTGCCGGTGCTGCGCGGACTGCACTGGCTGCCAGTTCAGAGGTGGATCACCTTTCTAGTCAGTCTTCTGACTTTTAAAGCCCTACACGGACTTGGCCTGGACTATCTGAAAGAGCTCCTCGTTGCCCCAGGCGATCGCTCCGCTCAGCCAATGAGGGGTTGCTAGAGATTCCAAGGGTATGTTTGAAATCTTCTGGGGAAAGAACATTTATGTTTCAAACAACATGAAGTCTTGCTGTATTCTGACAAATAGCAGTGAGGTCCAACCTTCGAACTGCCCCGGAGATGAAAGAGTTAACTTTCCATGCCGGGCATGGAACACTGAGCTCGAGCTCGGTTGAGACTCTGTCTGTTGCTGTTTGAACTCAAACCGTCAGATTCTTTACTCCACCTCACTGAACAGTCGCTCCGGAGGTTTCTCCTTTGCTCAGTTCAATTTGTCGGTTAAAGTACCGTTTTCTCGATTTTCGACTGAATTTAAACCGTAACCTATCGGTTCCAGTCCTGTCTGTGGTATTCGTAGTACTAGATAGGTTTATTTTGTTATTTTTCTGTGTGGAACTTATAAGCGTGGGATCGGTTCGGTTTGAACCGATCAGGTTACTAAAATCTCTATTTCTGCTTTTAGAGTGTGGTTACGGTTCTTATCGGTTCTAAAAAAAAAACAGACTTACGTTTTTTTCCACGACCTGTAACACGGTCAGGAACCGATAAGGGTGTCTTGCCTGGCGGATTGCCGAAAAAAGGGTACGTTTTTGGTTAGGACTGGCCATGTCTGAGAAACCCAAAAGAAAAACCGGGCCCACTGGGTTTCAACACTTTAGTGTGTGTCGCGAAGTCTTTGCTCAGGCTGATCCCCACACCACCTGTGTTTATTGTCTGGGGTTTGACCACCTCAATTCAGACTGCCAGATTTGTAAAAATTTTCCTGCAGCTACCCTGGAAAAAAGAGTTGGTAGGCTCAGGGAAAGGGAGGCCAAAAAGTCCGCTGACCCAGATGGCCAGCCCGGTTCGGTTCCAACCGAACCAGGGTGCCCTCTGACCAGGCGCAAGCTTCTTGAACAAGGAGACCGATTCGAGTCGGTTCCGGTTAAGAAAACAAGAAGGGATAAGTCAGCCGGTGCGGATCCAAAAGTTCTTTCTCCGACCGCTGATGAAATAGCCAAAGCGATAAAAATTGTTCAGTCGTATCCTCGACGATCCGGCACCATTAGAAGGCGCCGGTTGGTCAGTTCCACCGGTTCCAGATAATGATTCAGAGGAATTTTATGAACCGGAGGAGGAAGGAGAGTATGAGGAAAGTGAATGTGATTATGAAAGTCTGGATGTGCCCATTGACCGGACCTCTCCCAGACAGACCTTCAGAGTGTCTCCTCCCTAGGCTTTCTGAGTCCCTTCCCATTTCATGTTTTACAAGAAAGTAGCTGAAACTCTTCAGCTTTCCTATGGAAGAAGCTGTGGATGACCAGGAGGAGCCTGACTATGTTGAAATGATGGATATCCCAGAGTTCAGGAGGCTGTCTATTCCCTTCATAAGTCCTTTGGGAAACAGACATTAAAGATTTTAAAGACTCCTAATTCTATACCTCCTGTGGATAAGAGAATGGACAAGAGGTATACTCTGTCAGGCTCAGATACGGAGTTCCTTACTCAGCAATGCAGTCATGTTGGGGTAGTGCAGGCTGCAGCCTGTGATAAGGCAAATATACCCCTGGCCTCACACCCCCCAGACAAGGACTCCAGGAGGATTGATGCCATGGCAAAGAAACAGTACATGGCAGCATCCTTTGGACTCAGGCAGGCCAATTATATGGCCTATACAGCTAGATATCAGAAATCTAGATGGGACACTGTAATGGCCCAGGTCCCTGGCCAGCTTGCCAAGGAGCTGGAGCAGGTAGCTGCGGATGGTATTGAGGCATCCAAGGTGCAATTCCATGCTGCAGTGGACTCCAATGATGTGTCATCTAGAGTCATGGCTACATCTGTGGTCCTTCGTAGGATGGCTTGGCTTAGATGTACTAGCCTGTCACAGGATACCCAGACCAAGACCATGGATTTTCCTGTTGTGGGTAATTCTCTGTTTGGGGAGCAAACAGAGAACTACATGAAGAAAATGGATGAGTACAGGACCACCTACAGGAGTGCTCAGGCCAAGGAAAGGCAAGCCACTCCTCAGAGGCAGCATCCCAGGGGCAGGGCAGGCCTTTTCATAGGCCTTTTACCAAGCCAGGCCTCCTCTTCTGCTTATGCTCATAGGGGTTCTTTAGAGGGAGAGGCAGGCGGGGTACAAGCAGGCCTGTTCCACCCCTCAGCCTAAAGCCCCTGCCAAACAGGCACCCTGATGGGGTTGCCAGGGCCGATTCTCCACTACCAGTAGGGGGCAGGCTGGCTTACTTTGTCCAGGACTGGATGTCTTTAACATCAGACAAATGGGTCCTGGAAGTAGTAAACCAAGGTCTGATCTCAGCTTCAAAAATTTCGAAGATGAGAACCATATCCATTCCACCTACAAATCTTTCAGAGGCACTTGCCCTAGAGGCAGAGGTCTCTTCCTCTTGGCTCTCAGAGCTATAGAAAGGGTTCCACCCTACACAAAGGGAAAGGATTGTACTCCAGGTACTTCCTCACCCCAAAAGACAGGAGAATGGCGGCCCATCCTGGATCTCAGATATCTAAACAAGCACCTTTTAAAGCCAAAGTTCAAAATGGTGACTCTGGGAATAATTCTACCCTCTCTAAGGCCAGGGGACTGGCTAGTCTCCCTGGACCTCAGGAATACTATCAGCTGTATTCTCATCAAGAAGCTCCCGTCAGAAAATACCTCAGGTTCAGGCTGCCCTCAGGCCACTACCAATTCAGAGCAATGCCCTTGGCCTAACCTCTGCTCCAAGGGTGTTCAGAAAATGCATGGCAGTAGTAGTTGCCTTCCTAAGAAGGAAAAGGATTTCATCTTCCCATACCTGGATGACTGGCTCATAGTAGGCCAGTCCCCAGACCAAGTCAAGTTACACCTACAGATAACTCAGCAACTGCTTACTTCTCTAGGATTCCTTTTGAATCTTTCAAAGTCAGTTTTGGAGCCTGTACAGCTCCTCACCTTCATAGGCGCAGAGCTAGATATACTAAAGGCAAGAGCCTTCCTTCCCCTGGACAGGGCAAGGACCCTTATTTCACTGGCCTCTTCGTTTACCCTCCAGGTGTCTTTACCAGCAAGGCATTTTCTACAGCTCCTGGGGCACATGACTGCTTCCACAGCAGTGGTGCAGGGAGCCAGATTTCAGATGAGGGACATTCAGTTCCATCTGAGAGCCTTTTGGTCTCAGAAAAAGGATCCTCTGACCAAACTGATCCCAGTGACTTGAACCCTGATCCAGGCATTGCAGTGGTGGCAGGATCAGGACAATCTAAGATAGGGAGTTCCTTTTGTCACTCAGTCTCATTCTCTAATCCTTACTACAGATGCCTCCCTCTTGGGGTGGGGAGCTCACTTGGGAGACCTGACCACCCAAGGGTTATGGTCTCCTCAGGAATCTCTGCTTCACATCAATCTATTAGAACTCAGAGCAGTGTTTCTAGCACTTCAGGTTTTTTCCAAGTCTGTTCAGAACAAATCAGTTCAGATCAGGACAGATAATATCACCACAATGTGGTATATCAACAAGCAAGGGGCACTCGGTCTCACGGCCTTGTGCACAGAAGCAATGAAGTTATGGTCTCTGGCTATTCCCTGAACACCTCTCTTACAGCAATACACCTCCCAGGCAAGGACAATGTCCCTGCAGATGCTCTCAACAGGATATCTCAGGGCCATCACAGATGGTCCCTGGATCCCCTAGTTTTGAAGGTGGTTTTCTCCAGATGGGGCACCCCACAGATAGATCTTTTTGCAGTCCCAGACAATCACCAACTTTCCTTTTTTTGCTTCAGGCCCCCAGTGTTGGGCTCAGTCCCCCTGGATGCCCTAGTTCTCAAGTGGGAAGGGAAGTTCCTGTATGCCTTTCCCCCTTCCCTCTCCTGTTCAAGGTGTTAGTCAAAATCAGGTCTCAACCCTGCAAGGTGATTCTGATTGCTCCAGACTGGGCCAGACAGCCCTGGTACCCTCTCCTGTTGTCTTTAGCAGTCCACCTTCCCCTGTTTCTTCCCAGGAATTACAGCCTGTTAACCTGTGCTCAGGGGAGGGTTTGGTATCCAAATCTCAAATCTCTCAATCTCAAGGCCTGGCTCTTGAAGAGTTAGAATTTGCTGACTTACACCTCTCTCAAAGTGTTATGGATATCCTAAAGGCTTCTCGGAAGCCTTCCATCAGAAGCTACTTACAACTCCAAATGGAAAAGATTCTCCATATGGTGCTCTGGGAAGCATATTTCCCCAGAGTCTGCTGGCCTGCCCGCAGTCCTTGACTATATGGTTCATCTTAAAAACTTGGGACTCAGACCAGCTACACTAAGAGTGCATCTGGCAGCTGTTTCTGCTTTCCTTTCAGCAGGTAAGCCTTCTTCCCTTTCAGCTCATTCTGTATTCTCTAAGTTGTTCAAGGGATTGCTTCATACCAATCCACCATTCAGGGACCCTGCTCCTGTTTGGGACCTTAATGTTTGCATTGCTCAGCTCATGCAACCCCCTTTTGAGCCTTTGTCATCAGCAGAGCTTAAGTACTTGACTTGGAAAACTGTTTTCTTGGTGGCCATCACTTCTGCCAGGCGCATAAGCGAGTTACAAGCCCTGTCAGTGGAGCCTGATTTTATCTCTTTCCATAGAGATAAGGTGGTCCTCAGGACTAATAGGAAGTTTTTACCTAAGGTGGTTTCAGACTTCCACCTTAACCAGTCTATGTCGCTTCCTGTTTTCTTCTGACCATTCCTCCTCTGGTGAGGAGGCTGCACAGTTGGATGTGAAAAGGGCCCTTAGCTACTACATAGAGCGTATCAAGGGTCATGGGTTTGACTCCTCAACTGTTCCTCACTTATGGTGAGGTTGGTGAGGAAAACCTGCCACTAAGAGATCCATTGCCAGGTGGATTGTCTCTTGCATTCAATTTTGTTATGAAAAACTAGGCAGGACTCCACCCTCAGGCCTGAGGGCTCACTCTACCAGAGGTACAGCTGCTTCCCTGGCTGCTGCCAGGGATATTCCTATCTTAGAGATATGTCAAGCAGCTACCTGGAAGACAGTTCACACTTTTACCAAGCATTACTCTCTGGACATCCAGGCTAGGAGTGATGCTCGGTTTGGCACAGCAGTGCTTCAGAGCCTATTTCCTAGGTGGGTTCTGTCCCTCCTCCATGGAGGTACTGCTTGTAGTCTGCAATTTGTCAGAATACAGCAAGACTTCATGTTGTTTAAAAAAAATTACTCACCTTAGTAATGTTGTTTCTTCTAATGGAGTCCTGCTGTATTCTGACTCCCCTTCCTCTCTCCAGAACCTTTGTTTTGGGATGTGGGTGGCAGTACCAGTGTTGGCACTCTAGTGGTGCCCCATCTTTTATTATCACCCTTTTACTTTGGGTGAGTGGGTGTTGTGTTTGTTTCATTTTTTTGGGGGGGGGTTTCCTGACTTGCGTCTTTGTTTTGGGACCAAAAAATCTGTTTATTATAGTTAGTAGCCAATTGGCTAGTGTAGATTTACAGCTTCCACACAGGACACTCAGTGAGTTTAGCTCGTAAAGATCTGACGGTTTGAGTTCAAACAGCAACAGACAGAGTCTCAACCGAGCTCGAGCTCAGCGTTCCATGCCTGGCATGGAAAGTTAACTCTTTCATCTCCGGGGCAGTTCGAAGGTTGGACCTCACTGCTATTTGTCAGAATACAGTAAGACTCCATTAGAAGAAACAACATTACTAAGGTGAGTAATTTTTTCATGCTGTCCCTACCCTTTGGAATTCTGTACCTCATCGGTTACGTGAGCACACAACCGTGGAGGGTTTTAAACAAGTTCTAAAAACCTGGCTATGGAGGCAAGCTTATGATGATTAACTGAAGGAAAGATCTGTGGAATTATACTATTTATTGTTGACAAGTTTTATTGATTATGAGATTTTGATTGTTGTTTAGCTTTGGTTTTGAAAGGCACTATACAAATAAAGTTTATTATTATTATTTATTTATTATTATTGTTTTTATGTCTATATTATATCCTTTTCCTATCCTTTGGGCTAAGAAACTATGGCCCTTTCTTTTCCTGTTCCTCATGTTTCTTTTATTTTAAATTTAATTTAGTATGCTTTATTTTGGTGCTGAGACCTCCTGAAGCTCAGCCTCTGCCTCTCCTGGTCCCCGCCCCCCGGGATATACCTGGAATGATAATCACCCAGGCTTACCCCTCTGGACAGGGCTGCTGAGCCAGCATGATCCCATGGAAGCTTGTAACAGTCCCAGCAGGAAGCTGCCAAGGGTCCTTCCTGGTTTTAGCCTCAGGGCAGAGCCACAGATCGAGCTGATCACGATGGAGAATGTATGGCTCAGTCCTCAGCTAGGCATCGGAGGCATAGTGGAGCCAGAGAAGCAGAGTATCATACAGATGGTTGGTAGCATTTTCCAAGTGTTGACTCCTTGAAACGTGGCATGCAATGACATAGTGTGCCTAAGTACTGATGTCTGGCATGCCTCCTTGACAACTAGGTTCCAGCAGCTCTATTTCCCCGGCCTCACAGGGGTCCAAGACGCACTGGATGCACCCCACCCACCCCTCGAGAGGAGAAAAGTAGTCCCAAGGGCTCAGCGCCTCCTCCCTCCGGCTAGCTGTCCAACTCCCAGGTCCATTCCCAAACCTAGGGCATCAGCATCGCGGAAGCCCAACTGCTATGATGATGGTCCAGCATCTTCTACTTGTTTCCATCTCCTGGCAAACAGAACTGAGATGGAAACTGGCATTGTCACTAACTAGCTCATGTGCATGACATCAGTATGTCAGCATCATGGGTGGTACCTGCACCAACATCGGTCCCTTCCTACAGCTACGAAAAGACTTTGCTCCCACTGGGTCCTAGTGCCTCTAGCTTAGACCTATTTACGTGACTAAATGGTGAAGATATTCTGGAAGATCAAGAATTACGGTGAGTACATAATTTTCATTTTCAGCTACAATTAATAAAAATATTAGCATGCCTGTCAATTTTTTTTTTCTAGGTACATCCTTTGTGGCACACTATGAGTTTTTATTTTTATTTTCTTGATCCTTACCCTTGCCAGATCTACAGTGCTATTTCTAAGCCAAATGTGACAACCATCTTTTTTTAATAAGAAAAAACACTAAATTGAAGCATGTATAAAGTACTCATAGTTTACTGGAACAAGAATATTTTAGCATTAAATAAAACTGAAGATGCCTGGAGTCATTGGAAGTGTAACAAAAGTAAGGTCAAATGTTTTGCCCAGTTTCATTGCACTGATGCTTTAAAGTTTAAAATAATTGCTCCACATTTCCTGCACTGTATTTTTAACCTATTTTTATGTTTGCTTGCATGCATGGGCAAGAAACATAGTGCCATCATCCGAGTTTTCGTAGGTGTGGCAGCCCTCTTCCAATTCTGGCAGTGTTTGCAGGCGCGGCCGCAGTTCTCCAGTGCCTGCTCGAGCTGTCTATGACCAGTCCAAAATGCAGTGGTGTGCAGTTGAAAGGGGGAGCTACGCTTCAGTGAGCAGCAATAAGATATCTCCTGCTCATGCGTGCTCCCCCTACACACACAGCATGTATACTGCGTGCTCGCCCCCCACCACCACACACTGTGTAGCTGAAAGGGGTGCCCAAACCCCGTCGGCTGTGCTGCACCCAAAAAAACAGGTTCTATATGCCACGCTGGGTGCCACCACCCAAGCGTGGCTTCTCAATATAGCCGGCCGGGGTGCCAATCCCGTTGGCTCCACTGGTTCCCACCCGACCAGAGTACAGGGTGCCATGCTGAGAGCCCACCCCAGCGTGGCACCACATGCTATCACGACAGGGGTGCCTCATCCCCGTCGGCTCCACACCCCCAATCAGCCATCCTTGTGCCACGCTGGGAGCCCACCCAGCTTGGCAAACGTCCAGCATCATCATTAAAACAAATTGAAACTCAAAAACGGTCCTCGGTTACTCTGTCCCCACCCGTGCCCACCCACTGCGCAGACCCTGCCTCCACACCCCCCACCCATACTTATCTCCAGACCGGCTGATGATCTTCAGTGGACTGGGGAACATGTCTGCGCCTTCAAAGCCGACCACGAACTGAGGAAATGCCGTAAGCTGTATAATGGGAAAGATAGGGGTTTTCAACTTTGCTGCATATCTCAGGCATTTTTTGGAATTTTGCAAATTTTCAACATGGGGTTTTGGGACCCCTTCTCATGAACAATCTCACTGTCATGGCGTTAATCGGCCTCGAAGGGTGATTTCGCTGTCACTGTGCGAAATCACCTTTCGGGACTGAGTAACAAAACAACACTGCCAGTGTTTGTAAGGTGGGCTCTCAAAAACCCTATGTTGAAAATTTGGTGGAAAAATTCCTAAAAATGACTGTTTTATGAGTGTGCGTTGTGCAGTTCCTATGCACGCTCGTAAGTTCGCAAATTTTCAATATTTTCACTCCAGATTTTCAACATTGCCATTTTACCACACCTCCTTATGAGCAGTACAGCTGTCATTTTTCACATCTTGCCCAAAATGTGTTTCAGCCAGGTAGCGCACAATGGCGCAGTCGGTGTGCGAAATCAATGTATGGGACACATTAAGAAAATCACAGTGACACTGTTCATGAGCAGAGGTCTTAGAATGGTTATGTTGAAAATTTGGTGAAAAAATTCCTAAAAATGACTGTTTTACGAGCATGCGTTTCGCAGTTCCTACGCACGCTCGTAAGTTTGCAAATTTTCTATATTTTCACTCCAGATTTTCCACATTGCCGTTTTATTACACTTCCTTATGAACAGTACAGTTGCCATTTTTCACATGTTGCCCAAAATGTGTTTCCGCACATGTAGTGCACAATGGTGCAGTCGGTGTGCGAAAGCAATGTTTAGGACAGATTAAGAAAATCACAGTTACACTGTTCATGAGCAGTGGTCTTAAAATGGCTATGTTGAAAATTTGGTGACAAAAGTCCATAAAGTGATTGTGTTACGAGTGAGCATTGCACAGTTTCCACGCACCATCGTAAGTTTATGACTTTGTAATATTTTCAGTCCAGATTTTCACCAGTGGCATTTTTCCACACTTCCTTATGAACAGTACAGCTGTCATTTTTAACAACATGGCCAAAATGTGTTTTCACACTTTCAGCGCAGAGATGCGTGGTCGCTGTGGGAAATCATTGTTCGGGACAGATAAAGAAAATAACAGTGACACTGTTCATGATCGGAGGTCCCAAAATGCCTGTGTTGACAATCTGCTGTAAAAATTCCCAAACTAATTACATTACGGTGTCAGGTTGCACAGTTTCTATACTGCCTCGTGACTTCACCAGTTTTTTTAATATTTTTACTGCAGATTTGCAACATTGCCATTTTTTACACCTCCCCATGAACAGTATAGCTGTCATTTTTCACATCCTGTTCGGAATGTGTTTTTGCACCTGTGGTACTAAATGCCTTAGTCGCTGTGCATAAGCAGCTTTCGGCTAACAAACTGATATTGCCACTGTTCATGAGGTGGGGGTCACAAAAAAACCATGTTCAAAATTTGGAGTGAAAATACCAACGAATGCCTGAGGTGTTAGGGTTTCCAACCATAACAACCCACCCTGTAGAGAATGAAAGGCATCAGGGGTGTGACTGGGGATTCTTGCCTGTAATGCTCATACCATTCCACACCCTGCAGCCAGTGAGAGGCATCGAGGTATGCCTTGGACTCTTCGGCCCCAATCTATGCAAGGACATAGGATGGAAGCAGTCCAGAGGAGGGCAACTAAAATAGTGCAGGGTCTGTATCAGAAACCATATGAAGAGAGAGATTGAGAGAGCTTAGTATGTATACCCTTGATGAAAAGAGAGATGGGGGGACATGATAGAAACTTTCAAGTACCTCAAGAGAATCTACAAAGTCCAGGTGGGTAGCATCTTTCAAAAAAAGAGATGTGTAAGAACAAGGGGGCACAATTTAAAGATAGAAGGGGGATGGCTCAGGGGTAATGTGAGGAAATTTTTTTTCACGGAGAGAGTGGTGGATGCATGGAACTGCCTTCCTGGGGAGGTTGTTGGGTCTAAAACAGTGGGGAATTCAAACATGCATGGGACAGACATAAGGCAGTTGTGGTAGGGGTTGCAGGAGGTAGGCTGTTGGTTAACTAGAATCTTCAGCTTATCCAGTAGGTAGGAAAGGGCAGACTGGCGTGCCAAGTGGTCCTTATCTGCCTCAAAGTCTATGTTTCTGTGTTTATTGTTGAAGACCTTTCCTTTAAGTCTCTGCTCAAGAATTGAAATAATTCTATCTCTCTTCAGTCCACAGAAACTGATCCTGGGAAGCTTCTGTATCTCCAATACCTACATGTTCTTGAAATCCCCATGGCTTTAACCTCTCTGGTAGAGCCCTCTTTCAAGACTCTTTCCCAGATGGTGTGGAAGAATCTGGCACTTATTCCTTCTGTGGCCAAGTCCATAGACAGGAAATATGCCCCTCCTGAGGATCGCCCCATGTTGGCCTCAGAAGCCTTTGCTGATGCCATTGTGGTCCTGGCAGAGAGTGATAAGGCTGTCCTCCCTCAGGAATCTACAGCCCATCCTATAAACAAAGAATCTCACAAGATAAACACCTTGGGTAAGAGAGTTTTTGCTGCTTCAACCTTGGGCATGCACATTGCCAGCTACCAGGTCTATTTTTCTCAGTATGAGTATGTTCTTTAGCATTCACTCAAAGCAACGGTAGAAGCTCTGCCCGACTCAGAGGTCAACTCAGAGCTACTACAGACCATAACTAGAGGTATCGAGTCCAATAACCAACAAATTAAAGCTGCAATAGATGCTTTCCACACTGCTTCCCGGGTAACGGCGGCTTGCATTTGCACCCGTCGCCACTTTTGGCTGCGAACTTCGGGCTTTATGAATGACGCCCAACAGAAAGTCATGGCCTTACCTTTCGACAGTATGTATCTGTTTGGGCCCCAGGTGGATCAACCACTAGAGTTCACACAGAAGACTAGGTCTGCCATTAAGATAGCTAGACCTCTGCCCACTCCCTCTGGAGGAGGTGGGAACAAGCGTCAGTTTTACAACCGTCAGTCCTTTCGTGGCAAAGGCAGAGGAGGTTTTAACAGAAACCAAACCCCTCAGCTGCAAAAAGAAGATGCAGCAGAAGGCACAAGGCCCAAAAGCACCCAGTTCCACCTTCTGAGTTTCAGGCCAAGGTCCCATCTCAGCTGCTCGAGGGGGACTGTTCCTTGACAGTGAGAGGACGTCTGACTCTGTTCTACGACCAGTGGAAATCTATAACATAAGACAAATGGATCCCCAGGATAATCTCGAAGGGTACTCTCTCAATCTGTTGGAAATCCTCTAGATCATCCTCCCAGCGACCATCGAGCTATCTGCAGCACGGTCAAACCTTCTTGCTTCCAGTGGTAAGGCCTTCTGAACAGCAGGGCAGTAGAAGTAATTCCGCTGGATCAGTGAAACACAGGTTTCTCCCTTTACTTTCTGGTTCAAAAGAAAACTGGCAGCATGTGCCCTATTCTGGATCTCAGAAAGTTAAATTCCTGCTAAAGGAAAGTTCAGATGATATCACTCGGTAACCTGCTGCCTTTGATTCATCAACACGATTGGCTAGCCTCCTGGACATTCAGGATGCCTACCAGCATTCTCATACAGCCAAATCACCACAAATACCTAAGGTTCATGGCATTAGGTCAACACTATCAATTCAGAGTCCTGCCCTTTGGGCTATCCTCAGCGCCTCGAGTTTTTACAAAGTGTTGTGCAGTTCTCGCGGTGCATCTAAGGGAAATCAGAATCCAAGTGTTCCCATATCTGGATGACTGGCTTCTAGCAAGCCCCTCCAGGCAAGAGACTGTGGAGACCGTGGCCATGGCTTCAGACTTCCTCACATCCATGGGAGTCCTGCAGAACATCAAAAAGTCACAGTTGCTGCCCTCCCAGAAGTTCCCTTTCATAGGCACCCTTCTGGACACTTACTGTGCGAAAGCTTTTCTTCTGGTGAAGAGAAGGAACGATATCTTAGAGATGGCCCGCTTCATCAGAGAACACAGCTCAGTGCGAGCTCTCTTGATGCAGTGAATGCTGGGTCTCATGGCATGCTCTGTGTTCACTGTACCTGTGGCTCATCTCCACATGAGAACCTCTCAGTGGATGCTCAGTATTCAGTGGTCCCCAACCACTCGCCCTCAGTTCTTTCTCATCAAGGTGATGGAACCTCTGAAGAGGTGGTCTTGGTGGTCTCAGGAGGACAATCTTTGGGAAGGATATCCTTTCACCCCCTCTGGATCAACAGATCTTCATTACCATGGATGCGTCAATGATGGGTTGGGGGGCTCACTGCCGGGATCTCCACACCCAGGGCACGTGGTCTCAGAACGAGTTTCAACTCCACATAAACGTTCTAGAAATGAGGGCCATCCTCTATGCAGTCCAGGCTTTGAAGGACATCCTCTGTCACAATACCAATCTCCTTCAAACAGAAAACAAGGCAGTGATGTATTACATCAACAAACAGGGCAGTGCGCACCCTTACCCATTACGCAGGAAAGCAATGAGAGTGTGGGAATGGTGCCTGGAGCACAAGGCTCTGATTCAGGCGGTTTACCTGCCAGGCATACAAAATGAGCTGGCAGATCGTCTCAGCAGAACGGAGTCAGATCCTCATGAGTGGTCTCTCGACTTAACCATTGTTCAGTCACTCTTCAAAGAGTGGGGAATTCTGGACCTGGACCTTTTTGTGTCCCCATTCAAAGCAAAACTGCCTCTCTTCTGCTTCAGAAATCCAGGACCGGGCTTTTTTTGTCAGGATGCATTCAGGCTGCAGTGGACAAAATGCTTTCTATATGCATTTCCTCCTCTTCCCCTGATTCAGAGAATGCTGCTCAAACTGGAGACACAGGAGGGCAGAGTGATTCTCATTGCCCCGGCCTGGCCTCGTCAGATCTGGTTTCCCCTAATCAACAGACTATCAGAAGCCTCTCCGAAACCGCTTCCCCTTCAGACGTACCTTCTGACCCAGGGTCCTGTAGTCCATCCCAATCTGAGGTCTCTTCACCTTCATGCTTGGTTCCTGAGGAGATAGAGGTGAATAGGTTTAATATTTCGTAAGGTTTCGGATATTCTTTTAGCTGCATGCAAGCAGCCACCAGAAAGACTTACACAGCTAAATGGAAGCGTTTCTCTGTCTAGTGTGCACAATCCTCTTGGAATCTAACATACTAACATACTGTTTGCCAGCAGATTAGGCCTTACGGTCTATCGAGTCTGCTCGAACCTCAGATCCCTAGTTGAATGCCGAGGCCCCCTTTGTGTTCCAGAAACCCTATCATCCATCCCCAGCCCCTGGGACAGGCCATCATCTGATACATCCACTTTCTGTGTCTGTCCCACCCTCTCTTGAAGCCTCTCCACTGTGGATCTCTGAACCAGCTTGCCAGGCAGTGCATTCAAGGGTCCACCACCCTCCGGTGAAAACCTCCTCCTCTCCCCCCACCCTTCCACCTTCCAACTTCAGACCATGCCCTCTGGTGATACCTCCCTGCTTTAGTCTAAAGATCCACTCCATGTTTACCCTATTTATTCCCTTGAGGTACTTGAAGACCTCAGTCATGTCCCTTCTGTCTCTCCTCTGCTCTCCTCCAATGAAAACAGGCAGAGCTCCTCAAGTCTGTCCTCATACATCAAATCCCCTAGTCCTCATATCATCTTAGTTGCCCTCCTCTGTACCCTCTCCAGGAGCTTTATGTTCCTCTTCAAGTGTGGTCTCCAGTACTGTACACAGTACTCAAGGTGTGGTCTAACCAGTCCATTGTACAGCTGGCAGAATCACTTCCTTGCTCCTAGGGTGATCCCCCTACGATGCATCCCAACATCCTGTTTGCCTTGCTAGCCACTCTCCTGCACTGCTCAGAGTTATTCATACATGCATCCACCATGACCCTAGGTCTTTCTCCCTATTGAGGCCTCCAGTGCCTCCCTCCCAGGGTGTACCTGTGTTTAGGGTTTCCCACCAAAGATGTAACACCTTGCACTTGGTGATATTGAAATTTAATTTCCATGTGTGAGCCCAGCTTTCCAGGGTGTCCGGTCCCCTTGCAGGGCCAACCTCCCTCTTCTCCCTCAACTACTGCTCCCATCTTGAGTCATTAGAAGAGACTCATTTCACACCCTATATACCTCTGATGTCCGATGTATACATTAAACAGGATCAGACCCAGGACGGAGCCTCCGGTGCCCACTACCAACCTCTCTAGGGTTGAGAGCTCTCCACCGACCACTACTGTCTGGTTGCGTCCAGCTAGCCAGTTTTAATCCATCTGGCCATCAAAGGGCCTACTCCTAACCCCATCAGTTTCTCCACCAGACCATTGTGGGGGACAGAGTCAAATGCCTTGCTGAAGTCCAAGAATAATACATCTACAGGCTTTCCCCTGTCCAGTTCTGATGTTACCCA
Source organism: Neoceratodus forsteri (assembly GCA_016271365.2). Taxonomy (NCBI): domain Eukaryota; kingdom Metazoa; phylum Chordata; order Ceratodontiformes; family Ceratodontidae; genus Neoceratodus; species Neoceratodus forsteri. Next base: position 551,257,988 of record CM057452.1, on the reverse strand, counting down.
TTCATAGAACTCCACGAGATTGGTTTGACATGATCTACCTGGCACAAACCCATGTTGCCGACTATCCAGACCTCCCACCTCCTCCAAGTACACCCCAATCATTCCTTTAGTATACTCTCCATTAATTTTCCCACCACCGAGGTCAAACTGATGGGTCTATAGTTACCTGGTACTTCCTTGACCCCCTTTATGGATTGGCACCATGTCCTCACCCAATCCCTAGGTACCCTCCTGTCTCAAGTGACCTGTTGAAGAGCTCCGCCAGGGTGCAGCCAGTATGTCCGCCAATTCCCTATAGTACTCTCGGATGAATGCCATCCGCCCAGGAGATTTGTCTTTCTTTAGGGCCTTGAGGGCTAAGCACACCCTTTTGACGGAGATAGCATCATCCGTCCCCTCCACCTTACTGGCCTTTTTATCCTTAACGTGATGTGACACCCCTGGGGTACCTCTCCCCCCTTCTTGCTCCATTTCTGTTGCTCCCCTGATCCCACTCACTGCTGCTTCTATCCCCATCGTGCCTTGCTTTGTAGATATCCCATCCCCCTCCCTAGTGAACACAAAGGCAAAGTACTGCTAAATACCTCTGCCTGGTCCCGCCTCTTCCACCACCCTCCTTCTGATCTCAATCTGCTGAGATGGCCCTTAGTTTTCTCCGCTCCCCAATGTACCGGAAGAACCCCTTTTCCTCTCCATGTATCCCCTGTGCCAGCTGCTGCTCTTTACTGGACTTTGCCCCCTCACCATCCGGGTGACTTTTCTAGATACAAGATGGTACATTTTCTTATCCCTATCCCCTCTTGTTGTTTTATATTTTTTGTAGGCCACCTTCTTTTCTCTGACTGCTACCTGAACCTCACTGGACCACCAGCATGGTTTATGTGACCTTGCTCCTTTACATTTCACCTTAACGCAGGTCCTGACTGCCTCATGAAGTCCCCGCTTTATGACCTCCCATCTCCTTTCCACATTTGTCATTGATGTAATCCCTTCAAGTGATCCTTGAGAATATTTCCCATGCCCACAAAGTCTGCCCCTGAAGTCCACTGCCAGTGTCCTAGATCTCACCCCTCCCCAATGCTTATTTGAATCCAGACAGTATTGTGGTCGCCTCCCAGTCAGGATCCTCTACAACCAGGTCCCTTTACCAGATCCCCATCTGCCAGAACCACATCAGGACATGCCCTCCCTTGTGGTTCCATCACATGCTGTGTTAAGAACACATCCTGGAAGCCGTCCAGCAGCCTCTGCTCCTTGGCCACCTTAGAAGACATGGTTCCCCAGTTTGTACCTGGCATATTAAGGTCCCCCATCAACACCACTCCTTCCCCTTTTGGTCCACACTGGGCAATGATGTTGTCCAGCAAACCATCCTCCAGAACATCACCCATCCCGGGGGGCCTATATACTACACCCAGCTTGACCTTATCACCTGCTGGGGATCGTAAGGTGACCCATAAGGCCTCCACGTTTCCCTCTGCCTCTTCTACCCTAGCAATTTCTATGTCATCTCTAATGAACATAGCCACTCCACCCCTGCCCTCCTTTCTATCCTTCCTAAGCATAGTGTACCTCGCACGTTTAGGTCCCAGTCATGGTTTTTGTTGCCCGTCTCCGTGACCGCCGCACATCCACCCCCCTTCTCGAACAGCATGGCCTGGAACTCTGGCAACTTGTTTCCCAAGCTCCTGGCATTTAATACCAACCCCACCCCTTATCCCTGATCCCTTTGTCAGACCCCACCTAGGTTCCTTATACTTCCATCCTCCTCTGCTCCTCCTGAAACCTCCACCCCAGTCTGTTCCCCCTCCCTCCTTGGGTTTGAAGGCTACTCCTCATCTGGAGGAGGGCTTCTGGTCAGCCCTCCTTATCCCTTCCCCTCACAAGTTTAAACTCCACCTTTCTTGAATGTAGTCAGCCATCCCTGTTTGAGGACTTCTTTCCTAATAGGGCAAGATGAAGCCTGTCCTTGTCACAGTCCCATATCCTCCCCAAACTCCTTTCCAGTTCCTAACACCCCAACCCTCTCTTCCACCCCACTTCCTGAGCCTGTCATTAACCTCTGTGATCTTCATTTTTTCTCCACTGAGGCCTTTGGTACTGGCAATATCTCCGAAAAGGAAATGTTGCATCCATTATCCCGACAGACTCTGGCAAGTTCTTGGAACCTTGCTTGGTTTCCAAAATACTATTTCCTCTAGATCATTAGTTCCCAAATGCACCAGAAATCTGGTTTCCTCCACAATCCCTAACGGTTCGTAAACGTGAACTTTGCTCTGTGCACTGTCAGCCCAGAGATACTCACTACCTTCACCTGGCATGGCATCCACCCCTGTCCCTCCCACTGGATACCCCTAATCATGAGTCTCCCAATAACAGAACCGTAACACCACCATCATCCTTATAGTTACCTCCACTATGCACTCTCAGCCCCTCCCCCCCCTTTATTAGTGATCTCAATTCCATGGGAGTTCTCCTGCCTTATTAGAGACCTTGTCACCTCCCTTTCTGCCTCCCCTCGTTATTTTGCCCATAACTCAGACCCCCTCTGAATAGGTGTCCCTTAACCCTCTTGCCCGAACAATTTATCCTGGCCCTGATGGTTTCCCTTCCCCAACACTGCCATCCCCCCTTGTAATAGTACCCCTGCCTCCAGAGGCTCTCTGTGGGTCCCCTTTACCTAGGGCCCCATCCTTGGTACAGACCCCCCTGCTGAAGGGGCCCCTCCCACCTCCTTGTCTCCCAGTTTCTCTCCAGTCATGCTCTCCTCCCTCATGTCTGCAATATGTTGCATCTCCCCCATCTGCTTAACATTTATGTTTCCCCTTCTCCCTCTGGGACTATTTCTATCCTTTCCATTGCCGGTCTGTGATGCCCTATGGGTATCAGACTCCCTCCCCCCGGCCTCTGTATCAGTTTCCTCATTTCCACCAACCCCTTCCTCCCCATCTAGGTTGCTTAGTAGCTCAAATTTATTGTGACAGTCTATGCCAGCCTCCATCAAGTAACCCAAGTTTCCCCTGACTGCACCTCTAAACTGCCCCTCTTCCTCCCCTCTTGCTCTGTTCTCCTTAGGAGCTCCCTTCCCACAGTCTGCTGTTCTAGGCTTCCCCACTACAGCCCCTCCCTTCTCCATGTCTGCTCTACTAGGCTTCCCACAACAGCCCTCCACTCTCTTTGTATTCGAAATGTTCACCCCGTATGCTTTCCCTTAGCGTCAACATCCCTATCTAAGGGTCCTCTGTCCCTAATATCCCCCTCCTGCTTACTGTAACATAACGTCCTGTAATTTCAGGCGTTGCCCCAGCCTCTCCTCAGCCCCACCCTTCTTGCCCATATCACACCCTTATCCTTGGACACCCCCACCCCGCAGCTACTCCTTAACCAATATACTTCACTCCTGATACAAGATAGCTGTCTACAGAGTGGGCAGCCTCCCTCTCTCAGGTCCAATTGAGAATTATTGCCATCCCACAGCCTGTGCAGCCTACAACCCTTCCGAAGATGCCTGCCATGGTGGAATATGGCCACCCTGTTTGTCCCCCTCTGTTTATAATGGCACACACCCCTTTTCTCAGTCCCTTCCCCCTGGAATACAGTTTCTCTCATACTGAATGCAGTTATTTACAAACCCAATTTCAACCCCACCAATAAAGTTCCCAAGTCTCACAAACACATACAGTCCAGTGTGTGTCCAGTCCCACTAACAGTGTGTGTGCGCAGACTTCAGGTACCGTATGATGTCACAGGCCCACCAGTTCCTGTTGCTTCAAATTTCAGTCACAAACAGAAGTACACAGCCCTTCAATCCCAACCCCCAGTGGCTTTTCAGTATTTAAGAAAGCCTACAAAACAGGGTGGGTGGGAGGACTCTTACTTTCACTCTAATTATCACTGCCAAACAAGTGTTCCCAAGCCCTAAAAGTTACAATATCACAGCCCAACTAACAGTTCTAACTCATGATAGTAATTTTTAACACACAGAACTAATTTCATGTATAAAACTATTCAAATATTTCAGTTAAAACAGAATATAAACCCAAACCTCTGTCCTTACCAGCCTCCTGCTTATGTTCCTACCCACCTAATAAAGTGTTGGAGTATCTCTTAGAGTTCTCAGATACAGGTCTGCAATACTCCACAGTCAAAGTTCATCTTTGTGCAATTTCGGCATATCATGAGCCAGTACTCTCCATGCTGCTAGCTCAGCTGCCTGTGGTTAAGAGGTTTCTTAAAGGGATTCTGCATACCAGACCTCCTGTTAGACGTCCAGTTGCAGCCTCGGACATTAACCTTGTGCTAGATATGCTCTCTCGTAAACCTTTCGAGCCTCTAGCTACTTGCGAGTTGAAATTCCTCACTTGGTAAATGGCCTTCCTGGTGGCTATTACTTCTGCTACCGTGGGGTATCTGAAATACATGCCTTGGTTGCAGACAACCCTCCCCCAGTATACTGTATTTTACAACCCCCACCCTCGTGATACCTGTATTTTACAGTCAGAATAGTTCTTAGGACTCACCCTAAGTTCTTGCCTAAGGTTGTCTCAGAATTCCGTCTAAATCAACCTTCAGTCCTTCCTACCTACTTTGCAAGCTTCCAGAATGAAGGGGAGCGTACCTTTCATTCCCTAGATATAAAAAGAGCCTTACAGTTCTATTTGGATAGAACGAAGGAAATTTGCAAAGCTCAACAACTGTTTGTTTCCTTCAACACAACCCGACTGGGTCAACTTGTTGCTATCGGGTGCGTTTCAGCGTGGCTAGAGGCATGCCTTCGCCATTGCTGTTCCATGGCACAGGTCAAGCTGGAAGACAGAGTGTACGCTCACTCTACCAGACCAGTCATGGCATCTTTGGTGGAAATTCGTAATGTCCGTATTGCAGATATTTTCAGTGCGGCTACCTAGAGCTCTGTGCATACGTTTGTAAAGCACCGTGCCTTGGATGTCCATGCCAGGCAACATCTGTCATTTGGCAGGACAATCCTTAACAGACTTCTGTCCTAAACGTGAGCTCCTCTCTCTCCTACTGCCCGTTTTGGAGGATTATTTAGCTCGGTACTCTCCTATCAGTGTGAATGAGTGGTGGAGACTTTATAACCGGGAAGATATGGAAATTACATACCTACCGGAATTCTTGATCTGCTTGGACGGAGTCTCCACCACGCATTCACATGCCCACCCACCATCCCCTGAGCTGTCTTATCTGTTTTTGGTCTTCACTCCCTCAATGGCTGTGCTGTGAAGGCTTTGTTGTTGACCCTTCTTACACGAGTCATTCGGACTATCTTATGTCTGGTTTAGGGTAGTCCTTTCTAGGTTGGTTATGCTGCATCTCCTCTGAAAAAAGGTACAGAGGCAGTTGGAGGGTCGTGATTGAGATAGTCTTTACCGCCGCAGCTGGGCTTCGTTGCCGCTTCTGTGGCTCCATCTCGATTGCCGGCCCTCCTGAAAAGTTTGCTCCACTGAGTCCTAGTGCCACCAGCGTACTCCCATCAGTGTTAATGAGTGGTGGCAACTCTGTCCAAGAAGATCAGAATTATGGTAGGTACATAATTTCCATATCTCCACTCTACCTTGTTTAGGAGAGGTTGATCTTGCTTGAGGGGCTCTTGCAGCAGGCAACACTGGTAGGACTAAGCCGCCAGGTGCTAGGACCACATGGAAGACTTCTAACTAGCAGTCTACAGTGGGGATCTGCCCCCAATGTCAGTATGCCGACGTCCGCCTATGGTATGAAAAGTGCAGTCCCCGAGCACCTCATTTCTTTTCCTGCCATTGACCTATGCACATTGGACCTTCTTGGATGCTTGCTGCAGTCAACTGCCATTTTGCTTTGAGCATTTTGTGATTTTTTTTTCTCAATTTTCATTTTAAAATTAAAGTGTTTTATTTTCTTGGGCATGTCTTCTCCAGCTTCATCTTCCAACCGGTGTATGAAGTGTGTTTTCGGCAAGCAGCTTCCCTCCAAGGATGGCCACTCTTCTTGCCTGTTCTGCTTAGGCCCTGACCACAATACTGAGGCCTGCCAGGACTTCAACCAGACTACACAGAGATGCCATTTGAAGACCCTTCAAGGCTTCTTGCTGCAGCAGAAGTTAGGCGGCATGGAGAAAGAGCTCCAGGGCAAAGGCTCTTCCTCTTCCCCGGCCTCCGGGGCTTCTACTTCTTCTTCCACCCAGAAGGAGAAGAAATCATCTCAGAAGCATAAGCATTGGGAAGTGCACAGGGATGATACACGGTAAGCTTCCCACTTTCGGTCCCTGCACAAATCGGTGACTGACATGGGGTCTCCCTTGTCCCTCTCCTTCAGCAGCCCTCATTTCCGCGAGGTTGCCTGTTTCTTCAGCGCTCACCCTTATTTCTGTATCAGGCGGCAGCTCCTTGGGGCCCTGAACTCCACTGCCCCCAGGCCCTGATGCTCAGGCCCTTACACCCAATGGATCTGGCGCATCTTTGCCACACCCAGAGCAAGTGCTCGCCTCCTCTTCACAGGTGTTGCCTGTCGTGAGCTACCTCCCCTACGCAGGTTACTGCCTCTCCTTTGGGGCCGGCGGTACTTGTCGAGCCAGACTGGCATTAGCCTTCACCTATCCGACCAGCGCCGGCTTTGCTAGTGTCTACACTGCGGACACCTCTACCGTTGTTATCTCAGCCTCAGCCAACACCAGCTGGTCCATCATGCAATCCTAAGCCAGTGTTTGAGGGACCAACACACGGGTTAAAATGCCTCAGAGACTGGACGCAGGGAACCTGATGCTTCTGGGGCCTCTGCCTGGTTATCCAGCACCTTTCTGTCATATGTCTGGGTACCCCATGCCCCAGGGACTGACGCTGGGGTCCCTGGTGCCTCCTCTGTATTCATATCCACCTTATTACCCACCTCCACTGGTGGATTACCGTGCACTTTTCTAGGCCTGGTGGGCCTCCATGAAGGATAAAGAGGCACCGAGGGGCCCCCTACTCCGCCTTCTAGGGACCTTCTTCCTAAGAACTTGGACCGGGCGGGTCCTAGCCAAACCCGATCCCCTGTACCCTCTCTGGTTCAAATGGACTGATGCAAGGAGGACTGTCCAGCACTGACGCCAGTCCCAGAACATGAGCCATCTGGCAAGGATTCCTCCTCCTCTGAAGGGCTCTGATGATTCTGGGAGCCTTCTGATGACTCTAAAACCCCAAGGAACCCCTAGGTCTCTTCCTGATGACCCTTTGTTTATTGACATCATGAGGCAAATTCAGTCCTTGATGGGCTGGGAGACGGTGGAGCTAGACCCAGAGCATCGCTGGCTGGCAGTCTATCTCTGTAGGAAGGAGACTTTCCCCGTGGTGTGCTTCTGCTCACAGAGTCATATGAAGAATGTCACCAAGGCCTCCTGGAACCATCCCTCTTCCACCCCAGCCCTGGCCAAAAAGGCTGATCACCTTTATCACGCCCCATTGGCAAAGTCTATCTGGGGAGCAGACAGAGGCGGACTCGATGGTTATGAATGCAGCTCATGTCGATACCAAGAAGCCCAGGCACCTTAGTACACATCCTCCCAATAGAGTCTCACCAGGTCGACCAGTTTGGCAAGCTGGTCTAAGCTTCAGCCATGCTGGCTATCAGGACTCAGAACTATCTTGCCCACATGGTGCAGTTTCAGAATGCTGTGTGGGACAAGGCTTTGGACCTTGTGCAGGCCTCCCAGAGTATCCAATGAAGACCCAGTTGGTGCAGCTTCTTAAGTTAGGCTCAGATGTGGGCAGCCATGTTCTCCGAGCCGCCTATGACATGGTTGATGCAGCAGGCTGCGGCAGCCACTGGGTTGCATCCGCTGTCACTCCTGACTCAAGAGTGTTAGGCTTCACGCCAGATGTTCAGGCAAAATCCTGGATGCCCCTTCTGAGGTTATGTCCTTTTGGCGGTGATGCCCAGGACATTATTTCTTGACTACAAGAATCAGGGAAATGCCTTGCGCTCAATACAATTTATGTACCATTCTCAGCCCAGCCCTGCCCCAACCAGCATCAATTCATCTGACCCCTAGACAGCAGCCCAAGGGCCAGCAGCCCAGAGGTGCCTTTAAGCGCAAGGCTTCCACCCAGTCAGCTGGAGCCTCCATCCTGAGGGCTCCCTGAGCATCCCCAGTTGCTATACCTACCCCCAGTGCCACTCTCTGACTCCTTGCCCAATCCCTCTCCTTCGGCAGAGTCCTTGTGGGAGGTGGTGGGGGTCGCTTTTCCCTATACCTCGGCGGGTACAGCTCTGTAACTTCAGACCAATGGGTCCTTCAGGTGATGGAAAGGGGGCACACTCTGGAGTTCTTGGAAATCCCTCCCTTGCAATCCCATTACCCTCTGGCCCGCATCCTCCTCATTCAAGAAGAGATTCAGGCATTGTTGCACAAAAGGGCCATAGAGCCTGTCCCTCCAGCTCAGTGAGGGAAGGGGTCCTACTCCCACTTCTTTCTCGTTCCCAAGAAAACAGGGGAGCTGAGACCAATTTTGGATCTCAGCCACCTGATTCTGTACATAGAATACAAGCAGTTGACGGCCCAGTGGTGCTGAGGGCTGAGGCACTGGATGACTTACCTCATGCTATGCAGATGACCGGGTTTAGGGGCGACCTCGGGTCAACTGGGGAACCAGCAGGGGGGTTGGAGTGGGATTGAGCTGTCATAAGCAGTTCTCCCTGCCAGGGGTGGTTGTCCACTCCCCCCATAGTTCTGCTTCCACTGGGTGGAGGTCTGGTGGGAAGCATAGGCGAGGGGGCCGCAGTGGATGCCAGGGGTGAGGTGGAAGGGGCCGAGCCGGTACCCAGTGTGCGCCTCCACGCATGCGCACATACATGTCTGCCGGGGACCCTGGTCTGGGGCGCAAACGGGAAAAAAAACATAATATTATGTATATAAAAAAAAAAGAATACATGCAGTTCAGGATGGTCACTCTTCACAGGTTGCTGACTGTTCTTCACCAGGGGTACTGGCTCGGTTCGTTGGATGTGCAGGATGCCTACCTCCATATCCTGGGTTTCCTGCCCCACCACCGGTTCCTCCATTTTTGTTTTCAAGGGAATTATTAACAGTTTTGGGCCCTCCCCTTTGGTCTTTCCTCAGCCCCCATGGAGCTTTACCAAGTGCCTGGCAGTGGTGGCTGTGGCCCTCAGGAGACAGGGGCATTATGTCTTCTTTTATCTGGACGACTGACTGCTGAAAGCCCCTTTCAGGACTCAGTTGATCAAAATCCTGAAAGCCACCTTTCGGTTGTTCCAGACTTTGGGGATTACTGTTAACGTCCCCAAGTCTTGCCTCCTGCCAAGCTAGCATCTCCAGTACATAGGAGATGTCCAGGATTCGTTCCTGGGCAAAGTCATCCCGCCTCAGGACATAGTGGAACATTTGGTAGCGCAGGCCCAGTTGGTTGCCTCCCCCTGGCATATTCCAGCCAGGTCCTTTCTTTGCCTCCTGGGACACATGACAGCAGTCATAGCTATGGTTCCACTGGCCCACCTGCACACGAGAGTACTTCAGTGGACTCTTTGGACCCAATAGAACCATCGCACTAACAGCCTAGATCAGCAAGTCCTGGTTTCCAATCCTGTGAGGCAGTCCCTGGAATGTGGCTAAACCCCTCCATTCATCTCAAGGGGGGTTCCTTTCAGAGCTGTCTTCCCACAACAGATTTTGACTACACATTGGGGTGCCCACTTGCCCATCGTCAAACTCAGGGACCTGGTGGAGGTGAGACACATCTATGCCATCAATGTCTTGGAGATGGGGCTATTCTTTATGTGATGCACACCTCCAGACTCCCTGGTTCCAGGCCCTCTTTTGGTTCAGACAGACAACATGTCAGTAGTTTATTACATCAGCAAGCAAGGGGGACTCATTCTTACCCCTTTGCGGGAGGCCATAAGAGTCTGGTACTGGGCCATTCAGCAGAACCTGGAACTAGCAGCTGTGCCACGTTCAGACATCCAAAACTTCTTGGCCGACAGTTTAAGCAGGTCCAGGATGAGGGCTCACAAATGGGAGCTTCTTACCCTGTGATCAAGGACCTCTTGACAGGCGGGGCCATCCTGAGCTGGACCTTTTGCGTTCCCACTCAAGGCAAAACTGCCCAATTTCTGCTTGCTCGATCAGGGCCTGGTATTTTCTGGTGAGACACGTTGTCCCTCTCTTAGACAGAAGTTCCTTTATGCCTTTCTTCCTTTCCACTTCTGCAAAGGGTACTCCTCAAAAGCTTCAGTCAGAGGGGTAGAGATGATTCTCATAGCGTCCTTCTGGCTGCATCAAATATTGTTTCCTCTGTTGCAGCAATTAGCAGTGGAACCACTGGTCCCCTTGCCCCTGTGCTCTGACTTGCTGTCCCAGGAGCAGGGCATTCTGGTTCATGTAGACCTCAGATCACTGCACCTCTATGCATAGCTCCTGTACATGTAGCTATTGCCCGTTTCAGAGTCTCTCCCCGGGTGGCAGATGTCTTGGTGGCTGCTAGGAAACCTTCCACCAGAGCCACCTATGCCATGAAGTGGAAGTGCTTCACCATTTGGGACACCGCTTCACACTTGGATCCCTTCATCTGTCCATTGAATCTCATCCTGGAGTACCTCCTTTCCCTTTCGGACTCAGGTATGGGTTACTATTCGCGGAAGGTGCATCTAAGCGCCATTTCTGTGTACCATGCACCTGTTGAGGGCAAAACCATTGCCCAACTGGACCTCTCCCGCACCTTTTGTGCGGGGTATGTTGCATTCGACACCTCCAATTAAGGACTCTGTCCCACCATGGGACCATTTGTTCATTTTGGAAAAGCTTACATTGTCTCCTTTTGAGCCTGCCGCAAGCTGTGAGCTACGCTTTCTTTCTTGGAAAGCATTAGTTTTAATTCCATTACTTCTGCTCAAAGGATTTCTGAGCTACAGGCTCTGAAGTATAAAGAGCCATACTTGTTTTTTTTCACAAAGACAGTGTGTCTTTTTGAACTAATCCTAAATTTCTTCCTAGGGTGGTGTCTAAATTTACACTAAATCAATCCACCACCTGCCTGTGTGTTTTCCCGAGTATTTGAATCAGGGGGCTTGGTCAAAGGCCATTCCACCAGAGGCATGGCTGCCTCAGTTACTTCTTTCAAGAATGTGTCTGCTGCAGACATCTGTGCAGCTGCCACATGGAATTCTGTCCATTCTTTCATCAGGCATTACAGTATGAACATTGTTTCTAGGCATAGGGCCAGATTTGGCCTTGCAGTCCTTCATGGCCTTCTTCCTAAGGGCCTGCACCTATTATATCCTCCTTCCAGGTGACCGGTTCAGTTCTGATACTGCTTGAGACTCAGTCCTACTGGTGTTGCCTGCTGCAAGAGCCCCTCAAAGTAAGACAATACAGTCACGTAAGAACTTACCATAACAGTAGATCTTTGAGGAGGCTCTTGCAGCAGCTGCTTCCTCTCCGTCTACCCCCTGAGGGCTGCTTCTCCATTCTTGGCTTTTTTGCTTTCCTCTGTTATGAGGAGCCATCTCAGTTCTCTCTATTCTGAGTCTGCCAGAGTCTCCGATGGGAGAACTGAGGTGGAGCTGGGGGACCGTTCCTTTTATACCATAGGTGGACGACGGCATGCCAGAGTTGGTGGCAGTCCCGTGGTGTAGACTGCTAGCTAGAAGTTTCCTGTGTGGTCCTAGCACCTGGTGGCTTAGTCCTTCAGCTTAGACACATAAGTGGGACTCAATGGAGAAAACTGATTCTGGGGAAGATCTATATTCACTGACTGTCTGCAATAAAGAACAAATAGTTCCATGGTCTAAAAACCCTCCACCTATCCTATCACTGACATCAGAATCAAATCACTTAGAGTAAAAGTAACACTCATCTTTAATAAGTGCAGATGAGTGGGAACACGACGGTCGCTCGGATTTTGCCCCCGACAATTTGTTCCCGTCTTTTCGTTACTGAGATGTTCCGCTCCTGTTTCATATTAACCCCAGTGCAATTTGTTCCCATAAGTCATGTACAATATAAATATATATATATATATATATATATATATATATAAATCTAAGATATATGTCTTCATGCCTCATCAGTTAACGGATGTGCAGCTCGATATAGTGCAGTACCACACAGGAACACCACAATGTAGTAGCACCTATTAACCAGTAGGTGTAAGTAACCTTATCATACCAAGGAACCTGGCAATCGTGCAAGCTTGGCACTGAGCGGAGATCATCTTCCTGGACATAAAGTCTCCACCACTCATTCCACACTGATGGGATCTCGCCAGAGACGCTGGGACCCAGTGGGAGCAAACTTTTTTGCAAGAGGGTCGCACCAAAGATGGAGCCACGAGGAGCAACGCAGCGAGCCTTGGCTCGTGTGGCAATGACTATCTTGTCGTCAACCCTCTAACCGCCTCAGTTCCTTTTTTCCCCACCGTCGAGTACGCTACAGTGATGACGTTGCTCGCTAGCCGAGAGTCAAACTTCAAACTAGCAGCATAGTTTTCAGTTTATTATTTTGTAGTATTTTTTGAATAAGTACTGCTTACTATAATTTATTCTTAAAGAAAGAAGTCTCAGCCTACATTGACAGAGTCGACCATGAGCTGGTCAGGTGACAGTAGGGAGACTTTGTTTGAAAGCTGTTCAGTCAGCTGGGCTGGGTCCAGTCCGCCACCCTCTCTGGGGGGGGGGGGTCTGACAACAGACAGTCCAATACCTGAGGGGAGGGGCGGGCTCCCCGGAAGCATAAAAGGAAACGGTCGCATTCTCTACACCATTCGGCCTTGAGCTCTTCTTCGGCCCACAGGTCAAAAAGAGAAGGCATCACTCGAGGTCATTTTCTGGTATGTCTGCTCATCAACAGTCGGTCATTGGAGTCAGTTGCGGTCTCCTCCTCCGGAGTCCCAGTTTCTGTTTCTGGTCCCTGACCTCTTCAACATCGGAGCCCTTCCCTGCCTTCTGGTAGGGCTTCAGATGAGCAGTTTTATCAGTGGGCCACTCTGATGGAGCAATGGGCTTGGAGTTTGGTCCAGTTGCTCGGCCCGGTCACTCAGGGGCCCTCGGACCCTTCGGGGGATTGGGTAGGGCTGTTGGGCCTCTCTAATCGTCTTGGCGCCTTCTTTGGTGCTGTCGACTCAGCGCTCAGGTGTTTCCCCTCTCATATGGCTGCATGTGGGGGCCACACGTGCCTATCTCCTGTATTCTCCTTCTTTTCTCCTCAAATCCTAGCTTTCCGAGCCCTGTGTGGTTTGCACCGTCGGAGTTGATGGTCGCTCGGCGCCATCCTCCGCCAATGCGTCTGTCGGCGCCTTCGCGGCGCCCGTTTGGATTGGCGCCATTGGGCTTCTCGAGCTGTCCTCCAGTGCCATCTTTCTCGCCATCAGCTGGCTCGCTGGGTCAGGCGAGCCATACTCTTCGAGCCAAAGCTTGGGGTGACGTCTTCCAGTCTTCAGGGCTTCTTGACCGAACCCTGTTTATTCCTTTTTTCCACTCCTTTCCTGTCCATACAGTCCCTCCTGGGCTGTCAGGAGATGATATTGAGCCTGACCCAGACCTTAGGCTGGGTGATGACGTGGAAGGAACAGGATCTAATCCTGTAGCACAGCCTATGGTCGAGGACCTGTCATTTAAGTCTCTGCTGAAAATTTTGAATTCCACTGTTTCTCTCCAGACTAGAGATATCAATCCTGGGAAGCTTTTTAGGCTCCAATACCTTCATGTCCCAGACATCCCTATGGATTTAACTCCCCTGGTACAGCCATCCTTCAAGACACTTTCTCAAATGGTATGGAATAATCCCGCTCTCATTCCTTCTGTGGCTAAGTCCACAGATAGAAAGTATGCTGCTCCCAAGGATTGACCCATTTTGGCCTCCCAAGCCTTTGCGGACCCTATTGTAGTCTTGGCAGAGAATGATAAGGTCGTCCTCCCTCAGGCTACTACAGCCTGACCTATAAACAAAGAATCTTGGAAAATAGACACTTTAGGTAAGAGAGTCTTTGCTGCATCCACCCTGGGTATGCGTTTTGCCAGCTACCAGGGCTATTTCTCTCAATATAAGTATATTCTTTGGCATTCACTCAAACAAATGGTAGAAGCTCTACCTGAGTCAGACACTAATTCAGAGCTTCTTCAAACCATAACCGGGGTATCGAGTTCAATAACCAGCAGGTTAAAGCAGCTATGGACGCTTTCGATACTGCCTCCTGAGCGGCAGTGGTGGGCATTTGTACCGCTGTCACTCCTGGCTGCGCACTTCAGGCTTCACGAATGATGCCCAGCAACAGGTCATGGCATTACCCTTCGACGGTGTGTATCTCTTTGGTCCTCAAGTAGAACAAGCTCTAGAGACCACACAAAAGACTAGGTCTGCCATTAAATTGGCTTGACCTGCTCCCGCCCCTTTTTGGGGGGGTGTTAATAAGCATCAATTTCACAACCATCAGTCCTTTCGAGGCAAAGGCAGGGGAGGTTTTAATAAAAACCAAGCCCCCCAGCCTCAAAAGAAAATGCAACAGAAAGCACAAGGGCCCAAAGTGCCAAGTGCCACCTTCTGAGTTTCTGGCCCAAGTCCCACCTCAGCCCCCCAAGGAGGACTCTTCCTCAGCAGTGGGAGGTCATCTGACTCAATTCTACAACCAGTGGAAATCCATAACATCAGACAAATAGATCCTCTTGATAATCCGCGAGAGGTATTCCCCCAATCTTTCAGCTGCCCTTCCAGATCATCCCCCCAAACGACAGCCCAGGCTGTCTACTTCAGTCAGAACTTCTCACTTCCGAGATGCAAGGCCCTCTAAACAACAGGGCAGTAGAAATAGTTCAGCTGGATCAACGGAACACAAGGTTCTACTCCCATTACTTTCTAGTTCCAAAGAAAACCGGGGGCATGCACCCTATTTTGGACCTCAGAATATTTAACAAATTTCTTCCCAAGGAGAAGTTCAAAATGATATCGCTAGGAACCCTGTTACCTTTGCTTCATCAGCACAACTGGCTAGCTTCCCTGGACATGCAGGATGCTTACCAACATATTCCTGTTCACCCAAAGTATCACAAATACCTAAGGTTCGTAGCTTTGGGCCAGCATTATCAGTTCAGAGTCCTGCCCTTTGGGCTATCCTCAGCGTCTCGAGGTTTTACAAAGTGTTGTGCAGTTCTCGCAGTGCATCTCAGAAAGATCAGAATACAAGTGTTCCCATATCTGGATGACTGGCTTCTAGCAAGTCCTTCCAGGCAAGGAACTCTCAGTGCCGTAACTATGGCCTCAGACTTTCTCACATCTATGGCAGTTCTGCTAAATCTCAAGAAATCGCAGTTGCAGCCCTCACAGAAGCTCCGTTTTTTAGGAATTCTTCTGGACACCTTCTGTGCGAAAGCTTTTCTACCAGAGGACAGAAGAAGCGATATCCTACAGATGGCCCGAAACATCAATGAGAGCAGCTCGGTTCAAACTATCTTGATGCAACAGATGCTGGGTTTCATGGCATCCCTCGGTGTTCACTGTACCCCTAGCACACCTCCACATGAGAACCTCTCAGTGGATGCTCAATACTCAGTGGTCCCCAACCAATCACCCTCAGTCCTTTCCCATCAAGGTGACAGAACCTCTGAAGAGGTCACTCACTTGGTGGTCTAAACAACCTTCTGGAAGATATCCTTGCTCTGATCATCAATTTCCATTACCACAGGCCGTCCCTGATGGGTGGGGCTCACTGTCAAATCTCCACACCAAAAATCGTGGACTCAGGCAGTCCCAGCTCATAATGTCCTAGAAATGAGAACCGTCATTTACAGTCAGGCTTCAAGGACATTCTCTGTCACAAAAACTTCTCCTTCAAGCGGACAACAAGCGAGATATATTACATCAACAAGCAGAGTGCTCACTCACCCTGTAAGGGAGCGAAGAGGTGTGGAATAACGTTTAGAAACAAAGCTCTAATCGGCGGTCTACCTGCGGTAGTGCAAACGAACTGAAACGTCTCAGCAAACAGACAGATCCTCACGATGGTCTCTTGACTCAACCGTAGTTCAGTCACTATTCACAGGTGGGGAACTCAGACTGGACCTTTTGCATCCCACTCAACAAAAATGCTCTCTTCTGCTCCAAACCAGGGCCTGGCATTTTCTGTCAGGATGCATTCAGGCAACATGGACGAACACTTTCAAATGCCTTCCTCCTCTTCCTCTAAATCAGAGGTACTTCTCAAGTTCGAGTCCCAGGACAAAGTATCTCATTGCTCCCTTCAGCGCAAACGACATCGTTTCCGTTACTCAACATATATGGACACCCCTCAGCGCTTCAGCCTTCAGATGAACCTTCAACTCAGGGGCCTGTGTTCCATCCCAATCTGAGGACACCTCACCTTCATGCACGGCTCTTGAAGAGCTAGACATGAACAGGTTCAATGTCTCTCGCAGAGTTCCAGATATTCTTTTGGCTGCGCGCAAGTCAGCCACTAGAAAAACTTACACGGCCAAATGGAAGCGTTTTTCTCTCTGGTGTGCGAAATCCTCTTTGAATCCTTTTTCCTGCCCACCAAATAAGATTCTAGAGTACCTTTTAGACCTCTCAATTCAGTCACAGTACTCTACAGGCCAGATTCACCTTTGTGTTCTGCCAATAACGAGCCAGTACCTTCCTTGTCACTGGCTCAGTTGCCAATAGTTAAAGGTTTATTGGTATTCTGCCAGACCTCTATCAGACATCCAGTCACAGCCTGGGACGTATCTTATGCTAGACATACTTGCAAAAGCATTTCAAGCCTGTACTACCTGAGCTGGAAATTTCTCACTTGAAAACAGCCTTCCTAGTGGCCATTACCTCACATACAGGGTCTCTGAGAAATACATGCCTTGGTCTAGACCCTCCGTATACTGTGTTTCATAAGGACAAAAGTAGTCCTTAGGACCCATCCTAAGTTTCTCCCAATGAGTTGTTCAAATTCCATCTAAACCAACCTTTCGTCCTACTTACTTTGCGAACATCCAAAATGAAGGAGAGCGTACCCTTCATTCTTTAGATGTCAAAGGAGCTCTGCATTTCTATTTAGATAGAACAAAACAAATTAGCAAAGTTCAACAACTGTTTGTTTCCTTCAGCAAGACCCGGCAGGGTCAGCCTGTCGCTATCAGATGCATTTCAGCATGGCTGGTGGCATGCCTTCGCCAATGTGATTCCATGGTGCAGGTTAAGCTAGAGGGCAGAGTGTACGCTCACTCTACTGGAGCAGTCGCGGCATCCCTGTCGGAAATACCCAACATGCCCATTGCAGACATTTGCAATGCAGCAACCTGGAGCTCAGTGCATACTTTTGTCAAGCACTAGGCCCTGGATGTCCATGCCAGGCGACATCTTTCATTTGGAAGGACCATCCTTAATAGACTTCTGTCCTAAATTTGTGAGCTCTTGGTATCTCCTGCCTCCCTCCCTCCCTCTTGGGAGATTATTAGCTCGGTACTCTACATCAATGTGAATGAGTGGTGAGGACTTTATGTCCAGGAAGATATGGAAATTATGTACCTACCGTAATTCTTGATCTTCTTGGACGAAGTCTCCACTGCTCATTCACACGCCCACCTACCATCCCCCGAGCTCACCTCTGTTGTTGGTCTTCACTCCTCAATCTTTAGGCTGTGAAGACTTCTTTTGTTGACCCTTCTCATATGGGTTGTCCGGACTGTCTATGTCCGGTTTTTGTTAGGATATCCTAAGTTAGTTACGCTGCCCCTCCTCGGAAAAAAGGTATTGAGGGTGGTTGGAGGGTCGATGCGAGATGGTCATGTGCCGCACAGGCAGGCTCGCCGCGTCCTCCTCATAGAGCCATCTCTGGCACGACCCTCTTGCAAAAGTTTGCTCCTGCTGGGTCGATGCCTCCAGTGTAGATCCCATCAAGTAGTGAATGGTGGTGGAAACTTCATCAAGAAGATCACTAATTATGGTAGGTATGTAATTTCCAGTAATCTTCCTGGACATAGTCTCACCACTCATTCCACTAGTGAGATCTACCAGAGCGATGAAGTAGCCAGAAACAAGCTTTAGCTGGAGGAGCGATGCCAGAGATGGAGCCGTGAGGAAGCGCTGCGAGGCCTTAGCTTGTGCGGTAATGACTATCTCGGCGTCGACGCTCCAACCGCCTCAGTTCCTTTTTTCCTGCTGTCGAGTGCGCTTCAGTGACGACGTCGCTCGCCCACCGGGAGTCAAACTTCAAACTAGCAGCATAGTTTTCAGTTTTGTTATTTTGTAGTACTATCTCGGATAAGTATCGCTTAAGTTTATTCTTATTTACAATGAAGTCTCAGCCTACTTTGACGGAGTCGACCATGAGCGGGTCAGGTGACGGTAGGGAGACTTCGTATGAAAGCTGTTCAGTCAGTCGGGCTGGGTCCGACCGCCGCCTTCTCGGAGGGGGTCTGACAACGGTCAGTTCAATGCCAGAGAAGGCGGGCGGTCCCTAAAGCATAAAATAAATGAGTAGCATTCTCGGCACGTTAGGCCTCAAACTCTTCTTGACCCCACAGGTCAAAAAGAAGGCATCTTTCGAGATCGCCCTCTGATATGTCTATCGTGAAGCGGTCAGTTAGTGAGGCTAGTTGCCAGTCTCCTCCTTCGGAGTCACCTGCTTCTGTTTTTGGTAGCCAACGTCTTCGACATCGGAGCCCTACCCTGCCCTCTGGTAGGTCTTCAGATGAGCAGTTTCATCAGTGGACCACTCTTATGGAGCAATGGGCTCGGAGGTTGGTCCAGCTGCCTGGCCCGGACACTCAGGGGCCTTTGGGCTTCTTGGGAGACCAGGTAGGGCTGGTTGAGCACTCCTGGTCATGCAGCACCGTCTTCGGTGCCGTCGACTCGATGCAGGTGTTTCCCCCTCCATATGGCTGCGGCGCGAGGACCACACCGATGCCTCTATCTCCTGCTCTTTCCTCCCTTCTCCTCAAATCCTGTCTTTTTGGAGTCTTAGGGTGTTTCGGTGTCCTTGGTGTCGATGCTTGCGCTTGGCTGCGTTCCGGCACGATCGTCTGTTGGCGCTGTCCTCTGCCAGCGTGGCATTGCGGCACCGTCAGCCTCTCAGCGCTGTCTTCCAGCGCCCGCCATGGCTTCGGCACTGCCCGCAGGGTGCCGTGTGCTTCCACGTCGAGCGCCATGCGTTTCTGTGGCCGGGGTTCTTGAGGCGTCATCCACCTTTCAGGACCCTACTTTAACCCTTCTTCCTCATTTCCCTCTGTTTTCACTCCTTCCTTGACTGTCAGGAGATGACATTGAGCCTGACCCAGACCTTAGGCTGGGTGATGAAGTGGAAGAAACAGGATCTATTCCTGCTGCAGAGCCTGTGGTGAGGACCTGTCTTTAAGTCTCTGCTGAAAAACTTGATTTCCACCCTTCTCTCAAACTACAGACATCGATCCTGGGAAATTGCTAAGACTCCAATACCTCCATGTTCCGGAGATCCCTCTGATTTGACTTCTCAGTACAGCCCTCCTTTGAGACAGCTGTCTCAAGGTATGAATAATCCTGCTCTCATTCCTTCAGTGGCTAAATCCATAGATAAGAACTACTCAGCCCCAAGGATCGACCCATTTTGGTGTCCCAAGCCTTGCGGATGCTATTGTAGTTTTGGCAGAGAATGATAGGTCGTCCTCCCAGACTACTACAGCTCGACCTATTAACAAAGAATCTCGTAAGATAGACACTTTAGGTAAGAGAGTCTTTGCTGCTTCCACCCTGGGTATGTGTATTGCCAGCTACCAAAGCTATTTCTCTCAGTATGAGTATATCCTTTGGCACTCACTCAAACAGATGGTTGAAGCTCTACCGGAATCAGACATAAAGTCAGAGCTACTTCAAACCATTACCAGGGCTTTCGAATCTAACAACCAGCAGGTTAAAGTGGCTATAGATGCTTTTGATACTGCTTCCCGGGTGGCGGCGGCTGGTATTTGTACCCGCCGTCATTCCTGGCTGCACACTTCAGGTTTCACGAATGACGCACAGCAGCAAGTAATGGCGTTGCCTTTTGATGGTGTGTATCTCTTCAGCCCTCAAGTAGAACAAGCTCTAGAAGCTACACAAAAGACTAGGTCAGCCATTAAGTTGGCTCAACCTCCTCCTGTCCTCTCTTGAGGGGGTGTTAATAAACGCCAGTTCCATAACCGTCAGTCCTTTTGAGGCAAAGGCAGAGGAAGTTTTCGTAAAAACCAAGCCCCCAGTCTCAAAAGAAAATGCAACAGAAGGCGCAATCACCCAAAGCGCCTAGCGCCGCCTTCTGAGTTCTTGGCCCAAGTCCCACCTCAACTGCCCGAGGTGGACTCTTCCTCAGCGGTGGGAGGTCATCTGATGCTCTTCTACAATCAGTGGAAATCGATAACCTCAGACAAATGGGTCCTCAGGATAATCAGCGAGGGGTATTCACTCAATCTTGTGGAGACCCCTCCGGATCATCCTCCCAAACGACAGCCCAAACTGTCAACCCATCAGTCAGACCTTCTCACTGCCAAGATACAAGGCCTTCTGATCAACAGGGCAGTAGAAGTAGTTCTGCTGCATCAACGGAACACAGGGTTCTACTCCCATTACTTTCTGGTCCCAAAGAAAACCGGGGGCATGCGCCCCATTTTGGACCTCAGAAAACGAAACAAATTTCTGCCCAAGGAGAAATTCAAAATGATTTCACTAGGAACCTTGTTACCTTTGCTTCATCAACAGTACTGCCTAGCCTCCCTAGACATGCAGGATGCTTACCAGCACATTTCTATTCACCCAAAGCATCACAAATTCCTAAGGTTTGTGGCTCTGGGACAGCATTATCAGTTCAGAGTCCTGCCCTTTGGGCTATCCTCAGCGCCAGGGGTTTTTACAAAGTGTTGTACAGTTCTGGCAGCGCATCTCAGAAAGATCGGAATACAGGTGTTCCCTTATCTGAACGATTGGCTTCTGGCAAGTCCTTCCAGGCAGGGTACTCTGGGCGCCATAGACATGACTTCACGCTTTCTCACGTCCATGGGAATCCTGCTAAACCTCAAAATCGCAGTTGCAGCCCTCCCAGAGGCTCCTTTTTTATAGGAACTCTTCTGGACACCTCCTGTGCGAAGGCTTTTCTTCCAGAGGACAGGAGGAGCGATATCCTTCAGATGGCTTGTCACACTGGGGAGAGCAACTCTGTTCCAGCTCTCTCAATGCAACGGATGCTAGGTCTCATGGCATCCTTGGTGTTCACTGTATCCCTAGCATGCCTTCACATGAGAACTTCTCAGTGGATGCTCAGTACTCAGTGGTCCCCAACCACTCACCCGCAGTCCTTTCTCATCAAGGTGACAGAACCTCTAAAGGGGTCGCTCACCTGGTGGTCTCAAGAGAACAATCTCCTAGAAGGGTATCCCTTTGCTCCTCTGGATCGTCAGATTTCCATTACCACAGACGCATCCCTGATGGGGTGGGGAGCTCACTGTCAGGCTCTCCACACTCAAGGTACATGGACTCAGGTCAAGTCCCAGCTTCACATAAATGTCTTAGAAATGAGAGCTGTCCTTTATGCAGTCCGGGCGTTGAAGGACATTGTCTGTCACAAGAACATTCTCCTTCAAACGGACAACAAAGCAGTGATATAGTACATCAACAAACAGGGCGGTGCTCACTCTTACCCCTTATGCAGAGAAGCGATGAGAGTGTAGGAATGGTGCTTGCAGCACAAGTCTCTAATTCAAGTGGTCTGCCTGCCAGGAGTGCAGAACGAACTGGCAGATCACCTCAGCAGAACAGAGACAGATCCTCACGAATGGTCTCTCAACTTAGCCGTAGTTCAGTCAATATTCGCAGAGTGGGAAACTCCAGACCTGGACCTTTTTGCATCCCCACTCAACACAAAACTGCCTCTCTCCTGCTCCAGAAATCCAGGGCCTGGCATTTTCTGTCAGGATGCATTCAGGCTGCAGTGGACAAAACGCTTTCTATATGCCTTTCCGCCTCTTCCTCTAATTCAGAGGGTACTCTCAAGTTCGAATCCGAGGGGGACAAAATGATCCTCATTGCTCCTTTCTGGCCTCGACAGATGTGGTTTCCACTACTCAACAATATGTCGGCAGCTCCTCCGAAACCCTTCCCCCTTCAGACTGAACCTCTTGACTCAGGGGCCTGTTGTTCATCCCAAACTGAGGTCGCTTCACCTTCACGCTTGGCTCCTGAAGAGGTAGAAGTGAAAAGGTTCAAAGTCTCTCACAGGGTTTCAGATATTCTTCTGGCTGCATGGAAGCCAGCCACTAGGAAAACTTACACAGCCAAATGGAAGCGTTTTTCGCTCTGATGTGCAAAATTCTCTTTAAATCCCTTTTCCTGCCCAACAGATAAAATTTTGGAGTACCTCTTAGACCTCTCAAATTCAGGTCTGCAGTGCTCTACAGTCAAAGTTCACCTTTGTGCCATTTCAGCTTATCATGAGCCGGTACTTTCCTTGTCACTGGCTCAGTTACCTGTGGTTAAGAGGTTTCTTAAGGGAATTCTGCATACCAGACCTCCTACAAGATGTCCAGTTGCAGCCTAGGACATTAATCTTGTGCTAGACATGCTTACTTGGAAACCTTTCGAACCTCTGGCTACCTGTGAACTAAAATTTCTCACCTGGAAAATGGCCTTCCAGGTGGCCATTACCTCAGCCCGCAGGGTCTCTGAGATACATGCCTTGGTCACAGACCCTCCATATACTGTGTTCCATAAAGACAAAGTAGTCCTTAGAACCCATCCTAAATTTCTTCTTAAGGTTATTTCGTAATTCCATCTAAACCAACCTTTGGTCCTTCCCTCTTACTTTGCGGACTTCCAAAATGAAGGAGAATGTTCTCTTCATTCCTTGGACGTTAAGAGAGCTTTGCGTTTCTATCTAGATAGAACAAAAGACTTTCGTAAAGCTCAACAACTGTTTGTTTCCTTGGCGAGACCCGGCTGGGTCAACCTGTCACTATCAGATGTATCTCAGCATGGCTAGTGGCATGCCTTCGCCACTGTTACTCCATAGGCGCAGGTTAAGCTGGAGGGCAGAGTTTCGCTTTCGCTCTACTAGGGCTGATCGCGGCATCTCTGGAAGGAAATCTGCAACGTGCCCATTGCAGATATTTGCACGCGGACTACCTGGAGCTCAGTGCATACTTTCGTTAAACACTATGCCCTGGATGTCCATGCCCAGACGACATCTTTCCTTTGGCAGAACCATCCTTAATGGACTTCTGTCCTAAAACTGTGAGCTCTTGGTCTCTCTGCACGCCCTCTCAGGGGATTATTAGCTTGGTACTCTCCCATTAGTGTGAATGAGTGGTGGAGACTTATGTCAGGAAGATATGGAAATCAGTACCTACCGTAATTCTTGATCTTCTTGGACGAGTCTCCACCACTCCATTCACACGCACCTCCCATCCCCCGAGCTCACCTCTGCTGTTGGTCTTCACTCCCTCAAATCTTTAGGCTTGTGAAGACTTTTGTTGACCCTTCTTATACGGGTCATCCGGACTATCTTATGTCCGTTTTTGGTTAGGCTATCCTTCTAGGTTAGTTACGCTGCACCTCCTTGGAAAAAGGTAGTGAGAGCGGTTGGAGGTCGGCATCAGATAGTCATTACCGCACCAGCTAGGGGCTGTGATTGCTGCTCCTCGCGGCTCCATCTCTGGCGCCGGCCCTCCAGCAAAAAGTTTGCTCCTGCTGGGTCCTAGTGCCTCCGGCGCAGATCCCATTAGTGTGAATGAGTGGTGGAGACTCATCCAAGAAGATCAAGAATTACGGTAGGTACGTAGTTTCCATTTTTGTGAGTTCAAACTTAAAACATTACCTTTATTAAAATATTAAAACCATGTTTGTAATGTTTCTGAATAGCTGTTCAATATTCAAAGCTGTGGGCCACCCTTCAGAGAAACTCTTTTGTTGTTCGATCTGCACATTTCTCCAGTATGCATGGTAGTCTTGCCACATTATCTCTGTACACTCTGTGAGAACACGCAGGGGTTTGCCAGCAATTATTTGTTCTACTTCAGAATCTCGCTTTCTTTGCACACCCCATAGGACATCAATCAATTTCCACCCCGTGGGATGTGACATGCATAGTATGCTCCGCATTCCATGGTGAAAGGCCTCAACAACATTGTTTGTCTTTGCTCTTCCTTCTAATACACTTTCCGAGTGATTCCATATTTCTATAGGGAAATTTGGTTGCCTACGTCCTGTCCCTCAACCAAACATCCCCAAAGTAGTCTATTAGAGGGACAAGCTCACTTGGGAATATATTTTGGCTCTCATCAGTGATCTCTTCAAAGCAGGCAACGACTTGATCAGTAGGATAGAAAGCGAGTGCCGGCAGTTACTTACCCCTAAGTGCAAACTCTGAGTCTTGAGCGTATTTAACAGCCAGGCCTTCTGTTTGAATTTGTGATATATACATTGTGTGAAATAAAAAAAAAACAGCCAACAGGTTTTACATGTGGGAACATAGAGTTAAAGGCAGAAATGAACGCACGCTCAAAATCTATCATGATAACATTTGGCGACAGGTTTGGATTTAGTGCCTCAAGAATTGTTAACATTCGCTCATAGCATTCCCTGCTTTTTCCAGGTAGTAAAGCATAAACAGCAGGTTGGACATTGCCAGATTTCTCCCCCAATATGATGTATAGCTGTTTAAATAAAGGTGGTGCCACACTAAAGATTCCATCAGCATGCCAGAATTTACACCTCTCTAGGAACTTAAGGTTATTATCAGTACCAAAAATCAATATTCTGTTGTTCCCAGGGCCACCATAGTGTAATAAAAACTGAACGGCTTCACCACCAGAATCAGACTTGTAGGTGGTGTACATATCCAGAATCGGCAAATCACATAAATCCTTCAGATTAGGAGGTGCCCCATGTACTCTCACCCTTTGAATAATGCGTTTTACATTTTTGTCTATTATTTTTCCCTGTGATTCAAGTGTTACATTTTCCTTTGCATGTAGCAGCACTTCTGTTGCTGTATCCTAGGATGTGGTAGCCCGTTATTTTGCAGTGCTCACCGATTTGTGTTTCTGTGCTGCGGTCAGATCAGGTGCATGAGTATGTTGGGAGAAATTATGTATTGTTGTTGGATTGTCACAAGACAGTGTGTGAATGTGGGCATTGCATAGCTTCTGCCTTTTGACCACTAATTCACTCTGCCATATAGCTTTATCCTGCTGACCTTTCTTATGAAAGGTATATATGTAGTTCTGGTCATCAACCAGTTTCTTCTTGGACTTCTCCAAGAGAACAAAACGTCCAGTCATTGTGGCTACTAAAGGTATGTGATTGTCGGCAAAAAGAGGCTTCATTATAATAGGACTTGAGAGCCAATCACAAGTTCTGTCATGTAAGCCAATCACATACTGACAGGTCAACAAATAATGCCATAATTTAGTCAGTTAATAAAACTTAAGAATATTGTATTTTTTCTGAATGTTTTGTACACCGGGAGCTAATTGACTCGGGGGCGAGTTTGTGCAGGTGTGAGTGGTCACCGGAGTGTACTGTTGGGAGTGGATTGTCAGGGGCAAAATCTTGGGAGCGAATTGTCATATACCCGAACAGAGTATGCATGACAACAAGAGGTGCTACTAGCTACTCCTCCGGTGTTGCCTGCTGCAAGAGCTTCTCTTGAAGATCTAATGTTATGGTAAGTTCTTATGCAACATTAAATTAGTCAGCTGGTCCACTCCCTTCAGCCCTACTCCTTTGCTTTGTGACAATTCACTGGAAATATCTCTTTACCAAATTACTCAGGCCGAGATAAAAACCAAACATGTAAAATGGGAAGGTCTATCAGTGATTTATTAAATTCCGAATTATTTATTTTTCGATTGCCTTATGAATCAGCTCATTTTTATGAGGATCCGGGGGAGCGGAGCACACTCATTACAGATTACTGCTACAACCTCATATTATCTAGCAGGAGTTGAAGTATTACATTTTTGTAGTTAAATCTCTCATTTTTGCAGTGACACTTTGTATGCTTGTCTACAGGAATAACCAAGAAAAGATGAAGAAACAGAGCAAAGTCATTAAAGAGAAAGAATTGCAGAGTGAGAATCTCCAGGAGGAGCTCCTGAAAGAGCGAGGAAACAGTTCTCAGACGATGGAGATCACTAAACCGAGTGAGTGGGGCACTCACTACTTCCAAGCAGATGTGGGGGGGGGGCGCGCAGGGCGCGGATTTTTTATTGGCCAAAACAGCATAAGGTATCATTTATGGGATAACTTAACCTTGGTTAGTCTAATCACTATATTGGAATTTTATTAGATGCTAGCAGGAATAGCTTGTAGCTCATCTTGTAGTCATGCATACTCTGTTCTGCATTTACTAAAGATGAGTGTTACTTTTACTCTGAGTGATTTGGTTATGATGTCAGTGATAGAATAGGTGGAGGGTTTTTATGCCGTGGAACTATTAGTTCTTTGTTGCAGACAGTCAGTCCAGATAGATCTTCCTCAGAATCAGTTTTGTCCATTGAGTCCCACTTACTGTATTTGTCTAATTGAAGGCGCTAAGATCCCATGGGAGTAAATCTTTTGGCCAGGGGATCAGCAGCAGCTACGGTGCCTGCATGATACCACATGGTGCCACGCATCTACCAGTAGCTGTTGTCTGTTCATTCACCTACCTCAGTTCTGTTCATCCCAGTATCAAGTATGCACCTTGAGAGTAAATGAACGCCTCAGTTTTTTATCGTTCATCACTGAGTTTCATCGTCTTCCTTCCTTCATCTTATTTTCTATGATATCCAGTTAGCTAAAGAAAAAGGGGATCAAGTCAAAAAAGTTGAAAAGTCCACCCATCTTATGTCATTGCCCCAATAACAACAAAATGGCTATAAATGACCAACATCAAATCTGCTTCTCCTGCCTTGGCCTGTCTCACAACATGGACTTCTGTAAAGCCTGCTTCTTCATGGACCACTGCCCCTTAGAGACCCATGCATTGAAGGGGGGGTCATGAGACCCCTTCTTTTGGAGGCAGGCATTGGACTAGGTGTGCCAAGGAAGGGAGACTGGAACCTTCCCCTGGGTCACTTCCAGGGCCTTCCGGGAACTTGGAAGTAAGGTGTTCTTCTCAGCCTCACCATGTTCAGGTGCCAGAGACTTTGGTGGCAGCATTGGGTGGATAGTCGACTCCTCCTGGGTGGTTGACTGCAAACCTGATACAGTCTGTTTGCCTTGAGCAGCAGATGACCCCATCTTTGGGGTTGAGGCCTTTTGGTCTTGTCCATTTAGATGGTGCCATCGAGGCACAGATCAGGAAGCACAGGAAAAAACAGGAGCAGTTGTAGAATTCGCAAAAAGTGTTTATTGGTACTAGCAGTAACAAAAAATTAAAATTGTTCAGAATAACTATTTACAATGGCAGAATAAACAGAGAAGATCCATCTGAGTTTTTCTTCAATCTTTGTGTGTCTCTCAAAATATTGCAACTCTCTCTTGTAAGTCTTTGCAACCCTCCTCCTTAACAAGCATCCTGTTTTTTTCTAAAATGTTCTTGTAAGTTTCAGGCAGGTTCAGCAAGAACACAGTGTCCCAAAACTGAGGCCCCTTCTCCACAGCTTCTGAAAATAGGCTCAAAAACTGCTTTCAGGTTAACCCCTTGAGCTCCTAATAGCTTTTTGCAATCATCTCAAACTATTAGTATATACATTTCAACAGAAACACTATATAATTTCTAAACAAAGGGATCCCAATATCAGTTACATTTCTGCATAATGATTTGCATATATTTTTATACCAGTAGATATGCAAGGGAGGAAAAGACAGAAACAACAAGGGAAGACTGAGAGACAGTGAAAGGCAAAAAATTGCGAGATTGTTGGGGTGTTCAAATCCTAGGTCCAATAGGAAAAATTTGATTGTGCAACCAGACAGACAAGAGACAGGAAAGGAAAGAACAGAACAGATCGCTGCATTCAAACTCTCCATAACAACTGGGACAGGGTCTTATTCAACCCTGTCACATACACCCCCTCCTTTAGAGGAACCTGTTTTATCAAACAGGGTTCTCAAACTTTCTATTAATTCTCTACTAACATTAGCTTCTAACTTTCATAAATTAAGCATATGTGCGGTATCCTATTTTCTATAACAGTACAGCAAGCAGTAAAGTTTAAACTCATACATTTGTATTTCAACCTTCAGAACCCTCAATTCCTGATCCATACCTTGACAGAAAATCAGCATTACTATTCTCTTTACCAGATTTGTGTGTCACCTTGAATTTGAATGGCTATAGTGCCAGGTACCACCTTGTGATTCTGGAATTTGTATCTTTGATTTGGTTAAGTCAACTGAGAGGGTTGTGATCTGCTATAAGTACAAAGTCAGTTCCTAGCAAATAAAACTTAAGGGACTCCGTGGCCCACTTTGCTGCTAAACATTCTTTTTCAAAGGTGGAGTACATTTTCCCTCTGTCATGCAACTTCCTACTTATGCACAGAATAGGATGTTCTGTCCCATCTGTATTTTGACTCAGGACTGCACCCAGGCCTACCTCTGATGCATCTGTTTGTAACAAAAATGGTTTCTCAAAATCTGAGCTTCTTAAAACAGGGGCTGAACATAATACAGCCTTAATGGCGTGAAAAGCTTTGTCACACTCTGGGTCCATTTCACATTATTTGGGTACCATTTTTTCATGAGTTCAGTGAGGGGAGTAGCTAACTCAGCAAAGTTGGGATCAAATCTCCGATAATAACCCGCCAGCCCTAACAATGACCTGACATGTCTCTTTGTTTTAGGGACAGGGCTGTTAGCTACAGTTTCTGTTTTAGAAATTTCTGGCTTAACTTATCAATTTCTCAATACATAGCCCAAATATCTGGTTTCCTGCATACCCAGTGCACATTTGGTAGGATCAATAGACAAGCCTGCATTTTTGATTGCTTGGATAACTGCTCGTAGGAGTTCCATGTGGCTTTTCCAGTCTGGGCTGTACACTAAGACATCATCCAGTTACGTAGCACAATAACCAGTGTGAGGTGATAAAACTACATCCATGTACCGCTGGAATGTAGCTGGCGCACCATGTTAGCCAAATGGCATGGTGGTGAACTGATAGAATCCAACAGCAGTGGCAAATGCAGTTTTGTCTGGATTCTTTAGCTAAAGTGATTTGCCAGTAACCCTTGATGAGATTGAAGGTACTGATATACTTTGCACTCCCCAGTCTGTTCTCCAAATCATATATTCTGGGCATAGGATAACTATCAAATTCTGACACTTGATTAAGTTTCCTAAAAACAAGGCAAATTCTAACACCCTCTTCTTTTTTGTTTACAGTTACCATTGGAGATGACCAAGCACTCCTCGACTCTTCTATGATACCCAGTTCTTTCATTTTTTGTATTTCCTTAACCACGTCAGCTCTTAGCCGCTCTGGTAACCTGTATATCTTTTGCCTAATAGGGTGAGCATTCCTTGGCACTATTACATGCTCGACCCCTTTTTCTCGGCCTGGTACTGTGGTAAAAGAACTGTTAAATATCTTTAGCAAGTTACGAATTACTGCAGTTCGTTCGGGGGTTAAGGAAGCATTCACCTTTACAGCATTAGCAGTTACAGTTTGTTCCAGTCTTTCATAAGTTACATCAATGTCTTCATCAGTTTCTGGTAAAACTAGCAAAGCAGCTTTTGGCATTGTTTCAGCCAATTTCTTGTGGAGGTTAGCATGGTATATCTTAGCAGGATTTTTCCTATCGGGGTCTCAATCTCGTAGTACGTCTAAGCACTCTGTAAGACCCTTGCCACTTCATTAACAGTTTATTTTCTGTTGTGGGTAACAGTAGCAAAACCTTTTCACCTTGCTCAGAACCTTTTTCTTTTACCCCATGGTCATAATATACCTTCTGCTGGTTTTGAGCCTCTTCCTGATTACTATGGGCAATTTCAACATGTTTTGCCAGTTTCTTTCTTAGGGCATACTCACAAGACATTATAGATTGTTTCTGAGTGGGGTTATCTTCCCGTGTTTCTTTTATCACATCCAGTGGCCCTCTAGGCTGCCTACCATACTGCATTTCAAATGGTGAAAATCCTGTTGATGCCTGTGGCACTTCTCTGTAAGCAGAAATTAGGTAAGGCAAGTATTGGTCCCAATCTTTCCCTTACCCTTTTACAAACCTTTTCAGCGGGCGTATTAGGGTTTGGTTAAAACTCCCAACAAGACCGTCTGTCTGAGGGTGATAGGGGGAGGTTCTTATGGCAGTGATACCTAGTAGTCTGTACAGCTCCTTAAGTAATGCAGCACCAAAATTACTACCCTGATCAGTAATAATTTCTTTAGGTATGCCCACTCTGCTGAAAATTTTTGCAAGCTCTGCTGCCACTTTTGAAGCTGTGACAGTATGCATTGGAACTGCTTCTGGCTATCGAGTAGCATAGTCGCATACTACCAGGATAAATCTATTACCCTTTTTACTTTTCAATTCTCTCAAAAGGCATATCTATCACGGGTAGGGGCACCAGGGGCACCTTGTCTTTTCTAGTGACTGGGGCTACTTTCTGACACTCACCACAGGAGGAATCAACATCTTCATGAATTCCGGGTCAGTAAAATCTATACATCAATCTTGCAAGGGTGTGATCCCTCCCTGAGTGACCAGCCATAGGACTATCATGTGGCATCTGTAACAACTCTGTTCTATACTTCTGTGGTATAACCAATTATAGTGTATGATAGAACATTGTTGAGGATGGAAATCCATCCCTTCAACAACGTTGTTATGCTGCACTAGCTACGTCAGCTAGTTTGTTATCGTGCACTAGCTATGTAGCTAGTGCAGCATAACAACTTAGAAGGTGGTCGCGCATGCGCGGTCCAGTAACATGCCATCCTTGGGTAATGGGCCGCGTTGGTGAGAACAGTACCAGGAGGTGAAAAGTAGTAAAAAAAACCTCAAAATTAAGGACACCCTTCATCGTATGAGTGACCATACAATATAAAAGATTGTTTATGATCGCTCGTACACTCCAAAGATATTTTTTGACTCTCGAGGTTTCCATGGTAACGAGACCTCTCGAGCTGCACTCTCGGGGTCTCTGGTTACCACGGAAACCTCTCGAGTGAAAAATATCTTTGCTATGTATGAGTGATCATACACAATCTTCTATGTTCTGTCTGTTCCTGTGTCTGAGGTTTAACCCAAACTCTGTACAGTAACCCATTACACTTTTTAAACATTGGTTCACGCTGTTTTGGTTTCACCCCCAGCTGCTTAAAATAACCTTGGAGAGAAACATTGTTAGCTTGCTCTGAAACAAACTCACAATTAGTTATCAGTTTATCTTCAGCATTTTCATATTTTAACCCTTTATGTCCATCAGTGTTTTGTTACCACTGTTGCTTCAGATGTCTTCTTTCTTTCCTGGACTTCCGGATCTTGGAACTGTTCTCAAACAAGTCCGAATTAAGATTTTCTTTGCCTGAGCTCTTGTAACCATGAGCTCTTGTAACCACTGCTGCTGAAACTGCAGGGTTCAGTTTCTCTGAGATTAACTCAGTAGATCCTGGACAGTCATTTCCAATAAACACGGGTACAGGTAACTTGGGTACTACCCCCACTTTCATTTGGTGCGACACACCTTTAATGGTGAGAGTCACTTGGGTGGTGGGATAGTATTGAGTGTCCCCATGGATGCAGATGGCACCAATACCTGGTCCTTTTACACAGTGCTTTCAATGCACTTCAACATGCACTAGGGTCTGTCTGCTTCCCGAATCAATGAGTCCCTTTGCAGTCTTACCCCACACCTTCACATCTTTTAAGTACTTGCCCCAATTTGCTAAGGACAGATCTGCTCCAGTGCCACTCTCCTTACTATAGCAGTTTCTTGCAGTATGGCCTGGCTTGTTACAGTTATAACAAATAAAGTCTTTGGGGGCAGATTTGTTACCCCACCAGAGTTCTTATCAGTCTTTGAGTTTAAATGGGAAAAATAATGTCTTACCAGTACTTGGCTGTTGCCTCGCTGTTATGGCATCTGTCTGGCCATCTGATAGTCCTCAGCCAAAGAAACAGCCTTTTCCTCACTCGCTAGTTGATGTTCTTTCACCCGAAGTTGCACATCTGTTTTCAGGATGTTGATGAATTGCTCCATTCCAGATGTATCAATGATCTGTGGGACTGTTTTGCCTTCTGGTTGGAGCCATTTAATAAGGAGCTCTCTGAGTCGGATGAAGGCTTCTTGAGGGCTGCCGAATGCGTTGTACTTCAGGGACCAGAATCATTGCCTGTAGGTCTCTCATGAGATGTATCTTTTCAGGATTTCTTTTTTCACAAGATCATAGTTTTCTGTCTGTGCAGTGTCCATACTGCTGTAGGCAAGTTGGGCTTTATCTGTCAGGTAGGGTACAAGTCTGATCGTCCATTGCTGCTTTGGCCATTGGCAGGCTGTGGCAACTCTTTCAAAAGTAACCAGGTATGCCTCAATATCATCCAAGGGACACAGCTTTGTAAGTTTAATAGCTTTAAAATTGCTTGTGTTTATTTGCTCATCTGGATCTGTGCCATATCCTCTGCCTTTGATAGCTTGCAAGGCATCCAGCCATCATTGCTCCTATTGCTGCATCTCTTCTCTCATCTGCTGATCCTGTCATTGCATCCCTTCTCTCCTCTGCTGCATCTCTTCTCCTCTCCTCTGCTGCTCCTATCGCTGCATCTCTTCTCTCCTCTGTGTTTTTAAACACTGAATCTCTTTTTCTCTTCTTCTTCTTCTCCATATCTTTTTGTCATATAGCCAACCATTTGCAAAAGCCCATTAGGCTTTCAGGTTCTGTCACTGCCTGTTCTTTTTCTGTAAATGGTGCTAGCTGTACAGTCTCAGCTTGGACTTCTGTCTCTGCTAGTTTGGCTGCCATTCTCCTGGTAATCACTCCTGGGTTTGCTGCTGCAGAATCCATACCTTTCTTCTATGCTTCCCTCATACTAGGTCCAGTACCCATGCACAAAACTCCTGGCTTAGAGTATGCACGTTGTAAATCCCACTTAGATTGACACCATCTGTCATCGAGGCACAGGTCATGAAGCATAGGAAAAACCAGGAGCAGTTGTAGAATTCACAAAAAGTGTTTATTAGTACTAGCAGTAACGTAAAAAAAATAAATTGTTCAGAATAACAATTTACAAAGGTAGAATAAACAGAGAAGATCCATCCGAGTTTTCCTTCAATCTCTGTGTGTCTCTCAAAACATTGCAACTCGCTCTTATAAGTCTTTCAACCCCAGGTCAAGCATCCTGTTTTTCTGAAATGTTCTTGTAAGTTTCAGGCAGGTGCAGCAAGAACATAATGTCCCAGAACTGAGGCCCCTTCTCCACAGCTTCTGATTAAGGGCTTAAAACTGCTCTCAGGTTAACCGTTTGAGCTCCCAATAGTTTTTTTGCAATCATCTGAAACTATAATTATATACATTTTGACAGTAACACTATATCATGTCTAAACAAAGGGATCCCAATTTCAGTTACATTTCCACATAATGATTTACCTATATTTTTATACCAGTAGATATGCAAGGGGGGAAAAGACAAAAACAGCAAGGGAAGACTGAGAGACAAAGAACTGTGAGACTGTCAGGGTGATCAAATCCTAGGTCTCACAGGAAAAATTTGGTTGCACAACCAGACAGACAAGAGACAGTAAAGGAAAGAACAGAACAGATCTTTGCATTCAAACTATCCATAACAACTGGGACCAGGTCCTATTCAAACCTTTCACAGATGGACACCTTGATGTTGATTGGTGGAGTCACCAGAGCCAATGTTACCATTAGTGGTGTCGATGTATAGTCTGGTGCCAACAAAGATGTTGGACTGGATGCTGTCTCTCTCTCTGGTGTTGTTTGAAGCACTGAGGTGGGAGATGGTGCTGGGCATGCTGTTAACATCAGTGCCAGTGCTGGGGGTTGGGGTCTTGGTGCAGAGGATGATGTCCACACTGATATCAGTGCTTCACATGGCACTGACTCAGGCTTGAGTGTTGGCCTTGGTGCTGGGGTTCCTCTGACGTGGGTCCCTGATGCTGGCACCGGCAGTGGTTTTGGCCTTCATGCGTGGTCTGTGCCACTTTGGGAAACTCTTGCTCATTCCTGGCTCTCCCCCAGACCCAACGTTCTGGTCAGTCTTCCCATGAAGGTGTGTCAGTAACTGCAGGCTTTGACCAACCCTCTTCTAGGGCAGTGATGATCTTATCTGTGTCAGTCTTCACCATTCATCACTGGTGCGTTATGGCCAAAGGATCAGGACCCCGCAGGAGCATTATTTATATATATTTTTTTTTCAGGGGAAGAGTACTCAGAACACATAGGAAATTCCTTACAAATGTGATGTCAGACTTTCATTTAAATCAGTCTGTTACCCTACCTGTGCTTTTCCTCAACCATCCTAGCAGGTGAGCAGAAGCTACACTGCCTGAATGTTAAAAATACACTTTGCTACTACCTTGACAGAACTAGAGGCACCAAAACTGACAGCACTCAACTGTTCTTTACTTATGGCATGGTACACAAACGTAAATCAGCAGCTAAGAAGACTGTGACTCAGTGGATAGTCTCCTGTATTAGTTTTGTTATGAGGAAACTGGTAAACAACCACCCAGAGACCTAAGGGAGCACTCTAAAAATGCTACTTTTGACTCAGTGGCAGCCACAATGGGTACTGTTCTTCAAGAAATCTGTACAGCAGCTACATTTCACACCTCTGCAAGGCATTATTGCCCTTGACATCCAGTCCAGAAGGGATGCCAGGTTTGGAACTGTGGTCTTGCAAACCCTTTCCTAAAAAGGTTCTAGATCCAGCCTCCTAAGGTACTGCAAGTGAATCTGACACTTGAATGACATAGAAACATAGAATTTGACGGCAGATAAGGACCACTTGGCCCACCCAGTCTGCCCATTTCCCTACCTGATGGATAAGCTGCAGATCCTAGTTAACCAGCAGCCTACTTCTTCCAACCGCCACCCCCTAGAATTGCCTTATGACTGTCCCATGCATGCTTGAATTCCACCACTGTTTTGACTCCACAACCCCTCTTCTGGAAGGCTGTTCCATACATCCACAACCCTCTGTGAAAAATATTTTAAATTACCTCTGAGCCGCCTCTTCTATCTTCAAATTGTGCCCCTTGTTCTTGCACACCTCTTTTTGAAAGATGCTACCCTCTTGGACTTTGTTGATTCCCTTGAGGTACTTGAAAGTTTCTATCATGTCCCCCCTCTCCCTCCTTTCCTCGAGGCTATACATATTAAGCTCCTTAAGTCTTTCTTCATATGTCTTCCGGTGCAGACCCTGCACCATTTTAGTTGCCCTCCTCTGGACAGCTTCCATCCTGTCTATGTCTTTGCATCAGTACTGGACTCCTGTTGTTATAAGAAAACCTTACTGTACCTACCAAAGTAATGGTATTTCTTCTAAGGGGTCCAATAGTGAGTCATACAATCCCTATCCTGCCTCCTCTTCTAGAACCTGAATGAAAAGGATCCTGCTGTGAAACAGTTGGTTGTACATTTGATTGAGCATTTATTGTTCTAAAATTGTAATTTAATCCATTGTAATTTAATGCTGATTAACTAGTCAGAGTAATCAAAACTGAAATAATAGCACCAAAACCAAGAATTTGTGATATAAAAAAGTACTCTAGTGCTAAAACTACATCATCTGGCTGTACAGCAACATAATTTATTGAAAGAAAACACAAAATCACACATGCCCACACAATGCAAAGCATCATGGGCTGCATATGCAGATCACCACAGAATGTTATGCTGGTTCGACTTTAAGCAGAATTGCATGGTGCCGAAAGGCCATATAATTTATTTATTTATTTAAGAGTTTCACTAGGAAGGCATACTGAGCGGAGTACCACTTGATTCCAGATGCATCCTGGGGGAATGGGGAGATGACAAGTACAGCAACTGAGACAAATGCATTACAATACAGCTACTTTACAGTACAGAGCAAACAGGATTATACAATATGTAACAGAGACTAGACAACAGCTAACAGAGTACCTAACTACTAGCAATTCCAGTGATCCCACAAACCAACTAAGCAATTTGAGTGAGAATAAGTAAGGCTGGAAGGACATTTGTGAGTTATAGTGGACAATACAGGCCGGATTTTCTCCAGACTCTGGGCTAGGGCCTAGGGCATGGTGGGTGGTGAGGGTCAAAAGTAGAAATGAATTAGGTATAGGAGGGGGGATATATGGCATTACTGTGGAGAGGACTGCATGAGCAGGAGGGAGAGAAGGATGACTTAAGAAGCTGGTTTAGCCGCTGAGAGGTGTCTGTGTGCCTCATGTCAGCCGGCAGAGCATTCCAAAGTTTAGGCATGTGGTAGCTGAAAGTGGTCTGGCCTTTGGCTGTGGTCATCAAAGGGACATGCAGTATCTGAGAGTCAGTATTCATAAGAGAGAACGCTGAGGGGGGTTGAACTGCAAAGGTAGGCTTTAGGTAGGAGGGGAGGGACTGCGACCAGAATTTAGCAGTTAACTTCACACAATGGGTAAGTCTTCGGTCCTGTAATGAGGGGAGGTCTAGCATCTTGTAGAGGTTGCAGTGGTGCACAGAGGGAGTGTAGTCCAGGGCAGGGTGGCAGAAGGAATGGAAGAGAGGGTCGAGCCTTGTGAGGGTGGACTTGGGGGTGGCGCTGTAGACTATGTCGCCATAGTTAATTATAGGGAGAATCATTTGTTGTAGGATTGCTTTGCGAGTTGCCTGGGGTAAGCAGCCCTTGTTACGGTATAAGGCACCCAGCTTGGGGTGCAGTTTTTTGTGTAATGAGTCGAACTGAGCTGAGAAATCAAGGTGCTGGTTGAGCCAGACCCCAAGATACCCGAAGGAGGTGCAGGCCTCCAATGGAATCCCATCGATAGTATGATGAGTGGGGGTTGTGGGGAGCCGGGCGAGCCTCTGACTTGTACCGAAGGTTAGGGAGACCTTTTTTTGTGATTGAGGAAGAGCTGGTTTGATTGAAACCAGAGCTGGGCGGCATTGAGGTCGTCCTGCAGTCTAATGGTCACTTCAGAGGGTGAGGGACCAGTGGCATACAGTACTGTGTCATCGGCGTACATGTGAATGAATGTGTGTTTACATACCGAGGGTAGGTCATTCAGAAAATGGAGAACAGGATCAGGTCAAGTAACAAGCCTTGCTGGACTCAGGAGGTTACAGGAAGGGGGGCTGAGGTACAATGACCGATTCTCACGGATTGGTATCTGCCAGTTAGGTAGGAATTGAACCAATTTGTGTAGGTGTTCGAGAGACCTGCCTGGGCGAGTCTGGATAATAGCAGGGTATGAGAGACGGCGTCAAACGCTTTGGCGAGGTCTACAAAAATAACCGAGGTGATGTGCCTATGGTTCATACCCATGAGGACAGCGTCAGTGAACCTGAGGAGGGAGGTGATGGTGGAATGCGTCTTCCTGAATCCCGATTGGTAGGGTGTGAAGAAGGAAGAGGTGTCGAGAAATGAACAGAGCTGGTCTAGCACAAGGCGCTCTTGGATTTTGGCCACGATGGGGAGTAGGGAGATAGGGCGGTAATTGCTCGGGGTAGAGCGGTCTCCCCCTTTAGGGAGAGGGATAACAGTAGCACGTTTCCAGTCGGATGGTACTAAAGCAAGTGAGAAAGAGAGATTAAGGAGAGCGGTCAGTGGAGAGGTGATGGCAGGGGAGATAGATAAAGTATTTTGGAGTCCAGACCCAGGGGACATTTTCCTTTGCTGGGGTTAATTGCCTGTAGGGCTTTTAGCACTTCTGTAGGTGTGACCATGCGAAAGGCGAAACCTGGAGGTGAGTTAAGGGAGGGAATGGGTGGGCTGTGGTGAGATGGAGGAGAGCGAATATGAGAGAGGCAGCGCAGCTGGTGAAAAAGGTGTTAAAGACCAAGGCCACTTCGCCTGGGTCAGTGATGGTGGAGCCATCAACATTTAGGGCTGGGGTGGGGGGCTGGGCCTGGAGGGCTGAGAAGCAATTTGATAGATTTCTGGAATTTTGCTGAGTGATTTAGGTTATTGTGGAAGGAGGCCTTGAAGTAGCTCACTTTGGCCTGTCGTAGGAGCCTAGTACAGGAGTTGTGGAGTGTTCAATAGAACTGAAGTGCTTTCAGGGTATATGAGGCCTTGTAGGCTAGCCATGTTTGGTCCCTGGCATGTAACTGGTCGATAATTTTGGCTGTGACCCAGGGCAGGTGGGCACCTCTGACACAGGTCCTTCGCAGCGGTGAGGAAGTTAGATTTTAACCGGTCAAGGGCGGCGTCGATAGAGGAGGCCCGAGGGATGAAGGACCAGTCCAAGCTGGACAGTTCATTTAGTAAGGCTGATAGGTCTAGGAATTTCTAGGACCTGTGAGCAAGATATGGGGGCAGCACCTTTGGGGCCTGAATATTTTCCTTAGTAATGAGATCATGTGGTGGTCACTTAGTGAGTCCAGGAGGAGTCCTGAGTCGGAATGCGGGAAAGGGTGTGTTGTGAGTGCCCAATCAAGTAATGACAAGTAACATTAAAAACTCCTTACCTTTCACACAGACAATTGCTGTGCTTCATCAGAGGTTATGTATTTTTAGAACCAGAACATTTTGTCATAAAGTTATATCAGAAGTCCTTGGTTTGAGTGTTATTTTTTCAGTTTGGATTACTTTGACTAGCTAATCAGCATCAAATCTATTCCTGGTGCCGCTGTCTGTATGAAATGTTTCTAAAATTGTATTTCTAGGGGCATGGATTGGGTTCACTATCCACACTCTAAGAAACAATGTGTTATTGTAAATGCTAATATTTGTACTCCTTGTTACCTTGTTTGTGATAGTGACAATATTGACTGTACTACTCTCCATGAATTTATGTAACTTCTTACTTGACTTTTAATGCGTAGTCAGCTGTATGCACTCTTACAAAACTTGCACTACTGTTTTTTTTCCTACAACTTAATATACCTTCTTGCATTTTTCTTTCCCATTTGTTTAACCAGGAGTGGCACACTAAGCTGAAAGTTTGTTTACAGGTGTGACCTGGGAGCACAGGGAAGTTAGGTGACTTGCTCAGGGTCACACAGTACACAAGTGGGGGCCGTGGGATTCAAGCCCAGGTCTCCAGATTTGCAGCTCAGAGCCTTAAACCACTGTGCAATACTGCCTCCCTCATTTCTTTGAGAACCCTGTAATATAATATCCTGCCGTTGTTTTGTAAACCCTGTAGTATCCTGATGTTGTACTTTCCCGGTTCGCGCCAGAAGATAGGCAAATAATTGCCTAGTGCACCCTACCCGGTTAACAAAAACTAAATAAATAAATAAATAAGTAAATAGCTGTTGAGGTTTATTGAAGCCATGGGCATTCTAGTCCTTGTACATACATACATACATACACACATACACTAATATATATATAATTATAATGCTGGCCTGGTAGGGCCAGTATAGCTAAGGTTGCACGGCCGCTTCTATGTTAAACCCAATATTTTGCACTTTAATAACTTTGCAACCTTTCATCCAATTTGCCTGAAAGAGTGCATACACAGTGTGGTACCACAGGTCTCTGGATCTAGAAAATTTAGCTCTGGTCGGATTTGCGGTTACGGAGATGGGGAGTGTGAAAAAGTATCAAAAATCCTCAACTTTTGAAATTCTTTGCTCGTCTCCACAGCCCGAATGGTTTGTCCATCTGGTCTGAAATTTTCAGGGTATATGGGGACTCTGTCAGGGAAGTGCCTGTTGAAGGTTTGGTAAAAACATATTAATCCGTTCAAAAGTTATTAAAGTTTAAAGTTTCCCATTATAGCCTGTGGGGAAAAATACATGTGCACCATGAAAGCTTTCACAAAAGTACTTGGACTTTTGTGAAAGTATCATTGGTTAACATGGAGGACTTCACAAAAGTACCGCGGAACTTCGCAGAAGTCCTGCATGTAAATCAGTGAGTTCTTTCAGAAAGTCCGTGGAACTTTTGTGAACGCATTCATAGGTAAACAGATCTAAAACCAGTTCTTTGCCACTTCATAGCAAAAAAATGGTTAGGGGTTTTGGGCTGAAATTTTCAGGGTGGCAAGCCCTTGCCCCACAGATGTGCATTTTGCTGGTTTGGTGAAGAAATTGACACAAGTTCCAAAGTTACAGCACTCTGAAGTTGCCCATTTTCTCATAGGATAACATTGTGGTGGCCACGGCACCTTTCAGAGGCTATTTCTTGAAACTGGTTTGAGATATGGATTTTTCGCTAAGCATAGCTTAGTACAACAGGAAGGCAGTATAGTGCAGTGGGCTAAGGCTCTGAGCTGCAAATCTGGTAACATCCAGCAGACCAGACCTGGGTTTGAATCCCACAGCTTCCACTTGCATACTGTGTGACCCTGAGCAAGTCACTTATTTATTGAAAATCGGATTTACAACCTTTGAGTCAGAGACTCATTTACAAAGGCTAAATGTCAATAACACAACAGAAGACAGGTTGACAGCTTAGTACAATACATATGCTTATTACATGGTATAGGAGTACATACAGAAAATATATAATGAATAGGAGTGTATGGCCTATACAATTATGTAACTGGCTAGACCAGACCAAAGAGTTTTGAACTTGCCAAGGTTCAAGCAGTCGGGGTTTCCGACATTGTCATAAACACAGTCAATCTAGGTGAAGAACTTAACAGCAAATAGGATACAGAGCAGTATTTTCCATACTTAATCCAAGTGGTGTAGGTTTAACCTGAGGTTTAGGCTTTAAGTGCCTGCCAGAATCTAGGTATCAGCTTCATTATTGTGATCGGACAAGGCAGGCCTATCAGGGTCCGGGAG
The DNA here is from genome assembly GCA_016271365.2 of Neoceratodus forsteri. Classification (NCBI taxonomy): domain Eukaryota; kingdom Metazoa; phylum Chordata; order Ceratodontiformes; family Ceratodontidae; genus Neoceratodus; species Neoceratodus forsteri. The sequence goes on along the minus strand of CM057452.1, from coordinate 551,217,204 downwards.
TCGGCTATTGGTAGTGGTGGTTAAGCACTTAACTTCCTGTGCTCCCAGGTCGCACCTGTAAAAAACCTTTCAGCTTAGTGTGCTACTCCTATTTAAACAACTTAAAAAAAAAGCATGCGTGGAGCTGGCCAAGTCATGAATACAACTGCGAAGGAATTTTTTCCAAAGTTGCTATGGTTACTGAAATATTGCCACATTTGTAGTACAAGGGTTACTTAGAATGTCTGTAGGCCTGCGCTATGTGTCTGTACTTATGGGTAGGTGGGCGTGCAGGACCCAGAGGGCCCATGTTCCCACCTATGCATACCATTTATGCTAAACTGGGAGCACGGGGCCCTCCTGTGCTATGCCTCTACACTTATGGGTGGGGGAGAACGCAGGGCCCAGAGGGCCCATGCTTCCACTTATGGATCCGATTATGCAAATGTGGGAGCACAGGACCCTCCTGTGCTATGTCTCTATACTTATCGGTGGGTGGGAGCGCAGGGCCCAGAAGGCCCGTGCTTCCACCTATGGATACCATCTTGCAATACTGGGAGCACAGGGCCCTCCTGCGCTATGTCTCTACACTTATGGGTGGGTGGGAATGCAGGGCCCAGAGGGCCTGCGCTCCCTACTGTGGATCCCATTATGCAAACCTGGGAGCACAGGGCCCTGCTGCACTATGTCTCTAGCCTTATGGGTAGGTGGGTGTGCAGCGCCTAGAGGTCCAGTGCACCCTCCTCTAGATACCATTTTGCAAAACTTGCAGCACAGGGCCCTCCTGTGATATGTCTCTATGCTTATGGGTAGGAGGGAGAGTGCAGGGCCCAGAGGACCTGTGGTCCCACATATAGTATAGATATTAGTAACATTACACTTTCTCTAAAAGAAGGGAAATTCATTGCAAAAAAACTCCATTACTGCATCAATTAGGGTTGTTTTCATACCAACAAATGTCTGGAAATTCGATGTTAGGGTTACCAACCCTACCACCCCACCCCTACCCTCCACACACCAACAGGCATCAGGCTGTGCCTTGGGGTCATTGGGCCCTAACTCTCACCCCATTCTCCTATACTGTACCATCTCAGCTTGTTTACACATGGAATGGAGTGAGAGTTAGGCTGACGACTCCAAGGCTTACCCCATTGCCTGCTGGTATGTGGAGGGTGGGGGGGGTGTTGGTAGGGTTGGTAACCCTAACACTGAATTTCCAGACTTTTGTTGGTGTGAAGTCAATCCTAACTGATGCATTAATGGAGTTTTTTGCAATGAAAAAAAATATATATATCATAGAATCACAGAAGCTTAACGGCAGAAAAGGACCATACCGGCCCATCTAGTCTGTCCTTTTTTCCCCCCTACGTCTCCCCCTCCCTGCCAGCCTCCTCCCTCCCCCTGATACTCAGCCCCATATGTTTGTCCCATGCCCTCTTGAATTCTTTCACCGATTTAGCCCCCACCACTCTGTCTGGTAGTCTGTTCCAGGGCTCATCCACCCTCTCCTTGAAGAAATGCCTTCTCACATTGTGTCATTTTCCTTGCAATCTGAGGCTGTGTCCTCTAGTTTTGACCCCCTCCTTCCCCTTAAGTAAACCCTTTTCTCCCACTTTATTGAGCCCCTTTACATATTTAAAAGTTTCAATCATGTCTTCCCTTTCCCTCCTTGTCTCCAGAGTGTATAGATCCAGCTCCTTACACCTCTGCTCGTATGACTTGCCCTGCATACCCTGCATCATCTTGGTTACCCTTCTCTGAACCCTCTCCAATGCCTCTATATCCTTGCAGAGATGTGGCCTCCAGAACTGAACCCCATACTCCAGGTGTGGCCTCACCATGGCTTGGTAAAGGGGCATTATTACCTCCCTCTTTCTGCTAGTAATGCCCCTGCTTATGCATGCCAACATTCCACTGGCCTTTCCCTCCACCCTGCTACATTGGATTCCTACCTTAAGGTTCAAGGAGACTGTGATTCCCAGATCCCTGTCCTGTTCTGTTACTTTAATTTCCTCCCCACCTAGGGTGTACGCTGCTCTTCTGTTCGTACTCCCCAAGTGCATCACAGCACACTTCTTGGCATTGAATTTCAGCTGCCACATCCCAGACCATTTTTCAAGTGTCTTTAAGTCCCCCCTTATGTCCTCCATCCCCCCCCTGGGGTATCCACCTTATTGCATATTTTTGTATCATCAGCAAATAGGCACACGCTCCTCCTCAAACCCTCAGCAATATCGCTGATGTAGATATTGAAGAGAAGTGGACCAAAAACTGACCCCTGTGACACTCCATTCTTCACCCTCGCTGTCCTGGAGTGCACCCCATTTAGCACCACCCTCTGAGTTCTTCCTGACAGCCAGTCCTCCACCCAGCTTGTTATTTTCCCACCCAACCCCAGGCTTTCCATCTTGCTCACCAGCCTCCTATGGGATATATTATATATTGTATATTATTGGGGCATATATTATAGGTGCGTGGTCGCGCCCCTATAGTTAGGGTTGAGTAGGCACGTCAATGTTAAGCTCAAAATTTTGCACTTTAATAACTTTGCAACCATTCAACGGACACGCATGAAATTTGGTATGCGTCTTCCTGTAGGGCAGATCTCTTGCTTTCCAGTTGGATGTGAGATCTCCGCGTTACGGAGAGGCAAAAAAACATGTTTTCACCCATTGACTTTGCTGGGATCTTTCTTTGATCTTGCCTACAGCTCAGATGCTTTTGTTTTTTGGTCTGAGATTTTCAGGGCAGAAAGGGACTACCTCACAGATGTGCCTTTTGCTAGTCTGGTGAAAAAATAATAAGCTGTTTTTAAGTTATTGCAATTTAAAAATTTGAAAAAATAATTTCTGAGCAAGCTCAGTAGGCACTTTAGTACAGCTGTATGAAACGAAGTAGGAATCCTGCTCCATATGGAGAAATTCCTACTTCATATGGCTGCCATCTTGTTTTCAGTTATGCCCCCCCAAAAAAACATTTTGAAACCTCCCAAAATGAGATTCTGGGGAGGAACGATTATATGTAGCTTGCTTATTGGGACCCCCTTTCGTGCGTTCTGCACTTCTGAGACAAAATATATACCTAAAATGTGTTTTAATCATTTAAATCCTACTTCATATCCGCGTATATTGACCCAGGATCCCTACCCGTTATACTGAGATACGCATCGGGATCCTAGAGTCGCGAGCTGAAAATAGGATAATGATTAAAAAAAAACATTTTTGCCGACCTGGGGTGCCCAATCTCCATGTCAGCACTAGAGGACCCCCAACAGTATGGGACACTGTGGAGCGCACTCCTAGTGTCGCCAACACAAAACAACCATGGCCGACAACGGGGTGCCCAATCCCTGCGTCAGCAGTAGCCCCCAAAAAGCATGTCCAACAACGGGGTGCCCAATCCCCATGTCGGCAGTAGCACCCACTGACGCAGGACACTGGGGAGCCCACTCCCAATGTCCTCAGTTATAGCATGCCCCCTCCATCAGCACTTGCTGCCTGAAATAAAGAAAACAGTCCCCAACATCTTTTATTTAAAAAAACTGTGAAAGAAAATGGTCCTTCGTCATCTCCCTCTCCTTCCCCACCCTCCCTCTACTCCCACCTCCCACCCCTCTTACCCCATATTTACCTCCAGAGGTTGGGCGCTGTCATGTTCTGTGGACCGGGACATGTCTGCACTCTTCAAAGCCAAACCATGAACTGAAGAATCAATCTAAGTGGCGTATAATGGCAGTCTATGGTATTTTGAACTTAGGTTCCCAAGACCCATGGCAAAGTTACTCAGCTTGCCTCCCCCTCAGGCCCTTGACTGATCCCTCTGAGATTGCGCAGATTTTTAACAAAGTATTTTCTGACCTCTCTGCCTGTCTTACCAAACTACCCTCCCAGCCACCCGCCACCCACCAGGCCTGGTAGTCAGGATAACTACTTCCCCTCCATCACCACCCCCTCTAACACCCCACCCTTTTACTTTAGAGCAATTGGCTCAGGTGTTACCACCAAGCTCCTGAAGTCCCTCCCTGCCAGGGGTAGCCCTGGCAGTGATGGTCTTTTTCTCTCGTTCCTTAGGCTCATCTCTCCAGCTATCATTGAACCCCTCACCTTCATATTTAACCTTGCCCTCTCCTTGTCCACAATGATGGACTCTTGGAAATATGCTAATGTTGTGCCTATTTTCAAATTAAGCAATCCCGTTTCTCCTGGTAATTAGAGGCCTATCTCCCCCCTCCCCCACCTGAGCAAGCTACTGAAAAAATCGTGCACTTCCAACTCTCAGAGAATCTTGGAAAGTATAATCTGCTGTGCCCTCAGCAGCACAGCTGCCCTAAGCACCACAGCACCACATCAGCTTTAGTCCATTTCTCTAACCATGTACTCAGAAACATGGACGCGGGTAAAACCATTGGTGCTGTATTCATGATCTGAGTAAGACCTTTGACCTTGTCGACCACTTCCTCCTCCACTCCACTCTCCTACACCTTGGCTGCTCTGCTGAGACAATAGCATGGTTTAGAAGCTACCTCAAAGGCAGGACCCAGACTGTTACAATTGGTACAGCCTCTTTCCCTACCCTACCACTATCCATTGGGGTTCCCCAAGGCTCCATCCTTGGCCCCCTACTTTTTTCCATTTTTATTAATGCACTCCTGGCTGAAAGCCTTACCTGTGAGGCCCTCCTCTATGTGGATGACCTTGTCCTTTACCATAGTGACGTCTCTTGCAAACATCTCCTCCGCTCTTACGCTTAACTGTGGTGCTGCCCACAATTGGTTTCTTTCCAACAGGCTCTTAGTAAATGAAAAGAAAACAAAAGTAATTCTATTTGGATCCAAACCATTCCTCACAAAGATCTCCAACACAAAATACTCACTCCTTGTACCCACACCTGCTGGTCCACCCCTTGAAAATGTAACTAGTTTTAAATACTTAGGTGTCACTCTGGACCCCTCCCCGCCAACCATGTCAATAATTCTGTTCTCAGAGTTAATCAGAAACTAGGTGCAGCCTACCACCTAAATCAATTCCTTTCTTATGAAGCGTGCCTCGCAATTGCATAAGGAAACCTTCTACCGCTCCTTGAATACTGCTCTCCTGTCTATTCCCTCGTATCCTCAGCTCTACGCTGTAGACTGAACTCGGTCTACAACAGTATCTGTTGCTTTGTCCTCCATGCCTCCTTTTCTACCCATCATTGTGTATTGTACCAGTCACTTAGTTGGCTCCCACTGCAAGGTCAGTTTGACTATGCCCTTGGTTGCTTAGTTGACAATACTCTGAGAGGCGGACACCTGTCCCCATACTCATCCCTCCTCACCGGCAGAGTGGCAGCTAGGAGCCTCCGTGAATCATCCATCCCTCCCTTCCCCGGTAGTTCCACGAATCTCTTCTACCATGGGTAGTAAAGCCTTTTCCATCTCTGCCTCTTCCCTATGGAACAGACTCCCTATATCTCTCTGCTCTTCCACCTCCCATCTCTCCTTCAAAAACAATTTCAAAGAGTGGCTGCTGTCTGAAGCCAAATGCTACTGCTCTCCTGGGTAATCTCTGGCATCTCCTCCCTCTGTCCCTCCCTCCCCCCACCTATTAGCACTGTCTCATCCTTGCTACACTCACCACAACCGCTCCTGTCTGCTTCCCCCACTTTTTGGGGCTTCTGTTGTTGTCTCCTATTCTAAGTCTCATCACATCACCATTTGCTAAGGGGAAGTGTTGTACTCGATTTCAGAGTTCCAATCTCCTTGTTGACCTATGCACTATTAGTGTACCTGAATGCATTTTGCACTTTATGTATCATATCTGAGAATTATGTTTGGTCTCTGTGTTTTATGACTTATATTTCAGTCTGTTGCCTGGCTTGTGACTGTGTATTTTTGACCTGTATGCTGGCCTTCTTTGACACCTTGTATTCTTATGTACTGTAGTAACACTTTATGTAATGACCCCTTGTTCTCTAATTTCCTGCACCTCATGTTGAGACCTGTGTTTACTGTTGTTCTTCACACCTGTATTGCTTTATGTGCCATGCTGTGGCTCGAATCATGCCTGAAAACAGTCCTTTGGATCAGTGCACCCACCCAGTTATCAAAGACATAAATACATACATACATACATAAAGTTCATATCCCGGGTATTTTTCAACATTTTTTCACCAAGTTTTCAACATGGGATTTTTGGGACCCCACCTCGTGAACTCAGTCACTGTCATCTCGTTAATTGGACCCGTAAGGGGATTTCATGGTCACTGCGCGGAATCACCTTTCGGGGCCGATTAATGAAACAACAGTGCCACTGTTCATGAGGTGGGGTCCTAAAAAGCCCATGTTGAAAATTTGGTGCAAAAATTCCAATAAATGAATGCATTACGAGTGTGCATTGCAAAGTTTATACGCACGTTCGCAACTTCACCTCTTTTTAATATTTTCACTACAGATTTTCAACATTGCCATTTTTAACACCTCCTTATGAACAGTACAGCTGTCATTTTTCACATCCTTCCCAAAACTTGTTTTCGCACCTGTGACGCATAATGGTGCAGTTGCTGTGCAAAATCAAAATTTGGGATAGAATAACAAAATCACAGTGTCACTGTTCATGAGGAGAGGTCCCAAAAAGGCCATGTTGAAAATCTGTAAAAATCAAAAAGATGACCGCATTATGAGCGTGAGTTATGCGGTTTCTATGCACTCTCGTAACTTCACAAATTTTTCATATTTTCACTCCAGAATTTCAGCATTGTCATTTTTTCACACCTCCTCATGAACAGTACAGCTGTCATTTTTAACATGCTGCCCAAAATGTGTTTTCGCACCTGTGCTGCAGAATGGTGCAGTTGCTGTGCGAAATCAACTTTAGGGATGGATTAACGAAATCACAGTGCCATTGTTCATGAGGGGAGGTCCAGAAAAGCTCGTGTTAAAAATTTGGTTAAAATTCCAAAAAAATCGACATGTTACGAGTGTCCGTTGTGCAGTTTCTTGCGAAATTTACCATAGGATAACATTGCAGCACCCATGGCATCTTTCGATGCGTGTAGCTTGAAAACGGTTCGAGATACGGATTTTTTGCTACTCACAGCTTAGTCCACCTAAGCAGACGTGGAGGTTTCAAAGTCATGAATACAAATGCAGTGGAATATTTTTCATAGTTGCTATGGTTACTGAGATAATGGCAAATAAGTGTTCCAAGGGTTCAGTTTCATGACTCTAGGCCTGTGTTATGTCCCCTTTCTTATGTGTAAGTGGGAGTGCAGGGCCCAGAGGGCCCACACTCCTACATATACATACCATTAAGCACAAATTGGCAGTGTTAGGGGAGCACAGGGCCCAGAGAGCCCTGCACTCCCACAATGACATTTCACTTACCATTTACATTACACTTTCTCAAAAAGAAGGGAAATTCATTGCAAAAAACCCAGTTAATGCACCAGATAGGGTTGATAGTACACCGACAAAAGTTTGGAAATTTGGTGTTAGGGTTACCAACCCCCTACCACCACCCCACCACCCTCCACACACCAACAGGCATCAGGGTGTGCATTGGGGTCATCAGCCTAACTCTCACCCCATTCTCCTATACTGCACCACCTCAGCTTGTTTACACATGGAATGGGGTAAGAGTTTGGCCGACGACTGCAACGCACACCCCAACGCCTATTGGTGTGTGGAGGGTGGGGGGGATGGAGGTGGGGTGGTAGGGGTTGGTAACCCTAACATAGAATTTTCAAACTTTTGTCGGTGTACTAGCAACCCTAACTGATGCATGAATGAAGTTTTTGCAGTGAATATATATATATATATATATATATATATATATATAGATTATAGTGGCAGGTAGTGCCACTACAGTTAGGGTTGAGTAGCCACTTTAATGCAAAACATCAAATTTTGCACTTAATAACTTTGCCACTGTATGACAGAGTTGCCTGAAATTTTGCATGTGTGGTCTGGCACTATAGGTCTCTGATCTGGCAATGCCTACATGGCCGATTTATAAAGTTATGGAGCTACAGAACGCCAAAAATGCAAAAAAAAACTGACTACTTGTGCGTTTCTTTGCTCACATCCACAGCCTGCATGCTTTTTCCATTCGGCCAGAAAACTTCAGCGAAGATGCAGCCTTAGTCACCAAGCGTGTTTCGAAGATTTGGTGAAAAAATATTAAACCGTTCGAAAGTTATTCAAAAAACAAATGTCCCATTGTAATCAATGAGAAAAGTTGGCAAAAATTACAAAACTTTCATGAAAGGCCATTTTTTACTGTTGCAAATGGCCCTTTTATTTTCGTAAGTCAGCCATCTTGTTCACAGTTAGTGACACAGAAAAATGCCTGGTGTTTAAAATTGGGGCCCTCTAGGTAAACATTGTTGTGTTTACCTAATCGGGTCCTGAGGATGCTAGCCATATCTTTTTTGGGGGGTTAAACCTCCAGAAATGCATTTTTAAAATTTTGGGGAAAAATGCTTTCACAAAATGCTTTCGCAAATGCGAAAGTTTCATGATTTTTTTTGCAAAACTTTCGTGATTTGTGAAATTATTTTGCAAAAGTATGCCCAAAATAACTGCAAATCTTTTCCAGCCTCCTGATACAAAACGGTTTTGGTCTTTTGGGCTGAAATTTGCAGAGTAGCAAGCCCTGGTCCCACAGATGTGGCTTTTGGTGGTTTGGTTCCAAAACATTACAGGGGCCCACAGTTACAGCATTCCGAAGATCAGAATTTTTCCCATAGGATAACATTGTGGCGTCTGTGATGCCTTTCAGGGCCCGTATCTCGAAAAACGGTTCGAGATACGGACTTTTCATCCCAATAAATCTTAGGACTAAGTGTAGAAGTAGGCTGGAAAGCCGTAAATAACATGAAATTTGAATTTTTTTTCTACCTTGTACGGTTCCTGAGATATTTGTGATTTACTGTTCCAATTGCTCATTTTCATGTCCAAGGCCCACTATTACGCCCCCAGAGTTAGCATTCAAAGTGCTTTTTGCTGCCCCTATCTCGGACACAATGTGAGATACTGATTTGGTTGACTTTATGTTGCTAGAACTACTCAGTCTCATGATTACAACCACACTTGAATTTTTTTACTAGCTGCTACGGTTTCCCAAATTTGGGCAAATTAGTGTTACAAGGCTTCCTTAACCTATAGGGCTGCTGTATGGCTCTGTGCTTATGTGTAAGTGGGAGCGCAGGGCCCAGAGGGCACATGCTCCCACAAACACATATCATTACACAGAAATGGGCAGATTGGTGGAAGCATGGGGCCCAAAGGGCCCCGCGCTCCCACCAACACATATTATTTACTATTTATATTACATTTTCTCAAAAAGAAGGGAAATTCATAGCAAAAAACTTCGATAATGCATCAGTTAAGGTTGTTTCCACAGCGACAAAAGTGTGGAAATGCGATGTTAGGGCTACCACCCAACCCCCACGCCCCCATCCTCAAACCCCTAACTCCACATTCCCCCCACCCTCCACACACACACACACACACACATGCCAGACACATGCAACATTGTAAGACACTATACCACTCAGTCACATCTGTAAGCACAGTCATCACAACACTGTACTCCTGTCGCATACACTATGTAATGGAAAACAAATACAGTATGATCGACTCTATACTGCCAGCATAGTATGATGACACATTATTGCTGGCATATCTTTTTCATAAAGTGAAACTTAGTCTGCACAAACATTCTATATACTGCTTTTCATTTGTCATAATTCAATGACTGACTCGCTGCAGGTATCGCTGCCACCACATAGGCATGTGGTAGCAGTACAGACACAGCTGACCGATACATAGTACTTTTCACATACTGCTCAGGTATGAAAGTAGCACCATCACATGTTATAATACTGTTGCGTTAACTGGAAATACTCATTAGCAGCATGTTATGGTTAGCTGTGGATGTTACAACTGTTGCTGTCACATGTTGCTTATAAAGTATACTGCAAAACATTACTACGGTTATCCAAACTCTTATTTCCAATACAGCTATGTATAGGTAACATACTGTGTGTTCATCATTTCTTAACAATTGAAATATAGGCATCTGCCTAAATCTTGTTATTGATGTTTGTTACAGAGAAATGCTTACTGTGGCCCATCTCCCATGGTTGCCCAGCATGCGTGTGTACCCACAAGGCACTCTGATGGCAGCAGAACTCATACAGTGACTGGACCATGATGATGGATGTGTCTCGTACTGCTTGCATGTGTGTGGGTGGGGGGAATGCGGAGTTAGGGGTTTGAGGATGGGGCCGTGGGGATGGGGTGGTAACCCTAACATCGCAGTTCCACACTTTTGTCGCTGTGGAAACAACCCTAACTGATAGATTAACGGAGTTTTTTGCCATGAATATATATATATATATATATATGTTTAGTTAGAGTTGCCTGGCCACTTAACTTCTATGTTCAACTCAAAATTTTGCACTTTAATAACTTTGCAACCATACAATGGATTTGCCTGAATTTTGCATGCACAGTCAGGCTCCATAGATCTCTGGATCTGGCAAGTTTTGTTCCAGTCAGATTGGCAGCTGCGGAGCTGTGGAGCGTCAAAAAATGTGTAAAAACCCACTTTTTGGGCTATTTTTTATTTTTGCCCTGGGCTACAGCCCAAATGGTTTGTCCGTCTGGTGTGAAATTCTCAGGGAATATGTAGTCTGGGTCACTGATGTGCCTTTTGAAGATTTGGTAAAACAATATTAATCCGTTCAAAAGTCATTCAGTTTTAAAGCTTTCCCATTATAGTCAATGAGAAAAAATATATGTGCTTCTCGAAAGCTGATGGCAGTACATTTTTGCTGTAGCAAATGCCCTCAGTAATGTGCCACCGCCATCTTGTTTTCAGTTAGCGGTGGAGAAAAACATCTGTCGTTCAAATTTGACTGCCCCTAGGTAAACACAGACAGTCATGTTTACCTAATCAGGGCCTGAGGAACACAATGCTGGCATCAGAATTTTAAAAATTCCCCTTGGAAATATGTTGTCCAGCATCGGACCCCCAGTACTGTTGCAAATTGTGAAAGAACGGATGTGACACTTTAGCAATTTGTGACACTGTCGCACCCGTTCTTTCGCAAATTTTGTGCAAGTGTCGCAATTTGCAACACTACTGCACCAAAAAACATCATTTCTTTGTCACGTCACTGCAACTAAATGATTAGAGCTTTTGGGCTGAAATTTGCAATGTGGCAAGCCCTCGCCACATAGGTGTGCCTTTTACTGGTTTAGTGAAAACATTTACACCGGTTCCATAGTTACGCTGTTCCAAAGGTGAGAAATTTCCCATAGGATAATATTATGGCACCCATGGTACCTTTCGGCACCTGTATCTCAAAACAATTGAACCAGGTAAACATCTCCATCTGCAGTGGTTAAACATTTTTACCATGCTGGTCAATTTCGTTCCTCCTATTCTGCCTGCATTTGAAATCTTATCTGATGTGGTCTGGAATAGACCTATTTATGTTCCATCTGTCTGTAAGCAGATAGACAGAAAATACGGTGCCCCGATGATAGACCAGTGTATGCTTCTCAACCTATAGCTGATGCCATTGTTAATTCTCACTGAGAATTACAAAGTTATTCTTCCCCAAGAGGTCACTGTGCACCCTATTAACAAGAAGTCACACAAAACTGACACTATGGGCAAGTGGGCTTATGAAGCATCTACCCTAGGCAGGGGAATTTCTAGCTATCGAAGGCAGTTTTCCAAATATGAGTATACCCTTTAGAGCTTGCCAAGTCTCTCGTAGAGTCCCTGACACATTCTTAGACTGAGCAAAAGATTCTGCTGACTGCCACACATAGAACTGAGTCCAACAGCAATTAGCTGAAAGCTCCTATGGATGCCTTTGATACTGCCTCCTGCTCTGCTGCTGCAGACATCTGCATCAGAAGGCATTCCTGGTACATGCTGTTGGCTTTTCACAAGATGTCCAGCTGCAGGTTAAGAATGTTCCCTTTGCTGGAACTTGCCTCTTTGGACAGCAGGTGGAGAAATCTTTTAAGGCATCCCATGAAACTAGAACTATTCTTTAGACTTTCAGGCCATCCCCTGCTAATTCTCAGAGGGGTGGAAGACATGGTTTCTTTCAGAACAGGCAGTGCTTTTGTGAAGGCAGTGGAGCCCAAAATAAATGCCAGCATCCCCAGCCTCATAAAAAGGCACCCCGAAGGCACAGATGACAAAAGCACCTGGTGCCACCCTCTGAAGCTCCTGCCCTCAAGTGCCCAAAGCAGACCTCTCTCCCGGGGTAAAGGCATCTGACCAAGTTTTACTGTCAGTGGGAGTGTACTGTGATGGACAAGTGGGACCTCAGTATCATCTGGATGCATACTCCCTAGACTTCACAGAAATCCCTCCAGATTATCCACCCAGAAAGCAGCCCCTATTATTGGCTTATATGGCAGAGTTTCTGGTGCAGGAGATTGTGGGTCTTCTTAGCAACAGGGCAGTGAAAACAGTGCCAAAGTCAGAACAAAACAGAGGGTTCTACACCCACTGCTTCCTAGTTCCAAAGAAATCAGGGGGTATGCGCCCCATTCCTGACCTCAGAAATCTGAACAAATTCATGGAGCGAGAAAAATTCAGAATGATTTCTCTGGGCTTCCTGCATCTCTACCTAAAATCTCAGAACTGGCTAGCATCCCTGTATATGCAAGATGCATATCAACACATACTGGTCCACCACAGATACGTCTGTTTCATTATGGTGAGACAGCATTACCAGTTCAGAGTCCTGCCCTCGGCTTTCCTCGGTGCCACAAGTCTTTACAAAGTGCTTTGCAGTACTCACCATGCACCTACGAAAAGTGGTACTCCAAGTCTTCCTGTACTTGGACAGCTGGCTAATTTCAAGCCTGTCCAAACAGGAGAGGAAAAGGCAGTGGCTACTGCTTCTCAGTTCCTAATTTCTATAGAAATCTTGCTGAACCTTGGCAAGTGGCATTCCAAACCCTATCTGCAACTACTGTTCATAGGAGCTCTTCTGGATACAACCCAGGCCAGGCTTTTCTTTCAGAAAGCAGCCTATGAGCAATACTGCAGATGGCATGTGACAGCAAGGAATGTGCAAGCTCACTCCACACAATGCATGCTGGGTCTCATAGCCTCTTCAGTGTTCACAGTGCCCTGGCATGTCCATGTATGAGGACTACTCAGTGACTGCTCTTTGCTCAATAGTCACAAGCATCACACCCTCAGAATCACCCCAGTCAGGTGAAAAAAAACCCTGGTAAGGTCCCTGACATGATTAGTGGAGAAATATCTCCAAGGCTTCGCCTTCTCCCCAACAAAGGCAGAAGTGGTTCTTATGACAGATGTGTCCTTTGTGGGATGTGGGAGTCCACTGCCAGGCCCTCCAAACCCAAGGTGTCTGGGACCCTTCAGAAATTCATCTCCACATAAATGTGTTGGAGATGCGAGCAGGTTTGTGTAGTCTGAAAGCCTTAGTGGATGTAGTTAGCCACAGAACAGTCCTCCTTCAGACAGACAAGTCTGTCATGTATTATGTCAACAAACAAGGGGGTGCACAGTTTTACCTTCACTGCAGGGAAGCAATAAGCATGGGGAATGGTGTCTGGAGCAGGGGATCCTGCTCCAAAGCAATTTATCTAAAAGGAGTTCAGAACACTGTGGTAGACAAGCTCAGTCAAACGGAGGCCAGTCCTCACAAGTGGTCACTAGCTCCAGATGTTGTGAGATTGCTATTCGAGTGGGGTACCCCAAATGTGGACCTTTTTTGTGTCCCCTCTCAGTGCCAAACTGCCTTGATTCTGCTCCAGAAATCCAGGATATGGTGGTTTCTTAAGGATGTATTCAGACTACCATATCAAAATGTGTTTCTGTATGCATTCCTTCCAATCTCTTTCATTCAAAGTATTGCTCAGATTGGAGGCACATGAGAACAAGATGATTCTAGTGACCCCTTGCTGGCCTCAACAGATGTGGTTTCCTCTGTTGAACAGACTTTCAGTCAGCAAACCAAGGACTCTACCATACAGGACAGACTTGTTAACACAGGGTCAGCTGATCCATCCCAACTTCAGCTCCCTTCACCTTCAGGACTGGCTCCTAAAGATACAGAAGTAAACAGGTACAAGGTATCTTAGAAGGTCTCAGAAATACTGTTGCTGCATGTAAACCTTCCACTAGGAAGAACTACTCCGCCAGATGGAAAAGATTTTTTATCAGGCATTCCAAAACCCACATGGACCCCTTCAGGTGTCCTCTTGATAAGGGTCTGGAGTACTTACTGGACCTTTCTGATGCTGGTCTGCAGTATTCCACAGCAAAGGTCCACCTGTGTTCTGTTTCAGCATACCACAAGCCCGTCAGTACCCTCTCCCTGGCACAGTTGCCACTGTTCAAGAGGTTGCTCAAGGGCATTTTACACACAAGGCCCCTATCATAAAGTATACTTAAAAGAGAGACGATAGCTAGTGTCCATTAACGAATGGATATCTGATCTAATGACTACTGTTTTAGGCATTCCACAGGGATCTATTTGAGGCCCTTTTTTTGTATAATTTATATATGAATAATTTCGCATTGTCTAATCCTGACATGATACCATTTTTACACAGCTGATACTATTATTTATGTAAGGGGATCTTTGGTAAAACACATTGAGACTACACTTCAGGGAGCATTTGATGAGCTACAGAACTTTCTTCCTCAAACTAGGCTTGTGTTAAATCCAAAGAAGTCTCAGGTTATGCTATTTTCCAGGGAAAATTCTAAGAGCTCACAGGGGACACCTTTACAGATAGAAACCCTGGATAAATCTATTCTTGAACAAGTTTCGAGTTATAGATATCTAGGATTACACCTGGATAGTTCATTTAAGTGGAATACCCATATAGAATTTGTTCCAAAAAAAGCTAGAAAGTGTCTAGTGGCATTGTATCATGTTAAACTTTGTATGTCTTAGACGGTAAGGAAACACATAGTCAATACTTTGGTGGTACCTTTATTGGATTTTGGGGATGTAATGTTTGCTGGGGCGTCCTCTTCACAGTTACTCAAACTAGACATTATTTATAATAAACTGGTCTGGTTCATTCTTAATGTTGCTAAGAGAACACATATATGAAGTTTACAAATCATTAGACTGGATGTGCCTTAATGATAGAAGATCCTTGCATGTATTATGATATATGGTCAAGTGTTTCAAGTGTGAGGTCACAGAATATGTAATAGATTACAAATTAGGAAAATAAAAAATGATTTAAGATCTGCCGAAGAGATAGAATTTTTACTCCGGAGATTTAGATCTGAACTGGGCAGATCTCATTTCTTTCAAATGGGTCTGCACATCTGGAAAACTTTACCACTTTCTTTTAGATCAGTTAAATAGGAGAGATCAAAAATTGGTATATTTCTGGGGCTATAAAGAAAGTAGCTGCAGACCCACTCTGAATGATTAATGAAATGACTAGGATAAATATTTGCTGTTGTTTGTCTATAAGACTGTGCTATAGTGCTTATTAATATTTATATGTGAGAAGGGGTGTTCCCCTATTTTATGTATTGTATTTATCATATTTTGTACCGTCTATGTCAAGTGTTAATAATTGTTAATCGTTATCAGATATTGTGACTGGAACACTTTGTTCCAAGGAACTCACTGGAAATGAGCATGTCTCAGATGAGTTTTAAGATTTATTTCTGAATGAATAAAAGTTTTTACTAGTACTTACTACTATCAGGAAGCCCGTCACTTCCTGAGACATCAGCCTTATGTTGGATAAGCTCACTCGCAAGATCTGTTAGCCTATTGTGACGTGTTACTTAAAGTTCTTAACTTGAAAAGCAGCATTTCTGGTGGATACTCTGTGAGCAGAGGTGATAGCCACCACAAATGCTGGTGGCTATCAACATAATTTCTGGGGGCTACCACCTCTGCTCACACAATATCTGAACTCCACGCTTGGATCACAGATTCTCAGTATACTGTTTTCTATAAAAACAAGATAGTTCTCCATACACACCCCAAGTTTCTACTGAAAGTGGTATCAGAGTTCCATCTTAACCAGGCCTTAGTCCTGCCTACCTACTTTGCTAGCTTCCATAATGAGGGAGAATTGGCTCTCCATTCACTGGATGTCAAAAGGCTCCTAGGTTTTATCTGGACAGAACCAAGGACTTCAGACAATCCAAACAACTCTTTGTCTCCTTTGATCTTATTTCGGAAGGGACAGCCTGTTACAAACAAGTGCATTTCTGCCTGGATTGTAAACTGCCTTCACCATTGCTGTGTCATGGCTCAGATTAAACTAGAGGGCAGCGTATGCACCCACTTCACCAGAGCAGTTGCCACACATTCACAGAGATACACTCTGTGCCTATTGGAGAAATTTGCAGCACTGCAGCTTGAAGCATAGTGCACCCTTTTACTAAGCACTATGCCCTGGATGTCCATACCAGGCAGCACACCACCTTTGGTTGGACAGTCCAGAATAGAATAATATTCTGAATGAACCCTAAGCTCCAGCTGCCTTAGTTCAAGGGACTTTTTCTGAGCATGGTCCTCAGACCCACTAGTTGGAATCAATGGTGAAGACTGATTCTTGGACAGTATTAAAATTAGGTACTCACTGTAATTCTTGATTCTTCTAAGAATATTTTCACTGTTTATTCACACACCTGCCCACCATCCGCTGGACTCACTTCAGTATGGTTGTGTTGTTCTTTACCCCTTTATGCTTGGTTTGGGCTGTGAAGACACTGTGTTACTTCATTTGGTTGCCCTTCTTACACAGGCCATGAGGGCTGTCTTATGCCCATAGGTTCAGTGCATAAGTTCTTCTTAGGTTGTTGCTCATCTCCTCGGTAAAAAAGGTACTGAGGCAGTCTGGGGCTGATGAAGTGGTAAAGCAGCAGTCACGTGCACAAGATGCCTGATGGCACACATGCATGCTGCCTACTGTGGTGCCAGCCCTCTGAAAATATATGGTTCCCCCTGGGTCCTAGTGCCTCCATTCAGGATCACTAGAGGAAATCAATGGTGAAGATATTCTTAGAAAATCAAGAATTAGGGTGAATACGTAATTTTAATTTCATACCACAGGAATCACTCACTTAATGTTTACATTTTATGCAGTCATCTCGGCCGAGAGTGACACCCAGAGACAGAAACCATGCAGATTTTAGAATTTGAAATGCAGGTTCAAACTCTGCATCCACGCTGCACTCTATCTATTGCTCAGAGCTGTTTCTCCACCTGAAGAGAGCAGTCACCCTGTAGTGAGTTCCTGTAATGGCTGGTTTTCCAGGCATTTTTTTGATTTTGTAAGTTATATTAAACGGTGTACTTTAGTCAGTTTTTCTTGATTACTCTACGTTTAGATAGGGTTTCTATAAATTAACGCTCTCTGGTTTCAGTTTGATTCACAGGAACCAGAAAATATCCTACTTGACTACCATGACAGTTTTTTGACTATTTTTGATAGTACACCATGTTCCTTTTTGCTGAATTTAGTAGTTTACTATTTTTAGCTAGCCAATTTACAGAGAACTGAGCATTTTCACTTTACATTTCCGCTTGTACCCTACAATCTTGTTACTGGGTTCCTGTTACAGGAACCACGGTTTGACATTTGATCTAGTTTCTTCTGTTCAAGAACCATTTCTTGCTTTTGAGCTGCTGTACTGCATCTTTTTGGGGGGGATCGTTTTGATTATTTCAAGATTCTCTCCAACTGGTATGCTAGAGAGACCTTGTGGACCATCAAAAATTTGTACAAACTGTTTTCAGCTCCTGGCAAGGGTAGATTGTCAGAAGCATTGTTTAAAGTCTTTAGGTCCACAACATGACTTTATGAATTGTAAGTCCTGTCATATTTGTGTCCCAAAGAACCTCATTTAAAAAGGTAATGATTTTAGAAAGAGGCATGCCTTCTCAGTCTGCTTCTGTGTCACCTACCTGTAAAAATAATAAAAAAGGCTATTAGGGTGGTCTCAACAATTGTGGAAGGCACGCATCTGAAGGGTCCATCTCCTTATATACAAAAGCAAATAGTAATGGTGTCAGTGTGACTTAGTTGGTAGCAGATCTACCTCTGGGCCAGTAGGTCATGGGTTCAAGTCCCACACCTGGATTGGGCTCCTACCTAAACGCGGGCACCCAAGTGCGTATTGGGGGGGTGCTGTACTCTGTGCCATCCTTCAGATGAGATGTTAAACTGAGGTCCCTTCTACCCATCTTAGTGCTGTCCTGGTGAGTGTCCAGGTGGAAGTAAAAGAACCCAAGGCACTTTTCGCAAAGAGTAGGGGAAATGTTATTGTAGAGAAATGTAATACATCAAACATAGAATGAAACATCAAATACAACCATACACCATAAAAAACACAAAACCTCAAACCCATAATATAAATTTATCCTGATAATGAAGTCCCCCTCTAATATAATCCGTCACCCCTCACTAGAGCCTATCTCACATGCAGTGAATCATTATAAACAATCTGATTTCATTATTTATTTTTTCTATGAGGCCAGAGTGGCGGAGTTGGGCTACACCCTCGGCTGTAACTGATGGACCACTTTTCTATCTCCTTATTTCCTAGCTACAGGTAACTCTTATCTTATCTGTGTCAGTCTTCACCATTCATCACCATTGGGTACATGGCCGAAGGTCATGACCCTGCAGGAGCCTTTCTTTTTTTTTGTTTTAGGTAGGTGGAGCTGACGCACCATCGACGCCGCCCTCGAGGTCGAAGCATTGCATGGTGCTCGCGGGTTGGCCGTTAGGCGCTGTCGACTCCGCCTGCCTGCCAGTTCTTTGTCTCCCGCCGTAGAGGTCACCTCGTGGGAAGCCAGATCCGATTTGAGGCCTACCGCCTACGCAGTTCGTTCTCCAGCTATTCCAGCTATTTCTCGTGCCGCAGTCCATTGGTGCCGTGTCCTGCCGGTTCTAGTTGACTTACTCGACGTCGCTGGTAAGATCTTTCCATATATTTTGTTCTTGGCAGCGTCGAGTCTGGTTTTGGTGTTTTTTTCTTCGTAGGTCGTGTCTGGGTCAGCGGGCAAGAAGACTTTTAAGACGGGACGGCCCCCCATGCGATGATGCCCTTGTGGCTGTAAATTTTCCATCACCGACCAGCACGACCGTTGCCTTACGTGTCTTGGCCCACTTCATGACATGGATTCGTGCAATGCCTGTTTCTCCATGGACCGCCCGGGTCCAACGAACAGCGGCGTGGAAAGGGTAAGTGACTCCGCTGACTTCGGTCGGTGCACCTTTCGTCGGGCCAAGCCACGTGCTCTCAGCCTTTCCTCCAGGTCCCTCCTGGTTCTACACAGACTGAGGAGGAGGGAGCCTCGGCTACTAGTAGCCTGGCCATTGCCGAGGCTCCTCCCGCGGTGCAGGAGGCCCATCCTGCTCCTTTCGGTTGGCGGGCAGGAGGTGCCGCCACGGCAATCACCCCTTCGGGGGTGAAAGCTCCCCCAGTGTCAGACCCACGGTTCGCAAGGCCCGGGTCGGTGCCGTCCTTGACGCTGTCGGTTGGCGCCGTTCATGGCGCCATGGGCCCTGATGGAGCCATTGTCAACAGCAGTTTGTCGTTTGGTGCCATGGCTGCTGTTGGCACCGTTCACTGTGCCAATACTGCTAGCGCTGGCATGAGAGTTTCTAAGGCGCCGTCTTTGTCTGTGTCTCACCTCGGCGCCGTCCACAGCGCCGGGGTGGAGCACGGCACCGTGTCCTCGGGACTCGGTGCGTGGGGGCGCCTGGAATCCGCTATGCGCTGCCTCTGCCCTCGGTGCTGTTTGCGCACCATGCAGCCGGTGGTCTGACTCCGCCGATGGTACCGTTGGGGCCATCGTCTGTCAGCACCATCTCCACCCTGCGGCTGCGCTATGGGGCCAGATGGCACTGTGGCTGCTCCCGACTCTGGAACTGTGGTTCGGGCTGGAGCCGTGCCCTTTGTGGATTCCACTCGCGGTGGTGTAGGGGGCACTGGCACTGGCTCAGGCATGGTTTTGCTTCCTGGCACCCCCTTTGGCAGGGATGGCACCGGGCACCCTCCTACGGTCTGGCACAGGGCCTTGACCTCTACCTCTTCAGAGGCGGAGTCGGGCTCTGAGTCAGACGAACAGTCTGACTCCTTGGGATTGACTGTTGTGGTGGGCAGCCCTGTAGTATCCTCGACAAGCCAGAGTCAGCCCCCTTCTGAGGTGGGGTCGGTGGCTGCCGAGACTGGGGTCAGGGGTGCTGACCAGCGGGCAGTGGTGCAGGCCACCATTGCTCTGCAGCCTGGTCTTGGTGGGTTCACTGACCCCTCAGCAGTGGTACCCCCCCTTGTGTTGTACATGGATCGCCCAACTTTGGGGCCGATCAGAGCACCTACGGGAGGGGAGGGTACTGTGCCCTGGATAGCTCCTTCAGGTGCTGGCCAGGGCTGTCAGCTACCTAGACTGGCCCTCTTGAGGAGGAGGAGGGCTCTTTCGGACTCCGAGGGGTCGAGGGGCATGGGGTCTGCATGGCGACCTTTTTCTGGGGCCCACCCGGGCTCTGGAAGAAGCCGTAGAGCGGATCTCTGCTCTTCCTCTTCAGTCTCTTTGAGGGAGCCCCATTCTTTTGAGGTAGGGGACCGTCCTTCTGGACCTATACGGCCCCAGTCTCCTCACAGAGGGGATTCTTCCGGGTGCAGCCAAGGCAGTACCGAAATGGTTGTTCAGCTGTCGGCTGTGGAGTCTTCCGAAGTACCTTCTTCTTCGGGTGCTGTTGGTCCGCTTCTTAGCCCAGGCTGAGGTCAGCCGACATCTCTTCTTGGCTCTGTCCCCATCCGTCTGCCACATTCTCCTGCGCTCCCAGGTATCCTTGGTCCTAGCGGGCCTCTCTCCTGGGAGCAGTTCAGGCCTGTGGCTGCTTGGTTCCCAGCTTACATTAGGGCAATGGACAGACAAGTTTTTCAACCTCCCCCCGAGCCGCCACCCTCTGAGCAGTCAGTGCCTCAGCCCTTCATCCCCTACTGGGGAAGGCTTTTCTGTCCACATCTCTCCAGCCGCTGATCTCGCTGAGTATCAGCGTTTCCTCGCGAGGATGTTCGAGGACTTGCACTTCACCCCTGCCACTATAAGCAATCCAGAGCACTTGGCGCACACCTTTCTAGGCGAGTTCAGCGAGGCCACCCTTGTGGTGCCTCCCTGGCCTGCTCCCTTTCGGGAGGTGTTGTCGCGCTTCTGGCAGAGACCCTTCTCCGGAGTTCCTGCCCCTAGGGATCTCTGCCAGTGGTATTGCACCCACCCGGAGTCTCCAGGTTCCATGCCTCCTCCGCAGTCCGGATTGACACAGTTGGACACTCCTGATGGGCTTTGCGCCTTTCACCGTGACAGGCCCCCAGATCAAGATTCGTCGGATTTTGACTTCTGGGGTAGGAGGGCTTTCTACCCGGCACGGTTGTTGCTTTCCATTTCGCACATCAGGCCCACTATGCAGCCTATGACAGGTTCTTGTGGTCCAGGCTAGGTCAACTCCTAGCCTCATTGCCTGACACGGAGCAAACCAGACAAGCCATTGCACTCTCTGCACATGGCCTGGAGCTAGCAAGGCACCAAGCAAGCACATCCTATGATGCCAACGAGGTAGCTACCAGGGTCGTAGGGACAGAGATCTGCACTAGGTGGATGGCATGGCTCAGTCTTTCCAGGTTGTCACCCTTGGCCCGGCGTAGGGTGATTAACTCCGCTCACCAGAGAACCTATCTCTTCTCCTGTAGAGCGAGACAACGTTTGTCGGGGCAGCTTCCTTCCCCCTCCGGGGGGCCCGTCTCACTCTCCCCACTCTCAGGCCTCTCCAGGCCCTGAAGGTTCTCCCTCTTAGTGTGTCACCCACTGAGAACTAAGGGACTTTGTCCCTTAGGGTGTAAAAGAAAACCCCGCTCGGCACTCACCCAATGGTGATGAATGGTGAAGACTGACACAGATAAGATATGAAAATTATGTACCTACCGTAATTCTGATCTTTCTGTGTATCTTCACCATTCATCACAACCCCACCCTCCATCCCCCTGGGGCCTCAGTCTCTGGGTCCTCCTCCCTGTCTGTGCCCATCCTCGCCCCCCTCCTTTCTTTAGGAGTGGGGTAGACAGGGGCACATAGGGGGACAATGTTCTGGGTAGAGTGGTCAGCATGGGGGGGCACTCCTTCTCTAGTGCGGTTGCTCCACCCCCGTGGGATGGGAGTTGGTAGTTGCCCTCCATTCTCTCCTCCTCCTCGTCCCGTCCATCTTATTTTTCTTCGTCCTTAGGACTATCCTTTATTACAAAAAAAAAAACTCCTTTTTCTTTTTTCACCAAAATCTTTCCTTGAGAGGGTGTTAATTCTCTGTACCCTGTCCTTCTTTCAGAATAGCCAATTCTGCTCAGATGGAGTTATTGCCAGCCATTGTGTGCCTTGAATTCTGGCAATAAGCCTCTGGCTACTCCTTGCAGTTCCTATACAATCTGGAGACGGACCAGGGTCTGGGATGTGTTAACCTTCTCCCCTCTTTTCTTACCTTCTAAATTCTTTGTCCCATCCTACCTCCCTCCTCTATGTCCAGAGATTGGGGCCCCTCCCAATCCCTTTAGTTTCTGACTTCCTCTTTCTGTTCTGTCAGTCGTTATTTCTCCTTTTAGTTTTATATATTTTCCTTTTTCCTGTCCCTTGGACTTCCTTGTCCCACCCTCCACTCCCTTCCTCTTACCTCTCCGGCGACTCAGAACTGGCAGGCAGGCGGAGTCGACAGCGCCTAACGGCCAACCCGCGAGCACCATGTAATGCGTCGGCCTCGAGGGCGGCGCTGATGGTGCATTGGCTCCACCTACCAAAAAAAAAAAAAAAAAAAGGCTCCCGCGGGGTCATGACCTCTGGCCCTGTACCCAATGGTGATGAATGGTGAAGATACACAGAAAGATCAGAATTACAGTAGGTATGTAATTTTCATTCCTCCCCCCCCACCCTAAGTTGGCCACCTCGCGTAGCTCTTTACTGTCCCTGCTAAACTTTCTACTAGTTCTCTCTTTTCATTCTTTTTCCATTTCCATCCATCCAGTCCCTGGAATAGTGCCAAACGCCCGGAGAGGTGTTGTGTAAAGTGCATAAGTACATTTTGTGTACAAAAAACATAAAGGTTATTTTAAATAGGAATGAATACAGTTAGTAAAGCCTTTTTAAAGAAAAAGGATTCAGAAGTCATATAAAACAATAATAATGTCATGATTAGTACAGTTAGAAGAAATTCTAAAGGTATTGTCATAAATTCACATTATAAACTTGTTACTGTATAAGGTTCTATGTATAAAATAGCTTAGTCACTGTGGATGAGAGCTATACCACCACAGCCCTCCTGGAGTTCTCAAACCACCTGCACCATGCACTTGACCAAAGGCACATTGCTGCAGCCGCAGCGTCATTGACCTATGCAAGGCATTCGACATGGTCAGCCACCCCCTCCTGCTCAACACCCTCACACAGTTGGGTCTCTCTCAAGGACTGTGTGATTGGTTCACCATTTACCTGTCATCCAGATCCCAACGTGTCAGGATCAACAACACTATCTCTGGCTCACTCCCCACCCGCTCTGGGGTCCCACAAGGTTCCATCCTGGGGCCCCTACTTTTCAACTTGTTTTTATATGCACTCCCTGCCTCATGTACCAAAAAAATCCTCTTGTATGCAGATGACACAGTCATCTGCGCTTCCCACTCAGATCCATTGGTCCTACAGACCTCTCTCTAGTCTGCCTTCAGCCAGACAGAACACTGGTTCACTGAGCATAGGCTGATACTGAATCTAAAAAAAAAACCAAAGATCCTGTTTTTTCAAACAACATGAAGTCTTGCTGTATTCAAACATAAAGCAGTTAGCCCCAGCACTTGAACTGCCCCGGAGAGGAAACAGTTAACTCTATGCAGAAGCATAGAATGTTGAGCTCGAGCTCGGTTTTCAAACCTCTGTCTGTGGTACTTCCCAGTGTAACTGTAAGATTCTTTACTCTGCCTAACAGTGAAGTCACTCTGGAGATTTCCTCTGCTCGGTTCGGTAAAAGTAAAAGCGTTCAGTTTAAACCATATATTTTTTTGTTATTTTCGGATTTCCAGCCTCTGTCTATTGTACAGGTAGTGTGTAGATAGGTAGTGACTGTGTTTTATTTCTGTGAAAAAGTTGGAAATTGTTCTTTTCTTCGGTTTCTTTCCGGTCGGTCCGGTTTGGAAACGACCCATTCTGTTTAATTTTATTTCTGGGATTAGAGTGGTGTTCCAGTACCGATCAGTTTCAAAAGAACCGGACCTTTTGCCGGTTCTTTTAAAAAGCCTGTGACACGGTTTGTAACCGATCGGTTTTTGTATTACCTGGCTTGAAAGCTGCAATAGGGTAATTTGTTAGGTTGGCCATGTCTGAGAAACCCAAGAAGAAAACCGGTCCCACTAGGTTTCAACACTGTACTGAGTGTGGGGAAGCTGTTGCTAAGGTTGACCCCCACCTCTTCTGTGTTTATTGTCTGTGGTTTGACCAATTCAAGTCAGACTGCCAAATCTGTAAAAACTTTCCTAAATCCACTCTAGACAAAAGACTGAGTAGGCTGAAGGAAAGGGAGGCCGAGAAGTCAGTAGACCCGGATGGCCAACCCAGTTCGGTTGCAGCCAAACCTGAGGAGATGCCTACTGACCTAGGCGATACCTCCTTGGGCAAAAGGAGAGCCAACCCAGAGGGGTCTGTTCCATCAAAAAGAAGCGCAAGTCTGCCAGTTTGGATCTGGTATTGCACTCTCCAGCCGCGGACGAAATGGCCAAAGTGATTAGCATTGTTCAATCGCTTAGACCGATTCCGTCCTTTTAGGCGGTCGGTTCGATCAGATCCGTCTCCTCTGGATTATGATCCAGATGCTTATTATGAGGAGTGGGAGGGAGACAAAGACTATCCCGGTGATGGTGATGATGGTGACGATGACCAGGGGCATCTGGATGTGCCCATTGATCCGGACATCTCCCCAGACAGGCCCTCAGGTGTCTCTCCTCCCAGGCTCTCTGAGTCCCCTTCACATTTTTTGTTCTACAAAAATGTGGCAGAAACCCTGCAGCTTCCCTTGGTTGAAGCTGCAGAGGAGGATGAAGAGCCTGATTTTGTGGAAATGATGGACATCCCAGAGTCCAAAAGGCTGTCTATCCCTCTTCATAAATCCTTGGGGAAACAGACACACAAGATTTTACAAACCCCTAATTCAGTACCTCCTGTGGATAAGAGAATGGACAGGAAGTATTTATCAGGCTCAGCTGCGGAGTTCCTTTATAATCATTGCAGCCATGTTGGGGTAGTGCAGGCTGCAGCCTGTGACAGGGCTAACATTCCTTTGGCTTCACCCCGATAAGGACTCCAGGAAAGTGGATGCCATGGCCAAAAAACAGTATTTGGCATCCTCTTTGGGATTCAGGCAGGCTACTTATATGGCCTACACAGGCCAGGTACCAGAAATCCAGATGGGATACGGTTCTGGAACTGGCTAAACAGGCCTCTCCCCAGCTAGCCAAGGAGCTGGAGGAGGTGGCTGCTGATGGAATTGAGGCATCCAAAATGCAATTTCATGCTGCTGTGGACTCCAGTGATGTGGCATCTAGAGTCATGGCTACATCTGTATCTCTCAGAAGACATGCTTGGCTCAGATGCACTAGCCTTTCACAGGATACCCAGACTAAGGCTATGAATTTTCCTGTAGTAGGTAACTTTCTGTTTGGGGAGCAGACAGAGGCTTACATGAAAAAAATGGATGAATACAGGACCACGTACAGGAGTGCACAGACCAAAGAAAGGCAAGCCACTCCGCACAAGCAGCAGTCTAGGGGCAGGGGCAGGCCCTTTCAAAGGCCTTTTTACCAAGCCCAGGCCTCCTCTCCATTCCCACAGAGGGGGTTCTTCAGAGGGAGGGGCAGGAGGGGGATGAGCAAAGCTGCTCCCTCCTCCTCTCAGTCTAAGGCTTCTGCCAAGCAGACACCCTGATGTGTCAGCCCGGGTCGACTCCCATTTCCAGTAGGAGGCAGGCTGGCTTACTACTTCCAGGCCTGGAATGTCTGTGACCTCAGACAAGTGGGTCCCTGGAAGTAGTAAGCCGGGACTACCCTCAGCTTCAAAAATTTCGAAGAGAGGGCCAAGTCTTTTCCACCTGCATCACTCTCAGAAACCATTGCCCTAGAGGCAGAGGTTTCCTCTCTTCTAGCTCTCAGAGCTATAGAGAAAGTTCCTACTCAGCACAAGGGAAAAGGACTGTACTCCAGGTACTTCCTTACCCCAAAGAAAACAGGGGAGTGCCGACCCATCCTAGACCTAAGGTATTTGAACAAACACATTTCAAAGCCCAAATTCAAAATGGTAACTCTGGGAATAATCCTTCTCTCTCTAAGGCCAGGGGATTGGCTAGCATCTCTGGACCTCAAGGGTGCCTACTTCCATATTCCTATCAGGTGCTCCCACAAAAAATACCTCAGGTTCGAGTTGCCTTCAGGACATTACCAATTCAGAGCTATGCCATTCGGCCTAACATCAGCTCCAAGGGTGTTCACAAAGTGCCTTGCAGTAGTGGTGGCTTACCTCAGAAGACAGGGTATCACCATCTTCCCGTATCTAGACGACTGGCTCTTAGTGGGTCAGTCACCTTTACAGGTCAAGTCAGCTCTTCAAACTACCCAGGACCTACTCAGCTCCTTGGGGTTTCTTCTTAATCTTCCAAAGTCTGTCCTCAAACCAGTTCAACTTCTCACCTTTATAGGCATAGAGTTGGACACGGTACAAGCAAAGGCCTTCCTTCTACTGGCAAGGGTGAAGGCCCTGGTGGATCTCGCTTCCTCTTTTCGACCTCAGGTCTCCCGCCCAGCAAGACAGTTCCTCCAGCTCTTGGGCCACATGGCAGCTTCCACGGCAGTGGTGCAGGGAGCAAGGTTCCAGATGAGGGATATTCAGTTTCATCTAAGGTCTTTTTAGTCTCAAAAGAAGGATTCACTTACCAAACTGATTCCAGTGACTCAGACTCTGGTCCAAGCTCTCCAGTGGTGGCAGGACCAGGACAACCTCAGACGAGGGGTTCCATTTCTCCCTCAAGTCCCATCAGTAGTTCTAACTACGGATGCTTCTCTCCTAGGGTGAGGAGCCCACCTGGGAGCCCTGACAGCTCAAGGGGTGTGGTCTCCACAAAAGTCTCGCCTTCACATGAATCTCCTGGAACTCAGGGCAGTTTTCCTAGCCCTGCAGAGCTTCTTGGATTCTGCCAAGGGCAAGGTGGTCCAAGTCAGGACAGACACCACCACAGTGTGGTACATCAGCAAACAGGGAGGTACTCGGTCCTCAGCCTTGTGCACAGAGGCCATGAAGCTGTGGTCTCTGGCCTATTCTCTTCAGACTTCTCTGGTAGCAGTTCACCTTCCAGGGAAGGACAATGTACTAGCAGATGCTCTGAGCAGAATTTCACAGGGACATCATGAATGGTCTCTGGATACTCACATCCTGAAGGTCATCTTCTCCAAGTGGGGCACTCCAGAGATAGATCTCTTTGCAGCACCGGACAAACATCAACTTCCTCTGTTTTGTTGCAGACCTCCAGTTCTGGGGAAGGTTCCCCAGGATGCTCTCATTTTGGACTGGAAGGGCAAGTTTCTCTATGCCTTCCCTCCCTTCCGTTTGCTGTTCAGAGTTCTGATCAAGATCAGGACCTGGATTTTAGGGGGGCAGACTTTGGGAAAATGGGAAGATGCTTGAAAGAGGCATTAAGGGGAATGGGACAGGAATCAGGGATTGAGGAACAGTGGGCAGTATTTAAAATGGGGATTATAAGAACAACAGAATTATGCATTAAGCAGGTTAGCAAGAGGAAAAGAAAGAGGAGACCATTATGGTTTTACAAAGAGGTAGCAAAGAAAGTGAAAGCCAAAAAGATTGCATTCAGGCAATACAAAAGACACAGGCAGAAGGGATAGGAGAAGTACCAGGAGAAACAAAGGGAGGCAGGGGAAGTCAGTAAGGAAGCCAAAGCTCAGACAGAAGAACACATTGCAAAATCAGTGGTTAAAGGGGACAAAACCTTTTACAGGTACATAAGTGAAAAAAGAAGGACAAAGGGAGGGATAGCGAGACTGAAGGGGGAGGATGGGAGCCGCGTGGAGGATGACAACAGTAAAGCTGACATATTGAACAGGTATTTCTGCTCAGTCTTTACTAAGGAAGAGGGGGGTAATGGGTCTGAAGGGAGTACAAGGGGTGAGAATGGTGCAGAAATGGACACAAGTCCTTTACGAGAAAGGGTCCTGAAGGAACTGGAAGTATAAGAGCTGATAAAAGCAATGGGGCCAGATGGGGTGCACCCCAGGGTCCTTAAGAACAGAATGAGAAGGACCTGCAGAAACTTGAAGAATGGTCAAGGGTTTGGCAGTTGAAATTCAATGCAAAGAAGTGCAAGATAATGCATATGGGGCACAAAACCCTGGCACAATATATCAGTTGAGGGGTGAGGATATAGCATGCACCAAGCAGGAAAGGGATCTTGGGGTTGTCATCTCTGATGACCTCAAGGTAGGGAAACAGTGACAAGGCATCAGGTAAAGCAAATAGGATGCTGGGATGTATAGGCAGGGGCATCACCAGCAGGAAAAGGAGGTCATAATTCCACTATACAAGACACTAGTGAGGCCCCACCTGGAGTACAGTGTACAGTTCTGGAGACCATACCTACGTAAGACATAGACAGGGTAGAGAAGGTTCAGAGGAGGGCAACAAAGATGGTGCATGGGTTGCATCACAAGTCCTATGAAGACAGGTTGAAGGAACTGAACATGTACTCCCTGGAGGAGAGGAGGGAGAGAGGGGATATGATAGAGACATACAAGTATCTTACAGGGAGGAACAGGGTGCAGGAAAACACTATTTTTAAGCGAAAAAGATGTTCCAGGACTAGAGGGCATGGGATGAAGTTGGAGGGAGGAGGATTCAGAGGAAACATGAGAAAGAATTTCTTCACAGAACGGGTGGTGGACAAGTGGAACACCCTGCCAGAGGAAGTGGTGGGGGCTGAAACAATCACGGGATTTAAGAATGCATGGGATAGACATAAAGGAATTCTAGAGGTCAGGGTTAAGGGGAAATAGACTTCTAGGAAAACAAACTGAACTTACAAGCTCAAATGGGCAGACTAGGTGGGCCATAGGCCCTTATCTGCCGACACTGTCTATGTATCTATGTATCTATGTAGGACTCAACCCTGCACAGTAATACTGGTGGCTCCAGATTGGGCCAGACAGCCTTGGTATCCTCTACTGCTGTCCTTGTCAGTGTCACGTCCCCTGTCTCTGACCAGAACATACAATCTCCTGTCCTCCTCCCAGGGGCAGATCTGGTACCCCGATCTCCAGTCTCTCAATCTCAATGCCTGGCCCTTGAAGAGTTAGAATATGCAGCACTACATCTCTCTCTCAGGGAGTTCTGGATATTCTGAAGGTCTCCAGGAAACCTTCCACTAGAAAAACTTACAACTCCAAATGGAAAAGCTTCAGTTTCTAGGGACATGGATATGTTGTTCATCCACACTCATTGGCAGGTATCCTTGCCGCTTTAAATCTTGCCGGAAGGTCTTCAAGCTGGCTCCTCCCACCCACCAGGGTGGTATAACTCTCGGCTCCGCCCCATGACGCCAGATCTTCCTTACCGCTTGGAAGCTCAGGTTCCCTCCTTAACGCTCTGCGTTTGAGACTGGTTCCTATTTCTCCATTTGCGAATTTCAAAGTTTTTTGCGAAAAAGACTTCAGTCTTCGATCCCTCGCGGCTGCGATGGACAAATCGACTCCCGGTTTTCGGAGATGCCCCTGCGGGCAGAAGATGTCTCGGACGGATCCACACTCCACGTGTGTCTACTGTTTAGGCCTTGAGCACGACCCGCAGGATTGCGACCTGTGCTCTTCTTTCTCGGCCTACGTCCTCGAAGACCGTGCTGCCCGATTGCAACTGGGCCGTCCCGAGAAGCGTTTCCCTCCGGTGAAGTCTAAGGAGGCCCGGTCGGCGGTGTCCGCGGCGTAGGCTCGGTGATCAGTCAGCAGATGATCGCCTCAAGAGGAGGCGGCATCGGCCGACTTCCTCGGCCAGTGCATTTATCCCGCCTCTGGGTTCTTCCTACACAGCTTCTTTTAAGGAGCTTTGTCTGTCCCTCTCCACTAAGGGAAGGGCCAACGTCTGCTGGACCTTTTCTCGGTCCAAAAGAAGGACAAGGGTAAGTCCCTCCGTCGGCGCTCTTGGGAGCGGAAAGGTCCCCTCCGGTCGTCGCCGCTCCTCGGCCACTGGCCTCACGGTGTCCCGTGCCAGGTCAGTTGACCGAGACTCGCCGACAGTCGAGATTTTTCGATCCGTTGGACGGGCTGTCGCCTTATAGCAGCGAGATTCCCCTCTCCCCGGTTCCCCCGGGAGGAGTTGAGGATCCCGTGGGCTTGCCTGTGCCTCCGGTTCCGGAGCCCTCAGATGAACCATCCGAGCCGAAGGGAGTGCCGGTTCCGGCCGACACCTCCCCGCACCGACCTCGGAAGAGTCGAGGCTCTCGGTCTCGGTCTCGGACCTCTTCGCGGTCCAGCCGATCCCACCATCATAGGCGGTCTTGGTCTCGGCACTGCGGTAAGCGGCGTCGCCGCTCATCCTCGTCCTCCTCCTCGGACGAGGGAGGCTTCAGCGTAAGTTCGTCGGCAGATGCGAGACCTTATGTGGCAACAGCTCCTCTTGACGGGGAATAAGCGGACGCGTGCGCCTTCCCGGCCATTAAGTGGCTGTCACGGGCGGCCGACCTCCTCGACTTACCCGAGGAGCCTGTACCCAGGCCGGTTGTTCGGCCAAAACCAGCTGCTCCACCGATTCCGGTGGAACCTCTGCCTCCACAGCCACTATTTGGGGCTCCGACCAAGGATTCTCGGTCGGCTAAGGGTCTACCCCATCGGCTGTCGGTTACCCTCACTCCCGACCGACCTCGGCAGGTGAAGGGTGGCTCAGGCCAGAGGCAGCTCTTCGAGGACTCTTCCGAGTCCGAAGATGATTCCTCCTTTTTCTCCAAGCAACTGGACTTGGAGTCTTCAGGAGGTCAGTCAATGGACGATAGCCCGTCGTCCTTCCTAGGACTGCTTCGGCTCATCTCGGAGTCCACCGGGATGGAGTTCGAACCCGTTTCCAAATGGGCCAGGTATCCCCTCACGGAGATTCTGGACCGAGGGGATTCTCAACGGAGGCCTTTCCGGTGGCCGAGGCCATAGTGGGTCCAGCCCTGGAGCTTTGGCAGCGCCCTGCTTCCTGCCTGCGCTCGGCCAGGATGGCAGGAAGTATCGCGGTCCCCACCGGTTCCCTGTCCGTTTTTGAGCACCCTCTGCTGAGGGTTGGTTACCGACAGCGTTTTCTGGCACCGCAACGCCAGGGATGTGGACAAACCTCCTGACAAGGGTCCAAGAAATTGGATTATGTCGGGCGAAAGTCTATGCTGCGTCCTCTCTCGCGTCCGCCAGGCCAGTTCGGCCGTCCTCATGGCACATTTTCTCATGCCCTGTTGAGCTCCCTGGATGAGGTCATCCTCATCTCCCGCCGATCTGCAGACTACGGTCAAGCAGGTGCGGGACCAGGGCAGGAGCAGTGGCCAAACAGCAGCTCAGACTGCTTTGGATATTGAGGACTCGTGTGCCAGATCGGTGGCGCCGCAGTGGCTATCGTCGGCGGGCTTGGCTGAGGATATCCACCTTTACCGGATACCCAGCACAAGTTGGCGGATGTTCCCTTTTGGGACTGACCTCTTGACCCTGGGTGGAAGGTCACCTGCAGAGGATCGAGAAGTCCAATGCTACCTTGGACTCGGTCTCTTCCGCTCAGAAGGACAAAGGCGCAAACCACAGCCTAAGTCCCTTTGCGTCTTTGGGCGCCCCCGGTGCGTCCGGCCCAGCAACGTCAGGGCCAGCAGGCTCGGCCTTGGCATCCCAAACCCAAGCCGCCGGCTTCCTCTAACAGGAGGCAGGGAGGAAAAGGCCCAGGAGGTCCCTCGGCCGGTCCCTCCTCCAAGCCTGCCCAGTGACGGGCTGAGGGGTGTCGCCCCCATCCCCGTCACCTTACCCCTGGGTCCCCCCGTGGGGGGATGGCTCCGGCACTTCCGTTCCGCCTGGTCCGCTGTTACCACGGACAGGTGGGTTTTGGAGGTGGTGGGAAGAGGCCTGCCTCTGGAATTCGAGCAGGCACCATCCTTCAGAGCCGTCGCCCCTCGGGGGGCTTCGGGGTCCCCAGCCTCACTGGCGGCTCGTCGAGCCGACATCGCTCTCCTCCTCCAGAAGGAGGTGATAAGAGAGGTGACGGACCCTCCTTCAGACCCAGGGTTTGTGTCCAGGTACTTCCTGGTTCCGAAACGGACGGGGGGCTGGCGCCCCATTCTCGACCTGCACGACCTAAACAAGTTCCTAAGGTCTCGGACCTTCAGGATGGTCACTCTGGCTCAGATAATACCATCCTTGGAACGCGGCGTGGTTCTGCTCTCTGGACTTGCAGGACGCGTTTTTTCACGTCCCTATCCGTCCGTCTCACCAGAGATTCCTTCGCTTCCGAGCAGAAGGATCCCTTTTCGAGTTCCAAGCCATGCCCTTCGGCTTGTCTCCAGCTCCCAGGGTCTTCACCAAATGCATGGCAGTGGTGACAGCATTCCTGCGGCGCCGAGGGGTCCGGGTGTACCCTTACCTGAACGACTGGCTGATAGCAGCTTCCTCCAGGAAGGAGGTGGAGTGGTCCAGAGATCTGGCCCTGCAGGCCTGCTCTCAACTGGGCCTCCTTATCAACGAGGCCAAGTCGGAACTCGAGCCGAAGCAGGTGATTCTGTTCATCGGGGCGCAGCTCGACTCTCTTCAAGCCAGAGCGCGGCTCCCGGCGGACAGGGCGAGGTTCTTTCCTCCTTTGCCCGATCATTTCTGGTTGGGCAATTCGCCCTGCCCAGGACTTCCTCGCCTCCTGGGTCTCATGGCGCCTGCACCAGCGTGGTCCGTTGGGCCGCTGGAACATCGCCCTTCAGTGGGGACTGGCCAGCCAGTGGTCACAACGCCTGCGATCCTTTGGACCAGCTTGGTCGGTGACACAGAGGATGGGAACTCTCCAGTGGTGGACCATTCCAGATCATTTGCAGGAGGGCATCCCGTTCGTCCGCCCCGAGCCGACGGTCTCTCTATCGACCGATGCCTCTCTGATGGGTTGGGGTGCCCATCTGGGGGAACACCGGGCTCACGGCCTCTGGTCCCCACGGGAGTCCCGATGCCACATCAACCTGCTGGAGCTCCGAGCGGTCCACCTAGCTCTCACCGCCTTTGCTCCGTTCCTCCAGGGTCAAGTGGTCCGAGTCCAGACGGACAATACCACGACCATGTACTATCTAAACCGCCAGGGCGGGACGCGCTCCATGCTTCTATGCAAGGAAGCTCTCCGCATTTGGTCACTCGTGCGCAGCCTGGAGGCGGATCTCCTAGCCATTCATGTGGCAGGAGCCTCCAACACCCTGGCCGATGCCCTGAGCCGGATAGGGCTGCATCCCACAGTGGTCTCTCCTGCAGGTAGTACAGCATCTGTTCTCCCACTGGGGCACACCTCAGGTGGATCTGTTTGCCTCCAGGAGAACTCGGCTGAGACTGTTCCATGCCGCCCCCTCAGCAGGGCTCGCTGCAGGGGATGCCTTCTCGAGGCAGTGGACCCGGGCCTCTTTACGCCTTTCCCCATTTCCCTTGATCCACAAGGTGCTTCTCAGGCGAGGAGGGACAAGCGCGGGGATATCTGATAGCCCCAGACTGGCCTCGCCAGTTCTGGTACCCAGATCTCCTCAGTCTCAGCTCCAGGACTCGCGCAGCTTCCAGCTCGCCCGGACCTGCTCTCAGTCAATCAGGGGAAGGTGTTCCATCCGGACCTTCAATCCCTGCACCTGACGGCCTGGTTCCTGAGCGGCTAGAGTTCCAGGCCTTGGGTCTTTCCGACGAGGTCCTAAATGTAGTTGAGGCGTCCCGTAAGGAGTCGACCAGAAAATGCTATGCCTTCAAATGGAAAAGGTTTTCCATTTGGTGTCAGGGCAAGGGCTTGGACCCTTCCTCCTGTTCCTTGGCAAGCATCTTGGACTATTTATGGTCCCTTTCTAATCAAGGGCTTAGGTCGTCGACCCTAAGGGTGCACCTGGCAGCCATCTCTGCTTACCGGGTGCGGGCCGGGAAGCAGTCGGTGGCGCAGGAGAAGGTGGTCTGGCGCTTTTTCAAAGGCCTTGATCACATATCCCCTCCGGTGCATGAACCTCCACCTCCGTGGGATCTACTTCTGGTACTGGCAAAGCTCATGGACAAGCCACTCGAACCTATGCACAGGTGTGCTCTCTCTCACCTGTCGTGGAAGACCGCCTTCTTGGTGGCTATCACGTCAGCCAGAAGGATGGGAGAGCTCCAGGCGCTTTCCATCGAGTCTCCTTACCTGGTCTTCCACAGGGACAAGGTTGTCCTGCGCCCCCACCGAAATTCCTTCCAAGGTGGTGTCGGAGTTTCACCTTAACCAGGTGTTGACTCTGCGGTGTTCTACCCCAATCACACCTGAAGGCCAAATATAGGCTCCATACTTTGGACCCTAGAAGGCGCTGCCTATTACAAAGCGCGCAGCTGAAATTAGGGAGAGGTTCGCCAGCTGTTTGTCACCTCACGCTGAAGCCGCATCTGGCAGACCTGCAGCCAAGCGGACGATAAGCAGGTGGGTCACCTCCTGCATAGATCTCTGCTATAAGTTGGCGGGCATGGAGCCTCCCAGAGGATAAGAGCTCATTCTACGCCATACTGCTGCAGGTGGCTGCTTCCGGGGCGTCCCTATCCAGGAAATCTGCAGGGCTGCTACCTGGAAGTCAGCAAACACCTTCATTACCCATTACCACATCGACCTTGAGTCACGCCGGGATGCTGGTTTTGGGGCCTCGGTTCTCAGTCTCTCTTTCCCAAGTAAGTATTGGGGTGTGCATCTTGCCTCCCTCCTCCCGGAGAACTGCTAGGAGTCTGCCAATGAGTGTGGATGAACAACATATCCATGTCCCTAGAATACAGGTTACTCACCTGTAACAGGAGTTCTAGGAATGGTATGTGTTGTTCATCCACACAACCCACCCGACCTCCCCGGCTTCGACGCACAACCTGAGCTTCCAGCGGGCCAGATCTGGCGTCATGGGGCGGAGCCGAGAGTTATACCACCCGGGTGGGTGGGAGGAGCCAGCTTGAAGACCTTCCGGCAAGATTTAAAGCGGCAAGGATACCTGCCAATGAGTGTGGATGAACAACATATACCATTCCTAGAACTCCTGTTACAGGTGAGTAACCTGTATATTTGGTGCTCTCAGAAAGGCATCCTGCCTGATTCTGCAGGCATTTCTACTACCTTAGACTATGTAGTTCATCTGAATGGTCTAGGCCTTAGGCCTGCCACTCTGAAGGTTCATCTAGCAGCTGTCTCTGCATTCCTCTCAGCAGTCTTCCCTGGCATCTCATCCTGTTTTCAGAAAGTTTTTCAAGGGCCTGGTTCACATTAACCCCCCCTTTAGGGAGCCCACTCCGCCTTGGTATCTTAATGTCTGCATAGCTCAGCTTATGCAGCCACCCTTTGAACCTCTGGCTTCGGCCGAATTGAAGTACTTGACCTGGAAAACTGTGTTCCTGGTAGCTATTACTTCTGCCAGGTGGATTAGTGAGTTACAGGCTCTGTCAGTTGAACCTGATTTCATCTCCTTCCATAGGGACAAAGTGGTCCTAAGAACCAATAGGAGGTTCTTGCCCAAAGTGGTATCGGATTTTCATCTGAATCAGTGTATATCTCTCCCTGTGTTTTTCACTGATCATTCTTCTTCAGGTGAAAGAAGGTTATACAGTCTGGACGTTAAGAGGGCCCTTAGCTACTACATTGAGCATACTAAGACACATAGAAATGGCTGTCTTCAATTGTTTCCTCACTTACGGTGAAGTGGGGAAAGGTAAGCCTGCCACTAAAAGAACTGTTGCCAGGTGGATTGTTTCTTGTATACAGTTCTGTTATGACAAGTTGGGTAGGACGCCCCCTTCAGGCCTGAGGGCTCATTCGACTAGTGGTATAGCTGCTTCTCTAGCTACGGCCAGAGATATACCTTTGTTAGAGATCTGTAAAGCAGCCACCTGGAAAACAGTACATACTTTTACCAAGCATTACTCCCTGGACATCTAGGCTAGGAGTGATGCTAGGTTTGGCATGGCAGTACTGCAGAGCCTCTTCCCAAAGTAGGTTCTGCATTCCCTCCTCCATAGGGAACTGCTTGGTAGTTTGCATTATGTCTGAATACAGCAAGACTTCATGTTTGAAGAAAAAATTACTCACCATAGTAATGTTGTTTCTTTTAATGGAGTCTTGCTGTATTCAGACCTCCCTACCTGCCTCCCCTCTCAGAACCTGTTTTTTGGGAAGTGGGCTGGCAGGTACAGTGTTGCACCTTAGGGGTGTACCTTGTACCTTCTCCCTTGGGTGGGGCGGATGTTGTTGTTATTTTTTTCTGGTGTTTTATACTTAAATATTGTCACTACCTTTCCTTCTTGGGTTCTCGACTTGAGTCTTGTGGGCCCAAAAAGAATCTTTTGCCCTTTGGCTATATGTTGAACAATTTCCATACTATAGTATGTTAGTTGGTGTGCTCATAAGAATCTGATGGTTACACTGGGAAGTACCACAGACAGAGGTTTGAAAACCGAGCTCGAGCTCAACGTTCCATGCTTCTGCATAGAGTTAACTCTTTCCTCTCCGGGGCAGTTCAAGTGCTGGGGCTAACTGCATTAGGTCTGAATACAGCAAGACTCCATTAGAAGAAACAACATTAGTATGGTGTGTAATTTTTTCTTGCCCACCATCAAAGTAAGCTAAAAAATGCCCAAATGTCCATCCAATCCAGCTCACACTACACCCTGGAACAGGTCTCATCATACAGGTACCTGGATGTCATCTTTCACTCAGCCCTCTCTTTCCACACACACATCAGCACCCTCATGTCCGCCGCCAGTGCAAGAGTTGGTCTCCTTTATTGCCACAGAGCCTGCCTCCCCCCAGACGCCCTAAGGTTAGCTATCACATAATAATAATAATAATTTTATTTTTAAAGCGCCTTTCAATGTATCAAGGCGCTGAACATATCAAAA
Source organism: Neoceratodus forsteri (assembly GCA_016271365.2). Lineage (NCBI taxonomy): Eukaryota > Metazoa > Chordata > Ceratodontiformes > Ceratodontidae > Neoceratodus > Neoceratodus forsteri. The sequence continues at coordinate 551,180,035 of CM057452.1, read as the reverse complement.
CCACAACATACAGTACCAATTAATGAAACATATAAATAAAATGATTTCATAACAACATCACATATTAAAATCAAACAATAAAATATCCCATAAAATCAAAACACAATATTTACATTCAAATTACATTAATCCTCCAAGAAGGCCATTTGCCACAGGTAGGTTTTTAAGTTTTTCTTGAATACCTCCACGGAGGTGCACTCCCTTAACCAGCGTGGTAGAAAATTCCAAAGAGTGGGTGCAGCATAAGAAAATGGTCTACTGCCGGAAGATTTTAAACTCACTCTTGGAATCTCTAACAACCCCTTGTCGGCCGAGCGGAGCGATCGGCCGGGGCAGTAAGGCACCAGAAGTTCTTTCAGATAGGTCGGACCCTGATCGTGAAGGCTTTGAAAGTCAATAAAATAACTTTAAAGGTGATCTGCCACCGTATAGGAAGCCAGTGCAGTTCACACAGTACCAGGGTAATATGACTGGATCTTCTTGTCCCAGTCAAAACCCAGGCTGCAGCGTTCTGCACCAGCTGTAGGTGGTGGATTTCAACCCCAGAAAGCCCAAAGTAAAGGGCGTTGCAGTAGTCCAAGCACGAGGACACAAAGGCGTGGACCAGCGTTGGCAAAGAGACAGAACAAGGTGGTGCAACCTGGCAATATTCCTGAGATGGTAAAAGGAAGTCCTGACGACGGCCGACACTTGAGATTGAAGGGTCAGCCTATCATCTAGGACAATCCCAAGGTTGCGCACCTGTTCAGAGGTCGGAAGTGAACGCCGCCAAGAAAAATTCCAGAGGGCGTGCCATCATGCGACCTCTCTATCTGACCACCCGGGTCCACCACCAAAACCTCTGTCTTCTCTGAGTTCAACTTTAACCAACTAGAACCCATCCAACCTTGGATTTCTTCCAGATAGTTATTAAACACCGAGAGAGCTCCATCCTGGGCGGTTGCAAAAGACAAGCATAGCTGGGTATCATCTGCGTAGCAGTGAAACCTCAGCCCATACCATCTTATAATGTCTCCAAGGGACAACATATACACTGCGAATAACATGGGTGACAGCACTGAACCCTGAGGCACCCCGCACAACAAAGAAGTTGGGCCGGAGGAATAAACCCCTTACACAACTCTTTGTGATCTCCCAGTGAGGAATGAAGTGAACCATTTTAAAACAGTTCGCGACATTCCACAAATTAGCCTAAGGCATGCTAACAAAACCAGGTGATCCACAGTGTCAAAAGCTGATGAGAGATCAAGAGAACTAGAATGGAACATCTCTTCTGATCCCTCGCCCTCAGAAGATCATTAAGCACCCGAACCAGCGCAGTCTCGGTGCTGTGTCTTTTACAAAAACCAGATTGGAAGGATTCGTAGACATTATGGATGGTTAAATGGTCTTCCAACTGGGCTGCCAGTACCTTCTCAGCAACCTTCCCAATAAAGGGAAGGTTAGAGATAGGTCTGTAGTTTGAGAAACAGTCTGGGTCCAAAGTAGCTTTCTTCAAGAGGGGTGTCACCACCGCCTCTTTCAGAGAGTTAGGAAACTCACCTGACTCTAAGGAGCACCAGACTATTTGCACCAGCACTGGACCGATGATCTCAGAACATTCCAAAATTAGGGAAGTTGGTCCAGGGTGCAAACCACAGCTTGTGGGCCACACACTGTGGATGATCCTCATAATATCTACGAACTCAGGTCGGCAAAAGGAACTCCAAGAGAATTGAGGTATTATGAACTCGCACTGTTCCACAACATCACCCTTAGAGATTGCTGGACGCAGGTCCACCCTGATGTCAGCCACCTTAGTTGCAAAGAAACGAGCGAGCTCCTCGCACTCTTAATTGCGAAAAAGCTTTTCGGACTTGCAGACAGGCTGGGTTGCACAGTCTGTCTACAGTCCGAAACAACTGAGCTGGTCGATTCTGTGCAATTGCAGTCTCCCTGGACAGGAATTCTGCCTTCTTATGGGTGATTGCAGATTGATAGATAGAATAATGTTCCATTCAATCTAAGGCGGTCGGCATCAGGGCGGACACGCCAACAGCAGCTCTAACCTTAGCTTCTGTCTCCATAACTCCCTCAGTGTCCCATCAAACCAAGGGGACCTGGGGTGAAGGGATAGGGGGCGCTCACGAACAGGAGCAATAAGATCCAGGGCTGCCATAATGGCCATGTTATAGGCCGACACCAGTGCCTCTGGATTACTGCAAACCAACACGGGGGATGATAGGTCAAGGACCGCCACAAGGCCTTGGGAAGTAATATTCCGTAATCGGCAGTACCTGATCATCTCCACAGGGGAAGGCCTTCTCAGGGGGGTGCAAAAATTGAACCTCACAGTGTAGTGGTCAGACCAGGCGACTGGTTCCACCCCCACGTCTGATGAATCCATCCCTAAGAGGAAGACTAAGTCCAGAGAGTGCCCAGATTTACGTGTAGCAGTGGAAACTACCTGTGTAAGGCCCAAAGAAGACATAAATTGGAGGAAGTGATTACCAAATTGTGAGAGTTCATCGTCAACCCAGGCATTAAAGTCACCCAGAACCATCAATCTGGGTGACTCAAACGTCATATCGACGAGGAAGTCTGCTACTTCCTGTAAGAATCTGCTTCCATCTCCGGGTGGACGTAGATGAGAAACTATGAACGCCTACACCTTCTACAACTGAGAACTCAGAGGATTCAGCCTCACCTACTACTACATTCGTGAGGCCCAATTCAGTCTTAAAACAGACTGCAACCCCCCCCTCCCCTGCGGTCCAATCTCGGTCGGTGTATCACCGAGTACCCGGCCGGAGTCATCATCGGTACTCTCCCTAGTCAACTATGGCCTACTGGTATATTCCACAGCTGACACCACAGCCACGGGGTAAACTAAAAGTAGTGATCAGTAAAGCCTGCATACTCCTAACTGGTGCTGACCGAATGACCCATACCTGCACCCTCTGCTCCCTTGCCCAAATTCTTAACTTTGATGAAAGGGTACAATACCAGGCCTGCCTCATGGCTAAAAAATTGGCCTAACCCCCCTGGGCCTATCAGCTGCCCTAACAACCTCCACCCCCTCCATGAACACTCGCAGCTCAGAGAAAACCTCTATTACAGTCCCTAGGGTCAAGACAACCCTGGCACAAAGATCATTCCTGGTCAGGGCCCCCACCTGGTATAACGCTCTGCCTGCTCTAATCACCTGCCATGCTAAGCTTGGCCCTTTGAAGGTTGCCCTGAAGAACCACCGTCTGGCCTCCCGCACATGCAACTGTCCATAATAGGTCTCCAGCCCCCACCCCACCCCCGCTGTTTTTAGGCCTGGTTTTGGCTCAAGGGACAATTTGCACAAAGCTCCACTCTGAGACCCATGATATTCAACAAAGTCTTACCTCAGACTGCACATTATGCACTGTCAGGCCTGCATTTCTGGCATACCGCTAGCTTAGTTTCATCGCTGTATCAAGTATCTAGTGCATAGGCTAAATATTCTGCTCACTGTAATACAACAAATGTTATTGTAAAACTTGTACATGCATGATGCCCTGTGCACTGTATCTAAATATTTTGCTCACTGTAATACAACAAATGTTACTGTAAACCTTGCACATGCATCATGCCCTATATCTCACTTGTATGTATTGTACTACACTGCTGCATCTACTGTATGTCTCATATGTTTTTCCTATGACGTTTTGCCTTTGGAAATGAGTCTCTGTCTCAAAGGTTGTAAATTCTGAAATCTCAAATAAATAAAATATAGGAAGTCAGTATCTGTGGATATATGTATATACACTGTACCTTTAACTGAACCAGGAAGTCCTCTGAAATAACCCTTCCCCCCTTGGTTTTGAAACAACATGTTCAGATATGAAACAACATATCCAGACTTGTAACTAGAAGAAGGCACAGTCAGGTGATCCCACCAAAAATATATAAATACCTCTTCAGTGAGTTTACTTCAGTTTAGCCCAGAGGGGCTCAGCCCTAGGAGAGGGAGAAGATTGGCAGACAAGCTGTTGAATGCAGATGAGAAGGGTCTGAGGAGCTCTAAGATCCAGGACTGTATTATGGGAGCAACTACTGATGTTAAGTAGTGATTTTCTTTGCAATTGTTGTTTTCATTTATTATTTTTCGAACTTTTGAAAAATAAATATCACACCAAGGTGTGTTAAACCTGTAAATTTACCTCGTCTGACGTTTATTACCACACACTGTGACAGACAGCAATACAAACATACTTTTGTTGCAGCACATACTGACATCGAACTTGCCTTAATACCCATTTTATAATAGCCAATATCATCCTCAATGTAACCGCATAAAATTGTTTCCAATCTCTATCAAATGACCCATAGACCAGAACCTCATATGTCATATGAGCAAACTGGGGAAGTTCCCACACCTGTGCCAAAGATGACCAAAACTGTGACATGTAGGAAAAGTCAAAAAAGAGATGCGACATTGTTTCCACTTGTTGAATACACAGTTCCCTTAAACATACCCGTTCCTGCATTGCTTTATGATGGTGAGTCCCCCGTACATTGAATTTGCCATGACAACATGTCCACAATGTGTCCCACATTTTTGGTGTGCTTCGAGAGTCAGACAATTGATTTGTGAGACATGCACTGTGTGTTCCACTAGGACAGGAAAAACAAGGCGTAGTCAACACCTGGGAATGCAGAATCCATGTATACATTTCTTTCATTGATCTATGCTGTACCTCTGTAACCAATATTTTCCAGATTTTTCCTTTTTTGAAAACATCTATATCGTATACAGCCATACCCAGTGGTATTCCCTTAAATGCTCCCCATGAGGGGGCTTCTCATTTTTGAAGAAAATATTGCCCTCTAGACCAAAATAAATCCACCCATACTTTTTGAGTACCCAGCAAGATGGGTAGAATATTTGAGTACAGAAAAATTGTAAAAAAGAAAATCGCTGGGTTACCATTTTCAGGCCCCCATCTTTTATTAGCCAATACGTAACCAGTCTTTTTACAGGATTCAACCTGCTGCCCCATAATAGTCTGAAAAAGATATTATGAATCTGTGTTTCTAACTTCATGGGTAATAGAAAAATGTAACTCACAGTTAAGAAAATCAGAATAATGAATATTTTTGACATGCATATCCTCTTTGTTCAAGTCAATCGATAAGATCTCCATTTATTTATTTTTTCCTCTGCTTTGTCTAACTTCTCTATCCAGTTCTGTTTCACCGGGTCTGCAATCTTCCTGGACTAAAGTCTTCACCATTCATTCACACTATTGGGACTATGCCGGAGGCGCTAGGACCCATTGGGAGCCAAAAATCTTTAGGAGGGCCGGTGCCAAGGTAGGACCATGCATGAGTGGTACCACGAGACTGGCTTGCATCTGTATAGGCTATCTTGTCATCAGCCCTCCAACTGCCTCAGTTCCTTTTTTCTCACTGTTGAGTGCGCTTCAGTGAATGATGTCGCTCACCCGCCAGGAGTCAAAACTTCACCTCTATATGACAGCAGCATTTAATCGCTCAGTTTCACTTAGTTTTTTTTACTATTATTTATTTTATTATTTATTAAAAAAAAAAGAAAAAGAACAGCTATTTTCTCTAGTAGACAAGCTCTCAGCCTGCCATCAACGGGGTAGACAATGGACGGTATTGGTGATGGTAGGGAGACTTCTTTGGAAGGTTATTCTGGCAGTGGGGCAGTGTCCAGTCACCACCCTTCATGGAGGGGGGTCCAACCATGGGCAGTCCAGTGCTCGGGAGGAAGGACAATCCTCCCGAAGGCACAAAAAATAAGTGTGCCCATTCCCGACCCTGTTGAGGACCAGCACCCTCAGCCTCAAGCTCTTCTCTTTCCTGTCCGAAGAAGAAGGAATCGTACTGCTCGAGGTCACCCTCTGGTAGGTCTGCCAAGGGGTCTTTGGTAGATGGGAATGGTAGTCCTACTCCAACCCCTCCGGGGTCCCTGGGGATTTCTGTTCTTAATGGCCGGGATTCCCAACATCAGAGCCCCTCTCTGTCCTCTGACAGGGTTTCCAGTAGGTAGTTTCACCACTGGGCCACTCTTATGGAGCAGTGGGTACAGCGTCTGTCTCGTCTGCCCTTGTCTGTGGATCCAATTCCTGGGACTTTGGGTCTTTGGGCCGCTGGGCCAGGGCTGGGGCGGTTGGGCAGGATGCACATTTGGTGCCGGTGACAGAGTTTTCTCCCTCTCCGGTACCGATACCCCTGATGCCGGTTCCACGTGCCTTTCTCCCTCACCAAGTTTCCATGCAGGGGCCAGCACAGGTACCATTTTCCTCGCCCTTTTCCCCTAGGTCTGAAAGGAGTCCAGTTACGTCAGTGACGTAGCCGGCGCTGGGTTCAGTGCTGTGCATGATGTTGAGCACTTTGGCGCTGCACGGAGCATCCATGGTGCCACATATGTTGTCGACCTCAGTGCAGTGCCAGCATCAGTGCCACGTGCAGCATCGACCTTGGTGCTGCACGTGATGTCAACCTCGATGCCGCGTCCGGTGTCGACTGTTTCGTTGCTATGCATAATGCTGAGTTCCTCGATGCCAATGCGCATTCCAGTGTCTCCTGTATACCCTTCGCCTGGACCAGACTTTGGTCTAACAGGATTGGTCCCTGATTTCTCAGGGTTGGAGGCAGAATATGATGAGTCTGATCCTGACCTAATTTTGTCTGATGGCGCCGAAGTTGGCTCAGTTTGTGATCCTGAAAGCAAGCCTTCTGTCTCAGGAGATTCCTTAGTCGAAGACCTTTCTTTCCAGACCCTTCTTAGGAATATAGGATCGACCCTGACTCTCCAAACCTCCTCTGTGGACCCAGGGAGGCTCTTGTGCCTCAAGTTCCTTCATGTTCTTAACATTCCTACGAACTTTACGTCCCTTGTGCCCTTCCTCCTTTGAGACTTTGTCAGAAGCAGTACAGGCCAAGCCAGTGCTTATCCCTTCTGTGACCAAGACTGCAGATAGGAAGTACACCCCTCCTAAGGAAAGACCTTTCCTGACATCACAGCCCTTTGCAGATTCTTTAGTGGTGCTCGCAGAGAATGATAAGGTTGTCCTCCCCCAGGAGACCTCAGCACAACCTATCAATAAGGAGTCTCGTAAAGTTGACACTTTAGGGAAGTGAGTTTTCGCAGCCGCAACTCTAGGGATGCATATTGCCTGTTATCAGGGCCATTACTCTCAGTACGCGTACACCCTGTGGAACACTCTTAAATCAATGGTTGAGAATTTTCTGCAGTCTGATGTTAACATGCAGCTTCCTCAGACCATTACCAGGAGCATAGAGTCCAACAATCACCAGCTAAAAGCTTCTATGGATGCCTCTGACGTTGCCTCTAGGGTGGCTGCTGCTTGGATCTGTATATAGCGGCTTTCCTGTATCAGAACATAAAATCAGGCTTCTCATCCGAGGCTCAGAGGCAGGTGATGAATGTCCCCTTTGATGGTGCTTATCTGTTCGGCCCTCCAGTTGAACAAGCGCTAGAGGACACTTAAAAAACTAGGACTGCCATTAAGACAGTCAGGCCAGCTCCTAGGGCCTCTGAAAGGGGCAGGAACCGTTGGAAGTTTCATAACAGGCAGTCCTTTTGAGGTAAAGGCCGAGGAACCTTTAATAGAAACCAAATTTCTCAGCCACAAAAGAAAATGCAGCAAAAGGCACAGGACCCAAAAGCGCCCAGCACCAACCTCTGAAGTTCCAGCCCAGTTCCCACCTCAGCTGCCCAAGGTGAACACCTCTACGGCAGTAGGGGGGCATCTCACTCAGTTTTACAACCAGTGGAAGACCATTACAATGGACAATTGGGTTCTCAGGATTGTCCGAGAGGGATACTCTCTTAATTTCACAGAGATTCCCCCAGATCTTCCACCCAAGCGACAACACAGCCTTTCAACTGCTCAGTCAGACCTTCCTACTTCTCGAGATACAGGGCCTCCTAAAGAATAGAGCAGTAGAAGTTGTTTTGCAGGCAGAACGGAACACAGATTTCTACTCCCATTACTTTCTGGTTCCAAAGACATCAGGCAGCATGTGCCCAATTCTCGACCTCAGAAAATTAAACAAGTACCTGTTCAGGGAGAAGTTCAAGATGATCTCCCTAGGAACGCTACTACCACTGATTCATCAGTACAACTGGCTGGCATCCCTGGATATGCAGGATACCTACTAACACGTCCCATTGCACCCAAGTCACAACAATGGGCCTCCACTTTGTGGCCCTGGGTCAACACTACCAGTTCAGAGTCCTGCCCTTTGGGGTCTCCTCGGTGTCTCGAGTCTTTAAAAAGTGCTTTGCAGTTCTTGCAGAGCATCTCAGAAAACTGGGCGTTCAAGTCTTCCCTAACCTGGATGATTGGCTCCTGACAAGCCCATCCAGGCAGGAGACGCAGGAATCAGTCGCCACTGCTTCACAGTTCCTTACATCCATGGGGGTTCTGTTGAATCTGAAAAAATCCCAGCTTTAACCCTCCAGCAACTACTCTTCATAGCAGCCCTCCTGGACACCTCCAGGGCAAGGACTTTCCTTCCGAAGAACAGGAGGAACAACATTCTTCAGATGGTGTGCTATGTCAGAGAGAACAACTCTGTTTGAGCTCTTTCAATGCAGCTGATGTTGGGCCTCATGGCATTATCCATGTTCACGGTGTCTCTGGCCCGTCTACACATGAGGACCACACAGTGGATGCTCAGCACTCAGTGGTCACCGACCATGCACCCACAGTCCTTCCACATAAATGTGACAGAGCCTCTGATAAGGTCACTTGCATGGTGGATTCAGGAAAACAAGTTTATTCAAGGTCTACCCTTTGCCCAACCGGAATCTCAGATTGCCATCACCATGGATGCATCTCTGATTGGTTGGGAAGCTCACTGCCAAGATCACACTCAGGGGGGTGTGGAATCAGGAGGAGTCCTATCTGCACATAAATGTTCTAGACATGAGAGCTGTCCTGTATGCTGCTTGAGCCCTGAAGGATGTCCTCTGTCACAAGGTAATTCTTCTACAGACGGACAACAAGGCTGTAATGTATTACATCAAGAAACAGGGTGGAGTGTACTCCTACCCTCTGTGCAGGGAGGCCATGAGGATGTGGGAGTGGTGTCTCTAGCACGATGCTCTGATTCAGGCGGCAGTCTACCTGCTGGTAACTCAGAACGACCTGGCAGATCGCCTCAGCAGGACAGAGGCTTGTCACCGTGAATGGACGCTCACACCAGACATTGTGCATTTGCTATTCGACAAATGAGGCAGTCCAGACCTGGACCTTTTTCCATCCCTACTCAATGCAAAACTGCCTCTATTCTGCTCCAGAAATCCAGAATCTGGCGTTATCTGTCAGGATGCATTCAAACTGCGGTGGACAAGACGCTTTCTGTATGCATTTCCTCCTTTTCCATTGGTTCAGAGGGTGCTGCTCAGATTGGAGGCACAAGGGGACAGGATGACTCTAATCACCTCATACTGGCCTTGACAGATATGGTTCCCATTGATCAACTTTCAACTTTATTGGATAACAAATTGAGATAACACTATCTCCTTTTCAGTTGCATCCAAGCATATCAAAACAGCACATATAAAAACAGTCCATAACTCAACAGGACAAACATTACACAAAACGTATGTTATTTAACAAATGCCCAGATAGTTCTTAAATTACCCGTAACATTTACAATGTTTATTATAAAGCCCAGCTAAATACTTTTTAAAACGAGCCAAAGATATCAATTCACATATCTTTAATTTCTTTGCTGTACAATTCCATGTCTTAGCAACTGATGATGTCAATGTATTTTCACCATATCCAGAATTACATCTAGGAACACAAAACGTGATCCCAGATGTAGTCCTGAGTGAATATTTTAAGTCTGCTCTAATTTTTAACAGGTCCAAAAGAAATACTGGCAATAGGCGTAAAACAAATTTATAAACAAAAGATTCCAGTGAATGTCACAATGATCCTGCAAAGATGTAAGGCCTGTTTTTTTCATACAGGATACAACTATGTGTTCTATAAGGTAAATTTGTAATAAACCTAAGTGCACTTTTATAAAGCAGTTCTAAGGCTACTAATACTGATTTTTTAGCATTTTTGTATATACAATCCCCATAATCCAAAACCGGCAAAAATAATGAAGTAACCATTAATTTCCTTACTTATTCGTAAACATTGTTTTATTCATATAGAAAAATCCAAGCAATCTTTTCAACTTATTTGAGATGTTATTTATATGTAAATCGAAAGACAGATGACAATCAAGCATCAATCCTAGGTACTTATAAGAGGTTACCTGTCCCAACACCACCCCAGATAATGTATGAATATTCCCCTTATTAATATGTTTATTATTCTTTTTTTTGAAATATCATCCAGTGTGATTTCTTATTAAGCAAAAGCCTCAAATCAAGAAGCATATCCTGAACTTTCAGAAAATCCCTTTGCAATACCCCAACTGCTTCATCCATATCACTTCCTACAGTATATATAATAGTATCATCAGCATAGAGATACATGCTGGTGCCAGAAGAACAGCACTCTGGTAATCTGTTCACATAAAATAAAAATAACAGGGGACCGAGGACAGAGCCCTGATGTACCCCTGATCTTATATTAATTAATTCAGAGCAGATGTTATTCATTCTGACACACTGCTGTCTGTTATGCAAATATGAACAAAAACCAGCTTAAAGCAGTCATGACCAGTCCTGCTGATTTTAATCGATTTAGTAAAATTGTATGATGAACTGTGTCAAATGCCTTCAACAGATCCACCAAGTTGTCAGAGGTTCCCACGAGGTAACTCCCTCTGTGAACGGACCTCCTGATGCAGGGACCTCTGGTCCATCCCAACATGTGCTCCCTTCATCTCCATGCCTAGCTTCTGAGAAGGTAGAAGTGGGAAGGTTTCGGGTTTCTCAGAGAAACTCGTAAATTCTCTTGGCAGCACGTAAGCCCTCCACAAGGAAGACTTACACAGCTAAATGGAAACGCTTCTCGATTTGGTGTGCGAAGTCCCTTCTGGACCCTTTTTGTTGCCCACTAAGTAAGGTATTGGAGTACCTCTTAAACCTGTCAAATGCAGGACTGCAATACTCGACAGTAAAGATACATCTCTGCGTGATTTCTGCCTACCATGAGTTGGTATAGAACATGACACTGGCTCAGTTACTGTTAGTCAGGAGGCTCCTTAAAGGAATCCTGCACACTAGACCTCTGGTCAGGAAGTCAATGGCTGCATAGGATATTAACCTCATGTTAGATATGCTCACCCGTAAACCTTTTGAGCCTCTAGCCACCTGTGACTTTAAGTTTGGTGCAAGACAGTCTCATGGTGCCACACATGCGTGGTCCTACCTCGGCGCCAGCCCTTCTGAAGATTCTTGGCTCCTGCTGGGTCCTAGCACCTCCAGCATAGTCCCATAGTGTGAATGAATGGTGAAGACTTCGTCCAAGAAGATCAAGAATTACGGAAGGTACATAATTTCCATTTCCCAATATTTTCATTGGCGTATCTTTTATCTGTATCCCTGCTATAGAGTGGACTTGGTCATTCAACTGACTCAAAATGACCTTTCCAAAACACCTTTGTTTATTAAGAGAAGAACCAGAGATCACTGAAAAGGCCTGTACTATTGACAGTGCCCTTTTACCAGACTGACCATCTGCCACTAAGAGGCAGATATCATCAGCGTAAGCCAGTACTATTGGGAATTGAATTCCTGCTGGACTAATCATATGTCCAATATGCAGCTCCATGTTTAGTTTTCTAAGTGGTAGATCAATAGCAAAAACATATAGCAGGGGGCTTAGTGGACACCCCTGCCTTACCCCTCAACAAATGGGAATGTGTTTTCCTAAGATGCCATTAACCACAGGGCTTACTGTTGCACAACTGTATATTAATTTTATCCACTTTATAAAAGGAACAAGTATACTATAGTGCTTTAAAACTTTAAACAAGTACTCATGTGGTACTGCATCAAAAGCTTTATGCTGATCTAAACTAAGGACATAACCCGTCAATGTGCTTGCCTCATATACTTCTCTTAATAAGATGAGGTTCTCCAATGAAAAGCTACGCGGAATAGCTTGAGCCTGAGTTGGAGATATCAGGACCTGCGCTGCCCATGCCAATCTATTACTTAAGATCTTACAAAGAATTTTCCAATACGAGTTTATTAAACTGATCGGTCTCCAATTATTGAGATCAGTTTTCTCATCCTTCTTATGTAGATATGTCAGCTGACTATCTGCTAAAGTAGGGGGAAAAGGAACCAGTCCGTTAAGGATTTCATTAAAAATAATTTCAAAATATTCAATTAATCCATCCAATACTTTTTTTAATAAAATTCCCCCCGATATCCCATCTGTCCCTGGGGCTGTACTGTTTTTTAACTGAGTAACTATCGTACGTATTTCCGCCTGAGATATAGACCTAATCAATTGTTGCTGAATATCCAACGACAAGTGTGGGATATTTGGATCCTTCAAGAAATCTTCCAAAAGGGAAGCAGCTGGCACAGATTTCCCAAACAGCAACTCTGTGTGCGTCCACTATTCGTAGCATCCCATGGTTACAGTTTGTAATATTCCCATCCACCATTTTTTAGATTGCCTTGTATTTTTTTTTCTATTCCTTGGTTGTACCCATCATATGGGTTTATATTTTGCCACTTTCCTTGTGTGCCAAATATCTGTTCTAAAAACAGCACATTGGCTCTATTGTACTGTATATCGCACATCTCCTTCTTAATGGTAGCCATTTGGGAAGAATAGTTAAACCCGATTGCCATGGTCAAAAAGTTCAATCTCTGGAGTTGTTTCCTAAGGTCTAAATAATGTAAATATTTTGCAAAGCTACTGATTTTGTCATTTTAATGCAACACCTTTTAATGTCACTCTGAGAGCCAGATATTCAAAACTTTGCACCGGGCAAATGCCATTTACGCAGGTTTAGCGTGGGATTAGTGCGGGTCTGCTATATGCAAAGGCCAAATAGAGGCAAACTGCATTAGCAGCGGGCAAAAATCATAATGTATGCAAGGGCAAACTGACATGAATACAGGCGCAATGCTATATTCAGCAACTAGCACCACGCAGTGGTTTTACAACTTAGCGTGACACTTACCATGGTGCACATTACCGCCCAGGAAAAGCTTGTCTTAGTCCAGGGCAATCAGCTTTGCGCGACACTATGGCTTTGCATGGGTTTTGCGCGATCCTAACAAATAAAGATGACACATAGACAAAGCCAAACATAGAGGAAGCATGCTGCTAACTGACGGCATCACAATGATGCCATCATCTGCCACCAGTCCCAGCCATGCCAGGCAGTAAGTGGAGACCCTGCCGCCAGTGGACAACATGGCAGTGTGGCCATACAGCACACACCTGTGGACCACACTTCTGTGGACACCAACAGATGCCAGAACACACATGCAGCACTGTGGACATGGAGGATGTTGGGAGAGTGTATGGGTGGCCAGGCTATGCCACAGGCCAGGTGTGGCCACAGGGCTGGGACACATCATGCAGTGCACATGGGCCAGTATTGGGAATACCCCGACACCAGCATGCCTTTCGAATAATATATGCCCCCCTCGGCCACATACCGCACAGCTGTACAACTGTCACAGCACACAGCGCCGGACATGTATATGTCACTGTGAGCATCCCATGCCAGAGGTGCAGCATCTGTGGGTCACACAACAGCGTAACAGTAATGTCCACTGTCAGTAAACACCTGCAGGTTGGGCCTCTCACTGTGTATAGTGCAGTTGTCATCACTGCCCTACACACCATAGGCATTGCTATGTCCACACACTACTGGCCCCTTTGCTTCTGTAGTGTCTGCTGTGCACTGTAGCATGACCTACAGTGTGACAGTTGCATGCAGCACCACCACCATCTGTGCCTATGCTGTGTTGTCCCAGTATAGCTGCAGGCAGCAGCGCATGTGGAAGTAGTGTTCAAAACTGTATAATACTCCCCAAGCTGTTTGTGCAGTGCTAATAACACATTCGCGCGGGTTTAGCGCAGGGCTAAACAGTTAGCCCGGCACAAACTGCATGCAAATCAGGGCACAATGAGATGCTAATCTGGATGTTTGCCCACAGACTACCTAAATAGGCTCATTTGCATGTCACTTTTGAATATGGCAAAGTTTAGCGCAGGGCTAACGGTTTAGCCCTGCTCTAAACCCGCGCAAATGTGTTAGTGCTGTGCAAACAGTTCGGGGAATATTTTATAGTTTTGCACACTGTACTTTCACATACGCTGCTGCCTGCAGCTGTACTGGGTCCACGATTTGCTGGCACAGACATTGGCCACATAGTTCACCTCTACCTACCTTCACATCGCTGTGCACTGTGTTGCTGTTGTGGTTTGCACTTCCTGGTTGCCATATTCAGAGCTGTCTTATTCCAGGGCTAAGTTTGCCCTGCACTCCCAGCCCAGTTGGCCCGGCCTCATCCCCATGCTGTATTCAGAAGCTGTTTGCCCTGGGCTATTCCTTTTGAATATGACTTGCTTTGTGCTCCGGGCCAAGTTTGCCGTCGGGCAGTGTTAATTTAGCCCCGGGGCAAAGTTTTGAATATCTGTCCCTAAGTCTCTTGCCACCAATGTAGAGGGTTATCATACAATTCGAAAACAGATTTCCTAGCCTCCATGATCTCTTGAAGTTCCTGCCAAGCCACTTGGTCTTCCAACAGGGAAGTATTTAGTTTCCAAGTATTATACGTTACAGACTTATTGGGAGAAACCCCAGAATGCACCATTACCAGGGTACGGTCAGAGGGTTTCAATTGGGAGTGTGGAATATACCACACCAGTTAACCATTCAGGCAGAAATATATAGTCATTTCTGGTTGAAAGACAACCCTTGTAAAAAGTATGATCTGGAGGGAACTTTCCATAACTGGCGCTATCCTTCAGTTTTGCCATTTATACATTGTATTTAAAAAATTTGTCTCACTACATAATTTCCGTGTTGTCCCTGTTTTATCAGTTGCTTGTAGGACAGAGTTAAAATCATCCCCAAAAAGTATTGATTTTGTTGTATAAATAAGGTTGAATCAATTAAGTAATTCCACCCTGAGATATTTCGTTTGGGGATTATAAACATAATAAATCTGAACTCTTGGCGATTGTATTTAATGTCTAAAATCAGAGCTCTCCCTGGTCCCGGACCAACTAATCTAGATACCGTGACCCCATGGCATTAAACAGTATACCCACCCCTGAACAGGGCTCCTCCCCCAAAGACCAAAAGGATTATCCTCCAAACCATTTTTTAGAGGCCGAATGAACCTCTCTCATTGTGTGCAATCAGGTATCCTGTAAAAAATAAAATTGTAGGTTTAAGTCCCGCAGGTATGGAAAATGTTGTGAGCCTCTTCTTGGAGTTTTTAACACTGTTTACATTTAAAGAGCCACAGGAGATATCCATAGTCAATTATGCGGGGGAAAAAAAATTAAGTAATCTTCCTGGACTTAAATCTTCACCATTCATTCACACTACTGGGACTACGGCGGAGGCGCTAGGACCCAGTGGGAGCCAAAAAATCTTCAGGAGGGCCGGCGCTGAGATAGGACCGTGCATGTGCGGCACTGCAAGACTGGCTTGCAATGTATAGGCTGTCTCAGCGTTGACCCTCCAACTGCCTCAGTTCCTTTTTTTCCCGCCGAGTGCGCTTCAGTTCGATGTCGCTCACCAGTGGGAGTCAAGTCTTCAAGTCTATATGACAGCAGCTTTTTTGTTCAGTTTGTTTAACTTAGTTTTGTAGTTTATTTTGTTTAAAAAAAAAAAAAAGCTTTTAATTGCCACATATTTTCCTTCAATGGAGTCGACCATGGACGGTGTCGGTGATGATTGGGAAACTTCGCTTGAAAGTTGTTCTGGCAGTGGGGCTGTGTCCAGTCAGATGCCCTTTTCAAAGGGGGGGGGATCCGACCACGTGCAGTCCAGTGCTTGGGAGGGAGGGAAGACAGTCCTTCCACAAGCACAAAAAGAAGTAGTCCAGTTCCCAATCCAGGTTTGGGACCCAGTACCACTCGGCCTCAAGCTCTTCTTTGTCCTGACGGTGGAAGAAGAAGAGGTACCACTCGTGGTTTCCCTCTGATATGTCTGCACAGGGGTCATCGATGGCTAGGAGTGTTGGGCCGGACTTGACTCCGGTTGGGTCCCTGGCAGCCACCTTTCATTGTGGCCATGATTCTTGGCTCCGGAGCCCCTCGTTGTTCTCTGTTGGGGTTCCCGGTGAGCAGTTCTATCATTGGGCCACTCTTATGGAGCAGTGGGTGCGACATTTGTCTCATCTTCCTTTGGCTGCAGCTCCAGCCCTGGATGCTTTAGGATTCAGAGTCATTGAGCCGAGGCCAGGGTGTTTGGGACAAGAGGTACAGGCTCCACCTGTAGTGCTAGCATCCTCCTCGTCCATTCCTCGTGCCTACCTCCCTCAATTGTTGCCCATGCAGGGGCCGGCACAGGTACCTACAACTTCTTCTTCCCTCTCTTTTAGGTCTGTGAGGACTTCTCGAGGGACGGTGCAGGCCTCTTCAGAGCTGGGTGTCCAACGGCCAAGTTTGGTGCTGGCACTGCAGACGACGAGTGCCTCAGCCAATGCCAAGGCTTTCGATGCTGATGTTGACCTTATCGATTCCTCATTTTTCCTAGCCTAAGCCTGTCCTTGGTGGCCCATCTGGCACAGAGGGAGACCTTGATGAGTCTGATCCGGACATGCTCCTATCTGACAACGATGCAGATGACTCAGTGTTTGGACTGGAGAGCAAGCCTTCAATCTCTTCTGAATCCCTTGTGGAAGATCTTTCTTTCCAGTCTCTACTCAAGAATATGGGATCCGATCTTCCGGTGACGTCACCAAACCGAATGGAAGCTTAATTCTGAGCTCCGCGGTAGTGGTGTGAAAATTTACAGAAATCCGGTGCTTTTCATGAAAGAGGTTACTTTTAGTCAAAACTACAAGAAGGAGAATGAGCCAGTTAGTGAAATCGAGAGGCAGAAGTTGTACCAAGCTGCCTACAAAATGTAGATCGAAGCCAGACCGCAGCCCGAGTGTCCCGCTACCCAGGGCCTCGGAGTCGGCTGCAGGCTCCAGCGGGGAAGAAGATGAGACTACTTCGCAAGGCAGTTCCCTCGATGGCCGAGCAATGGTGCATATTGTTAAAATGCTGCAAAGAATAGATTCTAACGTTAAAGATATAAAACAGGAATTAAAACATCTGGAACGGAGGATGGAAGACCTTGAAACGGGCCTTGATGGGCTCTGAGATGACTCCATGCGGCTTAGTAGAGCGGTGCTTTACTTGGCAAGAAGGGAAAGGGAACTTACAGCAAGGGCCGAAGATGCGGAGTCTAGAGGATGAAGGAAGACAATACGAATCTTCGGATTTCCTAAAGGTGCAGAGCAGGATGACCCAGTAGATTTCATCAAAACCTGGCTTCAGCAGGATTTGGAAATTCCCAGCACTGAACCCCTTGAGCTCGAAAGAGTACACCGCGCCTTGGGTCCAAGACCGAAGAATGAGGCCCCCCCATGCTCAATATTAGTTAAATTCAACCGTTATCCCGTAAAAGATATGATACTGCGCAAGGCCTGGGGCAAACAGGACTTAAATTTAGATGGGAAATGGGTGTACGTGGACCACAATTTCCTGCCTGCTACCATGCAAAAAAGGAAATGAGTTCTGGCTGTGATTAAGCAGCTTAAGGAGCAGCAGATAAAGGCTTACCTGCGATACCTGGCAAAACTGCTTGTACACTGGTCCACGGGCAGCAAGCTCTATGACTCCCTGTTGCACACCAGCAAACCTCTACAAAAAGCGGGAATCACTCTCCCTGACCTCCAACCCGATTTATCTGAACAAACTCTGCTGCAACTTCGTTGGACAACAGCCGGTAAAGGGTCCTCGAGAGGTGCTATGTCCAAAGGCACAGGCCCAGACGATCAGCTGTGTAAGGACTTGATTCAACTTGGAAAGGGACTGCAGACATGACAACAGAACTGAGACCCTTCACGGTAGAAGATCTGGTCTGAATTTCTCTTCTAAGGGACTGTCCCAAAGTTGCAGTTTTTTTTTTTTTTTTTGTACTATGTAAGGAAAGACGGTCTTGGGTATGCTACCCAGGCATTCTGTGAGGTCCCTTGTATGACTGTTTGTATAAGGTAGTTTGGATTCACACGGGGGTAGGGGTGCAATACTTGAATGCTGCGCCTGAAATTAGGGATACCTGATTGACCAGACGGGTGAAACTACTACCACTTAAAGTTTAAATTTCCATGCTGGGTCCTCTATAAGGGGAGGTTCTGCTTGCTTATTTCAATGTCCGAATATTACTTTCAGCCCTTCCTATTCTCGCCGGGGAGACCTACAGGCTGGAATAGTCCACAGTGCAGGCCTGCTCTCCCGAGGCAGGAGACTTGGGTCCAGCCATCGGGTGGGAGGGAACGGTTTGGTGTAAACCTGGGCTCGAAGTGGTTTTTATGGAACTCGACTAATGTCTAGGTTCATAAATATGTTTTCCTGTAAGCACCGGGCAAGGTTGGGATTATTACAAGATGGGTCTGTTTTTTTCACCCACCTCGTTTATGACATAGCCACTCATGCTGGAAGCCAGTTCAGGGGATAGGTCGCCCATCGGAGGTCAGCCAGTTTTGCTTTTTTTTTTTTCTCTGACAGGCTGTCCCCCGCTAGGGAATTTCACCTTCCCGCTGAAGGCTCACCCTAGGAGACTGCCTTCCCGGTTACCTCCGATCGGAGGTGCAGGAGGTGTGGAGCTATTTAGTAGTCCATGCTTCTGGGCAGAGGGAGCTTCCTTCCGATGAAGGCCTTAAATGGCCTATTTGTGCATAGTTCACCATTGAGAGTGGGGGTTTCTCTCTATGGGAGTTTGTTTGTAGTGGGTAGTACAAGGGGGGAGGAGGTTTTGGGTTTTTGGGGGAAAGGGGGGGGGTTTGGAAGCATGGTGTTTCAGGTAGTCCGGGATGTGTTCTGTGTGCCACCTTTCAATGCAGTTGGGATCCAGGAGGCCGGAGTTCAATCAAAAGGTATAAAATGGGGTAAAGGCTGAAAATTACAGGATTGTTGCCTTATGGGGACCCTGAAATTGGTTTTGCTCAATGTTAAGGGGCTAGACTCTCCTGTAAAGAGGCATAATATACTAAAGGATCTTGCCAGAGCTCGATGTGATATCGGCCTCCTGCAGGAGACCCACCTTTCAGCAATACAGCACAACAAACCACGCCGTATGTGGGTTGGGGAGGTCTATGTCTCATCCCACAAGAACACGTAAAAGGCAGGGGTGGCCATTCTGAAATGTAAGAGCCTAGGGTTCACCCGGCTGGACTCTTTTCAGATGAGGAGGGTAGATTGGTGGTTCTTTCGGGCAAATTCGCGGATAGAGTAATACACATTGTTAATATTTATGCCTCAACCCCTATTCATCCCGAATTCTATAGGTATATCTTTGGAGTGGTGGCCTCAATCCCTGAGGGACAAACTGTTATAGGTGGAGATTGGAATTGTGTAGAGGACATATTACTAGATAGGTCTGGGGGAAGGGGAGTCGGGGAAAAAGGTGTTGGCACGAGGACTCTTTCCCATTTACGTACGGAGGCTGGTCTGGTGGATACTTGGAGGGATAAATATCCTTCCAGTAGGGATTTCACTTTTTACTCACACCCGCAAGATTCTTACTCACGACTGGACAGATTTTATATGCACAAAACATTGGTGGGGACTATAGTAGATCAGCAGATCTACCCCATTTGTCTATCAGACCATGCAAAAATCATTCTCACTATCACTCTTGGGCCACAGCACAAACAATCCCTGTGGCGCTTAAATGCTGGAGTGCTTAAAGAAGAAACTTTTGTTTCCAAAATTAAAGAGGTGATAGATAATTATATGAAAGAAAATACAGGGTCCATCTCAAGGGTGAAATTTCTCTGGGACGGCTTAAAAGCGGTGGTAAGGGGCGAAGCAACTTCCTATGCCGCCCAACAAAAGAGGGTCAGGCAGCAGAAGCAGGACAGCCTAGAACAAACAATCAGGGAACTAGAGGATATACATAAGAAAGGGGGGCCCGTAGTATATTAAAGGATTTGAAGTTAGCGAGGGAGCAACTGCAGCCCTTCTCTCAATAAAAACTGAGAATGCCCTTAGGTTCATAGCACAAAAATACTATACGGGGGGTAATAGAGCGGGCAGGTTGTTGGCATTTAGGTTAAGGAAACAAGAAGCCGACAGGTATATTTCAGGGGTGAAAGACCCAAGAATGCCTGGTAGGCTGGTCACAGGTGCTCCTCAAATAGCGAAATGTTTTAAAAAGTTTTATGAGGACGTAAATACGTCGGAGTCTTGTGCCAGTCAGCCAGAAATGATTAAAAAGTTCTTGAACGGATTAAAGCTGCCCAAACTCTCTAGTGACCTTGAAAAAGAACTTGACCGGCCTTTCTCTCAGTCAGAGTTGGTGGAGGTCATTAAGAAGCTTAGACATAATAAAGCCCCAGGCCCTGACAGTTATATCGCGGAGTACTACCAAAAGTTCCAGGATAAACTTTCTCCCTTGTTGTTACAAGTGTGCAATAGAGTCCACATACCCTCAGAAGCCCCAGACACCTGGGCACAAGGCCTATTATCCATTATTCCAAAACAAGACAAAGATATTACTTTATGTGGTACTTATTGCCCCATTTCGCTGCTAAATTTAGATGTCAAGATTCTGGCCAGGATGATAGCAGATAGGCTTCAAGGGGTGGTGACCCAACTGATACACCCCGACCAGGCAGGCTTCATGCCAGGGAGACATCTCCATGATAATGTCAGAAGACTGCTTACTGTGATGGCACATTCTAAGTTTAGAGGGAGGGAGGACCCAGCAGTGGTGATCACACTCGACGCCGAAAAGGCCTTCGATCGCCTCGAGTGGGGGTACCTGGGTGAGGTGCTTAAGAAGTTTGGGTTTGGTCACAGATTTCAAGCGTGGGTAGACACCCTGTACATCAACCCCTCAGCAAGGGTACGATTGAATGGAGTACTCTTCCACCTATTTCCCATTAGGAGAGGGACCGGACAGGGCTGTCCCCTCTCACCCCTCCTATTTGCCCTAAGTATGGAGCCCCTGGCGGAGGCATTTCGGTCGCATGAGAGTATTACAGGAATTACAGTGGGCAAGGTGGATAACCGCATTTCCTTATATGCGGACGACACCCTACTTTATTTTAAAAATCCCACAACATCTTTACCGGCTGCTATAACTATCCTCAGAGAATTCAGTTCTATCTCGGGCTTTAAAATCAACTAATCCAAATCAGAAATAATCTCTATTGGTGCCCCTGTCCCCCTATCGGTGAGAACTCTGACCAACTTAAGATGGAACACCACCAGCTTCAGATGTTTAGGGATCCATATCCCGAGGGATCTCGGTAAGTTATACCAAGTAAATTATGTGACATTGTTAGACATTATGAGAGTGGGTTGCGCCAGATGGGCCACTCTGCCTCTTACAATCACTGGAAGGGTAGAATCGGTGAGAATGAATATCCTCCCGAGGATGCTCTTCCTGTTTGATGCAATCCCCCTGTGTCCCTCAAGGAAGTTCTGGTCTGATATTCAAAAGCTGATAAGTAAATTTATATGGGCAGGGAAGAAACTTAGACTCAGTTGGGCCTTGCTGAAGTTGCCTAAGGGGAAGGGAGGTCTGGGAGTTCCCGATTTTAAGAGGTACCATAGAGCAGCTCAATTACAGTATTTGGCAGCCTATGCATCCTCAGTAACAGTGCAAAGCTGGGCCAAAATGGACCTACAGATTTTAAAACCTCACACCCTCTCATCAATCCTATTTAATAAAAGTAACCCCAGGGTGATACAAGGACTACCAAGTCCATGTGTAACCCCTAGATGGCACTATCCCAGGGGCTACTACCCCTGCCTGATTTGCCACTAACAGGTTGAGGGGCCTGGATCCAATGGCGGGTGCCTCCACCCAGAGGTCAGGGTTTGCAATAGTTAAACTAACTTGGTCACAGCCCTCTGGGACACTGCAACCCCCCTTTCTTCCCACTAGTGGCCCACACAATATATCAGAATTACCTTCACAGTATACACTTACCCCCAGGACTCGTTCCGGCACTGGGACCTCCTGTGAAATGAGATACAGTGCAACAATCAAGTACAGTACTTTAACATAGACAAATACCTCAGGCAGTATAACTTTGCTGGAACAAGCAGCTCTGATTTATTTAGGGGGATATAACAAGGACAGGGGGAAATCAGGTTAATTAGCTTATCACTCTAATCATCTACCTATGGCTCTGTGCACAGGCCTATCCCTATCAGTTACTGTCCCTGGGTACCCAAGCCCTAGCGGCTAGTCCAAACCGTGGCAGCTGGTAGGGGCCCTTTCACACAGAGAAAAGGAAAATTAAACAGTCAGCAGTACAGTAATTTCATTTGGATTTAATGTGGCAATTCAACAGGGAGCGACCCTGAATTAGTACTCACGACCTCCAAATAAGATAGGGTCCTTCAATATCAGTAGGGCTACTTTGAGCTCCAAGAGACTCTTCACACATTTATATGGTAAAAAAAAGAAAGTACCATACCAGGCAGGCTGCTTCTCTATCCGATCGCAATTACTGCACAATACCCGGAGAACACACAGCAGATTCAGTTCCTGACAGACCGAGTGTAATTCAACAATTTCTCCAGTCTTCTACAGGTGAGCCTGGTTTCTACTCTTCAGAGATCCTTTGATTCTTTTCACAGGACGGATTCAGTCCTAACAAGCAGTTACACAAGCTGCAGACCGGAACTCTGGGCCTTACACGTTTTTGACTAAAACTGCACACTGAAAAAGCACAGGGCTCCTTCCTTCTTCACTGCCAAAGCTCAACTGAAACTCCAACTGACAAAACGGGCACTTCCTTTGAGTTCCTCCCAGTTCTTGACTGGATTGGCTGTCACTCACAATAGACTGCTGCTGTTGGTCCAAAAGGCACTGAAGTCTAAACTACATCTCCCAGAGTCACTGCCCATACAATCCTCTTGTGGCTGGCTCAGATTATGAGTCCAAGTTCTGATTCGTCCAAGGCACCATTTTAGAGCTAGCTTACCCCACACTGATTGGTCCAGTTCAGCAGTTCAAAACTAGAATGGGGAACTAGCAGACACAGTTCTGACTGCAAAGAAAGCAGGTTAGACAAACTGTAATTTCATTATTACTCTAAATCAACAGTTCTCAAACTTTGTCATAGTGAGCCTCCCCTAAGCCATGGAAAAGATCTTGAGCCTCCCCCAAAATACTGAAATATTTTTGGGCCTCCCCATAGACAAAATAGCCAACTTTTCACAGTACATCAGGAATAAATTGAAACCTCTTTGCATAGCTGGTGCTCATTTTATTAAGTTTCTTGTAACCCCCAACAGGACAACCTACTTGCTCCAATATTTTGACTCTCAAACCATTGTTACACCCTGCTACATACTTCATGGGTCAGACTGCTTTTCTGTTTCCCTCTATCTGGACTAACTTCCTGCCAACCTCTGCCTCTCCCCTCTTACCCTGCTCTTAAGCAACTTCTCAGGAAACATTTGCTCCCTCCTGCTCTTATTCCTAGTACCTATATGGTTAACTCTTGTATTTGGACAGTTCTGCTGCCAGTCTAATTGATCACTTGTTTCTCACATTGTTAGTTTATTATTCTTAATTTGTTTGCACTTTTATTCATTTTGTATTGTTTGAATGTTTTGCAGTTACATTTTGAATTGTATTCTGTCACAACCCTTCCCTGGTACACCTGGAAATAAGCCATGGCCCACTGTAGTACTCTTTCCTGATAACAGACTTGTGAATAAATACATAAATTCACCTACTGTTATCCTCTTTCAGTTTGCTTTATCCCTTCACACAAAATCTATAAAGTTCAAAATTGAAATATAACACTTTTTCAAGACTTGCTTGAGCCTCCCCTGGAACAGGTTGGGGCCTCCCCAGGGAGGCTGGCCTCACCATTTGAGAACCCCTGCTCTAAATAATTTCTGGCAAACAGTTACATCTTTCAGATAGGTTCCCTTTGCACTCCTAGTGACTGC
The DNA here is from genome assembly GCA_016271365.2 of Neoceratodus forsteri. Classification (NCBI taxonomy): domain Eukaryota; kingdom Metazoa; phylum Chordata; order Ceratodontiformes; family Ceratodontidae; genus Neoceratodus; species Neoceratodus forsteri. Next base: position 551,155,925 of record CM057452.1, on the reverse strand, counting down.
AAAAATGAAGTGAATTGGCAGCAGCTCGAGTGGTACTCAGAGAAACACACAGTCCCCCATACAAACTAATTATGTCTGCAAGCAGACAGCTCTTAAAGAGACAGTACCAGAGGTTCTAAAAACACTCACTGATAAATGTCTTAAATGCCAAACACCATTCAGGCTTGGAGCATTCAAGCAAGCTCCTGGAAGTCTTTTGGGAACCCCCATTTGCAGGGGGGTTACACATGGTTTAAGACATTGGTTACAATATGGACACAAAGCATAAAGGAGTTGAAAATACAACCCATGGTGTTAAGACAAGGTAAGATCCTCGACAGGGTAGACTTTCTGCCAGGGAGGGAGAACTCGATGTTTACACACTGGCAAAATCTAGGACTCAGAAAGTTCTCACAGTACTTCATAAGGGATACCATAAAAAGTTTCACCCAGGTTCAACAGGAGTTTAATGTCCCCATCATTAGATTTTTATGGTTACCTACAAATTGAGGCACTACCTTCAGGCGGGGGTGTAAAGCAGAGGTCTTGCGACACTAACCCACTCCTGGATCTCCTTCTCGAACTAATCAATGGATCTTCACATAAAACCCATTTGATATCCAAGTTATATTCGGCAGGGGAACTGGAGTGCTCAGACTCCAGATCTCGAATTCAGACCCTTTGGGAAAAAGAACTTGGTCTAGGGGAAGGAGTACTAGGATGGGAGGTGATTTGGAAGCTGGCACACAGAACTACAGCCTCACCCACATGGAGGGAGTTTAGGTGGCAAGTGCTCAAAAGATTTTTCAGAACACCAGCGATAACCAAACATTTTGGACAAACCTGCTCAGATAAATGTTGGAGGGGTTGTGGGCAGGTCGGGACATATGCACACATTTTTTGGAGTTGGGTTATTGGAACGTTATAAGTGAAGGGCTGAGTCAGATTTTACACATAAAAGTTCCTGAACAGCCTTGTTACCTCTTGTTGGGGGAACCTCCTCAGGGACTAAAAGGCTCTAAAGCTAACTGTTTATTTCCAATCCTGTTAGCCACAGCTCAAAAGGCTATTACCAGGCTGTGACTGTCTGAGACACCCAAGGGAGAGGAACAATGGTTGTCGTGTTGTAACCAAATTAAAATAATGGAAAGGCTTACAGCCAACCTGAATCTAAGACATGAATTATATAAGACTCGCTGGTTTCCTTTTTTTGAGTTTCTTGGCACCAAAGAAGGAGTTACAACTCTGGAGATCTTGGCCAGAGGCCCTAGACTAATAGTAAGATAGTATATGAACTCTAACCTCCATGCCGAGCAAAGTTAATTGGGCACCGTTCACACTTTTTTTTAGGATGTAATAGGGAATGGTACATATAGATCACGCTGTTTGGGAGGGAGGGGGTGCATTGTTTAGTTTAAGTTACTGTGTTAGTAGTGTATTTCTTTCTTTCTTTCCCTTTTTCTCTTCTTTCTTTCTTTTTGCTGCTTTTAGTAGTTAGTAATTAAGAGGCTACAGACTTAGAGTAAGGACGGTATCCGAGGTGCGAAATGCACAATCCAGCCTAGGATATTTCTGTTAGTTTTGAAAATTACTGTATCAATTTTATGTGGCTGGTACACCTAATTACATATGTAGCCCATACTGTCTGAATTAGTGTATGCATATGGTTTGTTTTCCTCTAAATTTTTCCTTTTGACCTGTCATTGTTGGAAAACTGAAATAATAAAAATTACAATTAAAAAAAAAAAAGAATATGGGATCCACCTTGGCTCTATAAACCTCTTCAGTGGACCCAGGTAAGCTGTTGCGGTTACAATTCCTGCATGTCCCTGAAATCCCAATGGATTTAACTCCTCCAGTTCCCCCTTCTTTTGAAACCCTCTCAGAGATGATTTGGGACAAGCCAGCTCTAATTCCCTCTGTGTCTAAAGTCATCAATAGGAAATACGCCCCGCCCAAGGATAGGCTTATCCTGTCTTCACAGGCTTTTGCAGATGCTTTAGTTGTACTCGCTGAGAATGACAAGGTTGTCCATCCTCAAGAGTCTTCCGCTCGACCTATCAATAAGGAGTCTTGCAAGATCAACACTCTGGCAAGTGGACCTTCGCGGCTGCAACCTTGGGTATGCATATTGCTAGCTACCGAGGTCATTTCTCACAGTATGAGTATACTCTGTGGCACTCACTTAAGGCCTTGGCTGAGAAGCTCCCGGAGTCTGATGTCACCGTGGAGCTACTTCAGACTATAACCAGAGGCATAGAATCCAAAAACTAGCAGCTGAAGGCTGCAATGGACGCTTATGAATTTTTTTCTAGGGCTGCGGCTGCAGGGATTTGTATACGGTGTCACTCCTGGATCAGGACATCAGGTTTTCCAGCTGATGCCCAACAGAGGGTTATGAATGTCCCCTGCGACAGTACCTACCTTTTCGGCTCTCAAGTAGAGCAGGCACTAGAGGTGCAGAGAAGGCAAGGACTGCCCCAGAAACAGCCAGGCCAGTGCTCTCCGCCCCTCAGAAAAATGGGAACCGACGACAGTTTTGCAGCCGACAGTCCTTTCAAGGTAAGGGTCGAGGAACTGGTAATAAAAGCACAGCTCCCCAACCGCAAAAGAAAATGCAGCAAAAGGTGCAGGGCCTAAAGGCACCTAGCACCAGTCTCTGAGAATTCGGCCCAGGTCTCACCTCCGTTGCCCAAGGGGGACTCCTCCTTGGCAGTGGGAGGTCATTTGTCTCTTTTTTACGAGCAGTGGAAGCAAGTTACATCAGTCAAGTGGGTCCTCAGAATAGTCAGGAAGGGCTACTCCCTCAATCTTGTGGACCCCCTCCAGACTTTCCACCGAAATGGCAGTCCAACCTGTCCGCTGCTCAGTCAGACCTTCTTGCTGCTGAGATCAGGACCTCTTAAAGAACAAGGCAATAGAAGTTGTTCCCCTCGCAGTGAGGAACACCGGATTCTACTCCCATTACTTTCTGGTTCCAAAGAAAACAGGCGAGATGCACCCGATTCTCGACCTCAGAAAGTTAAGCAAGTATCTTTTCAGGGAGAAATTCAAGATGGTCTCCCTGGGAACGCTTCTTCCATTGTAGCACTGAGGCACTGATAAGCAGCAGGAAAATCCCAGCCTCTCCCTACAAAACAGGGTACTAAATGAGAAAAAGACCGAAGTAGAAAGGTCAGTGGGGGATGCTGCAACAGAAGGTAAAACCATCAAAAAATGGAGAGCAATGAGTACCAATGCCCATAGTCTGAGTAACAAGCTTCCTGAATTAGTGGCCTTGATGGAGGAGGAACATCTGGATATCATGGCAGTCATAGAAACATGGTACACACAAAACCATGACTGGGATGTAAACATACCAGGATACACTATCTACAGGAGGGACAGGGAGGGTAAAAGAGGAGGAGGAGTAGCTCTTTACATAAGGGAAGGAATCAAAGCAACAGAACAAAAGGGAAAACAGGGAGGAGAAGAAGCACTGTGGGTAAATTTGGAGACCGTCAATGGCACCACAATCCGCACAGGGTTGTATACGAGACCCCTTCTCAGGGAGAAATGGACAAGGAAATGATAGAAAGTATACTAGAATGGCAGAAAAGGGAGATATTGCTGATGGGTGATCTGAATATGCCAGATGTTAACTGGAGTGCAGTTGCAGCAGCCACTTGAAGAAAGTGGGGTTATTCTAGATGCCCTACAGGGGCATGCCTTAGACAACTCTTGGAGCCCACTCAGGAGGAGCAATCTTAGACTGGTTCTTTCAAATGGAGATGAAGAGAGGATCACAGATGTAGAAGTGGGTAGCCATCTGGGAACTAGCGACCATCGAACAGTATGGTTCACAATAAACACAGCAATAGAGTCAAGCCATACAAAGGCAAAAGTACTGGTCTTTAGGAGGGCTGACTTTGCCAAAATGGGTGAGTGCCTAAGGAATGCACTAGCGAACAGGCAGGAAGGAGGGGTGGAAGAACAATGGGGAATAATAAAAACTGCCATCACAGAGGTAACGAGCCTTTGTGTGAAACAAATAAAACAAAACGAAACGATGTAAGAAACCACTATGGTTCTCAAAGGAAGTGGCAGTGAAGGTACAAGAGAAAAAGAAAGCATTCAGGAAGTACAAGGAATCACAGAAGGAGCAGGACAGAGAACTGTATCAGTTAAAGCAAAAGGAAGCTGGGAAGGCAGTCAGAACAGCAAAGGCCCAAACGAGGAAAAGATAGCCAACTCGGTTAAGAAGGGGATAAAACCTTTATAGGTACATCAGGAGCAAAGGAAGACCAAGGGAGGGATAGTGAGGCTTAATAAAGGGAGGGAGGGAGGGTGGGCAGAGGGTGACTGTGAAAAGGCAGAGATACTAAACAAATATTTTTGCTCAGTATTTACAAAGGAAGAGGGGGAGGTACCTAAAACAAACAGTAGACACACTCTGGATACAGAAGTTGATACCAGCCCATTTACAGAAGAAAGGGTTCTGAAAGAACTCTTAAAACTGAAGGTGGACAAAGCAGTGGGGCCTGATGGGATTCATCCCATAATTCTAAAAGAACTAAGGGTAGAACTAGTGACACCACTGACTACCCTCTTTAACAAATCATGGGAGGATGGGGTGGTACCCAAGGACTGGAGGAGGGCAGATGTGATTCCCCTTCACAAAAGTGGGAGCAAGGCAGAAGCAGGAAACTACAGACCTGTTAGTTTAACCTCAGTGGTAGGGAAAATGATGGAGTCACTTCTGAAGGAAAAATTATCAATTATCTAGGAGGCCAGAGGGCACAGGGACCCAAGGCAGCATGGATTCACAGTGGAATGTCATGCCAGACAGATCTGATAGATTTCTTTGACTGGGTGACCAAAGTAGTAGAATCAGGGAGGGGCTGTGGACATGGCCTACCTAGACTTTAGCAAGGCATTTGACACAGTCCACACAAAAGATTAATATACAAGTTAGCCAGCCTGGGAGTGGGTCCCAAGATGACAGCCTGGGTAAAGAATTGGCTGGAGAATAGGACACAGAGCAATAGTAAATGGAGTCACTCTGAAGAAAGGGGTTACTAGTGGGGTACACGCAAGGTTCAGATAGGACCAGTCCTCTTCAATGTCTTTATAAGCGACATTGCAGAGGGACTGGAAGGAAAAGTATGTCTTTGCAGATGACACAAAGATCTGCAACAGAGTTGATGCACAAGGTGGGGTGGAAAGGATGAGAAGGGACTTGGCAAGGTTAGAGGAATGGTCAAATGTATGGCAGCTTAGATTCAATGCTAAGAAGTGCAAGGTAATGCACCTGGGAAACAAAAACCCAGGGGAAGAGTACACAATGGGGGGTGAGATACTAACAACAACAAAAATGGAAAGGGACCTGGGGTAGTCATATCAGATGACCTAAAGGTGGGCAAGCAATGTGGAGAGGGCAGCAAGGAGGGCTGGGGGGATACTGGTATGCATAGGGAGAGGCATCACCAGTAGAAAACAGGAAGTTATTATCCCTCTGTACAGACAGCTGGTGAGACCCCATCTGGAGTATTGCGTGCAGTTCTGGAGACCCAATCTCCACAAAGACATAGACAGGATGGAAGCTGTCCAGAGGAGGGCAACTAAAATGGTGCAGGGTCTGCACGGAAGACATATGAAGAGAGACTTAAGGAGCTTAATATGTATAGCCTCGAGGAAAGGAGGGAGAGGGGACATGATAGAAACTTTCAAGTACCTCAAGGGAATCAACAAAGTCCAAGAGGGTAGCATCTTTCAAAACAAGAGGTGTGCAAGAACAAGGGGCACAATTTGAAGATGGAGGGTGGCTCAGAGGTAATTTAAGAAGTATTTTTTCACAGAGAGGGTTGTGGATGTATGGAAAGGCCTTCCGGAGGAGGTTGTGGAGTCAAAAACAGTGGTGGAATTCAAGCATGCATGGGACAGTCATAAGGCAATTCTAGGGGGTGTGGACAGAAAGAAGTAGGCTGCTGGTTAACTAGGATCTGCAGCTTATCCATTAGGTAGGGAAATGGGCAGACTGGGTGGGCCACGCGGTCCTTATCTGCCGTCAAATTCTATGTTTCTGTGTTTCATCAGTTCAACTGGTTAGCATCCCTTGACATGCAGGATGCTTACAACATGTCCCACTGTACCCGGATCACCACAAATACCTCTGCTTTGTGGTTTTTGCAACACAACGGATGTTGGGCCTCATGGCATCGTCTGTTTTCACGGTACCCCTGGCACGATTGCACATGAGGACCTCTAAATGGATGCTCAGTGCGCAGTGGTCTCTGACCACACATACGTAGTCCTTTCACATAAGGGTGACACAGCCTCTGGCACGGTCTCTTCTGTGGTGGACACAGGAAACCAACCTGGCTGCAACAGGGTCTTCCCTTTGCCCCACCAGAGCCACAGATCACTGTCACCACAGATGCTTCCCTGGTGAGTTGGGAGGCTCACTGTCTGGACCTCTACACTCAGGGAGTGTGGAGCCAGGACGAGTCTCACCTTCACATAAATGTTTTGGAGATGAGGGTGGTTCTGTATGCTGTCCAAGCCTTGAGAGGGATGCCCTCTGTTGGAAAGTAATTCTGCTTAACATAGAAACATAGACTTTGAAGGCAGATAAGGACCGCTTGGCCCAGCTAGTCTGCCCATTTCCCTACCTAGAGGATAAGCTGCAGATCCTATTTAACCAACAGCCTATTTCTTCCTATCCCCCACAAAAATTGCCTTATGTCTGTCCCATGCATTCTTGAATTCTCCCACAGTTTTAGACCCCACAATCTCCTCAGGAAGGCTGTTCCATGCATCCACCACCCTCTCTGTGAAAAAAATACTTCCTCACATTGCCCCTGAGCCATCCCCCCTTTATCTTCAAATTGTGTCCCCTTAAGACAGACAACACGGCTGTAATGTAGTACATTATCATGCAGGGTGGAGCGCACTCCTAGCCCCTATGCAGGGAGGTGATGAGAGTGTGGGAATGGTGTCTCAAGAACGAGGCATCCATCCAGGCAATTTACCTCCCAGGAGTCCAGAATGACCTAGCGGATTACCTCAGCAAAATGGAGGCAGATTCTCATGAATGGTCGCTCGTGGCAGATGTCGTGGAATCGCTATTCGATGAGTGGTGCACTCTGGACCTTTACCTTTTTGCGTCCCCATGTAATGCAAAATTGCCTCGATTCTGCTCCAGAAATCCAGAACCTGGTGTTTTCTGTCAGGGTGCATTCAGACTGCAGTGGACAAGACGCTTTCTGCACGCATTTCCTCCTCTTCCATTGGTTCAGAGGGCACTCCTCAAATTGGAAACACAAGGGGCCAAGATGATTCTAATCGCCCCATACTGGCCTCGACAGATATGGTTCCCTCTGATCAACAGATTTTCAGAGGTTCCTCCAAAGCAACTGCCTCTGTGAACGGACCTCCTGACACAGGGACCCCTAGTCCATCCCAACCTGTGCTCACTCCATCTCCATGACTGGCTCCCGAGGAGATAGAATTGAGTAGATTCAAGGTTTCCCAGAGGATCTCGGAAATCCTGTTAGTGGCTCGTAAACCTTCCACTAGGAAGACTTATACAACAAAGTGGAAAGGTTTCTCAATCTGATGTGCAAAGTCTCACCTGGATCCTTTCTGTTGCCCACCAAACAAGGTGTTGAAGTACCTTCTAGACCTGTCGAATGCAGGGCTGCAATATTCCACAGTAAAGGTGCACCTCTGCGCAGTTTCCACCTACCATGAGCCAGTGCATAACCTGGTGCTGGCTCAGCTTACTCTGGTCAAAAGATTCCTTAAAGGCATCCTTCACACCAGACCCCCGGTCAGAAAACCAGTGGCCGCATAAGATATTAACCTCGTGCTAGACATGCTCACTCGCAAGCCATTTGAACCTCTAGCCACTTGTGATTTGAAGTTTCTGACCTGGAAGACTGCCTTCCTGGTGGCCATTGCTTCCGCTCATAGAGTCTTGGATAGCCACACGTTGGTTCACAGATCCTCCATACACTGTGATAAACAAGGATAGGGTGGTTCTTCGCACCCACCCTAAGTTTCTTCCAAAGGTGGTTCCGGAATTCCATCTTAACTAACCATTGGTGCTTCCAACTTATTTCGTCAACTTCCATAATGAAGGGGAACGCACCCTCCACTCTCTGGATGTGAAAAGAGCTTTGCGGTTCTACATTGACAGAACTAAGGAGATCCGCCAATCTAAACAGCTCTTCATGTCCTTCAGTGTGACCCGGCTGGGTCAGCCTGTCTCCATCTGATGCATTTCTGCGTGCCTAGTAGTCTGTCTCCGACACATCTACTCGCCAAGTTTATGCCCACTCTACTAGAGCAGTTGTGGCTTCCCTGGCAGAGATTCGTAATGTACCCATTGCAGACATCTGCAGAGTGGCTACTTGGAGTTCAGTGCACACCTTCATAAAGCATTATGCTCTCAATGTTTGAGCCAGACAGCACACGTCCTTCAGCAGATCAGTCCTTAATGGACTTCTGTCTTGAGCGAGATCGATCTCCTGCCACCCTGCTTGGGGGATTGTTTTTTAGCTCAGTACTCTCCCACTAGTGTGAACGAATGGTGAAGACTTTTAGTCCAGGAAGATATGGAAATTACGTACCTACCATAATTCTTGATCTAATTGGACGAAGTCTTCATCATTCATTCACATGCCCACCAACCATCCCCCAAGCTCACTTATTCTGTTTTTGGTCTTCACTCCCTTGTTGGTTGGGCTGTGAGGACATTGTGTTTACCCTTCTTGCACAGGTCATCCGGGCTATCTTATGCCCTGATTAGGTTAGGTTTTCCTAGGTTAGTTTACACTGCACCTCCTCAGTCAAAAAGGTACTGAGGTAGTTGGGAGAGTCGGCAGCTGAAGAGATAGCCCTCAAACAGCAATGATATCCAGTGCTGCACATGTGCAGTCCTATCTCACGCTGGCCTCTTCTGAAGATTTTTTGGCTCCCGCTGGGTCCAAGTGCCTCCGGCGAAGTCCCACTAGTGTGAATGAATGGTGAAGACTTCGTCCAAGAAGATCAAGAATTACGGTAGGTACGTAATTTCCTTTTTACATCCTTGGATGGCAATGATCTCTTGTTTGTAGACTTCCTAGAGTCTCCAGATGCCTGTTCCATATCTGCCATAGGATCTGGCTGGGATGATGCTGCAGAGGAAGCATCCAAATCATCCTCTGTGTCAGCCCGCTGTTTACGTTTAGTCAGAGCCACATATCTATTGCTGGTTGGCACTTCACTGATTTTGGAGGCTTTAATCAGTGGTGTCACTTTACTCTACTTCCAATTACTCTCTGAGAGCTGCATTGTTCCCAGACCTTTGGAGCGGGAGGAGGCATCTCCTGGTACTGAATCAGAGAAATGTCAGTTGTAACAACTGCAGAGTTAACTTGCTGAATAGAAGAACTGTCCAGTCTATTGAGCTCCGAGTCAGATGGACTCCGCTCCTCACCATCTTTCTGCTCCTGGACTGTGGCTGGCACTGGCCCTTGAGAAGGCTCCTGGACCAGAGAATGTTCCCCTACAGTGGTCAGTTGAGGGAGTTCAGAGAGGTGTACATCAGAGACTGAAGGTGCAGCAGAATCTGGTTCCTGGAAAGTCAAAGTAGGGGTTGGGGGAGTGGCAGACTTTCTTTGGGCCCTAGTTACAGCTTCCTCCTGTTCATCTTGCTCCATAGCCGGATTATTATGGGCAGCCCATGGGCAGTTTTATAGGTGTGGGTGGTCTCCTCACACAAATTACAAGTTACTGTGTTATGACAATTAATGCAGGTGTGCCCAATACCAGCACACAAGGAACATTTCAGGCGATCACCAGCATTATTCAGGTGTGTACAGGCACCACAGCTGAAGCATGATTTAGGTTGCCCAGCATAAAAGATGAATCCTCAATCTCACCCAAGGTAAAATCAACTAGGCAAATGATGTATGTGCCCATTCATTTGTGGCAGTCACACTATGATGCGCCAGCCTCCTGTCCACAACTGTTCGAAATCCATGATAGGGTCTGGCCTTCCCAACACCATACATTTTGTTCTGAGCCAACAGACAATGTTAGTTATGGAAACCCCTTCATTTTTTAAACAACACTGTAATGGTTTTAAAGGCAGGTTTCATAAGTGGAATGGCCACAAAAGGAGACCATAATGGTGTGTATTTTACATCCTGATATTTCTGCCAAAAAGCCTGTAGTCCCATGGCTTTCTTAAAGCTCACATCGAAGTTAAGAGTCTCTGGATGAGTATATTAATGCGTAAATTTCAGCAGCCAAAAAGCCCAAATTTTCCTTAAGCAATTTCTGTCCCACATACAACCAATCCGGAAAAGTGTCCAAGCCACCCCTATATTTAAGTCTGACCACGTTGCGTCTTTTTACCAGTTTTGGAGGAGTATGAAAAAGACCAGCATATGTTCTATTCTGAAAGTTCTGTTGCTGATTCTGAGGGGCTGTTGTATCAGATGTGGCAGAATTAGTGCCAGTATTCCCCATTTCAGTGCTAGTTGGTTCAGGTTGGGGGTGGGGTGGGGTAGGGGGTTTGATACAACTCGCATAATTACTTTGGATGTAGAAGACATACGCTCCATATCAAGATGGTGTTACTGTCATTTGAATAGTGAAGAGCACTGGATTTTGTGTCAATTCAAAAGTAGATGGTAAATGCAGGGGATCAGCCTCCCCATCCACCATCTCTGTCTCATTAGACAGTACAGGGGACTGCCACGGTTGTTTCTTATTGGTCTGAACTCATCCAGCCTGCAGCACTGCTTCAGCAATAGGAATGCCTGCAGCTGAAATGTTGTTACCAGAATTGGGCCTTGAAGACCTATGCACATTTTCTTCCACTATTTCTTCTCCCACCTGTACCTGGTTCTAAGCATCCCTCCCATCCCTACTTTGCTCAGCTTTTGACCCAAGCACAGTAGAGTCTACACCTGTCAGTTCCTGGTGGTATACAGACTCTGTAGACCCATTAAGCCATTCCAAGATGGCCATTGCCTGTGAAGTAGGCAAAACGCTGCCCTGTCTCCTGCCCCATTTGTGTCAATATTCAGACCCTCCTGAGTGCCATTTAATGTTATACATTCCGTGAATCTCCAGTGCTGACAGCAGAATCTATTACATATATCGCAACAATATTTGATTTTGTACCTTGTACGCCTTGTCCAATGATCTCTTCATGCTGCATCTCCACAGGCAAATCCAAAGAAACCACATCCATCATTTCAGTAGTCTCCTGCCGGTTACCATCCATATAAGGCATCATACTGTGAAAATGGTGCTCCTCTGCAGCTGGAAGGCCCGGCAAAAACTCCCTTTTCTGCCGATAAGCCGCTTCAGTCAGCTGTACATTCACCGGCAGTACAGTGAGCACAGGATCAACACCTGTCTCCGTAGTTCCATTCTGGATTGGCATGTTAACTGAACTCTGCGGAGTTTCTACTCCCATCATTGATTCTGCCTCCTCGGTAGACCGGGTGGGGAGCGAAGCAGTCTCCCCCACCCGGGTTGCCATTTCGCCGTCTGCACCACTGGCTCCTGCAAGTGGAAACCAACAGGGCCCCCTACAGAGAGTAGGGGACTTTCCCCGATGTCCTGGCCAATATTACCCTTCCCATAAAATAGGTTCATGCAATTGTTCAAGGCTGTGCATGGGTGTTGATGTGAGAAATGGCTGCCACTACACATTCAGTCACTTCACTACCAGACAAGTATTCCTTGTGAAGCACTTAGGGATACAGTATGTATGAAAAGCACTATATAAATGCTGATTATTATTCTTCTAAAGGTGACAAGAAACAAGATAAAGCTGCATGGCCATCAAAAGGGCTTAGTAAAATGGTTCGGATATAAGGGTGCCTGAAAGGGGGAACCCTGAATCCAGTGATAACAAAAATAAAATTAAAAGAGTCTTAGCACAGGTTCTGGAAATGGTGTCTGTCAAAAAAAAAATTGAAAGAAAATAATGTCACTGCCACTCTTCCTGCAGGGAGAAAGGAGCAGGCAGATGGCAGAGAAAAAATGCCATCCTCAGAGGACAGATCAAAAATGTGGCAATTTTTCCAGGTGGTCCAGGCCATGGATTTTTCCTTTGAGGGAGATGTATTGTTTGCTGACAAAACAGAGGCCTACATGAAGAAAGTGAATGAATACAAAGTCACTTTTAAAAGTAACAATGAGAAGGAAAAGGCCTCTACCTCCTACAGGTCATATGGAAGTGAAGGCAGAGGCAGGGGATACTTACTAAGAGCCTATGTCTCTTACGCCCCCTATGAGTACCAGTCACAAAGAGATTACTATAGGGGAAGGGAAAAAGGGCTTCCAGGCATAATGCTGCAGCTGCAGAACCTAAGCTCCCAGCAAAAATAAAACCCCTAACAGTTTTTCCCAGATCACCCAACCATTGCCTGTGGAAGAAAGACTGACACACTACTTCCAGGAATGGGTAACCATTACCCCAGACAAGTGGGCACTGGAGGTAATGGGCTGGGGTTGTGTTTGCAGGTCAAACACTTTCCAAACCTGCAGAAACACAGTTTTCCAGCTCACCCTCCTACAGAAAAATGTCTGCTGGAACTAGAAGTAAAAACACTGTTAATGTCAAAAGCTATAGAGAACGTTTCTGCCTCCCAGTGAGGCAGGGGCTTACTCTCAAGATATTTCCTGACCTACAAGAAAAATGGGCAGTGGTGACCCATTTTAGAGCTCAGGTTTCTGAACAAATATTTGAAAAAAGAAACATTCAAGGTGGTCACACTAAGCACAGTGATGCGATCTTTGCAAGAAAGTCATTGGCTGGGATCCTGGATCTGAGAGATGCCTATTTTCATATTCCATTCGGACAACCTCACAGAAAATACCTCGGATTCAAGCTGGGGAACTGCCAATACCAGTTCACAGCTCTCCTATTTGGCTTTACCTGAGCCCCATGGGTTTCACAAAGTTCCTGGCTGTGGTGGCAGCACATCCGAGAAGACAAGGCATGTTTTTTTTTCCTACCTGGGTAACTGGCTAGTCTCCAGAAAAACAGAACAAGAAGCAAGATACTCAGTTCAGTTGGAAAAAACCTCTTTGGGGAATCTGTGGTTCAAACAGTATGAAGTCTTGCTGCATTCTGACTTATTGCAGTTAGCCCCAGCACTTGAACTGCTCCGGAGAGGATAGAGTTAAATTTTATGCAGGGCATAGAACGTTGAGCTCGAGCTCGGTTCAAACCTCTGTCTGGTGCACTTCAAAGTGTAACCGTCAGATTCTTTACTCCGCCTAACTGAACAGTCGCTCTGGAGATTTCTCTTCTGCCCTCGGTTCATCAGTCAGTTAAAGTCATCGGTTTAACCGATCCTTTCATTTCTATTTCGGTTCATATCTCTGTCTGTGGTACAGTAACTACTTAGGTAGTGGACTAGCCGTAGGATACTTGTGGAAATTGTAATATTGCACTTTTTAACCAGTTCAGCTGAACCGGTTACCTTGTGTGTTATTCTTTGTATTTTTATTTTCAAGGTTTAGTGTGTGGTTACCAGTCCTTATCGGTTTTAAAAAAACTTGTTTCTTGCATATTTTTCAAATACCTGTAACACGGTTAGAAACCAACAAGGGGGTCTTACCTGGTTTTTGCCAACTAAAGGGTAAGTTTGTTGGTTAGGATGGCTACATCTGAGAAACCAAAAAGAAAAACTGGGCCCACTGGATTTCAACACTGCATAGTGTGTGGGGAAGTCTTTGCTAAGGCTGATCCCCACACCACCTGTGTTCATTGTCTGGGGTTTGACCACCTCGATTCAGACTGCCACATATGTAAAAATTTCCCTAAATCCACCCTAGACAAGAGATTGGGCAGACTTAGGGAAAAGGAGGCCGAGAAGTCCACTAACCCGGATGGCCAGCCGGGTTCGTCCAAACCAGAAGGAGTGCCCTCTGGCCAGGGCGATACTTCTTTGGCAAAAGGAGAGCCGATTCCGAGGGATCGGTTCCGTCGAAAAGGAAAAGAAAAATCATCTGGTTCAGATCCAGAATCGCATGTTCTGACCACCGAGGAGATTGCCCGAGTGATTAGAATTGTTGAATTGCTTCATCCGGTTCCGACCGACCCGGCGCCTTCTGGCAGGCGTTCGGTTTGTCGGTTCCTCCGGTTCAGGATTATGCCCCTGATGATTTTTGTGAACCGGATTTGGAGGGGGATGATGATTGTGATGATGATGATGATGATGATGATGATGATGATGATGATGATGATGATGATGATGGAATAGAAGGTCTGGATGAGCCCATTAAACCGGACATCTCCCCAGACATGCCTTCTGGAGTTTCCCCTCCCAGGCTTTCTGAGTCCCCTTCCCACTTTATGTTTTACAGAAAAGTGACAGAAACCCTCCAGCTCCCTTTGGAAGAAGCTGTTGAGGAACAAGAGGAGCCTGATTACGTAGAAATGATAGACATCCCAGAGCCCAAGAGGTTGTCTATTCCCCTTCATAAGTCCTTTGGGAAACAGACACAAAAATTGTTAAAAACACCAAATTCTTTACCTCCTGTTGACAGAAGGATGGACAAGAGGTACATGTCGTCAGGCTCAGGTACAGAGTACTTGTACCTGCAATGCAACCATGTTGGGGTTGCGCAGGCTGCAGCCTGTGATAAGGCTAACATACTCTTAGCTTCACACACCCCAGATAAAGACTCCAGGAAGCTGGATGCCATGGCAAAGAAGAAGTACATGGCATCCTCCTTGGGACTCAGGCAGGCTAATTACATGGCCTGTACAGCCAGGTACCAGAAGTCCAGGTGGGACACTGTACTGGCATTGGCTAAGCAGGCCTCCCCCCCAGCTGGCCAGGGAGCTGGAGGAGATGGTTGCTGATGGGATTGAGGCATCAAAGATCCAGTTTCATGCTGCTGTGGACTCCAATGATGTGTCAACATGAGTCATGGCTACATCTGTGGCTCTTCGGAGAATGGCTTGGCTCAGATGTACTAGCCTTTCACAGGATACCCAGGCTAAGGCCATGGATTTCCCTGTCATCGATAATTCTTTGGGGAGAATTACATGAAAAAGATGGATGAATATAGGACCACCTACAGGAGTGCACAAGCCAAGGAAAGGCAGGCAACTCCTCAAAGGCAACAGGCTAGGTGCAGGGGCAGGCCTTTTCATATGCCTTTCTATCAAGCATAGTCCTCTTCTCCTTTTTCTCAGAGAGGATTCTTCAGAGGGAGAGGTAGAAGGGAGAAGAGCAGGGCGGCATCCTCTCCTCAGCCTAAGGCTCCTGCCAAGCAGACACCCTGATGTGTCAGCCCGGGTCGACTCCCCAATTCCTGTACGAGGCAGGCTGGCTTACTACTTCCAGGACTGGAAGTCTGTTACCTCAGACAAGTGGGTCTTGGTGTTCGTAAGCCAGGGACTGGCTCTCAGTTTCAAAAAATTCCCAAAGCTGAGAGCCAGATCTTCCTGGACATAAGTCTCCACCACTCATTCACACTATTGGGATCTGCGCCGGAGGCACTAGGACCCATCGGGAGCAAACTTTTTGCTGGGGAGTCGACGCCAGAGATGGGTCCGCGAGGAACAGCGCCGCAAGCCCCAGCTCGCGCGGCAATGACTATCTCGGTGTCGACTCCCCAACCGCCTCAGTTCCTTTTTTCCCACCGTCGAGTGCGCTTCAGTGACGACGTCGCTCGCCTGTCGGGAGTCAAACTTCAAACTAGCAGCATAGTTTTCAGTTTTTATTATTTTGTAGTATTATCTCGATACAGTATCGCTTAAGTTATTCTTATTTTTAAATAAAACGATAAAGAAGTCTCAGCCTACACTGACGTGAGGTCGACCATGAGCAGGTCAGGTGGCGCGGTAGGGAGACTTAAATGAAAGCTGTTCAGTCAGTCGGGCTGGGTCCGTCCGCTGCCTTCTCCAGAAGGGGGTCTGACAACGTCAGTCCAATGCCCGGGGATGGCGGTCTCTGCAGATGCATAAAGCCAAGCGGTCGCATTCTCGGCACACGTTCGGCCTCGAACTCTTCTTGGCCCGCAGGTCTAAAAGAAGGCATCACTCGAAGTGCCTCTAATACGTCTGCGCGTAGACGTTCGGTTATCGGGGCTAGTTGCTGGTCTCCTCCTTCAGAGTCACCAACAGCGGCTTCTGGTAGCCGACGTCTTCGACATCGGAGTCCTACCCCGCCCGCAGGTAGGTCTTCAGATGAGCAGTTTCATCAGTGGGCCGCTCTTATGGAGCAGTGGGCTCGGAGGTTGGTTCAGCTACCTGGCTCAGTCACTCGTGGGCCTTCGGGCTCTCTGGGTGACCAGGTAGGGCGGTTGGACTTTCCTGGTCGCTCGGCACCTTCTTCTGTGCCGTCGACTCCGTGCTTAGGTGTCCCCCCTCCCTCAGATGGCTTCGGCGCAGGGGGCCACACTGATGCCCTTATCTCCTGCTCTTTTTCCTTCAAAACCTGTTTTTCGGTCTCTGGGAGTGCCTTTGGTGCCGTGTAGCCTCGCGGCACCGTCCTCGGCGTCGCATGGCTTCTCGGCGCCATGCAGCGCCCGTGCAGCTTCTGAAGTGCGCCTGTGGGCGCGTGCTGGCTGCGTGGTGCCATCTTGGCACCGTGCGGCCGTTTGGCACCGTGCAGAGCCCTGGCGCCGTCCTCAGCACCGTGTGGCTTCTCAGCGCCATTTTCGGCTCCGCGTGGTTCCTCGGCGTTGTTCTCGGCGCCAGGGGCTCTTGGGGACTTCCCTTTTGTCTCTTTTCCTCCTTCCTCTTCTGGCTTTCATCCCTTTCCTGTCCATACAGTCCCTCCTGGACTGTCAGGAGATGACGTTGAGCCTGACCCAGACCTTCGGCTGCTCGATGAGGTGGACGAAGCAGGATCTTTTACTGCTGCAGAGCCTGTGGTCGAGGACCTGTCTTTTAAGTCTCTGCTGAAGAATATGATTTCCACACTTTCTCTCCAGACTACAGACATCGATCCTGGGAAATTGTTAAGACTCCAATACCTTCACGCCTCGGAGATCCCTACTGATTTGACTCCTCCGATTCAGCCTTCCTTCGAGACGCTGTCTCAAATGGTATGGAATAATCCTGCTCTCTCTTCATCGGTGGCTAAATCCATTGATAGAAAATATTCAGCCCCCAAGGATCGTCCCATTTTGGCATCTCAAGCCTTTGCGGATCCTATTGTAGTCCTGGCAGAGAATGATGAGGTCGTCCTTCCTCAAACCACTACAGCTCGACCTATTAACAAGGAATCTCATAAGATAGACACCTTAGGTAAGAGAGTCTTTGCTGCTTCTACCCTAAGTATGCGTATTGCCAGTTACCAAGGCTATTTTTCTCAGTACGAGTATATCCTGTGGCACTCTCTCAAGCAAATGGTTGAAGCTCATCCAGAGTCGGATTCAAAACCAGAGCTTCTTCAAACCATTACCAGGGGTATTGAATCTAACAACCAACAGGTTAAAGCAGCCATGGACGCTTTCGACTCCGCTTCCCGTTCAGCAGCTGCTGGTATTTGCACCCGCCGCCATTCCTGGCTGCGCACTTCAGGCTTCACCAATGATGCGCAACAACAGGTAATGGCATTGCCCTTTGATGGTGCATATCTTTTTGGTCCTCAGGTCGAGCAAGCTCTAGAAGCTACACAAAAGACTAGGTCAGCCATTAAGTTGGCTAGACCCCCTCCTGCCCCCTCTCGAGGGCATGCCAGTAAACGTCAGTTTCATAACCGTAAGTCCTTTCGAGGCAGAGGCAGAGGAAGTTTCCATAAGAACCAACCTGCCCAACCTCAAAAGAAGGCGCAACAGAAAGCGCAAGGGCTCAAAGCGCCCAGCGCTACCTTATGAATTGCTGGCCCAAGTCCCACCTCAGCTGCCCGAGGTGGACTTTTCCTCTCCGGTGGGAGGTCAGCTGATGCACTTCTACAGCCAGTTGAAGTCCATAATCTCAGACAAATGGGTCCTTCGGATAATCCGCGAGGGGTACTCACTCAATCTTGTGGAAACCCCTCTGGATCGTCCTCCCAAATGGCAGCCCAGGCTCTCTGCCTTTCAGTCAGACCTTCTCACTGCCGAGATTCAGGGCCTTCTAAACAACAGGGCAGTAGAACTTGTGCCGCTGCATCAACAAAACACGGGGTTCTACTCTCATTACTTTCTGGTTCCAAAGAAGTCTGGGGGAATGCGCCCTATTCTAGATCTCAGAAAGCTAAACAAATTACTCCCCAAGGAGAAATTCAGAATGATTTCTCTAAGAACCCTGTTACCCTTGCTTCATCAGCACGACTGGTTAGCCTCCCTAGACATGCAGGATGCTTACCAGCACATTCCCATTCACCCGAGGCATCACAAATTCCTGAGGTTTGTGGCTCTGGGACAACATTATCAGTTCAGAGTCCTGCCTTTTGGGCTATCCTCGGTGCCGTGAGTTTTTACAAAGTGTTGTGCAGTTCTCGCAGCGCACCTCAGAAAACTTGGAATACAGGTGTTCCCTTATCTGGACGATTGGCTTCTGGCAAGTCCTTCCAGGCAAGGGACTCTGGATGCCATAGAGATGGCCTCTCACCTCCTTATGTCCATGGGAGTCCTGCTAAACCTCAAGAAATCGCAGCTGCAGCCCTCCCAGAGGCTCCTTTTCATAGGGACCCTTCTGGACACATCCTGTGCGAAGGCTTTTCTCCCAGAGGACAGAAGGAACGATCTCCTTCGGATGGCCCATTACATCGGAGAGAACAGGTCAGTTACAGCGCTGTCGATGCAATGGATGCTGGGCCTCATGGCATCCTCAGTGTTCACTGTACCTCTGGCCCGTCTGCACATGAGAACCACCCAGTGGATGCTCAGTACTCAGTGGTCTCCAACCACTCACCTGCAGTCCTATCTCATCAAGGTGACAGAACCCTTAAAGAGGTCTCTCACCTGGTGGTCTCAAGAGGACAATCTCCGCAAGGATACCCTTGCCCTCTGGACCATCAGATCTCCATTACCACAGACGCTTCACTAATGGGGTGGGGAGCTCACTGTCAGGCTCTCCACACTCAGGGTGTGTGGACTTAACTCGAGTCCCAGCTTCACATAAATGTCCTAGAAATGAGAGTCGTCCTTTATGCGGTCTGAGCTTTGAAATGCATTCTCTGTCACAAGAATATTCTCCTCCAAACGGACAACAAAGCAGTGATGTATTACATCAACAAGCAGGGCGGTGCTCATTCTTACCCCTTATGCAGAGAAGCGATGAGGGTCTGGGAATGATGCTTGGAGCACAAGGCTCTAATTCAAGCAATCTACCTGCCAGGTATAGAGAATGACTTGCAGACCGTCTCAGCAGAACAGAGACAGATCCTCACGAGTGGTCTCGACTCAACCATAGTTCAGTCACTATTCAAGAGTGGGAACTCCAGTCCTGGACCTTTTGCGTCCCCACTCAACCAAAACTGCCTCTCTTCTGCTCCAGAAGTCCAGGGCCTGGCATTTTTGTCAGGATGCTCTAGGCTGCGGTGGACAAACGCTTTTATGCCTTTCCGCTCTTCCTCTAATTCAGAGAGTACTCCTCAAGTTCAAGTCTCAGGGAGACAAGATGATTCTCATTGCTCCCTTTTGGCCTCGACAACTGTGGTTTCCACTTCTCAACAGTATGTTGGCAGTTCCTCCGAGACCACTTCCGCTGCAGATGAACCTTTTAACTCAGGGAACGGTGGTCCATCCCAATCTGAGATCTCTTCACCTTCATGCTTGGCTCCTGAAGAAGTAGAAGTAAATCGGTTCAATGTCTCTCGAAGAGTTTCTGATATCCTTCTGGCTGCGCGGAAGCCAGCCACTCGGAAAACTTACACGGCTAAGTGGAAGCTTTTTTCCCTCTGGTGTGCAAAGTCGTCTTTGAATCCCTTTTCCTGCCCTCCAGATAAAGTTTTAGAGTACCTTTTGGACCTCTCAAATTCAGGTCTCCAGTACTCTACAGTTAAGGTTCACCTTAGTGCCATTTCAGCGTATCATGAGCCGGTTTTTTCTCTTTCACTGGCTCAGTTACCTATGGTTAAGAGATTTCTTAAGGGCATTCTGCACACCAGACCCCCTACAAGACGTCCTGTTGCAGCCTGGGACATTAATCTTGTGCTAGACATGCTCACTTGGAAACCTTTTGAGCCTCTAGCTACCTGTGAACTAAAGTTCCTCACCTGGAAGACTGCCTTCCTAGTGGCCATTACCTCAGCCCGTAGGGTCTCTGAGATACATGCCCTGGTCACAGACCCTCTGTATACTGTGTTCCATAAGGACAAAGTAGTCCTTCGTACTCATCCTAAATTTCTTCCTAAGGTTGTGTCAGAATTTCATCTTAACCAACCTTTGGTCCTTCCCTCTTATTTTGCAGACTTCCAAAATGAAGGGGAACGCTCTCTTCATTCTCTGGATGTTAGAGGGCCTTGCATTTCTACTTAGATAGAACCAAGGATTTTCAGTAAAGCCAGTAACTGTTCGTTTCCTTCAGTGAGGCCCGGCTGGGTCAACCTGTCGCTATTAGATGTATCTCAGCATGGCTAGTGGCGTGCCTTCGTCACTGCTATTCCATGGCGCAGGTTAAGTTGGAGGGTAGAGTTTACGCTCACTCTACCAGAGCGGTAGCGGCATCCCTAGCGGAAATCCGCAACGTGCCCATTGCAGACATCTGCAATGCAGCCACCTGGAGCTCAGTGCATACTTTCGTTAAGCATTATGCACTCGATGTCCATGCCAGACGACATTCTTCCTTTGGCAGAGCCATCCTTAATGGACTTCTGTCTTAAGAAACGTGAGCTCTTGGTTTCTCCTGCCGCCCTCTCGGGGGATTATTAGCTCGGTACTCTCCCAATAGTGTGAATGAGTGGTGGAGACTTATGTCCAGGAAGATATAGGTTACAGAGCTTGTCGTATTCTTGATCTTCTGGACGAGTCTCCACCACTCATTCACACGCCCACCCTCCATCCCCTAAGCTCACCTCTCTTGTTGGTCTTCACTCCCTCAAATCTTTAGGCCTTGAAGACTTCTTTGTTGATCCTTCCTACACGGGTCGTCCGGACTATCTTATGTCTGGTTTTTAGGTTAGGCTACCCTTCTAGGTTAGTTACGCTGCACCTCCTTGGTAAAAAAGGTACTGAGGCGGTTGGGGAGTCGACGCCGAGATAGTCATTGCCGCGTGAGCTGGGGCTCACGGCACTGTTCCTCGCGGCACCATCTCTGGCGTCGACTCCCCAGCAAAAAGTTTGCTCCCGATGGGTCCTAGTGCCTCCGGCGCAGATCCCAATAGTGTGAATGAGTGGTGGAGACTCGTTCAAGAAGATCAAGAATTACAGTAGGTACGTAATTTTCATATCTTTTCCACCTGCAAGCGTCTCCGAAACCCTGGCCCTAGAGGCAGAGGTTTCACCTCTCCTGGCCTTAAGGGCTGTAGAGAGACTTTACAATACACAGGGGCAAAGGTCTGTACTCCAGATACTTCCTTACCCTGAAAAAGACAGGGGAGTGGCGGCCCATCCTAGACTTAAGATACCTGAACAAACATCTTTTAAAACCAAAGTTCAAAATTGTGACTCTGGGAATAATCCTTCCCTCTCTAAGGCCAGGGGACTGGCTAGCCTCCCTGGACCTAAAAGTTGCCTACTTTCACATTCCCATCAGGTGCTCCCACAGAAAGTACCTCAGGTTCGAATTGCCTTCAGGCCATTGCCAGTTCAAAGCAATGTCCTTCAACCTAACATCAGCTCCAAGGGTGTTTACAAAATGCCTAGCAATAGTAGTGGCCTTTCTAGGGAGGAAAAATATCTCCATATTCCCATACCTGGATGACTGGCTCATTGTGGGTCAATCTCCAGACCAAGTCAAGTCAAATCTGCAAGTGACCCTTCTCTAGGATTTCTTTTCAGTCTTCCCAAGTCAGTTCCCGAGCCAGTACAGCTTCTCACTTTCATGGGGTAGAGCTGGATACTGTCAAAGCAAGAGCTTTTCTTCCCCTAGAAAGAGTAAGGGCCATCATAGAGCTGGCTTCCTCCTTCCACCTTCTGGTTTCTCGACCAGCACAGCACTTCCTTCAGCTTCTGGGCCACATGGCAGCTTCCACTGCAGTGGTCCAAGGGGGCCAGATTTCAGATGAGGGACATTCAGTTTCATCTGAGGGCTTTTTGGTTTCAGAAAAAAAGATCCTCTAACTGAACTTGTTCCAGTATCTCAGGACCTGATCCAGGCCCTTCAATGGTGGCAGGATCAGGACAGTCTCATGCAAGGAGTCCCATTCATCACTCAGTCTCATTCTGTGGTTCTTACCACAGATGCTTCACTCCTAGGGTGGAGAGCCCACCTGGGACTCTCACAGCCCAGGGAGTGTGGTCCACTCCGGAGTCTTTTCTCCATATAAACCTTCTGGAGCTCAGGGCTGTTTATCTGGCCCTGCAAGCCTTCTCTCAATCAGTACAGAACAAGGTGGTTCAGGTCAGGACAGACAACACCACCACCATGTTGTATATCAACAAGCAGGGAGGCACTCGGTCTATGGCAGACATGGGCAGACTGGATGGGCCTTGCAGTCCTTATCTGCCATCAACTTCTATGTTTCTATGTATGGCCTTGTGCATGGAAGTATTGAAATTATGGTCCCTGGCTTATTCTCTACAGACCTCTCTGGTAGCAGTCCACCTTCCAGGAAAGGACAATGTGCTAGCAGATACACTGAGCAGGATTTCCCAGGGCCATCACGAATGGTCCTTGGATCCCCTAGTGTTAAAAGTGATTTTTTCAAGGTGGGGGCACTCCAGAGATAGATCTCTTTGCAGCCCCAGACAATCACCGACTTTCCCTCTTTTGTTGCAGACCCCAGTCTTGGGCTCAGTCCCTCTGGATGCTCTGATTCTGGATTGGGAAGGGAAATTTCTATATGCCTTCCCTCCTTTTCCTCTACTGTTCAAGGTCCTGGTCAAGATAAGGTCACAGTCCTGCAAAGTGATCCTGATTGTTCCAGATTGCACCAGGCAGCCTTGGTATCCCCTGTTGCTGTCTCTAGCAGTCCATCTTCCCCTGTCTCTTCCCACGAATCACAATCTGTTAACCTCCCCTCAGGGGAGGATTTGGTATCCCAACCTTCAGTCTCTCAGTCTCAAGGCATGGCTCTTGAAGAGTTAGATTATGCATATTTGCATCTGTCTCAAGGGGTTCTGGATATTCTCAGAGCCTCTCAAAAACCTGCCACTGGGAAAACTTATAACTCCAAATGGAAGAGATTTGGTATTTGGTGTTCCAAGAAGCATATATTCCCAGGCACTGCTGAATTGTCTACAGTTCTGGATTACATGGTTCATCTCAATGACCTAGGCCTCAGATCAGCTACCCTCAAAGTACATTTGTCAGCTGTTTCTGCTTTTCTGTCAGTGGGAAAGCCTTCCTCACTAGCATCCCATCCTGTTTTCTGTAAGTTTTTCAAGGGATTGCTTCATACCATCCCCCTTTTAGGGATCCTACTCCTGCTTGGGACCTTAATGTTTGCATTGCTCACCTTATGCAACCCCACTTTGAGTCTTTGTCTTCAGCAGAGCTGAAGTACTTGACTTGGAAAACTGTGTTCCTGGTAGCTATTACCTCTGCCAGACGTATCAGTGAATTACAAGCTCTGTCAGTGGAGTCTGATTTCATTTCATTCCATAGAGATAAGGTGGTCCTTAGAACCAATAGGAGGTTCTTACCTAAAGTGGTTTCAGATTTTCATTTGAACCAATCCATGTCTCTCCCTGTGTTCTTCACTGACCATTCTTCTTCAGGAGAGAGAAGATTACACAGTTCAGATGTTAAGAGGGCCCTTAGCTACTACACTGAGCGTACTAAGGCACACAGGTTTGACCCCCTCCAGTTGTTACTCACTTATGGGGAGGTGGGAAAGGGCAAACCTGCTAGTAAGAGAACTATTACCAGGTGGATTGTCTCTTGTATACAATTCTGCTATGAGAAGATAGGCAGAATATCACCCTGAGGCCTGAGGGCTCATTCGACCAGAGGTACAGCTGCTTCCCTGGCTTCTGCCAGGGACATTCCCTTGCTAGAGATTTGTAAAGCAGCCACCTGGAAAACAGTCCATACATTCACCAAGCATTACTCTCTGGATATCCAGGCTAGGAGTGATGCTCGGTTTGGTAAAGCAGTACTGCAGAGCCTATTCCCAAAGTAGGTTCGATCCCTCCTCCATGGAGGTACTGCTTGGTAGTCTGCAATAAGTCAGAATACAGCAAGACCTCATGTTGTATGCAGAAAAAAATTACTCACCTTAGTAACTGTGTTTCTGCTAATGGAGTCTTGCTGTATTCTGACCTCCCTCCCTGCCTCTCCTCTCAGAACCTGTTTTTTGGGAATTGGGCTGGCAGATGCAGTGTTGCACCCCATGGGTGCATTTGGGCACTCCTTCTTTTTAGAGAGGGGAAGTGGGTTATGTTTTGTTATTTAATAGTCATAAGTGTTCACTACCTGGTTTTCATTTTGGATTTTCTTGACTTGAGTCTTTGTGGGATCCAAAATATTTGGTTGCCATTTGGCTAGTAAAAATTTTACAATTTCCACATAGTGTGTTTTAGTTAGTATTAGCTCATTGTAATCTGACGGTTACACTTTGAAGTGCACCAGACAGAGATTTGAATCAAGCTCGAACTCAGTGTTCTATGCCCTGCATAGAATTTAATTCTGTCCTCTCCGGAGCAGTTCAAGTGCTGCGGCTAACTGCAATAAGTTAGAATTCAGCAAGACTCCATTGGAAGAAACACAATTACTAAGGTGAGTAATTTTTTTCTTCTTGATAAACCTGCAGAAGTCCCAGCTAGAGCTTGTTCAAGTACTGGGCCATATAGGAGCAGAGCTAAACCGTGTCTATGTTTAACCTGGCCAGTGCCAGCTGTTTCAGTGTTTACCTATTAGATGGCTTACTATTGATACCAACTTGTGTAACACTTGTTCTCAATTACATGTACCCTGTAACCTAAATGTATTTGTCTGACCACAGTGTGACGTTGGCGCCTCTGTTGAACGCCTATTGTTTTGCAAACCTATGCTATGTAACCAAAAACACTATGTATGTCTTTATGTGACGAAGTACCTTTGGAAACAAGCCTCTGGCTCAAAGGTTGTAAACTGATTTTACAAATAAATAAACACCCTGCAGGGGAAAGTTTTCCTCCTGCAGGCCATAATTACAGCTTTGATAGCAATAGTAGTGTCTTTCGTAGCATGTTGCCAAGACCTACAAGACTTCATACAGTTACTAAGTCACTTGGCCACACCCACAGCTCTGGTTCCATGGGCCAGGTTCCATATGAGAGATAGCCAGTACCACTTAAGGGACAACAGGTCCAAACGATGGGATCCACTTTCAAAGCTAGTGTCCATGACACAAGCACTAATAGAATAATTACAGTGGTGGGAGGAAGAAAGCAACCTGAGAGAGGGCATTCCCTTCCTACAGCAATCACCAACAAGTATTCTTACTACAGATGCCTCAATCCTGGGGCGGGGCGCCCACCTGCAGGACCTCACAGTGAGTGGTACATGGAGCCCGCAGGAGTCACTAGAACACATAAACCTCC
Organism: Neoceratodus forsteri; assembly: GCA_016271365.2. NCBI lineage: Eukaryota > Metazoa > Chordata > Ceratodontiformes > Ceratodontidae > Neoceratodus > Neoceratodus forsteri. Next base: position 551,130,377 of record CM057452.1, on the reverse strand, counting down.
TAGAGCTCACAGCAGTACTACTAGCAATGCAATCTTTTTCCTCCCACCTACAGGGTCGGACCATCCAAATCAAGACAGACAACAGCACAAATATGTAGTACTGCATAAACAGGCAGGGAGGAACAAGATTCTCAGAACTGTGCACAGAGGCAGTGAGGATCTGAGACCTAGCATATTCCTTAGAAGCAAACATTTGCAGTGCATCTGCCAGGCAAAGACATTGTCCTGGCAGATTCCCTAAGCAGAGGCAGCCAGGAAAACCATGTATGGGCCTTAAACCAGCAGGTTCTGGCTAGTGTTCAGAAGGTAGGGCACGCCCAGAATAGATGTGTTTGCATCTTGGGAGAACTATCAGAGCCCACAGTTTTGTTGTAGACCATCAGCCAGAGGAAACATCCCGGAGGATGCCATCATATTGGATTGGACAGGGAAGTTTCTGTATGCCTTCCCATCATTCCACTCATTCAAAAAGTGTTTCTGAAACTCAGGAGGGAACCTGCAACAATGATCATGATAGCTCCAGACTGGGCCAGACAGGCCTGGTATTCGATGCTCTTGGTCCTATCCAGCAAGAATCCAATTGGCCTGCCACTCCGTCACCATCTGTTGACTTTGTCCCAGGGCAGAATAACATTCCCAAATCCCTGGACCCTGCATCTGAGGGCATGATTCTTGATGAGTTAGAATTTTCTGGATTGGACCTCTTAGAAGAAGTCCGGAAGCTACTTAAAGAGCAGCTGACACCTTCAGGACAGCTTTAACAAACCATAATATTTAGACACAGTTCAACTCATGTTTCACGTTAGTTCTGTATTCCTCCTCCCTATTGTTTATTACTGAGGTAATTTGCTTCGAAACAAAATCTTTGTTCCTGAAGAGTTAATCTATTTCTATTGTTGTCTCCCTACCTGAGGTCATAATGCACTGCTTGTGACATCACAGTTACTCTGATGGCAACGCATTGTGATGTCACAACAGAGGATTATGACTTAAAGTAAGGAGTAAGCTATAGAGGCAGATGAACTCTAAGGGAACTTCAAGGTATAAAGATCAAGTAGTCATGCAAATTTGCTCTGTAATAAATAATGGGGAAGAGAAATATATAGAACATATATGGAATGCAAGCTGAATTGTACCTAATTATTATGTTTTTCAAAGTTTTCTTTGAGGTGTCAGAAGCTCTTTAAAGTTTCTAGGAAACCTGCTACCAGGAAAGCTCATTCCTCTAAATGGAAGAGGTTTTCTTACTGGCGTGCCTCCCAGAGAAATTAACCCAATAGAGGCAGGGTTGCCTGTAATTCTGCAATATCTAGTACACCTACAGTTGTTAAGCCTATGGCCTTCAACTTTAAAGGTGCACTTGACAGCAGCATTTGCTTTTTATATCAGCTGACAAGGAAAAGTCTTTGGCCTCACAAACCATTTTCAAATGTTTTTTCAAATGCCTAAGCCACTTATTCCCACAAGTGAGGGACCCCGTCCCACCCTGGGACCTCAACATATGCCTTGCCCAGCTGAGGTTCCCTTTGAGATATGGAAACTTTTGATCTGAAGTACGTAACATGGAAAACCATATTTCTAGTTGCAGTGACCTCTGCTAGGAGGGTAAGTGAATTGCAAACCCTTTGCGCAGAGCCAAATTACATAATCCCCCAAAGGGCTAAAGTAGTTCTTAGAACCAACAGAAAATTTCTTCCTATGGTGGCATCTAAATTCCACCTCAGTTAGTCAGTCAGTGACCCTCCCTGTACTTTGTCCAGAGCATTCCAGTCCAGCTGAGTAAAGTTGCATAGCCTGGACCTAAAGTGAGTCCTGTCTGCATGAACCAGGCAAAAGATGTCAGATCCCACAGTACCCAGCTTTTTGTTCCCTATGGTGAGGTTGGCAAATGCAAACCAGCTACAAAGAGATCTATTTCTTGTTGGATAGTCTCTTGCTTTCAGTTGTGCTATAAAAAACCTGGAGAAATGCCACCCAGAGGATTAAGGGCACACTCCACAAGGAATAATTGCCTCTGTGGCATCCTTAAATGGCATCCCATTGTTAGACATTTGCAAAGCAGCTGCCTGGAAAACAGTACTCACCTTCACAAAACACTGCTGTTTGGACATACAGTTCAAAGGGATGCCAGCTTTGGAACTACCGTCTTGCAAAGCCTTTTTCCTCATTAGGTTGTGGACCCAGCCTCCCAAGGTACAGCTACTGAGTCTGCATAAAGCATAAACATTAAGTGAGTGATTCCTGGGGTGAGAAGAAAAATATTACTCACTGTAGTGATGTTGTTTCTTCTTAGGGGATCCCTTACTATGTTTAGACTCACTAACTCTGCCTCCCCTTCCAGAATCTGAAATAGGTTCACACAAGAATTAGTTCCTTTTTTCATTGGGGTTGCTGAAGCATTCCTATTGCAGTTCCTACAGTTGTAAGCTTGTTGTTATTGTTTATAGGGTAAAATTTCATAAGTCTGCTTCAATTTGGTGTTTTAAAAATTCTATAAAACATTTTCTAACTTTTTTTTCGATAGCATTTTAGCTGGTTTCACTAGCCACTTCTCCACTCTGGATAAGAAACAGATCTGAGCAATGGCCAGAGTGGAGTGTTGCTGCAAGGTTTAAATGTACATTCCAAATTCTAAAATGTACATAAGTTCTATCTCTGTGGCGTCACTCTTGGTCGAAATGACTGCATAAAGTGTAAACATAGTGAGTGATCCCTTAAGAAGAAAAAACATTACTACGGTGAGTAATTTATTTCTTCTTGGCTATCCTAAAACATTGCAAAAGAGAGTTGAACATCCTGCTTCCAACTCTCACAAAAAAACTGGGGGGGAGGGGGAGAAGGTCCTTAGTGGCCCTCTCACCAACACTCCCCCCCCACCCCCGCCAAAATACATTTTTGTGGGTGAGGAAGGTATCTCCTTCTCTGCACTTTTTTTTCTTGTCCTCCTCCTCCTCCTCCCTGCCCAAGGTAGATCCCTGGCCTCTGTGGGTACATCCCTGTCAGTTGCTAAATGCAACATATGCCCTGGGCACTATCCAATCTAACTTCACTGATTAGCTGCTCTGTATGTGGAGGGGTGCAAAGCACTTTGCTTTGAATCAATACACTAGCTTTCACACAGGGTACATCCCAGCAGTTGCAGGGAGAAGCAGGTCATGTTTCCAGTCCCTTCACTATTAGTGTTAGAATTTTTGGTTGGTATACCCTTTGTTGCATCTCTTTCTGCTGTTCGGACCTGCCCCACTACTCCTATTGCCAGTCGAGAGTACCACGTCTTGACTCCCTTGGACTAACCAGTCCTGCAACTCCATATGCTCCTAAGCCCTACTTTTCTTGTATCTGTCATGAGAAAAGAAGGAGATGGGTTTACTTTCAAGTTCACTCAGTCCTTTTCTGGCAGCATGGGGTTATTCCTTTTGGGAGTCCAGATGTCATTTTCTATTTGGGGCACATTTTGCCAGCTTACTTGCAAGAGGGTCCTAGGTTTAAACTTCAACATTTTTGCATCTGCCAGAGCCCTATGCTCAGGGCTGCTTCCCTGTCATTTTCCTTAACACTATACACCTCTTGTCCGGCTAATGATATCAGGTTCTGGCCCTTTTAGACCCAGATACCCTTGTGCCACCTAGTAGGCTCAATCCTAGGTGTTATGTTGGCAGTTGGTTTTATTTTTTTTTTATTTTGTTTCTTCTATCCTTTCCCTATCCCTTTGGGATAGAAAGTATCTAGTCCTCTCTTTTATTTTCTCCCCACTTTGTGTCTCTCCTGGTAAGCATAACTGAGATGTGTGAGAGAGCCAGTGTTGCTTATTGGCTGATGCGCAAGTGCCATCAGTAGCTGTTGTGCGCTCCCTCAAACAAAATTTGCTCCCACGGGGTCCTAATGCCTCTGGCCCCAGACCCACAAGCATACATCAATGGTGAAGATACTCTGAAAGATCAACAATTATGGTAAGTAAGTAATTTTCATTTATTGATTAATGCACGGCACCTTGTGGGGTGTGCAGGCACCATGCTTAGTAGTCATTGCCAGCCCTTTGTCCACAGTTTTGCTCCTGTGGGGCCCTAATGCCTCTGGTCCCAGACTCACAAGCATATATCAAAGGTGAAGATATTCTGAAAGATCAACAATTATAGCAAGTACGTAATTTTCATTTATCGATTAGTGCACAGCGCCTTGTGCAGTGTGCAGGCACCATGCTTACTAGCCATTGGCAGCCCTTTGGCAGAGCTTTGCTCCTGTGGGGTCCTAATGCCTCTTGTCCAGACCCATAAGTGTAATCAATGGTGACGATATTCTGCAAGACCAACAGTTACCGCAAGTCTTTAATGTTTATCTTTTTTTAATGTACCACCCCACCCCAAGACATCAGAGGCTTTGTAGACTTTTAGATGCTTTTCATTGCTTCATACCAGTAGCCTTTACTGGGTCTTGTTCCTCAAAACTGATTGGATGTCACCATAGCATTGCAGTTATATTATGTCAACGGCACAGTTTGAGAAACATTGACTCAATTTTTGTGAATGCAGGAGACACCAACCTCGGACCTTAAAGAACAAGGGGCAAGGTGCATAGGGCACAAGCACGAGGAGATAATTCAGCGCCAACGGGAGGCACTGGCTGAACACCGAGTCAGGATAAAGGAATTTGAGCAGATGCGACTTCCAGGTATGACCTTTCTTTCAAGATAATTCCAACTATGGAACTGCAGACTGGGACTTTGAACAAATTATATGATCTATGATCTGTTTGTGCTTACAGATTACTGCTTTCTGTTCTTTGATTCAACGTGTTTCTTTGCAGGGTGTATTTTCTGTGGAATTGTTCAAGGTTGGGCCTACAGGTTTTTGTTACTGTGTTGTGCCTACAGGTGTTACAGTTTACTGCTTAATTTTTTTCTCTGATTGAAATTGTTTTTTGCAGGGTATATTTTCTGCTAAATTGTTACAGGGTGTGCTTGCAGGTTGATACTGTGTTGTGCTTACAGATTACTGCTTTATTTTTCTCTGTTTCAAGGTTTGTTTTTTGCAAGGTATATTTTCTGTTTAATTGTTGCGAAGGTTGTGCTTACAGGTTGTTACTTTTTGTACTTACAGATTACTGCTTTGTTTTTCTCTGATTTAAAGTGTTTTTTGCAAGGGAATGTATTCTGTTACATTGTTACAGGTGGTGCTTACATGTTTTGTTACTTTTTGTGCTGACAGGTTTTACAGTTTTATCTATCATTAGGCTAAGTTTCAAGGCTAATTACAGGAGCACCTACAAGATACAGACTGAGGGATAACGTCTACATTTGTTGTTGGTTCATTAGTTCTGCTCTTACCCCCTGGTTTCTTTCATCCGTGGTTGTTCTTTTTCGACAGGGTAATGGCCCACCCATCCGCCCATCCCCAGCCACCCCATGCTACACTCCTTTTATGGAGTAGCACAGGCGTGACATTTCCTGTAGCAAAGCAGGAAGGGGTGGATCGGAGGGGTATCCACACAGTGACTTCCCTTAAAGGGGCACTATTAATTTAACTTGTTATAAAAAGTAATACAAAAAGAAACAAACATACAAAAAAAATTGCACTTTTTGCTTTCATTTTCTTTCTAATTACTCGGACCAGGTTATAAACTCGGCAACTCAACTGAAATGGATATGTGGATACTGTGGGACACTTTTCAAAAGGGCAGTTATACAAGATTTAGGATGCTGTCCTACATGCTGGACCATCTAAGACCTAAGGGCAACATGGGCAGAGATTGCATGCCTCAAATCTCATATTCAGGAGGAAATGTATTACAAGAACCACCCACCATTTCCCCAACATCCAACTGAAGCACCTCAACAGCAGAGGGTAGTTGGTCTGGGAGGTTGGCAGGTGGTTAGAAGGGGCAAATCGGGTGCCCAATCACTCAGTGCTCACTAGTGTATCACCTTCACAAACCATATAAAAACTACAAACAGGTATCTGCCGCTATCTCTGAAATCAAACAAAGGGGCAGAGGACACTGCAAAGCAGGACACTGCAGCACAGGAGCTAGCGCTACAGAACTCGCCAATAATAGGGACCAAAACAAAAAAGGCAAAAAGGAAATGCAAAACACTTCTGATAATAGGAGACTTCATGATTCGGGGAGTTGATACCTACCTCCAGCCAGGGGTAGTGGTCAGATGTCTCGCAGATACATCAGCGTGGAGAGACACTGACTGCATTGCTAAAATCGTGCAGGAAGCAGGAGAAAACATTGATGCCCTGGTACACAGAGGAACTAACGATCTCGCCAGCCGGTCAGTTGCAGAGACCAAGGAACACCTGACCAGGCTGGGAGACAAACTGTCATCCATTTCGTCTGGCATCTCCTTCTCTGAGGTCCTGCCAATCTGGGGGTCGCAAATGGGTGGAAGGTCAGAGAAGGGGAGATAAGGGAGCTAAACATGTGGCTCAAGGGCTGGTGCCAGGAAAAAGGACACAAATTAGTAGGTAACTGGCAGCAGTTTTGAGAGTGAAAGATATTTAATTTCAATGGATTGCATCTGACTAAGGAGGGAGTCAGTGCATTGGGGCAGAAGTTTGATTTCCGTATTGTCCTTTGATGTCTGGCAAAGCGCTGTTCGTTGCAGCTGTGCACTAGCTGCTAAATACTTTTACTTTAATCAGGACTGTGTGGCTGTCTTTGGATTTTGTGCTTATTCTCCCTCGTAAACTTTTCTGCCCAATACAGCGTGAGAGGCTGTAAGTAATCTGTACCAACCTGCTGGAGCTGGAGCTACGAGAGGGGGGCTGCTGGCTGATTGGTTGTGGGAGTGGGGAGGCACTGTATATAACACAGGCGCCGCTCTCTAGCGCCGTTGTGAGTAGCTGAAATCTGCTGTTTTAGTTGTAAGGTGGGAAATATATTATGTTATATTAGTTTGTGTATGTCAACCAGTTTTATTGTAAATTTGATTTTATGTATATTGCCTGCATGATTTATATGTGCTATTTGGTTCTTTAAATTAGATATGTGTAGGGGTTTTGTTAGACGACTCTCAGGGCCTAGGATTGTTTATGGATTGTCGCAGCTGCATGCGCTACGTCCTTTTATCCCCCTCCCTGTGTCTGATATTATTATCAGACATTGTAGGGAAGTGGGGATTGAGGGGACTGTTTTTGGCGATGCGCCTGTGGGATGATCAGGAGCAAATAGATCAAAGGATCGAGGTGGTCAAGTCCAGGAGACGCCCTGGAATAAATAGAGCATCTAGGAGAAGCCAGATGTGGTTGGTGCTATTGCCAGGAGGCCACCAGGTCAAGTGGCCAGGTGACCTCTAGGGCTGCATCACCCTCAATACCTCTGACGGCAGTATAGAACGCCAGGTCGGTCAGAAACAAGAGCGTGCTATTATTGCCGCTTTTGCTTCTTTGGTCGACCTGGCGCAGTACATAGAGACCTGGGTGGAGATGATGCTGGCCCTGTTTTTGAGGCTGCAGTCCCCCAGGTTATACTGTGGTTCACTGCCCCAGAGAAAATCGTAGGGTGGATGTAGCTATTTGTTTTAAATCAAATCTGGACTTCACTGCACCGTGGGAACCCCAGGTTCATTTGAATGTGCGGTTGTTCGTGGAGGACTTATGCTGGCTGCAGATCCTCTCTCATCTATCGCCTCCTGGGCCAATGGGGGGTTCCTGCAGGAATTCAGTAGTTTGTTGTCGGCAACATTAGACTCCCCCAAGATGTATCTTTCTTGGGGACTTCAATGTTTGGGCCGAGGATAAAGTTTCAAAGTGCGCGATGAGTTACTGCAGAGTATGTCCTTTTGGGGCTGGTGCAGTCTGTCGGCGTGCCTACTCATCGGGATGGCCACACATTGGACCTGGTGTTCTCACTGGGACTCGAGATCACTGATCTCGATATTGATCAAGTAGCTTGGTCCGATCATTGCACGGTGAAGTTCACATTTAGTGCTCCCGTCATAATTTCTTCCCCTTCTGAGATATTTCGCTGCCGCCCGTTGAAAGATCTTACCCCTGAGGGTTATATGGCGGCAGTTGATTTATCAAGGGTGGGTGATGCGCGTCGGAGCCGCTGACACGGGGTAGCTGCCTATAACGAGGTGCTATCTAGCGCCATTGACTCCTCGCACTCTGTCAGGTATCGACCCAGACTTCATACCTGAGATCACCTTGGTATGATGGTGATCTCAGGAAATGAAGAAGCTGGGTCGAGATTAGAGGTCGCTGGAGGAAATCCGCCTGGGGCTGACAACTGGTCCTGTGTGCGCATTATTGCGCTATCAGAGGCAATCAACCAAAAGAAGACATTATTTTTGTCTCAGGAGATTGCTGCTGGGAGAAGCCGACCAGCCTCACTCTTCCGGACTGTTGACAGACTTCTTCATCCTTCCTGTCTTCAGCCCAGAAGAGTTTCCTCGAATAAGGATTGTGAGGAATTTGCTCGGTTTTTCTCGGACAGGGTGTCTGCAATCCAGCGGGAGGTCTCCTCAGCCAGTAATACCATTGCTGTCAGTGGTCGTCAGTCGTGTTCAAAGAGCACTCTCTCTGAGTGGTGGGAGTTTAAGCCAGTGGAAGTTCGTGAGGTCATTGAGATAGCAGCCAACTTGAAGTATACCTTCTGTGAACTGGATCCTGTGCCAACGTGCTTCTTGATGAGGTGCATTGACACACTTGGCCCGGTGTTTGCCCTGATTGTCCGGTGTTCCTTGAGTCAGGGTGTCTTTCCGGATGCTTTGAAGGAGGCTCTGGTGAGACCCCTTTTAAAGAAAGCTTCTCTGGACCCGGAGATTAGGGCAAATTACCGTCCTATCTCCAATCTTCCATTTCTGGGAAAGGTTGTTGAGAAGGTGGTATCACTTCAGTTTGGAGAGCATCTCATGACCCACGAGTTGTATGATCCCTTCCAGTCAGCCTTTCGGGCCAGGCATAGCACTGAAACTGCATTAGTTAGGGTGCAAAATGATCTCCTTAGGGCTAGAGATCGGGGGGGAAAAGACAATTCTTGTCCTCCTTGATCTCTCCTCAGCATTTGATAATGTGGACCATTGTGTGTTGCTTCTCCGCCTGAGGGAGTTATGTGGACTCACTGGTATTGTCATCAAATGGTTTGAGTCATTTCTTACTAACAGGAGGCAGCAGGTTGTGATGGGTAATTTCTCATCCATGCCCTGCCTCCTTTGGTGTGGAGTGCCTCAGGGTTCGGTATTGGCCCCAATGTTGTTCGCAGTGTACATGCTGCCCTTGGGGGAGATAATTAGGAGGTATGGTCTGAATTTTCATTGCTATGCTGTGATACTCAGCTATACCTATCCTTTGCCCCAGGAACATCAGATGCAGTGGATGTGATGAATATCTGTCTGGCTGAGATAAATGACTGGATGTCTTCCAGCTGGCTGCGACTTAACCCTAATAAGACTGAGGTACTGGTAGTGGAGTCGAACAGAGCTCATGATGGATGGCTCTGATTCTGCAACTGGCATTGTGCTAGAGCTGTCATTGATGGCCTCCCAAGGGTGCTGAATTGTGGTGATCTTTGACAGGAACTTGTCCATGGAGGCTCAAATATCCTCCGTGGTGCGCTCCTGTTTCTTTCATCTTAGAAATATCGCCAGGATTAAGCCCTTGTTCCGGCTCTGGACCTCCCTACTTTGGTACATGCCCTGGTCACTTGAGACTTGACTACTGTAATGCGCCTATCTCGGGTCTCTGGAACTCTTCAGAGATTGCAGCTAGTGCAAAACGCTGCTGCCCGGCTTTTGACTGGACAAAGTAAGTTCTGTCATATAACTCCGGTGTTGCGCGAATTGCACTGGCTGCCTGTTAGGTGGAGAGTTTTGTTCAAAGTGGGGTTTCTCACCTATAAGACCCTACATGGACATGGCCCTGGTTACCTTTCTGATCTCCTGGTACCGTCCACCTCTGTCCGGGATCTCCGCTCCTCTGGTGGTGGCCTCCTCACAGTTCCGAGAGCTAGGTTGAAATCAGCAGGGGACCGATCCTTTGGAGTTGCTGCTCCAGCTCTCTGGAACTCGTTGCCGTTTGAAGTGAGAGAGGCCCCCACTATAGAGGCCTTTAAGAGTCGTCTTAAGACCTTTTTATTTGTGCAGGCTTTTGGGGTTTAAGTTATATGTATGATATTTTAACTTTATTGTACACGGTATGATATACTGTATAGGTTTTGTGCGGCGCCCAGAGCCTTCGGGATTGGGTGTCTTTTTAAATGCCCTGCCCTTATTGAATTCTCCAACTTCCTACACTCCTCCTTGGATACCAGCTCCCTAGCTGGTGCAGTGTTCATTGACCTCTCAAAGGCTTTCGACACTGTCTCCCATCCACTGCTGCTGAATGCACTCTGCCTCACTGGTCTCTCGGCTGGCCCCCTGGCATGGTGTGCTAGCTATCTTGACACTCGATCCCAGTGTGTCAAGATTAATAGCACACTCTCCGACACCGCCCCATTCTCTCTGGGTCCCCAATGCTCCATCCTGGCCCCTTCTCTCTCGCTGTATCTGAACACCCTGCCCAGTGCATGCTCTGGCAAATTCTGCTGTATGCAGATGACGCTGTCCTTTTGCCACCCAACGTAATCCCATCTCCCTACAGGACTCCCTACAGCAGTCTTTCAACAGTGTCGAGGCTTGGTTTAAGGAGCGCAGACTCCATCAATCTTAAGAAACCAAAACTATGCTCTTTTCACACCCCAAAACAAAGCTAGCAACCACCCACTCTATATCCTTCCAAGCACCAACCAACCACTGGAACAAGTCTGCTCCTACAAATACCTTTGGGTTACTTCGATTCAGCCCTCACATTTCACAACCACATCGATGCCCTAACATCCGCCACCAACACACGGCTTGGCATCCTATTCCACCGTAAACCTGCCTTCCACCAAATGCTCTCCGCTAGCTGTTACATCGTCTGTTCTTGTCCCTTGTGTAGACTATGGTCTACCAGTGCATACGGTGCTGCTGACACCACTGCACTCAACAAAATTCACCTAACCCTGAATAAAGCATGCAGATTGATTACTGGTGCCCCAGGCTCACACACACCTGTCAGCTATATGTCGATGCTAACCTGCTTACCCTGGATGAACGGTCTGATACCAGACCTGTCTCCTCACCAAAACCCCACTGGCTCTCTCCGGGGTAATGGCATCCATCCACCAGAGCCCTCCCACCATTGCAACACGGTCTTCCTACAAGACCACGCTAAAGGTCCCCAGAACGAGAACCAGCCGCGGCCAGAGGTCCTTCAGCTATAGAGCCCCAACCTGGTTTAACTCTTCCTGCCACCATCACCAATGCCATCACCATCTCCACATTCAAACCGCACTGAACCACATCTTCAGCACTGTAACTGCTCCTGTCTCTGAACATAGCCTCCACCTCTTTCTCTTGACAATGCCCCTGGCAGCTCTCCACCCAACCATCCCTCCACCACTTCCCTGTACACTATGCCTAGGTTTAACCTGGCCAGTGCCAGCTGTTTTCAATGTTTATCTACCAGAATGCTCACTTGATACCGACTTGTGTAATACCTGTTATCAATTACATGTACCCTGTATCCAATTGTATTTGTCTGACCACAATGTGACGTGGCACCTCTGGTGAATGCCTATTGATTTTTTGCAAATCTTTGCTATGTAACCGAAATGCAATGTATGTCTTTATGTGACGAAGTACCTTTGGAAACGAGCCTCTGGCTCAAAGGTTGTAAACTGATTCTTAAATAAATAAATAAATAAAAAAAAAAATAAAGTTGTCTTTGACTTTGACTTTGATGTCTTTGCAGACTATTTAAACTAGCAAATGAGGAGAGGGGTGCAGCACTGATACATCGAACGGGAAGAGCACCTCTCCCCTTCAGCTAGTGATCAAACAGGAGTTCAGCATGTTTGTAGTTCATTTGCATCACCAGGTGAGGAAAAAGGTCTGGCTCTCCATACGACACACAGGGAAAAAACTGGACCTCGCCCCACAACTAATGCACCAAAATCTAGCCAGTGGAAAATCATGTACACAAATGCCCACAGTCTGAGAAACAAGATACCAGACCTGGAGGCAACAATGACAGAGGCTAAATTAGACATAGTAGTCATTAGCGAGACATGGTTCGCCAGTAACCTCACTTGGGAGACTACAGTACCCGGCTATGTACTGTTCAGAAGAGACTGAGGTGAAAAAAAAGGGGAGTGGCTCTTTAAGTCAATGAAAATATCAAAGCTACAGAAATTCAGAATACACATAAGGAGCCAGAAGGACTGTGGGTCACCCTGGCAACAGGAAATGGTACAGCCATACGAACTGGGGTTGTCTACAGGCCTCCAGACCAGGGGGAGGACATAGACACATTACTGTTAGAAGATAAACAAAACATGACAGCTAAAGGGGAGGTTCTGCTAATGGGAGACTTCAACATGCCAGATACAGATTGGTCAGTACCAGCCAGAACATCTGCCAGAACTAGGCACATAGTGGATTCCCTGCAGGGGGACGGCCTCAAACAATTGGTACAACAACCCACAAAAGACAGGGCTATCCTGGATGTAGTACTGACTAACCGGGAAAGGATCACAGATCTCCAGGTAGAAGGTCACCTGGGGGCCAGTGACCATCACATGGTATGGTTCAATTTGGCCACTAGAACTAAATCATCCCATTCCAAGGCAAAAATATGGGACTTCAGAGAAGCTGACTTTGATAAGATAGCCAACAGAGTTAAGCTAGCCCTGGCAAGAGGAAATACAGGTGAGGGGGTACAGGCAAAGTGGGCAAGCATTAAGGATGCAATACTTGAAGCAACTTCCCATTGTGTTAGGGAAGAAACCATTTTGATTCTCAAAAACAATAGCAGAAAAGGTCAGAGCCAAAAGGTTGGCTTTCAGGAAATATAAGGGAACACAGCGGGACAAAGACAGGGAGGCATGCTAAACTTCTCTAAGAGAAGCATGGATGGCAGTAAGGCAGGCAAAGGCCCAAACCGAGGAAGCACTAGTACGAACAGTAAAAGAAGGGGACAAAACTTTCTATAGATACATTAGTGAAAGGAGAAAGTCCAGAAGGTGTATTGCTAAGATCAAAGAGGATAAGGGGGAGTGTGTGGAGGAGGACCAAGGAAAAGCATCTATCCTAAATAGATACTTCTGCTCAGTATTTGCTGAGGAGAAGGTAGGGCAGGGCCCACAACTCAGCACCATGGACATGGAAGGAGGTAACTGTGCACAAGTCCCTTCTCAAAAGAAAGGGTCCTACAAGAGCTCGCTAAGCTCAGGGTGGACAAGGCAATGGGACCTGATGGCTTACATCCCAGGGTACTAAAGGAGCTAAGGATGGAACTAGCAGAGCCATTAGCAGAACTGTTTAGTGAGTCTCTGAGCACAGGAGAGGTCCCAGAAGACTGGAGAAGGGCTCATGTGATCCTGCTCCACCAGAGTGGCAGCAGGGAGGAGGCAGGGAACTACAGGCCAGTCAGTCTTACCTCAGTAGTGGGCAGGATTATGGAGGCACTTCTTAAGGAAAGGATAGTGCAATACCTGGAATAGATAGGAGCACAGGATCCAAGACAGCATGGGCTTACAACAGGAAAGGTCCTCTCAGACTAATCTCATAGATTTCTTTAACTGGGTAACCAGAGTGGTGGACCAAAAAAGAGCAGTTGATGTCACCTACTTTGACTTCAGCAAAGCTTTTGATACTGTTCCACACAGAAAATTGATTAATAAGCTAGGGACTATCTCACTACCAACAGCTCCTGTGACTGCCCAACTTAACCTTGTTTCTCCACTTCCCTGCCTGCTCTAGTGGTCCCCCTTCCCCTCCTCACTGGATTCTACCCTCACATCTTGGTATACCCAATGCTGCACTTTTCACCCTCTCCCCACCCCTACCTACATCCCCCCATGACTCTGGTATTTCTTATCTGTTGTCTGTTTTCTCTGACAAATGCCGCTGGCTGCCTTGCTTACAATGCTACCCTTGAATTGTATTAATCTGTACTCTGTTTGCAATGTCCACATTGTTGTAATGTATGTCTTGATGTTCCCCATAATTTGTATTTCTCTGACGTGAAACCTTTGTAAAAGAGCCAAGGCTCAAAGGTATTTGTAATCCTAGACTTGATAAATAAAAGGTAGGCTCTGGGTGGGTCAGAAGTTGGTCAACTGGGTTGCAAACTGGTTGGCGGGCAGAAAACAAAGAGTGGTGGTAAATGGTATACAGTCAGAAGAGATGCAAGTCACAAGTAGGATACATCAGGGATCAGTCCTGGGGTCATTCCTCTTCAATATCTTCATCAGTGACATTGCAGATGGACTGGAGGGTAAGGTTTGCCTGTTTGCAGATGATACCAAGATCTGCAGTAGAGTAGATGATCCAGATGGGGTTGGCAGAATGAGAAGAGATCTGGAAAAAATGGCAAAATGGTCTGAAGAGTGGCAACTGGGGTTTAACACAAAGAAATGCAAAATCATGCACATAGGGAAGAGAAACCCTGAGGCTACCTGTAGGTTGGTAGGGGAGTTGCTGGCAATCACAAGGGAAGAAAGGGACTTGGGCATTGTCATCACAGATGATCTGAAATCAGCCAAGCAGACCATTAAAGCAGTAGGTAGGCTAGAGGGATGTTGGTGTGTATTAGTAGGGGTATCACAAGCCATAAGAGGGAGGTAATAATCCCTCTTTTACAAGACACTGGTTAGACCCCATCTGGAGTACTGCGTACAGTACTGGAGGCCGCACCTGCACAAGGACATTAACAAAATGGAAGCAGTCCAGAGAAGGCCAACCAAAATGTTGCAGGGACTGCATCAGAAAACATATGAGGACAGATTAATGGAGCTCAGTATGTATACCCTAGAGCAAAGGAGGGAGAGAGATGTTGTGATTGAAACATTCAACTACCTTAAGGGCATTAACAAGGTGAAAGAGTCTAACATGTTACAATATAAGAAAAATAGCAGGACAAGAGGACACAGCATGAGATTAGAGGGAGGCTGATTAAGAGGTAATGTGAGGTAGTTCTTTTTCACAGAAAGGGTGGCAGATGCATGGAACGGCCTACCTCAGGAAGTGGTGGATATGAATACAGTGCGGGGCTTCAGACAGGCATGGGACAGGCATAAGGGAGCAATACAGATGAGTATAAATAAATAGGACACTGACAGAGTAAAGACCTATGGCACATTCATAAGGTAGAAAAAATCGGCAGACTGGATGGGCCTTGTGGTCCTTATCTGCTGTCAACTTCTGTGTGTCTATGTTTCTACTGTGCTTCAGTTACCTAGGTATATGTTTAGGTAGAAACAGGACCCCACTGAAAACAAGATGCAAAATTTCAGCTGGATTGCAGTATGTAAAAAAATATAAAGTAACCAAAAAAGCATTTTATATACAGTACACGTCAGATACCTCAGCAGACATTATATTAACTGTAGCCTTTTTGTTCTTCTTCTCCTACTTAAGCTTCTAACAGGGTGTAATACAGTCTTATAGAGTTGTCCTTTTCATATTGTGTTGTGCTGGTTGAAAGTGAACGTACAAGATAATTGAAAATGAAAAAGCAGAGATGCTATGCTACGAGCAAGCACAGTTTAGGAGGCTAGCAGCCGAGCTGTGCTATCAAGACAAACTAAAGACTCTCTTCAGTAGGTTGATGGGGTGAAGTAGTAGAGAAAGGGCAAACTTGATGGACCTTTGGTTTGCTTATGCCATTAAATGTGTTTCTGTTTCTACAGTTTGGTAGGAATACCCTGTCACTTTATTTTCTTCATTGTACTTGCTGAGTCTCAGTTTAAAGGTTATACAGTATCAGGTGATACCACATGCAGTTCTTCCTGTGATTTTTCCTTTGGGTCTTCCTCTTAGAAACATAGACTTGACGGCAGGAAAAAAGACCAAAGGCCCATCTAGTCTGCCTGGAGTTCCCTATCTGTCCCAGAACCTATTGTCCATACAGGGTTTTGTCTCTCCCAGTCCACCCCCCCACCCCAGCTCTTCTTCGTACTGCTGGCAACTGGAACCCAGTCAGAAGCTCGTGAGGATTACAGCATGGTAAAAAAACACACTGTGAAAATAGTGTGACTGAAAAGAGCTACTGGGGAATTATAGTGAGGGCACTACAGCACTATACATGTAGCTCTTTTCAGTCAGGCTGAGCAGTCCAGAGTACAATTGTGTGCTGGGAGACCATGCTGGCTGTGTGGCTTAGCAGTTAGAGTCACAGGCCATGAACGGCTAGTACATCTGGCTGACCCAAGTTTGAGTCTTCCTTCGTCATTTTTCTTTTGTGTGTGTGTGTGTGTGTGTGTTGGTTTGTGCATTCTCAAGGATGTTTATATAAATTTATGGAGGGTGCAGGGGGCTTTGCCCTGTGTTGAATTGTGGGGACAAAGCCCCGCACATAAAATTGTTGTTGTCCTCCTACCCACTCGAATTTCTCCCCCATCTGAGTTCCATGCATGCTACCTGCATGTCTCCCTCTCACCCGACTTACGTGCCATCCCCTGGAGTTGCATTACAAAATCTGCCCCTCCCCCAACTCGCAGTGTTTCTGGGATAGTTCCTCATGTTCTCTGGAGTGCTTTTCCCATGTCTTCAGTGCTCGGTGTTTTTCCTGAGTGCTACCTTGTGTCCTGGTGTTTTTTTGCTGCACAGTTTTTAATCATGCTGTGCAGTCAGTGTTATGACCCAGTGTCCTGTCAACCTGAGCAACCACCAGACCCTTCATTCTGTCCTTACTGTGCTTGACACCATTTACAGTCTTGGCACCCATCACCTCCACCTGCGTACTGTTTAACTGCTCCACTACCCTTTCCATTAAACAAAACTTCCTTGCATCCCTCATAAACATTCCTCCCTCCAGTTTTCACCCATAACTTTGGGTTCTTGACTCTGTACTACTGTTAAATACTGTAGTTCCAAAAGTTCACCGTGTTTATCCCCGTTAGGAACCTTAAGGTCTCTGTCATATGCCTCTCTCTCGCTTGCTCTCCAGCAAAAACATGTTTAGTGCATTGAGACAATCTTCAAAAGATCTGCCCTGTTAACCCTGAATCATTTTGGTCACCATGTGTTTCACCATGCCCAGCCTTTCACTATTCTTCCTTAGGTGAGGACTCCAGAACTGAGCACAGTATTCCAAGTGTAGTCTCACCAGTGACCTTATAGAGGTCATAGTATCGCCTTTATCCTACTGTCAATACCCCTGCAATACACCCCAGCATCCTATTATCCTTACTAAAGGCCTTGTTATACTGGCTTAACTGTTTTGGGGAGTCACTACTGATGACTTTCAGGTCCCTTTCCTCTGCTGTAGTGCTCCATTTAACCCCTCTCATCCATTACATTGTCCTTTTTCTTTCCCTGTAGGTGCATATCCTTGTATTTTTTGGCATTGAATTTCAACTGCCAAACCTTAGACCACTTTTCTAACATTTGTAGATCCCTCTGTATCTCCCTGATCCCTTTGTTGCTATCTACCCTACCATAGAGCTTTGTGTCATCTGAGGAAAGACACAGCTTGCCCCGGATGCCCTCTCCAATGTCACTGATGAATATATTGAAGGGAACAAGATCCAGGACAGATCCCTGCAGTGCCCCACTTGTGACCTCCCTCTTTTCTTATTTGACCCCTTTTACTGTCACCCTCTGCTGTCTCTCCTTCAGCCAGTTTTCTGCCCATCTATATCCCTAATTGCACCCAGGTCCTCCAGGTTCTTCAGTAGTCTTCTTTGTGACACTGAGTCGAAAGCCTTTCTGAACTCAAAGTAGAGTAAATCCACATGTGGCCCTTCAAACAACATGACGTCTTGCTGTATTCTGACCATATTCTGACTATATGCAGTTAGCCCCAGCACTTGAACTGCTCCAGAGAGGAAAGAGTTAACTCTCTGCAGAAGCACAGAACGTTGAGCTCGATCTCGGTTTTCAAACCTCTGTCTCTGGTACTCTGCAGTGTAACCATCAGATTTCTTACTCCGCCTAACTGTGAAGTTGCTCCGGAGATCTCTCCTGCACTTCGGTTCGGTTTTAGTTTGAATCGTTGTTTTTTCAACCGCAGTCCTCATCCTATCAGCATTCTTACCTCTGTCTCGGTAGCTGTAATTGGTAGTAGTAGGTAGTGTGATTTTTGTGTTGCTTTGACTAGAAATTGTTTTTGTTTTCGATTCTTTTCCGGTCGGTCCAGTTTAGAAACAAAATCAATTGTAATCTGTATTTATTTGTGTTTATTTTGTGGTTTCCAGTACTTATCAGTTCTTAAAAAAAATCTGGTTTGTGGGATTTTTTTAACCAACCCGTGACACGGGGTGAACCGATAGGTTTTTTCAGTTGCCTGGCTTAACGCTGTATAGGGTGACTTTTTGGCAATATTAGGCATGTCTGAGAAACCCAAAAAGAAAACCGGTCCCACTGGGTTTCAGCACTGTACCGAGTATAAAGAGGCCTTTGCTAAGGCTGATCCTCACCTCGTCTGTGTATATTGTCTGGGGTTTGACCATGTCAAAGAAGACTGCCAGATTTGAAACTTTCCCAAAGCCACTCTTGAAAAACGTTTGAGTAGGCTGAGGAGGGAGGAATTAAAGTCCGTGACCGGTTGGCAGCCAGCCCAGTTCGGTTGCGACCGAACCTGAGGAGGTGCCCACTGACCTGGGGGATACCTCTCCGGGCAAGAGGAGAGCCGACTCTGTGGAGTCAGTTCCTACTAAGAGAAAAAGGAAATCATCCAGTTTGGTTCCAAAAACCCATGTTCCGACTGCTGAGGAGCTGGCAAAAGCGATTTCTATTGTGCAATTGCTTTGCCCAGTTCCGCCTGAACTGATCGATTCGGTCAGAAGTTGGTGCCTCAGAAACTGACCCAGAGGCATATTATGAGGGTGATTGGGAGGAGGAAGAAGATGACAAAGAAGGAGAGTTTACAGGCCTAGATGAGCCAGTAGTCCCCCTCCCACTTCTTGTTTTACAAAAAGGTGGCTGAGACTCTTCAGCTTCCTATGGAAAAAGCTGATCAGGAGGAGCCTGATTATATGGAAATGATGGATGTTCCAGTCAGAGAGAGTGTCTATCCCTTAGCATAAATCCCTGGGGAAACAGACACAGAAAATAATGCAGTTTCCTACTTCCATTCCTCCTGTGGATAAAAAAATGGACAGGGGGTATGCCCTATCAGGTCCTGGTATGAAATTCCTTACTGCACATTGCAGCCATGTTGGGGTAGTGCAAGCTGCAGCCTGTGACAAGGCTAACATTCCTCTGGCATCTCACCCCCCCTCCCGGATAAGGATTCCAGGAAAGTGGATGCCATGGCCAAGAAACAGTACTTGGCATCCTCTTTGGGGATCAGGCAATCAAATTACATGGCATATACAGCCAGGTACCAGAAATCGACGTGGGATACAGTTCTGGAGTTGGCTAGGAATCCCCCTCCCCAGCTAGCCAAGGAGCTGGAGCAGGTGGCTGTAAATGGTATAGAGGCATCCAAAGTTCAATTTCATGCTGCTGTGGACTTGAATGATGTCCATTCTAGAGTCATGGCTACATCTATCTCCATGAGGAGGTTGGCTTGGCTTAGATGCACCAATCTTTCACAGGATACTCAGACTAAGGTCATAGATTTTCCTGTAACAGGTAATTCTCTGTTTGGTGAGCAAACAGAGAACTACATGAAGAAGATGGACAAATATAGAACCACCTACAGGAGTGTTGCAGCTAAAGAAAAGCAGACCACTCCTCAGAGGCAGTAATTTAGGGGCAGGGGCAGGCCTTTTCATAGGCCTTTCTACTAAGCTCAGGCCACCTCCTCTTCTTTCCAACAGATGAGGTTCTTTAGGGGAAGAAGCAGGCATGGGATAACTAGGACCCCATCATCCTTGCAGTCTAATCCCCCTGCCAAGCAGACAGCCTGAGGTGTCAGTCAGAGTCGCCTCCCCATTTCCAGTAGGGGGCAGGTTGGCTCACTACTCCCAGGCTTGGGAGTCTTTTACTTCCGACAAATGGGTCCTGGAAGTAGTGAGCCAGGGACTTGTTCTCAGTTTCAAAAGTTTCCCAAAAATGAGAGCACGGTCCTTCAATCCTCCCTCTCCCTTGGAGACAAGGGCCTTAGAGGCAGAAATCTCCTCTCTTCTGCAAACAATAGAGAAGGTACCTCTTTGTCACAGGGGAAAAGGACTGTATTCCAGATACTTCCTTACCCCAAAACAGACAGGGGAGTGGCGACCCATCCTAGATTTAAGGTACCTGAACAAACATCTGACAAAACCAAAATTCAAGATGGTGACTCTGTGAGTAATTCTTCCCTCTCTGAGACCAGGAGACTGGCTAGCTTCTCTGGATCTCAAGGATGCCTACTTCCACATACCTATCAGACATTCCCAAAGAAAGTACCTCAGGTTTGAGTTGCCCTCAGACCATTACCAATTCAGAGCTATGCCTTTCGGCCTAACATCTGCTCCAAGGGTGTTCACCAAGTGTCTTGCAGTAGTGGTGGCATTCCTCAGGAGACAGGGTATCCTTCTGTTCCCATACCTGGACGATTGGCTCCTAGTGGGCCAGTCCTCAGACCAAGTCAAGTCAGCCTTAAAGGTCACTCAATGACTTCTAGAATCCTTGGGCTTCATTCTGAACCGAGAAAAGTCTGTTGTAGGAACATGGATATGTTGTTCATCCACACTGTCTGGCAGGCTCCTTGCCGCTTTAAATCTTGCTGGAAGGTCTTCAAGCTGGCTCCTCCCACCCACCCAGGTGGTAAAACTCTCGGCTCCGCCTCATGACGCCAGATCTTCCTTACCGCTTGGAAGCTCAGGTTCCCTCCTTAGTGCTCTGCGTTTTAGACTGGATCCTAACTCTTCGGTTTGTCCAAAACTCGTTCTAAAGTTTTCTAGACTTCGGTCTTCATTATCCCTCGTGGCTGCAATGGGCAAATCGATTCCCGGCTTTCAGAGATGCCCTTGTGGGCAGAAGATGTCCAGGACGGATCCGCAGTCCACGTGCGTCTACTGCCTCGGCCTGGACCACGACGCGCAGGCCTGCGAGTTGTGTCGTTCCTTCGCCATAGCGTCCTGGAGGATCGTGCCCGATTGAAGCTCAGGCGCCCCGAGAAGTGTTACCCGCCGGTAAAATCCAAAGAGGCTCGTTGAGTGGTGTCCGCGGCGGCTGGCTCAGCTGAGCAGCTCGAGCACATGATCGTCCTCGAGAAGGAGGTGGCCCAGGCCGCATCCTCCTCCTCCTCAGTCGCGGCATTTATCCCGCTGTCTTTGAGTTCCTCGTATTCGGCTTTGGTCAAGGAGCTGTGTCAGTCCCTTTCCATGAAGGGTGAGGGGCCATCAGGACATTCCTCTTGGTCCAAGAAGAGGGATTCGAAGGGTAAGTCCCACCATCGGCGTTTGTGGGAGCAGGAGAGGTCTCCTTCCCGGACAGCCGACCATCGACTTCGGTCAAGGTTGCGGCTCAGGCCACTGGCTTCACGGCATCCCCGTCAGGCCAGCCTGCCGAGACACCCGTCGATGCAGTTGAGATATTCCTCGACCCGTTGGACGGGTTGTCGATTGGTGAAGCCGACAACCCTTCTTCGCCGGTTCCCCCGGTGGAGGCCGAGGCTCTGCCTGCACCTTTGGGTCGGCAGTCCCCGGTTAAAGTGTTCGAGCTGAGGGAAGAGCGGGTGTCCTCCGCCCCTTCCCAGGCCCGCCCTCACCGAGGGTCTCGGTCTCGGACCTCATCTCGGTCAAGCCGATCCCGCCGACATCGGTGGTCTCGGTCTCGGGACCGAAGTAAGCGGCAATGCCGCTCCTCCTCGTCTTCCTCGTCGGAAGAGGAGAGGCTTCGACGCAAATTGCGTCGGCACTATGAGGAGCTTATGTGACAGCCGTTACTCTTGTCTGGGAGTAAGTCGACGCCGATGCATCCCCCAGCCATCAAGTGGCTGTCACCCGAATGGCTGAAGCAACCACTCGCTGCAGTCGAGATGCCCATTTCTGGGCCAGTTGTTCGGCCGAAACTTGTTGCCCCACCGATTGTGGTGGAACCTCCACCTCCACAACCCAAGTCTGGGGCACCGACCAAAGATTCTCGGTCGGGTCACGGCCTGCCCCACAGGTTGTCGGTCACCCTCACTCCCGACCATCCTCGGCAGGTGAAGGGTGGCTCAGGCCCTAGGCAGCTCTTCGCGGACTCTTCGGTGTCCGGTGACTCCTCCCTGTTCTCCAGACAGGTCGATCTGGAGTCCTCTGGGGGCCAGTCACTGGACGATAGCCCATCGTCCTTCATGGGTTTGCTTCGGCTCATCTCGGAGTCCACCGGGATGCAGCTCGAGCCCGTGTCCAAACGGGCCAAGTATCCCCTGACGGAGATGCTGGACTGAGGGGATTCACCCACCGAGGCCTTTCCTGTGGCTGAGGCCATTGTCGGCCTAGCCTTGGAGCTTTGGCAGCGGCCTGCTTCATGTCCTATGCCCTCAGCCAGGATGGCCAGGAAGTATGCAGTCCCTACTGGCTCTTTGCCCAGTTTCTCGGAAGCACCTCTCTGTCGAGGGGTTACTTACCGACAGTGTTTTTCCAGCGTTCCGGAAATGCTCGGGACGTGGACAAGCCCCCCGACAAGGAGTCCAAAAAGTTGGACTATGCCAGGCGCAAGGTGTACGCTGCATACTCCCTTGGCCTCCGACAGGCCAGCTCGGCCGTACTGATGGCACACTTCTCCCACGCCCTCATGAGCTCCCTGGATGAGGTGATCCCTCATCTTCCGGCCGACCTGCAGACCACGATCTGGCAGGTGCAGGACCAGGGTAGGGTGGTGGTGAAGCAGCAACTTCAGACTGCTCTGGACATAGGTGATTCCTGTGCCAGGTCAGTAGCGGCCGTGGTGGCCATGCGCCGCAGGGCGTGGCTGAGGATATCCACCTTCACGGCGGATACCCAGCACAAGTTGGCGGACGTCCCCTTCTTGGGGACCGACCTCTTCAGCCCTGGAGTGGAGGGACACCTCCAGCAGATTGAAAAGTCCAATGCCACTCTGGACTCGGTCACCTCTGCCCAGAAGGACAAAGGCCGCCGTCAGCAGCAGCACAAGCCCTTTCGTCCTTCTGCGCCTGGGGCACATCCGGCCCAACAGCACCAGCACCAGGGCCAGCAGGCCCGTGCTTGGCATCCCAAATCCAAGCCCGCGGTTTCCTCTAATAGGAAGCAAGGAGGTAAAGGCCCAGGAGGTCCCTCGGCCGGTCTCTCCTCCAAGCCTGCCCAGTGACGGGTTGAGGGGTGTCGCCCCCAACCTCATCACCCTTCCCTGGGTTCCCCCTGGAGACGGCTCCGCCACTTCCTTTCTGCCTGGTCCGCTATCACCATGGACCATTGGGTATTGAGGGTGGTGGGAAGAGGCCTAGTTCTGAATTGAGCAGACCCCTCGCGCACCCGAGCCGTCGTCCCCGGGGACACTGGGTCCGCTCGCTGTCGGCCCGCCGAGCCGATATTTCCCTGCTCCTCGAAAAAGAAGTGATCAGAAAGGTGGCAGATCCTCCTCCAGACCCGGGGTTTGTGTCCAGGTACTTCCTGGTCCCAAAACGGAAGGGGGGCTGGCGCCCCATTCTCGACCTGCATGATCTAAACAGGTTCCTAAGGTCTCGGACCTTCAAGATGGTCACTCTGGCGCAGATAATCCCATCTGTGGCACGAGGTATGTGGTTCTGTTCCCTGGAATTCCAGGACGTGTTCTTTCACGTCCCGATCCATCCGTCTCGCCAGAGATTCCTCTGCTTCAGAGCGGAGGGATCTCTTTTCGAGTTCCGGGCCATGCCCTTCGGCCTCTCTCTAGCTCCCAGGGTCTTCACCAAATGCATGGCAGTGGTGACAGCATTCTCGTGGCTGGCAAGGGTCCGGTGTACCCCTCACCTGGATGATTGGTTGATTGCAGCCCCCTCCAGAGCGGAGGTGGAGCGGTCCAGACATCTGGCCCTCCAGGTTTGCTCTCAGATTGGTCTCCTCATCAACGAGGCCAAGTCGGAACTCATGCCGAAGCAGGTGATACACTTCATCGGGGCAGAGCGCGACTCCCGGCGGACAGGGCCGAGGTTCTTTCCTCCTTTGCCCAATCATTTCTGGTTGGGCAATTGCGCCCTGCCCGGGACTTCCTGCGCCTCCTGGGCCTCATGGCAGCCTGCACCAGCGTGGTCTGTTGGGCCTGCTGGTACATGCGTCCCCTTCAATGGGGACTGGCCAGCCAGTGGTCACAACATTGCGATCCGTTGGATCAGTTGGTGACAGTGACCCAGGAGATGTGGAATGCTCTCCAGTGGTGGACCGTTCTGGCACATTTGCAGGCGGGTATCCCGTTTGTCCGCCCCGAGCCGACGGTGTCTCTATCGACCGATGCATCTCTGATGGGTTGGGGTGCCTATCTGGGGGAGCACAGAGCACATGGCCTCTGGTCCCCTCGGGAGTCCCAATACCATATCAACCTGCTGGAGCTCCGAGCGGTCCATCTAGCTCTCACCGCCTTCGCTCCATTTCTACGAGGTCAAGTGGTTCAGGTCCAGACGGACAATACCACGACCATGTACTACCTAAACCGCCAGGGCGGGCAGGCGCCCATGCCTTTATACGAGAAGCTCTCCGCATATATGGTCTCTCGTCTCGCAGCCTGGAGGCGGATCTCCTAGCTATTCATGTGGCAGGAGCCTCCACACACTGGCTGATGCCCTAAGCCAGATAGAGGCTCGTCTCATGGTGGTCTCCTGCGGAGGTAGTACAGATCTCTTCTTCCATTGGGAGGCCGCCTCAGGCGAGACCTCTGTTGCCTCAGGGAGAATCTTGAAGCTGCGACTGTTTTATGCCGCCCCTCAGCAGGACTGCGCTGTAGGGGATGCCTTCTCCAGGCCGTGGACACGGGCCTCTTCTACGGCTTTCCCCCATTTCCCTTGATCCATAAAGTGCTTCTCAAGGTGAGGAGGGACAAGGCGCAGGTGATTCTGGTAGCCCCAGACTGGCCCCGTCAGTTCTGGTATCCAGATCTCCTCAGTCTCAGCTCCAGGCTCCCGAGGCCGCTTCCAGCCCACCTGGACCTGATCTCCATCAATCAGGGGAAGGTATTCCATCTGGACCTTCAATCCCTGCACCTGATGGCCTGGTTCCTGAGCAGCTAGAGTTCCAGGCCTTGGGTCTTTCTGACGAGGTCCTCAACATCGTTGAGGCGTCCCGTAAGGAGTTGACCTGAAAATGCTATGCCTTCAAATGGAGGAGATTCTCCATTTGGTGTCAGGCCAAGGGCCTGGACCCTTCCTCCTGTTCCCTGGCAAGCATTCTGGACTACCTGTGGTCCCTGTCTCAGCTAAGGCTTAGGTCGATGACCCTTAAGGTGCACCTGGCAGCCATCTCTGCTTACCGGGCGCGGGCTGGGAAGCAGTCGGTGGCGCAGGAGAAGGTGGTCTTGTGCTTTTTCAAAGGCCTTGATCGCATTTCCCCTCCGGTGCGAGAACCTCCACCTCCGTGGGATCTACTGCTGGTATTGGCCAAGCTCATGGGCAAGCCATTCGAACCAATGCACAAGTGCGATGTCTCCACCTGTAGGTGGAGACCGCCTTCTTGGTTGTAACATCAGCCAGAAGGATGGGAGAGCTCCAAGCGCTTTCCATCAGTCTCTTATCTGGTCTTCCAGGGACAAGGTTGTCCTCTCTTCACCGAAATTCCTTCCAAGGTGGTGTAGTTTCACCTAACCAGGTGTTGACTCTGCTGGTGTTCTACCCCAATCACACCTTGGAGGCCGAATATAGGCTCCATACTGTGGACCCTAGAAGAGCACTCGCTTATTATAAGGAGCGGACGGCTGAAGTTCAGGGAGAGGTTCGCCAGCTGTTTGTCACCTATGCTGAAGCCGCACCTGGCAGACCAGCAGCCAAGCAGACGATAGGCAGGTGGATCACCTCCTGCATAGATCTCTGCTATAGGTTGGCGGGCATGGAGCCTCCCAGAGGGATAAGAGCTCATTCTGCCTGCCATACCGCTGCATCGGTAGCTGCTTCCAGGGACGTCCCTATCCAGGAAACCTGCAGGGCTGCTACCTGGAAGTTGGCACATACCTTCATCACCCACTACCACATCGACCTTGAGTCACGCCGGGATGCTGGTTTTGGGGCCTCGGTTCTCCAGTCATTATTTCCCAAGTAAGTATCGGGGGGGTGCGCCTTGCCTCCCTCCTCCCGGAGAACTGCTAGGAGTCTGCCAGACAGTTTGGATGAACAACATATCCATGTCCCTAGAAATACAGGTTACTCACCTGTAACAGGAGTTCTAGGAATATGTTATTCATCCACATGACCAACCCGACCTCCCCGGCTTCGACGCACAACCTGGCTTCCAGCGGGCTAGATCTGGCGTCATGGGGCGGGGCCGAGAGTTTTACCACCCGGGTGGGTGGGAGGAGCCAGCTTGAAGACCTTCCGGCAAGATTTAAAGTGGCAAGGAACCTGCCAGACAGTGTGGATGAACAACATATACCATTCCTAGAACTCCTGTTACAGGTGAATAACCTGTATTTCTGGAACCAGCCCAGCTTCTCACGTTCATGGGGGTAGAAATAGACACTATTCAGGCAAAGGCATTTCTCCCTCTCTCAAGGGTTCAGTCCCTGGTCACTCTGGCTCCCTCTTTTCATCCTCTAGTTTCTTGTCCAGCCAGACACTTTCTACAGTTGCTGGGCCACATGGCAGCATCCACAGCTGTGGTCCAGGGAGCAAGGTTTCAGATGAGAGATATTCAGTTTAATCTCAGATCTTATTGGTCTCAGAAAAGAGACCCTCTCTCCAAATTGGTTCCAGTGTCTCAAACTCTAGTCCAAGCCCTTCAGTGGTGGCTGGAGGAGGACAATCTTCGACAAGGTGTCCCATTTATCAGTCAGGCTACTTCAGTGATTCTCACCACAGATGCCTCTCTACTAGGTTGGGGGGCTCACCTAGATCAGCTTATAGCTCAAGGAACTTGGTCACACCAGGAGTCCCTTCTACACGTAAACCTTCTCGAATTGAGAGCTGTCTTTCAAACAACATGAAGTCTTGCTGTATTCAGACATAATGCAGTTAGCCCCAACACTTGAACTGCCCCGGAGAGGAAAGAGTTAACTCTATGCAGAAGCATAGAACGTTGAGCTCGAGCTCGGTTTTCAAACCTCTGTCTGTGGTACTTTCCAGTGTAACCGTCAGATTCTTTACACCGCCTAACAGTGAAGTCGCTCCGGAGATTTCCTCTGCTCGGTTAGGT
This sequence comes from Neoceratodus forsteri, assembly GCA_016271365.2. NCBI lineage: Eukaryota > Metazoa > Chordata > Ceratodontiformes > Ceratodontidae > Neoceratodus > Neoceratodus forsteri. The sequence continues at coordinate 551,103,161 of CM057452.1, read as the reverse complement.
AAAAGTAAAGCATTCGGTTTAAATCACATATTTTTTTGTTATTTTCGGATTTCTAGCCTCTGTCTACGGTACCGGTAGTGTGCAGATAGGTAGTGACTGTGTTTATTTTGGTGAAAAAAAGTGGAAATTGTCCTTTTCTTCGGTTTCTTCCCGATCGGTCCGGTTTGGAACCGACCTTGTTAATTTTCATTTTAATTTTATTTTTTCTGGGATTAGTGTGGTGTTCCAGTACCGATCGGTTTCAAAAGAACCGGACCTTTTGCTGGTTCTTTTAAAAAGTCCATGACACAGTTTGTGACCGATCGGTTATTATATTACCTGGCTTGAAAGCTGCAAAAGGGTAATTTGTTAGGTTGGCCATGTCTGAGAAACCCAAGAAGAAAACTGGTCCCACTGGGTTTCAACACTGTACTGAGTGTGGGGAGGCCTTTACTAAGGCTGACCCCCACCTCATCTCTGTTTATTGTTTGGGGTTTGACCCCTCAAGTCAGACTGCCAAATCTGTAAAAACTTTCCTAAATCCACTCTAGATAAAAGACTGAGTAGGCTGAAGGAAAGGGAAGCCGAGAAGTCCGTAGATCCGGACGGCCAGCCCGGTTCGGTTGCGGCCGAACCTGAGGAGGTGCCTACTGACCTAGGCAATACCTCCTCGGGCAAAAGGAGACCTAACCCCAAGGGGTCGGTTCCATCAAAGAAGAAGCGTAAGTCTTCCGGTTCGGATCCTGTATCGCACTCTTCAACCGCGGATGAAATAGCCAAAGCAATTAATATTGTTCAATCGCTTAGACCGGTTCTGTCCGAACCGGTACCACCGGTTCGGCGGTCGGTTTGGTCGGATCCATCTCCTCCGGATTATGATCCAGATGCTTGTTATGAGGAGTGGGAGGGAGACGAAGACTATCCCGTGATGATGATGATGATGAGGGGGGTCTGGATGTGCCCATTGAACCGGACATCTCCCCAGACAGGCCCTCAGGTGTCTCTCCTCCCAGGCTCTCTGAGTCCCCTTCATATTTTTTGTTCTACAAAAAGGTGGCAGAAACCCTGCAGCTTCCCTTGGTTGAAGCCGCAGAGGAGGATGAAGAGCCTGATTTTGTGGAAATGATGGACATCCCAGAGTCCAAAAAGCTGTCTATCCCTCTTCATAAATCCTTGGGGAAACAGACACTCAAAATTTTACAAACCCCTAATTCAGTACCTCCTGTGGCTAAGAGAATGGACAGGAGGTATTCGTTATCAGGCTCAGCTGTGGAGTTCCTTTATAGTCATTGCAGTCATGTTGGGGTAGTACAGGCTGCAGCCTGTGACAGGGCTAACATTCCTTTGGTTTCACACCCGCCAGATAAGGACTCCAGGAAACTGGATGTCATGGCCAAAAAACAGTATTTGGCATCCTCTTTGGGACTCAGGCAGGCTACTTATATGGCCTACACAGCCAGGTACTAGAAATCCAGATGGAATATGGTTCTGGAACTGGCTAAACAGGCCTCTCCTCAACTAGCCAAGGAGCTGGAGGAGGTGGCTGCTGATGGAACTGAGGCATCCAAAATGCAATTTCATGCTGCTGTGGACTCCAATGATGTGGCATCTAGAGTCATGGCTACACCTGTGTCTCTCAGAAGACATGCTTGGCCCAGATGTACTAGCCTTTCATAGGATACCCAGGCTAAGACCATGGATTTTCCTGTAGTAGGTAACTCTCTGTTTGGGGAGCAGACAGTGGCTTACATGAAGAAAATGGATGAATACAGGACCACGTACAGGAGTGCACAGGCCAAGGAAAGGCAGGCCACTCCGCACAAGCAGCAGTCTAGGGGCAGGGGTAGGCCCTTTCAAAGGGCTTTTTACCAAGCCCATGTGGGTTCTTCAGAGGGAGGGGTAGGAGGGGGATGAGCAGGGCTGCTCCCTCCTCCTCTCAGTCTAAGGCTTCTTCCAAGTGGACACCCTGATGTGTCAGCCCAGGTCGACTCCCCATTTCCAGTAGGAGGCAGGCTGGCTTACTGCTTCCAGGCCTGGAAGTCTGTGACCTCAGACAAGTGGGTCCTGGAAGTAGTAAGCAAGGGACTGGCCCTCAGCTTCAGAAAATTTCCAAAAAAGAGGGCCAGGTCTTTTCCACCTGCATCAGTATCAGAAACCCTTGCCCTAGAGGCAGAGGTTTCCTCTCTTCTAGCTCTCAGAGCTATAGAGAAAGTTCCTACTCCGCACAAGGGAAAAGGACTGTATTCCAGGTACTTCCTTACCCCAAAGAAAACAGGGGAGTGGCGACCCATCCTAGACCTAAGGTATTTGAACAAACACATTTCAAAGCCCAAATTCAAAATGGTAACTCTGGGAATAATCCCTCCCTCTTTAAGGCCAGGGGATTGGCTAGCATCTCTGGACCTCAAGGATGCCTACTTCCATATTCCTATCAGGTGCTCCCCCAGAAAATACCTCAGGTTTGAGTTGCCTTCAGGCCAGTACCAATTCAGAGCCATGCCATTCGGCCTAACATCAGCTCCAAGGGTGTTCACAAAGTGCCTTACAGTAGTGGTGGCTTACCTCAGAAGACAGGATATCACCATCTTCCCGTATCTGGATGACTGGCTCTTAGTGGGTCAGTCACCTTTACAGGTCAAGTCAGCTCTTCAAGCTACCTAGCTCCCTGGGGATTCTTCTCAGTCTTCCAAAGTCTGTACTCGAACCAGTTCAATTTCTCACCTTTATAGGCATAGAGTTGGACACTGTACAAGCAAAAACCTTCCTTCCCCTGGCAAGGGTGAAGGCCCTAGTGGATCTCACTTTCCCCTTTCAACCTCAGGTCTCCCGCCCAGCAAGACAGTTTCTCCAGTTCCTGGGCCACATGGCAGCTTCCACGGCAGTGGTGCAGGGAGCAAGGTTCCAGATGAGGGACATTTAGTTTCATTTGAGGTCTTTTTGGGCTCAAAAGAAGGATTCATTTACCAAACTGATTCCAGTGACTCAGACTCTGGTTCAAGCCCTCCAGTGGTGGCTGGACCAGGACAACCTCAGACAAGGGGTTCCATTTCTCCCTCAAGTCCCATCAGTAGTTCTAACTACAGATGATTCTCTCCTAGGGTGGGGAGCCCACCTGAGAGCCCTGACAGCTCAAGGGCTCTGGTCTCCACAGGAGTCTCTCCTTCATATCAATCTCCTGGAACTCAGGGCAGTTTTCCTAGCCCTGCAGAACTTCTCGGATTCAGTCAAGGGCAAGGTGGTCCAAGTCAGAACGGACAACACCACCACAATGTGGTACATCAACAAGCAGGGAGGCACTCTGTCCTCGGCCTTGTGCACAGAACCCATGAAGCTGTGGTCTCTGGCCTGTTCTCTTCAGACTTCTCTGGTAGCAGTTCACCTTCCAGGGAAGGACAACGTACTAGCAGATGCTTTGAGCAGAACTTCACAGAGACACCACGAGTGGTCCCTGGATCCTCGCATCCTGAAGGTCATCTTCTCCAGGTGGGGCACTCCAGAGATAGATCTCTTTGCAGCACCGGACAATCATCAACTTCCTCTGTTTTGTTGCAGACCACCAGTCCTGGGGACGGTTCCCCAGGATGCTCTCTTTTTGGACTGGAAGGGCAGATTTCTCTATGCCTTCCCTCCCTTCCCTCTGCTGTTCAGAGTTCTGATCAAGATCAGGACTCAACCCTGCACAGTGATACTGGTGGCTCCAGATTGGGCCAGACAGCCTTGGTATCCTCTACTGCTGTCCTTGTCAGTGTCACGTCCCCTGTCTCTGCCCAGGACATACAATCTCCTGTCCTCCTCCCAGGGGCGGATCTGATACCCCAATCTCTAGTCTCTCAATCTCAAGGCCTGGCTCTTGAAGAGTTAGAATATGCAGCACTACATCTTTCTCAGGGAGTTCTGAATATACTGAAGGTCTCCAGGAAAGCTTCCACTAGAAAAACTTACAACTCCAAATGGAAAAGGTTCAGTATTTGGTGCTCTCAGAAAGGCATCCTGCCCGATTCTGCAGACATTTCCACAACCTTAGACTATCTAGTTCATCTCGATGGTCTAGGCCTTTGGCCTGCCACTCTGAAGGTTCATCTAGCAGCTGTCTCTGCATTCCTCTCAGCAGGGAAGGGCTCTTCCCTGGCATCTCATCCTGTTTTCAGAAAGTTTTTCAAAGGTCTGGTTCACATTAACCCTCCCTTTAGGAAGCCCACTCTGCCTTGGGATCTTAATGTCTGCATAGCTCAGCTAATGCAGCCACTCTTTGAACCTCTGGCTTCGGCCGAATTGAAGTACTTGACCTAGAAAACTGTTGTTTCTGGTAGCTATTACTTCTGCCAGGCAGATTAGTGAGTTGCAGGCTCTGTCAGTTGAACCTGACTTCATCTCCTTCCATAGGGACAAAGTGGTCCTAAGAACCAATAGGAGGTTCTTGCCCAAAGTGGTATCAGATTTTCATCTGAACCAGTCTTTATCTCTCCCTGTGTTTTTCACTGACCATTCTTCTTCAGGTGAAAGAAGGTTACACAGTCTGGATGTTAAGAGGGCCCTTAGCTACTACATTGAGCATACTAAAGCACATTAAAATGACTGTCTCCAATTGTTTCTCACTTATGGTAAAGTGGGGAAAGGTAAGCCTGCCACTAAAAGAACTATTGCCAGGTGGAGTGTTTCTTGTATACAATTTTGTTATGACAAGTTGGGTAGGACGCCCCCTTCAGGCCTGAGGGCTCACTCGACTAGGGGTACAGCTGCTTCTCTAGCTGCGGCCAGAGATATACCTTTGTTAGAGATCTGTAAAGCAGCCACCTGGAAAACAGTACATACTTTCACCAAGCATTACTCCCTGGACATCCAGGCTAGGCGTGATGCCAGGTTTGGTACAGCAGTACTGCAGAGCCTCTTCCCAAAGTAGGTTCTGCATTCCCTCCTCCATAGGGAATTGCTTGGTAGTTTGCATTATGTCTGAATACAGCAAGACTTCATGTTGTTTGAAGAAAAAAATTACTCACCATAGTAATGTTGTTTCTTCTAATGGAGTCTTGCTGTATTCAGACCTCCCCCTGCCTCCCCTCTCAGAACCTGGTTTTGGGAAGTGGTCTGGCAGGTACAGTGTTGTACCTCAGGGGTGTACCTTGTACCCTCCCTCTTGGATGGGGTAGATGTTATTATTTTTCTGGTGTTTTATAGTTAAATATTGTCACTACTTTTTCCTTCTTGGGTTCTCGACTTGAGTCTTTTGGGCCCAAAAGGACTCTTTTGCCCTTTGGCTATATTTTGAACAATTTCCATACTATAGTATGTTAGTTTGCTCATAAGAATCTGACGGTTACACTGGGAAGTGCCGCAGACGGTACCCCGTGATAATCGCGATGACATAACAGCAACTAAAAAACAGCGACTGTATAATAGCGAATCTATTAACAGCAACCATCAATAAATAGCTACAGTACATAACAGCACTCTGAAGTAATGGCGACATACCTGTAAGCATTGCTTGGAAAACGGAGATGCAATAGTTTAGCCAGTTAAAGAAATAGGTTAGCCACATAGAAAGTGATTTCCTAATTCCCAACTACTCCTTCCATTTCAACAAAAAAAAGCAATGTCTCTGAAGATAATGGGAAGTTGACTAGTTCAGAGGTATGCTGAAGATGGTCTCTAGAACTGAAAGGCAATTTTGACTCGGAACAAAATTTTGTATGCTCCTGGGACGCAAGATAAGTTCATCCCCGTGAGCGCGCCCGTTTCTGCGAACTTTTGGTGATTCCTGGCGTATCGGCTGGGCCAAGTAGGTAAAACAGCAGAGTGGAGAGATTTTGACTTTTAAGTCTCTTAATACTCCCTTCAGAGTTTAGTAGGGAAGAGTTAACTGTTAACAGTAGGGTGAGCGTTGCATTGAACTTCACAGTGAGCTGATGTGTGGGTGTAATTGGATTTCTGCAAGACTGCAACTATTGACGAGAGAGCAAGTCCGAAACGTAGAGTACAGGATCAAGACCATCTGACAATCAGTTATTTCATGCACACAAACTGGAATATTGAGCTTATTGGCCGTACATATACTATGCCCACATTGCATTGAACAATCAAAGAATTTGAATTTAAAATCGTGATTTCGTGCAGGACAGTCGGAGCTGTGCACAGATTAGGGTTGCTGTTCTAATCTCTCACCCCTTTCTGGGTAAAAGCTTTTCAAAAAGTCAGGCAGAGTGTTCCATTTAGCTATTTAGTTTTAGGGGCTGAAAGTACGCAGAAGTCGCTGTTATTTTGGGGGCTGTCTTGTAGAGTCGCTTTTAATTCTTTTGCCCATATTCATCGCTCAATTGACATTCGCGATTTTTAAGTCACGATAATCACATGGAACCACCACAGACAGAGGTTTGAAAACCAAGCTCGAGTTCAACGTTCTATGCTTCTGCATAGAGTTAACTCTTTCCTCTCTGGGGCAGTTCAAGTGCTGGGGCTAACTGCATTATGTCTGAATACAGCAAGACTCCATTAGAAGAGACAACATCACTATGGTGAGTAATTTTTTCTTCTTCTAGCACTTCAGACATTCTCAACTGTGGTTCAAGGGAGAGTGGTGCAGATCAGGACAGACAATACCACAACCATGTGGTACATCAACAAGCAGGGAGGCACTCAGTCCTCGGCCGTGTGCACAGAGGCCATGAAGAAATGGTCTCTGGTTTATTCCCTTCAGACTTCCCTGATGGCTGTGCATCTCCTAGGGAAGGACAACATTTTAGCAGATGCTGTCGGCAGGATTTCTCAGGGTCATCACGAATGGATCCTGAATCCTTTAATTCTTCAGATCATTTTCACGAGGTGGGGCACTCCAGAGACAGATCTCTTTGCAGCCCTGGACAATCACCAACTTCCTCTCTTTTGTTGCTGGCCGCCTCTTCTGGGCTATGTCCATCAGGATGCTCTCTCGTTGAATTGGACAAGCAGGTTTCTGTATGCATCTCCTCCTTTCCTCGTGATATTCAGGGTCCTGATCAAGATCAGGTCTCAGCCCTGCAGGGTGATTCTAGTGGCTCCAGACTGGCCAGACTACCTTGGTACCCTCTTCTCTTGTCACTGTTCGTAACAATACCTCTGTGTCTTCCCAGACAGTTCAATCTTCTTACCTCCTCACAAGGGAGGATCCTTTACCCCAGTCTTCAGACTCTCAGGCTCAAGACCTGGCTCTTGAAGAGCTAGAATATGCAAGTCTAAACCTTTCTCAATCAGTCTTGGACATTCTGAAGGTTAACAGGAAACCTGCTACCAGAAAGACTTACAACTCCAAATGGAAAAGATTTCGGTTTTGGTGTTCCCAGAAACCTGTCCAGATAGAGTTGGCTGATATTGCTACTGTACTGGACTATCTGGTGCATCTTAATAGCTTAAGCCTCCGGCCTACTACTCTCAAGGTACATTTGGCAGCTGTGTCTGCCTTCCTTTCTGCTGGTAAGGGCTCTTCCCTAGCTTCTCATCCAGTTTTCAATAAATTTTTCAAGGGTGTAGTACATGTTAACCCTCCCTTTAGGGAGCCTACCCCTTCTTGGGATCTGAATATCGGTGTAGCACAGATTATGCAACCCCCTTTTAAGCCTTTATCCTCAGCTGAGCTGAAATACTTCACTTGGAAAACTGTATTCTTGGTAGCTATTACCTCTGCCAGGAGAATCAGTGAATTACAGGCTTTATCAGTGGAACCTAATTTCATTTCATTTCACACGGATAAGGTGGTCCTTCACACTAACAGAAAGTTTCTCCATAAGGTGATATCAGACTTTCATCTGAATCAGTCTGTCATTGCCTGTATTTTTCACTGGTCATTCTTCCTCTAGAGAGAGAAGATTACACAGTCTTGATGTAAAGAGGGCTCTTATTTACTATGTGGAGCACACTAAGGCTCATAGGAATGACTGTTCTCAGTTGTTTCTCACTTATGGAGAAGTGGCAAAGGGTATAACTGCTACCAAGAGAACAGTTGCCAGGTGTATTGTCTCCTGTGTCCAGTTCTGCTATTAAAAACTTGGGAAATCCTTCAGGCCTGAGGGCTCATTCTACCAGAGGTACAGCTGCTTCGGTCGCAGCAGCTACAGATATACCTTTAGTGGACACCTGTAAAGCAGCCACCTGGAAATCTGTTCACACATTTACCAAGCATTACTCTTTGGACATTCAGTCTCGAAGTGATGCTAGGTTTGGCACGGCTGTGCTGCAGAGCTTGTTCCCAAAATAGATTCTGTGACTCCCTCCTCCAAAGGGGTACTGCTTGGTAGTCTGCATATAGTCCCAATGCAGCAAGACTTCATGTTGTTTGAAGGAAAAATTACTCACCATAGTAATGTTGTTTTTTCTAATGGAGTCTTGCTGTATTCTGACCTCCCCTCCTGGAACCTAGTAGTTTTGGGATGTGGTTTGGCAGGCACAGTGCTGCACCCCAGAGGTGTACTTGGCATGCCCTTATCTTTTTCATGGGTTTTATGTTTTTTTTATTATGAATGTTGGTTATTTTACTACCTGTTTATATTCTTTTTGGGGTTCTCGACCTGAGTCTTTTGACCCTAAAAATCTGCTATTGCCATTTGGCACAAAATTTTAAAAACAATTTCTACCTATTGAGTTAGTTAGTTTAGTGCTCGTGAGAATCTGACGGTTACACTACAGAGTACCAGAGACAGAGGTTTGAAAATCGAGCTCAACGTTCTATTCTTCTGCATAGAGTTAACTCTTTCCTCTCCAGAGCAGTTCAAGTGCTGGAGCTAACTGTATGTAGTCAGAATATAGTCCGAAAACAGCAAGACTACATTAGAAGAAACAACATTACTATGGTGAGCAATTTTTTCTTATCTGCTATGTTTGTTACCCAGTCAAAGAAAACAGAACCTCCCTGCCACAAACCCATGCTGTTTAATTAAGCAATAATGTATGACAGGGCAGATGTTGTTGTGGGATTTACACACACCTTGAGTGGTGTGTCATGAAGTGCAGCCAAGTGACTTTAACCACACAAGAAGTGTGTAAATCCCACTACTACACATGCCTAGAAGTGCATTATTGTGATTATAAAATAAATCTGTTATTAAAAATTAAAATTAAAATGAACTGGGTTCAAAGCAAGTAAACATTTGATTACTGGGATCTTTACCGGTTGTATGTTGCAGAATTTACACACGGTCATGTGACATGTTTTGAACAATGAGGTTATGGGATTTTCAAGACCCATTTTATAATATCTTGTAGACTGTTGCTCTCTAGGTAGTCTACAAGATCCTCTTTGGTCAGTAACTCTCTCAGTTTACCCGCTGTAGAATTAAGGCTGACAGGTCTGTAATTCTGGAGTTGCTCCCCCCATTGTGTAGCTGGACAACGTCTGCTACTCTTCAGTCTTTCGGAACCACCCATGTCTGAATTGAGTTATTGAGTAGCCCTACTGGGGGTTCAGCCAATTCCTTGAGCGCCCTTGGCTGCATCCCATTCAGACCTGGGGTTTTATCTACCTTTAGGGCTTCAAGTCCCTTCTGGACCCTTTGTCTGGTAAATACTGGCTGCCTCATTTCAGGAATGCTCTTGCCAGCCACCTTGATGCCACTTTTAGGCAGTGGCCATCTGTCTTCCCTTGTGAAGGTGGAGCAGAAATTTATGTTAAGGACTGCTGCTTTTTGTTCATTTTCTTTTAGTATCCTCCCCCTCTTGTAGTCTAACAATACTCTCTCCCTGTCTTCCTTTTTCCTTACTATATCTGAAGAATTGTTTTATCCAACCCTTGACCCCTCCACAGTATGCAGCTCCTTGTCTGCCTTTGCCTCCCTAACTGTCCTTTGTGCTTCCCTGGTTCTCTGGTTTTCCTTGAACCTGAAAGCCTTGTTTTGGCCCTCACTGCTTCTCTGACCCTTTTTGAGAACCATATTGGTCTCTTGTATCTGTTTCAGGTTGTAACAATTATCATGCATGACTCTGTTTCCTTGAGAATGGTCCACTTGTTGCCTTGAGAATGGCCCCCTTGATTGCCTTCCATCTTTCTACTACACCTCTGATGCTTTTCACCCTGGTCATTTTGTCTCAGACCAGCTTCCTCATCCAGTTGATGTCTGCTCTTCTGAAATCAAGGACTTCAGTTTTTGATAGGGGCATTCTGGTCCGAGGGCTAGCCTGAACCAACTTGAGCTATGGTCCCTTGGCCCCAGTGGCTCCCCTTCCCTCATTCCACCCACCTTCTCTAAGTTGGTGACCAGCAAATCGAGAATGGCTGCCTGTCTAGTGGGTTCCTTAACCAGCTGCACCAGCAGGCAGTCCTGCATTGTATTTGTTTTATTTATTGAACAATCCGAATTACAAACCTTTGAGTCATAGACTCCTTTGCAAAGGCTCCACGTCAGATATTACAGAATAAAGATTTCCAGCAACAATGAAAGGAGAAGCAAAAAACAACAATCTGAGGGTAGAAGCAGACCCAGCATCAGAGGATACATGTGTTTCAGTAATAAAAATTCATAAAAGACAATAAAATACAAGAAACATCTTAGTTAAATTGATAAGTCCCACAGACTCGGCCCGGTGGCGCTGAGGGTTAAGGCGCTGGTTGCCACACCGGCAACCCGTGTTCAAGAGCGAGCATGGGTTGCCATGGGTCGAAGAGAGGAGATGGCTCGAGTGTCTGACGCACTGCTCTCCATCTCTGTGGAGGGTGGATCCTGTGACCGGTGCCCGCCTGACCCCTAGCGGAGGCTGGGGGTCGGTGACACGGAGCTACAGTTACAAGGGGCGGGAGCACAGCTGATGCTTGACGTGGCATGCACGGGAGCATGTGCGACCATGTCACAGGCGTCATTGCACGCCATGCCCCACAAGGGAAAAACAGAAAAATGGTGTCCTAGGTCGTGGTGGCTTGATGGCCATCCAATGGGCACCCCAGCTTCAGGGACATCGCCAGAACTGGATCCGGACCTGGTGGGAGAGTTGGGGGCTCCCTGCCACCCGGCCGCAGGTGTCAAGCCATGGGGGAAGAAGGCGAGGGCCCTAAAGAGGCTGGGGGCAGACCAGATGGTGGCTGGAGACAAGAGAGAAGCAAAGGCCAAAGGTGCTGACCAAGAGCCAGCAGGAGAAAAAGAATAAGCAAAAAATAAGTCACACAGGCAGACTATCTAGATGAGAAGAGACATAGAGATGAGAGGAGAGGAGAAGGTGTGTAAGGTGCTGTCTGAGAGAGGAGGAGAGAAAGCTAGGTGCAGTCACAGGCTGAGGCCATGAGGAGCCGCTTCCTGAGGTTGGACTTGAAGGGGCCTAGCTTAGGTTCAAGGGAGATAGTAGCGGGAAGGTTATGCATCCATTGAGGGGCCCTGTGAAAAAAGGCTATTTGGCCCAGGAATGTCCTACAACGGGGGACAATGAGAGAGGCCTTGGAGGAGCTTCTGGAGGCCTTGGGTTGGGGAGCAGGCTGGATCAGGTAGTGTAGCCCTGGTGGGGATAGTTTGTTTTAAATTTTTTTGGCTAGAAGGCATGTATGGTATTTACGCCGACCCTCAAAGTTTAGCCAGTTAGTGAGCCTGTAGAGTTCACACATATGGGTACATCTGTCGCAACCCGCTACCAGCCAGCAGGCTTTGTTTAAGGCAGTTTTGATTTGGTAGAGGGCAGAGATGTCAGCTGAGCCATAGATAACTATCCGTAGTCAACCAAGGAGAGCACCAATGAGGATACAGCTAGGCAGAATGCTTCGGGGCAGGCAGCATTTATGTTTGTGTAGGAGTCCAATCCTAGTGTTGATGGCAATGCAAAGGAGGTGGATGTGTGTATGGCAAGTAAGGGAGGAGTCTAGAGTGATGCCCAGGTATTTGAAGGACTTGCTCCAGAAGGTAGCCCTGGTAATTAGGAATGTGCAACAGGAAATCCCTGTGTAAGTTTAGGCGATGAGTAAAAACCATGGTCTTGTTTTTTGTTATAGTTCAGGACTAGTCAGTGCACTGTAAACCAGGCTTCAGCTTCAGCAAAAGCGTTCTGGAGGGCTTGTTGAAATGGGAAGGGGTGAGAATGGCTCCAGGAAATTACAGCATTATTTGCATAAAGTAGCAGATGACCAGAGCAGGCGCTAGACCGAGAGTTCAAGAAGAGGTTGAAAAGGAGTGGTCCCAGAATGGAACCCTGGGGTACCCCTGAGTGAACTGGTAGGCTGGAAGATGAGGTAGAGTTGATTTTGACCTGCTGGTATCTGTTGTTTAGATAGTTCTCAAATCATGAGGTAGCTTCAAGGGTAAGCCCCATAGAGGACAGGAACTGGAGGAGGAGGGCATGATTGACAGTACCAAATGCCTTGGTCAAGTCAATGTAGATTGTAGACGGACCCAACAACATGTCTGCACTGCACTCGAGAGCTTTATGGATAAAGGTGGTGTATTCCAGGAGGGCTGTGGTGGTGCTGTGGCACTTATGGAAGCCATGCTGCTCTGGACAAAGTAGGTTATGTTTTGACAGGTAATCGGTGAGCTTGTCTGCTACAGTTTTTTCAAGGGCCTTGGAGACAGGGGGAAGAATGTTGATGGGGCGATAGTTGTTTGGGACAGTCTGGTCACTACTTTTTAGGATAGAGGTTATTACAGCTTGTTTCCCTAGGGTAGGGAACTGGCCAAGGCAGAGGGAGAGATTAAGGATTTTGGTGAGAGGGGTGAGGACTGCTTCGAGAGTAAGGTGGAGGTGTTTTAGATCCAATGAAACCCCACTGTGGCGAGACTTGCCCAGGACCTTGGAGAGTTAGGATCTGGCCTCACAGGATGATATGGCCCAGAAGCTGAAAGGTGGGGTGTTACCAGGAAGGCAGGGAGTCGTTGGGAGCTCTGAGGGGGGTCAAAGAAGTTAAGGGGGAGGACGCTGCTAAGGTCGGAGAAAGTGGAGTTTAGGGCATTTGCTTTAAAGCAGGTGATCCTGGGTAAGGGAACCATTTACTGCGAGTTGAGAGGGGGGAGATACAGTTTTACTGTTTAGTTATTTAATATTATCCCAGAATTTGCAAACAGGACCTGTCCTCCAAGGCACCTGGCCACTAGAATGTCCCAGTCGATATCTGGCAGGTTCAGATCACCCACCACCACCACTTCCCCCTTCTTCCCTCCCATTTCCAGCTCTTCCTTGAGCTCCCTTGTCCTGTTTGTGTATACATCACCCCCACCCATATTTTCTTGCCTGAGGGCTCCGTGAGATGAACCCACAATGACTCTGTTTCCCCCTTGCTTTCCCTGATATGTCCATCCTGCATAGCCTCTATGCCATCCCTGACATATAGGGCAAAGCACCTACTACCTTTCTCTCTATCCTGCCTAAACATTGTGTAACCTGGGACTGATAAGTCCCAGTCATTATTCCCTGTGACCTAAGTTTCTGTGATGGCTACTAGGTCTGCCTCAGTGTCTGCCACCAATGCCTGGAGCTCACTAATTTTACTACGTAGACTCCTGGCATTAAGGCAGACCCCCTTCCAACCAGCTCCGGAGCTTCTTTTGCTGTTGTGTGATCCTACACCTGCATTCCTTCACATTCTCCTTATCTTCTTATTTTCCCTATTGCTTGCAGACCCTGACAGCCTTCCCCCTTTGCCTCTTCTACTACTCCTGACTGTACTTCAGTGATATTGAGTGCCCTCTTGTCTTTTTCTCCTTGTGCATCTTGAAGAGTTGCACTTGGTTTGTTGATGTTAACCCTTTCAGATACTTGAGCACTGTAAACATGACTCCCATGAGTCTTCTTTCCATGATGAACAGCCACAGTTCTGCCAGTCAGTCTTTGTAGCCCATGTTCTTGAAGTCGTCAGCCATCTTAGCCACTCTTCTCTGTAACATTTTATAGTTTGGGAGAGCAAATATCTTTCCCAAGGATATCTTTCATCATAGAATCCCACTCTGTGGTCCTCTGTTGGCAGGCAGTTGGACCTCACAGAATCTTTAGAACTTTAATGCCATTGTCTCCTAATTGTTCTCTAGCCTTTAAAAAGTCAGCAACCATCTCCAGTTCTTATTATCCATTGCCCAAAATAAATGCCCTTCCAGATAAATTGGACTTGTACCCTAAAGAACTCGACTATACTGGAGTCCTTGGACATCTGTGTCCTTTTAGTTATCTTTTAGTGGGTTTATTTTTTGCTCCTGATTGTTAGTTTTAGAGACATTTTCAATGGGCACTGCTTCAGTGTCTAAGGAGAAAAAAGGATTCAAACTCGAGGAATCCCTCACTATGCTTAAAGATCAAATGCCAATGTTTACAGATTTACAATAACACAGGACTTCAAGTCCCTGTGTCATGATTAGTGTTTCCTGAAAATATTATGCCGTTTGGGTTTGTGGTTTTCTTGAAATCAGCATCTGTTAATGTGCTCTGCAGTAGCTGAAAACAGTGAAGATATTTCTGTCCCTATTAGTGACTGATGACATCACTCCTGTCCAACCTGTTGCTGCAGCAGTTAAGTCCTTAATTGCCTGTAGTAGCTGGTGTACTTCCCAGTCAGAGTAATCTGTAGGACTAATTGGCTTTACTCCAAGTGTCCTACTAACCTACCTGGTTTGTGTTTAGATAGAGTAGGTTGCAATCTATCATTCTGTTCTCATAAAGAGTTGGTCATTTGTGTTTCAGTGGGCGACTGTAGTGGTATAAATGAATGTTTGTGAGGTATCTCCTGTCTGTATCACAGCTGAGTTCTGTCACATAAAAACTCTGCATTGTTATTTGTCTATATAAATCCAGGGTTGTTTAATGGATAGTCACACTAACTTTAAAGTGTCTGTTGGAAGCTCAAACTTACTGCAAAGAACAAACTGCAACTCCATTTAGGACCTGGAAACCTGATTAAGGCATAATACTGCAGAGCACTGGGTAAGAAGGGAGATACACTTTCTACAAAAAGTTTTATTTGTATTTTTCCTTATTGGCATTAAGCAGAGATTGCAGGATTCCTTTAAAAGGTAGTAATTTTGTAACCAGAGTGAGATACAACTGAATTTGCTTGAGGCGGGGTTGAGACCTAGCATTTGGAAGGATATTTTTGTAACATTTTAAGTGTCCTGCTGGCTGAGGAGTGAGTTCATTTTATCCCTGGACTCAGTAGAGTGGTTTGTGTTGGAGCCGTGGTCTAGTAAATTGTGGTGTTAGTTGTATTACTATAAAGGACAGTACTCACCAGGGTGGTGGAGCAGTTGTGTATCTGATTGTTTCTAACAGTCACCAGTGGCTGTGCACTACCCACCCACCTTCCCACCCCCAGGCGTAGGCATTTCCTTTATAGCCACAGTTCTGACATCACTTCTCAACAGGTCTTGGGGCAGAACTGTCATATTCTAATAACCCTGTAGCAGTCATAAGAGTAGTTACACAAAACAAAGAACAATACATATATAATTACATATTGTATAGAATAAGGGAGCGGGACATGTGGGAGTGGTGTAATGCACTGGCTGTGGGGCAGCAGTTTTCCGGGAAACATTCTGGAAACTGCGTTGTTGTCCTATTTGTAGGCAACTGTCAGCTCTGAGAGAGGAGGTTGCCCACCTCCAGGCTGAACTAGCAAGGACTAAGGAGGCCTCCCCCTCCCAAAGAGCACCACTGCCACAACCACTGAGTCAGAGGTTTCGGAGAATGAAGAGCAGTAGGACCACAGTGGGTTCTGGGAGGGTGCGGGTGGTGGACCAGAGGCGAAGCCCCCCAGTTGTACCTCTGCACAAATCAGATGCCATTCTGGCAGAGCAAGGTTCCTCTATGATGGCACCCTCAGTGGAGACCCAGAAGAATGCTGAGGACATCCACAAGGGAGACCCACAAAAGGGTGCAAGGGACACCACAGGGAAGGAAACAGCTACTGATAGGGGACTCAATTGTTAGGGGGGTAGAACTGGGGAAGGGAGAGAAGGAAGTAAGCTGCCTGCCTGGTGCCATGGCTTGGAGGGACAAGAGTAATCCTCACAATTGTAGAAGCAGCATCACAGGAGAGAGAACTAGATATCATTGTCCACCTTGGGACAAATGACCTAGCTAAGCATGGGATCAGTGCAGTGCAGAATGAATTTGTGGAGTTGGGAGGGGCCTCAGATGGGTAGCAAGCACAGTAACCTTCTCAGAGGTGCTACCAGTCCATGGCAGGAATGAGGCTAGGGTACTGCACACCATGCAGTTTAATGAATGGTTGCAAAACTGGTGCAGAGCACAAGGCTTTGGCTTCATTGGGGACTGGGGTCCACCTGGAGAGATAAAGGTCTATACTGGTATGACGGTCTGCATTTGTCCACAAAGGGGACCAAGCTCCTAGGTGACAGGTTTAAATGCTTCCTTGGCAAGCTTGTAAACTAGATAAGGGGGGAGGTACTGATAAAAGGCAGGAAAAGTCAAGCCTCCCCCCACAAAACAGGGCAGGTAGTAGGGTAAACACTGAGGTACAGAGCTCAATACAGGGCAGGATGGGGGTAAATGGTAAAATAGATAAGAGCAATAAGAGCAGGGATGGGGGAAAAAAGGATCAAGCCAACATTAAATGGAGGGCAATGACTACTAATGCCCGTAGTCTGGGAAACAAGCTTTCTGAGCTAGTAGCTTTGATGGAAGATGAACAATTGGATATTGTGGCAGTCACAGAAATATGGTACACGGAGAACCATGAATGGGATGTCAACATACCAGGGTACACAATCTACAGAAGGGACAGGGAAGGCAAAAGAGGAGGTGGAGTAGCTCTATACATAAGGGAAGGGATCAAAGCTACAGAACTAAAAAGTAAAGGGAGGACAAGAGGCAATCTGGGTTACCTTGGAGATGGGAATGGCATCGCAATCCGCACAGGGTTGTACAGACCCCGTCTCAAGGGAGGAAATGGACAAGAAAATGATAGAGGACATTCTCAAAATGGCTGAAAAAGGGAGATACTGTTGATGGGGGACCTGAATATGCCAGATGTTAACTGGAGGACATGTACTGCAGCCACATCCAAGAGCAGGGTCATTCTCGATGCCCTGCAGGGGGCAGACCTTAGACAGCTAGTGCTGGAACCCACTCGAGGGGGAGCAATACTAGACCTGGTACTCTCAAATGGAGAGAGGATCACAAATTTAGAAGTCAGTAGACATCTGGGAACAAGCGACCACTGCACAGTGTGCTTCACAATGAGCACAACCATGGAGATAAGCCATACAAAAACAAGGATACTGGACTTTAGAAGGGCTGACTTTGGCAAAATGGGTGAATACCTGAAGAATGCACTAGCAAATGGCCAAATAGGAGGGGTGGAAGAACAATGGAGAAAAATCAGAACTGCCATCATAGAGGCAACAAGTCTTTGTGTAAAACAAATAAAGAAAACAAAGCGGAGTAAAAAAACACTATGGTTCTCAAAAGAGGTGGCAGGGAAGGTTAAGGAGAAAAAGGCTGCATTCAAAAAGTATAAGGAATCACAGAGGGAGCACGACAGGGAACTGTATCAATTAAAGCAGAAAGAAGTAGGAAAGGCAGTCAGAATAGCAAAGGCACAAACCGAGGAAAAAATAGCCAACTCGGTCAAAAAGGGGGATAAAACCTTTTATAGGTACATTAGGGAGCATAGAAAGGTTAAGGGAGGGATAGTGAAGATTAATAAAGGAGAGGGGAGGTGGGCAGAGGGAGACAGTGAAAAGGCAGAGATACTGAATGAATACTTTTGCTCAGTATTCACAAAAGAAGATGAGGAGCAGTTACCTAAACCAGATAATAGAAGCACTCTGGGTAGGGGGGTTGATACCAGTCCATTCACAGAAGAAAGAGTCCTGAAAGAACCCTAAAACCCAAGGGTACAAAGCAATGGCCTGACGGATTCACCCCAGAATCCTAAAAGAACTGAGGGGGACCTAGTGACACCACTGACCACTTTTAACAAATCATGGCAGGATGGGGTGGTACCTGAGGACTGGAGGAGGGCAGATGTGATTCCCCTTACAAAAGTGGGAGCAAGGCAGAAGCAGGAAACTACAGACCTGTAAGTTTGACCTCAGTGGTAGGGAAAATGATGGAATCACTTCTGAAAGAAAGAATTGTTGAGCACCTAGAGGCCAGCGGGGCACAGGACCCAAAGCAACATGGATTTACAGCAGGAAGGTCATGTCAGACTAATCTAATTGATTTCTTTGACTGGGTGACCAAAGTAATAGACCAGGGAGGGGCTGTGGATATGGTCTACCTAGACTTTAGCAAGGCATTTGACACAGTCCCGCACAAAAGATTAATAATCAAGTTAGCCAGCCTGGGAGTGGGTCCCAGGTGGTAGCCTGGTAGCAAACTGGCTGCACAACAGACACAGAAGGTAATAGTGAATGGAACACATTCCGAAGAAGGGGGTTACTATGTAGTACCTCAGGGCTCAGTACTGGGTCCAATCCTCTTTAACATCTTTATAAGTGACATTGCAGAGGGTCTGGAGGGAAAGGTATGCCTCTTTGCAGATGACACAAAGATCTGTAACAGAGTTGATACACAAGAGGGGATAGAAAAGATGAGAAGGGACTTAGCAAGGTTGGAGGAATGGTCAGACATATGGTAACTTAGATTCAATGCAAAGAAGTGCAAAGTAATGCACCTGGGAAACAAAAACCCAGGAGAAGAGTACACAATAGCAGGGGAGGTACTAACAACAACAGAAATGGAAAGGGACCTGGGAGTAGTCATATCAGATGACCTAAAGGTGGGTAAGCAATGTGAGAAATCAGTAAGAGCCAGGGGATACTTGGATGCATAGGAAGGGCATCACAAGTAGAAAACGGAAGTGATTATCCCTCTATACAGACAGTTGGTGAGACCCCATCTGGAGTACTGTGTGCAGTTTTGGAGACCTCATCTACGCAAGGACATAGACAGGATGGAAGCAGTCCAGAGGAGGGCAACTAAAATGGTGCAGGGTCTACATCAGAAACCATATGAAGAGAGACTGAGGGAGCTTAATATGTATACCCTTGATGAAAGGAGGGAAGGGGGACATGATAGAAATGTTCAAGTACCTCAAGGGAATCAACAAAGTCCAGGAGGGTAGCATCTTTCAGAAAAAGAGATGTGTAAGAACAAGGGGGCACAGTTTAAAGATAGAGGGGGGACGGCTCAGGGGTAATGTGAGGAAATTCTTTTTCACGGAGAGAGTGGTGGATACATGGAACAGCCTTCCTGAGGAGGTCGTTGGGTCTAAAACAGTGGGGGAATTCAAACATGCTTGGGACAGACACAAAGCAATTATAGTGCGGGGTTGCAGGAAGCAGGCTGTTGGTTAACTAGAATCTGCAGCTTATCCAGTAGGTAGGGAAATGGGCAGACTGGGTGGGCCAAGTGGTCCTTTTCTGCTGTCAAAGTCTATGTTTCAATGATATAAAATAAATCTAAAGTTTAGGCCATAGAAGTAGTGTGTCCTTGATGTAGCCTCCATACATATGTTCATGTGAGAACAGCATTGTTATGTCAGGCTGACAAACAGGTGTCTGCCACACTTTGCTATTGCAGAAACCTGCACTATATGAACTCTCAGAATTCATTTTTCTGAGGGATTCTGTGTGGAAATACATCATGTATGTGTGTAACAAGACATACTATATGTCATCCTTATGCCCCTGTCTCTTCCCGCTCAGTTGAGGCTACTGCACTCTGCTTCCCACTGTCCCCTCTCCAGTCAGGGCCAGTGCCACCTGTTGCCCCCTGTTACAAACTCCACAGACAGGACTGCTGTGCTCTGCTAAGCCCTAGAGTCCCAGGGCCACTGCCTCCACAGTTGGGGCTGCTGCACAAGGTAGAATTCCTGGATATGATGGGGTTAATCTCAACCAAGAGGTTGCTTCTGCTGGTCCAAAAGTCCCTAAAGAAGGTAACCTGCAAGCTGTTGCAAACACCAACCTCTATGCCTGGTATTGACAAGAAAATAGAAAAGAAATACCAGCTAAACAAACAGGGTGCTGAATACCTTTACTCCTACCCTGACCATGAGAGGGTAGTAAAGACTGTGACATGTGACAAAGCAAATATTTCCCTCTCTACCCAGCCCCCAGATATAGACTCCAGGAAACTTGATAGCATGAGGAAAAGGTCTTCATCTCAGCATTCCTGCTCCTATGATGGCAGCCAGCATGGCTTATACTGCCTAATATCAGAAGGCTTTGTGGAGCTCACTCCATTCTGGCCATGAGTGAGAAAGCATCTGATGACCTGGCACAAAACTTAGCACACACTGAGAAGACGCCATGAATGCCGCCAAATGTCAATTCCGTATGACAGAGGATGCCAATGACACTGCCTCCAGGGCCATAGCTCATGCAGTCGCCCTGACAAGGTCTGCTTGGCTTAGGACCTCCAACCTCTCCCAGGACACTCAAAGGCCATGGATTTTCCCTGTGAGGGAGATTCCCTGTTTAGTGACAAGACAGAGGCATTCATGAAGAAGGTGGAAGACTACAAAACCACTGCAAGAGTAATGCTGAAAAGGAAAAGGTCTCCACTACCAGCAAGCCTTATGGAAGGGGAGGCAGAGCTAGGGGATATTTTCCCCATGGTTTCATTGGTTATGATTTCTCCCAGCTAAGAGGTTTCTTCAGAAGCAGAGGTAGAAGGGGCGGTAAGCGTGTTAACTCAACCCCAGCACCTAAGATCCAGCCTAAGCAGAATCCCTGACAAGTTGGTCCAGGTCGCTCACCCATTGGCAGTGGGAGGAGTTCTGGCTCACTTTTTTCAGGAGTGGAAAAACATCACCACAGACAAGTGGGTCCTCGAAGTGCTGAGCCAGGAGCTCACCCTGCTGTTCAAAAGGTTCCCAAGCTTGCAGGTTCATAAAAACTTTACACGTCTCACTCCAACAGAAAAAATCCTGTTGGAGTTGGAGTTGGAGGTAGGAAAGTTGTTGCAGGCAAAGGCAGCAGAAAAGTCTCCCCTCCACAGTGGGGAAAGGGCCTTTACTCAAGATATGTCTTGACCCACAAGAAAAATGGAGAGTGGTGACCCATTTTATTCCTCAGATATTTGAACAAACACCTCAGAAAGGAAAAGTCCGAGAGAGGGTCTTCTCCCACGAGAGAGTGGAAAACCTGGTAAGCCTGGTGAAGTCTTTCAGACTTGGCCAGCCCAGTCCAGCAAGAGACTTCCTCCAGTTATTAGGTCACATGGTCTTATCCACAGCAGTAATGGCTGGGGCCAGGTTCCAAATGAAAGACATCCAGTGCCACGTGAGGGCCCATTGGTCTCAAATGTGAGAGCCCCTCTTAAGGCTGGTGCCTGTGACAAAGTCACTCTTAAGAGAATAGGACTGGTGGAAAAAAGAGGGCAACCTCAGGGAGGGAGTGCCCTTCCTACAGCAGTCACCTACAGTAGTACTAACAATAGATGCCTCCCTCCTCCGCTGGGGTGCCCATCTGGATGACCTAACAGTAAGCGGGGTGCAGTCCTCCCAGGAGCATATAAACCTGCTGGATCTCAGAGCAGTGTACCTGGCTTTACTGGTTTTTGCCTCCCATGTCAGGGGTCAGTCAGTCCAGGTCAGGACAGTCAACACCACTACAATGCACTATATCAACAAACAGGGACGCACAAAATCCTCAAAGCTTTGTATGGTAGCAATGAAGAACTGGAATCTGGCCTACTCCCTAGAGGTGCAACTATCAGCAGTTCACCTGCCAGGGAAAGACAATGTCTTGGAAGGCTTCCTGAGCACAGTCAGCCAGGGACATCACAAATGGACCCTGGGCAAGCAGGTCCTGGCCACAGTGTTAAGGAGGTGGGGTACACCAGAGACAGACCTGTTTGCATCCTGGGAGAATCATCAGCTTCCCCTCTTTTGTTGCAGGCCACCTGCAATAGGCCCAGTCCCATTGGATGCCCTGACTCTGGACTGGACAGGGAGGTTCCTGTATACTTCTCCCCTTCCCACTCTTAGTGAGAGTGCTCTTGAAGCTGAGGAGCCAGTCTCCAACAATGATCCAAGTAGCCCCAGATTAGGCCAGGCAGGTTTGGTACTCCTTACTACGGGCCCTCTCTATCAAGCATCTCATCCACCCCTCTCTGAGACACAGTTTGATAACCCTGTCTTAGGGTTAAGATAACCTTCTCAGATCTCAAAACTCTTTGCCTCAAGGCATGGTTCTTAAAGGGCTATAATTTTCCGTTCTAGGGACATGGATATGTTGTTCATCCACACTCATTGGCAGTATCCTTGCCGCTTTAAATCTTGCCGGAAGGTCTTCAAGCTTGCTCCTCCACCACCCGGGTGGTATCAACTCGGCTCTCCATGGCGTAGATCTTCCTTACCGCTTGGGCTCAGGTTCCTCATAACAGCTCTGCGTTTCGCATTTCAGTTCCTATTTCTCCGTTTGCGGATTTAAAAATAAAAATTTTGCAAAGACTTCCAGTCCCGATCCTACAGCGGCTGCGATGGACATCGACTCCCGGATTTCGGAGATGCCCATGCGGGCAGAAGATGTCTCGGACGGATCCACACTCCCCACGTGTCACCTGCCTAGGCCTTGAGCCACGACCCGCGGGCTTAGGCCTGTGCTCATCTTTCTCGGCCTCGTCCTCGGGAGGCCGTGCTGCCCGATTACGCAGGCCGTCCGAGCGTTTCCCTCCGGTGAAGTCCAGGAGGCCCGGTTGGCGGTATCCATGGCCGGCTACGGCGGATCAACTCGGCAGTTAGTGCGTCCTCGAAGAAGGGAGGCGGTATGAGCCGGTATCTTCCTCGGCGCGGCATTATCCGCTCTCTCTGGTTCTTCTAAGCCTTCTTTAAGGAGCTTTGTCTATCCCTCTCCACTAAGGAGAAGGGCCTCGTCTACTGGACCTTATTCTCGGTCAAAAGGGACAAGGTAAAATCCTCCGTCGGACGCTCTTGGGAGGCGGGGAAAGGTCCCTCCCCGGGCAGTAGTCCGTCGACGATCGACCGGCAGCTTCGGCCACTGGCCTCCGCGGTGTCCCGTCAGGTCAGTTGACCCGAGACTCCACTGATGAAGTCAGATTTTCTCGACCCATTAGACAGGCTGTCGCCTTTAACGCCCGAGATTCCCCTCTCCCGGTTCCCGGGAGGTTGAGGATCCGGTGGGCTCGTCTGGCCTCGATTCCGGGCCCTCGGATGGACCTTCCGAGGCGAAGGGAGTGCGGTTCCGGCCGACACCTCAACACCCGACCGGAATTCCGGGACTCGGTCTCGGTCACCGGACCTCTTGGCGGTCCAGCACGTTCCCGTCATAGCGGTCTCGGTCCTCGGCACGCGGTAAGCGGCGTCGCCGCTTCGTCTCGTCCTCCTCCTCGGATGAGGAAGCAGCGTAGTCGTCGGCCAGTGCGAGACCTTATGTTTCTAACAGCTCCTCTGGCCGGGGAATAAACCCGACTCCGGGCGCCTTCCCGGCCATTTAGTGGCTGTCACGGAGCAGCCGACACAACCCTCGACATCCGAGGCCTATACCCAGGCAGATTGTTGGCCAAAACCCGCTGCTCCACGATTCCGGTGCGACCTCATACCCACAGCCACCAATTGGGGCTCCGACCAGAATTCGATGGAAGCTAAGGAGTTTCACCCATCGGCTGTCAATTACCCTCCTCCCACGACCGACCTCGGCCGGGTGAAGGGTAGCTCGAGCCAAGCAGCTCTTCGAGGACTCTTCCGAGTCCGGTCAATTCCTCCTTCTTCTCCAGCGACGGACTTGGAGTCTTCAGGAGTCGATCAATGGGCGATGGCCCGATGCGTCCTTCCTAGGACTGCTTCGGCTCATCTACGGAGTCTACGGGATGGAGCTCGAACCCGTTCCAAGCAGACCAGGTATCCCCTCACGGAGATTCTGGACCGAGGATTCTCCGACGGAGGCCTTTCGGTGGCCGAGGCCATGAAACAGGTCGGCACTGGAACTTTGGCAGCGCCCTGCTTCCTGCCCTCGCCTTCGGCCAGGATGGCAGGAATGTCACCCGGTCCCTACCCGGTTCCTTGTCCGGTTTTTGGGAGACACCCTCTGCTGAGGGGTTGGTTACCGACAAGCGTTTTCAATGGCGCCAGCATGCGCCAGGGGATGTGGACAAACCTCCCGACAAGGAGTCAAAGAAATGGACTATGTCAGGACGAAAAGTCTCGCTCGTCCTCTCGACATGCGTCAGGCCAGATTCGGCCGTCCTCATGCTTATTTTCTCTCTTGCCCTGTTGGGCTCCCTGGATGAGTCATCCCTCATCTTCCCGCCGATCTGCAGACTTCAGATTAAGCAGGTGCGGGACCAGGGCAGGGCAGTGGCCAAACAGCAGCTCCAGACTGCTTTGGATATAGGGGACTCATGTGCCAGATCGCACGGCCGCAGTGGCTATGTCAGCGAGCTCAGCTGAGGATATCCACCTTTACTTCGATACCCAGCACAAGTTGGCTGGATGTTCCCTTTTGGGGACTGACCTCTTCGGCCCTGGGGTGGAAGGTCACCTGCAGAGGATCGAGAAGTCCAATGCCACCTTGGACTCGGTCTCTTCCGCTCAGAAGGACAAAGGCCGCAAACCCAGCCTAAGCCCTTTCGTCCTTCTGTGCCCCCGGCGCGCCCGGCCCAGCAACGTCAGGGGCCAGCAGGCTCGGCCTTGCATCCCAAACCCAAGCCGCCGGCTTCCTCTAACAGGAGGCAGAGGGAAAGGGCCCAGGAGGTCCTCGGCTGGTCCCTCCTCAAGCCTGCTCCCAGTAGCGGGCTGGGGGTGCGCCCCCATCCCCGTCCACCCCATACCCTAGGTCCCCGTGGGAGAGGCGGCTCCGGCACTCGTTTCCGACTGGTCCGCTGTTACCACGGACAGGTGGGTCTTGGAGGTGGTGGAAGAGGCCTCCTCTGGAATTCGAGCAGGCACCACCCTTCCAGAGCGTGCCGCCTCGGGAAGCCGGGATCCCAGCCTCACTGGCGGCTCGTCGACGCCGACATCACTCTCCTCCTCCAGAAGGAGGTGGTAAGAGGTGTGGACCCTCCTTCAGACCCAGGGTTTGTGTGTCCAGGTACTTCCTGGTTCCGAAGCAGACGGGGCTGGCGCTTCCATTCTCAAACCTACACGGCTAAACAAGTTCCTAGAGGTCTCGAACCTTCAGGATGGTCACTCTGGCTCAGATAATACCATCCTTGGGCAGCAGCGTATGGTTCTGCTCTGGACTTGCAGAACAGCGTTTTCACGTCCCTATCAAGTCATCTCACCAGAGATTCCTTCGCTTCCGGCAGGAAGGATCTCTCTTCGAATTCAAGCCATGCCCTTGACTTGTCTCCAGCTCAG
This sequence comes from Neoceratodus forsteri, assembly GCA_016271365.2. NCBI lineage: Eukaryota > Metazoa > Chordata > Ceratodontiformes > Ceratodontidae > Neoceratodus > Neoceratodus forsteri. Next base: position 551,077,975 of record CM057452.1, on the reverse strand, counting down.
GGTCTTCACCAAAGGCATAGCAGTGGTGACAGCATTCCTCTTCGGCCGAGGGTCCGGGTGTACCCTACCTGGACGACTGGCTGATAGCAGCTCCCTCCAGGAAGGAGGAAGGAGTGGTCAGAGATCTGGCCCTCCAGGTCTGCTCTCAACTGGGCCTCCTTATCAAGCTGAGGCCAGAGTCCCGGAACTCGAGCCGAAGCAGGTGATTTTTATTCATGCGGGCGCAGCTCGACTCTCTTGAGCGGCCTTGGCTCCCGGCGGACAGGGCCGAGGTTCTTTCCTCCTTTGCCCGATCATTTCTGGTTGGGCAATTGCCTTCCCCGGGACTTCCTGCGCCTCCTGGGTCTCATGGCGGCCTGTGCCAGCGTGGTCCGTTGGGCCCGCTGGAACATGCGTCCCCTTCAGTAGGGGACTGGCCAGCCAGTGGTCAGGCGCTCACGATCCCATGGACCAGCTTGTGTCGGTGACACAGGGGATGTGGGCGGCTCTCCAGTGGTGGACCGTTCCAGATCATTTGCAGGAGGCATCCCGTTAAATCCGCCCCGGCGACGGTCTCTCTGTGTCCACGATGCCTCTCTGATGGGTTGGGGTGCCCATCTGGGGAACACCGGGCTCATGGCCTCTGGTCCCTGAGAGTCGATGCCACATCAGCCTGCTGGAGCTCGAGGCAGTCCGCCTAGCTCTCACCGCCTTTGCTCCGTTCCTCCGGGGTCAAGTGGTCCGAGGTCCAGACGGACAATACCACGACCATGTACTATCTAAACCGCCAGAAAGGGGGCAACGCTCCATGCTTCTATGCAAGGAAGCTCTCCATTTAGTCACAAATGCGCAGCCTGGAAGCGGATCTCTAGCCATTCACGTGGCAGGAGCCTCCAACACCCTGGCCGATGCCCTGAGCGGATAGGGGCTGCATCCCACGAGTGGTCTCTCCTACCGGAGGTAGTACAGCATCTGTTCTCCCTTTGGGGCACACCTCAGGTGGACCTGTTTGCCTCCATGGAGAACGCAAGCTGAGTCTGTTTCATGCCGCCCCCCTCAGCAGGAGCTCGCTGCAGGGGGATGCCTTCTCGAGGCCATGGACCCCGGGCCTCTTCTACGCCTTTTCCCCCATTTCCCTTGATCCACAAGGTGCTTCTCAAGGCGAGGAGGGACAAGGCGCAGGTGATTCTGATAGCCCCAGACTGGCCTCGCCAGTTCTGGTACCAGATCTCCTCAGTCTCAGCTCCAGGACTCATGGCAGCTTCCAGCTCGCCCGGACCTGCTCTCAGTCAATCAGGGGAAGGTGTTCCATCCGGACCTTCAATCCCTGCACCTGACGGCCTGGTTCCTGAGCGGCTAGAGTTCCAGGCTTTGGGTCTTTCCGACGAGGTCCTCAATGTAGTTGAGGCGTCCCGTAAGGAGTCGACCAGAAAATGCTATGCCTTCAAATGGAAAAGGTTTTCCATTTGGTGTCAGGGCAAGGGCTTGGACCCTTCCTCCTGTTCCTTGCCAAGCATCTTGGACTATTTATGGTCCCTTTCTAGTCAAGGGCTTAGGTCGACGACCCTAAGGGTGCACCTGGCAGCCATCTCTGCTTACCGGGCGCGGGCCGGGAAGCAGTCGGTGGCGCAGGAGAAGGTGGTCTGGCGCTTTTTCAAAGGCCTTGATCACATTTCCCCTCCAGTGCGGGAACCCCCACCTCGTGGGATCTACTGCTGGTATTGCAAAGCTCATGGGCAAGCCATTCAAACCTATGCACAGGTGTGCTCTCTCACCTGTCGTGGAAGACCGCCTTCTTGGTGGCTATCACGTCAGCCAGAAGGATGGGAGAGCTCCAGGCGCTTTCCATCGAGTCTCCTTACCTGGTCTTCCACAGGGACAAGAGTTGTCCTGCGCCCACCCGGAAATTCTACAAGGTGGTGTCGAGTTTCACCTTAACCAGGTGTTGACTCTGCCGGTGTTCTACCCCAATCACACCTCGGAGGTTAATATAGGCTCCATACTCGGACCCTAGAAGGGCCGCTTATTATAAAGGCGCCACGGCTGAAATTCGGGGAGAGGTTCGCCAGCTGTTTGTCACTCACGCTGAAGCCGCAACGGCAGACCTGCAGCCAAGCGGACGATAAAGCAGTGTGGTAACCTCCTGTATAGATCTCTGCTATAAGTTGGCGGGCATGGAGCCTCCCAGAGGGATAAGAGCTCATTCTACCAGCCATACTGCTGCAACGGTGGCTGCTTCCAGGGACGTCCCTATCCAGGAAATCTGCAGGGCTGCTACCTGGAAGTCAGCAAACACCTTCATTACCCACTACCACATCGACCTTGAGTCACGCCGGGATGCTGGTGTTGGGGCCTCGGTTCTCCAGTCTCTCTTCCCAAGTAAGTATATGGGGTGTCTGTCTTGCCTCCCTCCTCCCGGAGAACTGCTAGAGTCTGCCAATAGTGTGGATGAACAACATATCCATGTCCTAGAAATACAGGTTACTCACCTGTAACAGGAGTTCTAGGAATGGTATATGTTGTTCATCCACACGACTCACCCGACCTCCCCGCTTCGACGCGACAACCTGAGCTTCCAGCGGCCAGATCTAGCGCCATAGCGGAGCCGAGAGTTATACCACCCGGGTGGGTGGGAGGAGCAAGCTTTGAAGACCTTCCGGCAAGATTTAAAGCGGCAAGGATACTGCCAATGAGTGTGGATGAACAACATATACCATTCCTAGAACTCCTGTTACAGGTGAGTAACCTGTATTTTTTAACTTTTCTGAGGAGATTTTGGAAGTCCTCAAAGTTTTCCAGGAAGCCAGCAACAAGGAAAACTTGTGCTTTCAAGTGGAAAAGGCTTTCCCAGTGGTGTTCTTCTAAGCAGTTCAGTCCCTAGCAGGCAGATCTTCCCACAGTTTTGAACTACCTGCTCCACCTTCAGTCCCTGGTCCTCAGGCCCTCAACCCTTAAGGTGTATCTGACAGCAGTGTAAACTTGTGTTTCAGCAAGCAGAAAGAAGACAGTGGCTTTCTGAAGTTACATCCCCCTGTCAAAGGCCCAGTCCCTGCATGGGATTTGAACCTGTGCATTCTAAGCTCATGGAGCATCCCTTCAAGCCCATGGCTACTGCTGACCTAGAGCATGTCACATGGAAAATGTTTTTCTTGGTGGCCATGACTTCTGCCAGAAGTGTTTACGAGCTGCAGACTCTCTACACAGACCTAAATTACATCATCTTCCACAGGGACAAGGCAGTCCTAAGGGCAAACAGGAAGTTCCTACCTAAAGTAGTGTCCAGATTTCACCTGATCCAGTCCATTACCCTTCCGGTGTTCTGTACAACAATATCCAGCTCTGGGGAGCAGAGACTCCACACTCTGGATGTCAAGACATCACTCATTTACTACTTGGACCGCACTAAGAAGTCAGGTCCTCCGATTCACTGTTGTTTGTCACATATAGTGAAGTTGGCAAAGGTAGAGCAACAAGAGAACAGTTGCTCACTGGATAGTCTCTTGCATTCAGTTCTGTTACAGCAAATCTGGCAAACTACCACCACAGGTCTTCAAGGCACATTCCACACCTGGCTCTTCTGCCTCTGTGGCAGCTGCAGGGGATATTCCCTTGCTGCAAATTTGTAAAGCAGCTACCTGGAAAACAGTACACACCTTCACAAAGCACTATTGTCTGGATGAACAGTCCAGAAGTGATGCCAGATTTGGCATTACTGTCTTGCAGAACCTTTTCTAAATTAGGTTCTGTACCCAGCCTTCCAAGGTACTGCTTTGTAGTCTGCAGTAGTTAAGCATACTGAGGGATTCTTGGGGTTTGAGGAAAAAAAATACTCACCATAGTAATGTTGTTTCTTCCAAGTGGAATGGAATACTTGCTTTATTCCTGTACAAAGCACCTAGCTTAGGGTGAAGCTTACGGTGAATTGCATCAATATGCACAGAGAAATCAAAACGTCGGTCAAGTTAGACCCAGAGGTACTTGTAGGAATAAGCATCCTCAATCTTAGCACCATCAAAGGTATTAAATAGTGGCAGAGGAGTAAGTTTGTTAAGCATCTGATAGGTGCCAAAAGTCATAGAGACTGTTTTTTTTGGCATTAAGGGACAATTGGTTAGACCTGAACCAGCGCTGAATGTTGTCAAAATCCAACTTTAGCCAAGAGGTAAGGTCATGAGGAGAGGAGCTAGATGCAAAAAGAACTGTCATCAGTGTACATATGAATGGACGCAGATGAACAGACAGAGGGTAGTTCAGTAAGGAATATGGAAATGAGAACAGGACCCAGAACAGACCCTTCAGGGACACCTATGGTAAGTGAAGATGAAATGGATTTTCCTAGCCAGACAGCTTGAGACCTGCCTTCAATGTAAGAACAAAACCAACTTACAGAAGAGTCAGAGAGTCCCACAGCTTTAAGTTGGTCCGGAAGGAGGGGGTGTGCCACAGTGTCAAAAGCTTTAGCAAGATCGACAAAAATGGCGGAAGTAAACAGACTTTGATCCATACCTAATAATAATACTATGTTTATTAGCAGGAAGATGCTGCAACTGTTGAGCCAAGGCTCATTTTTACAGTTGTGGGCAGAGCCTACAGCCATTTTGGGATCGATCGTAGCTTACAAAAATAGCCGATTGTGCAACCTTCCATTGGACTTTTGGAAGTATATTTCCGAAAGTCCAACGGAGCTTGAAAAACACTGCCACGATCGGCTTTTACAGAATAACAGCCGCACTATTTCGGCTGTTATTTTGGTATTCCGGGGCAAGAACTATGCATAAGCGTCTTGCACGCATGCATAGTTCTGCTGGTACCACCTTGTTGTCAGTAGCAAAATGCCATTCACTGCAACTACGCATGTGCAGTCATGTCGCCACCACCAGCAGGAAGGAAAACCCTCCCACTGCCACTGTCCTCCCTGCTCCCCATCCCAGTGCCAACATCAGGGTCGTCAATCCCTGTGTCGGTATTATGTAGCCCCCCCAACTCATGTGCCACACTGGGAGCCCACTCCAGTGTGCCCAAATGTATTTATTTGCCCCGCGCCAACATTGGATGCCCAATCTCCATGTTAGCATTATGTGCCCCTCAACTCGTGGCACACTGGGGAGCCCACCCCAGTGTGCCCAAATGTTTGTTTTTTCTTTCCCCCCTCACCGACGTCGTGGTGCTCAATCCCCGTGTCGACGTCATGTACCCAGCCCCAACTCATGTGGCACACTGGGAGCCCACCCCAGAGTGTCCAAATGTATGTTTTCAAACAACATGAAGTCTTGCTATAGTATGACATATGCAGTATAACCTCAGGTTAGAACTGCTCCGGAGGTGAAAGAGTTAACTTCCATGCAGGGCATGGAATCTTGAGCGTGAGCTCAGTTGAACACTCTGTCTGTTGAAGCTCAAACTTAAACTGTCAGATTCTTTACTCCGCCTCACTGAACAGTCGCTCCGGAGATTCCTCCTGCTGCTCGGTTTGTTTGTCGGTTTTAAAGTGTAATTCTCAGTTTATTTTACCGAAATTTAACCGCAATCGTCGGTTCAAGCTCTGTCTGTGGTATTGTAAGTAATAGATAGGCTTACTTTTTTATTTTTCTTCTGTGTGGAACTTGTAAACGTCTTGTTCGGTTCGGTTTGAACCGATCAGAGGGGTTTAAAAATTACTTTCTAGCCCTTTAGAGTGCGGTTCCCGGTTCTTATCGGTTCTAAAAAAAAATGGATTTTATTACGTTTTTTTCCACGGCCCGTGACACGGTTGGGAACCGATAAGAGAGTCTTGCTTGGTGGATTGCCGTTAACGGGCAAGTTTTGGTTAGGCTGGCAATTATGTCTGAGAAACCCAAAGAAAACCGGACCCACTGGGTTTCAGCACTGTGGCCTCTGTGGGGAAGCCTTTGCCAAGGCTGACCCACACACCATATGTGTATATTGTCTGGGGTTTGACCACCTCAATGCAGACTGCCAGATTTGTAAAAATGTTCCTGCTGCCACCGTGGAAAAAGAGTTGTAGGCTCAGGGAAAGGGAGGCCAAAAGAATCCGCCGACCGGATAGCCAGCCGGTTCGGTTTAACTTGAACCTGAGGGTGCCCTCTGACCGGGGCGATGCTTCCTCGGCAAGCGAATAGCCAGCTCTGAGGGCGGTTCCAACTAAAGGGCTAGGAGGTCAGCTAGTTTGGGGCCAAAAGTTCTTTCTCCAACCGCTGAGGAAATAGCCAAAGCTATTCAGATTGTCCAGTCTCTTTCCCCAGTCCCATCCGAACCGGCACCATTGGGTAAGCGCCCGGTTCGGTCGGTTCCTCGGTTCAAGATTATGATTTTGAAGATTTTTATGAACCAGGGGAAGGGGAGGAGGGGTACGAGGAGAGTGAGTGTGATTTTGACAGTCTGGATGTGCCCATTGAACCGGACATCTCTCCAGACAGACCTTCAGGAGTATCCCCTCCCAGGCTATCTGAGTCCCCTCTCATTTTTTGTTTTACAAGAAAGTTGCTGACACTCTGCAACTCCCTGTTGAGGAAGCTGTTGATGATCAAGAAGAGCTTGATTTTGTGGAAATGATGGATATTCCAGAGTCTAGGAGACTGTCTATTCCTTGCATAAATCTTTTAGGAAACAGACAGTAAAATTCTGAAAACTCCTCATTCTATCCTCCTGTGGATAAAAGGATGGACAAGAGGTATGCTTTATCAGGCTCTAACACGGAGTTTCTATCTCAGCAGTGCAGCCATGTGGGGATAGTGCAGGCTGCAGCCTGTGACAAGGCTAATATTCCTCTAGCCTCTCACCCTCCTGAGAAAGGATTCTAGGAGGATGGATGCCATGGCAAAAAAGCAGTACATGGCAGCATCTTTGGGACTCAGACAGGCAAATTATATGGCTTATGCAGCTAGGTACTAGAAATCCAGGTGGGATACTGTCCTGGCCCTAGCAAAACAGGCCCCTGAACAGCTTGCCAGGGAGCTGGAGCTGGTGGCTGCGGATGGTATTGAGGCATCCAAGGTGCAATTTCATGCTACTATAGACTCTAATGATGTTTCATCTAGAGTTATGGCTACATCTGTGTGTCTTCGCAGAATGGCCTGGCTCAGATGTACTGCCCTGTCACAGGATACCCAGTCTAAGGCTATGGATTTTCCTGTTGTGGGAAATTCTCCGTTTGGGGAGCAGACAGAGAATTATATGAAGAAAATGGATGAGTATAGGACCACCTATAGGAGTGCACAGGCCAAAGAAAGGCAAGTCACTCCTCAAAGGCAGCATGTCAGGGGCAGGGGCAGGCCTTTATAGGCCATTTACAAAGCCAGGCCTCCTCTTCTGCTTATGCCCAGAGGGGTTCTTTAGAGGAAGGGGCAGAAGGGGTTCTAGTAAGCCTGCTTCTACCCTCAACCCAGCCCCTGCAAAACAGGCTCCTGATGGGGTAGCCAGGCCGATTCTCCACTACCGGTGAGGGCAGGCTGGCTTACTTTGTCCAGGACTGGAAGTCTTTAACATCAGACAAGTGGGTCCTGGGTAGTAAGCCAGGGACTGGTTCTCTCAGCTTCAAAAATTTCCGAAGATGAGAGCCAGATCTTTTCCACCTGCAAACCCATCAGAGGCACTTGCCCTGGAAGCAGAAGTTTCTGCCCTTCTGGCTCTCAGAGCCATGGAAAGGGTTCTACCCATACACCAGGGCAAAGGGTTGTACTCCAGGTACTTCCTTACCCCAAAAAAGACAGGAGAATGGCGGCCCATTCTGGATCTCAGGTATCTAAACAAGCACCTTTTAAAAGGCACTCCTCACCCAGATAGACTGGTCCCCCATCCAGCAGGCAACCAACATTGATACTGCCCTCACCTTTTTCACTCACAACTTCAACATGGCCTGTGATCTCTTTGCACCCTTAACCAAAACCCGGTCCAAAAAACAGAACGCACCCTGGGTTAGCCCGGCCCTCCTACAATTACTTAGAAACCGGGATAACCTCTGGCACGTTGCCACTGAAACAGGTCGTCTGTCTGATAGGCAAGCATACAATGCAGCCCGAAATAAATGCTCATGGCCATCAGGAAAGCCAAGGCAGACCATTACCAGGCCTCCCTTACCTCCTCCTGGGGCTCAGCCCAGACCTTCTGGGATAATATTAAGCAACTCAATGGTAAAGCTTGCCCCTGCCCCATCCCAGCTCACTAGAAATGGCACAACCTCCACCGAGCCTGCCACCATAAGCCAATCGTTCAACACCACTTTACTGACTTAGCTCAGTCCTCCCTAGTAATTTCTTTGACCCTCCCCCAGCCAAACTCCCTGTCCTCCAGCACCCCAGCTTCCTCCTGCGAAAGATTTCCACCGGGAAGCCAGACCCATCCTAACCAAAGCTCTCAATGGCAACAATCCAGCAGTGACTCACTGGACCAGCATCCTCAGGCTGGTGCTAGATGAAGTCCTTGCACCTCTCACAATGCCTAATTAACCAGTCACTCTGCCTGGGACAATTTCCACAGCTTGAAAAACAGCCATTATCACACCTATTCATAAAGGAGGCGACAGGTCACAACAACTACAGCCAATAACTCCATCCTCCTCCCTCTCTAAAGCCCTGGAGAAAGTGGTGGCCATTCAAATCACTGATTATCTGGCTAGCATAACATCATGCCCAGAACAACATGGCTTCCGTCACGGGTCACAGTATCATCATGCCTTATTGAATTCTCCAACTTCCTACACTCCTCCTTGGATACCAGCTCCCTAGCTGGTGCAGTGTTCATTGACCTCTCAAAGGCTTTGACACTGTCTCCCATCCACTGCTGCTGAATGCACTCTGCCTCACTGGTCTCTCAGCTGGCCCCCTGGCATGGTGTGCTAGCTATCTTGACACTCGATCCCAGTATGTCAAGATTAATAGCACTCTCGTCTCCCGTCCATTCTCTCTAGAGATCCCCAGGCTCCATCTGGGCCCCCTTCTCTTCTCACTGTATCTGAACACCCTGCCCAGTGCATGCTCTGTGAGAATTCTGCTAATAAAGGCGGCTGTCTGTTGCCACCACACGTAATCCCATCTCCTACAGGACTCCTACAGCAGTCTTTCAACATGCCGAGGCTTGGTTTAAGGGCGCAACCTCATCATCAATCTTAAGAAAACCAAAACTATGCTCTTTTCACACCCCAAAACAAAGCTAGCAACCACCCACTCTATCCTTCAAGCACCAACCAACCACTGGAACAAGTCTGCTCCTACAAATACCTTGGAGTTACCTTGATTCAGCCCTCACATTTCACACCACATCGACACCTAACATCCGCCACCAACACACGGCTTGGCATCCTATTCCATAAAAGCTGCCTTTCCCCAAATGCTCTCCGGCTAGCTATTTACATCGTCCGTTCTGTCCCTTGTAGACTATGGTCTACCAGTATCGAGTGCTACCCGACACCACTGCACTCAACAAAATTCACTAACCCTGAATAAAGCGTGCAGATTAATTACTGGTGCCCCCAGACTCACACACACCTGTCAGCTATATATGTCGATGCTAACCTGCTTACCCTGGATGAGCGGCTCCGATACCAGACCTGTCTCCTCACCAAAAACCCTACCGGGCTCTCCCCTGGGGTAACAGCATCCATCCACCAGAGCCCTCCCACCATTGCAACACGGTCTTCCCTACAAGACCACTCTAAAGGTCCTCAGAACAAGAACCAGCCGTGGCCAGAGGTCCTTCAGCTATAGAGCCCCAACCTGGTTTAACTCTCTCCCTGCCACCATCACCAATGCCATCACCATCTCCCACATTCAAACCGCACTTGAACCCATCTTCCAACTTTCATAACTGCTCCTGTCTCTGAACATAGCCTCCACCTCTTTTTTTTTTCTCTCTTGACAATGCCCCGGGCAGCTCCCACCAACCATACCCTCCACCACTTCCCTGTCCACCATGCCTAGGTTTAACCTGGCCAGTGCCAGCTGTTTCAATGTTTATCTACCAGAATTGCTCACTTGATACCAACTTGTTTAATACCTGCTATCGATTACATGTACCCTGTACCCAATTGTATCTGTCTGACCACAATGTGACAGTGGCACCTCTGGTGAATACCTACTGATTTTGGCAAATCTTTGCTATGTAACTGAAACGCAATGTATGTCTTTATGTGACGAAGTACCTTTGTAAACGAGCCTCTGGCTCAAAGGTTGTAAACTGATTCTTAAATAAATAAAAAATAAAATAAATAAAAAAAAACAAAGTTCAAAATGGTGACCCTGGGGATTATTTTACCCTCTCTAAGGCCAGGGGACTGGCTAGCCTCCCTGGACCTCAAGGATGCCTACTTCCATGTTCTCATCAGGAGCTCCCATCGAAAGTACCTCAGATTCAAACTGCCCTCAGGCCATTACCAGTTCAGAGCAATGCCATTCAGCCTCAAGGGTGTTCACAAAATGCCTGGCAATAGCAGTTGCTCATTTAAGAAGGCAAAAGATTGCCATCTTCCCTTATCTGGACGACTGGCTCATTGTAGGCCAGTC